>OY728138.1:678129361-683129361 GCA_963277665.1 Viscum album
TAATAATATTCTAAATTTTAAATTGTTATAAATAATTACTTTTGTGTTGTGAATTTTCCATAATTGGATAATTTATTACATTTTAGACCATATAAATTTAAATTTATAATTTTTAAATATTTTTTTTTATTTTTAAACAATTTTATAAAATGTTATTTTTATAAAATAACAATAGTATCAATTTTGACACTATTCATTTATTTGCATTTAACTAAAATCCACAAGGAGGATATATTCAAAAAAATATTAAATAGATTTATAAATTGTAATATTTGTCTATAAAATTAGTGCATCACATTAAAGAGTTCATATAATATTTATTTTAATATTTTTAAAACCATTTATTTGATATTTCAATCAAAAAAATAATTTCTACATCACTATTGTGTCATCATTAATGATAATTATTTAATACCTAAAAATTATAAATAAATTCACATGATGTAGATAATTTTTTTTTATTTTTGTATACTATTTATGTTAGATGTTTTATGAATTTTATCACCGAATTAAAATTATTTCACTTATAAGATATAAGAGAGTGACATATTGTCACTTTCTTTGGTTTTAATAATAATTATATAATTTTCATGGTCAAAAGTCCATGAAATGAATATATTCCAACCCTTAGGTTATATGGCTCTACTTTTATTCATCCAATATAATTTTTCTGGTGTTAGGGTAATTTTATAATATTATTGTTTCCCTTAATTTCTTGATTAACCTTTAACTGTGGTAAATAAAATTTACCGTAGTTACTATTCATAATACCCAAAAATAAAATGTATCCTATTAAAATAATTTAGACCTACTGATTCCAAATATTTAATCCATTTTTCCAAATTCAAGACACATAAGATGCATTAATTAATTTAAAATTAATCCCCTTGTCGAAAAAATGGGGTTTTTATTTAAAACATTGCAAAAGATTGAAATGTTTTTACCTATGAATTCAGTGTAAAATTAATGATAATGACATAAATTATATTAAATGGTAAAAATATATTCTATTTATACTTTTAAAACATTAAATATTATAATTTAACCATATAAATTATCTTTATGAAAAAAGTTGTTTTTAAATAAAATTAAGCGTATTTTTATTATTCATCAAAATATGAACGTTATCAGAAAAATATCAAAACTTTATCCAACGTAAATTTTTATATCCTGAATCAAAATAAGAACTTTATTTTGTAAAATTTAACTTATAAACTTGTTAAAAATTTTATTTAAAATGGGTGCGCCATCAAAAGGCGGCAAAACATCATTTTTTGAAAAATACTAGTTTTACCCGAAATATTTATTTTGTTCTCATACCATGATCTATAAAATGTGTAAGATTAATGATAATGTTATAAAATTAAAAATTTAGTTAATAATATTCATAATTTCTAGTTCATAATAATATTATAATAATATCTCTCTTAGCGAAACTCGGTATTGTGTACAACACAAGCTATCAAGGAAGGTTGCTCTTGCGTGTAATGCAAGACAGGACTGTGTTGTGTGTAGTGAAATATTCCTTTGGTGTTTCTTATAACATAATAAAAACATATTTTATTTATACGTAGATTAAAATATATACTCGATGTTGTGTAAAATTAATTTTATTTGAAAGAACTTGAAATTGTGTGCAACAAAAGCCAAGAATAGTATTGCGTATACTACAAGCTAATACGGTGTTGCGTATAGCGCAAGATTATCATGGTGAAGCGTACAACAAAAGACATCAAAGAAATTAACAAGAATGCTTCTCATAAAATCTTGAGGTGTTACAGATATGGTTAATTTAGGAAAATGGGTATGCAATAAGAACATACTACCAGAAGATAAAGTCAGTGGATTAGATTTCATAAGCATATGGAAGAGACAAAGGCGGGTAAAACCCCTTGGTAACTATAAGAAAATCATATAAAAAGTCTTTATATGGAGTAGCTAGTGTTATTTCTCTACAAGGTACATTGGTGATTCATAACTTTTAAAGTTTTGATAGTTTTAACTTAGAGTTATTTTACCTAACCTGAAAGCCTAAAGGCCTCATTTTTTATCTTCTCTTGGGGTTATTATACATTGTACCTTAATTTATGGTTTATCCCAAGAGTTCGGATGTTGTTTACTTTAAGAAAAAAATCCAAGGAGTTCTTGGTAACTTCATCATGAAGAAATATGTAGGGATGAAGTAGACACAATGAATGTCTAATAGATGACAGTTCATAGAATAAAAGGTAGTTTTAGAGGATATTTTGGTAGTGTATTCCTCAATTTTTAGGAAGATGAAGCTATAATGGTAAAGGGTTTCATGGAGTAGATGTTTAAACCCGATTAAGAAGAATATAATAATTTTTTGAATCCATGAAGAATGAATTGTGTCAAAATTCATCTTGATGGGGTTATAAAATAGTGGGTTCCAAAAAAGATAGTATATGATGTTTGTGACATATGTTCATATATGGATTATCTTGAGGATTAGAGGTGTTTTGATGGGTTTGGGTAAGTATCTTCCATAGGTACTCCGATTAAGATAATAAAATAGTTTACGTTCTCTCATCTATAATGTATTTAGAGAATTAAATCATGACCACGCCAAATCAAGAAGATTGACAAAATTGAGTCCAGGGTGTGTTTTATTTACAATGGGTGGTGATAAATACATTAGGGTTTATAACTTTTTGTAAATGATTATTATAATACCATTACAGTATTATAATGTACTGTATGGTAGAAATGGGTTTTCAAAGGATCAATATCGGTAGAAGAATGCATTAGGATCAAAGGAACACACATTCCTTGATTGCAATGGAGGATGTTTTCAGTGGTAGTTTTTCATCTAATGATATTAGGAATTTTGGAAGATATAATTCTTAGTAGATTTCAATTATCATGTTATCACATGAGAACATAGTACCATATCGCTCTAAAAAGTCATGTAATCTTGATGGTGGAGTCTTTGGAAGTCTATGTTTTGTAAGGATTGTGGACAAGGACATGGTACACAACTCAACTTGTTGATGGATTTTTTTTCAACATGACTTGAATTAGAAGATAAAATCTATTTTACTTAGAATTATTTCCATGGAGACCTTTATAGGGTATCATGAGAACAAAATAGAATATCATGGTCTTGAGGAATGAGGAGGTTATTTCTTCAATGGGGGCTTGGATGATTGAAAATAAAATAGAGGAAAACCACTTGGGACTAAAATGGATGAATAATATCTGGCTATAGGGACATTGGTGAAATAATTAGAATAGTCTTCAAGTGATATATTGTTAAACATAACTTGTGAAAATAATTCCCAAGTGTTAGACTATTGGTTTTGGTGTGAGAATTATTTTCTTGTTAGGTATTGTGATTTATAGAAGATAAGTATCAAGAAGATACACTTGGTGAAACCAGATGGAGAAAGACACACTAGCACTAATAAGAATAAGATATCTTGGCATGACAATGAATGGTAGTTCACTAGAAGTAGTGACCAACAACTAAGAATAAGATAGCTCTGTAGGTGCATTCGAACAAAATTTGGTTTAGTGAATGCAATAAGCAACAATAGTTTGGTAACCAAGTGTGTGAATACAAAAGGATAGTCATTTGATGCATGAAAATGGATTCAATATTCATTTTATCTAATAATTAATTGTGCATATAAAAGGTGTGTTCTAGATAAGACAAATGTTCTAGAGGATGTGGAGAATTTTTAAAAGTTACAAAATTTATCAGCATCTTTGATGATATGTATAAGTCTTTACCTATGGATTTATGGAAAAGAAGATGATATATTATATTCATTCAGTGAATTGTATGTGAAACATTCACTATTCACTGAGAATTGGTGGTCAAGGTAATAGATGTTATAAGAAAATATAAGATTCCAAGAATTATGGGATGTTCCCCTCAAAAGTCATATAATAGTGGAATTGAATTTCCAATTAGGATATACTATGAATATTAAAGTGAAAACACTTATTCCTAGTATGTTATGGTAGATAATTAGTGTGTTGTAAAGATACAGAGGCCTCATGGAAAAATATGGGAGGTCGTATCCTATAAGGGTGGAATACTGAAAGGAGAATAAGTACAATGAGTAGATTTTATAGGGATCACATACCCTCACTCGTGGTTCTTCATAGTGATAACACTTAAAATAGGAGTTTTTCACTAGAGGATTTGGAGTTCAACTTATGTTAATCTAGGTAGGGTACCAGAAGACAAGTTTTCCCCATAACTCAAATGAGTTTTATTTCTTAAATGAAGAAACATTTGTTCTCCCATGGATATGTGACTTAATTTATGAACCATCTTATCTTGTGTGTTTTGTAATTTTTTTCTCTTTATGTTTTTCATGTGATTATTTTTATTGTTTTCTTGTTGTGGATGAAACACCATGATGTGGTCAAAACTATAGAAAAAATGGGTCAATGTGGCGGGGTTCCTAGACTTCCCAATTCCAAATTATGATCCTTGGGGGATGTATCATATAGAAGTTGTATATTATGGTGATCAATGTTCCCAAAAAATATTCAAAAAATCATTCTTTGAAACCTAAAAAATTAACTCTCTTTCCTTCTTTAATTAGATTTTATAAAACTTTTATCTAATTAATATCTTAATTTCTCTTACTTAAAAAGAATATTATATTTCTCGCCTTTAAGACCGTTGAAATATTATTCATTAGGGTGTGTATCATTGTGATCAAAATAATACATTTTCCATATCACAAGGTAGATAAATAAATTAGAATATTTAATATTTTTATTTGAAAAAAATAATTTAGATTGAACACATATTATATAAGAAAACTTTTTTACAACAACCCATTATTTTATAATCTTACAAATTTTCTTTAAATGTTTACCTTTTTCCCCCACTATTAATTATCCAAATTCACTTTTTATGGTTTCCTCTAACATATATAATATAAACTCCATTGTTTAAATCATGAAATTTTAGTAGAATCCCAAGGAAATGGTCATCCTATAATGAATTAAAACTTTATAATGCATTTTTTTATTTCCAAAAGAATAATGGATGAAAATTAATTATAGAATCATGTGTATAAAAAATCTACCCTACTTGTGATTCCATTATCAGGGAATGATATTTATATTATTCCATACTAAAATTAAATTTTATAAATCAAATTTCATAAACCTTTGATTAAATATTATTATTAATCCATCTTTATTAGAAAATTGGCTCATGAAATGTCATATAGTCTAACTATCATATTTTTTCGATGATCCTAAAGTAATAAATATTTTTATAAATAGTATTTCTATCTTAGACACCAAATATATTCATATTTTTAAGCATAAAAATGACTCTAATATATTTAATTATACCGTTTTTATAATAATCCATTGTATTTAACGTATAACCATTAATTATATAGCCATTATAAGATAATACATGTTCACTTGGCCCTTTTGTTAAACACCATATTTTTCTAGTGATGGATTTAGGATTTATGGATAAATATTTATAAATATGGTCTGAAAACCGACTAATAAATTATTATTTATGCATACTTGATATTCAACCTTTAACTGTTATTGGATATAAATTCCTAGGAATTTTATTATGGGTTTGAAGGTATCGAAAAAACCTCTACACTATTATAAAAAACAAAAAAAATAATATTATTATATATATTTGATTGGTATTGTAACAATATATCTTCATAAAATTCCTTCAGATTTGATGTGCCTATCAGGGAATGTTTTTAGAAGACTAATGTTATCCATGTTGGATAGGTTTCCAGTATCGATTTTAATGAATTCTTCCTTAATAAATCACTCCATAATAAAACCTTCTGGAAAACATTAATATTTAACATACCCTTTCAATATCTTTATATATAATTTGGTATGGTACATCCATCTCAAATGTATGATACTATGAATTCGGATCTCTCTCAGTAAGTGATCCACTAATTAAACCCTGATATTAAATAATGATGATAGGAAGAACATATCTAGTTCCCATAAAGTGACAAAAAAATTTACATTATTGGGAACTTCAATGGGTCAATAATTATATTTCTTATTTATTTGAAAAATAAAAATACCTTAGATATTGTGTGTAAAACATTTTTCATCAGTATGTATAATGTTTTCACAAGTAAAAAATGTTGTTCCAAAACATGATAGCCATGTTATTTTAAAAATTTCAAATTAATGACATTAATTAATACAACATTATTTATATTTTATTAATAGCCCTTTAGTACTAATACAATATTTTAAAAAAAACATTAAAACATATCTTACTTAGAATTAGTCTAATCCACTAGAAGAAGAAAATTTCACCTCCCCTCATTCACTCACACAAAATATTTCATGATTTTCATGTCATTCATGTATAACCTTTCATTCAATTCATATTTGGACTTGTTATTTAGTAATGTTCCAATTACACTACTGCGTACATGTTTCTCAATATACATAAAATCTAAAAAATGTTTGACATAAAAACTATTTGAGTAAGGCAGTTTTAAGTAAATTGGTCTCTTTTTTAAACATTATTGGAAAATATTTAGATAATTTTCTACTAAAAAATTTGACGACATCCATTACCATATTTAGTAAAACTTCACTAATTATTATAAAAGGTGATTAACTTTCTTCTAGAGTTTTAATCAAATTTTTTAATCCATAATCAAAATTTATTCCATTGATATAAAAATCGTCAATGTATAAGGAACACGGTTCTCATACTATGTTTCAACCTAACTAAGTGTGTACGCTACCCATACATAGGGATCCATAAATATTTTTCATTTGTGCCTTAAAAATCACCAAAAATAGGAAATTCATTGATTATATTGAACATCATAGATCTCAATGAGAATTATTATTTTTTGTGAGCATCATAAACCATAACACATGTATCCCATAAGAATTTTAAATTTTCAACAAGTGGAGAAAAATAAAATTCAATATCATTACTAAACTATTTCGGCTCTGAAATAGACAACAATAATATAATGTACTATTCCTTCAGGCATAACCACAATGCTACATTATAATTTACCAATTTAGCCAAACAAGTCTCATGATTTTTTATCTATACAACATATAGATTAATGTAGTCTATAGATAACTCAATACAAAATTACCATGAATTATTTATATATTAAGGATACTAAGAGTCAATTTTCCCCTAATGAGAAGCAACTATTGGGTGTAAAAGTATATCATCATTAACTCTCCTTTATGTGTGCCTTGTAAAATGAATTTTAGTCTCCATACTCACATACTATCTTCAAAATCTATAAATGATCATAAATTATAGCAAAACTTTCAATAATATTGATTAATTTTTTTTATATTGAGATACATCCTACTTGGGGAATTTCTATAGAGATTTGTAATCTTTGAAATAATATATAGTCATCAGGTAAAGCATTAGTTTTTTAGAATCTAAAAACCAAGGAACATAACATTCACTTAAATTAATATGTTTGACAAGGAACCTCATTGTTACCAAGAACCATATTCTTCAATAGAGAAACAAACTCTATAAAACTGGTTTCATTTCATCTATTACCTAAATTTTGGATATGTAGTTTTAGTACTATTTATAGTGTTGTATATTTTTTACAACTATCATATAATGTAATATTTGTGTTAGATTTGGGGTCCTAGAACCAACTATTTGTACTTTTATTACATGAATATTTGATGTATTAAATATTAAATCAAACATCTTATTATATATTTTTCATTATTTTGCATGAATTTAACATAATAATGTCTTATAATGTTTTTTTCATTGATAAGGTTGTAGGAGTTCCCTGTTATGATGAGAACCTTGAATTTATATTAAAATATTCTTAATAAAGTTATATGGTTAGATAATATACTATGATGGAAAGCATAGTATATTGAATTTCAAGTGTTAGTACTCATAAGCATATGAGACTTATTCTCATGAAGTTTGCACTTGGTAAACTTCATGATGAGATATTATGAGAACAAACTCGCCAGTAGGAATATCGTATGTTTTTTTTCATCCTATATTCTTATCTGGAAGCATTTTTAATTGTCCTTAAACTTTAATATTACAATTAATGCATGTCACGACCTGTGCACTTAGATTTTCTAATCAAAACTGTCACGCCATATGTTAGAGGGAAGTAGGTTGTGTCATGAATGACATGTTATTAAAGGATAATTCAAGGAAGGATTTTTCCCTTCCATCTTTGTGGAAGTTGATATCTTGTCGCATTGATTAAAATAGAACTGTCACCCTAAATTCCATAGTCATGGTGTAATGGTGAGTTTATTTCAGATAGTCAAAGAATGATGTATCGAGTATATAGGTTGATGACACCATCATGAAACAAACTTGATGAGATATTATGATAAAGGTATTATATTACATAGTGATCATTTGTATGTGGTTTTCATCGTTGTGACTTTATGTTCTTTCTATTGAGTGACTTAGACTTTTTTTAGACAGTAATATTAGATTTTAGGTAAGCCTGACTAATGCCAACGAGAAAGAATCCTAAAGGGTCACACACAAAGTGTTTATATTGGTCTTGATTAAATTATATTTGAATTTAATTAATGGAATAAACATTATTCTCAATACTGAGGAATAATTTTATTCAAGTTATCTTTATTTCATAAATTATATAAATATTTATTCATCGGATTGTGAATAAAATATATTTATTTATTTTATTGAATATTTAATTAATTTTTATTTACTAGTTTGTGAATAAAAAAATTATTTAATAGAATAAAATATTTATTTATGTTTTCAATAAATACAAGATGATTTCGAATGGACCAAGACCATGTCCGATGATAAAATAATTATTTATGAGCTGGTAAATATTATTTATCTATTTTGTGCAAGTTGACACACCAAAAAATATTATTATTATTATTATTATTTTATGGCATGGGATTTTATTAATGTTTATAATTATATTTAATGGTTGTTATTCAGTTAAATTTTCTAATCAAAATCCCATATCTATAAATATATAGATATGTCTATTGTGTATTTTATGCAAAACCAATTCCATGTATGGAAATAGTGAATTGCTACACACAACGAATTCTCTCTTGAATCCTCCTCCTATATCCCTCTCAAGAATGAGACACCCAAGATATAATTTCTTCAAGACTAAATAATGAGAAATCAAGAACGAACAATGCAAACCATTTGATTCACCGTGCTAGCACTCGAAGAAGGAGTGTCATTGATCAAAGACCATTGGAGCACATGTGGATCACCGCTAGAGGGATTATACCCTTGGATCCTCACAAGCTCAAAGAACACAATCCGAAAGGGCCATTTCGGATGATCAATAATCATAATTGAATAATATTCTTAATCCCAGGTATTATTTATTTAGATATTAAATAAATTAATTTTAAATTTGATGTGAAATATCCTCACTCTTGATTTTAAGCAATTATTATTAAAAAATTTAATATATCTCCCTCCACTGTAATTCCTTCACTACACCCGGAACCAACGAGTGGTATTAGAGTGGTCACGTTTAAATTTATAATTATTTATTTTTCAAAAAATGGAGTTCATTTTTGAATTCTACACATCAAAAAATGGTTAGGGTTAATTTTTTGTATTTTTCTGAAATTCTTGAATTTTTGACAAATAATTAAATGTGGTAAAATACCATATATTAAAATTATCAATTAAATACACTATTTATGACATCATAAGTGATTTAATGCCACTTGGTTTAAACTAAAATGACATTATTACTATTTGGGATCATATTAATTAAGACTATTCATATTCTTGATCAAAAATATTATAATAATGATTAAAATAATGTAAAATACCTCTTCTCCTCCACTATAAATACCACCCTCATTTCCCTCTTCCTCCCACACATCTCAAGACTTGATCCTTACCTATGTTATTCCCAATACTCCTCCCAAGTCTCTTCCCCAATTCCTAGAGCTTCTGGTCACACCAAAAGGCCAAAACCAAAGGCCTTAAGAAAGATCTCAAGGAAAATATATCTAGAGATAAACAACCTCTTGTTTTCTTTCTTTTCTTTTCATTTTCTTTTCTATTCTTCTTTTTTACTCACATCCCATTATCCAATAGGAATGAATTATATAGTATCTTAAATATTATTAATTTTATATTGCTTATGTATGACTCATCGTTATACTTCTTATCCTCTCCCACTTATTCAGGAAATTAAAACATTGTTAGCGATGTGTTGATTTACCGACATCGTGGATGATGTGATTTCAATTTCTTTTACTTCCTTCGAGACTGGTCATGAAAACATTTTTATATTTTAACAAGATAATAATTTATATATTATTTCTTAGATAAGGTTCTGGAATCATTTTTTACATATTTTATTTATTTATAAAACAAAATGAGTTCATTACGATTGAAGAATTTCCAAAATGACCTAAACAAATATCAATAATGTTTTAACTTATGAATCGTCCTCATGTCAGAATTACAAATTATAAATGGTTTAATTTATGTATATTTAAATATTTAAATACCATTCCATTCCAATTCTATATATTCACTTCCAATTTACAAGAATGCCCATCATGAACCGATCATGGAAATCATGTAAAAAACGCACCAAAAATAATGAAAGGAGAAAAATTCTAACAATTAAAGGGTAAAATGATGTAATAAAATGATCATATAAGGTATTATAAAGATTAATAGGTTTCTTTAAGATATTAATAACACTATTTTAACTATTATATAATAGTTTTAAATTATTTTTAAGTAATACAAACCCATGGTAAGGGAATTATTAACCCGGTTTCCATTCTTTGGGTTAACATCCTACTTAATTATTTATGTGGTATTAAGATTTTTATGTGATTAATTTTATTTATATTTTATTCAATTGTGTTTATTTACAATTTATATACATGTTACATCCACTCTATTAAGTATCACTTTAATTATATGATATTTGTAAGGGTCTTTTCTTTTAAAATCCTCTTTTAATATTCTGTTTTATAAAATTCAAAAGCAATGTTTTAATGAAATTATTCATGTTGTATGATTGTGTTCTGGTTCTCAATCATTGTTTATGATTAAGGGTGGGAACTATATATCCCTACAATTCATTAGTTATGTGTATGGTGGATGTCTTCTGTATGGTGACTCCAAGTGTAACTGTGATGGTCACACAAATTGTAAGGTAGCTGTGAGGGTTACAAATTATAAGGTAGCTGAGAGGGTTACAAGATTATGTAAGTAATTCCCCAAGATACCTTTATGGTTCTATTCATGTAATTATGTTTTTTGGGGATCTTTTGTAAATCTCATGTTTCACAAAGTAATTATATATGGGTGAAAAATATGTCTTTTGAAAATGATTTTATATGATACAAGTATTCATGGACTAATGTGTTCTTTCCTTATTTTTATATTCCTTACAGATATTTTTGTGCTCATATAAGTTTTTAAATTATTTTCATAGGTTATAAGGATTTTTAAGTCAAAGAATGAATCCAAGTTAAATTTTTGAATAATTTTCAAAGAAACTCTGTTTTATTTGAAAAGTTTTATATTTTGGATGAAATGAATATATTTTTTATGGTATCCACTCTGTATTAATGTGTAATGTTATGAATATATTATGACTCAATTATCTAAAGCTATAAAATTGAAAAAATCATCAATGTGAAAGGAATTAATTTCTTGACTAAATTCAAGATTATATAATGTAATAAGGTCAGGTACTTATAGTTGGTATCAGAGGATGGTTTAGATAACTTTAGGTATTAGGATGATGTTAATAGAATAACCTAAATGATTTTCACTCTATGATTAATTTGAAATTTTGTAGCATTTAAATATCACAATGTTACTTTGACTAAGATATTTTTGTTCAGAATGTTTATCTGCAGAAGAAACGTAGAAGCTGAAGAGGAGAGGCACTGACAGAACGAAATCCTTCCGAATCTATAGCCCATAATAGTAGGGACTAGAACTGAGAAGTTTGTGATAGTAATGGATCGGCTAATGAAGGTAATAAATGGTGGTGGAATCCATGTAATAGAAAAACTAGAGGTACCACAATGGAACATGAAAATGGTGGAACATTTTATGAGACAACACCCTCCTGCTTTCAATGGATCCTATGACCGCGTAACGGCTAAAGGATGGGTTAAATACCTTTAAAATATATTCGATGTTATGGGATGTTTAGAAAATCAAATGGTAAGTATTTAAATTAATTTTTTTAAAGGTGAAGCTGATCAATGTTGGTTAATGGTAATTAATATCATGGATAGAGAGGATATTTATGCCTTAGAGTGGGATGAATTTAAAATTATTTTCCTTGAAAAATATTTTCCTAAGGTGGTGTGACTTATAATAGAGAATAAATTCCTTGATTTGAAGAAAAAGAGGGAAGATTAAGTGGATGTGTATGAAGAAAACTTCACCTAACTATCGAGGTATTCTCTAAATATTATTCTGGATCTTGATAGAAAAATCAACTACTTTTACTTAGGATTAAATTCAAGGTATTGAAGGGTGTTGGCCTCCCGTGACTTCAAAAGTTATGAAAAACCTTTTTGATGTGATGAGAGGGTAGAGATGGAGTTTTCTGATGATCACATGCATTTTGACAACAAGGAGAAGAAGAGGTCTAGATGTCAAGAAATGGGTAAAAATCGACCAAAGAAATTTAATGGTAAGAAAATCTAGTTTACAGTTTGTGAAAAGTATGGCAAGAAGCACCCTGGGGAATTCATTACCAAAACTGGGAAGTGTTTTCGATGTGGTAAGTTTGGAAATATGGCCAGGGATTGTAATAAAAATGATCCTAAGACTAATCCTGATAAGCAAACAGTTAAGTGTTTTAAATTTGGTGAGATTTTTCATTATGAAAATTTCTTCCCAAATAGATATCTTTATGATACAAAGAAGATAGACTATAAACAGAAAGGTGTAGTGAGATCCTTTGCAACTACGTCAGTAGATGTTAGGTCATCTAGTGAAGTTGTATTAGGTATCTTGTTTGTTTAATTGAATTTTTCTAAAGATTTTTTTTTTGATATGGGGTCTACACAATCCTTTATTTTTGAGGAATTTTCTCGTAAATTTTAAATATCACCTCAACAAATGAGATTGGAACTTATTGTTAAAACACCAAGGGGGAATATTATAAAAAAGAGTAATTATAAGAATCTTTCTATTATTTTCTGTGTAAAGACTTTACCTAAAAACATTATTATTTCTCTCTTACTATATTTTTATATCACTCTAGGAATGGATTGGCTTTCTGTTTATCATGCTAAGATTGACTATAGAGCTAAAGAAGTTGTTTTTTAGAAAGATTTTTGGTTTGTATTCAAGAAAGAACCTATAAAATTGATAACATATCATGAAGCTGAGAAACTGTTGAAAGATGTAAACGAAATTTATCTTGCTCATACTTTTTAAATTAAGTTAACTACTCAAATTAATGATGTGCTAGTGGTAAATAAATACCTTTATGTTTTTCCTGATGATTTGGATGGTTTCATACCTGATCAGGAAGTTGAATTCACAATTTACTTAGTTTCTGATGCTAAGACAATTTCAAACCCCCCATATATAATGGATCAAATGGAACTTATTTAATTGAAAAATCATTTGCATTATTTTCTTTATAAAGGATTCATTCATCCTATAACTTCACCATGGGGTGCTCTTATTTTTTTCATTAAAAATAAATATGGTTCCATATGACTTTTCATTGATTTTAGAGCTTTGAATAACATCACTATTAAAAACAATTATCTTTTTCCACATATCGATGACTTGTTTGATCAGCTCTTGGGAGCTCAGTACTTTTCCAAGATTGAATTGAGATCTGGATACCATCATCTAAAGGTGAAGTAGGATGACATCCCAAAAATAACTTTTCATACTAGATATGGGCATTATGAATTTTTTGATATTCCATTTGGGTTAACTAATTCACCTGCTATATTCATGAATCTTATGAATAGAATATTTCATGAGTTCTTGGATAAGTTTGTAGTTGTGTTTAATGATGACATTCTGGTATTTTATAATATTAAAGAGGAGCATGAAAAACATATAAGGGTTGTTTTGAAAACATTAAAGAAAAAGAAATTGTGTGGAAAATTAAGCAAGTGTGGTTTTTTGTTACAACAGATTTCTATTCTTGGGAACATTGTAAATAAGGATGGAATAAGAGTTGATCCTTACAAAACAAAAGTGGCTAATGAATGTAAAAGATACAAAAATGTTACAGATATTTTTAGTTTTATTGGATTATCAGATTATTACTGACAGTTTTTTAAAAACTTTTCACGGTTATCTAGCCCGCTAACTATGTAAATGTGAAAAGGGGTTAAATTTATTTGGACAAAAAAATGTGATGTTTGTTTTTAGGAACTGAATAAGTGATTAGTTAATGTTCTATTTTTGGCCTTGCCTTCCCAAAATGGTGAGTTTTCCATCTATATTGATGCTTCATTGAAGGTACTTAGTTGTGTTCTGATACAGAATGATCAGGTAATTGCTTAGGCATCAAGAAAACTAAAACCTCACACACATGATTTGGAACTGTAATTTGTGGTTTTTTCTTTGAAAATTTGGAGGCATCATTTATACGGAGTCTAATTTCAAATATATACTGACCATAAAATCCTATAGTATATATTCACTCAGAAGGAATTAAACATGAGGTAGAGAATATGGCTTGAACTGAAAAAGGATTATGATTGCATGATCAATTACCATTCGAGAAAATCAAACAAAGTGGAAGATGTCTTAAGTAGAAAACATCATGTATCATTAACCGTGTTATATTTGGAACATGATCCCTTGATTAATGATTTGATGAATTTTCTCTTAGAAGTTGTTTGTGTAGGAAATACCTCTATTTTGTTTCATGTTTCAGTGTAGTCATCATTATCAGACAGAATTAAGAAAGCACATAAGGAAGACTGTGAGATATAGAAAAAGGTATAATTAGTTAAAATAGGTAAGTTACCAGAATTTAACCTTGATAAAGATTGTGTTTTAAGATTTTGTAAAAGGTTGTGTGTTCCTTGTAATTCTAAGTTGAAGAAATAATTTTTGTGTGAAGCTCATAGTTTTCCATTTTCAGTTCATCTGGGTAGTACTAAGATGTATAGAGACCTTCAGGAGTATTACTGATGGGATGGAATGAAAAGGGATATTGCTGATTTTACCATGAAATGTTTGACATGTCAATAGGTTAAAGCAGAGTGGTAGTTACCGAAGGGGATGCTTCAGTCTTTTCCATCTCCAGAGTGGAAATGGGAGAATATATCCATGGACTTCATTGTGTTATTACCAAACACTTCTCGAGGTAACAATGAAATATGGGTTATTGTTGACCAAATGACTAAATCTGCAAATTTTCTCACTATTAGAGATACAATGTCTTTGGATCAGCTTTCTAGACTGTACCTCAAAGAGATTTTTAGTTTTCATGGAATTACTCTTTTCATTGTGTCTGATCAGGATCCTAGGTTCACTTCTAACTTTTGGAAGGGGATTCCGAAGTCGTTGGGCATGGAATTAAATTTCAGTACATCTTTTCATCATCAATCAAATAGGCATTCAGAACAAACGATTCAGACTTTGGATGATATGCTTCGATCTTGTTCCATGGACTACCAGGGAAGTTGGGATTAGTATCTTTCTTTAGTTTATTTCTCTTATAATAATAGTTTCCATTCCAGTATACTAATGGAACCTTTTGAGGAATCGTATGGGAAGCGATGTTGAAATCTAGCTTTTTGGGATGAATTTAGGGAAAGGAAGTTGATGAAACCAGAATTATTAGAGGAAGTGGTTGAGAAAGTGAAGATAATACAGCAAAACATGAGGATAGCTTAGAGGAGGCAGAAAAGTTATGCAGATAACAGAAGGAAACACTTATTTTTCGAGGTAGGAGACCATGTTTTCCTTTAAATCTATCCTTGGAAAAGTGTGATTTGTTTTCGTAAGAAAGGAAAGTTAAGTCTACAGTTCAACGGTCCTTTTGAAATCCTGAATAAAGTTGGACCATTCGCCTACCTATTATCTTTTCCTCCAAGCTTATCTCATTTACACAATGTTTTTCTTGTTTCAACGTTGAGGAAGTATGTGCTAAATTCATCTCATGTTTTGAGACGAGAAGCAGTTTAACTGGAATAGAATCTTTCTTTGAAGAGAAACCAGTTCAGATTCTTGATCAAAGAGAACAGGTTTTGCGGAATATAATAATCCACTAGGTAAAGGTTTGTGGAGAAACCACATGGTAGAAGAAGTAACATGGTAATCGGAAAATGCTATGAGGTAAAGGTACCCTCACTTGTTTAATAAGTAAATAAAATTATGAGGATGCAATTTTCGGAAGGTGGGGATAATGTAACACCCCAAGGTTTTTAATAATAAATTGAAATGCATGAAACATTGTCTTAAGTAGATATTTATAACTAACCTATAAACATAATTTTTCCACTTCTAGGTTTTGAATTTCAAAAAAAGGTCATCTACAATTGTGACCAGTAAGTTATTTGGATTCTGATAGGACTAACTTTTTTTTTGAATAGTAACAGACCCTTATGAAAAGTGATATGAAAATAATGAATAGTAAATTGTATTGTTATTTTATTTCTTTAATTCTTTAAGACAATGTCAACTTGATTAATTTTTTAAGGTGTTAAAAAATGAGTTATAGATTTAAAATTTTTATTTTTGAATAAATTGTGATTTTATTTAAAAATTAAATTAATAATATTTAGAAAATTATTTTCAAAAAATGGAGTTCATTTTTAAATTCTACATTTCAAAAAATTGTTAGGGTTAATTTTTTGTATTTTTCTGAAATTCTTGAATTTTTGACGAATAGTGAAATACGGTAAAATACCATATATTCAAATTATTAGTTAAATACAATATTTATGACATCATAAGTTATTTAATCCCACTTTGTTCGAACTCACATTCCATTATTACTATTTTGGGTCAAATTAATTAAGACTATTCATAGTCTTTGTCAAAAATATTATAATAATGCTTAAAATAATGTAAAATACCACCTCTCCTCCACTATAAATACCACCCTCATTTACCTCTTCCTCCCACACCTCTCAAGCTTTGATCCTTACCTAAGTTCTACCCAATACTCCTCTCAATTATCTTCCCTACATTCTAGAGCTTCTGTTATCACCAAAAGGCCAAAACAAAAGTCCTTGAGAAGGATCTTAAGAAAGGAGATCAAGAGGTAAACATCCTCTTTTGTTTTCTTTCTTTTCTTTTCATTTTTTTCTATTATTATCCTTTCCTAACCTCCACTTATCCAATATGAATTAATGATAAATTATATTAAATATTATGGTTTTCATCATGTTTATGGAAGACTCACCATTATACTTTTTATCCTCTCCCACTTATTCAAGAAATTAAAACATCAGTCGTGATGTGTTGATTTACCGGCATCATGGACAATGTGATTTCAATTTATTTTACTTCCATAAAGACTAGTCAGAAAACCATTTTTATGGTTGAACCAGATTATAATTTATGTATTATATCTTATATAAGGTTCTGGAATCATTTTTTACACATGTTATTAATTTATAAAACAAAATGAGTTCATTACGATTGAAGAATTGCCAAAATGAACTAAAAAAATATCAATGATGTTTTAACTTATGAATCATACTCATGTAATAATTAAAAATTATGAATGGTATAATTTATGTTTCTATAAATATTTAAATACAATTCCATTCCAATTCTGAATTTTCACTTCCAATCGACAAGTATATTCATCCTGAACCGATTAAGGAAATCATGTAAAGAACGCACCCAAAACAATGCTTGGAACAAAATACTAACAATTAAAGGGTGAAATTATGTAATTAAACGATCATATAAAGTATTATAAAGCTTAATATGTTTATTTAAGATATTAATAACACTATTTTAACCATTATACATGAGGTTTAAATTAGTTTTAATTAAGACAAACCCAAGGTAAGGGAATTCTTAACCCGATTTCAATTCTTTGGGTTAACATCCTACTTCATTATTTATGTGGTATTAAGATTGTCTGTGTGATTAATTTTTTTTATATTATGTTTAATTATGTTTATTTACAATGTATATACATTTTCAATACACTCTATTAAGTATCACTTCAATTATATGATATTTTTAAGGGGAGTTTCTTTTAAAATCCTCTTTTAAAATTCTATTTAAAGAAATTCAAAAGAAATATTTTTATGAAACTATTCATTTTGAATGATTTTTTTCTGGTTATTGGGAATTTTTTATGATAAAGGGTTGGAACTATCTCTCTATAATTCATTGGGTATGTGTAATTTGGATTTCGGTCGTATGGTTTCTCTAAGTGTAACTGTGATGGTTGCACAAATTGTAAGGTAGTTGTGAGGGTTACAAATTATAAGGTAGATAAGAGGGTTACAAGATTATATAAGTAATGACCCAATACACCTTTATGGTTTTATTTATGTTCTTATGTTTTGTAGGGATCTTTTGGATATCTCATATTTCACAAAGTAAGTATATATGGGTGACAAGTATGTCTTTTGAAAATGATTTCATACGATACAGGTATTCATGGACTAATGTGTTCTTTCCTTATTTTTATATCCCTTACTGAGATTTTTGTGCTCATCCCAAGTTTTTAAATGATTTTCACAGGTTATAAGTATTTTTAAGTCAAATAAGGAATCCAAGTTAAATGTTTGAATAATTTTCAAAGAAATAATGTTTTATTTGAAAAGTTTTATGTTTTGTAAGAAATGAATGTTGTTTTTATGGTATCCACTCTGTATTAATGTGTAATGTTATGAATGTATTATGTCCCAATTCTCTAAATCTATAACTTTAAAAGATCTTCAATGTTAAAGGAAGTGATTTCTTGACTAAATTCAAGATTTTGTAATGTAATAAGGTCGGTCCTTATACATAATGAGATCCTAACTTCCTTTAGGCTCTTACATCTTCATGGATAACTTGGGGAATACATAGAAAAAATGAATGAGCTAAGAATCCTAGAAAGGGAGTGAAAATAGAAATAAATCATAGCACATGAGTCAGAAGGAATAACATAATGACATAAAAAGGCATGGAACATGAATAAACATATGGAATCATAACATGTAAAACATGGGATCATGTAATCGTGGAATCATAGAAATGTGGAAGTAATATATAGCATGACATAAACATGAATCAGGGATAACTTCCAAGACTATATCACAAGGTGGATAGAGTCTCATAAAATAATCTATTTTAGTCCCTATCCCAACATGACATCTCATGAGACTAAATATTACCCAATGCATTGGAGAACTATCTAGGTTCACCCATCATAAAATTTTCATGTATATGTGTTCCACTTGAATAAACAAACATAAGGGATCAATATAAGGGTTACCCATGTAAAGAAATGGGTATCATCATCATGTCATATGGAATAACCAAAGGGTGTATCATAATAGTGTACATAAAAGAACAGATTTAAAACATACTTGGACATTAATAAGGGAAAATGGTCATAGATCCTGATAAAAGATGTTAAAAATAAAGTGAAAACAACTAAAAATAGTGTTTAAAAAACTTTATAAATGATTCACTTAATGTGGTTTAAGGAAAAAATATTAAAGAGTTTTTAAAGTGGAAAACGGCATAATTATTTATATAAAACCAGAATTGAACCAAGATATATTTTTTCATGATTAAATGAGGTATTTTAGTAAAATAATGGTGGATTATAATAGATTATGGAGTGTACTTAAAATGGGTAATAAATTTGGAAGTTCCTTTTAATCAGGTTTGCTTATCATGAGGAATTGAAAAGAGAACCTAATAAAACATGTATTTCCACATAAAAGAAAAAATAATTCATATAGGTATATATTTTGGAACATTAAAATAGAATTTAGGGGGAGTAAACGATAATAATTAAGAATTAAATTGGGTTAAATAGGGAGAAAGCGTAACCTGAACAAAAAATGGGGGTTCGGAGAGAATCTCTCACCCTGTGTCGGAAAGTGTTCTGAACGTGTACTTAATGTCATTGATAATAAAAGTAAATTGATAAATTAATTAATTAATAACCTATTATACAATTATTTATTTTATTATAATTTTATTAGGTTTATTTATGGTTATTTCATTAACTTATAGTGTTTAATTTCATCATTTTGGGAGTGTTCGTTCATGGTTTCATAGTCGATTTGCTTGTATATAATTATGAATGTTCTTGTAAAATGGAGGAGAAAATCTAGAAATTGTCATGACCCGTCCCTACCCGGGATCGAGCCGCAACTACCCCAAGCCTGCCTCCATAGGCCAGGGGCTGCCAATCAGCACCGAAGGCACAACAACTCGGGGAGGCCTTTTCCTAAGTACCTGTACACACACACGCAGCACACTCAATGCAAAAGTGCAGAGTAAAAAAGAAAAGCAAAGTACCAACTGCTATAAATAAACCAAACCTCGTCACTGCCCCGCAGTTGAGAGGTCTCCTCAAAGTCAAGGTTGTTCCATCACTGACCCGTACAACCAAGGGTCCCGCTCCGGTAATCATGAAGGAAAGCCACAGACTAGCCTAGTAGAAAGGACTGAGTCTGGAATGTCGACGGGTGTCCCATTGCCCAGCCCTACTGAAGGGTAATTCATAATATGATATCGGGTGACCCACTGCCCAGCCCTGCTGAAGGGTAAACCCTAATAAGATATCAGGTGACCCACTGCCCAGCCCTGCTGGTGGGTAAACCCTAATACATCATCAGGTGACCCACTGCCTAGCCCTATTGGAGGGTAGACCTGGAATAAGCCGATAGGCGACCCACTGCCTAGCCCTACTGGAGGTTAGACCTGGAAGAAGTCAACGGGTGACCCAAAGCTCAGCCCTGCTGGAGGGTAGACCTGGAAGAAGTCGACGGGTGACCCACTGCCCAGCCCTGCTGGAGGGTAAACCCGAAACAAGTCGACATGCGACTCACTGCCCAGCCCTACTAGAGGGTAGACCTGAATCAAGATGATGAGCGACCCACTACCCAGCCCTGCTAGAGGGTAGACCCTCAAGAGTCGTCGGGTGACCCACTGCCCAGTCTCTGCTGGAGGGTAAACCCTAGAAGTCAGTGGGCAACCCACTGCCCAGTCTCTACTGGAGGGTAAACTCGAAGGATTCGATGAGCGACCTACTTCCCAATCTCTACTGGAGGGTAAACCCAGAACTGATCTGGCCATCTCTACTAGAGGGTACAACATTGGCCAACCGAACACGGAGTGGGTATCGTGCAACCACCCGACTCCAGAACAAAACCAGGGGAAACCACTCAACCTTGCTGATCTAAACCATCGAGCACGGAGTCAGGGGAAAAACTCAACCTCGTTGGTCAAAAATCGAGAACTGCGGGACCCTCTACGTCACGAGAGGTTAAAATTACGCAAACCAGAACACGGAACGCACCTGGGTCCCACACGACGTGTGGCCCCAAGTTAACCCCAACCAAGCGCACAAACGTTCTCGGGTACAACCATCCACACGTACCTCCCAGCATTCTCACATACTCCCAGAGTATGCCACATCTCCAGCCCAAAGGCTAACATGCACACGGCCCCCAACGTCAACGCAAAGGCGTAATCGTATCAACTCCAACTTGCCACCTCAACGGCTAAGGCACAGACAACCACATCTCTTTAAACACCAACCTCACTCTTCCAGAAGAACCACCACGGGGCACATTCACATTTCCACATTTAATAAGATAACGTAAGAGGCTCCGCTCGCCAGAACAGATTACACCATTGTAATCCTTGCGGAAAAACATGCGAGATAGACTACTTACTCGCCCGAAACGGTCAACTGGTGAAAAATATACTATTCACCGTAACTAACCAGTGTGGGGCCCGCACCCCGACTCCGATACTCATTGGGTGAACTGCTCCATCGCGATGCTCTTGGAAAAACATGTGGAAATGACTCCTCAAACGCCCCAAACGGACGTCTGGTGAAAAAGTGATGTTTCATAGTAAAACGTGCAAACTGGGCCCTGTGGGGCCCACACCTAATCTCCAACCCGAGCGCTTCGAAAAACATCTCAAAAAGTCTGCACGAGGACTGGGGTCACGCTGCCACTGACGGCGCATCAATTGGACATCCCAAACAGGAGTTAGGTCCGACTCAACAATTAATTAATTAATTAATTAATTTTTCACATTTAGCGTTTCATGCTACTGAGCAACGAAACCATACCAAAAGGGCTCTGAACCAACCTTGGAAGGACCATCTCATCTACGGGGCCACTGTACCTCTGATGACACATCAAACGAACGTCCGGCTCGCGAGTCACGTCTGTCGCAACTTTAATAATAATTTAATATTATTGAATTAACGCGTCTTGGGGCGCCCAACTTCCGTCGTGGGACCCAAAAACCCTGGAACCCATTTTAAAAGTCCATCCTGCTAACGTGGATCTGCAGCTGCTAACGGCGCATCAAACGGACGCACCGTTTAGAAATAATCCCCCCCCCCGAACGCTAGGGGGCCCAACCGGGCCGGTCCGGCCCAATTTGGCCGGACCCAACCGCCTGGGCCGGCCTGCCCCGGCCGACCCGGTCGATAGCCGCTCCTCGCTGGCTCGGCACCCTGCTGGCAGGCGGTGCCTCGAGACCCCGCTGGTCCCCTGCGTCGACCAGAAGACCCGCATGAATCGGGTCTTGCTCCCCCGAGATCGCCGCCTCCGCCTAGCGCCCACCGACCTCCTCCGCTCGAGCCGGAGCTGACGGCCTTTGATGCCATGCCGCCGAGACACCGCCTTCACCTGGACCTCCGCATTCAGGTGCCTGCGCCACATGACCCCGGCCATCGACCGCTGCTCTGCCCTGCCGATGAGCCCGCTTGCGTCGACCGCCCTGCCGGGGAGCCGAAGGACGCCGAAGCTGGACCGCCATTGTCGTGGGAAACAACCGCAGCCTTATTCCGCGTCGTCATGCCTCAGACCGCCGGAATGCCCAAACCGGCCGGAAACACCTCCAAAACCCGCACACTTCGGTGGACGATGGTGATCGCCTCCGAACTTTGTTTTCAATTCCGAAAAGGGCGATGGAAAGATCATAAATTATAGTACACGATTATGGAATTTGTTCAAAGATCAACAACAACTTGATGCATATAATAGAACTCAAATAGGGGTTTGGGATTTAAAACTCAAACGAACACTGCCTACCTCGATGGGCTTCGCCCGACGCTTCCCGCGTGATCTGCCACCGCGCCGCTGCCTTGCCGGAGGGGAGGAGGAGAGGAGGATCTTGAGGGGGTTTCCATGAGCGTTCTTCCACCAGAGGGGTTCCAAAGGAGAAGGAGGGTGTGGGTTTGGTTTAAAAAGAAAATTAAACTAATTAAATTTTAATTAATTTAATCCTTAATTTTAACCCGCATCTGAAACCCGCGAAGGGGTCGAGGTTAAGCCTCCCCTAGTGTAAACACCATCTCCTGAGCACAATGGATTTCTCAGAATTTCAATCTGATGCCCCGTTCAAAAGTTATTAAACTCAACGCCTGTGGCTGCTAAATTACGAAAACACCCCTGGGGCCATTTTTTCACAGACGGCCCGCGCCCGTGAAACTTATACCCCTCCTAGGGTAAACAGAATGCTCAGAACTCAACGGTGCCCTCGGTTTTCCAATCAGAGCCACCGTCTAAGAGATACCTGAGTTAAGCCATTAAACGAATAAATTAATTAATTAATTTATCCGTTTAACGTTCCGGAAGCGAGCGAGGGGTCCAAACATCCTGTGACAACATGTTTTATGTTGTTCCAAGGGTAAAAACCCCATTCTGAACCCATTCGTACACTCAGATTTAGGATCTGAAGCATCGTTAAGGAGTTATCCAATTTATTTTCCGTTCCGAGTGTGAACGCACTAAAAATTTAATTCCAGGCACACCGGGGCTCAGAAACGCACGCCTTCTAAAGGCGCTGCTCTGGAATAACATCAATAATATTACAAAGTCTTTTATAGCAAAAACTGGGTTCTTACATCATTCCCTCCTTCAATATTTTCATCCCCGAAAAGCAAAATTAGAGAACAATTCATGGTACTAAGCCCACACCTGGCTCTCCCGTACCCAGATGAACTCTTGCACAACTCTGTGCCACCGCACACATAACAAAGGACTAATCCATTAACGCGAGGTCTTCCCTTTCTGATGACGTGCATAGGAGCACGCACACTTCTTCTTGGGTAATCCACGCGGGATACGTCATGCACACACACCCGACCTTGGGGTTAGGGAAAGGCGGTAGGTAACCTCACCATCCCTTTTCATGATCCCAAATGGCCCGAAGGATCTCGAGGGTAGCTCACATACCCAACCAAACCTCTACGTCGCACACCATGACTGGAATCACCGCCCGCACCAGGAACAAGGCCCGGTGATTCCCTCCTTCAGAATATCCATATAGTGAAACACCCAAGGATATCTGGTCATGCAAGGTTTCACAGTTGATGTCTCTCAACCAAGACTCTCTTACACGCTTGGAGAGCATTGGAGTCGATGCCATTGACTAAAGAGGAAGTTTACACACCATCTTCTCTAACAACACAGTGTTACACCTGACGCCCTGCGTCACCCTGGTAACACCTCAAATAAGGAGTAGGGAGAAAAGAATTTCACACACCGAGTATATCAATTCTACTATAGAAATTAGAATAGCAGTAGAACGTACCTATTATCACCACAAGCTCTGTAGGATCGTAGACATTCAAGGCTCGTGGTTGTCTGTGGTCCCAATTGTCAGCTCCTGGAGCCTGACGTGGACCACCTAGTGGTGATGGGAAGATCTCATACAGTCGTGCCCCACTACCAGCTCCTCTTGCTCCTCCACTAGCACCACCTATCTGGGTACTACTCTGATCATGGCGCTGCCTCCGTCGTGGTGGTGCACCTGCTGCCTGCCCGAAGCTCTCTGCATGCCTGTTCGGGCAGTCCCATGCCAGGTGACCTTGCCCATCGCAAGCATAGCACCGACTCTCTCTGGGACACACTGGTGACCTTCGGCACCACTGTGGTGTACGAACATGCCCCTGAGTCTGGTTGTCAGAAAGCCACCTGCATCGAGGTTCTTCTTGCCAACACCCGCTAGCCGCGGCAGACGTCTCGGCTCCAACGTGCCTGCTGCCACCACCAACTCTAAAATGTGATAGGAAGGTCTATGTCACCAACAACTGCTCTAGCACCCCAGCATATGTGGAAATGCCCAAGGGTACTATGACAGCACGAATCTCTCAGCAGAGACCCTGCTCAAACTTTCGCGCTCGTATGTTGTCTTCATGGACCAAGTCTGGGTAAAAGCGTTCACGATCTGCGAAACTAGCCGCGTACTTGGCCACCATCATCCCTCCCTGCTGAAACTACAGCAGCTCCTGAATCTGAACGGGGCGTAAGAAGGAGGGGAAAACTCCTCACGGAGCAAAAACTGGAATTCGCCCCACGAAAGCGACGACTTTTCAAGAAACTAAGTCACCAGACTCCACCAACACCAAGCTGCTCCACGAAAAAGGTTGGTGGCCAAAGACACCATAAAATCTATCAGCGTCTACACAAGCCTGAAGAGGCGAACCACTATCTCTAGCCAAACCTATGCTGCCTGAGGGTCTGGCTCACCACTGAACCTCAGCGGTCTCTACCGCTGGAACTCACGGAGCGCTCTCAACCTACGCTCAAGCCCCGTCTGCTCTGCTGAAGCTGTCTTCTGCTCAACAGGTGGGGGTGCTGCTTCCGGACCACCCGGAGGAAGGGGATCGCATGATGGGTTCTGGACTGTGTCCTCGTATCTCACAGGGTCGTCGTCACGAACCAAATTTGGTGTCCTAGCTAGCTGTCTTCGTGGGTACATCCTGAATATTATCAAGGAGTGTCGTGGTCAGATGAGCATATATGTATATAACAGTAACAAAAATGGGTAGTTGATTCAAGAAGGACAGTTAAAGACTCAATCCTATGAGATGTACAAACCAATTTTCCCTACAAAAAGTGTCTCATCATGTCGAGTCAACAAGCGGGTTGTCAGGGTCCTGGTGAATTGATACGTCATCCGCCGCACCATCACTGGACTCCCTGGCCTGAGAGCCACTCTTGAGACACGTTAACATTGTTTCCCTAAATACCAACCAATTACTTTTTACTTTAGGGACGCCCGAACAATGTTCCAAGGAACGAATCACCTTTGATACCACTTTTTCACGACCCGACCCTACCCGGGCTCAAGCCACAACTACCCCAAGACCACCTCCATAGGCCAGGGGCTGGCGACCAGTGCCGAAGGCACAACAACTTAGGGAAGCCTTTTCCTAAGTACCTGTACACACACGCGCAGCACACTCAATGAAAAAGTGCAGAGTAAAAAGAAAAGAAAAGTACCAACTGCTATAAATAAACCACACCTCGTCACTGCCCCGAAGTCGAGAGGTCTCCTCAAAGTCAAGGTCGTTCCATCACTGACCTGTACAACCAAGGGTCCCGCTCCAGTAATCACAGAGGAAAGCCACAGAATAGCCTAGTAGAAAGGCCTGAGTCTGTAATGTCAATGGGTGTCCCACTACCCAGCCCTACTGGAGGGTAATTCATAATATGATATCGGGTGACCCACTGCCCAGCCCTACTGGAGGGTAAACCCTAATAAGATATCAGGAGACCCACTACCCAGCCCTGCTGGAGAGTAAACCCTAATACATCATCAGGTGACCCATTGCCCAGCCCTACTGGAGGGTAGACCTGGAATAAGCCGACAGGCGACCCACTGCCTAGCCCTGCTGGAGGGTAGACCTGGAAGAAGTCGACGGGTGACCCACTGCCAAGCCCTGCTGGAGGGTAAACCCGAAACAAGTCGACAGGCGACCCACTGCCCAGCCCTGATGGAGGGTAGACCTGAATCAAGAGGACGAGCGACCCACTACCCAGTACTGCTGGAGGGTAGACCCTCGAGAGTCGTCGGGTGACCCACTGCCCAGTCTCTGTTGGAGGGTAAACCCTAGAATTCAGTGGGAAACCCACTGCCCAGTCTCTATTGGAGGGTAAACCTGAAGAAGTCGATGAGAAACCCACTACCCAATCTCTACTGGAGGGTAAACCCAGAACTGCTCTGGCCATCTCTACTGGAGGGTACAACACTGGCCAACTGAACACGGAGTGGGTATCTTGCAACCACCCGACTCCGGAACAAAACCAGGGGAAACTACTCAACCCTGCTGATCTAAACCATCGAGCACAGAGTCATGGGAAAAACTCAACCCCGTTGGTCAAAAATCGAGAACAGCGGGACCCTCTACGTCGTGAGAGGTTAAAATTACGCAAAGAAGAACACAGCACGCACCAGGGGCCCACACGACGTGTGGCCCCAAGTTAACCCCAACCAAGCGCAAAAACGTTCTCGGGTACAACCATCCACACGTACCTCCCAGCGTTCTCGCATACTCCCAGAGTATGCCACGTCTCCAGCCCAAAGGCTAACATGCACATGGCCCCCAACGTCAATGCGAAGGCGTAATCGTATCAACTCCAACTTTCAACCTCAACAGCTGAGGCACAGCAAACCACATCTCTTTAAATACCAACCTCACTCTCCCAAAAGTGAATGTGATCATGCGCCAAGGGTCCGCTACAAACATGGTAGAAGAACCGCCACGGGGCACATTCACATTTCCACATTTAATAATATCACATAAGAGGCTCCGCTCGCTAGAACAGATTACACCGTTGTAATCCTCGCGGAAAAACATGCAAGATAGACTACTTACTCGCCCAAAACGGTCAACCAGTGAAAAATATAATATTCACCGTAACCAACCCATGTGGGGCCCACACCCCAACTTCGATAATTGTTGAGTGAACTACGCCATCGCGATGCTCTCGGAAAAACATGCAGAAACGACTACTCGAACGCCCCAAACAGACGTCTGGTGAAAAAGTGACGGTTCACCGTAAAACGTGCAAACTGGGCCCTGTGGGGACCGCACCTTGTCTCCAACCCTAGCGCTTCGAAAAACATCTCAAAAAGTCTGCATGAGGATTGGGGTCACACTGCCATTGACGGCGCATCAATCGGACATCCCAAACAGGAGTTAAGTCCGACTCGAGAATTAATTAATTAATTAATTAATTAATTTTTCACATTTAGCGTTTCGTGCTACCAAGCAACGAAACCAACCCGCAAGGGCTCCAAACCAACCTTGGAAGGACCGTCTCATCTTCGGGGTCACCGTGCCTCTGAAGGAACGTCAAACGAACGTCCGGCTCACGAGCCACGTCCGTCGCAACTTTAATAATAATTTAATATTATTGAATTAACGTGTCTCGGGGCGCCCAACTTCGGGCGCAGGACCCAAAAACCCCAGAACCAATTTTAAAAAGTCCGTCCTACTAATGTGGATCCGCAGCCTCAAACGGCGTGTCAAACGGACGTGCCGTTTAGAAATAATGTCTCCCCCCTAAACACTAGGGGGCCCAACAGGGCCGGTCCGGCCCAATTTGGCCGGTCCCAACCGCCTAGGCCAGCCTGCCCCGGCCGACACGATCGACAGCCACGCCTCACTGGCGTGGCACCCCACTGGCAGGCAGTTCCTTGGGACCCCGTTGGTCCCCTGCGTCGACCGGAAGACCCGCATGAGGCGGGTCTTGCTCCCCCAAGACCGCCGCCTCCGCCTTGCACCCGCCGACCTCGTCCGCTCGATCTGGCGCTGACCACCTGCGTCGCCCTGCCGCCGAGACACCACCTCCACCTGGACCTCCACACGCAGGCACCTACAACGCACGACCCCGGCCGCCGACCGCTGCTCCGCCCTTTCGAGGAGCCCGCTCGCGTCGACCGCCCTGCCGGGGAGCCGAAGGACACCGAAGCCGGACCGCCGCTACTGAGGGAAACCGTCGCCGCCTTACTCCGCGCCGCCGTTCCTCGGACCGCTGGAACGCCCAAACCGGCCGGAAACACCTCTAAAACCTGCAAACTTTGGCGGACGACGGCGATCGCCTCTGAACTCCGTTTTCAATTCCGAAAATGGTGATGGAAAGATCATAGATTATACTACACGATTATAGGATTTTTTTGAAGATCAACAACAACTTGATGCATATAATCGAACTCAAAGAGGGGTTTATGATTTAAAATTCAAACAAACACCGCCTACCTCGATGGGCTTCGCCCGTCACTTCTCGCGCGATCCGCCATCGCGCTGCTGCCTTGCCCGAGGGAAGGAGGAGAGGAGGAGCTTGAGGGGGCTACCTTGAGGGTTCTTCCACCAGAGGGGTTCCAAAGGATAAGGAGGGGGTGGGTTTGGTTTAAAAAGAAAATTAAATTAATTAAATTTTAATTAATTTAATCCTTAATTATAACCCGCATCTGAAACCCTCGACGGGGTCAAGGTTAAGCCTCCCCTAGGGTAAAAACCACCTCCTGAGCACAAAGGATTTCTCGGAATTTCAATCTGAGGCCCCATTCAAAAGTTATTAAACTCAACGCTCGTGGCTGCCAAATTATGAAAACGCCCCTGGGGCCATTTTTCACAGACGGCCCGTGCCCGCAAAACTTATACCCCTCCTAGCGTAAACGGCACGCTCCGAACTCAATGGTGCCCTTGGTTTTCCAATCCGAGCCACCATCTAAGAGATACCTGAGTTAAGCCTTTAAACGAATAAATTAATTAATTAATTTATCCGTTTAACATTCCGGCAGCGAGCGAGGGGTCCAAACATCCCGCGCTGACATGTTTTATGTCATTCCTAGGGTAAACACCCCATTCTGGACCCATCCATACACTAAGATTTAGGATCTGAAGCACCGTTTAGGTGTTATCCCTTTTATTTGGCATTCCCAGTGTGAACGCACTGAAAATTTAATTCCGGCCACACCGGGGCTCGGAAACGCACGCCGTCTGAAGGCGCTGCTCTGGAATAACATCAAGAATATTCCAAAGTCTTTTATAGAAAAAACCGGGTTCTTACAGAAATGGAATGAGATAGTATTATTTTATTTCTAGAAATTTAAATGTTCCCATATATCATTTTATTTTTTAAAATTATGATGATTAATTAGATAGAACATTAATGGAAAATGATTAGTTTATTTTGACGGTTTTTCGATTATCATGAACTAGTTTTATTTTATAATTTAATATTATGTATATATATTAGTTCCAGAACATGAAAAAAGATATAATATACATTTATAAATATGGTTTAACAATAATAACGGTTTTATGACCATCCTTAAAGGTGTTAATGAAAAATTAAAACTCGTCGTACATGAGGGAAGTGAATCGACACCTCATGGGTGATGTTTTACATTTTTTTATAACAAAATGAGAGGAGAATATATTTGTTGATGGATATTCCATTGTAATAATAAAATTATAATATATATATTATACTAGAGATATCATTTTACTTTTTATATGGTAGGTGAGGGAAGGATAAGAAAAGAAAATAAATTTAAAGAGAAAGGGGGTGGTTTACCTATTGAGTGTTTTCTCCCTGATAACCTCCTTAAGGCACTTGAAAATGGTCTTTTAGTGATACCATGAATACCATAAAGTGGGTAAGAGGATTGGGAGAGTAATTTATAATAATATTATTAATCTCCAAATCTTATAATGTGTGAGGAGAAGAGATGGTGAGGGTGTCATTTATAGTGGGAGGAGAGGGGTGTTTTTTATTATTTTATTCATTTGATTTTTATTATGGATCATGACTCAATAATAGTGATTACTATGAATGAATATAGTAAAAAGTTCAGTATAGTTATAAAACATGGGTTATTACCTCATCCATACATCATCCATCACTCAATTATTCATGTATTTGTTAAATACCATAAATTACCATATTTCAATATTCACCAAAAATTCAACAATTTTAGATAAATACCAAAAATTCAACCTAATCATTTTTAGAAAAAAATATTTCAAAAATGGAATCCATTTTATGAAAATTATTTTATAAATATGATAAATTTATTTTTTAATTAAAATAATCCTTTATTCTAAAAATTATGATTTTTAAATTATAACAGATTTTATGACACTTTGAAAAATTAATTAAGGTATCATAAAATTATCTTATAATCATAATAAAAAAAATATAAATTTATTAATCTATTTTTGGAAAATAAATTTTCTTTTAAATCATTATGTTAATTATAAAATTGTAAATAAATATTTATGTTTCCCAAAAATATCAATACTTAATTTATTATTTTTAAAAAAATTATTTACTTATTCCATGATATAATTTTATTATATTTTAATTAATAATATACCTAAATTTTATTTATACTTTCATAGGTGAGGATAATATTCTATTGGCTGGTTTACTATTCCTAATGGTCACATTACTATTCCAATAGTCAAGTTACTATTACATTGGTATAGGTTCTTTAATTTCTATAAATACCACTTATTTAATTCTTAGTTTATGAAAATAATTTTTTTATTTTGTTATCTATGTTATGTAAGTGTTTTATACTATATAACATAATTATAAGAATGTAAATTTGATTGATAAAATTCTTGGTCATTACATTCTTCTCCCTTTATGAAATTTCTCTCAATAAAATTTAGTTTTACATTATAAGTTGAAAATAGGTGAGGGTACTTTTCCTTCAGTGCTTCTTATAGTTCCCAAGTTGCCTATTTGTAATTATGATTCCATGATAGGACTTTGACTAGGTGAGTAGTATTATTACATAGAACATTATCTCTACAGTCCAAGATCTTCACCAATTTTACATCATAAATGATATCATTTTCCAACTATACCACCTCTAAATTTATTACATGTGAGGGATTTGGTATGCACTTCCTCAAGAGGGATACATGGAATAAATCATGTACATGTTACATAGTTGGTGGAAGTGATAGTCGATAGACCACAGCTCTGACACAATCAAGAATCTTAAAGGGGTTGATGTACCTGGGACTTAACTTTCCTTTCTTCCCAAATCTCATGATCCTCTTCCATGGAGATATGTAGAGGAATACTATGTATCCAACCTTAAACTCCAAGTACCATAAATTATTGTTTGTATATATCTTCTATCAACTTTGGGTAATCTGTATATGCTACTAAATGGTTTTCAACTTTTCTACCATTTCTTCATGTATTTCAGTTCCTAGAATCATATGTTCACTAACTTCATCCCAGTATGTCTATGTTCTACATCATTTCCCATAAAGGGGTTCATATGGAACTATTTGGTTTCTTGAGTGGAAACTATTTTTTGTAGGAGTACTCAACCAGAGGTAGATGTTGGTCTCATCCTCCCTTTAAGTCCATTGTACATGCTCTCAACATGTATTCTAGTTTCAGAATAGTTTTTTTAGATAGAACATCAATTTGAAAATGATAATACATACTGAAGCTCAACTCAATGTTCATATAATGTTGGAGACTTTTCTAGAACATGAATTTTAATCTCAGATCTTGATTGGATACGATCGATAGTTGTACTCCATATAGCCTTACCACTTCTTTGATGTATATCAGTGAAATTTGATCTAGTGAGAAGTTCTGTCAAATTTTGATAAAGTGATTTGTCTTTATAAGATGATCCACAACAACCCATATAGCATTTTTTCCTCTGGATGTCTCTGAATGTCCGTGAATAAGTCCATGGTGATGTTTTACTATTTCAATATTGGTATGGGTAATGGTTTCATCATCTTCTTAGACTTTTCCATTCATCCTTCACTTGCTAAATTACCAGGAACTTTGATGTATATTCAGAAATCTCCTTCTTCATATTTTCCCACCAATAGTGCTCTCAAATATCTCAATATATATTTGTGCTTCTTGGGTGAATAGAGATAGTTTATCAACTTGATTCAATCATAAGCTCTTAATTTATCTTTAGATTATATGGTACACATAGTCATGTCCCAAATAATATGAATTCCTCCTCATAAATTTTGAACTCTAAGGATTTTCTATTTTTTATATCTTCCATATTTTTATGAATTTCATCATCATTTCTTTGAGAATCCTTTATTGTCTCCATAAGTTATGTTTGAGAAATCATTTGAGAAAATATTGATGATGTTCCTTCCTTAATGATTCTCATGTCCATACTTTGAAAGTTTAATAATATTGGGTCCTTATCAATTCTCATCCATGATAAATTTTTAGGGTCCTTTCTACTTAAAGAATCTGACACTTTATTTGCTTTTCCAGGATGGTAGTGGATTGAGTAGTCGTAATCCTTGAGAAGATATAACCATATTCACTGGTGTATATTAATCTCCTTATGTGTGAATATATATGTGAGGATATTATGATAAGTATATATCTCACACTTCTCCCCATAGAGATAATGCCCCTGTATTTTCAACATGAAGATCACAGCCACCAACTTCATATAATGCGTGGGATATTTTTTCTCATTAAATTTCAACTGCCTTGGGGAATAGGATATCAGTTTATCATTTTTCATAAGTTTACATCCAAATACCTTCTTTTAAGAATCAGTATATACCACAAAGAGTTTCCCAATTTTTTTATGTGTGATTACTGGTGAATTGATAAGCCTCTTGTTCAACTCTTTAAATAAGTCTTCACATTCATTGTTCCTTAAAAACTTTACTAACTTTCAATTCATATTGGTTAGTGGGTTTGAAAATCATGATAAGTTCTTCACAAATCATTAGTAATACCCAACTCAACCAAGAAAACTATGGATCTACATTACATATGTTGTTCTAGGCCACTATTTTATTAACGTTTTCTTAGAATGGTCTATATATATTCCTTTTTTGGTGATAACATTCCCCAAGAATGATACATCCTCCATCTAGAACTCACATTTACTATACTTTTCATAGAATTTATCCATTCTCAAAGACATTATAATAGTATTAAAATGAACCTCGTGTTCCTTCTTACTCTTGGAGTATATTATAATATCATCTATAAATACAACCATAAATTTTTCAAAGTAATCTCTAAAGACTACATTCATTAAGTCCATGAAAATTGTTGGAGCATTAGTGAGTGTGAATGGAATCACTATGAAATAAGTGTTTTCATACCTTGTTTGAAAGGTAGTCTTGGGAATATCTTCCTTCTTAACCTTTAATTAGTGATATCTTGACTAAATGTCCACCTTAGAGAAATATTTCTCCCCGCATAGTTGATCGAACAATTCATCTATCTATGGAATGGGGTACTTTTCCTTTATATTTATTTTTTTGGGATCATTATAATCAATGAAGAGGAACATTGATCAATATTTATTCTTGATGAAGAGGATTTGCACACCCCATGGTGAGTCACTTGGGCATATGAAATCCTTGTTCAGATTCTCTTTCCTGAATGGCCTGATGGCCTTCTTTTTTATTTTATTATAGATAATCCCCCTTTTAAGGGTAGAAGGGGAACCCGTACATGACCCATAGGCCCAAGGAACAAGGTCTTACATGACCTGCAATACATGACCCGAAGGCCCAGAGGCATACCATGCCCATTACATGACCCGTAGGCCCAGCCCACTAGAACTGCCCCTCCCCAGCATCTTGCATAATTGATCTCCTTAGCTCCCCACCTTAAATTTCTGATCAACTAGCATTTCCCCATACAAATCTACACGGTGCCTGGTCCTGATGGAAGCTTCCATACCCTCTCATTCTTCCAATCCGGTTAGCTCTGCATCTGGTGGCTGCTACTCTTGTTGCTCTGATCCTCTTTAGGGGCACGTTCTATGTGAACTGGTCTACTCCATGGTCTACATGACCCGAAGGCCCTGTGCCCAAAGGCATTTGATGACTCGAAGGCCCTGGAGACCCGTAGGCACAAACCAGTGGTCCAAAGGCCCAAATCGGGTGAATAGTTCTGGCAGCTACAGTACCGAACAGTAACTGCTACAGTAACTGCTATAGTAATCTCTTGTAACTTCTTATTTAGTTCTTCTAACTAAATGGTGGACATTATTTAAGTAGTCTTTGATATAGGTAGAGATATATTAATGAGTTAAATTGATAATTCGACCTCTTGGTTTGGAGGAGTTATAGAAAATTATTCAGGGAACACATTAGTTTAGTCCCACGCAATGGGCATGTATTCAAGCAATATTCTATCATTTATCGCAATCATTTTATCTAGATATGATTACTCATAAAGAAATAAAATCCACACTTGAGATAATGATTCTTAAGGAGATTCATCATCATCCTTACACTTATATAGAATTGGACGATGCCTTGGGATGTGAAGAGTGATCTCCCTTTCCTGAAAGTTGATGTTGCCTTTGTATAAAGATAGAAAATTTATGCCCAATATAGCATCAAACTCCACCAAAGGAAGTAAGACAAGTTTTTCGAGGAGTTTTAGTCTACAAAAATTAATTAGGGAGGAATTATATACTTTAGATGCAATAATTTACCCATTTTTTATTCTCACATATAACTTAATCTCTATATTTTTGTGCTGGTGTTTGAATAGTTCTACTAAACTTACAGGATATGAAAGAATATATAGAACTAGAATCAGATATTATGTTTTCTATTATTACATTAATTAACAACATACATGTCACCACATCAATTTCAGTCCTACCTCAGCAGAAGAGATAGAATATAACCTTCCTTGTTGCCTTTGAGGTTATTGTTTATTTCCACTTAAAACCATTGTCTTAGGGTATTGGCTCGCATAATTCCCATGTTCCTTATAGTTTAAACAATTCACTAGTCTGAATGTTGATATGAAACTTCCTTTCTTCTTCAAAATTAATTGGATTATTCATATAAATTTTGAATTTATTATTCATATTCCCCTCTTTTCCACATTTTAAACATCTTCTAATTCCCCTTAGGTAGTTCTGAGGATACTTATTCCCACACTTTTTACACCTAGGATATTGGGTATTATTTCCATCATGGGATTTATCTATTGATCCTCTCACATTAACATTCATTTTCCGCTTTTTATATATGGTCCCATGAGACCACTAAGAGTTTCTGATATCTATTTAAACTTTAAGGGAACAATAGAAAATCTCCTTATAGTTGTTAAAGTCTCAAATCAACAATGATTTTCATAGAATCATATTTATTCCTCTAAAGAGGCGGTCCACAATGAATTCAAGGTTCATGAAAAATATAGAGATGTATCATTAAATGGAATCAATTACCTTATTTAATATGTATAATTCAGGGAGAATATTTATTGAAAAATATTTTATTGAAATCTTCCCATTCCATGGAATCAATTTCCTAATTATACTTTGTTTTTATGATCAATTTCCACTACTTATCATCTTCCCTATCAAAAATATGGACAACCATTACAAATTTCTATTCTTCTAAGAACTAGAAGATAGAGAATATCTTCTCAATAGAGTTGATCCATTGTTCTGTGATGAGGGGATCATAAGATCTACTAAATATAAGAGGCCTTTGTCACGTGAAGGATTCAACTGAAACTTTTTATTTCCTAGGAAAAGGAGGGAGTTACAAAATATTTAAGTTATTATTCATAACTTTATCTAGTTGAGATAGTACTATCATGAAGGTTTGAGATCCCGCTCCCATCATATTTGTAATTTCATTAGGGAAATCATCACATTTCCCATCATAATGACTATTGGCAAGGGTTCTCCTATTTCCATCCATTAACTAAAAAAGGTAAAAAAAATGGCATGTGGGCTTGAATAATTAGCTAATAATCATATTAAAATAAAATATTGAACATAGAAGTATAAACTTGTAAATGGAAATTCTATCCTATCTTGTGATTCCCTAAGTTTAAATCAAGTTTTTCCATGGTGATATAATTATCCCTATGGTTCTTAATAAAATTTTCTAGTATTAATCTCGAAAAATAATTATAACATTCCCTGATACCAACTATATATACCCTATACATCTACACATATTATTACATTATTCTAAGAATAATTTACCATCAAATACAAACCAATGATAGTAAATTATGATATATTTAGAAGAATGGATATATAAAACTAAAAACTTGGAAATAGAATAAAACATATTTATATTAACTGTCCATAATGAGATCCTAACTTCCTTGGATATCTTACATTTTCATATGATAAACTAGGGAATACATAGAAAAAAAGTGATGAGATAAAAATCTCAATTAGGGAATGAACATATAAATAAAGAATATCACATGGGTTATAAGGCATAACATGATGACATAAAAAGGCATGGAACATGAATAAAAATATGGAATCATAACATATAGAAATGGTATCATGTAACCATAGAATAATAGGAATGTGGAAGCAATATATAACATGACATAAACATGATTCATGGCTAAATTTCAATACTATATCACATGGCGGACAAAGTCCCATGAAGGAATCGGGGTTACACCATATCCCAACATGACATATCTTATGAATAAACATTACCCAATTCAATAAAGTTCTATCTAGGAACACCTATCATAACATGTTCATGCATATGTGTGTCACATTAAGAATCAAACATAAGGGATAAACATAAGGGTTACCTATGGGATTATAGTAAAATTTTCTAGGGGATGGAGATGCACTCTCCCAACTCTCCCAACACTCATGGTTTCTTCATCCACTTATCTAGGGTTTAATCTATTCAGCTCATGGTTGCGGCCTATTTTCCATCCCTTCACTCTCATGGCTTCGGGTCTGACATCTGAAAGTAGTTGGTTTCCTTGTGTCTTTGTTGATTTCTCGATCTATTCCTATTTTCACCTGTCACTATACATCATTGGGATCTCTCTCCTTCTGCGTGTATTTTTTAGGTGCTTCCTCCCTAGATCTTGTATTGATGATGGTTGGGGAATCCATTGGTGGTCATTTATGGTTTGCAGCTAGATCCCTATCTTCCAAATCTGGTCAACGCACATGGTTTCTCAACATTCATAGGTAATTAGTGGTGATTTCTTCAGTGTAGGTAGATTTTTTCATCAGTGAGTATCCTTGGAAGGAATATACCAGGTTCAGTGGTTTGGGGCTGAATGGTTTTTAGAGTGCGAATTTATCCTTAATTTGGCATGGTGTGGCAAGTTCCATTCAGGTGATGGATGGGGTTCGTGCGGGTGTTTTGATGTGGAGCAGCTCCTATGTTGGTAGTCATCAGTGACGATGTTTAGGAGGGAATTGGTTGTTGATGGTTGCATGATATTGATGGCGTTAATATTGATAAATCTAGTCCCATGTTCTTTTCTAGTGGTCTTTGTATTGCTGGATTTTTTTCTGCCTCTCCTCCTTCCCTGTTGTTTTCTTCTTCGGCTTCCCTTTCCTTGTGCTTCTGGTGGCCTTGTCATGCATCTTGTATCAGTTCATTTTCATTTCTCTCGAATTATTGGAACTATGATGTGCTCTTTGGCTTTTCTGATGTGACTTGGCTTTGTGATATGCTTATTGGATAATATAGTTTGATTTTTCTTTTTTATGTGATTATTTACTTCTTTGGTGAGATTGGCCTTCATGATGTGCTTCTTGGTTGCTCCGGTGAGATTTGGATCTGTGAAGCGCTTCTAGGATTCTCTAGAGTTTTCATATCATATATCAAGCTTCAACCAGCTTTCCTAATGGTAGTCTCTTAAAGATTTTTGTTATGGTTTTTCTGGTGATGATTCTTGAAGGTCGCTTCCAAGTATAGCGATCTCATTTCTGATGAAAGTGGTGCACAACAATGGTATGGTTCCTCTTGTATGATTTTATTTGGAATTCAGTGATGGTGATGGGTTTTATCATCAAATGGTAGTGGTTTGGAGGTGTTTAGATATTGTTTTTTTTTATTCTTTTCTAATGAATTTGCAATCATTAGAGTCTACCTTGTTGCATCTAGATGGATTTGTTGTATCCTGTAGCTAATGTTGGGTGGGTGACCTCGAAAGATGGGCGGGTGTGATGACACCCATCGTCATCCATCTATTAATTTTCATGGATGGGAACCTTTAAAATATTTTTCACTATGATATTGGTCTATTTTTTATTTGAATCAGGTTTACTATGAAGGTGTCTTTGCACACACTATTGGGTGGGTGACTCGAAAGAGAGACAGGTGTGTTGGCACTTATCATCTGGTCTTACTCCCACATGTTAGTGTGTGTTGGAGTAGTGCTCTTTCATGTTGTGTTTTTTTAGAATGACACAACTTCTTGGTAGGGGGAGAGGCATCTCCATTGACTGATCTCATTCATCATAGTTTAACAGGGGGTTATGAGGCTTTTTATGTAGCTTGTTTTGATGTCTTCTTACCTTTTGACATTCGGGTCCTTTTTTTCTTAGGACTTTGAATCGTATTTTTAAGGATTTTGAGCCTCTTTCATATAATGGGTTCCCTCTTCTCCCAGTATTAAAAAGTGGTTTCATTTCTTTTTTCTCTTTAATAAAAGGGGGCTTGACCCTTAACCATTTCAAAAAATATAAGGGTCACCCATGGAAATAATTGGGTATCATAATCATGTCATATGACATAACCAAAGGTTGTATCATAATGGAGTGAAAAAAAGAATAGATTTAAATCATAATTGTAAATTAATAAGATAAAATGGGCATAGATCATGATAAATTATGTTCAACTGAAGTGAAAACATGAAAAAAATAGTGTTTAAGAAACTTTAGAAATGAGTCTCTTATTGTGGTTTAAGGCAAAATATTAAAGAAATTTTAAAGTGGAAAAAGGCATAATTGTTTGTATAAAACACTAATTTAACCAAGATCTTTTTTTAATTATTAAATGAGATATTTTAGTAAAATAATTGTGGCTTATAGTATATTATTGAGTGTACTTGAGAATGGGTAACAAACTAGGAAGTTCCCTTTAACTAAGCTTTCTTATCGGGAGGAATTGAAAAGGGAACCTTATAAAACATGTATTCCCCCATATAAGAAAGAATAATTGAGATACATACATATTTTTTAAACATTAACATATAATTTAGGAGTATTAAATAAGAATAATTGAGAATTACAATTGGTTAAAGAGAGAGAAAGCGTAACCTGAAGGAAAAATGGGGGTTCGGAGTGAATCCCTTACCTTCTGTCTGAAAGTGTTTTGCACATGTACTTAATGTAATAGATAATAAAATTAAATACATTAATTAATTAATTAAAAACCTATTCTATATCTATATAATTTATTATAATTTTATTAGGTTCATTTATGACTATTTCATTGACTTATAGTGTTTAATTTCTTCGGTTTGGGAGTGTTTGTTTCATAGTTTCATGGTTGGTTCGCTTGTATATAATTATGAAAGTTCTTGTCAAATGGAAGAAAAACTACAGAACTAGAATTAGATGGTATTAATTTATTTATATATATTTAAATGTTCCCATATATCATTTTATTTTTTAACATTATTATACTCATTAGATATAACGTTAAGGACAAATGATTAGTTTATTTTGACGGTTTTTCGATCATCACAAACTAGTTTTGTTTTATTGTTTAATATTAAGTATATATATTAGTTCCAAAACATGAAAAAATATATAATATACATGTTTCAATCTTATTTAACCATAATAATGGTTTTATGACTATCCTTGAATGTGATAATCAAAAATGAAAACTCATCGTCCATGAGGGCGGTGAATCGACCCCTCACAGACGATGTTTTCATCTTTTCAGAACAAAAGGATAATAGAAGATATTTTATGATGGATATTAAATTATCACAATAAAATTATAGTGTATATATGATACTGGAGTTATCAAGTTACTTTGTATATCATATATTAGGGCAAGATAAGAAAATAAAATAAATTAAAAGAGAAATGGGGAGGGTTTTACCTCTTGAGTGTCATCTCCTTGAAAACCTCCTTAAGGCACATAGAAATGGTCTTTCGGTGAGACAAAAAATATTAAAACATGGGGAAAAGGTTTAGGAGAGGAATTTTATATAATATAAACAATATCAAAATCTCAGAAGGTGTGAGGATAAGAGGTGGTGAGGGGTAGTATTTATATTGGGAAAAGAGGGGTGTTTTGATTATTTTATTCATTTGATTATTATTTTGGCTCAAGACTATCAATAGTTTTAATTCATATGAATAAATATATTAAATTTTTCAGTATATTTTGAACCAATGGGTTCTTACCTCATCCATACATCAGCCACAACTCAATTATTCATGTATTTGTTGAATATCATAAATTATTATATTTCACTATTACCCAAAAATTCAACTATTTTAAAAAAAATCCCAAATATTCAACCTAAAAATTTTTAGACATTTAGATTTCAAAAATATACTCCATTTGATAAAAATAATTTTCTAAATATGATGAATTTAATTTTTGATTAACATCATCATTTATTTGAAAAATACCGATTTTAAAATTATAAATGATTTTATGACACTTTGAAAAATTAATTAAGATCTCATAAAATTATATTATAATAATAAGAAAAAAAATATTAATTTATGAATCCATTTTATGAAAATAAATTTTCTTTTAAATCATTATATTAATTATAAAATTATAAATAAACATTTATATTTCACAAAAATAACAATAATTAATTTATCATTTTTAAAACATTTATTTACTTATTCCATGATATAAATGTATTATATTTTCATTCATAAGATAAATACATTTTATTTATACTTTAATATGTGATTTTACTATTCTATTGGAAATTTTACTATTCCTAGTGGTAACATTATTATTTCAAATGTCAATTTACTATTCTATTGGTATAGGGTCCTTAATTTCTATAAATACCACTTATTTCATTTTTAATTTATGAAAATAATGTTTTTATTAGGTTATATATATGATTTAAGTTTTTTATACTATATAACATAATTATAAGATAGGAAAATCAATTGATAAAATTCTAGGTCGTTATAGTGATGCCTCCTTTATTAGGAACTACTTATAACGGCTTTATAATTTCCTCTATAAAGACCTAATTCATGTTGGTATTGAGTCTCCCCTACCCCCCAACTCTTGGTTTTTGATTAGGTTCCATAGGAATCTTATTCATGTAGAATGATGGATTAATTCCCTCAATATCTACAATAATATGTCCAATGTCAAATATAAACTCCCTCAATACATATATCTAACTTTACTCTAGATTTTCACTAAGCTCATATGAGATGATAACATAGAGTGAAGAATTATCATACAAAAAATAATGAGTTGGAAGAAGTTTAGTCTCCACTATTTTTTTATTATATTTAGGATATACTCTTAGGTCTAGGTATCCCAAGGTCCTCAATTTTTCTTTTAAAGGAAGAGTTTTATCTAAATAAAACATCTTCTTCATCATTATTATCCTTAGAAAATAGATCTTTATACTCAAATTTCAGAACTAGGTTAAGTATGTTTCCTTGAAAAACCCCATCTAGGTGTTCCAAGAATACTACCTCATATCCATCTAAGGGTTTATCATCCTTACTATAGTAGATTCCCATATAGATTTCTATGAGTAAGGGTTTACTATTAATATCATCAATGATTCTTATAAATTATTCCTCAAGCTCCTCAATAAGGTCCTTGCATTTCATTAGTTCATCTCTTGAAAATTTTCTCAAGTGCAGGTTCTTTATGATTCTTAAAAACATTGAATCCCAATTTTTTTCACCCAAGTTCAATATCAAATTTCCTTTTTAATTATCAATAATATATCTACCAATGGATAAGAAAGGACTATTTAGGATTCTAGGTACTTACTTATCATAATTCATATCTATTAAAAAGAAATCACCAAGTAATTATAGTTTTCATACATAAAAAAATAATATCAACTCTCCCAATGGGGTGAGTAGTGGATCAGTTAGCTAAATATATCACAGTTTTGGTTTGTTTTAATTATACTAATCTCAGGTGTTGAAATAATGAGAAATGAATTAGATTTATACTTGGACCAAGGTCAAATAAATATTTAATATTATTATTATCTCCTAGGGTGCATGGGATGCCAAGGCTTCCTAAGTATTAGGGTTTAGGAGGAATCATATTCTGAATAAAAACACTACACTCTTTTGTCCGGCTATAAGTAGTAAATTTTTAAAAGTTATTTTTTGGAAATGAAATTATTTAATTATTTCTAGTATGATGGAATTTGGACTAAATATTGAAGTAATAGGATGTTGGTTTTAAGCTTCTTTAATAACTTGAGAAACTTGATCATTTTAGGTTCCCGGTATTTCTCTTGATTTTTTAGGGAATGAGATGGGTGGGGAAAATTTTATTAAAAGATTAAGAATTATATCAATATACTTCTAAAAAAATTTCCTTCCCCTTATTATTTTTTAATTTAAATTCTCTTTATTTTTATTTTTTATGTTTTTCAGTTGTTTTTAACATTATTTTATCATTGTTGTCTTCATTTCCAAATTATATATTTTTTAGTTTTTTATTCTCATATTCTTTCACAATTTCATTCTGAACTCCCCTATGGAAATCTTTAACATCTTCTTGGGTTTTCAAACCACTACTAGGGTTTACAACCAATATGTTCTCACTAGGTTTTATTTTAGTAGAGTTCATGGAAACTATCAGTATCTCTTGAAGTAAAGTATATATCTAATTAAACCTTTCGTAACTCAAGGTTGTGAATCTTGAGATTTATCTCAACATTTTTTGTTTCATGTATAACCACTTGTGATTAAAATTTTCATAATATCTACTCTATTATACCCCTTAATTTACATTGATAATTATAGGACTCTTCTTTATGTTGATTTAGAAAAAATTTTCTTGGAGTATTTTAAAAATCAGTGGTGGAAGGTTGTTTAAGAATTCCTTATTCTTTCAAGGATAGATTAAGTTGGTTCCTATAGTCAAGATTGTAGTTATTTGAAAAGAGATCATTATTTTCTTGCATCCTATGACCAAATCTAGAAAAAATAACATTCTCATTATTTTGAAAATGAATGTCAAAATTCAGACACTAATTTTTAGTATACCCAAACATACCACATTGGGAATACTATTCCCTAAGGGATTGGTTCTAATTTTGAAAACCAACTTATCTAATGGATTATTTATCATTCTAATTTATTAGATATTACAGGTATTACTTAATTTAAAAAATTATTGAATTCATTTATAACCCCAAACTAGTGTTTTTATCTCCCCTAAAAACTCTTATTCTTCTGTATTTTCCATTTTTTGAATTAAGGTAAGGAGTGTTATAAATCTTCTTCAGCTCCATATTAGTCTTTCTAGTGTAGTTCCCTCTTGATGATTAGTCAACCATATTTTGACCAAGAGGTAAAAATACTTAATTTAAGGAATCCTTTAATATGTGGGAGAGGAGTTAGTGATGATTGTACTGTCTAAATGGGCTCCTAAACCAATCACAATCTTCATGTAAATTCTCCTCCTCTACTTGATAAAAATTAGTGATCTTACTCATAATATCTCCTTTCATCCTCCTAGGGTAAAATTTCATGAAAATGGAATTATAAAATTTTTCCCAAGGTTAAAAAAAATTCTCATATAATGATAGGAACCAGTTCCTAACATTTCCATTTAAACAAAATGAGAAAATCTCTTTTTTATCTCATTCTTAGTTAAACCCTAAATTGGTAACTATTATACTACATTATAAAATCCCTAATGAATGATAGATAGTCCTCATTAGTAATACCATTAAATTATTGATATAAGTGATAGATATTATTATTTTATATTATAGTTTATATATCTTTGGGTTAACCTAATAGAAGATGGGTTTCCTAAAATTTTAGAGAGTTGTTACTCCCTCATCCTAGGTCTTTCTAAATTTTCATGGATGACTTTTTCATTATTATACATAACTCTATCTTCTAGGTCTTCCATTACTATTTTTATTTCCATACTTTTATCTCTAAGATGTTTTTAAATTTTAGGAATCAGAGTCTCTATGTTTTCATATTTGTATCTAGGGCACATACACTAGATGTTTTTAAAAAATAACAGATTTAATGTTGTTTATTTTGATTTTTAATTATTTTTTTTCTTGGAATTCTTATTTACTTCCATAAAAATGGTGATAAATTTTGAATATATAATTACATGATCAGAATATATAATTAAAAATAATCAACACTAGTATAGATATAATTAAGTTCAAATCGACATGGAAAGACTAAATGTGTGTGATATAAATAAAAAACCCATAAAAATATAAAAAGAAGAAACAGAGAAAACAAAAAAAATGAATGAATATTGGGTGTGATGTGAAAATTAACCTGATTCTGAGTGAAAGTGGAATTAAATGAAAGTATAAAAAACTGGGTAGAAGGGATCATAAGATCAGAAACAAGTAGATTTGAGGAAATAATTAAGAGGGATAGGGGGATTTCAATTAACTAGTCATTAAATTTATGTTCCTTCAATATTAAAAAAATAAATTTAAACTAATCCCAAATTCATAGAAAGGATATCAATAAACTCTATTGAGAGATAAACTTATAGCATATTAAACTCATTCATATTTTTCAATTTCATAATTCACCTCAGCCACAAAATAGTGAGTTTAGTTTCACTAAGATCAAACTATCACTAAGATCATACTATCATTTAATTTTGGTGTGATACTATCAAGAATCCAAAAACACATATCAAATGGTTTTTGAAAATTAAATCTCTTTAAAATTTTATTTTTTCCAATCAAGATTAACTATGGTTTATAATTAAAAAATTCATAAATTAAATACCATCAAAGTTAAATGAAATGAAGTAGAAACCATCACAAAGATGAAGCAAGAAATAGTTAAAAAACAAACAAATAAAGTAATTTTATTCCCCTTGAGGTTTTTTATCCAATAATCATAAACATTTAAGTATAAGTCATGATTTTAATTACAACAAAAAAATATATTAGGAAAAGAAATAGAACAGGGAGATGAATCTTCTTTGTTGATTTAATCATTTCCTCCCCTTGATATTGAGATCAAACCCAAAAGATGTTTTTTTCCATCATTAATCTCTTAATCTAATTGTCTTAAATCAAGATAAAAGAAGTATCTACTTTAATTTAATATATATCCTAACTCTTTCCTCATAGCCATCAGTTTAATAGATCTTGCATTAATTGTTCATGCAGATGGAGTCACTATTTATTATCTTCTTCACATGAATTGAGTAGAAACCCTATAATATAATGTTCCCCCAACATGCATCTAGCATTAACTCTAAGAAATTGGAACCTAAAAATTAATCTAGTCTCATTTGAGTCTTTAAGTGAGTTATATTTGTTCTTGTGTGTTTAGTTCCACTTTTTTTTTAAAGGTGCACATGAGATTCATAAAATCCATCCAAAATATCTCCATTTATTCTTTATTTTTTTAATTTTATATTTACCCCATAATATAAATGTCCAAAAATATCATTTCTCTCACAATCATTATGGATGTTTTTCTTTTATTGAATATTTAATGTTTTAGTTAACTGATTGACTTATTCAGGAATGCCATCTTCAATGATCATATCATGCCTTCCAAAATCAATGTCATTAGTTAAACTACTAGCTATTGATTATTTTTCTCAACTCAAATCTCTAGGCCTTTCACCATGTCCATAATTAGAAATAAAAACTCAAATTTCATGGGTTGGTGACACATGTAGTGATAGAGCAGTCCAGAAGGCCACTACCATTTTCAAAGGTGGTTCACTAACCTCACCTACCCTAGACTTTCATCTTGGATGATGAATAATATAGATGTTTATCACCTAGTCCTTTGGAATCCATGATAGTTTTCAAAGGTGTAGGTGATTTCCATGTTTGAAGTCCAAGGTTAGTGGGGGATTGGTTAGAGATGTTTCAAGTTTGTCCTCATCCCACCATGACTATATAAGGTGGTCTTATGAAGCCTCCTACATTCATCATCCGAGATAAGAGAGATCAATACATTTGATGAGAGATCCTTAAGAGTCTTATTTATAGAGAAATAGAGGTGTATAGAGGGAGTTTTGTAAACCGTTGTTCAGATTGAAATAACTCCCATTTTATTCTCGTTTTTCTTCCACCATTACATTTTCATGTGATCAGTGAATTGCAATAAGTGGTATCAGAACCATTTTTGGAAAAAATAGTGGAAGAAATAGGATATTATTCAATGATTATAAAATTCAAGTTCCTATGATTCATGTTTAGATTCTACATTATAAATGTTCATGTTGAGTTGATTTTAATGATAAAAATGGCATAAAAATGGAGCTGAAATGATCTCCCTTAACTTTTTCTAAGTTTGATCAAATTTTTACGGTGCTAAAATACCCCCTAGATGGAAAAAGTTAATATTATTCCAGTGATAGTGACATTTTTTATGAGTTTTCAATAGATACTCTAGAATTCCACATCATCACCACATCAACCCTATATTGCTTCTATATTTTTTCTACATCATTGGTCAATCATGGCCACTAAAACTAATTTGATCATATCTTGATCAATCAGAATCTGATTTCAATGATTCAGGAGTCAATTCCAACATGTTCAACCATTATAGATGTAATGGTGAGATCCATTTTTCCAAAATCTCACCAATATTTTCATAATTTAATTTCAATGGAGGTACCATCCATGTTTGGGAGGATTATGTTTACTTCCTCAAACTTCTCCATTTTTAAGTCTTGAATGGAAGATCTATTTAATTATAAGGAGCTACTTTACCCCACTAAGAGAAAGGGAGTAAAACCTGATTCTAATAAGAATAATAGTAGTGGAATCTAAATAAGAATATGATCATTAAAATCCTTCAATGGATCTATCACGACATCTAACACCAAGTTTTGTAGGGGAATAGTGTTTACAAAATATGGATTAAGATAGAGAAAACATACAAGTCAAAGACTACTCCAAAAATATTATCTTATTAAAGAAATTGATGAATCTTCAACTATAGAGTGGAAACTTAATAGTTAAACACACCAGCATGTTCTAAATCCTATTGAATCAATTGTTTGTTACATGTAAGAATATAAATGATGAAGATCAGGTGAACCACCTACTGTTCACACTCCCAGATAGTTGGGAATCATTGGTGATCTACCTCAGCAATTTGGTGCTTGGAAGATAACTTACCTAGGTAATGGTAAAGGACGCACTATTAAATAAATAGGCTCAAAATAAGGACAAAATATATAACATGATACAAGATCTAATTTTGGAGAAGTGAGGGAGAAAACAAGGATGTAGTTGAAGGGTGTGAAGTAGAGATCAGAGATAGAGTAGAGGAAGGTCCACAGATGGTAGGATGCTGACATACAAATGATGCCATTATAGTTTGTAGGGACACTTGAAGAAGAACTATAGAATATTGTTACAAAAAAATGGCTAAATTAGCAACCAAAATATAAGAAATAGATATTCACACATGAGTGTCATAAAATAAGTTATGCTTTGATCCAAAGAATAATAAGGGACTTTTTTCACACATCAGACCAAGATAAAAATCTAGTGGTTGATACTGCAATATCATACCATGTCACTTTGCATCGTGAGTATTTCTTGACTTATCAAGCGGGTGAATTTGGAGCAGTCAAGATAGGGTATACCAGCTCAGTAGAGATCATTGGAAGGATTGATATCTGATTAAATATGATTTTTGGATATATAATCACCTTAAAGGATGTTTGACATGTTACAATATTTCAGCTTTATATATTATCTATAATAGACTTTGATTAATGAGGCTATGAAAAAATATTTAGAAATTGAGCATGGAAGATGGAAAAAGGATCCACCATCATGGCCCAAGGAAACATATGTGTTACATGGTATAAAAAAATGTGAATATATGTAAAGACAAACTCAACATGGTGGATGGAGATAAGTTATCCAATTTGTGGCATAGGTTACTTTCCAATATAAGTGAAGGGGGGTTATCTCACCTGATGAAGAATAATTAAAATAGTGTTAACAAGGATGCATCATTCAATCCTTTAAAATATTTATTGCATGGTAAGAAGTATAGAGTCTCATTCAATATTGCTTTATTAGGGAGATCAAATATGTTAGATCTAGTGTACCCATGTGTATGTGGTCCCATGGAGATGGATTCACTAGGTAGTAAAAAATATTTCATGTCCTTTATTGATGATGCATATTGAAAGGTTTGGGTGTTATTATTATAGATAAAGTACCAATTATTGGAATAATTCAAGATGTTCCATGTCATGGTGTATGTGAAACTGAAAGGAAATTGAATTGTTTTGTTTCAAACATTATAGGAGAGTACATATCTTGGTAATTTGATTTATATTATAGGATTTAAGGTATTTGACATGAGAGGACAGTCCCATGCACTCCACAACACAATAGAGTTGTGGAAAGGATGAATAGATCCATCATGGAGAAGGTTACGAACTTGATTAGTTTGGATGATATTCTTAAGCCATTTTAGAAAGAATTTGTTCAGGTTGCATTTAACCTCATCAATATATCACCATCAATCATGCTGAATTTTGAGATTCCAGAGAATATATAGTCTGGTAAACTTACCTCTTACTCTTATTTATGAGTATTTGGATGTTTGGAATTTTCACATGTTTCTGATAGACCAGGAAGAATCTATACGAGATATTTACTCCATGCATCTTCATCAGCTATAGAGATGAGGAGTTTGGATACAATATTTGGTACTCTAATGAGAATAAGGTGATCAGAATTATAAATGTTGTGTTCTATGAGAACTAGAAAATTGAGGATATTGAAATTCTTAGAATTAAATGAAGATACGGTATTGAGTAATCAGTTCCCAATCCAACACCTATACTAGCACCACCTGCCGCTAGAGAGGAGGAGGTGAAAGAGAACTCATTAGATTCAAATTAGAAGGTATTGGGGGAGGATATTGAGAAATGGGAGACTCAACCCACTACACTAGAATTTTGGAACTATCATATAATCCATGTGATGGTGTGCCTCCTAAACCTAATATTTCACAAGATCAAAGATCTTAATGAGGAAGGATTCCTTCAACAAAATATTCAAAGTCAGAGAACCTATTTCTAACTAGTACAGGGATCCATAAGGATATAAATAAGAATATAAAAATTCTATATCATTCAATATGTGGATTTATGGATCAATAATTTTTTATACTTTCTAAGATCCAAATTAAAAATAACATGGTATATATGTTGACAATGGTGGTTTCTTAAGAGAAACTAGACCTTTATAGATACTCTAATAGATTGTAGCCAGAGGGGGAGAATTGATAGAGCTATCCAGCTTCCCACCACCATTTTAAAATTAGGTTCACCAACCTCACCTACCATGGACTTCCATCTTGAATGATGCACATTCTATATGTCCATGAACTATTACTTTGGTATCCAGGAGAGTTTTCAAATGTATAGGTGCCTTCTATGTATGAATTCCAATGTTGTTGTGGGATTGGTGGGATATGATTCAAGTTTTAAAACCTACCACTATGGATATATAAAGATGCATTTGGGAGCCTTCTAAAGTCTTTATCTAATCCAATAGAGATCAATGAAACTAGGGAGAGATTATTGAGAGATCCATTTATATAGAGATAGAGGTGTAGATAGGGAGTTTTGTAAACGTTTGTTCAAGTTGAAATAAATCCCATTTTCTTACCATTTTTATTCCTACATTAAATTTATCTATGACCATGAATCACAACATGCACAAGTTAACTTGGACATCTCTATAACACCTTAAGATTCTGTGAAATATATTTTTTCAAATAAATTTAATCTTTTCAATATATTTCATTACATGTAACACCGAGTTTAGATCATGTTACATGAAACATAGAGTTTAGCTTATGTTGCATAAAACACTATGTTTTTCATGAGTTACATGTAACATTGAGTCTATCTTTCATTACATATGACACTAATTTTAGCTTACATTTCATGCATCGCTGAGTTTTTCTTGCAATATACACGACACCGAGTTTAAATGAAATGTAACATACAATAAAAAAATTATTATTTAATATGATAGTTGTCACCTAACAATTGGAACGGATGGTATGAATAGGATTAAATAAATTAAGAAAATATATTATTTAAATAAGTATAAGTAATGATTTATTTGTTGAACAATTAATTAGAAATGAAAAAAAAACATTTCAAAATAAAGGAAATCATTTTCTGAAAAACTATTTTTATGTGAACAAACATGTTTTACCTCAATAAATTAAAAAATAACATTTGATAAATAGTTTTAATAAAATTTATATATTATAAATTCAATAAAATGTTTAAAATTCATCTTATGTTTTTTCTATATAAGAGATAATAATGAAACCAATTTTACACTTAGAAAATGTGTTTTTATAAAAAGAGTTTTTGTCACCTTTTTCACACTTATTTTAAAATTAATTTTTAAAAATTTTAGAAATTTTATTTGAAAAAAATTTATTCATTTTTAAATTCATCATTTCAAAATTATCTTAGATATAATTTTTTATAATTTTATAAAAAGAAAAAATTGATGAATAGTGAAAAATACTGGTTTTTATTAAGAATTTTCATTTATTTTTAATCATTTAAAAACATAGAAATTGTTTTAATATGGTTCTAAAAGTAAATTTAGTTCAATTATATATCTATTAATACAATTTAGGCCATTAAAATAAATTTCATATTAAATTTTTATATAAAATCTTTTTAAACTCTTGAAACTTTTCCCATTGGAAAACACTTTTTCATCTCATGTGTGGGATTAATTTTAAATTAAATTTTTTCACTTATATAAATGGAATTTGGAAAAATGATTCCAAATATTTTGTAATTTCCCAGATCTGGATGCCACTAAATAGCGCCCCGTACCCAGTTGGTCACCTGACCTCAAGCGTATTTCCCCAAACGCCAGAGGCTTCCGACTAGCAATGAGGTCCTATGGTGTGATAGTGGGAAAAATATGCCCTCATTGGTAGAGTGTAACACAGTGGAATAAATATTAAAAAATAGCGGAAGCAGTAAATATCATGAAACTAAGGTAACAACTGAAGACTGGTGGATAAAGATACCCGGAAGGAACATAATATCAAACTGATGCATCATGTCATATGTTCTAAGAAAATTGAAAAAAATAGGATACGCTGCAATCAAGTACAACACAATACCAAAGTACATTAAAACAAAATGAAACCCAGCAGCATCGCAAGCCTTGGCTTGGTCTCATGCTCTTCTTCTCCTAAACAGCAATCAAGTACCTGTGTAGGGAGACTTTCTCCTATCGACACTTGCAGCAATATATTCTATTTGGGCCTAAAATAATGACCCAAATAGGGTGTGAGAAATAAATCCCAATAGGAAACCACCAAAGGTCTATTCTAATCATTCAGTGAGTATATGTAGTAGTTGTGTATAGAAATTAAATGCAATAAACTAGTAGGTACTCAGAAGTAACTAAACTTACATGTACTGGTATTCATTTATGGGGTTTACTATGTTCATTAGTAATTAATTCACTTGAAGTACTTAGGTCTTGGAATTCATCATAAGACCAAAATTCCCTGTAGCAAGGTAAAAACAACAAAAGTCTCAGAATACCTTCTAACAAGTAAGTAAATTCTGAATCCAGGATTGTGATTTGGCTTGGTAGACGTGTCACAATTCATTCCATTACATCATTTAAGCATAACCTTAGTCCCTACCTGAGATTCCTAAGTTGGAATTCATGTATCACTATAGGTGTAATTCTACAGACATCCAACGAGTCTGTTCTCAATGGTATTACTAGGGATCCCTGGGTATCACTCTCTATTTTGGTATAAATTCAAGCAAGTATGTCCTCAGTAGTCCTACTAGGGAGCCACAAGGTATCATTTGTAATATAAGTTTATTCCAATTTAGTTCGTCCCTAGTGGTCTTACTAGGGATCCCAAGTACCACTAATGACATATAAATCAGAAGCCTTTTGAGTTCATCCATGGAATTCTAAGATGAACCCATGTATCACCCAAGGTGAAGGGTACAATAGTTATGCGAGTTTGTTCATGGAGTTCTAAGTTGGACCCATGTATCACCCAATTCTATTTATCATTTACTCATTAGAATTCAATAAAACATTCCAACCTGCTTAACAAGAAAAAACACTGCATGGAAAGAGGGGAAACCAAAAACCCAAAGCCATAATCAAACACTTACAATTTCTAAACAATTGTAATTATAGATAATAATCAAGTTTATTTTAAAAAACTAAAATGGAAAATGAAGGCATGTTCATGGACATCCTAGGACAAAATGGATACACAATAGCCATCCAAGGGAAATGCACCCATGGGGTGTCCCTTAATCAAGCAAAAAATACAATCATGATTTAATTTATTGAATTCATAACCAAAACAACATTGTATAATAACAAGGATCAATTTACTTTCAAGGAAACACCCTAAACATGGGTGCGCGGCACAAAGACACATATAAACATCTTGACAATTAACAAGAGGCATGAGACCACCTACCTCTATGTCATACAACTGATATAATCTAATTTCGGCCCTTAAATCAACCTAGAATGGCGTAGATATACAAAAAGGGGGAAACCATTCAACACTAAATAACTTCACCATGAATAAAAATTAGGAAGAACAGCCCTAAAAGAAGAAATTCCTTACCGATTGGGTTCTAATGTGACCGACGGCACTTGAATCAGGTCTCGGACGACGAAACGGGAGAAGGAAATGATCTTGCGGCTCCTTATTCTTCACTCGATGGATCGTTTGTCCAAAAGAAGAGAAAATGAGTCTAATGCCCATTTTAAGAATAAAATTAGGAGTACATAGCATGTAAGTTCATATATATGTCGTGTATATCATTGTACTGATCATAAATTTTATGACCTACTTTATGCGTCCTGAACAGACCCTACCAACATGACTACACAGCGTGTACTATGAATTACATGGTGTGTAGTGGTTTTTTCTTCTCTCCCAGGCCAAAAAAAGAAAACACCATGTATCCCCATCCTATATGGCCAGACTATATGGTATGTACATAGGATTACATGGCATGTACTACTAAAACTTAACATTTTTTCAGTTTTCCTAGTTTTCACAAAAACAAATCAAAGGAAAAGAAAACGAGGAAAAAAAATTGTACCTCAAAAGAAGAACCAAGTTCTTATAAAATTCCCCCCTTAAAGAAATTTTTCCCCAAATTTCCCTTCCAAGGGTGGTGATGGAATATCTGAGAATAACTCCAGATACTGAGCACGCATGTCAGTCTCCCTCTCTCAAGTCTCATCTTGCACTTGGTTGTGCTACCATAGCACCCGTATGAGAGGAACTGACCAGCCTTGGAGAACCTCCGTGCTCCTATCAACTCTATGAATTGGATTCTCCTCAAAGGATGCATCAACCTGAATCTCAATATCCTCAGGATGAAAAATGTGAAATGAGTATGAATGATAACGGCATAGCTGAGATACATGGAAAATGTCGTGCATGGCTTGGTACCTTTGAGGTAACTATAACTGATAGGCAACTGACCCAACTCGTTCTAGAATCTCAAACGGTCTGATATATCTCAGTGAAAGCTTACCATATTTTCTGATCCTTTTGTTCCCTAATCTCAGTGCGACATGTAGAAAAACTCAATCCCCGACCTCAAACTCCAAAGATCATCTACAGAGATCGGTATAAGATTTCTGAAGAGACTACGTAGTAGAAATATGCTTCTGAATTAAGTGAACATGTTCAGTAGTCTCCTAAACAAGACAAAGTACCATCATAGATGCCTCTCCTACCTCCAACCAACATAGGGGTGTTCGGCATGGACACCTGTACAAAGCCTCATATGGCGCCATCTGAATAGTATCCTAGAATCTATTATTATAGGTGAAATCAAACAGAGGTATATATTTATCCTAAGATCCCCCAATATCTAGGACACACACATGCAACATGTCCTCCAGTACTTGTATCGTACTCTCTAATTGGCCATTAGTCTGAGGGTGTTATGCTATACTCATAAGCACATGTGTACCCAGTACCCTCTGAAAACTCTACCAGAAACGAGATGTAAAGCGGGCATCCCTATATAAAATGATAGAAGTAGGTACCCCATGAAGTCATACAACCTCTTGGATATACATATTTCTGAGCTCATAAACACCAATGTTCTCCTTGATTGACAAGAGGTGAGAGACCTTCAGAAGCCTGTCAATTATGACCCACACAGCATCATTGCCTCTAAGTAACCTTAATAAACTCATCACGAAATCCATCGTGACATCATCCCATTTCCAATCAGGAATGGGTATCTATTGTAAAATTCTAGAAGGACGCTGATGTTCCACCTTCACCTGCTGATAGGTGTAACACCTTGTAATAAAACCATCTACTTCTCACTTTATTCCTGGCCACCAGTACTGACGGTACAGGTCACGGTACATCTTGGTGACTCTAGGATGTAATGCCCAAGATGAAGAATGAAACTCTTGCATCATCTCTTCACATATATCCCCTGAAACCTAAACACATCCATGGACATGCATAAATTCATCCTCACCTATCATCCATCCAGTAGGAGGGTCCTCACCTGCCACACTCTCCCATAGAACTAGGCCTTTAGAATCTTATAGTTTCCTTATCCTCACTATGTCTAGTAGGGTAGAGGTAACTTCCAAAGATAAAACATAAACCTGTCCATGACTACCGTGCACCTCTAAATGCGTCTCAGAGAACAAGTTCGTAAACCTCCACTCACCACTGGCCTCCAGCACTACCTGTATTTGAGTCCTCATGATCAGTGTGTCAGCCACTGCATTTCCCTTTCCAGGCATATAGTCAATCTCAAAATCAAAGGAATAAAGGTATTACACCCACCTTTACTATCTCAGATTCAAATCACACTAAGTGAAGATATATTTGAGACTTTTTTGTTTGTTTACACCAAAAAATTCTCTCCCATAAAATAATGTCTTCAACAGCGCAAATCATGAACAACTAAATCTAACTCGAGATCATGCGTCGGGTAATTCCTCTCATGTGGCCTCAACTAATGAGACTCGTACACAACAACTTGATCTCTTTTCATAAGCACTACTCCCAGACCAAAACCTAATGCATCACAATACACAATGTTACTCTTTCCCAGATCTGGAAATATATGTATCGGTGCTAAAGTCAAACATCCCCTCAACTCCTAAAAGGCTGCGTCACAAGAATCTGACCACTCAAACTTCACACCCTTTTTAGTCAAGACCATCATTGGCGCTGCCAATCATGATAATTCATGTATAAAATGCATGTAGTAACAATCTATCCCCAATAAAATCCATACATCAAAAAATTTCTCGGGATACTCCCAAGTAACTACTTCTCTTACCTTCTCTGGGTCCACTGATACTCTAGTCTCTGAGATGATGTGACCCAGGAAGTGAATCTGATCCATCCAGAAGCGGAATTTTTCGAGCTTATCATATAACTGATGCTCTCTCAATGTATTCAAAATGATCTCAAAATGTTTGGCATGGTTGTGTCGATTGTGAGAATACACCAAGATATCATCCATGAATACCAGCAAAAAAGAATGTAGATAAGGATGGAACACTTGGTTCATCATCACCATGAAAATTTTTGTCATTTTCATGAGACCAAACGGCATAACCAAGTACTCATAGAGACCATACCTACTATGAAAGGTTGTACAAGGTATTTCTGTAGGTTGAACATGTACTTGGTGATATCCTAACCTTAGGTCAATCTTTGAGAACACTTGAGATCCTTGAAGTTGATCAAATGGGTCATTTATCCTTGGCAAGGGATATTGTTTTTTAACTATCAACTGGTTCAGTTTTCGATAGTCCATGCATAGCTTAAGGGTATCGTCTGCCTTTTTCATGGAAAGGACTGGTGAACCCCAAGGAAAAGTACTGGGTCAGATAAAACCCTTAACTTCTATATCTTCAAACCACCTCTTGAACTCTTGAAAATCCATCATAGCCATCCTGTAAGGAGGAATGGATACTGGTGAAACTACTATAATATGCTCGATAGTGAAATCCACCTCTCTGATCAGAGGTAATCCTAAGAATTCATCCAGAAAGACATCCCTGAAATGATAAACCACTAGAGGTAAATCTTCCAAATATGTTCCCTAATCATCCAAATATAAACTCTCAATCTGGGTTGTCATCCCACCCAGCCCACGATGCTCGAGTCCAGATCTGCTTTCCTAGACATCCCATTCACCCTTATGTAGAAACTCTATACCACCTGGTGATGTAAAACTCACCCTGTGGAGATAGCAATCAAAAAAGTCTCAAAAATAAACCAACCATTCCATTTCAATAATGAAACCAAATCTCTTCATCTCTAATACATAGAGGTTCCATAGAAAGTGACACCCACCAATCCCAAGGGGAACTCCTTACGCTAACGCACACCTTCTGTTCTAATCCCTAACATAGTGTCTAGCATCATCACATTAGAAAGAAGTATAAACATAGAGTCCAAGTCTTTTAACAATGGTCACAGATATAAAAGTATGTGTTGCACCAGTATCAAAAAGTATAGAAGATAAAACATAGGAGACAAGGATAGTACCTCTGACGGTAGAAGTTCTGGGATCCTGCTCATGCTGAGTCTGTTGCACTTCATAAGTCTGACCTGCACTGCGGCCCTAAGACATTACTTGGCTACTCGGAGCTGACCCGCCCTACTATCATTGAGATCATGGGACCTAGATACCACATCCACGCCCACCATATTGGCCTAAATGCCCTAAAGTATTCTAGTTTCCAGACTGATGAGAAGCTATTAACCTTGCTCCTACACGTGGATTCTGTACCGAACCCCTCTCACTAGCCACTGGTGGAAAAGTTCTGTATAAACACAATAGATGGCCCATCTTGTTGTAAAATCGGTACTCAACTGGGTCCTTCAGGCATTGGGGCCTCGTATTCCCCGGTCTTCTGCACTTGTAGCACCTCACCTGGCTACCGAAAGAAAGGTTCTGACTGCTCATATCTCTGAAAGAAAGATCTATACGACGCTTCTTACTTCCGATCAAGACAGTACCAGATCTTAGTGTCGAACCTCCTTGGATCGCACCCCCAGATTCTCGTAGGTTGCATTCAGTAATCAGGTCTGGATTCACAATAGTAGATATAGAAGGCAACCTGAAGACATTCACCTATGATCAGATGTCAAACCTGATACCATTCTAGAATTTTCTAGCTTTCGATACCTCATCACTCATCAGAATAGGTGAAAAATGATGAGCCTCAATAAATTGGGAAGAATAGTCTATAACTGACAGTGTACCCTGCTCTAGGTGCATGAAATCTTAGACTTGGTTGACTCTCAGCGTCTCGGGAAAATAATAATCATAGAAGGATGCCTAAAATTTTTCCCATTTTATATCCCGATGAAACCCTACCTGAGTGATAAAATCCCACAATCTCTTGGAAAAATCATGTAGAATATATTTTTCAAGCTTGACCCTCCTCCCAATAGGTGTCTCTAGATGCTTGAAGATAGTCAGCACTAATTATAGCCATGATTATGTATCTTATAGTCCACCATCCCCTGAAAAAGTAGGCAGATGATGATGTTGGAATATACATGTCAACTCTACCATCGATGTAGCAGCCTGCGGTGCACCCTGGAAGGTCTGCATGAACCATAAAAACCCATCTCAAAACTCTTTGTATTAAACTGTGTTCATTATAATGGATAGTGCCACAACTGGCACAATTGGAGGGTCCATCGGTAGCCCATGGCCCACCATTTATAGAGTATACTCATCACTGCTCTCCTGGAATACATCTCATGGTCATCATGGTGGCATGACTCTACAAGGTCCAGCACACATGCCTCAATAATGACTTAAAAAAAGGAAACTGTTACTTAGAAGTGCACGAACGGAAAAGGTAAATGAAATCATTCAAGTTTTCCAGAATAGGGGTACATGGTGTGTATAACCCCATACATAGTGTGTTATCCTAGGGATTTACATGGGTGTGTATTTCTTTCCAACATGGTCATGTAACACACCTCACACATGGCATGTTCCTCCTAAGACACAGTGTGCACTTGAATTTTCCTCCCTTCTACACGGCTATAACTACACGGTTCTACCGGTGTAAGACTACATGGCGTGTTCACTCTCGACATGGCATGTACAGCTATGTTTTCATCCACCTATTTCTTTAGTCATGCGGTCGGATACATGGTCGACTTACACACAGCATGTACTCCCATTACACGGTGTGTCCTACTCAAAGCTTGACAACTCTTGTTCCCTTCTCACATGAAATTTTACACGTTCAAGGGTTACACGGCATGTACACATGGTACACGCATGTTCTTATTAAACTTGGAACACCTTCTTCCCTAAACAGGAAGATCACACGGCGTGTTAAACTAGATTACACATCGTGTATACTAGGTTTTTCAGGACAGAAACTCCAGATTTCCCAGAAAACCCATGTTCAGCAGAAAAACCAACCAGTGGGATGACAATTCCAATTCGTGAGGGCTCATACTCCCCACAAATAAAAGTTTGGAACCCAATAATAAAATTATAGAATAAAAGTTGAATCATGATCTTATAAATTCTAGTCCAAGAGGTCACATACACCTCAGGAACCAAATTTTTGTGTCCATTAAATCCAAACCATAGCACATACCAATACACCTATCACAATAGTAATTATAGCTATCACATCATCCATCACAACAGCATGAGATAACTAATGCATCCTAGATGTCTTGGCATAATTCATGGCATGTGATTCTAACAAGTGTCTATAATATGCCTGAGATGGAACACCCTCATATCATCGAGTTGCAACTAAAATAGGACCCACAATTTCATCAATAGTAATATCAGAAATCATGTGTGTCACCCAATAGTAAAATCAATTCAAATATAATAGCTAAAAATATAAAGATCACAAGTTAATTCGAGGTAATTTGGCTTTTCCATGTACGCATGGTAGCTACTCCCATGCACATCTAATTACCAAATACCAATTCCTTTATATCCCTATATATATGCTCCAAATAGTAAGACAAAATAGAAAATAAACCCTTTGATACCACTTTGTAACGTCCCATATCAGGATTCCACTAAACGGTGCCTCGTACCTGGTTAGTCACATGGCCTCAAGTGCATTTCCCCAAATTTTAGAGGCTGCCGACTAGCAGCGAGGGCCTGGGGTGTGATAGTGGGGAAACTATGCCTTCATTGGTAGAGTGTAACACATCGGAATAGATATTAACAAATAGCGGAAGTATTAAACAGCATGAGACTGAGGTAAACAATTGAAGACTGAAAGATAAAGATACCCAGAAGGCACATAATATCAAACGGATGCATCAGGTCATATGTTCTAAGAAAAAAGTGAAAATAGGATACACTCCACTCAATTACAATACAATACCAAAGTAGAGTAAAATAAAATGAAACCCAACAGCATCACAAGCCTTGGCTTGGTCCCATACTCTTCTTATTCTAAGAAGCAATCAAGTACTTGTGTAGGGATCCTTTCCTTTATAGACACCTACAGCAATATAGTTTTTTTGGGCCCAAAATAATGACCCAAAAAGTGTGTGAGAAATTAATCCTAGTAGGAAACCACCAAATGTCTATGACAATCTATCAGTGATTATATGCAGTAGTTGTGTATAGAAATGAAATGGAGTAAACTAGTAGATACTCATTAGTAACCAATCCTACATGTGCTGGTATTAATTTATTGAGTTTATTAGTAGTTCATTCACTTAAAATATTTAGGTCTCAGAATTTTTCCTTAGCCTGACATTCCCCATAGCAAGGTAAGAACAACAGAAGTCTTAGAAGACCTTGTAACAAGTAAGTAAAGTCTAAATCCAAGCTTGTGCTTTGGCTTGGAAGAAGTGTCACAATTCACTCCATTACATCATTTAATCATAACCTGATTCCATTCTTAAGATTCCTAAGTTGGAATTAAAGTATCACTAGAGGTGTAATTCTACCAACATCCTACGAGTCCATTCTCAGCGGTCCTACTAGGGAGCCCAGAGTAACACTCTCGATGTTGGTATAATTTCAAGAGAGTCCATCACCAGTGGTCCTACTAGGGAGCCCCAATGTATCACTCTATTTTTAATATAAGTTTATGCCAATTTATTTTGTCCCTGGAGGTCCAACTAGGGAGCCCAAGTATCACTAATGACATATAAATCATAAGCCTTTAGAGTCCACCCATGGCATTCTAAGCTAAACCCATGTATCACCCAAGGTGCAAGGTACAATTGTTGTGAAATTCTATTCACGGCTTTCTTAGATGAACCCATGTATCACACAATTCTATTTACCATATACTCATTAGAATTCAATAAAACATTACAACCTTCTTAACAAGAAAAAAACTACATAGGAAAATGGAAAACCACAAACCCAAAGCCATAATCAAACACTTACAATTGCTACACAATTGAAATTACAGATAATAATCAAGTTAATTTTAAACAACCCCAAATGGAAAATGAAGGCATGTCCATGGAAATCCTAGGCCAAAAAGACTATACAATAGTCATCCAAGGGAAACGCGCCCACGAGGTGGCCCTTAATCAAGTAACAAAGTTGATCATTATTTAATTCATTGAATTCAGAACCAAAACAACATTTAATAATAACAAGGATCAATTTCCTTTCATGGAAACACCCTAAACATGGATTTATGGCACAACAACACATATAAACGTTTTGACAATTAACGAGAGGTATGATACCACCTACCTTGATGTCGTACAACTGATATAATCTGACGTCGGCTCTTGAATCGACCTAGAACAGCGTAGATCTATAAAAAGGGTAAATTCATTCAACCCTAAATAACTTCATCATGAATAGAAATTATTAATAACGGCCCTAGAAGAATAAATACCTTTCTGATTGACCTAAGTCACTTGAATTGGGTCCCGAAAGATAAAACGGGAGAAGGAAATGATCTCACGGATCCTTGTTCTTCACCTGGAGGCTCTTCTATCCAGAAGAAGAGAAAACGAGGCTACTATCTGTTTTAAGCTGAAAATTAGAAGTAAATGGTGTATAAGTTCATATAATTAGGAGTACACAGTGTGTAAATTAGGAATACACAGTGCGTATATCATTTTACTATTCATAAATTCTCCGACATACTTTACGCGTCCTACACATACCTTGTCAACATGACTACACGGCATGTACTATGAAGTACACGACATGTAGTGGTTTCTTTCTTTTCTCCTAGGACAAAAAAGAACACACCATGTATCCCCATCCTATATAGCTAGACTACATGGCATGTACATAGGATTACATAGTTTTTACTAATAAAACTTAACATTTTTCTAGTTTTCCTTCTTTTCTAAAAAACAACTCAAAGGAAAAGAAAACGAAGAAAAAAAATTGTACCTCAAAATAATAACTTGGTCCTTAAATTTTTAATCATAATAATATATATTATCTAATAATTTCAACTTAATTTTTTACTATAAATGATAATAAATATAGTAAAAATTAATTACCATGGTTAATGTTTAAACAGGTTTACTATGGATTAAACTAAAAGGATAAGGGGTAAAATGACCTATAAACTTGTCTGAAACCCATTTTAGGGCAATATTTAGACGTTATCACCTAAAAGGTTTTATAATGTCCCATTTTGGAGCCTTTTTTCATGTGAAAAATATGGGTACACTATAACTCCCCGACCCCACATGAACCATCAATATTATTTCCATAATGAGGGAATGTATAATGCCGTACATTCTGAAACATTTTGTCAAGACCTCATCCAAGACGTCTAAAAATGATTAAGGCCTCAGCCAAGACGTCTAAAAATGATTAAGGCCTCGGCCAAAACCATAACTCAAATTGGGAAAGGGCCTCGTATAATTCCACGTCTAGTTGTCTCATGAGACCTATCGATGCATCGAGGAGCTATAGCGGGCTCCACCCGTCACTTACTAAGTCCAATAAATTCCTCATATGAAAATGTTGAAATATAACATAAACATTCGTATTAAAACTAGCATAAAAAATGTCAATACATTAACCCTAAACCATGAATGGTGTAAAAATAAAACATCCACAGTAAAAAATATCACAACTCATTCAATACAATATAAAATATTGTATTATAATAAATCAACCTCAATAAAAAATAATATCTAGTAAAGGATGCTGACATAGTTGAAAATGATGAGTAAAACTTTTTGAGAGAAATATACTTTTTTGTAAAATCATTTAAAAGTCACACATTTATAAAGGAATTAATTTAAAATAGATTTTTTTAATCAAATTGTCCCATACCACTTTGAAACTTTTGAAAAAAATTATTATTTCAAAACATTCATGTCCATATAAATAAATCCTTAAAATCATTTTGAAAACATGGACATTAATTAAAAAGATTTAGAAAGATAAATATTTAAAACATTTAAAATTCTGATCTTGATAAAGAGTAACTTTCAAAAATCCTTAAGATATTCATTTTGAAATCATTTTTACGAAAAATGGACATGGATGATAAAAATTTCCCAGTAAATACTTACACATAAACAATCTCATATAATAATGAGATTGAGGAATTAACCCTTACCAATTTGGTAACTTACGAAACATACACCCCATGAAAGGAGTATCATACAATGAATATGGAAATACACATAAATTAAAGTGTATTACACAATGAATACAATTATGGGCAGTACATACACCACACAAAAGGTAATAGTGTCAATATGGCATGAATCTCACAGGAATAATGAGTGAGATAAAAACCCCTTACCTTGCACTTTCATTTAGTCGGGGGTACGTTTAACCTTCTGTATGAATACTATAGTATATTATTAAATTATACCAGAACTATATTAATATTTATGATATCATACATTATTCATTTATGACTTTATACTACCCATTTAATAATAATTTCCATATTATATTAATATTTCAGGTAATAATCGCTTTCTTTATCGTACCTGTTTTAACTTGTTACTCTTGATTGTATCACTTAGATAATGATTTAAATACTTCCAGAATATAAAACATTATTTATATATAATATATATTTAGAACATAAATATGTATAATAGACATATATATGAAATGGAAAACACCATTTATGGAGACGGTAGTCCGTACGTACGCATAAACGCTATTTCTGTTTTCATATAGTATTAAACAGAAGTAAGTGAATAAGATATATGTAAGTACATAAATTCTTATATATAAATATATATATCTCCAGTAGAATTATTATTTCATATATTACATACTTATTATTAATATATATTTTTATAATCGTCGATGAATGGTGAACTTGGAAATGAATCTCATCGCGTCGTGGAGATGGTAATCCGTACGTATGCACGAGCGAAAATATCATTATTTTGATATTAAAATAATATATAATTGGTTGTTATATCATATATAAAGAATACTTATCATGTTATATTTATTATTTAAATCAAATAAACATCATTATTATACCCATCCAAATAATAATGTATTGAATAACAATTACACCACGACGTGGAGACGGTAAGTCGTACGTACGCACGTATGATGACATGTCATTCAAATGGTGGATAGAATATTGAATTTGGTTGTACCATAATTATTATAACATATCAGTATATAGAAGATACTGGATTTATTATTTTATAATGGAAACAACAAAGAAAAAGGAAATGGAAGAAGAAAGGAACTTGAAAGAGGGTGGTGAAATCATTACCTCTTCTTCAGGTTATTCCTTTTGATTTGATAAAAAGGGATCCTTAGGTTGGATTTATGATCAAAATAAGGACTATAAGTTGAAGGTAGTATAGTTGAGAGGGTATTTGGGCAGGGGTTGGCCGATCCAAATGTCTTAGAAGGTGTTAATTAGAGTGAAGTGGGAGTTCCCTTTTATAAGAGGGGTGAGGGGCACCTTAGAAAAAACATAAAATTTTATTTTATAATAAATTCATATTCGGTTTATAATGGCTCAAAATTGATTTATTTATAGGATAACATGTGTATGGGTCGAAAAAAACTTAACCAATAGGTTTTAGACAGGTTTGGGTCTCTTTATTAACCTTATCTTTTAGTTTTAACTCTTAGTTAATTAGTTTGACATTTACCATTTCTCTTTGTATTTTTATATTATATAGTTAATAAACTTACTATATACTTCCAATAGACCCCCAAAGTGGTCCATTAATGATACACCTATCATTATTTAAGTCCTTTGTCCGAACTTTATATTTTTAGGAATATTATATCAACCAATAATATAGTATTTGTTTTAAATATTAATTTATGTCAATTTTGACACTATTTGGTATTTTGTTTTTGTGAAAGTCTTCACAACTTGATTACTTAAAACAAGATACATTTAATCATACCTAACATTTCATAGTCATCTAGAAAATTCGTTTATGTCATAAAAACTTTTAAATTATATTTATTTTAATATTTATAATACCATTTATTTGATTCTTTCATTAATTAGGTAATTACTTCATCACCATTGTTTCATAAATAAATTAAATTAATTAATGTCTAAAAATTATAAATAAAATACCATTATGTAGTAAATATTTTTATCTTTCTAATGAATATTTATAATCGAATTTATCTTATGTATAACCCTATATTAAAAATGTTTTAGTTATTAAACTTGGATTTTAACTCTTTTAACTCTTCTTTGAATTAAATAAGAATAAATGTCCTAATCTAATCCAAGTGCACATAAATGATAATATTTTATTCCTAAGGTTGGTTTTGGTCGAGATACACGTATCCAATAGAATTAGGACATGTGTTAGGGTAATATTAATATCCTTTTTACCCTTAATTACCCTATTTACTTTTAACCGTGGTAAATAAAAGTAAAAAGTTACTATTAACCAAAAAAATCATCTTATTGAACCACATTTTACTCCTTGATATTAACCATGTCTCTAGGAATTTCAAAATTCCACTCACAGAAGCAGTAAAATTAAGTTTTATGTGAATTTTTAAATTCTCCTAGGAGATGGGTAAAAGACGGTGAAAAGTTCAATAAAATTTGTATATATATAAAATTATTATAAACTGACTCCAATTAATTACATTTAACTTATATAGGTATTATGTATCTATTTTTACCTAAAATAAATTTAAATAAAATAAATAATTATTTAATTAAAAATTCGGTTTTAACCAATAACTCAGTGTTTTTCATTATTCATCAAATATTGAAAGTTTTCAGAAAAATACAAAAAATTAAACCTAAGATAATTTTGATATTCCAAATCCAAAAATTATGTCTATTTTACCAAATTCAAAACATAGAAGTTGCATTAATTAATTTAAAATTAATTCTCGTTGTCAAAACAAATAGTGTGTTTTTAAGAAACAGTAACTATCAAAATATTGACACCTATTTATGTATAATTTCAATGTGAAATTAATTCCAATGACCAACATTGGATTAAAGGGTAAAAATATAATCTAATTATACTTCCAAAACATTAAAATTTATAATTCAACACTATAAATTATTTTTATTAAAAAAGTTGTTTTCAGTTAAAATATAGTATTTTTCACTATTCAACCAAATTTGAAAGTTATCAGAAAAACACAAAAAATTTATTGAAACTAAATTCTTATGTCCCAATTATAAATAAAAAGTTTATTTTGTCAAATTTAATATATAAAAGTTTCAAATATTGGATTTAAAAAGGGTTCTCTATTAAAAGGCGGTAAAATTGCATTATTTGAAAAATAATTCTTTTATCTGAAAAAATGAATTTGTTATTACATTATGTCTAAGAAACTCATAATATGGATTCTAAAATTATAAGGATTATATAATGTTCAAAATTCAGTTAATACTATTCATAACCGCTTTTGAACAGCTAGTTTGGTAAGTCGTGATGCGCTTGAACTCAGTGTTGCGTGTAGTGCAATTTATTGCATTACATTGAAGAAATAACGTACTATGAAATATTGGGGTGTTACATACACCTTTTTCTTTTCAAACATTACAAGTGTTCCACTCACCTCACTTATAAAAGGTCACGCCCTCTCCTCCCCTCTTCACACCTACAAAACCCATTGGTTTAGTCAATAACTAAAAAATTAATTTCCTTAATTCCATTAGCTCATCCTATAGTACATATTTTGGTTATAAATACCTCATAAAAAGTCTTTAGTTTTAAACCTAAAGAGGCTCTCTCAAGAAGAGGTAAAATTCTTAAACATGCATTTTTTATTTATTTATTCTTCTACCTCCATTAATATTTTCAAAATATTATAAAATAATAACACGAGTGTATAACATATACTAATATTTTATTAAGTTAATTTAATAACCTAAATCTGTATTCTATTCTATAAAATGGGATACAAAATCATCATTCCTGTGTTCGGCGGACTATCGCCTCATGAACCAATGTTATTCATATTCCATAACCACCTCTCCAGGATGGATATAATGATGCATTTAAGGATTATAAATGATATTTATGATATTATTATACTAATTTAACTATAATACCACATATAACTTCTTACCTCCAAACTCTTTGGAAAATAATAACATCACCCATGTGTACGATGGACAACCACCCCACGAACCATTGTGATGTGTTTTTAATTTCTATTTTACTTAGATGGTAATAAGGATAGATTAGATAAATATATGTGTGTGTGTGTCTGATAGTGGTAATATATTTATACTTCTGAAATTATGATATCACATATACCTCCTTACTTTCCATTCTATGGGAATATGATAACGTCACTCGTGTGTACAGCAGAAAACTGCCTCACGAAGCGATGTGATTTTTTCTTCACATACGCTTTACATGGAAGGTAATAAGGATAGGTTAAAATAAAAAAAAATTGATATATATGTGAAATAAAAATTATTCTATAATGTTAATATATTATTTACCATTAATTCATTTCATATATTGAGGAAATGGAAATAGCGTTCATGTGTACGTACGGCCTACCATCTCCATGAATAGTGTATTTCATTTTCTAAATATAACTTTTATTGAATACTAAAAATAAAAATATAATGAATATGTATGATATTTATATAATGTTTAATATTCATTATAATATTGAAACATTATAAAATTTAGAGGGCTGAAAATAACAAATCAAAACATACATAAAAAACAAAGCAGTTATTACCTGAAACGTGATTTTAACGAGGAATTGTTTACAAATAGGTAATAAAAGGTCATAAGTAAATCATATATGGTATGATATATATAATTATTGTTTTTTAATAGACATATAATTAAATTATATTTATTATATAGTAGGTTCAAACATGTATGAAGGAAGTTGAGACTTAAGGTAAGGTATTTTCATTTCACTTTTTACTTTTATGAGACACATGTCATATTCACCGCCAATTTATTTTATGTGGTGTATACACTACCTATTCATGTATTTTATGATAATTATACTCAAAATTATGGTTATTTACATATTCTTTTTAGGATCAATATTTCATGGATTATATGGTTCAAATGTTACCAAAGAAGTAAGGGGTTTTTGTCTCAATTTTCCTTCATTGGGACATAAGTTATGTTATACACCTATATTATTCTATGATGTGTATAATCTACCCATTTGTCATGTTATTTCATGAATATAATTATTTTAATGATATTAAAAGTTTCATTTTGTGTTATTATTTAATGGGGCCTATGATTCAAAAAATACCAAAGTGTTAAATGTTTGATTGTTTATCAGGATTCTTTATGTTTATGCTTTTGATAATGAAATATTATGATCCATATCTCAATAAACTCATGAATTTTATTTTATTCTAGTTATGTCATGAGAACACATGTTTTCCCTTCATTTTATTCTATTTATGTTCTCAAAATTTCAAAATAATTTTTTTAATGAAAACCAACTTTATTTATCTTTTTGTTCAAAAATCATTTTTCTTCCAAATTCATTTTTTCTACAAATATTTAAAAAAGGGATTATAAAATTTTCCAAATGATTTATTAAAAGACATTTTACCCATGATTAACCTTTTACTAAAAAAATAAAAGGAATCTTCATTCCATTTTCTAAAAAATTACCATTTTTCTTTTACTAAAAATGTGAGATGAATATTTGTTTTAACTTATTTTCCATGAACAATATTTTCCTCCATCATAACAACTAATTATTTTAAATATTTATTTATAAGTTTCAAAGATTATTTTCAAATAAAATTATTTCAAAAGTGTTTTATGAATTTTTAGTTTTAAAAAGTTATTTTCAAATAGGAAAGGATATTTTTCTCAATAAATAATTTAAATTATTTTTAAAGCTCCACTTATAAGTTTCCAGGGTTATTTTAAAATAAAACGAATTTGAAAATGTATTATGTTTTAAAAAGTGTTTTTAAAAGTGGAAAGTATATTTTTCTTAGGAAATGTTCCAAGTGATCTTTAAAAAACATTTTCTATCTAAGACAACATCCTTAAATGTTACTTAATCTTTACTATAGATATGATCTAATGATATCATCATTATTATTTCTCAATATGGCTTATGTTTATGATGAAAAGATTTTTATGAAGCCCACTTCTCTTATATGGGTTATACCATGATATAATGTTTATGAAACCTATTCTCTTCCATGATTTATATGATGATAAAATTATTTTGAAACCTTATTATTTTTTCACAAGTTATTCTATAATGAAATGGTCAAATTATTATGAAACTTATTTATTTTTCACAGTTATGCTACTATTAAATATTTATAAAACCCATTTATTTTCATGGATTTTGATATTTAGAATGTTTTATGATCTTGTGGAACATGTATGTATGATTTTCATTATGTTATATTGGTTACTTTATAACCAAGTATAGTGGTTATGTTATAACCAAGGATAATGGTCACATTATAACCAAGGATGAGTGGGAACTATATCTCCCTCTAGTGCACTGGGTAATAATGATATCTTATGGGATAAATAAGACTATAATGGGGAGTGAATCCAATTCAGTAAGGTATTTTTTCCACTATGATAGTGTTAGTAGTGAACCATTACTACTATAATGGTTTGGGGAATGAAGCCATTACATTATAATGTCCTTGTAATTAGCCAGGACTACTAAGAAAATGATGTTTTATATTTCTATTTATGTTGAAAATCTAGGCTTTCTACCAATGTTATGTTCTCATGGATATTTTTATTTTATTCTATATGATTCGTGTCTTATAAACTACAAATATTTATACCATGACTCAAGTTTATGATCAATGATTTATAAGGTATGGTTTTCAAATGTTATTGTCATATTATCATACCATTATTCTCATGATATGTTGATATCTCTCTTTTATAACCTTACCGGTAATCCCAACTCACCTTTTCTTATGTTTCCTTCCACCAAGTTATAATGAAATGAAATATGTATTATATGCCTAAGAAGGTTACTATTTATGAATAGATTAGTGGGAGATGACTTAGCTCACGTATGGAAAAGTTGTTTATGTATACAAGTTTCCAAATATACTATACCTAAAAAAATTTGGTGTAGATCATTTTTTATATATAATGAATATTTATTTTTTAAAATGTATTATTTATGAATGGAATGATTGGTTCTTTATAGTTGGTATCAAAGAAAAGTTTAATTAACCTTTCAAAACTAGGATGAGAAAAATTTAGTGAGATACCTAGGGATATGTATAAATATTTTTCTAGGAAAATATCTAAGGATAAGTCTAAGGATGATTCAAATTATAGGAAAAATCCTATAATTTTTTTAAAGATAGAGGGAGTGGTTTCTAAGTAATTAAACCCCTATATGGATACTACAAGTGGATGTGGTTCTGATATAGAGGTGTCTAGGGGTAATAACTCTGAAAATGACACATTGAGCTCAACTCAATCATCACCTAGTTTACAAAAATAGGCCTTACTTCACACCTAGTTTGAAACTTCTGGGGGATATTATTTTTAAATTCAAAAACTCTTTAAAAACTATCATGAATGATTTAAATAATGACCATGAATGACCTAGGTTAATCCTAATGTGTCATATATTAAAAAGAAGTTATTATGATTTAGACATCCTATAAGTTATTTTTCATGATTATTTGGTTTCCCACTATGAATATCATTACTCACACTATGATTTTGGTTTTAATCAATGGGGGAAATAGAAGTAATTGGATTAATGTTGAATTTGATAGACAATGTGTTCATGAGAAACCAAATCATATGATGACTACAATAAAGGATATTGTGAATATGACTAGTTGGTTACCACAATATTTGATTAACAACTTATACCTTAACCAACTCTCTAACTCATAAAAGAAGAGAAGGAGAGAGTTTATTAAGAGTTCAGGCAATGGAGAATATGGAGGAAAGAAGATTCACTTTCCTATATGTCGAGATTGTAGAAAAATCACTTAAGGGAATGTCTCAAATGGATGAGAATATGTTTTATATATAGATAAGAAGGGCATAGAGAAAGTAATAACTGAGGAAAAATAAAAAATTTAGCTAACAGAATGGATGGTAATATTGGTCTCTCAAAGGTATTATCAATGAATTAAAGTTTTAACTATGGTAAGTATAGGCATTATTAAAATCGATGACCTAGGGGGAAAGATCAAGAAGATGACCTGTAAGGTGGTGTGAGTAAATGGTTTGTTATTGATGATTAATAGACTACAAATGAAATATGAAAGGAATGATGTATTAAGGAATAAGATGATGAATCTTATTTAATGGTTTAAGAATGAATTAGAATGATTGAATTGTTTATGTATTGGAATTCAAGAATTATGAAATATATAGGGATTGTATGGTATAAGTTTTTTGTTAAGGATTTGAAAAAATATTTTGAATGATACTAATAACCAAGAAAATTGATTTCATTTAAATGTGATATTTTATGGAAAATACATGATTATATGAAGATAACCCTTAATATATTCCTAATGTTGAGAAGATGGTGTTTAGTTTGGATAAAGAGATGATTTATATGGATAAATTAAAGTGGATAGTATTTATGACCTTATAACTGATTAAATATTTGTTGAAAATTTGGTATATGTTATCATTGATGAAGTTTACATAATTTTTTGGATATAGAAGATATTCAATAATCTGTGGTTTTATTTAATAAATGAGGAATCGTGTATGTTTTTATTAAGGTTTTATGATAATTCTAGTTATTAATATGCTTCAACGGAATATATGACCAAGGAATTCACAAATTTTCTATGTCACCATTAATAGATATTTAATGATATTTTGGGAATAATGTTAAGTTAATTTTGTAAAATTTAGTGAAATTTATAAATTTTTATTTTTGTAAGGGTCATAAGGTTGGCCATTTATGAAATATTTTAAGTTTAACTTTGGATGAGGTTTTAGAGATTAATGTATTACTCCACTATATAAAGATTTATGCATTTTGGATAATATGTGATAACCATTTTCATTATAATTATAACTATATATAGAATAAATGAATTATCATTTTTTATGGACCTTATGATCCAATAATGCTTCGGACACTAAAAACCCATCTTCATTTTTTAAAGTAAGAGATGATGTAGAAATTGATTGAAGCATAGTCAAAGGATGAGATTGTGCATCTAAAATATAATCAAATCAAGTATATCTTATCATGAAAATTACCTAACTTTAGTAAAAGGATATTGAAATAAAATTTCATCATATTACCATTATTTCTGATGATATCAATAAACTTTTTCACATCCATTTGGTTTATGGATTTGTGGTTGTTGATTTTCCCATGATTATTCACTTTCTTGTGATCAATGGTCTCTGTCAGTCTCCATAATTATTTGTACATTACACTTTTCTTCCAGGTCCAAGTATTCACTTCTCACCTATTTTATTCTATTCTTAAACCTAGTATGTTTTATTCTATATGACCTTCATACATCCCTTTCTCTCTTTTCAAGATGAAGTTTTATTAACAATTTTTACTATGTGGGTTTCCCGCAAATAGATTTTCAAATTTTAAACCCTTTTTTACCAATCACAAGTTAAAATTTCAAGAAAAAATTTTATTGAAGGGGGTATAATGTAACACCCTAAGATTTTGTGAAATATATTTTTTCAAATAAATTTAATCTTTTTGAGATATTTCATTACACGCAACTCCGAGTTTAGATTGTTTTACATGCAACATTGAGTATAGATTATATTTCAAGAAACACAAATTTTATCATAAATTACATGAAACATATATTTTATCTTGCCTTAAATGCAACACTAAGTTTAGCTTTCATTACAAACAACAATGAGTTTAGTTTTTATTACACCCAACATCAAGTTTAAACAAAATGTGACATGCTATTAAAATATTATTATTTAATATGATAGTTATCACCAAGATGTTGGAAAGGTGGGTATGAATAGGATTAAAAAAAATTATGAAAATATATGGTTTAAACATGTGTATATAATGAATTCATTGGTGACCAATTAATTATAAACGAAAAGAAAAACCATTTGAAAACAAGGGAAATAATTTTCGTTAAAATTATTTTTATGCGCAAATATGAGTTTTAACTCAATAAATTAAACAAATAACTTTTGTGAATTATTTTAATTAAATTTATATATTATATATTCAATCATATTTTTAACATTCATATTATGTGTTTCTTAGACAATAGATAACAATAAAACCAATTTTACGCTTAAAAACTGTATTCTTTCAAAAAGTAGGTTTGTCTCCTTTAGAAAACATATTTAAAATTAATTTTTTATACTTTTAGAGAATTTATTTGGAAATATAAATTAATTTTTTATATAATCATGTCAAAATTATCTTTTAATTAATTTTAGATAATTTTTTAAAAAGATAAATGTTTTAATGAATTGTGAAAAATACTGGTATTTATTAAGTGTTATCATTTCTTTTAAAGCATTTAGAAACTTAAAAATTATTTTAATGAGGTTATAAAAGTAAAATTATTTCAATTATGTATCTATTAATACAACTTAAGTAATTTTAATCAATTTCTTATTAAATTTTTATATAAAAACTTTTTAAACTTTTAAAACATTCCCCTTTGAAGAATCGCTTTTTCATCGTGTCTATGAGATTAATTTTAAATTAAAAAATTTCACTTCTATGAATTTAATTTGAAAATATGGGTTCCATATTTTTAATTATAATAATTTATATTATATAATAATTTCAAATAATTTTTTTAACATAATGAATAGTCAAACACTAAAAAATAATTATCGTAGTTAAAGTTAAAACAGGTATACTGAGGGTTAAACTAAAATTATAAGGGGTAAAATGAACTAGAAACATATCAAAATCCCATTTTATAGACATATTTAGACCTTATAACCTATATTTTTCTATAATGGCCCATTTTGGATCCTTTTTTCAAGTCCAAAATGTGGGTGCACCTTTTCCCTTTCAAACATTACAAATGTGCCACTCACCTCACTTATAAAAGGTCACCCCCTATCCTCTCTTATTCCCACCTAAAAACCCATTTGTTTCAGACAAAACCTACCAAAATAATTTCCTTAATTCTATACCATAATCCTTGAGTCCTTATTTTGGTTAGTAATACCTCCTAAAAATGATTTAGGTGTAAACCGAAAGAGGCTCTCCAAAGAAGAGGTAATATTCTTAAACATGCATTTTGGTTTTATTTATTATTCTACCTATTTTAATCTTATAAAAATATGATAAAATAAAAAAAATTGAGATGTTATTATGTTAATTTAATAACCTAAATCCTTCTCCTCTTCCATAAAATGGGATACAAAATCATCATTCATGTGTATGGAGGACTACCACCTCACAAACCAATGTTATTCATTTTGCATCACCATATCTCATTGATGGATATACTTATGGATTTAATGTTTATAAATGATATTTATGTTATTATTATACCTCTGTAATTATAATATCACATCTAAATTCTTATCTCTAAACCCATCGTAAAATAATAATGTCGCTTGTGTGTACCGCGGACTATCACCTCGCGAACAGATGTGATGTGTTTTTCATTAATATTATACATGGATGGTAATAAGGATAAATTAAATAAATATATATGATATTGGTAACATATTTATACTTTTTTAATTATGATATCATAATTACTTTAATTTCATTCATGTGTACGACGGACTACCTCCTTGTGAAGCAATGTGATTTGTTCTTCATTTACGCTTTACATGGAAGGTAAAACTACTAGAAAATGGCTATATACCCACGCATATATACCAATGGTTTAAAAAACAATGGGTATAGATGGTATGTTTTGACCTATACCCATGTTTTTGTTAAAATTGGGGGTATACTAACACTGATTTAAAGTTTTTATCGGTTTCCTCCTCCCAATTTCTCATTTCCTCCCCCACATCTCCCCCGAGACCTAACATCTCTGCCCTCTCCTCCCCTCCCTGACCTCAACCTCCCACCCTCACCTCTGCCTCCCGGCCCCCGCCTCCCTCCATCCAATTTCTTGCCTCCATGGCTGCCTCTGTCTCTGTCTCCCGGCCCCCACCTTCACCTCTCGGCCCTCTCCACCACCTACGTGGCCACCTCTTCCTCAACCTCCTCCCAGCTGCGGATGCCTCCACCTCCCGCACCCTGCCTCCACCTCCACGGAAGCCTCCACCTCCTCCTCCTCCCAGTCACAACCACCTCTGCCTCTGCCTCATTAGATCTTGTTATAAAGATCCCTATTTATGGATTCATCCATCTTCTCCATGGATTTCTTGGGTTCTTTGGTTCTGGGTTTGTGTTTCAAGGTTAGATTCTCTATTCTCTTTTACTTATTCTCATGCCTTTTCAACCAATTTTTATTTCAATTTTAGCCAAAACCTAGGGATGGGTTTTTATACATCTATCATGGTTATTGATTTTAGGTTGTGTTGATTGTTTTATTGGTCCTCCTTTTCTCATATCCAATGAATTTGTATCATGTATGTTCGTATTATGGTGTGTTTTCTCCATTCATGACTCTTTATAGTCAAAAACATGATTTCTTGGAATTTCAAACATAAAATTTTAATGGATTATGACCTTTAGTAAGTTTTTTAAATATTTTTTTCAAAAATAATATATTTTACACTATATCTCATGGATTAAAAGAGGGTTTCTTTTATGATTTTTTTTTAAAATTTGTTTTAAATTTCTTATACACATGTTCTGTTTTTTGAAATTCCCATTTTTCTCATTAAAAACGGTTTCTTAACCCATGATCGGTGTTTTGGTTTCTAAAAAAATATTAAATTTAAATCATTATAACCATGTTTGTGTCTATTGTTATTAAATATTTTCTTTGTGATTCTTGGATGTTTATACAATTTTTCTTTTAAATTAAATTTTATAATTTGATTTTTAAATGTTTTTTCAGTTTAATAATAAATATTTAAAATGTGTTTATATGGAAATTATGTTTCATTTTCTTTAAAAATTATCATTTCAATTCTTTGAACTTGTTGGTTTAGAAAACTAATTTCATGATTTTTTACTTTCAAAAAATTAACAAGGTCTTTTTATCACTTTACAGAATTTTTTTGGCTCATGAAGTGATTATTTATTTTTTGTGCTTTATATTTGAATGAAACATAGATTATCATGTAAGGGATAACTCATAGAAGAGGTGAGTTGGGTTTTTATAAGTTCTTGACTCTTCAAGTGATTTATCTTGTGTTTTATCTTCTTATCACTACATAGTTAGTTAGGGGAACCTGGGAACTTGGATTAGGAAACCTAGAACCAACAATATTCTTTCTACTCATCTTGTGTGTCTCTCTAACTAGTGACAAAGTATAAATAGTACCACCATTATACTAGTGATATTTTTGTATCTTAATCATTTTAATTGATGGTTTCTTCCAATGTAGTGAATTAATTTCACTATGTAACCATAGCCTTAGTTTTCCAATATCCACTCGCAGGATTTTATCTATTTTTAGTTATTTATTTTATGTATTAGACTTTATTTACATTGAGTTACTTCCCATTATTTAGTGAATGATGTCCCTGTATTTGTTCTATATTTTATTCTCTATTACTTATTGTTTTTATAATTTATTATTTTCATCTCATATCATTATCCTCGCTACTTTTTTAAATGTTTGATAACCAAGTTGTGGAATGTTTTAAAATTAAATTAGTCAAAATGTGTTTTTTAAATAATGTTGCTGATATTATTTGGTTTTCAATGTAATTTTAATGTTTCCTTTAAAAAGGAAACTACTTGAGTTTCTCTAATAAATTAGTGGTGTTTCATAAATAATGTAGTTTAATTATAGAATGTAAAATCTAAATTTTAATTAGGTGTTTTGGTTTTCTTAAATGATAAAATGGCGATAATTTCATAAACTATATTTTAAATTAACATAAAATGGTTTTATGATTAATGACTATGTATGGGGTGTAGGGAGGATACCTCTTGAGAATTTTTATGCTCGTGCCTATATAAATTTTAGGTTCTTCTCATCTGCTAGATTATTTCTCCTTTTATAATAAATTTCTACTAGATTCATCTATTATGGGTATAATGTGAAGTCATGATGGTGACCATGGTTTATGTAGAAAATAGAATTTTGGTGTTGGCCCCTTTTTGTTTATTTTGTATTGTATATGTATTAGACACTTTTTCATTCTTATATATCAAGACCATCCTCTTGTTTATCTTATCTATTTTATGTTATAAATTTCATAAATTTTTATATATATGGTTGTTACTTGTTTTTTATGTTTCATATTTTGAAACTATTTATTTGGTTTGAATTAATTTTCAAATTATAGAAGGTTTATGCTAGATTATCATCATATTTATATTCTGTATTTTATTAGGATAATTAGATGAAACCATTCTTACATGATTATATTTAATGCCTCGGTGATTTTCTACATCCCAGGGTGATCGAGAACATGATTCAGATTATATCATGGTAGTCTCAAGTTCCAATGTGAAGGGTGTCATTGGTTGGTTCATGACAGACATCATTTGTGTCCATCAGTGTGATATATATTGACTATATAGCATATATTTAAGATAATTGTTTTAGTTTCTAAATTTTCTCATTATTTACTTTAGCATAGACCTAGTCTACTATTTTACCATAGGATATGTTTGCATATTTGATATAGAACATGTCTATTGTTATAATGTGAAGAATTTTTATTGTTTTATATAGAACACATTTTGTGGGATTTTTTTTAGTTTGATTCTTGATATTTAGGGCTCTTGGGTGTGATTGGACTTTATAAGAAAATTTTTCCATGTAGAATGAAAAAACCAAACCAAACTTGTACCTCTCCAAATAGAACTAACATGCATAAACCCATGATAACCCAACATGGATAATGTATAACCAAACTTTATTTAATTGAATCAATTCGAATCAACATAACATGATACATAATGGATAGAATAAAACCAAATAAAAAATAGAATGAATAGTTTTTTAAAAAAACATTCACAAACTAACCAACCCTTTCGGGAATAAATGTAAATCAAATTAACCAAAATAGATCTTAATTATCAAAATCAAGAAAATATAATTCAAATAGAAAAAATTGAATAAAACTAAATTATACCAAGTCAAACGTATCTAACTTTAAATAATCTGATATTACAAATGATGAATCAAATTGGATCAATATGACTGCAACAGACATGAAATAAACCAAAATAAACCAAACTGATATGAACCAAATGTAATCAAATTGAGTTAATTAGAAACTAAATAAATAAAAAAATTCAAGATAATATAAATAAAAAAAAAGGAAAAATAAATCTAATGAAAATGTCCCAAACAAACTTGTATTGAACAAAATAAAACTAAGTTGAAACTCAATCCAAACTAATTATATACCATTAATAGGAAGAGTAATTCTTAATTAATAGGAATATACTATTTTACAATATCATTTTGAAACTTGGATTTGTTTCCCCCTTTATTTCAAGAACATTATTAGACCCATGGGGCGTTGTGGTTCTTATATGTTGGGCGGTGACATGCATAATCACGGGAGACAGATATATTGTAGATTAGTTTTTATTTTATTTTCTTTATCACATTGGCCACTTAGGACTTTTACCAATTTCTATGGATGGAGGGTACTTATATTTTGTAAAGGGGACCATAAGGGCACTGGAGGAGGATATGCAGTTTTCTTTGTAGTGGAGGGAGATTTGGGTAGTTGAGGGATTAATAGTGTGTTTCATTTTTATTTTCTTTTACTATGTTGCTTCTATTTATTTTATTTCCCTTTAGAATGAATGTCCGGAATACGTATGGGACATGAAAAAATATATATTTATTTTCTATGATTTTAATTAATTGTTTGCTGGAGAAATATTTCATAAGCGGTGATTCTCAAACTGAATCTCATGAGATATTCCAAAATAAAACTAACCCTGAATGATCAAACCATCAACCAAATTCATGGGTCTAAAACACTATACCCAAAAAACTTCCAGTAAATTTTAAATGAATTATCAAACCATATTAATGGTATGGATGGCCACATGGTCCTCCATGTTATGGGATTCCCCTCTTAAAATTTATTCAATACAGTGTGATCAGAAGTAAACTCATGCATTAAATTTGCCACATTTTTTTAGTGACACTAGGATAATCAATCATAGAAAATAAATTTTCCCCCTTAAAAACTGAAGGAATTTCTCACAAGATTTGGGGATTCTAAAAGAAGGAACGTATTCCTCTAATTTGGATCCATATTTGAGTAATGAAGTTCTTCATATTCAGAGCATTAAAAAAGAGGATCCCAAACTTGAATTCTAAGAATTTTGAGCTTCAGACTAACAAATTCACCAGTTTCTCCTCTCCCATGTCTATGTATTCATCTACCATATATATTTAATATCACTAGTTCAGGTAAAAATTACCAAAACATAAGTCACTCACTAACCACATCCCTAATATCAACTTCATCTAGTTGAGATAATTCCCCTTAAATGTTCCAAAAATATTAGGCTTCAACTCAATGATTATTTTATTTATCAAACTAGTAATTAGTATGTCATCAATGTCTAATATAAGTATAATAAAACACCCCTAATAAAATACATTCTGGTAGAATAAATGTTAAAAATTTATAGGGAAAACTCTTTTCTCCTTAATTAAATCATTGAATTATTTATTCCACTCTCTTGAAACATTCATTGAACCATAATGGATCTAGTTGATCCTATACACAACATCCTAGTTATAATGATCCATAAAAGAATATTTTCTATACTTATAATATAGAAAATCCCATCATATTTTCGGTTCCATGAACTCGTTTTCTTTTTCTAAACTATTTTTGTATGTGGGTGTCACCCACAATTTCATTATTCATTTTTATGCTTAACAATTCTCTCTTGTGAAAGGATAAGAGTTACCAAATAATTTTTTCTCTCATGTTTATTTTTTTTAAAAATCATCTAGATTCTCCAAGCATGCCTCAAGATTCTTATATTCATTCTAAAAATATTTCCACAAAAATATGAAAAAAAAATCATTCCTCTAAAACTATTTGAAAATAATATAGTTTCACACTTCTAATTTAGATTCTCATCAAACCTATACAAATTTATCTTGAATCTGTAAATATGATATATCATCTCAGATTACTCTTCTTTATCTCCATTTAGATAAAATCACATCTCATTTTTGATATCTTGATCAATTTTATACTAGCATCATCCCTATCTCATTTGAACTTCTAAATTTAATTAATCTGTAATTTCATTATCATAATAAATAATATATTATAAATTCAACCTAAACTTTATCTCTTTTCTAATAAACTCAAATATATTCTTCTCTATCAAACAATATTGGTTAAAACTTTATTTTTTGATTTATTTTTCAGTAAGATTCAACACTTGCATCATAATACCTAATTTTCAATAAAATAAAATAATTCTGGAATATCAATTTTTAGACTTGAAAAGTCTCTCAAAAATATCTTGCTTTGATATTATTTTTAATGATTTAATGATAATATTCTCATAATTCAATGATTTTATCACATTTAATATATGATTTCTTGATCCTCAAAAATTAGTACAAGCATTATCCCAATCAAATTCTCTCTAGAATATAAATTCATGAAATTCTCATAAATTTTTCACATGGATAGAACCATACGAGGTGTTTGAACCTTAAAAGTAACTAGAACCAACCTTAGAAGGAAACTTATGAACTTTATGATTGCATGTCTCAACCTTACACTCTATTTTACCTAACCATATGAGGTCCCATCATAAGGTTAATTGTACCTTAGAAGTATTTCTCAACCTTACATCAATGGTTGTCTCAAACTTACAGTGGAATTTCTGAACCTTACATTTTGTTTGTCCCAACCTTATGACCAGTATTTCTCAACCTTATGAAAATTTTTTTCTCAACCTTATGATTTCAAGACTTATACATATTTATCAATTTGAATATAATCACTTTGAAACTTCCTAAAACTATCTCAGAAGCTCTTCTATACTTTAAATAAACTTCAAAACTTTAGTAATATATCAAACCATCTTAGACTTTCTCATTACAGTTTCTAAGGTCTTGTAGTATATTAAATATTCATGATATCCTAACTACACTTCATTTATAACTTTTACTTAGGTATCTCCTTCCTATAACCAAATTCTATTTACCACTAAATACTTCATCCAACATGCCTAGTAACACTGGGATGGGTTACTTCATATATCATCACTTAAATCTCATCATTTGAGGTATATTTTAACTTCTTAAAGCACAAAATTGTGAGTTTTCCATTATTCAGTGTCAAGAAACTCCTCTAATATCCATCTTATCCATCTTTACTCATCCTTCATTAACACTTTTTATAGAGTGTTATTATAATCATCAACACCTAAATTTGACATGTGGACTATATCTTTAATCATTTGAAGTTATTTATGCTTCCCAAAATAGCATTAAGATCTTCTCATTTACCCATAATGCATGGGCATGACCTCAAACTTCTTCTAAGGTTGGATTCCCACTTCAAACCCCATTAATCTATACACATTAACTTTCAAATTTTCAAATCATTTATTGATAAAAATTACAACCATCATCTTCCAAATCCATTTGGGTACTTCAAAATCCCCATTTATATTTTTTTTGAGTACCCAATATGATTCCAAGTTCAATGTAACACTTCTTCATATAATTGAAAATAACTACAAAGGGGAAAGATTTTTCTCCTCATTATTGATCCAATCATTATAAGGGAATGATATCTCATCTATTAAAATTTATTAAAATAAATAACATATTCTCCCATTATTGTGAACTTATTTTTAAGATAGAATTACAACACCACAATATTTATAGCAATGAGCCCTAATCAAGTCAACTCTCAGTCTATATGGGTTAACCCCATGTAGAAAATGAGAGTAAATTTACCAAATCATAAATTTTTTTAATTTATATCACTCAATGTGATACCAACTCTAAATTCTATTTATTGGGGTTTTATAGAAATATTTTCAAAAAAAAATTTAAAACTACACTCAACCTCAAAATGCACATCAAAAACTTTCAGGTGTAACTAAATTTGTACAAAAAAATAGAAAATTACTCCCCCATGATAAATGGATTAATCATAATAAAAATAATTATTTAGAGAGTTAAATAATACCTCATATTCTGATATTGTAGAGGTTGTTTAGATTCCAAATTTAACTAAAAATGATAACCAACGGTAGCCTACACTATTTTGGTAGCTTCCCCTTAATAAATTATCTCCATACCCCTTAACCATATCAGTTTAATTTCAAAAAATATTCTCTAAGAATTTTTTATACCAGTGGTTTCTCAATAATAGTTGAAATATATCAAGTGATGTGATATAAGAAGAAATCAATATACCAACTGAAATTATCTCCATGATAATTTCTTTCTTTTGTTGTATAGACATCAAGTCATTATAAAACTTCTCCATTTCTTGCTTCACCTTTAATCCCCTTTTTTCTAGATGTAAAATTGATAAAATATGAGAATAAGGTGGGTCTTTAACCATCTCTTTAGTTATAGAAGTAGGTTTGAGACTTTTTTATCTACCAAATAATTCTTTTCTTTGTAACTTTTAAGTGACTAGTCTTCTTTATGCTTGCTTACTTCTTGATTATATAGATCTATTTAGGTTTTGGTCAGTATGGTTTACTTTTTCTTTTTATCATCTTTTTTAGCTAAATTTGGTCATTTTATTTAATAATAAATGAAATTTCATTCCTTTATACTTGTTCCTTCTATTTAGATTCTTCCAACCAGTCATGACATATAATCAAGAATTATTTTTTATCATGTTAATTCTTCTTCTTAGATGTGGACTCCTTCTTTGTTGAATAATTTTTGACATTTAGATTCGATGGTCCATTCCTTTTGTCGCTTTTCATCCCAATAATTTGATTATTATTAACATTGTGAATTTTTTGGGCTTTCCATCATCTATTATAAGAAAATAGTGAAAATCAATTTCATACCACTACACTAATTTCCTCTACCTAGTAGTTATCAATAATTTCCTCTATGGTTGTGATCCTTCTGATAGTAAAATTTACAGGTCTTATACACCAAATATTTTTATCATGATTATATATTCCTTGATAATTATCATAATTTAGGCCTCAAAACAGTGTTATATTTTTTCCACCTTCTAGTATTTGCTCCAGATATATCGGCACTTGAAGTATAATGTGGTCTCTAGATCTTCTGGAACATCAATAATATCGATATGCATATCTATTTAAATCATCGCTTGAAATTACACTTTTTTCAACCTAATTTTTCTCTTGTATCTAGTCCATTTATAGGATATCCTCATTAAATATTAAATTCTGAATTCTGAATTTGGATTACCTTATGAGAGTTGTTTTCCTAGAGTCAAAATACAAATTCTTTGTCACTCTATTCAGAAATGTCACATGCTCAAAACATATACTCCATTATGCCTCACTCCTTGGAATCATTATATACGTAGGTAAATGCACTAAAAATACTTATGTGGATAAAGTAAATATTCTTTCTAAAGAAATAGTTCATATAATGTCACTGGCCAATTTGTGATAAGAAACTCTTATGGATTATATAAGTCCCATTTTTCACTACTTCTACCCAAAACAACTTTTATACCCACTCTTGAATCCTAATTCTTCTTTACTTCCCTACTAGTATCTAGTTCACCATTTCTACAATTATATCATGTTCCAGTGTCCATGGAATTCCCATTTCAAAACTAATCCAATTTCTTCAGCATAGCCTATATTATCATTTTCTTGATACTCCCAAACATTTTCTAACCATAAGCATCTTCTATTTCATTTGATCACTTTTTCTATGATTTCCCTTTATTATATGATGATTTCACTATCCTCATATTTGTTCTTGATGAATTTCACCCAAACTTTTCTTGTGATATCATTATTAAAGGTCGCATATAAGATTGATCCTCCATGATAATGCACCAGATCTATCCTGAATAAATTTTTGTGAACCAAATATAACTTATAATTATTTTGTGAACTATGGCTGTCTAAATTTTTTGGATTGGTGTATCCTGATCCGATTTGGATGATGTTTGGTCTGAATGCTTGTGGCCTGTACAGTGCACCTGACTGCAACTTATATTATGGTTTGTATTTTTTTATAGGTAAAGGATGAAAGGAAGGTTGTATTTTTTTTACAGGTCAAGGATATATACCCACGGTTATTGAATCGTGGTTATATTATGTCTGGCGTGATAGTTTATACCCACAGTTTTGTAAACTGTGGGTATAGATGTATGCCCATGGTTTAAATAAAACCAAGGGTATTATGGAAATATCTAGGGTTATACCCACGGTTTCTATAAAACCATGGGTATAGCTCTATATCAATGCCTTGGTATCCCACAATTGATGGAACCATGGGTATAGCCTATACCTATAGTTTTAGAAGTTATACCTACGATTCCAAACCGTGGGTATAGGTGATTTTTCTAGTAGTGTAATAAGGATATGTTTAAATAAAAATATGTGATATATATATATATATGTGACATAAAATTATTCTTTAATGGTAATATATTATTTATCTTTCTTTTATTTCATCCATTGAGAAATTTGAAACATTATTCATGCATATATATGGTATACCATCTCCATGAACAATGTATTTCATTTTTTATCACTAACTTTGATTGATTGATATAAATACATCTATACTGAATATATATAATATTTATATAATATTTAACATTATTTATAATATTTAAAAATGATCAAAGTAACAGGAATGAAAATAAAAAATCAAAACATACAAAAAAACATAGTTATTACCCGAAACATGATTTTAACAAGGAATTGTTAAAGAATGGGTAATAAAACATCATATATATAATTATGGTTATTTAATATAAGTATAATAAACTTAAATTTATTATATATGAGGTTTTAATTTGTACAAAGAAATCTGATACTTAAGGTAAGGGATTTCTATCTCAATTTTTACTTCTATGAGACACATGTCATTTTCACTTCTTATTTATGCTAGGTGGTTTATATACTTCCCATAAATGTATTTTATGATTATTATCCTGAAAATTATGGGTATCTATATATCCATTTTAGTATCTATCTCTCAAGGGGTTTATGGTTAAAAATTTACCAAATGGGTAAGGTATTTTTGTGTATCAATTTTTCTTCTTTGAGATATAAGTTATGTTATGCACCTATCCTCTTCTATGAGGTGTATATACTACCCATTTTACATGTTATATCCAGAATCTTATTGTTTTAAATATATTAAATTTTTCATTGATTTTATTCTTTAACGGGGCCTATTATTCAAAATATACCAAAGTGGTAAAGGTTTGATTGTTTATCGAGATTGTTTATGTCTATGCTTATGATAATGAAATCTTATGATCTATATCTCATGAAAATCATGAATTTTATTATCCTATGGATATTTCATTGTATTACATGAATTACCTTAATTTTCATCTCTTAATGTAATCAAGATTTCAAAAGAATGTTTTAAATAAAACTACTTTATTTGTCTCTTTGTTCGAAAACCCTTTTTATTCCAAAATCATGTTTTCTAAAAAAAATAAAATAAAGGTATTTAAAATTTTAAAAAATATTTATTTTAAGACATATTTACCCATGATTGAATTTTTATTAAAAAAAATGATAGGAATATTCATGTATTTTTTCAAATAATTTATATTTGGATTTTACTGAAAATGTGAAAGGATTATTGGTTTTAACATGAACGACATGAACAACATTTTCCACTGTCATGAGAAACTCATTATTTTGAAAGCTTCCTTTATAAGCTTCGGATTTTATTTTCAAAGAAAATTATTTCCAAAATGTTTTATTAATTTTTAGTTTTAAAATTTGATTTTCAAAGTGGAAAGGATATTTTCCTCATGAAATGGTTTGACTGATTTTTAAATATCCATTTATAATTTCATAAGGTTATTTTCAAATAAAATTATTTTGAAAATGTTGTATGCTTTAAAAAGTTTTTTTTAAATTTGAAAGGATATTTTCATCAATAAATGTTCCATGTAATCTTTAAAAATCATTTTTCATCTAAGATGACATCATTTGATGTTACCAAATCTTTATTGTTGATATGATCCAATGATACTATATTTATTATTCCTCATGATGTTTTATGTTCATGATGAAAAGATGTTTATAAAATCCACTTATCTTCTCATAGGTTATACCATGATAGAATTTTTATGAAACATGTTTTTCTACCATGGGTTATATCATGATAATATTCCTATTAAATCCACTTCCTTTTTTATAGGTTATGCTATGATGAAATGATGAAATAATTATGAAACCTATTTCTTTTTCATAGGCTATGCTATGATGAAATTTTTATGAAACGCATTTTTTTTCATGGGTTCTAATATGATTAATATTTTATAATCTTGTGGCATACATATGTGTTATTTTTATTATGTGATGGTTGTCACGTTATAACCAAGGACGGTGGTCATGTTATAACTAAGGATGGGTGGAACCTACGTCTCCCTCCAATTAATTGGGTAAAGATTGATATCTCATGAGATAAGAAGGACTGGAATGGGAAGTGAAAACAATTTAGTAAGGGAAATTTTTCACTATGATACTCTTGGGAGTGAACTTTGACTACTATGATGGTTTTCTGAGTGAACTCATTCCACTATGATACCCATTTCAATGAACCTTAACTACTAAGGAAATGATTTTTTATGCTTATGTGTATGCCACAAATCTATTCCTTATACCAATTTTATGATATCATAGTTCATGTTATTTGATTCCATTATGATTCATGCATTATAAACATCTAATATTTACACTATAAAATAATTTTATGATATATGATATGTAGGTTATGGTTTTTAGATGTTATTATCATGTTATCATACTCTTATGCTCATGATATATTTATATCTCCCTTATTTACCCTTACTGAGCATCTGATATCACCCTTTCTTATATTTCATTTCCCTAAGTTATGATGAAAGGTATTATGTATGATATGTATAATAAGGGTGATAATTATGAAAAACTTAGTGGGAGATGATGTAGATCACTTATGAATCAGTTTTTTGTGCCCAAGTTTCAAAAGGCACTCAACCTAAATGATTCTAGAATGGATCTGTATGTTATAAAATGAATATTCATATTTTAAGATGTTATATTTATTTATGAGAAGCTTGGGTATCTATAATCTCAAATCCACTGAACTCAACTAAGGAACTACCTTTATTTAAATCAACCAATGGACATCTATTTTCAATCATCTGAGATTGAAACAATTTAGCCAAACGCATTCAAAAGTCTGTTCAATGAAAATAATCAAGAACATCACATGAAATGATCTCAAATCTAATAGCCATAGTGATCAGGAACCATGGAACTACCTTCATATTCTAAAATTCAAACATGTTACAAAACTAAAACCATTTTTCACAAATCTTCATCTTATCCACCTGGATTCCTTTATCTCGATAAATTTCATCTCATAAAACTCTAGCTGAGTTTGTAGAATCATGTGGTTGACCATCAATTATTCATTGATGCTCCTCCGTGGTGTTCAATCTACAATGTATTTCATCCATTCATTAACAATTTTCACAAGTGTGGTCGGTCATATGGTTTTTCACTTGGGTTCTTCAACCATCATCAACCCCTTATTCTTAATTTAATGGGTTTAATATTCCTAGTTTTAAGATCTTAGATTCCATATAGATTCTTCACCTATTTTATATTGTAACTAAAATTTCAGTATTTTTAATTATTTATTAGTTCATTAGATTTATGGGATAAGTTAATCTTATTCAATATCATCGACTATGTTGTAGCTCTGACTGATAGCATCCTCATCTACTGGTTCAACTTAACTATCTAAAACAACCATGAATGAGTAATAACTCAAAGTTGATCGATATAGCATCAAAATGTGATGATTTCTTCTCTAAGTCTCACTCTCGGGTTTAAAATACTCAAAAAGAAACTATATCTTCAATCCACCAACTTCGATTGGTTTGTTTTGAATTGACCTCAACTATTCTATAAAGTTCCATTAGATTCATCACATAATATCTCCCTTAGATTATTCATTATCCCATGGCCATGTATAATTTTAAAAAAAGTGTAATGTGATCCTGATAGATATGGTATATGATCCTTATGGGAATGGGATAATCCTTATAGAGATGTGAAAATTACCCTTATAGATATAGTAAATTGATCTTTATAGAGATGGGCAGTATCTTTATGAACTGGGAAATTGTCCTTTTGTAAATGGAAAATATCATCCTTATAGAAGTGTGAATCATTCTTATGAAAGTGGGACCTAGTCAAATTTCAATATTCTATTTCACTAAATGATAATTGTGTAAATTCACTTTTACTCTTATGGAAATTACCCTTTTCTAAATTCCACCTCAAACAGATGAAAATGATCCTTATGAAATGGGTTTATTTTATAATATAATACAAATAATTTGTAAAAAAATATATCAATAATTTAAAAATTGAATTCAAAAAAGTAAAGGATCATTCATACAGAATCAAAAATTAATTTTTTAGACTTCATAGAGAAAATTACAATGAGTTCTAAAAAATAAATTTAGAACAGAAATATGGAATATGAAAATATTAACTCCAAAATAAAAAATCATTAAAAAAATTCCAAAATAATATTTTAATTAAAGTTCCACCAAAAACAACTGAAATAATATGTTCTTAAAGTCAATGGAAGTTAAAGAAATAAAAATTGATCAATTAATCCCAAAAAAATAACATTTTTACACAAATATTAAAAGAACTTAAAATAATCCAAATTCAAAATATTGTTATTTAAATAACGTTTCATCATAAAAAACACTATAATTTAATGAAAAATATATGGTAAGAATGTATCAAAATAAATCCACATTATGTACACTCAACAGGGGGATCTCATCCCATTATATAGACTTTATTCCTTCAATTAAGGGAGTCGAGGGTTTGGATGTCATCACATGGAATTCGAAATGTGTTACCCATAATACATGAATATTGAGGTTATGATCATTTTATTATTTCAAACAACTATCATTCCATAAATTAATTAACTTTTTTATTTATTTATGAAGTAAATTAAATCAAAGACATGGAATAATCCATTTCCCTAGATTTATCATATTGTAATCATATCATACACCACAATCATGACATCACATGCCTTTTATGATATCTGTATATCATAATATATGATATCCATCATATGCCTATCATAACTGATAACTTGGGGGATATAATACAATATGATATATCTATTTTAGTTCATTTACATCAATCTCCCTCTTTCCCTGATATTATGCAAGATATTTTTTAAAAACTTTACCAATCATTATGAATCTATCCAAACTCAATTTTATATGGTTTATAAAACTGTATTTGTTTTGGAACAAAAACTTTGAAAAAAATTTAATCCTTATCCCAAGGCCTAGATATGTGACCCTAAAGGCCTTTGTAACATTGAAAACAAATATAAAATCTAGATTTCATAGATGTGAGCAAAGAGTAGGCCACTCAGGCTATAAAGGGTTCTAGTGTGATCTTTATCAAACATACTCATATCTCTATATGCACATGTCCTACACAATATGTATCATATACATTGTACATATTCCTATATAATCCCTTTTTCTATGACATAAAGTGACCATTAAACATGGAACATGTCAAACTAGTATAGTACATCACATAAATTCATGATTCTTTATCATAGATAGTCTAGTATGAATGAATACTAAACATGTCATTCATATAATAAGTTGATCAAATAAAATATCACTCAATTAAGAATGTTTATAGATTTAAAAATTATAGTTCAATAAATATCTTTTATGACATTAACTCATCATAAGATTTTATAAATCCAATCTTAGTTTAGCTATAACCAATGACATTGTCAACAACACACCCAACCACCCCCTAATTAGTTAAGCCTTTAGGATTGTGTAAGAAATGTATCAAAGTATGATGGTTCTCATTATAGGTATCTCACCAACCTTGATTAATGTGGGTTATTAATAATAATAGACCCCTAAGTATATCAATGACTGTATGACATTCTATGTGATATACTTTGATGGTTCAATCTAGATAATATGTCGTGACTTATTACCGCATGAGTCCATTCTTTGTATCATGTATACAAATATTTTTCTCGAGTACAAGATTCCAATATTTATGATATTAACATGTCATCACAACCCATAAGACTCTGTGATGATCATTTATTAAGTAAAAAATCAAATTTTCTATTTAAGGGGGTATTATCATTCCGTTTTTCATGTAATATAAATAGATAACACATTGATGAATGATAAAAGGAGATTTCATTTATTATAAAATAATGATACATTTTAAAACCATTAAATCTAATATCTCATATATCTAATGCTAATATATTCAAAATAACCCTCATTATTTTTTGTGATAATGGTTTTTTCAGTGGATCTACTACATTATGCTTTTTAGCCACCCAACTAATCTTTACATCACCCCTATCAACAGACTCTAGAATGGGCTAGTACTTGTGATGGATGTGTTTGGTCTTATGGTGATATCGGGGTTCCTTGTATAGATAAATAGATCCATTATTTCCATAGTAAATCTTTATTACTTCCCCAATACAAATAACCATTCTATTTTTATAAATTAACTTTCAAATCAAAACAAATTCCTTTCTAGAAGTTGATATAGCGATGTACTATTCCTTGGTCATTAAGTCTTCCACAATGTCTTGTTTAGAACTCTTCCAACTAATAGCTCCAGTGTTTAGGAAAAATATGAAACCATTTTGAGATATCATATCATCTTTTTCATATTTGAAACTATAATTAGTGAAATATTTTACAATGAGATCATACTCACCTCTAAAGACCAAGAATATATCCTTAATTCTTCTAAATAACTTAAGGATAATATTTATAGCAATCCAATGACTGTCAATTGGACTATATTTTTATCGTCTAGTTATTCTCAAAGTATAAGTGACATCAGGTGAATTACATAATATAACAATCATGATGGAGCGTATGGAAGAAGCATAAGGAATTATATCCATCATATATAACTCTTTATAAGGATTTTTAATCTCTATAATATTATTCTCATGAAATACTAGTAAAAAACCATTCTTTTATTTCTCCATGATAAATTTATTTATACCTTTACCAATGTATGTTGTTTGAATTGGTATAATCAGACTCTTTGATCTATATATACAGATATTCATACCCAATATGTAGGATGCTTCACTCAAGTCTTTCATTGTGAAGAATTTTACCAACCACATCTTTACAAATTGTAAAGTTGTGACATAATTTATAATAATTATTATTGTATCCTTATCCGTGTTTTTTATGAAATCAATCTATTTTATTGAATCATCAAACCATATGTTCCAACTTTTGGAGTCTTTATTTAATCCATAAATGGACCATTGTAACTTGAAAACATTAAAATACTCATTTTTAACTTCAAAACCTTCAAGTTATATTATATAAACATCTTTAACTAAATTAGAATTAAGGAAAAAAATTAACATCCATTTGATAGATATCATAATCATAATGAGATATTGTGGAAAGAAATATCTGAATGGAATTTATCATCACAATAGGTTAAAAGGTTACTTCATAGACAATACCATGATTTTTTTATAACCCTTCAAAACCATGAATTATTTATAGGTATAAGCTCTACCATCAATGTTAGTTTTATTATAAAAACACCACTTACACCCTATGGGTCTTTCCTCTTCAAGTGATTTCACCAAGTTATAAACTTAATTAGTGTACATGGAATCCATTTAAAATTGAATGTATTTTATCTACTCAAAATTAAAACTCTCAATGGCCCATTTTTTAGTAGTAGGTTCATCACCTCTGAAATTACTTTATCTTTAGTTTCAATAATAACTTCATATCTCTCAAGATCCTAATTAATCCTTTAATACCTTTTAAGTTCTTGTGTAAACTGAGTCAATTTTTCTTCTATAACTCTTTATGAAACTAACTCAACATCCATACCAGAACAATTAATGTTTCTTGGAATAAAACTTCTTTAATTTTGACTTTATTCCCACTAAATCCTTCATTTTTGTGATCCTTCTCAAGAAAAAAAACCATCTTGATCCAGAAACACTTTGTGTTCAGTGGTATCATTGAAATTATATCCCTTTATTTCTTTTGAATAACCAATATATAACCATTTTTACGACATAGAAATAAGTTTATCAAAATAAAATTATTGTATGAGTTCTTCAAGACCCTGAATCCTTATAAAATAGATATTGGTAAATTTCTTAATATATATCTCATATGGTGTCTTTATGATTTATTTATATATAATGTGTTTAAGTATGAACATAATAGTTTCCAAAGCATATCCCCTAAATAAAAAAGGAAGGTTACTCTGAATCATCAACAATCGGACCATGTCTAACAAGTATGAATCATCATATTAGAAACACCATTCCACTATGGTTTTCTAATAAGAGTGATTTTTGGAAAAAATCAACAATATCTCATATGGTTAATAAATTATTGGATTAATCATTCACCATCTCAATATGATCATATAATATTAATACTTTTACCTAGTCAATTTTATACTTTATTTTGAAACTCTTTTATCTTTTAAAAAATTTCATACTTGTGTCTCATTAGAAACACATAAACATACCAACTAAAGTCATAAATAAATGTTAAAAAGTACCTAAACCCACTACTCACTTGTATAATCATTTTTCCATATAAATCAATATGTAAAAGATCCAATAGTCCACTAGTCCTTTCACATTTTCCACTAAAAGGTGATATGGGAAACTTTCCTAATAAACAATATTTGAAATGATCAAATAATTAATAATCAAATTATTCCAATACTCCATCTCTATTGAGTCTTTGAAAGTGTTTCTCAATTATATATCCAAGGAGATAGTCCCAAAGTAAATAAGGGTTAAAATAAACCATGACCTTCATATTATAAATTTTATAGATGGGATTATCCATATCTAGAATTTATAAACCATTATTCATATTCTTAATTCCATAAAAAAATTCATTCCTATATATATAACAAATATTTATCTTAATAATTAATGAAAATACCATCTTGTCTAAATAAGATATCGAAATAAAATTTCTATTTATAGAAAGAACATAATAACTGTTTTCCAATTCTATAACTAATTCACCAGGTAAACTTAGATAATAAGAGTCAACCTCTAATGTTGTAACTCTTTCCCCATTGTTGAAACATATATCTTCTTCACCTTTCTTCAATTTTCTCCTATCTTTGAATAAATATTTATTAGTAAAAATGTGTGATTCACTCATGGTATCTAACACCCATGATTTAGAGTTATAGAAATTGATTTCTATAATATTCAAATTCAAATGGTCAAAATGATTCTCTTTATGAACACTTATCAACCTTAGATACCAATATATAAATTTTTTTATAGGTTATTCCTATAAGATATCTCAAAATAATAATCATGATACATGAAATAATATATAAAAAATATACATTTATAGGTGAGTATCATGTTTTATATCTTTTCATTAAGGTCTTTTAATGAAAGTAATCCCACTAAAATGATGAATATGTACATCATATCAATTTATTGAGATAAGAACCACATTTCACTAAGAAATTAAACTTATTTGGAATGAACCTCATTACTTTATCTATTTAGGTATTCAATCATACTGATCATATCACATATGACTCTTGTACAGTTGAGTGGTAAACTCTTTGACCATATCTATCATATGGATAATACTCACCTCCATTCCTCTAGTATCCAAACTCTTTGGGTTTCTCAGCTAAGTGTCACCAAAATATAACTATAGTATTTGGTTACCTAACTCTTAGGTTTATCCATTTCCACCATGAATTACAATAGATAATCCATAGTCATCTAGCTTTGGAAAGAACCTACCCGAGTGGGTGATTGAAGTATTAACATTTTTTTTATTTGTAATGAATATAAAACTTGGTATTTGATGGGTTTTATTTTAAATTCGTTTCAATTTAATATACATTACATGTATATTAAATCCATAATTATGGAATCTATTTTTCCTAGGTAGGATTGAGACCATTGACAAGGGGGTGAATCAGGGGTTCCTTTTTCTTTTTATAATAAAGTTTCTTAACTACTTTAAAACCATTTCTTAACCTCTGAAACTTGTTAGAGTTATGATACACTCAATTATAACTTCTAAAACTTACCTTTCATATGTAATAAATATAAAGATAAATAATTACAAGATATTTACAAGGTTTAGTATAAAGACCTACTCCTTTCCATGTTGGATTGTCCCACCAACACTGATTCATTTACTATCTTTCTTTTCAGAATACTAAGGCACGATAAATAAATAGTTCTACAAATTAGTAGAAACTTTTATGCTATAGTTGTATATACCCCCAACTATCCATTTTTTATCCACTTTCTTACTACTAGTTATACACCCTAGTAAAAAACAAACCTTTTTAGCAATTGGTAAGTATCCATAATTATAATCTTCTCATTCCTTATTATTTTCTGATCCACTTAAAAATGTTCTTCACTTTATTCACAAGTAATCTGAATTAAAATTTACCTATGTACAATATTCAAGAAATTCAACAATTATCTGAAGAACTTTTTGGTCTTGAAACTTCATCCAAAATATCTATCTAGAAAACATCATCACCAAAAGTTAGTCTGATTGGATTCCATCTAGTATCCTTTTTTATGGGATCTATCTGGTCTCCTCCATCTATTTTTTCTTTTGGTATTTCTTCTTCAATTAAGTATAAGATTAATTGGAAAATCATGACTCATTAATCCGATGGAACTCAATATAATGGTGTTTTTCTCTAATGGATCTCACCCTAGTAGATCTTACACTAGTGAATCTCACTCTGATGGTGCTTTCTCTAATGGAACTCACTCTGGTGGACTCATTCCAATAGAACTCAATCTAATTGACTTGTTTCAAATTCATAACACACTAATGGATCTTATTAAGATTAAACCTAAAACAAAAGTTGAGTTGGAATCTTAATACTTATTCCAAAAATGTCAAAGCTTCAAATTTTAGCACACGTCAATAGTTTAAAGTATGAATGTACTTTGATTTCTATTTATAGGCATACTAGAATGGTAAATATGGGAAAAACAATTCCCTTTACATCTTAAAGAAATTCACAAAATACAAATTTCATGTTAATTTGATTCTTCATACTTTAATTATTAAACTCTTCTAAATACTTTTGGGAGCTTCTCAAATCTTCTTGAAACTTCTCAAAACTTCATAATTTTTCAAACTTAGAAAAAAAATTCAAGAGTCCAATTACTTTACTTTGATCATTCTTAGTTGTGTGATTCTGATTGATGTTTCTTCCTCAATCTCATTTTTATGGAATTTCTTATATAAAATGCATCTAATGGATCATTATGTCACCACCTCAGACTTTGTAGCTTTTTCTATTAACACATAATAACTGAAGGCTTATCATTACGATGATCCATATAAATTTAAGGTCATAAGACTATAAAACCATCTTATCTTAAGATTTTTTTTCAACCCTATTAGACTTATGTTTCTTTTATTTCTCTTTTCACACCGATGGAAAATCTCAAACACTCTAGAAATCTACTTGAATTACTCATCCTGATCATTTAGTTCAAGTAATTTTCTATAAACATCATGGAAACTTCCAAAGATATCATCTCCCCCCTGTCAGTGTTAGTATGCATCTAATGGATCAGTCTCTATTTTCCTCTGATGAATTGGTGCCAAGGTTTTTGTGATGAATCAACACCACTTATTGATTGATGAATCGAAAAAAGCTTCTTTCTGATAACTCTTGACCTAATTGAATAAAAATATAACTTTTGTTTTATAAAAATAAACAATAGTTCTTCTTTCACACATGATCCACTTGTAGAACAATACAACCTGATGAAAATGGTTGAATAAATTGTTGAACATCATCTGGTTGATCAGTATCTAATATCATATGATAGATAGGTATATGAAATCTTTTCATTCATCAGTCCCAATAACTCTTGATTTCTTAACCATTATGCCTACAATAGAACTTTGTATCCAATTCCCTTTTGATATCGGTGTTGTATTTGATGGATCGGTGTTTGAATTCCTCTAATGGATCGATGGAACTCTGGGTTTGATAAAATAGTGTTAGTATCAACTTAATTTCTTCTAGAATTTCCAACTAATGACATATCCTATAAATTGTTTCCTTTAGATAATCGGATAATATGATGTATCAAACAGTCTTATGGATCGGTCGATCAATGCTTCAACAACTTAAAACTGCTCAACCTTTTTATTTCCTCAAACTTATACATATATCATGAATTATTCATGGCTTTTAGAACATTAGGATTGGATATCTTCATTTATCAAACAATTAATCTCCCCCATTATTTTAAAAATCTTGCATCATAATCGTTGATTAACTTATGACATTGAAGACTTACAAAACAAAAAAGCATTATCAGATTTACTTGGACTGTAATCTATGTTCAATCATCTGCGTCCATAGTTCTATGTCCAGAAAATATGTTTCCATTTGATGATGCATCCAATTTTCTACATCTGATGCATCATCCTAGTCAATCTGATAAGCTGTTTCCAGAATCCAAAAATCCACTTTTTCTCAACTTCAAGCATATATCATCTATTGACAACAAATAAATGAAAAACTTAACTTGGTCCCAACAGAATCCCATGAAATCTTTATTATCTCATGTTATATTACTTTATTTAATAATTCTCTTAAATATATTTTCTTGGAATCTCTATTCTATATACCAAATTAATATGTTCAGACCATATCAATGTGTAACTCTTTAAACGACCCACAGTTTGTTTACTCACCCAAAAATAGAAGTCAAACCTATTTACACATATCTAAATACATCATATTCAAAAGGTAAATGAACTTTTCATGTAATGGTTTAGAATTATATGAAATTTTTCATTCCCTGCATGAGTAATCTTGTAGCCACAAATATCCAACCCCCACCTTTCTAAAACAAGGCATAAGCCTCCAGACCAGTGGGAAGCTCGACACAAACTCCCTCTATCTAGTGATACTTTACTCAAGATATATTTTAATTTCATCATAACTTTATTACCCAATATGTATAAACTTGTATTCAACAACTAAATTCAAGATAGTAACTTTAATTACAAATTTATGTCAAGGTAGAAAAAAATTAAATCTTATATTATTGTACATAGCATGCAATGCATGGAATTCCAATTTATAAGAATCTATTTATTATATAAATTAAAGCATACACAATATTTACATTTTATAAAAAAAATTGTAAACATATATATTTAAAAGGAATAAATAAATAAATAAACATTTTATTTATTTTCTAAACATTAGATATTAATGTGAACATTTCATATTTTATTTAGGCAAGAAAATCACTTATTTATGATTCCTAACACTTATCTTTTTTAAACCATAAACCTTTTTAACCAAAATATTAATTTTTTCATTTTTGGATTATATATTATTTTATGATTGATAAGGGTGTTTTCAATTGTAATATGCAATAAGAATAAGTGATTACCCTTATGTATCATAAAAAACCCTCACATTTCATTTCTACAGAAAGGGGAAGTAGTTATCACCCTTATGTATTGTGTAGCCCTTACGCATGGAACCCTTAAGCTTCAATTTTTCAGTAAAGGCGAGAAGCAATTACCCTTACACATTGTGTAACACTTATGCATGGAGTAACCACATGTGTAAAGGTTACTCACTATTTAACCCTTATGTTATGAGTAACAGCATATGTAAAGGTTACTCACTGTGTAACCATTATGCATTGAGAATCACACAAAGGACATAGCCTTTATGTATCGAGTAACCCATATGTAAGAGAGTAACCCATATGTTAGATTCTATCGCATAAAGTCAGTAACCCTTACATATCTAGTAACCCATACATAAGATAACAATCCTTACAAATAAATTTGTGATCCTTACATATTCATATATCATATTTAATAATATGCATTATATCATTATTATGAAATGATAATTTTTTCACAAAAACCATTATATCACTTATATAATAGCTTAAAAACTAGATCAAAACTATAATTTTTCAACATATAATACTTTTCAGTACACATCATACATTACCTATGAAGAAAAGACTAATTCATGCAAGTGATCTAATGGTTGAAATTCTTCCATGCCATATCATGCACTATGATATATCCTCAAGTAGATTACGATACACATTTTATTTATAAAGAGACTAAAATAACATGTCGATTAAATGTTGAACAACTATTTGATACCACTTATGGGTTCTTTTGGATCATAAAATGGTCAAAGTAGGGGAATAAACCCATTAAAGTTATTGATCTATCAATAACAAACCAATATGAAAAATGAAGAACATAAAATAAACCATGTGAACCTTTAATGCTGAAAAATACATCCTTATCAAACTCATAGGATATTTATTGTGATTCCATAAGGAATATTGAATTAATATGGATGAAACCAGATATTAGGATCCTCCTATTCTATGAGAGGACCCCCTAATAAGAAATTTATGTTCACAGATTCTCTAGGAAAACAAATGGTGAATAGGGAGGAAGATAGAGCCTTGACTATGGTATAAAAATGTTGTGTGAACTCAATAGGAGAATCAAATAACTGTATATAGACTCCATTCATTTAATAAATGTATTAAAGGGTTGGATTACATCGTTTGGGATCCAATATGCATTACCCATAATGCATGCATGTTGGGGTTTTGATTGTTTAAAAATTTCAAACAATCTGACATACCATAAATGAATTGACCTATTGATTCATAATTTAAGGAAACCACATTTAAGAAATAGAAAAATCCCATGCACCTAATATCCTATATCATAATCCTATTATACACTATGATAGTTTCATCATGTTCTTTTTATGATATCAGTATATTGTAATCTGTGATATGAATCATATACATATCAAAGCTATGACTCAAGGGTATCATAAAATATTATATCCCTATTTAAGAGAATTACTAACAATAAGTGTGGTTTATAGGGGGAAACTTGAACATAGTTCCAATAAGAACTTGTGGATTGTTGATATTATTGGAATACATGGAATCTACAGTGCTTTTGATAGAGATCATTTCTACAAAATTGTGGTTATAGTGATGGTCAGGCTTAATAATTGGTTGTGAAATCTCGTATTTTCCATGTACTATTTTTGGATATTATATGCAATGATTTTGAGACCAGATGCTAAGACAGTGTGTGATTCTAAGGCCCGGTATGCTCGGAATAAATGTTCGAAAAATATGAAACTTTTTAATAGAACGCACGCACTGTTTTCCTAAAAAAGTGGAATAACTATTAAAAGGTTAGTCAGAAAAAAAAATTAAAGGGATCCATTGAGTTCAAAATGGAGGCTTTTCCCTAGGTGTGACTTAAATTTAGTCGGCACAGGTCTTTTTTGAAAAATATATCACAGGACACAATGGGAATAAAATAATTTAATAAAAATTATTTTGTTGATGACCTTTCCTTTAAAAACATCTTTATTTCAGAATTCTAGGGTTAGTATCATAACCCTAAAATATCTAGAGATTCATTGGATATGACCTTTGAAGAAATATCTCAAACAAATAGTGAAGGATCGTGGATAGACGATCGACGCACCATGGATTCAAAGGATCTTGCCTATGGCAACAACACATCAACCGTTCTTTGTCAGGGAGCGATCCAAATCGATGTAGGTCTTGTTATCTTGATTTTTTCTCCCCATTATTGATTCCTATAATGAACTCAGACCAATCAATGACCAAATTGATCCATGGTTAAATTGTATTTGCGGTTTGGTTTTGTCGGTGGGTTATCAGGATAGATTTAATCTATTTTTCTAACCCAAATCCCCGGACCTTGATCATTGGATAGGAATGATTTTACAATGATAATAAACCTATATTATTATATTTTTCTCCCTCCATTCTTTTCATTATCAATTGTAGATCCTTTTGGTTCTTGTCTTGATGTTTCTAGGTGGTTCTGAACACGATCAAACCCCTGGATTCGAGGGGAATCGACAACCAAGGACGCATATATGTAGATCACAACCCAAGTAGCTTGGATCTGTGATTGTTTTGATTTTCAATCATCAGAAGAGGTGTGGTTCTTTACAGAAGTGACCATCGGATACTGGTAGCAATGGGGACATGGAAACAATAGAGGGATATGGGCGTCAAACATGGAGGTTCCAGTGGGGCCGGTGGAGGTAGACATAAAGGTGTTGGTAGGGACAGAAAAGGAAAACCTAGCGGTGAGCTACGTGAGATGTGGCAGTGATAGAACGGGTCAGGCCAGGTGGGCTGGGTTGGATCAGTGGGTCGGGTCGATCTAGTGGGGAGAGTCGGACGAAGAAGACCCAGGTTGGACCTAGGTTGGATCTGGGGAGATTGGGGGGAGTTTAGTTGTGGCTGACTAACCACAATAGTCGACCGTGGTCTTAGGTCTACAATCCCCATTAGGCCTACGAGATGTTTCTCTCAAACAATCATATCTCCTAAATGGATCATCAAATCAACTAGTCTTTCATGGTGTTGAGACCCTAACATTGAGATGGACATTTTTGGGATAAGTGGTGAGTTTTTAGTTTAGACCAGTATAGGTTGAGAGTATTCCCTTGGTCCTTTCCTCGAGGGTTTATTACAGTGTTACATCCATGTAAATGGATTATAATCCCCTCTATAGTCAGAGTATTAGATAAAGCATGGTATCCCTCCCCAAGACTAGAGTGTGATCCTCTATCACCCCTAGTAGAGTTTTTGGAATCGCATGACCTCCTTGTGTAGAACGTTGATCCTTTATCTAGCAGGTTTCATTATTAGGATTACTAGTATTCCCCAATGTGTATGGGTGTGATCCCCTACAAAGAGGGTTGATCCAGATTGGGTACACGGTGTCCCCTAGTGAGTTTGTGTTCAATCCATGGTGTCCCCCAGTCATTTCTAGGCATGACCCCCTCTCTGAGTATCATAGTCTTCCTTGACCAATACATTATCTTAGGGCAGTTCCCAAATGATCTAAAACTATTTGTGAGTTTCTCTAATGATATTGTGGCTCGAGGAGTGAGTTATCTTGGAACTATCCTACTTCGATCAAAATTCTATGGCTAGTAGTTGGTTGTGACTACCTAATGGCGTGGTTTTTCTCATGAGTATATCTGTATATTCTTGTTATATGTGTCATAGAAATATACCATTGTAGAGATGACTATACTTTCCTTTGTGGTATTCTTTTTTGGTATTTCATTATGGTTTTTAGTTGTCCTAATGAGTATTGTTATACTCACCCCTGCACGGGCTTTTCCCACACATGTTGTGTCTTGTACATATGATCAACAATTTGATGGAGTCCTAGGAGGACCAAGACTAGACAGTTCTTAGTGAGACTGGATAGACTAAGGTGTGTTCTTATAGCTTCAAACAGTAGTCCCATTACCTTCACTTATAGGTTGGACTTGTGTTATAGACTCTTTGTGGTGGTCTTGTATTTGGCCTTATTTACTTTCCAGTACTTTTCTTGTCATAATCTATTATGAGATATTAGTGGTATGTATGCATTTTTTACTTAGTGGTTTTTTCATTTCAACATTTTCTGGCTTGGAGATGTGTTCATGTGTATAGTTACTTAGGATAATGCCTCCCATTTGTGGGATATACCTACTCAGTGATAGTCACCAGCCCCTGGACTATTGGAGGCTGGATTAGGGTAGTCACAGAATGGGCCCATCTTGGACGGGTCATGACTGAGTGGTATCAGAGCAGTCAATTATACTATAGGAAAAACAATAGTATATTCATCATATAGAAATTGTTTTGTTTTCCATGTCTTTATTGATTTACCTCTCCAAATATACTCTATTTATCATGGTACATCTTGTTTTATTTCAGGATGCCTCCACGTAGATAGCCATCTAGGATTTTATTGTGTGCTCACAAGGATGATCCACCTAGTGACGAGGCATCAGTACAGAGGCATGTACCATAGATATCACCTCCATGTGGTTTACCATATAGCGACCTAGGATTAACATACATGGATATTACATCTTTTTAGATTAATATTCTTTACATTACAAAAATACATGCTAGAGAACCATAATAGTTTAGTGTCTTTGGAAACTTGGAAACAAAATCTTCTATCTTGGTGAAAGATCTTCAACATATCCCATAAATATCTCCACCTTTAGTACTTCTACCTAAAACCTTTCTTCATAACCTAGAGAAAAGAAAACATAAGAAAGGGATGATATCAGATTCTCAGTAAGGGTAAACAAGGGATACATGTAAGCATAAATATGAACATAGTATTATGTTAATGCAATCGTAGTATTAGGAGATCACACCCTTCATATCAAAGGTCATAAACATGATTTATGAGACAAATCTTGATAGTTCATAAGACATGAATCATAAAGAAATAAATGAATAATCCATGAAAGAATAACATAGGAATAAAACATGGAATTTTTGGAATGAACATTGGTTTATAACATTGTAAACATGTATAAGTAGAAACAGGTTCACTCATTAAGTTAAGGGCATGAAATCAGGACCCATCATCAACTTGTGGACATGAACCGAGGTCCATGAATAACATTGTGAACATGTAATTAGGTTCACACATAACCTTATATATGTGAAACCAAGTCCATGTATAACATTGTGAACATGTAATCAGGTTCACACATAATATTGTGAACATGTAATCAGGTTCACGCATAAACTTATGGACATGAAACCAGGTCCATGCATAACATTGTGAACATGTAATAGGGTTCACTCATAACATTGTGAACATGTAATTAGGTTCATTTATAAACTTATGGACATGCAATCAGGTCCATGCATAAAATTTTGAACATGTAATAAGGTTCACTCATAACATTGTGAACATGTAATCAGGTTCACGCATAAACTTATGGACATGAAATTAGGTCCATGAATAACATTGTGAACATGTAATCAGGTTCACACATAACATTTATACTCATGATTCATCCATCATTACCCAATTCATTAGAGGTAGATATAGGTCCCACCAATCTCATAACAAAATCATTCATACATGTGGAACAAGATAATAAAACATTCATCATATCATAACCAATAAAAATATATAGGTTTTATAAACATCAAATCATAACCCATGAAATGAAATGGGTATCATTAAAATTTCATCACATAATAACAAATCAAAAAATATGGGTTTCTTAACCATTTCATCAAATCATAACCTGTGAAAATAATTGGGTTTTATAAACATGTAACTCGTTAAAGTAAAATGGTTTTCATAAAGACAATGACATTAAGAATAACCCATTAATAGAAATAATATACATGGAACCTTAAGATAATTTCCTATAAATTCATGAGTAACATCAAAAGATGTCATCTTATATGGAAAATAGTTTTTAAATATTTTTCAAATATTTTTATTGAGGAAAATATCCTTTCTTCATCGAAAAAGGATTTTTAATACATAAAACAATTTAAAATCATTTTCTTAGAAAATACCTTGAAAACTTATAAAGAATAATTGAAATAATTTTGAAAACATTTTCATTGAAAATTAATTTTAAAAATAATTTCTTAAATATTAACCTTTTACAAATGCAAATGAATCTTAAAGGAATGAAAATGGGTAAATCTGTACATGTCATATAAGGTAAAAAGAATATTCCTTTTTCATGGTAAAATGGTTAGAAAAGTGCCTTATTTGGAAAGTGAAAAGAATATTCCCTTGAAGATATTGGTAAAATAAAAAAAGGGTAAAATTTTATTTTAGATATTATAGTGGAATGGTATAATATTCTTGGAAACTCTTTTTAGAAAACATAGATTTCCAACTGAAGAGAGAGTAAAGTCGGGCTTTCCTAAAGACTTTCTTAACTATCTTATGTACCAAAGAGTAGAAAATTTTACCAATACATGATAATATCAAGAAATAACATAGTATAAGGAAACTCATGAATATTATTGATATATGTATCATAATATTTCATTATAGGAAGCATAAACTTAAACAATCTCAAAAAGCGATGAGATTTTATTAATAAACTCTTATAACATGGTAACTTGGGATCATACTCTACATGTAAGAAATTAAATTAAATGAAGCATATAATATCATTAAAATATTTATATTCATGATATATCATGTAAAATGGAAATATATACACCTTGAAAAAAGATTTTATGTGAATAACAAAATGTGAGTCTCAAAGAAGGCAAATTGAGACAAAACTGTTTTACCGATTTGGTAACTTTTGAAACTTAAACCCCATGAAAGAAGGATCATATAATTGATATTTTAATACCCATAAATTTAATTATAAAATAAATATAAATCAATCATGTTTATTACATACACCACACAAAATTAAATAGTGGTGAACATAACATGAATCTCACAGAAATTAAAAGTGAGATGAAATTCCCCTTACCTTGTGTCTTGACTCTCTCTGTACTTGTACAATATTACTATATAATAAATATATGTTTATTATAAATATTCTAAATAAGTATATTCTTATACATAATAACATATATTTTTTTATTATGACCTTAAATTACCCTCTTGTTAACGATCTTAAGTTAATTTTTCACTTTGGGTAATATTTACTTTGTTCTTCGCATGTATCTTAAATTGTTATATTGTCAGTCCTTAAACTTATATCATGATTACATAATGTATATAATGATATAAGTATAATCTATATACATTATATTCATATTATAATAATTTATATCATATATAAGTATGAAGTGGAATACACCGTTCAAGGAGATGATAAATCGTACATACACATGAATGTTGTTTCTGTTTTTATTATCGTATTGAAAGAAAGTATGTAAATGACATATATATATATATATCATTATTAAATTATAATTAATATATCGTATTTATCATATAATTTCATTAAACTCATCCATAATACATTCTATGTGGTGTGTGAATGAATCACATCGCGTTGAGGGGGTGGTAATAAACACTTCCTCAAACGATATTATCGTATTAACACCAAATGGAAGGTAAAAAAAAGATTTGTGTTGTAAAAATAAAACAGAAGATTAAATAAATAATAAATATAATATATTACATATAAAATAGATTTTACATCATAATTTACACCATGATTTGTGGTAAAGGAGAAATGAACAATCATTGTTTCATGAGGTAGAAGTTTGTTGTACATAGAAACAGTATGTTCAACATCCATTAGATAGAGGTGTGTGTAAGTTTAGGTCAAATCATTTGAATAAAAACATCCTAGTATATTTATTATAGTGTTTTTATCACAAAATAAGGGAATAAATATATTTTAGGGGTGGATAAGGAAAATAAAGGAAAGGATCTTGAGAGAAGATGTTACCTCTTAATCGGGTAACTCCTTTTAGTTTGTGCCAAAAGGATTCCTTAAGAGGGTTTATGCCAAAATTGAGGCTTAAAAGTATAATTAAGGATTTTTTTAGGCTAATTTTTCATATATTTTACTAAATTAAAAGTTTTTATAGGTGTGATTAATGGGTAGAGGTGGTGTCCTTTTATTGGGAGGGAAAAGGACTCACGTGGAATTTTTAGAAACAAATTAGGTGTGCACATGTTCTTACCTAAAAAGTCTTAGAAAACCAAAAAAACTAAATAATGGAAGTTTTATGTCCTACATATGGACATAAAATGGGTTTTGGACAATTTTATAGGACATTCAGGCCCTTAATTTTAAAGTTTAGTCCCTAATTAAGCTTAATTTGGCCTTAATTGCTATGATTAATTTTAATCCCTTTTACTAATCATTTTGGTCAAAAAATTAACATGGTCTTATTAGAATATAAACATTAGACTGAATAAAATGGTTTAGGTAATATTTTTTAAATTCCAAACACATAAGTGGAAAAATTAATATTAGTGTTAATCCCATAGATGGGACGAAATAACGGGGTTTTAAAGTAGGAAAAAGTTCAAAAGTTTGTTATGATTTTATATTCAGTTTCAAAATAAAATTATTGTAATGAATTAAATTGTATTAATATATTTAATATTAATATAATGTGACCTTAAAACATAATTATAATATCATTTATAATTAATAATTAATTAGACAAAAAGGCAGTTTTTAACTAAAAAACATTATTTTTCACTATTCATCAAAAAAACCGAAGTCTCTCAAAAAAATCCCAAAAAAATACCCTGGGATAATTTAAAAGTTCTGAATTAAAAAATGAAGTTTATTTTATCCAATTAAATTTATAAATGTTTATAAAATTACTTTTATTATTAAAAGTTATTCATTCGTGAAAACAATATTTTTAACATAAAAGGACTTTACCAAAAATATTATCTTTCATTATCAATATGTTTTATTTATATAAAACAAAAATATTTGAAAATTATTTATTACTAATTCTAACATATTGGTTATAATTATCTTATTTAAATAAGTAAAACAATAAAAAGAGATGTTTTGTAGAAACTCAGTGTTGCGTGCATCGTACGCCAAGTCGGTGTTGCTTGTAGCGCAAGCCAATTTGGTATTGCGTGTAGCACAAGCCAAGTTGTTATTGCATGTGAAAGGAATATTTGACATAGTGTTTTAATATATATATATATATATATAACTATTTTCAGTTCCATGTGAAATGAAAAATATTGAAAAGTTAAATTAATTCATAAAAAATTAATTCTCAAAATCTTGGGGTGTTATATACCAGTTATACCACCACCCATCGAGTAGTAGCTATTACCATCACTACCAGTTGAGGATTCATGCAGTATGAGTGTGTTTCAAGTGTTTAAAAGGAAGTTACATCCTAGGTTTTGGGGTGAGACATACCCCCATATGGATGAGGATTTGCTAGAGGCATTTACCCATGTTTTCCGCCTTGTGAGGACATATGCTGACCAGATGGTAGTCCTTACTGCAAGTCTTCTGCAGGGCTTTATGGGATGATGGTGGAGCTTGGTGACTTAGTCACATGACGATACAACCCTCTTCTGGAGATACTTAGAGTGTCTCTTCATAGAGGATTTCTATTCAGACACGTTGTGATTGGTACGCATACAGGGGCTTCTACATCCATAGTAGGGAAGTATGGTTGTGGCGAAGTATACAGGAAAGTTTACAGACCTTTCATGATGCTCCATGGACATGGTATGATATCAGTTCTTTAGGGATTATCCCTTTGAGCGGGACTTACGCTGATACATAATGGAATCAGTAGTATCCCTTATCATTTCTACCAATGTTGGGGTACTTGAGTGAGTCCTATTGGTAGAGAGTTTTCTAGTTGATCAGACATCGGTAGTGGGATATAGAAATGGTCATTGGGTAGTTGAGACCTCTAAAGTAGGTAGATAATGGTATTCATAGGGATCCAAGTGGTTCAATATATTTAGGGGAGATCCTAGAACTCATGATCAGCGATGCAGGGCTCCCAGGGCGGCTCGAATCAGCACAGGAATAGGTGGTGTTACTCATGCAGTGGTTGGGGACATCTGGCATGAGATTTCCCGACCTTTCATATAGATGATTGGGATACGGTCAAGGGATAGCTGAGGCAGAGACAGATCTAGGATTAGGTTGGTCTGTAGGGTAGTGAATTTGGTAGAGGGGAAGGAAAGGTAGTAGGAGGTGGTCGGAGGTTCGGCCTATTACCACCACCACCCCCAGGTGGTCCGCACCAGACTCAGGGAGCTTGTGGATAGGGATGAGACCAGCTACAAGAAATGAATTATTATGACCCTAGGGATCCAAGGATGATATGAGTTATGATCTGTGTCTTTTCCAACTTATCTATATTTCTTATAGACACGGGTTCTAGTCATTCCTTTCTTGCCACAAACCTTGTTCAGGACTCAGAGATTTCAGTTGAACTGTTGACTCAACCTTTATGCTTGGAGACTCCTACTAGAGGAGAATCAATGATCACAAATTAGTGCTGATAGTGTGACCTGACTCCTAGAGGTGAGAGTTTCAGTTGGGATTTCTTGGTAGCAGCGTCGAGGCCTTACAATGTCATTCTTGGTATGGACTGGTTATTCATAGTTCATGCTCAGATTGACTATTTTAGGCACAGAGTGTCATTTTTCCACAGTGATGGAACCAGGTTTTCATTTTTTGGTAAAAATGAAACACATGAATCACATGATAGACTCACACATAGAAGGTTTCAACTAATTACTCATCAATTTGTTAGCCTCACCCCCGGTGTAGTGGGTGATATGAGTCCTCAGTTTCCTGCAGTGGAGGAGGAGTATGAGGATTCCTTTCCTAAAGATGTTCTAGGTTTACCTCCCCATAGGGAGATGGAATTATTCATTTATCGACACCTCTGTATGACATCGATATCTATACTTAAATATTGTATGGATCCTTTAGAGCTTCATGAGCTGAAGGTGTAGTTGAAGGACTCGTAGAGGAATGGCTTCGTGAGACCTAATGTTTCACCCTGGGCAACCCCAGTTTTGTTTTCCAAGAAGGTAGATAGTAGATTGAGGTTATGTATGGATTACTGGTGATTAAACTATGTGACTATGAAGAACAAGTATCCACTACCTAGGATCAATGACCTCTTTGATCATTTGAAAGGGGTGTGATGGTTCTCAAAGATTGACCTCAGATATGGCTATCACCAGCTACAAGTATGAAATGAGGATATACCCAAGATGGCCTTCATATTTTGTTATGGTCACTATGAGTACTTAGTGATGTCATTTGGCATGAAGAATTACCTAATATTGTTCATGGGTCTCATGAACCGGATCATTCAGCCTTACTTGGACCGGTTCATGGTGGTCTTTATACACGACATCCTAGTGTAGTCGGTGTCCGAGGAGGAGCATGTGAGACACTTGAGAATGTTTTTTGACACACTATGAGAGAAAAAATTATGGTAATCTCTCTAAGTTTTAGTTCTAGATTCAAAATGTCCATTTTCTGGGAAACATCATCTTTGTGGCTGGAGTTGTAGTGGATCTAGTGAAGGTGGAGGCAAGTCTTTCTTGGGATCCACCCAATAGTGTTACTAAGGTGCGTAATTTCCTTGGATTGGTAGGGTACTATCATAGTTTTATACCTAAATTATCTAGAGTGGTAGAAATCTCGACAACTTTTACATTAAAGGGAAAGCCTTTCATGTAGATAGAGAAGTGTCAGCAGGACTTCCAGGAGTTGAGTCAAAGGCTGACAAGCACTCCCATCCTGATGTTATCATAGGAAGGTGTTGAGTATGTGGTGTTCTGTGATGCATCAGGGACTGGGATTGGTTGTGTCTTGATGTAGGGGAAAGTGTTGATTTCCAATGTTTTGCGCCAGTTGAGACAACATGAGTATAATTATGCGACCCATGACCTTGAGTTATCATCGGTAGTCTTCAAATTGAATATGTGGTGAAACTGCCTGATGGGCTAATGTTTTATCATCTACTATGGTCATAAGAGTCTCAAGTATTTCTTCTCTTAGACGGATTTGAACTTGATTCAGAGATGATGGCTAGAGTTCCTCCGGGACTATGACTTTGAGATTGTATATACTCCTGGTAAGGGGAACGTGGTGGTAGATGCTCTCATTAGGAGATCTAGTTTGCAATTACAATTAGCCTTATTATAGTTATACTTTGTGGATGGAGATGGAGAATCTTACCTATAGTAAATGGTTGCCACCCCTCTACTCTTATAGTGATTTAGGGAGGCACATATTAGGGATTCCAATTACGAGACTGTACATGCTCAGATGTCCATAAGGAATACTCTTTATGGATATTTGATAGGTGGGGAGAACATAATTCTTTACAGAGGATGCACAGTAATACCAATGTAGTTTTAGGAGGAGGTTCTGAGGGAGTTTCATAAACCCCATTTGGAAGTACATCCAGTTGTGGAGAAGATATACCAGGACCTATGACATTAGTTTTTGTGGCTAGATATGAAGAAAGGAGTTACAGAGTTTGTCTCTCGGTGCCTTACTCGTCAATGGGTGAAGGTTATTCATGAGGTTCAGTGGGTTTATCTCAACCCCTTGAGGTGACATAATGGAATTGGGATGGGATATTTATAGACTTTTTTATGGTTTTACCACGTACATACAGGGGACATGATACCATCTAGGTGATCATTTACTGACTCACCAAGTCAGACAACTTCCTAGCTATTTAGGAGCAGAGTTCAGTAGAGAGTTTGGGGACGCCTCTATGTGAAATAGATAGTTCGAATCCATGGATTTCTATCGATGATAGTTTCATATCCTGATGTTCACATTACATCTCGGTTGTGGATTGGATTTCTTGAGGATTTTGAGACCCAATTATGCTTGAGAACTACGTTTCACCCATAGAAGGACGGCCAGACTGAACAAACCATTCTGGTTCTGGAGGATAAGGTGTGGGCATGCATGTTATAATTTTTCCATATTTGGGAGGATCACCTACCATTAGTGGAGTTTTCATACAACAACATCTATCATTACACCATTGGTATGGAACTATTTGAGGCTTTGTACGGGCAACCATATAGGTCACCACTTTTCTAGACTGACCTAGGAGAGTCAGAACTCATGGTCCCAGAGTTGGTGTGAGATACTACAGAGAAGCTACAAATCATCCAGGAGAGGATGAAGACTACACAAAGTCATCAGAAGTATTATGATGAAAGGTGGTGGAGGACTTTGGAGTTCAGTGAAGGAGACCATGTATTCCTTCATGTTTCACCTCGATAGTGATTAAAGATATTTGGCTGGGGTGTAAAACTATCTATGAGGTTTATCGACACTTTCTAGATACTATATAGAGTTGGTGAGGTGGTTTACCTTTTGTCTCTACCACCGTAGTTATACTGGGTACACGACTTCTTCCACGTGTCATAGCTGAGGAGGTACATGCATGACCCATCATGTGTCATCGGCTGGGGAGAGCTGAACATCGATGATGGAGTGAATTTTACTGATTACCCAATAGAGATCAATGATCAACAGAAGAGGATCCTTCATGGGTGTTTTATTACTTTGGTGTGTGTTTGATGGAAGCATGGTAATCTCCAGGATAGCACATGGGAATGGGATGATCGGATTCATGCTCAGTACACTCATTTTTTTGTAACCCTTTTTTTGGATTTCAGGGACATAAATCCCTAAGGTGGGTAGAATTTAATGTCTCATATTTTCCATGTACTATTTTTGGATATTATATGTAATGATTTCAAGACCAGGCACTGTGATGTTGTGTGATTCTGAGGCCTGGTGTTCTTGAAATAAATGTTCAAAAAATATTAAACTTTTTAATATCACATGCATGAATTATTCTTTAAAAGGTGTAATAACTCTTAAATAGGTTGTTGGATCAAAAAATATAATGGCACTAATGTTTTCATAATGGTGTATTTACCCTATGCATGATTTAACTTTAGTCGTCGTAGGTTGTTTTTGAAAAAGATATCATGGGATGTAACGGGGATAAAATAATTTAATAAAAATTATTTTGTTGACACAGCGACCTTTCCTTTAAAAAATATCCTTATGTAAAAATTCCATGGTTAGCCGAATAACATTGAAATATCTGGGGATCCCCTGGAGAGGACCTTTGAATAAATCTCTCAAACAAACATCGATAGATCATGGATCGACAACCGAAGCACCTTGAATTTGAAGAATCTTTCATACGACAGTGATGCAGTGATTGTTATTCATCAAAAAGTGGTATAAATTGAGGTAGGGATTTTTATCTTGATTTGTTCTCCTTGTTCTTGATTCCTATGATGAACGCAGACCAATACACGAACAGATTGATCTGTGGTTTGGTCATATTTGCAAGTTGGTTTTTTTGTGGGTTATTGGGATAGATTTAATCTGTTTTTCTAACCCAAATCCCTTGACGTTGATCGTTGGAAAATAACTCTTGTCCAATGATGATAAACCTATGTTATTGTGATTTTATCCCTTAGTTCTTTGCGTTCTTCACTATAGAACCCTATGGTTCCCAGCTTGACATTGTCGGGTGGTTCCAAACACAATCAGACCCACGTGTTTGAGGTGAATTGACAACCAAGGTTGGATATATATAGATTGGGACCCAAGGAGCTCGGATATGAGACTATTTTGATTTTTCGACATCGTCGGAGGTATGGTGGTCCACAAAAGGGACCACCGACATGGTCCCAGTGACCGGCGGTGTGCGGCAGCGAATCTGCATGCATTGGGTGCAGCCAGAGTTGGCTGCTATGTGATATTTCTACAGTGACGGGGATGCAACGACGATGGTGGTCTACAGGTGGCGGACGCACAATCACCAGTGGGGCTGGAAGATGCGGATGTAATGGCGATCCGTATGTGACATGGTGGTGAAGGAACAGGTCATGCCATGTAGGCTAGGTCAGATCAGTAGGATGGGTCATCCAGGGGGGTCGGGCCAAGAGAAGCGGACCTGGGTTGAATTTGGGGTGACTGGGGTGGAGGTTGGTTGCGGTCAACCGCGGGGCCACAGCATCCTGAGCTTCCATAGATGCACTGACGATGATGGTAAACCATGGATGCAGTGATTTTGTGGTTAGTCAACAAACCATGGTGGTAGGTCCATAGGCCCTGGTAGTCATGTGGGTGGTTTTACTCAAACAAGAATATCTCCTAATTATAAGATCCAATCAATGAGCTATCTATGGTGTTGAGACCTCAACATTGAGACTGTTATTTTGGGATAAGTGGTGAGTTTTTATTTTGGACTAGTATAGGTTGAGAGTGTTCCCTTGGTCCTTTCCTCGAGGGTTCAATACAATATTACAGCTACATCACAACATTATAATCCCCACTAGAGGTCGATTCTCAGATAGAGTATGGTATCCCTCCCTGGGACTGTATTTCGATCCTCTATCACCCCTAGTAGATTTTATGGAATCATGTGACCTCCTTAAGTAGGGCATTGATTCTCCATCCAGCGGTCTGCATCAGTAGGGTCAATGGTATTCCCTAGTGTGTATGGGCATGATCCCCTATGTAGCGGATTGATCCATATTGGGTATGGTGTATCCCCCAGTGAGTCTGGGTGTGATCTTTGGTGTCCCCCAGTCATTTTTGGGTGTGACCCCCTATTTGAGTATCATAGTCTTCCTTGTCCAATATGTTCTCTTTGGGTGGGGCCCAAATGAGTTAAACCTCTTTGTGAGTGTCTACGATGATATTGTGGATCAAGGAGTGAGTTCTCCTAGAACAATCACTCTTCGAGCAGAATCCTATAGTTGGTAGTTGGTTGTGACTGCCTGATGGCGTGGTGTTTCTCATGAGTATATTTAGATATTATTGTTATATGTTTTGTAGACAAATACCTGTATAGAGTTGATTGTACTTTCCTTTATGGTATTCCTTTTTGGTATTCCTTTGTGGTATTGATTTGTAGTTTTGAGTGGTCCTACTGAGTATTGTTATACTCACCCCTACATGGGATTTTCTCACATGTATCATTTCTTATATAGACAATTGACCTTTTGACAGAGTCCTAGGAAGACCTAGACCATAAAGTTCTTAGTGAGACCGGATAGACCGAGGTGTTTTCCTTCGAATTTTGATAGCAGTCTCAATACCTTCACTTCCATGTTGGACTTGTGTTACAGACTCTTTGTGGTGGGCTTGTATTTGGCCCTGTTTACTTTCCATTACTTTCACTACCATACTCTATTGTGAGATCTTAGTGGTATTCATGCATTTCTTACTTAGGGGTTTTTTTCATTTCAGAATTTTGTGGTTTGGAGATGTGTGAATGTGTATAGATACTTAGATTAATGCCTCCCATTTATGGGATATGCCTACTCGGTGCTAGTCATCATCCCCTAGCCTATCAGAGGTGGGATTGAGGTAGTCATGGCATGGGCCCCTATGGGACAGGTCATGACATTGGTAGTTGGATTATGTGATTTACCTTAGGTTGAAGATATAATTCTTTTGTCCAGTCAAGGAACAAATTTTTTCATGGTTATCAAGGTTAGTATAGGTAGAATATTGATTCTCCTTAGGGTATTTAGAGATCTAGAGTCTAGGGAAGGGTCTCGAGGCCAGGTCAGCTTCATACTGTCGAGATAGAATGAAATGGTCATAGAAGGTGAGCATCAACTATTTGAGGTATGATATTAGTTTCATATACCCTTGATTTTTATTATACAGGTGAGTTGAATTCATTTATATATGCTTGATTTATTAAGGATTTTAGGATCATGATAGTGTATCCTTATGGGATGATATCTATTGATATGCCTTTAGGGGTGAAATAATAGGGGATCCGAATATGTCTAAAGTGTTCCATCTTTATCACTAGTTATAGTTTTCTCTGGTATTTTTTCATGTTTTAAATGTGCTATTTACATGTGATTCTTGGGATGGATTTGTTTACTCAACATTGAGTGAACACTTACTGCCATCATCAGTGTTTATCTTTCACATATTCTTAGGATAATTTGTGTACCCATGTTTGATAGTATGGTTTATAGGTAGTCCATTTGGGACATAACCATAGGCATCTGGGGAAGATCATATCCTAACTTTTCATTGTTGTTTTGGATGATGAGGAGTCATGGTAGCCAGTCTTTTCTTTTGTTTTTAACCAGTCTTAGGATATATTTCCTGATGAATTATCAAGATTACCACCTAAGAGGGAGGTTGTATTCAATATAGATCTTATTCTAGAAAAGGAGATCATATACATTATTCCCTATAAGATGGATCCTATAGACATTATAGAGGTGAAGGCTCAGATAGGGTATCTCAAGGTGAATGGATTCATTTACTCAGGAACATACCTTTGTGGTTCTTATGCTTTTTTCACCTATAAGGTTAATGGTTCCTTACAGTTATGTGTGGAATTCTGAAGGTTAAACCAAGTGACTTTAAAGAATAAATTTCCCCTTCTACGTATAGATGGTATGTTTGAATAGTTTAGGGGATCCAAGTGTATCAAAAATCAACCAATGGTTGGGTTATCATCAGTTTCATATGGGGCCTTTTGATATTCCTCATATTTATTTCAAAATAATTTATAACCTATATGGGTATATTATGATGTTTTTTGGGTGGAAAAACCTTTCGGCAGTGTTTTTGGATCTGATAAATTGGTTTTTTCATCCATATTCATATTCCTTCATAGTTTAATTTTTTAACCATATTTTGGTATACTCTTAGTTGAGAAAGGTTCATACTCGACATATATAGATTGTTTTGAGCACACTGAGAGAGAATAGACTATATTACATGATTTTTAAGTGTTAGTTCTAGATCATTGGGGTTCACTTATTGAGTCACGTGATATTAGATGTTAGAATATTAGTGGACCCTGGGAAGATTGAGGTTGTTGTTTCTTGGGAATAACTAAATAAATTCATCAATATTTATAGATTAATGGGTATTGAATTACATTATATGATATTCATTCAGAAATTCTACAAATTATAACCATTAATTATAGGCATTAAAAAGAAGGGGAAAAGATCATGTGGTCCAAAAATTATGATATATCCTTCTAAGAGATGAAGGGTAGGTTGATATTTTCATCATTTTTTATGTTACATGATCTAGTTAAGGAGTATACCCTATATTTTGAGGAATAGGGGGTTGTTCTGGGAGTCACTTTGTTGTATTACATGCATTTAGTCACTTATGGATCTAGGTAGTTAAGAAAACTTGAGTAGAATTTTTTGAAACATGATTTAGATTTAGTGGTGGAAAACCACGTGTTGAGATTTTGGCATCACTGACTATAGGGTGAGAGGTTCATGGTTTATGATCTATAATGAACATAAGATCCTCAAGTATATATTTTCATTGCATAACTTAAAATTTTATTAGATTAGGTGGGTATATTATCTTTGGTATTTTGACTTTGAGATGGAATATACCCTAGGGAAGGGGAATATCATAGCCAGTTACCTAAGTAGAAAGACTAGGACATAGGTGGTGCAGGAGTCTAGTAGCAAGTGGTATTTGATGAGCCTATTCACTAATATGCATCTCATAATTTAGGAGTATCATGTAAGAGTTATACTTTTGGATCTATCTATTCCATTTTTAATCCTTGAGATGGTTAAAGAGAGTCAATTGTCTAACTATGGCTTCCTTGTTATGAGGGAAAATTTATATAGTGAGATCCACTACCTTATTGTAATTGAGATAATGACTAAATATTAAATGTTAGCGGTTGTGTGGTAGTCCATATGAGTATTTGTGGAGAGTTGATATAATATTTTTATGCTTCAATATGGGTCATTCACCTGAGGTCTACCAAGATGTACAGGTACATTTGTAGGCAATATCAGTGGCTTGGGATAAAGAAGGATATTGAGGGGTTTATTTCATGATGCCTCATCTGTCATAAGGTGAAGGGTGTGAATTAGAGACCCAAAGGACCTCTTCAATCATTACCCATTCCTGAGTGTGAATAGGATTATGTGATTATGGATCTTGTATTAGGGTTACTGAGGTCACCCAGTGGAAGTGATGTAGTATGGTTTATTGTCAACTAGTTGAAAAAGGTATTCATTTCATATTATTTAGAGATACCCAATATTTTAAAGAGATGGGTTGGTTTTATATCCCAAATATAGTTCATTTACATAGTGTTTTGAGAAGTAACATTTCATATTGGGAATCCTGGTTCATGTCATACTTTTTGTATGGATTGCAGAAGGTTCTATCCTTAAACTGATGGGAATTCTGAGCATACTATCAATATTTTATAGGACATATTATAGGAATGCACCCTAGATTTTTTTTTTTTTTGGGGGGGGGGGGGGGGGTTGGGAGAGTCATCCCTTTATATTCATGTTCTCGTATAACAACATTTATCAATAATATATTCTGATGGAACCTTTTGAGGCCTTATATGGTAGGCCATACCAATCAAATATGTATTGGTTAGAGGTAGGTAAATTATCTATTATTGGGAAGAGTCTCTTTTAATATATTTTAGAGAATATATAGTTGATCAATAAGTGGTTAAAAACTATGTAGAGTAGACAACATTTATATATAGATCAACGATACTATACTCTAGAGTTTGAGGTGGTCGATTAGGTTTTCTTGTGAGTGTTTCCTCAATTGGGACACTGTTGTATTTAGATCCAGGGGAAATTGGAACTTAGGTATGTAGGGTTATTTTAGTTTTTCAGGGGGACCAATATTATGGATTTAATTATTATTTCCATTATATACATGATTTATTCCATGTATATCATCTTAGGAGATACCACCTCGTTCATTCTCGTGTGATCAGTGTCGGAAATATCGAGCTATAGGATAATGCATCATTCAAGGAATGACCCATTTTTATTATATAATAGAGTGAAATGATACTATACTAAAATATTTTATCTTTTTTATGCATATATTAGAATCATAGGTTTATCTAAGAGGATACTTGGGAGTGGGAGGCTGATATGTGAGCACAGTAGCTGGAGTTGTTTACCGGTGATGCACGGTGAAACATCTCAAGGATGAGATGCTATATAGTGAAGAGGTTGAAACACCCCATCTATCATAAGATATGAATTCATTTAAATTTTTTTCAAATCATTTTCAATTTAATGGTTTGGGTATGTTTGATGGGTTTACAAAAGTCGAGGTCAGTATTGAGAAAGTCAAAACTGGTGTAGGTGGTTTTCATTTTGTGAAAAACTCCATCGGGCACCCCATGGTATGATATCGTGTACTCAGTGTGCCTTGTAGAAGTTTAGTAACCTCTGGATGGTCATCAGGTGGTCGATGACCCTAGGGTGGGTACTCAGTTGTCACCAAAGTGGTTTTTTTAACTTGTAATTAATTTTAATTAATTAATAAAAGTTTATGTTAAAATTAATTTCCCTTATTTTCTATCAAATGATTCATGATATCCAAGTATTCTCCCATAGTTTTCTTCCTCCTATAAGTGTGGATATACCTTTTTCATCATTGTATTTGAGAATCATTGGTCCTCATATAATTCTTATGATTCTTTGATTTCATTCAAGTGAGGTTGATTCATTAGGTGAAATTTCAAGGGAAGTCTCCTATAGTTATGAGGTAGTTGGTCCCTAACCATTCTCAATGATTTATACATGTTTTTATGTGATGTGTGATATGTGATCTCACATCCTTTGTGTGGTTAACATAAAACTATTATTTCTTGTTTCCTTTTTACCCTGTATAAATAGGGTAAAGACATCTAGGGAAATGATGGGCCATTCAATTTTTATGATTTGGTATTATGGTATCCAAAGTTCATTTGCTTAATATATATTAAACCACGTAAGTGAATAATATTTATCCAATATGTTAAATTAATATAAAATTATAAGGTTCTAGATACACTTAGTGTGTGACCCTCTAGGACCCTTTCTTAGTGGAATTAGGTAGAACTACCTAAAGTCTAAGGTTATCATCCAGAAACATGCCAAGGAACCCATATAGAAAGAAGTTAATGTTGAAAAGGAATATAGACTCATAAGAATCCTCACTATTTAATATAACTACTTGATCCTAATATCTATAATCAATAAAGTTGCAAGCCAGTTTCATTAACCTATGGGTTTTATGTCTCTTTCTTTAAGTTTTCAGAAATGAACCTGAATTTGAACAATATGTACATGGATTTAATTAGGTTATTCAATTTCCATTAAAGAGCATGAGATATCAATTTTTGTTAAAGAATAGAAGAAAATTTATTTCTTACATTATTCATCAATTTCATATCAATCATGATGCACCCAACACACTCTACATATCCAAAATCATATGTCATCATGGTTTATGGAAATACATCCAAGCATATAACTCATGATGTGAATTAATAACAACCTTAAATTTTAAGGACCATTAATCACATTTGTGGATAGGAATATCTAATAACACGTATAAATGTAGATCAAGTTCTCATTATCTCTTTTCATTATATTGTCAAGGATGAACTTCATGAGATAAAGTCTCAACATCTTATGAGCCCCCTACCCCTGGTTTTTTGTATCATTTGTCGCATAAAATGGTATCATCTAGTAATAAAACCTATATTTAAGGATTAAGTCTCCTCATATCATATAAATACTAAGACCTTTCATTGTGATAGATTCTCTTATGACATCATCACATACTATGTAATGTAGAATAACAATCATAATGCAATAAGAACTTTATTAGTATTTTAAAACCATGAATATAAGTAATCATAATGTTTATAGAAGTTGGTTCTAGTAAACCAACTCCAACAGAATCCCACTTACACTAGATCCAACTGTTAACAAATCTTATTATGTGGACTCTCACATTATATTCATGTTTCTACTAAGATTAGGATTTAGTAAATGGGTCCTCCATGTTCTTTTCCATGGAAACTCTACTCACTGTGACCCCACCCCTCTGATAAAAATCCCTTAAGAGGAGATACTTTTTAAGTATGTACTTCCTCTATTAGTGTGACCTTATATCCTTTAAAAGATCCACCAGTATAGTACTATCACAATATAATGTGATATGGTCTTTACTACTAGAAACAACATCAATCTCTTGAAAAAATTTATATCCAAACAGCTTCTTTGGCTATGTCATATATCGCTATATGCTCAGTATCCACTATAAAATTGGAGATAGATGGATTCTTTAAACTCTTCCATATCATATCTCCTCCAATGATACTAAAGACATATCCAAATTGCAATTTTATATCATTATGATCTATTTTAAAACTAGCATAAGTATATCCTTTGATGACTTGTTCCTTGTATCCTTTATATACTAGAAACATATCCTTAGTACACCTCATATACTTAAGGATAGACTTAATAGAAATCAAATGTTGTCAATTTGTAGTATCTTAATATGTTCCTACCATGCTCAAGGTGTAGGAAACAACAACCCCATTATATAAAATATCATACATGAGGGATCTTATTGTATAAGTATATGGGATCTTACTCATTATTTCTAGTTATTATTATGTCTATAGACACATCTTATTGGAAAGATATATACCATGTGACAATGGAACCAATACCACCTTGAATTTTTCTATACCAAATCTCTTAAGTATATAATCAATGTATATACATTGACTTAGTCCAAGCAGCCTCTTGGATCAATCTCGAATGATCTTGATCCTGAGAATGTAGGTTGTTTCACCCTAAGTCCTTCATAGAGAAGCAATTATTTAACTAGTATTTAACTAAATGTAAGACCAGTATTTCATTTCTAATAAGTAAAATTTCATCAATATATACTACTAATATAATGAATGCACTTAAACTAAATATCTTGTGAACACATGGATCACATTCATTATTAATGAAACCAATTTATCTTATGGGTTAATCAAATCGAATTTTCCATTACCTAGATGATTTCTTCTATTCATAAATGGATCTCTATAACTTTTATACCTTTTAATAATTACTTAGAGTCACAAACCCTTCTGGTTCTGTCATGTAAACATCTCCATGAAGGTTCCCATTAAGGGAATTTGTTTTCACATCCATCTTCCAAATCACATAGACATAGAATTATATTATAACATATAGAATTGTGATGGATTTAAACATGGATATTGGAGAGAGAGAAATTTCATGGTTTATGACTTGAAATTATTTAAACCTTTTATCCACTACACTATAGGGAAACAAGCATTTAGCGATAGTTTTTAAAACCACTTATAAATTTTTAGTTTTTAGTTTTTTAATGGAAGTTTTAGAAAATTTATAATAAATTAATTGTAGGGGGGTTTTTTTATAAAACTATTCTAATTAATAATGGTTTTTCATAAAACACCACTAAATAAATTTATTTATAAGATAAGTTGAAAATAAAAATTCACTGTAAAATGAACATAACTTTTGATCAGGGTATTCATTTATGCTTTATGGCCAATCAAAATGAATATTATGAAGAGAAATACAATGAAATTGAATAATAATATGGTAATAATTAATAATAATAAAATATTTTTATTCTAAGAGAAGTTGAAAATCAAACATAAACGTCAAACATCCATAAAATTTAATTTGGGTGTTTTTTTGGGATTTTTGATCTATCAAATCGAATCTTACAATGATATCTACATCATTTAAATTTTGGGGGACTCGGTCCCTATTTTTTCTCAGAAAAAAAAATCCCAGAAGGCCCCCAAAACTCTATTTTTAATTGGGATAACCTAATTTTTTAATATTCAATGGGATTTAATCTTTATTTAAGATAATCTTTTTATACTTTTTGGATGGTATATGATTTTATTCCATGAGTTTACATTCATATCGATGTGATTGTGTTATAATTGTAATGGTATTTCCACTTTTGGTGATTAATTATTTATTATATATATATATATATATATATATATTTGTACTTATTTATAATTTATATATATTTATCAATATTTATATATATATATATAATTATATATTTATATATATTTATATATATTTATGTATATTTTTTTATATTTATAAATGTTGACATATATTTATAATTATATCTATATATATTATTTTTTATTTTTTTATTTTTTATTATTACTTATTATTTACTATTTATGATTTATTGTAACATTTTTGTCACCTCCTTTCAAATACTTGTTGACTCTTGTTTTTCCCTTTTTGTTTGGTTGTGTTTCAGGCCTTTCAAGGATGGAGATCATTTGTTAGTAGAAATAACCTAAAGTTTAGGGATGTATGTTTGTTTGAATTAATGGATTCTGGATTTAAATGTGTTAAAGTATTTGGAGGGAATTAGGGTGTTGTTGGGAGTTTTCTATAGGGGTCTGTAATTGGTACTACCTACAGGATATATTTACATCATAAATTTCTAGATTACGAAGTAAGTTTAGTGCTGGACACATGTTAGTGAAGCGCTTAAAGAAGTAAAAAAAATTAGTTCATAAATTGGTTTACACCATAAAATTCATTCTTATGATATAAAATCATCACTCGGGATAATTTTACCTGAGGTGATGTATTTTTATCATAAATGGGTTATGGGAATTTAATGGTGTAAGAAGTAAATTTACACTATAAATACCTCATTTGTAGTGGGTTTTATTCACTGATTGTGTAAATCCCTCATGTTTCATATTTCATCCATAATCCTTGATCCCCAGGTCTCTCTCTGGTGTATTTGGAATGTTTCATTCCCTATAGATCATTTTTCTTGGTGTGGTTGATCACCAGTGTGGTGGGTTGTCTTCCTTCGGATATGTGAAATCTATCTCTCCCTGTTTATCTTTATTGATCTTGTTTTGGTGGTGGCATGTGCCAAAATTTTCTAGGTCTAATAACCAAGATTTTATTTTGATAAATCTTTTGTAGTTTTCCCTCATGCCATGTATTTCAAAGACCAATATTCTTGTTTCCAAACTTTATTGTCAAAGGTGATTAGGTTTACTCCATTCTTAAGGTAGGTGTTTCTATAAAAGGGGTTAGTTCTTGAATTTCTATGTGTTCTTGTCAATTTCCTTTGGTTTATTCAATTAAAATTAATTATTTTACATTGGAACGGTTTTGTTTGATGAGATTCATGTTTTTAAAGGGGTTTTCTTTAAAAAAATATTTGTGTAGACCAAGTGTTTGATTAAATTCTTTAAATGGTGGTTTTGGTTTTGAAATGGGTCTCCAAGATTGAAAGAATAAAGGATTTGATATGAAAATTATTTATTTAATTTTATCATGGTTTTGAAATGGATTTTTATAAACTTATCACATTGGGTAACCTTTGTTCCATCATGAATATACTTTTCACTTTTTGTGTGTGTAATGACACAAAAGGTTTTATGTAACTTTAGTGTGTGCAATGAAACTAGAGGTTATATTGGTTGGATCCACCTTAGGCCTGAATTTGGGATTTTCTTTTATGTATGGAACATATTCCCATAGGTTATAGACCACATTTTGTTCTTTTTCATTTATTATTTGTTTATTAAATGATGTTAAATTTTATATTTATTTGCTCACAAGATTATTATATGGAGTATCCATGGATTCTTATCTATTTATTTCATACTTTACATATTTCTAGATTAGGTAAATATGGTATGATTTTTTGAAAACCAAAGTAACGTTTTTTAAAATGGTTTTAATTTATGTAAATGCTTTGTAAATTGGATTTATTTTAAAGCTAGAACTGATGTATTTTGGATATTATAACTTTTATAGATTCTTTGGTGGTATCTTACTGTGATTTTTTCTCACACCCTACTTATGATTTTGGATGGTTGTAGATATTTTTTATTGGAAACATGTAGAGGGAAGGTAATTCTATAGCATGTTGTCTTTTAATGTTATCATCATCTTTGTAGTAGGGTGGTTTGGTGGTGAAAGATATCCATGTAGGGACTTGTTTAGTTTTTTATTGTTTTATATTTTATGGTTTGGCCTATTTGGATTGACTTTTTGTGTATCATGGATATGTTCTCTTTATTCTAATTTGTACCATATTTTTTCCTTATTTGGGTTTTACATGAGACATGTTGCTTCTACTTTGTTGTTTTTCACCTTGTGACAGACCTTCTTAGGTGACTTTTCTAGATGACCCAGGTTGGTTTGTTAAAAATTGGTATCACTGCCATTACCTGGCCTGAAGTGTTATAAAACTGAGTAGGTTTGGTTTAGTGTCTTGTTATACCAGAGTTATGATCATCAAAATTCAGATAGTAAGTGTATAAAGGGGGATTTTCCAGCTTTCTTTTGTGACTGAACCCAAGTTACCATGGGTGATCAATGATTTTTTCCAATATTGAGACTTAGTGGTTGAGGTAATTTGAATGAACCATATATGGGGTTTATTTAAATGCACCAATTCCTTCCTTTTTTTATATGTATTTTGTTCATAAAAATCATAACTAATTTAAATTATTTTCATTTAAAAGAGTTGATATGAATATCTAAGTTTTTCTTGTGATTTAGGAATATTCTCATGACATATTGGTTTTTGTCTTGTGATTATTATACATTTACTCCTATAATTGCTCTTCTGAATCTGAGATAGGAAGCTGTGAAAAAGGTTTCATAGGTGAATCCTCTAGTGGACACTTCTTTGGTGGAAGATGTAATTTTCACTATTCAGACTCTAGGTCAAGTGGGCATCCAGAACCCCATATGGGTGGTGGATCATGACTAATAATTTACTAATAAAAATCCACCCATATTCCATGGTGAAAAAGGACCCCGTGAATAAAAAGAGTGAATTGAGAAGATTGAGAGGATATTTAACTTCTTAAAGGATATTGAGAACTCTAAGGAGGGTTTTTCCACGTACATGCTTGATGAACTTGGAAGGATATGGTGGGACTCTATTGTGCAAGCTAAGTTGTGTAAGGACCTTAATTGGGCTTCCTTCAAGAAAATATTCAACCAACAGTTCTATCCTGAGATGTTACATGTGGTAAAGACCTATGAGTTTATAAACTTAGATTAAGGGGATCATACTGTTTTGGATTATTTCACTCATTTTGTTGAGTTTGTACACTTGGATCCATATCTTGTTACCAATGATTACTGGAAAAAGAAAAGGATTTAGATGGGGATGAGGGATGAAATTTGGTTGATGTTGGTTCTCATGTTCCTTCCAAATTTTGTGTAGTTGGTTGATAAAGATACTATGTAAGATGAAAACATATCAAGGAGAATAGGTTTGGGTGGATATTTGGTTGGTGCAATTTTTGTTTAGGGTGTTCCTTATGGATAGAAAATAAAGTGAAAAGGTAGGAAATTTTCTTCAAGACCAGTTTCAAGGGATTCTTCAAGATAGTATCAGGTTATTTTATATCAGTGTGGAAGGCCCATCATACCAACCCTAATTGTATAGAGGCTCCCAATAATTATCTTCTTTATGGACTATCTAGTTATCTAATGAGTTTTTAAGGAAGGATGTCCCAAGGTAGTAGTAAGGATGGATCCACTCTCACCAAGGGTTCACATGTTAGTTTTGATGCTTCAAAGGATAGTGGGTCTTATCTCAGGAAAAGGGGGTGTTCATGTGGCTAAGAAATCTTAGGGTAGATTTGATATTGGATTTCATTATGCATTAGAGTATGCACCAAGTTAATATGAAGCAAGACCAGATACTATTAGTGTTGTGGTGGTTATTTCATCTTCTATGGTGATGGATTTGTTTGATATAGGTGATACTTATTATTTTATATCATCAAAGTTATTTGAGATTTTGGGATTGAATTCGGATATTATGTCATTCTTTTTTTATCTCTCCATGCCTTTAGGAAAGAGTTCTGAATAAGGTTTCAAGTGTCCAACATATCAATTGATGATAGCCAACCTTGAGGTGGAGTGGTATTTCTTGGTGCTTGATCTTGATATCTATAACCTAATTATTAGAATGGATTATATAATCAATGTTAAATCCTAGATTGAATTTTATTTTCATCACGTTCAGTTTTTATCTCCTGATGGAGTCACTCATGTCTTCTAAGTTGAGTGGGATTCTAGGTCTGAGAGATAAGGGCATGTTGTTCCTTATGCTAGGGTGATCTCATGTTAGTTTCCATAGATGTTTTTAGATGTTGTTAATCCTTGTTTGAGGAGTCCACTTCCTATGGTAGTGTGTGCATACCCCAATGTCTTTTTGAATGATTTTTATAGTTTACTACCATAAAGAGAGGTCAAGTTTACCATTGACCTGTAACCTAGTATGATTCCCATTTCTATTTCATCCTATCTCATGGAACCTACTGAGTTATAGGAACTTAATTTTTATCTTTCAGACCTCAAGGATAAGATATTTATTCATCCTAGAGTTTCACCATAGTATTTTCTTATAATCTTTTATAAGAAGGTAGATGGTATCCTTATACTTTGCATAGATTATTGAAAGTTAAATAAAATGACCATTAAGAAAAAATATACCTTTCCTCATATTTATGATCTCTTTGATCATAATATAGGGATTAATTATTTTTCAAATATTGACCTTCAATTAGGGTACCACAAATTGAGATTCTAAGAAGAGGGTATACCTAAGACAACATTTAGGGGCTGGTATGGGCATTTTGAGTTTCTGGTTATGTAATTCAGTCTCACTAACTATCCTGTGGTTTTTATGGATTTGATGAACAATATATTTCATCAGTTCTTGGAGAATTTTTTTTGTGTCCATGGATGATATTTTGGTATACTACAAGTAAGAGGATGAGAACATGGACCATTTGGATATCATTATCAGAACCTTAAGGGAACATCTCTTTTCTAAAAATCTTTCCAAATGTGAGTTTTGAATTCAAGAATTTTCTAGGAAATGTTATATCTAAGAGGGGAATCATAGTGGATCTAAAATATATACAGGAAGTTATGTCATGGGAACATCCCCTAAATGTGTTTGAGATCCAAATATTCTTGGGGTTGGCTGGATATTAAAGATGGTTCCTTTAATATTTCTCCAAGATTGCATCTCTAATTAAATATTTAACCCATAAGGGTGTAAGGTTTGAGTGTAATGAAAAATTTAAGAGATATTTTGAAGAACTGGAGAAGTGGTTGACTTCATATCCATTTTTTATTCTTCCAAAACTAAGTTTGGGTTATGATGTTTTCTTAAATGCTTCTGGTACAAGTTTGGAGTGTGTATTGATATAGGGGAAATGGGTGGTGGCCTATATCACTTTTAAATTACCCCCTTATGAGAATAATTACCATAACCACAAGCTTGATTTGATGGCGGTTATGCATGAACTCAAAACATGGAATCACTACCTCTTTGGGGAGATCTTTATGGTATATTCTTATTATAAATTCCATATGTATATTTTCACTTAGTGGGATCTGTACTTGAGATAGAGACTTTGGGTTGAGTATCTTTAGAATTTTGATTTTTATATAGATTATACTCCTAGAAAATAGGATATGGTCTCCAATATGTTGAGTAGGAAATTATTGACACAAGTAGTGAAGGAATCAATGGAAGAATGGTCTCTCATGAGTTTGTTTACTGAGATGAGATTGGGAATGGAATAAGTTGGTGGGTATGTGTACTTGGATTAAATAAGGTATGAATATTTATTTGAAGAGTGGTTTCTGCTCGATCAATTACCAAACATTGAGTGATGGTGATTTAGTGAAATACTAGCACATGGGCCTCAGCTCAGTTGGTGAGGAATCCTTAAGTGCACCCACGAGACCTAGGTTCAAAACCAGGCGGAGGTATATTTCTAGGGTACTATAGTAGTATTGTATCAAGTATTATATCAGTATTGTAGCAGGCACTGTAGTAGTATTGTAGCAGGTGTTGTTCGGTACTGTAGCAGCCGGAACTATTCACCTTGGGCCACCGGTTTGGGATTAGAGTCCTTAAGTCCTTCGGGTCACCTAGGACTTTAGGTCAGTAAGGCTTATGGGACACCTTTAAGTCCTTTGGTCCACCTCAAGGCCTTTGGGCCACATGATCAGTACAGTTTCCCTAGACAGACTCTACAAAAAAGGAGCAGCCTCAGAGGAGGATTCGGAGTAAGTGCACTTACCAAAGAAGAACCAAAAAGATTTAAAAGAATGAGAGGGTATGGATTCACCATCGGGACCAGCCTGTGCTTACATAGGAAGCATATCCAGATGGTCATGCAAAGGTGGAGAGCTACCATCATGATGCAGATGTTGGGGAGGGGCAGTTCCTTGTAGTTATAGTCTAGTTGAATTACCTAAGACCTTCGGGTCATGTAATATCTTAAGACTAAGGGCTATGTAATCTCTAAGCCTACGGGCCTTTTAAGGGTTCCCCTCATCCCTTGAAAGGGGGGTTATCAAAAATCAATAAAAAATGAAGGCCTTTGGGCCATTTGGGATTTAGTGAAATCCTAAATGGTGGGAGACCTTAATTGAGTGTTATTAGTCTCCTATTAATGATTTATGTTTCCGAAGAAGGTTGGTTGTTCATTTTTCAATGAGACAGGAGTTTATGGACATTATAAATGCTTTTTATTGGTTTATGAACCCTGGGAATACCAATATGTATCATGACTTGATACATCAATTTTGGTGGATGGGGATTAGAAGGATGATTGTAGATTTTGTATCATGGTGACTTATGTGTCAAATAATTAAGTAGGAGCACTAGAGACCTATTGGTTTATTATATCCCTTACCCATTCCATTATGGAATAGGTATGATATTTACATTTACTTCATCATTTTATTACCACAAAATATTAGTGAGAAGGATCTGATTTGGGTGATCATTGATCAACTCATGAAATTGGTGCATTTCTTCCATGTTGAGGAGATGAAGAAAGTGTAATATCTTGTTGACTACTATGTCTGAGAGGTTGTTAGACTTCATAGGGTTACCTTTTCTATTGGTTTTGATATGAACCCATGGTTTACATATATTTTTTATAATAAATTTCAAGAGGAAATGGATTTATAGTTGAAATTGAACACGACATATCATCCACAGGCAGGTGAACCAACAGAGAGAGCTATCCAAGTTCTCAAGGATATGCTCCGGGCACGTGTGCTTGATTTCGATGGTTCTTGGGAGAATAATTTTCCTTTGGTTGAGTTTATCTATAATAATATTTATCAAGTCATGATTAAGATAACTCCCTTTAAGGATTTATATGTGCATCCATGTAGATCTCCCTTGTGCTGGGTAAATTTGGGAGAGTAGTCTTTGGTTGGGCCTAATATTTTTCATGAGATGATGAAAATGGTGAATTTGATTCATAAGAGATTGGTCACAGCATATAGTCATCATAAATCTTATATAGACCATCAGTGATGGGTTCTGGAGTTTTAGGTTGGTCATTGAGTTTTTCTCAGACTTTCACCTTGCTTGGGATACCATCGGTTGAGTAGACAAGGTAACTTGACACTGATATTTGTTGGACTCTTTGAGATTTGAGAGTGTCTTAGAAAGGTTTCATATCAGTTGGACTTATCATCTCACTTTACTTAGATCCATGATGTGTTTAATGTTTCCAAGATGAGGAGGTATCAACTAGATCCTTCCCATGTGATTGAATGGGAGTATATTGATCTAAATCCTAACACCACTTTGGTTGAGAAACCAATACATATTATAGATTATTGAGAGAGGGTATTATATAATAAAACAATTCCCTTTTTCTGTGTACTATGGTAGTGTGAACAAGATATCCATAAGATGTCGGAGTGGCAATTTTTGATGAGGTAGTAGTTGCCTTCCCTTTTAGTGATTCTAGGATCTTGAGTACCTTTTGGGGATAAAAAGTATTTATGGTGGGGAGAATGTAACTTCCCATCACCTTATTTTATGTATTTCTTGGATATTTTTTTGTTCCACTTTTTGTTTGGGTGTGCTTCGATCCTTTTGGGGATGGAGATAATTTATAAGGTAAAATGACCTAAATTTTAGGGATGTATGATTTTTGAATTAATAGAGTCTGGGTATAAATGTCTTAAAGTCGTTAGAGGGATTTAGGGTTTTGCTGGGAGTTTTATATAGGGGTATATGATTGGTACTACCTTCAGGATATATTTACTCTATAAATTTCTAGATTATGGTGTTAATTTAGTGCTAGGAACAATCCATATAATCACTTTAGGTAGTAAAAACTTTGGGTCGTTAAATGTTTTTACTCTGTAAAACTTATTATTACAATGTAAAATCATCACTTGGGATAATTTAACCTGAGGAAACATGTTTTCGGCATAAATAAGTTATGGGGAATTTATGATGTAAGATGAAAATTTACACCATTAATACCCTATGTCTAGTGGGTTTTATTCACCATTCACATAACTCCCCTTTGTTTTGTAGTGCACCCATCTCCCTCGAGCCTTGGTTCTATCCTTGGTGAATTTAGAGTGTTTCATTCCCTCTTGATCATTTTTCTTGGTGTGTTTGATCGCTAGTGCAATGGGTTGTCTTTCTTTAGGTATGTGTGATCTCCTACTCCTAGTTTATAATTATTAATCTTGGTTTGGTATCATTGTGTTCTATGGTTTTTTGGGTCTAATAACTAGAATTTGATATCGATTGATCCTTTTCCTTTTTCCCTCATGCCTTGTATTTCAAAGGATGATATGCTTATTTCAAATTTCTATTGTTAAAGGTGATTTGGTTTCCTTTATTTTGAGGTCGGTACCTCTATAAATGGGGTTAATTCTTGAATTGATATGTTCTCTTTCCAATTTCCTTTGGGTTATTCAATGAAAATACATTATTTTACATTATAATGGTTTTATTGGATGAGATTCATATTTTTAAAGTGTTTTTCTTTAAAAATGGATTTTCACACACCAAGTGTATGATTAAACAATTTAAATGGTGGTTTTGGTTTTGAAATGGGCCTTCAAGACTAGAATCATAAAGGATTTGGTGTGAAAATGATTTATTAAATGTGAGTATGGTTTTAAAATATCTTTTGATAAACTTGTAACATTAGGTAACCTTGGGTCCATCGGGGATAGACTTTCCACTATTTATTTGTGTAATGCCACAAGAGATTTTATGTCACTTTAGTGTGTGTAATTATACTAGAGGTTATGTTGGTTGGATCCACCTTAGGCCTAGATTGGGTATTTTATTTTATGTATATCACATACTACCATGGGTAAGATCCCAAATGGTGTGCTTTGTCATTTATGATTTTTTTATCACATGATGGTATATTTTATGATTATTTTATCACATGCTTATTATATGGTGTATCCATGGTTTCTTACCAATTTTCTTTCATACTTGACATATTCTAGGATTTGGTGAATATGGTATGCTTTTTTGAAAACCAAAGGAATATTTTATAAAAAAATTACTTTATGTAAATGCTTTGTAAAATGGATTTGTTTTAAAGCTAGTATTGATGCAGTACTGATATTATAACTTGCATAGATTCTTTGGTGGTATCCTACTAATATTTGTTCTCACACCCTACTTATGACTTTGAGTGGTTTTAGATATTGTTTTGCAGGACTCTGGTAAATGAAAGAGAATTATATAGCATGCCAGCTTCTCTTGTTATCATCATTTTCATAGCATGGTGGTTTGGTGATGATGGATGGTCATACAAGGACTTATTTAGTCTTATTGTGTTTTAACTTTTCTGGTTTGGCTTTTTTGTCTTGACTTTTTATGTATCATGGATATGTTCTCTTGCTTCCGCTTTGTACCCTGTTGGTTTACCTTATTCAAGTTTTACATGTGACATGTTGCTTCCACTTCATTGTTTTTTACCTTATGGAGGACCTTCATGGGTGACTTATCTAGCTGACCTAGGAGGGTTTGTTATAATTATTATTTATTTATTTATTTTATTTATTTATTAGTTACTAATTATTATTTATTATTTATTTATTATTTATTATTTATTATTTATTCATTTATTTATTATTTATTATTTATTACTAATTAATTGTTATTTATTATTTGTTATTTGTTATTTATTATTTATTTATTATTATTTATTTATTATTTATTATTTATTATTTATCATTTATCATTTATTTTTAATTTATTTATAATTTATTTATTTATTTATTATAATTTATTTATCATTTCTTTTTTATTTCTTTTTGTATTTATTATTAAATATTAAATATTTCTTTTTATTTATTTATTAGTTATTGTATATTAATTATTTATTATTTATTTATTTCTTTTTTATTGATGAGATTTAGCATATATATATACGTATAATAAATAATAATAAATAATATATATATATATATATATGCATATGTATTTACATATATTTTTTCTCTACATATGTGTATTAAAGTGTGTTTAGTCACAACATGAAGAGCTTGTTGGAGTAGTAAAGTCTTTGCAGAATAATCACAGGGTAAGAGGTTCAAATCCATGCATTCACATATGTGTGTGTGTGTGCGCGCTTTATTTATTCATGTCATAATAAATAAATAATATTTAAATATTTAAATTAATAAATGGATAAATAAGTAAATAAATAAAATATAATATAATATAATATAATAAAATATAAAATATAAAAATGATATAAAAAACTATAAAATAAATAAAATAGAAAAACTATCATGAAATCATCTAGAGGCAGTTTAAACAGCTATTAAACAATATTTTTCTCATAGTGCTAGTCATGCTTTATAAGTACTCAATTTACCTTTCATGTCTATCTTTATCTTGAATACTCATTTACACCCAAAGGGGTTTTACATCAACTGGTGGATCAACCAAAACCCAAACTTGGTTTGGATATATGGAATACATCTTTTAATTCATGGATTATTTCCATCTTTTAGTTTTTAAGCTCTCTGCTTCTGATTTATATGAAAAAAGGTCATTATTTTCAACCAATAATGAGTCACCATCTTAGGTAACCAGAAAAAAAATTATTTCTAGTTCTCTAACCACTTTGGTGCTTCTACGCAGTACTTGTGTTTCAGGAATAGCATATTGTATGGGTACCTGGGGAATTTTTTTTACACTGACTCTAGTGTATCTTGTGAATTAAATTTATCAAAGTTTATCTTTCTACCACTATCCTTTTTAAGGATGTGTTCCCTCTCTATAAAGGTAGGATTTTGATCTACTACAATTATTTTATATGAAGGGTTGTATTGGTAATATCCTTTCCTTTCCTTAAGATATCCTATAATGATACACTTCATGCCTTAGGGTTCTAGTTTTTTGAATTTCAAGGACTCAAAAAACACCTCGCATCCCCATGCATGCAAGTTTTATAACACGGTTTCCTTCCTAGAACACAACTAGTATAGGATATCATTTTACACTTTATTTGTCACACAATTTAGTATTTTTTCCATAGTCTATAATCTGTATCCCCAAAAGGATAGTGTAATACTTGCATGACTCCTTATCGAACTCATCATGTCTATCAATGTATGTTTCCCCATTTCTTAGAAATCATTCCATTGTGGTGTATAAGGAGGATTGAGTTGGGATAAGATCATGCACTCTTGTAAAATCGTGATAAAGTCTTGGTTAAGATGATCACTGACTCAATTAGATCAAATATTCTTTATCGTCTTACCAAGTTGATTCTCTAGTTTACTCTTTAATTATTTGTATTTCTCAAAAAGATTTTAACTTATACCTCATCAAGTAGACATTACTATATCTAATCAAATCGTCAGTAAAAGTAATAAAGTAATAATACCCACCTCTAGATTCTACTAAAAAAGTTTTTCACACATTCATATGTACCAATTCTAGAAGCTTCGTGTCCCTTTAAATTTTTCCACCAAATGGTGGTTTGGTCATCTTTCCTTGTAAACATGTGTGATATTTTTCAAGTGGTTTTATTTCAAAAGAGTCTAAATAACCATCTTGATATATTTTTGTTGGACACTTAATGTTTACATAACCGAGACATAGATTTCACAACTATGTGTGAAATGAGATGTGTAAAATTGATTCGTTATCAATTTATAACACTTGGTTTTCATAATTTTATACATAAAGACCATTATTTAGTTGTTCTATCCAATAACAAATTCCATTTTTATAAAAGTATCATTTTTTATTTCCAAATTTGAAAAAAAATATCCATGTTAAGGCAAGAAACAGATATGATATTATTTATAACATTGGGAACATAATAAAAATTCTTTAAAACCAAGATTAACCCCATTAACAATGTGAGATGATAGTATCCAATAGCTAGAGCATTCAACCTCACTCCATTTTCATCCCTTAAATCCACCTTTCCTCATGTGATCCTTTTAAATCAATTTGGTTCTGGGATTTGAATACATATGTGTGCACCAAAAGGAGTATCTAATACCCAATGTGTATATATAAAAATATTTCACTTGATAATGAATGCACCTGAATCTTCCCCCTACTTCTTTAACTAGGTGTGGTTCTTCTTCCAGTGTCCTAGCTTACCCCATGAAAAACATACCATGTTTTTTTCCTTTTTTTATCATTGTATCTTCTTTTTATTGGAAGGAAGATGCTTAGGAGCCTTATACATGGAATGAGTCTTGTGGATTTTTACTTTTTATTTATTTTCTTATTCATCATAAGGAATATAGGTTTTTCTTACCACATCAACTTGGTGAATCAAATTAAGAAGTTTTTAAAGAGTATTATCATTATTTATCATATTATAATTCACAATGAAACTAGATAATCCTATTGATAGTGATAATAAAATAGGATTTGTGCATAGCTCATCAGGGATCTTAAAGCCCAAGATGTCTAGGCACTCTATATAGCCAATCATATTAACTGCACGATCCCCAATCAGTGTCAACTCTCCAATCTTGAATATGAATAGTGCATTATAGATCTCATGTCTCACTTGTATCTTCTTCTCTTGATAAATATTACAAAGGTGATACATCATGTTTTATACATCCATATCTTCATGTTGCTTCATTGAATCACTATACATGGATGATAATATTAAACATTTGGAATTTTTGGAATCTTCTACATGTTTAAGTTATAGATATACATCTTCCTCACTATCCTTTTTAGTAAGAAACTCAGGAACCATGGTTTCCAGTGCATATAATTTCCTTTTATGGCATAGTATAACGCACAAGCTCCTATACCATTCCTGGAAATTTGAGCCGATGAGAAGGTTTTCCTTCTCTAATATGAATTTTAGTGATAGATTTGAAGTATTATGACATTAAATTTCTATAATAAAGATGATTATAATATTAGTACATTATCTTAATTATAAAATTAGATAATAAATGTATTGATTTATCTATCTCTCACTATTTTATCAAAATCCAATAACCCTGACCATTGGTTTTGGAATATCCCATCACATGGATATTCTAGGGTAAAGGATCCATGCACTCCTTTTTATAACCTAGACTTTGTCCATGCTGATTACTTGAATGATTTTATGTAGGAATAACTTTACAACTACAATAACTCACAACTCCTTGATCTGTTGAGTAGACTCCCCAATCTTGAAATCCTAAAATTGGATTTCCAATACAATTTCCTAGAAAATGGTATTGAAAAAAAATTATACATTTCACTCAATAATAATTTGGTTAAGTTTACACAAAACCCTCATCATAATTTCCTAATAAAATTAAGTGTCTGAACTTTTTCCATTAAAACACTTAGTTATTTGGTTTAACTCTTAATCAAGTAATAAAAAGATTATCAAGATTAATATTTGAATTTGAGGGGTTTTATCTTCATGTGTAAATTATGAATTTTATATTATTTCATCCGTATTAATATTGAGTGTATTTTACTTAAGTGGTTAACCATGTATTAGATAAAAATTATGCATAATACAATTTATTTTAAATTTATATTTCATGATTGTTAATTTATTAATTTATGTGATCAAGAAAAAAGATCCATAAAAAAATTAACCATACAACTTGACAGAAATAAAATAATAAAAGTGGTATGTTAATAATATTATCTCATGGTTATTTTATCTAGAATATGATAAAATAGACCTCAACCCTAGGGGGAAAACACCTTGAACCATAATTTGGTTCATACTACAGAATTCCATCTATCCTTCTATGTTTCTCCTGGATTGGTTTCACTGTGGCTCCAAACTTTAACCACCTCCACTCATCTGGGAGCTCAATACATTACAATACCATTACTCACGCATAGGTGAGAGTAACCAAAGGACCAGATAAGGGGTTTAGATAAAAGAAACCATGGGTACATGGACCCTTACATAATGAGTAGAGGTAATGAAAACCAAACCATAATTTAATTTAATAATAATAAATTAAATTAACCAATGACATACATAGGTCTATTATAAGCTCCTGATCATCCAAATACATTCAAAGAATATACATTTGAGATCTAGCTAGAATTAGCTTTAATTCATTATTTATTTAAGATAAAACTCCTTAAATTAATATAATTAATTATATAATTAATCAATTAATTTAACTTATCTTAATTTCATCCAAAAATTTCTAGAAATTTTCATCACCCATAATTTTAAAAAAATAAAATAAAATATTTTTATTTAAAATTAATAAAGTACGCATGTGTACTTGGAGGCAAAAACATGTACCCATAAAAACTACTACAAATTAGTCCTTGTATAGTGTACTCACATGGAATCTAGAATACATGGTGTCACACGTAATTATAAGGAATGTATTATTAATAAATGACACATAGACGCATGTAAATTATGCAACATGTAACGATATTAATTCACACGGAGTATACTATAATTAAATACCATACACGTCTTGTAGTTTATAATTTAACCTAGAAATAAATTTAATATATAATTAATAATTATATCACATAATGTGTATTATCAATAAATAACACACACAAAAACATGTTGAGCAAGTTTAATTATATAATTAATTTTTCTTTCTACATCAAATTAATCACATGATGTATAATGGGTTACACAGTGTATACTTGGGTGACACACCATGTAATTTCTCCTATTCTTGTCTATGATACATGCCTAGGGACTAGGCGTGCATATCAAAAACATATGTGTACAAGGTACATGATGTGTACCCCAACTACACAATGTGTGTCCTCGATGTTGTGGGGTTTTTCAGTCCCTGTTTAATGTAATAAATGAATGACATGACATGGACCCCCTGGTGTTTTCCACCATGAACACAAGTGGATTACACGGTGTTTACATGAGTTACATGGCGTGTAGTCTGGAAAATTGTGTTCCAATATGGCCTAATCAACACACAATGTTTATTAAATGAATTCTACATGTTATTATTTCACAGCAACCTGGATTTCTCATCCTGGTGAAAAGAATACAAGTACACAACATGTACCAATAGGCTACACACCATATAGTCTTGTGTTATTCATCTATAACCTTTGGAACCTCCTGATTGAGTCTTTGGATATTCTTCGTGTAAATTTACCCTTTTTATTTTGGTTATATGAGTGATAATAAATAATAAAATATAAGAATTTGATGTTTTTATTTAAATAATGAATAACCTAGAAATAAAAACTAATAAAAAATGAATATCATCAATCAATGATCGATAAATAATTATAAATTAATTATGTGACCGCTCTAATATCACTTATAGGTTCTGAGTATAGTGGAAATAACTTTTAGGAATAGACAACTTGGATTTTTTCCTAATTGGTGAATATTGCAAGGTTTATATAACAAATAGTATCATGAAAAATAGAATTAAATAAAATATTAATTTATTATTATGCCAGAACCAAGAAGGATTGCTCACCATATATAATTTTTAATTAAATCATGTCAATAAATAATTTCATTGTGTTAAAATTCTTTCTTCATTAATGAATCTAATGTTTTTTTCATGTCATACCATCATTACGTCACAAGAATCAATGGTATATTCCCTCTAGTAGTGATCCACATGCACACCATGAACCATTGAGCATCACTATAGAAATATATGAGTGCTAGAATAGAAGAACCTAATGTTTGTGTTGTTCAATGTTGATTACCATTAGAATCGCTTCAAGTGGAAGGACTCTCCTTGCTATCTCTATAATCAAGATGGAGGAGGAGGAGGATCACTCTCCATTCATGAGAGTATTCTAAAAAAGGATCACTATAGGGATTGAGAGAGATTCTCTAAAACTCATTATGCACAATGATTAGAATGGATAAGGATTGATAGAATGTAGTAATCAGGTTTAAATAAAGTTAGGGTTGGAAAATAATAATTACACATGGGTCCTTATTATTTTTCTTAATACCTAATATATCCCATGCCTAAATAGTAATAATATTATTATTATTTACTTAACATTCACTAAAGTCATGGATACAGTAAATATTATTTTCTTGAATAAATAATTTATTATTTATTAAAATAATATTTAATATGTCATTTTTACCAATCTATTAAATGCAATCCACCAATCAACCTTAATATTTATCATCCCTTGAATAACTAATATTTATTTTGTAAATAAATATAATTTTTATTATTCTATAATAAATAAATAAATATTATATTCACTAAAATATAAAATAAAAATTTATTAAATATTTAACTCATAAATATTCTTCATAAGAACTGGTGATTGGATATATGAGATCAAACAAACATGAGAAATTATTAAACCATGTAAGAGAATAATATTTATCTAATATGTTAAATTCATATATAATTTTATTTTGGTTCCGTATACACTTAGTGTGTGACCCTTTATGCCTATTTTTCAATGACATTAGGCAGAATTTCATAAATTCCAAGGTTAACATCTAGCAGTATAGAAATGAACTTATATATAAATAATTTAATTTTGTGTTGAAATACAGCCTCAAATTAATGCTATTAGTGTAATATAATCCATATATCCTTGTATCTTTAATCAAGAAGGTTTCATGATGGAGTCATCGGCTTATGTTCTCAATGTTTCTTTCTTTGACTTTCCAAAAATGAACCTTCATTTGAACACCATGGACGTGAATTTAATTAAGTTGTTCCATTTCTATCAAACGGTATAAGATATCAATTTACATTAAAGAATAAAAGGAAAAATCCTTTCTTGCATTATTCATTAAATTCATATCAATCATGACACACTCAACATACACAAATTCTCCATGAGCATATGTCCTCATGGTTTATGGTAATACATCAAAGCACGCAACTCATGATATGAATTAATGATTACCTTAAAGTATAAGGACCATTACACACATACACATATAATAATATCCAATGACACATATAAATTTGTATTTCCTACTAGCAGGTCAAGTTCTCATAATCATCTTTCTTGAGATTACCGAGGATGAACTTCACAAGATGAAGTCTCAATATCTTATGAACCCCCAGACCTGATGGACTATATCATTTGTGTCTCTTCAAATGATATCATTTAGCTATATAACTTATATTTAAGGATACTATCATGCCACTTATAGGTTCTCGTCTCAGTAGAGAACTGTTAGGACCTTTCAATGTGACAGATACTCTTAGGACATTATCACATAATATGTCATCCATAAGAACAATCATGATATAATAATAACTTTATTAATATTCAAAAACTATGAATTTAAGTAATCATAAAGTATATATAAGTTGGTTCTAGGGAACTAAATCCACATTATTGACCTACAACTATTATTTATTTTTTCCTTTTTTACCTTATTTAAGTAGGGTAAGGACATCTAGGGAAATGATGGACCATCTAATTGATATGATTTGGTCTCATGGCCACATAAGGTCATGTTCTTGATATAATGTGGGTTGATCCCTATTCTTGGGACCCAATGATGAGTTACTTGAGTTTTATTTTAATATATTTTACCTTGTTAGGTTTTAATTATCCTTCTTAATTAGAATATATGTACTCATCCTTGGTAATAATATGGGTTTGGATCTTAGTGAGAATGGATATTTTTATATTTCCACCTTTTTATTGTTCAACATATATAAAGGGTGTGTAACCCATACCTTTATATTGAGTGGTTTCTAGGGGATTGTACCATGGGTAAGACATAGATAGGGGTTGGTTTGTGAAAACTAATCAAGTATGTATTATGGAGGTGTGGGTTTTATGTATAACCTTAAATAATTTATTAAATTTTTTTATATTGTAAAACTTAAAGGTTTAATATGAGGGGTTGATAAACCTATGGGTTAAGACCAATATAGATATCGGTCACATTTCTCGTGATCTTCTTACTATTGTGAGATGGATCGAGGTGAATCTGAGCTATGATCATTATAGACTCAAGTCCACCTTTCCCCATAATTTTTGTACTAATATGAGATAGGATTGAGATGTATGAGGGATAAAATCATTCTATAACTAGGTCATGTTTCCCATTGGTTTTAGTGTTGTGCTACTTGTTGTCAAGATTCCCATGTAGTGAGACCCTATAAATAGGGGTCTCCCTTCCCCTTCATCTTAATATAGATGTGTATTTATTGAGATACCATGGGTTGAGATAGTTAAATACATGGGATATTATCCCATTTCTCTTATATTATGTTGATCTTAGGTTAAGAAGCCTAAAATTTAAGACCATATAGGCAGTGACCACCTTTCCCCTTAACCTTATATCACTTTTTTATGGACAATATGATTATGATATGAGACCAATATGGGTGTGGGTACACCTCTACAATTATCCTAACATTATCATAGGCTATGGTTAAGATGTATGAGTAATGATACTAATATAAACATGAGATCACCTATCCATATTTCTTTATATCATTATATATGGTGACTGAGATTCCTTTCAAGATGATACTTTTATAGGTATAGGAATGTAATTCCCCTTGGACATATGGTTTATTATGATATGTTTAGAGAACCCTTGGCATTGGTCGAAGTGGGTATGGTCACACCCTGGGTGGGTAGTTGAGCACTTGAGGGAGTGACATTATTTATGATTATCATTGATGTTTATTATTTAACACTAGTGTAGAAAATGGTTTTTCAAGTTTCTTTTTCTTACTTTTTAACATTAGTTAGTATGTGATGTTATTACATGCGATGTTGTAAATAAATTTTTAGAATCGGTTAAAAATAACTAATATTGTAAATAAATTATTGTATTGGTTTTTCACATCGGTTATTTTATAATTGATGTGAAAAAATCCATCTTAATGGATTTTTCATATTTTTTATTACATAACCAATGCGAAAAAACTGATGTCATTAAGGGTTTTTCACATTAGTTATCATATAACCAACCTGAAGAACCACTCTTAATGGATTTTTCACATTAGTCGTCATATAAAAGATGTGAAAAACTAATGCGATAAAAGTTTTTCCATGTCATTTATTTGATAACTGACATGAAAACCAAATTTGTTTTCAAATCTCCTCTCCACTGTAGAAAAGATGAGAAAAAAGGCAGAAAAACTGATAGAAACCAAGTAGAAGTAGCAGAAAAATGACCAGAAAAACCCATTTACAATTACAACTTTCAAAATTACAATATATTGTATAAAAAACTAAAATCCAACCATAAATTTAAAATTATTTTCCCATCCAAACACATTTATAATTAAAAATTTCAAAATTATAATATATAGTACAAACAAACTAAAATATAACCACACCTATAAAATGATTTTCCCATTCAATTTGTAATTATCTCAACTCCTATGCACTATAAGGCTGAGGTTCATCAAAAATATACAAATTAAAATAAAATCATTTAATATGTATTATTAATAAAATGAATTAAATATTAAGGAAAACTTTATAAAGAAATATAACTTTGTGGAACTTCATAACTATCCTAGTTGAAAGTATTTCATATATAAATCTTAAAACATAATATCTGCATTATTTTATGTCTTCTTGTTTATAAAAATGCAGTTTAAAATATTTTTTCAATTAAAAATAACATTATTAAGTAATATATCTAAAAGTTAATAATTATAAATGAAACTTCACCTTTTCTTTTATATATTTGATATTTGATCTCTTCTTTATTATAGTCTCTTGAAAGAAATTTTGTGCCCTGTTTGAAAATAATATGAATGAAAAAAATTAAAAAATAATTATAATATTAAAAATATTAAAAAATTCAAAAATTACGTGTCCAATACATTCTTAAAAAAAATTCACTTTGCCATGGATAGACCATAACCAGTAAATTGTATTCTTCTTTAGAGAAAAAAACACATAATATCCAATGGACACTAATATAAAAGAAAATTTATTGTTAGTGGTTATTATTTTAAAATATATATAATAGTTTGTGAGATATAAGTTTCATACTCTTGAAGATAAGAAAACATCCATCACAGAATAATTTCATTCTTTTGAAATCTTTCAACACTATAAATTGTTCTTTCTACTTTAGTCATTATCATCGCTATAGGTGAAATAATATGTGGTTCTATAAATCTTTATACATCTATCTTGTCATGCTCCTTACACATTTTATAAAGACACCTAATAAAAAACAAACATAAGTATAAATTTTCAATAAATTAAACATACATAAATATTTATGTTAAGGATTGCATAGAAAAAACATGCATCGTGTTGATGTCCAAATGATCTCTAGTTACAAGATCCATGATATCATTTTTCAAAAATTTCATAGTCATTGTACACCCACAAACACCAGCTTCAATTGGAATATTATAAACATCTAACAAAAAATTTAAATATGTTATCAATCTATCAAGACTACTAGAATTTGTATCTGAAGTCATGGTACATTGTATTTTTTGTTTTTTATACAATATTTTTTAACTTTAAAGTATTTATATAAAAAAATAGATAAATATATAAACTTTAAAATGTTAAAACAAATTTAATACCAAAATGAAATAAAAGATAAAATATACACATGCCTCTGTGGTAATATGTCGAACAAGTGTAGATGTCCAAACTAAAAAGTGGTTGATACATTGTCCAGCTGTACTCACATCATCTGTAGGTAATAGTAATACAACTGATCTATTATTAATATCCTATACAATGACCCTATGATGCTTTATCTCTATATTTTGATGATGAATGGTATCTCCAATATAAAATATCATCCCATATGAAACAATATGATGTTGGGGATCATCAACATATAAGTCACAATAAATGGGAAGTTATGGAGGAGGGGTGTAGGAGTAGGATAAGGAGTAGGGTTTTTAGGTGGAGGTGTAAGAGTGGGAGCTTCCAGTATAGTTGGAGGAGTGGGATTTGAAGTTTGAAACTATCTTTGCATGTCTTCAAACATTTATTGTACCAAATATATAATCTTATCCTCTATCATCACACAAATATCCTAAACTTCATCTTCCAAAGATTATTTTTTTATAAACATCCTCCATTAAAGAATCTGCAGAATGTGGAAATACTTTTTTCATCGATACACCTTCCAGGTATCCTCGTACATGACCCGAGTGTTCGGGATTTACCAATGTTTTAGATAAAATATCCCGCCTACCCTCAGCTAAAATAACCTATTATGTGATCTACTCCTCAAGATAATCTTGTATTAAATATTTTAGAAAATATATAATGAATCAAAATATATAAATAATTAAATTAACTTAAATAAATAAGTAAAGTAAACACTTACAATCCTCTCATCTACAACCCTCGACTCTTCCATAAGATGTTGTCCTTTTTTTCTCATCTAAACCCTTTTCTATTTTTCATGTCTAGATGAGGGGTGTAGGGGAAACCTCTACTGATCTTGAGGACTCAACACTTGGTTTTTGAAAAAATTTAGCCATTATTTGTTCTTCCGTTAACATATACCCTCTCCAAGATAAAGTATGAGGGTATACATTTCTATATTAGATATCTAAATGATACCTCCTCGATTGTTGTAAATTAAGATTAAATAAATCATTAATAATATCATTAATATAAAAAACTTCTAAAAGGTGACATTGAACTTACCAAAAATACTTATTATCTATTACTTTCAACTAATTTCTTCCATGTATCTTGATTTATAAAGGTAAATATATCACATGAATTATGATATTTACTATGCTCAAAAATAAAATCTTGTGTGAGTGTTGATTTAAAATACATCCATATCCTAGCATCCAATGATAAACATTTCCTCATGACTCCTCCAATATCGGTTATATCATATGTCATCTAATAAGAAGGGGAAAACATATATTACTATTATTGGAGTTGATGCCCTAGAACCAAATTTTTTGTACTTTATGATAGAATGTATTCATATTTTTAATATTAATAAACTACTTATCACATCATGATTTTTCTTATGCATAATATAGTATGTGATAATGTTCCAAGAGTAGTCATTTTACTAAAAGTTCATAGCAGTTCCCCACTATGATGAGAACCCAAAAGTGTTACGATACTATTCTTAAATATATGTTTTATAGATATATGATATTATTTGATGGGAAAAATGATATAGTCTATCAAGTATGGAGACTCATGGAACTTTGAGGCACCTTCTCATGGTGTACGCCCTTGGTAATATCCAGTAGGATATTATGAGAATGAGACCCTCCAGTAGAAAATCCACATTTATATGTGTCATTGGATGTTCCTATGGGCGGACATGTGTATTGGTCCTTATACTTTAATATTATTATTAATGAGTATTATGAGTCACTTACTTTGATGTATTGATGAAAATCGTGATGACAGATGTTTGCGGTGAAGTAGGATATGTTGGGTGTGTCATGAATAATATTGCATAAATGAATAAATGTAAGAAAGAATTTGTCCCTTATGTTTCTTAATGGAAGTTTATATCTCAGGATCATTTATAGAAATGATATATACTAAATAAATCCATATCCATGGTATTCTATTGGCAAGTTCTATTTCCGGAAATTCAAAGAAAGAGACATCGAGCACATAGGTTGATGGTACTAATATGCAACCTTATTGATTTTAGATATCTTGATAAAGGGATTAAATTACACAGTAAGCATCTGTATGTGGTATTATGTCATTGCAGCATTAACTTCTTTCTCTATGGGTGACTTGACGTGTTGTTATACACTAACCTTAGACTATAGGCTGGTTCACCTAATTCCACTGAGAAAGAAGCCTAGAGGATCACACACTAAGTGTGTCCAGAATCTTAGTTAAATAATATATTATTATTTATTATTTAACAAGTTGAATAAATATTATTCTTGTATGTGGTTTAATAATTATTCATGTTTTCTTGATCATATTTATTTCGTCATTAGTTATTCGAGAGAATATAATGTGAGCAGAATATTTAATAAATTTTTATTTGTTATTTAGTGAATATAATATTTATTTATTTATTGGTGAATAATGTAGTGATATTTATTTAATAAATAAATAGTCATTATTTAAGAACTGATTTATTTTATAGAGGAATGATGGGCCAATATTTTGGGTCTAGTGAGAAAATAATAAATATTGAATATTAGTTAATTAAATAATATTTCATTTTAATTTTCAAGTTAACCACATGTTGAGAAATATTATTATTATTATTATTATTTGACATGGGGTTTTCACAAGGATTAAATAAATAATTAAGGGCACTTGTGAAATTATTTTATTTTAACCCTAATGATATATAAACCCGGTTATTTTATTTTCTCATGAGAAAAATTCATTTGTTTGGGTTGTGCATAAAGGAATTGGATAATTCTCTCAAACCCTTGAGATCTATCTTCTCCAAGATTGCTCCCAAGAATGGAGATCAATCTTCCTCCACTAAATCAAGGAGAACACTTTAGAAGCAATTCTCGTAGCGATCAAAGGAGAACAATGCAAGTGCAAGGATCTACCATGCTATCACCTAGAGATTCTTTCAGCAATGTCTGGAGATTCTTAGAACATGAGTGGATCGCTGCTAAAGGGAATCTGCACTTGATTCCTACAACACAACAACAATGTATCAAAAATATGTTACTATATCCATCAACGAAGAAAGAATTACATCAACGTAATTATTATTTAATTAAATTAATTATAAATAATATGTGATGATACTCTCTCTATGGTTCTGGAATGATTCATGTTTTATGTCTTCTTTGATTAAATTTTGTTCAACATGGTGTTTATTGTTGTGTAGATCTCGGATTGACCATTGAAAATAAAAAAAATCAAAGTTGGGTACTATGGGTGTCCAGACCAGACCCAACCCAATGGGTTTGACCCAACCTGACCGGGTTGGGTCGGGTTGGGTCGGGTTGTGGAAAAAAATGTTTGGGTCGGGTTTGTATCGGGTTGACCCGTGGATGGGTTGGGTCAGGTCTCGGGTTGGCTACATATCGACCCAACCCGACCCGTTGACCCGAGGCTGTATGAAAAAAAACTACCTGGGGTCGCGACCCGACCTGGCCACCCTAATTCTATTCCTCCCTCGCGCTCGCCCACCTCTTCCTCCCTCGCGCTCGCCCGCCTCTTCCTCCCTCCTCTCCTTCTCATCACCAACCTTCCCTCGCACACGACTAGATGGCCTCCCTTCTCCTCCTCCTCTCCTCGCTCGCCTCCTCCCCTCCCCGGACAGATTCTCCTCCTCTCCTCCTCCCCCTGACCCCGACCTTCCCTCGCGTGTGGCCAAACCCAAATCTCATTTCTTCATCCTTCCCTCACCACCAGTGACTAGCTTCCTTCCTCCTACTCTAATCCCTTCCTCCTCCTCTCCCCACTCTCCTCCTCCCTGGACGGATAGATTCCCTCACAAGCAATCGGGAGAAATACCTCCTATCGGATCACTCCTCCCTGCCTATCGTGCGTTATTTTTGGCGGCACTTGTGGTAAGGTAAGTAGTTTTTTTTTAATCACGTTCTTCAAATTATCTTCCTTAAGTAATTTATTTATGCACCTATTTGAGTCGGATTATAGTTCATGTGTGCGCATTTCAAGAAGGCAGTGAATGTTTCTCATTTCAGTTGTATGAACAGTAGGTATACTTGGGTGATTTTGTTTGATTTCCATTTCCCCTAAAAATGATTTGTAACTCTAGTTAAGGTGTAATCCTCCTAGTTAGTAGTTATCAATTGTAGGAAGGATATGTTTTTTTTCTTCCTGCTTGTCCACCTATCTTCTATTTTCACATACCCATTTCTGTATACCGATTTTGTTAATCATTCAACCAAGAAGTAGGGTAATAAATGGGGGATGGCTAGTGTAGTGGTGAAGGCTGGTGCAGCTGGGGGGGGAGGGGCTGGTGTAGTGCAGGGAAGGGGGTAGGGGGAGGGGCTGGTGCAAGGGCAGGGGGAGGGGGATGGGTTGATGCAAGGTAAGGGGTTGGGGTAGGGGTTGGTGTAGTGCAAGGGGGAGGGAGAGGGGGGGCTGGTGCAAGGGTAGGGGGGAGGGGGGAGGGGCTGGTGTAGTGCAGGGGGAGGGAGAGGGTTGGTGCAGTAGGGAAAGGGGGAGGGGCTGGTGCAGCAGGGAAAGTGGGAGGGGGAGGGGCTGGTGTAGCAGGGAAAGTGGGAGGGGGAGGGGTGGGTGGGGGTGCAGTGTGGGGGGGAGGGGCTGATGTAAGGGAAGGGGGAGGTGGAGGGGCTGGCTGGTGTAGTGTAGGGAAGGGGGTAGGGGGGCAGGTGTAGTGCAGGGGGGGATGGTGCAACAGGGGGGGAGGGGCTAGTGCAATATGTGGTTTGGGGATGGTGGTGTGGCTGGTGCAGTAGGGGGGTAGGGGATGGTGGGGGGAGGGGGATGGGCTGGTGCAGGGTAGGGGGAGGGGCTGGTGCAGGAGGGGGAGGGGGAGGGGTTGGTGCACGGCAGGGGGAGGGGCTGGTGCAGTAGGGGATTGAGGGAGGGGCTGTTGTAAGGGCAGGGGGAGGGGGAGGGACTAATGTAGTAGGGGGAGGGGGAAAGGTTTTGCGGGGCAGGGGGGATGGTTCAGCATGGAAAGGGTGTAAGGGGGAGGGGGATGGTGGGGTGCAGTGCAAGGAGGGGACTGGTGGTGGGGCTGGTGCAGCAGGGGGGATAGGGGGCTGGTGGGGGTGTAGTACAGGGGGGATGGGCTGGTGGTGGGGTTAGTGCAGTAGGTGGGATAGGGGGGATGGTGGGGGTGCAGTGTAGGGGGGAGGGGCTGGTGCATGGGGGATGAAGCATAGGGTAGGGGGCCGGTGGGGGGGAGACTAGTCCAGGGGGCAGGGGCTGGTGCAGGGGGGAGGGGGAGAGGGTAGTCTAGGTGGGTGGGGGGCTAGGTCTGGGGGCTGGGTCTGGGTCCATCAGGTTGGGTCAGGGTCGGGGTCAGGGTCGGGTCCGGTTGGGTCGGGTTTACACTAGAACCTGACCCGAACGGACCCGACCCATAGCTGGTTGGGTTGGTTTGGGTCCTTCGGCCATGCGTCGGGTAACCCGACCTGAGCTTTTTTGGTTGGGTCGGGTCCCGGAACATCCTTGACCCGACCCAACCCGACCCATGGACACCCCTATTGGGTACTGCCCATCGCATGTTTCCACTACACCCAGAACCTATAAGAGGAATTAGATCGGTCACATAACTATTTATAATTATTTAAATATTTTTGTTGATTTACACATTTTAATTTAGTTTTTCAATTCAAGTTTAATCGTTATTTTAATATGAATCGTGATATCTTCTTCTTCCTCGTTCATTTCTCATAGATCAAATCAAAACGATTAATTTTATTATTAAAATAAAATAAATGAACTCATCGGGAGGTGCCAAGGATTCTGGCTAGATAACACAGGAGTACATACCATGTAATCAGAATTACATGTCGTGTACTTATGGTCAATGCATTAGGAATTAATTAGGAAACTAATTCAAACTATGTGAATTAATTACACATAATGCATTAAATACCTTACACCACATGTTGACCATGAAGGGTGGTGCACAGTCAACCGGATTACACGTTTTGTATCCCACGTACATGGTGTGTAGTCCCTTTGAATCATATATAGGTCGTGTATTACCATACACAGCCTACCTGACTGGTGACCATGTAATTCGGAGATCACGCAACGTGTATCCCATTGGACATGTCATGTACTCCTTTTTTTTTGAGGTATGATTTACACACTGAGTCCCCAGAAGTGTACCTTGGATAGATGGTGAGAGATGTATATGTCGTGTAGCTCGACTGCACACATCGTGTACTTATACCAAATTACCCAGATTTAAAATTTATTTATTATATTATGTAATCCCTGAGACATGTTCTTGTCTGTGGTCATTATGTTGATAGGATGTGACATGTGATGGGTTTTGATATTTATTTATATATATATATATAAATAAATAAATGTTTAATTAACATTTTTGTAATTATTGGATCTTCATATCATGTATGAGTCATATTACAGTTGTTACTCTACGTGCATTAAATTATAAAATATTATAGAAAAATCATGTAATTTGTGTAATCATTAAGTTGATACTACACATCATGAAAGTATGTGATAATTCATTTATTTTATATGTCACAAATAATAAACAAGTATATGAGTATAATACATGTTGGGTAGATTCGAATAGGTATTCACTGTATTGCCTCCAGGGTACATTTATATACACAATTAAATTTAAAATGAATTTATATAATTTGTTTAAAATTATAATGGATGGTAATCTCAAGGAAATTCAGATGATAATTAAGATAAAATAATTGATTAATTAAAGAAGATAATTAATTTATTTGAGCATGGTTTATCTTAAATAAGAACGATTAAGAATTGAATGATAGTTTTATTAAATACGTAATTAGTTGCTTGCATGTGGATGATCATGATCAAAGACCAAACCTTTGTATGATATTGGTTTCCTTTTAATTTATTATTAAATTAAATTTTTGGATTGTGTGCACTCTATCCTCTTATTATGTAAGACCTATGTGCCCGTGGTTTTTTTATGTAAACCCTTTTCTCCTCACCTGTGTATGAGTAAAATCATATATAATGGATGGAGCTCCCAAGCTAGTGGAGGTGATTTGAGTTTAGTGCCAAGGAGAAACCAATCCAAGAGAGATATATTGGTGGACAAGTGGAAAGATATAACATGAACCTTAAATGTTTCTAGGTGTTTTCCCCCTAGGTCAATAGTTGTTTTATCAACCACTATATAAACTAACCACTAGTAAAAGCTCGTGATCATACCGCTTTATTATTTTATTTCTATCAGTTTCATGGTTATTTCATTATGGATGTTTTTTTGCGATCACATAAATTAATGAAATTAACAATCATGCAATATATAACTAAAATAAATTGGTTTATGCATAAATATTCTCTAATACATGGTTAATCACTTAAATAAATCCACTTAAATTAACAAGCATGTGATAAATATAATAATTTTCAATTTACGCATAATGGATAAAATCCCTCAATTATATATATTAATTCGTTATATTCTTCCACTAATTTAGTTAAAATCGAACTAAAGTTCAAAGTTATTGACCATCCAAAGTTTGGGTGCTTTCAATTATTGGGAAATTATAACTTGAATTTTTTGTGTTGAATTCACTTATTTCACATCAAAGGTTGACTTCCAAAGCAAGACTTGGTGTAACTGAGAGTAAACGGTTGAAGAAATCTAATTTAATGATTTTAGGATTGGGGAATCCACTCAACAGATCAAGTAACTATGAGTTAATGTAGTTTCAATTTAGAATGCCTACCTAAAACCATTCAAGTTGCTTGACCAACCAAATTTGGGGTAATGATGAGGGGAATATGGATCATTGCCACTAGAATGTCCAAGAAATAGGATATTCCAAAACCAATAGTGAGGTCTATTGTGTTTCAATAAAATAGTGGGAGACTAATAAATTTAATGTTTATTTATTTCTCTAAATTTTATCAGATAAAGTACTAAAATCCATATCATCTTATTTTTTAGAAACAACATTAAAATGAATTCCAACATATCATTGTGATCCATGATTGAGAAGGATAACCTTATCACCATCACAAATTTCCAAGATTGGAAAAGTCACTTATGTGTTATACTTCTACATGAAGGGAAATTATAGGTTCTAGAAGAACATTTTCCAATTGCACCCGGTAATGAGGCAAGTGATGAAGAGCTATCTCTCTCTGAGAAAAATATGAATGATGCTATAAATGTTCAGTGTTTCATGATATCATCCATGTCTAATGATATTTTTAAGCAACATGAATACATGGATTCATATAGCATGATGTCTCACCTTCAGTATCTTTATCACAATAAGGAGATACAAGAGAGGTACAAGATCTCAAATTTTTTGTTTACAACTAATCTTGGAGAGAATGTGTCATATGGGCCTCATGTAGTCAATCTTATTGGCTACACCAAACACTTATACATCTTAGAGATTAAATTCCCAGATGATTTGTGTACAGATCTCATACTTTCATCACCGCCCAAGACCTTCTCCAGTTTTATTATTAATTACAATATGAAAAATAATGATAAGTGTCTTTCAAAACTTCTTACCTTAATTCGCCAAGTGGATAAGAAAAAGAGGTGTGATAAACCCATGTTCCTTATAGTGAAAAAGAAAAGTAAGAACAAGGAAAAGGGTCTTAAGACCTATAAATATTCTAAATCTCCTGAGCACCATCCTTCCAAGAAGAGTAAGATCCAGAGGCAGGGAAAGGAAAAGGAGGCAGTATGTTTTGTGTGTAGCAAGCCAAGAAAATGGAATAGGAACTTCACCCAGAAGCAAGGGGGAGATAAAGGTGAATTTTTTATGAAGTGTAATCTTTCAATATCTACACATTCAATATTAGATATAGCTTGTGGTGCTCACATATGTATCCAAATATAGGAACCAAGTAGATTTCAAAAGATTGCTAGAAAAGATGTGGATCTGTGAGCTTCCAATGGAGTGAGGCTGGCTACCCCATCCATTGGTGACTAAAACCTTTAATTGAAAAAATTAATGATTTTGGTTTTAAAATATTGTTATTATGTACCTATATTCACCAAGAAAAAAAATTGTATCATTCATAGATGCATATGAGTTTATTTTCAAGTTTGGAAATAAAAGTTGTTTCTTTTATAAGGAAAACATATGTTATGGTATGGAAAATTTAAATAATAGTATTTATGTATTAAATTATGAAAACCAAGTTTTGGAAATTGATAAAAAATCATGTTCACATGACTCATATAACAACCTGATATAGAATCACCGTCTTGGTCATGTAAACAAGAAGTGTTTGATAAAGATGTGTCAAGATGGTCATTTAGAATATTCTGAGCTAAAACCACTTGAAATATTTCATGATTGTTTATAAGGAAAAATGACTAAACCACCTTTTTTTGGATAGGGTTAAAGGACCATAGATATTCTATGATAGGTACACACTAATGTGTGTAGACATTTCCAGTAGAAGCCGGAGGTGGATATTACTGCTTCATAACTTTTACTAATGAATTGAGTAGATGTGGATATATCTACTTGATGAGGTATAAGTCTGAGTCCTTTGAGAAATTAAAAGAATTCAAGAATGAGTTAGATAATCATCTTGGTAAGAAGATAAAGATTCTTCAATCATATTGAGTTAGTGAATATCTTAACCAATGGTTTATCGACTTTTTACAGGAGTTTGGGATTCTATCTCAACTCACTCCACCTTGCACACCATAGTGGAATGGTGTTAGTGAAAGGAGTAATCGCACCTTCTTAGACATGGTAGGGTCTATGATGAGTCATTAATAAATTCCATTTTAATTTTGGGGATATACATTACAAACTGTGGTATACACATTAAACCAAGTACCAACTAAAGTGGAAAATGGAATTACCTTTGAGTTATAAAGTGTAAAGAAACATGTTTTGTCTTATACACATGTATGGGGTTGTGAGGCATTTTTTAAGGCCTTCTTAGATAATAAACTATCACCATGATTCACAAAGTGTATCTTTATAGGGTATCCCAATGAAACAAATGGATACTACCTATACAAGACCTCTGACAAGAAAGTGACTATCGTCGGACAAGCTATCTTTCTTGAGATAGATAACATATTGAAAAAGGATAGTGGTATAAAGATTGACTTTGATGAATTTTATGCTCAAGATACACAAGAGTTTGTACAGGAATTGATTCTACATATCCTCATAGTAGAAGTGGTTCTTGAAACACAAGTATTGTGTACAAGTGTAAGAGAGGTAAGAGAACCATAGAGATATGGTTTTCTGTTCACTGAGGATGGTGACTCATTATTGGTTAAAAATGATGAACCTATATCCTATAAGGAGGTGTTATAAAGATTAGAATTTTTAAGATAGAAAGAATCTATGAATTATGAAATAGATTCCATGTATCAGAACCAAGTTTGGGTTCAGGTCGATGCGTCAGTTAATGTAAATACTATTGAATGAAAATGGGTATTCGAGAGGAAAATAGACATGGAAGGTAAAGTAAATACCTATAAATAAATTATAGTGGCTAAAGTTTTAAAATAGCATCAAATAATTTACTATGATGAATCCTTTTTACTAGTTTACATGTTTAAATCCATTAGAGTTATACTTGTTATAACAGCTTACCATGACTATGAGATTTGGAATATGGATGTCAAAATTGCATTCCTTAATGGGAACCTTTAGGAAGATGTCTATATGAAACAACCAGAAGGGTTTGTGACTCTAGGTGATGCCAAGAAGATTTTAAAATTATAGATATCCATTTATGGATTGAAGCGAGCATCCAGGTCATGGAACATTCAATTTGATGAAGCCATAAAATAATTTTGTTTCATTAATAATGAATGTGAGACATGTGTTTACAAGAGGTTTAGTATAAATATTTTTGTTATACTAGTAGTATATATTGATGAAATATTACTTATTGTAAATGACATACCAGTCTTATAGTCGGTTAAGGACCGGTTAAACAAGTGTTTCTCCATGACGGACTTAGGTGAAACAGCCTACATTATAGGGATCAATATCATTTGTGATAGATCCAAAAGGCTACTTGGACTAAGTCAAAGTACATATGTTGACCTGATACAAACGATATTTAGTATGGAACAATCCAATAGTGGATTAGTTTTAATGTCACATGGTTTATATCTTTCTAAGAAAATGTATACATAGACACAAAATGAGAAAGATAGAATGAGTAATATTACATGTTATTAAATGATAGGATCAATCACATATGCCATGTTATGTACTAGACTTGATGTTTCTTATGCATTGAGCATGGTAGGAAGATATCAAGATGATCTAGGAGAGTAACATTGGAATTTTGTTAAGGTTATCCTTAAGTATCTGAGAAGGACTAGGGATATGTTCCTATTGTATGGAGGAGACGAGGAGTAGGTCATCGGGGGTTATATTGATGATAGTTTTCAGAAAGATCATAATGATATGAAGTCACAGTCAAGATATTTTTTCTGTCTCAATGGAGGATCTATGATCTAGAAGATTTCAAAACAACTAGTTATCGCTGATTCTATAGTGGATTTTGAGTATATAGAGGCTTCTGATGTATCCAAGGAATCCGTTTGGATTCGAAACTTTGTCCAAGATCATTATATGGTACCTAGTAGTAAAGATCATATAAAACTATATTATGATAATACTACAGTGGTGGCTCTTGAAAAAGAGCCAAGGTCACACCAACGGAAAAAGCACATACTCTGGAAGTATCACCATTTGAGGGATTTTTATCAAAGGGGTGAAGTTGTAGTGAGAAGAGTACCCATATAATAGAACTTTATGGACCCCTTGACTAAAGGTCTATCTCAATAGAAGCATGAGTATCATGTGAGAGATAGAGAACTAAAGGTTATTAGTAGTTGGATCTAGTGCAAGTGGGAGTCTGTTGGAGTTGATGCCCTAGAACCAACTTTCATATACTTTATGATAACATGTATTCGTAGTTTTGAATATTAATAAACTACTTATCACATCATGATTATTATTTTATGTAACATACTATGTGATAATGTCCCAAGATTAGTTGTCCCACTAAAAGTCCATACAGTCCCCCCCCCCTATGATGAGAACTCAAAAGTACTTCAACACTATTCTTAAATAGATGTTCTATAGTCGGATGATATCATTTTAGGGGAAAAAATGATACAGGATACCAGGGGTGGAGACTCATAGTACTTTTAGAAACCTTCTCATGGTGTATTCCCTTGGTAATATCTAGTAGGATATTATGAGAACAAGACCCACCAGTAGGAAATCAACATTTATATGTGTCATTGAATGTTCCTATTTGTGAACGTGTGTATTGGTCTTTAGACTTTAATATTATTATTAATGAGTACTATGAGTCACGTACTATGATGTATTGATGAAAACTGTGATGAAAGATGTTTTTGAAAAAGTAGGATACATTGGGTATGCCACGAATAATATTGCATTAGTGAATAAATGCGAGAAAAGATTTTCCCCTTATGTTCCTTAACGGAAGTTGATATCTCAGGGACTTTGATGGAAATGATATAGCGTAAATAAATCCATACTAACACCAATGCAAGAAAGGATTATCTGAAGTCCTTGAGATATATCTTCTCCAAGATCACTCCCAAGAATGGAGAGCAATCTTCCTCCACCGAATCAAGGAGAATGCTTTGGAAGCAATTCACATAGTGATCAAAGGCGGAAAACGCAAGCACAAGTATCTTTCATACTAACACCTAGATATTCTTTTGGTGATGTCTAGAGATTCATGGAACATGTGTGGATCATCGTTATAGGGAATATACACTTTATTCTTAAAATGAAATGACAGTACATCACAAATTTGTTACTAGATCCTTCAATGAAGAAAGAATTCAATCAAGGTAATTCTTATTTAATTAAATTAATTATAAATAATATGTTATGATCCTCTATCTGGTTTTGGTGTGATTCATGTTTTATTTATTCTTCGATTCAATTTTGTTGAACTCTAAGTTTATCATCGTGTAGATATCGGATTGATCATTGAACGTGGAAAAAAGAAAAGTTGGGCACTATCCATCACGTGCTTCCACTGTTCCCAGAACCTACAACTATAAAAATTTCAAGATAAGTAAAATAATAATAAAAATCTTACCAAAATGGTCTCCCACAAGTGATATAGTGTCAATTTGTCAACACATCTCTAATCATCAATAAAATACTAACTTTTATTTTAGCATGCACTGATATATAATTCTTGAATTATTTTGAATTTAGGCCTTTTGGAATATCATTATCATCAATATATACCAGTATCCTCTAGTCCTAACTTTGGGTAACTTATAATTTTGGTAAGCGTGTGCTTCCATGTTTCCCTACCCTTGAACTCTTCTTTGTCCCTATGGGAGTAGATGTCTCTTGTAAATAAGGATGACCATCATCAATAGGAGCATGTGTACATTCTACCTCATAAGTATGAGTATGATCATCTCCATAAGTATTTGGTCGATCATTTGATTGATATATCATTATCCTAAAAATAAAATCAACAAAAATTAGTACACAAATATAAAAATTAAACTATTACATGATAATGTAAATAAAAAATGAACAATTATCAAAAAAAAAGTAAATTAAACTAAACTTAATACATTTTTATTCATATTTTTTATAGTTAACTAAAATGATAACAACATTAATGAGATATGAAGTGACATACAAATGAATGAAAATAAATCCAAAAATGGTGTGTGAATATTAAAAATGTTCCAACCTAATAAATCATTTTTTATACCAAAAAGAATATTTTTTTAATGGAATCTTATACAATTTTTTTCAATATATTATATTTAAAATAATTTTTTTCAACAAAATCAATTAATAGATAAGTTACGTAAGGGTAAACATGGTAAACTAAACAAAACTAAATTAATATAAAAAAACAATTTAACTTATTAGTTATAATATGTGTTTTAATAAAGAAAATAAAATTAGAATATCTAATATTTTATGAAATTTAAAAAATTAGATGAGAAATAAACATATGTTACATATAATAATAGGAATGTATTAAAGTATTTTTTTTCAAATTCATTCATCATGATCATTACATATGGCACAAAGCATGTCTATGATGTGCTCATCAATATTATCTGGTAATCTTTCTATGGAAGTAGGTATCTCACATAAATCATCATCTATGTTAAGTTTATCATCACCAACATAATTTTTTTCTTGTAAAATAATAGAAAATTTCATATCATATTGATTAAGAACATAGAATTTTTTTACATGTGTTTCCATTATAAAAGGATCAGTTGTGTATTCTAATCTATTCAAATTAACTAGTGTAATTCCAAATTCATCATATATGACACTATTGTTACTAATAAACCATTTTCAATTAAACATTGTAACTTGAAATTTAATTTAATCAAGCTCCCATATTTATTCAATGGCTCCATAATATGCACTTGATGTGGAAATTAGTTTTTTGCTTTTAGCACTCAAAAAATACATTGCTTCTATGAACACCAATAAACTACTATTTTGAACTAAAATTCTATTGTCCTGATCTTTCGTATGAAATTTATAGCCATTAATTTCATACCAAGAACATGTTATCAAGTTTAAACTTGGACCACCCACTAACCATCTCAATGTTTATGATGTATCTAATCTACCAAGCACGATCTCTTTAAACCATGGAAAAAAGTTTTTTTATGCTCATTCAAAATTCACATATCTTTCTTCTTTGTATAACATTGTTTCAACACATTAATATGAAATTTTATATATGGATGAGCATCATCTATGTTATTCAAGATGTATAAATGTACCTTATTTATCTATTCACCTATCAATGATTTGACTTTCAAGTAATGAATCCTCATTCCCCCATGATTAACTCATTCATGGGGAGATGTAGGAAACCAATGTAATCCACTATAGACAAGTATCTTGTAAAAAACTCCACAACCTCCTTATAAATATACTTCTCAATAATGGAGGCTTTAAGTCGATATGGATTCTTAACATTATCCTTCAATATCTTCATATACCTTTCAAAAGGATACATCCAATGTAGATATACAGGTCTTCAAATCTTTATTTCTTACACCAAATGAACCATTAAATGCACCATGGTATCAAAAAAATATAGATAAAAATGCATTTCCAATTGAAAAATTATAGAAACTGCTTCATTATCCAAATTTTTCAAAGCATTATGACCATTCACCTTATTAAAAATTGAATTGAAAAAATAACACACCTTCATGATAGTTATTCTAACATGGATGGGAAATATTCTATACAATGAAACTGGTAGGATTTGTTGCATCATGGCTTGAAAATCATGAGATTTCATACTTGTCAACTTTAAATCCTTTAAAGACACAAAAAAAATTATATTTGAATAATAACCTTGTAAAAATTTGATATCATGAAGACACTGACAAAAGATAATTTTCTCCCTATTGTATAATGTATGAAAAGCCGAGGGGAAGGAGTTTTCTCCTTCCATAAAGAGTGGGATCTAACTCCAAACGTATTCCCATTGAGAGTAATTCTAATATTTCATTCAACCCATCTTTATTCTTTCCTTTAATATCTAATAATTTTTCAATCAAGCTTTCACAGATATTCTTCTCCACATGCATACCATCAATGTTATGTTTTACCTCATGATATCTTCAATATGGTAGCTCAAAAAATATATTGACCATTTCTTCCAAATATTTATATCATTACCAGATTTATGTGTCTTTCTGAATGTCACGTCAATTTTTTTCACCCTCTCAAAATAATGATTAGTAGATAAATATTTTAGAGAAATATAAAATCATGTTGAGCCATTGAATGGCTATTTTAATCTTCTATAAGAGTGATCCATAGACAAAAATTTTCAACAACCCATGTATAATTTTTTTCTCCCATGATGAAGTTGATAATATGAAGCCTATTATTCACAAATTAGACACACTTTATTCACCTTAACATTGTATCTAAAAAAATTTCCATATGTTTGGAAGTAATTTATAGTGAACATAATCATTACATGCAATTTAAAATATTCCATTTTATAAGAATTATACTCCCTAATATCATCCTCCAATAAAAGTTTCAAATCATTAATTAATGGTGATAAGAAAATATAAATATCATTTCTAGGCTCTTTTGGTCCTGAGATCATTAAACTCAACGTGAAATACTTTTGCTTCATATAAAATTCAGGATATAAGTTATAAATTATCAATAAAAAATCCATGAACTATGTGTACTCTTAAGTCTTTGATATAGATTCATACCATCTTTGCACAGTCCAAGTTTAAGATTTATAACTTCAATTTCGAATATAGGAAACTGCTGATCAATTTTCTTCCACTATGGAAATCAGCTAGATTCCATAATTTTCCATCACATGTATGCTCATCTGCATTCCATATTAACCATTTTTCATCATGTGAATTTAAAAATAAATGTTTCAAACAAGGAATTATAGGAAGATACAAAAATTACTTGGAAGGGGTCTGTATAAATGCTAAATCAACATGTAATTTTTCTTTCAACTTATACCATGATGTCCCACATTTTAGACACCTTGACAGAAATTTGTATTCCTTCCTATATAGCACACAATCATTCAAGCAGAAATGTATTTTTTTTTACCCTAATCCCATTGGGTATAGTATTTTCTTTTCTTTGTAATGTTAATCTAGAATATCACTGTCTTTATAAATAATATCTTTCAAAAATTGTAGCAAATATATAAAACTCTTATCACTCTGGCCATGTTTTTCCTTCAAGTTAATCAATATTAACATTGAAGATAAAACTATAAATTCCATACAACCTAGATATAATGGTTTTTTTTCATCACCATATTGATGATCAATTATCGATTCTTTCTCAATTGTATTTATGTTAATATCATGAATCATTTCTTCAATTTGATCAGAGTTATCACCTTGTAAAGCATCATCATAAATAGATCTAAAATTTTGTCCAGTTTCACCATGCCAAATACAAGGGTTGTAACTTGGATTAAAATCGTGAAAAATTAAATGATCTTTGATCTCTCTTCTTTTCAACTTCTTAATATTTTAATATTTCAGGCATGGAAATAAAAACATGTCATTGTTTGGAACATTTTATTTATAAAATTTCAAAAAAGCATCAATACCTTCCTTATATTATTCACTTATTTGAAGTGCCATAATCCAACTTCAAATCATTATTATCTATAACAAATATCAAAAATTTATATCTTTTGAAAAGAATATAGTGGTGATAAAAGTGAGAATAAATTATTCAAGTCAAACCAGGTTTAAATTTATATCAAAGATGTCATAATTTGAAAGTAACAAAACTTTGAAATTTAAAAAAAAATATGCGTATTTGAAAAGTATAATTTTAAATTCTAGACAATAATGGAATATAAGTTTAAATATAATTGATAAATCATAAAAATAAATGCATGGAATTAATTTGAAAAATAAAATATAGTTAGACTATTCTTTAATTTTTCATTTTATTCTGAATAAAATTAGATAAAACTTGAAATTGAATATTATTGACCAGAATCCAAATCAAGTTCACATTTTCAATTTTTATTTTAATCTTTGTCATAGAATTTTTTAAAAGATTTTTTTGCATGAAAAAAACATCAATTATTAGAAGAAACGTTAATTCATACTATAATATAATCTTATAGTATAGTTTAAATGATACGATGATTAATTTGTAATGTAGTACATATATATATAATTAATATTATATATTATTTATGCCTATTGTATTATGAAAATTGTGAAAATCATATTACATGTTGTGTATTCTATGAAAACATGTTTTAGTTGAATATCCCACACTAATAACCCACATTTTAAATATTTCAGTCTACTTCATTTGATACAATAAAAATCCAAATTTATGGGAAGAAAAATGTGTTCAGTGTGAATACCATATGATGGGGATAGACAGCGCATCAATATCTATTATCATTTGTACCAAATGGATTAATTATTCCAAATAGAGTTAAAACCTAACATATATCTATCAAAATATTACAAATATATGTAAAAAAACCAATTGAAAGTTCCTATTATGTATTCACCAATAATGTCAACATTATATTGATAATAACTCATAATATGTAGAATGTATATTTAATATATGATTTTTCAAGATAAGAATATACTCACATCACATGAAAAGCGTTGATATGTATATACACTACTTATAGGATATTTCATATTTAACTCTATACAAATTTCAATGTATGTATACATTACATTTTAAGATTACTAAGTCACTAATAAATGAATAAAACTAATTGGACTTTATCCATATACATGGAAGTGTATGCATAAATAATTAATGACTCACAAACATCATCCAAATAAGAAACATTTAGAGATTCAATGCAAAATTTTAAGATGAAATGCAGTATAAAAATTTGTGAAACAATTCAGTGAAAACACCCTTACGTATAGTAGAAACACCATAACATTAAGATATAATGCCGAAATTTATGATCTAATATATAACATTAATATATAATGAAATCTACACTTTTTCACTTAAATCGGTGAATAACTAAGGTATATGAAGATAAAAATCCAATATTTTCAACGATCAAATCTATATAAGAATGTGAAACGATGATTCTGGTGAAACATGATAGTTTATAAAGATGGTAATGTAATATTTGAGTAAGAATAATCGGAAAAAATAGTTAAGGCATTTGTAATATTGAACAACTGAAAGCGAGGATCGATGTGTGAGGCTTACTTGAGAGTTGAGAGATGAGCATATTGAATGTGCAATAATGAGGCTGATGAAACTTAAGGATTTATGAAGATGGAAAACTAAGATTGGAGTCCACTGGATCAAAGAAACAAGGTTAGGGCTTCTGTGCAAGAGAAATGAGTTTTCTTTCACAAGATCGAATAACACTGAAATGATTCAAAATAGAAATTCATAAAACTTTAAATGGTATATCACATTGGTTATATAATAACCGGAATGATAAATCAATTTTTATTGATTTCACTCATTGGTTACTATATAACTGATGTGAAAAAACTTCTTTATCAAGTCGGTTATAAAATAACTGACGTGATAAAGAAGGAAACTTGTTTTTAAATTCGGTTATCAAATAACCAACATGATAAATCAATATACATTGATTTTTCATGTCGGTTATAAATAATTGTTGTGAAAAATACAACGCAATAAATACTTTTTGTACTATTATCATCATATCACCTCATCCATGCACTTGTATATTCTGTATTTATTCAGGGACATCATTAGTGTTGGCCTGCTGAGTTGTACTTACACCATTCTCGGAAACCTTGGTACCCAATAAGTCTTCATTATTCATGAAAAAGTAGGGGAAAAGGCCCTAAAAGTGTTGGATTAGCTAGAGGTACATGGTTATAGTATTGAAGATGGGATTGATATTGGATATTGAACTAGTTTTGTAGTTGTCTCCTTTCTTTTATACATTTTTTGACCATGTTAAATATGATCGGTCCATAAATGGTCTTGGATATTTTTTATGACTCGTGTGATATTATAGTAACTCATCTTGTTATATCATTAAGGTTTTTATTTACTCACATTTGGAATTTAGCTATAATGACCACTTTTACCCTACTTTTATATTACGGTGAGGGTATAATATAACTATGATATACATAGACCCTCACTATTGGTTGGAAAAAAATAGAGTATGGGGAGGCCCCTATTGAGGTATATAGAACTCGGTTCAATCATAGTGGAGGTGAACTAGGTTGTGGATGTTGCAATTGAAATGTTCAATGATCATAAACATCAAACGAGTATACGTTACATATAATGTCTAATGGATTCCAAGCATTGGAAGTGGCACACAAGCTCCTCCATTGATTGAAGTAATGATATATAAAGGATGTAATCCTTACCATTTTACTGTGTGGTGAATTTTAAGCCAAGTTAAAACTCTCTTCTTCCATGTTCTCTATTCATATTCAAGGGGAGTTTATTAGCACACGTTTTATAGATTAAGGAGCCCTCATGTAGTGTGCATGTATTCTAGTGGCTGGTGTACTTCCTTTAGAGGAATTATTTGGAGTGTTGTTTCTTGTTGATCTTTATCAAGTATACTTTATTGAGATTAACCCCACTATACTTAAGGTAGGCATGGTTATTTTATGTTCTTTATTATGAATGTTGATTCTATGGTGATAGATCTAACATTTAAATGAGTTTCTTCCTTTTTTTATGAATATGTGATGTTCTAACAAAAATCATTATATATACAATGCCACATAATATATAAATATATTGAAAAAGTAACTAATTGAAGAAAAATTAATATAGATGATGGTCGATCTATGTACCTATGATTTTTATGATGATTTGGTGAAGAAAAATGCAGATCAAAGAAGGTTTTAAACAATTCAAGAACATTGGTGCCACAAACCCATGAGGATATGAGAAGGAAGAAGAAGATTGAATGATGGGATTTAAATAATAAACCCCTTTCTCATTTTCTAGATTTATACTAGGAAAGAGTATCACTTTTTTTAATTGAAGGAGAATTGAGGATGGGGAGGGGAAGGAAGATAGATATCAGAAAGGGACGATGATCAGAGTTTGAGAGTGCAATAGGGAGAAGGATGGGGGAGGGAGAACCAAGGCTGATCGGGGAGAAGCGATATATGGGGGAGGGGGAACCAAGGGTGAATGAGGATAAATATCAAGAGGGTGAAGTGGGATTGGGGCTTGGGTATCAGTAGTGTGAATTGAGATTTGCAAAGGCGGGTTATTTTTGTTTTTTGTAAACTATATTGCATTGGTTTTACAACCATAATATTTTTATGTAACTTAATTAACATGGTTTTAAAATATTTTTGATGAGTATATAAATGAAAAGTTGTGTTTTGATGAACAGTGACCCTTCTACCACCACAGTTAATACAAAATCACAAAACATGGTATGTTCAAAGAAGTCCATGTTTATGTTGACTTTGTAATCTATGTTGGATTATAGAATCACCATGAGACTTGTTGCATCCCACAGAACACTCTCACAATATATGTTATCTTTGAAAAAATAAGAAGGTAGGTGGAGAAGATGGAAGAAATTGAATCTTGACGCATTAACAAAGTTCACTATCCAAAAGGGTTTGATCCACCCCCTCTTGTTGGTGTAAGGTTCTCGATGGAAATTTATCTCAAGGATTTCACTAAGATATTGGGAATGCCGTACAATAAATTCCGACAACCCTATAGCATTGATGATGGAAGAATGTTTTTAAGAATTTGGAATTGAGGAGATTAGCTTAAATGATCTCATCATCCCTGTCACGACCCGTCCTCAGGGCTCGTGTCGTGACTACCCCAAGCCCGCCTTCCATAGGCCAGGGGCTGGCGACTAGCACCAAGGCGTAAATCCCGGTAAAGGAAAGGCATTGCCTTTGTAAAGTAAACAAGCACTATAGAGTAAGCAAGCAGAAAACTAAACACTAAGTAAAAACTGGAACAAGCTGTGCTGAAAGTAAAGGGGGCCAGAAATACAAGCCCAACTGTAAAGTATAACTGAAAGGGGAAAAACAGCAACTGAAAGGAAAATCCGCAGCATCGAGCCGTCCTCTGGAAATCCCACCTGAAGGGTGGGTACAGAAAGCCTCCACTGCTCCTCGGGTCCAGCCGACCGCTCCGAGTACGTCCCACCCAGTGGTCCACCTCCAGGTACCGTCCTGCTCCGCAAGCCTCCACCACGATCAGCGATGTCCGTCGTCTGCAACCAACACAACATAGTGCGGGCATAGCCCGTGCAGGGGTGAGTATAAGCTACTCATTAGGGACCCCAAGACCCCTGAAGGTCTCCCAAAATCCACAAAGGATAAACCAGAAAGGAAAGATACAATCACGAAGTAACATCTGACACGGCTTAGGTATATGCCCATACATATACCTAAGTCATCAATTCTCGATCGGCTCCAACATCCGAGATCAAGTACAACCCAGTCCACACAGGAAAGCAAAACGTAAACCCACACAGGATAGCACAACACAATCCACAAAGTAAAGAAAACGTAAATCCACGCAGGATAGCACAACACAATTCACAAAGGAAAGAAAACGTAAATCCACACAGGATAGCACAACACAATCCACTAAGGAAAGTAGAACAAGATTCAGCTCACACAGGTATACTTCTTCGAATGACAATAGAGATGATCACTGATCCATCTAAGTCGTCAGACCCACAAAGGATCGATAGGTACTAACCCCCGCAATGACCCACAAAGGATCGATAGGTAACTAACCCCCGCAAAGACCCACATAGGATCGGGCCCACACAGGACCTGTAGGTGCTGGCCCACACAGGACCGCTGAGCGCTGACCCACACAGGATCGGACCCACATAGGATCGGTAGCACTGACCCACAAAGGATCGCTGAGTGTTGTAGTCATCGCCGTCGAATCCACTGAGGATCTCTGTACAGTCGTCGTCGTCACAATAGCAGTCGCAGCCAGCTCTAGGGTTCCCGCACACAGCAAGCTCGTTCGGGAGGGTCCGCTCCACGAGCCGAGAGGCTGATACATCAACTGAAACATAGTATAGAGTTGATGTATCCAAAAGTTCCGTATCGGCAACAGGAACTCAACGTCGCAGACGGCGCGTCAATCGGACGCCCGGTCTGAGAGTTATTGGCTTTTTCGCCCCAGGGGCCCGGTTGGTTTTTAAGGCAAAACCAACCCGACCGTACTCCACCTGTGTCCAAACCTTGGGCGGAGTATGCCAAAAGATCCGTCTCACTTAGAGTAAAACAACGAAGTCGACGGCATGTCGATCGGACGTCCGAAGCTCAAGATATGAGCGTTTCCGCTCCGAGGGCCCGGTTGGTTTCGTGTACGAACCAACCTGGCCGAACCCAAAGTATTCTAAAACCTTGAGTGTGATATACCTAAACGACCGTCTCGATCCAAGGATCTCATCGCCGCTGACGGCGCGTCGTTCGGAGGCTCGTAGCTCAAGTTATGAGCAAAAGACCGAAAACGTCCGGAGACGGGACCGACCCGGCCCAACCCCCCCCCCCCCCCCCCCCCGGGTCGGCCCGAACCGGGTCGACCCGACCCGGGTCTGGGTCCGACCCAGTTTGGCGCGACCTGGCCCGGCCCGGCCTGGGCGCGACCCGGCTCGGCTCGGCCGAGCCGGCCGAGCGGAGGAACTGTGGGGCACTGGCCCCCGCGGGATGAGGTGTCACGGCCCCGTGTGGGGCCGCGCTGGGTCAACGGACGAGGCAAAGCCGCGTCCCGTGAGTGCCGAACCCGCGCGGCCGTGGGTCCGCTGGCCGCCGCCGCCGCCGCGGCGGCCCTGTCTGGCGGCACGTCGGCGACCCGCGCCGCTGGTGGGTTCCGCGGGCCACCAGAGTTGCTCTGGTGGTCCTATTTCGTTTCTATCTACGTCATAGCTCCTCCCGGGTCCCGTACTTCACTGCGGAAACAACGAATCACCTCTGCGGCATGTTTTGTCGCCACCCGCCAATCCGCACATCAACGAAGAACTGCGGAGGGTTGTCGGGTCGTGTTTGTTTGGCCCGCACCCTCCGCGTTAGGTGATAAAAATCAGGAAGAAACAAATGGAAACGTAACAAGATACAATTTAATAAAATAAAATTGCACTTGATCCAGGTTCTTTGTTTTAAAATAAACAAACACGGAAATATAAATTATTTCACAACAAACCCCTACCTCGTCAAGTCGTCGCATGCGCGCTCTTCATAGAATTGATCGTCGGGGAAGGAGGCGATCGTCGCGTCACGGAAGGGCGTCGCGTCATCGCGGAAGGGCGTCGCGTAAGGGAGTCGCGTCGTCGCGGAATACGGTGTCGCGTCGACGGACTCCGAGGTTCAAGAACATGTAGATTTAATTATATTAATTAAATCCATGTTGTTATAACCCACAAAGAGATTTAAAAGAAGAAACTCGAAATCTCCTACCTCAAGCAGTTGGTGATCGTAGATCGTTGCGGGGAAGAACGTCTCAGAAGAAGCGTCGTCGATCTCCGAGGGTGACGGCGTTCTTCACGTTCTTCGCGTTCTTCGCGAAGGATGATGAAGGCACAAAATTTCTATCAAAAGCCTCTCAACTAGCAATCCTCAAGAAGTCGTGTGTTGGTCTTATTTTATTATTATGCCAACGGATTGTAAACAGGTTAAGAAACGATTAAATTAATTCATAGAATTAATTTAATGAAGTTAACCGCCCAATTAATTGGTACGTTAAGAATTTAAGAAAATGCGTCAGTTGACTTTCATAATGACGGGTTTTCACGTGTGCGTTACTTAGCGGAAAAGAAACGGTGGGGCTCGTGCGGGCCCCACCTCAAAAATATCCTACCAAGGGGGTAGGATATTTTTGGATAGCACCCTATCCGCAACAACTCAGCTTAAGCAGCTTTAAGTGGCTTTCAAGTGGCTTTAAATGAAATAAAATAAAGTTTGTCGTACCAATTATTTTATTTCTTAACTTTAAGCCCAAAAATTAAAAACCACACCCGAGAAAACGCAACTCCGGAAGAGGCGTTTCTAAGCAAATACCGGCGCTGAGATTTCATCGGTGCCCTCGGAATTTGATTCCGAGCACCGGTTCAAAAGTTAGAAAAACCCGCTCATTCGTTCACTGAACGTACCCGAGCCAAACTTTGGAAAATGATTCCGGGCACACCGGGCCTCGGAATCAGGTGCCGTTAGAAACTATGTTCTTGTAAAATTCCAAAGAAAATTAAGAAAAAAAATTTCCTTGAAATTTATGGGTCTTTACATCACTCCCACCTCAGGGCTTTACGTCCCCGTAAAGATACATCATAAGCTAGGGAAACAAAAGTGGGTACTGAGCACGCATCTGAGCCTCCCGCTCCCAAGTGCTCTCCTGGAGGTTCTCATGCTTCCATCTGATGTGCACTAGAGGAATCGACCGTCCACGTATGACCCGCTCCTGTCGATCGTCGATCTCCACCGGGACCTCCGCAAAAGTCGCCCCATCATCAACGTCTAGCTCCCCATGGTCAATGATGTGCGTCGGGTTGTGCACGTATCTCCTCAGCTGAGATACGTGGAAGACATCGTGCACCCGGTGCAACTAAGGTGGTAGAGCCAGGCGATAAGCCACCTCGCCGATCCTGCTGAGGACCTGGAAAGGTCCGATGAAGCGTGGAGACAACTTGTCGCCTCGGCCAAATCTCCGTAATCCACGTCGAGGTGAGACACGCAAGAAGATGTGGTCGCCATCCTCGAACTCTAGTGGCCTCCGCCTCTTGTAAGCGTAAGACTTATGCCGGCTCTGAGCTGTCCTCATCCGCTCCTGGATGACCTGGACCTTCTCTATCATGGCCCGGACCATCTCTGGTCCCACAAGTGCTGACTCCCCAGGGTCTGTCCAGCACAAAGGAGATCTGCAAGGTCTGTCGTACAACGCCTCGTATGGTGTCACCCCGATGGTGGAGTGGTAGATGTTGTTGTACGCGAACTCCACCATGGGTAGGTGGTCCTCCCAGCTGCGACCAAAGTCGAGGACGCATGCGCGGAGCATGTCCTCGAGAGTCTGAATAGTCCTCTTCGTCTGACCATCCGTCTGAGGGTGAAAGGCGGTGCTCAGACGTAGTTGCGTCCCGAACGCCTCCTACAACCCCTTCCAAAGCCGGGAAGTAAAGCGGGCATCTCAATCGGAGACGATAGATGATGGCACACCGTGAAGCTGTGCAATCTCCTAAACATAGAGGCGCCCCAAGCTCTCCACTGATCCCTGCTCTCTGATGGGTAAGAAGTGAGCCGACTTGGTGAGTCGGTCGACAATCACCCAAATGGAGTCGTGACCTTTGAAAGTGCGTGGAAGTCCAGTCATGAATTCCATAGATATGTCATCCCACTTCCACTATGGAACCTCCAAGGGTTGTACCAAGCCTGCTGGTACCTGATGCTCTTCCTTCACCTGCTGGTAGGTGAGGCATCGAGAAACGAACTCTGCCGCAACCTTCTTCATGCCCGGCCACTAGTGCTTTCATCTGAGGTCCTGGTACATCTTCGCCACTCTAGGATGTACCGCCAAAGGAGAAGTGTGAAACTCTCTCAGCACCTCCTCTCGTAAAATGACTGGTACTAAGGTACGCCCTCTGAAAAGGATGTCATGCTCTGCTCCAAGGGAGAAGCCATCAGGTGCCTATCCTGAGGATATCTGTGTATGTCGCGTCTCACAGTCGGCGTCCCCACGCTGTGCCTCTCTGACCCACTGCAGTAGTGGAGGAGTGACTATGAGAGACTGAAGGAAGGTTGCTCCATCTCTATCCACGAAGGATATCTGCAAAGCGGCTAGCTGCTCTGTCGCCTCCTCAAGTAGCTGAATGCCCGTCCTCCTGCCGAGAGCATCGGCTACCACGTTCCCCTTCCCAGGAGTCTAGACTATCTCAAAGTCATAGTCCTGGAGGAACTTGATTCATCGCCACTGTCTCAGGTTCAGGTCCTTCTGAGAGAAGATGTACCTGAGACTCTTATGGTCAGAAAAGACTGTAAAGCGCTCGCCCATTAGATAGTGTCGCCATGTCTTCAGAGCGAAGACCACTGCTTCTAACTCCGGGTCATGGGTAGCGTAGTTCTGCTCATGCGGCCTCAACTGACGTGATCTATAGATGATCATTGCCCGCTCCTGCATCAGGACACATCCGAGTCCGGTCCCTGACGCATCACAGTAGACTACGTACCCTACTCCCTCCTCAGGAAACCTCAAGATAGGTGCGCTGGTCAATCTCTGTCTCAGCTCCTGGAAGCTCTGCTGACATATGTCTGACCACACAAAGGGTTTACCCTTCTTCGTCAAAGCTGAGAGTGGCGCCGCAACTCTGGAGAAGTCCGGCACAAATCTCAGATAGTATCCAGCTAGTCCCAAGAAACTTCGCACCTCTGTCATGCTCTTGGGTGGCTCCCAAGCTAGCACTGCCTCGATCTTCGCAGGATCCACTGCAACTCCCGCCTCAGAGATGACGTGTCCTAAGAAGTGGACCTCACGTATCCAGAACTGACACTTCGAGAGCTTGCCATAAATTTGGTGCTCTCGGAGTGTGTCTAGTACAACCCGTAAGTGGTAGGTGTGCTCCTCCTCAGTCGTCGAGTAAATCAAAATGTCGTCGATGAAGACTACGACAAATCGATCGAGGTATGGCTGAAAGATCCTGTTCATGAGGCCCATAAACACTGCTGGAGCATTGGTTACGCCGAATGGAATAACCAAGAACTCATAGTGGCCATACCGACATCTGAAGACCGTATTATGCACGTCCTAGTCCCGAACTCTGAGCTGATGATAGCCTGACCTGAGGTCTATCTTCGAGAACCACCGTGCTCCCTTGAGCTGATCGAAGAGGTCATCAATCCTCGGTAGCGGATACTTGTTCCTCACTGTCACCTGGTCCAGGCAACGATAGTAGACACACAATCGCAAGCTCTCGTCCGCCTTCTTGGCGAACAATATTGGGGAAGCCCAGGGTGAAACACTAGGTCGGATGAAACTCTTGCCCTGCAAGTCCTCCAATTGTACCTGTAGCTCTCGAAGCTCAGCGGGGGCCATCCGATATGCTGGAGTCGATATCGGGGTTGTCCCGGGGTACAGGTCGATATGAAATTCTACCTCTCTATGAGGAGTTAGCCCTGGAACGTCGTCGGGAAAGACGTCCGCGTACTGATCCACCACTGCAGGAAAACTAGGAATCTGCACTTCAACTACTCCTAGGATGAGGCTAGCCAACTGATGAGTGATGGGTCATCCTCTCCTCTGCAGAAGTCCATCCTGTGCTACGAAGGCTCCCTTCTCGCCGGTGAAGGTGAACCTTCTCCCGTCGGTGCATACACATCGCACCTTGCACCTAATACAGTCAATCTGTGCATGGACTGTAGATAACCAATCCATGCCCAAGATGACATCATAAGGCCTTGACGCCGCTACAAGAAGATCCCAGCCGAAGCTCTTGCCTCCTAGAGTAAGCTCGCACTACCGGTACCAGTGCGTAATTGTCGAGTCTGCTCCCGTAGGAGTCTCTAGCCGTAAGGATCGACCCAACGACTCTGTCGAAATCTCCGAGCTCCGAACAAGGGAAGCGGCTATGAAAGAGTGACTCGTTCCTGTGTCAATAAGAACTGCAGCAAGGGTGGAATAGACACAGATAGTACCTCAAATCATCTCGGGCGCGCTGTGGTCATAGGCCTCTGCTGCCTGGAGTTGTGCCTGTCTATGCCCGCCAGCTCCCTATGGTCGGGGTGGACCTCCTGGTGGTGGTGGTGGTAGAGCCTCAAAGCGTCACCCACCACCTACTACTCGGCTAGCTCCTCTGCCTCGTCCGCCTCCTCCCTACGGACCGCCATGGTCGACCCTGTGCCTCTGCTTGGGTGGCCCCTCAACCGTCTGTTGTTCCTCGGCACGGTGGGTCGGGCAGTCACGAGCCATGTAACCCTACCCGCCGCAAGTGTAGCATTGCCTGACTCTCGAAAGACTGGCTCCACGCTGCGTGACCCGCACTGCTGAGCCAGTGTCCTGAGGTCGTCTGCGTGAGGGTCTGGTCTGCCTGGACCCCTGAGTCATCCGTCGGCTGCCTGCTGCGGAAGACTCTGTTACCTTCCACCCTGCGGTAGGTCTCGCTGCTGATGAAGGCTCAGCAAGGAAGCTCTCGATCAAAAGAGCTCGCTCCAGTACTCTTTCCTGAGTCGGAATGCTGAGGGAGATCAGTGATGCCCTGATCTCATGTCTCAAACCCTGCTCAAAGGTCTGGGCCCGGAAGAATGGGTCTCATACCATGTCGGTCGAGTAGTGAGAGAGATCGGTAAATCTCGCCGAGTATTGGGCGACCGTCAAGTTGCCCTGCCGTAGTTGAAGAATCTCCTGGATGCGCGCCGCACGGAGGGTGGCTGGGACGAACTCCGAGCAGAAGAGGCTCTCAAAGTCCATCCAGAGAAGAGATGCCTCATCGTGCACCTGGAGCATCAAGATCCACCATCGGCCTGCTGCCGCGTGTAGTAGGCTCGCAGCGAGGATCACCATGAGGTCTGCTGGTGTCCTCACAAGCCTGAAAACTTGTACAACTGCCTCCAGCCAGTCCTCGGCTGCCTGGGGGTCCATCTCCTCATGGAACCTAGGCGGTCGCTGGCGCTGGAACTCATGCAGTACACTGAGGCGACGTGCATCGTCAGCGGCTGGTGCTGGAAGCATCGGTGGCTCGGCGGGTAGAGGTACCGTCGGTGCCTCTGCTGTCAAAGGGCCCTGTACCGAGGCCTCGTCGCTCGGCGGGCTGTCGTCACGTACCACTCTCGGAACCCTAGCTGGCTGCCGTCGTGGGGCCATCCTGAAAAGAAACAGGTGTGCCACGGTCAGAACAGTATACCTGGTGAGCTGATACAAAGTAATCACAAAGAAAACTTGAAACACACATGCAATCAATGTTTTCGTGTATTAAGTCGGAATCAGAAGTCAGGGTCCTGGTGTACGGATACGTCGGCCGCCGCACCAACACTGGGATCCCTGGACTGATAACCACACTCAATACGCTTAACATTATTGCTTCACATAGAAGAAAGATCAGAGTCTGCGGTAGAACCGACCACCTCTGATACCAATTTGTCACGACCCGTCCTCGGGGCCCGTGCCGTGACTACCCCAAGCCCGCCTTCCATAGGCCAGGGCTGGCGACTAGCACCAAGGCGTAAATCCCGGTAAAGGGAAGGCATTGTATTTGTAAAGTAAACAAGAACTACAGAGTAAGCAAGCAGAAAATTAAACACTAAGTAAAAACTGGAACAAGCCGTGCTGAAAGTAAAGGGGGCCGGAAATACAAGCCCAACTGTAAAGTACAACTGAAAGGGGAAAAACAGCAACTGAAAGGAAAAGTCGCAGCGTCGAGCCGTCCTCTGGAAATACCACCTGAAGGATGGGTACAGAAAGCCTCCACTGCTCCTCGGGTCCAGTCGACCGCTCCGAGTACGTCCCGCCCAGTGGTCCACCTCCAGGTACCGTCCTGCTCCGCAAGCCTCCACCACGATCAGCGCTGTCCGTCGTCTGCAACCAACACAACATAGTGCGGGCATAGCCCGTGCAGGGGTGAGTATAAGCTACTCAGTAGGGACCCCGAAACCCCCGAAGGTCTCCCATAATCCACAAAGGATAAACCACAAAGGAAAGATACAATCACGAAGTAACATCCGACACGGCTTAGGTATATGCCCATACATATACCTAAGTCATCAATTCTCGATCGGCTCCAACATCCGAGCTCAAGTACAACCCAGTCCACCCAGGAAAGCAAAACATAAACCCACACAGGATAGCACAACACAATCCACAAAGGAAAGCAAACGTAAATCCACACATGATAGCACAACACAATCCACAAAGGAAAGAAAACGTAAATCCACCCAGGATAACACAACACAATCCACGAAGGAAAGTAGAACAAGATTCAGCTCACACAGGTATACTTCTTCGAATGACGATAGAGATGATCACTGATCCATCTAAGTCATCGAACCCACAAAGGATCGATAGGTACTAAGCCCCGCAATGACCCACAAAGGATCTGACCCACAAAGGATCGATAGGTAACTAACCTCCGCAAAGACCCACACAGGATCGGGCCCACACAGGACCTATAGGCGCTGGCCCACACAGGACCGCTGAGCGCTGACCCACACAGGATCGGACCCACACAGGATCGGTAGCACTGACCCACAAAGGATCACTGAGTGTTGTAGTCGTCGCCGTCGAATCCACTGAGGATCTCTGTACAGTCGTCGTCGTCACAGTAGCAGTCGCAGCCAGCTCTAGGGTTCCCGCACACAGCAAGCTCGTTCGGGAGGGTCCGCTCCATGAGCCGAGAGGCTGATACATCAACTGACACATAGTCTAGAGTTGATGTATCCAAAAGTTCTGTATCGGCAACAGGAACTCAACGTCGTAGACGGCGCGTCAATCGGACGCCCGGTCTGAGAGTTATTGGCTTTTTCGTCCCAGGGGCCCGGTTGGTTTTTAAGGCAAAACCAACCCGACCGTACTCCACCTGCGTCCAAAACTCGTGCGGAGTATGCCAAAAGATCCGTCTCACTTAGAGGAAAACAATGAAGTCGATGGCACGTCGATCGGACGTCCGAAGCTCAAGATATGAGCGTTTCCGCTCTGAGGGCCCTTTTGGTTTCGTGTACGAACCAACCCGGCCGAACCCAAAGTATTCCGAAACCTTGAGTGTGATATACCAAAACGGCCGTCTCGATCCAAGGATCGCATTGCCGCTGACGGCGCATCGGTCAGAGGCCCGTAGCTCAAGTTATGAGCAAAAGACCGAAAACGTCCGGAGACGGGGGGTCTGGGCCCGGACCGACCCGGCCCAACCCCCCTGGGTCGACCCGACCCGGGTCCGGGTCCGACCCGGCTCGGCGCGACCCGGCCTGGCCGAGCGGAGGAACCGTGGGGCACTGGCCCCCGCGGGATGAGGTGCCGCAGCCCCGCGTGGGGTCGCGCTGGGTCAACGGACGCGACAAAGCCGCGTCTCGTGAGTGCCAGACCCGCATGGCCATGGGTCCGCTGGCCGCCGTCGCCGCGGCTTCAGCCGCAGCGGCCCTGTCCGGCGGCGCGCCAGGGCACCGCCGGTGGGTTCCGCGGGCCACCGGAGTTGCTCCGGTGGTCCGATTTCGTTTTTGTCTGCGTCGTAGCTCCTCCCGGGTCCCGTACTTCACTGCGGAAACAACGAATCACCTCTACGGCATGTTTTGTCGCCACCCGCCAATCCGCACATCAACAAAGAACTGCGTAGGGTTGTCGAGCCGTGTTTGTTTGGCCCGCACCCTCCGCGTTAGGTGGTAACAATCGGGAAGAAACAAATGGAAACGTAACAAGATACAATTTAATAAAATAAAATTGCACTTGATCCAAGTTCTTTTTTTTAAAAGAAACAAACACGGAAATATAAATTATTTCACAACAAACCCCTACCTCGTCAATTCGTCGCACGCGCTCTCTTCGCGGAATTGATCGTCACGGAAGGAGGCGATCATCGCGTCGCGGAAGGGCGTCACGTCGTCGCGGAAGGGTGTCGCGTCGTCGTGGAAGGGCGTCCCGTCGTCGCGGAAGGGCGTCACGTCATTGCGGAATACGGTGTCGCGTCAATGGACTCCGAGGTTCAAGAACATGTAGATTTAATTATATTAATTAAATCCATGTTGTTATAACCCACAAAGAGATTTAAAAGAAGAAACCCGAAATCTCCTACCTCAAGCACTTGGTGATCAGAGATCGTTGCGGGGAAGAACGTCTCGGAAGAAGCGTCGTCGATCTCCGAGGGTGACGGCGTTCTTCGCGTTCTTCGCGTTCTTCGCGAAGGAGGATGAAGGCACAAAATTTCTTTCAAAAGCCTCTCAACGAGCAATCCTCAAGAAGTCGTGCGTTGGTCTTATTTTATTATTACGCCAACGGATTGTAAACAGGTTAAGAAACGATTAAATTAATTCATAGAATTAATTTAACGAAGTTAACCGCCCAATTAATTGGTGCGTTAAGAATTTAAGAAACGCGTCAGTTGACTTTCATAATGACGGGTTTTCACGGGTGCGTTACTTAGCGGAAAAGAAATGGTGGGGTTCGTGCGGGCCCCACCTCACAAATATCCTACCAAGGGGGTTGGATATTTTTGGATAGCACCCTATCCGCAACAACTCAGCTTAAGCAGCTTTAAGTGGCTTTCAAGTGGCTTTAAGTGAAATAAAATAAAGTTTGTCGTACCAATTATTTTATTTCTTAACTTTAAGCCCAAAAATTAAAAACCACACCCGAGCAAACGCAACTCCGGAAGAGGCGTTTCTAAGCAAATACTGGCACTGCGATTTCATCGGTGCCCTCGGAATTTGATTCCGAGCACCGGTTCAAAAGTTAGAAAAACCCGCTCGTTCGTTCACTGAACGTACCCGAGCCAAACTTCGGAAAATGATTTCGGGTACACCGGGCTCGGAATCAGGTGCCGTCAGAAACTGCGTTCTTGTAAAATTCCAAAGAAAATTAAGAAAAAAAATTCCTTGAAATTTACGGGTCTTTACAATCCCACTTATTTATGGATCAAAAACTAGTGTGATTCATATTGATTTGTTCTCACTGTTTCAATCAAACAAAACTTTGATTCGATCAAAACAAGGAAACATTTGGAGGGAGGCAATCAATCAGATTTATAATCGTCATGACGAATCTCATCATTAGTCAATTTAATAAAATATTTAGTTTGTTTTTTTGTTTTTTTTTTGTTGTTTTATATATAATATATATATATATATAATAAAACATTTTATTAAAAATATATATATTTTTAAAATTATTTTGAAATCATTTTGGAATAAATATTTTTTATGAAAAAATTATTATTCCTAAGGCCTCTATTTATAGAGGAAATAACTTGGGAATAAAAACTCCACAGTCAACGTGGGGTTCTCAAAACCAAAATAATTCCCTCCATCTTTTTTAAAAAAATAACTTCTTTTTCAAGTGAGACCACATTTTTAATAAATAAAAAACATAATAATCCCCCAATTTTATTTATTAGATATTAATTCTTTAGATCACATTGAGATCATTATACATAATAAAGTTGTCTTTCGATTTAAACATTTACTTTGTATCAATATCTCAAAGTATTATTAGATTTACAAGTTTTTGAAACATTAAACTTGTTAAACTTTAAGATAAAATGAAGATTTCATGTAAACAAAGATCTTTCCATCCAATATCTCATTTTGTAGAACTTTTATGGTTATGTGCTTATATCATTTTCATGAACTCTCTAATAAGTAAACTCATTAACTCCTGTAAGAAGTGACACCACTTCTAAGTTCACATAGGTGAAGTATTACAATGTGTTTCCATTATTAAAACACATAACTCATCGAGTCTTAATATTTTGTTAAGAGTTTATAACTTAACCTTTATTTATAATGGACAATATTTACACCTAGTAGTTGGCATTATAATTTTTAATATCAACAATTATCTTTGTAACTTGTTTTTACCCATTGGACACTTTAATTAGGATCTACCTAAAAATGTTAGGTTTCCATTACAAAAATGATTTGTTCTATGGGTTCTGACCCCATATCTTTATTAATTGTATGAATGATCTCTCTCTGCAGAGATTTTGTAAACAAATCCACAAGGTTTTTACATGATCTCACATGGACAATTTTTATGGTACCATATTGTAACAATTGTATCACATAATCATGTCTCAAACTTATATGTCTAGATTTTACATTGTACTTGAAACTATATTCTTTTGATAAAGTTGTTATGCTATCACAATTAATAGAGATAGGAGGCATCGGATTAGGCCACTATCTAATATCCAATAATAGATTCTGAATCCATCTAGCTTCCTTTCAACATGTCGCTAAGGTGATAAAATTCGACTCCATGGTCGAATGTGAAATACATGTTTATTTCTTGCTCACCCAAGAAATAACACAACCTCAAAGAGTAAATAATCATCCATATTTGGATTGATTATCACCAATACTGGTAACCCAACTCACATCAGTGTATCCTTCTAATACAGCTGGATAATCATTGTAGTATAAACTTAAATCTTTGGTATTTCTCAAGTATCCAAAGATTCTTGTTATACATTTCCAATGATCTGCACCAGGAGTTCTAGTATATCTATTGATTTTACATGCTAAAAAATCAACAATAGGTCTAGTAAAATTCATTTCATACATTAAAGAACCAATTCCACTAGAATACTCAAGTTGTGTTATGGATCTTCTCGTATTCATAAATAGTTTAACACTAGAATCAAATAGAGTAACAGCATCCTTTAAACTGAGATGATCAAATTTATTTAACATTTTTTCTATGCGATGAGATTGAATTAAATAATAACCCCCACTATGTTTTATAACTTTAATACCTAGATTAGTATCAACTATTCCAAGATCCTTCATTTTAAACATAAAGGATAAATAATTCTTTGTCTCATATACACCAATCATATTGGTTCAAAAAATTAACATATCGCCAATATATAGACACACAATAATTCTATATTCTTTTGTAAACATTGAATAAACACATTTATCCACATTGTTATGAGTAAATTCATTAGTTAAAATAATAGAATAATATTTTTCAGGCCATTGCATCGAAGATTTTTTAAGTCTGTAAAGAGATTTTACTAGTTTACATACTTTATTTTCATTACCATGTATAATAAACACTTCTGGTTGTTCCATGTAAATCTATTCATTTAAATCTCCATTTTAAAAAGTAGTTTTAACATTTATTAAAGAGACATAAAAATGATTAATTGAATACAATGAAAACAAAATCTTTATTGAAGTAATTCAATCTATAGGAGCATAAGTATCAAAATAATTAATCCCTTCTTTTTGTCTGAAACCTTTAGAAAACAATCTTGCTTCAAAAGCATGAATGTTACCATTGGAATCATGCTTCTTTTTTAAAACAAATTTACAACCAATAGGTTTTGAACCACTTAGTAAATCTATAATAACCCAATTATCATTCCCTATAATGGAACCTATCTCATCATTAATTACTTTTTTCCAGAAAGTAGCATATCTAGAAGTCATAGCTTATTTATATGACTTTGGATCATCTGTTATAGTCAATACCATAGGAAACTTATTCATAAGATTATTATTTTGATATCCTTCTACAAGGAAAACTATGGAACCTGGAGAAATAAAATTTGGATGTAGATGTTTCCCCTTCCTAAGTTTTGTACTTCGTTTAAGTTCAACTCGAGAATCATCATTATTCTCGACTATTGTATTAGAAATAGATGGAGTACAAGAGATAGGGGTATAAGGAATAACCTCCTCTACATCATTGCTATAAAATTTATTTTCAAAAAACTCTACATCCCTTGATTCAACAATGATATTGGATTCCAAATCCATAACTCTATATGCTTTTCTATTTTATGCATATCCAACAAAAACACCTTTAATCGCTCTAGGACCAATTTTAGTTCTTTTAGGATTAAGAACTCTATAGCAAGCTAAAGACCCCCTCACTTTAAAATATAAAAGATTGGGTCTTCTACCTTTCCAAATTCCGTAAGGGGATAACTTAGTTTACCTAGAAGCAATCCTATTATGAATACGACATGCAGCCAATAGAGCTTCACCCCATAAATTTAATGGCAATTTAGATTTATTAGTCGTGAAATTTACCATTTCTACTAAAGTATGATTTTTCATTTTAGCTAAGCCATTTTGTTGAGGTGTGAAAGGAGTATTACTTTGAAAAATTATATTATTTCTCATACATAACTCATTAAATTCATTCATAAAATATTCACCACCTCTATCTAAGCATAATACTTTAAACTTTTTGTTTAGTTGGTTTTCAACTTCATCTATATACTTCTTAAACATATTAAAAGCTTCATCTTTTGTTCTGAGAAGATATATATATAGATATTCACTACAATTATCAAAAAAAGTAATAAAATACTTTTTTCCTCCACATTTAACAAACCATTTAATTCACAAATGTCATAATGTACTAAATCTAATATATCAAAATTTCTCTCAATGCTTTGAAATGGGTTTTTAACTATTTTAGATTCTATACATGTTTCAAAATTATTAAATGCATTCCCAAAGGTAATTAAGTTTAACATCTTCATTACTTTTAATGAACTGTAATTAACATGTGTCAAACGATCATGTCATAAACTAGAGGACTCAATCAAGTAAGAAGAAGATTCAATCATACTATTAATAGACATTTGATACATGCCATCATTTCAGTACCCATTTCCCACAAACATGTCTCCCTTCAACAAGATAACCTTGTCGGAGTCAAATGAAGCCTGAAATCCCTTCTTACACAGAAGATCAACAAAGATTAAATTTTTTTGAATCTTGGGTACATACATCCGATTTAGAAGAGTCAACTTCTTCCCAGAAGTAAAGTATAGTTCTACATTTCGTTGATTAGCGGCATTGATGAATGCATTATTTTCAAGGTGTACTTCTTTCACGATAGTACTTTGTCAAATGTTTTGAACATTGAATGATCCTTGCACACATGCCCCATTGCTCCAAAACCACACCACCGTCACATCTTCATTGAAGTCATATTGACTTTGAATATCATCACAACTATATTTTCTTCAGTCATCATATTTGTAGCGGGTTTGTTCATTTTCTTTCGATAGCGACATTCCCTTGAAAAATGTCTTAGTTTTTGTCGTACTAAGTATTCTCCTTTCTTTTCGGAAGGATTGTCTTTCTTCTAGAATTGTTAACCTTTCTTCTTGACATGTAAGGAAGTGTTTGGTTGTGCCTTTCCCTCAACGATATTAACCTTGGTATCAAATTGTGTAGTTATACCAACATCTCTCAACATGGATTCTTCTTCAATGCGAAGAAGTTTTTGCAATTGTTCCAAAGTCTTTCCACATATGTGGCAATTTAGCAATAATTGCACCAACGTAGAAAGTCTCTGTTGTATTAATTTTAAGGGAAGGAAGCTTATTTTTTATAACTTGGAGCTCATGAGCTTGCTCCAACATCGACTTGTTATCAACCATCTTGAAGTTAAGATACTTCACAATAGGAAATTTAGCAATAATTGCACCAACATGGAAAGTTTCTATTGTATTAATTTTAAGGGAATGAAGCTTATTTTTTATAACTTGGAGCTCATGAGCTTGCCCCAACATCGACTTGTTATCAACTATCTTGAAGTTAAGATACTTCGCAATATGAAATTTATCGGTACATCCTTCCTCAACTTTGTGGTTGAATTCGATTGCATCACATATCTTTCAAGTGAACTTCATTTGACGAAAATAATTATAAAAACGATTTGATGATGTGTTGAGAATATGTCATCGATACAAAGCTCACCGTCTTCACATTTTTTTCTCATTGTGTGAATGTGTTCAATTTGAGCCGCGTCAATGGGTGTGTCGTTGGGGTTTGAAGTAGGTTAGTCGAGAATGGGAGGAAGATTTGGTTCCATAATGTAAAAAACTTCAACACTGTATGGTTCTCGGTGGAAATTTCCTTTGAGGATTTCATCAATATGTTGGGAATGTCGTCGTACACCAAATTCAAACATCCCTACAACGTCAATGTTGGAAGGATATTATTAGAGAATTTCGGTTTGAGTAGATTAGCTTAAACAATCGCGTCGTCCCACTTACAAAGATCAAAAATCGGTGTGATTTACTCCAAATATTTTAAAAAACTCTCTACCCCTTTTTATAATGAGATCAACTTTTTTTTAATAAATAAAAGTCATAAAAGTTATGTGTGACAATATGAAACATTTCGTGGGGCACATAATATTTCACATCGACCATGCATTGAGCATCTCACCGCATAACTTGTCCTGGCATATAACATTTTCTATATTCATAACATATTCAAAATAGAATGATGATACAAATTATATGAGCATCTCACCCCATAACTTGTCCTGGCATATAACATTTTCTATATTCATAACATATTCAAAATAGAATGATGACACAAATTATATGCATTACAAAAGCTCACATCACCAAATATATTTACCAAACAGCCCATTGAATATAGACTTTATCAGTAATTTGACCGAGTTCAGTTTTTATTTCAAGAACACAATGATTCTTGAAAGATAGGGAAAAAAATCCGAAACTTGACACAGAAGGCAAGCATGATCGCATAATGGAAATTCACAAACGCAAATGATATGGGGCGTCGTTAAAATACCTCCGTCCCCGTCTATACCCCTTCAACAGCAAAATCCAACGCCTGGCTCACCGGCGGCCCCGCCGCTTCGCCGTCCTCCTCCACCGAACAGAAAAACGGCTTCTTTCCGGCCAATTCAGAGACCCGTTTTGCCCGCCCCGAGTCCCTCGGGCTCTCAAACTGGGCTCGCCCCGTCCTGATCCTCGGCAGCAGATCCGGCATCTTCATGATCGGCGACGGAGACCCCCCGGCGTCGCCGCCGTGCCTCGTCTTATGAATAACGATACTGGTCGGAATCTCCCACCTCTTCTTCACTCTGCCATCCCTCATCCCATCGCTAAATTTCCCCACGCACGACGCCCGTTTCTTATCGACCCCGCCGCCTACCTCCTTCCCGCTCTCAGGCAAAGATCTCTTCCTCATCGCCGAGCCCGTATTGCTCTGTGTCGTCTGATTATATCTGCTAGCCACGACCCTCCCGCTTTTCGATGGCTTTTTGGACGAACCCGACTTTTCGCAGTCTTTGAAGAGAGCTTTCGGTCGAATCGATGAAAGAATCGCTTCGTCTTTCTTCAAATTTTTGCTCCCCCAACCTGTTGTACCCGTCGGTTTTGAGGTCTGGATTTTAAAAGATGCTGTTTTTCTCGATTTGGGGCTCAGGCTCGGGTTTTTCCCTGGTTCGTTCGCCGCCTTCTTCTCGTCGATGTCCTGTAGCTTCCAGATGCAGGACTTCCGGCGATTCTGGGCCGACGGCGCCGGCGTTACATCCACCCTCCTCGTCGCCGGCGTCTTCCCGAGGATCTCCTGCGGACCTACGCTGGCCCTGCCTCTCCGAACTCCGGCGAGAATCTCCGACGGACCCATGCTGACCGCCCTCCTCGGAGTTTTCTTCTTAACGGTTTCCTTCACCTCACCGTTCGGACTGCGATTCTTCTCCATGAACTTAGCCGCGACAGTCCGTCTTCGCCTGTGGCCTGTCTTCGCGTCCCTCTCTGCTTTCTGGAGACGAAGAGCTTCCAGTCTTGACATCAAACGACTGATTTCCATCTGGATCACCTCGATTTCGTCGTCAATCCTTCTCTCGTCATCTCGAGGACATTCTTCAGGCTTGGGAACGATCTGTTCGGGTCTGGATTGCGAGTTCTCGATGGCGGAAAGCGGGTTCGCCGGCGCAGGAAATCTGCAAGGAACAGGGGATGAGACCATCGCTGGGCTTTGATTCTCCTTGGAATCGGATTCGGACGGAAGGAAGAAGACGGGTTGGGGAGGGGACCAGGAAGGGGGTTTCATGGCCAACGGTGCCATGTCTTGATGGTCGCCTTTGTCGAAGGCGGCGTTGTTCCAGATTTGAAGGTGTGGCGTGGACATGGCATCCGGGTACTCAAAAATACAGGCTTGATCGCCCTCTGCGCTCTGCATTTACTAAGCGTTACTGTGAAGACAGATTAATGGCGGAGGAAGTGGAGGAGGGGAGATGAAATCGTGGCTCTGTTTTTCCGCAGCGTGTGTTTTTTGTGAATCTTGATCTTTCTTGGAGCGCAGTGGCGAAAAGGTAGAAAAAGAGGGTATGATTTTGTATGAGAGCCTTCTGACCGTTGGATGAGAAAAAGTAGACGTTGGGCGCCGGTCCATCCTCTCCGCTGGCTGTTAAACGGCTCGTTTGGGACGCTCCGATTTGAATTAAAGTGGAAAAACTGCCCGTGTACATTGTTGTTATTATTATTATTATTATTATTATTATTATTATTATTATTATTATTATTATTATTATTATTATTATTATTATTATTATTATTATTATTATTATTATTATTATTATTATTATTATTATTATTATTATTATTATTATTATTATTTTAAGTATACTGTCCGGTTATTAATCCGTCTGGGTTTGGATTCATATCATAGAGTACTGTAAACCTGAATATATTTAAATGATATTTTTTAATAATATTATAAAAAAAATGATATATCCTAATTCCGGTTTTAAACGGGTTTTACCTTAAAAACAATAAAAAAAATTAAAAAATAAACATAAATAGGTATTTGAACAAGTTAGAGTTGTTAATTAGTATTGAATCTTCGGTTTGGGTTAGGATTCAAGTATAGTTAAACAAATATTAAATGGTTTTAGGTTTGTTTATATCGAAACGGGTTCAAATTCGCATCATCTAAGAAAATGCATGCCTCGGTGCATATGCTCCTCATTAGCACATGCTCGAAGCCCCGTTGTCGTCATCCAACAAGCCACCCATTCCATCATTGGGGTAGGAACACTGTTGATTGTCATACACATCGTCATACATCGCCGAGAGACCACGAGCATCACCTTTGCCAAACAACCACGCCACCAAAACAACAACCAACATGCAAGAAAAATGTCACCCACAATGAGGAGCGCCAACAAACCAGCACCAACACAACACATCCACCACCAAAACCGAATCCACCCGAAGCACGATCATCTCCCTATGGAGCATTGGCTTCACACCCTTGCTCACTCCCACCTTCACAATGAATGCCAATTTGTTGGTAGTGACACTACTACAAAATAGGGTTTTATCACTATACGCCGTTGAGATATCGCGAGCATCACCTTTGCCAAACAATCACGCCATCAAAACAACAAACCAACATGCAAGAAAAATGTCAACCCACAATGAGGAGCGCCAACATACCAGCGCCAACACACCACATCCGCCACCAAAATCGAATCCGCCCGAAGCACGATCATCTCCCTATGGAGCATTGGCTTCACACCCTTGCCCACCCCACCCCCTTCACAATGGATGTCAATTTGTTGGTGTTGACACTACTACAAAATAAGGTTTTATCGCTATACGTCGCTGAGAGACCGCGAGCATCACCTTTGCCAAACAACCACGCCACCAAAACAGCAACCAGCGTGCAAGAAAAATGTCACCCACAATGAGGAGGGCCAACAAACCTGCACCAACACAGCACATCCGCCACCAAAACCGAACCCGTCTGAAGCACGATCATCTCCCTATGGAGCATTAGCTTCACACCCTTGCCCACCCCCACCCTCACAACGGATGCTAATTTGTTGGTGCCGACACTACTACAAAATAGGGCTTTATCACCATTATTGTTGCTAGGTTTCGAACCTTGGACCCCCACCTCACGCATTTGCGCATTTTTCACTTGCCTACATTGTTTTGTTTTGCATTTTATGATATATCTATATATTTATATATATTTCGTTACATTTTTTATCCACACACACACACACAGAGAGATATATTTAAATACATATTTAAAGTATGTTTTGTATGTGTGTTTTATAAATAAATAAATAAATACACACATATGTGTGTGTGCGCGCGCGTTCGCGCATATATAAATATAATTATACATATTTATATTTATTTACACATATTATATATTAATATTTATGTATATATATATTAGAATATGTAGATAAACATATATATGTTTGTCAATACACACACAAATATGTTTATATACATAAACATTATATATACATTAATTGTATATGTATATGTATATAAATATTCATACATTTGTATTTTAAATAAAATGGATATTATTTTTTATTTAGATGAGGTTTATATACTGATAAATATATTTTATAAGTAAATATGTTTAATTATTTATTTATAAAATTAAATTTTTATGGGTGAATATATAAAAAATATGCATATATTTTTATATATTTATAAAATTTCAAAACCACAATATCAATATGAATGTAAGTCCTAGGAATAAATTTAGTTCCCGCTGAAAACAGGCAAAAAGACCTCCTTAATTGAGGTTGAAATTCCATCGAATGTTAAAAAATTGGGGTACCCCGACTAAAAATTCAGTTTTGGAGGCCTTTTAGATATTTTTGGCTTTGAAAATGTCACGACCCGTCCCCCGGGGCCCGTATCGTGACTACCCCAAGTCCGCCTTCCATAGGCTAGGGGCTGGCGACTAGCAACAAAAGCGTAATTCCCAAAAAACTGGGAAGACATTGACTTTATAAAACGTAACACACACTACCAGAGTACAAGCGGAAGCAAGCACTAAGTAAAGTAGTATAACAAGTGTGTTGAAAGTACAAAGGGCCGGAAATACAAGCCCAACAAAAAGGTACAACTACAACTGAAGAAAGTACAACTGAAAAAGACAAACAACTGAATGGTGAAAGCAGCTCCTGGATAGTCCTCCGGGTTCCTACCTCAAGGGTAGGTACAGATGTCCTCCTCAGCACTCCGCGTCTATCGGTCTGCTCCGTGTGCCGTCACGTTGAGTGGTCCACCTCCAGGTACCGTCTAGTCCTGGCGCTTTCGGCCTCCGTCAGCGTTGTCCGTCGTCTGCATCCAACACAACGAGGTGCGGGTATAGCCCGTGCAGGGGTGAGTATAACGATACTCAGTAGGGACCCCGAGACCCTCAAGGTTTCACAAAATCCGACAAGGATAAACCACAAAGTATGATTTCAACGGATAACCATTACTTAGGTATATGCCCATACATATACCTAAGTTATCAAGTAACTCATCTCAATCATGAGGAAAACACAAAGGTCATTGACTCAGCTCAAACCAGGATTTTTATTCACGAAGTCAAAACCACGGCTGCTGGAGAACTCCTCCTCTGTTGAGTACAGTGGGTTTACCGCTACAACCAAATGCTTCCCACTAACCTTGGACTGCTGAAGTAGTCCACTTGTCGATTACTGTGGGTCTGCTGCTACAACCAAGTGCTTCCCACCATGAGTCTGCCGTTACAACCAAGTGCTCCCCCTCATAGCCTATAGAGGCACTCTTTCTGTCGAGCACTGCGGGTTTGCCGCTACAACCAAGCGCTCCTCCGCTGTGGGTCTGCTGCTACAACCAAGTGCTCCCCACTGGACCATCAGAATCACTCCGAGTCGATCGATCAGCAGTCGTCAAGTCTCAGCCAGCTACTAGGTCTCTGCAATCTGCTCGCTCGTCACCGGGAGGGTCCGCTCCACGAGCCTCAAGCCGATACTCCAAGTGTCACGAAGTCTCACATAGAAGTATCACAAAGGACCGCCTCGTCATAGGGGTCTCAACGCAACAGACGGCGCGTCAAACGGACGCCCGGTCTGTGAGTTATTGGCTTTTCCGTTCCAAGGGCCCGATTGGTTTTTAAGCTAAAACCAACCCGACCATACTCCAATCTCATTCGAATATACGTGGATTATGCCAAAAGAACCGTCTCATCAAAAGGAAACCAACGTAGTTAACGACACGTCAATCGGACGTCCAGTCCTTAAGTTATAAGCGTTTCCGCTCCGAGGTCCCGGTTGGTTTCGGTTTCGAACCCACCCGACCGTTTTTTCAAAGTCGTCTAAAACTCACTTAGAGTATCACAAAAGGACCGCCTCGTCGTAAGGGTCCCAGTGCCGCAGACGGCACGTCGATCGGACGCACGGTCGTGAAGTTATTCACATTAAAGTGAAACGGGCCCGACCCATCAAGTTCAGTGGGCTGGTGGGTTGGGGCAACCCAGTTTTGGCGGGTCCGACCTGGTGAATCGCGCGGCTCGGCCCGGCCCGCCGCGGTGTGACGCGGCTGGCCGAGCGGTCCGGGGGGGCGCGACCCCCCGCTTTCCCGAACCGGCTGCGCCGAGTGGAAGTCCAAAGGTTTAAAGTGGGTTGTCAAAAATTAAATAAAGGGGAGTGTTAATGGGGAGTTAAAGGAAGATGAAAGGATTAGGGCTCGTGTGGGCCCCACCACACTAATTGCTCTCATGGGAGGTTATGTGGGTGTGGGACCCACCCCTAACTTCCCATTGTAGGAATTAACCAACATCTTTAAATAAAATTGTGTGCTACAATTTTATTTATTTTATTCTAAATCCCCTAAAATTAACTCTCAACCCGCATAAAACACACCTGCGGTAAAGATCCCCTTAAGCGAATACTGACGCTGCGAGTTCATCGGTGTCATCGGTTTTCAATTCCGAGCACCGGTTCAAAAGATAGAAAAACTCGCACGTACGTTTACTGAACGTACCCGAACAAAACTTCAGAAATTGATTCCGGGCACACCAGGCCTCGAAATCAGGTGCCGTCAGAAACCACAGACTCGTAAAATTTCCAAGAATTAAGAAAAAAAAATTCCTTGAAATTTCCGGGTCTTTAAATTACTCCCACCTCAGGGATTTACGTCCCTATAAAGCTACAACACACACTAGGGAAGCAAATGGGAGTACTGAACATGAATCTGAGCTTCCCGCTCCCATGTGCTCTCCTAGAGGTTCCCCTACTGCCAGCGAATGCGCACCATAGGAATCGAACATCCACCCAAGACCCGTTCCTGTCGATCCTCAATCTCCACAGGAACCTTCGTGAAAGTCTCCTCGTGGTCGATGATGTGGGACGGGTCGTGCACGCATCTCCTCAGCTGAGATACATGGACGACGTCGTGCACCCAGTGCAACTGAGGTGGAAGGGCCAGGCGGTAAGCCACCTCGCCTACTCTACTGAAGAATTGGAGGAGTGACTGCAGATAGGCTACACCATCCCTATCTACAAAGGATATCAGCAACGCGGCGAGCTGCTCTGTCGCCTCTCCTAACAGCCGAATGTCTGAACTCCTGCTGAGAGCATTCGCTACTACGTTCCCCTTCTCAGGAGTATAGACTATCTCGAAGTCATAGTCCTAGAGGAACTCAAGCCATCACCGCTGTCTCAGGTTCATATTCTTCTGAAATAAGACACACCTCAGACTATTGAGATTGAAGTGAACCGTAAACCATTCGCTCAACGAACAATGGGTGAGACTAGCCAATTGTAAGAACTCGTCTTCACCCTTCTTCGCCTACGTTCTACAAGAGCTGCTAAGATTTCTCATTTTCCGAAAAGGGAAATCCGGTCTCATCTCCTGGATGAACCACGTCCTTTTCCTAATACAGTCAATCCTGACATGAACAGTACAAATTCATGTCGTGGATGACGTCGTAAGGCCTCGACACTACTACCAAGAGATCCAACCGTTATTCTCGCCTCCAAGGGTTGAGTCACACTGTCGGCATTAGTGTGTGGTCACTGGGTTTCCTCCAGTAGGAATCTCGAAAGTGAGGGTCAAGTCAATAGTTTTAACCGGAACCTCTTAGTATTAACCACACAAAAAGGAAGGAAATGAAAAGTCACAAGTACAAGTGTCTTTTATTACTGCAGCTCAAAGTACAAAGACACATAACAACCACAAACAACAACATCAAAGAAGCTAGAAGCACCAAGAACAAAGGCCTCCATGCCTGAAACTAGTCCCACTCCTGTCCACCTACTTTCGGAGCTCCATAGTCGTATGCTTCATCTACCTGAAGTTGTGCTCTCCCCTGTCCACCTATTCCCTGTGGTCGGGGTGGACCTCCTGGTGGTGGTGGTGGCAACACCTTGAAGCGTCGTCCACCACCAGCTGCACGACCAGCTCATCTGCCTCGGTCTCCTGCTCCTTGCGGTCCGCCTCGATCGAACCTATGCCTCTACCTCGGAGGTCCTTCATCTATCTTTTGATCGTCTGTATGGCGGGTCGGACAGTCACATGCCATGTGACCAAGCCCGCCGCAGGAGTAACACTGTCCGCTCCTGTAAGTTGTTCTCCACCCCAGGTGCCTCGCACACACGATCCTGAGTCATGTGGTCGACCACCTGTGGGTCTGGTCCTCTTGGACCTCTGCGTCATCTGTCTATTTCCAGCTGTAGAAGACTTCACTACATGTCGACTAGTGGTGGGTCCCGTTGCTGATGACTTCTCAGCAAGGAAACTCTCCACCAGGAGGGCTCGCTCCAACAACCCCTGTCTGCGTCAGGATGCTGTGGGAGATAATTGAAGCTCTAATCTCTCACTTGAGTCCCTGCTCAAAGGTCCGGGCCCTGAAGAACGGGTCCTGTACCATATCTGTGGAGTAGCGCGAGAGGTCGGTGAACCTCACTGAGTACTGAGCTACACTCATGCTGCCCTATTGCAGATGAAGTAGCTCCTGTATCCGCACCGCTCGAAGGGTGGCTGGTACAAACTCTGCCCGGAACAGGCTCTCGAAGTCTTCCCATAGAAGTGTCGCCTCGTCATGCATCTGAAGCATCAGGCTCCACCATCTGCCTGCTACTTCCTGAAGGAGGCTGACAGCAAGGATCACCATGAAGTCTGTTGGTCTCCCTACTAGCCTGAAAACTCTCACCACAGCCTCCAGCCAATCCTCAGCCACCTGTGGGTCCGTATCTCCCCGGAACCTGGGTGGTTTCTAGCGCTAAAACTTGTGCAGTGCGCTCAAGTGGCGTGCATCGCCTGCTGCTGGGGCTAGTGGCATCGGTGGCCCAACGGGTGGAAGTACCGCTGGTGCCTTCGCTGGTGCCTCAACTGGAAGAGGGCCCTGTACTGAGGCCTCGTCGCTCGGCGGCCTGTCAGTACAAACAACTCTCGGGGCCCTAGCTGGTCGTCCGTGGGGAGGCATCCTGAAAGAACAGATGTGACATGGTCAAACGACCATACATGGTGAGATGACCTGGTTTGAGCTGACTTAAAAAAAGACTTTTGAAAACACACATGCAATTAGTGTTTTCATGCACTGAGTCGGAACTTAGAAGTTAGGGTCCTGGTGTATGGATACGTCGGCCGCCCGCACCAACATAGGACTCCCTGAACTGAAAACTACACTTAGTACCCTTAACACTATTGCTTCACAGAAAGAAAAATATCAGAGTCCTAAGTTCTGCGGTAGAACCGACGTCCTCTGATACCAATTTGTCACGACTCGTCACCCAGGGCCCGTATCGTGACTACCCCAAGCCTGCCTTCTATAGGCCAGGGGCTGGCGACTAGCACCAAAGGCGTAATTCCCTAAAAACTGGGAAGGCATTGCCTTTATAAAACGTAACACACACTACTAGAGTACAAGCAGAAGCAAACACTAAGTAAAGTAGTATAACAAGTGTGCTGAAAGTACAAAGGGTTCGGAAATACAAGCCCAACAAAAAGGTACAACTACAACTGAAGAAAGAACAACTGAAAAAGACAAACAACTGAATGGTGAAAGCAGCTCCTGGATCGTCCTCCGGGTTCCTACCTGAAGGGTAGGCACAAATGTCCTCCTTAACACTCCGCGTATATCGGTCCGCTCCGTGTGCCGTCACGCTGAGTGGTCCACCTCCGGGTACCATCCAGTCCTGGCGCTCTCGGCCTCCGTCAGCGTTGTCCATCGTCTGCATCCAACACAACGAGGTGCGGGCATAACCCGTGAAGGGGTGAGTATAACGATACTCAGTAGGGACCCCGAGACCCTCAAGATCTCACAAAATCCAACAAGGATAAACCACAAAGTATGATTTCAACAGATAACCAATACTTAGGTATATGCCCATACATATACCTAAGTTATCAAGTAACTCATCTCAATCATGAGGAAAACACAAAGGTCATTAACTCAGCTCAAACTAGGATTTTTATTCACGAAGTTGAAACCACGGCTGCTGGAGAACTCATCCTCTATCGAGTACAGTGGGCCTGCCGCTACAACCAAGCGCTTCCCACTAACCTTGGACTGCTGAAGTACTCCACCTGTCCAGTACTGTGGGCCTACTGCTACAACCAAGCACTTCCCACCATGAGTCTGCCGCTACAACCAAGCGCTCCCCCTCATAGCCTACAGAGGTACTCCTTCTGCCGAGTACCGCGGGTCTACCACTATAACCAAGCCCTCCTCTGCCGTGGGTCTGCTGCTACAACCAAGCGCTCCCCACTGGGCCATCCGAATCACTCCGAGTCGATCGATCAGCAGTCGTCAAGTCTCAGCCAGCTACTAGGTCTCTGCAATCTGCTCGCTCGTCACCGGGAGAGTCCGCTCCACGAGCCTCAAGACGATACTCCAAGTTTCACGAAGTCTCATGTATAAGTATAAAAAAGGACCGCCTCGTCATAGGGGTCTCAACACAACAGACGACGCACCAAACAGAAGTCCGGTCTGTGAGTTATTGACTTTTCCGTTCTAGGGGCCCGAGTGGTTTTTAAGCTAAAACCAACCTGACCATACTCCAATCTCATCCGAATCTACGTGGAGTATAAAAAAAGAACCGTATCATCAAAAGGAAACCAACGTAGTTGAAGACACGTCAATCGGACGTCCGGTCCTTAAGTTATAAGCGTTTCCGCTCTGAGGTCCTGGTTGGTTTCGGTTTCGAACCAACCTGGCCGATTTTCCAAAGTCATCCAAAACTCACTTAGAGTATCATAAAAGGACCACCTCGTCATAAGGGTCCCAGTGCCATAGACGGTGCGTCGATCGAACGCATGGTCGTGAAGTTATTCACATTAAAGTGAAATGGGCCCGGCCCGTCAAGCCCAGTGGGCTGGCGGGTCGGGTCAACCCGGTTTTGGTGGGTCTGACCCGGCCGACCGAGCGGCTCGGCCTGGTGGGCCGAGCGGTTTGGGGGGGCGCGACCCCCAACTTTCCCGAACCGGTGGTGCCGAGCGATGCCGCCCTCCTACCCGGCCGGCCGAAGCCGGTCGGCTTCTCCAGAGCGAGCGGCCTGCTTGGGCGGGCCGCTGTCCTCCGCGCGCGGTGCTAGGTGGCACCGCGGTCTCCTCCAACCCGGCCGGCCAACGAGCCGACCGATTCACCCGCCGAAGCGGCCCGCGGAGCACGGGCCGCGGTCCTCCGCAGCGCGGCGCCCTCATGGCGCCGCGGTTCCTTTGGCACGGCCGGCTATGAACGGCTGGTTCTTCCTTGGCCAAGAGGCCAGCGATTGCAGGCCACGGTTCTTCTGCACGCGGCCGGCGCGTAGCCGCCGCCTTCTCCCATCGGCGCCTCTTCCAACACGCATTTTTTGTGAACCAAAACAGGAACACATCGAAGGGTCGTCGGGCCGTGTTCGTTCGGCTCGCGCCCTCCGCCTTAGGCGGTATCATAAAGCCAAATACAAACTATGATTCCCAATGAAGAACGAGGTACAAAATATTCACTTCAAATTGTACAAACCCCTACCTCGAAATAAGGTGCGTTCGCAGACGAAGTCGCGGGGAGGCGACATCAACTCGTTGATGTCAGGGAAGAAGGAGCTGAGGATGGTGTGTCGTCGGCGTTACTTACGGGTGGATCCTTTCCCTTTGGCTTGGCCAAAGATTAAAGGAGATGATCGTCGTTCTTCGGGGGTTCTTCGTCGAAATAAGAACCCTATTCTTTTATTTCTCAAGAGTTCTCCCCAAAATATTTTCCAACCAAAATAATAATAAGGCCCTATCATAATATAACATTGCCATGTACTTTCAAATTAATTCAAAATGTAAATTGAATTAATTAAGGCATTAGAGTTGGAAAAATTAATGGATGGGAGATGGAGAGGCTCCACATTTAAGTGGAAGTCCAAAGGTTTAAAGTGGGTTTTCAAAAATTAAATAAAGGGGAGTGTTAATGGGGAGTTAAATGAATATGAAAGGATTAGGGCTCGTGTGGGCCCCACCACACTAATTCCTCTCATGGGAGATTATGTGGGTGTAGGCCCCACCCCTAACTTACCATTGTAGGAATTAACCAACATCTTTAAATAAAATTGTGTGCTACAATTTTATTTATTTTATTCTAAATCCCCTAAAATTAACTCTCAACCCGCATAAAACGCAACTGCGGTAAAGACCCCCTTAAGCGAATATCGACGCTGCGAGTTCATCGGTGTCCTCGGTTTTCAATTCCAAGCACCGGTTCAAAAGATAGAAAAACCCGCACGTACGTTTACTGAACGTACCTGAACAAAACTTCAAAAATTGATTTCGGGCACACCGGGCCTCAGAATCAGGTGCCGTCAAAAACCGCGGACTCGTAAAATTTCCAAGAATTAAGGAAAAAAATTTCCTTGAAATTTCCGGGTCTTTACGGAAAAATAAAAAAGAGGGATTCCATCTATCACTAGTGTGTAGAGCTTGTCGCAGACTTCGATTTGATAAGTGGTAGAGCCCAAACGGATATCCAGATCAAAAGTTATGACCATTTGAAGTTCAAGTTATGTTTTCAACTTATTTTCGATATTTTATTAATTTTTTGATTTTTTTATACTCAAATTGTTATTAAATGACTATTACTCAATAATAATTATCAAATTATTAATTAAAAAAATATTTTTAATTATTTGATAAGTCATTTTCACTAATTATCTTATATATTAAGTGTAAATTCCTATTTAGCTTTATCTAAAACATATTTAAATATATATATATATCTATATATTATATTTATATCAATATAAATATATTTATATATTTATATATTATTTTTAATGTTTTTTTTAAATATACTCTTTATCAACGCTAGTAAAAAACCACTGATGAAGGGGGATTCTTTAACAACGCTTATTAAAAAACGCTGATAACGGGGTTTTTCTAACAAAGTTAAAAAAAGCGCTGATAAAGGGGTACTTTTATCGGTGCATTTTTTAGGGTTGTGAAAGGGTTACGCTATGAAAACCCGTTTTGTGGTAGTGTAAAATGACGCTAATAAAATCATTTTTTAACACTAAAAAAGAGTTCATTTTTTTGATGTTTTTTATCCCCGACAAAAGACACTCTTTATTGACGCTTTTTTATGTGGACAAAAAACACCATTTGTTAGCGCTTTATTTAATGGTGATAAAAGTCACAATTCATAAAAAAACATTTTATGTGCTATTAAATGTCATATTATAGTATATAAATATAAAGAATATATAAAATAAATTTTCTTAAATATATATATTATGTGCTTAGGAGTACAATTACAACATAACACACACCACATATAAAAATTTAATTATATTAATATATATTTTAACATATTAACATCTAAAATGTTTGTTTAAATATATAAACCATATAAAAATAAATATCTCTTCTCTATTTTATTTTAAATAAAAATTTATCCATTTTATTTATCTTATAAAATACATAAATATATGTATACATAGAAAAGTGTGTATTTTTTTGAAAAGTTAGGGACGAAACCCTTTTATTGAAAGATAAAAAGAGAGAGAGAGACAAAGGATGGGGTTAAACAAAGAAAACTACACTCATAAAAAGAAACAACAGTTATAGACATAACATTTTTCAAATCTCAGCTCTAATCTTGCATTCTTCTCGAATAACATTCCAATTTACTCGTCCATGACCACGACCTCTAGGATGGTGACCAATCCTCCAAGTTTTCATTTGCTTCTAGTGGCCTTCAATGCCACTTTCCTCCAAGTCAAATCTCCCAACCTCTGATTGAACCTCCACCGTCTTATGTGGGTCATCAAGTTAGGAAACCTCACTACCTTTCATCTGCACCTTTTCTTCCTACACTCCACCTGCTTGCTCATCATTAATAGAATCAAACACACCATAAAATTTTTGAGTGGTCACCTGAGATTTGATTAAAGTTTCAAGTGATACTTTATCATTGGATTCTAAAACGCTCACATCCATTGGGTAAGAGCACCTGACTTCTGAAAATTCAATAGCTATTGGAGAAGGCAAGTGCATTTTCCCAACATTTACCCGACACTTCAAAAGTGTAAGAAGTAACCACCTGCTCGATCTCATGTGGTGCTTGAGTTTGAGGTGCTAAAACACCCACACCAAATGAGGAAAAGGACTTTTCATCCCTTCCAGATTCCCCCTGATGGATGATAAATCCTATTCCTTTGCACCAATCATGCTCTCTAAATCCCAAGACTTCTTTTCCAAGGAGGGAATGAGACTCAAATCACAATAAAGAACCCCAAAATATGGAACAAGAGGGTCAAAAATAACAAAAGAACCCTCAGCCTGACCTGCAGAACTTTCCTGAAGTCCAGGTGCATCCTTCATGGCTTTAGTTTTCATAGGAGTTTCAGCATCCATTTTTTTCTTGCCATTCGACGCCCTTTAGGAAATCATCTGTTCTTGCCTAAGTTGTTTTCCGGCCAGATCATGCGTAGATTCTTCATCAAAGGATTGATCATCCTTAGGATCTTTATTCAGTACACCAACCAAAACCTGGTGGTCACCCAAGATCCCACTGCCCATATCACACGACGATTGGGTCAAAGTCTCCTTATATAATTAATATCTGTGTGTGTTTTTGTGTTAATAAACACATATATATTTATGTTTATATTCTAATATATGTAAATGAATAATATATATATTTACATATTAAACAAACACAAATATATGTGTGTGTGTAAACACACGAACACACAAACACGCACACACACAAGCATATATTTTATAAATGTATTTAAAAATGATCATATAAATATATGGATAAAAAATATATATGTAAGTATATATAATTAAATAGAAATATCATAAAATATAGAAGAAAACAAGATAGAGAAGTGGTGAGATCATTCATTTTGCACATTTAGGTGTCAGGTTCAAATCCACATGCGCATGAATGAGAAGGGAGGGGGGGCAACGATCGAGCGTTGAGGGAGGGGCGAGTGCTAACAAAGAGGGTGTAGGCGGGCATTTCACATGACCAGGAGCGGGGGGGGGGGGGGGTCATTTAAAAAGTGGGGTGGGGGCATGAGCAGAATATCTAAATATTTGAAAAAAAATATTTTTATAATTTTGTCATCACTTTTTTTAGAATTCATAAATGTACCCTTTATCCACAATAAAAAAGCACTGATAAATAAACCTTTTATCAATGCTAAAAAAGTACCGATAAAAATGACCAACTTTTAAAGGTTCTTAGAATGCCAACACTTTTATAGCATCAACAAAACCCATCTTGAGAATTGATAAAGAGAAATTCTGTAGTAGTGATGGGATCCAAAAAACATATGAAGGATACACTTCCACCAGGAAGAGACCTACTAATTCCAAAAAATACCACATTTATCACAAAGAAATCCAAAGACAAAATAGGATGATGACCAGAACAAAAAAGATTAAAGTCGACTCCAGATTCTTTTTTCCATTAGAACTCCTTTCGAGGAAAAAATTCACCCTCATAGATGCACAAAATAACGAGCAAACCCACCAGTGAATCATACATCTCAGGGTCATAGAAGTTCAAACAAGGCCACTCCGAGGTGTAAGTACACTAAAGGAACTAATCAATATCATACTTGGTAGGATTTGGTTTAATTTGATTCAGAAACTCCACTTAGGGCTGGAGTCAACACAATCTTAAGCACTAGAAAATAAAAGACACTAAGGTTATGCTATATTTATTAATTATAATATTTATTATTTATTTGTTTTATATTATCTACATTGGAATTTGAACATAAAAAAGTTGAAGAATCCCAAGATTTTCCACTCTTTATTTAAAGAGACAAAACACTTCATTTAAAGAGGTGCGAATCTTCATTGAAAGGGCTGTAATTCTTTATGTGTTGGAGAATTTTGGTATTTGACAAACATCTTTATAATTAAGATTATTTACACACTCATTTTTTAATATAGTGAGAATATCCATTTTCCCCCATCATAGTGAAGAAACACCCAAACTTTCTATCAAGGTTATTTCTAATAGTGTTATGTGGAATCCTCAAGGAGGCCTGTTTTTTCCTACTAGTAACATAGTGTGGGGAAGATCCAATCCTTAAGGATAGTGCATTTTCATAACTTGGAACACTACCATCTTACTCTATTTTTCCCCCAAAAGTCTTAAGGATTTAGCCTCATGAAGATGGATTCTGAGTCCTTGAAGGTCATGAATCAATACATGGTCAAGATCGATCGGTTTAATGACAATAACTTCCCCCAATAACAAGATTAGATAATGTTCCTTCTTATAGTGTTAAAGACGTTTTATATACTAGAACCAAATCTTCATCATACCCCCAATGAGCACTGTCAAAATCCTGACGACACTCCCACTAACATGAAAAAAGTCGAACACATTCACACAATGGGGGAGAAAAATGTGAATATGATGAGGTTTTGGGTCAAGGAAATATTATCAACACATCACCAAATCTTATTTATGAGACTATTTTCCCCAAATGAAGTTTTCTTAAGTCATTTTGGATGCAATCTAATTCAAGTACAAAGATAAGGAAGAAGGTAGCAACAAGTTTATTATTTAAAAATATCTTAAATTTATGATGGTTGATAATAATATGATGTTAAAGCAAGTTTATAAACTCCAAGTTATCATAAAAAAACTCTTTCCCCTCAAAATTAATGTACTAGAAACTTTTTAAGTGAAATTATTTCTAAGTTAACACCTATGTGGAAAGAATTTTGTAAATCACTCATTAAAAAGAGTGATGATATTTCTTTGGAACTGTTGGAGTGGTTACTTAACAAATTATTTACAATACCATATATTATCTTTTTATAACATATTTACACACATTTATTAATAATATTTCATTATTTTTATTGTTTTGGGTGCGTTCATTTCATGGTTTCATGGTGGGTTTATTTGTATATAATTATGGATTTTCTTGTCAAAATGAAATAATACTCCAGAAGTGGAATGAAATGGTATTAATGCACTTCCAAAAGTTTAAATGGTTCCATATATCCATTTTTTATTTCTAACATGAGGATGATTCATTTGATAAAACGTTAATGATAATTGTTTATTTTATTATGATAGTTTTTATGACCATCATGAATTAGTTTCATTTTATTTAATATTATGTCTATATATTAGTTATAGAACATGAAATAAGTTATAATATACTTATTAAAATCTTATTTAACCATAATAATAGTTTTATGACCAGCCTTGATGACGGTAACAAAAAACAAAAACTCATTATCCACAGAGACAACTAATCGCCATAATTTAGACAATGGTTTTGTTTCATTGAATAAGAGAATATGAGAAAATAAATGGATATGACATATTACATTAGCAACATAAAATTCTAGTATATACATAATACTAAAGTTATTATGACTTTATAGATGAAGGAGGTGAGGAGAAAATAGAAGGAAAATAAATTAAGAGACATGGTTTGAAAAAATTACCTCTTGAATATCACCTCCTCGAAGGCCCCCTTAAGGACATTGGAATTGGTATTTTGGTGAGACCATCACCTCTACAATATAGATAGAGAAGTGGTGAAGAGAATTTGGAAGAGGATGGTTGATCTATAAGACTCAAGGTGGTGAAATGAAGAGAAGGAAGAATTTCCCTTTTATAATTGATATGATATGATCTTTAGGAATTTCTCAAAATATTAAAAATATAATAAGACTATTCTAGAGCCATAAGAATCCAAATAGCCTCTAAATGTACATGGGATGAAATTTTTGACCCCACCTTATCCTTTTTGGGATTTTTTAATTTTTAATGATTTTTAAATAATTTAATAAAATATTATATTCATGAAATATCATTATTGTCAAATTTAATACTACTGTGACTTTGAAAACATAAAAAAGGGTCAAATATGAACCAACTATTTTATTATATCCAAGAAATGTCACAGTCCTCTAGAGAATTCATGGATCAACTTAATTATCTAAAATAATATTATTTTAATATTTTTAATATCACTAATTTGATTTTTCCATTAATTTAATAATTACTGCATCATCATTTTGAAAGTATTTATGGTATTTATATCTTCCCTAAAAATTAAAAATAAATTTTCATGAATAATATAAATCTTTTACCACTCCAAAGACAATTTATGGTTGAAAAACTCCTCTGGAAAACCATATATTAAAAAATGTTATACTTATTAAAAAACATAGTGTGAACACTTTGAATTTCTTTTAGATAAAATAATATAAGGGAACTAATGTTAACTAAGTGGATCAAAAAGGTCCTAAATTCAACCCAATGATTATTATAGTAAAAGATTACTCATCCAATAAGATTTAGTTAGATTTTTGGGTTATTAATGTTTCTTATAATTTTAATTAAAATCATTTTATTGATTTTTCCATTAATTAAATAATTATTACATAATTTTTGTGAGAGAATTTAAGGTAATTTTTTCTTTCCTAAAAATTAAAATTAAATTATCATGATATGGTTGAACATAGCTTCTGGATGACCATATATTAAAAATGTTATACTTATTAAAAACCATAGTGTAAAAAGGTTGAATTTTCTTAAAATAAAATACTATAAGGGACTTAATTTCATCCAAGTGGATCAAAAGGGTCATAAATTTGGCCCATGGATAATTTTACCATTAATTACCCGATTTACCCTTAACCATGGTAACAAAAATTACTGAGTTTACTATTCAAATTGTCTAAAAATAAAAGGGACATATTTAATAAATTTGGACCTTATGATTCCAAATATGGAATCCATTTTTTAAAATTAAAAACATAGAATTATCATAATTTAATTTAAAATTAAAACAGAAAAATGCAATGAAAAATAGTTTTTTTTGGAAAAATGCCCTTTTTACGAATAAAATGTTTTTACACTAAATTCAAGTATAAAATCCATTTCAAAAACAATAATCATAATAGTTTTAAATCAAATTTAACTAATTACAATTTAAAAATAATCTAAAACATAATTTTACCTTATAAATAAAATACAGTTTTCAATAAAAATCAGTATTTTCACTATTCATTAAAAAATCAATATTTTCAGAAAATTATCAAAAATTCATTATAAGATTATTTTGATATGTTTAATTAAAAAATGAATTTTTTTTATCAAATAAAATTTCTAAATATTTCAAAAATAATTATATTATTTTTACATAGAAAACAATAAAAATCATTTTTGAAGAAAACTTATTTTTTGAAGAATATAATGACTTTACTAAGAAAATTTAAGCACTTACCAAAACATTCATATTGAGTTAGAACTTTATATTTATTTATAAAATTATTTATTCCTATTCATTCCTGTTAATTTAATGGCTATTTTATAATGGTCATATTAAATAGTAATATTTAGTTTTTCATTTAATCTTAATGTGGCATATATTGTACGCTATCGAACATGGTGTTTCCTTTTAAAAAATCATGGTGTTACATTCTCCCCCATTTTGGAAATTGAATCTTCACAATTTTAAACTCAGCCTTGGTGACCAGGGTTTGACTTTTAAAAATACCTTTATTGAAATCCCACATCACCAAAAGGGTCAATAAAACTTATATTTGTAAAGAGAGAAAGGAAAGTATGATGGTCACATGAGATAACACATAATAGGATTCCATATAAGAAAACATGGACATGGAAGAGAAAACTAACTATCAAGTTCTGATGAATAGTGATAGAGAACATGGTCATGAGGAAGTTGACCATCACAAAAACATAAATCCGTGATGGTAAAAAGGCTATTTATTTCTAGGTAAGAAAAGTAAAAGGTTAACATTTTTATTTCAAGACCCTTTTTCCTAGAGTTGAGGAATTCCATCAACATCTATACTAATAACATAAGGATGCATACTTACTTTAAAAGTATAGTTTCATCCTTTAATCAATTTCCACCACAAACTCATTTTCTCTCTCCAAATGATGAGTATGGATTTTTTATTCTTGAAGCACTAGAATCAACTTCTACAGATCACTAAATTCACAAAAGAAAAATAACATATCCATCCTGTCTTTAGACATTAAACAAAACCAAAATGTTTAGGATAATATAAGATAATTCCCAAAATTAAAAAACCCTCAAAAGAAGAAAAACTACTTTTAATCTCCAAAATTCAATATTAATACCTATAGTTCAACATAGATCATTTAACAAATAAATACCCTTAAAATTCATTAAAAATATTCTAGACTAAGATTGAAACCCAAAAATGATTTTATCACATAATATTCCAAGATAAATTTTAATATTTATCTCTAAATAACATCAATAACTCTTGAAATCTCATACCAAAAAGTGTATTTAAAAATTGCATATTCTCTGAAATATTCTATTCATTTCTATAAATAACCCAAACCACCATAAATCCAAAATAAAATCATATATTCTTCTAAAATATAATTCAATATTTATTCCTCAAATAAAATACCATAATATTCTATTTACCTTAAACATATAGAATTTCCAAAATAGTGAACGTCTTCCAAAATAATATTAATCACTTATATCACTAAATCATTTTCCAATATCATGGTTATCTATAAAATATATTTTATTAAAATGATCTTAAACTTTATCCATAATATAGTTTAAATAAATAAAAACAATTTCATACTAAACAGGACATCACATAGGCTAGTGGTAAGTGATGCACTCTTGTCACCCTTCAGTTATGAGTTTAATTCCCATGACCTTTCTAGACGCGACATGCTGTCACACAGTCTGCAAGTTGTCCTTTTCCACCTAAAACAATATAATTATTATAAAATTCCCAAAAATATAATAAAATCCTCAAAATAACCCGAATATATTCAATATTAAAGATTTTTTTTAACTTCAAAGGTTTTCTCATACATTTCATTTTTCATCCCAAAAATTAATATCTCATAATTACCTCAAAATTAAAGATTATATAAAACCTAAAGGTTATCCATACCTTTATAATTATGTACAAAAAATGAAAATAGAATTCTTACTCAAATAAAAGTTTCACATGATAAACATAAGGGTTAAAAATAATACAATAAAAGTTTCCCAAAGTACTCTCATCATCAAAATAATACTAATACTTTTAAACATTTCAGCCTCCTTAGATCTACCATAACTATTTAATTCCTTATATATAGACATATTAATCATTAAGAATTATTCATAATCCCTTAACCATGATTTTTAATATTATTCCTTAATACTTATTTCCTATAAAAAAATGAATCATATATTAAGATTCAATAATTCCAAAACATGAGCCAAGAAATAATCCATACCTTTCATTTGGAATTTTTTGTTTCCTTATCTTCAATTTTAATGGCATTAGGTATTGCTAAATAGATATCTGTATGTTCCTACAAATCCCATTCGCGAGCCTTCTTCCTTGGACATCGATGTGAATAATGACCATACTACCCACATTTAAAACATTTAATTGGTAACTCAGGAAGAACTTATTTCCCCTCCATAGATTTAACTAAATGATTCCTTTTTTCCTTGGAAATTTATTAATTTATGACCTCATTTAACATATATAAAACATCTTCCCATCCTTTTAATACATTTTTCTATGTGATTATTTACACATTATTGACATATTGGTCATTAAATATATTTACCTTTATGAATGTTTTCACCTGAACATCCAAAAATCTTCATTTATCTCATATTTGATGTATTAGGAAACTCACCATGGTTCAAGTTATTAATCATTACTCCTGATATATGATTTAGAATAACCAAAAGATTTCTCATTACAAATCCCATTTCATTCGGTTGCTCATTTAGAGGTACACCACATTTTCCTTTAAATCTATTTCTACTTTGGTGCCTGCTAGATCCAACCATTTACTAAAAACAAAAAGGTTAGTGTGAGAAATAAAATCATAATATACCATCTTATGATGAATATAAACACTAAAATATCCATATTCATGTTATCTCAAACTCATAAAATATATCTAAAATAACTATGAATATTTATACCATGCTAACCATTGTGGTTATATATGAATTGTATCTTATGATTAAATAACATCCACACCTATAAAGTTATCTAAACCACACTTTGATACCAACTGTAAGGAACCGACCTTAAACATTACAGATTCTAGTAATTTTAAACTATAATTCACATCATTACAATTATGATGATATTTTAGGTTTAGAGTTTTAGAGAATTATGACCAAATCATACATGATAAAAGGATACATTACAAGTGGACACATATACACAATATCCATTTTTTTCATAAAACAAAATTCTTTAAAATAAAACATGTTTTCTCTTTATGAAAAATATTCAAAAATTTTCCCTTGATCTCAATATTATCTCTAGTCACCTTTAAATCCTGTGATTTTTTTAAAACTTGGGAAGAGAATAAAATATCAATAAGGGACATAAAAAAATCAAACCATTAATTTAGTAAAATCCCATAAAAACATTTTCTTAAAAAAATTTATTTTACCTTGAAAAAGGAATCATCATTTCAAAAGATCATTATCTTACCTTTTGAAAATCAAATGATTTTCATGAAAACTCATAAGAAAGAATATAAGAGTAAAGTAGGTAACTTGGGAAATAATTTTCCATATCACTCATATAAATGGAGTAACCAATATGTCCAACCTCCAACTCTTGAGTACCCAATGCATTGGAGTTTATAACACAACCACCCGTCCTTGGTTTATCATGAAACCACCTGTTATTGGTTAATAACGTAACTACCTGTCCTTGGTTCATCATGGAACCACCCATAATTGGTTTATAATGAAACCACAAATCATCATAAAAATTTCAAAGAACCATAACATCAACATAATCATGGAATCTTGCATCATAAAACACTATTGGAAGAAAATAAAATTTCTATTTTGAAAATCACTAATTTTGAAAAACTGCAAACATACAATGGAAAAAATTTTATTTAAAAGAAACCATATAAAATTGTAAAGTAAGATTAAAAATATTAAGGTGAAATAAAATCAGGAAATTACATTTATTCCATATATGTAAAAATACATTCTTTTGAAAAAGGGACTTTAAAAGAGGATTTTTAAAATAAAGTCCCTTACAATAGGTTTGATTTCCTTCAAACATGTTCAAACCTCCTATTTAATAGTTTAAATAATGTTATTAATTTATTAAAGAACTATATTAATATTTATAACACCTTATTTTATCTTTTTATAACATATTTCCACCCATTTATTAATAATATTTCATTATTTTCATTGTTTTGGGTGCGTTTGTTTCATGGTTTCATGGTTCGTTCATTTGTGCATAATTATGGATTTTCTTGTCAAATGAAAATAATACTCTAGAAGTGGAATGAAATGGTATTAATTCACTTATATAAGTTTAAATGGTCTCATATATCCCTTTTTATTTCCAACATGAGTACGATTCATTTGATAAAATATTAATGATAATTGTTTAGTTTATTATGGTAGTTTTTCTGACCATCATGAATTAATTTCATTTTATTTAATATTATGTATATATATTAGTTCAAGAATATGAAATAAGTTATAATATAATTATTAAAATATTATTTAACCATAACAATATTTTTACGAACAACCTTGAAGGTGGTAATGAAAAACAAAAACTCATTATCCACGGAGATGATTAATCATCATTATTTGGACAATGGTTTTGTTTCATTGAATAAGAGAATATGAAAAAATAAATGGATATGAGACATTCCATTAGAAACTTAAAATTCCAGTATATACATGATACTGGATTTATTATGACTTTATGGATTAAGGAGTTGAGGATAAAATAGAAGATGGAAAATAAATTAAGAGATGTGGTTTGAGAAAACTCTCTCTTGAATATCATGTCCTTGAAGGACCCCTTAAGGGACTTAAAATTTATCTTTTGGTGAGAACATAACTAATATAATGTGGCTAGGAATTAGAGAAGATAATTTGGCAAGTATGGTAAAACTAGAAGGCTCAAGGTGGTGAAATGAAGTGAAGGAAGGAGCACCCTTTTATAATTGAGGTGATGGTCACTTTAGGGATTTCTCAAAATATTAAAATATAATAAGACTATTCTAGATCCATAAGCTTCGAAATAACCTCTAAATGTATAGGGGATAAATTTTTTGACAACAAATTATCCTTTTTAATTTTTAATTTTTTTATATTTTTTAAATAATTTAATAAAATATTATATTCACAGAATATCATTATTGTCAAATTTAAAACTATTCATTACTATGAATTTGAAAACATAAAAAAGAGTAAAATTTAAACCAACTATTTTATTATATCATAGAAATATAATATTACTCTATAGAATTCATGGATCAGCTTAATTATCTCAAATTATATTTATTTTAATATTTTTAATATCATTTATTTTATTTTTTCCATTAATTTAATAATTACTACATCATCATTTTGTAAGAGTTTATGGTATTTATATCTTCCCTAAAAATTAAAAATAAATTTTAATGAATAAGATAAATATTTTAAATTTAAAAATAATATTTATGGTCTTATATCTATTTTGGAAAACCATATATTAAAAAATATTATACTTATTAAAAACTATAGTGTGAATTGTTTGACTTTCTTTAAAATAAAATACTAAAAGGGAACTAATGTCAACTAAGAGGATCCAAAAGGTCCTAAAATATAACCAAGGATTATTATAGTTGAAAACTATTCATCCAATAATATTTAGTCAAATTTTTGGGTCATTTAATGTTTCTTATAATTTTAATTAAAATAATTTTATTGATTTTTTCTATTAATTAAATAATGATTGAATCATTGTTGTGAAATCCTTTAAGGTAACCTTTTATTATCTAAATATTAAAAATAAATTACCATTATAAAGTTAAATATTTTATATTTAAAAAAAATATTTATGGTTGAATATATTTTGGATGTCCATATATTAAAAATGTTATACTTATTAAAAATCATAATGTGAAAGGTTTTACTTTTCATAAAATAAAATATTATAAGGTATTTAATGTCATCCAAGTGGCTCTAAAGGGTCATAAATTTAACCCATGAATGATTTTGGTCGAAAATTACTCATCCAATAAAATTAGTGCAAGTTTTATTGGCCAATATTTATAATATTATTTTTACCCTTAATTACCTGATTTACCCTTAATCGCAGTAATAAAAATTACTAAGTTTACTATTCATATTGTCCAAATATATTAGGGCCTTATTTACTAAATTTGGAACTTTTGATTAAAAATATGGAAAAGTTTAATTAAGGGTAAAAACACATAATTAGAAAAGTTTAATTTAAAATTAAACTGGCAAAATGCAACGAAAAATAGTTTTACGGAAAAATGCCCTTTTTAAGAATAAATTTTCTTTATAATAAATTCAAGTATAAAATCCATTTAAAAAATAATAATTACAATATTTTAAATCAAATTGAACTTATTAAAATTTAAAATTAATCCGAAATATAATTTTATCTTGTAAATAAAATAAAGCTTTCAATAAAAACTGGAATTTTCATTATTCATGGAAAAATCAATATTTTTCATAAAATTCTCAAAAATTCACTCTAAGATTATTTTGATATGCTGAATTAAAAAATTAATTTAGTGTTATAAATAAATTTTCTATTAGTTACAGAAATTAATTATATTATTTGTACATAAAAAGCAATAAAAAGAATTTTTGAAGAAAACATATTTTTTGAGGAATATAAAGACTTTAAAATTTTTTAAGCACTTACGAAAACATTCATATTGAGTTAGACCTTTTTATTTGTTTTAAAAACACACTATTCTTATTCATTCCTACCAATTTAATGACTAGGTTATAACTTCCATATTAAATTGTAATATTTAGTTGTTCGTTTAAGCTTGATGTGACATATCTTATACGCTATCGAACATAGTGTTTCCTTTTCAATACTCAAGGTGTTACAATATATATATATATATATATATATATATATGTGTATATGTATGTATGTATATAAAAAACTAAATATTATCTAATATAAAACATATTTACCATTACTTCCATGTATTGGATTGTATTTGGCTGCTTTATCGATAAGTGATCTTTGTTAAACTTTTCCCATGTCCTGTATTTTCATATATATCAACTAAAAAATCATGAATAAACAATAATAATTAAAAATAAAGAACTTATAAAAAAGAATAAAATTTACTTGTCTAACAAGTTGCTAATTTTTTTACAAACACCACCCAATAAAGAGAAAAACCAAAATAATATACATTCATTTGGGCAAAATACACCTAAAATCCAATGACCTCTACAATATAAAAATTTCACAGTTAATGAAATTATAATTAATATTACTTCATAATTATCTTTTTGTTCTTACCCATCAAGGAATAGGAAAACCATCGCCCAATCTCCATATTTTATAATCTCTTAGATGTATATGCAACTATAGAAGGAGTTTTAACATATTTCACAACTATTGAAATGAAATACAAATCTATAGGACCATAAACACATTGTCACGACCCGTGCCATGACTACCCCAAGCCCGCCTTCCATAGGCCAGGGGCTGGCGACTAGCACCAAGGCATAAATCCCAGAAAAAGGGAAGGCATTGCCTTTGAAAAGTAAACAAGCACCACAGAGTAAGAAATCAGAAAGGTAAACACTAAGAAAAAACTATAACAAGCTGTGCTGAAAGTAAAAGGGGCCGGAAATACAAACCCAACTGTAAAGTACAATTGAAAGGGGAAAACAACAACTTAAAAGAAAAGCCGCAGCGTCGAGCCGTCGTCTGGAAGTCCCACCTGAAGGGTGGGTACAGATAGCCTCCACTGCTCCTCGGGTCCACCTGACCGCTCCAAGTACGTCTCGCCCAGTGGTCCACCTCCAGGTACCGTCCTGCTCCGCAAGCCTTCGCTACGATCAGCGCTGTCCGTCGTCTGCAACCAACACAACGAAGTGCGGGCATAGCCCGTGCAGGGGTGAGTATATGCTACTCAGTAGGGACCCCGTGACCCCTAAGGTCTCCCAGAATCCACAAAGGATAACCACAAAGGAAAGATACAATCACGAAGTAACAACCGACACTGCTTAGGTATATGCCCATACATATACCTAAGTCATCAATTCCCGTTCGGCTCCAACATCCGAGCCCAAGCACAACCCAGTCCACATAGGAAAGAAAAACGTATACCCACACAGGATAGCACAACACAATCCACAAAGGAGAGTAAACAGTAAATCCACATAGGATAGTTCAACACAATCCACAAAGGAGAGTAACACAAGATTCAGCTCACGCAGGTATACTTCTTCGGATGACGATAAAGATGATCACTGATCCATCTAAGTCGTCGGACCCAAAAAGGATCAATAGGTACTAACCCCCGCAAAGACCCACACAGGATCGGGCCCACACAGGACCTGTAGGCGCTGACTCACACAGAACCGCTAAGCGCTGACCCACACAGGATCGGATCCACACAGGATCTGTAGCACTGATCCACGTAGGATCGCTGAGTGCATTAGTCGTCGCAGTCCACTGAGGATCTCTTCACTGTCGTCGTCGCAGTCCACTGAGGATCTCTGCACAGTCGTCGTCGCGGTCCACTGAGGATCTCCGCACAGTCGTCGAGTCGCAGCCAACACTAGGGTTCCCGCACACAGCAAGCTCATTCGGGAGGGTCCGCTCCACGAGCCGAGAGGCTGATACATCAACTGACACAAAGTCCGAAGTTTATGTATCCAAAAGTTCCGTATCGTCAACAGGAACTCAATGTCGCAGACGGTGCGTCAATCGGACGCCTGGTCTGAGAGTTATTGGCCTTTTCGTCCTAGGGGCCCGGTTGGTTTTTAAGGAAAAACCAACCCGACCGTACTCCACCTACGTCCAAACCTCGGGCGGAGTGAGCCAAAAGATCCTCCTCACTTAGAGGAATTCAACAAAGTCGACGGTACGCCAATCGGACGTCCGGAGCTCAAGATATGAGCATTTCTGCTCTGAGGGCCCGGTTGGTTTCGTGTACGAACCAACCCGGTCGAATTCAAAGTAATTCGAAACCTTGAGTGCGATATACCAAAACGACCGTCTCGATCCAAGGATCGCGTTTCCGCTGACGGCGCGTCGTTCGGAGGCCTGTAACTCAAGTTACGAGCAAAATACCGAAAACGGTCCGAAGACGGGGGGTCCGGGCTCGGGCCGACCCGGCCCGACCCCCCCTGGGTCGGCCGAACCGGGTCGACCCGACCGGACCCGGTCCGGCCCGGCCAGGGCACGGTCCGACCGGTCGGACCAGCCTGGCTCGGCTCGGCCGAGCGGCCGAGCGCTCGGGTGCCGCGGGGCGCTGCCCCCGCGGGTTGGAGGAAGCCGCGGCCCTCGAAGGGCCGCGCTGGAGTCAACGGACGCGGCATAGCCGCGTCCCATGCATGAGGGCCGGACCCACGCGGCTTCAGTCGCAGGCGCCGCCGCGCTGGCGACCCGCGCCGCCGCGCTGGCGACCCGCGCCGCCGGCAGCTTCCGCGGGCCACCGGAGTTGCTCCGGTGGTCCGTTTTCCTTCCCGTCTGCGCCGTTGTCCCTCCCAGGTTCCGTTCTTCACTGCGGGATCATCAAATCGGCCTTGCGTCACGATTTTCCGTCGCCCGCCAAATCCGCACAACCACGAAGAACGACGGAGGGTTGTCGGGCCGTGTTTGTTTGGCCCGCACCCTCCGCGTTAGTTAATAACAACGGGAGAATTATTCAACACATGAAACAACAATTTTAATGAATTAAAATTTTTCATATGAATCCGGTTCTTTAATTTTAAAGAAACGTTCACGGGAATATAAAATATTTACAAAAACCCCTACCTTGTCAAGTCGTCGCACGCGGGTTCTTCGCGGATTTGATCGTCGCGGAAGGAGGGGTTCGTCGCGGAATTCGGCGCTGCATCGACGAACTCTGAGATTCAAGAATAACAGATTTAATTTTAATAATTAAATCCATCTTGAGTTAAAACCACAAAGTAAATTTAAAATAAATCCGAAACTCTCACCTCAACGGATGATCGAAGGTTTTTGTTGCGGATTAAGAAATGTCGCCGAAGAACGTCGCGGGAGAGGAAACGTCGGTGTCGCGGCACACGGCGTCGCGTCGTCGATTTCCGCGGGTTTGGCGTTCTTCGTCGGAGGCCTGCGTTCTTCGCGTTCTTCGCGTTCTTTGCGAAGAAGGGTGAAGGCAAAAGAACTTATGTCAAAAACCTCTCAAGGTGCAATCCTCCAAAAGTCGGTGTTGGTCTTATTTTATTATTACGCCAACAAATTAATAAGAGGTAAGTAACGACCCATTAATTCGTAGAATTAATTCTACGAAAGAAACTGACCATTTAATTCACAAATAAAACCGCCCAATTAAATGGTGCGTTAGGAATTTAAGAAAACTCGTCAGTTAACTTTCATAATGACGGGTTTTTGCGGGTGCGTTACTTAGCGGAAAAGAAAAGGCGGGGCTCGTGCGAGCCCCACCTCACAAATATCCTACCAAGAGGGTAGGATATTTTTGGATAGAACCCTATCCGCATAAACTCATCTTAAGCCGCTTTAAGTGGCTTCAAGTGTCTTCCAAGTGGTTTAAGTGAAATAAAATAAAGTTTTTCGAACAATTTATTTTATTTCTTAACTTTAAGCCCAAAAATTAAAAACCACACCCAAGCAAACGCAACTCCGCAAGAGGCGTTTCTAAGTAAATATCGGCGCTGCGATTCCATCGGTGCCCTCGGAATTCGATTCTGGGCACCAGTTCAAAAGTTAGAAAAACATGCTCGTCCGTTCACTGAACGTACCCGAGCCAAACTTCGGAAAATGATTCCGGGCACACCGGGACTCAGAATCAGGTGCCATCAGAAACTGCGTTCTTGTAAAATTACAAAGAAAATTAAGAAAAAAAAATTCCTTGAAGTTTATGGGTCTTTACATTACTCCCACCTCAGGGCTTTACGTCCCCGTAAAGATACATCACAAACTAGGGAAACAAATGTAGGTACTGAGCATGCATATGAGCCTCCCGCTCCCAAGTGCTCTCCTGGAGGTTCCCGTGCTGCCATCTGATGCACACAAGAGGAATCGATCGTCTACGTTGGACCCACTCCTGTCGATCCTCGATCTCCACTAGGACCTCCGCAAAATTCACTCCATCATCCACGTCTAGCTCCCCATAGTCAATGATGTGTGTCGGTTCGTGCACATATCTCCTCAGCTGAGATACGTGGAAGACGTCGTGCACCCGGTGCAACTGAGGTGGTAGAGCCAGACGATAAGACACCTCGCCAATCCTGCTGAGGACCTGGAATGGTCCAATGAATCGTGGAGACAACTTGCCGCCTTGGCCAAATCTCTGCAAACCACGTCGAGGTGAGACACGCAAGAAGAAGTGGTCGCCATCCCCGAACTCTAGTGGCCTCCGCCTCCTGTCAGCATAAGACTTCTGCCGGCTCTGAGCTGTCCTCATCCGCTCCTGGATGACCTGGACCTTCTCTGTCGTGGCCCGGACCATCTCTGGTCCCACGAGTGCTAACTCCCCAGGGTCTGTCCAGCACAAAGGAGATATGCAAGGTCTGCTGTACAACACCTCGTATGGTGCCATCCCGATGGTGGAGTGGTAGCTGTTGTTGTACGCGAACTCCACCAAGGGTAGGTAGTCCTCCCAGCTGCGACCAAAGTCGAGGACAGATGCGTGGATCATGTCCTCGAGAGTCTGAATGGTTCTCTCCGTCTGACCATCCGTCTGCGGGTGAAAGGCGGTGCTCAAACGTAGCCGCGTCCCGAACGCCTCCTGCAACCCCTTCCAAAGCTGGGAAGTAAAGCGAGCGTCCCGATCGGAGACGATAGACGATGACACACCGTGAAGCCGTACAATCTCTTGAACATAGAGACGCCCCAAGCTCTCCACTGAGACCTGCTCTCTGATGGGTAAGAAGTGTGCCGACTTGGTGAGTCGGTCAACAATCACCCAAATGGAGTCATGACCTCTGGAAGTGCGTGGAAGTCCAGTCACGAATTCCATAGATATGCCATCCCACTTCCATTCCGGGACCTCCAAGGGCTGTACCAAGCCTGCTGGTACATGATGCTCTGCCTTCACCTACTGGCAGGTGAGGCACCGTGAAATGAACTCTGCCACAGCCTTCTTCATGCCCGGCCACCAGTGCTGTTGTCTGAGATCCTGGTATATCTTCGCCACCCCAGGATGTACCGCCAAAGTAGAAGTGTGAAACTCTCTCAGCACCTCCTCTCGTAAAGAGACTGGTACCAAGGTACGTCCTCTGAAAAGGACGTCGTGCTCTTCTCCAAGGGAGAAACCATCAGGTGCTTGTCCTGAGGATATCTGTGCACGCCGCATCTCACAGTCAGCGTCGCCATGCTGTGCCTCTCTGACCCGCTGTAGAAGTGGAGGGGTGACTGTGAGAGACTGAAGGAAGGCTGCTCTGTCCCTATCCACGAAGGATATCTGCAAGGCGGCTAGCTGCTCTGTCACCTCCTCAAGTAGCTGAATGCCCGTCCTCCTACTGAGGGCATCGGCTTCTACGTTCCCCTTCCCAGGAGTATAGAATATCTCAAAGTCATAGTCCTGGAGGAACTCGAGCCATCGCCGCTGTCTCAGGTTCAGGTCCTTATGATAGAAGATTTACCTGAGACTCTGGTGGTCAGAAAAGAATGTAAAGCGCTCGCCCATCAGATAGTGCCGCCAAGTCTTCAGTGCGAAGACCACTGCTGCCAACTCCAGGTCATGGGTAGCGTAGTTCTGCTCATGCGGCCTCAACTGAAGTGATCCATATGTAATCACAGCCTGCTCCTACATCAGGACACATCCAAGTCTGGTCCCTGATGCATCTCAGTAGACTACGTATCCAACTCCCTCCTCAGGCAACCTCAAGATAGGTGCGCTGGTCAATCTCTGTCTCAGCTCTTGAAATATCTGCTGACATCTGTCTGACCACACAAAGGGTTTCCCCTTCTTCTTCAAAGCTGAGAGTGGCGCCACAACTCTGGAGAATTCTGGCACAAATCTCCGATAGTATCCAGCTAGTCCCAAGAAACTCCACACCTTTGTCACGCTCTTGGGTGGCTCCCAAGCTAGCACTGCTTTGATCTTCGCGGTATCCACTGTAACTCCTGCCTCAGAAATGACGTGCCCCAAGAAGTGGACCTCACACAACCAGAACTGGCACTTCGAGAGCTTTCCATAAAGCTGGTGCTCTCGGAGTGTGTCTAGTACAACCCGCAAGTGGTAGGCGTGCTCCTCCTCCGTGGTCGAGTACACCAAAATGTCGTCGACGAAGACCATGACAAATCGATCGAGGTATGGCTGGAAGATCCTGTTCACGAGGCTCATGAACACTGCTGGAGCGTTGGTTATGCTGAAAGGCATAACCAAGAACTCATAGTGGCCATACCGACACCTGAAGGCCGTCTTCTGCACGTCCTCGTCTCGAACCCTGAGCTGATGATAGCCTGACCTGAGGTCTATCTTCGAGAACCACCGTGCTCCCTTGAACTGATCGAAGAGTTCATCAATCCTCGGTAGAGGATACTTGTTCGTCACTGTCACCTGGTTCAGGCGACGATAGTCGACACACAGTCGCAAGCTCCCGTCTGCCTTCTTGGCGAACAAAATCGGGGAAGCCCAGGGTGAAACACTGGGTCGGATGAACCCCTTGCCCTGCAAGTCCTCCAACTGTACCCGTAACTCTCAAAGCTCAGTAGGGGCCATCCGATATGCTGGAGTGGATATCGGGGCTGTCCCGGGGTACAGGTCAATGTAAAAGTCTACCTCTCTCCGAGGAGGTAGTCCTGGAACGTCGTCGGGGAAGACGTCCGCATACTGATCCACCACTGTAGGAAAACTAGGACTCCGCACGTCAACTGCTCCAAGGATGAGGCTAGCCAACTGATGAGTGATGGGCTGCCCTCTCCTCTGCGAGAGTCCCTCCTGTGCTGCAAAGGCTCCCTTCTCGCCGGTGAAGGTGAACCTGCTCCCGTCGGTGCGCACACATCGCACCTTGCGCCTAAAACAGTCAATCTGAGCATGGAATGTGGATAACCAATCCATGCCCAAGATGACGTCGTAAGGCCTCGACGCCGCTATAAGAAGATCCCAGCCGAAGCTCTCGCCTCCTATAGTAAGCTCACACTGCCGGCACCAGTGCGTAATCGTCGAGTCTGCTCCCGTAGGGGTCTCTAGCCATAAGGATCGAGCCAACGACTCTGTCAGAATCTCCGAGCTCCGTACAAGGGCAGCGGCTATGAAAGAGTGACTCGCTCCTGTGTCTATAAGAACTGCAACAAGGGTGAAATAGACACAGATCGTACCTCGAATCATCTCTGGCGCGCCGTGGTCGTAGGTCCCCGCTGCCTGGAGCTGGTCCTGTCTCTGCCCGCCAGCTCCCTGTGGTCGGGGCGGGCCTCCTGGTGGTGGTGGTGGCGGAGCCTCAAAGCGTCTCCCACCACCTGCTGCTCGGCCAGCTCCCCTGCCTCATCCTCCTCCTCCCTAAGGACTTCCACGGTCGACCCTCTGCCTCTGCCTGGGTGGCCCCTCCACCATCTGCTGCTCCTCGGTACGGCGGGTCGGGTTGTCACGAGCCATGTGGCCCTGCCCGCCGCACGCGTAGCACTGCCTGCCTCTCGAAAGACTGGCTCCGCGCTGTGTGCCCCGCACTGCTGAGCCAGTGTCCTGAGGTCGTCTATGAGAGGGTCTGGTCTGCCTGGAACCCTGAGTCATCCGTCGACTACCTACTGCCGAAGACTCCGCTACCTGCCGCCCTGCGGTAGGTCTCGCTGCTGAAGTAGACTCAGCCAGAAAGCTCTCGATAAGAAGGGCTCGCTCCAGTACTCCTGCCTGGGTCGGGATGCTGAGGGAGATCAGCGATGCCCTGATCTCGTGTCTCAAACCCTGCTCAAAGGTCTGGGCCCAGAATAAGGGGTCCCGTACCATGTCGGTCGAGTAGCGAGAAAGATCAGTAAACCTCGCCGTGTACTGGGCGACCGTCAAGTTACCCTGCCGCAGCTGAAGAATCTCCTGAATGCGCACCGCACGGAGGGTGGCCGGGACGAACTCTGAGCGGAAGAGGCTCTCGAAGTCCGTCCAGATGAGAGAGGCCTCATCGTGCACCTGGAGCATCAAGCTCCACCATCTTCCTGCTACTGCGTGCAGTAGGCTCTCCGCGAGGATCACCATGAGGTCTGCTGGTGTCCTCACTAGCCTGAAGACTCGAACAACCGCCTCCAGCCAGTCCTCGGCTGCCTGGGGGTCCGTCTCCCCACGAAACCTGGGTGGTCGTTGGCGCTGGAGCTCGTGCAAATCTCCAAGGCGACGTGCATCGTCAGCGGTCGGTGCTGGAAGCATCGGGGGCTCGGCGGGTAAAGGTACCGCCGGTGCCTCTGCTGTCAACGGGCCCTGTACCGAGGCCTCATCGCTCGGCGGGCTGTCGTCGCGCTCTACTCTCGGAAACCTAGCTGGCTGCCGTCGTGGGGCCATCCTGAAAAGGAAACTTGTGTGCCACGGTCAGAACAGTATACCTGGTGAGCTAACACAAGTAATCACAAAGAAAACTTGAAACACACATGCAATCAATGTTTTCGTGCATTAAGTCGGAAATCAGAAGTCAGGGTCCTGGTGTACGGATACGTCGGCTACCGCACCAACACTGGACTCCCTGGACTGATAAACACACCCAATACACTAAACACTATTGCTTCACATAGAAGAAAGATCAGATTCTACGGTAGAACCGACCACCTCTGATACCAATTTGTCATGACCCGTCCTCGGGGCTCGTGCCGTGACTACCCCAAGCCCGCCTTCCATAGGCCAGGGGCTGGCGACTAGCACCAAGGTGTAAATCCCGGAAAAAGGGAAGGCATTGCCTTTGAAAAGTAAACAAGCACCACATAGTAAGAAAGCGGAAAGGTAAACACTAAGAAAAAACTGTAACAAGCTGTGCTGAAAGTAAAAGGGGCCGGAAATACAAGCCCAACTGTAAAGTACAACTGAAAGGGGAAAACAGCAACTGAAAAGAAAAGCCGCAACGTCGAGCCGTTTTCTGGAAGTCCCACCTGAAGGGTGGGTATAGATATCCTCCACTGCTCCTCGGGTCCACCTGACCGCTCCAAGTACGTCTCACCCAGTGGTCCACCTCCAGGTACCGTCCTGCTCCGCAAGCCTTCACTATGATCAGCGCTGTCCGTCGTCTGCAACCAACACAACGAAGTGGGGAATAGCCCGTGCAGGGGTGAGTATATGCTACTCAGTAGGGACCCCGAGACCCCGAAGGTCTCCCAGAATCCACAAAGGATAACCACAAAGGAAAGATACAATCACGAAGTAACAACCGACACTGCTTAGGTATATGCCCATACATATACCTAAGTCATCAATTCCCGTTCGGCTCCAACATCTGAGCCCAAGCACAACCCAGTCCACATAGGAAAGAAAAACGTATACCCACACAGGATAGCACAACACAATCCACAAAGAAGAGTAAACAGTAAATCCACACAGGATAGTTCAACACAATCCACAAAGGAGAGTAACACAAGATTCAGCTCACGCAGGTATACTTCTTCAGATGACGATAAAGATGATCACTAATCCATCTAAGTCATTGGACCCACAAAGGATCGATAGGTACTAACCCCCGCAAAGACCCACACAGGATCGGGCCCACACAGGACCTGTAGGCGCTGGCTCACACAGAACCGCTGAGCGCTGACCCACACAGGATCGGATCCACACAGGATCTGTAGCACTGATCCACGTAGGATCGCTGAGTGCAGTAGTCATCGTAGTCCACTTAGGATCTCTGCACTGTCGTCGTCGCAGTCCACTGAGGATCTCTGCACAGTCGTCATCGCGGTCCACTGAGGATCTCCGCACAGTCGTCGAGTCGCTGCCAGCACTAGGGTTCCCGCACACAGCAAGCTCATTCGGGAGGGTCCGCTCCACGAGCCGAGAGGCTGATACATCAAATGACACAAAGTCCGAATTTGATGTATCCAAAAGTTCCGTATCGTCAACAAGAACTCAACGTCGCAGACGGTGCGTCAATCGGACGCCCGGTCTGAGAGTTATTGGATTTTTCGTCCTAGGGCCCCGGTTGTTTTTTTAGGAAAAACCAACCCAACCATACTCCATCTACGTCCAAACCTCGGGAGAAGTAAACCAAAAGATCCTCCTTACTTAGAGCAATTCAACAAAGTCGACGGCACGTCAATCAGACGTCCGGAGCTCAAGATATGAGCATTTCCACTCCTAAGGCCCGGTTGGTTTCGTGTACGAACCAACTCGGCTGAACTCAAAGTAATCCGAAACCTGGAGTGCGATATACCGAAACGACCGTCTTGATCCAAGGATCGTGTTTCCGCTGACGGCGCGTCGTTCGGAGGCCCGTAGCTCAAGTTACGAGCAAAAGACCAAAAACGGTCCGAAGACGGGGGGTCAGGGCCCGGGCCGACCCCCCTGGGTCGGCCGAACCGAGTCGACCCGACCGGACCCGGTCCAACCCGACCAGGCCACGGCCCGGCCTAGCTCGTCTCAGCCGAGTGGCCGAGCGCTCGGGTGCCGCGGGGCGCTGCCCCCGCGGGTTGGAGGAAGCCGTGGCCCTCGAAGGGTCGCGCTGGAGTCAACGGACGCGGAATAGCCGCGTCCCGTGCGTGAGGGCCGGACCCGCGCGGCCGCGGGTTTGCTGGCCGCCGCCGCCGCGGCTTCAGCCACGATGGCCCTGTCCGGCGGCGCGCCGGGGCGCCGCCGCCTCCGGCGACCCGCACCCCCGGCAGCTTCCGCGGGCCACCGGAGTTGCTCCGGTGGTCCGTTTTTCTTCCCGTCTGCGCCGTTGTCCCTCCCGGGTTCTGTTCTTCACTGCGGGATCATCAAATCGGCCTTGCGTCACGATTTTCCGTCGCCCGCCAAATCCGCACAACCACGAAGAACGGCGGAGGGTTTTCAGGCCGTGTTCGTTTGGCCCACATCCTCCGCGTTAGTTAATAACAACGGGAGAATTATTCAACACATGAAACAACAATTTTAATGAATTAAAATTGTTCATATAAATCTGGTTCTTTAATTTAAAAGAAACGTTCACGGGAATATAAAATATTCACAACAACCCCTACCTTGTCAAGTCGTCGCACGCAAGTTCTTCGCGAATTTGATCGTCGCGGAAGGAGGGGTTCGTCGCGGAATTCGGCGCTGTGTCGACGAAATCCGAGATTCAAGAAAAAAAAATTTAATTTTAATAATTAAATCCATCTTGAGTTAAAACCACAAAGGAAATTTAAAAGAAATCCGAAACTCTCACCTCAACGGATGATCGAAGGTTTTTGTTGCGGATTAAGGAACGTCGCCGAAGAACGTCGCGGGAGAGGAAACATCGGCGTCGCGGCACACGGCGTCGCGTCGTCGATTTCCGCGGGTTTGGCGTTCTTCGTCGGATGCCGGCGTTCTTCGCGTTCTTCACGTTCTTCGCGAAGAAGGGTGAAGGCACAAGAACTTCTGTCAAAAACCTCTCAAGGTGTAATCCTCCAAAAGTCGGTGTTGGTCTTATTTTATTATTACGTCAACAAACGAATAAGAGGTAAGTAATGACCCATTAATTCGTAGAATTAATTCTACAAAAGAAACTGCCCATTTAATTCACGAATAAAACCGCCCAATTAAATGGTGCGTTAGGAATTTAAGAAAACGCGTCAGTTGACTTTCATAATGACGGGTTTTTGCGGGTGCGTTACTTAGCGGAAAAGAAACGGCGGGGCTCGTGCGGGCCCCACCTCACAAATATCCTACCAAGAGGGTAGGATATTTTTGGATAGCACCCTATCCGCATCAACTCAGCTTAAGCCGCTTTAAGTGGCTTCAAGTGGCTTCCAAGTGACTTAAGTGAAATAAAATAAAGTTTGTCGAACAATTTATTTTGTTTCTTAACTTTAAGCCCAAAAATTAAAAACCACACCCGAGCAAACGCAACTCCGCAAGAGGCGTTTCTAAGCAAATATCGGCGCTGTGATTCCATCGGTGCCCTCGGAATTCGATTCCGGGCACCATTTAAAAAGTTAGAAAAACCCGCTCGTCCGTTCACTGAATGTACCCGAGCCAAACTTCGGAAAATGATTCCGGGCACACCGGGCCTCGGAATCAGGTGCCGTCAGAAACTGCGTTCTTCTAAAATTCCAAAGAAAATTAAGAAAAAAAATTTCCTTGAAATTTACGGGTCTTTACACATATGTGGTCTCATTTTGAATAATAAGTGTGTGTATATACCATATTAAATAAGTAATATAGTAAATCACTTTAAATCATCTTTATTTAAATAAATAATTAAAAAAAAATTAATTACATGGTAAACAATTGTAATACAGGCGTTCCAAGCTCATTAAAAATAACAAGATACATTATATATTTTTTGAATATTCTCAATGGATCCTCTCTTCCACATATATCAGACGTTATCTGAAACTCATAAATATTATACAAGGAAGAAGAAACCTGGGACAATATTTTTTTCCCATAAAAAATTTCAGATGTTTTAGAAGATGTTGGTGCTTGAACCTTTTGTTTCTTTTGTAGAAATTATTTTGATTTTAGATACTACTATATAAATTAAATGTAAAAAAAAAATTATAAGTAATTTTTAATAAAATCTAAATAATATTTAAAAAATAACTCATACCTCATATAACAAATATAGAAGATGGCTAGCTAAACAAAGTAAAAAATGACCCATAAAATATCCAACTTTCGTAATCTTCTTGATAGGAAATAAAAATAGACATGTTGGATCAATAATATCATGTACTGATATTCTTACCTGACATGACTACATAGGCTGGTGATATACAGAATCCTAAAAAATATATAAGACTCTGTATGCTATAATATATACTTGGGGATATCCAGCATACAACTCATAATATATTTTCAGGTCCAAACAAGGATATGGAGGATCCGAGTAGGTAGGTTGGGTAGGATGGGAAGGATGAATAAGTTGTATTTAACTCATAAAATTTTTAAACATAGCCTACACAACTGATTTAATTTTATCTTCCATATATTGTTTGAGGTCTTTCAACTCAGCTTTTAAGGAATCTATTTCTGGGTCTCTTTATTTCTTACTTTGATGACTAAAAACTTTCCTAATACTGACACCCACCTCATATCCTCTTATATAGCTAGGGTGTTCTATATTTCTAAAAGCAATAGCTAGGATGTCTATCCCACCCTTAGGGATAAAATTACCCTATGTCGCTTTCTCATGAAGGTTAACCTGAAATGAAAAATTAAAATGATATATTAGTGTTGTTAATTTAAAAAATACAAAAATTCAGGAAAAATAAAAATTAATTTCTTATAATTTTGTCAGATACTTCCTTAGATTGACCTGTAAGATACTTTTCATTTTTTCTTTTCACTCTTTTCTATTTTTCATGGAAATTGGTGGTAGATGGAGGGATGAATTGGACCACTTCTGAATAACTAGTAGATTTATCTCTTAATGCATCAATTTTTTCTAAAATCATTTTCTCTTTCAACATACAATACCCTCCATGTGATAAATTATGAGGGTATGCGTTATGAAACTAAATCTCTTGATGAGATCTCCTAGAGGATTGTTACATAAAAATAAACTAATAATTAATCAGGTAATATACAATAAATTTTACAATATACAATAATTATCATACCATAAATGCTTCATCATATTGGATGATGACAAATTTCTTCTATGTATCTTAATTTAAAAACCCATACTTGAGGCATGAATTTTCATTTTGTAACTTCCCAAAACATAATTTTTTGCCAATTTTATTTTAAAATATATCCATTGAACCATATCTAAAGGTAATTTTTTTTAATTTCTTGAAAATTGAATGTCATCTATAATTGAATAAATTAAATATTTTTCATTTAAAATATATAATATTCAAAAAATGAGATAAAAATAAATAAATTTAGATATTTTAATATTATGGACTCCCATAAATTTTCTTTCACCATCTTATTGATGGAATTCCAATCAAGATATAAAATGATAATCCTATAAAATCTCTGCATAGAGATATAACTATTAAACTACATTAAATTTGTGCGAGTTGGGTTATTATTATCATCAAAATCAACCTGTATTCTCTGGTCCCCATAGAAAAGCGATAGTTTTGGTAAATGTTTAATACCACATTTAACACCTCTATAAATCAATTTATTCATAGAAGAATAAGAAAAATACTCCTTATGAGGCACATCAGTAGTCCTGTAATTATATTTTTTGTAATTAAATGTTTTATTTCATTAAATAAATATATTACTAAATATTTAATAATATTAAAAAGATATATACCTCATTAAATGTTTCCCTACCTCTGTGTTTGTCATTTAAATAGGGAAATATAATGAAATTATATGTACCTTCATATTATTAGAAAATTGAATATTTAAAAATAATGATTACAAAAATATGTAAGTAAAAACATAGTGTCACACATGTGTATGTTTCAAACAAAATTATTTCATGATTTTTAACCAAAAAAATATGAATGTTAAACTATTAAATATAAAAATTAATTCTAAAATGATAGAAACATTTATAAATTTAAATATCATAGTTATAAAAAGGTTTTTTATATGTTTAAATTTAACCAAAACATAATGATGTACATTGGGTTTTCCAATAAAAAAATATTTATCCATAACCGCTGAATATAAAATTTAACACAAAAACCATATAAATAATTAAACATCCAATAATTAATAAAAAATAGAGTTTTTACACATGTAAATTTAAAAAAGAAAAGAAAATATAAATATTTATTAGAATAATTAGTAAAGTAATTTAGTGTTTTCCCATATCCCTTTATAATGATCATTTCATATAGCATGGACTATTTCTACATTATAGTCATTGTTATCATCTGAAAATTGAGTAATAGATGAATAAGACTCATATAAATCCATAACATCATCATGATCCTCATCACCCAAATGAATTATTTCCCTTAAAAAATGTTGGACCATTGATCATTTGATGAATTAATGACATAAAATATTTTCTTTTCATGAGTCTCTAAAACAAATGGTTCCTCTTTGCAACTAAATCTTTTCAAATCAACCAATGTAAACCCATAATCATTATGTTTTACACCCCTACTACTATTAATTCAGTTACACTTAAAAACCATGATTTGAAATTTAGTATAATCAATTTCTCATATATCCTCAAGAATTCCAAAATATGACATTGATGTAGAAATTGGGTTTTTATCTTTTTCACTTGAAAAATGCAGTGCTTCAATGATGACCATTACCCCACTATTTTGAATATTACTATTTTCAACCTAATCTTTTGTGTAAAATATGTATCAATTAATACCAAAACCTAACTATGTGATCACATTAAAAGATGATCCCCCTGCGAACCATTTCAATGTTTCCAATGCAGATATATCTGTGATAAATTTCTCTTTAAAACATGAAGAAAATGTCATTTTTTATACTCAATCATCGACCAATTTTCATTTATTTTTGGATATCATACCTTTAATTTAGAAATATGAGATGATATATATGGTTGAACCTCATCCGAGTTGTTCAAAATGTATAAATGTGCTTGCATCACTTCATCACGTGGAATGAACTTTACCTTTAAGCCTAAAATCCCTCTAACTTTACTATCAACTATCATATGTTGAGATATAGGATGATTAATATGCTTCAATTCATATAAATAATCAGTAAAAAACTCAATCAAATCTTCTGATACATATTTTTGAAAAATAGATGTCTCCGATCAATAAGGATTTTTAACATATACCTTAGAAATTTTCATATATCTTTCAAAAGGATATATCTAACATAAATAAACAATCCCACATATTATTATCTCATGCACTAGATGAATCACTAGATGAACCATTATATCAAAAAATTTAGGTGGGAAATAAATTTATAGTTGAAAAAGTATAAGAGAAGCTTAATTATCCAACACATTAAACAAATTTGGATCAATGACTTTGCTAAAAATGTATTTGAAAAAATTATATGACCTGATGATAGTCTTTCTAACAAGTATTGACAATATACCACATAATGTGACCAGTAGAAGTTGTTGCATAAATATATGATAATCATGATATTTTATACATATTAATTTACAATCCTTTAATGACACCAAATTCTTTACTTTTGAATAATATCCATTGTGTACTTTAATACCATACAGACACCAATAAAAATTCATTTTCTCACTCTTGGAACAATGCAGAGGTAATTTTTTTATATTTCCTTTCATAGTGGGAGCTAAATCCAAACATATTTCCATTGATATCAAGTCCAATATTTTATGAAATACATCTTTTGTATTTCCATTTATTTCTAACAAAGTTACAATCAAGCTATCACATATGTTTTTTTCAACATGAATAATGTCAATGTTATGTTTTATATCTAAAAATCACTAATAAGGTAGTTTAAAAAAGATACATTTTTTCTTCTAGATATTTTTTTGATGACCAAAACTTCCTTTCTTTACAAATGTGAAATCAATATTTTTCACCATGTAGTAATATTCTTCAAATAATAATGGCTGTGGGGGAAGATTATATTCTTATAAACGATTAAATGATTTTTCCTATCTATGATAAGTATGATCAATTCGAAAAAATCTCCAATGTACCATGTACACTGTCTTTCTTCCATTTTGAAATTGATAATATGAAGTCTCTTATTCATAAATTATACATGATTTATGTCCCTTAACACTATATCCAGATAAGTTTCCATATGTAGGAAATTTATTTACAGTGAACATTATCATATCACACAAAAGAAAATGATCTTTCTTATATGCATCAAAAGTTGTAACACACATCTCCCATAAAAGTTTCAAATCATCAATAAATGGTGAAAGATACCCATCAATATCATTTATTGTTTGTTTTGTTCTAGAAATCATCAAGATCATATGAACATATTTTTTATTAATACATATCTATGGGGACAAGTTGAAAATTACCAACAAAATAGGCCATAAACTATGTTGGGTACTTAGGTACCAATATGGATTCATTAAATCTATGCACAGTCCCATTATGATATTTCTAACTTAACTTCCAAAATCAGGAATTTTTTATTAAATCTCTTCCACTATGTTAAATTAGAAGTGTAACATAAGTTACCATCAGAGATGCACTCATCTGTATACTATCTTAACCTTTTTGCATCAATTGAATTTGTAATTAGATACTTAAAATGAGGAATTATTAGAAGGTACCAATTTGATTTATCAAGAGGTTTGATTCTGGTACCTAATAATGAATCAGAGTTTAATTATTAGAATTATTGGAAGGAATTAATGGAAGGAATTATTGGAAGGTACCAAATTTATTTAGCATGAGGTTAGATGTCATTACTTGAGAATGAATTAGAGTTGAATTTTTCGTCCATCTTATAGAATGATGTCCCAGATTTAGGATATTTTGATAAATATTCACATTACTTCCTATAAAACACATAATCATTAAGGAAATCGTGTATCTTTTTATACCCTAGTCCCATTGGGAACAATATTTTCTTTTCCTCATAATTGGAATACAAAAGACCATTTCCTTCTAGAAGTATCTCTTTCAAAATTCAAAAAACTTAGAGAAACTTTTATCACTCCACCCATTTATTACTTTTAAGTTAGCTAATCTAAGAATAGATGATAACACTTTATATTTAGTGCAATATGAGAATAAAGGTTTCTCAGAATCTCTATACAATTGTTCCACAATTGATGTTTTTTTCGATTGTTTTAATGCCTACATCATGAATTAATTCTTCAATATGATCTGCTATCTCATTCTAAATATTTTCATCAACATTAGATGTTGAAGATTTTGATAATTAACCATTTACATCTAACAGGTATAATTATGGATAAAACCATAAAAAATGATATGATCCTTGATTTCTATAGAATTTAACTTTCTCATATTCAAACTCTTCATGCATGAAAAAAAATCAAATCTATGTTTTGAATATTTCACTTAGAAAATTCCAAGAAATCATCAACTTCTTTTTTATATTCATCAACGGTTCTTCATAAATATATCCAATTAAGATTCATTAAATACCTAAGATCACAATATAAAAGATGAATATATTAAAACACATAAAAATTTATAAATATAAATATATATATATAAATAAATTTTAAACATAAAAACATATAATTAAAATGATTGGTGATCAGGTGGGAAATATATATGATTATTAGGAATCAAATAAAAAAACTTAATATAGGTATTTATTTTATTTAAATAATTAATTAAAAAATATTTTTGAAGATCTTAGTAAAGGAATATGGATACTTTTTTTAAGTTTAGATAGTTTTTTTAAATGACTATCACACAACACCGCTTCTATTCCTCCTAGATCCTTTATGATAGTCATTAATATTCCTATTCAGTTAACCTAGAATAAATAATGTTAAACATAATTTCAAAATTTTCATTATCAACAACAAAGGTAAAATTTATAGGGTAACAAATCTAGGTCAAATGAAGCATTGACTACAATAATAAGAAAATAGAAAGAACTCATTTATTTAAAGTCCCAAATACAATATGATAATATTGGAGGTAAATCAATTAAGTATTCATTTTCACCATAATATAATATGAAATCATTTAGAAAAAATGACTCTTATAATATATTAAAATAATTTTTTTCCAACTTATTTGTTTCACAATAATCCTCAGGAAAAACATTACCATATGATAATATGGTTTTCACCAATTTCAAGATGTGATTAAAATAAACATCTAACATCCAAATTTTTTATTTAATATCTGTAAATTTTGTGATTACTTATTATTTCCTTAAAAACACAACTAGTGTAATGTGATTCCTATAAATCACAGGCATAACATAATGTTATGAGGATTAAAGATGAGAGTGGTTATAATTATCATCCAATATTGATTTTTGTTGAAATGAATGAAAAAATGTCATGTATTAAGTCATAAAATTTAAATGAATTTTAATAATTATATTATGACATATATGACTCTATATCTACTTAATTTTTATCATGTTAATCCAAATATATATAATTTAGTTAGAATAGAAAATGGAAAATACCATTTCTACTAGTTTCAACTGATATATATATATATATATATATCATTTTTTGAAAAAATATTTGATAATTCCATCAAATAAAAAATTTATAATTAAACACACTTTAACAAATTTTTTTTATAACTAATAATAAAATTAATGAAAACAAATGAACAAATAAATCAAATTTAAAACTAATAGATAAATAATTTATTTTAAAAATAAAAATAATAACTTAAAAAATTCAAATCTCGATAATGAAAAGTTGATCCTAAATATATATGTAATCCCTCAAATTCAGTGGCTGGGTGAGCATTTCAATATTGAATAAACATGTTTGCAAAAAAAACAAGAAAAAAAAAACAAACAAAAACCTTCCATCATGATTTCCGGTCAATTGAAATATGGTTTTCAGGAACTAAATATTTTCATGGATTTTGAAACAAGGATGAAGGATACAAGATCAAGGGTTAATTATCATGAAAATATGATTAAAATCAAATAAAATTACCATCGAAGTTTTTTGAGTGGACTTCGGTTCCCTGGTTTACTGGAATAGGGTTTTTGGAAAATAAAACCTTTTATGGATCATGAAACAATGAAAAATGATGAGATATTGGGGTTCAAGGATTGTGAAAAGATAATTAAAATCAATTAAAACCGAGGACAAATATTTGTGGGTGTTTGTGGGTGACATCGTAAATCAAGAGAAAATCAATTTTGACAAAATGAAATGAGGGTTTCAGACTGCGATTGTTTTTAAGGGGTTTAAACATCATTTTTTAGAAAAAATTACATTGAAACTATTTTTTTAAATTAATATTCGATATCATTTTTTGAAAAAATAGATGTTGAATTTTTTTTTGACTTGTGATGTTGGTATTAAAAAAACCGATGTTAAAAGGTCCACCGAAAAACCTATAACATTAGTTTTACATAAAACTGACATTAATGGTTAGAACAAAGAGCTTTTAAGGTCAATTTTATTAAAAAATGATGTTAATAATTTTTTTCATAACTTTTAACATCAGTTTCTTATAAACCGATGTTATAAACATGATGTTAAATCTAGTATTTATACTAGTGTATGTTATTTTGTAGAGGTGATAGTCCACACACGCATGAATGGAATTTTAATTTTTCTTAATGTAATATGGGAAAGGTGGTTAATATTCATTCCCTTAGAATAATAAAATTAAGTATACAAAAAATAATTATTTTATTATATGATAATGAGAAAATTAGATTTTGGAGAGTAAGATAGAAAAGAAAAGAAGTTAGGGACACATTGAGGACTTGAGTTTCCCCTTAGAGGACTCCTTGGGAATGGAGGTCTTATGATAACTTTTTGCGACTAAAAGATAAAGGAAGTGAGATGGAATTATAGGGGAAGGAAAAAGGGTAGTTTTTTAATAGGAAACTAAAATTTGGGAGTGGTCTTGATGGGGTGGTGAGAGGCCCCTTTTATAAGTGGTGAGAATGACATTTTTGTAAACATTTATACTTAATATAAATAGGGAGCATGTTTCACATGTCAAGAAGACAAAAAAAATGGACAACAATTGATTTTAGACAAGTTTTGGTCAATATAAACCTCAAAAATTCAATTATAAACATGTTTTTTTTAACATGTTAGTCTTTTTACCTCTTTAGTTAACCAATTTTACCCTTTTGGATTTTACTACAACAAATAGTTTTTACCTAAGTAATTATTTTTATGAAAAAAATAAAATGTCCCTTATAATTTGACCATTTTGATTCCAAATATAAAATCAATTTTATTATAAAAATTTTACATTTAAAAAAATTAATTTTACCATTAGCACATGTAACAAGTAAAAACCAATTTTTAGAAAAAGTGTATTTTTAATCTTAAAATTTATATGTAGTATGAACTTATCAATGTCATTTAATTTCATGATATAAATTGGTTTATTATAAAATAAATAAAATTTACATGGCTTTAAAATCAATCAAAAACTAAATATAACCATTAAAATACTTAATTATAAGAAAAGATCAAAAATAATTTTTAAATTAGAATGAACTGTTACTTATGTTCTAAAATATTTAACATAGGTTTTATATGATTAAAAAATTATTTTAAAACACATAACTTTATTCCTTAAATAAATATTCTATTAATTAAAAACTTTATAAAATTTCTAAGACTTGCTGATATACCGATAAAGTCATAAAATTTACAATTTTGGTAAAAACCATATTTTTCACCATTCACTAAAAATCAATCATTTTAGAAAAGTCCCAAAAATTCATCATAATATAATTTTGGAATTATGGATTCAAAAATGAAATTAATTTTTAAAATTCAAATTCTAAAATTTATATATTTATTTTTTAAATAAAAAAAATATATAAATAAAAAACTACTTTTATTGAAAAATGAACTATTTATGATTTAAGTGTTGTTAATTATATTTTGAATGAATTTTCAATTGATTTATATCTTTTAATTTTCTATATGTTTTATTATTCTTATAATTTCCTTTAATAATGTTCATATAATATGTCAAAGATTGTTTTAGTTCAGTGTTCTGTGTAGAGAAAGCTAATATTTATTTAAGGTAAATGCATAGTGAAAATCTGGGTCATTAAAATGATTCCACATGAGTTACCTCTGATATTACCAATGAAATCACTATAGTACCATAATAACTAGTTCAAATAAATTATGAACCTATACTGATCACCCAAATTTTCTCGATACTATGCATGGTCACCCGTATCCAAGTCACTTCATTGAAACCTGAGTCGCATGATCCCTCTCCCTTTGTATATAACCAAATCTTATACATATGAGAAGTACCAACCTCATAAAACTCTTTCAAGTGAAATTATATGTTTAAAAGGTAAAAAAAAATCCAAGTTAATTTTAAAAAACAAAAAATAGTAACCAAAATGCAACACTATTTCTCACTAGTAATCTCTTCTATATTACGATTAGTCTACATCCTTTTATAGGAAACATACTCTATAAAAATTAGATCAAAAATATTCAACATAAATATAACATAGATATTATTTAGTAAAGTATATATAAAGTAATAATCTATATTACTTACCACACGTCATCGATGTATACTAAACACATGACTCCCAACTCTATGTGTGACTTCCTGCCTCCCCTGATTCCATCGACCAGATGATATTTTCCTTTGGAAAGTCTCTCCTATCTAGTAGGAGGATAATACATCCCAAAACTAAGTAGTGATGTATTCTAGTTGATGACATTGACAAGACCCATAAAAAATAGTATCAAAAGCTCTCTTTATGGATCTCTTTCTAAGGTTGTATAAAAATTAATGAAAATACTCAAGCATACAAATCCCCCACGACTCCCAGGTGGAGGCTCTCATGATTTCATTAACTATAGACTATAAAACCTAAATATAATTAATATTATCAAGTTGGTAATCAAATAAATTTAAAATAAAATATATTATTTATTTACATATAATCAATTGGTTGAACATGTGATGTAAAACATCAATGAGAACCTGATCCCACGACACCCATGGCTCAGAAAAATATTTTTTAGAATTGAACCTACCTACCAAGTAACTATATATGAAAAACTATGAAAATAATAATAGATAAAAAAACTATGATATAAAAAAAAATTTAAAAAAATTTGAACTTACCTTCCCAAACATGGATTGAAATCCAGAGATGAAATTCACTTGGTAATAGAGTATGGAATCATCAATCTAGCTAGGCTGCGACCCCTCCTAATTGGTGGTGTAGTGGTGACATCCTTTGGGTTGAATGAAAGATCACAAGGCTTATCACCGGGTAACACAACATCAATGAGTGTATGATATAACTCTTCATTATCATTTCAATCCATATGAAACAAAAAACTAATGTTACTTACAAATAATTTCTAATACATTTATAAAATATAAAAAAATAATAAATAGATGTTTAAAACTAATAATATATATTAATTTTGACTATAAATATAATGTAATACATTATTATTCATCTTCATATTTATATTATTTGGTTTCAATGTCTTCAACTTCTTCCTGAATATCATCGATTTTCATATGAGCTTTAGTTTTATCATCACTCATTATTTAAAATCCATTGGTTATGTATTACGCATTATCAACATTATGAAACCTTAAATATAGATACTCATCATAGATATCTATATATTATAGATTAATATATTTATCTGTTGATGTTTCTTGAATTTTTTTAGTATTTTTCACTTCCAAAGAACCAATTTCATTTCCCATAAACTTATTTTCACAAGATTTCATTTTTATTACGGTCCAATATTTATTTAAACCTCTCTAAGAAGTAAAATAATTTGTATAATAAACTTTATGTTCCAATATAAATGGTTCATTTTCTATGAGAATACTTTTATATTTATTTTCAACAACTCCATTCTATGGATGAATGCACAACCCGTGATCAGTATCAAACCAATTTCATTTTAATATTATTATATAATTCTATATCAGATAACACAACTCAATTATTTCAAACAACATTCCATAAAAGTAAACTTCACTTTTTTTGATGAGTTCCTTTTAAAAAGACACCATTTTTCATTATTTTTTTTGATTAATCATATGTGCATGTATGAAATCGAAATCCATTAACCACATGCACATTATAAGATTTTACCAATTTGGATGGTGAGATAATCAGTGAACATAACCAATTATCAAATTTATTTTCATCTTTTGATGCCTAAAAAAATAGAAAAGTAATTAATAATAGATAAAATAACAAATTGATTTCATATGTTCAACTATAAAAAATTCAACTTACAAATATTTGAAATCGGCAGAAAAATTACACGATCAACTTTATTCAAGAGTAACTGAGGTAATTTGTCTATTTTTTTTTGAAATGATAATACTATAATCTATAAAAAAATTAATACAAATTTAAATTTTAAGAATATTTTAAAAAATATAGGTAAAAGTATAACATACTTCATAAATCCTTTTATTTCTTCACAATTGAGAAGAACATATGTTGAATATTTTTATTATTCATTACCGGAAATCCATCATTCATGATCACCACCAAAACCAAGATTAGGATAATTAAATAGTGATAATAAATTGTTCATGGAATCATAAACATTTCCCTCATTATGATTGACTCAATTATGTTTTTAAGGATATTTATATTGAAAATAATAAGAGTAGAAATTTGAAATTCCCCCTTGAAGAATGATTTCACAACTGGCCCTTGAATGAATGCTTTGTTACATACCATCTTCATCAATTTTTTCATAGATCTATCATATGGGAACATCCATCTTAATTATATTACCCCTCTATATTTTTCTTCATATGGAAAATGTAATATCAAATGTTCCATTGACTCAAATAGGGTCAGTGAAAATATTTTTTCAAATTTATATAAAATTAGAATAATATATTTTTACAACATACTTATTAGATCGTAGTTTTTTTGTTTCAAAAAAAAAATTCAAAAAAATATGATATTTTGTTTAACACATCCCAAATCAAAGAATTCAACAACCCTTTAAGATCAATAAGCAGTAATCTTTATATTATGTCATGGAAATCATGACCTTTAACTTGGTAATATGACCATTTATAACACAATAACACAAATTAAAATCATATCCATATGGAAACCTCAAATATATAATCAATTAAAAAATAATAATATAAAATTTATTCTGAAAGTTCATAATTTTTTTTATCTTCATTATTTTTTTTGATCTCTCATTTTCAAATAACTCAAGTTTGGGATGCCTGAAATTTTAGGAAAGATATAACCATGAATTTATAGTATCTTTATTCTTTATAGGTGTGTCAACACAGTATAAAAAAAGTTATCAAAATAGTTATTCTCAATATGCATTACATATTTCATGTGAAAAAAAATAAAAAAATCAATATAGAAGGACTCAAAAAATACTTCGCTTTATCCAACTATGGTATCTCACAAAGCCACTTTTTTGTTGGTTAATATTTTTTCTAAAATTAATCAAAGGTAATGAAGAGAAATAGATTTTACTTGAATACCTGAGAGAACTGTTAGGGGTCCTTCTATTTCAATCCTATATTTTCTAAAACTATTTATATCCCTTCATAAGGGATATTTAGTATGAAGAAATCTTTGATAATAGTAAAAAATAAGGTTTTATTCCATTGATAAAAATAAACACTTTACCATCAGCCATGCATTACATAAAATATTTTGAACCATGTGTACTCAATCTAGACAACATACCATATGCTAAAAATTCATTTATTTTCCCCATTAATGCTGCTTTAAGTGTAAAATTCTATTTTAAAAATACATCATATGCAGTTACATCAACACTCCATAATAAAATTTACTCATTAATCAATGGATTCAAATAAACATTAATATTATTTTTTGGTTGTATTGGAATTAATAACACTAAATAGATATTTGGTTCCTTAATAAATATAAAATTAGGTAAATTTTATGGAGTTATAAAAACATTCCAACAAGAATATTGATTTTTTTTAAGCACCAAATGGATATAAACCATTAGCAGAAAGACCTATCTATACATTATAAGGTTTTGAAGAAAAGGATGGATGAAACTAATCAAAGTTTTTCCATGAATCACTACCACAAGTATAATTTAATCTTTAACTCAAATAAATATTATATCTATTCTATTTCATTAGTGTTACTGTATTTAGAGACATAAATATATGCTACAATTTAGGTGTAATCAGAAAAAAACTCAACTGTTTAACATAAAAAAATTTAGACTTTCCTTGTTGTACCTATTTATACCTTGATTTTCCACATGTTGGATAATTAACTAACAACTCATATTCACCATAATATAATATTCAATCATTTAAACATTCTTATATCTTCTAATAACTATGATCTAAATTATGGACCAAATACTTTCTTTCAAAGAAATTTGTAGTTAGCTTATTTCCCTTAGGAAACAAAGATTTAACTAAAGAAAATATTTAACCAATTCAACTATTTTGACATTCCAAAATTTAATTTAATATCCATTATTCTTTTAACATCTTCTAATCTTCTTATCCTGCATCCAAGATATAACACTCCCTCAATATATTTCAAAAAATCATAAAATTGAGATAGTTCCAATATAAAATTCAAATTAATGTTATGAGTTTTTGTTTCCTGAAAAGATGGTCCAACAACCTCAGGTACTAAACTTTGAAACTTTGATAAATCTGAAACTAAAAAATTTATATTCTCTTTTGAATTACATTCACCATGTTGATACCAAAAAACACAATTTTTCTGAAAACTAAAACACAATAGTTAAACCCCAACAATATCAAAAGTTTCAAATCTATTGAGATCAAATTATAACATGGACACTTAATTACCCATTTTATAATAAATTTTGAATTTGATGATACAAATGATATAAAAATTTTGATACCTTGAATATTGAAAAGATTTATACTAGAATCATGTGGATATATTTAATGATTTATCCAATCATGAATTCGTAATAAAAACTAGTGTCTATTTCTTAGGTCCTTAGTTTTATAAAAAAGTAACACTAATTAGTTTATTATATAAAATTTTATTTTATCTTATATTAAATTAATTTTTAAAAAATACTACATAATTAAATTTTACTAAATAATTTTTTAATATTATTTTAATATAAAAAAGTATTTTTTTTAATTTATAAGAATTATTAAATTAAAATTTAATTACTTTAATATATTTTCAAATATTTAATTATTTTTATAATAATTTATTAGTTTTTTCTCATTTTATATATATATTTTTTTAACATTTTTTCTAATAGTTAATTAATTTTTGCAACATATTATGATTCATTTTTTTATATTTGTTTTTATTTTTAATTTTTTAATTATTTATAATAACATTACAAAAATTTTATAAAATACTAATACTTAATTAGATTTTGTAATATTTTATTAGTTTTCAATATTATATTTATAATCTCATATATAATACTAATGTTTTATTAGTTTTCAAATTACTAATTTATTATCTTTTTATATTTTATAATTATTTATAGCATTTTTTAGCTCTTTATTGTTTTGTGTGATAGACTATTTGCGATTGACTATTATTATAAAATAATAGTACTTAAGCAGTTTTTGTAATATTTTATTACCTATTTATTAGTTAAATTAATAATACTTACGTTGTTTTGGGAATAACAATACTATTTTATTACTTATTTATTAGTTATTAGGTTATTTACAATTTTTACTACTTTATGACTATTTTACTACTATTTTAATATTTTACTAATATTTTATTACCATTTTAATACTTTTTTACTATTTTATCACTAATTAAGATTTTATTAGTTTTTTCAATATTTTTATCTACTATTTTTACTATTTTTATACTATTTTACTGTTTGGTATTTTTACTATCTACCATTTTTATAATTTTTAATATTTATTTTATAATTACTATATTTATTACATATTTTATAATTATTAATTAATATTTTTACTATTTATTTCATTACATATTTTATAATTACTTATATTATAATTATTATTAATTTTACTATTTTTAGTTTACCATTTTTACCTATTTTTATATTTATTATTTTTATTACCATTTTTACTATTATTAATATTTTATATTTACTATTATTACTATTTTATAATTACTAATTTATTATTTTTTATAATTTTTCCTACTATTTTAGTTTATTACATATTTTTACCACAATTTTTAATAATTTAATTTATTTTACTTTTTTTAATGCCAACTAATTAGTGGTGGCAGACATTCCTACCAAAAGTATTTGTGATAGAATACTTATTCATCTTAAATAGTCATTACTATTGTAGGTTTTTTTTGATAGAAAATAAACCCATCATAAAATAGTTTTAATTATATTATATTATATTATTTATTTTTTTGCTTAAATTTTATTAAATTTAGAATAATATTTTTTTCTTTATGAAAATATATATAATTTGAAAATTATTTACTAATTTTTTTATAAAATTTTAAATATTTTTTATTTGTTAAATATTTTATTTTTAATACATTACATCAATATTTTCATAATTTTATAATAGTTTTCCATTTTTTTAATTTATTATAAATATCTACAATTATTTTTTATTAGTTTTAATACATTTTAATTATTTATACTAATTTATAATAAAAATATTTTTTTATTTAGTATTATTTTTACTAAGTTCTATGTATTTTCATTATTTTTCTATAATTTCAACTAATATTTATGATTTTAGATCATTTTTATTACTTTTTTTTATTTTTTATATTAAAAATCACAAAAAATTAAACAATTAACAACATATTAATTAAATAAAAACAATTAATAATGCAACATTCAATGATAATTAAACCCTAATATATTAAATTAAAATAAAATTTATTAAATAAAAAATTTAATAAATTATATAATAACAAAATCAAATAAATATGTGTAATTACAAAATATTAAAAGAATTGATTTAAAAGAACACCTTAAAACTGGTGTTTAGATCACAATTAATAAATCTATAATCTAGGAAGTTATTTCCAAGAGGAATGAGGATAATTGAGAGAGAAAGAAGAGTGTACCTGAGCCTCAGCCCAATTGGTGAGGTATCCTTAAGTGCATCCACAAGACCCAGGTTCAAAACCAGGTAGAGGCATATTTCCGGGGTAGTGTAGCAGGCACTGTAGCAGTACTCACTACTACAAATACGGCTTTTATCAACGCTAAAAATGGCCTTTAACAGTGCTAGAAAAACGCTATTAATGTCGGCGAAGATAAAGGGGGGGGGGTCCCCTTTATCAGCGCTAAAACAAAGCGCTGATAAAATGGTCCTTTATCAGTGCTTTCTTTTTAGCACTGATAAAAGTTAAAAAAAAAATAAAAAATAAAAAAAATTTAAAAAAATCCTGCCAATCGGGGGGGGCTTTTATAACGCTTGAGCCCCCCCTTTTACAGCGCTTTTCCGCCCCCCCTCCAGAGCCCGCACGCACCCCTCCACCCTTTATCAGCGCTAGCCCCAAATTCACCCATACGCGCGCGTCCCTGCCTCCACCCGGATTTGATCTCGAGACCTCCCCCCTACACGCCTAAAGCCTTTTTCACTCCCCTATATTGATTTGTTCTCCTATTAGTGATATATCTATTTATTTATATATAGATTTAGTTATATTTATTCGTATAGTAATATATATTTATATTAATATATATATATAGTTATATTAATATAAATATATAGTTATATTAATATATATATATATTTATAGTTATATTAATATATATATGTAGTTATATTAATATATATATATAGTTAGATTAATATACAGGTATATAAATATTCATATATTTTTATTTTAAATAAAATGGATATTAATTATTATTTAGATAAATCTAATATATTTTATATGTAAATATATTTTATTATTTATATTTATAATTAAATTTTTATGTGTGAATATATAAAAAATATGTATATATTGTTATATATTTGATTATAAATAGTAGTTCATTATAAATAACGATAAAATTTCATAACCATAATATCAATATAAATGTAATACCTTGAAATAAATTCAGTCCCCACAAAAAAAATCCAATAATATCCCCTTAAATGAGGCTGAAAATCCACAAAATGTTAAAAAATCGGGGTACCCCGACTAAAAACTCAGTTTTGGAGGCCTTCTGGGACTTTTTGGACTCTAAAAAACCTTGATTGAGGTTTTCTCAAGTCACAATGACGTAGAGCTCGTCACAGGCTTCAATTTTATATGTGGTAGAACTCAAACGGACACCCGGATCAAAAGTTATGGCCGTTTGAAGTTCGAGTTGCGTTTTCAACATATTTTGGATCTTTTTTAATTTTTTTTAATTTTTTTAGTCTTCAAATTGTTATTAAATGACTATTACTCCATAATAATTATCAAATTATTAATTAAAAATATTTTTTTAATTTTTTTATAATCCATTTTCACTAAATATCTTATATATTAAGTGTAACTGTATATTTATACTTATCTAAAATATATTTAAAATTATATTTAGAAAATATATATTATATTTATATCAATATAACTATATCTATATATTTAACTATTAATATATTTTTTTAATGATTTTTTTTAGAATTAGAACCTTCATCAATGCTTTTAAAAAAAGCACTGATAAAGACCCCCTTTATCAGCGCAACTAAAAAAAGCGCTGATAAAGGGGCACCCTTTAACAGCGCTAAAAAAAGCGCTGTTAAAGGGTACCTTTATCAGCACTTTTTTTAGAGCTGATAAAGGTGCCCCCCCTTTATCAGCGCTTTTTCGCTAGTACTGATAAAGGGTGGTGCTGGCCTTGCCCAGTTTTGTGGTAGTGACTGTACACTGTGTTGGTACTGTAGCAGAACTGTACACTGTACATGTATTGTAGTAGAACTGTACACTGTGTGGTTACTGTAGCAGATACTGTAGCAATTACTGTTCGGTACTGTAGCAGTTGGAACTATTCACCTTGGGCCACCGGTTTGGGCTTGGAGACCTTAAGGCTTTCGGGCCACCCAGGCCTTCGGGTCAGTAGGGATTTTGGGCCACCTTTAAGGCCCTCGGGCCACCTCAAGGCCTTCGGCCCACATGTAGTTGCCCCAGACAGACTACAAAAAAAGGAGCAGTCCCAGAAGAGGATTCAGAGCAGGTGCACTTACCAGAGCAGGGCCAAATGGATTTATCACAATGAAAGGGTATGGCTATGCCATCGGGACCAGACTGTGCTTGCACGAGAAGCCTAGCTAGACGACCATGAAAAGGTGGAGAGCTACTATCATGACGCAGATGCTGGGGAGGGGCAAGTTCCTTGTAGATAGTCTGGTTGAATTCCCTAAGACCTTTGGGTCATGTAATCTCCTAAGCCTACGGGCCTTGTAATCTCTGATCCTACGAGCCTTGTAAGGGTTCCCCCTCATCCCTTGAAAGGGGGGTTATCAAAAATCAATAAAAATGAAGGCCTTCGGGCCATTCGGGGGAGAGAGAAATAAGAGTGGATGGAAAATCTTGAATGGGGGTAGGGTAGGGGCCCTCACATGTTGCATTTATAGTTTAATTTTTTATGATATATAATTATGATGGATGAGTTCATTATAATAAGTCCACTATTTTAACTATTTGTGATGAAAAAAATTATTTGTGACAGAGGGATGATCCATTAGAAAAAGTATCCAACATAAATACTTTTTTTCTCTCTAATCCAAAAAATATTTTTGATAGATGTAGTCAATCATAAATAACCCACCACACGCATAGCCACCAAAACTATTCACAACAGATTTACCCATCTCAAATAACAGTCACTAAAAAAATTATTTATTAAGGAATTTTATTTCCACCGTAAAAACTCATTCCGAGAAACCATTTGTGATAGACCATAATATCATCTTAAATGATCTATTGTAAAAAACCAAAATTTATATACTTTGAATTCTTTGTAATAAACCTAAAATACCTAGGAACTCACTTATGGGTTGATTTAGATCAATTCCAAAAGCCAGTTTAGTGGAAAATCATAGTGATATTCCATAAAATGAATTTATTTTAGATTTATAACAATTAAAAAACACAATTTAGTGAAAAATATTGGTGATATTCTATTAAATTATTTTATTTTTTCCATAATGATTTAACTTTATAAATCATTAAATTTTTGGGAAATTTTCTCATGAAGTTGCATCAATATTAGACACTTATTTATGATATTATTTCAATCATATTCTTAGAACATCCATATACAACCTAGATCAGGTATTATATATAACTTTGGGTTATAAAGTTAAGGTTTACTGGGAGCTCTATGATGTAAGTGACATTTCTTATATGAATTTTATAATATCCTATATCACATGTAAAATAGTTGATGTTTTGAAATTGTTGTGTATCATATACTTTGTGTTTACATTAATCTCTTTATGTGTACTTTCTTGTGATATATAATACATTATAATTATGTGATTTTGGTTGATAATGAGGTATTTTAGATTGTTACTGGAATAATAGTTGTGTGCTAGTTTCATTATAGTATGTTTCTATGACTACAAAGTGGCATGAGATGAGTTTTTATTGTGATTATTATATTTTATAATAAAATAATTACCATTGACTGTAGCTTCATATGATATTCATAGGTGATATAACACTATTTTATAGTGATTATGTGTTATTAACATATATAATTAAGGTTGTGTGTATGTGATTATATTTTCCAAGTGGTTACGTGTCATAAGATTTTTTGTATTACTAGATGATAGAAAAATGTGATAAATAAAATTGATGATTATTCACCTATATAACCATGTGTTAGATGTGAAAATTGTGTACCAATGGATATGAATTACGAGATACATCTTAATGATCATATAAAAACAAGTTTTTGTTTCATGATAATGGGAAAAAAAGGAAATAAAAAATGTATACACTCTATCTATGTTGACCATTATGTAGTATGAAATATATGGTTGGTATTTCAACAAAATTACTAACATTATTAATAAGTTTTAATGAAATTTAACTTTATTAAAGTAGAAAAAAATAAAACTCGAATCCACAAGACCATCTATATGATAATGATCAGTGAGAACCAACCAACGTGTTCTTGCCTCAAAAGGTAATCCATATGATGTTAAATATTTAAAAACTTTGGAATTAAATATCTTCTCTTACATAATATGTAATTACCTTCCCACATTTAAGAAATACATAAAATAATAATATGTTGTCCCAAGTAGGAAACTTTTAGGTGGTGGAGGTGAACTAGAAAAAATAAAAAAAACATTGATTAAACTTTTCACCTAAATCAATAAATCAGGTAATGAAAAATAAATATGCAATAGAAAATTCAAGCATGAAAACATAAATCTAATAATGAAAAATATATAATACAAAGTGTTTCCATGGAATGTATTTTTAGATATTGAAAATTATATTTCTTCCAATTATATAAATATCATTGATGATAAATATATAAAATAAGAAAAAACTATAAAGATTATAGATATTGAATGTAAGAAAAAATATATATTATAAAGAGTAAATAATTTAGGATCACTCTCTGAACTTGGACATTCTCTAGAAATTATACAGGACTAATTTAAATATGGAGACATGTAAAAGAAAAATAGATAATGAAATTTTAAAAAAATTATAGAAGAACATGATATAAGAAATGATAAAGTTGTTTAGGATAAGAAATCCCTAATCCCTAATATATATATATATATATAATAACTTCATATCCAAAAAACTTAATCAACTTTAACTTAAGGCGGTAGAAGTGGTTCAGGATAAAAAATCCCAAATTCTCTATTATATATATATTAATATCCCCAAAACTTATTTTATTTTAACTCAAAGTTGTAGGATTATTTTATACTTAGATCCAAACATCTATAAGTATAATAAATACTCAATTTATTATATTTATATAGATAGGTATTTATTCATAGGTATTCTTCAATACGATGATCAGTAGATAATAAGTCCTTATCCCTAAAACTACTTTGTTCACATAGATCATAGGGTGAATCGATGGATGTACAGAGATGGGGTCCTAATGATGTTTTCAAATGAATACAAAAAAGGATAAATAAAGAATAAGGTATTAAAGATCAAGAAAATAAATACCAAAATAAAATATATTTCTCTTTTAACATATATTGAGAATAAGAATAAAGGTTGGTGTCAAGATCTATTATCCCACCTTAGTTCTAAGATACTCCTTTTTCTCCCAATTGATCCATATGGACCCATTATTTAAATAATATTTTATTAGGACTTTATATATATTTAAGAATTAAATTATTGAAAAATATATCCTTTGGAACTAATATTGATTCTCTTATAATCATCTATAATTTGACTATTGGTGCTAATGTGATTTCCTTTATGATTATTTCTCTTTCATACATTTGATCTGTTAAGGTTGAAGGGGAGGTTCTTCATTCACTTCTAAATATTTAAAAATATGATCATTAGAGGTGATATTGAACTAGATAATAAATATATTTGTTTAACTTTTAATGTCCAATCATCAATATCCAATATGAGTAGAACTTATGGATTAAAGTCTTAGATTAATTTCTCAGATGATTCAAGATTATTCCTTTATACTTTAGCCTTGGTGTTCCATTTAGGTATGTAAGATCTAGATAATAAAGTTGATTATGTATAATTAATCACTCCACTTATTATTAATTAATCATATTCTTAATAGGTTTCCATGAAATTCCATTGATATATGAAATTATTTAGACCATCTCAGCCCATTACGTTGAGAGTTTTGGGTGTTAGAGGCATTAGAGGAGGTTTGAGAGAAGATTAATGGAGTTTGAGATAAATTTTCATCCAGGGGACAAATATATGGTGTGATTATTTGTTTTTTTCCCTATAGGCTTGGGGATATAGTATAGATAACCTGGTTGTATCATGGGATCCTTGGGGGATGATATTTGAGGATCTTCCATTTCAAGGGTTGCTGCAGCGTGGTCCCTTTAGCTATGCAATGGTCTAGTTCTAAGGATCCATTAGGTAGAAGGACATATAGGACTGTGATATAGTTCTCATGGTTATTAAATAGAGTTTATATTATTCATCTTGTTTTCCCTACCATTATAGGGACCCCTATGATGTGGTACTCAGAATCTGCCATGGTGTTGTTTAGGGAGTTTATCAGGGTGAACAGAAGGTCGTAGGTTATGGCATGGTTCTCCCCACCGCATTATGGATATTGGGAGAGTAGTTTTTTGTTTTTATTATATATTTTGTTGTTGTTACAACATGGATCCTAGGATTCACCATGGTTGGGTTTGGGGTTCTGATCTTGCAGCATGGCTAAGACCATCACACCATGATCCTTTCACAGTTTTATAGGACCTGAAGTAGACATGCGACATGATTCTTGTAGGTGGGGGGGGGGTTGGAATGATTCCCATTTATATATATCATAAAAGGTTGTTTCATGGTTTTATTTAAAACCAATGTGTTTTTATGTAGCCTATACCCCACTCTATAATATTTTGTTTTTACATCCTACTTATTACTTTAGGGGCTCCTCCAAATTCCATTAATTCACCTTTATTTCCTACGAATCTTTGGAGAAACTGGGATGATTTTTGGTTACCATTCATACCCTCTTTCTTTAATTTGAGCCTCAGCTTTGGGATATTGATTATTGGTGATCCAAAGTGAGTCCTTTCCCTTTTCCTTCTTATCCTTATCTTTGTTCATCACCCAAAGAAGGTTGTGAATATGAGATATGGTTGGATTGAGGGAGGTTAAAGTGAGTGTTTAATGATGAATATTGTTCTATAGGTTACTAAAGTTTCCCTTGGTGTGATCTCAATCTTGGGATCATCTATTTCTCTTCTTATTCCAGCACAATAGATTGTGAAGCACTAGATAAGGTAGGGGATTTGAGAAATATTCTTTATTCTATGTAAATTGTGGGGTTAAAATGATATTGTTATCTTTAGGATAAGATTATATATTTTCCTAATAAAGATAATGGCTTGAACATAATGAAATTGATGGTAAGGGTGTGTTCTATATGTGTTTACCTGTTTTTCTTGATATTTATTTAGAATTAATTTAAGTTGCTATTATTTCCAAAAATTATTGTTTCCACATGATTTATAGAACCCTTTTGGGATTGAATAATAGAAAAAACCTCCATAAAATGTTAAAAACTTAAAGATAGTAGTAAACTAGTTATAGGGAAGAAATGAATTCTTATATTGACCTGCTTTGAAAATGAGAAAGTGATTAATGTTGAAATTATTGATCCATGCTATGGTAAATATTATTATATGGATCCATTTACATGATTATCATAGATTTGTTTTCTGTGGAAAGGCTATAGAGGACTATGGGAATGAATTGGTTATGGGTATTGATGAGTTTTGGAAGAAGGGATGTGATCAGTTGGTTCGTTGGTGTGGTTTATATAGCAGGACTACGATTAGTAAGAATTGGATATGTTGTTGGTTGGTTTTGAAGTGATTAGTAAATGTAGGGATAAAGTCTCTAATGGTTGTAATGGGTTATACAGAGGGTCTTTAATTAGATGGTATTGTGGTATATGTTGGGATTGTTGGTTTTGATGAGTGCAGGGCAATTTTATAGTTGTTTGGTAGTAGTGGAATATAATATCTGGTAATGATGAAATGGTAAATGAGTGTAGATGGAATTAAATTGAATCATGGCTAATAATAGTTTGAAATTAAATATATAATTGAATGAATTATTTAACACAACATAGCTGGTAAAGACGAATATAGAAAAAAAATAATGGAATGATTAACTAGGATTTTATGAATGATTGTATTGGTTGTTTTGTGTGGAAAAGTGGGATGATATGATGTTTTATAGATAGAAATAATTGTGGTGTGTGGTGATGGTAGTGTAGTGATGGTTTTAGGTTATGATGGGGTTATATTGGCATGGAATCTCTTGATTGGGATTGTTTGTGGCATATATATATGATGTATTTTCCTAGGATTTCTTTACACACCCCACCCAAATCAGATAATCTTACTAGCATACAAATGATTTGGGTTTTAGTTGTTTTATTTAACTTCTAGGTTGGTGAGGGTGAATGGATAGATACCCACTCTTCCCCTCTCTCGCTTCGAAATTAGAACATGATGAGGTGGAAAGTAAAATATGGGCCATGCATGGTAGGATGAGGGAATGAGGTATATGCCTTTTATGTTCATGATAACTTACTATTATAGATATATGATTTGTATATGGGATGTTATTAATGGTAATGGATATGGGATGAAGATGATTATGTGGATGTGTCTTGTGGTATGGTAATAGCTATGATGGTTTGATTCCAGCATGATATTATGGACCAAGTGGGAGGTTAGGGTAGGTAGGGTTGCGACCAAACCCACATTAATATTGGAGGTATTGAGAACAAGGAATTTGATGTTGTGGAATGAGATTTCAAAATTAGTGGAGAAATGGAAGAAGGTATTTTGTTTTTATATATTCTTAATATTATTTTATTACTCTTGGATTTGATACTTGATAAGTGAACCTTGGTGAGGTTGGGTGGAATTTGACCTGATAGGTGTTGGTTGTCTCTACTGTTTGTTCATTGGATAATTAATAAGATTCTTCTACTTTTTCCTAAGAGGTCTTGGGTATGATCCTATTAAATATACATGTTATTCTCACCCCTATATATATATATAATTTTTTTAGGTTTCTATGGAATTTTTGGTGACTGATCTAGATAGTACTTGCTCGAAGCTTGGGATTGGTTGTGGAGTTGCTTCTTAGGACCTTATTTGGTATTTTGTTTTGAAGTCTTGTATTTATTTTACATATTCACGCATTATAGGATTATTATGGTCCCTATTTTATTTATATTATGGAGTTTATTGATAGTTTATTTATGTATTCTTAGGATATATTAGGGTAATGCATCCCATATGTATGTTTTATACCCTTGGTACTAGTCACAAAATCAAGGCCCATTATAGGAAGGATTTGAGGGTTACTCTCACCTTCATTATAATCCTATAAGGGTTCCTTAGTAGGTTTAGGTCATGAAATATTGGTATCAAATATTTTGGTTAATATTTAGGATGGATACTTAAGTTATGAATTGGTGAGGATTTCTTATTTTGGTAGGGTAATAATACTAGTTGAGCTTAGTACATGAAATACTCTAAGTAGACTGACTAGGACATGATATTTTATCCTCCCCCACCATGATCTGTTGCAATGAATTTGATTTTACTAAACAACTAAGTGAGATGGTTCTACTTGCATGGCAGTGACCTAATAGAGGTATTTACATCATGATTTATTATGATTATGTTTGAAATGAAGTAAATTTGGGGTTAATTAAATGAATCTAATTAATTTAATTTAATTTATTTAATTCCATGAAAAATTGATTAGGAGTTTTTATCCTTATTTGCATAGATTTCTTATGGTCATCATCTACACATGGTTTAGGTTAGTGAGGTTTAATAGGTTGACCCAATTAACTGTAGGAGGGTCGACTCGACCAAGGAGGATGATATATATAGGAATATGTTGGATGATTTTTAGTGTTAGAGTATGGATAAGTGTGATGGGATAATTTATGATCTTGATATGTCAAATTGGATCAAGGATCTCATGATCAATTTTAGTTTGATCTGAGATAGGGATGAGTAACAGGTTCCACTAGCTATTATTCATATGTATGGAGAATCACGAGAGTGGTGAATCTTTTATCTCAGGGAGTAGAAGGAAAAATAATTTTTATGATGATTTTTATAAGTAGTTTGATACATAATATTTGTATTTGATGATGAGGGAAGTGAAGATACATGAGTTAATCTCTATTTAGTAGGGAATAATGAGTTTTCTAGAGCTAAATATTATGTTTAAAGATATTATTTTCTTTTCCCTCGATTTATTTCCTAATTAGGAGTTGAGAGTGCGATGTTTGGAAGTGGCACTACATCTAGTGATTCTATATGTAGTCACCCCATTTAAATTTCCTACATACTAGGAGGTAAAAAAAGATGTTTGAGGTCATTATAATAACCCATGATCAACTGATGTCATCTCAATAGGGGATCCCTTAGGGTTTCTTAAGTAATAAGGTTATTGGTGGTGGATCATAGGTGTTAGAGAAGTTGAGGTTCTAACTAGTTGGGAGTCAATATCACTAGTTTTTTTCATCCTATTTTTCTAGGGATAAAAATTTCTATGCACCTACCAATAGATCTTCTATAATATGATTTTCTTGAGAAGGCCATACAAATCAATGCTCTTAATTCTTGACTATTCTTGGGGCTCAAAATAGTATGGGAGGATGAATCCCTTTTCAGTTCCAGTAGTTGAAGTTTTCTCATAGGCTGTATAAATAGTAAGTAAAATATGCTTACATTCCACTATGAGAAGATGAATTTGGTAGAGGATATCCTCATAATTTTCCCTACACTTAGGTACATAGGGATGAGCATGACCATGTAAGTGGTAATCAATAATGAGTATGGGAATCTAGATGTGGAAAACTTAATGCCATGGATGTTCTAGATATAGAGGGGAGAGAAATTATTCAAATTATAATCATAAACCTTGGTTTATTATTTTTTTGATTCCAGAGTGTCACAATCCTTTGTTTCACCCACCTTGGTTGGGGCCTTGGGACTCAAGGTGGAGAGGCCTCCAGTTCCCTTGGTGTTAACTATGTCAGTTATAGGTTAGATAATTTTTCTTGATGTGTGCTAGGGTTGTGAGATGATTATGTGGAAACATCAATTTTATTGGTATTTATTTCTACTTTAGATAAAAATATATGATGTCATCCTTGGGATTGACTAGCCATATTCCATTAATGCTATTATTGATTTATTTTAAAGTATATTTTAGTTTTATGACAAGGAGGTATGGCATGATGTGTTTTTCAGTAAGAAAGAACATTATATGGGATATAGATGTCTAGATACATTAATACATTAGTTAGGATCCATGTATTTTGGTTCAGTGGAGGTGTATGTGTTGGAGTTCCCTAAGGTCATGGATAAGTTTCCCAATGTTTTCCCTGATGTGGTTATGGATTTACCCCCTGAACATGATATCTAATTTGGGATAAAACTATATCCTGGTGCCTATCTGATCTCAATATCTCATAATCTAATGATACCTTATGAGATTTGGATGTTTAGGATTCAAATTGATGACTTGATGTAGAAAGGATTCATCTATCCTAGTGTGTCACCATGGGGTGCTCCAATACTATTCACCAAGAAGGTAGATGGTAGTCTATGACTGTGTATAAAATACCTATGGTTGAATTAAGTGATGGTCAAGAACCATTTCCATTTTCTGAGGATTAATGATCTATTTTAATAGTTTAAGGGAGAAAACTAGTTTTCCAAGGTTTATTTGTAGTTTAGATATCACCAAATGAGGATAAATTAGGAATATATCTTGAAGATTAATTTCCCATGTTGATAGGGGAACTTTGAGTTCATGGTCATTCCATTTGGTTTAAAAAACTCCTCAACCATATTTACAAGACTCATGAAATATATGCTCCATGAGTTCCTAGATTGGTGTGTGATCATGTTCATTAATTACATTCTCATATACTTGAGGTTAGAGGAGGATAATTCTTAGCACATTAGGGACATTTTATAAATCCTTCTATGCCATCAATTTTATAGGTTGATATCCAATTGTAAGTTTTGGGTATGAGAGGTTCACTTCCTTAGACATTTGGTGCCTTATCAAAGAGTGGAAATAGATTCATCAAATATTGAGAAAAATTTTTCTTGGGAAGCACCCATGAATGTTGTTAAGGTCTATATTTTCCTCAATCTTGCAGGTTATTATCACAGGTTCATGTCATACTTCTCTTGGGCCACAAACCCATCAATAACTTTGACTAGGAAGGACTATTCCTTCTTATGGACTGATTTGTATTGGATATATTTTGACTACCTGAAGGAAAGGTTGATTGGTGCAACTGTTCTTTATATTCAAAAGGAGGGAGTGATGTTTGAGGTGTTATTTGATGAATCTTATCTTATATTGGTTTGTGTCTTGATGCACCATAGGCAAATGATCTCATATGGGTCAAGTAAGTTACATCCCTAAGAGCATATCTATGATACACATGATCTCGAGTTAGAAGTAGTGGATTTTTCTATGAAACTGTGGTGACATTACCTCACTGGTGATATATTCACTATCTTAAACAATCACAAGAGTTTGAGGTATGTTTTCTCTTAGTGTAACCTAAATTTCTGATAGTTAAGGTGGATGAATTTTCTCAAAGACTATGATTTTGAGATCACCTACACCCCGAGTAATGGGAATGTAGTTATAGATGAAATTAGTAGAAATTCATGGAATTTTTTTATGGAATCTAGAGATGTTTAGAGAGTGACGGAGGAGCTTGAGGTGATGCATCCTGATATAGAGAAGTCTAGTAGTAGAGGTTTTGTATTTTAGATGAAAGTGTAATCATCCTTGATGCAGTGGATGTAGGGGTCTTAATGGGGAGACTTTTAGGTAAAGGTGATGTGGGAGAATTTCATTCATGATAATGCCCCGGAGGGATGTTTTTAGGATGAGCAACATCCAATGATGTTTTAGGGGAGGTTGTTTATTCTGTTAGTGATACACGAGGTGGTCCTTCATGTGTTTCATAGCTCAATAGTGGCATTGATTCTTGGTGTGGAAAATAAATATAATTCTTAAGTGGTTATCTTTGGTTATCCCATATGAAGATATAAATAGTAAAGTTCATTTTTGGTGCTTGTTCAGTCATTAGGTTAAGCTAGAGCATCATGTTCCATGTGGTTTATTACAACCATTTGTTGAACCTAAATGGAAAAATAGGAAATCTTGATGGATTTTGTCACTGGCCTACAATGAGACCAAGGAGTATATGATTCTATTTGGGTGATTATGGATCCGTTGATAAACTTTTCTAACTTCTTGATGATTATATAGTCAAGTGTTTTGAAGTATTTATAAATATATTATATGGATGATGTGGTGCATCTTCATTGGGAACTAAGTACCATTATTTCTGATTACGATTCTCATTTCATTTCACATGTCTAGAGAGTATTATAGAATTCTTTTGTATCCTAGTTACACCTTATACCTTCTTTCCATCATCTGATGGATGGGTAGATAGAGCAGACCATCTAGGCACTATAGGACATGTTTCAAGCTTACATTATAGATTTTAGAGGATCTTGGGTAAGTCATTTTACCTTGGTTTAGTGCTCTTATACAAAATTTTTCACCCTTCCATTTAAAAGGACCCATTAAAAGTGATAGGAAACATTTTTGATATCCGTTTTATTGGAAAAGGTTAGAGAGTTAGTAGTTCTTAGGCCAGATGTGGTGTAGGGAACAATATAGAATATTTATATAATCAAATAGTGGATGAATATGGTGAAAAACCATTATAAATATTATATGTATTAGAGGAGGAGGTTATTGTAGTTTTATGTCATTGATCATTTGTTTTTGAGGTTTAACCCACACCATGGTTAGCAGAGTTTTGAATTTTGGGGAAAGATTTCTTCCTAGTTTATTGGTTCTTTCGAGGCATTGAAACATGTTAGTAAGGTGGCATATCATTTGGAACTTCCTTCCACAATAGATTAGATCCAAAATGTCTTTCACATGTCATAGTTATGATGGTATCTTAATGATAATTCTAAAATAATCAATTGGGGTGGAATTGGATGTTGAAGATGATACGACATTCATAGAACAACTTGTTGAGATACTAAATCAATCAGAGAATGTGCTGTGTGGGTGAGATATTCTATTGGTTTGAGTTTTATAGAGGCATGCTGCTATGGAGGAGAGTGTGGGAACGTGAGTCACAAATTCATGCTTAGTAACCCAACCTATTTTCTATGATGTTTGTGATGATTTATTAAAGATGTTTATTCTTTGGTGTTGATTTAGTTGGATTTCCTGTTTCATTTTCTATTATGTTTGGTTGATGGAATTATCTTTATCAAGAGGTATCTTCAAGGGAGTTCTTGGTCAGTGATTTTAGAAGTTTTTTCTGTAGGGGTTTTTTATCCTTAAAGATGAGAATCATTTTAAAGGTATTTAATGTAATGAGATAGACCATACTGACCCGCCACCGTAAGGGGATGCGCGCTAGGGTTTTCTCCCCCGCCACTGTCTTCTTCTCCCCGCTGTGGCTGGGATTACCGTCGACGCTTTGGGATGGTGGATTCGTGGAATGCGACGTCTCCTGCGGCGACAGCGTCTCGAACAAACGGTGATTTCAATGTTCTCTGGCCTTCCTCACACCCTTCCCTTCGAGTAGGCCAGGGATTTCATGGCGGAGCAGTGTTGGTCCAAGGCTTGAGTTTTCTGTTGCTACGGTGTGGATGCCGGCACGATTCCGCGGTCTGGTTGCGTTGGGAGGATCTGGTCGCAGTGTGTGGTTTTGAGGGCAGCGGCGGGTTTGTGGTTCAGCTGCGTACTGCGGCGGCGTGCTAGGGCTTCGACCTTTGTGTGGTGGCCATCTTCAACCATGACGGCTTGGGGGTAGTCGATTCGGCCTCGAATGTCGACCGTCCTCAACCATGATGGCTTGGGAGAAGACGATTCAGCTTTGTGTGGCATACTCCGTTCATCGACTTCATTCCGGGTAGTGCAACGGCGTGGGGTCAGTTCTTGCTTCATTGGGTCAGATCTGGACTTGTGATTCTGGATTGTGCGGATGAGTGTTTGGGCGGGAATCAGAGCAGCGACGACTTCACAGCAGTGCGACGGGCTGATTCCGGCTATTGGCTTGGTGGTGGCTATCAACGGCTCGCCTTGACGGCTGGTATGCCGGATGCCATGGCAGCGACTAGGGTTTCACTGTGGTATTTTTTTTGGGCCATGGCCATTTGGAATTGATTTGTTGGGGTTTTTCATTTTGAACTCTGTTTTTCTTGACTTTTGTCTCTTGAACCTATGATTGTTTTCCTCTGGACCTCTGGACTTCAGGCATGTAATGGGTTACCCTTTCCAAGTTAAAAAGTGCTTTTTTATTTTCTTTTAATAAATAGGGCTCTGCCCTAAGCTTTCCTAGATAGACCTTACTGACCCATTAAATTGATAGTTTTGGGTATTGGAGGCATTGAGAGAGGGTTGAGGGAAGATCAGTAGAGTTTGAGATGAATTTATATCCAAGGGATAGTTTTGTGGTTTGATGATTCATATTAAACCATAGAGTCTTGGGTCTATGTCATAGAAAGCCTGATTATAGCATAAAAGCCTTGGGGGATGACATTTGAGAGTATGTTATTTCAAGGGTCACTATGGCGTGGTCCCTTTGGTTGTGTTTTGTCCTAGGTTTGAGGATCCATTGAGGAAGAGGGATTTTCAAGATTGTCATGTGGTCCTCATGGTTGTGGTATAGAGTTGATAAGGGAAGCTTGGTGTCCATGCCATTATAGGGACCCATGAGGTGCCACACACAGACCGTGTCATGGTATTGGTATAGGATTTTATTACGGTGAAGGAAAGGGCCCATGTTATGGTGTGTTACTACTCACTAAAACATAGAGGCTGAGATTTTGGTTTTGGTTTATTCTTCCATATTTGGTGTTGTTTCACTATAGATCCTTAGTTGCGCCATGGTTGGGTTTGAGGTTTAGATCTTATGGTGTGGTTAGGACCATTTCACTATGATCCTTCTACAGTTTTATAGGATCCAAAGTATATATTCAACAATATTCCCAGGAGGGTGGGGGGGGGGTGGGCTAGATCGAGTACCATTATTGTATATCATAGAAGGCTGCACCATTTTTTTGTGAAAAAACCTAGGTGTTGTTGTGTGGCCTATACCTTATTACATGGTCTTTTGTTTTTCTTGTATACTTATAAATTTGGGGGATCCCTTGAATTAAATTCAATCAAATTTATTTAATATTCCTCTTGGGTGACACTAGGACGATTTTAGGAGACCTTTTAGTCCATCTTCTTTGACTTTGATCCTCAAATAAGAGAGATTAATTATTGGAAATCCAAGGTGAATCCTTCTACATTTTCCTTCTTGGATTTCTCTTCATTCATAATTTGGAGAACATTGTAGGAATGGGATATAGTTGGATTGGGTGATATTGAAGATAGAGGTGGATGATGAGTGTTTTTCTCTAGGTTGTTAAAGTTTCCATTAGTATGTGCTCGATCTTGGGATAATCTCTTTCTTATCTTATTCCTACACATTAGATTGTGAATCTTCAGTGTAGTTTGGGGATTCAAGAAATATTCTTTCTTCTGTGTAAATTTTGGGATTAACATGCTCTTTTTATCTTGAGGTTATGAGTATGGATCATCTTAATAATGATATTGGACCTAACATAATGAAAATTATGGGAAGGGGTATTTCGCATGTGTTTACCCATCTTCCTTGATTTTTCTTTAGAATTTATGGAGATTTATTATATTGCTGAAAATTATTGTTTACATTGGATTTATAGAACCTTTCTATGATTAAATGATGGAAACATAATCCATAAAAGGTTAAAAAATAAAATATGATAATGAATCAGTTGCATAGAATAAAAAAATTGTTATTATGACCTGCCTTGAAAATGAAAAGTTCTTAATGTTGAAATTGTTGATGTGTGATGTGGTAAAGATTTTTGTGTGGATAATTTTATATGATTATTATGGGGATGTTGTGTATAAAGGTCATGGTTGGCCATGGTAATAAATTGGTTATGGGTATTTGTGCATGTTGGTAGCAGATCTATGATCAATTAGGCTGTTGGTGTTTTTTATACAATGGGTCTATGACCAGTTAGCATGGGATGCATTGTGGGATAGTTTTTTGGTGGTTATTACACATGGGTCAGTGAGGCTATGATGGTTGGTATATGTTGTGTAAAATATTTACAATTGGAAGGTATTATGGTGGTTGTTGGTTGTGATGAGTGTGGGGTTGTTTTGTAGTTTTTTAGTAGTAGTGAAATATAATAGTTGATAGTGATGAAATGGTAAATGGGTTGGACTATAATTAGATTGAATCATGAATAAGAATTGTTTTTAATTAAATATATAATTAAATTAATTAATGAAAATAACATGACTAGTAATGATGAATCTAGAAATGGAATAATGGTATGATTAATTAGGCTTTTTAAATGCTTGTAATGGCTGGGATGGTTAGAGGTGGTATAGATAGTCATGGTGGAGTTATGCGGTGATTATAGTGTAGTGATGGTTTTGGGTTGATATATGATTGTATTTGTGTGGATCCTATGGGTTGGTATTATGTGTGTCCTATATATATATATTATGTACTTGTATTTTCTTTATTCACCCCAACCAAGTCGGATAACCTTACTGACACCCAAATGTTTTGGGTTATGAGTGTTTTAACCAACATCTAGGTCGGTGATAGTGAATGGATGGATACCCCATCTTCACCACTCTACCATTGGACATAGTACATGATGAGGTTGTATGTATAGTGGGGGTCATGCATGGTAATAGGATAACACAATGTTGATTTCCTTCATCTTCATAATATCTTACTGTTAATAATAAGTTATGTTTGGATGAGATGTGATACATGGAAATTGTTATGGGATGATGAGGATGATGTGGCTCTGAATTGTGTTATTGTTTTGGTTATGATGGTATGATTCCAACATGAGATATTGGCCCTATGATAGGTTATGATAGGTAGGGTTTCTACCCAAACCACATAAGTGTTTGGGGGATTGAGTATAAAGCCTTTGACATTGTTGAGAAAGATTAGAAAATCATAGGGGAATTGGTTTTAGTGAACTTGTTTTTATATACTTTTAATATTATGTTATTGCACTTGGATGTGATACTTAGTGAGTGATCCTTGGCGAGGTTGGGTAGTATTTTATCTAATAGGTTTGAGTTGATTATGATATTTTTTTCACTAGAACATTAGTATGATTATTAAAAATTTTCATGAGAGGTATTGGGTATGATCTTACTGAATATAATTTCTATGATCACCCCTATATATATAAACTATTTTTAGGTTTTCAGGGTGAGTTTTGTGACCGTGCTGTACAACACTGGCTTGGATATTTGGATTGGATATGGAGTGCCTGCCTATGTCTTCATTAGTTATTTTATTTTATAGAATTTTATTTTTATGACATATTCATAAATTGTGGAATTATTTTGGTTCCTGATTTATTTATATTATGGTGTTAATCAGTGGTTTATTTATGTATTCCTAGGATATATGAGAGCAATTCCTCTCATATGTATATTTTATAATCTCAGTGCTAGTCACCAACCTGGTGCCTATTGGAGGTGGAATTTGAGGGTCATTCTCACCTTCACCTATATGCCCATGAGGGGTTCCTAGTGGGGGAAGGTCACGATAGATAAATTTTTAGTTAGTAGGTTCTGGTATTTTTTCACTTTTCTTTTTTTGTAATGCATCAGTAATTTTACTTATTTATCTCTAAAAATAAATAGGAATATATATTAAATAAAAATATAAGTGTTTTATAATCATTAAAAAATATAATTATGGTGGATTAGAGTTTTGGTATAAGAATGACTCCATAAAAGTCTCCCAATTTTTGATGATCACATAACACAATATATTAAGATATAAATCAAACACACAAAAGGTTAATTAAGTTTGATCAAAGAATTGATGTACTGATTGAAACTAAAAAGATAAGAAAGATTTTATCCTTTGTTTTATGTATTGTGGTTGGTTTCAATTCTCACTCACCTCCTTTTCAATAATAAAAAATATTCAGAAAATAAATATTTGCATTAAACATGACTCTCTCTTAGAACAGAGATAAGGATTTCCCCCTCGTAAAAAACCAAATATGATCCTTTTTAAAAAAGAGTGAGTGAGACCCCACTTTATAAAACATATTAAGACTCAAAAGTATTTTATATCCAAGGTATGGATATTATAGTTTTTAAATATTGTTTAAATGATAAATAAGAACAACTTTGGTAAAAAATATTTGATAAAATAGTTAGTCACTACTTAAGAGCTAAAAAACTAAAAATTTACTTGAAGAATATTTTATAAAATTAGAAAATTGGTTTTCTTCACCCTTTATTAAAAATATTTTTTGAAAATAATTTAAAATATACAATTAAAAAAAAGAATTTCATAGGATAAAGTTCAACATGTGTAAATTTTGAGTGCAAGTATTTTCAAGATTTGATTAAAGTGTCCAAAAAAGTATGAAATATTATTTTTCATGTGATGAAAATTTTATTATTAGTATAAGATATGAATTATATGCTCCCTAATATTATGGGTTTGGTATGATTAGAATAGATAATAAATAAGAAAATAAACTCACAAGATAATTTTTTATTAAGTAAAAATTATAGGATTAACACATATATACTATTTATACATGCAATTAAAAAAATGATAAATGTGCATTATCCACCACTCTTATAATCTATTTAAATATATTCTCATTTATTAATCTCTTATTATATTTCATCCTAATATTTAAGTCTTTGTTAATAATGAATATGTAATATGTATGTTATCTTATAAATCTTATAATAAGATTCTTTGAGAGAGGAGGATAAGATAAATAGTTACTCCTATTTTTATTATCATGACTTAACCTCATTGGGACTCAAACTAAGCCAAAAATGTAATTATATTATGAACTTTAAATAATTGCTTCAATATACCATCGTTTAGTGACAATCACCAAGGGTATATCATCACACATATATGAAATGCATTCTTCTTTTTTTTTTTATTATAAAAAAACACCATATTTCCTTAAAAAATATCAATGTATATCTAAAAAAATACATGTATTGATAAAAATATAAACTAAATTCAAACCATAGAGTGATTTTTTAAATCATGTTGTGGTTTTATCTAGTGTAAACCATGACATTGTGATGTCCACTACACCTTGGTTTAATGAATATCAATGCATTCATTTTATGATAATACATGGTTCGTATTATCTCTCCCATCTAATATATCATGATCGATTTGAAAATTATATGATGATGATTTAATGAGTTTTTATGATGGAATATAGAAAATTTTAAATGGTTAAACATTCCATTATTTTCGAAAAAATTCTATAAAATCTTTATAAGAAGATTCATATTTTTAATGTTTATGAAATGTTGGGAATGATGACTTATGAATTATTGTGAAATATCTAGTATTCGAGAAGTGTCCTAAAAGACAATATAAGGAGTTCAAGACCATGATATGGTTAAAAAAGTACAACATTATTTTCATAGAAATTCAAATTCTAAAACTATTTTTAGATCTTATTTTTCTTCAAGCCTTTAACCCAATGTTTTAGTATACCATGAATTCAAGAATATCCTTCCCAGACCTTGAGAGATTCATACAAACCATTGATACACTATGAGAAATGAGTCCATTTGTTTTTTATCATTGATATTTATTAAGATTTATTAGAAGATATTATACAAATCATATCATTATAGAAAAAGGTACAAATTCTTTATTTATAATTATTATGTTTAAAAAAATGGTTTGATATTACGGAAAAAAGGTTTTGGTTTATTATTCTTATTGTTTTTGTACAAATTTTTCCTCAAAAAAAACCTTAAATGGTATTAGATACACTCCAATTAAGTTAATATTTATTTTTTAATATATTCAGAAATTGGGAAAATGTGATTTTCTAGAAACATGATGTGTTTAAATAAAATTTTCATGGTTCATGAGGTTTTTAAAATCATGAAATATTTTTTGATAAAAAAGGCATAGAAAAGTGTTTCCAAAATAGAGAATCATAAATGATATTATTACAACATGGTTTATTTATAAAACACTCATGATTAGTTTTTAAATAATTTTTCCTAAATAAATCTATGATTCAATAGATCAAAAACATATCATGGTTACAAATATTATATTTTTGAAAGTTATTCCCTAAAATAATTGGCCCAAAGATGGAGAACATGGTTTTCCCTTTACGAGTATTGGAAAATTAAATATTCATATATAAAAGGCCTTATTTAGAATTTTTTTAACCATACCGAAAAGATCATAAGTGGATTTTATCAAGGTTTAAATAAAATTAAATATATGATATTTAGTTTTTTATGTGATATTTAGTTTATTTAAAGTGTTTATATAAAATATTAAATTATTACATGATTATAAAAGTTTTCATAAATATCATATATTTTGAATACGAAGGAATTCACATTAAATTGCATATAAATTAATAATATTGATGATTTCATATTAGTATAAATATAAAATTATCATGTTTATTTATTTATAGAATTCCCATAAGGCTTGTTTAATTTTAAATTGATTATATTTTCTTTTTTTACAAAGTGTTCATAAATTCTTATCTCATGTCTAAATAAATGAATTGCTTTTATCATATTCCTTTATTTATTATTCATGAATATAAAATGTTCATATTAATAATATTTATATTCTTTAATCTAAAGTGTTAGAATAATTCTTATAAATGTTATACCATGAATATAAGGAGTTATATGATATATATGGCATATGATTTTTTTAAATTCAACCATGAGTATGATTTTTTATAAGTTATGAACATGAATGTAAAGTTTGATATTGATTTATAAATATTAGGTGTTAGGATAGTATTGGAATTTGAGTCTCCCTTAAGTAGTTATCAATGGGAAGTTTGACTTTAGGCAAAACTTCTTACTAGTTTAGGGGATTAGGATTTTTCTAGAAAATTGGGGGTTAGATACTTGTCACACTTTGCATGCTCTTATGATGATTTAGGTTTTGTATGATTATTATACTTTATATTAAAGGGTTTAATTTACTATATACATGTGATGTATTTGAATATTAATTTTTAATAAAATAACAAAAATTATGAGTTGCATAAAAATTTATATATTGATATGTTTTGAACATAAAAACTTGGTTGAAGGTTTAAGATACAAAACTAAGTCATCAGAATCATAAATACATGATGGGAATGAATGACATAATATGGAGATATATAAAAACACATTAAAAATACTTAGTGTTATATTCCTTACAATGAAAACATTTTTAAATACCTTGATAATCCAAATAGGTATTTTATGCCAAATCTAGGTGCCCATGGATTATATTATATAAGAAAAGTAGGATATTGGTGATCGTAATGGTATGATACATATTACAATATCTGTTGGGGTTACACATAGCTGGGAAACACTAATTGTCAGGAAACTATAATAATACATTTTATATAAATATATATGATAGATTGTGTAAGGAGTTCCCACTCAAATATCTAAGAGATATATTTAATACGATTGAAATGTATCAATATTATATATTCATGAATTATGTTATAAGCTTAATTGCGATAAATCATGATGAAATATTGTTATTGAATCATTAATGGATATGATGTAGTAAAAAGGTTTCATTAATTTAGTAGGATCATATTTAATAAAAGTACTTATCAAATGATTGTAAAGTATGATTCTTATCTGATACAAAAATATATTATAAATAAAATAGAATCATCATAATCAATCTTGACTCTAAGATCAATTTTAAATAAATTAAAGTTTAATGGATGAAAATTTCTAGAATGGTATAGAAACATAAGAATCATTCTTAAATAATATGTAAAATTCTAGCCACCTCTTCTTGAGAAGCCGAATAGTGAAACTATTTAGAAAACAAATCTGGATGATCATTATAAGAATTTGAAATATTTAATTGATGTATCTAATATTATGATTGTATTTATGGTGCCTATGTTAAAAAATAAACTTTAGAATATGGATGTGTTCAATAGGACATATAACTTGAAAATTATATATTAATAACAATATAGAAAAGATATGTATGAGGTTTCAAAGGAATTATTTAGATATATGATAATAAATTAACTTCAGTCAGCCATTATATATTCAATTTTATTGGGAATTTCAATGATATAAAGAGTCTATGGTCTCCTTTAAGGCTTGATTTGGTTCTGATCTTCATTTTACAATCATTACTGGAAAGGCTCTAATAATTCGTTATAAATTATAATATAAATAAGTACAATAAAATTTTACCTAGTCCCATCAATATGTTGAGGTTAGTTGAGTATGACATGGGAGGTCCACACTCTAGTGCTAAGATGATAGTAAAAAGGGTAAATGTTTACAATGTAAAAAAGAATATTGGAGGGTCTAATAGTTATCCTAGGTTATTAAAACCTAAGGGAGGTGTTAGGAAGTAATAGAAACATTCCCATTATGGTGAACCTTGTCATTGGATGATTAATTTCTCATAATACTTGAAAGATTGTAACAAATGATGTGGAGGGTATACATCAAGTATTAATGTTATATAATTCAATTATTATATTTTAAAGGGTATTTTATACAATCAATACATTAAAAAAATAGTTTAAATAAGTATAAAAGTTCAAAAAAATAAAATAAATAGTTGATGGATTAATATTGAATTTATAATTATAAATATAAATATTTGGGTGACTAAAATGAGTGGATGGATGCAATGGATTACTTTTAGGATTGAATAATAAATTATTTTCAATGCATATCATTTTATTTCTCTTGTGTGACAAAATATTATTTGTAAAAAAAAATTTATGAATAAATTTATATGATGATGTTGATACAAATGGGTTTTTATTGACTAATCTCTATATCACATTTAAATATAATGTAATGATAAAACAAGTTTTGTCAAGAATAAAATATTTTATCCAAAATATTTGTTAAAATATGAGGAAAAGGGTTCCCACCACTAAATAATAGCATATTTTAAATAATATAATCTTCTTTTCATAATATTCCTCTAAACATATAGAATTTCTTATGAGATATAATTTTTAATAGTTTATTTGTTAAATATTTCCACAAAATGAATAAAATTATTTCCTAACACAAAAGAATTTGTGTCTTAGAAAAATATTTTAGAAAAAATATAGTTTCTAAGTGGCTAGTGGGAGTATGTTTGATCTTAGAAAAGTTCAAAGTGTAATAAATAATTGAATATACTAGTCTAATTTAAAGTGAAACACATTTTTTATCAGACAATATTTTTGGGTATATTGGTAAAGAATGGTCTTAATGTGAAACGTTACATTTAAAATTTACAATCAAATGATATTAAAGGAAAATTTTTAATGGAAATATTTTAATATGATAACGATGATGATATTAAAAAGAGTTATAAGTGTTTTAGACAATATATGTTATTAACATTATAACATTTTATGTTTTTAAGTAAATATTTTTTAATACTATGTTCAACCAGTTGTTCATGAGGATTATGAATCCTTATCTCACCATTATTCAAAAAGTATTTCTATTTTGATATTTACCTATTAAAGAAGTTAAGTTGGAGATATTTATCTATCAGTCAAATAGATATGTGACAATAATTATATAGAGATACAATTGAGTTTAAAAAAACCTAAAAAATATATAAAACATAAGTCATATCTATAGATATATCATATGGGATATGATTAGATTAGTTTTTATGTATTATTTTGTTAATACTCTTAACAAATTTTAAGAATATATAAAATTTATCATTTTATATAAAATTCAGTCTCCACTTTATCATTCTTTCATGTTGGATGCATATATAATATGATGTGAAATTATAATTTACCTCTAGTATGACTTTAAATAGTCCATAAATGATGGTATTTATGGAGTAATATAGGATGTGATGATATGTAAAAATTAGCATGTGTTGGGTTTTGTATAGAGATACTAAATTTACTCACTGCACAAAAGGAGTTGTGTGCACTAGATGACTGACATGGATTTAATTTTATACTTTTTTACCACATCTATTTAGTATTTTTTTATTTTTAATGTCTAAATGAATCTTTAATGCTAAATAGTTAGATTTTATAATTCCAAGTTAAAATTTTTATTCATTGGATATTTGTATAAAAATGAATAATTTTGGAACTTAATTTATAGAATGTTATTTGTTTCAATATTAATATATTTTATGAATAAAATATTTTAGTTTTCACTGGAAATTTTTAATTGGAATAATATTTTGAAGTAATTTTTATGGTTAAGAGGGTTTAATATTTTCAAGTTCCATGGTTTTTTAAATATCCTTTATCAGATTTTTTTTTATTTTTTTGAAAATGACAAATCATTGATAGATATATTTTGAAAGTTTATTTTTTTAATTCATTTTATTTCAATAAATTTATAGTGTTATTTTTGAGTGAATACGATTCCATAAAAGTTACAACAGAAAGTAAGATTTTTAAGAATTTAACACCACATAAGACATTAACCAGTACCATATAAAACATTCCCATATGTATTTTGTGAGGAATTTATATATTTTCCATAATACTTTGAAAAATATCATAATACTTCTAGAAATTACCATAATAATCATGTCTAATAGCTATTTTTTGATAATTTTCCCATGTCTTGTAAGATATCAACATAAAGTAAGATATGAAATAATTTTCATGCATGATCAATAGTGTGTAAGATGTGTCCTAGAAATATCAAAAGATATTGGTACCACATAATAATAGTCCCCAAAATATTTCTCAGCATCCTTGTAATACTTCTACTATTGTTGAAATCTATTCGTAATTTTAAATTATTATTGCATAAGCTCAAATGAAGATGGTGCCAAGCTTAGACAAAGAGGACTAGGGATACCATAGAAAGTGATTCAAACTACTTGAGAAAATTTGGGACTGGGACTCATAAAAAAAAGTTCTATGAACATCAAAGAATCATAATTTAGATTTTATTATCTTGAATGAGTAATGATTTTCACTAAAGGATATCATGGAATTTACCATTGTATCTTGAACAATACACTAGAATGAATTGACAACCAAGAAAGAAGATGATGTAAATATTAAGTAATGGAAAAATAGAATTGGGATTTTATTCATACAAACTTGGTCATGGAAGGATTAATTTAATGATTATTTCAATTTAAAGTGGGGTATCAAAGATGCAACACTCATAGATTATAGATAAGAGATGAGTTGGTTGAATTCGAAGAAGTTTAAGATTTTAGTTCGCGAGTTTTAGATCATTTATAGGTTCAATATTAAATATGATGAGGTATCAAGATTCCAAATCCTATTTTTGTAAGGATGAAGATGAATTTACATAGGGTTATTGATGAAATGACCCAATAGAATTAAGGTTTGTTGAAGTACAAAGTTAACATTGGGGTTTCTATTCCAATTATAAGAAGAGAATAGGTCGACTGAGTGGGTTGATTTTTATTGCTAGTTGAAGAGTATGGGGATTCAAGGATTTAATGGTTCAAACTTATGACAGTGAAAAAGACTTCAGTTTCAAACTAGATTAAAGAATATAAGGAAAAAAATCAACCTTCATCCAAGACTGATGAAGGATTTGAGAGTGCGTGTGCCCAATTGAGTCAAGTTGAGCTTAGTGGCCTATCTATAAAAGCTATTTGAGTATAAGTTGGACAATGAAGTATTAAATGGTTTAAATATTGAAATTTATACCAATATAAGTTCATTTAATTTTTATATGATAATAGTTAGATGAATTTTGAAGGAATGCAGTACTAGTTGAAGATCACCTATTTCTTAAGGAAATGTCATTGAATATTAAATGCATAAATGAGACAAATGGACAATTAAAAATAATAAATATTCATTAAATAATTATTGGAATAATGGTTATATGATTCAATTATATTTATGGACACACGGAATATGGAAATAAAAGTGGAAATTATAGATATTGTGTAATAAAATATAGATCTTGTGGTGGTGAATTTTAAGTCTGTAGAAAGAGATTCTTAAAAGGGTGGATATAATAGGAAATTGGGGATTCATTGGGGGATATCATCAAGGAAGAACTAGGAAGATGTTAGTGGATATTGATATTAGGTATATAGAGGAGAATGGATCTTGGAAAGGAATATATCCCTATGGGGATGATTCTAAAACTCCATCCTTTTCTTTTATTTTCATTACTTTTATTATAAAATTATTGAATTTTATTTAATTGAAAATACTATTTGGATAAAAATTTCTATGGGAATTAAATTTCTCTAATTTTATTATTTTACTTCATTCATACTATTCCTTTTTAGTTTCTGATACAGTCACCTTTTAGAGTTTTTCTAAACACTGATATGTATCTATTTCATTTTATATTTATTTAGAAATTTCATTAAAACTATTATATTTTATGATGTTAGGTGCTAGTCTCCAACCTGTGGGGATTGGGAAAGCGATTGAGCCTATGTCAGTGATAGCTCGAGTGCCAAGGTACTAGGAAATCTAGTTCGATTCTTGAAATACATTTAATAAATAATTAGGTTATTATTATATCAAAATTACATTATAATTTTTTCATATAGAAACTATATATTTAATATTAACTATAAAATATAAAAAGATTAGAAAATAACTAAAAATAACTCTCATCTAAATAAATTTTTAAATGGGATAAATTAAATATTTAAATTTGATATTGAATATTAAGACTTACAAATTTATAAAAAAAATTAACTAATTAATTTGAGTTTGATATAATAAAAAATATTTACTACATTAAATACTCATTTATGGTATTTTATTATAATATTATATATGAATTTACAAAATTATATAGTTATTTATACTATTTCCTTTTACTATTAATTTACTATTCAAATGGTCAGATTGATTTTATAATAAATATATTATTAATAGATATTTTACCAATTATAATATTCATATTACCTTTCACTAATCTATTTGTATATATATATATCCCTCCAATAACTCAATTTTTTTAAAATGTATTATCATGAATGAATTTTTCAATTTAATGATTTTTTATAAAATGATAGTTATGCATAGTACCAATGCTTATGCATATAGACTAGTTTAATCATGTATTTGTTCACTTAGTCAATAAATAATGTTCACTATTCCTAAATACTACATGTTCACCCTAGATTAATACCACACATATGCCCTTATTTAACCCTAATCACAACCCCCATGCTTGATACTGTGCACAACCAGTGTTGAGCTTGTGTTCCTTGAGCAGTTACCTTATATTTGGGATTCCAAAGTTTTCTTGAAAATTAAATCACCTTTAAACTAATATATTTTAGTAATAAAAATACTAATAGAAGTACCTAGAATACGTATCCATCATATAGATTCCAAAACATTTCATGTAATCCCAAATGTGATTTCTGAATAAAAAACTAACTAATATCGGTTGGAATACCATCTTATTTGTGTCGTGTACGGGTTTTAAACACCAATCCATTTTGAAAGAACACTTCTCCCATGTCTTTATATTTAGTAGTTCGAAATACCACTGTTAATGGAGAACTCAATTCATTATTTATGAAAGTATATGTAATTTATGTATTATTAACACAAGGAGGTTATAACATGATATATAGGGACAACATAGGTGTTCCACTCACCTTAGTCACCTAGGAATTTGAAATTTAAAAATTTCTATATAGTGGATTCAATGATCCTTTTGGAAACACTTTCCTAGTTCATTCCTTAAGATTACTATTTATATAATATTTAAACATTTCTTATCAATTTTATAAAATTATATCACAATACACATTTATATGATCTTTAGGACCAAGTATTATATTGATAATTTGATTCTTACATCCTATAAGAGATATCCCCCTTTCTGTTCCTCCTTATATAATAGATCCTCTATGTCCTATAAATCCTATTTATCATTGATAATAGGTGTAACGACCCAAAATTTTTAAATATTATATTAACTTACTCTTAATGATTTAATAGAGATGTTAATGGTTAATACAGAAAGAGGAGTCGATGGCTTCATCCAGTAGACTTGAACCTTATGAAGCCCACTTATCAGAGCTTGGGAAGGAGGTAGCATCTGTGGGCTTTGCTTTGGACCAAGCCCAAGCCGAACTCCAGCGTGTCAAGCTTGAATGGAAACGCCTACGGGAGAAGTTCAATTTAGTAGAGATTACTACTAGGGAAATGTTATCTGAGCCTCCCTCAGATTCTCTCACCATAGCACACCTTACACTTAGGTCATATGCCGGTGTTATAAGGGGCTATGTGACGAGACCCTAGCTTCTTTGTGTAATCCTTTGCGATGAATGAATTGAGATTTCTTCCTTTAGTGTTGTTTGTGAAATTTCAAATGTCCAGATAATTTTAGAATGTATTGATGAATTTTGGAAAAAAGGATATTTTAAAATATTTATGAAAACCCTAAATAACTAATGATGTGTAATGATTTTAAAAAAATGGTCTTCTACAAAAGTGTTCAGTAAGGAATTTGGAGTCTAATAAGATCAACTTAATTTTTGATGAATAGTAAATTATGAATAGTGATTTTACGCTTAGGATTAGTAATGTGACCAAATGAATTAGTAATTTCACTCAAAGAAAGTTTTAATATAATTTAGACACCTAGATTAAGTAATGTGATTAAATAAAATGGGTAAATAACGGTTTCATAAATTATTAGTCAAGTATTAGTTTTTTTGGGTGAATAGTGTTTTTTAATTAAAAATTTAATTAAAAATAATTAGAAAATTATTTTTATAAAAAGGACTTTATTTTTGAACTCAGAGCATCGATATTATGTTAAGGTAAATTTTGGGGATTTTTTCTGAAAAAAATGAATTCTTGATGAATAGTGTTTTTATTTAAAAATTAAATTAAAAATATTTAGAAAATTATTTTTATAAAATGGATTTCATTTTTGAAATCAGAGCATTGATATTTGGTTAAGGTGAAATTTTGGGATTATTCTGAGAAAGTTGAATTTTCGATGAATAGTGAAAATATAGTTTTTAAGTTACGGGTGTTTAATGACATCATTAAATGATGTATTAAGTATATATTCAATATGGTAGAATTATGAATAGTAAGATAAGTTATGAGGTGTCCCAAGTGGCCAATACCATGGGAAAATACCATGGGCAAGCCCATGGTTTTGCCAAAACCACTAATGAGGTGTCCCTTGGCCATTAATGCCTTGTCCCCTCACTTTCCTATAAATACCCACCCTTTCCTCCTTTAGTTTTCACTCCCAACTCTCCCCCAACGAAGTTCTGGTATCCTTACCTCCCAAGGATTCCTCCCAAGGTGCCCCCAAGCCCTCAAGGTCCAAAACTTTGAGTTTCAAGAGTCACGTTTTAAGGTAAGGGATCCGACCTCTCTCTTTCTTTTCATGTAATCTCTTTTATGTCATTCCTTTTATGATCCATGTTCTTATGTGAGAGGATGTTTTTTTATATTCCTCTTACTTCCCTTTTTATGTTTATATGATGAGAGATCCCCTCTTACTCTCATCATTTCGTTTTATGAAAGTTTAAGTGACGCCGTTAGGCTGCCGAATCTTTTAAGTGATTCTTTCACCCTTCTCATTTTTCAAGTTCGATTTTCATGTCAAGACTTTCAAGTTCCTTTTTATTATGTTGGGGTATGATATCTATATCTATCATACTGATCTCTTATGATCATATGATTAGAGACCCTATTTGATCTTTTAAAATCATTTTTGTTGAAGTTTAAGTGACGCCGTTAGGCTGCCGAATTTTCATAAGAGAAATCAAATTTTTGTCTTCCTTCCATGTTTTTCATTTCAAATGGTATGTCCTTCAAATTTCATTACCATGTTCATATATCCTTCTTATTCTTCCCCTCTACTGTTTTATGGGTTAGTTATGAATGTTGGACCCATTTCCCCTCTCTTTTCAATGTTTTCTAAAACCCCGAAACATAGCCGTTATGCTGCAGAATTTTCGTCTCAAAATGCCTCTCTCTTTTCTCAAAATTATTTTATGTTATAAAGTGAATACTCAAAGATATTATTTCTACAGGGGTATTCACATATATATCAAAATTTTCTATTTTAAATTCAGGGATTTACATACATGAGACCCGCTCTCCCCTTCCGTGGGTTTAAAGTGACGTAAAGATCATGTCTTTAAAGCAGTTTTTAAAACGTTATGATTATGAAATGAAACCCATTTATTTTATTCTATATGGGTTATTTATGAAATGTTTGATGATGATATATGTGGATCACATGATAATAAAGGCAAATTTAAGGGTGCTCCCTGATAGCGCTCCAATGCATTGGGTAATGATGTAACCACTAGAGATTACAATTTTCACGATACCTTGGTGAATAACCTTGGTAATTTTCAAATGACACCTTGGGGATGGACCTTGGTGATATGTTCATGATTGTCTATGCTAAATGATGTAGCCACATTTTCAAGTTATGAAAAATGTTATTTTTATTATGAAATGCCTCATGATTTCTTTCTCATGCCATAAAGTTCTTTTCATGTCCTTATTGAAGTATATCAAGTTCACATGTAAAATGTTCTTCTTGTTTCCCTTACTGGGCCTTCTACTCACCCTTTATTTTGATGTATGTCCCCAGGTTATGAGATGCAGTAATGAACCTAGGATGAACTTAAGGAGAAGACTTCCAGGTGTTTAAGAATAATGCTTTATGTTGTTTTCATGTTTTATGTTCCTGGTTTCCAAGACACTAGACCTTAAAGATCCTCAGTTTTGTGTAATGTAATGAAAGTTTATGTTATAAAAAGGCGGGATGCTATAGTTGGTATCAAAGGATGGTTTAGTTATTTGTGGAAATTAGGATATAAAAACTTTAGGAAGAGCCCTATAGAAAAGTTTAAATATAGGAAAACTTCCTGGTATTTTGGTAAGTATTGAGTAAGTGGTTTATCAAACAGATACATCCCTGTCTGGATACGAGCAGGTAGAGGCGGCTCTGGAACAGATGTACATAGGGGTAAAACCCGAAAACACCACTTTGAGATAGACTCGAACGGGAACTAGTGCATGATAACGGGCCTTTCTGCACTCTTGGTTACGACACTCCCGGGGGATATGTTTGGTTAATCACAAGCTTTTTATGAATCATTATGAAGGAATTATAGAGAAGTGTAATTGTCTAAGAATGAAGTCTTAGTTAAAAGATTCATAAATGAAATAAGTTTCTCACTAAGGTTTTATTCTTTTAGAAAATGGCGGGCAATAGGAGAAACCGTGCCGATGGTGACCACAATGCACCATGTGCTGACGGCCCTCCGATGGAATCCAGAATGGAAACATTCATGCGAATGATGAACCAACTGAATCAAGTTATGAGTAATAACTTGAATCAAGCTGAGAGGCCGATCTCACCATGATGGGAGAAACTTTCTGTTGAGTCCTTTATGCGTCAACGACCGCCAAGGATCTACTGACCCATTGGTTGCTGAACAATGGATAAGCTCCATTGAAAAGATCTTTTCTGTACTTCATTGTTCGGAACAAGAAAAAGTCACCCTTGCTGTTTACCGCCTAGAGGGAGAAGCTGATCAGTGGTGGTCACTGATCAAAAACACGAAGCCACGAGGAGAGATGGAAGCTATGGAGTGGGAAGAGTTCCGGGGAATATTCTTTAATAAGTATTTCCCTCATTCGATGAGAACGAGAATGGAGAAAGAATTTCTCGAGCTGAAGCAGAAGGATAATGAATCAGTTGGAACCTATGAGATGAACTTCACAAGGCTTTCCTGTTATACCTCAAGCTTTGTCATGGACCCTAATGGGAAGGTTGATAGATTCTTTGGTGGTCTACGACCTCATCTACGGAAGAATCTAGCCAACATGGACTATGATAGCTATGAAGAAATAGTTCGAAGTGCTATGAAAGTTGAACTAGAGTTTGGGGAGACACAGTGGTCTCAAAAATCTAGTGAGAAGAAGAGAACTCTAGAACCAATCCTGGTAAGAAGTTTTGATCAGGAAAGAGGTGGAAAGAATATGAAACATGCCACATGCAATAAATGTGGGAAGAAGCATTCGGGGAACTGCTTGATCGGAAGTGGTAAGTGCTATAGGTGTGGAAAAGAAGGCCATATTTCTCGGAATTGTCGTAGTGATGTGAAGCCTCAACTTCCCAACACTAACGATAGAGGAAAGATGGTTCTGGCCCTACCCGAAGTCACATTCTTCAAGTGTGGACAACTTGGGCACTTTGCTAATCAATGTCCAAATCCGAGGGCAGTGGAGGGGAATCACCATCAACCTCAGCAGAGGCCAAGGGAGAAAGGTCGTGCTTTCTCTATCACAACGACTAAATTTGAAGTTCCGAACGATGTGGTAGCAGGTACTCTTGTCGTCCTCTCAAAACTAGCAAGTACTTTATTTAATTCTGGTTCTATGCATTCCTTTATTTCCTCCAAGTTTTCAAGGAATATAGAATCAATCCCCGAACTGCTAGAGGTAGAGTTGTCAGTCAAGACTCCAAGTGGGATTATCCTTGCATCAAAAGTATTTAGAGACTCTAGTGTTTTCTTTGGTGAGCACAATCTTATCGCAAATCTAGTAGTCATTCCCATGATGGAATTCGACATTATACTAGGGATGGACTGGCTCTCAAAGTATAATGCTAATATTAAATGCAGAAGTAAGGAAATCTCAGTAGTCTTGAATGAACGACCTACAGTTATCTTCCAAGGAGAGATATCCCGAACTGATCCCTATCTAGAAGCACCTCCTATAGCTTTCTTTATGGAGTTAATCGGTGATGAGGAAGAAGGAAAAGGGAGCATACCAATAGAAGATGTTCCAATTGTTCAGGAATACGTGGATGTATTTCCTGAGGAGTTACCTGGACCTCCCCCAGAAAGAGAGGTAGAGTTCTCCATTGAACTCGTACCTGGGTCTCAACCGATATCAAAGACTCCGTATAGAATGGAAAATGTGGAGCTAGAAGAGTTAAAGAAACAAATCCAAGACTTGTTGGAGAAGGGGTTTATCCAACCAAGTGTGTCTCCTTGGGGGGCACCAGTTCTCTTTGTGAAGAAAAAGGATGGATCAATGCAGTTATGCATTGATTATAGAGAACTGAACGGGATCATAGTGAAGAACAGATACCCTCTTCCAAGAATTGATGATTTATTTGACCAACTTCGTGGGGCTCAATTCTTCTCTAAGATCGACCTTCGATCTAGTTATCATCAACTGAGGGTGAAGAAGGAAGATATTCCAAAGACTGCCTTCCGATCAAGATATGGGCATTATGAGTTTACTGTTATGCCTTTCGGCTTGACTAATGCTCCTGCTATTTTCATGGATTTGATGAATAGAGTCTTTAAGGACTACCTTGATAACTTTGTGGTAGTTTTTATTGATGATATTTTGATATATTCAAAAAGTCGTGAGGAACATGAAGATCATCTGAGGGTTATTTTGAAAACTCTGCGGAAGGAGAGGCTCTTTGGGAAGTTCAGAAAGTGTGAGTTTTGGTTACAACAAGTGGCTTTCTTGGGGCACATCGTAACCAATGAAGGAATCTCGGTTGACCCTGCAAATACATTGGTTGTGGAGGAGTGGCCTCAAACCACAACAGTAACTGAGATTCATAGTTTCCTTGGTTTAGCGGGATATTATAGGAGGTTTGTGAAAAACTTTTCACGGCTTTCTAATCCACTAACCAAGTTGACTCGAAAAGGGGTTAAGTTCATCTGGACAAAGGAATGTAAGGAAAGTTTCCAAGAGCTGAAGAAGAGATTGGTTACTGCACCTGTGTTAACACTACCCTCTATCAGAGAAGGATTCGTTATTTTTAGTGATGCATCTCTGAAAGGGATTGGGTGAGTCCTCATGCAAAACGACAAGGTAATTGCTTATGCATCTCGACAGTTGAAGATTCATGAGCAGAATTATCCTACGCATGATCTAGAGCTAGTGGCAGTTGTTTTTGATCTAAAGATATGGAGGCACTATCTTTATGGGGAGAAATGTGATATATACACTGACCACCGAAGTCTAAAGTATATTTTCACACAGAAAGAATTGAACATGAGACAAAGGAGATGGTTGGAGCTTATTAAAGACTATGATTGTTCAATTCATTATCACCCTGGAAGAGCAAACAAAGTCGCGGATGCGTTAAGTAGGAAATATCCTGTTGTTCTGGCAACAATGAGGATCCTAGGAGATCCCTTGATTAAAGATCTAGTAAAACTGGACATGGGAATTATAAGGAAAGGGACATCATCAACCCTATCCCAAATGATTTCTCAACCTTCATTACTAGAGAAGACCAAGAAGGCTCAAAAAGAAGATCCTTTGCTACAGGAGAAGTTTGAGGCTGTAAAGGATGGGAAGTTCCCTCATTTCAATATTGATCAAGAAGGTGTATTGAAATTTCGTACAAGACTATGTGTTCCATCTATTCCGGAGATAAAGAAAGAACTGATGGATGGAGCCCATAGCTCTACTTTCTCTATATATCCGGGAAGCACTAAGATGTATAGAGACCTTTGTGATCATTATTGGTGGGATAACATGAAGAGGGAGATTGATGATTACACTACAAGGTGCCTGGTGTGTCAGCAAGTAAAGGCAGAACGACAACTTCCTAAGGGGGTATTACAACCGCTACCCATACCAGTATGGAAGTGGGATAATATCACTATGGACTTTGTAACTGGTCTCCCGAAAACATCCAAAGGAAACAATGCGATATGGGTTATTGTGGACCGTCTCACCAAGACAACCCATTTTATCTCTATTCGGGAAGATTTCTCTCTGGATCAGCTTGCCAAGATATACGTGAAGGAAGTGGTAAGGCTGGATGGGGTACCACTATCCATCGTATCTGATTGTGACCCAAGATTCACATCAAAATTCTGGAGAAGTCTTCAACATGATCTGAATACTGAATTGAATTTTAGTACGGCCTATCATCCTCAAACTGATGGCCAATCTGAAAGGACTATTTAGACACTCGAAGACATGTTTAGATTATGCTCAATGGAATTTAAAGGTGGATGGGATCAACACCTCCCATTAGTGGAGTTCTCCTATAACAACAGCTTCCATGCGAGTATTCAGATGGCACCCTATGAAGCTCTGTATGGAAAGCGGTGTAGAACTCCTACTTGTTGGGATGAAACTGGTGAGAGGAAGCTTCTTGGGCTTGATCTCGTGCAAGAGATGACGGAACAGGTTCATGCCATCCAACAACACATAAAGGTAGCTCAGAGTCGGCAGAAGAGCTATGCTGACAATCGTCGAAGGGACTTGGAGTTTGGTGTTGGTGACAAAGTCTTCCTTCGAATCTCTCCATGGAAGAGAGTCATGCGGTTTGGGAAGAAAGGGAAGCTCAACCCTAGGTACATTGGCCCCTATGAAATCCTTGATCGTATAGGAGCAGTGGCCTATCGTCTAGCACTTCCACCGAACCTAGCTCAAGTTCACAATGTCTTCCATGTATCTCTCTTGAGGAAGTACATACCCGACCCTTCGCATGTACTGAACCCAGAGGTGGTAAAACTAGAACATGAACTCTCTTATGAGGAGCATCCAGTGGAGATCTTAGACCGTAGAGACAAGGTTCTACGAAACAAGACTACCCACCTTGTGAAAGTGTTGTGGAGGAATCATAAGTATGAAGAAGCGACTTGGGAGCCTGAGGAAACGATGAAGCAAAAGTACCCTCACCTTTTCAACTAGGCCTCAAGTATAAATTTCGGGGACGAAATTTCTTAAGGGGGAAAGAATGTAACGACCCAAACTTTTTAAATAGTATATTAACTTACTCTTAATTATTTAATAGAGATGTTAATGGTTAATGTAGAAAGAGGAGTCGATGGCTTCATCCAGTAGACTTAAACCTTATGAATCCCACTTATCAGAGCTTGGGAAGGAGGTAGCATCTGTGGGATTCGCTTTGGACCAAGCCCAAGCCGAACTCCAGCATGTCAAGCTTGAACGGAAACGCCTACGGGAGAAGTTCAAGTTAGTAGAGATTACTACTAGGGCAATGTTATCTGAGCCTCCATCAGATTCTCTCACCATAGCACACCTTACACTTAGGTCATATGCCGGTGTTATAAGGGGCTATGTGACGAGACCCTAGCTTCTTTGTGTAATCCTTTGCGATGAATGAATTGAGATTTCTTCCTTTAGTGTTGTTTGTAAAATTTCAAATGTCCAGATAATTTTAGAATGTATTGATGAATTTTGGAAAAAAGGATATTTTAAAATATTTATGAAAACCCTAAATAACTAATGATGTGTAATGATTTTCAAAAAATGGTCTTCTACAAAAGTGTTCAGTAAGGAATTTGGAGTCTAATAAGATCAACTTAATTTTTGATGAATAGTAAATTATGAATAGTGATTTTACGCTTAGGATTAGTAATGTGACCAAATGGATTAGTAATTTCACTCAAAGAAAGTTTTAATATAATTTAGACACCTAGATTAAGTAATGTGATTCAATAAAATGGGTAAATAACGGTTTCATAAATTATTAGTAAAGTATTAGTTTTTTTGGGTGAATAGTGTTTTTTAATTAAAAATTTAATTAAAAATAATTAGAAAATTATTTTTATAAAAAGGACTTTATTTTTGAACTTAGAGCATCGATATTTTGTTAAGGTAAATTTTGGGGATTTTTTCTGAAAAAAATGAATTCTCGATGAATAGTGTTTTTATTTAAAAATTAAATTAAAAATATTTAGAAAATTATTTTTATAAAATGGATTTCATTTTTGAAATCAGAGCATTGATATTTGGTTAAGGTGAAATTTTGGGATTATTCTGAGAAAGTTGAATTTTCAATGAATAGTGAAAATATAGTTTTTAAGTTACGAGTGTTTAATGACATCATTAAATGATGTATTAAGTATATATTCAATATGGTCGAATTATGAATAGTAAGATAAGGTATGAGGTGTCCCAAGTGGCCAATACCATGGGAAAATACCATGGTCAAGCCCATGGTTTTGCCAAAACCACTAATGAGGTGTCCCTTGGCCATTAATGCCTTGTCCCCTCACTTTCCTATAAATACCCACCCTTTCCTCCTTTAGTTTTCACTCCCAACTCTCCCCCAACGAAGTTCTGGTCTCCTTACCTCCCAAGGAGTCCTCCCAAGGTTCCCCCAAGCCCTCAAGGTCCAAAACTTTGAGTTTCAAGAGTCACGTTTTAAGGTAAGGGATCCGACCTCTCTCTTTCTTTTCATGTAATCTCTTTTATGTCATTCCTTTTATGATCCATGTTCTTATGTGAGAGGATGTTTTTTTTAAATTCCTCTTACTGCCCTTTTTATGTTTATATAATGAGAGATCCCCTCTTACTCTCATCATTTTGTTTTATGAAAGTTTAAGTGACGCCGTTAGGCTGCTGAATCTTTTAATTGATTCTTTCACCCTTCTCATTTTTCAAGTTCGATTTTCATGTCATGACTTTCAAGTTCCTTTTTATTATGTTAGGGTATGATCTCTATATCTATCATACCGATCTCTTATTATCATATGATGAGAGACCCTATTTGATCTTTTAAAATCATTTTTTTTGAAATTTAAGTGACGCTGTTAGGCTGCCGAATTTTCATAAGAGAAATCAAATTTTTGTCTTCCTTCCATGTTTTTCATTTCAAATGGTATGTCCTTCAAATTTCATTACCATATTCATATATCCTTCTTATTCTTCCCCTATACGGTTTTATGGTTCATTTATGAATGTTGGACCCATTTCCCCTCTCTTTTCAATGTTTTCTAAAACCCCGAAACATAGCCGTTATGCTGCAGAATTTTCGTCTCAAAATGCCTCTCTCTTTTCTCAAAATTATTTTATGTTATAAAGTGAATACTCAAAGATCTTATTTCTAAAGGGGTATTCACATATATATCAAAATTTTCTATTTTAAATTCTGGGATTTACATACATGAGACCCGCTCTCCCCTTCCGTGGGTTTAAAGTGACGTAAAGATCATGTCTTTAAAGTAGTTTTTAAAACGTTATGATTATGAAATGAAACCCATTTATTTTATGCTATATGGGTTATTTATGAAATGTTTGATGATGATATATGTGGCTCACATTATAATAAAGGAAAATTTAAGGGTGCGCCCTGATAGCGCTCCAATGCATTGGGTAATGGTGTAACCACTAGAGATTACAATTTTCACGATACCTTGGTGAATAACCTTGGTAATTTTCAAATGACACCTTGGGGATGGACCTTGGTGATATGTTCATGATTGTCTATGTTAAATGATGTAGCCACATTTTCAAGTTATGAAAAATGTTATTTTTATTATGAAATGCCTCATGATTTCTTCCTCATGCCATAAAGTTCTTTTCATGTCCTTATTGAAGTATATAAAGTTCACATGTAAAATGTTCGTCTTGTTTCCCTTACTGGGCCTTCTGCTCACCCTTTCTTTTGATGTATGTCCCCAGGTTATGAGATGCAGTAATGAACCTAGGATGAACTTAAGGAGAATACTTACAAGTGTTTAAGAAGAATTCTTTATGTTGTTTTCATGTTTTATGTTCCTGGTTTCCAAGACACTAGACCTTAAAGATCCTCAGTTTTGTGTAATGTAATGAAAGTTTATGTTATAAAAAGGCGGGATGCTATAGTTGGTATCAAAGGATGGTTTAGTTATTTGTGGAAATTAGGATATAAAAACTTTAGGAAGAGCCCTATAGAAAAGTTTAAATATAGGAAAACTTCCTGGTATTTTGGTAAGTATTGAGTAAGTGGTTTATCAAACAGATACATCCCTGTCTGGATACGAGCAGGTAGAGGCAGATCTGGCACAGATGTACATAGGGGTAAAACCCAAAAACACCGCTTTGAGCTAGACTCGAACGAGAACTGGTGCACGATAACGGGCCTTGCTGCACTCTTGGTTACGACACTTCCGGGGGATATGTTTGGTTAATCACAAGCTTTTTATGAATCATTATGAAGGAATTATAGAGAAGTGTAATTGTCTAAGCATGAAGTCTTAGTTAAAAGATTCATAAATGAAATAAGTTTCTCACTAAGGTTTTATTCTTTTAGAAAATGGCGGGCAATAGGAGAAACCGTGCCGATGGTGACCGCAATGCACCATGTGCTGACGACCCTCCGATGGAGGTTGGAATGGAAACATTCGTCTCGGTTGGGCGCGGCTCAGCCCAGCTGGTGCGGCCCGACCCAGCGCGGGGTCTGGCACCACACGGGCGGTCCGGCCCGGCGCGGGCGGTCCTGCCCGGCGCGGGCGGTCCGGCCCGGAGCGGCCGGTTTGGCTCGGTGTGGGCGGTCGCGTGCTGATCAGATGCGGAAGGGGGGGGGGGGGGGGCACTGCCCCCCTGTTTTCCCGAAACGGCGGACCCCTGTGGGGTCCTCCCTAGGTGCGCTGGCTGGGGGTTACGACCCCCGGACTTCCCGAATTGGCCGGCCATAATGGCCGGCCGGAGCTGCTGCGGGACTTGCTGGTCCCGCCTCCTGGAGCGCCGGTGGCCGACGGAGTTCGGCCGCCCTCCTCTGCACCGTCGCGGCGCGACGGCGCCGCGCCCCTCCGCCGCGGCCCACCCCGGCCGTAGCTCTCCATGGTGCTCCGGCGCGGCACGACGGCGCTGCGCCCCTCCGCTGTGGCCCGACCTTGGCCGCGGCTTCCTTCGGCTTCACCGGCGTGGTGCGACGGTGCCGCTCTCCTTCTCCGCAGCCCGCTCCGGCCGCAGTTCCCTCGTTCCCGCACGGTGCGACGGCACCGCGTCGCCTTCATTTCAAGGGACAATAAAGATCCAAAACAAAGGGGAGGATGATCGGCCATGTTTGTGCGGTCCGACCTCCTCCTGCTATTTTGATATCAAGCGGATAATTATTTAACAATGAAATTTGTTAAATAAAACTCGAACGATGAAACAACCCCTACCTCGATTCATGAAGGTTGATCGCTTGATGAAGAAAAGGAAAGCTCCACTGTTCTTTAGACATTGCCACGGAATGACAGCGTCACTTCGTCAATCGTCGGGAAAAAGGAAGCCAGAATTGGCGCTGGCGTTCTTTGCGTTCTTCAACGAGGAAGATGAAGTTCTTCAAAGTGTAGAACACTCCCTCTCTCAAATCTCCACACAAAGAAAACAACCCAAAATAAAATAAGGCCATTGCCTTATTTTATTTACTTTTCCAACAATTCAAAACTTCAAAGATTCAAAATTGAATTCACTTCATTTAATTAATCTTAAGTTGTCATAATAAATGAAGTGCTAAGTTGGCATCATTAAAGTGGAATAGGAGTTAAGGGAATTTGGAGGGGTGGGGATCGTGTGGCCCCCACCTCACTAATATCCTACCAAGAGGAGTTATGATTTTAGTTGGTCCCACCCCAACTCCCACACATGGGAGTTTCACCACTTAGAAAGGAGAAATAAAATTTAGCATAATATTATTTCACTTACACTTAAACCACATTTTTAAACAACTCTTCTCGAGCAAACGCAACCCCAGTAAAAGTCTTCTTAAGCAATTACCGGCGCTGTGGTTTCATCGGGGCCCACGGATTTCGATTCCAAGCATCGGTTCAAAATTTAGAAAAACCCGCTTGTTCGTTCACTGAACGTACCTGAGTTAAACTTCGGAAATTGATTCCGAGCACACCGGACCTTGGAATCAGGTGCCGTCAGAAACTGCGTACTTGTAGAATCTCAAAGAAATTAAGAAAAAATTTTCCTTAAAATTTACGGGTCTTTACAATGTCAACAAATTTGGTAGGCTAGAGACAGTGTCTACTTTATTACATTTTTATAAGATACAAGTGATCACATCACAAACAATCGAATAGTTTATTAGTTTTTAATAACTAGATACATACATGATACCCATTTTATGTTTTTAATAGAAAACATAATACATAGAAAAATTATGTAATCTATATCATTGAAACTCATTTAAATATTTCTCATTTATATCATAGGGAAAGGAAACAAAATAAGGGTGATCTCAAATTCTCATTAAGGTTTACATAAAATGAAATCTATCCTGAATTAGTAAGGTAAAATCAATATGGAATGGTAAATAACAGAACACACATATCATTTAATCAATAAATTGTCTATCATAATTTGGTAAGGCATAACCAACATGACATGTTAAATAATGTAACACACATTCCATTTTATCAATAACATTACTATCATAATTATATAAGGCATAATCAATATAGTAATGTAAATATCAAAAACACATTCGAGTTAATCAAAAAATTGAGAATTATATAAACAAAAAGATAATATCAACATCAAAATTTCATGTAAAATAAAAATAACTAAGTTTTAAATGAAGGAAATTATTAATTATTGGAGGTTGTGATATTAGAAATCATGATACCTCTACTTTTAAAACCATTCACAGTACATTTTAATGTTACAGGTAAAAACCCACCAAATTGGCCAATCGATTTGTCTCATGAGAACTTTTGATGCATTAATGGTTTATCTATAACTATGGGCCAACTATAACTACATATCCAAATAATTCTTCATATATATAATAATTTATTTAATTCATGAATCAATATTCCTTATCATCAAATATCTGTATTCAATAAAGTATATAGATTTGTCAATATTTCTCTAGTCAATCAAATAACATTCGATGTAAACACCACAAGTAAAAAATGGTTAAATATTAAGTAAATAATAAAATACATCATAAAATAATATGAATATTTAATTGAAATTTATTTTCCTATGAAAAATCATCATAATAAGTTATTGTTTGAATATAAATTAAACAATCATAATAGAAAGTGAGATTGTATTATAAATTTTTACATATTTATTAGATTTTAAATTGTAACCCACTAAACAATAAACATAAAAAAACTAATTAATCACTATTAATTAATATTTATTCATTTTAAATACTTAAATAGGGAATTATACACACCACATAAATATGAATAGGTTCATATTAAAAAAATGTCTCAAGGAAATAGAAATTGAGATGAAATCCCTTACCACACACTTTCCTCTAGATGAACATGATTTAACCTCTTTTATAATGGTTGTACTAGTGTTATTAATTTTTAACATGACTATAATAATATTTATAATATCATAAATGATCCAATAATATCATTTTAACACTTTATTTTTAATAATATTTCATTATTTTCATTATTTCAGTTGTTAATTTCCTTGTTTCTTCATGTGTGTTTTGACAGGAAAGTTTTGGTTCTTGTACATAGAATAAAAATTTATATTCTACAAAATAAAAATATTTTGATAAATATCACATTTATTCAATTGATACATTCTTATAACCATTCATAAAACTATGTCATGAATAATGAATCGTATCACTTTGCGGAGATGATAAGTCATACATATGCACAAGCAATGATATCATTCCCTTAACGGGTCAATGGGTAAGGAAGTTTATGATATATTTATTTAATATAATTGATATAATTTTATATATATCACATATATTTATTAAATTTTACATTATTACCTTTCATATAAAATGTAAGTGAAAAATTATCAAATAGCTTCACGAGGTGGTAGTCTTCCATAAACACGAGCGATGTTATTATATTTTTAAGGAATGGAAAGTAAGAAGGTATATGTGATATTGTAATTACATATATCTAATTATATTATAAATATTATATATATACAATAAACTCATCATTATATGTTACCATGATATTTGTTGACGGAAAATGAATTTCATCGGTTCGTGACGCGGATGTTTTCCTTACAAATGACCAATGAATTTGTTTCCATTTTGACATAAGAGGAGATGGATATAAGTTATTACATTTTAATAATAAAATCTAAGTATGTGTTAGATAATATTTTAATTATTCTATAATTTATAATTATATTTTAATGATGTGTAAGAATAAATAAAATAAAAATTATTATTTATGAACCTTACATCTTCTTGAGACAACCTTTTTAGCATTGCCCCAAACGCCTTCCTAGGATGGATTTATCATCAAAAAAAGGAATATAGGATGGTTTTAGGTGATTAAGGAAGTTATTTTTGTAGGTATATGATGATTGAAATTTCTTTGTAAGTGTGAATTTGGGGGATATTATGCGGCCTTTTATAAGTGGGGTAGAGTATGCACAAGGAATTTTGGAGAGATTCAGTTACACCCACATTTGTTTCATACCAATTACTTGAAAAATATACATTCACAATAATTTGATATTTTAAGGACTAAATATTTCGAGATAATTGGTTATGGACATGTTTATAGGCCATTATAAGCCTTATTTTTTAGTTTAACCCCCAGTAAATTAGTTTTTACCTCAACCGTGGTAATTAATTTTTATTCCTTTTACTATTTTAATGGTCAAAAATTAAGCTGAACTTATTAGATAATATAAATTATAATTATTCCAAATATTAATACATTTTTTCAAATTAAATTCATATAAGTGGATGAGTCCAATTTAACATTATATGTATAGATGCGACGAAAAAGCTAGCTTCCAAAGAGAAAATTCTCATAAGAATAAAAGGTTTCAATATAAAAATTCAAGAATAAATTGATTAAAATAAAAAAATTGAATTAATAATAATATAAATTAAATAATTTCAATTTAAAATAATTTAAAAATATTAATTTAACTTTTTAAATGATTTAAAAGAAAAAAAATTCATTAAAAAATTAATATTTTTTACTATTCATAAAAAATGGAACATTTATGAAAAATACGAAAAAATAAATCTAAGATAATTATGATATACTAATTCAAAAAATAAAGTTAACTTTATCGAATAAATTTTCTCAAAGTTTCAAAAATTAATTCTAAATTATGCGCACAAAGGACGACTAATCCATATTTTAGAAAAATACAGCTATCCAAAAAAATTGTTTTTATTAAAATGAATATTATTATCTTTCTAAAAAATACACAACAATTGATTTTTTTAATGTTAAAACAATATAATTTTCATAATTTAGTTAGTCCTTTTCATACCCACCAACATGAAATCTAGGTTATAATGGTCATGTTTAAACAATATTTTAGTAGAGTATCATTTTTTGTTTAAACTCGGTGTTGCTTGCTTCACAAGCTATAGAAGTGATTGAATTTATTAAAAAATAAATAAATTATAATATATTATTGTGTTAAATTTATACCTCCTACAAAAATTTAAACCTCTAAATTTCGCTGATATTACCATTTAAATCGATGAGGGTGGTTTATTTTCATAACATCCTCAGGTTCCCACATTACTTACTCAACTTTTTAATTTCTCCAATGGATAATTACCAGTCGAGTGATCTAGTTTCTCAATACATGATATCTAGTATCATGATTCTATATGGTATATTTAATGTAATATATATAAGGTTCCAAATATATTTTATCAGACTTGATCTCATGCATTTGGTCTAGAATTTTCTTCTTTAATAAGGATATATGGAACACATTATTTACTTTTGAGAGATATCATGGCATGAAAATATTGAGAAAAAAATACAATAATTTCAAGGATTTCAAAGGGTTTTATGTACCTAGGGATCAATTTCTATTTCTTACAAACCCATATGATCCCCTTACTTACATATACTCTTAAGAACTCACGATCTCTCACGTGTAATTAAAAAACCTTTATTTGATTACCAGAATAAATCTTTTTCCTACATGAAGATACCTTAATATGAGACTTAATAGTTGTTACCTTTTTTGTCTCCAACATGTCTTGGTCCTACTAGTTTCCTTTCACCAACTTAATCCCAAAAAGTTAGAAAAAACTTAAAAAATGAAAATATTTATCCCACATACCATGAAAGTCATGTGATAAAGACCTCAAAATGTATTCCATTGTTTCAATAGACTATTTAGACTATCCATTAGTTTGAGGATGGTAGTGAGTTCTCAAATAAATCTTTGTATCAATATCCTTCTGAATAATCTTACAGGATATCGATGCAAAATGGTGATCATGATTAAAAACAATGGAAATAGATGAACTAAAACTTATTACAACTTCATTAATATATAACCTTTTAATGGACCCAAGAGGTAAATATTTTCTTATGAAGAAGAAATGTATAGATTTTCTTAGGTGATCAATAATAAACCATATTGCATTATTATTTCAAGTAGTGTTTGGTAGTCCTATGATAATGTTCATAGAAATTTCGTCTAATTTCAACATAGGTATAGGGAGAGGTTACATGAATCCTCTAGGATTCTTTCTAACATCTTTAAAATGTTGAAAAACCAAGGATCTTGATACATAGTCTATAATTTCTTTCTATATTTTATTCCATAAAAAATTTTCCCATAAACTCCTATAGATCATGGTGTTACAAGGGTGTATATAAATAAATTCTTGCTAATACTATCATCAAATAATTACCATTTTAGATCAGGTGTAGATGGAATAAAATTTCTTTCCAAATTACAGAACCCCATCTTCACAAACAAAGTCAGCTAATTTGAAAATATTCACAACTTTATTTTTCTTTTGAAAGTTCTCATCATCATATTGAAGATATCTTATATTTTTTTAATGTAGATAATTTCAAAATCATTTGAAAATGGAGTGATTACAATTATTCATTAATAATTAAAATTTCCATATTTAATATATCCATGATTATAGTTTCCCTATAAAACTTTATTTGGGTCAAATATCTATGATATTTCCTAATCAATGCATCTTCTTTAATATTTTATTTCCTTAGGTTTTAGTGTATCAATAAATCATAATTCTTGAATATATTGATAAATTAACTTTATCTCACCTTTATATCATTCTATGAAAAGATTTATTTTAGGATTTTATGATTTGTGTATATTTCACATAATTCACCATAGATATAATGTCTCTATATCATCAAATAAAAGATTACAATTTTCAAATCAAGATCATGGGTTGGATTTTTCTATTCAAGATTCTCTAATTTCCTTGATGCATATGCAATATCATTATCATTTTTCATTAGGACATAAATAACTTCCTTCTTTGGGGCATTAATATATATCACAAACCCATTATTTCTAGATGGTAGATTAAATGTCAGAGAATTGAAAAATATCCTATTCAGTTTATCAAATCATTTCCCCATTCTATTGTCAAAATGAACTTATCCCCATTACATTAATGTTTGGTTAAAAATTTATTAGTCTAGAAAAAATCTGAACGAATCCCCAATATTAACATGATAAACAAATGAAACAATGCACTTCAATTATGTTAATTGTTTTTTGGCCATTCTCTAATAGCCTTTATCTTTATAGGAACAACTGAGATTCCATACTTGGTGACAATATGGCTAAGATAAGAAAAATATTGAAGCTAAAAATCACACTTACTAAATTTCATATATAAATATTTCCTTATAGAAGACTAAATAATGTTCAATAATTGATTCTCATGAAACACATAGATTTTAGAATACAAAAATATATCATTAATGAATACCACAAAAAATAATTAATATATTCATTAGATATAAAAAAATATAGTGTGAATTAGTCAATTCAAATTTCATTACTGTAAACTCACAATGTACATACATTGTTCGAAAAAATGACTTGGGAATGTCTCCCTTCATTACTCTGAATTAATGATAACATGAACAAAGGCCAATATTTGAAAAATATCAGTATCTTTGATGTTTCTAGAATAAATAATCAATGTGAGTGGAGGAAACATGTTCCTTATCATAATATAATTTATTTCCCTATAATCAATTCATAGTCTCATGGATCCATCATTATTTTTAACAAAGTGAGTAAGGACTCCCCATGGTGAAACACTAGGGAGAATAAATCCCATATCACACAACTCCTATAGTTGTATCCTCAACTCAGATAATTCCATTGGGGTAATTCAATTGGGGTAATTTGATGTTGGTATTGTATTAGAGACTAAATAATTAAAAAAATCACCATTATAATCTAGGGGATTTATAGGAAATTAATTAGGAATTACATAAATGTATTCCTATATAACAGGTACATACTAAAATTGAATATTAATCACCATTAACAAATCAATATTCATGTTAAATACATCAATGAGGCAGTATATACACCACATAAAAGTGAATAGGTAAATATTGACAAATATATCTCAACACTATAACGATGTTCTAACCAACATGACACATTCATTATTACCAAAATTTTGATATTTTTCCCTAGTCTGAACTAACAATTCCCATTCCATATATGCTAGAATTATCTTCCTCTAAATGGAACTAGTGGCTAGGTTTTACCCAAAAAGATCACATAAAATACAAAATTAGAAGATGATAAATGAAATAAAATTCTCTAATAAATCTATATTTATCACAAAAAAATAATTATTTTTAATCGAAAACCATTTAGTAGTAATTTTATGAAACCAATTTTTGGTTTCACATACAACCTTTTTCAAGAAAAAATTTGTCACCACAGTTTTTCTATAAAAATCATCATAGATAAAGATATGATTATAAATTTTATGAAAAATATTTCATTTTCTTAACAGAATTAGAGTTAGTGAGAAGATACCAACCTAAAACAATGTCAACAATATGAAACCACACCACAAACTCATTGATCTGGGATATCTTAACTCTCATATAGCTGATAACCAAAAAATAAAATTAAGACATACCATAAAAATATATCATATAAAGTAAGATTAATACATGGTATTCATGCTAAAATAATAAAATATGACATTATAGGATAAGGGAAGATATAATACACACTATTAATTCCTAGTTGAACCTCTCAAAGATTTTATGAGAGAGAGGTTTGAAGTAAAGTAAACCCCAAAAATCACCCAAGGTAGATCTCTAGTCTATGATATCCAATAAGGATGAGGGAAAAGAGTCTTTATTGTGAGTGTTTCAATTAAAAATTCAATTTTTATCCATTTTTATGCTCATTAATGATTTGGATACATGGTTTGGGAAACCATGCAATAATAGTGGAAGTGTCTCTATTTGAAAATTTATAAAGTCACATAGTTTTGAATCATGGATAAAAAACACAATGTGTGAATTATATGACAAATCATAGACTACACTAAGTATGAATGGGTTTTCAATATAGTTTAGACTTATTGAGAGCTAGATATGACCAAAACCAAAGATCTTCATCCCATTCTACCCAGTTACTAATGTACTACACATATTTTCCCCAAACCATATGCCAATCATGTTCTAAAAAAACTATCCAAATCATATGAAACCCCTCCTAAAAATAATAAAATCAATATCAACATATTCATAACATATAAATATATAATAAAATAGGTAAATACCTCAAATAGATGGCGTTTTATTTTGTGTTATAAGATATGATATTAGATTGGGACTTGGAAAAAGACCATGCCTTGAGGAAGAGTGTAGTGTTAAATAGTTTAATATCAGTATCTAAACCAAGTTAATGTTTTTAGGGATTAGTTTTTTGAGAGATTACTTCATCCAACAACTAGGGAAGTAATAGGCTTGGACATGTTTCATGGTGTCTCTGTTAGTTTATTATATCATAAGACATATAATTTTGTGATGTCTTTCCTTACATAAAAAAACTATATATTGTGGTATATATGATGAAATTTATTAGTGGAACCATTCTAATATTATTTACCTCAAGATGAATGAACATCCAAGTTCAATTTCATTCATTATTTTTCTTATTCAACAAGTAAGTATTGTATAATATATGGTTGGGTAACTATATAGAGATTTACAAGACTTGTCTAAGGGGGGGCTTGAGTTTTACGGTTTACTCTAACCTATTTATTTCTTCAGTATACTATGGGGTATGAAAGGATTATTATAAAATCCTCATGTTTTATGTATGTATATTCAATATAAATTTTCATTCAGTTCTATAAATATGACACTATATGTTGTTGATGATTTTATATTTATTGTATATTCTTGTGGATACCCTGCTGTTTTTTATTTAGTTATTTACATTTTATTGTATCCAAAAACACTGATAGAATAATTTCTCCATGTTATATTCTATCACGATCCATCCTAGTGCGACCTATTCCAATACCACCTCCAATAGGCTAGGTCCATGAAACTAGCATCGAGTACGAATATCACTGACATGGGAGGACTTATCCTAAGTACTGGTACACACTCACACCTCTCCAGACCTATAAAATGATGAAATTTAAAAACAACTAATAACCATGCATGCATACATCTAAATCTCATAACCAGAGTATGACAGGAAGTAAATGAAAGTAAACAAGGCCAAATACAAGCCCACCATAAAGAGTCTGAAACACATGTCCAACCTAAAATAAAGTACTGCAGACTATCATAAAAAATACATAGGAGCACACCTCGGTATATCTGGCCTCGCTAAGTATTGTCTTGTCCTCATCCATCTTGGACTCTATCAAAAATCGATTGTTTTCACAAGACATAACACGTGTGAGAAAATACCATGAATAGGTGAGTATAAAAATACTCAGTAGGAAACCATGAAACCACAAAGAATTTAAAAAAGTAAATAAATTCGTCTCTACATAGTTATATATCTACAAAATATTAAACCAAAATATCAAGATATACTCAACAGAGCTACATATTCTAAAGGTAATTCTCAACCATTGTATACCAACCAAGGGTTCCAGATCAAAGACTCCACAAAACACATGTTTGGTAGAACACAATCTTTAGTCTTATAGTAATGATGACATCTATCCGAGAGGTAGTGCTCATCGGGTCTTATTATTAGAAGTACATTCCAAAGGTCTGAATAGAATATGATAGACATATAAGGATCACTACCAAGTCCATGGGGTGATTCCAACAACTCAATCTGGATTAGCCCACTTTGTAGTGGATCGATGCCTATGTATTGTTGGTCATGATGATATTAAGAACCCCACTTAGGGCAAAAATATGAATAGAGGATCTCACTCAGTTCCTCTCAGAGATATTCCAACGACTCTATCGAACAAGTCCTGGTAAAGGGATCATAATCCTAGGAGTAGGAGACGATTCTATACTAAACCTCATGTAAAGTACAAGGGGACTGTACCCTAACTAAAATAATCCAATAAATAGTGTAAAATGGATCTAATCCATGTAAAAAAATTACTCGGTGAGTATAAGGGTCACACTCAATGTCCCTTGACCCCAGGTCATGTCCGTGTAACAAGACCTTGTCTCAAGTATTGTCCATGTAGAATTACACAGTGTGTAGGATGCCCATGGAGTTTACACGCATTCTAGTACATGGTTCTCACCTATGTACATGTTACAGTGTAACATTACATGACTTATATCATGTACTATGTCCATGACATGTCCATGTGGGGGGAGTACACAGTGTGCTCCAACCCATGTACTTCAACTCGTGTTTGTGTACCCTCCGAGGTACACGCTGAGTCTTCAGGGAGATACCACATGTTGTGTGATAGGGTCACATTTCATGTGATACATAATTTTATCCCAAAACCCTAGCATCTTCAAAGGTGACCCCACATGGTGTGTAGATCAGGATTACACGCCATGTAATGTGGATTTTTTTAGAAATATAGATACATCTCTATGTGACTAGTCGTTAATCCAGTCTTCAATACAGTGAATGATTTCCCAAAAAACATTCATTACATCACCAAATCAACATGATTAAATACTTATATATTCTCAAAAAATAGGATCATCATCATTCTTCGTTGTGCACTGAAGAAGACAAAAATTGAGTAACTACGTCATCTGATTTGTTGTTGTCTCAATCATCACACCAACTTCATATCATGTCAATCCTCAATCTAGGATATCAGATCATTGTTCTAAGGAACATGTGTGAAATTATTTAATGATTGGGATCTATCAAACCCCAGGAAAAATGAAGAACGTCTGTGGTGAAAAAAAAAACCGCAGGAGAAAAGCATAAGAACAAATGAGAGGAAAAAACCTCGATTGATGATTATTTCGATATCAATTTGTTTAAATGATAATAAAAATGGAGAAATCATCAAATAAAAACGATTCTCCCAAAATCACTACATAATAAACCCATACAAAAATACACATGATATATAGATCAACATGATAGTTGATTGATCCATGTTCGTTGAACGAATCAAGAATAGAGAATAGAAAAAAATCAAACAACCACCCTACCTAGATTTAGATCGATCACTGAGGAAGAATGAATATGTGTCACATTATTTAGTGATATCCATCAATTCTACCCCACACTAATCATCTATCTCTAATTCAGTCACCTTCCTCCAGTGAGATCTCATCAAATAGCTTTAATGTCACTCATACATTCACAAGGTTATGTGACTAACCTTGTGAATTTTCCATAAGTTCATATTTAAAGAGAGAAAAGTTAGGTCACTGCATCGATGCATCAAAAAAATAAAATAAAATATTTTTATTAATCATTTTATTCATTTTATTCCCAAAATGTATTTTCCACAAATGACCTGCACTGAATAAGATTAAGTCACACATAGGATAAAACTCATGTTCAGAACACAATGGTGACCTTATATTTATGATACAAGTATCTATTTTTAAGTAATTCAACTTTTTTAGGAAAACGACGAGTGTGTGCTACTTAATATATTTAAAAAAATTTATTTTGATAATACAGGGCCTCATAATTAGATGATGTCTCAACACCTGGTCTCGAAAATAATTCCTACAATATCCAAAAATAATACAAGGAAAATCTGAGCCATTATTGATATAGACTCTCCCTACTAGTTGGAAACCTCTAACATATGGGGAGGCACACTTGAGGTTTTATAGTGCTCTGACTATGGTACTATTTTTGATATTTTTTCTAAGGAGATATAACCAAGATATTTTAAAAGGAATATAGTCTGATATATAATTAGAGTATCACATGGTCACATTCTTTTTGATATTTAATAGTAAATTTAATCCCATAGTTCCATTATCAACCATAAATCACAAGTAAATCAATGCTAAATGTTGTGTGATTTTTATAATTTATAGAAACCTTAACCATAATAGAAGGTGAGGTACATGCAATATTATATATGGATTACAATTTAAGATGTTTCTTTTCATTCACTATATACAGAACTTTTTCCACCTATATGTTTTTTTCACCACGTTCACCAATTCCACCACCTTCTATACTTGATTCTTTTCCCATCGTGTCCCAAACATCTTCCACCATCTCCCATTATTATAATAATATCCTTGTTCAATATCACTATTCATTCTATAAATCATGATAATATACCCATTCTTGATCTATGCAAGACCCATTCTATGAAACTATTTATTCATTCAAACAAACATGCACCTCTCTTATCATTATATGTATTCTAATTTTGGGAAGATGATATTGAAATTTTGGATATTAAGAATGCTGGTGTTGAATGTTCATTTTGATCATTGAATATTTATTGGGATATGCGACTTTTTGGTGACTTGTGCATTTCCAAACACACAAAGAAAATTCACCAAAATGAATTCGTCAATGGATGTGTAAGATTAAGATTTCATGATAATAGTCAAAGAAATAATAGATGATAATTATTTAATGGTATGTAATTTTTTTTATAAAAAAACTAGGATTAATGATTTTTAATAATTGATGAAATAAATTCAATATTCTATACACAATGAAAACAACTGATGGTTTTCCATTAATTTTCAAATAACCCAAATTTAATTTTTTTTAATTCAAGTCTCATAAGAATGTGTTAGGGGAAAAATTAATGAATGGATTTATGAAATTACATTTTTATGGGTTTTTATTTAGCACGTACAATGATAATATTTGTTAATTAAATCATAATAAAATATTTAACAAATAATCAAAATATAAATATTTTTGTTTTTTTCATGATATCATGAGTAAGGATTAAATTTTTTAACCGTGGGATAAAAAATAAAACACACTAAAAATAAGGTGAAATAGAATAACAAAGACTCATGCATTATACAAAAAACATTCAAAGAATTATGTACATAGTCTTGATCTATGATCATAGATGATGTCTCTTAAAGAACATTCTCTCCAAATGCCTATAGATTTCATCCTTCCAATTATGGATCCTGACAAATGAGATGACCTAACAAAACATTTATAGTAATGATATTAAGAAAAATAATGATTACAACATACCAAAAAAATGATTTGTTTGGGGATCAATTATCAAATTTCAAAATTATACTTTACTTAAGTAGATATCCATGTTTGGGGAACAAACATAGAATATAAATTTTACTGTGTGGCTATGTTTGGTAGTTATTATTATTTTTTCATGTGTTTTTTGGAGAAATATTTTTTTTATAATCATAAATGTTCTTTAAAGACCCACATTACTTGTAGAAATGAAAATTTTATACGATCAAATTAGTAAATTTTAATAAATATATGCAATGGGTTACTTCTAAAATCTTGTTTTCTATAACCACTAGAAAAACGATTCAAACATCTTAATATTTCATCTCAATTATTAGAATTATTTATTTAAACAATGGGATACAAAATATTATTAATTAATTGAGGAAATTATCTAAATATTTTAAATATGTATCTAATTATGAATATACATTGATTTCAAACCAATCATTTTTTTATTGAATTATAATGTTCAATAAGGGGCATATCGAGTTTGTATCCTTTGATTTATGTTAGTTTGGGAACTAAATTTGTTAAAATATGGTATGAAAATATCATTTTTAAATAGATCATATATTTTTTATTACCTAAAATATAAATCTATCACAAAAAAAAAATTAATTTCCAAAAATTATAGCCTATATGAAGATAGATTAAATATATACTATTAGAATAATGACAAATTTTACTATTATCAACACATCATACTTGACTAAATCTTGTCTCCATGGAATTATAATAAATTTCATAAAATGAAATAAAAATTCATCAAGGTAATTAACATGAATATAAAATTCTAGGTGTGATTTAATTCTAGCATAAGCCATCACATGACACACATATATAAATCTAATAATTGTTGAAATTAAGATGATTAAAATTTTAAATATTATTGGTAAAATTATAAATCATGAATAATAAAAAATTGTATCATATATATTGTTTGATGAAGAATTTACACCCCATATTTAGAATTTTCTAACAAATGAAACAGTAACTAAATTATCACTATTCAAATTATTGGGGAAGATCATCTCTAAATAAAAAATAATATTTACGATCCTTTCCTAATGTTTTAAAAAAAATCAGTGTTAAGTATTTTATATAATGTGTGCATAATAATCTGAAAAAGGCAATTATAAGTGTAGTTATTTTTTAAGGAATCAAATTATACATAGGAAACATATGATTAGCTCTATTAATATATGTGATTAAAGAATTTAAAATCCATATAACATCTAATATTTTATGTTTACACATATAGTTATGTTTCTTGAATATCCCTTAAAAACTATAACATTATTTTTTCTTAAATGAAACTTCCTTTTACATAATTATGCTATTTGAAAAGTAACATAGTAAACTTCTAATTCTCATTTTCACATTGTTTTTCTTAATATTCAACACCTCTAAATCATCGTTATCATTTATATAATAATTTATTTTTTATTTGTCATTAATAAATGAATAATTCACTTTATAACACATATTATTATCGATGTACATGAGATTTGGATTATTATGTACATGGAATTCAAAAAATAAAAGTTTTCAAAAAATTCACTTCCTCTTCCATTATTAAGTTTTTCATTTCATATGATGGTGTAAAAATATTTTCCAATAAAAATTTATTTGAAAATATTTTTCAAATTTTGAATCAATAATTGATAATTATTCTAGTATTTATGATCCAAATTTTATTTTTAGTGCAGGAAATAAGTAAATTTCCCTTTTAAATCATTCAATGTTAGATTAAAATATATGATATGTATCATGAAATGAAAAACAACACATAAAACTTAGTTTTTTCTATAGGGTAGCTGATGAGAATCAAATCAAAATTACAAACTTAAAAATCCAAACTAGTGTGAGTGTTCTTACTATAAAAATTACATAGTCTATAAAATTCACTAGTCATCCAAATTAGGGTAATAATAATTTAAAAAAAATCATGGTAATACCAACATAAATTTTAAACATTCACTCCATTTTTATATGAAATCTAATAGAAGGGGAATAACGTAGACATCAATATCATTTTGAGGATTTTTTTCTGAAAATTATCATCAACATGATAAATAAATTCTTTTTTAAGGACCTATTGGGAGATATATTATAATTATTCAAAAAAACTCAACAAATTTTACAATTATTACATAAGGTCCCAAAAGGAATAAATAAATCTATATCAAATCCTAAGAAAATATTTAATGTATTACTGTATTAATTATCATATGAATTATTAAAGTAATTCCATGATTTTGAAACTATTGTATGTCATATGAACTCATCATTTTTATTATCCAAATAATTCCAGTTCATAAGCTTAATGGTTTTAGAGGACATATTTTCTCTTTTCAAATGTGGATTTAATGGTATATAACCCAAAATATTTCAAGGAGAAATTTCAAAAACCCATGAATATATATATATATATATATTCGACATATACATATAAAGTGTATCAATTTACATGAAAATTATGATTTTGATTCATTATGGTTATATTTCTTATACTGCATATGATGACTGCTATATTTTTGTGAAATTTGATATTATATAGGAATATAATTTAATATATTGTTTCATTTGAGAAATTTTTTTGTAGGAAATGCATTAATATATAAAATACCTAATCTTAAAATGAAATTTACTCATGTGTTATGAACACATGGGTTAATGAGACTACCCAAGGAGCACCATAGTGGATTAGATAAACACTATCAAATGATGTAATTATCGTGTGTTTTCTTACGTTATTCATGAACAAAGTTAAAAAAAATATATAGCTCTGTTATTCATGTTTTATTGCATATAGAGATTTTAAGACATCATATGAGAAAGGAAAATACTAAATATATTACATGTTATTAAATTTGGCTCACAAATACACTACAATGTTGGGAAGATTTTAATCCTGAATTTTTTGGTCATTTTGAAATAGATGTTGTTTGGGCCCTTTAGTGTAAGTTATAACATTTATAATAGTTCTTCATTTTTTATCACCATGTTTTCATTTATAATCCATGGGAGATCCTCATAATAGGATTTAAATATCTTTTATAGCTTCAGATTGTTTTCATTTGACCCATTTGAAAATGCTTATTTGTATCAGAGTGAACCCGCAATTTTTATTTATGAAATCATTAATTGAAATGATAAAAAAACCAAATTAGAGAATAATTTGTCATGTTTATCAAATATTTTGAAAAAAAATTGTCCTTAAATTGATGGGACATATAAATATGCTCATAGAATTACAAATATATAGACATCAAAACTTGTGTAATGGTCTTGCTAGATTACTCTAATGTAGGAAAGGAAACCATATGGTTACATTTATGGGAATGATTAATGAAAATTTAGTATAGATTAAATCCCTTACATGAATGGTTTTATCAGAGGTTTTATATACGATTATAATAGTGCTTACCCATACACATAATTGTATTATGGTTTTAAAAGGGTTATGTAAATGTAACATATGACTTACCTTTATATTAATGGGTTCATGTAAAGGTAATTGAGGTTTTTTTGTTTTGTAAAGTTTATGGAATATTTTTAAAACATATGTAAATCTTATAGATTTTTACAAGGAGATACGTAATGGTAGTGACATCATTACTATTATACAGTCTTAATAATTTACAGTATCCTTTACGCATAGGTAGTGACATTGTTTCTATCATGTATTCTTAATAACTCATAGTATCCTTCATGTAAAAGGTTTGTGTAAAGGAAAACACCCCATAAAATTACAAAACAAGTTATTTTTATGTTGTGTAAATGTTTTTAATGTCTTACAATTATGTAATGAACATGAATATAAAATTCCAGGTGTGATTTAGTTCTCACATAATCCATCATATGACACACATATATAAATCTAATAATTTTTGAATATTATTTTTAAAATTATAAATCATGAAAGATAAAAAAATTGTATCATATATATTATTTGATAAAGTATTTACACCACAAATTTATAATTTTCTAACAAATGAAACAGAAATTAAATTATCACCATACAAATGATTGGGGAAGATCATCTCTAAATGAAAAATAATATTTACAATCCTTTTCTAATGTTTTTCAAAAAAAATTAGTGTTAAGGATTTTATATAATGTGTACATAATAATGTGAAAAAGATAATTATAAGTCTAGTTATTTTTAAGGTATAAAATTATACATTGGAAACATATGAGTAGCTCTATTAATATATGTGATTAAAGAATTTACAATCCATACAACATCTAATGTTTTATGTTTACACATATAGTTATGTTTCTTGAATATCCCTTAAAAACTATAACATTATTTCTTCCTTAAATTAAACTTTACATAATTATTCTATTTGAAAAGTAATGTAGTAAACTTATAATTCTCATTTTAACATTGTTATTTCTTAATATTCAACACCTATAAATCATCATTATCATTTATATAATAATTTATTTTTTATTTCCCATTAAGAAATGTATAATTTACTTTATAACACACATTATTATCGCTGTACATAAAATCCAGATTATTATGTAAATGGAATTCAAAAAATAAAAGTTCCTAAAAAATCCACTTCCTCTTTCATTATTATGTTTTCATTTCATATAATGGTGTAAAAATATTTTCCAATAAAAATTTATTTGAAAATATTGTTCAAATTTTTAATCAATGATTGATAATTATGCCAGTATTTATGATCGAAATATTATTTATAGTGGAGGAAATAAGTAAATTTCCATTTCAAATCATTCAATATTAGAATAAAATATATGATATGTATTATGAATTGGAAGACAACACATGAAACTCAGTTTTTTATATAAGGTAGTCGATGAGAAAAAAATCAAAATTACAAACCTGAAAATCCAAACTAGTGTGAGTATTCTTACTATAAAAATTACATAGTCTAGAAAATTCACTATTTATCCAAATTAGGGTAATAATAATTAAAGAAATCATGGTAATAATAGCATAAATTTTAAACATTCACTCAATTTATCTATGAAATATAATATAAGGGGAATAATGTAGACATCAATATCATTTCAAGGATTTTTTTTTCTAAAAATTATCATCAACATGATAAATAAATTATATTTTAAGGACCACTTTGGAGATATATTATAATTATTCAAAAAAAATCAACACATTCTATAATTATTACATAATTTCCAAAAAGGAATAAATAAATCTATATCAAATCCTAAGAGAACATTTCATGTATTTTTGTATTATTTATCATATAAATGATTGAAGTAATTACATGATTTTGAAACTATTAGATGTCATATGAACTCATCATTTCTATTATCCAAAGAATTCCAGTTCATAAGCTTAGTGGTTTTAGAGGTCATATTTTCTATTTTCAAATGTGGATTTAATGGTATATAACAAAAAATATTTTAAGGAGATATTTTAAAAACCCATTAATATATATAGATATATATATTGGACATATACCTATAAAGTGTATCATTTTACATGAAAATTATGATTTTTATCCATTATGGGTATATTTCTTATACTACCTACAATGACTGTTATTTTTTGGGAAATTTGATATTATATATGAATATAATTTAATGTATTGTTTCATTTGAGAAAAATTTTGGGAGGACATGCATTAATATATAAAATATCTAATCTAAAAATGAACTTTATTCATGTGTTATGAACATGTGGGTTAATGAGACTACCCAAGGAGCACAATTGTGTATTAGATAAACACTATCAAATGATGGTATTTTCGTGTGTTTTCTTACATTATTTATGAAAAAAGTTCAAAAATACCTATAGCTCTATTATTCATGTTTTATTGTATATAGAGATGTTAGGACATCATGCGAGAAAGGAAAATAATATATATATTAAATGTGATTAAATTTGGCTCACATATACACTACAATATTGGGAATATTTTAACCCCCACTTTTGTGATCATTTTGAAATAGATGTTGTTGACACCCTTTAATGTAAGTTACAAAATTTATAATAGTTTTTCATTTCATTTCATCATGTTTTCATTTATAATCCATGGGAGATCCTCATAATGGGATTCAAATATATTTTATAGCTTTAGATATTTTTCATTTGACCCATTTGAAAATGCTTAGTTATATCAGAGAAAACCCACAATTTTGATTTATTAAATAATTAATTGAAATAATAACAAAACCAAATTAGAGAATCATTTTTCATGTTTATCAAATATTTTGAAAATAATTGTACTTACATTAAGGGTACATATAAATATACCCATGAAATTACCAATATGTAGACATCAAAACTTGTGTAATGGTTATGCTAAATTACTCTAAAGTAGGAAAGGAAACCATACAGTTACATTTATGTGAAGGATTAATGAAAATGTAGTATTGATTAATTCCCTTACATGAATGGTTTTCTCGAAGGTTTTATATATGGTTATAATAGTTATTACCCATACACATAATTGTATTTTTGGTTTTAAAAGGGTTAAGTAAATGTAACATATGACTTACCTTTATATGAAGGGGTTCATGTAAGGGTAATTGAGTTTTTTTTGTTGTTTTGTAAAGTTTATGGAATATTTTTAAAGCATACGTAAAGGTTATAGATTTTTACAAGGAGCTATGTAAAGGTAGTTACATTGTTACTGTTATCTAGTCTTAATAATTCATAGTTTCCTTTACACATAGGTAGTGATGTTGTTACTAGTATGCATTCTTAATAATTCATGGTATCTTTCACGTAAAAGGCTTGTGTGAAGGTAACAACCCCATTAAGATTACAAAAAAGTAATTTTTATGTTTTGTAAATGTTTTTAGTGTCTTACCATTATGTAACTACTACTAAAAACATGTGTATGTGTTGAGGGAGTATACACTTATGTAGAATATGCATTTAGCGTAATTATAAATAGAAAATATTTTAATTTTTATTATTATTAAATGGTATTAAATTTTGTAAAATGTTTTAAAATAATGTTAAATGTATTTTGTGAACATTTAATTTATAATGAATTTATATATTAATTAATTAATTAATTATATATTTTTTATATTTAATTAAATAATATTTTATAATACGTTTATATTTTCCTAAATATTAAATTTTAATATTTGAAATACCATTTAATAAAATTATATTGAATGTCCTAGAAATAAATTTATTGATTTAGAAATCCTAAGAAATACTTATAAAGGTTATAAATTATGAAATAAGGATAAAATTTAAAATGTATATATATTTAAATTATTATTTGCTTATAATTATTTATTTTAGATTTTTCATCATAAAAGTGAGCCTTATTTGGATAATATTTATACCATATTAATTTTTTTGGATGATTGATTTGATAAATGTATAAATAATGATTTTTTATTTGATTTTTAATATAAGTAAAATGTTTACATAATAGAAATTAGATTAAAAATAGTTTGTAATTAAAATAAACTCATATTTTTAAAATGTAAATTCTATATAATCATAAATATGAAAGAGTTAATATTATAATAAATATAAAGATGGTTATATTCCAAGTTATTGAATGTTCATAATGTCAAATATGAAATTATAAAAAATTTTATGGTAAGATTATATTTAAGAATTGATCGTAATTTTTTTTCTTACAATTAAATATTTGAATTTTTTATTCATTTAAAGGTCATTCCCTATTTCATTCGTAATTATGAAATGTTTATATGATAAAAGTATATATGAAAAAAATGATATGATAAATTTATTCTAGTATATATCCACACATTTTCATTCTAGAAATGAATACATAATGAATTTAGCCTTTATTCTATATTGACCTCAAGTTGTAATTGATGTTGTCAGCTTGAATTTAGTTGTAGATTATAGTTTTTGTATATTAGGTGTTTGAGTAATTATGAATTTGATTATCTCTTGGGTATATTATCCCTAGGAAAAGGGAATTAGGGTGTAACTACCTTCTTACCCTATGGATATACATTGTGTATGATAGTTAATTGGGATGACTATCTATCACTACGGGCTTACTCAGGACAATATTTTCAATTTCACATAACATGATGCCTTTAAATAAAGTTTTCATATGCCTTATTCATATGACATATTAAACTGTGTACGGATATACTAGACTTCTAATTTTGGGTGAGTAATACAAATATTTGGGTCTTTTAAAGAGTTACACATTAATGTAGTTTGAACATATTGGTTTAGTTGAGGGAATAATATTCCAAATTAAGCTAATTGAATAATGTATATATAAAATGGAATAAAATTAGATAAGATGGTGATATTAAATCCCCGTCAAATAATATAATCCTTCTAATGTGGTAATTATCAAGGCCTTGATCATCCATCTAGGTAGTTTCAAATCAAATCTAGGTTTATCTAGATTGTATTGTGTATGCAATGAATGTAATGAGTTTTACTTGATTATACTTGGGTAGTTTCACTCAAAGGAGGGGAGAACCCAGATTAACTTGTGATTATCTTATTATTAGCATTTTATATGGGTTAAATAAGCTAGGAAACCACAATGGTTGGTATATAATAGGTATATGGTTTGGTTTAGACATATAAAGGATTAGACAAAGAGTTTTTTGATCAACTATCCACGAGTCATATACTATATGAATATAAACATTCCCTATGTAAATAACTAGACGGTGACATTCATTCCAAATAGGTGTCATTTTTCTATTGAAATATGGATCCTTTACCACTAATATATTTGATAGATTTCAACTTGGGACACTTTCTTAGTAGGAGAAAATTTAATAAAAGTACTTATTGAATGGTTATATAGCATGATACACATCAGATAAACTCTTATTTTATAGATAATATCATATATATATATATATCCCAAATTTATGATCAGTCCCTGATATAGGGAATCTTAATATATGTACCTCTTAATAATGGTATCTTAAATATATATTTTTTAATAATAAAAGAGAATATAAAAAATGGTCATAAGAAAAACAAATTGTGAAAGAACATGGTTCTTTCCTAAGTACTTAAGTCTTGAAATTATTCAAAAACTGAATCTATATTCTTATGGATGAAAAAATTTATTCATTCATTATTTAAAATGAATTAGATGTAAAATGACCAAAAAAATCATACTTTTTTCTCATATAATCAATATAATTGGATATTTCAATGATTTCTAGAATTTTAGTCACATATACAGATTAATATTGGGTATATAAAATAATATAAAATAATATAAAATATGATTGAATATATTGATGAATTTATGAGGAAAAAGGATTCCTTAAAAATTTATTTTTAATAGAAATCTGTTATATTTTTATGATAAAATTATGATATCATCATTATGTATTAAAAATGTTGTAAATATATAGAAATATTAGAATATGGGAGAAAATTAATTATTAGAGATTGAAGTTGGATTTCATGTAATGGATAATATGAGTTTTTTTCATGGATAACATGGATAAATTATACATTGATAACATTTTCATTATATGTGTAATTTTATCACTTTTATTTTCTTAGGAAAGAATATAAGTAATAGTTTCCAAAATGAACTAAATTGAGTGCTTTTTAAATTATCATAGAATAATATACCCAATGCATGCTTTGAGTTTAATCCTATAAATTGATTTAAATATATTAATAATGGTTTCATCATATTATTTTATTCATCAAATTTTCAATTGAGGAAATGATCAGACAAGATGAATGATTTCCAGAAACTTTTACCCAATACTCTCAGTGTTTTGAGAATAAGTTATATAGGAATATGATGTCAAGGTTATAAAGTACTATATATAAAGTTATTATGGTAAAATGTCACACGTGAATAGGAAAATTTGGTTTATAAAAATATTAGTGTAGATCATAGAAATATAGGGTTTTCATGAATGAGTACTAATTTGATACAAGGTGAATATTCTAGATATTTGGAGTTTGTGAATCACTGTGTAATCACTATGGTTTAAATGATTTTTTTATTAATTAATTAATTGATTTTGAAGATGTGATACTGATTTTATATGTTAAAAAATGTTGTAAACATATTGGAGTTCAAAATCAAAGGAAAAATTGATTGATCTATTATTTTATATTCATTATATGATGTAAAGAGTTACTAAATTGAGGATTTCATTATAAAGTGTTTTGTTCATACTCAAATTATTCTAATTAAAAGATGTGAATCATTATCTCATTTTTAATAGGCGATAAGATACTATGTAAGGTAATAAGGAGTTATTATAAACAATAAGATAAATAAATTATAAACACATGTTTTATGATTCATGATGTTCTATAACATGTTCAGATATGAAATACATGGATAATAGTGTTTATATAGTATATTTTTCTATCTAGTAGTATATAAAAAAATTGATATAATTTTTTCCCACCACCAATTGATGGTATATTTTAAGAATGAAATTTTTAGAAGAAAAATGTTCTAATCACATATAATACAATATATGATTTGAAAAAAATATATTATTAGTTCAATGATCTCAATAAGTAAATTTGAGTGTTACTTCCAAAACAGAAGGTAGTTTTTATTGAATCTTAGGAAAATATTCAAGAAATAATATAGTTTCTAAGAGGTTAGTGGTAGTACATTTAAAAATAAGAAGTTAAATATTTAATTATTATACTAGTAAGTGTTTAAAATGAATTTTAATTTTTTACCCTAAAAAGCGATTATGTTTTATTGGTAAACAAAAATTTATCTAGTAAAATTTTTTCATGAAAAAAATTTGATAGATTACGGTTCCAAATATAATGATGTTGAACATAGAATTAGTTCTATATGGAAAATAGAAATCAATATCATAACATTTTTAGTTGTGACATTGTTCATATAGTTGTACAACTAGGTATATAATTCCAAAATATCAATATCATTAAATTTAGCATACTTCATATATTTTTCTCACTAAACTCTATAATGGGGTGGTTTTATCATATTTAAACATAGATATTTGACATGTATTAAATATGATGTAATTTGTTAACAACACCTATAAATTGTATAAAATATTAGGTTTATCATGATGTTTTTCATATATATTATGATAAAGAAGTTCTTGTGTTGGTAATTTAAAATATTCTTAAAGATTTTATGTGTATTAAAAACTATCTTATAAAATTCAACTTCCATTTTATCATTCATTCATATTTGAATTATAAATACATACATAGATATATATTTTGATGAAATGAAATTATAATTCACATCTCAATGTAAGATTTTGAGTTTATCTTTAACCGATGTTCATCATGGAGTGTTATAGGTGATGAAAATATGTTAAGATTATAATGACTAGATTCATATATTGATATAAAGAATATTCTCATGAGGTGAAAAATAGTTAAGAGGAGTCTTTGTTTTCACTAGATGACCTATATTGTATAACAAATCAAGTGTTGTGAAGATGTTTTTGGTATAATTTGGGTGCGTGGATAATATTTGAGAGCCCATTACAAGAGGTTGGTGAGATAACCCATATGATATCCTTCAAAGATTGATAAAATAATTAGTAAGGTCTACATATTAATGTCGGTAATACATGGGTGGTTTGGTATGTTTTTGATCACGATGTCTGTTTCAGCTTAATAAATTTTGGATTTTTCCACTCATATGATGAGTATGAAATATATACCCTTGAATGATATTTTTTTTGGGTGTGTTATTTCACCTTGATATTATATTTAGATATGGATAAGGGACATGTGATATTGTTATCCATAATGATGATTGACATGTGATGTATTCATCAATCAGATTAGTCTACATGTTAACAATTGAGAAGAGATTAGTTTTCTATATTGGAACATAATTCTATGTGTTGAAAAAAGTGATAATATGATACTACATGTTTACATATGATACAGTCTACAGGACATAGGAATATGAGATATATGCGTTTGATGAGATCATTCCATATATATTTAATGTTTATGTACCATTAATTATTTTATATATGCCTCTCTTTTTCTTATATTTATGGATCCATAGGATTGTATTTGTTAACAATTATTTAAAGGTCCATGGGGTCACAAAATTTTTGTTTACTGAATGGAGATTATGGTTGACTGATTGAGTCTCTCTAAAATATTATAATAGTTTATAAAAGAATTATTAGAATTCATAGGGTATTTCATATGATGTGATTCAAGGTGATGTAAAAGATAGTTCTTAAAGTGTTTTGGAAAATACACAAAATAGTTTGGGATATGGTTTCATGAATAATTATATATGATAAAATATATGGAGAAAATGAACCAGGTCAATATGGATTTAGATAAAGTACGATATTAAAGGATATATACCATAATTTTCTTAATACATATATATATATATATATATATGTATATATTAAATATATATATAACATATTATATCACATGTAAATTACAATTTTTATGCATTATGGGTATATCATGTATACTTCATGTGATAATAGGGATTTTTGGGAAGTTCAATCATCCCCAAGACTACTCTTTATTGTAGAATTTCATTTGATGAGATAATTTGGAGGAAATTCATTCATTTATATAATACTTTAACTGAAAATGTCCTTTACTTGTGCATTATTATTTCACAAGTAAACGCAACTGCACAAGTATTGTCCTTTTTCCATATATAAACAGTACCATATAGTGGAATTATTCTATGTGTTATTACATTATACTTCACTAAAAACCCAAATATGCATAGATCTATTCATCTTATTCCTTTTAATAATGAGACACAAGAATATAATGGGAGAAAGAAAAATCATCCATGTATAAAAAGTGATACTATTTGGCCTATAAATACATTATTGACGTGGGAAGATTTTGTTTTCCATTTATTTGATCACCATCCAATAGATGTTGTAGATTTTATTACGTGTAAGGTACAACATTTGTATTAGGTATTCATTTCTACTTATCGTGGTTCCATTTATCTTTCATGGTAGATCCTTAGAATAGGGTTTAAATTTCATTTGTATCATCAAATAATTTTTATTAGATTCATTTAAAACCCTTCAATATTCATAAGAGATTTATATTTCCACTTAATATTATAAGTTCATTAATTTAAACATGTATCATTTTTTTGACTTCATGTAGCATGAAATTATCTTTTTCACTCTTCTCTACAGGATCCATCTCCCCAATATAACATAAAATCCTTGCGATGTTCATTTGTACTCATATAACTAATTATAATTTAATTAATAACATTTCTTTGTAATAAAATTAATGAGGGTCTTTACTTCTGTAAATGAATCATGTAATAATTCCATTATAATTGAAATTTCATTATATGTAATTCCACATTATCACTTGATATTAAATTTTTTTAAAAATAAAAAACATTGATTTATTGGAACATACACTATAAAATTCCTGATTTCAGTCAATAATTACTCAAAAAATTTATTTTTTGATCATATAAGTGTTCCCTTGTATTTGTCACCATAACATTATACACTAATGTGTTACCATCTTGAACATTACTTATCATAGTATTGAAAACATCATTTACTAAGTTTTTATTTGTAATATCAATAGGAGGATATATATATGTGTTATGATATTGATTACCTTTTCCTTTTCTGATTAAAGAATAATTTATCAAAACATGTAATTCTTTTTATTCTATTAGGGTATTAGCCCATTAATTTTTATGTTCGACCCATTTAATCATTATTTTTATAATATTTGATTCCTACTTCATAATAAAACACATTTATTGAGCATGATTTTATATTTATATCACATTATAAAATAATTTATGTCTCTTAAAAAATAATATAAAATTTCAATTCAATTATAAACATTTTATTCTCATATCTAAAAATAAATTTAAAATAAAATTTCGAAAAACATCATTAAACCCTCATAAGGATGAGGTGTGTTATAAAATTATGAAATCCATATTTTATACATATGTAAATAATTTCCTAAATATTAATATTAAAAATAAATTTATATATAAATTAAATGGAATAAATGAATACGTTTTTAGTGAAACATTTATCAATATATAAATTTTGAAATTATAGATATATTCAAAAATAGTTATTAGTAATGCCTGTCATTGTTCCAAAAGATAAAATAAATTTAAAATTTTCATTTAAAAAAATTTCAACTCATAACTAAATTTTAATACTACACTATAATATTGAAAAAAATAACAACCTTAAAATTATTATATATAATAAAAAAATTAGTGTGTTAAAAAAATATATATTAATGATTCATTAAATAAATATACATCCCAGAATCAGCGCTATTGCAACATGATTACCTATATTACTTCAATTCATCAAAAATACAACAATTTTAGTGTATGAGAAATTGACAGAATGTACCAAAATAAAATAATACTATAATGATATTATATATCATGGGTTAATTTTGTTTAATATGAAGTCTTCATATATCCTATCATTAATACTTTCCCAAGCTGATAAATTAAACCACTGGTTAAAGTTATATAATATTAATTCCTCATATTATATAATATGAGTTTCATAATCTAATGAACATACTCTATATACTATACATTATTTCACTCTATGAATTATTTTAATGCTAAATAGAACCCTATGCTTTAATAATATAACAAATCCAAAATCATGGATTTAACCTAATTCAGAAAATATAAAATATAATAAATCATTATTATCATAAGAGTCATTATTTTTTTAATTTTTATGTTTAAATATTTCATACATTTTTTTTATAAATGTGATTCTAATATATGAAAACATGAATCTTCATATTTTATTATAAAATATCTCCATTCAGTACCATATAAAAGTGATTTTTTTCAAAATTTTAGAAATTTTTCTTATAGATTAGTGCAAGAAATTATTGGGTAGATATAATACCTTTAACAAGTTTTGTATTTATTTTACATGAATAAAATTTAATAACACATCATTGTATGCTTATCCTTGACTAGTTTTAGAAAATCAAATGGTAGATATATTTATATAAATTATAAATAAATTATATTAGTAAACATATCAAGAGACCTCCCAATGAATAATACCTCATATGTCGAGCGATAGGTTATGTGAATTAAAATTAATATTTTAAGGATATTTTAAACCCTCAAGATTTATTAAAACATCGAAAGTAAATATAGATGATTTTAAAAAAATAACCGAGAACACTATATCATGGTAGAAAAACTTGGTGAAAATGGTGAATAATTAAAAGGTTGGTGTAAGACAATGTAGACTAGAAGTGGTGATTGAGAGGGCATATAAGGATATGTTAGCTATCAGGTGTGAGTTGAAGGTGAAATCTTGGGTAATCACTGGGTGTGAATGAACAATTAATGGGAGGACATTTTATTTTATTTTTTAAAAAACTGATGGATTAACAAAACCGTTATTAAATTAAAATATTTTCCAATTACTTTTTATAGGTGATTTATGACACCACTACTATTAAAAAGCTTAATAGTTATAATATTCATATATTGTTGAGCATCATAATCTCAATAAGGTTAAAAACACATAAAAGTACACATTTAGATATATTATATATATTATACTAAAAATTTATAAAGATGATGATTCATAAATAAAATTCATCATCTTTGAGGGTGGTATAACCAAACATGTGGGTGCATGTTAATATATGAGTGGTATAAGATGTATATAAATTAAAAATTTATAATTATATTAATTTTATACAAGGATATTAACATTTCAATTTTTTTCATAAGAATAATAAAATCTATATTTTGATAAAAAATTAATTTATTATTTTATAAAATATTATTTTTAAAATAAAAAATAAGAAATAAAATAAATGAGAAACCAATAGAGACAATATTCTATCTCTTCTGGGTGACACATACATTTCTAGGTGCCTATTAATTTTGATACAAGTTGTGTGGTAATAACATTACATCCCCATGTTGAGAAGAAGTATTAAGAAACTAAATATGAGAATAATTTACATTATGTTAGTCTTTTTAATGGATTCCATAAAGTTTATAAAGGGTATCTATAGAAGGTGGGAGGGGTATTCTATTGTAAAATAATAAAAATAGTATCATATCATTGACAAAAGTAATTTTTTTTAAATATTTTGTGAAAATAAATCATATTTTATTTAAGGAAGAAATTATCTAAAATTTAAAACCAATTTAAGTAAAAAATTAATCATTTTAAAAAATTATATTAATGAAATTATCAAAATAATAAAAAATATGTTTTTAATGGAATAAAATTTGTTTTAGGATTTTATAATTTATTTATATGATTTTAAATTGAATTTATTTTATTTTTGAATAAATTATTTATCTAAATAAAAAAAATTCAGGTAGAGAGAACCAACACTATGATAGACACTTTTCTAAAAAAAGAACATGGTATGATCATTATTTGGATGGTATTTAAAAGAAGGGCCTTACTCCATAAAGAAAGAACCTATGGGATCTGAATGAGCTGTATGATTTCTTATACAATAAGGGAATTGGATCCTTTATTTCTTTCATATTATCTTTATTTCAGGAAGATAATCCCTTATTAGGTGAAATCCATGGATCCCTTCATTATAAGAATGATAAATTACATAAATTATTCACCTAAACTTTAATGGGGTTTATAAGAATATTTTATTCTATAAAATATAGATTGATATTATATATATCATCTAAGGATTTATATCATTCCATTATCATAATTTTGATAGTACATAGATCTAAAATGTATTCCCAGATCAATAGTTATGTTTTTTTTGTAGTTTAATACATTTATTTCAAGAAATATAAATGTAAATATAATCTTGTGATTAAATTATATCTTTTATTAATGTGCACAAATATCTTGAATAACTGTACATCTTTCCCTCCATGAAAATTGTTGTTTTCTTGTATGTTGAGGTTATAACACAATTTAAAGGAACCAAACACATTGTCACCACAAAATTCCAAGGAACCCATTTTTGTAGAAAATTTGGAATTTGTAGAACATATCTTTTCATAAAATTGTATTGAGATACTGTAATAAACTCTAAAAGTGTGGATATTTCTAGAAATATTTCATTCTCACTCTAATGTTCTTATGCCATCTATTTCTATACACATGAAGCATTTCAGGTCTAATTTATTTTCATCACTATATGTGAGTTAAATTCCAATAAATACTCTATAAGATCAATAATCAATGGGTGGTATGACTATTGACTATTTAACTAATATAGAAACACTTTTATGAGACTAGTTCATGAATTTTGGGTATAAGAATGCACAAAACCCCTTGGATAAGAACCCAAAAGTCAAAAATCATCTATTATTGGACTGTAACTCATCATAAAATAAGAAAAACACTCCCAAAAATTTCCTTCTAAGTTTTAAAACATAGTATATTCCCTCAATTCCACTTCAATATAAGTTGAATATATTATACTAGTGTTATCTAAAGGTACAAGGTTACAGTGGATCATGATTGATATATAAATGTGTGATCCCTTAATAATGGTAATTTATGAAAAAACTATCATACTCAAAGCCCATGTTCAAAAAATGAGAAACTTTTAACCTAAAAAACACTAATCATTTAGAAGGTCCATATATACAAAAATCAAATATCATTGTATTTATGAGTGAATATACCATATTTCACAATATAGATTAAAACATTTATGTATACATTCATGCTCCATTATTTAAGAAACTATATTCCTCTATAAGACATATCTTACACTTTTCCATCCTATATGGTATGAAATTTATTATGGGACATCCATGTTAGTGTCACCTACTTCATAAAATGTTGTTCTATAAGTTCCAAACATTTGGTTCACATTACATTTTCCATACTCATGCTACATGCATCTATTATATATATGGATAATGACCAATCTTCATCACCTAAGCTCCAAAACACTATATATCATATATTAATGACTCATAATCATCTTGAATGGTTTTTGAGAAACATGAATCACATTGTTGAACTCCAAACTCCTCATTCAAGTAAAGTTCCCAAATTATTTCCTTGGCGCAATCCAAACAATTCAATGAATGGTTCTCTTTTCCCATGGGTATAACAATCCTTCTCCTAAATTACATATTAATGGATGAGATTTTAAAGTGGATGGAATAATAGTTTTATGAAATATCTTCCAATAATATATGATTTTTTCAAACGACTAATTTATTTTGGGTCACCCACCCAATGTAAGTTAGATATTATTCACAGGGTTCATCCATGATTATAAAGTAGAAAAGGTTAGTCCATACGTAAATCACACAGAAAACCATTTCTAGGAATATTCATCCAATTTTTCCTCATCATATTAATTTTAACCTAATGAAATTATAGTTCCTAATCATATGATATTAAAATACAATACACATTTGTTCTACTAATTATACCATAAAAGGCACAAAATCAATCTCTCATGCAGAACCATAAATGGAAAACAGTTTCTCCTTATCAAATAATCCTAAAAGTAATACTTATAATGGAAAATGAACTTAATTTATAACCTCAATATATATAGTTTTTTATTCCCATAATAATGATATGTAGAAATATTATTTTATGAAACCAATTCAAAAATCAAGATACCTACCACATTTTTTCAAACAAATAATAATCCCAGGAGAACCTAAATCCTAATATAATCATTAAGCCTTGTCTGAATAGAAAAAAAAACCATGAAAAGTTATACATTATCATTTTATATTGATACCCTCCCTTCAAAAATCGTTATTAGGGATGATCCCGTGAATCTTTAAAAACAATGATAATGATCCATAAAATCTATAACGTCACTAGTGATGATCTAATGAATGCATTTATTCAATATAAATAATACAATGAATTATGAAACCCATTGGTTTTAAATCCAAAAATTCATTTTTGAAAAGACATCAAATCTATAAATCCATTAGTGATGATAAATTAAATATATAAATCTATTGGTAAAACACCAGAAAATATCTAAATACATTACAGATGTGAATATAAATATTTGAATTTATTAATTTTAATCTTATAAATCTATAAATATTCTAGTGGTGAGACCATGAATCCAAAATCTACTAAATAATTTCTTTTGAATCATAATTTCTACTAGTGATAGGAAAATAAGTCATTAAATACACTGTTTATGTGCTAGGGAATTATAAAACTATTGGTGTTGAGACAATGAATGGAAATTGCAAGGGAAATCAAATAAGACACTAAATTATTAAAAAGGAGCTATTAAATCCTTAACTATGTCAGTGATGAATCAGTAAACCACTAAACACATGGGTGAAGACCCATTAAACACACTAATCATTTATTAAAAATGAAATGTATTTTTCTTTTGATTATTGTCAATTAAACATATATTCCTACTAATAATGATATAATGTATCCATATAATTGTTGGAGATGAACCAATTAACCAATTCAATGGTGATGATATTATAAGACTGTACCACTATATATGTGATGAGCCTATGAATTAAATATATTCATGTATTCCATAATGATAGAAAATAAAATAGTTCCTTCCAATATAGATTTAATATATACTAAAATCACCAACATACACATAGTTTCAGAATAAAAATTGGATTTCTAGTTCCATGTGTTCCTGATAAGTATTATTTATTACATAGTTCATTGAAATCGCTTAGTAAAAATCCATTTCCAATGGTGTTTCTCCTAGTTATGATAAAATTAAATAAAAAATAATATCAAAATCTTATAATTAATGATTTTATAAACATGAATTAAACATATATGAGAGTACATAATTTTAAATAATCACCAATGTGGGATGATTCAACCTCCCATTCTCTTGGTTTTGAAGATACACAACTCATGAAACCAAATATACCATGAAGTGATGAAAATTTGATAAATAATTTAACATCTGGTTACTAATTTTCATGTACTTATTGACCCTAATTCTTTATCATTATTTTATTTGGGTTCATCTTAGGTTTTATTAGGTAGAAAATTGATAATTTCAAAAAATTTAGGATTTTTCACAGTTGGTATAGAGTGTTTCCAAATAGTGCACCCAACTGGTGTAAATTATGAAACCATAAGTCATAATATTTTTTATAGTTGTAACATGGTTTGAAAAACTATGCACCCACCAAGTAGAAAATATGAACCATAGTAGAGGGACACATGGGTAAGGTGCATAATGTTTTTATACACGCGACCTTGCCTAGCTAACCATGTAGATGGTGTTTTTTATTTCCTAAAATTATTAAAAAAACTCTGAAAACCCTTTTTACCTAAATCTTGACACAAACATCTTATAAATCAGAATCATAGAACATGCAGTCTCTCAAGATCCCTTTTTTGATCCTCCAAACAACTTCCCAGGTAGATCGAAGTGCATCGAACCTAATTTGATCCCTCTCTAGTAAGTGAATCCTCTCACATTCCATTTATCTTTCTATATTTCATTACCCCATAGGGTTTGTTAGATCATAATGTGTTTGATATATCTAAAATCCTTTTTTTAATCTTGATTCTATATAATTTTTTAAGATCTCTATTTCTATCATTTGGCATTGGAAAATCCAATTCTAGGTTTTGTGTTACGCGATCTATGTGATAAAGGTTAGTGGTTTCGTCTAATATTTACTAATTTATTAAACACTAAATTGATTTATATTTTTAAGTTTCTTTCAATTAGATTGTAAAAACACAATTTTATGGAAATTTTAATTTTAGTTGATTTGGTTTGGAATTTTTTAAAAACCCCAAATTCAAATGGAATTGGAATTAGGGGAGTTATTTGAAATTGAAGGAAATTTGTAAAATTGATTTGTAAATTTATTTTTATTAAAAATGGAAAAAATTTTAATGACTAGAATATAAAACTTGTTTTATATTGAAAAGGGATAAAATGATGATGAAGAACCTATGTTTTGGTTTTGAAATCAAATTGGAATATTAGAACTAGAAATGTGGAAATTGTATTTTAAACTATTTTGAAATGATTTTCACATTATTGATTGATTGATTGAGAACATGTGAGATTCAGTAGTTAGTGTTTTATCTGGGACAATAATGATAGGATGGTAATTCCTTAGAAACATATTTAGGATTAAAAATCTAAAAAAAATATTTTAATAGATCATATTCCAAATGGAATGTTGATGAGTCCTATTGGACTTGAGCTTGAGGGATGCGTGTACACATTTCTATGACCACTGATATGAGAGTTCGAGGATCCCATGACTAAGAACTACCATACATCAGAGAATATGTCTATGGTACTTATTGTGATTGTTTTGCTTATATTTTCCATTTATTATTAAACATTTTTCTTCATCCCAGTTGATTTATATAAACTATTTTATATAAAAAATTCTTAATCCATTGTTTGATATGTTTACATAATTTTAAATGAAATGAATGTTTTGTTTTAAATATTAAATTGGACTTACATTATTATTTTATATAAAATTGAAAACATGATTGTAACGACCCAAAATTTCATTAATGGAAAATCCCTCTTGATCCAGTTAAATGTTTCTTTATGAAAAATGTTTTTATAAGATATCAACTTTTTTAGTTTTACTTTAAGATTTTTGACCGTTACTTTTATAGCCGTTGAACAGTGATCACCTGGGTAGTTTAAATATAAGGCTTTAACGAACCAATTTTCTACTCAGACAAAGGAAGCGATGGCCTCATCCAGTAGAATTGCCCCTTACGAAGCCCATTTGTCGGAGCTCGGAAAAGAGGTGGCGTCTTTGGGCTTTGCCCTTGACCAAGCCCAAGATGATCTTCATCAAGTCAAGCTCGAACGTGATCGTCTACGGGAAAAATGGAAGTTGATAGAGATTACCACTCGAGCGATGTTATCCGAGCAACCCCAAGAGTCTGTCACCATCGTACACCTTACCCTTAGGTCTTATGCGGCTATTTTAAGGGGTTATGTAACAAATAAGTAGCACCATGTTCATGTACATTATTTTTTTTGTATATAATAATGAATATAATTTCTAGTCATTTTTGATACATTGTAATTAGTTTTTAAAGTACAAATGGTGTTTTTAGTTATTATTTAATTAAGAATTATATTTTATTAAATTAAAGGATTTTTGAATTAAATAATATTTTAATAAAATATTATTATTAATATTAAATTAATTTTTATTAAATATAAATGATCTTATAATTTTATGAATGCAATTAAAATTTTTATTAAGGTTTGAAAGCCATTTCTGTCAAAACCCGTGAATTTTTTTATAAATGTCGGTTTTTATTTTAAAAGTGAAAATTCACATATTTAGAAAATTATTTAGATAAAATAAATATTATTTTTGGAATCAGGACGTCGAAATTATCCAACGGTGAATTTTTCATAATTTTCTGAGACAGTCAAATTTTTGGGTAAAAATTAAATACCATTTAAATATATAATGTGTTTTATGACATCATAATGACCCAATGGTGATGTAATAAAATACCATAATCCTTATGTTCGGCCAATATATGTTTTATCATTAAAATTATGAGGTTTTGGGTTTGTTTGACTCACTTTTCAAAGCATTAATGGAGCCCTCAAGACTTATTCAACACTTTGCCTTTTTAAATTAATTTCCATGGGAGTGTGACTCACCTCCACATAAGCAACCCTAATTTTTTAATAAGTTCGGACCTTGGACTTGTAAAATATTGTTTTCCTCTTTCCTTTTCCAGAAACCATGGGCAAATACTATGGGATGGTTTGTGGTTTGGATTATTTTAATATAAGGGGTCCCAAACCTAAATAATAAAGAATTCTCTCACCTTTCCTATATAAACCCACCCAAGCTCCCACTTCCTCCTCACTCAAAGCCCTTGAAGTTCATCCAACCTCTGTACTACTCTCTCTAGAATCCTCTCAAGGTGCCCCAAGCTCCCAAGAAGCCTCTCACAAGCCTCTCTCTAGCCTTTGGAAGCACACTTCCAAGTAAGGGTTTTTTTCTTCCTTTCTCATTTTTGTCAATTTTCTTTAAGTTGTATTGCCCTTTTTTATTTCAATTATGAATGTTGGGGTATGGTTTCTCACCTCCCCCATACTTCCCTCTTATTGTTTTAATGATGGAAGAACCCTTTCTCTCTCATTAAATGCCTCCCATGTGCACCCGTTACTATGCCGAAATTCCGAAAGAAACTTCTCTCTCTTCTTTTACATTCAAGCAATAATTTTGTATCATGAATCTAAATTCCATTTCTATTGTTGGGACATGTATATATATGATCTCCTTACTGTCCATTACATGTAAATATGATGAGGAACCCCTTTCTCTCTCATCAACCTTTTTTATGAATTCTTATGTCACGCCGTTACGCTGCCGAAATCGCACCGATTTTCTAAGCCAATGTCTTTGTGTAGTGAATACCATGCCCATTTCTCCATCAAGGGTATTCACCTTTATGCACATTTACATATTGATTATAAAGTTTCATGTATTAATTCCACTTTACTCTATCGTGGAAGAAATGATTATGTTTTATGAATCCATGTTTTATGATCCATGTGGCACACTTATGCATGAAATGAAATGTTTAAGAAGGGTGCGCCATTTATAGCACTCCAATGCATTGGGTAAAGTATAATATCATGATACGTCATGTGCAATGAGTGTTGACTCATGATAATTCAAGTGAAACGAGGGTTTACTCGTGCTTCAAGTGCAATGAGGGTTTACTCATGCTCCATGTGCAATGAGCCTTGGCTCATGCTAATTCAATGTTAAGTGTTGTTGCCACATTTCCATGTTATGATTATCATGCTTTATCATGCCTTTATGTTCATGTTTCTATTATTCTCTATTGATATTCCTATTTCCTAACATGTATTTCACTCCTCATGTTATTCATTGTTTACTCCCTTACTGGGCTTTATAGCTCACCCTTTTCTTATGCATGTCCTCAGGTTATCCCATGCAATGCTAAGTACGAAGGAATGTAGTGGTCATGTAAAGGAAGTTTTCAATAAAGATGTTGTATTTAAAGTTTAAAGTTTTTATGTAATGATCCTAAGCCCCAAAGACACTAAACCTCTCGATCTTCTTTGTTGTATCAAGTGATGTTTTATGTAATAAAGCATTCTTAAGTTGTAATAAAAAGCAGGGTTGTCATAGTTGGTATTAGAGGATAGGTTTAGTTATTTTTGCGATTAGGAAACCCTAGTAAAGCCTTAGATACAAGACTAAGCATAATAAAAACATCCCTAAGTTTTGGTAAATACTAAGTAAGTGGTTTATCAAACAAATACATCCCTGTCTGGATACGAGCAGGTAGAGGCGGCTCTGGCACAGATGTATCCTAGGGGTAAAACCTGAAAACACCGCTTTGAGCTAGACTCGAACGGGAACTGGTGCACGACAATGGGCCTTGCTGCACTCTTGGTTACGACACTCCCGGGGGATATGTTTTGATAAATTCACAATCTTAGTATGAACCCTTATGAAGGGAAAAATGCCCCTAAGAATATATGTTAGAAGGAAGATCATGAAAAGCCTGTATTGAATCCTATAGAATCATGAGTTAAAGAGATTAAAGTTTATTTATAAGTCATCAACTTTTTTCTTTGGATTACCCTTTATGTGTTACCCCTAAATTTCCTTTTATTCCAGCCAATGGCCGGTAATAGGAGAACTCGGGCTAACAACCGTTGTGAAGATCAGTGTGATGATTGTACTTATGAGATGCCCAATCCAATGAGAGCGGGAATCGCGAACTTTGTCACGCTTCTATCTCATCTAACTCAAGTTTTGAATAGAAACACTGGTCAAGAGGAACGTTCAACCCCCCCTAAGGAAGAACAAGTCGCTATTGAAAGCTTCATGAGACAAAGGCCTCCTACTTTTAGTGGATCATCTGATCCCATGATCGCTGAACAATGGATCAACTCCATTGAGAAGATATTCTCCATCCTCCAATGCTCTGAAAAAGAGAAGGTTCTCCTGGTGGCTTATCGTATGGAGGGTGAAGCTAATCAATGGTGGACGTTGATCAAAAATACGAAGCCTGAGGAGGAGATCGAGGCTTTGGAATGGAAGGAATTCCGAAAGATGTTTTTCGATAAATATTTTCCACGCACCCTCCGTCTTAAGATGGAAAGGGACTTCCTTTCCCTCAAGCAGAAAGATGAGGAATCTGTGGGAGCGTACGAGGCAAACTTCACAAGGCTTGCACGATATGCTTCCGGCTTTGTCGTTACCCCCGAATGCAAGGTTGACCGCTTCTTTGGTGGGATGAAGCCTAGCTTGCGGAAAGCATTAGCGATCCGTGACTTCGACAGCTATGAGGAAATTTTCCGATGTGCCCTCAAGGTTGAAATGGAGATCGGAGAATCACAGGGGTATCATGGGGACAAGAAGCGGAAGGTGGAATTCAATGCTGGTGGTCCGATGGATAAATCCAATGGCGCTAAGAAATTCCAGCACCCCACTTGCCAAAAGTGTGGAAAGAAGCACCCTGGAAATTGCCTTAGGGGGACAAGAAAATGCTTCAAGTGTGGAAGAGAAGGGCACCTAGCTGTTAACTGTTAGCAAGAAGGACCCGCAGCTACGACAGAGGAGAGGAACGCTCCGTTCGAACCTCAACGCGTTGTTCAATGCTTCAAATGCAAAGAACCGGGTCATTTTGCGAATCAGTGCCCTAATCCAAGGGTTATTGGAGGCAATCAACAACCTCCAAGACAGCAAGGAAGAGATTTTGCCATCACTTCTGCCGAAGTGAACCCCGACAACGAAGTGGTGACAGGTACGCTAGTTATTCATTCAAGAATAACGAACATACTTTTTGATTCAGGTTCTACGCATTCTTTTATATCTCAAAAATTTAGTAGAATAATCCCTGCACCACCACAAATCATGGAGGTAAAGATGTTGGTGAGTACGACAAATGGGGAAATCATTGCATCCCATGAGTATAAGTCCTCCCCTATTATAATCTGTGGATTGAATTTCCCGGTGAACCTCATCATACTCCCTTTGGTGGAATTTGATGCAATTCTTGGCATGGATTGGCTTTCCTTATATAGAGCCAACATAAATTGTCGGGAGAGGGAAATCACACTCCATATGGAGAATCGACCCCCGATTCTTTACAAGTGTCAGGAGGAAGATGAATCTCCTTTAGCTCCATCATCTCAAGCATGGATATTACTGCCTTATGAGCATGCATATTTGGCTCAGATGATTAAGTACAAGGAAGAAACCACCCTTGAAAAAATGCCTATTGTGAGGGAATTCGCTGAAGTATTTCCCGAGGAACTTCCTGGTCTTCCTCCAAGAAGAGATGTTGAGTTCTCAATTTAACTTATACCTGGGGCGCTACCAATATCCAAGACTCCATATAGAATGGCTGTGGTTGATCTTGAAGAACTGAAGAAACAACTGCATGAGAATCTGGATAAAGGGTTTATACGCCCAAGTGCATCACCATGGGGTGCACCAGTCCTCTTCGTCAAGAAGAAGGATGGGTCAATGCGGCTTTGCATCGATTATCGTGAACTTAACAAAATCATGATAAAGAACAAGTATCCTCTCCCAAGAATCAATGACTTGTTTGATCAGCTGTGTGGAGCACAATACTTCTCCAAGGTCGACTTGCGGTTGGGATATTATCAAGTAAGGGTGAAGAAGGAAGATATCCCCAAGACTGCTTTTCGTACAAGGTACGGGCACTATGAATTCATAGTAATGCCTTTCGGACTCACCAATGCTCCAGAAATATTCATGGACTTGATGAATAGAGTCTTTAGAGATTACCTAGACAAATTTGTGGTAGTCTTTATAGATGATATTCTAATATACTCCAAAACCAAGGAGGACCATGAGGAGCATTTAAAAACTGTACTAGAGACTTTGCGCAAGGAGAAGCTCTATGCAAAGTACAGCAAGTGTGAGTTTTGGTTGAAGGAAGTCTCATTCTTGGGTCATATCATCACAAGCAATGGGATATCTGTGGACCCCTCCAAAACAGATGCAATTGAGGGATGGACGAGGCCAACATCGGTAACTGATATCCGTAGCTTCTTGGGGTTAGCTGGATATTATCGACGATTTGTGAGAAATTTCTCACGATTGTCCAACCCTCTTACCAAGATAACTCGAAAGGGAGTAAAGTTTTCTTGGAGTGATGAATGCGAAGAAAGCTTCAAGGAGTTGAAAAGGAGGCTTATCACTGCACCTGTGCTCACTTTACCCACAAGTGGGGAGATTTTTGTGGTATTCAGTGATGCTTCGAAGAAGGGCTGAGGATGTGTGCTGATGCAGAATGATAAAGTGATATCCTATGCCTCAAGGTAGTTGAAAATCCATGAGCGAAACTATCCAACGCATGATCTGGAGTTGGCAGCGGTGATCTTTGCCTTGAAAATCTGGCGGCATTATCTCTATGGAGAGAAATGTGAGATATATACTGACCACAAGAGTCTTAAATATATATTCACACAGAAAGAGATTAATATGCGCGAGAGAAGATGGATAGAGCTCATCAAGGATTATGACTGTTCAATACATTACCACCCTGGGAAGGCGAACAAGGTGGCGGATGCCCTAAGTAGAAAGGATCCAGCAATTCTATCAATGATGAGAATTGAGAAGGATCCAATCTTCTTAGACTTGATGAATATGGACGTGGGAATCATAAAGAAGGGAACATCATCAATCCTTTCACAAATGATTGCTCAACCATCTCTTTTGGAAAGGTTAAAGGATGCTCAAAAGGATTATGAAGGAATCCAAGAAAAAGTGGAAGCTATCAAAAAGGGAAAATCCTCAGAGTTTAATGTTAATGAAGAAGGAATTGTGTGGTTTGGGAAAAGACTATGTGTTCCATCAAGTTCGGAGCTGAAGAAGGAACTTTTGGATGATGAACATAGTTCAAATTTCTCTATTCACCCAGGGAGCATAAAGATGTATCGAGATCTCCGAGAAAACTTTTGGTGGGATAATATGAAGAAGGAGATCGCTGAATATACATCAAAGTGCCTGGTGTGTCAGCAAGTTAAGGCAGAGAGGCAGAAGTCTAAGGGGATGATGCAACCATTGCCCATACCAGAATGGAAATGGGAGAACATCACCATGGACTTCGTCACTGGACTTCCAAGGACATCCAAAGGCAACAATGCAATCTGGGTTGTTGTGGATCGTCTTACAAAGACTGCACACTTCATTACTATTCAAGAGGATTTCTCTTTGGATCAACTGGCACGGATATATATCAGGGAAGTGGTACGGTTGCATGGAGTACCACTATCTATTGTGTCTGACCGAGATCCAAGATTTACCTCTAAGTTTTGGAAGAGTCTTCAACATGCTCTGAATACTGAACTGAACTTCAGTACGGCCTATCATCCTCAAACTGATGGCCAATCCGAGCGGACTATCCAAACACTTGAGGATATGTTGAGAGCGTGCTCAATGGACTTTAAAGGAGGATGGGATCAACATCTTCCTCTAGTTGAGTTCTCTTATAATAATAGTTTCCACTCGAGCATCCAAATGGCACCATATGAAGCCCTGTATGGGAAAAGGTGTAGAACACCGACATATTGGGATGAGGTCGGTGAACGTAAGCTGCTTGGACCAGAAATGGTCGAAGAAATGGTGGAGAAGGTGAAAACCATTTAGCAGCATATCAAGGCAGCCCAGAGTCGACAGAAGAGTTATGCAGATAATCGTCGACGAGACCTTGAGTTTAAAGTCGGAGACATGGTATTTTTACGCATATCTCCGTGGAAGAAGGTCATGAGGTTTGTAAATAAAGGGAAGTTAAGTCCAAGGTACATCGGCCCCTTCGAGATTCTTGATCGTGTTGGGGATGTGGCCTATCGACTAGCACTTCCACCTACTATGGCCAAGGTGCATGATGTCTTCCATGTATCCCTCTTAAGGAAGTACATACTAGACCCTTCACATGTACTCTCTTCCTAGGTGGTACAATTAGAAGACGATCTTTCTTATGAGGAGCAATCGGTGAAGATCTTAGATCGTAGAGAAAAAGTTCTACGAAATAAGACAATGCCCCTCGTCAAGGTGTTGTGGAGAAACCACAAGTTTGAAGAAGCAACTTGGGAGTCGGAGGATATGGTGAAGCTAAGTTACCCACATTTGTTTTAGTGTGGGAAATGGAAAATTTCGAGGGCGAAATTTCTTAAGGGGGGAATGTTATAACGACCCAAAATTTCATTAATGGAAAATCCCTCTTGATCCAGTTAAATGTTTCTTTATGAAAAATGTTTTTATAAGATATCAACTTTTTTAGTTTTACTTTAAGATTTGTGACCGTTACTTTTATAGCCGTTGAACAGTGATCACCTGGGTAGTTTAAATATAAGGCTTTAACGAACCAATTTTCTACTCAGACAAAGGAAGCGATGGCCTCATCCAGTAGAATTGCCCCTTACGAAGCCCATTTGTCGGAGCTCAAAAAAGAGGTGGCGTCTTTGGGCTTTTCCCTTGACCAAGACCAATCTGAGCTTCATCAAGTCAAGCTCGAACGTGATCGTCTACGGGAAAAATGGAAGTTGATAGAGATTACCACTCGAGCGATGTTATCCGAGCAACCCCAAGAGTCTGTCACCATCGCACACCTTACCCTTAGGTCTTATGCGGCTATTTTAAGGGGTTATGTAACAAATAAGTAGAACCATGTTCATGTACATTATTTTTTTTGTATATAATAATGAATATAATTTCTAGTCATTTTTGATACATTGTAATTAGTTTTTAAAGTACAAATGGTGTTTTTAGTTATTATTTAATTAAGAATTATATTTTATTAAATTAAAGGATTTTTGAATTAAATAATATTTTAATAAAATATTATTATTAATATTAAATTAATTTTTATTAAATATAAATGATCTTATAATTTTATGAATGCAATTAAAATTTTTATTAAGGTTTGAAAGCCATTTCTGTCAAAACCCGTGAATTTTTTTATAAATGTCGGTTTTTATTTTAAAAGTGAAAATTCACATATTTAGAAAATTATTTAGATAAAATAAATATTATTTTTGGAATCAGGACGTCGAAATTATCCAACGGTGAATTTTTCATAATTTTCTAAGACAGTCAAATTTTTGGGTAAAAATTAAATACCATTTAAATATATAATGTGTTTTATGACATCATAATGACCCAATGGTGATGTAATAAAATACCATAATCCTTATGTTCGGCCAATATATGTTTTATCATTAAAATTATGAGGTTTTGGGTTTGTTTGACTCACTTTTCAAAGCATTAATGGAGCCCTCAAGACTTATTCAACACTTTGCCTTTTTAAATTAATTTCCATGGGAGTGTGACTCACCTCCACATAAGAAACCCTATTTTTTAATAAGTTCGGACCTTGGACTTGTAAAATATTGTTTTCCTCTTTCCTTTTCCAGAAACCATGGGCAAATACCATGGGATGGTTTGTGGTTTGGATTATTTTAATATAAGGGGTCCCAAACCTAAATAATAAAGAATTCTCTCACCTTTCCTATATAAACCCACCCAATCTCCCACTTCCTCCTCACTCAAAGCCCTTGAAGTTCGTCCAAACTCTTCCCTACTCTCTCTATAATCCTCTCAAGGTGCCCCAAGCTCCCAAGAAGCCTCTCACAAGCCTCTCTCTAGCCTTTGGAAGCACACTTCCAAGTAAGGGTTTTTTTCTTCCTTTCTCATTTTTGTCAATTTTCTTTAAGTTGTATTGCCCTTTTTTATTTCAATTATGAATGTTGGGGTATGGTTTATCACCTCCCCCATACTTCCCTCTTATTGTTTGAATGATGGGAGAACCCTTTCTCTCTCATTAAATGCCTCCCATGTGCACCCGTTACTATGCCGAAATTCCGAAAGAAACTTCTCTCTCTTCTTTTACATTCAAGCAATACTTTTGTATCATGAATATAAATTCCATTTCTATTGTTGGGACATGTATATATATGATCTCCTTACTGTCCATTACATGTAAATATGATGAGGAACCCCTTTCTCTCTCATCAACCTTTTTTATGAATTCTTATGTCACGCCGTTACGCTGCCGAAATCGCACCGATTTTCTAAGCCAATGTCTTTGTGTAGTGAATACCATGCCCATTTCTCCATCAAGGGTATTCACCTTTATGCACATTTACATATTGATTATAAAGTTTCATGTATGAATTCTACTTTCCTCTATCGTGGAAGAAATGATTATGTTTTATGAATCCATGTTTTATGATCCATGTGGCACACTTATGCATGAAATGAAATGTTTAAGAAGGGTGCGCCCTTTATAGCGTTCCAATGCATTGGGTAAAGTATAGTATCATGATACGTCATGTGCAATGAGTGTTGACTCATGCTAATTCAAGTGAAACGAGGGTTTACTCGTGCTTCAAGTGCAATGAGGGTTTACTCATGCTCCATGTGCAATGAGCCTTGGCTCATGCTAATTCAATGTTAAGTGTTGTTGCCACATTTCCATGTTATGATTATCATGCTTTATCATGACTTTATGTTCATGTTTCTATTATTCTCTATTGATATGCCTATTTCCTAACATGTATTTCACTCCTCATGTTATTCATTTTTTACTCCCTTACTGGGCTTTATAGCTCACCCTTTTCTTATGCATGTCCTCAGGTTATCCCATGCAATGCTAAGTACGAAGGAATGTAGTGGTCATGTAAAGGAAGTTTTCAATAAAGATGTTTTATTTCAAGTTTAAAGTTTTTATGTAATGATCCTAAGCCCGAAAGACACTAAACCTCTCGATCTTCTTTGTTGTATCAAGTGAAGTTTTATGTAATAAAGCATTCTTAAGTTGTAATAAAAAGCAGGGTTGTCATAATAATTATGTTTATTACTATGGAATTTTATTATGGAACACTTGGTCAAACCCTATTGGGATTTTATCTCACAACCTACCATTTCCTTTTGGTGTTTTTAGATTATCTTCTTCCAGTTTAGAGTATAGGGAATGTGCCTCTTGGAGTTAGTGGATGTTCTTGAACCTCTAGTCTTGGAGTGTTGATACCTTTAGTATGTATAATATTTATTTTCTATTTATGGTAAATTTATGATATACTTTTGGGGTTTTGATATATATATTTGGTTTCTACTACTATCTACTTTGGGAGTTTTTGATCATACTGATATGTATATGTTTCTTCTATTGTTTATTTAGAAATTGTGTTCCAACATTTATATTTTATGATTCCATGTTGTATTATCTAAACCATGGGGGTTGAGAATTCCCATTGGGCTATGTAAATATCATATCAAGTGTTAGAGTACTAGGGTATCTGATCCGGTTCATGAAAAAGTGGATCAGAGGTACAAGATGTGTATATTTCCCTAATGTCAGCATATAGTAGAGAGATGTTTTTAGGATATAAGAGGTAGTTACGAGGGAATTTATAGCCACCTCTCATCATAAAAATCCTTAAGTAACCATGGATTATTTGGAAAATGAATCTTGAGTATTAGTTCTAGTCTATTACCAACTTGATATTTGGATAGGTAGAAAGAAAAATCTTTTTTTTTGATCTAATGGGATTAATTTCCTTCTATATCTTGTTTCAGTGTTGATCTGTGTAATATTATAACGTCTTCAATGTTTTTTAGCATTGTTCCTCTAATAGGATGTGATAATAGGATCCAAGTGAATGATTTTTATGAAGCATAGTAAAAAAAATACTCATTTGAACCATAATTATATTGAGATTTTTGTTCATGCTATCAAAGATCTGGGATAGAAACCTGCACCTCTTCCCTTTCAATATCCAGATGTGGAACCTTAGAGGGATGAATTCTACAGTCTTTCTTAGAAGTTCCTTCAAAATAATCAACCAATATTAAAAATACTAATATGAATCAATAGTCTAAGGATCGGTTGAGAAGGATTCATCTTTTGTTTGAGATAATGAATATTTCTAAGGATATAAGGGTGAAATGTGCCACCATAAAGCCGGAGGGACCTGGTAGGAGATAGTGGGACCTGATAGTGATATAAAATAATCATGAAGGTTTAGAGTGGAGGGAATTAAATGTTCTTTTCACCGAATAGTTCTATCTAGAGTCCATGGTTCTAGAAAGGGAAATGATGTTTTCCAAACTTGAGAAGGGTGACAGGACCTTGAAAGAATATGCATACTGATTCTCTAGGATTTTATAGTTATCATGTGAGATTATATCAAATAAGAAGATGAAAACTCAAACATTTGAAATGGTACTTATATTAAATATTCATTATCATGTTTAATTGTTGAATCTCTATTCTTATGATGATGGTATAGATAGGGATTTGATGGTCGATCTTGATATAGATGGTAAGTCAGGGTTGATGAGATTTATTTTTTCTCCTAAAGGTGGTTCTATGAGTTCCTATAATGGGAAGGGAAATCATGATGAGTATTGTGGTGTTTCTTGAAAGTAGGGTTCTTCTAGAACTCCTGTGGTTCCAAGCAGAGTCCCTTTGACTTTCTTCCAGTGTGTCAGGCCTAGGAATTCATAACGAGTTTTCACTAATGGACCCAAAATATGTGGTTCATGTGGAAGATCAGTAAACATAAAGAAGTTTTGTTATATATTTTATCCTATACATTTTTTAATGATATCATCAAAACCAAAAATTAATATGGTGAAATTTGATCCTTCAAAATCTAATGGGTTATATCCACATGAATCTAGAATGATGCTTCTTCACATAGTGGATGAGTCTCCAGTGGAAGCAGATACGGGTCTAGCGACTATGAGCAGTACTATCACTATAGATTCATCTTTAACGAATGATTTATTTGATACTAGTGCATCTTAATTTTCATTTCAACGCATACTTTGAATATAGTAAATATTCATGCAAAGATTTTGTATTATGTGATGGATATTACTAAACTACTCAGAATGAAGAGGGAGAGGGTTTTTGTTTTCCTTATTTTGTTTTTTATTTATCATAAATTGATCTTACTTGGGATTTTTTAATTATTTACATGAATCCTCTTGATGTCATATTCATGGTGGATTAGGTCATTTCAAATAAATCATGAATTTATTGTTATCTTCGACTGGTCTCCTTTACTGAGCCCGATGAGTGTGCCGTATTTTTTTGGGAGAATAAGACCTAAGATTGAGTGGAGCTAGGCCTTCTTATCTAGAGTTTGGGAAAGTAATATCAGTTTGTAATTTTGATCTGGAGGGGGGATATTTGATTGGTTATATCCCTCCAGTTTTAGTCAAGTTTACCAATATATTTCCTTCTAAATTTTCTTTTTTTCCATAGGTAATGAAGGTATAGCTTTATATTTATTTAGGTCATGGTACTTAACCAGCCTCTATACCTTCCCACTATACGTAACTAGATTAAATAAAAGATTTGAAAACTCAATTGGAATATATTTTAGATAAAGTATTTATAAGTGCCCAAGTGTGTCACCTAGGGCGGAGCCTACTATCTTTACTAAGAAAGATTATGGGTCACTTCACATTTGGGTTGATTACCAAAAACTAAATCATATCACATTAAATAACAATTATATGTTTACATGGATTGATTATCTATTTGACATGTTGAATGGGGTGATGTGGTTGTTGGATATTGATCTTTAATATAGTTATCACCACTTGAGAATAAAATAATCTAACATTCAGAAAACCTTATTATAGAGAAGGTATGGCCATTATGAGTAATTTTTTATCACATTTTTTCTAATCAACTCTCCTATAGTATTTATGGATTTAATAAAAATCATATTCCATGATTATCTTTATATGTTTGTGGTTGTCTTTTTTGATGACATACTGGTTTAAACTAAGTCTGAGAAGGATCATGTGCATCATTTTAGAGTAGTTCCAGGATTGTGGATAAATCACCATATTTATTAAAAACTATAAAAATTTGATTTTAGTGTTTTGGAATTGAAGTTATTTGGTCATGAGTGGTTAGAACTTGGTATCTTAGTTGATCCTGAGTAGGTGAAAAATATTTTGATATGGGAGCTCCCACAAAATGTTTTCGAGATTTGGAGCTTCTTGGGTTTTTATGTATATTATCTTCATTTTATAAATGATTTCTTGAGTTTGGATTATTTTATGAAATATATAACTCTTAAGGGAGTGATTTTTTCTCAGGATGATAAATTTCAAAGTTCATTTGTTGATAAGAAACATATTTTGACTACTGCATTGTTATTGAGTCTTCTAGATTCCAAGATAGTCCATGGGGTCTTTTGTGTTGCATTAGGTTCAGGTTTTTGATTTATTATGTAGTATGGTAATTACATTGCTCATGGATCTCAGTAGATTAGGAATAATTTGGAGAATTATTAGACCCATGATCTTGAACTCATTGTTGTGATGCACACACATAAGAGTTGGAAGCATTACCTTTTCAATGAATGGTTTACCATATATTCTAACTACAAGAGCTTGCGTTATATCATCTCTCAAAAATATCTGAATCTTCACTAGAGGTATGTGGTAGAGTACATTAAATCTCTTTATTTTTTTATTTTCTATTCCCTAGGGAAATAGAATTTTGTTTCTGATGCTTTGAGTAGGAAACTTCCAACCCAAATCGTGAAATAATCTTCGAAAGAGTTGAAATTCATGGATCTTTTTTCGTAGATATATACTAGATTTTGGGAAAATGGGGTTGAGGTTTTCTTGGCCATTTTCATTTGAAATTATCTCTTCATGAGATGATTATTTTGAAAAAAAATATCTTAAAGATGAATTTACTATCATTATATACTCTCTTTATAGTGGGGAGATGGTTTCTATGTGGCTGTTGTCCACATAGGTTGTTCTATGTTTTTAGAAATGGTTCACTCTACCATTACTAGTAAGAAAAATAGTTATAGGGGACTACCATAATTCTAAGTGGGTAGTGAACCCTATAACCACAAAGATGTTCTATGACATGCAACCTCAATTCTAGTGGCTAGGTATGAGAAAATACGTTGTTGACTTTGTTTCATGATTCTATAATTTCCAATATGTTAAGTCTTAGAATCAAAAGCCTTCAAGTTTGATTCATCTAATTCTAGTGCAAACTTGGATGAGGGATGATATTTATATGGAATTTCTGGTGGGGATTCCATTTAACCAGAGAAAGAATAATGTGATAAGTTTTGTGATCAATAGGATTACCAAATCTACACAATTTATAATCAATTACGACACAACCAACATTGTGGAGATGGAAAATATATAAGTTAAAGATGTTTTTCTTTTTCACAGAGTTCCATATGCTATATCCACTAATAGGGATCCCCAACTTAATCCTCGATTTTGGAGAGGCAATCAAGAGGCACTGGGATATAAGGTTTATTTTAGTATGGAATATTATCTACAGACATATTTCAACAAATAGGGCTACATAGATTCTTGAGAATATGATTCATACCTACGTCCTCGATTTCGGGGGAGAATGGGATGACCATTTGGGATTGGTTGAGTTCTTCTATAACATTAGTTACCATTTTATGATCAGAATTCTCCTTTTCAGGCCTTGTAGGCTGGACTTGTAAATATCTGTTATTTTGATCGGATATTGGTGAAATTTTATTGGTTAGTATGAGTTTAGTCCAACAGAAAACAATAAATAGTCATTTGATTCATAAGAGAATATTGATGGAATAGAGATAATATAAATCTTATATTGATCTTCTTCATATACCGTTGGAGTTATCAGTTGTTGACTATTTTTCCTTGACTATTTCTCTACATTTGTTTCATCAACGTCTTGAGAGGCAATGGATTCTTTTTCCACCTTTTAAGTGGAATTTTGAGGTTGTTAAGAAGTTTTATAAATTGTCTTATAGTTCACTTATTTAATAGTTGACATTGATATATATCTTTTTACATGTATCGTAGCTATAAAAAATATCTTTATGATCTATGTCACATTTTTTGTTGGAGTGATCTTGATGTTGTACTTGATTTATCCGTGACTTTTCATCCAATCATGATATTTGATTTTTAAATCAAGGTTCTTCATGGGAGGATGATACTATTTTTTAATGTTCTATGGAAGTATGGTTGTAATATGCATGAGATGTGGGAGAGGTAGGAATTAATGAGAGAGAAGTGGCTTTATATTTTTTATACAGAAACTTCTTGATATGATTTTTGGTGATAGAAAGATTCTATAATGGGGAGGTTGTAACATATTGTTACAAATTTTATTATACTTAATGAACCTATTTTATTTTATCATTCTTTGGTTGGGGTTCATCTCGAGTTTTTTCGCATGTAGAATTAATTTTTTTTGCAAAATTATCAGTTGTGCATGTTTGGCACACAGTTTTCCCAAACTGTGCACCCACCCAATATAAACCATTAAACCAAAAGTAGTGGGGGGTTTACACGGTTGGTGAACAATTTGAAAAAATGCGTTCCCACCAAGTATAATCTATTCAAACCAATATATGTGGAAAGGGTTAGGGCACATGGTTTTTCTAATCGTACGACCATTCCCAACTAATCATGTAGATGGTGATTTTTTACTTGATAAATTTAGTAAAAAATTATTGAACCATATTTTTACCTATCACCCAAATAAAATCATCATAACATTAAACTTTAGGTCATAGAGGCTCTCCATAACCCTTTATGGATCCTATTATACCATTCCTAGGAGGATCAAATCACATAAAACCTTAGTAAATCCCTCTATGATAACTGAATCTTATCTAATTACTTTTCTCAGGTTCCTATATTCTTTAATCCATAGGTATTTTAATATAATTATGTTTTTGATGGATGTAAAATCATTTGATTTGAATCTTGATTCAACATTCAATTTTAGATCATTTTTTTGTTGTTTATCATCGGAAAATCTAGTTGTGGGTGTTGGGTTATGCGATCCTTGTGGTGAAGGTAGGTAGTTCCATCTAAGGTTGGACAGTTGATTAATCATTTAATTTCTCAATTGATTGAAATTTATTTTAATTAAATTATGAAAAAACAATTTGATAAAAATTTGAATTTGAATTGATTATGTACTGATTTTTTGTGGAAAACACCCAATTTCAATGAAATTGGAATTTTTGGTGTGATTTGAAATTTATGAAAATTCATGAAATTGAGTTGTAAATTGATTTTGAATAAAAATGGATTAAATTGATTTGATAAGAAAATATGATTTGTTTTCTTTTTAAAAATCATGAAATGAGAATGAAGAACCTATGATTTGGTTTAAAATGAAATTGGCATATCAAAATTGGAAATTGGGAAATTATATTTTCATTAAATTTTTAATAATTTTCCCATTATTGATTTATTGATGAGCATATGTGGTCATGGGTTGTTTGTGGGTTATTTTTGACAAGCATTACAGGATTCTAATTCCTTAGCAACATATTTATGATAAAAACTCTAATTAAACCTAGTAAGGTATATCATGTTCCTGATAGAGCATTTATGAGTCTTATTTAGCTTGAGCCCGAGGGACGCATGTACACATTTCCATGATCATTGATATGAGAGTGTGGGGATCCTTTGAATATAAACTATCATACTTCAAGGAAGATAACCAAAGTGATTTTTTATTAGTTTGATTATATATTTCATTTACTATATAACTGTTTTCTTCATGCTAGTTGATTTAAATAATTTTTTATATAAAATATTTACAAAATCCATTTTTTGAAATGTTTCCATCATTTTAAATAGAAATAATATTTTTATTTAAATATGAAATTGTACTGTCATGCCTATTTTATTTCAAATTGAAAGCATGATTAGGTTTATTTCAATGGAATTTTATTATGGAATACTTAGTGTGACCCTAATGAGATTTTAGATCACACCCTACCTTTTCCTTTAGGAATTTAAAGATTTTCTTCTTCCAGGTTCGAGTAAAGGGAAAGCACCTCTTGGAGTAGGTGGAAATTCTTGACACTTTGGGATTTTAGTGTCGATAGCTTCAAAATTTTTGAGTTTTCCTATATATTTCTGGTACTTTGATGATGTACTATTCAGGTTTGATATTTCCTTTTGGTTTCTAATACTTTCTCCCTTTATATTTTTTAAGAACACTGATGTGTATCTATTTTTTATCTTATTTATTTAGAAAATTCTTTCAAACTATTATATTTTATGATGCTAGGTTCTAGTATCTAACCCTTGGGGCTTAGGAATTCCATTGAGCCTATGTCAGTGATGGATCGAGTGTCAGTGTACTAGGGTATCTGGTTCAGTTCTTAAAATACTTTTAATAAATCATTAAGTTATTATTATATCAAAATAACATTATAAAAAAAAATTTATATAGAAAATATATATTTAATGTTTACTAGAAAATATATTTTTTTTAAAAAATCACTAAAAATAACACTTATTAAATAAATTTTTAGATGGGAAAAATTGAATATTTAAATTTGATATTGAATATTAAGACTTAAAAATTTATAAAAAAATTAAAAAATTAACTAATTAATTTGAGTTTGATATAATAAAAAAATATTTATTATATTAAATAATCATTTATGGTATTTTATTATATTATTATATACGACTTTACAAAATTATATAGTTATTTATATTATTTCCCTTTAATATGAATTTACTATTCGAATGGTCAAATTGATTTTATAATAACTATATTACTAAGGGATATTTTACCAATTATAATATTCATATTACCTTTCAATACTCTATATGTATATATATATCCCTCTAATCACTCAATTTTTTAAAAATGTATTATCATGAATGAATTTTTCAAGTTAATGAATTTTTTATAAAATGATTGTCATACACTATACTATGCTCGTGCATATAGACTAGTTTAATCAAGTATTTTCTCAATTAGTCCATAATAAATGTGCACTATACCTAAATCATACATGTTCACCCTATATGAATACCACACACATGCCCTTATTAAACCACAATCACATCCCCCATGCTTGCTAATGTGCACAACCAGTGTTGAGCTTGTGTTCCTTAAGAAGTTACCTCAGATTTGGGATTGCAAAGTTTTCTTAAAAATTAAATCACCTCTCAACTAATATATTTGAGAAATAAAAATACCAATATAAGGACCCAGAATATATATCCCACATATAGATGCCAAAACATTTCATGTAATCCCAAATGTGACTTCTGAATAAAAAACTAACTAATACCAGTTGGAATACCGTCTTATTTGTGTTTTGTAAGGTTTTAAACACCAATCCATTTTTAAAGAACAATTCTCCCATGTATTTATATTTTTTAGTTTGAAATACCACTATTAATGGATAACTCTATTTATTATTTATGAAATTATATGTAATTTATGTATCTTTAACACATGGAGGTCATACAATGATATCTAGGGCTAACATAGGTGTTCCACTCACCATAGTCACCTAGGAATGTGAAATTTTACAATTTCTATATAGTGGATTCAATTATCCTTTTGGAAACATTTTCCTAGTTTATACCTTAAGATTAATATTTATCAAATATTTAAGTATTTTCTATCAATTTTATAAAAATATATCATAATATACATTTATATGGCCTTTAAGATCATGAATTCTATTGATAATTTGATTCTTAAATCCTATAAGAGATACCCCCTTTCTATTCCTCAATCTATAATAGATCCTTTATGTCCTATAAATCCTATTTATCACTGATAATAGGGATCCCTCATCTTGGTGAAAAACTGCTATCTCTATCAGCCTTAGCTACCCATTATGGATTCCCCTTATTTATACGCACAACCATGGGCCCAAACTGATATGATAAATTTAAAATTTACCAACTATTCTAGTGTATGTTAGTCTATGACATCATGTAACTTATATTTCATAATAAAAAATAGCAGGCCTCTCATGTGTATGTCCCATAGAAACCTTTTTTTATGAAACTAGCACCTAGTGGTCTTAGAAATTTGATGTAACGTCAACAAATAGTATCCCAGAGACGGTTTCTACTTTATTACATTGGTATAATATACAAGTGATCGCATCCCAAACGATCGAATAGTTTTGTAGTTTGGAAGAACTAGATAAATACATGATACCCATTTTATGTTTTGAATAAAAACATAAAAAAAAATAAGTAATCTATATCATTGAAAATCATTTCAATACTTCTCATTTATTTCATAGTGAAAGGAAAAAAATAATGGTCATCTCAAATTCTCATTAAGGGTTACATACAATGGAATATGTCCTGAATCAATAAGATAAAATCAGTATGGAATGGTAAATAACTGAACACATGTATCATTTAATCAATAAATTGTCTATCATAATTTGGTAAGGAATAACCAACATGACATGTTAAATAATGTAAAACACATTCCATTTTATCAATAAAATGACTATCATAATTAGATAAGGCATAATAAATATGGTAATGAAAATATCTGGAAACACATTTCAGTTAATCAACAAATTATGAATTATATAAACACAAAGATAATATCAACATCAGAATATCATGAAAAATAAAAATAACTATGTTTTAAATGAAAGAAATTATTAATTATTTGAGGTTGTGATATTTGAAATCATGATACATCTACTTTTAAGACCATTCACAATACAGGTTAATGTTAAGAGTAGAAACCCACCTAAATTGGTCAACTGATTTGTCTCATGAGAACATTTGATACATCAATAGTCTGTCTATTATTAGGGCCCACCTATAACTACATGTACAAATAATTATTTATATAACTGATAATTGATTTAATTCATGAATAAATATTCCTTATCATTAAATATCTATATTCAGTAAAGAATACATTTTTGTAAATATTTCTTCAGTCAATAAAATAACATTCATGCTAAACACTATATGTAAAAATAGTCTAATATTAAGTAAATAATCAAATCCATCATAAAATAATATGGATATTTAATTGAAATTTATTTTCCCATGAAAAATCATCACAAAAAGTTATTGTTTGAATAGAAAGTAAACAATCATAATAAAAAGTGAGATTGTACTATAATTTTTTACATATTTATTAGATTTTAAATTGTAACCCAGTGAAAAATAAACATTAAAAAACTAATTAATAATTATTAATTAATAATTATTCATGTTAAATACTTAAATAGAGAATTATACACACCACATAAATGTGAATAGGTGCATATTAACAAAATGTCTCAAGGAAATAAAAATTGAGATGAAATCCCGTATCACACACTTTACTCTAGATGAACATGATTTGACCTATTTTATAATAGTTTTAATAGTGTTATTAATTTTTACAATGACTATAATCATATTTATAATATCATAAATTATCCAATAATATATTTTTACCACTTTATTTTTAAGAATATTTCATTATTTTTATTATTTAGATTGTTAATTTCCTTGTTTCCTCACGTGTCTTTTGACAGAAAAGTTTTGGTACTTGTACATATGATAAAAATATATTTTCTCCAAAATGAAAATATTTTTATAAATATCACATTTATTCAATTTATATATTATTATAACCATTCATAAAATTATTTCATGAATAATGAATCGTATCACTTTGTGGAAACGATAAGTCATACATATACAGGAGTAATGATTTCATTCCCTTAATGGGTCAATGGGTAAAGAAGTTTATGATATATTTATTTAAAATAATTTATATAATTTTATATATATCAAATATATTTATTAAATTTTACATTATCACCTTTCACATAAAATGTAAGTGAAAAAAGTATCAAATAGTTTTGCGAGGTGGTAGTCTGCTATAAACATGAGCGATGTTATCAATTTTTTTACGGGATGGAAAGTTTGAAGGTATTTGTGATATTGTAATTACATATGTTTAATTATATTATAAATATTCTATATATTCAATAAACTCAGGATTATATGTTACCATGATATGTGTTGATGGAAAATGAATTTCATCGATTCGTGACACAGATGTTTGCCTTACAAATGACCAATGATTTTGTTTCCATTTTGACATAAGAGGAGATGGATATAAGTTATTACATTTTCAAAATAAAATATAGGTATTTTATATATACTATTTTAATTATAATATCATTTATTATTATATTTTAATGATGTGGAATAATAAATAAAATAAAAATGATCATTTATGAACTTTACCTCTTCTTCAGATGACCTTTTTAGCATTTCCCCAAACGCCTTACTAGGATGGATTTATGATCAAAAAAAGGAATATAGGATGGTGTTAGGTGAGTAAGGAAGTTATTTGTGTAGGTATAGGATGATTGAATTTTCTTTTTAAGTGTGAATTTGGGGGATATTATGTGGCCTTTTATAAGTGGGGTAGAGGATATATAAGTAATTTTGGAAAGATTCACTTATAACCACATTTTTTATACTAATTACTTGAAAAATAATAAATTCACAGACATTTGATATTTTAAGGTTGAAATATTTCAAGATAATTGGTTATAGACATGATTATAGGCTATTATAAGCCTTATTTTTTAGTTTAACCCCCCGTAAATCAGTTTTTACCTCAACCCTTGTAATTAATTTTTATTTCTTTTACTATTTATAAGAGTCAAAAATTAAGTTTAACTTATTAAATAATATAAATTATTTTTATTCCAAATATTAATACATTTTTTCAAATTAAGTTCATAGATATGGACAAATTCAGTTTAACTTTGTACGTATAGATGCGACGAAAAAGCTAATTTCCAAAGAGAAAATTCTAATAAGTATAGAAGGTTTTAATATCAGAATTAAAGAATAAATTTTATTAAACTGAAAAAATTTAATTTATTATAATATAAATTAAATAATTTAAATTTAAAATAATTTAAAAAATAATAATTTAACTTTTTAAATGATTTAAAAGAAAAAACATTTCATTAAAAATCAATATTTTCACTATTCATAAAAAATGGAAAATTTTAGAAAAATACCAAAAAAAATCACCCAAAGATAATTATAATATACTAATTCCAAAAATAAAGTAAATTTTATCGAAAAAATTTTCTCAAAGTTTTAAAAATTAATTTTAAATTATGTGTGCAAATCACGACTAATCCACCTCTTAGAAAAATACAGTTATCCATTTTTTTTATTCAAATGAAAATTATTTTCTTTCTAATCAATACATAATAATTTATTTTTTAATGTGAAAAAAATATAATTTTTATAATTTAGTTAGTCCTTTTCATACCCACTAACTTAAAATCTAGGTTATAATGGTCATGTTTAAACAATATTTTAGTAGATTATCACATTTTGTTTAAAATCAGTGTTGCATGCATCACAAGCTATCAGAGAGACTAAATTTATTAAAAAAATAAATCATAATATATTATTGTGTTAAATTTATACCACGTACAAAAATTTTATCCTCTAAATTTCACTGATATTACCATCTAAATAGATGAGGGTGGTTCATTTTCATAACATCCTCGGGTTCCCACATTGCTTCCTCAACTTTTTAATTTCTCCAATGTACCATTACTAGTCGAGTAATCTAGTTTCTCAATACATGATCTCTAGTATCATGATTCTGGATGGGATCTTCAATATAATATATATAAGGTTCCAAATTTATTCCATCAGACTTGAGCTCATGCATTTGGTCAAGAATTTTCTTCTTTAATAAGGATATTTGGAACACATTATGTACTTCTGAGAGATTTCATGGCATTTTCAAATAATGAGAAAAAATCCAAATATTTCAAGGATTTAAAAGGGATTGATATACCTAGGGATCAATTTCTATTTCTTATAAACCCATATTATCCCATTCCTTGGATATAAACTTAATAAATCATGATCTGTCATGTGTAATTCAAAATCCTTTATCTCATTATCAACATAACTCTTTTTCTTACATGGAGATGCCTTAACATAAGACTTAATGGTTGTTACCTTTTTTTGTCTCCAACATGTCTTGGTCCTACTGGCTTCCTTTCACCAACTTAATCCCAAAAAGTTGTAAAACACTTTAAAAATAAAAATATTTATCCCATATACCATGAAAGTCATGTGATAAAGACCTTAAAATGTATTCCACTGTTTCAATAGTCCATTTAGACTATCCATTAGTTTGAGGATAGTAGTGAGTGCTCAAATGAGTCTTTGTATCAATAGCCTTCGGAATAATCTTATAGAATATCGATGTAAAATGGGGATCATGATTAAAAAATATGGAAATAGGTGAACTAAAACTTATTACAACTTCATTAATATATAACCTTTCAATGAAACTGAGAGGTAAATATTTTCTTATATAGAATAAATTTGTAGATTTTCTTAGGTGATCAACAATAACCCATATTACATTATTATTTCAAGGAGTGTTTGGTAGTCCTATGATAACATCTATAAAAATTTCATCGAATTTCAACATATTTATAGGGAGAGGTTACATGACTCCTCTAGTATTCTTTCTATTATCTTTGAAATGTTGACAGACCAAGGATCTTGATACATAGTCTAAAATTTATTTCTATATTTTATCCCAAAAAAACTTTTCCCACAAACTCCTATAGATCACGGTGCTATAAGGGTGTATAAATAATTTTGTTCTAATAATATCATCCAATAATTACCATTTTAGCTCAGGTGTAGATGGAAAAAATGTCTTTCCAAATTATAGAACCCCATCTTCACAAAAAATGTCATCTTTGAAAATATTCAAAACTTTATTTTTCTTTTGAAAGTTCTCATCATCATATTGAAGTTTTTTTATATTTTATAATGTATATCATTTCAAAATCATTTGAAAATGGTGTGATTATGATCCTTCATTAATAATTGAAATTTCCATATTTAATATATCCATGATCATAGGTTCCCTCTATAACCTTATTTGGGTAAAATATCTATGATATTTTCTAATCAATGCATCTTCTTCCATATTTTCTTTCCTTAGGTTGTAGTGTATCGATAAATCATAATCCTTGAGTAGGTTGAGAAATTAACTTCATATCTTCTTGATATCATTCTATGAAAAAAATTTATTTTATGATTTTATGATTTGTGTATATTTCACGTGATTCACCATAGATATAATCTTCCTATATCATCAAATAAAATATTATAGTTTTCAACTCAAGATCATGGGTTGGATTTTTCGGGTCATGATTTTCTAATCTCCTTGACACATATGCCACATCATTATCATTTTTCATTAGTCCATAACCAACTTCCTTATTTGTTTCATGAATATATATAAAAAATCCATTATTTCTAGATGGTAAATTAAATGTTAGATAATTGAAAAATATCCTATTCAGTTTATCAAATAATTTTCCCCATTCTGTTTTCCAAATGAACTTTTCCCCTTTATATGAAAGTTTGGTTAACAATTTATTAGTCTAGAAAAAATTTCAACGAATTCCCAATATCAACACGATAAACCAATGAAAACAATGTACTTCATTTATGTTAATTGTTTTGGCCATTATATGACATCCTTTCTGTTTACAGGACCAACCGAGATTCCATACTTTGTGACAATATGGATTAGATAAGAAAAATCTTGAAGCCAGAAATCACACTTACCAAATTTCATATATAAATATTTCCTTATAGGAGACTAAATAATGATCAATGAGTGATTTTTATTGAACACATAACTTTTATAAATAAAAAAGATATCATTAATGAATACCACAAAAAATAATTATTATATCCATTGAATAATGTATTCATTAGATATAAAAAAATATAGTATGAATTAGTCAATTCAAATTTAATTTCTAAAAACTCGTAATGTCCACACATTGTTTGAAAAAATTACTTGGGAATTTCTTCCTTCATTACTTAGAATTAATGATACCATAAACAAAGGCCAATACTTGAAAAATATCAGGATCTTTGAGGTTTCTCAAATAAGTAATCAATGTGAGTGAAGGAAACATGTTCCTTATCATAATATAATTTATTTCCTTATATTCAATTCATAGCCTCATGGATCTATCATTATTTTTAACAAAGTGAGTAAGGCCTCCCCATGGTGAAACACTAGGGAGAATAAATCCCATAACACATAAATCCTCTAGTTATTTCCTTAACTCAGAAAATTCCATAGGGGTAATTCAATTAGGACACTTTGATATTGGTCTTGTATTAGTGACTAAATCATTAAAAAACTCAGCATTATAATCTAGGGGATTTCTAGGAAATTCTTCAGGAAATACGTAAATGTATTCTTGTATAATAGGTACATCCTTAATTTGAATATTATAGTCTCCATCCCTAGACTGTGCCTTCTTTTCTCCCCCAAGAATCTCTTTTAGTAAGGATATTGGGGGTGGATCTATACATTTCCCAGATAATGATGTCTCTAATATAAATATAAGAAATTATACATTTTCATCATAAATTGTAATTTCATTCTTCATGTAATAAAATTTTGAATTATATTTTAAATTTTAGACCATACCAAGGATTATTTCAAATTCAACCATAGGTTTGATACCATGTCTAGAAAATATAACATGTTTATGTTTCATAATGGGTAATTCATGAAACATCATTGTTGCAGTGAGACCTCTCTTAAAAATTTTGACTAAAAACTGCATTCTTAATATTATAGGGAAATTCCTAATTTTCACAACAAAATTGGAATATATAAAAGAGTGAGAGGTACCAAAATTAAATAATGTATTGGATAAATATGAAAATATGATTAAAGTTTATTCAACCACATATATGGGAACTTCAACCTTATATTTTGTGATCACATTAGCTTTCTTTTCATCCCTTAAGCTATTTTGTATAATATTACCTTGATATTTTATAATTATTTTTCATCATTCCCCATATACCTTTATTTGAAACACTGAATAACATCATTTTCATTCTTTCTACTACATTTTTATCCTTATGACCCATATACACGCTCTTATAAAAAACTACTATTACCTTGATTCATTTCCATGAATGATTCATTCCATATTTTTCAAAAGATGGAAATTTATTTATTCTCTTATTCATTTTTTATGCATTTCATTTTTATTGGTACTTAGTTAGTCTATTATTTTCTTTATTTCCATTAAACATATTGGATCTAGGAAAAATATTTCTCTATTTTTATGGTGAATAAAAATATTTCATTATATGATTAAAAAGATTGAGAGACCAAATCCATTTAGATCCTGGATTATGCCCTTTAATGAAATAGTTTATCTTGAATTTTTTTTGCATATATAATTCATAGAGTAATTGTCTTGCGTTTTAATGTTATCTTTATACTCAATAACCATTTCTTCTTGCTTTTTCTTTATACTGAAAAAAGTTCTCTTATTTTTATTTCATTGTTCATAAGGGAAATATTTTTAAAATAACACCTCCTTAAAAGATTTATATTCTATATATTATATTTCTTTTTCCACATTAGTATTCTGAATTAACCCCCACCATTGGTAAACATATCCATTGAGATAATACACTGAATATATAAAGTTTTTATTTTGATGACATACCAAGGTCATAAATATCTTCTCAATAGAGTTAATCCACTACTCAACTACCATTGGATTAGTATTCCCACCAAACGATATGGGATTCCATCACATTATGTGATTCAATATGGGAGAATCATGTTTTTGAAGAATAGGTTGCTTCATATGGGAAGGTTTAGTTCTCATAAACTAATTAAGATGCCCTAATATAAGCATGATATGATAAGTTCCTATACTAGCATATTAGCTCCCTCAGTAGGGTAATCTCTATACTAGGAATGAGTATTGATACCCTAATTCCTTCTAGGAACCATTTATAAACAATAGAAGATACCATATTAGCTCATAAAATTAAGAATTATAAACCATAATGTGTAATTATAAATATGGTGTACTAATTAACAAAAATTTAAAAATTTATGCATTGTTAATATCAGAATCATAAAACGGTTTCGTTGTGGATATATTTAAATTAAAATACTTACAAATGGTTTTTAAAGAAAATGAAAATTATACTAAGAATATACCCTAGTATTATTAAACCATGTTCAAATTAAGGCTCTTTTCAGGCACCATGTGATGATCTGGTCAAGTCCAATGCACCCTTGTTTTAGTTATTACCCCTAGATATAACTATTTCAGAACCAAATCCACTTATACTATCTAGATAAGGATTTATTGCTAAAAAAACCATATAATCTATTTATTACAAAACATGAGAATTTTATTCTATACTTATCCTCAAAGTCTATCCAAGGGTTATGTTACATAATCCTTATTTTCTATAATCTAGTTCCTAAGGTTTATACTAAACATCCTTTGATATAAAGTGTAACAACCCCGACACCAGTAACCCAAATCTGGTGTCTAATTAATTATATTGGAATAAGATACTAGTGATCATGTACCAATGAAATGAATAGTTTACTATTCATTATGAACTAAATACGTATATGATACCCATTTTACATTGGGAAAAAAATAAAAAATAACACAAAATAGAATAAGATGATATGAATCATTGAAAATAATTTTAATATTTATACTTCATATAATGCATAAAAGAAATAAAATAAGGGTTATCTTGAATTATTAATATGGTTTACTCACTACCAATGTCATCATGAGTAATAAGGAATAATCAAGATGGAAAGCTAAATAAATGAACACACAATAAATTTAATCAATAAATTGACTATCATAACTGGATAAGGCATAATCAATATCAAAATTTAAATAACTAAATACACATGTATTTTATTCAATAACTTTACAACCATAATTGTATAAGGAATGATAAATATAGAAATGTAAATAACTAAAAACACTTGCCATATAATCAATAAACATTGAAATAAATACAACTAGATATCATATCAATGTGAAAATATCATGGATAATAATAATTAATTAATTATAAATTAAGTTAATGATTAGTTATTGGACTTCATGATACCATTCATCATTATACCTATATTTTCATAACCTTTTACAAGATAGTTTTAAACTGTGGGTAAAAACCCAACTTGTTTGGTCAACTGATTTGTCTCATGAGACCTATTGATGCATCGAGGGACACTATATAACTGGACAGAACTTTAATTTACATGACCAATAAAGTACACATATATAAAATAATAGATTTCATTATTTAATTAGTATTCATTATCATCAAATATCCATATTGAGTAAAGGATGCAGATTTATCAATATTTTCCCCGTTAGTCAATTAAAATTCAATGTAAACTGTTTATCTAAAAATAGTAAAAAGTTTACGAAATAATAATATAGATTATAAAGAATGTTTATATTTCAGGTAAATGTTTTTTCCAATAATAAATGTTTGCATGACTATAATTGTTTCAAGAGAAAGTAAATAATCACAAATGAAAGTGAGATTGTACAATGATATTTTACAACTTTATTAACATTCAAATTGTAAACCCTTGAAGAATAAATATGAAATAAAGAATTAATTATCACTAATAAATAAATATTCATGTTAAATACATAAACAAAGCAGTATATACACCACATAAAAGTGAATAGGTAAATGGTTACAAATATATCTCAATGAAATGGAAATTTAGATGAAATATTGTAATGACCCGGACCCGGCCAGCCACCCGAACAGTGCCGAACGGGTCAGGTGTTACTACCTTAGGCGCACCTCCCTGAACGCAAAAGGATACCGACTTGTAGAGAGGGTCTGTTAGGTATAGTGGGGAGACTGTACCCTCTCGGAGGATCATAATAAGGGTACTGGTCCAAGTATAACATTACTAAATAGTAAAACATGCATCAAAAGTAGGTCATACACAACTGAATATAAAAAGGGCGCCAATGGCTAACCAACAGTAGCTACAACAAGTAAGCATACCGATAAAGAAAGGGAAACGAAACTAAGTAAACCCCAGCTAGGCATGACCTCAAGGTCCATACCATCACCATGAAACAACTTACATAGACCATCTCCGGAAGCTGGCCTCTTTTCTGTACGTAAATCCATAAAGTCTACACGCATCCTGAAGGGCCCGTGCAGGGTGTGAGACAAATCTCAGTAGGATACCACCCAACGGTGCATACCAAATATATGTGTTTAAGCAGACATGCAATACTAAGGGAAGCAGTAAACAATACAATGCACAAATAAACACAAACTCCACTGGTGCTCAACAGCAACCATGGAGTGTCACCTGCTTCGGCCAACACTGGAATCTTTGTCGTGTAACCCGGCACCACATGCCACCCAACACCTCATGTCTTAAGTACCAAAGTCCCTAAGGCACGCCCAAGAATAGTAACCCGACACCATGTGCCTCCGGAAACCTTGTGTCTCAAGTACCGACGTCCCGAAGGCACACCAAAAAAGTAACCCGGAGGAACAGTGCTATCTGTCCTCGAATCACGGTGAGCCTCAGCCCCCAACCCGATAGTCTCAATGTTATCCCCTGAAGGCTCCTCACCTCCCACATGGCTTTCTACGAGAATCACCCCCAAACAAAATACCTAACTGCAACTACGAGGGCCTCTACCCACACGAGTGGTCAAAACCACCTCATCACAGAGTATCTCTGTGTGCACACTACTCAAAGTCCCAGGTGAGCGGTAATCACCAAATAGTACCTAAGCCACCAACACATCTGACACATCGTTTCCCTGCTAGCATGTCGCTCAAGTCCGATGGCATCGCCATCCTAGTAACCCAGGCCATGCCCATCCTAACAGTCGTACTGCTTCAAGCCGACGTCCATGAAGCCGAATCCCATGATCAAACCACCCAAAATAACCTGGGAAAATCCCCAACCTGTGATCAACATCACTCAAGAATATCTGGGCCATGCCCAACACCACCCAAAGGGTCCAGAAGATGCAATTCAACAATTCCGTATATGACTTGTTTAAACAGAAAACATAAAACGACAAAAAAAACTAAATAGTTTAATTGCACTATACCTGGTGCTATCCCATACCAGCACTGAGGTCTTAAATGACTCCAAAAATTACAACAGGCTTTAATAAATTAAACTCAACTGTTAAACACATTAATATTTCAATTAAATCCATTTTGGTGTTCCCTAGCCAAAATGCCCCGATGAGCAACGACCCCTTACCCGGCCCGCTCACGCAAACTGGTAATCGGGCATACTCAAAGGTATCCCAGAGGTCCCATAATCAATTCAGTATGAAAAAGAAGATTAAACGGGTCCCTCTCAAAATACCCGAAAACGCGCCAAAGGCCACATCACCCAAACAACCACGAAAACACAAAATAAGGCATGCACCACCTACCTGAGACTCATATGACACTACTCCTTCGGTAACATCCGCCAATTCGATCTAAAACATGGAAAATATACAAAAGATTCAATACCGTTCAAATGCCTATAACTCATTCTAGAACAAAAATCAAACAAAACGACCAAAGTGGAATTGAGGCCTTACAGAGGGGGTTCCAACACACTAATCGGAATTTGAAACGGGTCTCGGGCGGATGATCGGGATGAGGAAATAGGTTCGGCCGGCTCTCCTTGATCAAACCGACGAAGGAATTGAGTTCTGCCTAAAAAATGAGGCTATTTCCCATTTTAGAGAAAAAAAGAAAGTACACGGCGTATACTTCATGACTACACACCGTATATATTTCATTTAACTATTCATTTGGCGGTTGGGATTTCGCCGACCTGCCAACATGAGTACACGACGTGTACAGGTGGGTACATGACGTGTACTTGGTTTCTCTTCTCTTCCTCGTTGACTTACCCACACGCCATGTATATCCCGCATACACGGATAGACTACATAGCGTGTCCAAGGGACACATGGTATGTACCTAGTTCTACCCGACCAAAATTCCTACACGCCATGTATAACCACCACACGATCGGGGTTGCATGGCATGTTTAAAACTACATGCCGTGTCGTAAGAAAATTCCACACGGTCACCACACGACATGTACTTGGAAAGCACTCGACTGACACTCACTTAACCTATAAACGGAGGATACTTAAAAGTACACGGTGTGTAGTCTGAAAATTTATAGAAACTTCCCATTTTCTCCAGTTTCCTTAGAAACCAGTCAAAAATTTAAACAGGGTCAGGATTTTGACCCGTTCTAAAAACCCAGGTTCTTACAAATATCATACCTCATGATTTACTTTAGTCGAATGTGAATTAAAATACTATATAATTCCATTAATAATATTATTATTTTATGACAGAACCATATTCACATTTAGAATTTCATTTAATATCATGTTATAAAATTTTACTACCTTTATGTCAATAAAATTTCATTATTTTTATTGTTTCAGGTGGTAATTGCCTTGTTTTATCATGCTTGTTTTGTGATATAATTTATAGTTATTAAACATAGGATATAAATATATCATATAAATAACTATAATTATTTTATAAATATAAAATTTACTTAGTATATATATTATTATAACCATTATTAAAATGTGGGAATGTAAAATTAATTTCATCACTTTGTGGAAATAGTAGGCTATATGTACACTCGAGCGATGATATCATTCCCTTAAAGAGTGAAAGCATAAGGATGTGTATGGTGTATTAAATTTATAGAATATATATCATGAAATTTTTATCACATATTTTAATGAAATTTATCTTTATTTACATTTATGTAATGTGTAAGATAAAAACAAATCACATCGCTTCGTGAGGCGCCAGTCCGCCATACACACAAGTGACATTATCTTATTTTAAAAAAAATGTAAATTAAGTAGGTATATGTGATATTATAACTCAAAAATAATAATTATATCATAAATTATATATATATTCATTAAATCCATAATTATATCTGACCATGATAGGTGTTGATAGGAAATGAGTTGCATCAGTTCAAGATGCTGTAGTCTATCATACACATAATAAATGATTTCTCTTCCTTTTTGATGAATGATAAGATGTATATAGGTTATTAAATTAAAATATTAAAATATTAGTATATTGGATATACTGGTATTATTATAATATCATGATATATTAATATTTTATGTATGTGTAATAATAAATAAAATAAATATGATTGTTTAAAAATAATACCTCTTCTTCAGATAACCTCATTAGGTTGGAACCAAAAACCATCCAAGTACGGAATTATGATAAAAAAAATCTTGATGATGTTTTTAGGTTTTTAGAAATGTTATTTGGTCTGGTATTGGGTGAACCAAATGCCTTTGGGAGTGTTAAGAGGTGAGGAGAGGTGATTTCATTTTATAATTGGGGGAGAGGAAAAACATTTAATTTTTGGAAACAATTAATTACCCCCACATTTTTGTTATTCCAAAATCCCAAAAAATTAAAAAATTATCAAAATGTATAGGTTTTAATGTCTTAATGTTTCTAAAAAATGGTTTTGGAAAATATTTTAGGTCATTTAAATCCTTATCATTTTATTTTTATCCCCGGTTAATCAGTTTTTACCTTAACTGTGGTAATTGATTTTTAATACATTTAATATTTATATTGGTCAAAAATTGAGTAAGACATATTATATAATAAATATTTTTTATAATTCTTAATTTTTAATCCATTTTTACAAATTAAATTCATAGATTTGTTAGAGTTAAATTTTAAATTATGCCCACAAACGCGAAAAAACATGTGTTTCCAAAGAGACAATTCTCTTAAGTATAGAAGGATTTAATATAAAAATTCAAGATGAAATTGATTAAAATGAACTATGTTATACTGGATATAATATAATTTTACTAATATTACATTAAAAATAATTCATAAGATTATATAACATTGTATACAATTTTGAAAAAAAGGAAATTTTCAATAAAAAACAGTATTTTTCACTATTTATTGAAAAATGAAACATTTCAAAGAAATCCCAACATTTCACCCTAAGAAAATTTTAATAATTTGATTTAAAAAATTGAGTTAATTTTAAAAAAAGTAAATTTTTTAAACATGTTACAAATTAATTTTAAATTAGTTATGCAAATCATGACTAAATAACCTTTAGGAAAATACTATTTTTCAAAAATAATTTTTTTTTCATTCAAATGATTCTTATTTTATTTGTAATAAATATATAATTAGTGAATTTATTTTAAGATTGTGTAATACATATGATTTAAAATTTTAGCTAATCCTATTAATACTCACCAACATAATGGCTATGTTATAATGGACATGTTCAAACAATATTTTAATAGAGTATCATGTTTCATTTAACCTGGCGTTATATTCATCACAAGATATTAAAGATATTGAATTTTTATAAAAAAAATCATCATAATATCTTAGGGTGTTTCATATTAACTAAAAATATAAGGCACTATGGTTATGAATACATTAAATTAAAGGCCATATCCAAATGTCTTGGGAGTACCATCATAAAATAAATACAGTTGGTTCCTATCAGAGGATGTTAAATATTATGGAGTGACAAGTGGGTTTTGATTCTCTTAATAGGGACACATAATAATACCCTTTCATTAGAACAATCCCTAAAAAATTACTCCCACTACTATTTGGGTTTCCATTAATTTCTTAGGTAAAATTTTATATAGATTTAAATATCATGTAATTAAAGATATAAATAAAGTTTCAGAAAATATAATTCCATTATAAATTTTTCTTTGAATTTCATTACATCTGATTAATAAATTTCATGAAAGAATAACTATTATTTCTAACAGAAAGATTTTAATTAATATATTTAAACTTAAATAAATCTCTACCTTGAAAATGTGGTCCTCTATAAGAGGTTTTGATCAATAATTCTCTCTATGTCGATAGATGTTACCCTAAGATATTAAAAATATGTTCTTGCAACTGAGAATCATTACCAAAAAAATTTGCGAAACTCACCTGAAATATTTTTCTCATGGAAGATATTTATTGTCTATGCATACTCTCTTATGATACCCCACTGATGGGTTCTATTAATATTATTACCCATAAAATTTAAATTGATTCATAAACTGATGTAATTTATGGAATCTAGATCCATTTATAGTTTATATGAAATTACATGTTTTCAATGGTAAACATGAATTACTAAATACTAGAGCACTAAGTTCATACTTAATGTAACACCCAAGAATTTTATGAGAAATATTTTGTTTTTATGTTATATACATCATCAAATGAATCTTTCACTACACACAACACTAGCTTGTGTTTCTTTACACGCAATCGCGACCTTCCTCGATAGCTTGCATTGTACGCAATACCGAGTTTCACTAAACAACGATATGCTATTAAAATATTATTAAAACTAGCCGTTATGAATAGTAATACCCAATTTTTAAAATTTTTTAAATTTTATTTTTCAAAATGGGCTTCATTTTTGGATTCGTAATATCAAAATTATCCTAGGGTAAAATTTTGGTATTTTTATGAAAACTTTGAATTTTTGATGAATAGTGAAAACACTGGGTTACTATTTAAAAACCGACTTTTTATTTAAATAATTATTTATTTTATTTAAATTTATTTTAGGTAAAAATTGATACTTAATACCTATATAAGTTAAATTCAATTCATTGGAGTCATTTTATAATAATTTTAGATATATAAAAATTTTATCAAACTTTTCATCGTCTTTTACCCACCTCCTAGGAGAATTTGCAAATTTACATAAAACTTAATTTTACCGATTATGTGAGTTGAATTTAGAAAATCTGAGAGGCAAGGTTAATATCAAGGACTAAAATGTGGTTCAATGAGATGAAAATAATTTTTGGTGAATTGTAACTTTTTACTTTTTTTTACCACGGTTAAAAGTAAATAGGGTAATTAAGGGTAAAAATGATATTATTATTACCCTAAAACATGTCCTAATTCTATTGGATAAGTGTAATTCGACCAAAAACAAACTTAGGAATAAAATATTACCATTTAGGCCCACTTGTATTAGATTAGGACATTTATTATTAATTTATTTAAAGAAGGGTTAAAATAGTTAAAATCAAAGTTTAATAAATAAATCATTTTTAATATAGGGTTATACATAAGATAAATTCGACTATAAATATTAATTAGAAATATAAAAAGATTTCATACATAATGGTATTTTATTTTTAATTTTTAGACATTAAATAATTTAATTTATTTATGACACAATGATGATGTAGTAATTATATTATTAATGAAATATTGACATAATTGATGTTATAAATACCAAAATAAAAGTAATTTGAGACTTTTTATGAATTAAAATAATTTTCTATTTTAATATGACATGTTATTATTGATTTAATAAACTTTTTTTGAACTAATCCTTCTGTTATGATTTTCACAAAAATCAATTACCAAATAGTGTCAAAATTGACATAAAATAGTTTTTAAAACAAATATTATATTATTAATTGTTATTTTATTCCTAAAAATATAAGTTTCGGCCAAATTACTTAGATAAGGTTATATATATTAATAATAAACAACTTGGGGTTCGTTTGGATTCTTATAGTATGTTTATTAACCTTATATTGTAAGAAAACAAGAAGACACGGTAAAAGTTAAATTATCTAAATTAAAGTTAAATCTAAATGATAAGGTTAAAATAGATACATAAACTTGTCTAAATTCTATTTGATGAGAGGATTTTGACCCATCCCCACCTTAGATTCAAAATAAATCAATTTGGAGCTATTAAAAACCGAATGTGACTTTATAATAAAATAATATTTTTAGTTTTTCCAAAGGTGCCCCTCTCCTCCCTTATAAAAGGGAACCTCATTCCTCTCCTCCTCACACCACTTTGAGCCTTCAAGCTTGGCCAAACCCTGCCAATTTATCCTATCCACTTCCCTAGAAACATCCTAGATGTCCTGGTCTTCTTCAAAGACCAATTTTAGTTCCCTAAAAGGAGGTCTCAAATAGGCGCTTCAAAGAAGAGGTAATGTCTGTTACCGATTCTTTCAACTTTATTTCTTCTTCCACTTATTCTTCTTTAGTTGTTTCATTGTGAAGTAATAACATCAGTATCACTCATATAATTATATGCTATTATAAGTATTAAACAACCCTATTTCAATTTCTATCCATCATACAGAAAATGAAATCACCAGCCGTGCGTACGTACAGAATACTGTCTCCATGCCATGGTGTAATCTATTTCCACCACCACCTTACTTGGATGGGTATAATGGTGTAAATAATATCTATATATGATTATTGTAAAGTGATATCATCGCTCGTGCGTACGTACGGAATACCGTCTCCACGATGTGATGCGACTCGTTCTACATGATATTCATTGCATAATGATTATATAAATGAATTGAATGAATGAATATGATATATATTACACTAATACCATTGTGGAAATGAGGTATCTATAACCTAAATAGAAGAATAAGAATTTATTCGACAAAACACGCATAAGAACAAAAAGTAATTAACACCCGAATAACAAGTAGAAATGAAATATTACTAATAAGAAGCTAAGAATATGACCATATATGATATCATAAAAATAAGTATGATTCTGAAATAAGTCAATGACATTATTTAAATCATTATACAAGAGGTTCGGACACTTACGAAGAAAATCGGACCTAAGGTTCGGACACTTACGAGAAGAATGTTTTTTTAACTTATACGACATGAATGGATTTTTAGAAAATTATTTCCATGAAGATTACTTTACAAGTTTTCAAGTTTATTTTTAATCAAATTCCTTTAGTTTAAAATTATATGACATGTTAAGAAAGGAAAATGTTTTTGAAGTAGAAAGGATATTTTCCTCAAGAATGGAGTTCAAGTGTTTTATCAAAATTATTTTCCATCTAAGATAATATAGGGTTCTGTTTCTATCCCTATTTTTACATTGATTTGATTATTTTATGATGGAATTATTTTTATGACGCCCTTTTATATTATATGGATTATGTTATGATGGCATGATGTTTAAGATTCCCATTTTTATTACATGGGTTATGCTATGATGTATGATTTATGATTTTGTGGAACACATAAGAATGGATTAATTACGAGATGGGTGGGACCTATATCTCCCTCCAATGCATTGGGTAAAGATTTATATCTCATGAGATAGAAATGGCTGGAATGTCAGGTTAATCCGGTTTAGTGAAACAGGACTGAAACGAGGAGTGAACTCGGTTCAGAAATGGACTTTGTCCGCTAAGATAGTCTTGGCAATGAGTATTGACTACTAAGAAATGATTCTATATGATTATGTGTGTATGCCACAAATTTTAATGTTTTAAGTTATTATTATTGGGATTACATTTCAATTCTATGATTTATCCCATGTTATGATCTCTTTTGCAGAATAAGATTTTCAAAATGTTATGTTATTATGAATATGATATGTTTGATATTTCTTTTGTTTACTCTTACTGAGAATTTGAGCTCACCCTTTTGTATGTTTTCTTTCCCTAGGTCAGGAAGAAGGTTATTAAGTAGGATATGCCAAAAGGGAATCTAGATATGATGAAATAAATGGGAGACAACATAAATGATTTATGAACCAGTTGTTTATGTTTCCCAGTTTCTAAAGACACTATACCTATACGGTCCTTTCGTGGTTTTGTTATATGTTGTAATAAGTGTACTTAAATTCTGAAGTAATAACAATGTATGTAAAGTATGGGTCGTTATAGTTGGTATTAGAGGCAAAGGAGGTAGGAATGAATCTGATCCTTGGGAACTATCACATGTGAGCATTGGACGAAGCATGGATCTACACACAAGGGATTCATTAGGAAATGGCTGCCACTGGGGATGGTGGTGTGTCCCGCCTAGGGGGTGTAGCCACCCATGGAGTGCCCTGATAGGTATCAATTATAGTACACTGTAAGTAATTCCAAACCGCTATAGTTGGTATCAGAGGAAAGGTATAGTCAACCTTTGGAAACTAGGATGTGAAAGCCTTAGTAAGAAACCTAAGGATATGTCTAAGCATAGAACACAATCTTAGTGTTTTAGAAATGGCCATGAACAACCTATGATAAGACCTTAAGTGTGAAATTTTATTCTTGATTATGTGGTTTTCCTATTATAATTAGTGTTGCTCACACTATTCTTCTTGGTTTTAGTCAATGGCTGGAACTCGAAGGAACCGTGTTAATACGGAATGCGACGGGAAATGCAATGATTATCCCCCTGAGCAACCAAACGTTATGGGAGATGGAATGAAAAATCTTGTAGCCATGCTCACACAACTTTCTCAAGCTATGAATCATGCAGGACTTCCGAACGAGCAAAGGAAGGAGCAAAATTCTGTTGAATCCTTCATGAAGCAACCTCCACCTTCATTCAGTGAGTCTACCGATCCATTAGTTGATAAACAATGGATTAGTACTACTGAAAATATATTTTCAATTCTTCAATGTTCTAAACATGATAAAGTCATCTTAGCAGTGTATCGTTTGGAAGGAGATGCTGATCAATGGTGGATTCTTATCAAGAATACGAGGCAAAGAGATGAAATTGAGTCCATGGAATGGGACGAGTTCAAGAACTTATTTTTCAATAAGTACTTCCCTCGTATTCTTCGAACAAAGATGGAGAAGGAGTTTCTTGAACTGAAGAAAAAGGATGATGAATCTGTTGGTACCTATAAAGCAAATTTTACAAGACTTGCAAGGTACACTTCTGGTATTATTATCTAACCTGAGAGTAAGATCAATCAATTCTTTAGTGGCTTAAAACCAAGTCTTCGAAGGGCGTTATCCATAAGGGACTTCAATAGTTACGAGGAAATCATTCAATGTGCTATCAAGGTTGAGATGGATATTGGAGTAACCCATAATTCATATGGGTTTGATAAGAAGAGGAAAATGGAATTCAAAGGAAAATCTAAAGAGCACACTAAAAAGAAGATGAGTTTTCCCTTATTCTCAAAGTGTGGAAAGAAACATGGAGGGAGTTGTCTTAAAGGGACAAGTAAATGTTTCAAATGTGGAAAGGAAGGTCATCGGGCATTTGAATGCTGCAGTGATGGGAAGAAGATGTCTAGTGATGCGAACAAAGAAAAGCCTACACAGAATGAACCTCCCACATTTCAATGTTACAAGTGCAAGGAAATGGGGCATTATGCTAATCAATTCCCTAATCCAAGGGTTGTTTATGATGATCGACGTCAACAAACTCTTAAGGCTAAAGACAAAGGAAAGTCACATGCGATTTATATCAGCAATGTGGAGTACGATAACGAAGTGGTGAAAGGTACACTTACCATCCACTCTAAAGTATAAAATGTTTTATTTGATTCTAGATCCACCCACTCTTTTATTTCTGAAGAATTTTCTAAGGGTATCACCGTATTACCTCAACAATTAGATGTCGAGTTAGCTATGACAACCCCTAATGTCACAACAGTCGCATCAAAAGTTTATAATTCTTCTCCAATTGAAGTTTGTGAGAAATTGCTTCCTGAAAATCTTGTGATCCTTCCTATAGTGGAATTTGATGTGATTCTTGGCATGGATTGGATTTATTTATATGGATCTCATATCAATTTCCAAATAAGGGAAGTCACATTTCATATTCCATATCAATCTATGATTGTCTATCGATGCAAGGATGAACATAACCTTACAGTGGAAATTTCTTCCATCTTATGGGTCTTGATTCCACTAAATGAAGGTTATTTATCTCAAATGGTTGGTGAGAAACTCATGATTAAGAATATGCCCATTGTATGGGAGTTTGATGATGTCTTTTCGAATGAATTGCCTGGTCTTCCACCAAATCGTGAAGTTGAGTTTTCAATAGAACTCGTACCAGGTGCTTTACCTATTTCAAGGACACCTTATAGAATGGCCCCAATTGAGTTGCAGGAATTGAAGAAGCAAATCCAAGAGAATCTTGATAAGGGATTCATATTCCCAAGTGCATCACCTTGGGGAGCACCAGTTCTGTTTGTTAAGAAGAAAGATGGATCAATGAGACTCGACATTGATTATCGAGAGCTTAACAAGATCACTATCAAGAACAAATATCCTCTCCCATGCAATGATGACTTATTTGACCAACTACGCAGAGCTCAATACTTTTCCAAGATTGATCTTCGTTCAGGTTATCATCAATTAAGGGTTAAAAGGGATGATATACCAAAGACAACTTTCCGTACAAGGTATGGACACTATGAATTTATAGTGATGCCATTTGATCTTACTAATGCCCCTGCTATCTTCATGGATCTGATGAATAAAGTCTTTAGAGACTATCTTGATCAGTTTTTGGTAGTCTTTATAGAAGATATTCTTGTCTATTCAAAGAGAAAGGAAGAACATGAAGATCACTTGAGAATTATATTGAAGACCCTGAGTTAAGAGAATCTTTATTCCAAATTTACCAAGTGTGAATTTTGGCTTCAAAAAGTTGCATTTTTGGGTCACATAATCTCAAAAGAGGGGATATCTGTGGATCCAGCAAAAACAGAGGTTATCGAAAGATGTTCGAGACCAACAACAGTAACCGAGATCTGAATTTTTCTTGGTTTGGATAGATATTACCAATGTTTTGTGAAATATTTTTCACGATTATCTAATCCACTCACCAGGTTGACTCGAAAAGGAGTTAAGTTCATGGGGATGGAGGAATGTTAAGAGAATTTCAAGGAGTTAAAAAGAAGGTTATCAAGTGCACCTGTACTCACACTTCCTTGTAGTGGAGAAAGGTTTGTGATCTACAATGATGCATCCAAGAAGGGGTTGGGGTGTGTTATTATGTAAAATGATATGGTGATAGCTTATTCCTCACGACGGTTGAAAATCCATGAGCAAAATTACCCAAATCATGATTTGGAGTTAGCTTTGGTAATCTTTGCATTAAAGATTTGGAGGCATTATCTTTATGGAGAAAGGTGTGATATTTATTCTGATCATAAAAGTTTAAAGTATATTTTCACACAAAAGGAGCTGAATATGCACCAATTAAGATGGTTGGAGCTGATTAAGGATTACGACTGCTCAATTCATTACCACCCAGGGAAGGCAAACAAGGTGGAAGACGCATTAAGTCGACAGGACCATGATAGCTTATCCATGATAAGGATCACAAAAGATCCAATATTTATGGATTTAAAAAGGATGGATCTTGGAATTATAATGGAAGGGTAAAAATCGTATCTTTCTCAAATTAATGTTCAACCATCTATACATGTGAAGATTAAAGAGGCACAGAAAGAAGATGTAGAGTTACAAAAGAAGGTGATAAATGTTCCTGAATTCAACCTTGATTGTGATGGGATAATAAAGTTCAGGAATCGGGTTTGTGTTCCTCCCATCCCCGAATTAAAGAAGGAGCTGCTGGATGAGGCTCATAGTTCTTCATTCTCTATTCATCCTGGAAGCACGAAGATGTATAGAGACCTGAAAGAGTACTTCTGGTGGGATGGCATGAAAAGAGATGTTGCTGAATATGTCTCTCGATGCTTGGTTTTTCAGCAAGTTAAAGTTGAGAGACAAAAGTCTAAGGGGATGTTACAACCATTACCCATACCTAAATGGAAATGGAAAAACATCACTATGGACTTTGTCACTGGACTTCCTAAAACATCCAAAGACAATAATTCTATCTGTTTCATAGTTGATCGTCTTACAAAGTCTGCACACTTCATTGATATTAGAGAGGATTTCTCTCTGGATTATCTTTCCAGGATATATGTAAAGGAAGTGGTAAGATTTCATGGAGTACCACTTTCTATTATATCTGATCAGGATCCGAGGTTTACCTCAAAGTTCTGGTGAAGTCTTCAGCATACTCTGGATACAGAGTTGAGTTTCAACACTCTTTATCATCCTCAGACAGACGGTCAGTCTGAGAGGACAATTCAAACTCTAGAAGATATATTGAGAGCTTGTTCTATGGATTTCAAAGGTGGTTGGGATCAACACCTACCTTTGGTAGAATTTTCTTATAATAATAGCTTTCACTCCAGTATTCAGATGGCTCCTTATGAAGCTCTCTATGGAAAGAAATTCAGGACTCCAACTTTCTGAGATGAATTTGGGGAAAGAAAGCTATTATGACCTGATCTTGTTGATGAGATGGCAGAAAAGGTCAGATCTATTCAACAACACATTAGAGCTGCTCAGAGTCGACAAAAAAGTTATGCTGAAAACCAAAGAAAAGACCTAGAGTTTGAAGTGGGTGATAAAGTTTTCTTATGAATATCTCCTTGGAAGAGAGTAATGAGATTTGGAAAGAAGGGAAAGGTGAGCCCTAGATATATCGGTCCTTTCGAAATACTAGATCGTATTGGGAAGGTAGATTACCGATTGTAGCTTCCACCGAATCTCTCCCAAGTTCACGATGTGTTCCATTTATCTCTACTTAGAAAGTACATACCTGATCCTTCACATGTACTCAGCTCAGAAGTTGTACCGCTGGAGCAAGATCTTTCTTATGAAGAATAGCCGATAGAGATTCTGGATCGTAGCGAAAAAGTCCTACAGAACAAGACCACTCTCTTGGTGAAAGTTTTATGGAGGAACCACCAATTATAAGAAGATACATGGGAGCTTGAGGATATGATGAGGGAGAGGTATCCTCATCTATTTGTTACAAAGTGACCAATTTCGAGGGCGAAATTCATTTTAAGGGGGGTAGAATGTAACACCCGAGACTTTTATGAGAAATATTTTGTTTTTATGTTATATACATCAGCAAAGGAATATTTCACTACACACAACACTATCTTGGATTTCTTTATACGCAATCGCGACCTTCCTCGATAGCTTGCGTCGTATGCAATACCGAGTTTCACTAAACAACGATATGCTATTAAAATATTATTAAAACTAGCCGTTATGGATAGTAATACCCACTTTTTGAAATTTTTTAAATTTTATTTTTCAAAATGGACTTCATTTTTGGATTCAGAATATCAAAATTAGCCTAGGGTGAAATTTTGGTATTTTTCTGAAAACTTTCAATTTTTGATGAATAGTGAAAACACTGAGTTACTATTTAAAAACCGACTTTTTATTTAAACAATTATTTATTTTATTTAAATTTATTTTAGGTCAAAATTGATACATAATACCTATATAAGTTCAATGCAATTCATTGGAGTCATTTTATAATAATTTTAGATATATAAAAATTTTATCGAACTTTTCACCGTCTTTTACCCACCTCCTAGGAGAATTTGCAAATTTACATAAAAATTAATTTTACCGCTTCTGTGAGTGGAATTTTAAAAATTCGAGAGACACAGTTAATATCAGGGACTAAAATGTGGTTCAATGAGATGAAAATAATTTTTGGTGAATAGTAACTTTTTACTTTTTTTTACCACGGTTAAAAGTAAATAGGGTAATTAAGGGTAAAAATGATATTATTATTACCCTAACATATGTCCTAATTCTATTGGATAAGTTTAATTAGACCACAAAAAACCTTAGGAATAAAATATGATCATTTAGGCCCACTTGGATTAGATTAGGATATTTATTATTAATTTATTTAAATAAGGGTTAAAATAGTTAAAATCAAAGTTTAATAACTAAATCATTTTTAATATAGGGTTGTACATAAGATACATTCGACTATAAATATTCATTAGAAATATAAAAAAATTTACTACATAATGGTATTTTATTTGTAATTTGTATACATTAAATAATTTAATTTATTTATGACACAATGATGATGCAGTAATTATATTATTAATGAAATATTGACATAATTGATGTTATAAATACCCAAATAAATGTAATTTGAGACTTTTTATGAATTACAATAATTTTATATGTTAATATGACATGTAATTATTTATTTAATTAACTTTTTTCGAACTAATATTTCTGTTATGATTTTCACAAAAATCAATTACCAAATAGTGTCAAAATTGACATAAAATAGTTTTTAAAACAAATATTATATTATTAATTGTTATTTTATTCCTAAAAATATAAGGTTATGCCAAATGACTTATATAAGGTTATATATATTAATAATAAGAAACTTGGTGTTCTTTTGGCTTGTTATAGTAAGTTTATTAACCTTATAGTGTAAGAAAACAAGAAGACACGGTAAAAGTTAAATTATCTAACTTAAAGTTAAATCTAAATGATAAGTTTAAAATAGATAACTAAACTTGTCTAAATTATATTGGATTAGAGTATTTCGACACATACCCACCTTAGCTTAGAAATGAATCAAATTGGAGCTATTAAAAACCGAATATGACTTTATAATAAAATAATATTTTTGGTTTTTCCAAAGGTGCCCCTCTCATCCCTTATAAAAAGGCACCTCCTTCCTCTCCTCCTCACACCACTTTGAGCCTTCAAGCTCGACCAAAACCTGCCAATTTCTCTTATAAACTTTCCTAGAAACATCCTAGAGGTCCTGGTCTTCTTCAAAGACCAATTTTAGTGCCCTAAAAGGAGGTCTCAAAGAGGCACTTCAAAGAAGAGGTAATGTCCGTTACCGATTCTTTCAACTTTATTTCTTATTCCACTTCTTCTTATTCAGTTGTTTCATTATGTAGTAATAACATCAGTATCACTCATATACTGATATTTTATTATAAGTATGAAACAACCCTATTTCACCATCTATCCATCCTACGGAAAACGAAATCACCGCGCGTGCGTATGTACGGAATACCGTCTCCACGCCGTGGTGTAATCTATTTTTCACCACCACCTTACTTGGATGGGTATAATGGGGTAAATAATAACTATATATGATTATTGTAAAGTTATATTGATTATTAAATTGTATACATACACTCCAATACAATTCCATGATCATGGGAACAATATCATCGCTTGTGCGTACGTACAGAATACCGTCTCCACGATGTGATGCGACTCATTCTACATGATCTTAATTGAATAATGATTATATAAATGAATTTAATGAATTAATATGATATATATTACACTAATACCATTATGTAAATGAGGTATCTATAACCTAAAGAGAAGAATAAGAATTTATTCGACAAAACACACATAAGAACAAAAAGTAATAAACACCCGAATAACAAGTAGCAATGAAATATTACTAATAAGAAGCTAAGAATATGACCATATATGATATCATAAAAATAGGTATGATTCTTGAATAAGTAAATGACATTATTTAAATCATTATACAGGAGGTTTGGACAATTACCAAGAAAATCGGACCTAAGGTAAGGGAAATTATCACAATCTCATTTTTATCCGAGATTGTTTATACTTCAGAATTTACTGGGGCATATTTATCATCCACATCCATGTTTCTTCAATATGTAATATTATTTCTATCCTCATAAAATTTTTTAAATCCAATTTTACTCTTCGCTGAGTTTTTAGTAAAATATATGAAAGGAATCTTTTGTCATTTTTCGTACGAGGTACTTTTTGACTTTTCCGGCCAAAGTATGAGAAGAATGTTTTTTTAACTTATACGAAATGAATGGATTTTTAGAACATTATTTCCATGAAGCTTCCTTTAAAAGTTTTCAAGTTTATTTTTAATCAACTTCTTTTATTTTAAAATTATATGACATGTTAAAAAAGGAAAATGTTTTTGAAGTAGAAAGGATATTTTCCTCAAGAATGGAGTTCAAGTGTTTTATCAAAATTATTTTCCATCTAAGATAATATAGGGTTCTATTTCTATACCTATTTCTACATTGATTTGATTATGTTATGATGGAATTATTTTTATAATGTCCTTTTATCTTATATGGATTATGTTATGATGGAATGATGTTTAAGATTCCCATTTTTATTACATGGGTTATGCTATGTTGTATGATTTATGATTTTGTGGCACACATAAGAATGTATTCATTATGAGATGGGTGGGACCTATATCTAACTAAAATGAATTGGGTAAAGATTTATATCTCATGATATAGACATGGCTGGAATGTCAGGTTAGTTCTGTTCAGTGAAACCGGACTGAAATGAGGAGTGAACTCGGTTCAGAAATAGACTTTTTCCGCTAAGATAGTCTTGGAAATGAGTCTTGACTACTAAGAAATGATTCTCTATGATTATGTGTGTATTCCACAAAGTTTCATGTTTTAAGTTATGATTATTGGGATTACATTTCACTTCTATGATTTATCCCATGTTATGATCTCTTTTGCAGGATAAGATTTTCAAAATGTCATGTTATTATGAATATGATCTGTTTGATATTTCTTTTGTTTACCCTTACTGAGCATTTGAGCTCAACCTTTTGTATGTTTTATTTCACTAGGTCAGGAAGAACGTTATTAAGTAGGATATCCCAAAAGGGACTCTAGATATGATGAAATAAATGGGAGACAATATAGATGATTTATGAACCAGTTGTTTATGTTTCCCAGTTTCTAAAGACACTATACCTATATGGTCCTTTCCTGGTTTTGTTATATGTTGTAATAAGTGTACTTCAATTCTGAAGTAATAATAATGTATGTAAATTATGGGTCGTTATACTTATACTACTATCATGACCTTTTTGACACTAAGGATCCAATAGATGTTATCCCCAATTCCATAACTATATCTCTAGATGTTTAATGCTATGGTATGAGAAAATAGATAGAATTAGATAAAATTTCACAAGGATATGAAAAATACTAATTTTCTTTAGATGAGGTAAAGTAAGAAGAGATAATTATGATAGGTCATTAAAGGAAAGAGGGGCCAAATCACACTATTAAACAATTTTTGGTGTCTCTAGCAAGACAAATACAATTCTAACCTTCTTTATATAGAAATGTATATAGAAAAAATCTCCTCCATACCCACTATTTTACTAAATCCACCTTGGATGGATCCTACTAATCATTTCTCTCATCATTACTACATGACAAAAATTCTTCAAGAGTTTTATGAGGTAGGTATGATGGACATGTTCATATAGAATAAATCACTATATAAGATATTATTTATTGAGAAACTTAAGTGTGAGGTTTATAAGTGGGATCATTCCATTATCTTTTCTAGAACCCACAAGTCCTACCATTAGATTAAATATTTTCACAAGGTCAATTTTATGTCACCATCTATCTACATACATATTTTAGGTAAACATTACTAATCACTCCATATTATTCCTTCCATATGAGAGAGATAAATTAAATATTTTTTTAGTTCACAATGTGAAATTGAAAAATACTCTAGAGGTCCTCCCAAGATTATTCATTAGAGTCCCTCCTTATAAAAATATGAAGATCGACGTTAAATTTGTTTCCTTTAGAATTGATTTAGAAATCAGCATCCATAGAGCCCCTCCCCCTTCTAATTTCTAATTTAGTAAGCATGATGGTCCATTAAAAGGTACATGTTATGGTGGTCATCCCAATGATATTATATTAAAATGAAAAAGGTGACTTTCCCTTTTTTAAAATGTAATAAGAAACAACATTGGTGGTCATTCCAAGAGTACTTATCATGAAAAACCTCCCCATAATAACAATTATAGCTCACATGAAGATTATTACCATAATAGTAATAAGAAATATGACCATCTTGAAGGTCCCCCTCAGTATACACATCAAAAAAGTAATCCATGTGTTAAAATATTTTTCTAAGATGGATGATTCATCCATGTCTATGATCATGAAAATTTAAATCATTGATCTCCTCCCCATGGGAATCAACATGGAGGTACACTTTATGAGGGAAATCATAAAATCAGTAACAAAGGATATCCTTATCATGCACTAATTACATATGTCCTACCAATTATAATATTTATAACTAATATATATATATATATATATATATATATATATCTTCCCCATAATTAAACATCTAGTGGACAGGAAGGTACACCTGTATTGAAAGACAAGAAATCATTTATCATGAATGCCCTTCCTATAGTGGACAACATGGCGTCAATAGAGGCCACCCCATGGTATGTATTGTTAACGCCCTCCTCCCATAAACATATATAATAAAATCAAATCTTATCCCTATATTTAAAATTTCATGGCTATATTGTTTTCATGTGGTTTCAACAATAACTATACCAGCTACACAATTTCCCTACTATAAAAAGGAAATTGTTCATGCTAACCAATTGTTGTGTGAAATAGTAGTCATCATCAATTCCTATAATACACTCAATACTCAATTATATAGTTGGAGATATTTGAACTAATCCCATATAACATGATATATTATTTGAAATTTGATATTTATGTTTAGAACTAGTTTATATACCATTCACTGATTATATGGAGTATTCTAATATTATATGGGAGAAGAAGGCTATTAACAAATTCCATGTCATGGTTTAGTAAATTTCTATGTCACAACATATCATTTTCATGATTATTGAATAAATAAATATATATAATACCTTATCCATATTCTATGGGTTACATTTAACCTTATTAGGTTAATAATTTTTTTTTCTGTGGGGTACACTGGTCACATTAAACTATTGTAGGAATTGTGTCACTAACTTGATATTTCCAAACTTCTTATGGCATGGAATCCAAAATCTTACATATTGTGTGAGGACCTCCTAAGAACCTATATAAATAGAAACAACACTCATTATCGAATAAACAATGAATCATCCCCATGTGTGTTTATCAAAGGGTTGGTAGAATTTAAAATATTTTACTCCCCCATAACCTTCCACCACCATTATCTTTGTAAATATATTTATATAATTCTCTCTAATAATCATTTTATTTAACAAATCTATGTGTGTATAACAGTATAATAAAATTATAGCATTTATAAAGTGTAAAAACAATGCACTGAGTTAGAATTAGTAATTGTTAAACTGTAGTATCAAGCTATTATGAAATTATTTAGGTAAAAAAAACAAAGGATATATAAAACTATCACTCATAATTTTACTTTTGTGATGAGAATAATTTTTTTTAAAAAATCATAAGATATGTTACATTATCTAGTTATAAGGATATAATCCATGATTGTGAATAAAAGATTATTACTACTACAATATTCTATTTTTAAACCATTCTGACAAAGTTAGGATAATTTTTACAATAATAATCTATGGGATCATCACTAAAATAAAGATACAACTGAAGAAATTATGAATATAAATTGGGAAAATAGTATTTAAGTGACTAGGGAAGCTCTACAATAAAATTTATAGTCATCTCCACTAACCATTCACGAATCAACCCCACTATTTAGATCATGTTAAAAAAAATTCAAAAGATTATCTAATGATCCCATTTTCTAAGAATACTATAACATTACCACATTAAAACATCCAAAAGAATAGTTTTTTCCTCATTGGGACCATTATAATAAATCCACCAACCATGTAATAATAAATAATGAATATGAATGTTCCATTAATGTATATTGGGAATTCTATGAGTCCAAATACATTATAGAAATGAAGTAGGATATAATTTATTCTATAGGATTCATTTCTGAAAATATAATTAATAATGAACTCACTGATGATGCTATTCATTATATGTAAAATAAAAAAAATGGGGAAAGTACCCTTCATATACATCTGTCACATAGAAATATATAATATAGGTGTAAGCATAAGAAACTAGGGTAAAGTTTATCATTTGGGATATCATACTAACATTTTATTACCAACTACATTATGGTATAGTGAAAAATATAAATTAAAGGGAATAGATATATCAACAACCCATACCCAAACCAAGGTGTTGAAATTATTTTAATATAATAATTAATTTCTTACAATGAGGAAATGATAGATTTTATCAAGTGGATTACTATAGAGTTACTAAAGTAATATAAAAAAGGATAAAAATAATTTTCAAGTTGATATTAGGACTCCAACAAATGATATTCTTTATAGTAAAATATTTATTAACCCATGAAATAAATTCCTTATCATCCAATCAATCAGGGACCACAAAAACCTATGTAGTTAATTGGAACCATGGTTGATCACCAGGAGTTTCTTCTATAGTTCTAACAATAATAATAGTCTTAACCATATAAATCGGCATTATATAATGTATGTTATTAATAATAGGATAAAAAACACACCTAATAAAAGATAAAAAAATTCATCTAGGGAAAAATTCATACAAGGGGCAACATTAGAAGTAAAAATATTTCATGTTACCACCAATCAGTCAAAGGATATTAAATGAATACATGATCCAATGCATTTAGTGTGTTATAAAACAAATTTTTATTGAATATTTTGTTGATAATAAATTATATAATTTCCTCACATTGCGGTAAATGTGTTCATTTATGAAATATTTGGGATTAGATCATTAATTTGAGAATTTGATGAAAATTCCAGTTTTACCCTTTAAAATTCACTGTAGCATTTCAGACATAAATATTTTTATATGTATTATTTGAACATAAAATCTTGTAAATATATTATTGAATTAATAGGATACAACTTTCATTCTGGATATTAGAGCTAAATCGTGCATTTGATGGGTGTAAAGGGGCCATGAAGTCAAAGATGGGCTGGACCCGCTAGTTTGGAAATTAGTTATGTATTTGGGACATATCTTCTTAATAAAAGCTTGGATTTAGCGAAAATTTCCAGATACATGCTAGGACCCAATTCCACACATTTCATACTTTTGGAAGGACATCTGAAGAACTCGTTTTAGAGGTAAAATAGGCATTTCAGGTTGGCTTAAATTATTTGGACGAATTTCCCCATTCACACTTAAAACCACTTGAAACCTAGCCTTCCCTCCTCTCTATAAATATGATTTTTCTCATTTCTAGGGGTTGGGACGTTAATTAGGAAGTTTAGGCTAGAGGAGAAGTGGATACACTCTAATTATACAACAATTTCAACAAGGGTATATCTTTAAGCAAGGATCCCTTCGACGTAGCCTTCTTCTTCTTCTTCTTCGTGTTGTAATACTTTTTTTTTGCGTAATAAACTCCTTGATTATTCTTTAATTTATTATATTTTACTATATTTTGTTCACTTATATTCCTAATTAATCTTCATATTTGGACTCTAATTCAAGAGTAGAAAAAATATTGGGTTATACCCTTTCTAAACTCTTGCGAAAGCAAAACATTTCTACGATGACTACGCTGTCCATGAAAGTGTAGTTTTCTTAGTAATCGATCGAACTCTTACCTTATTAATTAATTTATTTTTAATCAATGAGATAGTATAATTCATTTAATATTATATATTAATCATGTTTTTAATTTTAATAAATCTAATAAAGCAATTGAACAATTAACACAAAACACACGTGGTTGAGTATTGTGTGAATTGTGAGAGCGTGATCTTAACCGGTAATACAGGACCACATGAGATCAGTTTATAGAGTTAAAATATAATACTTAAACTCAGTTAATCCTCATTTTAAGAGTATAAATGTTCCCTAATTTACCACTGACCATAAGCTATCCTTAGAACATTAATCAAAGCAGGGTGCTGTGATTGCATGTTTCAAATCTAGCCTAGGGCTTAATTAATTCCATCTTGGTGGTTAAGTTAATTCTTATAGGGTTAGAGGGTTAACATATTAAGAGATCATAATTAAGTGTATATTTATTAAAATTATAATGATAAATAAGTAAATTACTAGGTAGAGTTAGATCGCTTACGCCTTTTAAAATATTTTCTAAAAAAAATATATTCTTGTTGTGTCTTTTTAATCGAACTTCATTTCAAAAATAAAAACAAAAAAAAATGAAATATTATTCTAGAATAATTATTCTAGTTTTATAAATAATAAAACCCCCCATATTTTTAATTAGTGTGTTTAAATTATTTTATTTTATTTTTAAAATACCTTTAATATGTTGTCTTAAATTACTTCCTCCTTTGAGAGACGACTTTAGTCAGTCACTCTACTACACCTAAATAAACTAAAACTGAACATCATTTGAAAGCACCCATGATAGTGCCTTTCAAATTAGAACCATTTCTAGGGAGACAAGTAATTATTTCAATCAATTAGAGGTATTTATTTTATTTTACATTTTATTCTCTTCTTCTCTTATTTCTTTCTTCTTTACCAAATCTGATTTTTTTCTTCTTCTTATTTTTGGACCATCAAATCAAAATTCGAATTTCTATTTTGGTAAAATTTCCTTATTTTTTTATATTATTTATGAAAAATAATAATTCCATGGATTTTTTAGATCTTGACCCTAAGATTGAATGTAGACTTTGGGCTCAAATCTAACATTCTCAGTCTATAGGAAGTTTCAACATTAAACCAGTTAGAGAATTTCTCCATTCCGGGAACAATGAAATTGGAAACACTTCAATATAAAACCTAATACAAGAACCAATGTATGAAATTAATGTAAATGAACTTAATATAACCATTCTATAATTGTATGGAACTGATATTAACAATCAACCAAATTGTATTTCATACCCAAATCTCGAATCGAACTTTGAACTGAAATCTGTATTAATTCAACTTCTTCCAAAATTTCACAGATTATCTGGTGAGGATCCAAAAAAACGTTTAAAAAAATTTAATGTGGTTTTCTCAACCCTTAAAACAATAAATATCTCTGAAGATAAAATAAAATTAAGAGCATTCCCATTTCCACTTGATAGAGCTTCAAAGGATTGGATGTATTATTTACAACCTGAAAATGTAACATGTTGGAACGATTTGAAACATATTTTCTTAAAGATATTTTTCTAGCATTAAGTACCACTTCTATTTGTAAGGATATCTCAGGGATCAAGAAATCACAAGGGGAGTCAATGTATGAGTATTGGGAGTGATTTAAGAAGTTGTGCGTAAGCTTCCCACATCACCAAATCAGTGAGAAACTCCTCATTGAGTACTTATAAAGGACTCACACCTTTGGAGAGGAGCATGGTGGATTCCACAGTTGGAGGAGAATTGGTGGAAAAGAGACCAGTAGATGCACGCGTATTGATTTACAAGATGGCCCAAAAGACCACCCAACCGACTGTTTCCCCCAATTAAAAGAGACAAAGGATTGCGCTGTAATATTTTCTAGGAGAACATATCAGCAGCAAAAACAACCACATCCACAAAAGAAATTTGATTCCTTTTCACCAGCATACAACCAATGGTGGAAGGATCAATCAGACATGAGTTATGACTCTGGAGAATAAAAAAGGCCCCCATTTCAACAAAACTTCCAACAGCCTCCACCTTACCAACAGGGTTTCCAACAACCCCAAAAGAGATATGAAGCTCAAGCATCAATGAGTCAACACCAAGGTAATCCACAAACCAATGTAGATTCTAACACTGATGACCTTTTGAAAAAATATGTTCTTAATCAATAGAATGAGTTGAAGAGTCAAGGTTCAGAGTAGAGGGAGTTGAAGACACAGATGAGCCATATTTCCACCACCCTCCATGAACTGGTAAGTAAGAACTCCAGAAATATTCCTTACCAACCCACTCCAAATCCCAAGGGGAATGTCAGTGCCATCAAATTGAGAAGTGGGAAATAAAAAACTGATACATTTGCACCTATCGTTCCACCAGGATTCACCTCAAATACGGAAAAGCCCCATTCAAAACTAGCTGATGAGAAACCTAATGAGAGAGATAAAGGTAAGTAAAAGATTAATGATGTTCCTAAAAAAACCCTTCCATTTCCAAATAGAGTTGTTCAAACCAAAAATATGGTTGAAGAGGAAATGTAAAAAGAGGTTTTGGACACATTCAAGCATGTGAAGATCAACATCCCTTTATTTGAAGCCATTAAACAAATCCCAAGGTATGAAAAATTCTTAAAATAACTTTGTACCAATAAAAGAGTGATCTAGGGAAATGAGAGGATCAATCTTGGAAGGAATGTGTCAGCACTCATTACACCAACTCAAGAAATTCCAACAAAGTTTAGGGATATGGGTACATTCACTATACCATGCACTATAGGGGATTTACACTTTTCTGATGCTTTATGTGATTTATGAGCTTCTATAAATGTGATTCCTCACTCTGTATTCTCTTCTTTATAGGTTGGTGAGTTGAATACCATGAGATTAGTGGTGCAATTGGTGAATAGAGCTACGAAATATCCAGTGGGACTTCTTGGGTATTTACTTGTTCGGGTAGAAGACATGATATTTTCATCATATTTCTATGTGTTTAACATGGAGGATTATCAGGTAAGTTCTCATGCTCCCATTATATTAGGTAGACCCTTCCTCAAAACTAAAAAAATCATCATAAATGTCAATGAGGGTGCACTTTCCATGGATTTTGGAGATGAAGTTGTGATATTTAATGTCATGGAATCCATGGAGTACCCCTCAGAAGACTATTCTACTTTTGTTATCTCCCATTTTAAACCACCAAGTAAAAACCACATGGATTTTTATTGTCCTATGCTTAGGGATATTATGAGTATTGGTTCCAGTTTGATGTCGAAGAGAACTTCCAAACATGTTTCTAATACACAATCCTCTCTTGGATTTGATTTTTATGTGGATTCATATACTAATTTTGATCATTTTTCACTCTAATTATGACTTGGCTGTTGAGTATGCTGATGAATTTGATTTTTATTCTCTGATTGTAATGATTTCTATTCTGAAACTGATGGTCTTTGTGCACATATTTCAATTCCTTCGATGTCTCATCCATACACCACCCCCTACACTAGAACTCAAACCATTTCCACCAAATCTCAAAGACTAATACTTTTTGAGTGGTGAGAAATTACCTGTTATCATTTCTAAAAATCCCCCTTTTGAACATGAATATTTTTTTGAATATTTCGAGGGAGAACATCAGGGGAATTGGGTGGACCTTGGATAACATATCAGATATTATCTCCCCCATTCTCATTCATAGGATTATTTTAAAGGATGTGGCTAAACCTGATATATAGCCACAAAGGAGAATGAATCCAGCTCTCTTGTAAGTTATTATAAAAGATGTTGAAAATTGCTCGAGGTAGGAATAATTTATCCCATTTCAAATTCCCAATGGGTGAGTCCTATTCAGGTTATGCCGAAAAAGCTGTGTTACTGTTATTAAAAATGATAAAGATGAGTTAGTTCTAATGAGGGTGCAAAATAGTTGGTATGCATGTATTGATTATAGGAAACTAAATCAGTCCACTCACAAGGACCATTTACCCCCCCATTTATTGATCAATTTTTTGAGAGACTTGCTGAAAAAATACACTATTGTTTCTTGGATGGATTTTATGGATATTTTGAGGTTCCTATCACTCCAGAGGATTAGGAGAAGACAACATTCACTTGCCCATTAGGTATGTTTCCCAATCGAAGAATACCATTTATACTTTTCAATTCCCCAGGTACCTTCCATAGATACATATTGAGTATTGTTTATGATTTTATTGAGACCTGCATGGAGGTATTTATTGATGATTTTACAATGTATGGGTCTTCATTTTATGATTGTATCTTTAGTTTGGGAAAGGTTTTGAATCGTTGTATTGAGAAGAATCTAGTATTAAACATTGATAAGTTCCATTTCATGGTAGATCATGGGATTGTTTTAGGGAATGTAGTATCAAAACATGGGATATAGGTTGATAGATCTAAGGTAGATATCATTTCATCCTTACTATTTCCTTCAAGTGTGCATGATGTTAGATCTTTCCCAGGGCATACATGATTTTATCGGCGCTTCATCAAATATTTTAGTAAGATTTATCTTCTTATGTCATGATTAATTCAAAAGGATTCTGATTTTGTATTTGATGATTCTTACAGGACTTCCTTTTATGAGATAAATAAGTGTCTGACCACTCTACCAATCATGAAGCCACCATAGTGGGATCTTCCTTTTGAGATTATGTGTGATGCCTCCAACTTTGCTGTTGGAGATGTCTTATCTCAGAGGGTGGAGGGACATTCACATGGTATTTCCTATGCATTGAGGACACTGGATTAAACCCAATAAAACTACAAAACCATGGAAAAGTAGTTTCTTGTTGTCATATTTTCTTTAGATAAATTCCATTCATATTTATTGGGCTCTAAAGTAGTTGTTTTTTCAGAACATGATACTCTAAGGTACCTATTGAATAAGCCTGATGCATAGAACATTCTAATCAAATGGATGATCCTTCTTTAGGAATTTGATTTTGAGATAAAGGACAAGAAGGGGTCGGAAAACCTGGTGGCGGACCACATGAGTAGGATTACTCACAAACTAGAGGATGGCACCATGGACTAGGTACCACTTCAGGATACTTTACCTTACGACCATATTTATTCCATATCAGGTACACATCCTTATTTTGATGATTTAGTTAACTACCTTGTTGGCTCTAAAATTCCTACAAATTTAAAGAATCATCAAGTCCAGAAATTAAAGGGTGAGTCTAGATTTTATGTGCGGGATGATCGCTACCTATGGTGCATATGTAGTGACCAAGTTATTAGGAGGTGTGTTCCTAATCATGATTTTGAGTCTATTTTACATTTTTTTCATACAATTACTTGTGTTGGACACTTTGGACACCAAAAGACAGCTAGGAAAGTTTTAGACTCTGGATTATATTTTCCTAGCTTATTCCATGATGCTCATGTGTTTTGTAAATTGTTCTCAAGTTGATAACACATAGGAAAAATTTCTAGGAGACACGAGATGCCTCAATATACCATATTATTCTATGATATTTTTGATGTGTGGGGAATTGATTCTATAGGTCATTTTCCAAGTTCTTTTGGTTTTAAGTACATTTTGGTCATTGTTGATTATGTGAGAAAATGGGTGGAGGCTAAGGCCACCAGGGCTGATGATTCTCATGTTGTAGTGGAATTTGTCAAAGTACAGATTTCTTTTAGGTTTAGAGTCCTGAAGGACATCATCAATGATGAAGGGACACACTTTTGAAATCAAATTTTGTCTTCCCTCCTTTGGATGTATGGGGTGACACACAAAACATCAACACCATACCACCACCAAACAAATGGCTAGGCTGAGGTTTCAAATTGGGAGTTAAAACAAAATTTGGATAAAATAATGCAACCAAATAGGAAGGATTGGAGTAAGTTCTTGGATGATGAGATATGGGCTTATAGGAAAACATACAAGACACCCATCAATATGTACCCATTTCATATTTTTTTGGGAAATCTTGTCATCTCCCTGTGGAAGTCGAGCGTCAGGCTTATTGGGCTATAAATAAATGAAACATGGATTTGGCCCAAGATAGAATTCAAAGGAAGATAAAAATTCAAGAGCTTGAGGAGATTCAATTGTCATTATATGAGAACTCAAGGCTCTAAAAGGAAAGATCAAAAGCATCACATGATAGAATGATCCAATAAAGGGAGTTTCATGTTAGAGAGAAAGTCCTTATCTACATTTCACGACTGGAGTTGATTCCTAGTAAGTTTCATTATATATGGTTAGGTACTTATGTTGTGTCTAATTTTTTTATTTATAGTGTAGTAAATATCACACAAGAGGACAAATGAAGAATAATTATAGTCAACAGGTATCGTTTGAAGAAATACATTGAGGGAATTTCTACTAATTCTATGGATTTCATCACACTATATGACCCCTTCATCACTTGAAAATATCATTATGTTCCTAACCCTTTCACTTTTATATTATTTTTCCTATTTAAAATTATTAATTTCATGTGCAAATATCATTTAATGGGTTCAAATTGAGGACAATTCAATATTTCAAGTGTGGGGGAGGGGGAAACATTTTGGGGTAGTTTTTTTAGGATTTTTCATTTTTTGTGCGTTTTCTGTTAAGTTTTATATTAAATTTCCAAAAAAAAACATGTAATATAACATGATCATTTAGATATAGAATATATGGAAAATAAATGTTTTCAAAATTCATTGGTGGCATGATAAGAATGAGAAATATTTCATCATAAAGGGTTGATTTTTATAAAAAATGGATGATGTCGATGATATCATTGGATGTGTCATAATAAAACCTTTTAGATTTTGACGCCATTATTTGTGTTTTTTGTTCATGGTAAATTGTTTTATTTATTTATCCACAAATATTTTCACACAATCAGGACTTTTGAGTTTCTATTATCTAATTGAATGTATATTTCGGGTAAGTAATTATTTTCAGCTTAGAACATGGTCTTTCCATACGTTCATTTCTCTTCCAATCATTTCAATTACTATACCAGATTGACCTATGCATGTACACCTAATATATAATTGTTGTATAACCTCAAATAAAAAAATAATAATAAAAAAAATCAACAAAGAGGGGAGTGATGAAATGTACAACATGTGGGGATATTTAGGCCGAGAGCTCATGGTTTGACTTTTAGAAATGATTAAATGAGTGGGTTTTGGAATTTGATGGCAAAATATGTTGAATAGGTTACATAGAATAAAATCAGGTAAGAAGAAAAGTTTTTATTGATCTGAATATAATAGATAAAGGGTGCAGAGACAAGCTTGAAATGATTGACGCACACACACACGTGAGGAATTAGTGGCATGGTAGACCCCTGACTGGTTTTCACTATGATTAGTGTTATTAATCTCACTAGATTTTGTTTTGACCCAATTTATGAGTAAATGACTTAAATATTTATTGATATTGACTTTTTATGAGATTCATACTTTGCCTATATTTCCAATGTGGATTGAGGAGTATGAATATGCATATCTTGTCACAATTTTTTGGAATACAGGATATGAGGTTTTTCCTAGGAGTGAAAAATGATAAGTGTGGAGGAGTTGAAAAACCACATTTTTATTTAATATTTTATTGATAATAAATGATATAATTTCCTCATATTGTGGTAAATGTGTTCATTTATGAAATATTTCGTATTATATCATTCATTTGAAAATTTAATGAAAATGCCATTTTTACCCTTTAAAATTCACTATAGAATTTCAAAACATAAATATTTTGATATGTATTATTGGAACTTAAAATTTTGTAAATATATTCTTGACTTAATGAGATACAACTTTCATTCAGGACATTGGAGTCTAATCGTGCATTTGATGGGTGTAAAAGGGCCATGAAATCAAAGATGGTCTCGACCCGCTAGTTTGGATATCATTTCTATATTTGGGCCATATATTATTCATCAAAGATTTTATTTGGACCATATTTTTAGAGAATCTTGGGGAACCAATTACACACATTTCATCCTTCTGTAAGGATATCTTAATCACATTTTTTATAGGTCAAAAGGCGGTGCAATTTGGATTAAAATATTTGGACAAATTTCCCCATTCAAACTTGAAACCACTTGTTACCTAGCCTCCCATCCACTATATAAATATTTATTTTTATCATTTGGAAGGTTTGGGACATGCATTAGAAAGTTGAGTTCATAAGATAAGTAGATAAAATCCAATTATCCAACCATTTAAAATGAGGGTATCTCTTTAATAAAGGATCCCTTCGATGAAGCCTTCTTCTTCTTCTTCGTGTTGTAATAATTTTGTTTGCGTAATAAACTCCTTATTTATTCTTTAATTTATTCTATTTTAATATTTTTTCACTTATCATCCTCATTAATCTTCCTATTTGGTATGTAATTCAATAGTAGAAACAATATTGGGTTATACCCTTTCTAAACTCTTGCAAAAGAAAAACGTTTCTATGATGACTACGCCACCCATGGAAGTGTAGTTTTCTTAGTAATCGATCAACCTCTTAACTTATTAATTCATTTATTTTGAATCAATGAGATAATGTAATTCATTTAATATGACCTATTAATTGAGTTTTTAATTTTAATGAAACTAGGAAAGAAATTTAACTATTAGCACAAACCACGCGAGGTCGAATATTGTGTGAATTGTGAGAGAGTGATCTTAGCTGGTAATACAAGACCACATGGGATCAATTTTTAAAGTTTGAACATAATAATTAAACTCAATTAATACTCATTTATAGCGTAAAAATGTGACATAATTTACCACTGACCATAAGTTATCCTTAGAACATTAATCAAACAGGGTGCTGTGATTGCATGTTTCAAAGCTAGTCTAGGGTTTAATTAATTCCATCTCGGTGGTTAAGTTAATTATCGTAGGGTTCAAGGGTTAAAAAATTAAGGGATCATAATTAAGTGGATATTAATTAAAATTATAATGATAAATAAGTAAATTAAGAGGCAGAGTTTGATCTATTACATCTTTTAAAATATTTTCTAAAAAAACATCTTATTGTTGTGTCTTTTTAATCAAACTTCATTTCAGAAATAAAAACAAAAAAATGAAATCTTCTTCCAGCATACTTATTCCAGTTTTATAAATGATAAAAAACCCCATCCTTTCAAGTAGTGTGTTTATTTTATTTTATTTTATTTTCAAAATACCTTTAATATGTTTTCTTAAATTACTTCCTCATTTGAGAGAAGACATTGGTCAGCTACTCAGCTGCACCTAAATAACCCGAAACTGAACATCATTTGAAAAATCCCACAACATCGCCTTTCCGTGTGGATACCACATGTTGAGTGGTAAGATTTAAATAATCACTATATGAATATGATGAATGAAAACATTATAATATTAAATGGCACATGAAACCTATAGAAATATCTTACTTTATTTTCATCCTCGTGTGGATCAATGTTACAGAAATTAGAATAATAACATTAAACTAAACATAAATGATTCATGAAAATAGTAGAATATCCCACATTAGTGTAACATAAAAACCCCAAATATTTTTATATTACGAAAGGTGAATATCTCAAAAATAAATTTCATATCCTTTAATGTTCCTCTATTAAGAAAATAAGAATATATGATCTTGCTAATTACATGCAATGTTAAAATTAATTAGTCACAAAAATTATTACTATATTGAATATTCTAACAAATTAAATGGATATAAAACCCCCCTTTTTTATCTTTATGAAATATATATAGACAACCTATAATATTAATTTTTGGAAACACTCACTCCATGAAATTATCCTAGTGGATGTTGAGATTTTCTTACGGCTAAAAAACATCAAAAAGATTCTATATAGAGAACTAAAATGATATCTAAAAAACGGACACCATAACTGTAGATACCGCAACATTTTATACATATATACTAAATTTAATTATTATAATATTCATTATATATCAATAAGAAATATTCCAAAACTGTAACGAATTATTTTATTTTCAAACTTGGAATCATAAATAACTAGTACATAAAATATCTATATCATTTCCCACTGTGTTCTTCAAAATTAGAACTCTTCATAGTCATAAAATATACTAAAAATACCCCCAAATCTTGGGGGATTTAAATATATGAAATGAAAAAATAATATTATTTGTAACTGTAAATATAAAAGGAATATATTAATGATCATAGAGAGGACTATGATAAGAATAAGTGTTTGAGGACATTGTATAAAAAAAATCATACCTAGAAATCAAAAGATCATAATAATTAAATGTGATGTGAAGTTTTACAAATAAAATGATAAAATATCATTGAGTGTAGTATAACACCATAATATTTCACAGTATTCCCCTTTTTAAATTTAACTTCTATGATAACTTATTATATAAAAAACACTCAGATTAAACAAATGATTAAATATTATTATTTAATTACGATAGTTACCACATAAACATTGAAATGGAAGGAATTAATGAGATTAAGTAAATTATAAAAAATTTAATTTACACATGTTTATAAAATTAATTCATTTCTTTCTAATTAATTATAAATTACAATAAAAACCAATTGAAGATAAAGTTTTTATTTTTATAAAAAACTATTTGTATGGCTATAATGGAATTTTATCATGATAAATTAAATTAATTACTATTAGTGTAATATATTAATGAAATTTATTTGTTACATATTCAATAAAATATTTTTAAATTCAACCAAAAATTTTGATACTCATAAGATAAGAATAAATCCAATTTTAATCATAAAAAAGATATATTTTAAAAAATGAAATTTTACATCCTTTTAATGGGGAAGTTGTATTAAATGTAATTTTTTGTCACATTTATAAATTATATTTGTAAAAAAAACTTCATTTTTAAAATTGGAATGTCAAAATTATCTTACGGAGAATTTTTAGTATTCTTCAGAAAATATTTATTTTCCAGTTAATAGAGAAAAATACATATTAAAAAAAACCAATTTCATTATATTAAAGCCTCTTTATGATTTGAATTTTATCTCAATGGAATGTTAAAACTAATTATTTATAAAAATATAACTCATTTCATTTTATTCATCCTTATATATTATTTTGGTATAAGTACATTTTTTGGCTTGAAAATACATTTTCCAACAAAATTATTTTACATTACATTTTAAGGATTATTTTTATATTAAATTCTTAAAGTTATGTCATTTTAATATAGAAAAATGGTTTCAATATTTGGATTTATAAGTTCCAAATTTAATAAAAATTTACCTTTTTTTTCAATATGAATAGCGACCTTGATAATTTGTGCTACCCTCGGTAATTTAGGTTAAAAAAAATAATTATTGTAAAATTACATGAAATACAAATATTATTGGATGATTTATATACTACAATTAATTCCTATTGTTCAAATTTAGGTTATTTAATAAAAACTTTTCCATGAAAATTATTTTGATATTATTTAAATTAAAGAAAATATAAAAAAGTCACTTTCTTTGTCTTAAACATCTCTTACGTGTCAACATGGAGAAAAAGGTTGGTTATGAATATATTTAAGTTTCCATTTTGAACATATTTATTTCATGATATAATTTTATTTTTTATTTTGGTTGACCATTTGGTTGAGGTTATGATATTTATAATATTTTATTTAAAGAAAATTCAAGATGTCATATTCATATTTTTAATAACATGTTAGTTAGAAGATATCTTTGACTATAGATATTATTATGAAATTATAATCATTTATATTATTCATGGTATTTTATTTTTATTTTTTAGTAATTAAATTAACACCATAAATAATTATACAACAATGATGTTGTAATTATTTTATTGATGAAATAATCAAATAAATGATATAAAAATATTAAAATAAATATAATTTGAATCAATTGAGGTTATCTATGAATTTCATGGATTCTTATTACATATTAGTGGTGTATTAAATATTGTTTTTCAAAGTTATATTTCTTTATTATTTTTATTTAGTCCAAAGTAATGAATAGTGTCAAAATTGATACTACTGATATTTTATCAAAACAATATATTATTAAATTCATTAAAAATAATAAAAATATATTAGAATTTTAAAAATTACTAATATTTGGTTAAAAATGTTATAAATTATTTATTTATGGATCAATTGACATTTTATATGTAAAAATTACCACCTTTATTTTTAAATAAATTACTACCATAATTAAAAATAAAATAAGTTATCTAAGGTCAATAAAAAATAAGATTCAAAATAAACAAAAAACATGTCTAATATTTATTTTCTGATGATATTAAAGTAGATATCATCTCATATTATAATCTATATACATTTGGTGGTATTTTAAATGAAAATATAATTATTATAATTTAATATTTCGAGGATTTTCAAGGGTACCTCTCACCTCTATTATAAAAGGAAACTCCATCCTTCATTTTATTTCACTAGATTGCACCTCTTATCTCAACCAAATACTCACCATTTATATTATAAATATCCTTATACATTTATTTTATGCTTTTTTCTTTCCAAAAGACCAAACCAAATGTTCTTAGAAGATATCTAAAGGACGTCCTACGAAGAAGAGGTAATCATCTTTACCGAATAATTCAAGTTTCTTTCTTCCAATAATTCCTATTCATTTTTTGTATCCATAATAATGTAATAAATATATATTAATCTATATTTTGATATTTTATTATGATTATGGTATAACTATATTCCTCATTTTATCCATCTTATAATGAAACAAAATCACATTGTGTGCGTACGTAGAGATTACCGTATCCACACTACAGGGTAATTTCTTTTTTATCACCGCATTACTTAAATAGATAAAATGATGGAAATAATGTATTTAAATGTTGTGAGTAAATGATATTTATTCTTTAAAAATTAATATTCCATACACTTTCTTACCCTTTAACCATTAAGGTAATGATACCGTCGCTTGTGCGTTCAAACGTCCTACCATCTCCACCATGCGATATGATTAATTTTCCATGTTAACCATTCAATAATGATTATAAAAATATATATAATGAATAAATATGATATATATGAACTTAATTGTTTTTTAGATGATGTAACCATATCCTATGCACAAAAATTGGGACATACAGGGCATAACATACAAAAAAAATGATGCAGTTAGCACATGAAACAAGGGTAATAACGAAATATTATTAACAAAAGAGAATTAAAATGATATAAAAGGATAATATATAATATTATAAAGATTAATATGGTTCTATTATAAATTAATAACATGATTTAAACCGTTATGAAGGAGGTTAAAAAATGATCAATCAAGGGAAAGAACAAGGTAAGGATTTCTCATTTCACTGTTACTTCTGTGAGATACTTGCCTTATCTACCACTTATCACTTATGTGTGGAGTATATACTACCCTTTGATATATCATATCATGAATATAATTTTATTTATGGTATTAATTTTTTCATTCTATAATTACTAATTTTATGGGGGATTTGATTCAATTGATTATAAGTAGCAAGGGATTTGTTAACTCAATTTTCATTCAATAGGTTATACTTATATTTCATTTGATTATTTCTTAAAATGTATACTATTTTTACATAAGGGGATTACATTGAATGTTATTTAAATAATTGTGGAATTAATTAAATGTATCTATATTTTAATCAATATATATATATATATATATATTGAAAAGACATGTTTATTCATGAATTAAATTTATCATTTTGATATAAGAGGAATGTGTTGGACATGAAAGAACAACATGTAACATATGTGTAAAATACCCTAGATGAATCAGAAGTCTCATTAGAAAAAATCAGTTAGAGACAAATCCTTCATGTTTCATTCGAATAATAATTAGATTGATTTTTTAACACAGTCTTATAAAATCTTTTGAAAGTCTTGATAGTGTATTTTTTTATGTTCTAGATATATGACGTACAATAATTAATCATTTACTACATTTTAAATTCTGTTATTTTTATCCAAATGATTTTTACCATGATATAATATATGGATTTATTTCATTTTATAGATTAAATTGAACATGTTCAAAGTTATTTAGATTTCCAAATTGATTATAATTATTGATTCACGTTATCTTCCATTGTACCAACCCTTTACTAGACATTTTGGATCACCCTTTTCTTATGTTTATTTTTTCCCAGGTTCCTAAGAATATCATTATGATTGATGTGCATAGTTACTATTAGAGGAATAATTTTGTTTTGAAAGAAAATATATATTTTTATTTTATATCTAAAATTTAATTTGAATTTAAAATATGTATCTAGTTTACCAATGCTACTAATTTAGTTGGTCATTTAGGATGTGATTTCTTGTATCTTCTGCCAATGTAATAATGTAAGGAATCGACTCTAAGCTACCAAGGTCAAGGAATTTATGGCTTCAATTAGAGAAAATTTAGTAGAAATAATGAGAAATATATTTATGAAATCAAAAATTATGTAACCTAACCCTTTGATATATTTTGAGGATAACAATACAAGAATATCCCAAAAAACCTTATTTATGACATTATCTATGCATAAAATTTTAAATTTATGTTAAGTATTTCACTAGTTTTGGGATTATAAATTATGTTTCATAATGATATGATCTAATATAGTGTATTTACTAGTTTATAAATGGAACAACACAATGTAATGGGAGCCTCATCAATCCACATGATCTAAAGATTAAGGTTGATAAAATATTTTATGGTCGTATGATAATATTTTGAATGAAACAAGTCTCCAAATCATTCTCATCATATGAAAACATAGTGTTGTGTGCTAATGAGATAATTAAATAATTTAATAAGTACTATGGATTCATATGGAATCATGAGAACAAGAGTACGTGATGGAAAAAATTTGGATAAAGAAAAGAAGATAAAGATGTATTTTCCCACATGTGATAATTGTTGAAAGAAACACCCTAGTAGTTATTTAAAAGGAATGGGAGTTTTATACATGTGTGGAGAGAAAGGACACTATGCATGTGATTGAAAGGGTAAGGAAAGGGTTTCTAATGTATAATGCTTCAATTTTAGGGAGATGGGACACTATGAAAATTAATGTCTCAAGCATCAAATAAATATACCCTAAAAGAGAACAATTAATCATTGTCAAGCTTATGATACTACCATAGGAAAAGAATAATGATTAATAAAAAAATGTTTGGATACAAGAATTATTTTATTTGAGTATTTAATAAATAATTATATTGTTATAAGGATCATGAGATATATTATAATAGTGCTACGGTACTTATTCTTTAATGAATTTTAAGTATGTGATGAATAACACCAATAATCAAGAGAAGTGATTTAGTTGACAATTTGTTCTTTTTAAAAACATATGAATTGGGTAAGATAACACTAAATATGTGCTAAATTATGAGATAATAATAAATATATGTTAATGGGAATGTATTTGTTACTGTGAATTTGGTTAGTGGTTTGATGGTTTTATTATGCTGTAATAATTAGATGTCTGGATTTAAAGAATATAATCAACAACCTCAGATTTTACTCTTGGAAGCATGCATGTTTTATAAATTTTTAAATTAGATTAAGGTAATAAAATATTCAGTATATGAAAATAAGAGATAAATAATATGGGGAAATATTATGTTATGTTGATTTTTCAAATTTAGTGACCTTCTATAAAAAAATTTGGTCATTGAATTTGGAAAAATTTAATTTGAATGATTCTTAAGGTAATAACTTTTGGAATGAAGTAAGTTAAACTTTTTATATTATTTTTTGAGGTTAAATTATTATTTATCTTATTAGATAACATATTATTACCATTTTTCATTGGGTAATTACTTAGAGGTTGAAGGAATGGATTATGCATCGTTTAATAAAAGCGCTTCATGTATACAATTTTATCTTGAATTTCCATCTTTTGGTTTATAAAATAAAGTGGAGAAGGATTAAAGAACAAAAAAATAATGAGATTATGCATATGAAATGGAAATAAATAAATAAGGTTTATATTGTTAAGTTCTTATCAATATAGTAAAAGAATCCATTAACTCCTAGAAAAGTATTTTTGAACAAAAATGTTATCCGCCTAGTTTTCTTAATAAGAAATAAATTTTCTTTTAACCGATAAAAAATTTATGGTTTCGTGATAGTATAAATTCTAATTACCATTTTCTATATCACTTTACATAAGAACGCGATAGTAATATTTATCTTAGATGATATTGTTTTTACTTAACACTACTATTATCCTATATGGAATCATAGTTTTCTGGTTACTATCACATGGTTCTTTCCCACCATTAAAGATGAAGTTTTATTAACCTTATTGATGACGTGGAATTTAAACAAGGGTATTTTAAAATTAAAAATACTTGATTACCAATAAAATGTTTAAATTTAAAGTAATGAGTTTATTTCAGGAGGGTGGAATTTAATACCCAATGATTTTAAAGTATGTCTCTTTTTAACTTTAACTTCTTTGATAGCTTAAATTACACAAAACAGTGAGCTTAAACAAATTATTAAATATTATTATTTAATTGTGATACTTATCACCTAGCTATTGGAATGGAAGGAATGAATGAGAGTGATTAAATTATGAAAATATATTTTAAGTATTTTTAATAAATTAATTTATTGGTTATCAACTAATTAGAAATGAAAATAAAAACTAATTGAATATAAAGGATGTGTTTTTATAAAAAAAGAATTTTTATGACCAGAACGAAATTTTAAATTAATAAATTAAATTAATCACTACTAGTAAAATATAGTAATTAAATTTATATGTTATATATTCAATCATTTTTTTAAATTAAAATAATATTTATTTTATGCTTAATAAAGAATAAATCCAATTTTAAGAATAAAAAGATATATTTTCAAAAATGTAATTTTACCGCCTTTTAATGGTGAAATTGTTTTAAATATAAATTTTGACACTTTTTAAAATTATACTTGAAATAGAAAACTTATTTTTGAAAATATTATTTTCAAAATTAGATTTGGGTGAATGTTTTTTGTAAATATTTATTTTCTACTAAATAGTGAAAAATACCAATTTTTATTTAATTGTCAATTTCATTATATTTATTCCTATTTATGATTTGAATTTTATCTCTATGTAAATTAAGAAATATTTATTTATAAATAATGTAATACATTTCATTTTACTCATCCATATATATTATTTTTGTATAAGTACATTTTTGGACTTAAAAATAAAGATTTCAATAAAAATATTTTTCATTGTGTTTTGCGAGATTAATTTTAAATTAAATTCTAAAGATTATGTGTTTTGAATATTTAATAATTTATTCCATATTTTTATTCATAGGGTAAAAATTTATTAAATAGGTCATTTTATTTTTTTTTCCAATATGAATAGTAACCTTGGTAATTTTTGTTACCACGGTAAAGCGTAAATTTGGTACTTTAGGTTAAAAATAAATTAATAAAGATTAAATGATTAAAATAAGACTTTAAAAAAAATTATTAGGCAATTAATATTTTTCCATTAATATCTATGGTTCTGATTTTAGTTATTTAATGGACATGTTTCCCTGAAAATGACTTTGATATTTTTTTAAATTAAATAAAACCAAAAAATGTGACTTTTTTGTCTTAAATAAATCATATGTTTCCACATGGGAATAAAGGTATATTATTGTAAATATAATTGTATATTATGAACTTAATAAATTTATTGTTATCATATAAATTTATTTATAATTTTTAGGGACCATTTTGATGAGGTAATGATATTTATAATATTTTATTTAATCAAAGTCAAGATGTCACATTCATATTTTTAATAAATATATATTTTAATAAGGTGTTATTCATAAGATATATCTGAATATAAATATTATTTTTAAATCAAAAATATTTATCTATATATATATATATTATTTTAATTTTTTGTAAAAAAATAATTATATTAAATAATTATACAACAATGATGTAATAATTATTTTATTACTGAAACAATCAAAGAAAGGATAATAAAAAAAATTGAATTAATTAAGGTGATAAAAGAATTTTTTAGAGAATTATGACATATTAAGGGTTTAATATATGTTTATTTCAAATTTATATTGTTCTATTGTTTTTCTTAAGGCCAATGTAATGAATAGTTTAAAAAATAACAATAATGATATTTCTTTAAAATAATATTTTATTAAATTGTTTAAAAATCATAAAAAAATATTTAAAAATAAAATTTTCTATTATTTGGACTAAATTTTCATTAATTATTCATTTATGGACCAAATTAAAATTTATATGTAAAAATTACCACCTTTTAATATTATTTAAATTGTTACCAAGATTAAAATTAAAATAAGTTAACTATGGTTAATCAAAATGACAAGGTTTAAAATAAAACCAAAACATATCTTAATTTTATTTTTAAATGATATTAAAACCTTATATAATCTCATATTATAATCCATCATAATATTTTGGTATTTGGATATGAAATGAATTTATTATAATTTAGTATTTTGAGGATTTCCAAGGGCGACCCTCACCTCAATTATAAAGGGGAACCCCTCCTCCATTTAATTTCACCACCTTGAGCCTCTTATCTCAACCAATTTCTTCCAATTTATCTTCTCCAAATAATTATTAATGTTCTTTAAAATTTTTTCCTTCCGAAATAGAAACCCTATTTTCTTTAAGAAGTGATCTAAAGGATGTTTTCTGAAAAAGAGATAATTAACTTTACCAACTATTTCAAGTTTATTTCTTCACCAACATCCACTTAGAGTGTTGTTTCATTAATAAATTAATATCTACAACATCATCAATATTATTACATGGTATTATGAATATGGTACAATAATATTCCACCTTTTCTACACCTATAATGAAATGAAAACACTACACGTTCATAAGTCTGGCTTACCATCTCCATGTTGTGGTATAATTAGTTTTTCTTCACCACTTAACATGAGTAGGTATAATTTTGTAAATAATACATATATATATTTATAATAATTATGACATGATATTTATTCTATAAAAATTAATATACAAACCACTTTATTAAATTTTAACCATTAAGGGAATGATACCGCTGCTCGTGTGTACGTACGATCTACCGTCTCTTCGACATGATGCGATTTATCTTCCATGTTCACCATTAAAAAATGATTATAAAAATATATATAATGAATAAACACTAAATATGTAATCTAAATATAATTCTAGATATTATGTAACTATATCCTATGCATAAGAATTGGGACCTACATAATGAAACATGGATATAAAAATGAAGTAGTTATCATCTGTAACAAGGGTAATTAAAAAATATTATTAATAAAATAGTAATAATATGATATGATAGGATAATATATGATTTAATAAATATTATTATACTTATTTTATAAATTAAAAAATAAATTAAATCATTATACTTGATGTTAAATAATGTTCAATTAAGGGAAACCACAAGGTAATTATTTCTCGTCTCACTTTTAATTCTGTGAGATACATCCCTTACCCACCACTTATCTATTGTTTGCAATTTATATGCTTAAATTTGATATATCATACCATGTATCTAATTATCATCATGGTATTCAATGTTTAATTTGATAATCATTAATTTTATTGGGAATTCTATTCGACTGATTAAAAGTGGTAAGGGATCTCTTAACTAAATTTTCATTCCATGGGTTAAACTTCTATTTCATTTGATTGTTTTTTAAACCATATACCATTTTTACATATTTTTCTTACTTTGAATGTAATATTAATTATTATGGAATTTATTTTAAGTCTGAATATTTTACTCGATATTGATATTTCTTGAAAATAATTATCTATTCATGAATTAAATTGATTATTTCTATATAAGGGGAATAATTCGGAAATGAAAGAAAGGTTGGGAACTGTATATATAAAATCCCCTCAATGCATCGATAGTCTCATGAGATGAAATTAGTTGAAAAAAAAACCTTCAATTTTTTTTACAAGCATAATTAGATGGATTTCTACCTATATAATTAAACCATATTGAGAAAGGTATTGATAGTATAGTGGTTTATTTTCTAGATACATCACATATAATAAATAAGTATTTCATACATTTAGAATTAAGTTATTTTTATCCAAAGGATTTTCACCGTGAAAAAACCTATGGTTTCATTTCATTTTATAGATTAAATTGAATTTGTTCTCAGTTATTTAGCTTTCCATATTGATTACACTTATTGAATCAAGTTAGCATCTGATGTACCAAATCCTTACTGAGAATTTGAGGTCACCCCATTCTTATGTTTATTTTGAAATGATTTATAAAATTTTTATTATAATTGATACGAAGGGTTATGATAAGTGGAATATGGTGTTCTCAAATAAAATGTGTGTTGTATTCTGTGTATAAAATTTAATTTTAATTTCAAATATGTATCTAGTTTACCATAACTTCTAAACTATTAGGTCATTTAGGATTTAATTTCTTATATATTATGCCAATGTAATAATGTAAGGCACCTACTCTGGGATACCAGGGCTGGGGTTATTATATAAAAAGTCATCAAAATACAATCATGATCTAATGGGACATATTATAAACAGAAAACATAATTTTTTTGACATCGAAATAGGCATCTAAAATCATTCCCTTTTTAGTGATATCTTCCAAGACTATCATAGTGGATTTGGGTTCACTCATTACTCTATAATTTCATTACTTGATGTTAACTATGAAGACAAAATTTTAATAAAAAAATTAAACTGGGTTCTCTCCCCATTTAAGTCTTTATTATCTCATGAGAAATCTATCTTTAACCAATGAATTAGAGGGATATATAATTTAATTCCCATCTTTTACATACTAAAAACCATATATATGTATTCCATAAAATAATAAAACATTAAACATATCATCAAAACATAACCCATGGAAAAGAAATATGTTTAATAAAAATTATATCATCAAAATTAGAATCCATAAAAATATAATATAAATAGGTTGACATTGGATCATGTCCCCAATAAATCATAAGATACATCAAATGATATTGTTATAGATAAACATAATTTTATAATATAACTACAACATTACTTAATTAAAGTAATCATTTTTATATGAAATTACATATTTAGAATCTAAAAATTTCTCAAAAAAATAAGAAACACAATATCATAGAATATATTAATAGAAAATTATAATTTAGTCATTAAATAAAATTTTATTCGTGATTTTTTGGAATGCATTTCATGTAGCGTATGTTAAAACAAAAATACTTTTGACATTTTCTATAAATATTTAAGATTAACACATTTGGAAAACTATAAGAAAAATATTTTTAAACATTACTAAATAAATTAATATATAGGTAAAAATTATTTTAAAAAATATTTGGAGAATAGTAAAAAAATTATTGAAAATATGGAGAATAAAAGCTTCAGGACCAAATCGAAAAGCAAGGCCTGTTTTCCTTAAAAACAATCTCGATGTCTCTTGATTACATAAATAGAGAAAAATGAAAAGAAAATATGTACTGTCCAGAAATAAAAATTGGATAAGAGAATAATTAATATTTTTAATAAATATTTTATATTTTATCCTCATTAAAAATTTAATAATAAAAAATTACGGTGGACATGATATTGTTACATAAAACCCTTACATCGAGTATGTCGTGCTTCATAATTTCTATAGAATCTTGTATAAAAAAGTTATATTTTTTATACCATTGAACCAAAACCATAATAATACCAATTATATAAAATATTATTTATGTACAATATATTATCACCTATTTATTTTCAATTTTATATTAATATCTTCATTTCGAGTGTTAATTGCTTCATTTTTCATGTATGTTTTAGTTTGTAAGTTATGGACCCTACAAATTTTTCTTAATTAATACATATCTAGACTAATATTAATGATATAAATATTATATATAATTATTACAGACTTATTTATTACAATTCATATTAGGTGGTGATGAAAAATAAATTACATCAGTTGATGGACACAGTAATAAATACTTACAAACAATTTATGTGTAAAATTTTCATTTATAGAATGAATTAAGGGTATATGATAATTCACCATTACAAAATAATTATTATATCATAAATAAAATTTCTTCATTAAAAAATTCTTTATTACTATCCATGTAAACTAAAATAATAAACAAATCACATCACTTTGGGGGGATTTCTGTCCACACACACACATGGGCGATGTTATCGTTTACTAAGGGATCGAAAGGTAAGAATTTCATAAAGATATAATGATTATAGTAGCATAATTATGATATAAATAATTTATATAAATAGTAAATCTATCCTTATAAATTTCCATGAAAGGTTGTATTGAAAAATTAATTGTATTTCTATGAGAAGGTGACAGACCACACATACCAAGGAGCAAAACATTAATCTCCCATTTGATGGATAAGTTGCAGTAAATGGTTATTCAATCTTCAGAAAAACATCTCAGTATATAGATGATACTATATTAATCATTATATTATGGATATAACATGATTCAAATAAGTATAATAATAAATAAAATTAAAAGAGCTTATTTAATATTTATACCTCTTATTTGAGAGTCCTCTTTTCCTTACACATTAATCCTTGAAAGATTGGTCTTAGGAGATGAAAAAAAGATATTTCATGATGGGAATGATTCTAGGAACTTTTTGGAGTATGGAATGGATAAAATAGAAATCTATTTTTTTAAAAAGAGTGGATGATAGGTTCCCTTTTTAGGCGAGGGGACGAACATACATGGAATTTCATATAATATTTTCATTATAAATGGTCACATTCCTTAAAATGTAGCACAAAATGTCAAAGGAATTGATGTTATGATAATATACTTTTGAAATATCTTTAACAAAAAAATAATCTTGGTGTGGGTTGAAATACTTATATTATCAGTTGGTTTAACATCCATAGTAAACCTGTATTAACCTTAACCTTGGAAAAGACAAATTATTGTTGTTACTATTCACTATAATTAAAAATTAATTAAAAGATATTAGATTATATTACCTCTAATAATTCAAAATATGGAATCTATTTAACTAGTTTCTATAGGTGTTATAATTAAATTTTAAAAACCATTCAAACAACAATGATATTTAAAAAAATGAATATTTTATAATAAAACATAATTTACTTACATTCAATTTGTTGTTAAAACCATAAAATGATTTTTAAAATAAATGATTGAATATATAATGTATAAATTTTATAAAATAATTAAAAACTTAATTAATAATTAAATTATTATGATAATAACACAATGCATTCACAAAAAAAGTTTTTAGAAAAAAATTAAGACCCAAAATAAAATTATTCCAAACCATCATGTATATAGATGACACTTATATAATAAATGATAGTATTTACAATTAATTTTTTCTTATTTTATTCTTTTATAAAATATAAATTATAGTGGGGCATTTACTTGAAATGAAAACATAGTTTTTACAAAAAATATGAATTTATCACTACTCATAGAAAATTAAATATTTTGACAAAAACCATAAAAATTAACCCTAAGAGATTATTGATATTATTATTAGAAAAATTGTTTCCCCATATAAAATTTCATAAAATGACAAAAAAATTTATATTTCCCATGCACGTAGAATGAAATAAATCCCCATTTCTGAAAAAAAACATATCTTTTATGCATAAATTCATATTACCGAAAATTGAGTATTGATTTAGTATTAATTAATTAATTAATTTTAATTATTTAAAATGTTTTTATATTGTATTTATTACTGTTAATACCATCTAATTAACTGATTTTTATAAAGGGTTAAAATATCATGATTCATTTATACTCAAGGATACATGTAAATAATTTTATCGATCACATTCCATTTATTTACTAAAAAGAATTTATTTTGTATCTCATGAAGTTACATTCCACCCAAAACAAATTTTATATTGGTAATCAATGCTTATTTGAAATTTAATTTGTTGAGTTTCCATATTATTAAAATGAATAATAAAACTTCCTTTGAAAGGATATGCGGGAAATATAACATTTACCTTTAATAACATATAACTGGGTTCACAGATAAAGAGAACATTAGTAGGAAGTTAAAATATAGACATATAAGAGAATGATAATGTACAAATCATAATCAATATTGTTAAATAACATGATCTTGAGAATGATAATTCCAAAAAAACCATAAATTATTGAGTTTTAAAAATGATTATTGACTCCTCAGAAAAAATTGTAAAAATAAAAATATTTTCATTTTCAAGATCATTCATCCTTGAGTTAAGAAATACTTTTATCATGGAAGATGTGAAAATATTAATACGCTATTTATTAAAATCCATAAATGTAATTTCATTTTTGAAGTTTTAATTAGCTTCCAATTCATTTCCCCATATTCAAATAATTTAAAATTTTGAGGCCTATAGAACTAAAATTACCTTTTAACAGATCATAAATCCATAAAATAACCAAATTTGTTTCTTTTTTTATCAAAATATTTACCAAAAAATTGATATAAGAATTTATAGAATAAGAATTATCATTCATATGATGAAATTTTATGTTAATACATAAAAACTCTATAATAACACCAAAATTTAAATACAATCCATTCCATAAATAGTGAATATTAACTCTACTAAAAAATATATATATTCATATTTTAAATCCAAATAATTATAAAAATGGTTAAAAAAGTTCAAAAATAATGTGTACTTTAATCCCCCAAAAAATATAATGTAGCTCTTAATGTCAAATAACAAACATGTGAATACCTTGATCAAATATTCTCCGAAAACATGCTAATAACTTGAATCACCGCAAAACCACAATGAAAAAAATATGCATCTAAAAAATAAATTCTATACTTACTCATAAAATAAAATAAAATAATATCTAATATATTACATAAATAAAAATTTATATATTATTTATAAAGGATAAGATAAATCACTTTTTCCTTAAATTTCTAATTAATTTCATGGTCCCAAATACTATTCATTTTACATTATCAATTTATATCATCTACTAATCCCTAATAAACAATATTATCTAAACTTCAAGAATATTTTATGGGTTATTTATCCTTGAAAGTTTTTTTTACAGAAATATCACCTTACCCATACAAAACTTTTATATCTTATTTGAACCATTCAATATATACTTCCAAATCTATAAGGAAAAACTACTATGGAAAATTAATAAATATTTCAATATTATTATAAATAGAATTTCATTGTTAAAACACTTCTAAAGAATAATTTTTGTATGCAAATAAATAAATAAATAAATCATTCACCTATCTTCCTAAAACATTGACCATACTTATTCTTGTTAATCCTTAACACTTCCTTTCATTCATATGTCACGCATAGTGTTTTCAACATCAATTGTATATCATTTAATCATAAAACATTACTTATACTATTCTAAAGATTTCCCTATAGGACATAAATTTTCATAATTCCAATAAATTCTATATTTAAAACATTTATCCTTATCCGATACCTCATAAAAATAATTATTCTTATCTATTTTTAACCATTTTTTTATTTTTCCTTGGTAACTACTTTCTATTTGTTATTTTTGAAACCCAAAAATATATTGAAATTTATTTGAGACATTTACCCATGTGTATACACCACATTATAGTTTTTATGAGTCTGAATTATATTTCCTCCATTAATTTCATGAAAATACATTTTAATATTATTTCATTCATTCAGAAACACACTTATTTTATGGGTATTAATAATATAATCAGGTATCCATCTAGGCTTTATCAAAAGACTTTAAATTCCATATTCTATCTAATTTGTTTTATCATGAAGGAATTTGTTGCATCATCATTATCATTTAGAATAAAAATTTTTCCTCCTAGGTGTATCCATCAACTAAAACCAAAAGAATAGTTTGGTAAATAACAATTATTAATAATATAATCATGAAAAATCATTCAAAGGATGTCTAAACCCTGACACCTTCTATTAATTCTATAACACCATAGATTAATCCTAGGTAACACATGGTTATTATCTATAAAAATACTTTATAATAGTTTATAATGACAATATGAATCAACCAATTCATATACCCTAATAATTTCAAAATAGTTTCAAAGTAATGGACTGTTCACCTTGTAGTATAATGAAGTATTAGATATAATTTACCACCTCTTTTTAAGGTTATTAACCCATGATGAATTTGTTCCAAAACCATCTCCACTTTTAGTTTCTAGAAAGGGATTTATTTATTGTAAAACCACACTCTATTCTATATAATAACAGAGGATGAAACCATATACTTATAATTAGCCTAAGGTTTCTCAGTAATGATATCTTATCTTATTCTTCAAAATCAATTAAATATTTATCCGATACTCTATGAATAACCCAAATTTAAATACATAAAAAAATATATCATTTATAGAATATTGATTACATATCAATAAGAAAATTCCCTAAACACAATGATTTATGGATTTGAAATCAGGGATATATTAAAAAATGGTACATAAAAAGTCTACATCATTTCATATTATGTTTTTCACAACTAGAAAAATTCATAGATATAACATATTTAAAACCATTCCCCAATACCTAGGGAAGTCAAACATAAGAAAGGGTGAGCTCATATGCTCAGTATGGGGAATCATTATAGATATTAATAAATGATCATATGTTAGAATAAGATAAGAATATTGGAATGAGAACATGGGTTCATAATATAAAATCAAACCAAATAATCCACATATCCTATTCATGAAACATGACATAATGTTTTATTTATCAAAATAAATATTACATAAGAGTTTTGAATGATCAATAACGAATCAGTTCCCATGAGAAAATATCACAAGATTAAAACAATTTTTTTTCCATACAAATAATCATAGAAAATAATTTCCTTATTCATGGACCAGTACAAAGATTATTCTAGTGTATTTAGGTTCACTACCCATTCCATTATTTCCTTAATCGAGGTTTAATCCCAAGACAATGTTTTCTTAAAATACCCCTTACTAAACAAGGTTCTCTCCCCATTATAGTTCGTATTATTTCATTAGATAACCTTATTTACCCATTTCAATGGATGAATATATAATTCCTAAACCATCCATTACAAATTAAAAACATACATACAATTTACATAATATCATTAAACATTTATAATATGATCCAATTATAACATGTGGTATGGATACAGGTCTTATAAACATTTTATCATTATAACCATAAAACATAAAAACAAAGAATAAAGATTCTATCATTGTGTCATGTCTATGGTATATCAGAAGAAACATCAAAGGATACTGTTAAATATAAAAATATCATTACTATATCACTAGAACATTTATTGATTAAGATAATATTTTAATTGGAAATCACTTATTTATATTCCAAAAATTTTGAAAAATAATAAGGGGATTTTTTTTAAGAAAAAATGACACAAAAAAATATTTTAAAAAATAGTATTCCTAATGAAAGGGAAATTTTTTCTTGTGGTGTATGTTAAAAAAACTTATTTCATGTTTTAAGTAAAAATTAAAAAGAAACACCTTTGGATAATAAAAAAAAACATTATTTATAAACCTTGGGAAAAAAAATTTCATTGAATATAATAATGGAAACATGTAATGTATGATTCAAATTATTGAGTGGTTATAATTATGGGAAATTATTTTCATTTTTTATAAGTTTAAAACACATTCTTATCACACTTTTGGAATAAAAATAAAAAAAATTCCTTTGGAAAGTGAAAGGAATGTTCTTATCAAAACATTTTTAAATTTAAAACAATGGTATAAATTTATTTAATAAATAATTTTATAATATTAAAAATATCCTTAAAAAAATTAAAGGAAACTATTTATATATAAGAAAAATATTCCAAACTGAGTAGAATTATAAATTCATTTTTCTTAAAAACATGATTTGTTTATCTTGAGGACATAAAGAGTGTAAAATGAAAGTAAACATTTAATTTCAAAAATAAATAGAGCAGAATAAAATATATTAGGTTTAATATATAAATATAAAATAATTTCTACAATGGATACTTGAACATAAACAATCATTAATAATGATGTGATTGTGAAATAAACCATTACACTTTGGTAACTTTCAAATCATTAACCCCAGGAAATAAATAAATTCAAATGAAATATTAAAAACCATGTATATAAATATATTTATGATATAAAATATAAATAGTAAATTATATAAAATCATAAAAGAATATAGGTGTATAAAATAACATATGTCCCAAAGAAGAAAATTTGAGATGAATAACCCTTAAGTTAGGTCTGGCATACTTTATATGTGTTAAAAAATATTGTATAGTAAATATATATTTATTATAAATATATTATATAGAAATAATAATATATATAATACCATATATTATTTACTTATAACCTTTTATCCCATATTTATTAACAATTCAATTTTAAAATCACTATTTTGGGTGATAATTACTTCGATTTTTTTTGTATGTTTTGGTGAAATTGTTTTAGACCTTATACTTTGATCATAGTTACATTACCTCCATAATGTTAATAATTATGTAAATATCATATATATTAATTAAATCTATCCTTATTTGCGTCTATGTAATTATTAAATGAAAAAAATATCACATCACTTCTCGGAGGTAGTAGTCCACATATACACACGAGCGACATTATCGTTTTCTAATGGATTGGAAGGAAAGAATTTATATATGTATTATAATTATAGAAGAATATTTATGTCACAAATATCATTTTATTTCCTTAGTTCCATCTTTATAAACATCTATGTAAAGTGTTGGTTTAAAACTAATTACATCGTAAAGTGGATACGGTAAGCCATATATACGCACAAGCGATGTTTTCTCTTTTTATAGGAAGGAAAAGAGATGGAACATGATTTCAAATAATCATATTAACATCTCAGTATATTGAATATACTATATTTACTATTTCAGGATGGGTAAAACAAATTAATATTAAGTATAAAAAGACAATCATGAAAGAGTGATTAAAGATTGTTACTTATTTTTTTGATAGAATTCATTTAAATATCTTCTAAAGGGACCTAGGTTTGTTCAATTATAAGGTACTGAAACTCTATAAATTATATAAGGATGTTGATAATATAATTATTTATTTATTATTTTATCCCTATTACTCAAAGTGGTTTTAATGAAAATAGAGAAGGGGTTTACTTTTATAAGTGAGAGGAGGGACATGCTTGGAATTTTTGAAGGTAATAAATTTATATAAATTATTTTTTGCCTCAAAACTTATCAAAATTCATTTAATTCAAAGGTAATATTATTATGAGTCAAAATAATCTTATTCAACAAAACATTGGTAGTTTTTTGTTATTTTTTCACCTTAATCATTTAGTTTTAACCCCTTATTATCTCTTTTGACAATTACCACAATATTAAAGTTTTTCTACAATTTGAGGTTCAAGAATGCTACCATAAAAAGAAAAAAATCCTGTAAATAGACCATTTTTTATATTTTAAACTATATACAATTAATTTGTCTTAATATAATTTTTTAAAGATTTTTAAATCATTTAATAAATTGTTATTTATTATAATATATCAATAATTTCATTTTTGAAACTATTACATTAATTTGACTTTAACTACATCAAGAAAAACTTTTAATTTGAATATAATCTTTTCAAACATCCCAAAAATTATATATATATATCTATTAAATTCATGGAACACAATAATTCATCAAATTTTTATTACTTTTAATATTTTAAATTATTTTATTTTATTTTTTTCTATTAATTGAATAAATATTCTATCATTGTTGCGTAAGAATTTAACATAATTATTAATTAATTAAAATTTTAAAATAAATTAAATTGAAAAAAATAACTCATAGTTCAAATAAAAAATTTAAACTAGACGTAAGTTATATTTATCCATATAAAAAATATTATAGATATCAAAAGCAATAAAGTGACATTTTCAACATAATATTATGCTTAAATATTATAAATGTAAAAATAAAATAAATATAGCACCAAGTTTCCATATTTTATAAAATTGTATTTACATGGAAGAAATAAAATCATCCAATAAGATAAAGGAAAGTTTTAGGGTCATTTTTCCTTATTGTATTCTTTTTAACCTTCGTCACTTGATTTACCCTTACCATAGAGACAATTATTTATTATGGTTACTATTCATAATGACAAAAAATAAAAGGGAACTATTTTCCAAAATTGACCTTATGATTCCAAATATGGAATAATTTTTTTTCAAAATTAAATTTATAAAATTGGAACACATTTATTTAAGATTGCAATACGAAACACAATGAACAATTTTTTTTTCAAAAAAATTCCTTTTAAGTATAAAAATGCTTTTATACTAAATTATACCATAACTTGATTCCAATTAACATAATTAGATTATAAATATTATAATAGAAAAATTATTATTTGAAAACTTTTTGAAAACAAAATAGATATTTCTAAATTCTTAAAACAAAAATCAAATTTTCACAGAAAATTAGTTGTTTTCATTATTCACTATAAAATCAATAATTTCATAAAAATCCTGAAATTTCACCCTATATTAATTTTGATATGATGATTTTAAATATTATATTCATTTATAAAATAAAATTTATAACATTGGGGGAATTTAATTATTATTACTCCACACAAAATTGAAAATAAAACCATTTTTGAAGAAAATGTATTTTTGAAGTATATAATGATTTTATTAAAAATTAATTACTTATTTATTATTAGTAAATACAATATATATAACCATTACACATATTTTTATAATGTTGTTTACCCTATTTATACCCATAATTTAAGGAACCTACTATAACCATTATATATTCTTTTGTTTTTAAACTATAATTCAATTTCTTATAATTCCAATGATCTTTTCAGTTTATAGTTTTAGAGTATTTGGATAGACTCTTACATATTAAACTCATACATCACAAGTTTCACTTACACTCAATATCTATTTTTCCCATAAACCAAAACTCATTAAAAATTAAAAGTTATTTCTTTTCATGAAAAAGAATCATGAATTTTAAATTTACTTCTTCCTTTGCCTCACCCATACTTAAAACATATGAATTAAAATTTAAAAACATGGTATGAGCAAAAAAATATTATTAAGGGATATAATAAAGTAGAAATCTTTCAGTCTAGTGAAAACATGAAATGATTTGAAATATTTCCTTTTACCTTAATATTAATTAAGCTAATGAAATAAATAATTTCACATGAAAAAACCCACCCCTTTTCCTCAAATAAATTCAATTAAATCCATAACAAGAAAATAAAAAACCATTTGGAGACATAGACTATCACATTCATAAGCAATTTTAAACCCTTGTAATAAATAACTGGAGCCAAGTTAAATCCATATTAGAAATTATTAGGTGACTCAATGATCTTGTATCAAATGGAAAGGTTCATTACCCAACGTATTAGAGTGCTATTTGGGTGAACACAAATCTATAAGGGGCTCACTCAATGCAATATTGGTGCGCCAAATGTATAAGTTGTATCAGGGTCACCACTGAGCTATAATAGAGCTAAAGAGTTCGCATAAGCTATATCGATCCAAATTGTTTCTCATATACTGCTCATGTACAATATAAGACAATTTATTCTTGAATAAGTTCATTTTAAAACATTTTTATAACTCTTTAAAACTCATATTAAAAATACTTTCAGATATCAAAATACCCTTTTCTTTTAAAAACACTTTTAAAATATAAAAATAGTACACATAATAAAGAAAAAAATTTCTTTGAAAAAACACAAGGAAATTTATAATGGGAAAATAAAAGCATTATTTTTTCATGATGTATGATAAATATGATCATTACATTTAATTAAAAAATTTATTCAATTTTTTACTTTCATAAAAAAATTAAAAAGGAACATTAAAAGAGGATTTTTTAAGACAAAGTACCTTACCTAGAGCATGATTCATCACGTTTGAAATTTATCATCGTGAATAATACATTTAAGTTAATTTTATACAGGCTTTAGAACCTTTTTAGATATCATTATTTCCTTTATATCACTTATTACCATGTTATATACAATTATATAATCTTTTAAGTTCACGTCAGATGTTTTGACGATATTCAGTACTTATGTCCAAAATGAATTTAGTATGTTGACTATGGTCAAAGTGGTCATTATTACTTTATCTATCGAATAATAATAATGATATAATTATAATTTTCATATTTCAAATATAATTTTAAATACAATCATTAAATATGGTTATAATAGATTAACTATGTTACAATCTTGGAGACAGTAGGTCATAAGTACGCATGAGTAACGTTTCCATTTTCAAAGATGATTATGGGAAGAAGGAAAATATTATTTTATATTTACTGAATGATTATAATGTAATAAACATCATATAACATCTTTAAATATACTTATGTATATCATTCATAGTATTTGGTTATGAAAAACGAATCACAATGCTTTATGAAGGTGGTAGTCCACACGTACACACAAAAATTGTAATCATTTTTCTATGCATGAAAATGTAATAAAATTTAAATTATATGTTACCTTTTAATATTGTTAGATATTTAATTAATATTATATATACTTATTAACTCCAACATAATAACCAATCTTGATATATGGTGATGGAAAACGAATTATATTGGTTCATGAGGCGGTAGTGTTCCATAGACATGAATATTGAACTATATTTTGATTTGATGGAATTGGAGATGGATATAGTTAATAACAATAATGTAATTAAATATAAGTATATGTAGGATAATATAGTTTAATTTGTCCTGGTTTGTGAAGTTTTTATGGTTGTGAAAAAATAAACAAAACTAAGACATGGTGATAAAAACTATATCACTTTTTTATAAATCCTCATTTCCTTAACACCTTAATACCACAAAGGTCTATATTATTCCTAAAAAAAGTCCAATATAATGCTGGGAGGGAATTTTGGAATGTATTTGGGTTGTTATTAGATGAAAAAAAATGGTTTTCAACTATGAATTAATGATAAGAAGATGCACCCTTTTATAAGAGAGGGGAGGGGAACTCTTGGCATATTTCAAAATATTAGATTAATATAAATTACTTTTCAGTTAAATATTTCTCTAAGGTTATTTATTTATAATATAAGATAATTATGGATCTAAATCCCAGAATAAAAAAATATACAATTTTTTGCTATATTTATATCCTTATCTTTTAGTTTTAACCCTAAATTAACCCCTTTAACTTTTACAGTGACAATATGGATTTTTAATCTTTGAGAGTTAATATAGTAACTATTAAATAAAAAATAAACCATAAATAGACCCAAATTTATATTTTAAACCTTATAATAATTTCATGGATTAATTTATTATTTTTGGAAGTTTTATATCATTTAATAATTTTTTTTATAAAATATCCATTATGTCAATTTTTAGAACTATTCATTACTTTGACATTAATAATATCAAAATAACACTTACATTCCAAAAAATATATATTTTAAAACATATAAAATTATATTGTTCATCTAAAAATTCATGTATTACAATAATTATATCAAATTATATTTATTTTACTTTTTTAAATTCATTTATTTTATTTTTTCAACAATTGAATAAATATTGCGTCAAAATTTTGTAGTAACTTAATTTAATTATTTATTCCATAAAAACTAAAAATTAATTATCATAATGATATAAAATCATTTTTTTTCTAAATAAGTTTTATAGTCTAACATATACTTTTGATAACACCATATTAAATATATTCCACTTATTGAAAAATAGTGTGTGACTTGTTTAAAATTTCATTAAATATAATAAAATAAAGGCCATAATTTTATCCAAGTGGAACCAAAATGTTATAAATTAAATCATTTAAGGATTATGGTCAATATATAATCATCCATTAATATATGTTTAAGTTATTTTGTTCACTTTATGTTTTTATCCTTTGATTTTTAACCTAAATTACACGATTTACCCTTTACCATGGTAATAATAATTACTATGATTACTAGTCATATTATGAAAATATAGTACATATATATTTACTGAATTTGGACCTAGTGATTCCAAATATGTAATAATTTTTTCAAAATTCAAAATTTAGAAGTTACAAAATTTAATTTAAAATTAAATCGAAAAAATGCAACGATAAACAGTTTTTTCAGAAAAATGTATTTTTTAAATATAAAATTTTTATTATACCAAATTAAAGAATAAAATCAACTTATAACTTCATAATTGGATTATTTTAAATTAAAATTAACTAATTATTATTTAAAAATAATCTAAAACATTATTTGACCATGAAAATACACTTAAAGAAAACAAAAATCAGTATTTTCTACTATTCATATAAAAATTCTATTTTTAGAAAACTCTCAAAAATTAATTCTAATAATATTTTGACATGATAAATTAAAAAATGATATTTATTTTTGTAAAATTAAGTTTCCTCTATTTCAAAATTAAACTCTTAAATAAAATCTTATAAGAATTTAATTTCAGACAACCGTTTCCTTTTTTATTTTAAGAATAATTTAATATATTTATAATGAATACATCAACATAATTATAGAATACTAATAAATATGAAAAATTTATTATTCTATTATTACTTGGTTTTTTATATTCTCCCCCTAAAAAATTTTATCCTCTCAATTTTGTTTATTTATTAAATAAGTTGGTATACTTTTCCCTTATATCATTTTGAGATTCCCATGTTTCTTTTTCAACCATATAGTTTCTCTAAAAAACCTAAAGATAGTGATTTACCTTATTTCTAAATAATTTCTCTCTCTGGTAAATAATATGAATAAAATTTTCCTCATAATAAAGTATATCTTCTAACCAAACTACCTTAGAGTTTAAAACATGAGATGAATGAGGCACAAACTTTCGTGACATCAAAACATGACAAACTTCATGTAACTGGTATAATGTTAGATCCAACTACACTCTATAGGAACTGATCCAAATTTATGTAGTATTTCATATGGTCCAATGAACTATGTACATAAATTTACATTCTTAAAAAACATAGAAATCATTTCCATGGATATATTTTAAGAACTATATGACCGCCTACCTGGAATGAAAGGTCATTCCTCCTATTTCAACATAACTTTTCTCCATGATCTAAATTGTCATCATATATTGAAAAATATTTTTTACCTTATATTACTATACTAATCCTATCCCCATAAACCTCATTTAACCTAATTTATCTTAAAATGCGGGTGTTCAACATCACATTTTATATAATACCTCAAATGGTTCCATCTGTATACTAGAAAAAAAATTAATCTATAAAAACTCAACTAAATAAAGTTGTTGATCATAAATTACCTGATAATATATTCAAAAATAATGAACCATGTTTTACATGGTCTAAATTTTTTGTTCCAATTATCCATCAGACTTAGGATGAAATGTTGTACTGAAATTTGATTAAGTTCCCAATGACTTCTGAAGGCCTTTATAAAAATTAAAAGTGAATATAAGATCACAATATGATAAAATGGAGAGAGTAACTCCATGTTACCATATTATATCCTTAAGATACAGTCGATAATGGGGATCTAAATACATGGTATCTTTAATGAGGGGAAAATGTGCAGATTTAATCAGTTGATTAACAATAACCCAAATTGAATTACTACCTTGATAATTCATTGGTAGTACCATTAAGAAATCTGTGGATATATTTTACCATTTATACTATAGATCTGGAAAAGGTTTTAACTTTACCATTGATAATTTCTTTTCTACTTTATCCTATTTATAAGTCAAACATTTCGTAGTAATAATAGAAATATCTCTTTTCATTCTATTCCACCATTAATACTTATAAAGGTATCTTCACATCTTAGTTATTCCTAGATGAATTTAATATAGGTAATGATGAGATTCATTTAACAATTATTTCTTTGAATATGAATCACACAACATGCATAATCTCTTTAAAAAAACTAAAAAACAAAATATTTATCAATTCTAAATTCATGTAACATACCCTTATTAACCAATTCTACATTTTCCTATAACATAGGGTCATATTTCTAGTATTTCATAATTATTTTGGATATATATTAATGTACTGAAACCCAAAAAAAACAAAATATGTTCTTATAACCACAAATTATAGGCCAAAATTCATCAAATCATTAACCAATGAATTATGTTCCAAATGTAACATGGTTAATATAACATTTTTTCTAAATATAGGCATTATATATTCTGTTTTCCTTTCCAAGATGGTAATATATCATGAAATTATAATAATTAATTAGTTATATCCATCTTCTCTACCTCATGTTCAACTCTTTCTGATTGAATATATACTTCAAACTTTTATGATCGGTACATATTTCAAACCCTACTTAATATAAATGATGCCTCCAAATTTTTTGAATAAAAAACCACATAAAATGATTCCAAATCATAGGTAGGATAACTTTTCTCATGAGTTTTTAATAGATGTGAAGAATAAGAAATTACCATATCATTTTTCACAAGAAAACAACCAAGTAATTTCAATAAAGAATCATTATAGATGAAATAATCACAATTTATTGAGGATAAGGACAAAATTGGGGTACTCACTAATCTTCTTAATATTTCCATAAAATAATCATTACTTTTTTTTATATATGAATTTAACTCCATTATAAGTTAAAATTTTCAATGGGTTATACAATCGAGAAAATTTTTCAACTAACCACTGGTAGTAACCCATAAACCCTAGAAAACTATTAATCTCTATGAGATATATTTTCCTTGTAAATTATTCAATAAATATTTTTATTAGGTTCAATATTAATTCTATATTTATAAACAATATAACCAATAAAATAAAAAAAATTTCATCTAAAATTCACTCTCTAAATTTTCCACAGTGTTTATTTTCTTTTTTTGTTTAAAAAACAATCCTGATGTGTTTTTCATGTTTCTCATGACATTTAGAATATTTCAGTATATCATCAATAAAAACAACCACAAACATATCCATGATCTCATGGAAAACTCTATTAATTAGATTCATAAATATAGTTGTCTCATTAGTCAACCCAAAGAGCATAAATACAATATTTTAGTTCCCATATCTATCACAAAAAAGTATTCTTTAGAAAATATGGCTCCCTCACCTTCAAATGATGGTACCCCAACAATAGATCAATTTTAAAATAGTATTTTCCTCACTCTAGGTGATCAGGAAAATAATATATATGAAGAAAATAATACGTGTTCTAAAAATATATTTTATTCAATTCAATATAATCAATGAAAAGTATCATTAAATAATTTTTATTTTTAACAAACAAAATAGGAGCACCCTATGGTGAAGTTTTAGGTAAAGTAAAACCATTGTCTAGAAACTTTTATGATTTCTTTTCCAGTTTTAGGACTTCTAGTCGATCCATTCGATAAGGGGGCTTAAAAATAGGCTTAGCATCAAGTATTAAGTCAATAGTAAACTCAAACTCTCAATCAAGAATAATACTAGGAAAAACATCCATGTATTCACTCACTGTTAGAGAATCACTAATTTAAAAAGTTTATTTGTTTTTAATGATATGATCTAGGTAACATTCGATAATATCGCTAATTAATTTCTCATCTTCTTAATATGATATCAAAGGTATGAAAGAATTAACAAAAATTTATTAGATCTGTAATATATCATAGAATGATAAAATGAAATCTAGTCCATACCCAATATAATATCAAAAATTAATATGGGTTGTTCAATAAGATTTGTAGGAAAGGCCATTTCATTGATCCCAATAGGAATTTTACTATAAATCTTGGTCACTTTAATAATTCTCTTGATATTTTTCACCAAAATTTATATCTTATTTTATATTGTTTCTATTTCCATTTTACATGAAAACATCTCATAAATAAAATAATGTTATGATCTAAAGTCAAATAGGTAATTGGAATAATTTTAATAGACAAGTATCATACCTATCAAAAATTCATTTTATGTCCCAATAATAACTTTAGTCGTACAAAATTAATTTTCTACACCTTTCTATTTATTATCATGATGATTTATATCTTGTACAACATAGTTTATAAAATTTTCAACATAATGACCCAAATAATTGCAACTAAAACACCTCACCATTTGATGGATATCAATTACCTAAATATTTGGTTTTTAGGATTATTTTCTTTAGAGTCACTAGCTTTGTGACCAAACTAAAAACACAAGAAATACTTTCCAAATCCTATCAAACATTATTTTAAATGTAATTTTCCCCAAACAGAATTTTTTTTGGCTTACTTATTGACTTATCAATTGGTTTCTTCTCTATTTACTCCCACCTCAACTTTTTATTACTATTTTTCATCTCATAGAACATACACGTCAGAAAACTAAAACTCAAATTTATCATCACAATAAACCACATTCACATAAATTTTAAATTCATATGCGGCCAAATATCTTAGTAAAAGTGGTTTCAACCCTGATTAAAATCTATTAATGTAAAGACCCGGAATTTCTGTGGAATTTTTTTTCTTAAATACATGGGAATTTTATGAGTTCACAATTTCTGACAGCGGATGATTCTGAGGCCCAGTGTGCCCGAAATCAATTTCTGAAGTTTTTTTCGGGTATGTTTAGTAAACGTATGAACAGGTTTTTACAAATCTTGAACCGATGCTTAGAATTGAAATCCGAGGGCACCGTTGAACTCGCAGAGTCGGTAATTTCTTAGTGAGACCTTCACCGCAATTGCGTTATAACGAGAGTGAATTTAGATTTTGGGGGTTTTTAATTAAGTTAAATAAAAATAAGGGTTAACTTATTATTTTTTTTTGGTTAAAATATCCTAGGGGAGGTTGGAGGTGGGGGAAACCACACCCTAAACTCCCATGGGAGGTTATGGTGGTGGGGCCCACCTAAGCATAACCTCCCGCGGGAGGATTAAAAGTGGTGGGACCACCCGAGTTGTTAAAACCCCCAATTCAAGTTTGAATGGTGGGGAACACCTGACTCATGAACTCCCTCTTTAATGCGGGAGGTGGCAAGGAGTTTCCTCACATTTATTATGCCTTCTTAATGTGAGGGAGTCCATTGGGATTCTCCCAATTAATAAGCCAACCCACCCCATTAATTGAGTGAGTAAACTCATTTAATTAAAATACCACAATTTGGATTCTTTTGAATTCAAGACCAAAAATAAAATAACAGGAAATCTATTATTTCTTTTGTTGGTGGAAACTTGGGAGAGGAAGAGCGCTTGGAGGAACTTATCCACTCTAACGAATAACGCGAAGAATGCCGGTGACATCCTCCCTTCTTCGACTTCTTCCTCGGACTCCTCCTCGGACATCTCTTTCCTTCTTCTACCAGAACAAAGAAGGGAGAACCGTCCTTGAAGAATGCCGAAGACGTCGACCTCAGATTCTTTCTTTACAACGTCGAAGAATCGATATTCTTCTTCCCGTGACTCCGACAACTATCTTCTAACAAGGTAGGGGGATTTGAGTTATTTTTATATATGAGTATAAACCCCTGTTCTTTGTCGTTCAAATTTCTGGATTATGTTATGACAAATGTTATCACCATGACGAGGAGGGCTCGGACCACACGAACATGGACCAACCCTCCCCCCTTTGGTTGTTCTTGTTGTTGATGATGGAGGCAGACTGTGGAAGAAGCCGGTGGCACAAGGGCCACCGGGCCGTCAGATAGGTGTTCCGCCGTCGCGCTGGGTAGGAAACCAAGCCATGGCCATGTGGGCCACGACAGAGCTGGAGGGGCGTGGTGCTGTCACACCGCGCCGGAGAGGAACCACAACCAGGAGGGCCGCATTGGAGAGAAGAGGCACGGCGCCGCCGCGCCACACTGAGGGAAGCATAACCGCGACAAAGTCACGCCGCGGTGGAGGTGCAGTGGTTGCTGGCCGGGCCGGCCGCCGTGGAGCCGGTGCGGCTGGCCGCTCGGCCAGCCAGAAGGAGCATGACCCTGTCGGGTCCCACATCGGTTGGAGCACCACCCGAATGAAAAATATGTTCGGGAGCCATAGGGCGAGCGCTACCCCCTGGCCACGGCTTAGGCGGACCCCCACTGGGCTGCCGGGTCGCCAGGCAGACCGGGCCGCCAGGCCGAACGGGCCACCGGGTCAACCGGGCCGCCCCCCCTCAGACCGGGATGCCTTCGGGCTGGGCCGCCCACTGAGGCCAGGCCAACCACTCGGGTTGGGCCGCCCTCTCGGACTGGGTCGGACCCACGGATCGGGTCGGACCAGACCCAGACTCATTTGGCCAGTTTACACATTTTCACCCCTATCTAGGGCTACAGGTGTCCGATCGACGAACCGTTTGCGAAGATGGAAAGATTAGAGAGAGAAGGTTATATTGGAATACTCCACTTGAGGTTTGGACATAGTTGGAGTATGTTCGAGTTGGTTTGAACCTAAAAACCAACCGGGCCCCTGGAACGGAAATTCCAATAACTCACAGACCGGGCGCCCGATTGACGCACCGTCTGTCACGTTAGAACCCTTACGAAATAGCGGTCCTTTGGGTTACTCCTTTGTGGAGTTCAGTGAAATTAGAGGTTCGACCGATATCTCGAGGGCAGATTCTATGAAACTCGAGCGCACCGAGTGCGAGGAATCCAGTGGCTGATAGTGAGGCGGAGGTTAGAGACAGATCATACGGAGGTCAGCACTCAGCGATCCTGTGTGGGTCAGTGCATTTCGATCCTGTGTGGGTCAGTGCTCAGTGATCCTGTGTGGGTCAACGCATACCAATTCTGTGTGGGTCAGATCCTATATGGGTCATTGCGGGGGTTAGTACCTAACGATCCTGTGTGGGTCATTGCGAGGGTTAGTACCTATCGATCATGTGTGGGTCATACTCCGTATGGTCAGAAGAAGTGCCTCTTGTCAGACTAAGATGATCTAGCTTCACGAATAATCATCTGCACTTCCATGCTACACTAAAAATTCTGGTTTGAGCTGAGTCAATGACTCTTGTGTTTCATCATGATTGAGATGGGTTACCAGATAACTTAGGTATATGTATGGGCATATATCTAATTATGGGTTATCCATTGATTCTTTTTCTTGTGGTTTATCCTTGTTGGATATTATGAGACCTTGAGGGTATCAGGGTCCCTACTGAGTATCGTTATACTCACCCCTGCAAGGGATATGCCCGTACCTTGTTGTGTTGGATGCAGACGATGAACAACACTGACAGAGGCCGAGAGTGCCAGGACTGGACGGTACCCGGAGGTGGACCATACGATGAGAAGGTACATAGAGGAGTCTGACAGACATGGAGTGCTAAGGTGGCCATCTGTACCTACCCTTTAGTTTGGAACCCCGGAAGAAGATCTAAGAGCTGTTCTTTACCTTTCATCTATTTGTCCTTTTTTCAGTTGTACTTGATTTCAGTTGTACCTGTGCTTTACTGTTGGGCTTGTATTTCTGACCCCTTTTGATTTCCAGCACTTCTTCTATATACAATATTGTTTAGTTCTTTGCTTCCAGTTGTGTACTCTGATTGTATGTGTTTACTTTTTTACAAAGGCAATGCCTTCCCATCTTAGGGATTTACACTTTTGGTGATAGTCGCCAGCCCCTGGCCTATGGATGGCGGGCTTGGGGTAGTCACGACACGGGCCCTGAGGTCGGGTCATGGCAATTAATTTTAGTATCACTATCTCGAAGAAAATATGGAACATTCCTAGATAATATTGGGAAGATTTTTTCATATGAAGCTATATAATATTCAACTTTTTTATTCAATCCCATTAATCATTTCTCCATCCTATGAAAAAAACCATAGATAAATATTTATGTAGAAAAAAATTCATAAATGTTTCCCATTCCATGGTATCAAGGTCATTTTTATCATTAGTATTCTTAACCAAAGAGAACCATCGATCATCTTCACCATCAAAATGATAAATGGAAATATTTTCCTTTGGTCGTTATGATCATCCCATGAATTTAAATATGGTATCTAGAGTTTAATTCATCCTTAATCAATCATAGGGTTAGATGATACAATGAATTAGGGGGTTGCTATCTCTTGAAATTATTATCTACTAGCATATTTCTTTTTGATAAATATAACTTCTCCATAAAATGGATACCACTGCCATTTATAGTTTATGTCAACTAATCTATCACTGCAATAAATTTTTCTATTCTAATTAAAACTATTTTGGGATACTAATTTATAAGTGTATTTTCCTACCGATCCCTTCCCACTATAGATACCCTGTATCCTCTACTGAAAATCATTCTTAACTAATATTTTTTAGATGAGAAAACATGGTAACATTCAAATTCTATTTCATTTCAACTTAACCATCAAGTAAAAAATATTTTATGGTTATTCTATTTACATTATCATAACCCCTAAAGTTATATAACCTTCCTATGATACCAACTATATAGACCAGGCCTTAAGAATTACGTATTCTAGTGTTTTTCAACAATAATTAACTTTCTTACAATTCTGAAGATCTTTTAGGTTTAGAGTTTTGTAGAATTTGGATAATCTCTTACATAGTAAACACATACATTACAAGTGGAAACTTATACTCAGTATCCACTATTACCATAAAATAAAGTTCTTTAAATATTAATCATCATTTATTTACATGAAAAAAAATCATGAATTTAAATGTGGACATCTTAATATTTCTAACCCATCATTAAATCTTGTGAAAAACATTTTAAAAACATTAGATAGTTGAAAAGTGATCAATAAGAAACATTAAAAGAAGAAATATATTAATCTAATGAAGAACATGAAATCCTGGGAAATATTTACCTTTACCTAAGTGTTAATTAATAAAATTATATAAATCATTTTGAAATGAAAATAGACACACTTTTATATAAAAAAAATTCATTAAAACCTATTGGAATAAAATAAAAACCATATTTTCAAACACAGATCATCAAATTTATAACCCATTTTAAAGCTGTGTTAGAAATAACTGGAGCCCTGTTAAATCCATTGGAGAAACCCTTCGGTATCTCTATAATTATTTATTAAAAACAAGTCACATTACCAAATGAATTGGAGAACTATCTAGGTGGACTAAGAGCTATAACATGAACACCATGAATTATCTAGACACATCCAACATATAAACTATATTGGACTAACCTATAAGATGTAATGGGGATCAACCCTACATATAAGCTATATCAGGATCACATGTTTCACATATAACGCTCAATTAACATATAAAAAATTTATTCTATCACATTTTCATCATAAAACCTTTGTAAAACTAATTAAAATCCATATGTAAAATACTTTTAGATATCAAAATACAATTTTTTTTATAAATCAATTTTAAAATCTAAAAATTGTGAATGTAATAAAGATTTTTTTTTTAAACTGGTCCTTAGAAAATTTAAAAGGAAAAATCTATGAATATTTATATTATTATAGTTATAAACTCCAATAATAAAATTTAATATAAAATATAATCCTTATTTTATTTCTTAGAAAAACTAAAAATTGATCTTTAAAAGATAATTTTTAGAAGAAAGTCCCTTCCCACGAGTACGGTTCTCCATGTATATTATTTTTCTTCCATAATAAAAAAACTATATTAAATTTACACTTTCTTTAGAAAAATTTCCAATTTCATTATTCCCTTTATATCACTTATTACCATGTTTTATATAATTACCTAATCATTTATGTTCATGTTGGTTGTTTTGATGACATTCGATACTTTAGTCCAAGATGACTTTGTTATATTGACTATAGTCAAAGTGGTAATTATTCCATCTTATCCAGAATAATAATCAAGATATAATTATAAGTTTTTTACATCAATTTTATATTTAAATATATCCATTAAATATTTTTATGAAAAATGAACTACATTACAATCATAGAGACGATATGCCATACGTACGCATGAGTAACCTGCCCATTTTTCAACGATCATTATGGAAAGAAGGTAAATATTTTTATTTTATATCCATAATTATAATATATATATATATAATTATTGATTTAAATATACTTATATATATCATCCATGTTATGTGGTGATAAAAAATGAATAACATCGCTTCATGGAGGTGGTAGACCACATATACGCACGAAACGACGTTATCATTTTTATGTGCATGGAATGGTAAGAGTGTAAATGAAATATTATATTTTAATAATGATAAATATGTCATGAATAACATATATTAACATTAATTCTACCATTATTACCATTTTTTAGAGATGGTGATGGTAGACAACTTACATTGGTTCACGAGGCGGTTGTCAGCTATACCTACGAATGATGAATTGATATTCTATTTGATTAAATATTAGATGTATATAGGTCATTAAAATAACATAATACCACCTCAGTATATTTAGGATACTTTAGTTATTATTTTATCATTGTTTAATAAGGTTTTAGGTATGTGAAAAAAGAAACAAAACTAACACCTGAAGATAAAAACTCTACCTCTTCTTTGGAAATCCTCTTTTCCTCAACACCTTAAAACCACTGAGGTTTGTATTATTCCTAGAAAAATTCCACTAGAATTTGGGGAGGGATTATATAATGGTATTTTTTAGAACATATTTTCTGATCCAAAAGGGGGTTGAAGAGTAAATAAATGAGGGGAAGATGTAATTTTTTTAAGATAGGTGAGGGACACTCTTTGAATTTCTAAAAACAATAAATCAATATAAATTATTTTTAAATTAAGATTGGATCCAAAATTACTTATTTAAAATATAATATTATTAGGTATCCAATTAACCTCATAAAATAAAATTATAATTTTTTTACTATGTCTGTACCCTTATCATTTTGTTTTAACCCTTAATTAACCCCTTTAACTTTTACTATAGAAACATGGATTTTTATTATTTGAGAGTAATTAAAGTAACCATAAAATGGAAAATGACCCATAATTGTATCATATATGGTATTTTAAACCTTATAAAATTTCTAATTTAAGAATTTTTGGAATTATATATCATTTAATAAAATATTATTTATTATAAAATATCCATTATGTTAATTTTTTGAATTACTCATTACATTGATTTTAATAATATCAAGATAAACCTTATAGTTAGAAAAAATTATTTAATATGTCTAAAACATTTCATGTTTATCTATAAAGTCTATTTATCAAATTAATTGTCTCATATTATATTTATTTTAATATTATTAATATCATTTGTTTGATTTTTCTAATAACTGAATAATCACTCCATCAACATTGTGAAAGCATTTAAGGTTGTTATTTATTCCCTAAAAATTAAAAATAAATTAACATGATGAATATAAATCATTTATATTTCAATATAATATTTATAATTTATTATATTTCTTAGATAACACAATATTAAAAATATTATTCTTATTAAAAACAAGAGTGTGACATGTTTGAAATGTCATTAAATAAAATAATATAATGGTCATTATCATATCCATGTGGCCCCAAAATGTCATAAATTATAAAATTTTATTTTTATGGTTGACATATACTGATAAAATAATATTTTAGTATGTTTTTGGGCCATTTTATAGTTCTTAACATTTTATTTTTAACATAAATTACCCTATTTATCATTTACCTTGGAAATAAAAATTACTATTTTTACTATAAATATTGTCAAAAAATAATAAAAATATATTTACTAAATATGGACCAAATAATTCCAAATATGTAATACATTTTTTAAAATTAAAAACTTATAAGTTATATAATTTAATTTAGAATTGAATCGAAAAAACTCAATAGAAAAACTTTTTTGAAAAAATGAACCTTTTAAATATAATATTTTCCATAATAAATTAAACAATAAAATCCATTTCAAAAAGAATAATTATATTATTTTAAATAAAATTATCTAATTAAATTTTAAAATGAATCCAAATCATAATTTGATCTTATAAATACACTAAAAAAAGATAAAAATCAATATTTTCATTATTCATATAAAAATAAATATGTTCAAAAAATTATAAAAAAATCAATTCTAATATTATTTAGGTAGTATGAATTCATAAATGAAATTAATTTTTTCAAATTAAATTTCTATAATTTTAAAATTAAACTTTTAAATAAAGTTTTATTAAATATGAGTTTAATAAAAGATTTTACTTTTGTATTTTAAGAAATATTTTTTTTTATAATAAATATAACTACAATATTCAAGAATACTAATAAATATGAAAAAAATTTAGTCTTTTAGTACCTAGGTTTTTACAAATAAATTGAATGACCAAGTTATAGTGGTCACACATATATAATAATATTTTGTGTTTCATTTAAGATCAATGTTATGTGTTGTATACTCTATTGTATGTAGTGTTATTTTAAAAATGAGGGTGTCAGATTATCCCAATGTTAGTAAATGGAATCCTAAAAATTTTAACTTGTTCTTAGAAATCATGGGTTTGATATTTGAAAATTCATTTGTGGAAAACCCATATGGTAGAAAGGGTTAATAAAACCTCCTCTTAAAAAAAGGGAAAACAAAATATGAAGGTTTTCTGGAATAACAAAACATCATGTTTCCAAATAAAAGACCATTACTGTGATGTGAAAATATTAATATTTAGGATAAAACGAATTTTCAAGTACTAATAAAGAGTGTTACATAACACAGTCAATAGAAATTTAACAACAAAAAACCATGAACTTTTGATGGGTAAAAATACCACCAATTCAATTGAAATCATCATAATAGGATAACAAATTATTTTTAAAATCATTTTCATAGAGTTTACAATTTACTTAAAAATAGATACTATGAAAATAATAAAATTTACTTCTAATTATACATCATGTTACCTTTTATAAGGTATGCCTTGTCCTTTTGTTTTTGGTCTTTTAGTAGAATCTGGGTTTTCTGTTGTCCTCTATGAAATTACATGTCGTGTAATGGGATTACATGCCATTTATTTTTCACTAGGTCGATTCAATGAGAATTTTATTGGGAATGAAAATTCAATTTCCTTTTACTTGTAATTTATGATGTGTTAGGGGAAAATCATCTTATAATAAAAAGGCGACACCTTTTCGGCATAATAGGCCTTCTTGGATTACATGGAATGAAATAAGGTTATACACCATGTACTTTTGAAGGGATGAAGTTTTATATGTTCTATATATTTTATTTTCATTTAATTCATTTTCATACCTATCCCCTCTCAACCTAGAGGCTCTTAGTGGTGGTTCTAGAGATCTTCTCTCCTTCCAGATCAATTTGATCAATGATTGATATTTATAGAAGTTATATTGTGTCTCTCTAGGTAAGTGGATATAATTCTATAGTTTCTTATATTTTCTCTTTCCATACTACTTATATATTGTTATATCATTATATAATTGATGGATATAAAATTGGATTTTTTGGATCATGATTCTTGGGTTTGTTCCTAGATCTTTTGATTATTTGTTCCTTATTAGTGAGCCCCGTTTTTTGTGTCAATTTTTGGATATTTGAGTTAAATGTAGAATGTTCCTTGAGGATTTATCATTCAATTAAAAACTTATATTTATTGATTTATTCAAAAATATTTTATATATTATTTTAAGAACATTGGTTTGAATGATTTGACATTTGATTTGAAATGGGTATGAAATTTGAGAATGAAACACCAATTTCAATGCAATTTATATTGTGTGGTAAATTTAGGAAAAATGATAGTATTATTTTAAATATTGTTCAATGAAATGATTATATTTTTGGTCTTTTCAAAATGGATTTAATTGAAAGATGATTTTAAATGGCATGAAATGATGAAAACCTGTGATTTGGTTTTAAAATGAAAAAGGAATATTGAAAACTAAAATTTTAGCAATTATATTTTAAATGGTTAGAAATGTTTAATTTTATATTTTTTTATCAATTTATTTAATCACATGGGATACTAGGTATTTAGTATATGGTAGGGATAATAAAACTATGATCAGGATCCCATATCACTATATTTATGATAATAACACTAACTAAACCATGTTTAAATAGTAATTTTCCCTTAAGAGTGAGTGGATGATTGTAATTTTAACTTAAGTGGGAGTGGATGACTATAATTTTACCTTAATTGGGAGTGGATATTTTTCCATTATGACTAATGTGATGTGTTAAGATCCTATATCCAGTACCTAACATACTGGAGGGAGTTTGAAAATGGTGATACGAGTTCTATGATTTGATATGCATGCCTCTGATTATGAACTATTTTACTCATGATAATTGAATAATATAATTTTTTTTATATAAAATATATTTAAGACTGCTTGAAACTTGTTTTAATATATCTACGATATGTTTTAATGAAAAAATGTTTTGGTTTAAAATTTGAAAATGTGAGGCCATGCCTTGTTTAATTTAAATTGATTTCATAAATAGTAAATTATTATAGTATTGATTATGGAACACTTTGTGTGACCCTACTGGGATTTATAGCTCATGCCCTATCTTTTCCTTCATGAATTTGTAGATATTCTTATCCTAGGTCTAAGGAAAGGGTAAGAGCCACTTTCTGAGGATAGATGTTCTTGATTCTTTGGACTGTGAACTATTAGAGGTGACCCGTGGAGATGTTCTCCACTTTTTACATGGGATGTTTAAATTTTTATCTTGTAATTGGATGAGAACTTTCAAGATGTACTAATTTGTTTTTTTTGATTTTTTGGTTCATTTTACTTTTTATACTGTTGAGCATACTGAATTTTATCTTTTCTATTATGCTATTCTGATAAATATTTGTTCCTTCTTTTACTATACGTGATGTCAGGAGCTAGTCACCTACCCATGGGTAATTAGAATTCCCTTTTGATCTATGTAAGTGTTGGATCAGGTATCGGGGTATTGTGGCTTCTAGGATAGTTCATGACATAAAAATTATAATTTAATCCTTTAATAAATTTCCACCACAATCTAATCCATTATTCCAATATTTAGTATTCATGATGATTTTTCATGCCTGAAGCACTAAACCAACATATAAAAGATCACATAATCCAAATATGTATAACAAGTTATTCCTCCTATCTCTAAATTATAACAAAAACTAAAATGGTTACAACAATTTAAGATAATATCTAAAATATATAATCCTTCATATGAATAAATAATACATTTTACTTCAAAATTTCAATAATAACACCAATTTTTTAGCTTAGATTATTCCACAAATAAATAATACTACATCCAAATTGACCTCAATAACATCAAAATTAAATAATATTTTAACCTAGAATTTAATCTCATACCTTTTAACTTACAACCCAAAAAATATCATTATTCACCAAATAACATTTTAACAACTAAAGATTTATGTAAAACTTATTTTTTTCCACAAATTAAAATAATATTAATTAACTATTATTAAGTCAAGATTAATTATCATATTAACCCTAGATGATATCAATAAAATTAAACTCATGTCCAAAAATATAAAATAATTATTCCTTAGATAACCCTCTTAATAAAACATAGGTTATACATAAGGGTTACATATACCTCAAAGATATATTAAAAATCAATAAATGTCTCCACTATACTTTCATCACATAAAACCTCATAAGATGTATCTTTTACTATAAGCTTATATTCAACATTAGACATATGAAATAATGACAGTGCCTAAAAATATTAAAATATCCTCATCCAAATCATAAATTTCGTGTCTTTGGGGAATTTCCTTAATGTTTTTCATTGGGTTGTGTTCCCTAATATATGTTTTTACTAAATCTTTTTCCTAAGGATTCTACTAAAAATTATCTGATACAAACTATCCTAGAGCATGTGTCCACTTTTTTACATTATCATGAGATATAACAGATATATTCCTGAATAAATGATAATTTTATTACTCTTGAAGAACTAGATACATACTTTATCCTCATTTTACATTAGAAATAAAATCTAAAACAAAACAAAAGTAAATTTTTGGCATCCTTGAACTCATTCAATGATTCCTTCTTCATATCACGGTGAAAGAAAATAAAATAAGGGTGAGCTAAGATGCTCAGTAAGGGTTATGTCTAATGGAATATATCATTAATAAAGAACATATAATCAATATGTAAATATATATAATGTAAAATACATGTCATATTATTGATAATTGTCTCCTGATGAATAAAACGGTTAGAGTAAATAAAGATCACATGATTCCATATAAATAATCACACGATCTTGAAACTTAACCATGGATGTTATTCAAAATAACCAAATATATATTAATAAGTAATATAATAATGGAGAATTAAATAATTATAGATATATGAAACATATGGCCATGTGCCTAAATAGTTTAAAATATGGGTAGGTTTATGACAAAACCCATTTAACAAGGCTAGCCAATAAGATTGTCTCCTTGGACCTAGGGATTCATCATGAGGATATATAATTCTAGGCCCCACTCATTACTAAATTAGTCCAATTCATTTATTATATGAATAAATAATACAACTCATTAAACATGACTTTTTGAAAAATTGTCCACATTTCAATGCATACATAATGTCAATACTTTACCCATTAAAACAAATAATAAACTATAAAAAGAAATACTAATAATGGTATCATTATAAAAAATCCCCAATGGATAATAAAAGGGTTCTTATTTTCTATGAATATAAACACCATATAAAGTTAATTAGAAACATTATTGATGAAAATATCCTTTTCAAATTGAAATCAAAATTAAAAAACTAATGTTTTTTTTGAATATTAGGATTTTTTTATTTGAACAGAATCATGGGAAATTCTACATTTTGATTCAAATAATTGAGTAGCCATGATGGGGGGAAATTATATCCATTCTATATAAGTTAAAAAAACATTTTTTCACACATTTAATGAAAATTAAAAACATCCCTAATTTTGAAAATGAATGGAGGATTCATTGTTAACCATTTATAAAAATAAAACACGACTAAAAATTTCATGAACCAACCCGAGTCAACCCCAAACTGGTCACCCAAGTCGATCCGTGGAAAGGCTCGAGAGGCGTTTCCGATCCACCTAGGATGATGAAAAGTGCCAAGTGAATCAACATAGTATCAATGGAAATGATTTCCCAAATATATATAAAGTAAAGTATTAGAATAATAAAGGAGAAACCCATATTAATTACGATTTCCAATCTAAACATTATTTACACAGAAACTTAAAATATAACATGCTGGATAAAATAAATATATAGAAAAACTAAAAATTGAGACTGATTTCTAAAAATATCCATGTTACCCCGAGGGTCACTCTCCATCCCATAACCAAACATTTCCTGAGGTGATCAAACCCGAGCTAGAACCTACAACAGAAAATAAAAACAAGAAAGAGTTATAAGCGTGAGCGTGAAAACTCAGTAGGTAATCCCGAATAAATATATTCTCAATGAATTTTCTTTAAATAAAGAAACATTAATGTTAGGTTTTCAATACATTATATAAATATAGGTTTTTACACACTACTAATTTTAAAGAAAACAAATCACAATCCATTTACCACACAGTTTAAAATAGGTACCTTTTATAAAGGAGAATTAGGTTCTTAGGGAAGAAGGGGAAAGGGTTCCCCATAAAAAAGTTCATTTTCATTGAAGTGAGACATGGTAGAACATTTTTTCATTCAAAAAATATTCATTAAAACTTTTTAACAAAAATCACACATTCTCTGTTACCAAGAAAACACCAAAACCAAGAACATGGAATATGGTCTCACAACGAGGGAAATAAGCTACTGTTACTAGTTCCAGAGAAACATGGGAATAAATAAGAACTCAGAGGAGAACCAGAACATAATATACATGGGACTCATCTTGAAGGAATTCCCTACCTGATGACATCATAATAACCAAATTCTAGATCGTCTCCCTACCTGGCTTGACCGAGGGGCCCAATCCCATAACAAAAATAACAAAGTTTTCCCCTGCTATGGGCCACTAGAAAGTGCATAAACTAAACTACTACATAAACAGTTATAAAAAATACTCATAGCTAAGATAGGTTCACATGTCATGTTCACAAAGGGGTGTGCCAAAAAAACCAAGTAACAACCATACATACATGCTATCATATAAGCCACACAAACTGGCACAACCTTAGCCTCCTCAAAGAGTAGTCCCTTTCATTGAAACAATTATCACACAAGTGGGGTACCAAACAAAGGAAACTCCCACCTCTTTGTCAAACAATAAGGGAAGAGACTTATTTCAATAGTGTTTTTCCAATAAAATCATTTCTAAAGCACCAATCAGGCCTCACAATACTTTCACATATCAAACATTTTCTTGAAAAACTACACACAAGACACTTTCAAGCCCAAAAAAATATAGATATCCATTTGGGAAACACCAAACACCATTTTAGATGACACAAATACATTTTAAAAACCTAGTTATGGTTTTAAAAGTCCCAAACCACTTTCAAAATCCAACTAGGCAATTTAACAAACACATGGAATGCACAAGTGAAAAAATCCACACCACATATTCAAAACCATTAAGAAAACCACCTCATTTCACATAAAAAAATTATTCTAAAAATAATAAATCACTATTTAACAATCAAGGAAGGTGAGAAAATCAATCAATAAATGAAATCTTGAATTTAAAGGAGATATGTAATGATATCCTACCTCAAAACGCTTCTTCTTCAACACGACCTAACCATGAAGACTCCTCAAGGGTTCTAGGAAGAAATAAACATCCCAAGGAAACCTAATAAGACAAAACCCCCAATTTTGAACAACCCTAGGCATAAAAATCGGCTAAGAATGTACACTAGGGTTAGAGAAGAAGAATAAAATGGAATGAAAGCAAAGGAGAAGATGAAGGAATACCTAACCATTCGATCTAGGTGAAGAATCACCAAGAAATCACCTTGAATCCCACATTTAGGGTCTTGGAGATGCTAAAAACCCCCATGGAATGTGTCTTGGTTGGGGAAGTTCGAATGTGGGGTCCAAGGGAAGAAACCCCAATTAAAAAGAAGGAAAATATCCCAAAATACCCTTTCCCAAGTGGGTTTCATGTTTATCTCACATAGTTTAACAAATTGTACACAAAACATGAAATTCACCACTGCCTAGTTCTAGATGGGATGCACACTTTGGATGCATGATAAGTTAAACTGTTCACAAATCGTGTGACCCCATACACAGTTACTTCATGGTTAAACTAATTATGGTCCTTAATCGTGAAACCTATAAAAAGTCCAAAAAACACCCTTTTCACAACAAAAATAATCTAACTAAAGGTGATCAACCATGAAACACACATACCCCATAAAAAGGTGCCACTAGAAGTGTTAAGAACTCATTTTCCAAGCCACATCCTTCTCATACCTTCCCTCTAATAATACATAAGGATAAATACCAACCAAAACTTCCAAGACTAAAAATTTAAATCAAGAACACCTGAAACACCATATTTAAACCTGGAGCACCTAGAAAACAATATAAAAACAAAGAACCAAAAGAAAATTTGAAATAAATGATGGAAATGAAAACCCAGGTGTGAAAATTCTCCCCACTATTATGCTTTTCCCCTAGAAAGCTAAAAAAAATTCTATTTTATCGATAAAATACTAAGGATTTCCATATCTACATAATAAAACATCTCAAACCAAGAAAAAGTATACCATAAACTAAAAAAACTCATGCCTCTTGTTCTAAAAAACACAACAAACCAAAACCATTTGATGTTAGACCAACATCTGAAATTAAACTGTATCCTCAACATAGGAGGCTAGAATGAACTCCCCACTATTAGGAAGAAACTAACACTGATCAGATCGAAAGAAACATCATCGAGATTTTCAGTGGGTCTACCCACCCTTAAGAACCAACTATATTGAACCGATATCATGAGACAACATAGAAATTCCAACATGTTCCAGCACAAGAACTCTCTGACATGCGCCAAAACCCCCCTTCACAAGGGGAGGAGGGGGAGGGAAACAAAAGAAACACCAATCAAAAAAATATCCAAAACCCAACTACTTTATAAGGAGGAACTTTACACAATATAGGAAAATACAACAAGAAAATGTAGAATATCCACCCCCAATGGAGAAGATAAGAACTGAGCCAAAGATCCCCACACCCCTGGATCTTTCTGGACTGTGTGAAAAGCTTCACTCTAAGACCTATGGATTGAGCCCTGATGTTTGAAGCATCTGCAGCCATGTAGTTAAGAGATAACAATATTCTCTTACCAAGACAAGAATTTAAGTGATACACATGGAATAAAACTAGATTTAGAATAGAAGAAATTAAGAATTTCTGAAAGAAAATACAATTCAATTAAAATAGGAATTGTCGAAAAAGTTACAACATCCATTCATAAAATTCAAAGAGAATGAAGCACCACAAAGAATAACTGGATAAAACCATTTCAATAAATAAAAATTATAATTATAGAGACTCTAATATGATCCCAAATAGTTCCATACTCCTACAAATGGGCTGTAGTTTCTTTTGAAGGGTTGGATCTGGCTGCATGACACTTCTTGGAAACACCCCGATAGAACTGTTGCAAGTGACCTAGGTGCCTACAAGAATGGAAGGTCTTTGATGAACCTAAAAATGATGAATTTTTATGACCATGCTTACCACAATTATTACACATCAGGATATTTCTCCCTGAAGAGGTTTATGAGAGGTCTGAAGGCCTCTTAATTCCCCTACCATCACCACCAGCAACTGGTTGCATCTAATTCCCCTTATTAGAATTCTGTTCTCTATTCCCAGATACTGAAGTAAGGTCTTACATCTCAAGAAAAACTTCTAGAGAAACTTCATCATGAATGGATTACCTCACTACATCAGAAAAAGTGGTTAAGTTGAGCTCTGTCACCTTCGATTAAAGACCAGGACCGAGTCCAGACTCGAAATGTCAATCCTTCAAGTGATAGTTCGCAACCTACCCAGGATCACATGGAAATAGATCTACAAAGAGACAGCAGAACTCCAACACCGATCCAACATCCTACTGAAGATATAACATCTCTATCTTCTTCTTTACCTTTTTCATCTTAGAAAAGTATTATTGGATGAAGAAATACTTGATGAATTCCCAAGTAAGATCTTCCCGAGGATTTTTAAGACACTAACTTCCACTATTTCTAGGTTGGAACTTTGAGAATAAAGGTTGAAAACAATACCTTTAATTCTTCAAGAAACCAAAGGAAACTGAATTTTCTATCAATCTTCCACATCCACTCTTCTTCTTCTTCGAGAGGATCCTCTTGACCATAAAAGAGAGGAGGATTCAACTTCCAAAATTCAAGAACGTAGTCTATGGGTTGATCAAATGAAAAGTTTTATAATAGTGAACCACCCATAGCTACACCTAGGATATCCATCAAATATTTGTGGAGGAATACACTAAGAAACACAGAAACAAAGAACTAAATCAGGATCAATCCATCAAAAAGAATTCATTAATCTTAAAACATTTTATATGAAACTTCATTCTAAAAAAAGAATACCAAAGGACAACCTCAATTTCTTTTATAATATGTAAATATATCATTCATCCCATGTATTCACATTTTTAAGACACCCATGAATTATACATGGTTAGGCCACATAATTTACTAAATCACGCGACAATGTTGCACCCCTTACTAGACAACATGGGAACCTGCACGGTTTGGCCACATGGTTTCAAAAATTGTGTTCCAACTATGTGATATGGTTCTGAACCGAGGAAGTGGATTCCCACATACTTTAAACATGGTTGGACTAACCATGCGTAGGCCTTGAACCCTCAACTAGAAGTAAACCAAATCTCGCATGGTTACATAGATCAATCCACATAGTTTTCCCGAACCGTGCATTGACCACACACTAAAGAAAAATACCCAAAAACAAAAAATTTAAATCTGAATCACAACAAACTCAAAATAGAAACTAATAAGAATATAATGAATAATAATACCACCAAACCATCTCATTAAAAACATTTTCACTTATTTCATAAACCTCATTTGATCAAGAATAATTTGACTAAAAACTCATTTCATATTGTTTATAATTAGTTCAAAAACTTTATTAAAAAAATCTTTTTTTTAAATAAATGATTTAAATAAAATTCTTATTTAGGTTAAAAAAAATCCAATCTCATTAAACCATTTTCATTTCACCCCAATTTTTTTTAAAAAAACCACTTTTCTGACCCTTCTATAAAGTATGTTATGAAAATACATTTCCCAAGTTCCAATATAAATTCATCACCACTTTAAATTCATCTTTTCACAATTCCAAAACATATTTTTTTAAAAAAAATCAGAATCAAGGATTACCCAAAACAAACCACAAGGGGAGACTAGTGTCAATGAGTGACTTGGCCATATGGTTGGCAGCCATATACCAATAAAACCACTACCACAGAGAGTCCTTTATGACAATGTCCCTGGATCCACATGAATTTTCAGGCCCTGTGATCTTGTGGAGGCCAATTTCCTAACTCCCTTTTCATTTCCCAACACAAAAAATTTCTACAAGAATCAAGGGAAAGCAATAAAACTGAACTTCCCATGGAAACCCAAGGATCAGAACGAGCAAGGGTTCTTGAAGTCCTTCCCCTTCCAACATATTAAGCCCTGATGATCCTAATACTTCTACCTTGACATACCCAAATAACAAAGGGTTCTCTAAACAGAAAGGTACTCTAAATATAAAACCAAACTTTGATACAATTTTGTCACAAACAAACCCAGGTTGACCCAGAACTGGTCACCCAAGATGATCTGTGGCAAGGCTCAAGAGACATTCCTGATCCTCTCGGGCTGGAGAAAAGCTCTAAGGGAATCAATATAGTAAAAATGGTAATGATTTTGAAAAATATATATAAAGTGAAGCAGTAGAATAATAAAAGAGAAACCCATAGTAATTATGATTTCTAGTCTGAACTTCATTCACAATGAAACTGAAAATACAAAAATCTGGATAATAAGACTATAAAGAAAAACTAAAAAGTAAACCTAAATTCTATAAAATATCCCTGTGACCCAGAGGGTCACTCTCCAACCCATAACCAACCATATTCTAAGGTGATCAAACCTATGCTTTAACCTACAAGAAAAACTAAAAACAAGAAAGAGCTATAGGAGTGAGTGTTAAAAATCAGTAGGTAAGCCTGAATAAATATATTTCCAATGAATTTCCTTTAAATAAAGAAACATTGATTTCAGATTTGAAATACATTATATAAATCTATGTTTTTACACACATTTCTATTGAAGAAAAAAAAAATCACAATCCATTTCCCCCACAATTTAAAAAAGCTACCTTTTATAAAGTAGAATTAGGTTCTTAGGGAAGTAGGGGAAAGGGTCCACATTAAAAAGTTAATTTTTCATTAAAGCGAGAGAGGGGGGAACATTTTTTATTTCAAAACATCTTATTAAAATATTTTTAATAAAAACCACACATTATAACTATGAAAAAACCAAAACCAGGAACAAGGAATATGGTCTCACAATAAGGGAAATAGGCTAACTATAGTAGTTCCAAAAAAAACATGGTAATACCTAGGAATTCAGAGGAGAACCAAAATGTACTATACATGTGACTCATCCATAAGGAATTCCCAACATGATAACTTCATAAAACCCAAAAACCTGATCAACTCCCTACCTGTCCAGATAGAGGGTCCCAATCCCATAGCAATAATAACAAAATATCCCCTTGATATGGGATAATAGCTAGTGCGTAAACTAAAATAGTGCATTAATAATTCTCTAAAATTATAACAGCTATACTGGGTTCCCATTTCATTATCAAAAGGGGGTGTTTTAGTAAAACCAATCAACAACCACACATACATGATATTATATAAGTCACACAAACTAGCACCACCTTGACCTCCTCAAGGAGTCATCCCTTTCCTTGAAACAATTATGGAAAACCAAGGGAACTCCCACCTCTTTATCAACCAAAAAGGAAAGTGACTTATTACAAGAAGGGTTTTCCAATAGAACCATTTCTAAAGTTCCAAACGGGCCTCACAATACTTTCACACATCAATCCTTTTCTTGGAAACTATTCACAAGCCACTTTGAATCCCTAAAAAATTTAGAATTCCATTTTGGAAACACCAAACACCATTTTAGATGACACAAATACATTTAAAAAACGAATTTGTGGTTTAAAAAATGACAAAACACTTGTGAAATCCAACAATAAAATTTAATAAACACTTCACATGCATAAGTGAACAAATCCACACCATATATTCAAAACCATTAAGAAAATCACCAAATTTCACATAAGAAAATTATTCTAAAAATCATAAATCACTATTTAATAATCAAGGAAGGTGATAAAATCAAGTAATCAATGAAATATTAAATTTAATGGAGAGATTCAAAGGGATCCTACCTAAAAATTCTTCAAATTCAATGATTCATAACTGAGAAGACTCCTCAAGGGATCTGGGAAGCCAGAACAACCCCAAGGAACCCTAAAAAAACAAGGAAAACCAATTTTGAACAACCCTAGGCATGAATAGTATCTAAAAATGGACACTATGGTTATTGAAGAAGAATAAAACGAAAATAAAGTAAAGGAGAAAATGAAGGAAGCCCCAACCTTCGACCCGGGTGAAGAATCACTAAGAAATCACCTTAAATCACACTTAGAGGGGCTTGAAGGTTCCAAAACCCCCCATATAAGGAATCTAGATCAGGGGATTTGAAATGGGGGTCCAAGGGAAGAAAATAAAATTAAAAAGAAGGCAAAAAACCAAAAAATATATTTCCTGAGTGGGTTGAACGATTAGCTCGTACATTTTAACAAACCATTCAATTTTCCACTGTCCAGTGTTGCATGGGATGACCACTTTGTATTCATGCTTAGTTAAACTATGAACAAACTATTTTATCCCCGTAATACTTACTTCATGGTTAAACTAACCATGCGACCTAGATAAAGTCCCAAAAAACAACCTTTTCACCCCAAAACCCATCTAACTCAAGTGGATGAACCATCCAACACACATACCCAATAAAATGGTTCCACTAGAAGTGTTACAAACTCATTTTCCAAGATAAATCCTCCTCATACCTTCCCTATAACAATAGATAAGTCCAAATACCACCCAAAACTCCCAAGACTAAAAATTTAAATCATAAACACTTGAAACACCAAATTTAATCTTAGAACACCCAAAACCCAAGAGAAAAAATAAGAACCCAACGAAAATTTGAAAAAAAGATAGAAAAAATATCGGGTGTAACAAAAAATGTATTTAATAAATAATTGGGTAAAATTAAAAAATCTTTAAAACATGTTATGGAAAATATGGTTATGAAAGAAAAATATTCCCGACATAGTAGAAAAAAGTCATTTTTCCTTAAAAAAATGATTTCAGTATCATGGATAATTAAGGAGTAGAAAATAAAAGAAAAAATCATAATTTCTATAAATAAATATTATAGAATAAAATATATTGTATTTAAGATATAAATATCCAATAATTTACCCAATTAAGACTTAAACATAAACCGTCCATAATAATGATGACATTGTAAAATAAACCCTTACCACTTTGGTAACCATCACATAATAACCCCCATGAAATAAATAATATCAAATAAAACATTAAATTACATTAATATAATTATATTAGTCATATAAAATATCAATGGGGTATTATATTCACCTCATAAAATAATATAGGTGTATAACCTGACCTATGTCCCAAAGAAGACAAGTTGGGATGAAGAACCCTTACATCAGTTGTGAATTACTTCGTATGTGTTCAGACATCATGTATAATAAAAATAGATTTATTGTAAAACTATTATATAACCATAATCATATATATCATACCATAAATAACTTAATTATATCATTTGATCCCCAGATTAAAAAAAATCATTATTAAAATCACTATTATGGGTGAGAACTACTATATTTTTCAAGCATATTTTGGTGTGGTAGTTTTGGTCCTCATAAATTTATCATGGTTCAAATATCACAAAAAATTTAATTATGACATTAAATTTTCCATTATTACCATCCATGTAAATCTTAAAGGAAAAAATGGATCTCATCATTTTGTGGTGGTGGGAGTCCACACGTATGCACAAGAGATGTATTCATTTTCAAAGGGATTGAAATTTAAGAAGATATATATGATATTATTATTCCAAAAGAACAATTATTTCATCAATACCAAAAAACTTCCTTAGTTCCATCTTTATAACCATCGATGTAAAATGGTGATGAAAAAACAATTGCATTGCTACGTGGAGGTAGTAATCCATTTATACGCACAAATGATGTTTTCACTTTTAATTGTACTAAAAAGAGATGGAATATGGTTTCAAATAATAATAATAACATAATAGTATATTTAGGATACTATATTTATTATTTTAATAAGTTTAAAAAAACATTAATTGGAAGTATAAGATGAAATAAACTTAAAAGAGTCGGTAAAGTCAATTGCCTCTTATTTGGTTGAATTCATTTACACATCCTCTTAAGGGACATAGGATTATTCTTATGGAAGTTCATAGAGCTAAAGATATTCTCTAATGATATTTATAATATAATTGGTCATGTTTTTTTCGAGATACATTTCTTAAATTTGTGTAAAGAAAAGAGAGATGGGGTGCCTTTTTATAAGGGAGGGGCGAGACATTTTTAGAATTTATTAAATCAATATAAATTTTTTTTATGTCCAAATGGATCTAAATTTAAATATTTAGAATATTAGATAAGGATAAGTTAAAATACTCTAATACAATAAAATTTGGACATATTTTGGTAATTTTTTCAACATTATCATTTAGTTCTAACACCCATTACCCCTTCAAGAATTCCCACAATATTAATGTTTTCTACCTTTTAGGTGTTAGGAATGATACCATAAAAACCAAAAGACTAAAAAATAAATAATTGTTGATATAATTTACTTTATACCATTAATTTGGATGAGTATATATTTTTTTATAAATTTAAAATTATTTAATGAAATATTTTTTTTTGAAATATCATTATTTTCATTTTTGACACTATTCACTTAATTTGAATTTAAATGCATCAACACCAAGAGGTAATAAAAATATAATACATTATAAATACATAACATTTTATATGTAGATATAAAATTCATGTAGAAAACTAATTCATCAAATTTGTGTTACTTTTATTATTTTTAAAATTATATATTTTAATTTTCTATTAAATTGAATAAATATTATGTCAGTGTTGCATAAGAATTTAAACTAATTAGTTCATCACTAAAAATATAAAATAAATTAACCTATTAAAAAATTCATTCATATTTTAAGTAACCTTCTATAGTATGACATATTTCTTATTTATCCCTATCACAAAATATTATAGATAGTATAATTATGAATGTTATATTTTCCGCTTTATCTTTTACATAAATATTATAAGAGTAAAAATCAAAGAAATATGGAACCAAGCTTCCTTATTTTGATGAATTTCATGTACATGGTCTAAATACACTCAGTAAATACCATAAATTAATGTTTAAGGTTCATTTTAGTCCTTATCATTTTATTTTTAATCTTAATTACCTGATTTAGGTTATCGTGGTAGAAATTATTTACTATGGATACTATTTATAATGACAAAAAGTAAAATGGAACTTTTTACCAAATTTGAACCTCCTGGTTCCAAATATGGAATACATTTTTAATGATTCAATTTTAATTACTAATATAAATTAATGTAACATTGAGTCCAAAATTCAATGAAAAATAGTTTTCTAGAAAAATGTCATTTAAGTACAAAAATATTTTCAAAAGAATTTATACCCTAAAATTTATTCCAATTAATTTTATTAGATTATTCATAATTTAATATAACTAAATTTAATTTTAATAATTTTTTAAAAAATTTAACTTTTTAAATGATTGATACCAAATTACAGTTTTTAATGAAAATTTGTATTTTTCACTATTCTCTAGAAAATCAATAGTTTTAGAAAAATCCAAAAATTTCACCCTATGTTAATTTTGGTATGATTATTTAAAAACTTATGTTAATTTAATAATATAATATATCTATATGTGGTGTTAATTAATTATGATTCCCACAAAAAAAGGAAAAATAAAACCATTTTTGAAGAAAATATATTTTAGAATTATAAAATGATGTAACTGAAAATTATATAATTATTTATTATTAATAAGTACATTATATAAATCCTTTATAGATATTTTCATAATAATTTTAATGATATTAATACCTTCTAATTCAAAATTTAGCTAATAATTTTCATTTTTAAATAATAATATGTTTTTGTTCGTTTAAGCTTAGTGTTGTGTATTGTACATGCTATCAAATAAAGATTTATTTTAAAATATCATTGTGTTAAATGATACCCCAATGCGGGTTTATGTTTATATCATCATTATTTGAGGAAGGAGGATTCAATATATGGAATATTGAGTTCCTCATTTTAATATAGTAGTGAGTTGTCTAATTGTACATGGTAGAGAACCAGGATGGTTTGTGACCCCGCTCCAAAATTGAATCAATAAAGCATTGATATTTTAGTGAATTTGAGACATTGGAAAATTTCTATGAATTATACTTGGATATATACTAGTGTGTGTGATCCAAGTAATTTCCCTTCTATTTTATAACTAATTTAGGGGATATGTAGAGATAAATTGAAGTGTTCTTGAAAGTGAGAGAACAAGATCCTCTTTAGAGAAATAACTATCTATGTCATAATTAACCACCCACTATCAGGGTTTTATAAGCTCCAAAATTCTTATAATTTGTGTCAAATGGGTTTTTATTCATCTTCTCTCTTTAAAAGTATATGGGAAGTTGTCAACCATAACGGTGTTCCTATCTTTGAAGGTAGTAATTTCTAGTAATGGAAAATCTATATGAAATGTCATTCCAAAATCTTGGTAATGGATGTTTATATAGAAAACATCTATGGAATCACTAAAAATATCCAAATCAGATACTTAATATAAATAGATCATCCAAAATAGTATGCAGATCCTAAAACCATTAATTCTTTGGTAAAATATATTCCTATAAAATATTAACAAAGGTACTTTCCTTGAAAACCACTCATGATATGTGGGAAATGATTTTTAATATTTACAAAGGAGATTAAAAGGTTTAGGATTCCAAGATTCAGGTTCTGTAGAACAAGAATGCATATTTTAAAATGAATTCAAATAATAATATTTACTACTTTTACATTCATCTAAATGTTCTTATTGAAGATATGTGAGGTCTCAATGAGGAATTTAAAGAAAAAAATATCACATAGAGAATCCTGAGATGACTTCCTATTTGTTTCAATAAAAATGTCCCTATTTTATAAGTGCTTTATCCAAAAATAGATCTATCTTTATATCTTAAATATAAATCTTGTGTATTATTAAATGAGAAACAAAGAAAATGATCTAATAATATTTTAATGTTCTTAGGAGAGGGATTTTAATTCCGTGGAGAATCTCTTAATCATGCAAAATTCAAAAGTTCAATATGTTAATGTAGTGATTCATTTTTCACCTCTAATCATACAAGAGTAAGATGATGGTTCAAGGGTAAGTCTCCCCTTACTTGCTTCAATTATGGAACGGTGGGACATATTTCACCTAAATTTCCAAAAAACTACCAAAAAGAATATAGTGAAGAAAAACCTATCAACAAGATGAAAAAAAGATTCAAATAATTCTCAAAAGAGGTATTTTAAAATAATAAATGTTGTTTCTAAATAATAAGATAGTTCTAGGTAAAGTGATATAGAAGAAGATAAATTTTGTAATGATAAATGTGTATTGATGGATATTGAAAATATGAAAATAAATTTTGATAGTTGTTATGAGAATTAAGGAGTTTTAGATTTATGATTAATGGGATTTTGGACAATATCCCAATGGAAGGAAGATGATATAAACACATTATGTTTGGAACCTTAGATTAATATGATATATGTGTGTTTTCATTTGATTAATATCACTAATTCCATAGGATTTAACTATTGAATGTTTCATTAAAAAATTATGTGGTTTTTACAATACAAAATTGTGATGGAATATTACTAAAATATACCACTTTATATTTTATATAATGAAAGTTATTGTAGATTCTATGGGGTTCTCCTTGATGAAAACTCTATAATTCATCGATATAAGATATGTGTAGTCTCCCTTCATGCATTGGTATAATAATTGATTCCTTAGTAATAAACCCCTTTTCGTTGATCATTAAACATGTTTGATTAACTAATGTGTCAATAAATCTTATATTGTGTTTCATCTTATACATTATTGGATGAATTTTACTTAATTCAACCATATGACGTGGTATAATCAATAGAGATTATCATAGGGTTATGTCATTATGTTTTGAAAGATGTGACCCAATCCATTATAGGGTAGTCTAGTGTGTAGATTCATAGTGAGAATGGGTGCCTATGATGTGTAGTTGGTATGGGTAAGTGATAATTGGTATGTATTATATGAGACCCTATAGTGGGTTCTTTATAACATGAGTACTTGGATATTCTAGACATGGGAACACATATGAGATCCATTATATGTGACATATTTAAGTCATGGTTTAAGGTCTAGTTACGGGAGACTAGTGCATTGAGATGCTACTCAGTCTACTAGTGATCCATGTGTTATGGTTTAAATGGTTGTGATATGCGAGGGTAACCCAATAGAGGGGTTATCTCAGGCTTTTTATTTCCTTTAGATATGGTAAAAATGAGTAGATTCTTTTGGTTATTAGATTTATACATAATAGGTTTTATCAAGTGTGTGGTATAGAAATATGAGAAACCCTGGGTTTTTATGATATAAAGAACTTATGTTTATTTCAATATCAATGGATGGTTTCTAATGGATGCATCTGTATGATTAATAACATTATTTTTTTTGAGGATGGTTCCTAATTTGGTTTCATATTGTGATTTTATTTTTTTGGATCTTGTATATATAGAGTACATGCGTATGCTTTTAATTTTGGAATGATGCCCAAGTGACAGGTTATAGATTTATTGTCATTTTCATGATTGATATTTAAGTACTATCTAGAAAACGAAATGAGGTACTTATAGATAGACATGAATAACATGATAAGGGTCATGGTCATTGATTTAGGCATGTGATATTATAATTGATGATTTGAGAATCTAGGTAGTCAAAATTTGGTAATATGATCAAGTAGCACCAGGGTCTATTCCATCTTTTGTATTCTCAATTTTGATAATGGGGGATATTTAGAACCCTTATCAGGTATGACTCATATGGTGTTATGAGGTGAATATGATTATTTTTAAAAGTTATTTTTTTCTTGAGACAACTCATAGAGTCAGTGCTTTATAATGGTAAGATAGTGTGTCAATCATGGTAGTGTGAGTCAGATTCTATGAATGGGTGTTATGGGATAGTATCACCATTAGGTTAAATGAGATTGATGTTGAACTCAATATCTATATGAGGTGAATTGGATTTGTGAATTGATGAGAATCCATGTACGAGATAAGGATAAATAATTTTCACGGAATGATTTTGGCCTTGGTTGTCTAAGATTTTAGATGAAAATGGGAGGTACCCTGCTATGGCGAGAAGTGAAATTGTAAATAGATTAGGGTATAGTGGTATAATTGAATCGATTTTTTTCCATTAAATGGGATATCATGGTATAATTATCATGTTTTTGGAGGAGAGACATGCATGTGATGATGAAACCTTTTAATGTGTTTTGGTTGATGTATGGTATAAGTAAAGATGCATGTTGTGGAGTTCACCATAGGTCGTTAGAGGGTGTGACCCTATTTTATGTTGAAGTTAAATAAATTCCCCAAATATGTTCTTGGTGGTTCAGGTATGGTTATAATTTTATGTTATATGTTGTAAATTAGGTATGAGTGGGATATCCATGTTCATCCATTATGTGAATTAATGGACAAAATGTTAGTATAAATTGGATATGAGATCTGTTGGTGCTCAGAATTGGATTAGGATAATTGGGTCATGTTTTTTAGTATCCAACCTTGAAAATAAACTAAGATTAAATTATTGAATTTTGATTGGATAATGAAATATCTTTGTATTTATTTAGAAGTTAAGGCATTGGTATTTGTAGATGAGATAGTACATCGACTGGTGCAACTGAACATTTCAAAAAATTGTCACCTAGATGAGTTTATAAGAGAATTTTCATTTTTAAATAGATTTATTAATATGTAAACCACACTGGGTGTGTTGATATACTATAGAAAATATGTTTCAAAATTTCATTCCAATGGAGGGAGCATTGTGGCTTGGTATTTTTCCTGTATGAGCTAACGCATATGGTGGGAATCACTATATTTTTATGGTTGTATGGAAGGATGAAACAATTGTGTCTCAATATGTATATACTTCATGGATAAATGTCTAGGTGTTTTAGTGATGGTGGTGATTGGTTGCTCAATCTTCGATGAATAGTGTTACTTGTGTATGGATTTCACATTATAATACCATTTGATGTTTTAGGGTAGAGTGTGATGAACTGAGAATGAATTAGGGTCCTGGATTGGATTATGTTAATGGTTTAGGACCCTAAGAACTTATCAAGTATGAGATATTATACTGTGGAGAGGATATAAGACCCCATTCCATTATGAGTTGTGACTTCCATAAGTAATTTTAAATTTGATTTCAAGAGTACTATAAATTTTAAATTCCAGATTTATATTTGAATTCCTCATGTTAGGGAATATTAAAGAGATGTTTTTGGATATGGATCAAGGTATGGTAGGTGTCTTGAGTGCTTAGGTGAACGACAAAATATCCAAGTTGAATGTTTATACTTTATATGTTTTTTTACCCTGGTTCATTATTTTGGTGTGAACAGTTTTAGAAAAACTCTATATCACCTTGATGATGTGAGTATTTCTATTTTTTTCTATTGAATTGTTAACCTGAATAGATGACACATTTATTTGGGAAAACTACATGGATTTCATATGAAACCATATGATTTTTTTTGTCTTGGTTCTTGGTGAATAATTTCAAATAGACCATGTAAAACCTTCAATTTATTTGTAGAGGTGATTTTCAAGATTGGTACATGGTTTATAAAGAATAACAGCCACATCATATAGGGTGTGTGGCCTTAGAAAGTGAAGTATACATTGTTAGAATAATGTTATTGATCCATGTTTCCAAACCATTTTGTTTTTTCATAATTTTAAAATGGGGGAAATTACTATTTTCACCCCTTGATTTTTTAAGAGCTCTGGCCTCCCTTTTCCCCCTCGCACATGGACAAACCATAAAGGGATTCTCCCTCCCATTCTCTTAAATTATATTTGTATTGTGGGTGGATTATTAGTGATTTATTCCATGATATAAGGTATGACCCCCTTTCTTAGATTAATTCTAGTTTCCTCCATTTTCTCGGTTGATTTTTATTGTATGAGCTTGAGATGTGACTAACAATTCTACATGAGCATAGTGGAGTCCTCTTGTATTGATGGGTCATTCACTTTACTCAATGAAAAAATGTACTGAGATGATGATTTCATGTCATCTCACACTATTTCACCAGATGTACATATATGTATGATTTTATTTTTTTTCACCAAAATTATGTGAAATTTGATATTGAGTTGGTGGTGGTTGTTAAAGATTTTTCCTAGGATAGTTTGTGGAGTTTTCCATAACCCTCCCATAAATGGTTGGTCAATGTTTTAGTGTGATGAGGTTTACTAGTGAGATTTTAAGAAATTATTCCTATTTGTTTTTATTTTTTTAATTAATTATAATGGGTATAATTATTTAAATTGAGTTGTATAATTAATTAAATAATTTTTAATTAATTATTTTTATATTGGGGATTGGGATAGGATTCTGGAAAATGTGGGAGCTTGGACGGGTCTCGGAAGACATTGTTAAGTGTTTCGTGAAAAAGTAAATGGCCTGGTTTATGTTGGTGGTCCTTGGTCTTACCAATTTGGTTTACATAATTTATTATATGTATGTTATATTAAGTCTTTACACAATAGGAGATCAACCTATTATTTTAAATAGATTATTTTTTTAAAATTAAATTTATTGAAATGAAAAATTTAAAAGGACCATAATGGCCCCTTGTACATTGGATTGATGTATAGAGTGATGATGTTCTGGGCCTTGATCATAAATATATGCCTTTAGATTTATAGACCCTAAGGGGTGTAAATTAAAATAAAATAAAATGAGTGATTGTATCATACATAAGTATAAGTTACTTTTATGCCTCCTTGTATATGAGAGTGTTGGATAAAGAATGGACATGATAAGTATAAAATTATAAAAACTTTGGCATACCTTAAATTCTCCATGATAGTTTAGATGATAAGGGCATGACTGTTCCTCCCCTATCAGAATTTCATCACCTAGGTGGGCAGATGCTGATAAATTTTTTGACTGGTTGGGTTCATCAGGAACAACCTAAGAAAACTGGGGGATGGGATTGAAGCAATCTCTATTATGTGACATTGATATGTCATTTAACAGGAGGAAAACTAGGCTATTATGTGAGTATAATGGTATAGAGGGATGATATTCCCACTGAGTGACGAGATTGGCTTGGGAGACAAGTTTGATATTGAGAAACTTGGGTAAGGTGTCTGTGCTTTTGTGTAACCAAGGATATTCTTGAATGTGCCCCCATGTTACATAAACCTTGAAAAGGTTTGTGTTGGAGTGATTCATGATGATTTTGGATGTCATGATAGATCTTGAATCAATTATGTGATCTAGTTAGGGTTGTAGTGGTAAGAATAGGCCATACACTTAGGAGACAGACCTTGGTTATATGATATGGATTATCCAAGTAGCCAACCTATGTTATTAATATTATTATTATTATAAATTATTATTATTTTTATTATTAACATAAGACATATGTTAGGTTCGAGTGAGTGGTCAACCCATGTGTTATGACATGATTTTCTAGGGAGGATGTACCTTAGGTATATATGGAATGTGATGATAGGTTCTAGGGACGATGTTCCACTAGGTATATGTCTTTTAAATATATTTATTTGATTTATGAATGGGGGTTAAATAATTGGGGCATGATATAATGCCTATGTAATAGAGTCTTAACACCTCATTCTGAGTAGTGGTTGTGATATAACAACCCAGGCTCCAGATACTCATAGTCGAAAGTTATATTAAATTATTGGTATATAATACATGAGTTCTTGAAGTGTATAACACCTTAATAGTCTTGCAAGACTATATACATACATATATTTTTTACATTAAACTTGAAAACATAATGTACATCATAAAAATTCTAGGAGAACATTTTGTCTCTACTAGAAAGACCATGAAATTTAAACATATTTTTCTTATAGGTTTCTTGAGGAAAGAAATGCAAAATAACTATGTGCTAAATTAATCTGTAATAAGTATCATACTTAAAAATCTATAATATCATTATAATGGCATAATCACCATGTATAAGAAATTTATATGGTCAAAATAATCCCATAATCAAATAAAACTAAGGGAATAATATATCCATGATATTAAATAAAATAATGGATAATAATTACTAATCTCATTTTGATGGAATACATAAATTTACATAATAAAAACAAACTATAAAGGACTTGTTTCAGGATATCATACAAAAATGAGTAAGTCATATACTAATACCTAAGCTATTTTTTCTTAGGAGGCCTACTGATGCATAAATAATCTATCTATACTGGACCACACCTATCATTAATTAAGTTTAATACATCCTTCATATGAGTTAACATAAAATTTTATAAAATTACTAAATGATATTTTTAACCAATCATAGAAAATGGAATAAAATATATCCATATGATGGAAATATATAATACAAAGTTGTTATGATTTTATGAACTAATTTGGCTATGTATGAGAATATCCTAAAAATCAACATATAAACAATGGTGTATTCTCAATATAATATGAAGTAAACTTTTCAAAGAAATAGATAAAAGGTGGTGGCGAGAGTGCATTCAATGTGTTAGGTTATCAAAAGAATATAGTAATTGAGTTATTTATTTTTATAATGGTAGGAAACCAAATTAATGGTAGAAAAATGAATCATTAAGGATTTTAAACATAATGTGATTTATCCAAAGAATTTCCCCTAGGAGTGTCTCACTTTTTTTATAGTCTTATCCCCACTCATCATGCACTGGGTGAAGATTGAGTGGATACTCAACTAGACCTTTCATGTTTATTACATTTAGGTGCATTTGTCCCACACCATAATTTACATTATAATATCCATATAGAGAGATAATTTCTTGGAAAACCACACACACTTTAATTTCTATCATTTATGATTGTAGAGGATTACAGCGGTTTAGGTAAAATCTAAATCAAATATGTTGATAGATAATATTAAAAATAGAGAATTAAATACCATGAATAAGGAGATAATTAGGATATAAAATATAAATGGGGTAGTGGGTACACCATACAATAGAAGACATTGTTTATAACATAATCATCTCTCAATGAATTAAAATTTGAGACAAAGAATCCTTAACTTTACTCACACTTAGTTGAATTTTCTCTCAAATCTTGTTTAAAAGAAATTACACTATTAATCACCTATTTTAAAAATTTATTCATATATAAAACCTTTTTTTAAAATTAATTTTTAATTATTTTCTACAGGTATATTATCCAGTTATTTTATGTTTTCCGTATTAGGTGTGAGTAATATTGATCGTTTTGAACTAGTTTTATAATGGTCGTGTTGTTATTAATTATTATCCAAACATTAATCATTATTAGGTAATATAAGGTAAATGATTTTATTATCTATATTTATTAATATTGTTATCATTTTATTTTATTGTATTTTTTGTTATGATCCTAAAGGATGAAATCAATGATTAGCATGTTTCCATGATTTTTATCAAACGGGCATTGGTATCTTCCCGAAGGATTTTAAAATTAAGGTTACGAGACAATAACTAAAATAAAATAATTATTTAATTATTTCTATCATATATTAAAAAAAATATATTCCCATGTAAATCCATGGTATAAATTTATATCATGTTTCAAGTAGGTGGTTAAACCGATCCAAATAGGGACATACTATAATTAACAGATGATTATGAATTGATTTAATTGTAATATCACTATACAAGAAGAATAATAACCTTATTCAGTGCTAATTAGTGTATTATTTTATAATTTTAAATAATTATAAGGATAGTATATCCTAATGAATGTTTTTCACTATACAAAAAAATGTATTTTTTCTCTTAGATTTCCCTTTTGTATGGTTTAATTTACCAAGATTTTTTATTACCCATGTTGTTAATTTGTTGACCATTTTTTTTCCAGAAATTTTTTTAGTTTAATTAAAATAATATTTATCAATTAAATTCATTATCATTACCATTTATAAAAGGTTTTCATGTAAATCAAAATAGAAATCAACCATTCAATGAATGCATTTGTCAACACGTACACATGGGTATGATTTCATTTTCCATGGAATGGGTGAAATTTATATTTTTTTAAGTTTAATAATATAAAATATGTTATAAAAAAATAATTATTTATCAAATTCAACTTTAAGACCATACATGTAGAGAAATTAAGGAAAATGAAACATGACGCTTTATTGAGGTGGTAATCCGCACACAAAGAGAATTTTATTTTTTTGTTTCCCTTAAGGAAAAAGGTGAAAGGTGGTTAACTGTTATTCCATTAAAAAAATTACATTTAGTATTAAAATTATAATTATTTAATTAAACAGTAATGATAAAAATATATTGTGAAAATTAATATAGAAAAAAAATTAACTTAGGGAAAATGAGCACTCACATTGATGACTTGGTCTTCCACTTGGAAGATTCCTTATAAAGGGAGTCCTTAGGAGAATATATTGTGATAAGAAGATAAATAAGGAAAAATATTATCCTATATGAAGTAATAAGGGTATTTATTTAAGAGTAATTCAATTTTTTTAGTGGTATTGTACGGGTGGTGGGGGTCCCCTTTTATAAGTAGTAGGAATGAAATATGTATAAATATTTTAACCTAATATAAAGTTGGAACATATTTATTATGTAAAGTGGATCCTAAAATGGTCAATAATTGAACGTGGAATGATATAAAGTTTCTAATATCTCAACTATTCAATGTTTTACATGTTTTTAACATGTATCAAGATCTTTACCCCTAGATGTATTACTTTTACATTTTTTGGTTTTACAGTGGCTACTTATTATTTTACCTAATTAAAACAATTTATATGCATAGAAATAAAATATACCTACAATATAATTTATACCTAGTGGTTCCAAAACTGAAATAAATTTTATTAACTAAAATTTATATATGTAATAATAATCTATTTTAACATTAGTGCATGTAATGTGTAAAACACCATATTTTGAAAAAGTGACTTTTTCTATTTGAATTTTTTTTATAGTAAAAATATCAATGTATTTATTTTTCATGATATAAATGGGTTTATTATATAATTTATTTGTCTTTAAAATAAATACCAAAAAATATTTTACCAAAATAATTTTTAATTAAAGGAATTGGCAAAAAATGGGTTTTATTGGAATATATTATATAAGTTCTTATAATGTTAATAATAGGTCTTCTTAATTAAAAATATTGTTTTTAATATTTATAATTTTACATATTTAAGGTATTTTTGGTCAATTAAAAAATTTTAAAAAATTTAGGTGTTTCTTATAATGTTATAAAATTCACAATATTGATAAAACCAATATTTTTCATTATTCACATAAAAATTAGTTTTTTTTACAAAAATGATAAAAATTCATCTTAAGTTAATATTGAAATTCCAAATAGAAAAAACGAATTTAATTTTTTCAAATTTTAAAAAAGAATTATATTTTAATTAAATTTATTAATAATTACCTTTAATATGTGCAATTTGTAATAGTTTTGGGATATAGCATTTAACTGCTATAATAGGGTCTCAAGTGTTAAATTCTTACCCCTTAAATAATTTCATCTTCTAAATTAGTTACATTTTATATGTTGAAAAACTATATTTATTCCTTTCTTATATCTTCTTTAGGCTATCATGTTTCCTTCTGTTCTTTTTGATTTCACTAAAGGACTTTCACTAGCCGGCTAGTCTGATTTAGCAACTCTTTATCTTTATTGTTAAGAATGTGGACCATCTATTATATATAAGGAAAGTTAGGCTCTAACTATATTCCATTAGATGTGAGTATATGTGTTTGATATGGTATGTATCTCATTAATAATGAAATATGAATGAAATCAAGTACTTTGGGAAGGTTTGGTTTTATATCTAATCTGTAATATACATGTCCAATTATCTCTAGAATTTCAAAATTCATAATATAACTAGAACATAAATTACCATTTTTTACCAAATATTAAAAACCATTTCTATGGTGACACCTTTTATGAATACCTAGTCTCCCACTTGAAATTATATGTCTTTTCTTTGAATATCACCATAGATCTTTTATCTTCCTTGATCTTCTTTGATATGATCCTGGATAGTTTATACTATAATAGTTCTCTCCTATGAAAGTTTGTGGACTATGAACTTCAATTATCCAACTTGTTCCCAACAAATTAGAGTATGAAATATCTTTAATTTAAAATTCCTCATTTTGTGTCGTCTAGATGCTCAAGTAGAAACTGTTATTGTATAAAAATTCCACCATAGGTAACTATTGATCCCATTATCCTTGGAATTAATGATAACATGATATTATCATTTATTATTGTGTCTAGATATTCCCTTAAGACTGACCATAAGTTTGGGGATGATAGGTGGTATTTAAATATACCTCGGGGTTGAGTTTCTTTTGAATACTCTTCTAAAATTTTGATCAGAACCATGGGTCATAATTAGATTAATTGATAGTGGTTCCTCAAGAAGTCTCATGATTTCATTGATATAGAGTCGAGAATGTTACTGAGGGGGAAGGTCTTCCCTTACAGTTAATAAATGTGTATACTTGGTATGGTGATCAATAATGATCCATATAGCATCGATATTACATGTAGATTTTAGATGTCTAGTGAAAAATTCCATTGTAAAATTTTCCCACATTCATATAGGTATTGGAATAGGTTTCATAATGAAATTAATATGTTTTCTTTCATTATTTACATTATGAAATAATAATAGGATAAACACACAATCAATAATTTTCAGCTTCATACCATCTTACAATAAATGTTCTCATAAATCTCTATACATATTTATGATACAATGGTGTATATTGAAATTTGAGTTATGTGTTTCATCGAGTAGATCACTCTTCAATTCAGGTATGGATGGAACACAAAACTTCTTTCCAAAATTCAATGTTCCATCATTATAGATAAATTCAATCAATTTACCATCATCCAAGGCTTTATTACTCCTTTGAACTACCTTACCATCCTGATGTAACATTTCTATCCTTTTAAGTTAAGATGACTTATCAATTTCTTTGAAAATGAATAATCCCTCTCCTTGAATAAAATTACTATATCCATATTTACCAAATCTATAAATATATGATTTTTATTAATCAACATCATGGTCATAATTACATGGTCCCACATACTCAATAAATTATCCACCTTGTTTTCCTTCCCAAGGTGGTATTTTATTAATAATTCATAGTATGTTATAATTTTTTAACAATATTCTCTACCTCAAATTGATCTCTTTCAAAGAGAAAATATATTTCAAAATAATGGTGTTTAAGAATATGTTTCATATTTATTCATAGAGATAGTGTATCCTTTTATTCAAGTAAAATATTACTTATACCAAATCAAGGTCATGAGATGGATCATTTTTTATGTACATTCAATTAACATTGTTTATAATCAACCACGCTATTATTTAATATAAGTAAACAACTCATTCCTTTCTTTGATGCATCACTATGTATTATAAATAATTATTTTCTTAACAATAGATTATATTCTTATGAATTAATAAATCTCCTCTTCTAGTCTTCTAAACATTCTTTACATTCATCGGATCATGTCAATTTAACCGGTTTACATGTCAACTAGGTTAACTGGTGATCTAATTGTGATTTTTTTTGGGCAAACCACTCATAGCAACCTATCAAGCCAAAGAAACAATTTATCATAGTTATACTAATCAGTGTTGAACACTATTTGACTAATTTATTTTCAATGAATCCATGGATATTCTATCCTTAATGATAATATATCCCAGAAAATAAACTTCATGGATCCAAAATTTTCACTCACTAAATATTAAATATAATTATTTTTCTCTAAGGATATTAACAACTTTTCATAGATGGTTCTCATCCTCTTTATAGATTTTAAAATATATCAAGATATCATCAATTAACACCACCAATATTTTATCGAGATAGTCCTAGAATACTATATTCATCATATCTATAAAAATATAAGGCGTGTTAGTCAATCTGAATGGAATTATTATTAACACGTATTGTCAATATATCGTATGAAATTTATCCTTCAACATATACTCCTTCATCACCCTTAATTGATAATAACCAATGAGAATATCTATCTTTGAAAAATATTTATCTCATTGGATTTGATCAAATTATTCTTCAATGTGTGGTAAAAGACACTTATTCTTTATACTAAATTTATTTATCTACTTGTGATAGATTCAAAATCGCATACAACCATCCTTATTTTTCAAAAATAAAATAGAAGATCCCCATGTTGAAACACTAGGGTGTATAGAGATCTTATGACATAACACTTGTAGTTATTTTTTAACTCTACTAAATCCACTGGTTCCATCCTATATGGTTATTTAGATATGTTTATTTCATCAATAACGAGTTCAAAGGAATACTGAACGTCACACTTAGGTGGATGACTAGGTATATACTCTAGAACTACATATTTGTATTTTTATACAATGGGTATATCCTTTATCATTATAATGTACTTCCAATACATATATAGCGATTCATGTTCCTCTTCTTACATGATTTCATTAAGGTGTCCTACTGGAGGTCAGTATAGAAAGGACTCAATAGGTAATGCCTCTCCCTTGAAAATAAGTTAGTTTATATCTCCCTCTCAAATAGTAATATCATTATCTTTGAAATAAATTATTACATTATAAAAATATATCCAATATATAAAAATTCCAAATTCATTATCAACCATAGGTATAACAAATCATGTTTTCAGATGGGAATATCCTTACATATTAATAAAGACTGATATATAAATCTTCCTTGTAATAATAATATCACTAGGTGTCTTAACTGAAAACTCATTTCTCAGAATATTAGGTTAAAATTCAATGTTCTGAGAAAAACTTCATGATATTAATGGGTTAATAGATCTGAAATAAAATAAATAATTCACTAACATTAATTTTAGTATCAATTTAATTATTATCACACCATTCAATACTCCAACCTTAGTTGTAGTGATCAAATAAGCTCTTCCTTTCTCACTGAACCTTTTATGGGATAAATTTACATGATTTTTATGGAATATTTTTCTCTAGTTCACCATATATTTATTTTAAAATACCTATGAATCACCAACTTCTTCCTCTCCTTTTCATTTCTGAGCTTCATGTCCTTTTATCTGCACTTGAAACAAACTCTTGTTCCCTTCAAGAGAGTACCTGGGTGTAACACATTGAGATTTTAAAATAAAAACATTATGTTCGGTAGAATATATGAAAAAAATATTATATGATAATGTTACACCATAATACCTTTATAGTTTTTTTAAAATAATATCTTCTTTGATAGCCTGTATAACACGTAACACTGATTTTTAACAAACCGTGATATACTATTAACATTATTATTTAAATAAAACCATTATAACCAAACCATTAAATTAGATAATATAATTTTGAATAAATACTTAATTAAAGGTATACAATGTTCCTACTTAATATAATTTTATTTTTAAATTCTTTTAACTAATCAGTCAATTTTAAGAAGAGTCGGTTTATTCATAAAAAATAAGTTTTCATCAAAAATTGATTTTTACTAAATTCTATGAGAAAATAAAATAATTGGTTTTTTACATTTAGATATTTTATTTTATAAAATTTATTTTGTTTTTTAAACCATAATTTATCTATTAAATTATGGTGAAATTTTGGAATTTTTCAAAAAAAGATTAATTTTTCAGCGAACAGTGAAAATACCGATTTTTATAAAATTATCTTTTATTATTAAAAAACCATGTAATTTAAAAGTCCCATTATTATTTTAATATGATTTAAAATTAAAATATTTATTATTTAGTTATATTAAATCCAATTATTTACATTTAAATCATTTTTTTCAAGATTTTAGTTTTGCTTTATTTTTATTCTTTTAAACACCTTTTTTATAAATACCATTTTAAAAATGTTTCTCCATTTTAAATAATTTATATGAATAATAATGAGGTATAATTTAAATGAAATTTAAATATTATATGTATTTATATTAATTTCTATTAATTCAATTATTATCACTTATCATATAGTTAAATTGAGATCATCTTTTCCTTAGAAAATACATTTCTTCAAAAACCATTTTTGACATGCCCGCAGGTTTAATTTTAAATTAACTTCTAAAAAATGGGTGATTTAAATTTTGAAAAATGAATTCCATATTTTTAATTAGAGTAATTTATATTTTATAAAAATGGAAACTTAATTTTTACCATAATGAATAGTGAAAACAATTAAAAATTATTTACTGTTTTAGAGGTAAAAATGGGTTTACTAGGGGTTAATATAAAAAGATAAGGTTAAAAAATGATCCAAAAAATTTATAATTATAATTTTATAGTCATATTTCTACCTTATAGCTTCTATTTTCTGAAACTGATCCATTTTTTATCCTTTTTTTCATGATAAAAATGCGGATGTAACTCTTTCTTTTCAAAAATTACAAATGTACCCCCCACATTGTGACACCCCACGTAAATAAAGAATATGAAATTTTTATATTTATCCCTTTTTGTGAATAAAATGTTAATATTAATTTAAAGGGAACTCTATGCTCGATGGCTTACCCAATACGCAACAACGAGTTCCTTTGAAATCTTACATTGCACTTTAATAATAAAATAATTTTATTTTAAATGGTAGTTAACACCTCGCTATTGTAATGACGGGAATGAATAGAACTAACTAAAAAATTATTATATATGTTTTTCAAATATTTTTACTTTTTACAATAAATTTTAGAGGATTAAAAATGTGAATGAATCCAATTTTAAGCGTAAACATTCTAATATTCTTTAAAAGGTCGATTAACCGCCTTTTGATGGCGAACCTCTTTTAAATCCACTTTTTGAAAATTTTATGTGTTATATTTTAAAAAATAAAATTCTTCTTTAGAATCGGGAGATCAAAATTTACTTTGTGTAAATTTTTGGTATTTTTCCGACAAAGTTCATTTTTAATGAATATTGAAAAATGTTGTATTTTAATTCAAAACCTCTTTTTAATCTAATTTATTTATATGATTATATTATCTTTTGAATTGGTTTTAAATTGAAATTAGAATATATTTTTACTATTTAATCCAATGGTGGTCATTTTAATTAATATCACTTTGAGATTGGACATAAACGAGTGTCAATCTTTTCATAGATATTGTTTCTTAAAAACACGCTATTTGATTTGACAGCGGGATTTAATTATAAATTTAATAAATGAAACTTCTATGTTATGAATTTGGTAAAATAGGCATAATTTTTGAATTCGGAATATCAAATATAGCTTAGAGTGAATTTTTGGTATTTTTCTGAAAAACCTTAATTTTTGATGAATAGTGAAACCACAAAGTGGTAGTTACAAAAACTGATTTTTTGTATAAATGGAACTTTAACACTTCTGTGATTTTAATTTAAAAAATACAATATAAAAGATATTCATTATTAAGTAAAATGTGGTTCAATTGGATGAAAATAATTTTTGATGAAAAGTAACTTTTAAGTTTTATTAATCACGATTAAAGGTAATTAGTGTGATTAAGGTAAAAATGATATTATAATAAAATGAAAATATCTTGAAACTTTTCATAACCCAATTAGATGAGTCATGTCTGACCAATAAAACCCATGGGTCGATTTTTGGGACCCCATGGAGCCACTTGGGTAAGATAATGACATTAATGCCTTTTATTTAAAGTAAAAGTAAAAATGACACAAACATGTATTGTTTTACTAAAACAATTTTTACATGGGGATATACAAGTCATTGTTTTGACTATAAATAGTCATTGGAAAGATAAAAATATTTCCTACATTATATTATTTTTTTTATAATTTTTAGACATTAAATAAATTAAAGTATTTATGACATCATGATGATGCAGCAATTACCTCATTATTTAACGATTTAAAAGAAATGAAAAGATAATGTAAAATCTAAGACCGAAACATGTCCAAAACCTATTGGATGGGTGTATTTAGAACTCTTATCACCTTATACTTTAAATACATCAATGTGGGGCCTTTTAAATCCGAAACTCTTTTTAAAATAATGTAACATTTCTTAACTTTCCAAGAGTGCCCCTCCTCTCCTCTTATAAAAGGCCCCCACCTCTACCTCCTTACCCACACCTCTCAAGCCTTTGGCTCAGCCAATATCTGATAATTGTGTCTCTAAACATCCCTCTACTCATCCTAGAAGCATTAACTTAGGTAGTAAGCTCTTTAAGAAACACTTTTGGTTCAAACCAAAGGGAGTTACCCGATTTTAAGGTAACGTCTTCACTTGTGCTCTTTTGTTTTATTTTGCTTCTCCAACCCCCTAAACGCTTTTTATTAATTTCTTTTGTAACAAAACCAGTATCTTCCATATACTAGGATGTTTTTATAAGAATTATTAGAGCTAAAATTACACACACCTACATCTAATGGTTAAAGAACATACTGTTTCTGTGGATGGTGAATTTCTGCCTCACGAAACGATGATTGTTCAATATTCTTTTAACACCTTCAATGGTGTCCATTAAGATGTCACTATATTTATACATGATATATAATATGTTTATGTTTTCTTTAAGCTTATGTATTTTTCATTTATGTAATACCTTTATGGTTTCCATTATGGGTAAACGAGATATCTTCATTTTAGGAAGTGCGGACTACCGCCCCCTGAAAGTGATTTGATTCGTTAATACCATATGTGGTACGTATAATGGATAGATTTAATGATATTATATATTATACCATACTATAATTATAATACTATTATGTATCATTATGTTTTAATTCCATTAAATATGAAATAGAAATGGAAGTAGCGTTCATGCGTACGTACGACTTACCGTCTCCATGAACGGTGCATTTCATTTCTTACCTCTAAATGTTATGTAATATTATAAATTCATGTATATAATGGATATATATGATATATATGATATATATATAATGAATATAATTCTGTATATAATGTATATTTTACCCCATGAATAAACTTGTAATTATAAAGAGTTTATTTTTGACTCAAGTAGCAATGATCGTTAAAACGACTGTTATTAACTAAAATAATTACATAGTGTTCATGACATGGTAATAAGTGATATAAAAGGAATAATGAACTTTAAAAAGGTTCTTCATCAATTATAAATTAACTCAAGTTTATTATTCAGGATATTAAAGAACGATCGGGTCAAGTCGGATACGAGGTAAGGGATCCTACCCCTCTCTTTCTTTTTAAGTACACTCTTTTATGTCATTCCTTTTAGGCTCATATTTCTTATGATTGGGATGTTCTTTTATATTAATATTACTTTACTTTTTATGTTCATATGATTAAGATACCCTATTTTCTCTCATCAATCCATTTTGTAAGTTTTGAATGGCGCCGTTAGGCTGCCGAATTTTCGTAAGAGATCCAACCTCTCTCTTTCTTTTTAAGTACTCTCCTTTATGTCACTTATTTTAAGATTCTATTTGTTATGTTGGGGGATGATCTTTTATATTCCTCTTGCTGTACATTTTATGTTAATATTATGAGAGACCCTATTTAATCTCATCAATCCATTTTTGGATGTTTTAAGTGGCGCCGTTAGGCTGCCGAGTTTTCGTAAGGGATTTTTCATCTCACTTTTATTCCCGTGAGATTTATGCTACATTTTCCACTATTTCCTTTGAGTGGTATATGTAATTCCCATTATCCTACTCTTTGTGTAATATAATTTCGTTTATGAGTATTTACATCCATGTTGTATTGTCCTTCTTTCATGGGGTGTATGTTTCAAAAGATACCCAAGTCGGTAAGGGAACCTTTCACCTTCCTCTTTTTAAAGACTTCTTTTGTTGGGTCTTTTAATTTACATATTTTAATGTTGGGATATGTTCTTCTATATCCTTATTGATGTAAATTTTATGTCAAAGTGATGAGATACCCTTTTTATCTCTCATCAACTCATTTTCTGAATTTTGAAGTGACGCCGTTAGGCTGTCAAATTTTTGTAAGGGAACTTCTTAACCCAAATTCCTTTCTTTGGGTTGATCTTATACTTCATGTTTATTTCATGATATGATTATGTGAGAAATGAATTTTTCTATCCTATATTTTATTTATACTTTCTTTATGTGTACTTATAGTGAATACACATAATTGATCTATTTTATTTTAAAAATGTTCTTAGTATGGGACTTCATCTCAATCTCCTTTCATTGAGGCATATTTTGTTTTATACAGAACTTTATTTTATACAGTGTATAAACCCCTTTGACTTTTACGTTTATTCAAAAGGAATCTTTTTTATACGAAGCGTTTTACTAAACGAAAAAAGGGATTGTTTTTGTCGTACGTATGCGGCAACAACGACTTCTCCGCCTCCGTGACCATTATTCGAGTTTCAGATTCCTCTACAAGCCATAACTTTTTTTGAATGAAAAATAAATACCATCTTTTACTTTTCTTTTATTTTGGTACTGAAAATATGTTTCATAATGTTTTAATATCAATGTGTTGTATTGATATCTTGTGATTGAAAATTGGAAATGTTATGTTTCCTTTATGCATGTTTTATGTGATACGATTATGTTATGGTTCTTGGGAATTGTTATGAAGACAGGTGGTTCTGTGATAAACTAAGGGTGGGTGAGCCCGATATAGCTCTCCAATGCATTGGGTAACGCGAAGGAGTTAAACGTTAAGGTTTTTCTGAAGAGATTTAGGGAATATACTGTGATGGGTATTCCAAACGTAACCATGAGGGTTACTCTCTATGTAAGAATGTTATGAATGCCTCAAGTTGCATTTATGTCTTATGATTTATATGATTTATTCATGATTTTATGAGGTATGTGATTATGTTTTATGAGTAAAGTATGATTTCATTCATGGACTAATGTTTTCATTTCGTACTTTTATATCCCTTACTGAGCTTTTTATGCTCATCCCAAGTTTTTGAAATGTTTTTCACAGGTCAAGGGAAAGGTACATGATGTGATGATAGTGTCAAGGAAGTGTCAAGAAAAAATCCATGTTTTATTTTAAATATGTTTCCATTAATGGGAAAAATGAGTACTATTTTTTATGTAACCACTTTGTTTAAATGTGAAATGTAATGAATGTTTTATGATCTAATTCTCTAAAACTCTAAACCTGAAATGATCCTCAACGTGTATTCTTTAATTAACTCAAGATTAAGTAAGGTTTAAGGATGGGGCCTTATAGTTGGTATCAAAGGGAGGTTTAGACAACTTTAGGGATTAGTAGTTTTTGTTAGACACATGGTTTGTCCCTATATCTATTATTTCAGTTAAATCCTTGTTTTATAACTTTTTTCAGGTCAAGTAAAGTCAGTTATGAATGGAAGGAGGAGGATCTCAAATGACATTACTATCTCTTCCTGATGACATGCTTTCAATAATTATTGCAAAGTCATGTTCGGATGATTGTGAAACTTTTTCTAGTATACAACTCTCTTGCAAGCAGTTTTTTGAGATATCAAACACCTCCACTATACCTCGTTATCATCGTGGATCATGGGTTGTATTTAGACAAATACTATTTTCACAATATTCTCATATTTTCAATAAATGTAAATATTATCAAGGTATTTTCAAATATTTTACCTTATCAAAAGAATTTGAAGCATATTATGATTTTAAAAATGGTGCTGAGGAAGGAGACCCTTGTGCAACCTATTTATATTTGCTTTTAAAATATAGTATCTCAGTACATACTTATGGTATTTTAAAAGGACCAATAATAGAAAGTTTCAACTCAAATTCTATCTGACTATTTTAGAGAAATCATGTTTTATCAGATGTTTTGGAATTATATGTCATACATGATTATTTTCCAAAACTGTTTTTTTTGTGAACACCCATATGACCCATGTTGTACAAGGTGCATTTGGATGGAGGAAGCAAATGATTTTGAAGGATCTCTAAATCATTGTTTTAATGCATGGTAATTCTTCCTACGTGAACAAGATGATGATGAAACCGAGTGGACTCCATGATCAAGGTATGCTATTATTCATTTTGGGAATCGTTTTATTTTATGGTTGTGAAATAAGACTTCAAGAATTAAGATGTTGAGATCGTAATGAATTTGGATGAAAATGAGTGGTATAAGGAAACTATTGAGGTTAAAACATGTTAGGGTTATTTTTGGAGTTTTATAAAAAGGACAACATGTAGACCGTGTGACAACCCGTCGCGTCGGACAAAGCTGCGGGAATCGAACCCACAACCAAAGTGCAACTGGTATTTATCGCCTACCACTGGACTACGTGAAGTCCCTGGTTAGTATGACTTATTATATTTAGTTAGATGATTTTATGAATTAAGAGTAAGTTTATTTTGGGTTATCTATTGAAATTATTAACCTATCATGGAGGATATGTGATTAGGTTAATTACTTTTTAATATGAGACTTTTAGAGCAACTGATGTTATTTGGAGATAAGTGTTAATTTGTACCTTGAAAGACTATGTGACTAAATCCTTCAAATATTTGTGTTTAAATCTTATTTTGGTTTACTTTGAAGAATTTTATGGGAAAATTGTTTATCTAATGGTTCTCGTTGAACTTTGGGTTTTGTTGGACAAATTTTGGAGATTAAGAATAGATTTTCTATCTATAAAGGGTTATCCTTTTCTGGTTTATCTGATCTTGTTCTAAAAATTTTGGTTTTAGTAAGGGTCTAAAGACATGAGAAATATATAGTTCTCTTTTGTGGATTAGGTTATTCTCTAGAAGTTGATTATAGTACTCTTAATGTGAATAAGTCTTCCTAAATACTCATCATTTTGGGAAAGTATGAGTTTATGTAAGAAATATAGTAAAAGTTGAAAGTCAACATGACAAGTAAGTATGTTTCCTTAAGATCAAAAAAAAATTCCTCAATGAAAAGTAACTTAAAACAAAAATGTTTCCTATTAAATTTTCCTAATGTGGAATCGAATACCGTTTAACCCACCACAAGTTTGTGATTTTCTTGTTGTTAACTTTCTCCTAAACATGTTTTCTATCACTCTCCCTGAGAACATGACCCTTTGCTTTTTCTTCCATATCCATGCTTTCATACATGGAATCATAGTATGGGTTAACTCGGGTGACCTCTGTACTTCTATTTCTTTCTTTTAAAGTGATTGTTTTACCGAATCTTGTTCCGATGTGGGACTTTCAACGATGTTTCCGAGCCCAATTTTAAAATTGAGTGGACGCAATTCCCAAAAGGGGGGAAGGATGTAACACCCCTGGTAAATAAAGAATATGACATTTTTATATTTATCCCTTTTTGTGAATAAAATGTTAATATTAATTTAAAGGGAATGCTATGCTCGATGGCTTACCCAATATGCAACAATGAGTTCCTTTGAAATCTTACGTTGCACTCTAATAATAAAATAATTTTATTTTAAATGGTAGTTAACACCTAGCCGTTGTAATGACGAGAATGAACAGAACTAACTAAAAAATGATTATATATTTTTTTCAAATATTTTTACTTTTTACAATAAATGTTATAGGATTAAAAATGTGAATGAATCCAATTTTAAGCGTAAACATTCTAATATTCTTTAAAAGGTCGATTAACTGCCTTTTGATGGCGAACCTCTTTTAAATCCACTTTTTGACAATTTTATGTGTTATATTTGAAAAAATAAAATTCTTCTTTAGAATCGGGACATCAAAATTTACTTTGTGTAAATTTTTGGTATTTTTCTGATAAAATTCATTTTTTAATGAATAGTGAAAAATGTTGTATTTTAATTCAAAACCACTTTTTAATATAATTTATTTATATGGTTAGATTATCTTTTGAATTGGTTTTAAAGTGAAATTAGAATATATTTTTACCATTTAATCCAATGGTGGTCATTGGAATTAATATCACTTTGAGATTGGACATAAAGGAGTGTCAATCTTTCGATAGATATTGTTACTTAAAAACACGCTATTTGATTTGACAACGGGATTTAATTATAAAATTAATTAATGAAACTTATATGTTATGAATTTGGTAAAATAGACACCATTTTTTAATTCAGAATATCAAATATAGATTAGGGTGAATTTTTGGTATTTTTCTGAAAAACCTTAATTTTTGATGAATAGTGAAACCACAAAGTGGTAGTTACAAAAACTGATTTTTCATTTAAATGGAACTTGACCACTTCTGTGATTTTAATTTCTAAAATCCAATATAATTGATTTTAATTATTAAGTAAAATTTGGTTCAATGGGATGAAAATAATTTTTGATGAAAAGTAACTTTTAAGTTTTATTAATCGCGATTAAAGGTAATTATTGTGATTTAAGGTAAAAATGATATTATAATAAAATGAAAATATCTTGAAACTTGTCCTAAAACAATTGTATGAGTCATGTCCGACCAAGAAAACCCATGAGTTGATTTTTGGGACCCCATGGAGCCACTTGTGTAAGATAATGACATTAATGCCTTTTATTTAAAGTAAAAGTAAAAATGACACAAACATGTATTGTTTTACTAAACTTTTTTTACATGGGGTTATACGAGAAATATTTTTGACTATAAATAGTCATTGGAAAGATAAAAATCTTTCCTACATCATAGTATTTTTTTATAATTTTTAGACAGTAAATAAATTAAATTATTTATGAAATCATGATGATGCAGCAATTACCTCATTATTTAACGATTTAAATAAAATGAAAAGATAATCTAAAATATAAGACCTACACATGTAAAAAACCTATTGGATGGGTGTATTTTGAACTATTATTACCATATACTCTAAATATATCAATGTGGGTCCTTTTAAATCCGAAAAGCTTTTTAAAATAATGTAACATTTCTTAACTTTCCAAGAGTGCCCCTCCTCTCCTCTTATAAAAGGCCCCCACGTCTACCTCTCTACCCACACCTCTCAAGCCTTTGGCTCGGCCAATCTCTGATCATTTTGTCTCTACACATCCATCTCGTCATCCTAGAATCCTTAACTTAGGCAGGAAGCTCTTCAAGAAACCCTTTAGGTTCAAACCAAAGGGAGTTACCCGATTTTAAGGTAACGTCTTCACTTGTGCTCTTTTGTTTTATTTTTCTTTTCCAACCCCCTAAAATCTTTTTATTAATTTATTTTGTAACCAAACCAGTATATTCCATATACTAGGATGTTTTTATAAGAAGTATTCGATCTACACTTACACACACCTACATCTAATGGTTAAAGAACATACTGTTTCTGTGGATGGTGAATTTTTGCCTCACGAAACGATGATTGTTCAATATTCTTTTAACACCTTCAATGGTGGCCATTAATATGTCACTATATTTATATATGATATATAATATGTTTATGTTTTCCTTAAACTTCTGTTTTTTTCATTTATGGAATACCTTTATGGTTTCCATTATGGTTAAACACGATATCTTCATTTTAGGAAGTGCGGACTACCGCCCCCTCAAAGTGATTTGATTCGTTAATATCATTTGTGGTATGTATGAAGGATAGATTTAATGATATTATATATTATACCATAATATAATTATAATACTATTATTTATCATTATGTTTTAGTTCCATTAAATATGAAATAGAAATGGAAGTAGCGTTCATGCGTATGTACGGCTTACCGTCTCCATGAACGGTGCATTTCATTTCTTACCTCTAAATGTTATGTAATATTATAAATGCATGTATATAATGGATATATATTATATATTTGATATCTACATAATGAATATAATTCTTGATATAATGGATATTTTACCCCATTAACAAACTTTGTAATTATAAAGAGTTTATTTTTGACTCAAGTAGCAATGATCGTTAAAATGACCGTTATTAACTTAAATAATTACATAGTGTTCATGACATGGTAATAAGTGATATAAAAGGAATAATGAACTTGAAAAAGGTTCTTCAGAAAGTATAAATTAACTCAAGTTTATTATTCAGGAGATTAAAGAACGATGGAGTCAAGTCGTATACGAGGTAAGGGATCCTACCCCTCTCTTTCTTTTTAAATACACTCTTTTATGTCATTCCTTTTAAGATCATATTTCTTATGATTGGGATGTTATTTTATATTAATATTTATATATTTTTTATGTTCATATGATGAAGAGACCCTATTTTCTCTCATCAATCCATTTTGTAAGTTTTGAGTGGCGCCATTAGGCTGCCGAATTTTCTTAAGAGATCCAACCTCTCTCTTTCTTTTTAAGTACTCTCCTTTATGTCACTTATTTTAAGATCTTATTTGTTATGTTGGGGGATGATATTTTATATTAATATTTCTGTAAATTTTATGTTAATGTTATGAGCGACCCTATTTGATCTCATCAATCCATTTTTGGATGTTTTAAGTGGTGCTGTTAGGCTTCCGAGTTTTCGTAAGGGATTTTTTATCTCACTTTTATTCCCGTGATATTTATGCTACATTTTCCACAATTTACTTTGAGTGGTATATGTTATGGACATTATCCTACTATTTGTGTAATATACTTTTGTTTATGAGTATTTACATCAATGTTTTATTGTCATTCTTTCATGGGGTGTATGTTTCGAAAGATACCCAAGTCGGTAAGGGAACCTTTCAACCTCCTCTTTTTAAAGACTTCTTTTGTTGGGTCATTTAATTTACATATTGTAATGTTGGGATATGTTATTCTATATTCTTATTGATGTAAATTTTATGTACAAGTGATGAGATACCCTTTTTATCTCTCATCAACTCATTTTCTGAATTTTGAAGTGACGATGTAATTTGTTTTTATTAATGCCTCACATAGATGGTATATGTAATGGTGTTAAAGGAAATAATATTATTTTTATGATATAATTTTCATCCTGTAAATATTAAATAACACTTACCTTCATTCCACCAGTATCATTGAAAAATAAAAATGTTACTCATGCGTACAAATAACCTAGTGTCTCCATGATTGTAGCTTAGTTCACTTTCCATAACTATATTTAATGGTAGTTTTTAAAAGTACATTTTTATATAAAAATTACGATTAATTATTTATTAATATTTTTTTGATGGTGAAGTAATTATCACTTTTACCATAGTCAACATTCCAATTTTATTGTGGTCATAAGAGTCTTTTATCGTTAAAATGTCTGATGTGTAATTAATTTGTACAGAAATTGAATATGACATTGTAAAAAAAATAAAAATAAAAATAAAAATAAAAATTTTTCTTAATCAATTAAGTAATAAATACATGTTTATTATTCAGAAACAATAATAGTACATATAATGACTTGGTCTCGATGTAAGGGTTTCTTTCACAAAATATTATTCATTGAGACGTGTGTCCTTTTATTCACCTAATTTATTTTATAAGGCAGATATACTTCCCCTTTAAATATTACATCATTAATAATTTATACTTAATTTTGTTTATATTTTAATTCATTTTCTTAATTCATGGGTGTTATGATTTAGAATTTACCAAAGCGGTAATTTTTATTATTTGATCTCATTTTAATCAGGATTTTTTATTCTTGAAATTCCATTATTGGAAATTATTTGATCATTTACAAATAAAATGCCCCAATTTATTTTTATAGGTATATTCAAGAAATTTTTATATTATATTACCACTTTATTATCTTTAATGCATAAAAATATTTAGAAAATATTTTCATGAAAATATGACTTTATTTCTCTCTTCGGTCAAAAACCCTTTCTCTACCATGTGCATGTTTTCTTAAATGTGTTTAATTTTTTTTAAATATTATTATATGATTTTTTAAAGTAATTTTTAACTTTGCATAAATTTTACAAACTATTTTAAAAGTTACCTTCTTTTCATTTTCTGAATGGGTTAATCCATGAATTTTTACTGAAAATGTCAAAGGAATGTTTGCTTTAAAATGTACAACATGACCAGTATTTTCGAGCATCAAGAATATTATTTTCCTTTGAGGTTAATTTATATGTTTCCATGTTTATTTTCAAATAAGTTTATTTCAAAAAAAATTGTGAATTTTTGTTTTTTGAAATTTATTTTCAAATTGAAAATGTTATTTTCCTAATGAATGTTATTAATATTTTCAAAATAATTTTAACTAATAAAAAAACCTTATAAATTTATGAAATTAAAATAAATACTATATATACATATTAAATACATAACTTTATCACTATACCTTACATTTATGTGGTAATATTTTCCTTATGTTTATATCTCAAATGCCTTCATTATAAAGTTTCCTTTGATTATGATATGAAAAAAGATTATTCAAACCATTTATTTCCATGTGTAATTATTATATTAATGATTTATGATTGATATATTTTTATGTAAAAAATAAATCATGAACATGGTATGATGGGTACACCTAGATAGCGATGAGTGAGCCTAATATATATTATACAGTGGGTGCACCCAGATACCGCTCCAATATATTCAGTAATGTTTTTAATATAATGAGGTGTAATGTATAAGATTAAGAACTAAACCTATTCTATTATGGAACTTTTTACACCATGTGAAATTTTCTATAAATTTAACCTTGACTCATATTAAGTTTGTGTTATATGTTATTTTCACATTTCCAATGGTAACATGAGATCTTGATACCATGTTATTTATTTTATTTTTACATGTTATTACTGATATGATTTCTCATTTTTTACATAATTTTTTACCTTTTACTCACATGTTATGTTTCCTTATAATATTTATTCCATTAACAGGCTTCTATATCACCCATTCCTTTTGTGTATTATTCATGTTATTCTATGAAGTTTTTTCAGATCAAATGGATTTAGTATCTCACTGTTAAAAAGAAAAAAATATGGATGACATGTTTTGGATTCCTTCCACAATCCATATTTTTTTTATTTTCTAATACTTTTAAAGGCTAAGTGTGAACCTTAACACAGTTCCAACCAGCCAAAACATCAAATGGATTCAAAACCACCACAACCCATCTATTTCAAAATCCAAAAAGTCCCACCTTTTCAAGAAATCAACCACATCCATCAATGTCGTCCAAGGATCCAAAGTTCCGCAAAACGTAAAACCATTTCAAAATTTTATATTCGAAACAAACAATCCATCATCATGCCTCGGTCGCCGTCGTCACGAGATGCCTAACACCGTCGACCATCATCATGCTTCAGTCTCCATCGTCAATAGAGAAAATCATCACCTTCATCAACGTCGAACCACTGAAAACCATCTTCCCCATCGAACCAAAGAATCCATCTTCATCGTAGAGAAGCCGACACCAATGCCACTGCATACAGACTGCACCATCAAAAACTACAGTCTGTCGTCAAACCTATTTGCTGGAAATGGAACCGCTGGAGTATACCATCGACACTGAGAATGCCACACCAGAACCAGATAGACTGAACACCTCCCTGACGAATGAATGCGCCCAGAACTCTGACGGCCTCCGAACCCACATCCCAAAACCTCGGTGTCACCCCGCACCCGATCCGCCTCGGAGAGGCGCGGATAAACATGAGGCCAGAGCAAGGAACATAGAGGATGAGGAACCCAAACAATGCCAAGAAGACGGGGCAGAAAACCAAAAAAAAGAAAGGCTGATGCTGGAGTGCTTTGAGAACCGATAGCCCCCGAACCGCAAAATCCCAAAACCTCTTAGAAACCTCGCTTCAGATCCGACCTGGAAAGTCGCAAGGAAACCAGGGGTCCGAGCAGGGGAGTGTCCAAGGGATCTAAAGCAAACACTAATGAAAAGCCTCCAAACAGGTAAGGGAGAAGGGAAAAGAGCCGAGAAGAGGATAAGAGAGAAATAGGAGGAAGGATATGCACTCATATGCGCCGCTAAGCCCACATCATAGGGTTTTAGGAGGAAACCCTAGACGATGCGGAGAGGGGGAGGGGGAGATCTGGGAGAGAAAGCACCCATTGGACAATTTTTTGGATTCCTTTAATGTATTATTATCCCAGTATTCCAATGACACTATGAATCATGATTATTGGGTTGTAATTAATTGAACTTTATCTTAAAAAACATGTAACAATATATATAAAATACATGGTTCACTATAGTTTGTATAAAACCATTTTTTATCCAACCTTTAGGAAATAGGATGAGAAATATTTAGTGAGAACCCCTAGGATAAGTTTACAGATAAGTCTATGTATAGAAAAAATATCCTAGTATTTTGATGAAGTATAAAGTGAGTGGTTTCCAAGAAATTACATCCCTATCTAGATACTACAAGAAGAAATGATTCTGGAAAAGATGTACCAAGGTATAATTACACAAAAAAGGTTGAATTAGGATTGAATCAATCATTACCTAGTATAAAAAATGTTCCTTACTGATCACTTAGTTTGACACTCATTAAGGATATATTTTGATAACTCACAAACTCTTTAGGAATGATTATGAATGTCCATAATGAATGTTAGGGTAGAGAATATAAAAATAAAAATTACCATTGATAAGCTATATTGAAACCTGGATAATCGTAATCTAGGGTATACTTATCATTTATATGTTCTTACCTCGAGGATTGTATGTTTCCCTTTTGTATGTTTATTAGTTAATGTATTACTATCTTATTTTTCTTATTTTAGTTAATGGAATGAAATTATAGAAATCATACAAACAACAAATGTGTTGGGGTGTGTAATTATTTTCATAATTATATTCCTAAGCTAATAAAAATAGAATTTATACATCTTATTATCATAAGAAATGAGTTATCTAAAATTACAATTAATAACTATAATATAGTTGAATTTAGAAAGTTTTCAAAGAAGAGAATGATGTTGTATCATGGATGTTCAAGAGTTAAATGTGGAAAAGGAATGAAATTTCAATTTCCTACAAGTTAAGAATGTGGGATAAAAACCTAGAATAAAATCTCAAATAGTGGGGACTATTTATTATGTAAAAATAAAGGCCATGGAGAAAAATATTTCCAAGGAATTTGATGCCTTGTATGTTGGAAACTTGGTCATTATCTAAGTTAATTTTCTAATCGAAGGATTAACCCATAAGGTCATATGTTATGATAATTATTGAAGTGAAATAGTTGAAGTGATTAGGTTTTAAAATTATAGAATCATGTTTTTGAGGTGTTTTTAATGGTATTAAGGATATAAAAATCAAGAAATTTCTAATCATTGTGATGTAATAGTTATCTTTAAGTATTTTCAAGATTATATTGAATAGTATTAATAAGATAGAAATTTGATTTAATGTTAAAGTGATATTTTATGAAAGAACGCATGCTTAAAGAAAAGATAATCTCGAATATATACATGATTTTGAGGTAACTATAGTAAATTAAAATTATTTATTGTTGTGAAAAAAATGAGTTGGATAGAAATTCTTGGCGGTTTATAAAATTTTATTTTATTACTAATGTTATTTTTTATGATGTTCATCATATTTGTGAGAATTTTATAAGATCAAGGTGAATTATGACTATAATTTTATCATTTTTTCAATAGTAGTGTAAAAAAGTGCCACGTATAAGTCGAGTGACAACTCATCATATCTAAGAAGGTTGTGAGGCTTGAACCTAGAACTGAAGGGTGATAAGGGTGTAATGCATACCACTAGCCTATGTGATGTACTAGTTAGTATGACATTTGTTTTACCTAACTTATCTAAAGAAAAAAAATACTATTTTTATCAAATATTATTGAAAAGATTAATGACATTTCAAGATATTTTTTTGGGTTGAAATATATATAAAATTTCGAATTAACATTAATGATTTTATGAAAATAATTTTATTATGTTTTTGAATATGTAAGATGAAGGGTTTTAAGGATATAATCTTATGTAATATATTGATTTGAACTTTAGTATTTACTATTGTGGTATTATATATTAATATATGATATGGGAAAACTCTTTCTAACCATTTTTGTTCTAGTAAAGGTATAAGGAGTAACTTGTTATTAGTTTATGGAATATATAATCCATTATCAGCTAATTTTATTGCTTCAGGAAAAAAATAACTTCAATACTATTCATTTGGAGAAAAAGATATGATTTTCATGAGAGTTTATTAAATGATAAATTATAATTGTTAAGTAAGTATATTTTCTTGATTTCTTAGTCTAGATAGTAATGGAATTCCTCAACTCTAGGAAGAGGGTCTTGAAACAAAAATATTATCCTATTACCATTATATATGAGGAATCAATGGTCATTTAACTCATCATAAATTTATGGTTTTGATGTCCTAATATTTCTATTTATCAATCACCTCCTTGCGATCAATTATTTCTATCACTCTCTAAAATTATTTATGCTTATCTCCCATGTATATATATTCACTTTCCACTACTGTTATCCTATTTATAATCCTAATATATTTTATTCTATATGAACTTCATAATTCCCTCTCTATCTTTTCAAGATAATTTTTTATTAACCTTATTTTATATTTGGGTTTACAGTAAAGGTGTTTTAAAATTACAACCCCTTGATTAGTGAGATCAAGATTAAATTACGACAATCTAATTTATTTTACAGGGGTATAATCTAAAACCACAATATTTTGAAAGAATAAAGTTAATGTGGGTAGATTATATGACATGAAACATTTATATTATACTAGAATTTAACAACTCTAGACTTTATAATATTTTATTTAAAAATTAATTAAATTTATTTGATGGCTTGTGTAACACGCAAAACCAAGTTTTAATGAATCAAAATATACTATTAACATTACTATTTAAATGAAATCATCATAACCTAGTCATTAAGTTGCCAGGAATGAATATTATTAAATAATTTATGAAAGGTAAATATAAAATTATTTATAAATTCTTCTTAACTAGTCGCTCAATTTTAATCAAAGTCCTTTAATTCATAGAAGATATGTTCTCCTCAAAAAGTGATTTTTACTCCTCTCTATTTGAAAATAATATAACTATTTTTTGCCAATTTTAAAAACATTATTTTATAAAATTTATTTCATTTTTTATTGTCACACCCAGATTTTCAATTCCATGCTTTGTTCAAATATGCTTTTGGATCTCAGCTTTCTCTTGGTTTCTGGGTGTTTCAAGTATGAATTTTTGGCACCTCTTTTTCTCTTGACCTATTACTTCATTCATGAGGGTATTGTATGGTAATTGGAATTCAATTTTTTCAAAGGAATGGTATGAGGTTTTGGTGTTTTAGAGTTGTCTTAATGATACACCTAGTGACACCACTTGTGGGTTAATTTGTTGAGGTTGTTTGTACCCTTGTTTTGGATGAGTCTTGGGGTGAAGAGGTGGTTTAATTTTGGGTATTATTTCAACCTATTCTTAGAATATATTTCCCCCTTGGTTTTTTTCTTGGAAGCCCTGGAATTATAGGAAAAAAAAATCATTTTTTGGGTGGACAGAACAGGCCGTACACTTTGGCCGCATAATTCCAAACCGTGCAGATAAACCTTAGAGCCCTGTCCATCTCATTTAAATCCTTTTTAATTTCCCATTTCCCTCCCAAAAATAAGTCTAATCCGACCCATTATTCCTCATTTTATTCCCTACCTCCATGTCTAGCCTCAAAGGTCACTCCCCCTCCCTTTGACCTCATCTTTGAAGGGAGATTTTATGGGGGAAACATCAAAATCATGTAAGTAAACCATTCTATCTTTGATTTATTCCCTTTTTTTAAAGTTTATTTCACCCTTTATTGAGTTATAAATTTTCCAAAAACTAGGGTTCATTCCTAGGGTTTATATTCTTGTCTTTTGGGTGATATCTTGAGGTTTTAGGTTTCTTTTATCTTCCTTGTGGTTCGGTGATGGTGCGGTTGAATTTTCATACCAAGATTTGAGGGTTTCGACAATTTCGGTAGGTGATTCCATGTGTAACCATTTCTTGATGAGTTAGTTTTCTTGAATTTATTATTTTTTATGTTCCTAATATGCTGTGTGTGGTGTGATTTTTTTTTTGATGTGTTTGGTTAAGCATTAAATTTTATAGTGTCATTGTTTCTCTAAATTGGGTGTTTTCCCATATGTAACTCTTGTGATACTAATTGGGTTATTTTATAACATATAAAAGTGGTTTATTAAATGTGGTTTGGGCTGCCAATTCTGGTTTGGTAATGTTTTAATGTCATTTGGGCCTTGTAAGGGGGGTTTTGAATGGGTTTGAAGTGTAAAACTTTGTTATACTTCTTGAGAGCATTTTATGAAAATATGTGTTTTCATGTGTATATTTTATGGTATTATTCAAGGTGATTTTATAACACTTGAGAATGGTTTTATAAATGTTCCTAGGGTTGAAAATTCTATTTCGGATTGGTATTGGTGTGATTTGGCCTTGAAAGAGGGGTTTAAAATGGGTTGTATGCAAAACATTGTTTTACCCCTTGGGTTGGTTTTATGAAAATTGTAAATGGTTTAATGAGTTACAAAAAGTGGGAAAAGGGTGTATATGTACTGTTTAGGTGAGTTTTCTCACCTAATATTGGTTTTTTAATGGTAAAGTGGTGGTTTAAGATGTCAAACATTTTTGGAAAGATTTATGATTTGCAAAAATGTTTTACTAAACTGTGATGTGGGTGTGAAACATGTTTGTGGACTGTTTGGTACGAGTTTGATGATAAAATGAATTCTAAATGTGAGAAGGTTATTATGTGTTATGTTTTCGGGCTGTTATGTGATTTGTAATGTCTTTTAAGGGTTTTATAAAATTTTCTAAAGGATTTGAGGAAGTGTTAAATAAATATGAAAAGTGTTGTGGGATATTTTGGTGTGAGTATGATTTCAAAATGCATTTGAATGAAAAAGTTGTTTATGTTACTTGAGTGATATACATGGGGTATTTTTGGTTAATGTGTGATGTGGAAGTGCTATTTTCATGTGCAAACTATTTTTCTTGGCTTGTTTAACTTGTTTGAGCACAAGAGGGAAACCCGAGTATCTAGGTGGGTGGACGTGTACTAGTATACTAGTGATCCGGTAGGGTTTAGCCTCAGTTTCAGGTAGCAAGATTGATGCTTACAACACTAACTAAACTATGATGATGATAATGGAGGAACAATAGGTTATGGGTATGTTCCCTACTAGTAAATCATGTACGAGACAAAATATTGTGATGGTTACTTTCACCTAGATATGAGGTACCTGGGAACCACAATGAGCTAGTGCCTAAGGGTTATTTCCTATTACTTATGATCATCAGATGATTTGTGCTTACCATCAACATATGGTATGATTGAATTAAATAATTCAGTAGTTTTTCCATTTCTTTCAAAAGTTTTGATTCCTTAAAATATCCCACTTGAAAGCTTTATTTATTTAAAGGTGCATCTTTTAGAAATTGTAGCTTGCATTTCATGTTTTCAAAAACTTGCATGATTTTCATCTCTAAATGTTTATCACATGGAATCTCTTAGTGGTGGTATCCAAATGGGATTTGGATCACACCCTACTTACACCTTTGGGTGTAAGTAGACTTGGTTATATTTGTTATTGGTTTGGATACTGTTTTTGGTGCCAGAGGTTTGGGATTCTAGCAGGTCCTTTGTGGTGCTGTCTTGTGGAGATGGCTTGTGGGCGGTGCCTCTTGCCATGAGGATGGTTCTTGGGCTTTCCATTGTGGAATTATATAGTTATTTTAGGCTTTTATCATTGTTTTATATTATGTTATTCGATTCTATTGTTTTTTTAAAACATGGTTTGTTTCGAAAAATCCAGATTTTTCATATTGAATTTGTTTGTTGTTTAATGTTTATAAACTTAGGTAAACAGTTCCCTTATGATACCCGGTGACTTATGCCAGCTCGTGGGGATCCAAAATGCCCTTTGGGCCTTGTCTTGAGCAGGGTTTGGTGCCTGTTTTGATGTCGGCCAAATTTGGTTTATGACATTTATATCATAATATTGATAATAACTTTGGGTGATTTTTTTTTTGAAAACAATTTATTTTTTAGTGAATAGTGAAAATATGGATTTTTATAAATTTGTCTTTTATTTTTAATAAATTAAGATATTTAAAAGTATAATTATTATTTTTTATTTAAAATTAAAATATGTATTTTTTTTATATTAAATCTAGTTAATTTCATTTAAATCTTCATTATACTTGTTTTTAGTATAAGTATATTTTTAGGCTTGGAAACACCTTTAATCTAAAAACTATTTTCATGTGCATAATGTTTCCAAAATTTAAATAATTAAATAATTATTAAATAGGAATTATTTAAATTAAATTTATATATTATAAATTTATGAATATGAATATGAATTTAGTTAATTATGATTACTTGTCATATTGTTAATCTGAGATAATCTTTACCTTAAAAAATGAATTTCTTGGAAAATAGTTTTTTTTCAAAATGTCTATAGGTTTAATTTTAAATTAAATTCTATCACTTATATGGGTTGAATTATTAAATATTAATTCCATAATTGGACTCATAATATCTAATTTTCACTAACAATTTTATCTTATTTTTTAACAATAATGAATAGTAAAAATTGTAAAAAAAATTTACCATAGTTAAGTAAAAATGATTTTATTGGGTGGATAAACTAAAAACAAAAGGGTTAAAATGAAAAACATTTTTAATTATTATTTTATGGTCATATTTTAACCTTATATATTTTAATGTTGTAAAATGGTCAATTTATGAGCCTTTTAGAATGAGAAAAATGTTGGTGTAATTCTTTCTTTTAAAAAAATCAAAATGTTTCATATCCCCCACATATAAAAGGCCACCCCTATCCTATCCACTACACTCTTTCAAATACCATTGATTAAAAAATTACCTACCCAATACAATTCCTTAATTACCTCCCTTCATCCTAGAAGCCTTTTTTATCATAAATTCATCCTAAGAATTTTGTTGGGGAAAACCAGATGATGTTTTTGAAAAATAAGTAATGCCCTTACCTGAGAATTTATTTTATTTATTCTTTAACATATTTAAAAAAAATTCATCCATGATGATATAATATTATTGGTATTTAGAATATACTGATATTTTTTTATGTTAATCGATTTATATACAACTATATTTCCTTCCTATAAATGGGAAATGAAACTATTGATCATGTGTAAGCGGGCAACTGCCATATGAACCAATGCATTTCATTTTCTATCCATGATTATAATAGCTATATATAATGATTTATATATGGTTTATATATGATATTAATTATATTATTATACTTTTTAAATTATTATATCAAATATACCTTCTTACTTTCTATTTTATAGATATTACGATAATATTGCTCATGTGTTCGATGGATTACCGCCACACTAAGCAATCTGATTCATTTCTTAATTATTATTTTCATGGATGGTAATAATGAAAAATATTATTCATATATATTTTATTAATTAAATATTAATAATAATTTAAAAATAAATATATCATACAATTTCTTACCATACTCTCCGTTGAATAAATGATAAATTTGTTTGTATGTACGGTAGACTACCACATCATCAAGTCATATGATTATTTTTTTACCTACTTGCATGGATGTTATGTGTATGTTTATGTAAATAAATAATATGATATTAAAAAAAATTCATCATTTAATGATATAAAAACACTTACCTTCTTTCCATCATGATCGTTAAAAAATGGAATGTTACTCATGCATACATACAACCTATCGTCTCCATGATTGTAACACTGTTCATTTTTTATAACCATATTTAATATTTAGTTTTAAAAGTATAATTTATTTATGAAAAAAATAATTATTTCATTTTTAAAATTATATATATTCTTAAATAATAATCACATTTACCATAGTCAACTTTCCAAAGTGTTTATGTTCATATGATTTTTTTATCATCAAAACGTCTAACATGTAATTAATTGGTTATTTAATTGAATATGATTTGGTAAAAGATAAAATTAAATGAATAATAAAATGAAAAATGTTCTTAATAAATTAAATAATAAACATAATTTTGTTATTCATGATGATAAATAACATTTGTGATAGTTCAGGCTCAAGGTAAGGGTTTCCGTCTCAAAACATCCTTATTTGAGATGCATGTTATTTTATTCACCTAATTTATTTTATATGGTGTATACAATAAAAATTTACATATTATATCACAATTAATTAATATTTAATTATATTTTTTTGTTTCAATTCATTTTATTCATTCATGGGAGTTATTATTCAAAAGTTACCAAAGCGACAAGGGTTTATGTTTCAATCCATTTTTAATTGGGGGTTTTATGCTTGAATTTAAATTATTGGAAATTATTTAATAATTTCAAAATAAAACCATTAAATATTATTCTAATTTAGTATTTAATTAACTTTTCATGTAATATAACCAATTTAATCTAATTATAACTCAAAAATATTGAGATGGGTTTTAAGAAAATATGACTTTATTTTTCTATTTGGTTGAAAACCGTTTCACATTCATGTCATTTGTTTCCTTAAATTGTTATAAAAAATGTTTTATTATTATTTTATTATTTCATAAATCCATGTTTACATTTTTTAGTTTTTAATAAATTGTATAAATAGAATATTCTCATAAATATCATATATTGTAACTTCTTGACTTTTTAACAAAAATATAAATAGAATAATTGTTTTAACGTGTACTGAAATAATAGTATTTTAATAAATCATTAAAATTATTTTACTTGAATAATACTTTATAATTTTCCATGGTTATTTTCAAGTAAATAGTTTTTTGAAAATATTTTTTTTGAATTTTAGTTTTTAAAAGTACTTTTCTTAGTGGAAAGGTTGTTATCCTCAATAATGTTGTTAATAATTTAAAAATTATTTATTTTATTGAATAAAATCAACCTATAATATTATATAATACTTATATATACTATATATTTGTATTTTAAATATATACCTCTCACACAATCCATTACTTTATCGGGGTAATACATGACTTAAGTTTATCTCCCAGATGCCTTCATTAGGAAATTTCCACTGAATATGATATGAGACTAGATTATATACCCATTTATTTCCATGGGATTTTTTTGTTTATTAGTTATAGTTCATTTACTTTTTTGGCACATATAAATCATGAACATGTTCCGATGGGTGTGTCCAGATAGCATCAGGTGAGACTGATATAGCTTATATGACGGATGAACCCAAATAGCTCTCCAATGCATTAGATAATGTTTTTAGTATCATGAGGATTCTTGTATGAGATTATAGAGTAAACCTAATATTTTTAAGGACTTTTTTTCACTATGTTATATTGTTAAGAATGTTATCCTTGATTCATATTTATGTCATGTTTTATGTTTCTTCCACATTTCCTATGATTTCATGATATTGTGATATTATTTTATTTATGATATTCTTCCATGTGATTACTCAATTACCTTATCTTTAATGATACCAAGTTATAATTTTGAATCATATGTTTTGTATCCTAATCATGTTTATTCCCTTACTTGGAGTTCAGCTCACCCCATTATTTTATGCATTCCCCAGGATTTCATTTTTATTTTTAGGATCTCAAATGGATTTATGAAATCACTAAGGTAAAGAAAAAAAATAAGGATGCCATGATTTTTTCCTTTTATGTATTATGACCCTAGTATTCCAAAGACACGAGGCCTCCCGATTTTTTTTGTTTTAATTTGTCATGACCCGTCCCAATGGGGCCTGTGCCACAACTCCCCATTCCAACCTTCAATAGGCCAAGAGTTAGTGACTAGCACTGAGTAGGCATATCACTAACATGGGAGGCATTACCTATGTACTTGTACACACAAACATCTCCAAGACTACAATCACTAAAATTTAAAAACACTAAGTAAACCATGCATAAAAACCAAAATAACCCACAGCCAGAGTGAAATAGGAAAGTAAACCGAAGAATGGTAAACCAGGCCAGAATACAATCCCACCAAAAGAAAGAGTATAGAAAAGTGAATGCACAAGTTACTTAAAATCATCCACAGAAAACTCTACCCGATGTGCAAGGTACTGGTAAGCTGTCTGAAGTTTTAGGAGCACACGTTGCCGGTCTGATCTCTCTAAGCACCATCTGGTCCTAGTCCGCCTAGGAAACTGTCAAAGCTTTGATCTTCTGCACAATACATGATACGTGCGGGAAAATCCTTTGTATGGGTGAGTAAAACAGTAGTCATTAGAACACATCGAAACCACAAAGGCAAATCCAAAAAGGAAAATCCATAAAGTAAATACTACATGGGAATAGTATAATCATCTCTACACAAGTGTATGTTTGTAACAAATATACCAAGGATATCCTGATAAAATCATAACCAACCACAAATTAAAGAGTTAATTTACAAACAATCACTTACCTAGGATTCTTCTTGAGTTGCACTCATTCCAGAAGAACTCACACCTCGAGCCATGATATCATGAGAGACTCTCATGAAGACATCCCACTATTTTGGGCCACACCCAAAGAGAAATATAGTATTCAAAGATCATAATATTCTAAGAGGGGATCCTTACCAGAGAATACCAACAACCCAATCTTTATTAGCCTGCAATGTAGGGGATCATTTTCCAAGAATTCCAACAACCCTACCGATGCAGATCATAATGTAGGGGATCCTTCTTAGAGAATACCAAAAACCCTATTGATATAGGCCACTAGATAGAGGAATAACACCCTACACTTGGAGGTCATGTAAATTACCACAATAATATATCATGGGTGATATAGTATCTCTCCAATTCCAAGGAGGGATACCAAAACTCAATTTGGGACTTGACCTCAAGAGGGGACTATTATCCAGTGATGTGGACATAATATTGTACTGAATCATTGAGGAATGAACCATGGGAAACTCTCCACTTATAATTTTACAATCTAAAATTACATGAATCCATCTCAAAAGGAACACTTCTTCATAAGGGTCCCAACTCTATATATGGCTTGTCAAACGAGCCTTTTGTTGAAAAGTTACAATCTTTTTAGTGAAAATGTATGATTTGGGTCCAACCTAAACAAGCTTGTCCTGAACTAAATTATCTTGGCCTTCTGGTCCACTGGAATGGCTCGGTTCATCTAACTTGACCCATATCCACGGGTTGGGCCACGCATCCCACATGCGGCTAACCTGGCCACGTGCTCCTAGTCAATGTGGTGCTGCCGCCTTCAATGCAGACACCCACCACATCCCCCGACTCCCCCATAGATAATGCCACCACGAGCACCACTTGGAACCCCAGTCGCATATGTGGGTCCCCTTCATAGAATCCATGAATTCCATACATGACATGAATTCAATCAAGGTCACCCAAATGGTCCTTCCTAAACCGCATTCTGCCTCCGTTGTCAGCCACCCCGCCAGTGGCACACCATCTAGATCGCACTCTGCCTGGACTGGCCCCGCTAGGCCGCATCCTTCCTTGGCCACTGAACGCCCCGCCGATGTCCTTCTTGGATAGACCAGAGCTCTTCTCTAGATGTCACTGTGTGCCCCCACATTGTTCCATCGTAAGCCACTGGATTGGCCGTGTTGCGCTGCGCCTTCGTCATGTCACTTTCGCAGTGTCGTTGTGGCATCAGATATTTGGTCTCTAGTTATTTCATGACAAATCGAAGGTGAAAAAATCTTACACTCATAAAATCATTAAGAATGTGAAGAAACTTTGGGGAGAAATATCTCATAGAGAAATCTCCGAAACAAACCCTGATCTTTTTTTCATTCCAGCATTGGTCCATTCCGTAAGAATTATCATGAAGCATAACAATCTTTAATCAAAACAACCCCACTAATAAAATCACGCATGAATAAAACAAACCCAAAATATACACAAAATGTGAATCAATTTATTCATTGATTGATTCACATTTTTCCTAGGGATAAATATTATGGAGGAAAAAAATCAAAATGCACACCCTACCTCGAGTTGGAATGACCGTTGACGAAGAGCGATGTTGCATCGTCGTCGTTTTTCGATCTTGATCTGTCGAACCCAAGGTTGTGTCCATCTGCCAGAATTCCACACCAAGATCCTATGAAGAAAACCACTACAACATTGAATAAAATATTTTTATTAAAATATTTCAATGAAGTTTATGTTCAAAAAACAACTTTCACAGCCGTCCTTCACTAGTCAATGTTAGGCCCTACCTAAGGAAAAATCACTTCTCTAAATGCAACAATGTCCTTGGATTTCTGATTAAGGGCCAACGAGCCCGTACTCGAGTGGTAAGGGCTCTTACTTGGCATCCAAGAGACCCAGATTAAAAACTAGGTAGATGCGAATTTCTGGTACTGTAGGAGTTCTGTAGTAGGTACTGTAGTAGGTATTATAGCATCCAGAACTTTTCACCCGATTTGGGCCTTCGGGCCATCGGTTTGGGACTAAGGGTCTCAAGGGCCTTCGGGCCATCAAAGGCCTTTGGGCCACAGGGAATTTAGGCCATTGAGACCATGGAGTATCCCAATTCACACAGAGTTGGCCCGGGAAGTGGATTAGAGCAACAAGAATAGCATTCACCAGAAGCAGAGCTAACCATATTGGAAGAATGAGAGGGTATGACAACCGCCATCAGGACCAGGTGCCATACAGATTTGTATGGGGAAATGCTAGCTGATCATAAATTCAAGGTGGGGAGATAGGTGATCAATGATGCAGAAGCTGGGGAGGGGAAGTTATAGTGGGTTGGGCCTACGGGTCATGTATTGGGCATGATATGACTCTGGGCCTTCAACTCATGTATTTTAAGTCATGTCGAGACTTATGCCTTGGGGCATATAGATCATGAACGAGTTCCCCTTTAACCATTAAAAGAGGAATTATACATAATAAAATAAAAAAAAGAAGGCCTTCGGGCCATTCAGGCTCATCCAAGCACCCATTTATAAGTTATTCCACTTTTTAAGGAAAATAACTCATGTGTGTTATTAAAATCATATCATTTTTCAAATAATATTTCAAGGAACACCGGGACTCAAAATCACACACTGTCTTAGTGCCTATTCTCATAATTTTTTGAATTAATTTATAAAAATAAAATCGAAGAAAATTTGAGTCATTACATTCTCCCCACCTTAGGGATATACATCCCCGAAATCCAAAACAGGGGATACTCAACAAAAATATGAGGGTACTGATAATGAATTTGAGATTACCACTCCCATGTGATCTCCTAGATATTCCCATGACACCACCGATCATGAACTAGAAGAATCAACCATCCACGACAGATCCTCTCATATCGATCCTCAATCCCCATCAGGTACTCTACAAAAGTTAATGCATCATCAATATCTAGCTCGCCCAAGTCAATGACATGTGATGGGTGTAACAGCCCGAGATTTTATGAAAACTATTCTTTTTAATTTTATTAATGTCTTGTGTTGTACGCTACACCAAAAAGATCTTGCACAACACGCATCCTTGACTTTCCTTGCATTACATGCAATCACAACCTTCCTCGATAGCGTGTGTAGTACGCAATACCGAGTTTCACTAAACAACGATATGCTATTAAAATATTATTATAACTAGCCGTTATGAATAGTAATAACCACCTTTTAAAATTTTAGAAATTTTAGCTCTCAAAATGGACTTCATTTTTGGATTCGGAGTATCGAATTTAGCCTAAGGTGAAATTTTGGAACTTTTCGGATAACTTTCATATTCTGATGAATAGTGAAAATTACTAAATTATAATTAAAAACAACTTTTTTAATCGAAATAATTAACAGTGATAAATTATTAATTTGAGTGGTTTTAAAGTATATTTAGAATATATTTTTACAATTTAATACAATGTTGGTCATTGGTTGTAATTTCACATTTAAACCAGACATAATCAAGTGTCAATCTTTTGGTATATATTGTTTCCTAAAAATACGCTATTTATTTTAACAGCGGGATTTAATTATAAAATTAATTAATGAAACTTCTATGTTATGAATTTGGTAAAATAGACTTCATTTTTGAATTCGGAATATGAAATATAGCTTAGGATGAAATTTTGGCATTAATCTGAAAAACATCAATTTTTGATTTATAATGAAACTACTAAGTGGTAGTTAAAAAAACTGAATTTTTAATAAAACTTAATTTTACCGCTTCTGTGAATGGAATTTAAAAAATCCGAGAGACACGGTTGATGTCAGTAAGTAAAATGTGGTTCAATGAGATGAAAATAATTTTTGGTGAATAGTAACTTTTTACTTTTATTTACCACGGTTAAAAGTAAATAGGGTAATTAAGGGTAAAAATGATATTAATATTACCCTAACACATGTCCTAACTCTATTGTACAAGTGTATTTCGACCAAAAACAACCTTAAGTGTAAAATATTATCATTTAGGCCCACTTGGATTAGATTAGGACATTTATTATTATTTAATTCAAAGAAGAGTTAAAAGAGTTAAAATCAAAGTTTATTTACTAAAACATTTTTTTATATAGAGTTGTACATAAGATAAATTCGATTGTAAAAATTCATTAGAAAGATAAAAAGATTTCCTACATAATGGTATTTTATTTATAATTTTTAGACTTTAAATAAATTAATTTATTTATGACACAACGATGATGCAGTAATTACGCTTTTAAGGAAATATTAACATAATTGATGTTATAAATGCTCAAATGAATGTAATTTGAGACTTTTTATGAATTAAACTAATTTTCTAGGTTACTATGATATATTAGTGTTGATTTTATAAACTTGGTTCGAACATATAATTCTGTTATGACTTTCATAAAAATCATATATCAAATAGTGTCAAAATTGACACAAAATAGTTTTTAAATCAAATATTATATTATTAATTGTTATTTTATTCCTAAAAATCTAAGGTTCGGCCAAATGACTTATATAAGGATATATATATTAATAATAAACAATTTTCGGTTCGTTTGGCATGTTATAGTAAGTGTATTAACCATATAGTGTAAGAAAACAAAAAGACACGGTAAAAGTTAAATTATCTAACTTAGAGTTAAATCTAATTGATAAGGTTAAAATAATAACCTAAACTTGTCTAAATCCCATTGGTCGATAGGATTTCGACCCATCCCCACTTTAGCTTCGAAATAAGACCCTTTGGAACCATTATAAACCGATTTTGACTTTAATATAAAATAATATTTTGAGGTATTCCTAAGGTGCCCCTCTCCTCCCTTATAAAAGGACACCTCCTCCCCCTCCTCCTCACACCAATTTGAGCACTCAACCTCGGCCAAACCCTGCCAAAATCTCTTCTCCACTTCCCTAGAAACATCCTAGAGGTTCTGGTCTTCCTCAAAGACCAATTTTAGTTCCCTAAGAGGAGGTCTCCAAAAGGCGCTTCAAAGAAGAGGTAATTACCGTTACCAATTCTTTCATCTTTATTTCTTCTTCCACTTCTTCTTATTAGGTTTTTTCATTATGAAGTAATAACATCAGTATCACTCATATACTGATATGTTATTATAAGTATGAAACAACCCTATCTCACCATCTATCCATCCTACGGAAAAAGAAATCACCGCGCATGCGTACGTACGGAATACCCTCTCCACGCCGTGGTGTAATCTATTTTCCACCACCACCTTACATGGATGGGTATAATGGTGTAAAGAATAACTATACATAGTTATTACAACATCATATTGATTCTTATATATAGTATAATCCACTCCAATTCAATTCAATATTTATGGAAATGATATCATCGCTCGTGCGTACGTACGGACTACCGTCTCCACGACGCGATGAGATTCATTCTCCATGTTAACCATTTAAGAATGATTATAAAGTATATATAAGAAATAATAATGAAATATATGACATTATAAAGCTACGGGATTTATGTATATATATATATATATATATGTATGTCATCTACTTACTTCCATTCAAGACAATAAGGAAAGGAAAACAACGTTCATGCGTACGTACGGACTACCGTCTCCATGAACGGTGTTTTTCATTTCATTTATCTATCTATTATATATATATATATACTGAATATATATGATATATAAATCATATTTTATATTCTGGAAGTAAGTAAATCATTATATAAGTAATAATAATGTCAAGAACAACAAGTCAAAACACCTACGATAAATGAAACGATTTTACCCAAAACGCTTCTTTAACATGGAATTTACAAAAGAACAGGTAATATAAAGTCATAAGTGAACCATATATGATATCATAACAATGAATATGATTCTGTAATAAGTCAATGACATTATTTAAATCATTATACAGGAGGTTCGGACACATACGGAGAAAATTGGACCTAAGGTAAGGGAAATATCACAATCTCATTTTTATCCGAGATTGTTTATTCGTAAGTATTTACTGGGGTGTATTTTATCATCCACATCCATGTTCCCTCAATATGTAATATTGTTTCCATCCACTTACAATAGTTTAAATCCAATTTTACCCTTCAGTGAGTTTTTAGTAAAGAATATGAAAGGAATCTTTTGTCATTTTTTCGTACGAGGTACTTTTTGACTTTTCCGACAAAGGTACGAAGAATGTTTTTTTTAACTTATACGGAATGAATGGATTTTTAAAACATTATTTCCAAGAAGCTTCCTTTACAAGTTTTCAAGTTTATTTTTAATCAACTTCTTTTAGTTTATAATTGTATGACATGTTAAGAAAAGAAAAGTGTTTTTGAAGAAGAAAGGATATTTTCCTCAAGAATGGAGTTCAAGTATTTTATCAAAATTAGTTTCCATCTAAGATAATAAAAGGGTTCTGTTTTTATCCCTATTATTACATTGGTTTGATTATGTTGTGATGGAAATATTTTTATGAATTCCTTTATCTTATATGAATTGATTTATGATGTCATGATGTTTCAAGAATCCCATTTTTGTTACATGTGTTATGCGATGATGTATGATTATGTGGCACACATAAGAAAGGATTCATTATAAGATGGGTGGGACCTATATCTCCCTCCAATGCATTGGGTAAAGATTTTATATCTCATGAGATAGACATGGCTGGAATGGTAGGTTATACCGGTTCAGTGAAACAGGACTGAAACAAGGGTTACTCGCTTCAGAAAGGGACTTTGTCCACTAAGATAGTCTTGGAAATGAGTCTTGAATAACAAGAAATGATTCTCTATGATTATGTGTGTATTCCACAAAGTTTCATGTTTTAAGTTATGATTATTGGGATTTCATTTCACTACTATGATTTATCCCATGTTATGAAATTATGCTCTCTTTTGAAGGTTAAGATTTCCAAAAGTTATGTTCTTATGAATATGATGTGATTGATTTTTCTTTTGTATACCTTTACTGAGCATTTGAGCTCACCCTTTTATGTTTTCTTTTCCCCAGGATATAAAGAAAGGTTTTAGGTAAAAAAAAGGGAAGATCTTTATGGGAGATATTGAAGATCTTTCACCACGATTAGAAGATTACGTTCCGAGTTTCCAAAGACACTAAACTATTACGATCATTGTGTGTGTGTGTTTTTGTTATGTACTAAGTATTCCGCAAAAGTAATGTAAAGTCCATGTACGTCAGGCTTCGGGTCTCTACAGTTGGTATCATAGGAAAGGTTTAGTCAACCTTTGGAAACTAGGATGCGAAAACGTTAGTAAGATCCCTAGAGATATTTCTATGGTATGTCTAGGGATGTCCATAAGGATAAGTATACGTATAGGATATATTCCTAAAACTACGTTAACGATCTTAGAATTTAACCTAAGATGTTAGATATTGAGGGTGCTTCCCCTTTACTATGTTGTTTTCCCTAGCATGATTTTTTCCTCTCACACTATTCTTTTTGGGTTTTAGAAAATGGATGGAAACTTGAAGATTCATGATAATGGAGGATATGACGGACAATGGAATGATTTTCTTCATGAGAAACCAAATGAAACGGGATTTGGAAGTCCAAACATCATTATTATGCCAAATCAGCAATCTCATAATATGATCAATAAAGTAAAATTTGGTAAGTTTCCTGACACGGCTAATAAGAGAAAGATGGAGTTTCATGATGATCATAGAGGAAAGAAAGTTCAATTTCCCCTATGTAAATCATGTGGGAAGAGGCATCAAGGAGAATGTTTCAAAGGAACTGGAAGATGCTTTGGGTGTGGAAAAGAAGGACACAAATCCAGTAAGTGCAAAGGAAAAGGATCAGTTAACACTAGGGATGAGGATAATGGTATTGCTACGACATCAACAATGGTTAAATGTTTTAAATGTGGAATGTACGGGCATTATGCAAACCAATGCTCTAAGGGAAAGTCTCATGAAGAGAATCAGTATGGTCGTATGGGTAGTATTTATGTTGATGATGATGAAGAGACTACAAATGATATGTGAGATGAAAGAATTGTTGAAGCACGGTCAATGGTTTAAGAATGTAGTGGAATGATGACATGTTTATCATGTATAATGTTGTATAAGTAATCTCATGGTACTATGGAATAAAGAGACATCTAAGTATTGTTACACTATTGTCTTTCCTTGAGTTTTTAAAGTGTATGATTAATGGTACCAGTATCCATGAAAGGTTATTCAGATATTTTTGGAATGTAGATGATATGCGCATAATTAAGGGATAAGACGATAATGAGATGTTTGACAGTATTCATGAGCTCATGATTGATATAAGGACTAAGTGATATCATGGTTTGAGTATATAGAATTTTGAGGATTTTGGTATGTGGAAAGAGTAAAATTTTAATAGAATTCATGTTTTCAATAAGGTTCAATGGGTATTCAAGAGAGTACAAGATTAAGGCCTTTGAATGTTTGGAATGTGACCAACAAGATATATCTTATGATATATGGGGATCAACGATGGTATTAAATCTATGGTAATCGTTTTCACTATGTTATGAGAGTGGACTACAGTATTATGGATAAGCCTAAAGATTGGAATGGATTATGTTGGACATAAGTTAGTATTGTTTAAGGATAGAAGTTTTTTCGATATTATTGATGGGATGTTATAGTAATATAGTTTTAGAAAAAGGACAACCTGTAGGACGGGCGACAGCCCATCGCGTCGGACAAGGCTGTAGGAATCGAACCCACAACCGAAGTGCGACTGGCCTTTATCGCCTACCACTGGCCTACAGGAAGTCCCTGTTTAGTAGAAACTAGTTTTATTATATTAAGCAGTATGATATATGAAGTATAAGTCCATTTTAGGAACCATATATGATTAATCTCACTATAGAATGACTTATGTATATTTAATAACTTTTTCTAACCTTTTGTTTGAGACAGATGGAATGACCCGTCATTCTATCACATAATCTGCTAACACTTCACGAATAACAAATTCAACTTCATTTATTTAAGAGATGAAGTGGAAATTGTTCAAGGCACGAACAACAATGAGATTGTTCCAAAATAAAGTAAGTAATTATTCTAATTCAAATTTTCAACTTTAGGGAAATGATCTTGAAAACCAAAAATGTTGTCCTAGTGATCTTATACCTGATGAATCAGATGGTACCTTAGATCGTCACAAATTTATGGCTTTGTGATTGTTGGCTTTTCCATTGCCATTTTCTCTACCACTCTCCATCAGAACATGATGGTTAGATTTCTCTTCCATATCCATATTTTCACCTATGTGGAAACCCAGTGATTAGTTTATTTGGGTAATCGTTACATTTCATACGTTAGTTTTTAAAGCCAAGTTTTGGTATTCCTTTTTACGATGTGGGTTTCTATTAAAGAAACTTTCGAATAGTAAACTATTTATAACCCCGACGAATTTCGAGGGCGAAATTCATTTTAAGGGGGGTAGAATGTAACAACCCAAGATTTTATGAAAACTATTCTTTTTAATTTTATTAATGTCTTGTGTTGTACGCTACACCAAAAAGAGATTGCACAACACGCATCCTTGACTTGCCTTGCATTACACGCAATCGCAACCTTCCTCGATAGCGTGTGTAGTACGCAATACCGAGTTTCACTAAACAACGATATGCTATTAAAATATTATTATAACTAGCTGTTATGAATAGTAATAACCACCTTTTAAAATTTTAGAAAATTTAGCTCTCAAAATGGACTTCATTTTTGGATTCGGAGTATCGAATTTAGCCTAAGGTGAAATTTTGGTACTTTTCGGATAACTTTCATATTCAGATGAATAGTGAAAATTACTAAATTATAATTAAAAACAACTTTTTTAATCGAAATAATTAACAGTGATAAATTATTAATTTGAGTGGTTTTAAAGTATATTTAGAATATATTTTTACAATTTAATACAATGTTGGTCATTGGTTGTAATTTCACATTTAAACCAGACATAATCAAGTGTCAATCTTTTGGTATATATTGTTTTCTAAAAACACGCTATTTATTTTAACAGCGGGATTTAATTATAAAATTAATTAATGAAACTTCTATGTTATGAATTTGGTAAAATAGACTTCATTTTTGAATTCGGAATATGAAATATAGCTTAGGATGAAATTTTGGCATTAATATGAAAAACATCAATTTTTGATGAATAGTGAAACTACTAAGTGGTAGTTAAAAAAACTGAATTTTTCATAAAACTTAATTTTACCGCTTCTATGAATGGAATTTCAAAAATCCGAGAGACACGGTTGATGTCAGTAAGTAAAATGTGGTTCAATGAGATGAAAATAATTTTTGGTGAATAGTAACTTTTTACTTTTATTTACCACGGTTAAAAGTAAATAGGGTAATTAAGGGTAAAAATGATATTAATATTACCCTAACACATGTCCTAACTCTATTGAACAAGTTTATTTCGACCAAAAACAACCTTAAGTGTAAAATATTATCATTTAGGCCCACTTGGATTAGATTAGGACATTTATTATTATTTAATTCAAAGAAGAGTTAAAAGAGTTAAAATCAAAGTTTATTTACTAAAACATTTTTTTATATAGGGTTGTACATAAGATAAATTCGATTGTAAATATTAATTAGAAAGCTAAAAATATTTCCTACATAATGGTATTTTATTTATAATTTTTAGACTTTAAATAAATTAATTTATTTATGACACAACGATGATGCAGTAATTACCCTTTTAAGGAAATATTAACATAATTGATGTTATAAATGCTCAAATGAATGTAATTTGAGACTTTTTATGAATTCCACTAATTTTATAGGTTACTATGATATATTAGTGTTGATTTTATAAACTTTGTTCGAACATATAATTCTGTTATGACTTTCACAAAAATCATATATCAAATAGTGTCAAAATTGACACAAAATAGTTTTTAAATCAAATATTATATTATTAATTGTTATTTTATTCCTAAAAATCTAAGGTTCGGCCAAATGACTTAGATAAGGATATATATATTAATAATAAACAATTTGGGGTTCGTTTGGCATGTTATAGTAAGTTTATTAACCATATAGTGTAAGAAAACAAAAAGACACGGTAAAAGTTAAATTATCTAACTTAGAGTTAAATCTAATTGATAAGGTTAAAATAATAACCTAAACTTATCTAAATCCCATTGGTTGATAGGATTTCGACCCATACCCACTTTAGCTTCGAAATAAGACCCTTTGGAACCATTATAAACCGATTTTGACTTTAATATAAAATAATATTTTGAGGTATTCCTAAGGTGCCCCTCTCCTCCCTTATAAAAGGACACCTCCTCCCCCTCCTCCTCACACCAATTTGAGAACTCAAGCTCGGCCAACCCCTGCCAAAATCTCTTCTCCACTTCCCTAGAAACATCCTAGAGGTTCTGGTCTTCCTCAAAGACCAATTTTAGTTCCCTAAGAGGAGGTCTCCAAAAGGCGCTTCAAAGAAGAGGTAATTACCGTTACCAATTCTTTCATCTTTATTTCTTCTTCCACTTATTATTCTTAGGTTGTTTCATTATGAAGTAATAAAATCAGTATCACTCATATACTGATATGTTATTATAAGTATGAAACAACCCTATTTCACCATCTATCCATCCTACGAAAAAATAAATCACCGCGCGTGCGTACGTACGGAATACCGTCTCCACGCCGTGGTGTAATTTATTTTCCACCACCACCTTACATGGATGGGTATAATGGTGTAAAGAATAACTATACATAGTTATTACAACATCATATTGATTCTGATATATTGTATAATCCACTCCAATTCAATTCAATATTTATGGAAATGATATCATCGCTCGTGCGTACATACGGACTACCGTCTCCACGACGCGATGAGATTCATTCTCCATGTTAACCATTTAAGAATGATTATAAAGTATATATAAGAAATAATAATGAAATATATGACATTATAAAGCTACTGGATTTATGTATATATATATGTATTTCATCTAATTACTTCCATTCAAGACAATAAGGAAAGGAAAACAACGTTCATGCGTACGTACGGACTACCGTCTCCATGAACGGTGTTTTTCATTTCATTTATCTATCTATTATATATATATATATATATATACTGAATGTATATGATATATAAATCATATTTTATATTCTGGAAGTAAGTAAATCATGATATAAGTAATAATAATGTCAAGAACAACAAGTCAAAACACCTACGATAAATGAAACGATTTTACCCAAAACGCTTCTTTAACATGGAATTTACAAAAGAACGGGTAATATAAAGTCATAAGTGAAACATATATGATATCATAACAATGAATATGATTCTGTAATAAGTCAATTACATTATTTAAATCATTATACAGGAGGTTCGGACACATACGAAGCAAATTGGACCTAAGGTAAGGGAAATATCACAATCTCATTTTTATCCGAGATTGTTTATTCGTAAGTATTTACTGGGGTGTATTTTATCATCCACATCCATGTTCCCTCAATATGTAATATTGTTTCCATCCACTTACAATAGTTTAAATCCAATTTTACCCTTCAGTGAGTTTTTAGTAAAGAATATGAAAGGAATCCTTTGTCATTTTTTCGTACGAGGTACTTTTTGACTTTTCCGACAAAGGTACGAAGAATGTTTTTTTTAACTTATACGGAATGAATGGATTTTTAAAACATTATTTCCAAGAAGATTCCTTTACAAGATTTCAAGTTTATTTTTAATCAACTTCTTTTAGTTTATAATTGTATGACATGTTAAGAAAAGAAAAGTGTTTTTGAAGAAGAAAGGATATTTTCCTCAAGAATGGAGTTCAAGTATTTTATCAAAATTATTTTCCATCTAAGATAATAAAAGGGTTCTGTTTTTATCCCTATTATTACATTGGTTTGATTATGTTGTGATGGAAATATATTTATGAATTCCTTTATCTTATATGAATTGATTTATGATGTCATGATGTTTCAAGAATCCCATTTTTGTTACATGTGTTATGCGATGATGTATGATTATGTGGCACACATAAGAAAGGATTAATTATAAGATGGGTGGGACCTATATCTCCCTCCAATGCATTGGGTAAAGATTTTATATCTCATGAGATAGACATGGCTGGAATGGTAGGTTATACCGGTTCAGTGAAACAGGACTGAAACGAGGGTTAATCGATTCAGAAAGGGACTTTGTCCCCTAAGATAGTCTTGGCAATGAGTCTTGACTAACAAGAAATGATTCTCTATGATTATGTGTGTATGCCACAAAGTTTCATGTTTTAAGTTATGATTATTGGGATTTCATTTCACTACTATGATTTATCCCATGTTATGAAATTATGCTCTCTTTTGCAGGTTAAGATTTCCAAAAGTTATGTTCTTATGAATATGATGTGATTGATTTTTCTTTTGTATACCCTTACTGAGAATTTGATCTCACCCTTTTATGTTTTCTTTTCCCCAGGATATAAAGAAAGGTTTTAGGTAAAAAAAGGGAAGATCTTTATGGGAGATATTGAAGATCTTTCACCACGATTAGAAGATTACGTTCCGAGTTTCCAAAGACACTAAACTATTACGATCCTTGTGTGTGTGTGTTTTTGTTATGTACTAAGTATTCCGCAAAAGTAATGTAAAGTCCATGTACGTCAGGCTTAGGGTCTCTACAATGGGTCATGGATGTATCTCCTCAGCTGGGACACATGAAAGACATCGTGAATCCTCTATAACTAATGATTTAGAGATAACTGGTAAGCCACCTCCCTAACTTTACATAATATCAGGAAGGGGATGATAAACCTTGGAGATAAATTGATGCCCCACCCAAATCTCTATAATATACATCGAGGTGAGACCCGAAGGAACACATGGTCTCCTTCCTCAAACTTCAAAGGCCTCTTCTGTCTATCATCATAGGACTTATGATGTCTTTGTTTAGTCTTCATCTACTTCTAGATTATATGTACATTCTATATAGTATCTTACACCAACTTTGGGCCCATGAGTGATGACTCTCCCAGATCACTTCAGCAAAGTGGTGACCTATAGGGTTTCCCATAAAAGGCCCAAAAAGGTGCCATACTAATGGTGGAGTGATATAATGTTTTGTATAAAAACTCCACTAGTGGTAGGTGATCCTCCCAGCTATGACTGAAGTCCAATATGCTGGCCCGCAACATGTCCTCTAAAACCTAAATGGTTCTCTTCGTCTAGCCATCTGTCTGAGGATGAAACACCGTGCTCAATCATAAACGAGACCCAAATGCCTCATGAAATCCCTTAAAAAATTGGGATATAAAACTACCATCACAATATGAAATGATCATTAATGGAACTCAATGAATCCACACTACCTCCTACGTGCAGAGGTTTCTTAAGCTCTCCACTAAACTCTACTCCCAAATCGCTAAGAATTGGTCTGAATTGGTGGGTTGGTCAATGATCACTCAGATGGTAACGTTCCCCATGGATGTACATAGTAAGAATTTCCTGAAGTACATTGATATCCCATCCCACTTCCACTATGGAACCTCATGTGGTTGGGTCAAGCCTGCTAGAACCTGGTGATCAACCTTCACTTGATGAAAAGTGGGACATCAAGAAATGAACTGTGCCACTTTTTTCTTCATCCCCAGCCACCAAAACTGACATCGGAGGTCTAGGTGCATCTTTTCTACACTAGTATGTACTACCAAAGGGCGTGTGTGGAACTCCGTCAGAACCTCATCCCACAATTACACCAGTACTATTGTGATCCCTTTGAAGAGAAAGACATGCTCCCCACCTTTCAAATATCCATCTGGAGAGTGACCTGTGGACATATGAGCATGTAAAGACTAACAGTGGATATCCCCAAGTTGTGCCTCTAAAAATTGTTGTAAGAGTGGAGTGGTGACAACAATCAATTGGAGGTAAGCTACTCCATATTTATCTAAAAAGTATTTGTGCAATGAGGGAAACTGATCTAATGCCTCACTCAGTAACTAGGAGCTGGATCTCCAACTGAGAGCATCTTCCACCACATTCCCCTTCCTAGTAGTAATGACATTATAAAATTCATAGTCCTAGAGGAACTATAGCCATCATCTCTATCTCAAGTTAAGGTTATTCTGAGATAAGATAGACTTGAGACTCTTGTGTTCATAGTAGATGATAAACCACTCACCCATCAGGTATTATCTCCACATAATCAATTTTAATACTACCAATGCTAGATCAAGGTCATGGGTCATGTAGTTCTGCTCATGTGGTCTGAACAGTCCTGATACATAGGAAATCACTACTTTACTCTACATTAGGAAACAAAAAAGTATGGTCCCTAGTTCATTATATAATACAACATACTTAACTCCCTCCTCTGGTAATGTCAACATGGGAGCGGTCGTCAATATCTGCCTCAACTGCTGAAAACTCTCCTGTCACTTCTTCATCCACACGAAAGGATTTCCCTTCTATGTTGAAGCTGTAAAGGGTGTTGATACTCTAGAAATGTAGGGTGAAAACCTCCAATAGTACTTAGACAAACCAATAAAACTCTGCACCTCAGTAACACTCTTGGGTGGATCCAAAGCAAGCACCACCTCAATCATCACAGAATCTACTGCAACTCCAGCCTCTGAAATGACATGTCCTAGAAAATGGACCTTTTGAATACAGAACTGACACTTAGAGAGAATCCCATAAATATTGTTCTCTAAGATTATTTCTAGGACCATCCTCAAGTGTATCCCATGGTCTTCCTCGGATGCCGAGTACACTAGGATTTCATAAATGAGGACCACCACAAACCAATCCATGTAAGGCTGGAATATCCTGTTCATGAGTTCCATGAACACTTCTGGGGAATTTATCATACCAAACTATATCACCATGTACTTGTAGTGTCCATACAGATATCTAAATTTCATCTTCTGTACATCCTCATCCTGTACACATAGTTGGTGATAACTTGATCTAAGGCCTATCTTTGAGAACCACCTCACCCGTTTCAGCTGATTGAAGAGGTAATCGATCCTTACTAGTGGATACTTGTTCTTCATGGTCACCTGGTTCATGTTCTGGAAGTCTAAACACAACCTCAAGATCCCATATACCTTCAGGGAAAACAAAACTATGGTTTCCCAGGGTGAAACACTAGGTCTCACGAAGCCCTTATTCTGCAGGTGCTTCAGTGTTGATTTCTAAGAATGCAGATGGAAGTCTGAAGTTGTGTATAGAATACAAGAGGTTTAATTAGGCAACAATCATGAAATGTTACCCTATTCTAAGTATTTATGATATTTTCAACCAACTAGGAGGGGTGAGTGAGTTTTTATGATTTTTCTATGGTCTAGATTTCACCAATTGAGGGTGAAGGAGGGAAATATCCCAATGAATATCTTCAGATATTGGTATGGGAACTTTGAGTTTTTATTCATGTTTTTGGTTTCACAAATGCATCAACTATTTTTGTGGGACTCATTTACTCCAAGTTATATTAATTCCTATACAAATTCATAGTTCTGTTCATCAAAGACATATTGATTTACATGAAGGAAAGGGAGGATCATTACAATAATCTTCGAGTTGTCTTATAGGTTCTCTAACATCCCCATCTCTATGGAAATTTTTATAAGTATAAGTTTTACACATGAGAGGTTCATTTCATTGGGAATTTGGTGTACCAATACGATGTTCCTATAGTCTCTTATAAGGTTAAGGCAGTTCTTTCTCAGGGAGTAGAAAAAACATGGGAAGGGATTGTAGCTTCCTTGGTCTCGTGGTCTATTATTAGAGTTTTGTGCCCAATTTCTCTTGAGTTTCAACATTGTTGATATTGTTGACCAGGAAGTCCTATGATTTTGTGTGGAATGATAATTTCTAGGTAGCATTCAGTTACCTAAATGGGATGTTGGTCAGTGCTATAATATTTCATTGTCCTCTGAAGTGTGTGTTTTTTGAGGTGTTTTGTAACATTTCCTATCCAGGCTTAGGATGAATGTTGATGAATCAAAATTAATTGATCTATTATAGTTCTTGGAATTTACATCCACATGATCTTAACTATTCTACCAATGATCTAGGGTTATAATTGGTTATGTTTATAATGAATTTGTGGTGTAATTGATTCATTGAGGAGTGCTTTGTGGTCTTCACAAATCACAAGAGTATGATTTACATATCTTCTCAGTGTGATATGATTTTTTTTCCAGTGAAGGTGGATAGATTATCTTAAAGATTTTTAATTTTAGATCCACTACACATTAGGAAAAGAGAATGTTATGGACAATTATTTGAGTAGGAAGTTGTGGAATGATTTTGTTTATGAGTCTAAGGATTCTTGGAGAGTGATGGAGGAGTTTTCTTCCCTGTACTTAAATGCAATGGTGGGTAATGTTGGAGGTTTCTTTTTTAGATGATGGTGCGATATTATTTGATACAATATGTGGGGGGGGGGGGGGTGGGTGGGTTGGTGGGTCTCAATGGGTAGACTCGGAGGCATAGATGGCGTGTGATCTTGTTTTCCATAGTTGTTCTATGGAAGGATGGTTAGAGGATAGTCAAAACTATATCTTGATTCATCAGAGGTTTTTTTTTGTTTTGGAAGTGATTCTAGATGGATTTATTCATAAGTTTCATATATCACCTTTTTTAGTAAACCCAATATTATCCAAGATGTAATCTAACCTGATGATGCTATTTTGGTGTCCTCATATGAAATGGGAAGTGGTAGAGTTCATATAGAGGTGTCTGGTTTTCAAGAAGGTAAAGGTTGTGAATCATGTTCACAACATATTGTTTCATCCATTTTATTTTCCTGATTAGAAGTGGAATTAAATGTCAATGGATTTCATCATAGGGTTATCTAGAGCTCAAGGGGGTCATCCTATTATCTATGTGATGATGGATTGGTTGATGAAATTGGCCCACTTTTTAGAAACCAGGGAGTTAGGCATAGTAAATGATTTGGCTAAGGGGTATTTGATAGAGGTGTTGTAATTTCATGGAGTTACAAGGTACATTATCTCATATCATGACACAAATTTTACCTCATGATTCTATATGGGATTGCATCATGATTTTGGAACTCAGTTTCATCTCAGTACTACTTTACACCCCCAAATAGATGGGAAGATGGAGTATAACATATAGATATTAGAGGATATGTTGCAAGCATTCATCTTGTACTTCAGATGATTTTGGGAAAGACACTTTACCTTGGTAGAGTTTTCCTATAATTATAGTAATCACTCATCCATCTTCATTGTAACACCCCAAGCTTCTACGGTACGTTTCCCTTTGAATAATGCGATAGCGTGTGTTGTACGCAACCTCGAGTTCTAACACACACCACAACTAATTAAACTAGCCATTGTGAATAGTAATACCTAATTTTTGAAATCATATATATTCTATATTTCAAAATGGACTTCATTTTTGGATTCGGAATATCAAAATTAGCCTAGGGTGAAATTTTGGTACATTTCGGATAACTTTCATATTTTGATGAATAGTGAAAATTTCTAAATTTTAATTAAAAACAACTTTTTTAATCAAAATAATTAATAGTGATAAATTATGAATTTGAGTGGTTTTAAAGTATATTTAGAATATATTTTTACCATTCAATTTAATGTTTATCATTGGACATAATTTTACAATTAAACCGAACATAAACAAGTATCAATCTTTTGATAGTTATTATCTCTTAAAAACACGCTTTTTGTTTTAACAGCGGGAATTAATTTTAAATTAATTTCTGCCACTTCTGTGTTTTGAATTTAGGAAAATGGATTCAATATTTGGAATCAGGATGTCCAAATTATGTAAATAGGTAACTTTTATTTTTAGACATTTTGAATAATTACTGCGGTAAATATTTTATTTACCATGGTTAAAGGGTAAATCCGGTAAATAAGGGTTAAAAAAATAATATTATAATAATAAAAAATTACCCTAAAACGTGTCTTAACCCTATTGGTTGATACATGGTCGACCATGGGCATCTTTGTGTCAATTTTGGGACCCCATGGATCCACTTGTAAGTGATAATGACACTTTATTTTAATTAAGTTAAAATGAATACAAAAATGACACAAACATATATCTTTTAGAAGAACAATTTTTACATAGGGTTATACATGTTGGATTTTCGATTATAAATATTAATTATAAAGATAAAAAGATTTCCTACATAATGATATTTTATTTATAATTTTTAGACAATAAATAAGTTATTTTATTTATGACACAATGATGATGCAATAATTACTATAATAGTGAAAAATTAAAATAATTGATATTATAAATACCCAAATAAATATAATATGAAACTTTTAATGAATTAAACTAATTTTCTAGGCTAATATGATATATTAGGATTGATTTAATGGACTTTGTTCGAAGTAATCAATATTTTATGAGTTTCACAAAAATCAACTATTGAATAGTGTCAAAATTGACATAAAAGAGTTCTTAAAACAAATATTATATTATTAATTGATATTAAATTCCTAAAAATCTAAGGTTCGGCCAAGAGACTTATATTATGATAGGTTAATTATTAATGGACCACTTGGGGGTCGCTTGGATGTATATAGTAAGTTTATTAACCATATTATATAAAAATACAAAGAGACATTGTAAAAGTGAAACTAATTAACTTAGAGTTAAAACTTAAAGATAAGGTTAATATAAGTACCCAAACCTGTCTAAATTCTATTGGATGAGTTGTTTTCGACCTATCCCCACCTCATCCTTTGAATATTCAACTTTGGAGCCTTTAGAAACCGAATATGAATTTATTATAAATTAATATTTCTAGCTTTTCCAAAGGTGCCCCTCACCCCTCTTATAAAAGGGCACTCCTCCTTCTCATTTCTTCACACCTCTAAAGCCTTTTTGTTCGGCCAAACTCTGCCCAAATACTCTCCCAACATCCCTCAATACAACCTAGAGGCCTTAGTTTGATCAGAAAGCCAACCTAAGGAGCCCTTTTGATCAAATCAAAAGGAAGAACCCGAAGAAGAGGTAATGATCTCACCACCCTTTTCTAAGTTCATTTCTTCTTCCACTTCTTCTTCCTTTGTTCTTACCATTCTGAAATAATAACTCCAGTATCTCACATATACTGTGATGTTATTATAAATATGGTACAATCATATTCAGTATTCTATCCACCCTTTGAATAACATGTCACCATACGTGCGTACGTACGGCACACCTTCTCCACGTCGTGGTGTAATTGTTATTCAATATAATATTATTTGGATGGGTATAATAATGATGTGTAACTCATGTAAATAATAAATATAACATGTTAATGATTCTGTATATATGATATACCATCCATTTATATATTATTTTAATATCAAAAGAATGATATTGTCGCTCGTGCGTACGTACGGACTACCGTCTCCACGAACGCGATGAGATTCATTCTCCATCGTAACCATTAAAGCGTAATTATCATTTTATGATTTAAAAATGATGTTTAAGGACTTGATATCATTCTGGATATGAATAATATACAACCTATCCTTTACAAACATGTCTTACGTAACAAAACATATGAAAGAAAACAAGTAAGTTAACACCCGAAACAACGATAATACTAAGATATTATTATCAAATCAATATTAAAAGATCATATATGATATCATATTAATGTATATGATTCTTGTATAATTTAATAACAATTATTTCACCATTATACAGGAGGTTAACCTACCACAACCAAGGAAAAGTACAAGGTAAGGGTTATTTCACAATCTCTTCATTATCCGAGGTTGTATTATACGTAATAATCTACTGGGATCTCTTTATCATCCACATCCATGTTTCTTCGAAATGTATTTCAAAACATTTTTACTATTTACAAGAATATGGGTTTAAGTCATTTATACCCTTGTTTGACTTTTTATAAGAGGTTTATAAAGGAATCTTTCCGTTGTTTTCAAAACAAGGTCCTTTTTAACCTTTTCGACAGAATTGAGGTAAGAATGTTTTTTTTAACTTATACGGCGGGTGCGGTTATTTTCCGCCGTTATAAAATCGTCGAATCTTTCCTTACAAGCTTATAAGAATATTTTCAAAGAAAATGTTTTATTTTATATGGATCTTAAATGATTTCAAAATAAAAGGAGATATTTCTTTAAAAAGAATTTTGATTTCATCTATGTCAACATCCTTTGATGGATTTTAAGATTATTTGAAGTTGATTTATTATGATACAAAACTTCTATATTGTATTGAAGGTTTTGTGATATGTTTGACTGTGGATGTGCTATTTTTATACCATTCATAGTTTATTGTGAAAGTATTGACATTTCGTATGCTAGTTTTAATACGAATGTTTATGTTATGTTTAAACCTTTTCATATGGGAATGCATTGGACTTAATAAGTGACGGGTGGAGCCCGCTATAGCTCCTCGATGCATCGGTAGGTCTCATGAGACAAACTAGTGTCTTGGCACAAGGCCTTGACAAAATCTTATTTGTAGTCTTGGCACGAGGCCTTGGCTATGTGGTTATGATAGTCTGGCATTATGCATTCCAACATTATGAAAGTGGTTATTTATTTTTGCATGTGATTATTCGATTAGTGGAATATCCATGTGAATAAGTAAATGGAATTATTTCATTTTATTTATGCCATACCATGTTGAAAGTTCATGTTTAAAAGGCTTTTGTTTTAGTTATACATTGCCTTAAATGTTTATTCTTATTGATGAAAGTTTCCGCTATATTGTTATCCTTACTGGGCATTTGAGCTCACCCCTTTTCTATGTTTTATTTTTCCCCAGGATGTGAAGAAGTAAATTATGAATGACCTGCAGGGATTTTATGAGGGGATAGTAGTGTGGATTATGGAGACATTATGTTGTTGTAGTAGTTTTTCATTTTATGATGTAATGTAAAACTTATGAATATATCTAGTGTTTCCAAGGCTACTAAACCAATCGGTCTTTCGAGATTTGATCTTTCTTGTGATCATGCCAATGTTATGTAATAATGCACCGACTCTAGGCAACTAGGGTCGGGGCGTTACAGTTGGTATCAGAGGAAGTTTAGTACAAACCTTGGAAGCTAGATTTAGATAAACTCTGATTAGAGCACGTAGACCTAAGATGAACTTTGAGGATTAGTATAGAAGAACTTCCTAGAATTTTGGTATTGTAGAGATTTTGTGAGTTTTTCGAGCAATACATCCCTGTCTGGATACGAGCAGGTAGAGGCGGCTCTGGCACAGATGTACCTAGGGGTAAAACCCGAAAACACCGCTTTGAGCTAGACTCGAACGGGAACTGGTGCACGACAACGGGCCTTGCTGCACTCTTGGTTACGACACTCCCGGGGGATATGCTTAGGATAACTCTCACTATCTTTACAAATCATTATGAAGGGTTTATGAGTATATACTTCCTCAAAGAAAACATTTTTATGATTATGGATTATATCCATAAATAGTTCAATTTATGTTAAGTGTTTTATAAGTATGGGATTATGTATTTTGATGCATAAACTGATCTAGTTTATGCCATTTTTTTAGAAATGGCGCCTAGTGGAAGAAATGGAAACCGTATCAATGCACGCACTCCATGTAGGGATTGCCCTCCTGCTCAAGATAATTATAGTGGGGCTGGTGATGCAACTGGTGCTGATCAGCTAATCACCGTACTGGGACAACTTACTCAGGTTATGAATAATAACCTTACCCGTATGGAGCACCCTGATCCGCAGCGTGGAGGATCAATGTTAGATCGATTCATGAGACAACAACCACCAACGTTCAATGGGAGTACAAATCCCTTAGTAGCTGAGCAATGGATATTTTCCCTAGAGAAAATATTTCAGGCTTTGGGGAGTAGTGAAAGGGAAAAAGTTACCATGGCAGTTTACCGCCTCACTGGAGATGCTGATCAATGGTGGTCATTGATTCAAAACATGAAGGAAGATGATGAAGTATCAAACATGGAATGGAGGGAGTTCAAAGATCTGTTTTTAGAAAAATACTTTCCTCGCGACCATCGAGCAGATATGGAAAGACAATTTCTGAGTCTGAGACAAAAGGAGGATGAGAATGTCACAAAGTATGAGGCTAACTTTACAAGGTTAGCGAGGTACGCTGGTGATTATATTCGCAACCCAAGAAGTAATATTGATCGTTTCTTTGATGGGTTAAAACCATTTCTCCGTCGAGCATTAGTCTCACAATCCTTTTCATCGTACGAAGACATTGTCTCATGTGCTATCAAGACCGAAAAGGAATTCTCTAAGTCTTATGACTTTAAAGCAAAGCAAGAGAAGAAGAGACCTGCTGATCAATCTGGGAATGGAAATAAGGGGAAGAAGGGAAAGGTTGAATATCCATCTTGTGGTAAGTGTGGGAAGAAACACCCCGGTGCTTGCCTGAAGGGAATGGGAGTCTGTTACAAGTGTGGTGAAAAAGGCCACCAAGCTCATGATTGCAAGGGGAAGAAGGAAGCTACCAACGTTCAGTGCTACAATTGCAGGGAGATGGGGCATTATGCAAATGCATGTCCTAAGCGTCAGGAGAACTTACCTCAGAAAAGGCCAAGGGATCAAGGCCAGGCTTATGCTATCACTACTGCTGAGGTAGAAGCTCCGAAAGACGTGGTGGCAGGTAATTTAATGGTTTCCTCAAGTTTAGCAAATGCATTATTTGATTCTGGATCATCGCATTGTTTCATATCTTCCCAGTTTGCTAAGAAAATTAGATATTTCCAATTTGATTTAATAAGGGAGTTGTCAGTTAAAACTCCTAAGGGAAGTATCGTTGCAACAAAGTTTTGTGAATCAGTCCCCATTAGAGCACATAAATTTTCTTTATCTGCTGATTTCATCGTCATACCTATGATTGAGTTTGATATAATCCTCGGTATGGACTGGCTTTCGGACTATGATGCGAAGATTTATTGTAAGAAGAAAGAGGTTACGATTCTTGATGATAATGATAAGGAGCACCTTATTTTTAGAGCAGAATCGTCACCACCTAATTCTTATTTAGATCCACCCCCTGTAGCTCAACTTAATTCAATTATCGGGGAGGAAGAGAATGAAATAACTGTCGGTGAGGAAAGAAATGTTCAAATAGAGGATGTACCTATTGTGAAAGAGTTTGTAGATGTATTTCCGGAAGATTTACCTGGACATCCTCCAGAACGAGAAGTAGAGTTTTCCATTGATTTAATTCCTGGATCAAGGCCTATATCGAAGACCCCTTATAGAATGGCCACTGTAGAGCTAGTCGAACTAAAGAAACAACTAGAGGAATTGAGTAATAAGGGATTTATTCGCCCTAGTGTTTCTCCATGGGGAGCCCCTGTTCTTTTTGTTAAAAAGAAAGATGGATCTATGAGGTTATGTATCGACTACAGGGAGATCAATGCTATAACGATAAAGAACAAGTATCCCCTACCTCGTATTGATGATTTATTTGACCAACTGCATGGAGCTCAATACTTTTCAAAGATTGACCTTCGATCTGGATACCATCAGTTGTGTGTGAAGAAGGAAGACATTCCGAAGACAGCATTTCGAACCAGGTACGGGCATTACGAGTTTACTGTAATGCCGTTTGGATTGACTAATGCACCCTCTGTATTCATGGATCTGATGAATAGAGTTTTCAAGGAGTATCTCGATGAATTTGTGGTGGTATTTATTGATGATATCTTGGTATACTCCAAAACCTACAAAGATCATGAAAATCACTTGCGCATTATCTTGAAGACTCTGAGGAGGCATGAATTATATGGAAAGTTTAGCAAGTGTGAATTCTGGCTTCAGGAGATTTCTTTTCTTGGCCATATTGTCTCTAAAGATGGAATCTCTGTTGATCCTTCTAAGACCAAGGCAATCCAAGAATGGCCAGCACCTACGAATATAACTGAGGTACATAGTTTTATTGGTTTGGCAGGTTATTATCGACGTTTCGTCCAGAATTTTGCCCGATTGGCTAACCCATTAACGAAGCTCACACGTAAAGGGGTTAAATTTGTTTGGACAAAAGAGTGTGAAGAATGTTTCGAATAACTGAAGAGAAGATTAGTCAATGCTCCTATATTGACTCTACCATCGGGGAATGATGGGTTCGTTATTTATAGTGATGCATCGAAGAAAGGACTTGGCTGTGTCCTTATGCAGAATGATAGAGTTATTGCCTATGCATCACGACAGTTGAAAATTCATGAACAAAACTATCCTACTCATGATCTTGAGTTAGCAGCTGTGATCTTTGCTTTGAAGATATGGAGGCACTACCTCTATGGTGAAAAATGTGAGATTTATACTGATCACAAGAGTTTGAAGTATATTTTCTCACAAAAAGAACTCAACATGAGGCAAAGGAGATGGCTTGAATTACTCAAGGATTATGATTGTACGATACACTACCACCCGGGGAAGGCAAACAAGGTGGCAGATGCTTTGAGCAGAAAAGACCATGGAGTTCTGAACATGATGAGAATTGAAAGGGATCCAATTTTCATGGATCTAGTGAAGATGGACATGGGAATAACCAGGGAAGGTGAAACATCAATGCTTTTTCAAATGGTTGCCAAACCATCTTTACTAGAAAGGATTAAGAGTTCTCAGACCGATGATGAAGAATTTCAGAAGAAGATTAAAGCTGTGAATGATGGGAGATTGAGAGACTTTGCGTATGAAGGTGGAATTTTGAAATTCGGGAAGAGACTTTGTGTTCCCAATATACCTGATCTAAAAAGGGAATTGCTGGATGATGCTCATAGTTCCAATTTCTCTATACACCCTGGGAGCACCAAAATGTATAGAGATTTGAAGGAACATTTTTGGTGGGACAACATGAAGAGGGAGATTGCTGATTTTGTGTCAAGATGTATGGTTTGTCAACAAGTGAAAGCTGGAAGGCAACAGCCTGGAGGAGTCATGCAACCTCTTCCCATACCGGAGTGGAAATGGGACAATATTACGATGGACTTTGTCATGGGGCTACCAAAGACTCCTAGAAGGAACGATGCAATATGGGTTATTGTTGATCGTCTTACCAAGTCAGCACATTTTCTTGCTATAAGAGAAGATCTACCCCTGGAACGTCTAGCAAGACTATATATTAATGAAGTTGTGAGACTTCATGGAGTACCCCTATCGATTGTTTCTGATCGTGATCCCCGTTTTACTTCAAGATTTTGGAAAAGTCTTCAGAAATCCCTGGATACTGAACTTCATTTGAGCACTGCTTACCACCCTCAGACAGACGGACAATCAGAACGGACTATTCAGACCTTAGAAGACATGTTGAGATCTTGCTCACTTGATTTTCAGGGTATGTGGGATCAATATTTACCACTAGTAGAATTTTCCTATAACAATAGCTTCCATTCGAGTATACAGATGGCACCATATGAAGCGTTATACGGAAAGAGATTTCGTACACCAACCTGTTGGGATGACGTTGGTGAAAGAAAACTTGTAGGCCCAGAGCTGGTGGAGGAAACGGTGGAAAAGGTGAAAGTAATCCAAAATCACATTAAAGCAGCTCAAAGTAGGCAGAAGAGCTATGCCGATAATCGAAGGAAGGATTTGGAATTTCAAGTCGGTGATCATGTTTTCCTGAAGGTATCTCCATGGAAGGGAGTCATACGTTTTGGTAAGAAAGGTAAATTGAGTCCCAGGTACATCGGACCTTTCGAAATTCTAGAACGAATTGGGGCTGTAGCTTACCGATTGGCAATGCCGCCAAGTCTCTCCAAAGTTCACGATGTGTTCCACGTATCTCTGTTGAGGAAATACATGCCTGACCCAACGCATGTACTCACCTATGAGGAATTAGAACTGGAACCCGATCTTTCCTATTGTGAAGAGCCCGTCAGGATTCTTGATACAAGAGAACAAGTACTGAGAAACCGGACGACGCGTCTGGTAAAAGTTTTGTGGAGAAATCATAAGATGGAAGAGGCAACGTGGGAACCCGAGGAACTTATGATGAAGAACCACCCGAGTCTTTTTATGCAGTAATACCCTAGAAATTGCAAGGACGCAATTATTTGAAGGAGGGGAGAATGTAACACCCCAAGCTTCTACGGTACGTTTCCCTTTGAATAATGCGATAGCGTGTGTTGTACGCAACCTCGAGTTCTAACACACACCACAACTAATTAAACTAGCCGTTGTGAATAGTAATACCTAATTTTTGAAATCATATATATTCTATATTTCAAAATGGACTTCATTTTTGGATTCGGAATATCAAAATTAGCCTAGGGTGAAATTTTGGTACATTTCGGATAACTTTCATATTTTGATGAATAGTGAAAATTTCTAAATTTTAATTAAAAACAACTTTTTTAATCAAAATAATTAATAGTGATAAATTATGAATTTGAGTGGTTTTAAAGTATATTTAGAATATATTTTTACCATTCAATTTAATGTTTATCATTGGACATAATTTTACAATTAAACCGAACATAAACAAGTATCAATCTTTTGATAGTTATTATCTCTTAAAAACACGCTTTTTGTTTTAACAGCGGGAATTAATTTTAAATTAATTTCTGCCACTTCTGTGTTTTGAATTTAGGAAAATGGATTCCATATTTGGAATCAGGATGTCCAAATTATGTAAATAGGTAACTTTTATTTTTAGACATTTTGAATAATTACTGCGGTAAATATTTTATTTACCATGGTTAAAGGGTAAATCCGGTAAATAAGGGTTAAACAAATAATATTATAATAATACAAAATTACCCTAAAACGTGTCTTAACCCTATTGGTTGATACATGGTCGACCATGGGCATCTTTGTGTCAATTTTGGGACCCCATGGATCCACTTGTAAGTGATAATGACACTTTATTTTAATTAAGTTAAAATGAATACAAAAATGACACAAGCATATATCTTTTAGAAGAACAATTTTTACATAGGGTTATACATGTTGGATTTTCGATTATAAATATTCATTAGAAAGATAAAAAGATTTCCTACATAATGATATTTTATTTATAATTTTTAGACAATAAATGATTTATTTTATTTATGACACAATGATGATGCAGTAATTACTATAATAGTGAAAAATTAAAATAATTGATATTATAAATACCCAAATAAATATAATATGAAACTTTTAATGAATTAAACTAATTTTCTAGGCTAATATGATATATTAGGATTGATTTAATGGACTTTTTTCGAAGTAATCAATCTGTTATGAGTTTCACAAAAATCAACTATTGAATAGTGTCAAAATTGACATAAAAGAGTTCTTAAAACAAATATTATATTATTAATTGATATTAAATTCCTAAAAATCTAAGGTTCGGCCAAGAGACTTATATTATGATAGGTTAATCATTAATGGACCACTTGGGGGTCGCTTGGATGTATATAGTAAGTTTATTAACCATATTATATAAAAATACAAAGAGACATTGTAAAAGTGAAACTAATTAACTTAGAGTTAAAACTTAAAGATAAGGTTAATATAAGTACCCAAACCTGTCTAAATTCTATTGGATGAGTTGTTTTCGACCTATCCCCACCTCATCCTTTGAATATTAAACTTTTGAGCCTTTAGAAACCGAATATGAATTTATTATAAATTAATATTTCTAGCTTTTCCAAAGGTGCCCCTCACCCCTCTTATAAAAGGGCACTCCTCCTTCTCATTTCTTCACACCTCTAAAGCCTTTTGGTTCGGCCAAACTCTGCCCAAATACTCTCCCAACATCCCTCAATACAACCTAGAGGCCTTAGTTTGATCAGAAAGCCAACCTAAGGAGCCCTTTTGATCAAATCAAAAGGAAGAACCCGAAGAAGAGGTAATGATCTCACCACCCTTTTCTAAGTTCATTTCTTCTTCCACTTCTTCTTCCTTTGTTCTTACCATTCTGAAATAATAACTCCAGTATCTCACATATACTGTGATGTTATTATAAATATGGTACAATCATATTCAGTATTCTATCCACCCTTTGAATAACATGTCACCATACGTGCGTACGTACGGCACACCTTCTCCACGTCGTGGTGTAATTGTTATTCAATATAATATTATTTGGATGGGTATAATAATGATGTGTAACTCATGTAAATAATAAATATAACATGTTAATGATTCTGTATATATGATATACCATCCATTTATATATTATTTTAATATCAAAAGAATGATATTGTCGCTCGTGCGTACGTACGGACTACCGTCTCCACGAACGCGATGAGATTCATTCTCCATCGTAACCATTAAAGCGTAATTATCATTTTATGATTTAAAAATGATGTTTAAGGACTTGATATCATTCTGGATATGAATAATATACAACCTATCCTTTACAAACATGTCTTACGTAACAAAACATATGAAAGAAAACAAGTAAGTTAACACCCGAAACAACGATAATACTAAGATATTATTATCAAATCAATATTAAAAGATCATATATGATATCATATTAATGTATATGATTCTTGTATAATTTAATAACAATTATTTCACCATTATACAGGAGGTTAACCTACCACAACCAAGGAAAAGTACAAGGTAAGGGTTATTTCACAATCTCTTCATTATCCGAGGTTGTATTATACGTAATAATCTACTGGGATCTCTTTATCATCCACATCCATGTTTCTTCGAAATGTATTTCAAAACATTTTTACTATTTACAAGAATATGGGTTTAAGTCATTTATACCCTTGTTTGACTTTTTATAAGAGGTTTATAAAGGAATCTTTCCGTTGTTTTCAAAACAAGGTCCTTTTTAACCTTTTCGACAGAATTGAGGTAAGAATGTTTTTTTTAACTTATACGGCGGGTGCGGTTATTTTCCGCCGTTATAAAATCGTCGAATCTTTCCTTACAAGCTTATAAGAATATTTTCAAAGAAAATGTTTTATTTTATATGGATCTTAAATGATTTCAAAATAAAAGGAGATATTTCTTTAAAAAGAATTTTGATTTCATCTATGTCAACATCCTTTGATGGATTTTAAGATTATTTGAAGTTGATTTATTATGATACAAAACTTCTATATTGTATTGAAGGTTTTGTGATATGTTTGACTGTGGATGTGCTATTTTTATACCATTCATAGTTTATTGTGAAAGTATTGACATTTCGTATGCTAGTTTTAATACGAATGTTTATGTTATGTTTAAACCTTTTCATATGGGAATGCATTGGACTTAATAAGTGACGGGTGGAGCCCGCTATAGCTCCTCGATGCATCGGTAGGTCTCATGAGACAAACTAGTGTCTTGGCACAAGGCCTTGACAAAATCTTATTTGTAGTCTTGGCACGAGGCCTTGGCTATGTGGTTATGATAGTCTGGCATTATGCATTCCAACATTATGAAAGTGGTTATTTATTTTTGCATGTGATTATTCGATTAGTGGAATATCCATGTGAATAAATAAATGGCATTATTTCATTTTATTTATGCCATACCATGTTGAAAGTTCATGTTTAAAAGGCTTTTGTTTTAGTTATACATTGCCTTAAATGTTTATTCTTATTGATGAAAGTTTCCGCTATATTGTTATCCTTACTGGGCATTTGAGCTCACCCCTTTTCTATGTTTTATTTTTCCCCAGGATGTGAAGAAGTAAATTATGAATGACCTGCAGGGATTTTATGAGGGGATAGTAGTGTGGATTATGGAGACATTATGTTGTTGTAGTAGTTTTTCATTTTATGATGTAATGTAAAACTTATGAATATATCTAGTGTTTCCAAGGCTACTAAACCAATCGGTCTTTCGAGATTTGATCTTTCTTGTGATCATGCCAATGTTATGTAATAATGCACCGACTCTAGGCAACTAGGGTCGGGGCGTTACATTCATGAACACATTTATGGCTTTGTATGGGTGATCATGACGTTATCTATTGTGATATATAGAAGTTTAGGAGGCAACAATTCTTAGTCCTATTGTAGCATGGAGCATGATAGAAAAGTTTTAGTTTTTTTAAGAGGGGATTAAAGTAGTATAGGACTGAAGAAATACTTATTCTGATTACAGGATGAGGCTCATGGAGTTCTATGTCTGGGAACATGTGTTCTATAAGGTTTCACCTCAATGTGGTCAACAAAGGTTTGGATGTGGAAGCAAGATTTCTTTTAGGTTTATTGGGACCTTTGAGGTGCTATAGTTATTTGGAAAGGTGGTGTATCGATTGGTATTTCCAATATTGTTGGATAGGATCCACAATGTCTTACACATCTCTCAACATCATCTCTATCTTCATGATAACTCACATGTCATTGAATGAGTAGAGTTTGATATAAAGGATGATGCGATGATCATGGATTGGCCTGTTCAGATCTAGGATCATCAGGAGAAGGCACTACATGGACAGACCATTCAGTTGGTTTTAATGTTGGTGAGACATGGTTCCCTAGAGGAGAGTACATTTTCCTGTGAGACAAAGATGTTTTCCCAGTACCCAGAACTTTTTTATGTTTTTCCTTATTTTTTTTTTCATGTGATGTGATTTTTGGATCTTGATGAATTATGTGATTTGTTGTTTTTTGGATGTATGATGTGTGATAAAGTTACAACATATAAAAAGGTGGTGACCTTATTCTTAATGAAAACATATTATATAGAAATTAAATTAAACCTATGTGGGAGATTCAATATTTCTGAGAGTGGATAGCATGATGACATGGAAAATGGATTTTTTGGATTCATGTGTTTGGGATGATGAAATTTATTGGTTGTAATTATGTTTTTTTTGGGAAGTGTGGAGTTTTATATGGTTATGTGGTGCTTGTGTGTTAGTGTTGTGTGTGAAAAGAGGTGGTTTACTCATTTTAAGTGTGATTTTGGGGTGTTTTAGTTAGAATTTTTAGTATATGATAGGATTAAATAGTAATGGGATCCTTGGGAGGTATCCCTCTAGGTGATTATTCAGACCCCTTCCCTTTTCTCTTTTTGGTTTTTATTCTTGAGGGAAAGAATCATTTTAAAGGTATTGGATGTAATGAAATGTTTCTTATCATCATATTACATATCATTTTTGGGTGTCAGAAGTGTTTTGGTGGAGGGATGAGGAGGTTCCATGGTGGTTGGAGGTGCGAAAGAGCTGTAGTATGAAATTCATATCATGAAAGAGGTATACAATGTTATTTGGTGATTCATAGATAGTGTAGATGACCATTTTCAATACTTGTATGTGGAAGAAGGGGGACCCATGAAATGAATTTATTTCCTCAAAGTAACCCATGATGTTTAATTAAGTAAATAGTGAGATGATGTGAAATTTTGGGAATGTTGGAAATTTTGGGAAACCCATGGACTTCACATTGGGAATGGAATACATAACTTGAAACCCGCTAGTATAAAGGTTATTTTATAACTCTTTTTGATAATTTTTTCATTCATATGAACCTCCATTTCTATCATTTTAGAGCAATAATGGGATCCTTTATAGGATCTTCCATCAATTTTTCTCCTTCATTGATTCTAAAGTTTTCAGTGGTTGTTGGTTGGCTATCTGGGTGAGCGCTTCTCCATTATCTATGGTTTTCTATAGTTATTTTCTTATGGATTCATAGTAGGGTGTTTCTTTGGTTTCAGCTGTTATATGGGGCATGATTATGATAACACATGATGCAGTTTAGGTTTATCTATGATCTCTTGGTGCATATTTTGTTTTTGGGTAGTTCTTCTTTGCCCCGTGGGGTGCAACGAGTTTAGAAATATTCCTTGAGTTAGGGAACCCCATTTTATCACTTTTGTGTATCATGTTGGAGGATTTTTATCTTATTTATCTATAGGTTATGGTTTTCAATCAAATAATAAATATAAAATAATTGTTTTATTAAAATTTAATGGGGGAAAAGTAGAATGATTTTCAATCTTTTACAGCTTCGACATTGTTAGGATATTGTCAATGTACGGGCTGAATTGCCCATAGAAAATTGTGATTGTTAGAAGAATTTTCTTTCATTGTATTTATTTTGATATGTAGACCATGTTTCATATTTTTTTATATCACCATAAAATATAAATTATATAACCACTTATATTTTTTTAATAAAATGCTTTCCCCTAGATTTATGGATTGTATGATAACACCCCTAAAATAAAGTAAAATGAAATAAAATCTCCTTTAATAAATCTGGAAATATTATTTGTTGTGTTTTTATGAGTGGTCATTATTGTGGTGAGGTGATGTGTGATTTTTATGTAGATCATGGTATTGTTTGGTTTTTTTGGTCTTGATTTGTGGTAGTGAGGTGATGGTTTGCTTGTTTGTTCTTTTGGGGTAGTGAGGTGATGGTTTGTTTGGACATGTTTTTTAGGGGTGAGGTGTTCGACCATGATTTTTCAGTGGTGTGGTGAAGGCTTGTTTCAATGTTATTTTGGGAAGGTTAGGTGACAATTTTTTTGGCTATGGTTCTGATGTGGCAATGGGACAATTTGTTTAGCTGTGATTTTGTGATGGCGAGGAAATGGTTCAATGGGAATGATGAGCTGTTTGTGACATGTGGTTTCGTTGTGATATATTACACGATAGTGGTGGAAAAATTAATTAATAATGACTGAAATTGATGGGGTTTTGTTTTTCTAATGGGGTGGAAATTTTTAATTGACAAATAAATTATGGGTTTTGTGGTTAAATGTGGTTGTTGGTAAATAATGAAATGAATGGGATGGATAATGGAATTGGTTAGTAGTGAGAGATGTGGATTTTGTTTTGTGTGGTGTTATGAATTTAGAGGAGGAAGATAAAGTGGAGATGTTGTGAGATGGTTATTATTTTTTGTGAACCCATAGGTTGTTCTTGTGTGTGGATATATTTATCTACTTGTATATTCCTTGTGATTTCAATATGCACCCCATCCGCATAAAGCACTATGTGTAGAACCCCATATTTTTACACGAGGGTGTTTTTTAACAAATCCTGGTGATGAATATGGATGGATAACTGCACACTCTTTCCCACTCTCTCTTATATATGAGTATATATGCATAGGATGCAATGTCTATAGACTGTTAGTGCACTAAGTGATGGCATAGGTGTTTTTAGAAAATATGTGATATGAACGTGTTGTGGGGAGGTGGCCCATGTGTTTTCGAGAGATATGTGATATGTCTATGTTATGGGGCATTATACGGTAGGGTTTGTTCATGGTATGAGGATCTCATGATCTTGATGTAATTAATGTTTATGATACCTTACTAGTCTAGTTATGGTTTCGATGTGATGACCCATGTGTCTATGGGTGAGATCAGATGTGAGTATGCATTGGGATGGTGTCCTAGATGTTTATAGGCACAATGTGATGTGACCATGTAGTGGTGTAGTGTTATATGTTATTCTAAAGATATGGTATCTCCAAGAGATATGACGTTGGGGTGTGATAGTAACAAATTAGTGGGAAATCTCAGTGGGGCACCCTTTATTGATATACTTCTAATTATGTCATTATACTGCCATTGCATTATTTGGTGAGTATGCCATTGTGAAGTTTGGATAGATAGTTTATCGGTTTATGTGTTGTTGTTTTTTCTATTTTCCCAAGGGTGCATTAGTATGCTTCTTTCACACATGCTTGAGAGACTTTGGTTTTCATACTGAGTATATATTTATGCCCACCCTATGTATATAAACTGATTTTTGTGTTTCCAAGAGGAGTATATTGATAATGTTGGGAAGTACTTGCTTAGATATTTTTGTATAATTATTATGTTGCTACTTTTTATTTTTTTTGGGTATTTACTTTTAGACACTTTTTCCTATATCGGTTTATGAATCTATTGTTAGTCTATTTTGGTTTCTTTTTATATTATGTCATGGGGTTTCTTGTGGATGATTCATCTTATCTACTAACTCTGTATTATTGTTGAGGGTAATCCCTCCCATTTCATGATATTTTTATACCCTCTATGCTAGTCACCAATTTGGGGCCTACTGAAGGTGGGACTTGGGGGGTCATTATCTCTCTCCCCTCATTGAGGTATATTTTTTGGAAATGGGTTATGATAGATGGAATACATAATATCATAAAACATGAACATACCATAAATTATTTATTCCAAGACATTATACATAAATAGGAAAGGCACATTCCAATACCATAGATATTTTTTCTCTGGAGACCAAATGATACAAAGAGGGGCTTTCAACACCAAGCCCCAACAATTTATAGTTAATTCAAATATATTCATCATATGAGTTAACAAGAAATTTTCTAACATTACATGAGGAAGATAATACTTAATCATTGAAAAATAGAACAATTCCTATCCATTTTATGGAAATACAGAAAACAAATATTTCCCCATTCGATGAAATAATGTTGGTATCTAAAAGAATATCCTAAAAGTAAATGTAGAATCTATGTGGTATTATTAATGTAATAGGGAGTAATCTTTTCTAAGAAACAAATATAAGGTAGTGGATAAGGTAATTTAAACATTATAGGTTATCTAAAGAGTATAGTAATTGCGTTCAGTAGTATTAAATGGTATGATACCAAATTATATCAATATCATTAATTAATGTTCTTAATGATCATGTGAATTATCTAAATAATATCTCCCAAGAGTGTCTATCTAGGTGTGAACTCATAATCCCACCCATCAAACACTAAGTGACTATTTAGTTGATACTCAACTAGGATTTTTTAGCTTCATTTCCCCTAGGTGAATCTATTTCATATCCTCTCACATTTTCTAATATCAATACAAGTATGTATTTACTAGGAAAACCCTAGTTACTTTACTTTCCAATTTTTTTTTGAAATTATGAGTGCTTAGTAACATCTTAATCAATATTTATTGAAATATATAATATAAGACAATACATTAAATACAATTACTAATGATATTTTCAAGATTTAAAATATTAAAGGGGTAGTGAGTAAACCTTAAAAAGGAATACATGGTGTATAACATAATCATGTCTTAAGGAATTGAAATTTGAGAGAAAGAATATGTACCTTTATTCCCACTTAATACAATATGCTCTGACCTCATATAAAGAAAAAATGACATTCATAATCACTAATTTCCAAACCATATTCAAACCTATAAACGTTTTTAACTTAATTTTTTGTTATTCTCTATATGTATATTAGTTATTCATTTTCTTTTTTCAATATCAGGTGTGAATAATATTGATTGTTTTTGTGCTAGTTTCATAGTTTTGGTGTTTTTATTAAATATTCTCCCAAATTTTATCATTTCCAAGTCATACAAGGCACTATAATTTATGAATTATAATTATTTTTAATGCTATAAATTCATTCTAGGAGATTATTGGTTACGATCCTTAAAGATGAAATCGATGCTGAACATGTTTCAGTGATTTTTAACAAATAGACCTTGGTATACTAACTAATGAGTTTAATATTAATATTTCTATTCCATAACTAAAAATAATAATAATTTAATTATTTATATAATGTAATTTGAGAATTAAAATTCGAATAGTGACCTATTATATAAATTTATAGCATTGTTCATGTGGGTGATTATATTGACCCAAACAAGAACATGCCTTAATTAATGGACAATTATTAAGTGTTTTAGTTATAATATCACTATAACAGAAGATCAATGAATTAATTTAGAGTGTATATGTGTGTTAAATGATAATTTTAAATAATTATAATAATAAGATAACCTATAAAAAGTTATTTTATAGTACGAACAGATCATTTTTCTCTTAATTTTTCCTTTGGAAGGTTGAATAAACCATAGTTGTTTATTAGTCATATTATTAATAGGTTGACAATTTGTCTTTCAAAAAACATAATAATTTTTTAAAACAATATTTATCCATTAAACCCATTCTCATTACGATCCATGTAAGGTAGTTTTGGAAATAAAAAAAATAAATCGTTCCATGGAGGTGGAAGTCCACATGTATGCAAGGTTGATCATTTCATTTTACATATAATAGGATAAATTTATAACATATTTTAATATTTCATAATATTAAGCATATTATAATTATCATAATTATTAATTATATTTATCATTATGATCATCCAAGTAAGGAGGTTAAAGAAAACTAAACATGGTGCTTTGTGTAGGTCATGGTTTGCATACACCCATGAATATCATTTTTTTATTTTCATTAAGGGAAAATGGGAAAGGTGGAAAATATTTATTCCCTTATAAGAATTAAATTAATTATACAATAATAATAATAATTTCATTATATGTAAATGAGGAAATTAATTTGGAGAAGTAATATATAATTTCATGCATGCCAACAATTTAATTTAATAATAAATTAAAATGAAACCAATCTCATACAAAGGTCTGGTCTAGCTCATGATCACCCATAAACATGAAAAGAGTTATTAATTTAATAAACCTAGCATTCAATTATTAATCATTACTATTATGGAAATATTGTGCTCGATTGAATTAATTATTATATTTGATTAATAAATCCTTTTATCTTAATCCTTATATGAATTTACTTGAGATTATCATCCTTTATTATTTTAAACAAATTAAATAATTTAATTTAAAATTAACTTTGTACATAACATGTACCTTGGAGGCAGCATACTGAATACCTATCTGATTCTTCCCAACATGTATTATACTCATATACTGTTTTACTGTTGTGACATATAGAATACACGACTTATCACGTACTTTTATGACTTTTACTTTTTGGATGATTACAAGAATTACATGATTTTTAGGTCACATGTAATGCTTCAATACTTGTAGAGTAATAACTTGTAATACGACTCATACATGATATGCAGATCTGAACATTACGTAGATATTAATTAAACATTTAAACATTTATGTATATTACAACATATCACACGGGGTTTCCTATATTTATGAACAAACACAAGTATATGTCTCATGGTCTACATAGTAAAATAAATAAATTTGAAATCTTAGTAATCCAGTAAAAGTACACATCATGTGGATCCAATCTAAATAGTGTGTGCACACTTCACCATCTATCTCAAATACACACCTAGGGACTCAGAGTGTGAAGTGTACTTTAGAAATCATGGAGTACATGGTGTGTCCAGTGGGCCACATGCTGTGTTGACTCCGTGTTACACATTCACCGATCGGGTAGGCCATGTATGGAATACAAGGTCCAGCCTTGACCCAAAGGGACTACACATCATGTCCAATGGTTCATATGGTATATAGTCCGGTTGACCATGCACCTGTTAATCTTTGTCAACATGTGGTGCATTAATGGTGTAACTAATGACCTGATCAATGAAAAATATCAAATCAATCTCCAAATAAATCTTGATATGTTGGACTTGAATACACGGAGTGTAATTCCAATTCTACATTGTGTAGTCTGGTGTTGTACGACCAGTATCCTGGGAGCCTTCAGATGAGTTCCTCGATTTAATTTTAATCATAAAATTAATCATTTCTATTAGATATGTTAGAAATTATGGAGGAATAAATATAAATCATAATTTAGATTAAAATTTTGATTAAAATTGAATTGAAAAACTAAATTATGAATGTGTAAATCACCAAGAATATAAATAATTGTAAACAACTGTGTGTTGCCTATGATACCACTTGTAGGTTCCAAGCATAGTGGAAGTACATGAGGGACAGTTCCCCACTTTAATTTTTTCCATTATGAATGATTAATTTGAGATTGAGCAATGAGGAACATCATGAACCAAGCATTTTAATCAAAGAACAAGAAAGGGTTATTAACCTGAAACCAAGAGAGAGGAGATAAATCACATTTTTTTTATAATTAGTTTAATTAAATAATAATTACATACAAGGTTATTCATCCTTCGTTGATACATCCGGCCAAAAATCTATAGTGTGCTTCCATTGTGTTCTAGAATCCATGTGTAGGATTACTCTATTGGTGATCCACACATGCTCCAAAAATCTCTAGACATTGCTGAAGGAGTCTCTGGGTGCAAGCATGAAATATTATTGCACTTTTGATGTCCGCCTTCGACCGCCTTTAGAAATTCTTCCAAAGTGTTCTCCTTGATCCGTTGGAGGAGCATATATTTCGTTTTTGAGAGTGTTCTTAGAGAGGGATGAACTCTCTAGGCTTGATATCTTTTCTCTAATCCATTGTGCACAATGATTTTCTAGGCTAGGGTTCTGAGAAAATCAACATAATTGGGTATTTATAACTCTAAGGTTAAAATAACATAATTTCATAAATTACATTGTTTATTTTATTAATCCTAGAGAAACCCCATGTCAAATAATAATAGTATTATTATTATTATTTCTTGACACAAACCTAAATTGAAAATTATAAATAAATATTATTTAATAATATAATATTCAACATTTTTATTTATCATTGGACCCTTGAACTCATTCTTCAAAACCTCCACTATATTTAATGGACCTTGAATAGTGTCTATTTATTTACTAAATAAATATCTCTACATTGTTCAACAATAAATGTATAAATATTATATTCACTAAATGGAAAATAAATATTTATTAAATTTTCTGCCCACAATATATTCTCTCGAATTACTAGTGTCAGAATAAATACGATCAGACATCCATGAATAATTATTAAACCACAACCAGGAATAATATTGATTCAACTTGTTAAATGATAAAAAATATATTATTTACTTAAGATAATGGATACTGTTAGTGTGTGACACTCTAGGACTCTTTCTGATTTCCATTAGGTAGAGCAACCCAAAAGTCCAAGGTTTGAACCTAGAAATACTCTAAGGAACCCATAGAGAAAGAAGTTAATGCCACAATGACATGCCACCTCATACAAATTATTATTGTGTAATATAATCCCATTTTCATTATATCTATAATAAAGTGGGTTTTATTCGAGTGTCATAAACTCATTTGCTCAATTTCCCTTTATTTAACTTCCTGGAAATTGAACTTTCCTATTAAACACCATGGACATGGATTTATTTAGGATATATCATTTTCATCAAAGGTCCTGATAAATCTGTTTCCATTAATGAACAGAAGGGACAAATAATTTCTCACATTATTCATTAATACAATATTTATCGTGATGCACCCAACATATCCTACCACACCACGGACATATGGTTTCATAGTTTTCATCAATACATATAAGTGCACGAATCATAATACTCATTAATAATAATCATAAATTATAAGGACCAATAAAAACATATACATATTGAATCATCTAATAACACTTATAAATGTGGATTTCCTACTAGTGGGTCTCATTCTCATAATATCCTCCTGGGCATTACCATGGGTGTAAACCATGAGAAAGTGCCTCAAAGTCCTATGAGTCTCCATTCATGATAGCCTGTATCAATTTTTTCCCTCAAAGTATATCATCCAGATATAGAACATATATTCAATAATAGTTTCATAGCACTTCCGGGTTCTCATCATAGTAGGGAACCGATATGACCTTTTTGTGTGATAGCTACACTTAGGACATTTTTATATACAATGTCATAGAGAAGAATAATCATGATGTCATAAATAATTTATTAATATTCAAAACCATGAATATAAGATGTCCTTAAGTACAGAATAATTTGATTATAGGGCACCAAATCTAATAGGAATTGTTTAGTTTTTCATCTTTATTATTATTTTTAGATCACGTTGTAGTGCGATCACTATGTGGTGATGTGATTTCTTCATTGTTATTCATTTAAATCTCAACATAAACACCATTATTGAATGAGGAGATACTTTATGTCATGTTTTATTCTAGTTATCCACTATAATAATTATTCAAATCTAATCATGTCATGGTAGTAATGGTTGCAGTATTTCTATGACTACAAAGCCTTGAATTTCTTCAAAACTCTTTCCAAGTGCTCAAATATCCCCTTATACCATAAATTATTGAAAAAAATTTGCAGTATTTATTTAGTTTGATTAATAAAAATCATGAAAAAACTAGTATGAGTGTTTTTGGGTTATCGAATTCTCCCACACTAGAACATTTTCTTATCCTCAAGAAAAATTATTAGCATAAAAAAATCCAAATTTCAATAAAAGATATATTCATCAAAACATACTTTTAAACATAAAGTTAGAAGTGAATATTTAAAAAGTAAAAAAACTCATCCAATTTAGAGTTTCCTAATCATGAATCATTTGTAATTCTAATTTTAAACTTCTGTCCTCTTTCATTCACATTGTTTAACATTTCATTATCATGCATTCCACTTATGATATATCTTATTAGAAATATATTTATCTCATCACTCAATATTATTTTATTGGAGTTATGATCAATAAAATTACATTAAATTTATCCATAGGCATGAAATTAATCTAAATATCCACTTATAAATTAAACCACAATAATCAATCGTACATTTATTAATGTTCAAAAGTATCCAAGGGTAAAGGTTGGTATGTATTGATGTGAAAATTAAATTTTTGACTCCAAAAAGTTTTTCAAAAATTAAATTAAGTTCAACGTAAAATTTTCACTTCTTCTAATCAATGTTTACTAATCACCGTATAATTTTTTCTTATTCTTCTATGTAAAATAATATTAACCTTTAAAAAAGATAAAATGTCATCTTTTACTCTATTTTTCTATCTCTATTTTTAGTGGAAATTTTGCAATAAAGTATCAAAACATTGGAATTAAAACCAAACTACCACCTAAATCCCCACCATCAATCCCCTAAAAAAATATTTCAAATAGTTAGAAAGAAATAGGTAAGGTCTCCTGCCAAAGGTAAATCCACATTATCCCATTACTTGATATTTTTTTCCAAAATATAGAGGAATCAATGTAATCATAATCACAAAATAGTATGTGATCCTTCATCAAAAAATAAATATCTGATACATCCATAAATTATCCAATTTATAATATAATTCCCTATAGTTTAATTAAATGACTAATAATCCCTTGTTAATTTTAATAAAAAACATGTAGTTATACCAAATAATTATGGTTAGGAAGGATAAATCAACTACTAATGTGATTTTTTAGGAAAATTAATGAATTTTATAGGATTTACTAAAAATATGATATAGGGTACATCTTGAGATCAAATGGGTTTAAAATAATCAATCTATATCTTCAATAATATTAATATAATTAAATATTATCTTGTTTTGATAATATTAATAAAAAAAATTTATACTAGTGATGCATATCCTGTGAATCTATCAAGAAAGTAGGTATAAGAAAGAATATATTTATGTGGTTTAGAGTACCACTCTAAAATGGGAATAAAAATATTGGTTAATCAATTAATTTAAGGAATAAAAGTTATTATCTTACTAAATTAATATTTCCAAATATTATAATAAATAAAACATCTTTTCCCATAGTCACATTAAAACAACTAAAAAATTTAAAGAGAATATATATTTTATAAAATGATCTTATATTTATTTTTCATTTATGAGTATAACCAATAAAATTTTTCTATATGTGTGATTATTTTTTATAATTAATTATTTATCCAATTCTGTCAAATAGAAAAATTATAATGAGGTTCAATGATCCCACCCAACACTTAAAGTAAACATAATCCCCAAAGATTAAATAAGTTAAGAGATATTCTAGATAAGAAACAATAATTTCCAAAACATTAATGGATAAAAAATGAATGAATGAAATAGGAATATTACTTGGATTATGTGGCATCTATTTATAAATACTCTGTTTAATTATATAGTATTATAATCTCTATACTTTTTTTATTATTTTACTTTAAAATCCCTGAAAAAAATGGTCTCTTTGAAGAATCCTGATCTCTATTAAGATATGTAAACAAAGATCTTATTAATTGTGTAGATAAAAAAAGTTAACCATATTTATTTTCTCAAAAGGTTAAAAAATGATATACAATAAGCTAAATAAATAAATAAATATATTTAAAGTGAAAATTTTGAAAAAAAATACCAAGTACAAAAAATTAGGACAAGAGAAGTCCTATGAGTATTCAAAATGTTCCTTATCCTCCTCGATATTCTATACATCCTCCCTAGTATAATAAATATCAATACACATAAAATTGGCTAGTGGATCTTCCTTAAGTTATTGATCATTCCATTATGTTACCTTCTCTAGCTATCCCGATAAATTCTAAATGATCTCCAAGGTAGATTTTGACTACTTATTTATGTTCTCAACTGATGCTAAAGTAGCAGACCCTAGGGAATGTGTTAAATCTATGGTATGTAGGGCTAATATATCCACTATGGGTGAAACATGCAAGAATCCCCAGACCTCACCAATGATAGGATTTAATATATAAGTAACATCAATAGTGGTCTCAATAACTGATATAGGTGTTACTTAAATGGTCATACCCTTTTTATTCTTAATAATTGATTCAAAACTTATATTTTTGGTTAAATTTATACTCTAATGGTTACAAAAATTGTGGATTTCGTAGAATCATATGTATTCTCAAACCTCTTAGGGTGTGATTCCTTAGACTCGCACTCCAAAAATATCGTGTGAATAAACATATTCTTTTATATCATAGATTTGAAACCAATTTTTGTGACTAAAAAATAACCATTCATTATGACATCATCAACAATAAATATTGAATGACTTACACACCAATGAAATTTTATGTTTAGAGTTTAAGAGAGGTAAAAAAATATATCTAACAAAACTCATATATTTCGCATCTATTGGTAATTTCCCCTATTAAACCTAGAATTTATTATTCTATAATAAGTATTCAGCATATCTCATGCCATTTTACACACATAATACCCTTCTAGACGTATCATATGTGTTACAATTATTCTTAACCTAGGGAAATGGAAATATAATAAGGGTGATCTCAAATACTCAGTAAAGGGTACCTTATATCAGAAGCTATCATTTAATAAATGAGGTATATATAATATGAAAGGAATAGATAAATTGAATAATTATGAATAACTGATAACATGATCAAGAAACAAAATTATGGATGAAATAAAAACAATAATCCCTTGCATAACAACAAATTATGTCATAGTGGTGAAATAGATAATGTCATACATCTTTGTCCACCCATCAAGGAATAAACCAAGACACAATATATTCCATAATGAACATAGTCCAAATATTAGTCATTCCATCATGAATTAATTTAAAACATTATTCATTCCACCTTGACTATAGAAAAGACATTACTAATACAATCATGAAAGAATCTAAGACATTATTATTTCTATCATGACCAAAACCAAGACATTATTCTTACTATCATGACCAAAAATAATTAATTATTAATACCATAATGTCTTTAAGGAATACATTATTTTCACCTTCAATACAACAACTAAGAAATAATTAATAAATGGGTAGGTTTATAACAAATACCCAAACTTGTTTTTCTTATAAGACCCATTATTGCATTGAGGGGATATATAATTTTGGGGCCCACACATCACATAAACCAATAAAATATTTCCTTATATATATTTAATGACCAATGCAATACATGATCAACTTTACTTAGTAGTCAATAAACATCCATATTGGAATAATAAATATATGAGAAGTTAGTAATTTCCCCATTTAATAAATAGAATAACAAGTTTATACACCATATTAATAAAGAACATTGATGGTATCATTATATCATATCCCTAGTATGAAATAAGATAAAATATAGTTATTATTACATTATAATGATTATTCATTTTTTTTGTAATTATTAAATAATATGAAGTAAGATAAAATATAGTTATTATTATCATATTTAACCATGAAATTATATATCTAACTATACATGAATTAAGTGATGAAAACTGAAACACATCATCCATAGAGGTGGTAGTCTGCACATAATAGATGTGACATTTTAATTTTCCAAAATATTAGACTATTAATAGAATGACCTATACCATTTGTCACAATAAAATAAATTTTTTTATTAATTAAATTTGTAACATAATTTAATTTTTATGGTTTAAAAAATGTTTTTTGTGAAATTTATTTTATTTTAACCTAGTTATAAATATTAGGGTCATTAATTTTTGATTATGATATTTTCATTTTCATTTTCGACACATTCTATAGAGATAATTCTTCCCCCCTTATCTTAATATATATATATATCTTTGGTTAAGGTTCAAGGAAAATTTTAAGAGACTATACTCTCTATTTTACCATGTGGTGTTAAAATATTGATGTTCTAGGAGCATTGTGATACTTGTTTGGACGTGTCTATAAGAGTTCCTGTTATGAATCTCCACGAATAACATCAACATTGTGGGGTCAAATTTGGATAAAAAATATGAATAAAATAAAAAAATATGGTGTTTTATTTACCCAAATAAGATAGTATTTAAATTATGTTACATTTTTCTAGAATTAATTATACATGACCTGTATAATGACTTTGGATTTGTTTGAATCAATTTTCTATTTCCTAAAAAATTTGGTATAGAAATTTTAAATTTCACACTTCTTTTAATTGGAATCAAAGTAGTCATGTAATTTTTGAATTCTAATTTCAAATTATATTTGAAATAATTTGAGTATAGGGTAACTATATGGCCCCAAAAAAACTAAAATCCCATTGATTAAAGGTCATGTGACCAAGATATATACATCCAAATATCCATACATTTTTTATTGTTTTATTATTGTTATTTTTATTAATTTAATATTTTTGATATTAAATATTAATTATAATAAATATAATTTATTGAAAATACTAAATTGGTCTTAGGAAAGAAATCATGGGTAGAGTTTCGTTAAAAAAATAAAAAAATTTATGATGATGGGGAGAGTGATGTGATGCCCCGTCACCTGACACAGTGGCTCCTGTTGTGTCCCCTAATCACTGCTCGCATCATGTGAAAGTCTATTTATTAAAAAATAGTGGTATTTGAAGTGTTTCCACCTCTCCATGTTCATTTCTCTCATTAGAATACAGAACACGCCTAGACCCAAACTCGACCTGATAATCTCAAAATGCCTCTATTGGTTTCCTTTTTAAGAAATTTAATGCCCATTAATTTCTAAAAAATAAAAAAAAACATTTTTTTAGAATCATAAAAATTTAAATTAATAAATTTGGGCTTCATGGAATAGATTATTTATAAATTAAAAAAATATTATGTCTTAATAGTTCCCTCAAGTAGTATTTTAGTTTTTTTAAATTTTAGTACAAAAATATCTTTTAATTTAATAGATCATGAGATAAGATTGAAACAAATATCTTTGGTTTCTTATTTATTTAATTTTATTATAATAGTTATTTAGTTTTTAAATAATTTATAATTAACTATTTTAGTAAGGGGTCTATGAATTTCTCTTTCCACCAAAATAAGGGTATGTGAGTCAACATTTTAATGTAATTAAATACAATACATTCATCTCAAGTTCACTTAACCTATGTTTGATTAAATATATGTTACTATTGAAAAGATAATTATGTGATTCAATATATGACTTAGAATGGAACTAGACAAGGATAATGTATGGGAAGATGATAGGGCACTAAAATTCAAGTCATTACATGACCCAAGGAATTACCCAAGTGTGTCTACTAATCTATCATTTGAACAATGGATAAACTATTAGATAACAATTCATGACCATGTATTAATTTATTTTTTTTACTCATGGTTAATTATATTGTGAATTTATGTTCCTACACAATCACATAAAATAGGTTAACTCACAAGATTAAATAAAATAAAATAAACATAAAATGAATGATTTAAATTTTGGTGTTAAACTTTTTGATAAAAATTACATAGTCACCATAAAAAAATATAATTGTATTTTACCCATGAAATAATAATAAAATTATTTTATCAGATATGATTAATTATATATGTATGTATCTTGTAAATTATAATAAAAATGTGAATAATAAATAGGTATACATTCAAATATGTGTACAAACTTTCAAAGGAAATATTATGTCATTTAGTGTATTCCATTATATAAGTTGGGATGAAACTGTAGTTCAAAGTGTTCATTTGTATATATTTAAGGGAACGACTAATTAATCGGGATTTTTAAAAATGAAAATGGGTCAACATAACTATACTTTTATTAAGTGTAGTGAACATAGTCTTCATAATACTATTTTTAGTCATATCTTTAGGAAATACGAGTATATAATTTTAATATTGAGAGTCCACTCAAAATATCAATGAGCTAGGAATTAATGAAGTTTTCCAGAGTAATGCCTACAAAAATACCTTAAAATAAGATTTAGGTACCACAATTTGGGTTATGATAAGGGAAGTATGAATCCTTTGTACTAGAATATCAAAGTAATTGGATATTCTAAAATAATTGGTAATGACTCTAGGTATTTGATGAAATAGTGGGAGGAATAATGATTCACTATGTTAAAGTATCTTTAAATTTATGATTAAAATAAATTAAAAAATTTGATTTTTTTCTTATAAATAATGTAAAGTAACTTGAACACATCATATTCCATATAATAAATCTTCTATAAAGATAATATAATGACTAGATCAAACTTTTAGAAATGGTATGGGTGTTTAAACATTATAGTATAAGATGATATAAAGTTCAATTTACTATAATCCCCACTACCTATTAAGGATCCTTGAAAAGACAATGAGGATGAGAGAGATGTATAATAGAGTCATCTAGATGATGAATTATATTCATAATGCATTATTTTTTCATAATTGTCAAGTGAGCTATAGAAGTAACATTAGAAAAATGATAGATACTCAATTTTGTCTCATCTCTAAAATATTTACCAAGAGGGATCATGATAAAGGACATATGAATTCTCTATAGAACTCTTCACTATAAATTTATGATAAGGGTCTATATCAAACCCAATGTACTCAATATGATTGATTTCATTGGGAATCTAGAGAATTTGTGATTAAATATTCCTAAAGATCTATACAAAGATCATATTCTCTCATCCATGTCGCCTAGATTCTCAAGTTTTATTTTCAATCTCAACTTGATCAATATAAAGTAGCATCTTCCTGATTTTTTTTTCACTTTGATTCACCATGAGTATAAGAACATTAATTAGGGTAGGTCTTTAGTAATTGTGGTGAATAATAAATAGGGTAAGGTAAAAATGAATTTTATAAGTAATATAATAAAGGAAACATTTCACCACCCCTCTAATAAGAAAACATCCAAAGGGAGGCCAAAAAGTATGTAGTAGTTTGTTTTATTGTGGAAATAAAGTCAAATATAAGAATAATAGTACATAATAATAAATGAAATCAATAACTTCTAGCACATTTTTATTTAATAAAATCATTCTATTTTTAAAAATTAGGTATTAAAAAAAACTTGTGGTTCAGAAATTTTTATCCAAGTACATAAACCAAGTAAACTTTGAAGTATTTCAAAGGGTGAGGTAGATGTTTGAGAATTTTATGGATAATGAGTAGTTTTATTATATCTAAGAGACAGCCATATCACCTTTACTAGTGGAATAATTATAATTTTGAATGATTTTTATTGTGTGTTATGTGTTACCCAAAACATTATTTTAGTGTCAACTTTATACATTCAAGGATTTATTTTTAAATTTGAAAACAAAAAGTTGATTATTTTATAATGAAATAATTTCTTATGGTGTTTTATATTTGAATAAAGGTCTATATATACTAAAATTTCAAAACTAGGTATCACAACTTCAATAATGAAACTAATTCACATGACTCATTCTACATCGACTTGTGTCATTATCGCTTTGGTCATGTAAAACAAAATCATTTAAAAATATTATATCAACAATGTTATTTAGAATATTATGAGTTAAACCAGTTTGATATATATTATGATTGTTTACATGGAAATATGAAAAAGGAACAATTCAATAGTAAGGGTAAAAGGGGAAAAATGATTCTTGAATTGGTACATACAGATGTATATGAACTATTTTCAATAGAATCTATATGTGGATTTTTGTACTTAATTACTTTTATGGATGAAATTAGTAGGTATAGTTACATATAATTTTTTTCATTAATCAGATTCATTTAATGTTCCGAAATAGTATAAGAATGAAATATAAAACCAATATAGAAAAAAGATAAAAGATGTTATGCTCATATATAGGTGTATATTATCTTAGGCAACAATTTATCAACTATCTAAAGGATTATTGGATTGTATACCAACTCACTCTTCCTTATACACTATAGTGTAATGGTGTTAGTAAAATGAGGAATCACTCTTTTTGTTACATGTTTAGATTTTTTATGAGTAATGAAACCATTCATTAACCTTTTGGGGATAAATATTATAATTTGAAGCATATACACTTGCCAAAGTGTATTATAAAGTAGTAAATGGAATTTTTAACGAGTTATGGTATGTAGAGAAACATTTTTTTTCATATATTTATGAATGGGGATGCGAGTTTCTTATTAAGGCTATTCCTAGAATGAAACTATCATTAAAAGGCACAAAGTGCATCTTTATAGGTTATCCTAAAGTGATTAAAGTATATTACCTATAAAAACACTAAGATAGAAAATTTATAGTTGAGAGACATTCCATATTTCTTTAATAAAAGAATATATCTAAAATTGATAGTGGCAGAATAATAGACTTTTTTGAAATCAAAGTTGAAGATGTAGAAAAATTAAAATAGGAAGAAAATTCCAAAATTTCGAGAGGAAGAGGTTATTATAAAGAAACAATTTCTACACATTAGTGCTGGAGATGATAGAGAACAATAGAGATATGGTTTACTTATCACCAAGGAAGGTGTACCATTATTCATTGAATATAATGATTCTTTATCCTATAAAGAATAAATACACATCTTAGAAGTTTCTAAGTGCAAATAAACCATGAATTATGAAATGGATTTCATGTAAGAAAATTAATTATTAATATCGGGAGACCCTATAGTAAGAGTTGATATAATAGGGTGAAAATGGGTATTCAGGAAGAAATTAGACATATATAGTAACGTTACTACATATAAATTATGATTGTTTATAAAAGGTTTCAAGAAACATCTTGGAATATAATTTGATGAAACTTTTTCACTAATCAGTATGCTATAGTCCTTTAAATTACAACTTCCATTACATTTTTCATGATTATGTGATTTGGAAAATGAATGTGAAGATTTATTTATGTAATAGAGACTTTATAAAATATTTATATATAACATAACCAAAAGTGGGTACGACCCTTATAGATTCCAAAAATATATATAACTTTTTGAGAACAATTTATTATATAAATAATGAATTAAGATCAAGGAATGTTTATTTTGATAAATCCATAAGAAATAATGGTTCCATTAATATTTTAAACATTCATGTATCAATCATATGTTTATTGGGAGAGCTATTATTTTCCCAATGATATCTGTTGATGATATATTAATGATGGGAAATAAGATACTAGTCTTATAGTCAGTTAAAAATTATTGAATGAATACTTACTCTAAAAGGAATTAGGTGAAGTGGAATATATTATAGGGATAAAGATCCCTCGATATTATTCTAATAGACCATTTGGACTAATTCATGGTGAAAATATTGGCATGGAATTGAAAATATAAAATATATAACAATTCAAGAGGGGATCATAACCTATGTCACATGGTATGTATACCTCTAATAAAATCTATCCTTAAACGCAAAAATAGAGAAAAATAAAAGATATAGTCTCTTAATCTTCACCGATTTTATATATCTTGTATGTCATGATATATAAAAGGCTTTATGATTCCTACAACTTGATCATGGTAGGTAAATATTAATTAGATCCTAGAGAGCCACCTTATATGGAAATATAAACTATCGGAAAGTACCTGGGACTTACAAATTTTGTGTTCCTATTTTAAGGATGGTATAAGGAACTAGTTATATGGAGGTATATATACACACATTTACAAAAAGATCAAAATGACCTGAAATCAAAACCAGGATATGTTTTTACTATAATATAGTATTTATGAGCTGACAGTGTTCTAAGAAGCTGGTGGCCATTGGTTCCGTAATATAATCTGGGTATATTTTGTCTTTTGATATAGATAAGGAAGAAATTTGGATATAAAACATAGTATAGTAACATGTTTTCTACCTAAAAACATAGATAAAATTACTTTTTATTGTGATAATGATGTAATAATGGTTCTAAAAAATGATCCTAGGTCGCATCAATGGATAAAGAATACAATTTAATTTTATTTCCCATTAAAATATTTTACAAAAAAGTTATGAACTTATAGTAATAATAGGATCGAAAAAGGAAAATGTGGCAGACCCATTGACTAAACTCATACCTCATTAGACTTTCATGCAACATGTGAGATCTAGTATGTTAAGATTTGATAGATTTTGAACTAGTACATGTGGGATTCTATTAGAGTTGGTTCCCTAGAACAAAATGATTTTTTTTACTTCAGATTAAAATATCATGTGTTTTTATTATACATGAATTATAATATATTTGATTTTACTTATATATACTTTTATGTAAAAAATTTCTTAGATTAATCATCATATTAATAGATTATAATTGTTCCTTGAAATAATAATAAACTAGATATAACATGATGATATTCTAAAAAATATCATATGGTTTTGATCCATCGAAACGATGGTATAGAGTCTATGTTAAACTATGAGATTTTGGGGGATAATAAGTATTGATATATCAAATCAAAAAGTTTACACTTAGTGATCTCTAAGAAATGAGTCTGTGAGGATAATCCCATCTATAGGAATTCCATGTATCATATATGTCATTGGTTTTTCTTATATATTATCATGCACAATTGTCCTTGGAAATTATATCACTATTCATGTTTTTTTATTATTTTTATACCTTGATGCATAATGAAAACCATGGAATATTTACCCATGGTGAATTATCTTGTGTCATTTATATCAACATTGGTACAGAATTATTTAGATTAATGGGATAATATTCATTCCTTAATTTTTTTTAAAAATATAAAACTTTCTCTATTTTATTGAAGTGAATGTTATTGATATAATTCCACGACCATAATACATTACAGATAAGTTTATTTTTGGAAGTCTCTAAAAAATAGATCATGAAGTAATGATGATGACATATTTATACATTAATCTGAATGAGATATAATTTGAGAAAGGGATTATATTAAATGGTGAAATATTTATAAGAAGTTTGTAATTTATTTACTTCAACTTATTCTTTTTTATTTGGGGGTCATGTTGTGTTATAAGATGTTTTTCTAAGTTTATGGGTTAGACCTATTACCACTAAGAAAATAACCTAGAGGGAATATAGTAAGTATATTTAGAATCCTATAAATAAATATATATTTCAACTATGGAAATATTATTTACATAAGTTTTATTGATCATATTAAAAAATAAATATTTTTCATAAGTCATGTGAATGTTATATTTATTTTATTGAATGAATGTTTATTATTCTGGGTTCAATTAATATTTTTAGAGTAAAATGACCGGGTTTAATTATTTAGTTGAATGAATATTATCATTTAAATAAACATTTTTTAATTTAATGATATTATACATAACATTTTTAACAATTAAATAATATTTATTATTATTAAAAGGTTTAACATGGGGTATTTATTATGGTTAAATGATGTAAATGGTCCTTTGTGAAATTTATTTTATTTGACCACATTATATATACTAGAATTGTTACATTTTTATTGTGATATTGTCATTTTAATTTTTAACACATGAAATGGGGATAACTCTTCCTCCATTTTCATGAGATATATAAAGGTATTTTTCATACAATTGAGGGACGTCATAATTGATTTGATTCTCCATACTAGAACACACTATTTGTAGATCTATGTTTCATTAGCTTTGTAGTGTGAGTGTTTATATGTCTATAGGATTTATCATTTGGACTCTTTAGTGATAAAAAGGAAACTAAAGGGTCACGTTTGGATCGATGAAAAAAATACAAGAAGAACATACATTGGTTTCTTACACTAAAAAAGGGAGAATTTAGTTTTTTTTACTTTGTTATTGAACTGATTATTAATGAATACTATAATGAATTTGGCTCCATTAAATTAGAAATTTCATTTATTGAAAAATTATATATATAAATTTTAAATTCCATACATTTTAAACATCCTAGTTCCTTCATATCATACACATTAGTAAAGCATTATCATCACATCTACATCATCCCAACCTCACTTCCACATTCACATAACCAAAATAGTATTTCCATAAACCCATCACTACAACCACTATATATCAACTACTTTATCACACTATCTACATCTCTAGTGATGTTATAGATACAAAAATTATAAGTACTCATTATTCTAGCTATAATAACAACATATGAAGATAATATATATGCAAAAACAACAACAATAACAATAAAAAATACTATATAGGTATATGACTACAATATCATCAACCATAACACTATGGAAAATATATCATCTCTACATCCATATCTTTAACCAGATGTGTGACCTCCCTTAAAACAACACTACTATTATGCCAAAAAACATAAGCAAAATTCAAATCATAAACATAAATATCACATCAATGAACATAAATATCAAAACACAACATCAATCTCAATATGCTACCATAATTCATAGCACATATACTGAAACAAACTAATCTATTTTCATTTTAAATCAATCAAAGTAGCTAATTTTATTTCCATATATACTTTGGAAACCTACTACAAAATTATAATTGTCAAGCAATGATATTACCCTCTAACTTCCCATCACCACATATCATCACAACCCATTTCCATTCATAGTTTCTACCAATTATTTATTAACCAATTAAAAAGGTTCATAATATCAATAAATACATTCATATTCCATATAATATCCATTTATGTATAATCTCAAGAACCATCCAGCATTATATCTTCTCCCCACTAGTATCAATTGACCACTTCGTTACCTTATCATTTACATCATTTCACCATGTTAATTACATACCATGGTCGTTACCACAATTTTTAAACATTACATTATTCTATAGTAATTCAATATCCACATTCTATATATATTATAATGTGTGATGACACGAGTTATAATTCTATTTAATTTTACATTGAATTATTTTTTATAACTTGTTTTAAAGATTCATTTTGATTTATAATTTCATTTCATTTTTTTATTTCTCTATTTTCATTTATTAAACTATGTATAATTTCTACATTATTTTAAAATAATTGTAAGTTGATGTTAAAATTAATATCCTAGGATGAAAACTATAAAATTAATATTGAATATGATTTAATTATATAATTTAATGTATTTTTTATGAATCATTATTATTCACTCCTCAAATGTATCATGTCATAGATATGATTTTCTTCCACACAATGTCAATTGGTGTCAATGAATTATATTTCCTCACTCACTACCACTGCTTTGAATTTATCTTATTTCCATAACAAAAATTCATTTAACCTTGAAATATAGCCCTTGAAATGAATTAGTGCCTCATCAAAGTCATCAAATTACTAGAGAATAGGATTGACGAGTAACAACCGATGACCCAAAAGCAGTGTCATTTGGTTTCGGTCCAACATTAGAAGGAGATAGAGTAAATGTGATCCCTTAATGTAACATCATCCAATCAATAATTTTTAGTTCTTGAACCAGCTATCCAGCTATGATGATAACAATAAGAACTAGTTACATGTACTGTAGTGGAACCCAACCTTGGAATGGGTAGGCTTGATACACATGTATCCCAAGGATAATTTCTAATATGTTTAGAAATTGATGAAGAGTGTGATTTCTGATTTGAAAATAAATAATATCCTATGATCAAAGTTGATTTACCATGCCTCAATTCCAAACATAACATAGAATAATTTCTATAATAGTTCATAAAGATAGACAAATAATTTTTTTTGATGAATATTTTGAAACTATTATAAGTTTTACATATATTCTAAAAGATATGTAGTAGATCCACTACATGGTTGGAATACTTTCAAAATATTCGGCATCCACATAGAAAGGATCACATCCTAAATTGGATGTGGTTGAAGGTCATATTGACATTTTGATTCCTTCCATGTGACTATTAATATTTAATATATCCAAGGATTTATGAAATTTTTCAATGGTTATTTACGACCCTCTATTAAAATCAAGATTATAAATGTCTCTTGACATGGAGTAATGTTCCCATGATTGATAGAAATAAAATTCCCTCATATTTGTTTGGGATTAATCATAAAATTCATGACTATATATATCTCATGATTCTCTATAGTGTGGATAAAACCATGAATGAACCCATGAAACTAGAATTAAAGCTATCAGGGTAGTGACTATTATCATCCTACAGTCAAGATAAGGAATCTTCATAACCTACTACTTCTTGTTATCAGACCCAAAAACAAAGGGATGGAAAATCACTCAAATTAAATGACCGACATATTGATAATAAACCTACCAATCCCACTACACCATTTCTAGAAGGCTTATAATATTACAGTCATCCATCATAATAAAAAAATATTGATAACCCTTATTCCCATAATTTTGGTTATGAGTGTTACTGATGTTAGGAACATTGTCATATAAAAAATAACTATACAAATAATGGAAAGGTCAATTTAGTGGTCGATGTTTATGGAGTTGAAATTGGAACCATTGGAGGAGATTAAAATAAAATATATTAAAATAAATATAAATTCAATTTAATTAGATAAATAAGTTATTTTTGATAATAAAATGATTCTAATTCACATTGGGAAATCCCATTGGTTTTATAGTAACAATTTTAATAAATTATGCATATTTGTTAAATTTATTAATCTTGAAAAATTTTACCCCTTAAAAAAATGATTAAATTGAAATAAAAATTATTGAAATAATATTTATTTAAATAAAATAATTACAAATAAAAAATTAATTAATTATAAATATTTCTACATTCATTATTCATGGGAAAATAAAAAAAATGTTTCTTTTGAAAAAAAATATTTTTACTATAAATTATATATGTTTAATTTAAAAGAAAAAATAATTTATTTTGTAAATTTAGTTTTATAAAACAAACATCATTTTTTTCATCATTTCACAATGAGAAATTTTAATATTTTTCTAAAAAAGATTATTTTTAAATTAATAGTGAAAATATAGTTTTTACAAATACCAAAATTTTATGACATCATTATGAAAAAATGAATTTAATATATACGAAAAGTTCTTTTAAACAAAAAATTATTTTAGGGAGTAAAATAATGCATTTAGAATTTATATATTTTATTTAATAGTCTATGCTTATCTTTCTAGGAAATAAGTTATATTTTATTCTAACAAAAAACAATTTTGGTTATTTTCCTTTTATTAAGTATTCATAATGATCCATTCATTTTTTTTGATTTAAAATTTTGAAAAAACTCTTTGTTAAATAATAAACAAAAAAATTTCATGGGAATATATAATATATATGATTTTAGTATAGATTTATTTTTATTGTAAATAATGCATTGTTATAAAAACTATTTTTGTTGCGTTAATCGAAATTCTTATTAAAATTAATTTTCAACACTTGTAGATATTGAATATTGTAAAATATTTTGCATATTTGGAATAAGAATTTTCAAATTAGTTAATTATTTACATTGCATATTTTTTCATAAAAATAACTTACTATGGTAAAAGTTGGCCCCCTCCGTAAAGGTTTAAATAGTAAAAAAGGCACTAAATTAATAGATATAAATAGAAATATCAAAAACTATTCATTAATTCATTGTATGAGTGTATTATAAACCAATCCTTTATTATATTCTAAATATGTATAATTTGGATCCACTGTCCATGAATATGAATTCTTTTTTTTATATTAGTAAATTGATATTACAAAAAAGGTAACTCCTCTCACTTATAAAATGTCCCTCATCCACCCAATAAAATCCACAAATAAATTATATTAACTATCATTGTGCTAACATATTTCCTTGCCTCATAATACACTACCATTTTTTTGAGATTATATTATGAAAAATATATCCTAAATATTCTATTTCTAAGGGGTCTTGTAAAAGGATATTCATGCTCTCGATGTATGAAATATATTCTTATCGATTATTATTCTAAATCTTCTTCATATATCTCTTCTCAAATATTATTTAAAACATTTAATTTTTTTTAATCCATTTATCTTCTTTAAAATTTATATTTTCACTATAAAATAGAAATTTTCTTACTCATTCAGTTGTTATGAAAAGTTCCTATTTTATATAGTTTTACCACATAAATGAATGATGATATAATGTTAATGTCATGAATGATTGATAAAAGAAAAAATTTGGTTATAAGATATAATAATGAATAATTTAATATGTTTTGAAAATTATATAGTATTAAATACAATTATTTTGTTAATTCAATAATCACCGTAAAAGGGAATTTTTAAGAATTCCATGTGATCCATAAACATACGTTCTTTGAAATTGATGTGGGACTACCAAACTAAATAAAAAAAATGTATTTCATCTTTTAAGAATATTATATTGGTAGTTAACCCATGAAAAATACTCAAGGATTAAAAGAATAAAATCGGGGCATGTAAGGTGGACAGAACGTTCGACACAAGAATAATAATTTAAAACAACAACTAATATATGGGTAATGAGGAATTATAAAAGGATAGTAATAATAAAATTAAATATTAATAATTTTCTCATTCATATGTATAATAAATATAACATTATTATACATGGAATATTTTTTTGGAAAAATAGAAATATGAGGTAAGGGTTATTCAACTTAATTTCACTTCATTGAGACATGATTCATATCATGCAGATATTTTTATTTATACAGTGTATATGATAAAAATTTGGTATATTATGTCATGAAAACATTTATACTCATGGTATTTTTTTTTCATTCCCAATTTATTTCTTTCAAGGGAGTTTGGATTTTGAAATCCAAAAGCAGTTTAATTTTAAATCATTAATTTAAAAATTTTAAAGTCTTTTGACCAAAAAAATATATTTCATTTACATATTCTTTATAATGTTTCAAGAATGTTATTATAAATAATTAAATTATTAATTATTGATTTTAAAAAAATATTTTACTTTCTTTATAATGGTTTAAAATTGAATCTTTTTAAAGTGATCCCTACAGGTTAGTATTGGATTTCTTTTAAAATTGTAAAATGATTTTTTTATATGTTCCACATTACTAAATTTTCTTATCATCATTAACATTATTATTTATTAATATTACTTTTCATGTTTACATGGTCTTTAAATGAAATTATTACTCCCATCATTTAGTGATTTATTTAAATGTAACCAAAAGGAAAGGATATTTCTTCTTATATTTCAAATAATATTTCTAATTATTTTATAAAAGTATTTTTAATCTATTTTTTACAAAAAAAAATCATTTTTATGCTTCACTAGGGATATTATCTAATGATACCATACACTGCCTCAATCCGTATGGCTTATCATTAGGTTTTAAGTAAATTATCATGAAACCTGTTTCTTTTCCATGGGTTAATTAAAATGTGAAGGAATGATGAATGTACTTATATTCTTATGTCATACCCATGCATAGTTTATCATTTTGTGATGAGTGTGTTCATTATATATTCATAATGAATTGGGTAAATCATTATATGTCATTTTATAACAAGTGAGGGTAAAGGGAGTGAGCGTGTAAGGGAATAGGGAGTGTAACCCGTATGGAAAATGTCAAAAAGATGTATTTTTTAAAACATTGTAAAGAATTTCCAAGTTGGTTGAAAATAACCTTAAAAATAATTTAAAAGTATAGAATAAAATTATTGAAATATTATAAATAATATTTATATGGAAGAAAAATATTTGTGTAAAATACTTCAAAACATTTAAAATAATTATTTAAAATAAAAACCCCTGGAGATTTTACAATCAGTACCCCCTTGAAAGAAACGAACATGATAATAGCATAAAATACATTGGGTATAAATATATTCAGTATATAATATTTCAAATAGGAAGTTTTTACACCATAAAAATTAAAATAAGTGAATAATATGAATCATTCCTCAATAAAGTGAAATTGAGATAAAACCCCTACCTCAAATTTCTGCTTAGTCAAACGCTCTCTAACATCCCTGTATAATAAACCTATTTTTTTCATTCATATGAATATAACATTATTCATATGAATAATAAAATTATTTGTTGTTATTTTCTATTATACGATACATTTTCAATTCATTATAATCCATATATTTATTGTTTTTTGTTAAAATTATTATTTGAGTGTTAAGCATTGCTTTTCCCTTATATAATTTAGTTGGGCAGTTATGGTCCTTGTGTCTTGTTCGTGGTTTCATTACCTCTATAATTTTAATTCTAGGTTAATATATTATATATATATATTTATAGATCCCCATGGATATTTCATGGAGCTTATGTTGATGGTTTTCATGGAACACTTTAAAATTTCCTTTCCAGTGATTCTTGAAATATTAAAAGAATTGAATTTACTCATAAATATAATTTTAAATATTACCACTCTAGAATTATGAAAAAAACTTAAATTAATAATTATTATAAATTTTTAGAAGTATTTCAATTTTTTATTCATTCATTATATATAAATTATAACATCATTCAGGTGGGTTCTAAAAACCTCCAAAACAAAACACATTATAATGGTTGAATGAGTAAGAGAATGTTTTTTATAGTGTTAATATAACTTTTATAGAGAATTAATTTTTTTTCAAAAATTTTTTTATAGTATTAAATCATATTAAATAAAAAATTGATAATAATACATATATTAATAACCAAAAATAAGATATAAATTACGTTGAGATATTGACTCTCCTCTTAAAGGACCACTTGGAAATTAGAGATTTAAGACTTATTCATGGAAATATAAGCTCAAGAAAATGTGAGAGGATTATTATTAGGTAATTTAATTTGGTATAGTATTAATATAAATATTAATTTTAGGTTTTTCCCATATGTAGTGGAGGATAGATCCTTTTATAAGTGATAGGAGTGACATTTTTGTAAAATTAATTACTTTATGTAAAAAGAAAATCCATTCTTAAGTAGTTTGGCACCAAATTTAAATGTTTTTGAAGATAATATAGTTTAGGTTAAGAATATACTCATGAAATAAATTTTAGATATGGTATTATGATATATTTTGGCAATATTCCCCTTTTTAAACCATTTTAACCTTTTATCGAGGTGACTATCTTTTTCCACGATAACATATTAGTAACATAAAAAATTAAAAAAACCCTGTTAACTAACTTGAACTTTATGATTTAAAATATGTAAACCTTATTTTGGGATTAGATTTCTAGATTTTTTAAAAATTAATTTTAATAAAATTATACTGATCATAATACAAATACTTTTTAGATAAATTGTTTTTTAATCATAAAAATGAATCTACGCTAAAATCATGTATAGTATTGATTCCCAAAGAAAATCATTGGTATTTAATTAAAAAAATAATATTTTTTTGACATTAAAAACAATTTAACACTAAATGGATCATTTTTAATAACTAATTAAAAGAAAAAGACCCAAATAGTTTTTATTAAAATAAAATGTAACATAAGTTCCAAAAAGTCAAGCATAGATTTCTAATCCATAATATTAATTTTAAATGAATTAGTTTCTTCCATAATTTTTTTGGATGATTAAATGGTTCCATATAATTTTAATTCATTATTATATAATAATTATTTCATAAAAGTTGTTATATTTATAAAAATTTTGTTTTCAATATTAACTTGAAAATAATTTTTTTCCAAAAAATCCAAAAAAATCACCCAAATATTATATTGAGATTAAAAATCTAAAAATTTGTTTAAATTTTTTAAATCTAGATTTCTAAAATATTGAAATATAGATTTTAAATTATAAATATATGTTATATAGTAAAAATAGTGTTTTTAAACAAATTGTTTTTGTTTAGTAATGAATAATGAATATAGGAATTATTATAATTAAATAATATATTCTTAAATGTTATTAAATTATTTAACTAAAAATTAATTTAATTTTATCGATTAATTTAATGGGTACCATTATTTAAAATTAATAAATTTTAGAAAATGTGTAATTTATTAAATCAATTTCTATAAAACCCATAGGATTTTCCTATGTGAATTAGAACTCTTTTATATTAAAAAATATTTATTTATCTAATTTTATTTAATTAATATTTATTTTAATATATTTTGTTTTACAATATATCATTATTTAATTTTGTTTGGTATTTTTTATTTCACAAGCTATCGAACACACTAAATATATTTAAAGAGAAGTTCGTATTAAAATTGTGTGGTGTTACATTTTAACCTCTCTAAAAATAATATTTTCCTAGAAATTCCATTAATTAAAAATAATCTTGTGAGTTTAATTTTTCTCATTACATCCATAGTTTCCAACATATCTTCCTAAAACTTTTTATTTTACCATATAACTTTAACGAGGAGGGTAGTTTTTTAGTATTACTTTGTCTCTATGATCCAATATCTCCACTGATCATTCCTCATAATAGTAGTAATGTAAAAATTTTACGTATTAAATTTTTATCACATGGGAAAGATCTGGTATGTATTTTCTAAAAAATGATATACGGAACACATCAATCACCTGAAAGAGGTTTGGTGGAAACACTAAGTGATAAGTTATTGTCCCTACTCGATCAAGAACCCTGAAGGGACTGAAGTGTATAGTGCATAGTTTTGCCTTATTTCTAAACCACACAAACCTCTTCTAAAAATATACCTCAAGTAATTATTTATCAATCACTTTAAACTCTAAATCTCATCAATGATTATCAGAACATCACTTATATCAACATTGTGATGCCTTTACATACCCCACATGGTTTGAACCTCATCTGCCATTTTTTATACATAGAAAGGTCCTAGTAGCTTCCTCTCTACAAAATCATCCCATCATATACGAGTTCTGTTTCCCTTCCCATATAGATCCTCATATGATACAATTAGAATGTTAGAGTGGAAACTATTGTTTTGTGAAAAATCATCTAAAGGAAGATTCTGATCATTGTTTCCTTTGAAAGATATTGATCAAGATATTATTATATCTTTTTATGTTTGAATAGTTTTTTAGAATTGAGCGTAATTTTATGGATGATTATTCATGCCAAAATTTACTCAAGTTTAGAGTAGAAGTGGTAACTGGTAGAATATGTTGGGTTGTCGAATACATAGAGAACTAAGAAGAAACCAATTGACACTTGATCATTTTACAGAGATATTTTGATATGAAGTGGTCAATATACGTTTAATTTTATTTGTCTTACACAAAAAAAATCCATAATTGAATTTAATTAATGATAATGGTTTGATATGGGTTATTGTGAGTGATAGATTGGATGAATTTATTTCATAGATAATTTTTGTTTCACTAATTAAAAACGTATCCAATATGTGAGATAAATCTCCCCACATCATTCACTAATTTAATATAATCATAATTCCAATTCAATTCACCTAAGGACTTAGAATATCACTTTAATGATGACTCGAAGTCATAGGTTCATACTATCCCTAAAAATATGTTGTTTTTAATTTAAATAAAGATGCATAATAAAATAAACCATCGAATTGAAATCTAAAATAAATGAAGTAGTTATACTTTTAAAGCACATAAAATAAAATTTGATCTCACCCCTTAAAAAACATTTTGTCTACCCATAGGAGGTTTATCCCTATTTTATTGAAAATATATCAATGGAATATGGAAGTAGACTCATAATGGTATAATTAAATAGGGGAAACTAATAAAATAAGAAGATCCACCACTATGTGAATAATTTCAAAACCATTGGTGTGAATAAACTTACACCGTAAGATAATGATAAAAATTTTATAAAAATAATAATAGTTTATTAGAATAATGATACATTTTATTCATTACTAATTCTATTTAGAACAATTTATAACTGAAAATTTAACTTTCAACAAAAAAGTTATAGAGTAATAGTAAAATTGAAAACACAAAATGAATCCCACTATTTTTCATCAAAACAACCTTAAATAGAAATTTTGGGAGCCTTGGGTCAACACTCTATAAGTAAAATTACTTCCATTTTATTTAAGTTGGCATGAATTAGTGTAAAGTGTATGTAATTAAAACGTTTCCATACTTGACATAAGATTGGAGTCCGCTTGCATCCACCCAAAAAAGGTACCAAAATTATCCTCAATATTAATGAATTTTAGTTTCTCATTGAAGTATAAAATGTTTCCTATGATATTTGTAACATATTTCAACATTTCATCCCATTTATAGTCATATTCAGAGATTTATGATCAAAATGGTGGGTTATCATTCTAGGCCACTGAATCTAACCTAGAAGTTTATCTTTAAATTTATACAAATAGATAACCCTTGAAACCTTTTAATTTTCTCTATAAATAGATTATTTAAATGTTTTACAGGATTTAATATATATAAATATGAAATTTTAGCATTATTAGACTTGGATCTTTCTTTCAACAATCATTTTACTAGAATTTTGTCGAGTTCACATCACCCAAAATTTTCTGAATTCATGTCGCATGATGTGTTTCTTCCAAAGTTAATTTCGATGTGCTAAAAAAATATATTCCTAAAAACATGGGAAATATTATCCTATAATATAAAAAACAAAATTATGAACAAGCTTCCATTTACAATTTGTTGAGAAGTGTGCCAGGTATCAAGGAAGTTTAAGAATTAATTATAAACATGAAAAAAAGTAAATATTATAAAATGCACTAATAATGTTTTTTATGTATAATTAATAACATGAAAATTATAATATAAAAAATAAATATTTTTCCCTTTTAATGGATAATAAATTATAATTCATGCTAAATAATAGTTCGATATCCAATGAAAGTTGAATACTTCTTTAAAATTGTGATGTGAGCCGTTGATTACAATTAGATACAATTGAGAGTTATAATACAAAAATCATTACCAATTATTTTATTTATAACTTGGAAGGTTGATTGAGTGAGATAAACACTCATATTAAAATTAAGTGTACCAACATTTTAAATCAATCCACCAGTACCCAGATTGCATTGTTTCTTTTATTAGACTTAGGATGATCGTTGATAATGTACATGGAGATTTTTTTCCATTTCTATGCTGGTATAGATAATGGTTACATAATCCCTTTATATTTTAGATGTTCAACATTTTTTATGACATACCATACATTAATATATATACTATGTAACATCCATTTCTATTTTCCCACAAAAAATGATGCTTAATATCTTAATATATCTTTTGACTTCATCGGTAAATTGATAAGGGTGAGTTGTGTGAATCATCTAAAACCCATTAAATTTTGGTTTTTGAGGGACATAAATTCATTTCCCAAATATTATAACTAGAAAATTTTAGAATTTTAATTCCATAATACTTCCTATATTCTTCTTTACCTCCATATCATATTTCTAAGATTCCTTAATCATTATATAGAGGGGAGGTTGAGAAATTATTGAGGAAAAGGCTTATTTAATCCTTACTTTATGATTTCCATTTCAATCTTTTGAAAATCTTGGATATTTGGTTCTATTTAAATCCACATCAAGTATAGGGTAGTATGATTTTTTCCATAAAAAATATTCCATCTTTTTTGAGTTCCCATGATGGAAATGTAATGGGAAATCAAAGTATTTGATTAGATTTAACCTTATCCATTGGTGCATGTTTAAATATCTCAATGTGAATATATATGTTGAGGTTATTTTTAATAGTATATATATATATCATATCAATCACTATAGAGATGGTTTTACTAAGACTATATTAATTTTTTTTCTATTTCTAGCTCTAGATCATTTATTAAGTAATTTTTCTCACTGGTTTTTAATTTATGTGACTCATAATCTATTACCCTATAATTTTTATTGAGAAAAAATATCAATACATTAATCATATTATCACTATATATTAAAAAAATATACCACTATAGGTTAATCTATGTACAATTGTAATGATTTACCTCTTCTTAATCTCCTTGAAGATTTCTTCACATTCTTCTATCCATGGGGAATTTTACCCCCTTCCTCCTTAACTTTCTTAGTGGATTCGATATACATGAAACATTTATCACAAATATTATATAGTATCTTGATAAACAATGAAAACTATAGATTTTTTGAACAATGGTGGGTATATTCCATTCTTTAATCACCTCAATCTTATAATGATCCACTGATGCACCCTTTCTTCTAATAACAAGACCCAAACAATATTCTTTTAGTAAAAAATTAACATTTTCTAAAAACGGAATATAATTTATCCTTTCATAAATTATTTATCAAAATCCATAAATAATCATATTATTATTAATTTACCATAGATTATATAAAATTTTCATCAATGAATACTACCATGAATTTTTCTTGGTAATCTCTAAAGACTTTATTCATCAGATTCATAAAAATCTCATAGGAATTTGTAAGTCTAAATGGAATTAGTATGAATTAATTGGGTTTATATCTTCTATTAAAGGTTGCCTTGGGTTTATCTTATCTCTTTAACCTTAATTGATGGTATCCAAATCAAATATCAACCATCAAAAAGTATTGATCCCATATAATTTGTCAAACATTTCATCAATATGGAGTAAAATATAATTGTAATGTGATGGAATGATAATTCATCATTATTATTAATAAAGAGGATTTTTTCACCCCATGGTGAAGCATATGGTCATAGAAAACATGTATCTATATTCTCTTAGAGTTTCCACATCAATTTATACAACGTAATCCAGACCATTATATGAAATCTTTGATATGGGTGTATCACCCGGTATGAGTTCTATGAAAACAATCAACCCTTTGATCTATGGGAAATTTAAGAAATTCCTTAGAAAAAACATCAACATACTTTTTTATTATATGCATATCTTAAAATTTGAGTTTATGCCTACAAATTTGAGATTGATACCCCTTGAGATAATTTATTGGGTCCCATATAAAGGAATTAATTTTAATTAGAAGTTCATAGTCATCCTTGACCCGATACATGATTGTAGGATGATATGGGATTTCAAATATTACTTTTCTACTTTTAAAATTGACATTTTCTCTATATTTAGTGAATAAATGCATGACAAAAATCACATATTTTTTATCTACAGGAAGAATAAGAATATTTACACGAAACACATTAAGATAAACTTCTATCAAAGAGAAGTTATATACTTGAGATGAAATCATCATTCCATTAAGATTATTAAAAAATATGTGGATATCTAATCATTTATGTGGTGATGTGATACCCTAAGAAAATTATCCATATATAAAAGAGTGATTATAACTATAATCAAGTAAAAATATTTCATTCTTAGGTGGTTGATAAGTGTACCGTTCACCACTTCATTTTCATGGTCCGATCCAACAGTTGTAATTTCACATGTTTTCTCTTTATTTCATAAATTATGAGGTTTTCAATGAAAATTTACATCATTAACCCTTGTATTAGTGAACTAGTTGTCATACTAATCTTATTTCTAGTAATTTAAGCATTGGAGTTTGTATGGTTCAATAGGTTTGTCTTTTTTCATCCAACTTCTTGATTGGAGTCATCATTCCTTTTCAATATTCATGTTCACGATGAACTTCTTTTACAAAACATGAATTATTTACCTATAACCTTAACTAAATTACACTCATTATTAATCATACATTTTTTACATGAATTAAGATTTATTTTTTTTTCTACCAGATGTTTTATTACTTGAGTTTATGTAAAGATCCTTCTTTCTCTTCTTTTCCCCAAAACCATAAGAACAATTGGAGTTCCCAGACTCTATTTCTACCTTGATTTTTTTTAAATTTACCCATTTATACCAAATTTCATTATATTCAATACCTTTTGGGGACATTGTTTTAACCCACTAATAGAAATATTTATTTTTTATTTCATGTCCAATGATAAAATCAGAAGCATACCTAGAAATTCTTGTCAAATTTTTCTCATTATCACCATTGGATTCATTATCTTTTAACTTCGACTATATGAATTCTCTATACATTTTAGTGTGAATAATATGTGGAAATTATTTAATGAAAAATTAATTTTTAAAATATTATCATCCCATAAATTCAATTTCTTCCTTTTTCCTTATGTTCTTAATGAGATTCCACCATTGATTATCTTCACCCTCAAAATGATACATGACTAACACAACATTTTCATGCCTTATGCACTAGAGAGAGCTGGGTGAGATTATTTTTCCCCTTTTAAGGACATGTGATAAGGACCAAACCATATTATTTAGAAAAATATGTAAATGATGTCTAGGTTTATGTTTCCTAGTGAAATTTTGGTGTGGGGATTATTCGAAGGCAAACCAAAACACCTTGAAGGGGTATGGGCTCCTCAGTTGGATATGACCCTACAAGGAATGCATCCTAAAGAGAATTAAGGTTCATTTGGAGTGAGGGTTTTGGACCTAAGAGAGGCTTCCTACATATCCCATTTGGATGGGAATCAAAGACCAAATATTATTGTTGTGGGGACACACACCTGTGTAGTCCCTATAAAGGTTTTTCTCACATTGTAACATGTCCCTTTATGATAATTGTGTTGGGAATTACACCTATGAGGATTCCTAGATGTTTGTTTGGGGATTACACTAAAGTCAATTCCCAAGATTTGTTATTGGGTATTAGATAAGGATTTACACCCAAATGTTTGAGATTATGTGGATGTCATAACCACCACCAACATTAATTCCTATATGAGACAGGGTTGGTGTGAGAAACAATAAGAAGTGGTAAGATCGGGAAATCACACAATCTTCTTTATTCCTTGGTGGATTAATACTAGATCCAAAAGGGAATGAGATATGAAATTTAATGTTCCCCTCTCCTCTTTTATTTTTTAATCAAGGTAGTCACATCTGATATTCTTTCCTGATATGATCTAAACAAGAAAATAGGGGAAAAATTGTCACATATAGTAATAAATACTAAGGGATTACTCTGTGAGAGATACCCTATGGTTGGATACATGGCTTTAAGGACCCGCACCGATGGAATCTCTCTGAAGGTTGGTGATAGGATGATCTTGAAAAATATTCTCTTCCCAAAACATGAATCTAATTGTATGGATTTCATTATTATAAATAACATAAAATCCTACATGATTCATGCTCAAATGTGAGAAACAAGAGGAAGAAGATGATCCGGCAAGCCACATGATTCTTCTCCCACTGGTCAAAGAGGTCGATTATATGAGAGAAGAAGACAAGGATTTGGTGTTCCTCTTCCCTACCATTATTGTATCCTTGATAATAATGTCTAGATACCCATTTGGATACACCACAGGGGAATCCTATCACTTTATCCTTTATAATCTTGAATGTATACCCATCTGGATACACCCTTGGGGTTTGGGGAAGGAGGAAGGAATAAAGTAGGAGGGGTCCTAAAATAAAAGCTATTGGATTACTCCATGAGGGATTCCTTAGAACTTATTCTAGGGGGTTGAGAAGAGGATAATGAACTATGCCTCAAAGGGAAATCCAAGCATTATCCACTACCACACCACTGGAATTAGAGGTCCTTGATCCTAGAGATGAATAAAAAAGGGAAATTCACTAACCCTCAGATCTTATAATGGTAGATACCTTAAATCTCCCTTAGGTTTGTGGTCATCGTGACTAAAGGAATGAAAATCCACATGAACCCTGAGGACCCTACTCATTTGGTAGGACAAGTGTGGGGAACCTATGAATGAAGTAATTTATATCCCAATGGGAGAAACTCTAGGGTGAATCTTACCGTAGTTATGTTAGAAGGATTAAATGGAGGTTTAAATTTGGTCCCTTCGAAATGAGGAATCCAATGTAAGAGGACCCATGTCATTGGTCGCTTGAAATTGGGCTTAAAAGGCGGGACACATACTTGAAGGCTGAGTGACCTAAGGAGGTTTCATGCATGGTATACCTGGGTGGACTGGAAGTGCTTCACAAAAGTAAGCCTGAACGATCTAAGGGTATTTTGGTGATGGACCACCTAGGAAAAAACACTTGGGAGAGTGTGTGGTCTTGGTCCCAAGTGTATCCTCAATTGTCCCTGGAAGGATCTTTTGCAGGCCCTAGGTTTGGGAAGGGGCCTTCACGCTAGTGTTTAGAGACTAGGGGGAAAAGGGTTTCTTGTACAACTTCCTTGTATTTTAGATCTTGGAAAGACTTTAATTTAAAATACTCACTAATTCCCTCTTATATTAGGTTTTAGATAGATACCTAATGTTTTTAAGGGTCTGGGTGAAGGAATAGGGCAAGACGAGCTTTGAGGAATCTTTGGGTTTTTTTGTCATGAAAATGAGGATACCCAGGGTGCAATTTATAGTTTGATATGGGACCCTAGGTGAAGGTTTTAGCTCACATAGGTCTGTCATAGTGGAAAATGCATAGTTTCCTTATATGGTTCTGCTGGGTGACCTATCTATTTGGGCTTGTGAAGCGTCATTGCATGCACAATTTAACCCTACACACCAACACCGCTCAAGGGGGACCTGCATGAAGGACTTTAGAGAAGGTTTCAACACTAGGAATTATTCACTTCTCTTCCTTTTCTTATGATTAAGGTATTTTACTTTAATACCCTTTCATCTATGTTATTAATCAGGGTTTCAAAAAATACCCCACCCTCAATATTGGATTCGATCGAATCAACGAGGTATAATTCTGAGGTTGAAGAACCTTTGTGATGTTTTATTTTTAACAATTTTTTGTATTTTTTGACAAGTTTCCTCAATTTAAAAGAATATTTTTATTATTAAAAAAACATATCCAGTACATCATAATGAGTTTTAATAATAAATATGAATGTTGTTGAAAGTTGGATCCAAACACAAAGGGAGAGAACCATTTTATCTTTATGAAAATTGTTTTTCAAACATAGGTTTCCAGACTTAGGATTTTTGATTGAGTAACACTGGAATAAAAAGAGTCTAGAGATATGATGTTGATGATCATATGTATTATATACTCAGATCAATATCTATAAAGATTCATCAAACTCGGTGTTGGTATGGAAGTTAGATGTTTTGGAGTGATGAAAGAAAGAATTTTTTGAGTTAGAAAATCTGAAATTTCTAAGAGAAGAAGTCGCAATATAACTAAATATGATGTTTTAATAAAGTAAGTACAAGAGTTATAAAGGTTTCATGCTTTATAACCTTAAAGAACATTATTTATTTCTATTCATGATGTTCTCATAAATCATGATAAAGTCTCATGATAAGATCTTTCAAAAGATGGAGGCTTTTGATGTGTTATGAATATTTTTTATCAGTTCCAAAAACCTAGAAACAGAATATCGGATGTAGAATTACTAAAAATTATATATTTTTTAGAAGTTTTAATTTGTAGTGATGATGAAGTTTGTATAATTTCAATGATTCTAAGTGGATTTTTCATCAGATTCCGAACATCGTAATGAGAATTAAATCTTAATCGGTATTTCATAATTCTGAGGATTCCATTAGACTAAGCTTAGGAGGAAAGAAAGTAAGATATAGATAAAGTAGATCCATCAGAAATAGGTTACTTATGAAAGTGTGAAGATTCAAAAAGAGTTGTGTTTAGAGAAACAAAAGGAGATTTCATGTTTCAAATCAGATCATCCGAGGCAATGATAAGTCATCTGATGGAGATGCTCATTATAATGGGGTGAAGATATCCAGATCATAATGAGTACATGAAGATAGATTGATTGTAATGAGCAGAGAAAGATAACCAGATATTAATGTGTAGAGAAATATATCTAGATCTTAATGATCAGAGGAAGAAATTATGTTTTTATTGAAGCCGAGGAAGTTACATTGGACTAAGGAAAAGTTAGTACGTACAAGAAGACTAATATTAGAAAAATATTGAGAAGATTTGAAGTAGTTAATGTTAGAGTTTATATGTGAGTGCTTTTTGGAGTTTTGAAATTTGAGTAATTAGAAAGTTATCCATTTTCACAACGTTGATTTTTCAAGTCATCTTTAAAATAGAAGCACTCTTCATTCGTATTTTGAAACTTTTTACATGTGTAGAAAAGGAGGAGTACTGCATAATTATATCTGAGTTATTTATTTTCAGTATGATATCTTAAACGATGGTTGAACTACTTGAAGTTTTCTTTACTATGCTAGGGATGATTTTATTGAGAATTTGAGTAGAGTTTGAGTCTTATAGATCAATAATGAGTTCATCTTACTGATTCTATTGTACTAAATTCATCGTACTAAGGAAGCTCAGATTGGGTTTTGAGTGTTTTTAGAAATGAATGTTTTGTTATCCAGAATGAAAGGAAAGATTCTTCAGGAGTATATTGAGAAATGGACCATCATATTCAGTCGATCAGATTGAGTTAAAAGGAATTGGTTCACCGTACTGAAGTCCATTTTACTTAGGGTCATCAGACCAAGGAACCTTTTATCACAAACCAACCCGAGTCGACCCTGAATTTCTCACCCAAGATGGCCCGCCACATGGCCCGAGGGGTGAAGCTCGCACACAGTCATAAGTTGTCGGGGGTGTGAAGTCTCAGTTTGGGTTTCGTGTTCCGTGTTGGTGGTGGAACATTTAAATTCATTTCGTTCTTGTTTTTTTACTGTTAAAGTCTTGACGTTGTTGAAATTTCATTATTTTATCGTGGAGTTATGAAGAATATGCTCTATTGTAATCTAAACAGGTTTTTTTGTCGGGTCAGGTTTTTCTGTGTTGTGTGTTTTTCTTAAGAGTGTGATTGACCCTTGTATGGTTCAATCTTGGTTTAGCAGTGTTTGTTTGGAGACGTAAGTGCCTACAAAGGAGTCCAGGCTTGCGGCTACGCTTAGGTTTACTGCTTGGGTAAAGTTCTGCTCTGAGGTTTTTCTCTAGTTTTCGGGATTTCTTTGGTTTGATTTGAGAGTTCCAAGTTTCATTAGAGGTGTGGTTTCACTCATCCTATAGAGGTTAGTCTGGATCAGTTGGGAGTTTTCGCATCAACCCCCCATTCCCGGGGTGGTATGTTTGGGTATTAAATTTCCGCACTAGTTGAATTCTTGTGGTGGGGAGAACACTCTCATGTTCTACCATTTTCTTATATTGTGGTTTCTTTCTATTTCAAACGGGCATGATCTGTTGTTTTATATTTTGTTCAACTGGGTGACTTTCTGGGGGCAGAAAGTGTCTGTGGTGGGGAGAATTGTCACACCCACTTGCTAAAATAATTTTTTTTATTCTTCACTTGGGTTCTCTCGCCAAGGTCTGAACTGGGTCCCAGATAACAATTGAAGATGTTTAATGTTTTTTTTGGGTTTCAGACCCGTGCGCGGTCACCCCACGTTTGGCAGTAGCCGCGCAACCAGCCCTAGCGTCGTGAAATTTCTTATTATTATTATTATTATTATTATTATTATTATCATTATTCTATATTATTATTATTATTTTTAGAATTATTATTTTGATGATTAATAATTTTTTTTAATATTATCTTTATTATTGTTAATTTTATTATTATTATTATTCAGGTATATCATTATTATTATTATTATTATTTTATTTCTATAATTTTATTTCAGATTTTATTATTATTATTTTTTATTATAATAAAATTAAAAGAGAAAAAAAAACGAAACCCCAAACCCTATTCTACCAGCATGACCCCCTTCTTCATCCCCTGTCAGCCGTCCTCCCAAGCAGCAGGCCTCACTGGCCCTCTCAGCACCCGCTGCCTCTCTTCCTCCCCTCACCCAACCGCCTCATCACCATAGGCCCCCTTTTCCTCGCCCTCCCGCCACGATTCGGCCCGCAAAATCTCGTTGCACCCCCAACTTTTCCCGCAGGACCCAATTCCCTCATCGGTTCTCCCTGCTTAGCACCTCTAGCAAGCGCCCCTCTAACACCACCTTCCCATCTGGCCGCCTCCTCCTCAACAACAGCGCCCCGAACTCCTCCCGCATCCAATCCCAACCTCCCTCAGCCTCGCTCAGCACCCGCCTTCACCCGTAGGACTCCACCTCCCTCTTACTGCACTGGCCTCCCGGTGGTCTGTCCCGGTGGCCTCACTATCCAGCAGACTCCACACCCCGCTGAGATCCTCCACCTCCCCTCCCTATTCCCTACAACCTGCCGGCGTCACCCCCTACCATCGCACATCTTGCCGGCGCATTTTTCCCCTTCGGTATAACATATATCCTCATTTTCACTCTTCTTATTCTATTGATCTTGTTGGGAGTGTCAGATTACGATTTTGTTTCCTTGGTTTAAGGTTTATGTACCACGTGGAATGTTTTTGGGTGTGTGTTTTTCATCACACCATGGTTTTGAAGTGGGTATCTCATCTCACTTGCTTTTATAATTTGAGTTTCATCATTTTCATGAAATTCACACCTTATATAGATGCTAGGTATTGTTGTGCAACACTTGGGTAATTTATTTGGTATGAAAAGATTGTAGTTTATTCCTTGTGGTGTTTTAATTGAAATTGTTTCAATAAGGAGTGCATGCCTTTTTTGTGTGAAAAAAGTGTCTGATTGGCGTTTATGTGCTAAGTTTGATATAAAATGTCTTATTTAAATTTATTAAAGTATTTGTTGCATGAGGAATGATATTTTGGGGTCCTTTTATGGATTTCCAAAGTGTTTTTGGTTTTAAATTGGCGCGCATTTTTTTTGGTTAATAATGGGGGTGCGTTTGATCAAAAGATGGGGTTTTGAGTTGGTTTTTTTGGTGTGTGTAGAGCCGCAATGTACCTCTTAAAACAGTTTTATAATTTTTTTAAAATAATGAAAATGCTGTGAGTCTAGTTTTAAAAACGTGTTAACCAACACATGCCTTTAAGTGTAGATCTCAGTGTTTCGTGCGTTTTGTCAGGTTGTGCACTCTAGGAACTTTCTTGAAATGGATCATTGGATTTTTAAAATTATCAGTGAATTATTACGATGTGGTGTGGTTTTTGTAAACACTTTTTGAACATCAAAGTTATGTTTTAATTCTTCAAAATGGATTTTTGACATGTTGATATTTTTATTAAGTTGTGTAATTTGTTATTTTCACTGTTCAAGTGGTGCGCATTCTGATTTGGTGTGTTGCAAGTGCACGTTTAATTATAAGGAGGGGTTTTGAATAGGTTTTGGGTGTCTAAAGCCATGGGTTTCTCTTTAAAAATTATTTTATATATTTTAATGTGGTTTAGTAAATAGTGCAGATGGTGTGATTAGTTTGTGGAAAACATATCGAGGTGGTGTTTGCGTTGTTTGTTTATTTGAATTATTTTAGGTCTGTGTTTATGTATTTTAGTTACCTTTGTGGTTGCAGCACGTTGACAAGATTCTTCCACGGTCCTGCAGTTGTCGGCGTGCACGTGTTTGTGCATCTATGCGAGGCGTGACGTGCCTTTGTGTTTGGGCAGCGAGCCAAGGTAGGTCCTCCACTACACTAGTCTTTAAATTCAGTGTTTATTAATTGCTTGATATTTTATTAATTTTAATTAATGAGAAATAATATAAGATAATTAATTTTAGAATGATTATTTGGTGTAAAAAGATCCTTTTATTTTATACACGAAACTTGAAATATTTTCTTGACAAGCGGACACCCAGTAGTTAAAGAATGCATGTTTTTCCTTTAAACCTAATTCATAGAATTTTAAATGTAGTTCTGGTTTTAAAGATAAACGATTTCTTCTGAAGAAGTGATTTGGGTTTTCTTGAGAAATGAGGTTTTTCTTTAAAGTTGGTGAAGACCCGGTTGTCACTTTAATAAAATAAATTATTTTGAAAAAACTCACATTGGAGTTACTCATGGGTGATCGTTGGTGTGTGTTGATTGCGTGAGTTGTGTGTGATATTTGTGCCTCGTGACTGATAGATTTAAATTGTGGATGGGCCCCTTTTTGTTGCATATATTGACATGAGAACCTGGCATAGTGAGTGAATCTTCTGAGAACGATTGCTGCACTAGTTTAGATTATGCACTGGCTAGTGGCCCCATAGCAGGGGAATACTGAGTTATTGCTGCTATGGGGATTGGGCCCCTCGCTTAGGCCATGTAGGGCTATGCTGAGCGTTAGGGCGTTGTGACGTCATCGAGTTAGGGCGTGCCTTCAGGATGAGTCACATGTATAATATGTTCTGGATTGTTCACGATCTCCTAGGTTCGATCCATGTTTTATTTAGTGTTTATTTTTATGTTGTAGATGATTGAGATGTCTAGTTTGGTTACAAGCCCCTGTGTGCCACTTCTTTTCCATTGCCCTTAGTGTGTGTGGTGTGATGTGTGAGGTTTTCCCTTTGACTAGAAACTAAAATTTGAATTTATAAATTGCTCGCAGAAATGTTTTAAAATGAAATACACATGTTCCCTTCAAACATTAAACTTGTTTTAAATTAAAAAGGGAAATGGACTGTTACTTTCCTTAGAAATGGATGTGTGTGTGAAAACCCATATTTTGTATAACTTAGTTCAAACCTGGAATTAGAAAATTTCATTATTTAAAGGTAGTGAATTGGGAATAGTTTGTTGGGAACACCTACTGAGTTTTAATACTCATGTCTATAGTGTTTTCCTGTTTTTAGTTTTTGTTTCAGGGTTGACTCAGTCTTACTTGTCGTGGGAGAGAGTTGGTTGTGGACTGGTGAGTGACTCTCAGAGTTGTGAGGGGTTGTGGTTGTGGTCAGGTTAGTTGGTTGCTGCTGATCATTCTTTATTTTCAGTGTCCTTTATTTACTTTGTGTTGTTCTACTTTTCCACCACTTTATTTATTTCCACTGGGAGAAATTGTTCCCTCTTATTTAGTTTTTATACCCGACACTAGTTTCCAACCCATGGGGATCGGGGACACCCCTCAAGCCATGTCGCGGGCCAGATCGGGTGACCAATTCAGTGTCGACCCGGGTTGGTTCGTGACACATTTGTTGAGCAAACAGAATAATGTTTTATTCATTTTTTCCCAATTATTTTTTAAGAATCTTTGTAAAATAACAGGAGTTAGTGTAATCATTCCTATCATGATATTGATGATTTCTTATGGGTGTCGGCACAATTTTTTTTCCACTTATTCTTAATATTGAATTTCCATAGACCCATGTGAGTGGCTATGAAAAGGAGGTAAGATATCAAACTAAGGCCTAAAAGTCTAAATTTCATGTGATTTACATTTATTCATAATTTTCAAGCATGGTTACTTACTAAAAAATGATAAGAAAATAAATCATAATAGGTTGGAGGGGTTAAGTTTCAAAATTTTTGAAACTCCTTAAAAGTGGAAAACTTATTCAACCCCCCATTCTCAGTTGTTTTTGGATCCATCGGAAATTCAATTGGTATTAGAGATAAAGATCCATTATTTAATTTTTATCATAGATAAAATCAATTCTATCAACATTAAAAAAATTCCTACATTTTATGAAAAAAATATTATGGATGGAAAAATAAAATGATTCATTATATCCTATCTCTTGTCCGAGTAGTTGTTGGTACTACTACAATAGGGTTCCCACCTATTGAGAAAGATTCCATAGTGACTGTTTCTAATAATAGAAATATCAAAGTTGAGGGAGAATCTATAAATTCTATCCTTATATCATTATCATAAAATTTTAGTATGAATTTGATGGGTCTCAAAACTTAAAAGAGTATGAGGTACAAGATGGAAAGTATTTTCTATGAAATAATAATGTTAAGGAAGAAAGGTTACAAATATGGTGTTGTAAGTATGAACACATAAGTATGAGTGATGAAGAAACTATTGATTAATACTTCACTAGAGTAAATGAAATTCCATGCAAGATCAATGGATTCAGTGAGGTCTTAGGATATTATAAAATAGTGAAAAAACATATTAGAAATGTTTTGACTAGCTTTGATTCTAAAATTTTCTCTTTATAAGTTAAAGATGATTTATCTCTTGATGAATTGCATAAATTTCTTATTGATTATGAAATGAGGAAATATCCAATGTTAAAAAAATAATTTGAAAGTTTATATGGATTTCAAATCCAAGAGATAAATTATAATACAAGATGATGAAGATATTTATCCTTATGACTTTGAATGTAACACCCTAAAAATATAAAGTAGGAACATTGTATTCATTGACATGTATTATACAAGGCACCGAGCATGTAAGGGAATATAATATCTCAAGAATTTAAAATATATTTAATATTTTAGATATATTCAATATATTCAATATATTTCAATGAAAGTGACATTGGGTTATCATATGTCACATGTAACAATGAGTTTCTTTAATGTCTTACATTATATGTAAGACCGAGTTTTACCAAATAACAATATATTATTAAAAAATTATTATTTAATATAATAAGATATAAAATTTATGTTAGGAATATTATTTACATAATTACTAAAATATATGGTTTAAAAAACTAACTCATTGGTAACAAATTAATTATAAATGAATATAATAGATAATTAAAAATAAAGGGAATATTTTATAGAAAACTATTTTTTATGCTCACAAATATGTTTTACCCAAATAAATTAAATTAATTTTAATTAGTGTCTTATTTTAATATAATATATTTATATTATATATTTTATATAATAATTTTTATATTCATCCAATATATTTTATATGCATAAGATAAGAACAAACCCAATTTTACATATAAAAAACTATATTTTTATTAAGAAATTTTTACAACCTTTTAATTGAAACCTATTTTAAATAAATGTCATTGGAACTGTTAAAGATTATATATTTCAGAATAAAATTTATTTTTGAAAGATAAATAAAAAAATTATGTTAGGGTAAATTTTTGGTATTTTTCTGTGCAGTTTCAATTTTTAATGAATAGTGAAAATACAGAATTTTAGTTCAAAATTGATTTTTCATATAATTTATTTATAAGGTTAAATAATATGTTAAATTGGTTTCAAAGTTTAATGAGATGAAATATTTACCAATCGATCCAATTTTTTTCATTGTAATCAATTTCACTTTTAAAATGACCATAAAAACATAGAAAACTTTGAAATGTTTTTACTCTAAAAACCCGCATTGTCACCCCGTCAGTGAGATAAAATTTAAATTAATATCTGCCACTTATGTGATTGGAATATGGAAAAATAGATTCCATATTTGTAATCAGAATACTTTATAATTCCTAATAATTTTAACTTAGTTTTTAATGAAAATATTATTGAAAGTAATTTAAATTAATTACGTTGATTAGGGTAAAATTAAATTAATAAGGGAATAAACCTTATTATTAAGGGCCCACATGACCTATAAACTTTTCAAATATCCATTTTATGGAAATATTATGACCCTATACTCCATTGTATCTAAATTATACCATAATGGGAGCCACTTTCTATGGAAAAAACGTCTGTGGAATTCTATTTCCCAATTTTTACAAGAGTGCCACTCCTCATTGATTATAAAAATTCCTCCTATCCTCCCACATCCTCACACATATCAATACACTTTTTATCGACCAATATCTTCCCAAATAGATCCTAAAAATCCCTCCACCAAACCTATAAGAATAAAGTTGGCCACAAATCCATCCAAAGAATCCCTTCGGTGTAAACCAAATGTAGTTACCTGATTAAGAGGTAACATCTTCCCTCAAGATCTTTAGTGTTATCTCTATTATCTACCCCCAAACAATTATTATTCCATGATTATATAACAAAAACAGTATCATAAAAATACTAGGATTTGTTAAGTTATGTTTTCAATCTATACTCAAATGCACTTCCATCTAATGGGTAATGATCGGTTCGATGGATTTTTGATGACTTTTTGGATTTGGTATTTGGTTTCTTCTGAGTGGAAGTTTTTGAAATCTACAATGGGTTAGATTTGAGTTAGTTTTTCATTTTTGGTTTTTTTATGAATATTGATGATGGAATAAACCAAAACCCTACAAGGATCAGTTCTAGATGAGTTTATAGAGAAGAAAGCTTCCATCTGTTCATGGCCATTCAAATTTGGATGAACGAGAGGGTATGGATTTTCCATCTGTACCATTCCTATGAAACCCTGCACGGGAAATCATGCTGAGAAGTCATGTGACGTGGAGGATTAACATAATAATGTATTTACTTGGTATGGGCAGTTCCTTAGAGTCATGATCTGGGTAATTTCTTGTATCTGGTTTTGATCTTTTTCCTCAAAAGTGGTTTTGAAATGAAAATTTAATTTTCAATTAGTCATTTTTCCTTTACCACCATTCATGGTTGGGAATTATTATAGAAAATATATTTATATACGATATATAAGATATATATAATATCTTTATTTTTATGTAATTATATTATAACACATTCCTTTATCCCTTCCATTTTGTGTTAGTATGATAACATCGTTTGTGGAGGTGTGCACTACTACCTCCTAAAAGAGATGTGATTCATTCACACGATACATGGAATATATAAAGGGTGATTATAATTAACCATATGATAAATTCAAAACATCAATATGAAATCCATGAAATAATTACCTTTTTGAAAATATAATATATTTATCATTTCCTTTATTACACTTTCACTCACTTAAAAAGTGATAACATCATTCACGGACGTGTGGACTACGACCTCCTAGACATGGTGTGATTCCTTTTACATCATAGTAATTCTATATATAAGTATTCATGATTAAATAATCTGTTATTTTTGATATTATTATCATTGTATAAATATATAATTCTACTTAACTTATTTCTATAACGATCATTGAAAAATGAGAACGTTGCTCATGTGTATGTATGACCTACAATCTCTATGATTGTAACGTTGACTAATTTTTCATAATCATATTTAATGATTGTTTTTAAAATTATAATTGTTGTATAAATATAATAATTTTGTCAGGATTATTATTTTGTAGATGTTATAAAATGACCCCTTTGACCATAGTTGACCTACCAAAGTTATTTTTTCTAACACCTGAAAGAAATTTGGTGAAAACACTCAACGTAAACATGATTGTATAAATAGAGATATAAAAAATGGTAATAAGAAAAATAAAATTAATGATAAACATGAAAAATGTTCTATTCAAGTAAATAATTAACATATGTTTGGAATTCAGGAATATGAAGACACATGTGATAAATCAGATGAATGGTAAGAGATTTTCATCTCACTTTTTAAATATGTGAGATAAATGTCATATTCACCACTTATATCTTTGGTGTGGTGCAACTACTACCCATTTTGATGTAATATCCCAAGTAAACAAAGATTAATTCATTTTCATATTTATTAATATTTGTGAATTAAATATTAATTTTACTTTAAAAGGGATGCTATGTTCGATGGCGTACTCGATACACAACAACAGGTTTCTTTGAAATCTTACATTACACACAACATTGGGTCATACTGAAAAATAATAATATAATATTATTTTAAATTGTAGTTAAATTCTAGCTGTTGTATTGGTGAGAATAAACGGAACTAACCATATTATTATTAAACATGTTTCTTAAATGTTTTTACATTTATCTAATAAAAGTTAGAGTCTTAAAATGTGAATGAGTCTAATTTTAAGCGTAAATACTCTAATATTCTTTAAAAGGTCGATTTATCTCCTTTTGATGGTGAAACCTCTTTAAATATTGTTTTGGTCACTTTTATATGTTCTATTTGAGAAAATAAAATATTTCTTTAGAATCGGGACATCAAAATTTACTTTGGGTAAATTTTTGATATTTTTTTGACAATAATCATTTTTAATGAATAGTAAAAAATACAGTATTTTAATTCCAAAATGCCTTTTAATCTAATTAATTTATATAGTTAGATTATATTTTTAATTGGTTTTAAATTTTAATTAGATTATATTTTTACCATTTAATCCAATTTTGGTCATTGGAAGTAATTTCACTAAAAAAATGGACATAAACAACTGTCAATCTTTTGATAGTTATTATTTATTAAAAACCACGCTTTTTTTCTTTACAATGAGAATTAATTTTAAATTATTTAATTGAAATTCTATGTTTTGAATTTGGTAAAATAGAAATAATTTTTTAATTCAGAATATCAAATATATCTTAGGATGAATTTTTGAAATTTTTCTGAAAAATTTCAATTTTTGATGAATAGTGAAAACACTAAGTAGTAGTTAAAAAACCGAATTTTTCATTTAAATGAAATTTTACCGCTTTTGTGAATTGAATTTAGAAAATCCGACATACATGGATGTTATTAGTAAGTAAAATGTGATTCAATAAGATGAAAATATTTTTTTGGTGAATAGTAACTTTTGACTTTTTTTTACCACTGTTAAAGGTAAATAGGGTAATTCAAGGTAAAAATAATATTATAATAATATTAAATTACTCTAACATGTTTCATAATCCAATTGGTTGATACATTTTCGACCATGTGCATCCTTGGGTCGATTTTGTTACCCCAAGGAGCCACTTAAGAGTGATAATGACAATTCATATTAATTAATTTAAAGTAATGACAAAAATGACATAAACTTATATCTTTTATAAAATAAATTTTTACACTGAGTTATACAAGTCGTATCTTTGACTATAAATATTAATTTGAAAGATAAAAATATTTCCTACATCATGGTATTTTTTTTATAATTTTTATAATTCAAATAAATAAAATTATTTATGACACAATAATGATGCAGTGTTTACCTCATTAATGAAAAATTTAAATAAATAAGATTATAAGGATTAAAAAAATGTCCAAAAAATGTCCAATTTTATTGGATGATTTTTTTTCGAACCAGAGTCATCTTACCTTAGACTTTAATAAGTTTTGGACATTTAGAAACTGAAAATTATTATATAATAAAATAATATTTTCAGACATTCCTAAAGATCCCTCCTCCCCCTTATAAAAAGCCCTCACCTCTAACCCATTACTCACACCTCTCATGCCCCTAAGCCCATCCAAACTCTGCCCAAATAATCTATCGAGATACCTCAATTCCACATAGAATCATCACCTTAGGAAGAAGGCACTTCAAGAAAACCTTTTGGTTCAAACCAAAGGGACTTACCCGATTTAAATGTAACATCTTCTCTTAAGATCTTTTATTTTATTTTACTTCTCCAACCCCAAAAATATTTTTATTACTTTATTTTATAACAACAACAGTATCCTCAATATACTAGGTTTTTGATATGAGAAGGATTATAACTACACTTACACACACATCTGTCTGATGGGTAAAGAACACACTATTTTTGTGGACGGTGAACTACTGCCTCACGAAAAGATGATTGTTCAATATTTTCCTACCACCTTTTATGGTGGCCATTAAGATGGAACTCTATTTACATGTGATATATATTATATTTATATTGTCTATATACTTCTGTATTTTTCATTTATATCATACCTTTATGGTTTCCATAATGGGTAAATAGGATAATTTCATTTGAGGAAGTGCGGACGACCGCCCCCTCAAATTGATATGACTCATTCATGCCATGCGTGGAATGTATAAAGGATGGAGTTAATTAAATTACATAACATATATATTATAATGGAATTATAATATACCTATGTATTATTATAAATACATATACATTGGATATATATGATATATATGATATCTAAATCATGAATATCATTCTGGAGATAATAGAATTTTGACCACATGGACAATTTTTAATTATAACAAGTTCATTTTTGACTCAAGTTCCCAATGTTGACAAAATGACCGATATAAACTCAAATAATTAACTAATTGTTATATTATCATAATAAGTGATATAAAAAGAATAATAGACTTGAAATTTTTTCTTAATTAAGTAGAAATTAACTTAACTTTATTATTCAATAAGAACACGGAATATACGAGTCAAATCATACATGAGGTAAGGGGTTTCTTATCTCACCTTTAATTTCGTGAGATTTCCATTGTTCACTACTTATTTATTGCATGTGTCATATTGTGTACCGACATTTCATATATATTATCATTATACTATTTATATTCATGGTATTCTATGACTCATTTTGTGGTTATTAACTTTTTGGTCATATGACTCAAATGATTACAACATGGTAATAGGTTTTCATCTCACTTTTTTTTCCATGAGATTCATGCTATATTTTCCACTATTTTACTTTTGTGTGGTGTATGTACTACCCATTATTGTATTATTTAAGTAACATACTTCAATTTATGGGTATTTACATCTTCATTGTAGGATCCTTCCTTCATGGGGTGTATGTTTTGTAAGTTACCAAATCGGTAAGGGAACCTTTCCCTAAACTCTTTTAGACAAAGAATTATTTTATGTCATGTATTTTAATTTCCATTTTTATATGTTGGTATATGTTCTTCTATATCCTTATTTCTTTACATTTTATGTTCATGTGATGAGAAATCATTTTTCTCTCATCAACTTATTTTTTGAATTTTAAAGCGACGTCATTATGCTGTCAAATTTCAGTAAGAGAACTCCTTATCCCAATTTCAATTCTTTGGGTTAAACTTATTATTCTTGATTATTTCGTGCTATGAATATGTGTGAACTAAATATTATTTTTTACACTTAATATCCACTTATATTGGGTGTATTCTTATTTTTCACACATAACTATTTCATTGATTTGTCCTTAATCTAAGGATATGTTCTTTGTAAGAGAATTTGTCTCAATTTAAATTCCATTGAGACTTATTTGTTGTTATATAAAAATTCACTTTTATATGGTGTATATACTTCCCTTTGACATATTACATCATGAATATCCTTATTCTCATTATATTATAAGCTTTTATTAACGTTATTCCTCAATTATTTGTATTTAATCATCTCTCATTTGGTAAGAACTCTTTAACTAAAATAAAATTTTAAATGTTTTAAAGATTTATTCTTATAAATATTTATCATTAATGAACAATGTTTTCAAAATGATTTTACGGATTTATTTATATGGAAATTATTGTTTTAAAATTTTAATTACTTTAAAAGATTCAAATTTCTATGGGACACTTTTATTCAAAAATATTTTTATTAAATGTTATAAATGGTTTTGAAAATAGTTTGATAAAGCATTGATTATGTCAATATATTGAAATGATATATTATGATTGCAATGTGGAAATGTTATCTTTCCATTATGCTTATTTTATGTGTTATGAATTTGTTATGGTTATTGGGAATTTTTCATGTATACAGGTGGTTCCGGGATAAACCTAGGGTGTGTGAGCCTAAGATAGATCTCCAATGCATTGGGTAACGTGACATCAGTAAACATTAAAGTTTCTCCTAACATATTTAGGAAATATACTGTGATTGATATTTCAAATTCAACTCCCTACATAGCTGTGAAATCTATAGTGTAAGTTTGATATGGATGCAACAAGTTACCTTTATGATTAATGATTTCTATGTCATATTCACAAATATTATTATTTCATGAGGTATGTTAAAGAGCTTATGTTTTATATGTATTGATGAACTAATGTTTTCATTATTTATTTTATAACCCTTAACGAGCTTTTTATACTCATCCCAAGTTTTTGAGATGTTTTTTATAGGGTATAAGGTAGGGTAAGAGAAAGGAAGAACTCAAGAATATTTATATCAAGAGAAGAATTACTGTTTTCTTTTAAGAATTTTTATTTTATGAAAAAAAATGGTTACTGAGTAGAAGTGTCTACTTTGTAATTTCTGAGATGTATTATAATAGTTATGGCCTAATTCACTAAATCTCTAGACCTGAAAAATCCTCAATATAGATTATTAGCTTAATTCAAGATTATGTACTGTTTAAGGATGAGGCCTTATAGTTGGTATCAAAGGTTAGTTTAGACCACTTTAGGGATTATGAGTTTTTATTAGACACATGGCTAGTCTCTATGTCTACTATTTATATTAAATCCTTGTTTAATATCTTTTTAAGATCAAGGAATGTTAGTTAACAAAGGAAGGAGGAGGATCTCAAACAACATTCCGACCTCTTCCTAATGGCATGCTTGCAATAATTATTTCAAAGTCATGTTCAGATGATTGTGAAACTTGTTCTAGCAGAAAACTCACTTGAAAGAAGTTGTTTAAGATATCAAACACCTCCACTATACCCCAATATCATCGTGGATCGTGGGTTGTATTTAATCAAATCATATTTTCACAATATTCTCATATTTTCAAGAAAGGTAAATATTATCAAGGCATTTTCAAATATTTTACGTTATCAAAATATTTTGAAGCATATTATGATTTTGAAAAATGTGCTGAAGAATGAGACCCTTGTGAAACCTATTTATATTTTCTTTTAAACTATAGCCTTTTAAAACATACTTATGGTATTTTAAAAGGACTATTGATTTAATGTTTCAACTCAAACTCAGTCCGACTGTTTTATAAAAAGAAAGTTTTATCAGATGTTTTGAAATTATATGTTATACATGATTTTTTTCCAAAACTATTTTTTTGTGAACACCCATATGACCCATGTTGTACTAGGTGTATTTGGATAAATGAATAAAATGATTTTGAAGGATATCTAAATAATTGTTGCAATTTATGGACCTTCTACCTATGTGAACAATATGACAATGAAACCATATGGACACCATGATCAAGGTATGGTGTTCTTTCTTTTGGGAATAGTTTTATTTTATTATATAGTGGTGAAGTAAAAAAATATGACAATATATATATAATTATTCATTAGTATGTTGAGGTCTTAATGAGTTGGGATGAAAATGATAGGTATAATACAATCTTTGAGGTTAAAATTTTTAAGGGTTATTTTTGAGTTTTTTAAAAAGGACAACCGGTAAGATGGGTAACAACCCATAGTATCCGACAAGGCCATGGGAATCGAACCCACAATAAAAGGGAGACAAGGGCACAATGCCTACCACTGGACTATGTGAATTACTTGGTTATTCTGAGTTATTTTTTTAGTTAAATGATTTTATGGATCAAGAATAAGTTAATTTTGTTATCTTATGTTTTATCAAATGGATATCAGAAGTATAGGAAAATGATTTTGAGATTATGTGAGAAAGGTAATTTTGGAATATGTTCTCTCTTTTGAGGAAACACTAAATGCCTAAGGAAAATATAATACTATGGCATTTCATTTGTGGAATAATGGTTGAAATTTTATTTTGTAAAAATCTATGTTTTATGGATATTTGGGTTATTTATAGAAATGATTAACCTATCACAGAGAATATGTGATTAGGTAAATTACACTTCAATATGAGACATTAAGATTAGTCGTTGTTATTTGGAGATAAATGTTAAGATTTACTGTGGAAGACTTTGTGATTAAATCCTTCTGAGTTTTGGGTTTCAATCTTAGTTTGGTTTACATTGAATAATTTTATGGAGAGTTTTTTATTGAATGATCTTTATTGAACTTTTCATTTTTTTGTCTAATTTTGGAGATTAGGAATAATATTCCTTTTTTAAAGGATTATTCTTTTTTTGGGATTATCTAATCTTTTACTAACAATTTTGGTTTTGGTTAATGTCTAAAGACAAGGAAAATACATATTTCATCTTTTGTGGATTATCTGATTCTCTAGAAGTTGATTCTATAACTTCAGATGTGAACAAGTCATCTTGAATACACATCATTTGGAGAAAAGATGAGTCTTTTGTAGAAACTTATTAAAGGATAAACCTCTACTTGAAAAGTAAGTATATTTCCTTATTTCCTTAGTAAATCTCATAAAAAAATCTCCAACTTTATAAAAAGGAACTTTAGACAAATTTTTTTTGTCTGTTTACTTTTCCTACTGGGAAACCAAATACCATTTAACCTATCACAAGTTTTTGATTTTCTAGTGGTTAACTTTCTCCTAATCATGTTTTCTATCACTCTCCATTAAAACTTGACATTTAGTTTCTCCTCCATATCCATGTTTTCATGAAAAACTAGTTTGGGTTATATCAGGTGAATTTTTTACTTATCTTTATTTCTTTTAAAGTGATAGTTTTATTGTCTCTTTTTCCGATGTGGGACTTTTAATTAAGTTTCCAATCCTAATTTTAAAATTACGAAGACACAATTTTTAAAAGGGGGGAAGGATGTAACATCCCAAGTAAATAAAGAATAATACATTTTCATATTTATTAATATTTTTGAATTAAATATTAATTTTACTTTAAAGAGGATTCTATGTTTGATGGCGTACCCGATACGCAACAACAGGTTTCTTTGAAATCTTACATTTCACACAACGTTGGATCATACTGAAAAATAATAATATAATATTATTTTTAATGGTAGTTAACTTCTAGACATTTTATTGGTGGGAATGAACAGAACTAATTATATTATGATTAAACAATTTTCTAAAATGTTTTTACATTTATCCAATAAAAGTTAGAGGCTTAAAATGGGAATGAGTCTAATTTTAAGCATAAATACTCTAATATTCTTTAAAAGGCCGATTTACCGCCTTTTAATGTATAAACCTTATTAAATCTAGTTTTGATCACTTTTATATGTTATATTTGAAAAAATAAAATTCTTATTTAGAATCGAGACATTAAAATTTACTTTCATTATTTTTTTTGGTATTTTTCTGATAAATTCATTTTTTAATGAATAGTGAAAAATTCTGTATTTTAATTCAAAACTGCCTTTTAATATAATTTATTTATATGGTTATATTATCTTATTAATTGGTTTTAAAGTTTAATTAGATTATATTTTTACCATTTAATCCAATTTTGGTCATTGGAAGTAATTTTACTTTGAAATTGGACATAAATAAGTGTAAATCTTTTGATAGTTATTATTTCTTAAAAACATGCTTGTTGTCTTAACAACAGAAATTAATTTTAAATTAATTAATGAAACTTCTATGTTTTTTATTTGGTAAAATAGAAATAATTTTTTAATTCTGAATATAAAATATAACTTAGGCTGAATTTTTTGTATTTTTCTGAAAAAACTTCAATTTTTGATGAATAGTGAAAACACTAAGTAGTAGTTAAAAACTGACGTTTTCATTTAAATAAAATTTTACCGCTTCTGTGAATTGAATTTAGAAAATGCAACATACATGGTTGTTATTAGTAAATAAAATCTGGTTAAATAAGATGGAAATAATTTCTGGTGAATAGTAACTTTTGAGTTTTTTTTACCACTATTAAATTTAAATAGGGTAATTCAAGGTAAAAATAATATTTTAATAATATTAAATTATCCTAACATGTTTTCTAATCCTATTGTTTTATATATTTCTGACCATGGTCATCCTTGGGTCGATCTTGGTACTCCATGAACCCACTTAAGAGTGATAATGACACTTTATATTAATTAATTTAAAGTATTGACAAAAATAACAAAAACATATATCTTTTAGTAAATCAATTTTTACACAGGGTTATATAAGTTATCTATTAAACTATAAATATTAATTTGAAATCTAAAAACATTTCCTACATCATGGTATTTTTTTATAATTTTTATATATCAAATAAATAAAATTATTTTTGACACAATAAATTAATGAATGATTTAAATAAATAAGATTATAAAGATTAAACCAATATCCAAAACCCATCTAATTATTATTGGATGATTTTATTTTGAACAATAATCATCTTATATTCGACCTTAATAAGTTTTTGAATTTTAGAAACCGAAAATCATTATATAATAAAATAATATTTTCAAACATTCCTAAAGAGGCCCTCCTCCCCCTTATAAAAAGCCCTCAACTCTAACCCATTACTCACACCTAGCAAACCCCTTGGATCATCCAAAATCTGCCCAAATAAGCTCTAAAAATCCCTTTATTCCACCTTTAATCCTTACCTTAGGCATAAAAAACTTCAAGAAATCCTTTTGGTTCAAACCAAAGGGAGTTACCTGATTTAAAGGTAACATCTTCTCTTAAGTTAATTTTTTTATTTTACTTCTCCAACCTCTTAAACTCATTTTATTCCTTTATTTTATAACAAAATCAGTATCCTAAATATTCTAGGTTGTTGATATGAGAAGGATTAGAACTACACTTATACACAGTTCTGTCTAATGGGTAAAGAACAGTCTGTTTCTGTGGACGGTGAACTACTGCCTTACGAAACAATGATTATTCAATACTCTCCTACCACCTATTATGGTGGAAATTAAAAGGAAACTGTACTTATATGTGATAAATATTATATTTATATTGTCTCTATACTTCTATATTTTTCATTTATATCATACCTTTATAGTTTCCAGAATGGGTAAATACGATAATTACATTTGAGGAAGTGCGGACTATCGCCCCCTCAAAGTGATATGACTCGTTCATGCCAAAAATGGAACATATAAAGGATGGAGTAAATTAAATTTAATAACATATATATTATAATTTAATTATTATATACCTATGTATTATTTAGATTTAATTCTTTTAAATATAAAATAGAAGTGAAAGTAGCATTCATGCGTACGTACGACTTACCGTCTCCATGAATGGTGCTTTTCATTTATTAACTCCAAATGATATGGAATATTATAAATACATATACAATGGATATATATATATATAATATACTATATCTAAATTATAATATCATTCTGGAGATAATGTAATTTCAACCACATGGAGAATTTGTAATTTTAACAAGTTCATTTTTAACTAAAGTTTCGAACATTAACAAAATGTCTGATATGAACTCAAATAATTAACTAATTGTTATATTAAGGTAATAAGTGATATAAAAAGAATAATAAACTTCAAAATTTTTCTTAATTAATTATAAATTAACTTATGTTTATTATTCAGGAAGAACACAAAACATACAAGTCAAGTCGGACAAGAGGTAAAGGGTTTCTTATCTAACCTTTAATTTTGTCAGATTTCCATTGTTCACCAATTATTTATTGCATGTGGTATATTGTGTAGTGAAATTTCATATATATTATCATTATTGTATTTATATTCATGGTATTCTATGATTCATTTTGGGGTTATTAACTTTTTGGTCATACGACTCGATTGATTACAACGTGGTAAGAGGTTTTCATCTCACTTTTTATTCCCGTGAGATTCATGCTATATTTTCCACTATTTTCCTTTTTTGTGGTGTATGTACTGCCCATGACTGTATTATTTATATAGAATAATTTAATATATGGGTATTTACATCTTCATTTTATGATATTTCCTTCATGGGGTGTATGTTTTGTAAGTTACCAAATCGGTAAGGGAACCTTTCACCGCACTCTTTTAGACAAAGACTTATTTTATGTCATGTCTCTTAATTTCCATTTTCCTATGTTTGGATATGTTATTATATATACTTATTGATGTACATTTTATGTCCATGTGATAAGAAACCATTTTTCTCTCATCAAATTATTTTCTGAATTTTAAAGCGATGCCGTTAGACTCTCGAATTTCTGTAAGAGAACTTCTTAACCCAATTTCAATTCTTTGGGTTAAACTTCTACTTCTTGATTATGTCATGCTATGAATATGTGTGAATGACCTCCGATTGTTTTATAATTAATATCCACTTATATTGGGTGTATTCTTATTTTTCATACATAATTATGTCATTGATTTTCCTTTATCTAAGGATATGATCTTTGCAAGGGACTTTTTCTCAATTTACATTCCATTGAGACTTATTTGTTGTTATACGCCAATTTACTTTTATATAGTGTATATACCACCCTTTGACATATTATATCATTAATATCCTTATTCTCATGATATTATAAGCTTTTATTAATGTTATTCCTCAATTATTTGTATTCAAGTGTCTCTCATTTGGTTAATAACTCTTTAACTAAAATGCCATTTGAAATGTTTTAAAGATTTATTCTTCTAAATATTTTTCATTAATGACCAATGTTTTGAAAATGATTTTAAGGATTTATTTATATGTAAATTAATGTTTTAAAATGTTAATTACTTTAAAATATTCAATGTTGTATGAGACACTTTGATTCAAAAATATATTTATTAAATGTTTTAAATGGTTTTGAAAATGGTTTGATAAAGCATTGATTATGTTAATTTCTTGAAAAGATATATTGTGATTGCAATGTGGAAATTTTATCTTTCCTTTATACTTGTTTTATGTGTTATGAATATGTTATGGTTATTGGGAATTTTTCACATATACGGGTGGTTCCATGATGAACCTAGGGTGGGTGAGCCTCAGATAGCTCTCTAATGCATTGAGTAATGTGACAGAGGTAAACTTTAACGTTTCTCCTAAGAGATTTATCGAATATACTGTGACGGGTATTCCAAATGTAAGTCCCTATGTAGCTGTGGAAGATACAATGTATGTTTGATATGGATGCCACAAGTTACCTTTATGATTAATAATTTCTATATGTTATTCATAAGTTTTATGATTTCATGAGGTATCTTAAAGAGCTTATGTTTTATATGTATTGATGAACTAATGTTTTTTTTATTTTATAATCCTTACTGATCTTTTTATGCTCATCCCAAGTTTTTGAAATGTTTTCCACAGGGTATAAGACAGGGGAATAAAAAGGAAGGACTTGAGAAGATTTATATCAAGAAAAGAATTATTGTTTTTTTTAAAGAATTTTAGTTTATGAAAGAACATATACTGAGTATAAGTGTGTACCTTGTAATTTTTGAGATGTAATGTAATAGTTATGTCCTAATTCTCTAAATCTCTAAACCTGAAAATATCCTCAATATAAATTATTAGATTAATTCAAGATTATGTAATGTTTAAGGTCGGGGCATTATATTTGATATATTACATAGTCAATCCTTTTAAATTAATTTTTTTAATATTTTAATTTTATTTTATTCGTTCATGAGTATTATGATTCAAATGTTTCAAGGTTGTAAGGGACACTTTGGAGTGTTAAGGGATTATTTTACTGTAGATTAATTTTAATGATATTCAATGGTATTTACATTTTAGGAAATCATATGACCATTTTTCAAAAATACCATTAATTTTCATATACACTAGTTATTGAAGACCAATTTTAAGTATTAGTACCATTTTTACACTCTTTAGTAGTAAAAATGTTTTAGAAAACGTTTTTAGAAAAAAGGACTAGATTTACCTCTTTAGTCAAAGAAACTATTTTATTCTAATAACCATGTTTTATTAAAATGTTTTAAAAAATTTATTTTAAATGATTGGTGAAGACATTTTTATCTCTTTTTTATTCTAATTTTTTTAAAAGGAATCTTCTTATCACTTTCCAAACAAGGAATTTTTCTAACCTTTTTACCATGTTAAAGGAATGTTCTTTTTACCTCATACGACACGTAAATAATTATCCACCAACATTTATATTAATTTTCTTTTTATAGTTTGAAAGGTTAATTTTTTTAAAAGAATTTGTTTTGAAAATTTATTTTCAAAAAACTTTTTTCCAAAATGTTGTTTAAAACAGAAGTATATTTTCCTCAAGAATATTTTTAAATGATATTTTTATCATATATTTATTTATCTACAATTACAACCATTTATTTTTCTCCACTTAAGATATGTTATATTTATCCCATCATAATTATTCATCTAGATGGTTTATGACTGATTTTTCCAAGGATAGTATTCATATTCACTTGCTTGATACATTTATCAGTCCCCTTAAACTATTTAATCTCATATGATCATTAAAAATTGAATTTCTACTAAATTTTCCATTTCATTTATCATGGATATTAACATTTCCTAAACAGTATAAAATTTTACATATGGTGTCTACATTGATAGTTATTTGATTATTTAGGGAAATATTTGTAATTCTGTATATGTTACTCAATAAAGATATTTGATAAGGCATATTATTTATTTTAACTATTTGATATGAGGAATTATTTAGAAAGGAAATGATGGGTGGGCCCTAGAAATTATATAGCCCCTCGATGTATCAACAGGTTCTCATGAGACAAATTAGTTGAAAAAATTAAAAGAGTTTATATCTATAGTTTTAAAATATCTTATAAAAGGTATTTATGTTATAGGTTCTCATGTGACTTAGACATGATGTCCAAAAATTAAGCATTTACCTCATTTAGATTCATTTATTATTTGTCTTTGTTATTTTTCATCAACATATCTATAGATTCATTTCATTTTTAGTTCATTGATTGAATGTAATTTGATTCAGTTTATTACCTTCCCATAATTTTTTTCCTTATCTAGTAATTTGGATGGCATGTGTTTCCATTTATTACCTTTCAATACTGTTCATGCACTTTCTTCTCAGTTTGTTGATTATATGGTATGTCTGTTCAGTTATTTACCATTCCATAATTATTATTCTCATTGATTCATTATTGATTTCACTTTATTTTTTCCTTACTCAACATTTAATCCCACCCTTATTATGCTTCCTTCTCATAGGAATCCATAAAGAATACTATTAAATATATATAGGGATATACTAGATGGAATAAGGTTATCCATGATGTTTTTTAAAAAAAAAATTATGTTGTAATTAGTGTATTAATTTTTAATATAAAACTCTTGTATATATCTGGCTTACCAAGACTAATAAACTCTTAATCCTTTAGGATTTGATTCCTTATAATGACTCTAATGTGATGTTATAAGACACCAACTCGAATATTTATGGGGTTGGGTTTCTAGATTGAAGGTAAAGAGGGTGATTATTTGAATGAAAAGATCATGTCTCTTACATCCATGAACTATAGAAGAGGAAGAGGAAAGTGTAGAGGTATAATTCCTCTCTAATATTTTGAGTGTGGTGGAATCATTCACTTTGAAATGAATTTTCCCGAGAAGAAAGTTGAAAAATAAAAATTTTATTCTGATGGAAATCCTCGATGGAAGTAGTGGAACCAAAGTTCTAAAGAAGAAAATTCATCCAAAAAATACAATAAGAAGTTAACTAGATACAAAAGGAGTATGTTAACTAAGAAAACTAGATTAGAATCATCTAAAAACAATTTTTTAGCAGATGAATGTTTAGAAAAATTTAAAACCTTTGTTGTAAAATTTAAGAAAACAAAATATTCCTCATATAGTGAAGATGGTGGTGAAGAATCAAACAGAGAGTATTAACTCAAAATAGAACTTATTTGATGTCTTGAGAAAAATAGAACTCTTAATAAATAACTCACAGTTTTGAAGAAAGATTTTGAATAAGCTATTGAAGGAATAAAATATGTCAACAATTAGGAAGAAGAATACATTTAGGATATCTTATGTTATACTCTTAGAATTACTAAATATGGAAATATGGTTGAAGATATTTGTAGGAATATGGAAGGTAAGTAAGATAAAGTTAAAAAGTTTCAATAAAAACATATCTAGTCTAAAAATACCTTTAGAATGATGATTGATAAATTCAAAAAATCCTTGAAAGTAAAACCATATACTTCAAAAGTTTTTGAGAAAACTCAAATCAAGAATCAAGTGAAATTATCACCCCTCAAAAACAATGTTTCATATGATATTTCTATTATTTCAGGTTCCAAGAGAAGTGTTGGAAATATTAGGCCTCAAAGGTGTTATAAACCTATTTCATCTACAAAACACGAAAACTCACACAAGAAGAAAGATATTTTACAACCAAATATTGTTAGAGAAGGAAGTATTTATCAGCCTCAATAAATTTTCTACAGAGAAAGATCTTACTTCAATAGAAAAATAAGAATTGATAGTTATTACTCGTGTTATATAATCTATGTGAAACGAAATTATAATTGTTGGAATAACTTATCACTACACAAATGATGGTTTTAACAAAGTGAAAGTAATAGTGGAAGAATGATGAGTAACTTTCATAACCCATGGGAATTTAGAAAAGAAACAACTCAAGATGTTAGAAACTTTCCAACAAAAAATAAATTTGAATTTCTAGAATAAGTTTTTGGAATATGTGGTCAGGCTACTGATAATTCCAAAACATATATGACACTCTTTTTGAAATAATATTATTATGGTAGAAAATAAAAATAATCTGGATTGAATAAAGTTGAGGAAATATCTTTTATTGTTAAAACAAATTAGAAATCAAGTAAAATGAACAAACCTTGGATACTTGATATTGGTTCTTATTCACATATTATATGTTATCTAAAAGTCTTGAAACATGTTTAAAGTCTCTATGTAGGAGTTTTTAGATTTGGTAATTATATTTCTTCAAATATCATAGGAATTAGAATGGCTGAGACTGAAGCAGAAAAGTTGAAACCTGAGAAAGTTTTATTTTTGATTGGATAAAAAATAACTTACTTTGTATAGGTCAACTTTGTGATGATGAAAAAGAATTTATTTTTAGAAAATATTATTGTATCATTATAATTATGAAATATAGTAAAGTAATAACAATAGTAGAAAGAACGAGTGGTAATTTGTTTTAACATCGAGATTTTAATAACTCATGTAACTTGAGTGCTGAAGATGAAAAAAAATTGTGGCTCCGTTGCCTTGGGAAGAAAAACATGAACAATATTTCTAAAGTTGATGTTGTCCGTTATTTTTTTCAAAATTGAAATGAATAAATGATTATGTTTGTGTTACTTGTCAAAAAGGGATGATGAAAAAAAAGTCATAAGAGAGTTGATATTCAGTCTACCAGACCTCTCAAACTTATTCGTTCCGATTTATAAGGATGATAATACATAAATCACCAAAAATAGATTTATACTTTATCACTTTGATTGATTATTTTACTCATATGAAAAACATCATCTTTATGAAACATAAGTTAGGGGTTGTGGAAATGTTTATGTTTTTTAGAAAAGAAGTTGACAAAGAAATGGAGGTTTATATAAAGAATTTGAGAACATATAATGGTTCCAAATTCACAAGGAATATAATGAAAGAATAAAAGTTTGGTGGAAATGGGATGAACTATGTTATAATAATACATAATTCAAAATTTCTATTGGAGAGAAGATGTTAGTACTATTGGACATGTTCAAAATTGATTCTCATTAAGACCAAAAACCAACATGAATTATTATAAAATGTTTTATAACAAAAAACCTTTATTTAATTTCTTAAAAGTAATTATAATTCTATGTTAACTTAAAATAAAAAATCCAAATATGAGAATTTTTGATGAGAAATTTTAGGAAGGAATATTTATGGGTTATTCACCCAATGGAAGAAGTTACAAATTCATTAAAAAACACTTAAAAATGTTGGTGGACTAGTATGATGTGAAAGTAATTGATAATCAAAATTCAATAAAAAATTTGTTGAAAATTATGAGGAGGATAAATTAGATATTTCTAATGATAGTGATTCAAAACATCTTTACGAAGATACATGAAAATTGTGTATGAGGAAAGTTCTCGTGGAATATAAAATTTGAAATTTCCTACCATAAAAAAAATGTTGAGTCTAAAAACCTTTTTTGGAAATAAGAAGGCTACAGTTTATACAAAAATAAATTTGATATTATAAAATCAAACGTCATCTATCTAAAAAGATGAATTGTAATTAGTTTCAGAATACATTTAATACAAATAATATGTTGATGCTTTGAAAGAAGAGTTGAATTAGATTGGAAAAAATGAATTATGGGAACTTCTTGCATGGACGAGAAAAATTTTATGAGAACATAATGGTTTTATATAAAAAAATTTAATGATAATGGATAATTTTCATGAAATAATGAAATACTTATTTTTTTCAATGCTACGCACAGGTGGAAGGTATGGATTTTGAAGAAATTTTTTCCCTATTTTCAATATTAGAAACTATTCAAATGTTTCTAGTAGTGGCTGCTCACCAGAATTACAAAGTATACCAGATGGATGTAAAGTCATAATTTCTCAATAGAAAAATTGAATAATAATTTTACATTGAAAGAAATTATGGGATTCTACTTGATAAGGATGGAAACAAAGTTTGTAAAATGAATAAATCTTTGTATGGGTTGAAACAAGATCTACATTCTTGGCATTCAAAATAATAAAATTGTTTGAGAAGGTTTAGTTTTCCTAAAGTAAATGTTTATAGAAACTTATATATGAAAGATGTTTAATTCATAAATCTAATTTTAATTGTTTATATGGATCATATAATATTTTGGGGATAAAGAAAAAGATTTTTAATAATTTTCTGAGGAAATAAAGAATAATTTTTAAAATTTCAATGTTGGGAGAATTAAATTTCATCTTTATATTACAAGTTCAAAAAATAGATTTTATTAGTTCTAAGAACGTATTCCATGGAATTGTTAAATAAGTTTAGGATGAAAAATTCCAAAGAAGTTTCTACTCCTATATATTTGATCACAAGTTTGAGTAAAGATGATTCTGGAAAAAGTGTAAATCAAAAATAACTTCTGAAGATGATAGGAAATCTACTTTATGTTATTACCTCAAGGGTTGATATTGTTTATATTGTTAATATTGATGCTAGTTATCAAAGTAATTAGAAATAATCACATATGTTGTTAGAAAATGAGATTTTGTTATATGTTAAAGGGACAACATAACATGGGTTGTTATATAAAATAAATTGTGAGATAACGATTCTTGGTTATACTAATGTCGATTGGGTTAGATATTGTAATGATAAGAAATCATCCCCAGGATGAATATTTTTATTTTGTGAATGTTGTGTGATTTGGCATAATAAGAAACAATGTTCCATAACTTTGAGAACAATGTAATCAGAATATGTTGCGGCTACTCAAGCATGTATTCAGATTTTGTGGATAAAAGTTTAGTTAGAAGATTTGAAAGAAAATGTTTCTAAACCATTGATGATACTTTATGATAATCATAGTGTAATTTATCTTTCTAAAAAACATGTCCAATAATCAAGATAAAAAAAATTGATTTAATTTTTCACTTTATTAAAGTAAAAGTTGTTTATAGACATTTTTATGGAATATATCTCAATGAAGTATCAAATTGAAAATATCATAACAAAGGTGATTCTAAAAGGATGTTTTGTTGATTTGAGCCTGTAAATTCATTTTTATATTCCTACAATGACTTCTTACGTCTCATTAGGAGTTCCTCTATCATGATTTATATTATGTTGACAAAGGAGGAGATAAATTAACAACTATTTACATTGGAATAATTTTTTACTTATCTTTATTTATTGAATCTGAAGTAGTGGTTATCATAAAAAGTGGGAGAGTAAAATAATGTTGATAAAAAAATATAAAATGTATGGCAGGGGGGTTATCATTATATGGTTGTAAAATTTTCTTAACACCGAAGGACAGAATTCCGTAGAAAATATTATGTATCCTGTAGTGTGGTATCATGACTCTCTTTTGAGAAATGATATGTTTTGATAAAATTCAAAAAATGTGATTTGATTTAAATGGATGAGATTAATAAAATATTTCTGAGAGTTGAAAATTTGTTAATGGGTGTTTTTAATAAATACAAAGGAGGAGATTGAATAACCATTGTGATGTTTTTTTAACAAAGTTTTGTATATTTTGACTACTAAAATTCTTGTAAAAGAATGTTTTAGTTATTCAGAATTAGACCCAGTCCATCATAATGAGTTTTTATAAGAAAAATGAAAGTTATTGATTGATTGATCCAAAAAAATGGAGAGAATAATTTTTTATCTATTAAAGTTTTTTTTTCAAAACTCAAGTTTCTAGAATCAGTTTTTTAAATTGAGTAGAAATGGATGAAAAAACATTTAGAATGATGAAGTTGTTGATCATATGCATTATCAAATTCATATCCATCAACATAAGGATTCATCAAATTCAATGTTTATTAGAAATTTAAAAGTTGTGAAGTGATGAAAGAAATAATTTGTTGAGTGAATAATTTATAACATTACTAAAGAGGATATTTTTAGAAATTGAAAATAGGAGTTTGAAATTTTTCATAATTTCTAACTAAAAATCTGAATATTCTTTGCTAGTCATGAAGTTATCATAAATTATGATAAAGTTTCATGATAAATTTTTTTGAATAATAGAGGTTGATAAAGTGTTCTAAATAGTTTTTACCAGTTTCAAAAACCTGGACACCGAAGATCAGACCCAGAAGTACCAGATATACAAGTTTTTAGAAGTTTGAATGTATAAAGCTAGTGAAGTTTGATGAATTTCATAGTAGCTAAGTGGAGTTATCATCAGATATAGAACCTCATTATGAGAATTCCATTATAAAGTGAATTTCATCATTATGAGGATTCTATCATATTGATATTAGGATGAAAAAAATTTCACAGGGTGTTGAAATAGACCCATCAGAGAGATATGAGTTATGAAATTGTGAGGATTCTAAAAGTGTTGTGTTTACTTGAGAAGAAACAATGGGACAGTTCGTGTTTTCAATCAAATTAACTAAGACACTAATAAGTCTTCTGGTAGATAACTTCATCATAATGAGGTGAGGATAGACAGATTGTAATGAGAAGGTGAAGATATTCATATTTTTATGAGTAGATAAAGATATATATATATCATAATTTTCAGAGGAAGATAACTAGATTGTAATGAGTAGAGGAAGAATGTTAGTTTGTAATGATTATTTGGTCGTTACATCAGACTAAAGAAAAGTTAGTCTATTTAGGAAGATTGATTTCCATGAAATCTTGAGAAGGTTTTTAGGAGTCAAAATTAGAGTTTAAATGATAGTGTTTTTCAGAGTTTTGAAATTTGAGTAATTGATAAAAAATTAGTTTCTTGGATTTTCATTTTTGAGTTGCCTATAAATAAAGGAATTCTTCATTTGTATTTTGAAACTTTTTATGAGTGCATAAAAGGTGGAGATATAAATGATTCTTTCCAATTTCTTTATTTCTAGATAGAGAGATCAAAATAAGTTTAGACTACTGAAAGTTTTGTTTCCAGGAATTTTTGAAGATCGTATTGATATTTTGAGGAGAACTTGAGTCTTGCAGATTGAGAACGAGTTCATCATATTGAGTCCACCAAACTGAATTAATCATACTAAGGAAGTTGTGATTAATGTTTGAGTTGTTTCTATGAAGTTCAAATTTTTTTATCCAGATAGAATAGAATGTTTCTTCAAGTGTAGATTGAGAATGGGTGAGGGTCCTGCGTGAGGTCACTTATGCAAGTACAATTTTTGGGATCCTGAATTTTTTGAATTTTTACATTTCTAAAATTTTCTCCCTGAAAAAACACTTATTTAAAATTAAAATTTTGGTGTTTCCTTATAGGTTCAATGACCACACAAAATATTATAGTTTCTAATGAACATGCTGGAAAATTCATTTAGGAGATGTTAAAAAAAAACATACCATTCTATTATGATCTACATGATACTACTCTTCTAGAAATAGAAAATCATATGAAGAAGTATCATCACAAATATCTTGAGAGAACCCATCTGTTGATCTATGGCCACAAACAACTGAAAGAGGTATTCATGCTAGAGTTGAAAAATTATACTCATCTTTCCTGATTTCCATAATAAAAAAACTTTACTATTACTAACATATCAACCATGGGAACATAAATTAATGCTGGTACCTCATCCATGGCCTATGTCATGAATCAAATCTAGTGTTCTTTTAATTTGAATCCAAAAATTTATGAATTAAAGTCAATATTTTACTCATCTATGTTTTGTGATTCTAAGATAGACCAATTGAAGGGATGGAGGGAAGAATAGGACCTCCATTCGGGAGTGGGTGTGAGACATAAGTGTATTTGGTCATACTTGGCCTATCAGACTTTTGCTAACTTTGCAATCGATCTGAATGCAGTGAGAATCTATGAAGTAATATGGGTGTCCCAAACATTCATATACATGAATCCTGAATTCATTCGCAAATAAATAAGTATATAGAGCCTACAAATGAACTCCTTCCACCTTATGCACAGAGAAGTCGATATCAAATTTTTGGAAGTCTATAAGATATTTAGGGCTCTGATTCATAGAGATATGTATGATGGATTCATCCCATAAAAAGAAATATTGGATGATGTTTAAAGGAATCCATTTTTTGGATCATGATTTGTTGGAGATATCTCAGGGAATTAAGAACGAAGAACCCCATATAATGAGGGATATACATTATGAATCATTGTTACATTCTTTATTGGATCTATAGGGGGATGGGCCATTTTAAATCATCCTACAGTGTGTCCTAATATGTTTAAGAGAGGCATTAATGAAAAATTATAGCCTACCTTGGAGAAGGGGGGTATGAATGATGGGGGTATAATACCAAGTTTGATGTACCTATAAAGACATTCCTTTCAAGATCCATATCCATGTGGATAATTGTTTACATGATTATTTTCCATGAATATAATAGTGGTTTAAGGCATAAGACATTTTTTATTGTAGCCATGATAGTATAGAGGAATAACATATGGTTAGAAACCCATATTCTGGAAAAGATTCACCGATTCATAATGCATATTAATATAGGGATGTACTCTTTTAGAATCTCAAGGCCATTCTAGGTGTTCTAGGGATAGGTCACAGCCTAGTTCATCTTATATTCCATGTTAAGTGGAGTTGAGGTTACTAGGAGCTAGTTTGTACCATTCATTTAGTTTGTTTCTAGTATTCATACCTTGTCCTTGAAGCCTAGTGATACCTTGAGAAGGTTGAATCTATTCATGGATTTTAATTTTTTTTCATATGGAGTCCCACCTACTTGGAAATTCACTAATGAGGGAAAGGATGGTGATGAATAGATATAATACATGATTTACTTTTAATATGTTGCATTGGAAACCCAAATTGATGGACAGTTTATATGTGAGGCCTATACTCTATGTATATTTGTTAGCGATCTCAAATTAACACAAAAAATAATTTTATCTCCTTTGGTGCATGTTTGGTCAGAGAGGCACTCAATGGTGGATCGAGATTCATGGATGCTCATAGTTTTGGAGATGTCAAGAGTGGTGATTAACCTTCCTCCCTTGAGAACATCCACTAGGTTGACCTCCTAGTATGTCTAGGCCTATATTTCATCATATTCCTATGGAGTTCTAGAAAAATATGTAAATAGAGTTGGAGTTTTAATGACTATTGGGTGTAGAATGCGAGGTAGAAAGGTTATCCCCCCTTGATAAGGTGCTCAGTCTCCTCCAGAGGGTGATTTGTCTTCCCCAGATGGTATAGACGATGAGGTACCTATCTCTCCCAAATAACCCCATTCATTGTAAAGTCCACCAGTTAGTAAAAAAGAGCTATGCCAAATGAGGTTTAGATATGGTGGTCCATCCTTCATCATCAAGAGGAGACTCGAGTTCTATTTTTTAATCCTTTTACCTTGTTAGATAGAGCTATGAATCCAGTGAAACCAAATATTATAAAGTTTAATTCATAACCATCTGGAATAGTCTTAGAATATGTGTGACCATAGGCAGTCCAATTTTGGCCGAGCATGCCTTCTAGGGTTGAGGATGTGTGGTTGCTCCTTCATGTTGGGTTGTGGATTCTTGAATTTCGGGATAATTGAGCCCCAACCCAAATTCAATTGAGGATGATCCCACTGAGGTTAGAAGTTATATCTAGGGATTAGAGATTCTCATTTACATAACTAACAACCAAATTCATGTAATAGGATGGGTGGAGGATATGCTAAAATGGGGGGGGGGTGAAGGGGTCAACCACCCATCTTCTGAGGAATGGGATGACTATTTCAATCCTAGGGATGTAAGTTATCCTTATAAAATTTCCCATTTTGTTCTTGATTTATTTTTTTGAACAAAGTGTGGTTACAGAGAGAAGGTTCACCCTGATTTGCAATAGGAAAAGGGGAAATCATCCAAGATCCCATCCCTAGAGTATGGCCTGACTGGCACTCCAATCGGAACTAATAAATCATCTCTTGAGATGGTAGATCTACCTATGAAAAAAAATGATGGAGATTGAGATAGAAGGAGAATCTCTTCTGACCCATCTGATAACTATCTTTAAGGAGGCATATTCTATATTACTTCCATCAAAACATAATGAACAATAAAGAATTAAGGCCTTGGCTAAACACCTTTAGAGGGATGTTAAGTTCTCATGATATATTTTATTTTAAATTTAGAATAAATTTTGAATCATGTATGTGGTTGTAGAATATTTTTCTCTCTCCTATATCAATGGAATTAGAGATAAGACTTCGAGAACTGAAGAGTTTCTTCTGTACAAGATGTAGATATCTAATGGTGAGTCATATCCTTTGGTAGGATAAGTGTCGAAGGTTTTGGACACACTATCTAATTATTTTGATACTCCTTCCACTTTATAGTGGGAGTATGATTCTAGTAATGATAAATATACATAATAAGGTTTCATAATTAGACTATTGAATTTTATTCCTTATGATATTTAAAATTAATCTCATACAACATAGGAACCTACTGTGACTAATACTGAACCTGTGACTATCCCCAAGGAAGTTGTTAAGGATCTCAGGTCATCATAGGAGGGAGTTGTGTTGGGTATAGAGTCCAAAGTTTCGGGCATCCCCATGGGTGAGACTACCCTGGGGCTTGGTGCATTAATTATTTCCATGGGAAATAATGACATGACATTTGAAAACATGTTGGAACATATTAATCTTGCCACATATTTTGAAGATATTAAGGAATTTAATTGTTAATTGAATGGTATTTAGTTTATATTTATGTGAAACCAATTTCTATGCCCGATTTTTTAAACATGGATGATCAAATTGTGCATCTTTATCTATAGATAACATTTCATCAGAAATGTTCCAATAAGGTGTCTAGGTCCATCCTTCTCCTACTAATAAAGGAGCACCGACTCAAGGGTATCCTAAATAATGGATTCTCTATGAGACTTTCTTTGAGAACGCTGGGTAGAATCAATAAAATTCTCCCCCATCAAGAGATTCCAGATCAAACTGCTATGGTTGGAAATTTTAGGGAGAAATCCACCAAAGATGTTAACTCATCACAAGATGGGTGTCACCAACTACTTTCATCACCCTATAATTTTTACATTTTCTATACTTATGAGGACTACAATAAGCTTTATCCATTTTCTAGCACCACCAACTTCTACCACCATGTATTTGGGAGGAGATTCCATTCCAATTCATCCCATATCAGAAAGAAAAGATGTTACTATCCAAGAGGGATTAGAGTAGGTTTTCTAATTGATTCCACTGATCCTAGAATACATTTATCCCTCTGAAAGTGTCTATAAGTCAAAATTGGTTGTACAAAATAACCTTAAAATCATAAGTTTTATTTTCAGGAGGGACATCTGAAAGATATTTCTGGAGAACCCTTTCGAATACTTTTATTCATGAATTTAACAACCCCCATTCCTATTTGACATACTGGGATATGTTATATTTTATTACCACATTATTCATATTTTTGAGAAGGAGATCATTCATAGATGTGAGAGAAAACATGAGCTACACCGAAACCTCATTAAAGAAAAACTATATAGTAGCATTGATGATCCCTAGAATTAATTATCCTTTGTGGAGGCTAACAACACCATGAAATTTATGGAATGTTGAAAAAAAAGTAATGAGAGGACCATTCAAATATATTTCATTCTGTTGGAACTATATTTCACCCAAGGGGAGCTTGTAAATTTTTTTCAATTATTAGAAGGAGCTTAAACTAAGGGGTAAAATGTAATTGAAAATGCAGTGAAGGAACATTTACTTGATTAAAAGATTTAGGCTATCAAGTTGGTTGAGCTTTGACAGGATACCGATGGGGTTCATGAGTCCATTCAACAAATAGAGAGTTATGTTGATGGTCTTTTGTAATGTATAATTGAGAGAGTACCTATTGAGGATACTCCAATGATTTTTTATCTCATAAATGAAAATGATTTTTCTTCTAATCATCTATTTCTTCATCCATGTTTTCTCATTGTGATTATAACATAACATTGATGTTATTTTTCCTAGATTAACATATTTTCATTAATTATTCATAAAAAAGTGATTGTGATGAAAAAAATGCTCTATTTTTTGCTTAGTCCATACGGACTTGAGAGTTTAGTTCGACTATATCTAGGTTCATATGAACAAACCCACAAAATTTTCATCAATTTTGTCATTGCCCTAATTTTTTCTTAATTATAATATAAAAAAACTTTTTGCGTGAAACTTGGATTTTTCTTAGGCTACCCTTCATGGGTTTTCAACCGGAAAAGTTTTTCTCCTTTTATTATTTCATTTCTAAATTCTTCACTAAACCATAATAAACATAGGTCTAGCGATCCGAGACATGAATATTATCTAGGTATCCCTTTACAAGGTTTTGACCTTGCTAGTACTATGTCTATTTTTTTGGCAATTTAAAGTCATGCAAGATGAACTAAAAAAGAATGGTGTTTAGGTAAAACTCCTTTGACTAATAATTTTGGAATGAAGACCCAAAAAAGGTGTGTTATCCAAGAATTTCATAAAATTATTTAGTATATAGAAGGGAATATTGAGTCATGATTTTGTGATTCTTGGATCTAAAACAAAATACAAGACAAGTATGTGAGGAACAACCACAGACCGATTTTGGAAAGTAGTCTCCAAGATGATATTGTTGGGGAAATTAGGAATATGGGAGGTATATTATGAGAGATAATATTAAACCAATTTAAAAATCTATTTTTTGGGTGAATATATGAAAATAAAATCTATGGTGTGTTACAACATAGTCAGATAACAACAACCTCTAGGTAAGAGGCACTGAAATTTCGCAGGAGACTTTTGCAAATCCAATCACTGTATGACACTACATAGTAATAATAGAGGTATCCTTAGTAATTTTGAAATTATATAATCACTAGATTGTATGTTTTTGATGATTTTTATTTCTTTATACCACTTAGGGTGAATCATCAAGGGATGGTTTCTAAAAATGAATTGAATTTCTATATTGGCATTGTCTCGGAATGGGAAACTCCTCCTGCACGAATTTAGTTTTTGTGGAGGATGGTATATTATTTTAAATGATTATTGTAGGGGTGGGAATTATCCTCTATGAAAAGGGTTGAGACATTTTTATGTTTAATATTATGTGACCAAGACATGGACTGTGTAGTTTAACATTTTAATGAAAGGATACTATTGTAGAATTGAACATATTTTGACTGGGAAATTATGATATACAGTTTAAAGTCACACAACATAGAAATTAGAGTCTACAATTTTAGGTATGTTTAGTTTTTACCAAAATATTAATATTTTTCCATTGTGTGGTGATCGTATTGGGAATTTTCCACTATCTCTTGGTGTGAAGGGAAGAAAATTGTAAGTTCTAATCTGGGGGATTTCGAATCCAAGAAACGTGATTGTAAAAGTTTGAAAGAAAGCATAATATATTTGGGGATTATGGATATATAATAGGCTTCTCCTAAATATGTATATTCTACTAGTTGAAAACCCCCTTTCTGGGATCTTTATGAAAATCCAATGGTTCCATGTTACAACATATTCAAACAATGAAATTCTCTAATTGATAGAGCCTGAAATTTGGTGGGAAACTTATGAAACTCCAACTGTGGCATGTTATAGAATAGTCAAGACAGAGGCTTCTTCTAGTATCCTACCTTTAATTGTCTATAAATGATGAAATATTATGGAGATCTAGTACTTCCTCGATAGGGATTTTGGTTTGTGGAAGGAAAATTCCTGAATATAGAGGGAGCATTTCAATACCAAAATCACCAATGAATAGATAAAAATATTTTCTTATGTAGGTGTGACTTGTATACAGGGAGGGATTTTTTTTACTTATGGATAGGAAAAATATGTAGGATTTGGGAATTATTGAATATCTCAATGGAATGAGAATCAAGACATGCATTGTTCATAGGAGATCATGTAGTTTAACATCATGACACAAGGATTATATAGTGTCTGGTACTTTTGGGTATTATGACTAGGACACAAATATTTAGGAAATGGTGAATGGTAGGGGGGATAGCTGGCTAAGGGTTTCTAGTGTACTGCATATGTGAGGGAGGAAAAAGATAAACCAAAATTGTGAGGTTTCTTTGGTCAGAAGAGGTGACATTAGATGAAGAAGTTTTTGGGGGCATATGGAGTTATAAAAAGATTATCCTAAATATGAATGTGCCACTGGTTGAGGAACCCATTTAATGGGAGACTCTATGAAAAGCTGACTTGGGCATGTTATAAAATATCCAAACAATGATATCCTATGGTTGAAATGAATGTTTGTTGGACAAATTTATGAAAAGTTGACTGGGGTGTGTTATAGTATAGTCAGAAAAATGGTGTACAAATGTATCGTACATTCTATTACAAATATCTAGAGAAATATTATAATGATCTATAATTATCTACAATTAGGAGTATGATGCTTGGAAGAAATGTTTATTTGTATAACAGAAGCATTTGGATTGGCATTGGCCATAAAGAGTCCCTTTTCATATAACAAATTTGTATGTTGGAGGGTACATCTTTGTTTCCCTGATGGACTCCCAAACGAAGGAACCCAAATTTGGCCCATAGAAGAGGGGGATTTTTTCTTAACTATATGGTTGGACCAATTAAATAAATCTCAAGAATCACTATGTATCCCACTAAAATGAGAATCAAACCACTCCAAGTTCTAGTGGGTTGGTGGGAGATCAATACCAAAGATAATGGTCCTATTAGGTGAGATCTACAATTATGTGCAGTTTTAGGTCATGCAAGGGGCATCAACCATGTAGTATTATGTCATACAGAGAGGAAGATATGGTTTTCCTTTCATGGCCATGTATTTAGGATCATGATAAATATTTCATGCCCTAATATTCCTGTTCATGGGACCATACCTTACCAAAACCTCTAATATCATGTGAGCTATGCTCAAAGTGTGAAAAAATTGGAAAAGGTTTCCCTTAATATATAGAGGAAGTAAAGGAAAAAATAGGGGCATTTGGTATCATTTAGTGTCTTGACCAAGATATAGGATCGAGGCATCCCTGTGTATCTCATTAAAATATGAGAATCAAGCTATACGTGGTTCTGCAATTCCATGCATTCTAACATCATGTTGTGAGGAGGAAGGTGAATCAACATGAAAGAGGGGGCATGTTGTGGCTAGGCCCCAGAATGTAGATTTGGGTGTCACTACATATCCTATGATGGCATGAATCAAGCCACATGTAGTTATTGAAAAATGGTTTCCCCCGTCAATCATGTTTTGACATGGGAAGAAGGGGATAATTTTATTTTAAAGAATGATGGTTGGGCCAAATCAATGGGTTTTAGATGTCACTATATATCTCATTTATATATTAGAATCAAGACACATGTAGGTCTGGAAGCTTTCTTGTGTAGGTATATCCCATAAATAAGAAGGGGGAATTTTATTTTACTACGACTGGACCCATGGTTAGAGATTGATGTTTCGATACATATCTAATTGGAATGAGAATCAAGCCACTTGTAGTTCTTGAAAAAATGTGTGGTCGGGCACTAAACATGAAGACTGTGATGCACACAAACACAGATCAAAATGTTACATTGTTTTACATTATTCAATAGGGACATGAACCATGTAGTTTTATGTCATGTGGAAAGAAAGTTGTTATATAGTTTAGAATCTTGTGGATATGATGTTGGTATATGTAGTTTAAAATCCTATAGCTCAAAATATGATGCCTTGTAGTTTTGGGTCATATGACTAGGGATATATAGTGTTCCTTTTAAGGTTGTGCATATAGGACCATGATGCTATGTAGTTTAACTTTATACCGCAAGTACTTTGGTTTATGTAGTTTATCGTCTTACAAATTGGACGACATGTCATGATTTTAAGATCATGTGGAAAAAGACTGGCTATATAGTTTAACATCATTCAACTGAGACATATCACCCTTTTTCATATGATGTAATTTTAGAAAAACCATGCACTAGTTGGGGTCGTAATGAGCTCTCCATCCATCCAGATCAACAAATATGCTTTGTTATAGTGGACCTTTCATATAGAATAAGTTCACTCCCACATTTACTCAAACATTGGGGGCTTCATTCCCGATATTGTTAGAGTTTTGAGGACCAATATGAGTTCTCCATGGTGGAATGAGCGGAGGTAGACATTATTTTAGAAATATCATAAATTTTGATTATGATTGACCTCCAAATGATTTGTGGTGCTCAGTATTCTCTCATAATGTTTCTCTAGTTCATCAAATTGTTTCTGTGTTTACCCATCCATGGATAAGTGATCACATATTCCAATGTGGAGCAATGTCCATTGGACCTCAATGGGAAGGACCAATTCTATTTCGTATATAATTGAATACAAGTTCACCCTTGTAGTGGTATGCGTTATAGTCTGGTATGCCCATAAGGCCTGAAAACGATTATCTGGTCAAGACTTTTTATATTAATAAACTATATTTTAGAGTATCTTTTATGGGGTTTTAAGGCTTATATTTTTCTATTAGCTACTACATGATAGCTGGACGAGTGGTTGGATTTGATATTATAATCATGGTACAAATTTTCGAACTCCACAGAATATAAATTTATTTCATTTTACATCATTAATTTATGATGGATACTGAATATGATAATGATTTTTTCCTTCATAACGATGTCAATAATTTTATACCTTCGTTCTTTGGGGGTATTGCCTCAACCCATTTGGGGAATAAATCGGTATCAGTTAATAGGTATTTGAACTACTTGGTTATAGCTAGGTGGTATAGTCCCACAACATCCATCCCATATATGGAAATGGACAAGATTATGTGATTGTATGAAGAAACTCTAGGGGTTGATGGATAATATTTTCAGGCTCTTGGTATGAATGACATTTCTTGGTAAATTCTATGCAATTCTATATCATAGTCGGCCATTAATACTCATGTATCTGAATTTGATGAGAAATATTGAACCCAAAGTAGTGGGTTCCACAGTATCTTGAGTGTAATTTATTCATGATGGAGAAAGTCTCTTATTCATCAATGCATCTGAGAATTAATCCGTAAAATACTCCCTTATAAAGGAAATTTTGGAGAATTTTGTTATCATAAAGTGTGAATTTGGTTGTTCACCATCATATTTTCTCTCTCACAGATTTTTCGAACGGAAGTAATCCATTATGTAGGTATTCCATGATGGGTATAATCCAACTAGTGGTAGGACCATATGGGTCTGGGATATGGATGATTTCATTGATCTCTTCCATGTTGACATAAGCAAAAGGAGGGACTATTCGGTGATGTGAAATATTGATGAAGGTTTCATCCTAGTTCAAGTATAAAAAAATCGTGGTTGCCTTTTCTAATGAATATTCCAAAGAATTTTTTGATCATGGGATGTAGATCAATATTGTAACTAAGGAAAATTCTTCCATTAACCCTCAAATGTAGTTAATCACGGGGATTAACACTTTTTTTCTAATTGAATAATCACCATTGATCTGTTTTATTACCAACTTTGAATTGAATTTCACATACTAGTGGTCCATTGGTATTTAAATATCCTATTCTATGGCTTCAATAGTGGAATGATATTCTTTCTCATTGTTAATACAACCTTATGACAACATTAAGAAGTAAGAAAAAGATTCATTTCCTGGAGAAATGATTACGACTCCCAAATTGACTTTGTTGAACTTGGGGTATTCCATTCTCTTCCCCATTGGGCATCTAGATGCACCATTAAAATACAATTCCCACATTTTGGGGCCTTCTTGAATAGAAAATATATACTCATTTAAAAATTAAATATTTAATGATTTTTTTACTGATGAGTGTTAGGAAAGAGAATATTCTAAAGCTTAGACTTTCACTAATTTCTGAGGCACAAACTGTATATCAGATTCCTATATGATAACCTTACACCAATTAAAAAATCTTGTCAGCATTGAATGGATAAGGATATATTTGAGCAGGTTATTATTGGAGACCAAAAGGGCCTCAGGGTTCTACGATTAGTGCCTCTGTTTTTGAATAGTGATGATTAAATCCAGACCTCTCTTATAGATATTTGAATAATGAGTCTCATTGTCAAGAATGGTTATAATGATATAATAAAGGATGTTTTCATTCCTAATGTCTTTATTTTGTGGAAATAAAGAGCCTAGTTATCACTGTAGGTCCATCATTTATATAATTAGTGTTTTTACCTCAATGGGAAGCATTATAATTATAGGTCTCAAGGGCTATTCTTGTGGTTTTAAAATGCTTCTTGACTATCCCTAGTCCGTTGATAAGTGACCCCATTATTATTTAACTAGGTGATGGGAAAAAAATTTCTTAAGAGGTTATCTATAAATATCTCTATGTAGGCCAGGTGTTCTTGAAGTCCTCAAACTATTTATGGTTTTAAGGAGGTGACACACTAAGGATACCTATTTTATTCTCAAGGTCGACTTTGATTCCATGATGGTGAACAAAAAATCTAATAAACTTTCATAAGGTTACCCTAAAGGATCATTTCAATGGGTTTATATTCAGAATATGCTATCGTAGTTTTCCAAATATGGTCTCATGTTCATCTAGGTGGCTAAATAGATTTTGTGAATTAATCTCAAGATCATCAACATAGAATTCAAAAAATATTCCCATGAAGGGTTTTAAGATGTGGTGCATGGCATGTTGTGACAACATTCTTCAAGCCAATGGGAATTTATTGAAAGAAAAACACTCTATGTGGGACTTAAAGTTGGTGTATTACACATCTCATGGGGACATATGAATTTGGATTTACACTAAATAGTCATCCATGAAAGAGATGTATTGTTAACATGCTGTTTCATCAATCAGTAGCCATGCAATCTGAACAGATAAGTTATCTTTTGGAAAGTATTGGTTCTGATCTCTGAAGTCAATGAAGACCCTGATTTTCCTATTATTCATCATTATCGAGACAATTTTATCCATCCATTTTTAGATAATTAACCTCCCAAATAAAGTATTCCTTGATGATATTTTCCACTTTAGTTTTAATTTTGGAGGTGGGATTCAGGTGTGTCCTTATGGGTGTATGTTTGTATCCCTGATGGATTTCGGGAAATCCTAAGTGATGGGTGGCCAAATTAGTATCATTTACTAGAATTTATTTTTAATTCCAAGATTATATATCCTAGTGTTGTTATTGGAAGGATGTTGTTGAGGTGAAAAATAACCCAGTCATGTGGGTTGTGGCTATTCCTATTCCACTTCCACAATTCTTCGATCTTGGTTTGTTAACATCAAACTTTGTTTTAAGAAATCCCCCAACCCAGTGGGATGTAGTGTCTCCTTTATTTTTATTGCTACTTATATCATGGATTCTTTCCTAATTTTACAAAGTCATGTTCGAACATGAGTTGGGAGCATCAATTAATTTTCAATAGAACAATATTTTTCTGAAGACCATTGTGAAATCTATGACAGTTTTTCTATTTGGGAACTAACTTCCCTTAAGTGAGAGGATTGATTAATATTTTAATATACCTAATGAAATAGTATGTTAATGGATTACTCTCTTATAACATGATGTAAATTATAATCATTCAAGTCCTTATTTTTTATATCATATCATATGTTGGGTACAAATTTTGTTTGTTATAGCCAACCTCAATATATGACATTGTAAGATTTCATATTTGGTTGGAATTGTTGATTAGGGAGAATGGTGAAATTAAATGCTTCTTGTTCACCCCAACCCATGATATGAACACTGTATGGGGTATCATTTATTATATGACACAATTATTTTAACGTGATGAGGCATGAACACTGATTGGATCCCTTTTATTTCTCCAATTTTAGATGTCATGCAACCAGGAAATCTTCAATGAAAATTTGGTACAACATCCCTTCTATTAACTTGATGTGATATTGATACTCATCATTGGGAAATAATTTATCTCTTATGTGATGAATAGTGTTCCATATATTTAGGTGACTTCCATGCACACAATCTTCTGACAATGCATTTGAAATTTGGAACTAAAAAGTGGCAAATGGACAGAATATAATTGGAACATCTTCTTTATCCAATTGTTTCCTGATGTTCAATGTGTATTATTTCTCCCTCACTAGATTATCCTTGACCTAGTCCGAACAATGTGGATTCTTCCCTATAGCCTTATAATGAATGGAAATATTTTCAGAAACTTCCGTTTTTATGTTGGAAGGGAAACAATACAAGGGTGGTTCAGAGAATGACCGTCACCTTGGGTTGTCTTATATCTGATAAATGATTCCACTTTTCAACAATAAGGCATAAAATATGATTGGAATTTATTTCTCAAGTGCCTCATTATAGGAGTTCTTTCTCATTATTAAATTTTCATATGAAGTACCCTTTTGAAGAAGTGAAACACTACTATGGAAAGTACTTTTGTAGAGAATTTAAATGTGGGGAGGACTACCATTATGGCTTGGAATGTGGTTAAAAGGATATTTAATATGGAATATACCCTAGATAGGACCTTCAAGGTAGATGATATAAAGGGTAATACCTTCTTTTTGTTTGATATTTTGGCTATATGGAGGGATACTATGAATCTTATCCAGAGATAGAATCCCGAGATCAGTCAAATTATCTATATGAATCAAGACTTCTTGGTGAAGTGTTTGGGAGGAACTAGGAATTACTACTACTATCCTCAAAATTTGTCAATAGGTGATTAAGATATTGATATTCCATAGATAATTTCTACGAGATTCATGAAAACCAGCATTAAGAAGAGTGGGATCATAGGTCATCTATTCATTTTATAGTAGTCTATGGTGAGGATTGTTTTGGAAAACATCTTGTGATAAACTGGGTAAAATTGATGGGGAAATTAGATTTCAGGTAAGGAAGATTGTTCGACTGGCTGTTATGTTGCTTCTAGAATTTTCTAGCATGATCCTAAAATTTCAGCAGGGGTTTGTGCCTACCTTAGAGTGACTATTGGAATAGTCTAATCACCTCTAAATGGAACATGGGTAAGGACAGATCTAGTTGTTTGTATATCATTAGGGTTTTCCCCATAACCCCACTAGATGAGATAATTTTTATTTTTCTAATGTAGAGTGACTTGTTTATGAGTCTCACCATTTGTGCAGATGGAGCTATAAATTTTCCCCCTTCCACTGTTGTCAGTAGTAAGACATCACATTAGGTCTGTAGGATGTGGGTAGGAATTTGTTCATGTCCTTTCAAAATTTTCATAATTATCTTGGTGACATCATTGGATGGAATGAGGATATATGCACACTATGTAGTTGGATTAGTGATATATACAGAATTATGTCCTCTAATTCATGACAGTGTGTACTGGAAGTACTCAGGTGTTGGGGAATATATTAGGGTCTCCCCCTATTCCTCACTGAGAATTTCAGAATGACTTATCTATGTTCTTCTAGATGATACTGTTTTTTGGATTGGTAAATTCATGCAGGTTCAAGTGCCTTCTCACAGATTACTATCAGATTAAGGTGATGGGATTCTGTAGACACTATAAGAATAGTATGTCGGAAGGTTTAGTTGATATGGGTATTTTTTTATTTTTTCTTTTTGTGTTACACTGTATTTGGTTGGTGAGATTCTCTAGATGCTTCCAGATGATTCTTTAGGAGGGATTGATCAGTGTAGGTAGGTGTATGTTTATGCTCACCATTTTCTGCAAAATGTGATTAGCGGGATTCTCTGGATGGGATAAACGTGTGTCCCTATTCCTTACTGATAGGATGATGCCTCCAATGGGATATCTTTCATTCTTAGGCCTGGATGACCCGGGATAGACTACCGATGATGGAACCCACATCATGATGGGGGTTCATTTTCCTTCATTTTTGGCGGTGGTGACTACTAGTATGAGCCCTTTAGAATCAATCATATCTCATATGGGTGAGGTCCTTGGTGGCCTCATGATCCAACACCCTAAAAAAAATGGAGCAACTGACTGTTGTGTTATGAGGATAAAATCTAAAAATGACTATACATATATATGGATTATATTTAATTTTGGACAATCGATCGTCATTGAGATGAAGACTAGTGGGGATTTGGGATCTATAGGGATAATAAGGGTGCCTCCACAGTTGATATGGTACTATTATAAAAATACTCTTAAAACAGGGTGTTTGAGACCCAGTATTGAAGACAATAGGTTAACAACGACATACTCTTCTTGGACAGGGATCCATCATGAATATCCAAGGCATATGGCTGTGAGAGTTGATGTGACACCATTTTAGATTGAAGGGAGATCTTTTTGAAAGTTACTGAAATATGGGGGGGGGGGAAGAAACAAAAAAACCTCTTCAAAGAAACATCTTAATAAATAAACACATTCATGATAGATTTTATTGTCTAGAAATCTTCCATTTTGAGAGAAAAAGGGTCCTGAAATGTGATTGACACTGTTATATTGGTTAATTATTCACATTGAGTTTACCAATTTTTTTTATTTCTGATGAAAATATGGCACCAAGTGATTGATGATGGCGGTTTTAATTTGCTACAATCATTTACATCATTTTTATCATTTTTAACAACTTCCAACTGGTTTCATTTGGGGATCTTGAAACACCCAACAATTATTTTATTCTTTCCTCCTTTTTAAATGTAAGAAGTTATTAGGAAATGGTATAAAAATGCTTACAGACATGAATTTGTTGAGAGTATGGAAGTTCAGTCTTATCAAATCATTTTGGGGGGAATTATTTCATACTCTGGTAATCCCCTATTGATTTAAGACATGTCCACGAATCCTTCATTAATTTCTATGTATAACATGATCCACCCTTGAATTTACAATCTCTTTTTAGCATGTATGAGAATTAGAATCATCTCTATGTATCCTAGGTTCTTAATCAATTAATATATTCATATTTATCTAAGGTTATCCATAAATATATCCCTTTTATGAATGGATTGGTGATTATTATTTTTGTTTATTATTATGATTTTGGTTTTGAACCACACAATTGGCCCTTTGGAGTGTATCATCATCTAGGGTGATTAGAGTTATTTTGATGTCGAGATCTAACCCATGATACAGGATTCCTACATGTCCTCATGAAAGGAATTAGAACCCATGTATTTTGGTTCCAGTCAATGGGGAACATCATACCTTTTATGGCCATGTGATAAGGTCAAAATCAATCAGTTTATCATCATGGAGAAAATACGTCTAGGTGAAAAGTGCCTTGTCAAATTTTGGTGTGGGACTGATTTTGAGGTGGACCATGTAACCTGGAATGGGTATGGGTTCCAAGGTCATATATGACCCTGATGGTAATGTGGACCAATTAGAATTAGGGTTTATTTGGTATTTTAGGTTTGGACCTTAGAGAGTCTTCTTATGTATACCATTTTGACGGGAATCAAAGCCCACATAGTTCAGTTGTGAGGAACCCTAACTTTGGAGACCCTGTGAATTTTGTCTCATACAGGAATATGGACCTTTGAGAAGATTTAGTTGGGTGTTACAAATGTGAGTATATAAGTGTTCTTGGTTGAGGCTTATACTTAGGAGGATTCCTAGGACTGATTATTGGGGACTACACTTGGAATGATGCCCAAAGTTTTGATATTATGTATATTTCATGAAAACCACTAACCCCTAATACCACATGATTCATTCTCAATTTTAGAAGTTAGAGGAAGTTATAGATTTGGTAAATCACATAAAATTACTTTTCCATTGGTGGATAGATACTAGAACCCAAAGGGAAAGGGAGAGGGCTTTGAATATGGTCATATCCTCTTTTATTTTGGTAACTAGGATAGTCACATCTGATGATACATCTTTATATGACCTAAGTAGTAGAATATGAGAATCCTTTTCATCTCTAGAAAGAAATACTATAGGTTTACTATAAGATGGATTCCTTATGGTTGGATACATGTCCTTGAGGACCCAAACCTATGGAATCCCTCTGAATGAAGGTAAGGGGAAGATCTAGAAAAAGATTCTCTACCAATTTTTTTGATTGTGTGATTTCTAAGATCATAGATAACCTCTAAGACCATGTGAGACATGCTCTAATTTGAGAAATATATGGAAAGAGAAGATTCAGAAAACCACATGATCCTTCTCCCACTAGTGGAAGAGGATATGGCTTTAAAAGAAGAAGAAAGGGATTTGGTGTCCCCCTTCCCTCCCATCATTGTATCCTAGATACTCATGTCCGAATACCCATATGGATCTACCCTATGGGCCTAGAGAAAGATGATGGGATAAAGAATGAGGGGTCCTGGAAAAAATGATAGTGGGTTACTATAGGAGGGATGCCCTAAAACTCATTCCTAGTAAGAGAGGGGGATAATGAACTACACCTCAAAGGGGAATGAAAGTGTGATCCTCACCCTCTCTACTAGAACAGAAGGTCCCTGGTCTTAGAGATGACGAGGGAAGGGAAAAGTCCAAGCCCTCATGATTGAAACCGGTAGATCCCTTTCACTACCCCCATGGTTGGGGCCCTTGTGACCAAAGGAATAAATATCCACATGCACCCTAAGGACCCTACCCATTAGATACAGCAAGTGAAAGGAATATATGACTCAAGGAATGCATATCAAAATTAGATACACATTGGTGTTCCTCTTACCATGGGGTTTCATGTAATGAGTCTTTGGTGGAGTTTTCAATTTTGTTCCTCTACGAAGAGGAATCTAAAGGAAGAGGATACATGTAATTAGTGAATTGAAATAGTGATTGAGATGTTTCTTACATAGGTTAATGCTGAACAAACCAAGGATGCATCATATAGGCTATACATAGGCAGACTGTAAGTGTTTTATGTACATAAGTCTTCATGGGATAAGGGTGTTTTGGCGAAAGACCACCTAGGGAACAACACTTGCGGGAGGATCTTCTCTAGTACTCAAGGGTATCCTCAAGTGTCCTTGGAAGGATCTCACGCATGCCTCGAGTTTGGTAAGGGGCCTTCGTACTAGTGTTTGTTAACTAGGGAGAAAGGTTTCCTCATATAGTTTTCTTGTATTTTAGATCCTGTAAGGACTTTAATTACACTATCCTCCTTTATTGCCTCTTCTATTTTGTTTTAGAGAGCTAATCGAAAGTTTTATGAGGTCCTAGGTGAAGAAACAGTGCAATCATATCTTCAAGGTTTATTTAGGATTTTCATCAAGAAAATATGGATCCCCAGGGTCCTATTTATAGGAAAATATAGGACCTTGGGTGAAGGTTTTGCCTCACACATGTATGTCACATAAGTTCCCTACATATTTTAAGTAGGTGAATTAGTTTTTTGGGCCTAAACAATATCTCTATACATGTAGGTCAACCTTATGCACCAACGCTGTTCAGGGGGACCAACACGAAGGGATTTGGAGAAGGATGAAACCCTTTTCATTTTATGTTTCTCTACATTTTCTTCTCCTTAAGGTATTTTTCATTAATCACTTTTCATCCATTTATGAAACAGAGTTCTAATAGAAATATTCACATAAGAAATCCTTTTTATACTTATCATTCTTAATATCTTACTTGATAACTAGGGTAATGGAAACATAAGAAATGGGAAAGATCAAATTCCTTGTAAGGGTAAACATGGAAGATATAAATTGAAGATCATAAGCAGACATAATATGATCATGTGTGTATACGTGTAACACCCTAAGGATTTATAAATAAATGTATGAAACATTGAGTCTCCAAAAAACACCACTTTTTTGTAACCTAGACAGTAAAATATAATTTTTCCACCTCTGTAATTTGAATTTTGAAAAACTAACATACACGGTTTTGTTCAGTATGATATTTAGAGTCTAATAAGACAAAATTATTTTTTTTTGTGAACAGTAATATACCCTTATGAATAGTATTATTAATTTTAATATGACCCTTATGAATAGTAAATCATTTTTTTGTCTTAATGTTATTATATAATGAGATCTTGATTAAGTTTTCAAAGTGATACAAAATAAATTATTGTTTTAAAATTTTTATTTTGCGAATAAATTATGATTTTATTTAAAAATTAAATTAATCATATTTATAAAATTATTTTCAAATAATGGAGTTTATTTTTGAATTTTACACATCGAAAAATGGTTAGGGTTAATTTTTGATATTTTTCTGAAATACTCGAATTTTTGATGAATAGTAAAATATAGTAATTTACCATATATATACATTATCAGTTAAATTCACTTTCATAGAATAATGTATGATGTAAGAAAACTTGGTTCAAAATAAAATACACTTATTGATATTATGGGTCACATGAATCAACACTATTGATTTTCTTGATTGAGATAATAAAATAATGAATAAGATATTCACAAATCACACCTCTCCACCACTGTAAACCCCTCACCCTCTCTTCTCTTCACACCTCTCAAGCCTTTTTAATAGTCTAAATTCTTCTCAAATATTATCCAAACCTCCTCCCCCAAGTCTAGAATCCCTTGGTATCATAGAAAGAAAAAAAAACTCTCCCCAAAAGAGGCTCTCAAGGAAGATTACTACAAGAGGTAAATTCCACTTTTCATTTCTTTTATTTCAAGTTCCTTTATTTTCTTTTTTTTCCTCGCCTCCTATCATACAAATGTTATGATAACTAAATTACCTTACATGTACTGAAATTGTTTTATGATAATGGAATAATTCATCATCATCTCTCCTTTCCCCTTCTTTGATATTAGAAATAAAAACGCCATCTGAGATGTGTTAATTTATCACATTCAAAGACGGTGAGTTTTCAATTTCTATTACCATATTAAATTATGGTTATGAAACCATTTTTATGGTTGAAAAATACTATAATATATGTATTATAACTTATTTAATGTTCTTTAATCCTTTTTTACACATTATATTAATTTATAAATCAAAATGAGTTTGTTGGGATCAAAAAACCACCAATTAACCCAAAAAATTGTCATTAATGTTTTATATAATGATTCATCTTCACTCCCAATAACCAAACAAATTTTATAACCTTGTAAAATTTTGGTAGTTCAATAATAATATAAAACTTCTATTTCATTCAACCATTCTCATTCTACATGTTTATCAATATATGAATATAAGTAAATGGATCATGAAAACCAATAAAGAAAACGCTTCCAAACAGTGAAATTGAATCTCTTAACCCATCAAAAGGCCATGAATGAACCTAATAATATTATACAAAATCAATAAAATGTAGTGGAGGTTATGTAACAATTAATTTTTTAACCTAAATTTTATTATTCAGGTCATTAATATCAAGCGAGGAACACTTTGGGAGTTAAGGTAAGGGGTTTCCTCATATCACTACCATTTTTATGAGATATTACTTATTCCCAACAATTACTTGTGTATAGTGTATGCATACTGAAAATTGATGTATAATATCATGAATATATTTATTTTTATGGTATTCAATGTATTATTTTAAGATAATTAATTTTGGGTTATACGAATCGATTTATTACAAAGTGGTAAGGGTTTTCTTCTGAACCACCCTTTTCATTCGGGTTACTCTCATTCTATACTTACCTCAGTCAAATTTTTAATTATTCATATTTAGCACTCATAAATTATATTTAAATTTTCTACATATTTTTACTAATAATAATCCTACTTTAATTTATGGGGATTTATACGTTTTAAAAGGATCTTTCAAAATTTCATCCCGATAAACAATCCCATTTAAATTGAACTTCTTGAATTCTTACCCATTTTTAAGTGCACACCAGAATATGTTTTAAGCCACCATTATTTTTATAAAAACACTCATTTTATCATGAAAAATTATCTTGGTTAATTTCCTGTTTAATAGAACAATCATGCCTCGCCTGGATGCTCCAGAGCTCTCAGCTTGTCTCCTAGGGTTTCAGATTTCCCAAGCGGTGATGGTTCCACCATGCCGCTCCTATGAGGTCATTCTTCTATCTCATTCTCCATGGAATGCACTCTATCTTATATTTTCTTTCTCCATCACTTTATTCTCCATAATCTATGAGGGATCTATACTATTCTCATTGTCCATCTCTTTGCGCTCTGCTCTTGGATTCCCTAGCTTCTATCTAGTTCAGATTTTTAGCAAGGGAATCACTGAGGGTTTGGAAAAGTGGTTTGGCGGAAGATAGATTTCCAGGTGTTAAAAGAGATAGTTTTTCTTCCTAGGGTTTCAATACCAGATTTCTTTTCTGGGATTTTCCTACTTTCAATTTTTTTTGTTCATGTTTTTCAATGGTTTCTGATCTCCTTTTAAGTTCATATTAGGATTTCAATCTAGTTTTCCTCTTCCTGGTTCCATAGTGGCTAATGGGTGTGATCCTGTTTCTGTTCGGTGTTCTGATGGAGATGTAGTTTATGTTTTATTGGTAATGGTTTTCCAATGTTTTTATGGTGCTTCAGAGGGTTTTTTATTGGCCGTGGCTTGTTATGGATGTCCTGGACACTCGTACTCCTCTCTGGCCTCCATATCCACTAATACCTTCCAAGTCGGTTGGATGTGGTGGTTCCTTAGAGGTATTTGGGTTTTTTTATGAATCGTGGTGGTGGGGGGGGGGGTGTCTAGGTATCTTGGCCACTTTTAAGGTGATGGAGTGAACTGATTTTGGTTGGGGGATTTTTGAACGACGACAACGATTATGGTGGTGGATCAGTGCTCATGACTGTCATGATGAGGGAGGTCATGTGAAACAGTGGTGATGGTGTTTGGTGCTAGTGGTGGACATCAGAGAACTTGACGAAAGTGAGAGATGATGTGTTCAAATGAGAACCGCAATGGTGATATTGATGATTGCATGATGTTTTGTGTTTCGAATATGGAAGAGACGATGGTCCTTTTTCCGTCGGTGATGGAGGATGGAAATGGAGATCCCCAACGATTTAGTTTGATGTGACTAGGAAGATGATTCATTCAGGGTTTCACTCAAGGTAGGGTGGTAAACTCAAGGTGACACAGGTACTAAGAATACTATTTGGTGATGCCTTGGTTTTTGAATTTAAATTTTATGGTTTTTGGATGACTATTGTGGCGGTAAGGTTTTTTAATTTTTAATTTTGTTAGCATTTTGAATTTTTAATTTTGTTTGCAGTGTGTTGATCATCATGTGGGGTATGTAAGGGTAGTTTGTGGAGGTTTTTTTTGTTCCCACTTTTCCAAAATGTGGCTTCTTAATAAAAAAACAGATTGTGGTGGTGGTTAAAGATTCTTAAGAACTCTTTTTACATGATTTCAATTCAGTGGGAATAAATTTATGCCTCAAATATAATTTAAATTTGCTATCATTTTATTTTCTAGTATATACATTTTAACAATCTTATTTCATGGAAAATAAAAATTATTTTCCAAAATAAATATTGTTTCAAAAGTAAAAAATATTTTTCTCATCTTTCATTAACTTTTATGTAATAAATTCTTTGTACAACACTAATTCCTTGAATGTGGTGTACGTAATTCCCTATGGTATATCATATCAAGAATATTTTTATTCTCATGATATTCTAAGGGATTATGATTTGAATGTTTCAAGGTTGAATGGGACACTTTTGAATGTTTAAGGATTATTTCCTCAAGGATTTTTCAGTGGTCTCATTTAAATGTATCTTCATCTACGTCAACATCCCTTGTAGAATATTATAATTAATTGAGGTCTATCTATTATGATATCATCTACAATATTTTTTTGAATCTTTTTTATTAGTTTTTCTATATATATTACATCTTGATACTATCCACAATTTTACTCCAAATGTTTAGTGTTTAGGCTAAATGATTGGGGAAAGTTATTTACATTTCAATTGTCAGTTTCAGTATGAATATATATGTTTATTATGTTCAACCCTTCAATATTATAAATGCATTGTATTTAGTATGTGATGGATGAGGGATGCTATATCCTCTCTATGTATCAGTAGGTCTCATGAGATAAATAGATACAGACTTTTCCGAGGCCTTTCCCATTTTTAGATATTATTTTGATCGAGGCCTTAATCATTTTTAGATGTATTGGTTGAGGCCTTAACAGTATGTTTTAGAATGTACAAAATGTGAATTTACCTCATTATGAAGCTATAAATTCATAATTAATGTGTTTATTCTACTAGTAGAATACCTCTGATTATGTTTAATTATATAAATATTTACTCAGATCATATTACTTCCATATTATGTTCATGTTAATTTTTAAAGGAATGTGTTTTCAATTATTCACCATGCCTAATGTTTATGTTATCATACGCTATAATGTTTAAACTTACTGAGAATCTGATCTCACCCCTTCTTATGTTTCATTTTTCCTAGGACATGAAGAGGTATACTATGATTGACTTGTTGGGATAATCTTAGAGTGGTGGATGTTCCCAATGGAATTTTTTTTACATTTTATGTTGTAATGTTGATCTTATGTATGTATTTGAATTTCCAAATCTACTAAACTATTTGTTCCTTTGGGATAAAACTTTCTTGTTAGCATGCCAATGTAATTAAATATTGCACCGGTTCTGCGAAACTGGGGTGGGGGTGTTGCAGTTGGTATTAGAGGAATTTTAGTGGAAAACATGAGAACTATATTTAGAAATAGTAGGTTGGAGAACAAACCCAAAGATATAATTTTAGGATAAGTATAAAAAAACATCCTAGAACTTTGGTAAGGAATATATTATGTGGATACTTCTAGAAAATACATTTTTTTGGATATTACAAGTGGACGTGGTTCTGGAACACATGTACCTAGGAGTAACAAATCTGACAAGGAATTTCGGGCTTGACCTGGGGTATCCTGGTATATGGGAACGGGCCTTACTACGCACCTGGTTTGATACTCCTAGATGATATTCTTAATATAATTCACATTTTCTTTACTCATCATTATAAAGGATTTATACCCCGAAACTAACCAAAGTATATGGTTCTAGGATTTACAAGGCATTAATTTATGTTTTATTTCAAGTTATATAGAGTTCATTATTTTATGAGCTAATATATTATATGTAATTGATTAGAAATGATTCCTAGAATAAGGAATGATAACTTAACCAATGCACATGATGCAAAGAGTAAGAAGGATCATATCTCTTATGGTCCTAATCCATCATTTCAAAATAAGATAGTCTCCCAAGTATCCTCATCATATGAGTAAATAATATCATGTGTTAACAAGATATGTAATGATTTTTATGAGTCCTATGTATTTAAAGAGAAGTAATAAATTAAGAGTATGGATTTGAAAAATATGGATAAAGGGAAGAAGGGAAATAAGGGTTTTCCCACATGTGAAAACTGTGGAAAGAATCACCCTTGTAAATTCTAGAATCAAATGGGAGTTTTTTATAAAAGTGGAGAAAAATGACACCAATTTCATGAATGAAAGGGAAATAAAAAGGTTTCAAATGTACAGTGATTAAACTGCAAAAAGATGGTACACTATGTGAATCAAAATCTCAAGCATCAAATAATATTCCCTAGATGATGTTATTGGATAATGAGCAAGTCATGATACTTCTACAGATGAAGTGGAATGATTAATATGCTTCATCAAGAATCATGTCATATGAATATTTTATCATAAACTTAATGGTTATAAGTATTATATAATATATAATGATTGTACTGGAATACTATTTCATTAAGTATTTGAGGTTGTATGTTGATTTTTACCAAGGATAAGTGACTCAGTAGAAAGTTAATATCCTGGGAATGAATATGGCTGAGGGAAAGACAAACCTAAATATATTCTTTATGATTAAGATAAGGATGAATAAATTATTGATTTGGATAAGTATTGACTACATCAAAAATGATTATTGACTTGTCGAAAAGTGTTGTATGCTATCATTTATGGAGTTTACAACATTTTTAGATATAAGGAATATATAAAATAGCATGTGTAAGGATGAATTCATGTTTCCAATAATGTTTTATAGTAATTTGAGTCATTACCATATTTTAATAGGACATATGATGAAGATAATCACATGTTTTCTACTTCATGTTGATTAAAGGCAAATAAGGTCGTAGATACATTGAGTAGGATAGATCATGGAGTTTTAAACAAGATAAAGATTTCCAAAGAGCCTGTGTACATGGATCTAGCAAAGATGGATATGGGAATGATTCTAATATATTGGGTCATGATCTTTTGGAAAGTTAAGAAATTTAAGAAATGGTTTAAGATGATCATTGTATGAGGTTTTAGAGCTTAATGTTACCACATGATGCAACCAGTGCTAAGAGATGAAGTATAAATAGTTTAAGGTAAAACAAAGGATAAAATTGTGAATATGAAATAGAAATGTATATGTAGACTCTTATAGGGTGGAATAATTTTTCAACCCTAGTAAAAAGAGACTTAAATGAAAATGTTGTCCTATTATCATATATTCTTTTTAGGATGTCAATGATTTTTTTGAACAATAGTTTTTGGTTTTTTTGTAACAATCTTACATCTAAACATATTCTCTACCAATCTCCATATGAACATGATGGTTTGATTATTCTTCCATGACTATGTTGTCAAATTTGAATGCATAGTGTTTTAGTAATCGAAGCATTTCCCTTTCCCTCTTATTAAGAGGATATGTTAATCTTATTCCTGATATGGGATTCCCATAAGAAAATGTTCAAGTATCAACCATTAACTTTCAAAGTTCAATTTCAAAATTTTAGGGTGAAATTTTTGTAAGGAGGGGATAATGTAACACCCCAATGATTAATAAATAAATTCATGAAACATCGAGTCTCCACAAAACACAAATTTTTTGTAACCTATCCAGTAAAACATAATTTTCCACCTCTGTAATTTGAATTTTGAAAAAACTGACGTACACAGTTGTGTTCAGTATGATATTTAGAGTCTGATAATAAAAAAATATTTTTGGTGAATAGTAACATACCCTTATGAATAGTAATATGAATAGTAAAATGACCCTTATGAATATTGAATCATATTTTTTTTCTTAAGGTTTTAAGATAGTGATATATGGATTAATTTTTCAAAGTGATATAAAACAAATTATAGTTTTAAAATTGTAATTTTTTGAATAAATTATGATATTATTTAAAAATTGAAATAATCATATTTATAAAACTATTTTAAAAAAATGGAGTTTATTTTTAAATTTTTGAAGTCAAAAAATATTTAGGGTGAAATTTTGGGATTTTTCTTAAATACTCAATTTTTTTTGATGAATAGTAAAATACGATAATTTACTGTATATATACATTATTAGTTAAATTAACTATTACTAGAATCATAGATGATATAAGCAAACTTAGATCAAACCCACATGCACTTATTACTATTATTGGTCACATGAATCAACACTATTGGTTGTTTTAAGGGAAATAATAAAATAATGAATAAGATATTCACAAATCACCCCTCTCCTCTAGTATAACTGACCCCTCACTCCCTCTTATCTTCACCCCTCTCAATCATTGTTCTTTGTTTAAATTATTTTCAAATATCCTCTTAAGATCCTCCCCCATGTATATCATCTCTTGGTTTCATAAAAAGACCAAAACCTCTCCCCTAAAGAGGCACCCAAGAAAGATTACTTCAAGAGGTAAATTCCTCTTTTCATTTCTTTTATTTTAAGTTCCATTATTTTCTAATTCTTTCTTCACCTACTTTAATCCAAATGTTATGATAAATATATTAACTTTCATTTATTGTAATTTTGTTATTATAATGCACCAATTCATTATCATATCTCATTTTACCTTCTTTAATATTAGAAATAAAAACACCATCCGAGATATGTGAATTTATCACACTCAAGGACGATAGGTTTTCAATTTCAATTACCATCTTCAATTATGGACATGAAACCATTTTTGTGGTCTCAAAAGATTATAATATATGTATTATAACTTATTTATGGTTTTTAATCCTTTTTTACACTTGATATTAATTTATAAATCAAAATGAGTTTGTTGGGATAAAAAACCACCAATTAACCCAAACAATTGTCATTAAAGTTTTACAGAATGATTCGTATTCAATCCCAATAAAAAATGGAATTTTATAACCATGTAATCTTCTGGTTGTTAAATAAAACATACAACTTCTGTTTTTGAAAACCATCGTCATTCTAAATGTTTATCTGTACATGAATATAAGTAAACCGATCATGAAAACCAAGGAAGAAAACGCTCCCAAACAATGAAATTGAATCTCTTAACCCATAAAAGGTCGTGAATGAACCTAATAAGGTTATAATAAATCAATTAAATATAGTTGAGGTTCCTAAATACTTAATTTATTAACCTAAATTTTAGTACTCAGGTCATTAAGATCATGTGAGGAACACATTTGGACTTAAGGTAAGGGGTTTCCTCAACTCACTACCATTTTTGTGAGATATTCCTTATTCACTACTATTACTTGTGTATGGTGTACATATACTTCCAATTGATTTATCATTAAACTAATATATTTATTTTCATTGTATTAAATGTATCATTTGAATATTATTAATTTTGCAGTATGTGAATTGATTGATTATAAAGTGGTAAGGGGTTTCTACCCGAACCTCCATTTTCATTTGGGTTAATCTTATTCTTTACTTACCTCAGTGAAATTATTATTTATTCATATGTACCACACATAAATTATGCATAAATGTTCTATATATTCAAACCAACCATAATCCTATATTAATTTATTGGAAGTTATATGTTTTAACATGATATTTCAAAATTTAATCCCAAAAAACAATCTCGTTTCAAGGGAACTTCTCAAATTCTTAACCATTTTCAAGTTCACAATATAATATGTTTTAATCAACCATTATTTTTATAAAACCACTTATTTTATTATAAAAAATGATATTGGTTCATTTCTTGTTTTATGAGAACAATCATGCCCTTCCACCTTAAAATTCTTTTTAATACTTTTCTTAAAATGCCCTAAAATGTTTTATTTCAAAAGATTATTTAGAACATGTTTTACATGATTTAACTTTATCAGGATATCATTTATGCATGAATTATAATTTAAATGTACTGGACTTCTATTTTATAGGATATACATGTTTAAAATCCGATTTAATGGAAAATAAAAATGATTTTCCAAAACAACTCTTCTTTCAAAAGTAAAAAGAATTTTTCTCATCTTACAATAACATTTATGAAATATATTCCCTTTCACTACACATTCCATGTATGTGGTGTACAAACTTCTCTATGTTATATCATATCTAGAGTCTTATTATTATCATTATATTATAAGGGATAATTATTTGAATGTTTCAAGGTGGGATGAGACACTTTGTATTGTTTAAGAATTATTTCCTCAAGGATTTTTTAGTCATCTCATTTAAAAGTATCTTCATATATGTCAACATCCCATGTTGAATCTTGTACTTCATTGAGGTCTATCTATTATTATATCATATAAAATTTGTTGTTGAATGGTTTCTTATTTTTTGACTACAGATGTGCTATCTTGTTACCATTCACCATTTTACTCTGAATGGTTAGTGTTTATGTTAAATGATTGGGGAAAGTTATTTACATTTCAATTGTTATTTTCAATATGAATTTATATGTTGATTATGTTCACCCCTTTCATAATAGGAATGAATTGGACTTATTAAGTGATGGTTGGGGCCCCCTATAGGCTCTCGATGCATCGGTATGTCTCACGAGACAAATAGATATGGACTTGGCCAAACCCTTTCCAATTTTTAGATATGGTTTTGGACGAGGCCATAATAATTTATAGATGTATAGATTGAGGTCATGATGGTATATTTTAGAATTTCCAGAATATGCATTTCCCTCATTAAGAGTCTAGAAATTCATAGTTCATGTGGTTATTCGATTAGTAGAATGCCCATGATTATGTTTTATTATGTCAATATTTACTCAACTCATATTCCTACCATATTATGTTCACATTTATTTTTAAATGACAGTGTTTTAAATTATTTACCATGACTACTGTTTATGTTATATTACATTTTCATGTTTACCCTTATTAACCTTCTGATCTCAACCCTTTTTATGTTTAATTTTTCTCAGGACATGAAGAGGTATATTATGATTGAATTGTATGTATAATATTAGAGTGGTGATTGTTCTCAATGGAAATTATTTGTTGTTTTTCATTTTATGTTTTAATGTTGAACTTATGTATATATTTGGATTTATAAATATATGAAATTATTCATTCCTTTGGGATACACATTTCTTTTAAGCATGCCAATGTAATGAAATATTGAATCGGCTCCAGGAAACTGGGGTCCGGGCGTTACAATAAGTATATTATTATAGTGAATTGAAATGACATATGATAATAAAACCTAATAATATATACATCTTAAATCATAAAATCTTGGTATAAATATATTCATGTAGATATGAGTCATAAGTTAATAATATTAATTCATTATAACATATGCAAAAGTGTATGGCATAAGATTGTTGTATAAACATAAGCATAGAAATTCATTTCCTTTGTTAAGGCTCACTGCCAAGAACATCATTACACCATGGAAAGATTCCCTTATTTGATTTTATTCACACAATATTCCCTTATATATTATCTAATGATATATGAAAGTATCACCAATTAATTGGATTCCTATAATAGACCCACCCATCACATACTGACAAACCATATGTATATATTACACAAGAACACAATACCATTAATCATTAATCTAGATCTTTTTTAACTTTGGGAAAATAAATGAGTTTCATGAAAATTTCCTTAAAAAGTCATCATAATCCATCCCAAGAAATAATTTTGATGGTATAATTACATAATATCCACATTAAAACAAATCAATCATGAATGGATGTAAATTACAGTGGAAAAAAAATAAATGTACTATATGTATTATTTGAAATACACAAAAATGTACCATTTTATTATGGTCAATTAAAAAAAAATTCTCAAAAGAATTGGAATAGTATTTTATTTGAAAAAGAATGTAGATTTTTAATGGAATATTAATAATGAAGAGAGTTCATAATGATGGAAAAATACAATCATGCGGTAAATGATAAAAAATTATTTTCAAACGTTTGTAAATAAATTCACATGAAAACCATATAGAAAATATAAAAACAATTCCTTTAAAACATATATAAATAGGGTCATACATAGTTTAAAATAACCTTAAATAAGTACTGAAATGTATATAAGAACATTCTTGAAACTGTATAAAGAATATAAATATGAATGAAAAATAGTTCGGTAAAAGACTTCAAAATGTTTAATGCAATTATTAAAAATAAAACCCCTTATATCTTTTTAAACCAGAACCCCACATTAAAAAATAATTTGAGAAGTAACTTACAATAAAATGATTATAAATATATTCATTATAAGTTTAATTCCTTAAGCATTAAATAATCATGAGTTTTCAGTCAATAATTTAATTTATTATATTTGAGTTTCTTTACAGTTCATAGTTTTAGAGAATTGTTTCATCACCCTTACATAAATAAATATTACATATCAATGTGGTCACTTACATTTAGTATACATTTTTCCCACAAAGCAATGAATTGATGATATACATTTTTTTTCTTTTCATGACATATATTTATATTTTTCATTTTAAAATCATATTTGACCTAACTCATCCAACAAACCCTGTAAAACATTTCAAACGTGGGATGAGCACAAAAATATCATTGTAATGGATATATAAAAATAAATAAATAAACACGTAAGATCATGAATACTTATACATGATTTTTCCTTTTTAAAATTAAGATTTAGGTTAAAAATAAACATTTTATTATGCAAGAAATAAACTTTTTTCATAATATTTTCATAGAACATTTCTAAGAAATCTTAAAGTAAAAAAAACCTAAAAAAACATTATTTTCCATCAGGAAAAAACTATGGAAACTTTTTTAGAAAAAGTTATACATTTCACCCTTATGAATTATCATATAATTTCTTTTAAACATAATTCTATGAGTAATCACATGTAAGTATAACAAAAATAACATGGTATCAAAAGATCATCAAAATATAGGAAAGGTGGTAGCAACACAAAACATGATATAAGAATAAGTCAAGTATAATTATAAATATAACATCACATGGTGGACATAGTCCTATAATGGATTAGGTTTACTCCATAATCCCATACATAACATCTCATTATATAAACCTTTATTCAATGAATCAAATCACTATCAGTGTGCTCCCATAAAAACATTTTCATGATTATGATTGCCAAAAAACTAAAAAAAATCATAAGGTTTAACATAATAATTACCCTTGGAAAGAAAATGGGTTTTATAATCTTTCCTCATATACTAATGAGAAGAAATTTATTAAATAAGGAATTTAAGAAATGATTATTAGGCATGTATTACCCAAGAAAAGGAATGGATAAAAATCTATGAATATATATGAGATATCTATATACAAAATTTAGAATCACTACGTAACATTAAATAGAGAGGAAAAGTGATTTAGATACTGAATAGTCCTAACTCAAAAAATGGTGGTTTATATATAGATCCCTTACACCCATAATATAAAAATTTTCAAATATCAATGTATCTATTAAATTTAAATACCTTTTTGAAAATATTTATAATATATTGAAAGTGTGTTTTTATTTTTAGAAAATAAATTATATAATAAATAAGTCCAAATATCAAATAATGGTCTTTGTGGTGGGAAAATAAGTTCATCTTGTAAACATTAAAATTAATCACTCCAATTTTTAGTAAAGAAGGTAAAACATTACGTATAAAATTTGTAAAATTATTAATTTTGATAACCATTGAAAGAAAGTCAAAAGATATATAAAATTTAATTTATAATTCATTTATTTTCTTATAAATACATTAATTAAATATTTTTTAGAATATGTACATCGAATATAAATTATTGAAATTAAAGATTTAAAACCTTTAAAATGAGGTTTTAAAGTAAAGTGTCCCTTATGTAAAACATGAAAAGATTAATTTTTAAAACATTGTAAAGAAAGTAAAATATGAAAAAAATTTACCTTAATAATATATTGAATCATAAATAAGAAAAATTCATAAATCATTTAGAAGAACATGGACATGGAGAAAAAGAGTTGGAATGGAATCATTAAAAAGACGATTTTTTAAATAAAGTCTCATACCTCGAGCCTGAATCATCATGTCTGTTATTTATCATTATAAATAATAATATTATGTTAATTATTTACTTTATTAAGAACCTTTTTCAATTTTTAATTTATTTATAAACATGTTATATTCAATTACTTAATAATTTATGTTCACATTGTACATTTTTATAATATTCATCTCATAAGTATAAAATGAATTCAGTAGGTTGACCATGGTCAATGTGGTAATTATTTCATCATATAAAAAGTATAAAAATATAAAATAATAATAATAATTATATATCAGTCATCCTTTGAAAACAAACCATGAAACATCGTTATGAAAATGAATTGTGTAACAATCATGGAGACGGTAGGTAGTATGTATGCACATGTAACATTTCCATTTTTCAAAGATAATGATGGAAAGAAGGTAAGTATTATTTTATCTTTTTCAAATGATAATAATATCATAAATATCATATTTTTTTTATTTATATTCAATTATATATAACATCCATGTGATCGAGTAATGAAAAACAAATAACATGGTTTTGTGGAGGCGGTAATTCACATGTACGTATGAGCGATGTTATCACGTTTCAATGAATGGATAGGTAAGAATAGTTTCAATACAATATTTTTAAAGAAATAAAAACATGTAATTAATATAATATATATTCATTAAATATATCATCATAAATATCCATGAGAGGTGATAATGGAAAATGAATTACATCTGTTTGTGAGGTGATAGTCTACCGTACAGACGAATGATGGTTTCATTTCCAATTTGATGGAGAGTTGATGGGTTCAAGTTATTACTTTATCTTAGTAAAATATTATTATATTTTTGATACTAATTTCATTATATCATCATGGTTGAATAATATTTTAAGGATGTGTAAGAATTAATAAAATGAAAATGATTAGAAAAAATGATACCGCTTCTTCGGACAACTTCTTCAGGTTTACACCAAATGCCTTCCCCAGAGGTTTTAAAAATAAAACAAATTACCATAGAAAATGGAAATGGAATTATTTAAGGGACATGGGAAGGTATTTATTGAAACAAAATGACTTTTATGAGTGAATAAAATATGATAGGATGTTCCCTTTTATAAGTGAGTGAAGGGGAACTTTTGGAATTTTCTTAAAATATTAAATAAATATAAATTAAATTTTATGTAAGAAGGTTCAAAAATGATATAATTAAAATATAGGATGTTTATGGGTTGAAATAAGATAATCCAATAAAATTATAAAACGTTTTTGATAGGTTTTTAATCTTGTTTATGTTTTCTAACCCGCCTTAACCATTTTTTACAATTACTAGAATAATAAAGTATTTTCTATTTAGGGGTCAATATTGTTACTCTAAAAGGATGATTGGTCATTAAATAGACCATGGTTGATATTTTAAACCATATCTAAATCACTTGTATAAAAATATAATTTTTTTTATAATTTTTAATCATACAATACAATATTAATTATTTTAAAATATCATTATTATTAATTTTGTAATTAATCATTTAATTTGAATTAAAAAAAAGAAAACAATGGAATTTGAATTTATTCATTTAAAACATAATTAAAATGTTATATTTATCTAAAATAGTGTTTTTAAACAATAATTCATTTAATTTATATTACTTTTTATATTTATATATTCATTTATTCTGTTTTTTAGTTAATTATATAAATATTGTATTAGAATTGCATGAGAATATAAAGTATTTATTTAATTAATAAAAATTAAAAAAAATACTATGAAAAAAAATTATATTCCAAATTAATATATAGAACCAAAAATAATAAAAAGGCCCAGGAGTGAGTCAGACCCTCTCCTACCAAATTTTATTGAAAGATAAAATACATAGACATGGAATCAAAGGGGGGGGGGTTTAAAAATCCCATTAAAAGACTTAACACATACATCAGCCTCAACAAAAGGCACACAACAATCAAAAGAAATAAAATACCATTCAGAACATGACTCCACAATGGCCTTTTTTGACAACGTATCCGCAACCTGATTGGCCTCCCGATAAGCATGTGTCGCCTCAAAAATGATGCCATCAAGGAGATGAAGACAATCAATCCAAGAGGGAAACATCGTCTATGGGACATTCCTTGAACGCCTCCAAAGGATATCAACAGCCACCATAGAGTCCGATTCAAGCCAGAGAAATCGCCAACCAAAATGAACTGCATACCTGATAGCTTTAATCATTGCCCAAAACTCAGCCTCAATGGCAGTGCCCTGACCAATATAATGATAAAAGCAGCCCTTAACGTAGCCCCGATTGGTACAGAAGACACCACCATAGACTGAAGGCCCTGGTGCACCTGAAGCTTCCCCATCAACATTGACCTTCAACCAGGAGGGAATAGAAGGGATCCATCTAATGTACTTCATCACTAATGGTTTTCTAACCCTGCCAGAAATGCTAAAATTCCTCAATATAATAAGATCATTTAGCCCATTATGTATACAACCAACCTGGATTCTTGAGGCTGTGAAAACAGCCCTATGAATCTCCCTCACTCATGACCAGAAAGTTGGCTTTATATTCTCAAAAACCTGCTCATTTGTTTCCTTCCAAGTGAACCCTATAGTTGCTGAAATAGCCACCATGAGAATCACCCGAACCTGTTCACTGCAGCTGGGCGAAACTGCTGAAATAAGAAGTCTCTAAACCGATGTCAAGTCCAGACAGCAACCTGTCATATCCTGGATATATTTCTATAGCTTGAATATTAGAGAATAAGAGAGAAAAACATGGTCAATGAATTCCACCGCAGCCAAGTAGATTGAGTAGGATGAGGCCAGCTGAATCCCACTCTTTGCGGAGAACATTGCACCAGAAGCCTTCTCTTCCACAACCTCCAAACAAGCAAATACACTGAGGGAGGAATGAAGTAAGTCCAGAAGGCAGACAACCACCTTAGGACCACAATCTTCCAGCGCACATGTGCTGGTATACAGCTCGGGTGGTGATGACTCCATTATTTTTTGGCTTCCAGATAAGGGAATCTTTTTCAATGTAGTTGTACCTATAGATATCATCTTTAAGCTGAGTAAGAATGAAATAAAAAATACCTGATCTACCATCCTATAGATCAGCAACCGAGCAGTGCAACAAGTTTGATGGAATCTCAATGTCCTCTTAAATCGGCCTGTCCAACCAAGTAATGCTCCAAGAATTCAGAGTAAACCACCTACAAACAAACCACTTCGAACAGGAGATGATCCCATTAAAAGAAGTCTTTAAAGCGGGCCAGATAGAAGAAGAGATATAGTGAGAATAACCATCCCATAACCTTGAGGTAATCTGGGCTGAGATAAATTCCATCGAAGAGTCTTGAGATGTAATAAGATTCCAGGTGAATTTTCTGAGAAGATCATCATTAAACAAACCCAAATCTTTAATCCAAAGGCCCCCCATCTCAACTAGTTTAATGCACTCTTTCCATGTCACCACAACCAGCTTCCTTTAATATATGGAACCAGTCCATATGAAATTTCTGATAAGCCTTTGGAGTTATTTTATAAGATTCTTTGGCCACCTGTAAATAGAAAACACATAAACAAACCTAGAGGTAATCACTGAGTTGACAAGACAGACTCTGCCAGCTTGAGACATAGCTTTTCGTTTCCAAGTTTCCAGCTGAGAAATAATTCGCGAGACAATAGATTCAAGATGACACCTCTTGGGGAGAGAGTCTCCATCAGAAAGAAGAATAAAATCAAAATAACTCTTGGGGTTAAAAGGGATCCTTGTGAGAAAATACTATAGTTTTTTAAAAGAAAGAAATTGGAATATTTCTCTATATCTTTTACTTGAATATTATAAAGGTACAAATAAAAGAATAATGGAACCAATTGTCTATATATTTGAGACATGGATGGAAATGAATGAACTTAACTAATAAAATAGGATAAATTCACGTGTTAGGATCAATTTTTAGTCTTTATTAAATGTTTCAAAACTTAATTACAAGATATAAAATTACTGTAGTAATAAATAGTTACAGTAGTTACTATAAACGGTGACTAAAAATAATAGGGACCTATTTAACAGATATAAACTTCTAGATTACAGATATTTATTTCATTTTTAATTATTAAATTCATATAATTTTTATTATTTAGTTTAAAATTAAACTTACAAAACCTGAAGGAAAATGATTTTTTAGAAAAATGAATTTTTTAGTATAAAAATGATTTTATACAAATTTAAAGTATTAAATTAATTCCCTGAAATATAATTGGATTATATTTAATCAAAATGTACTAAATAAATTTTAAAACTAATTTAAAATATAATATTTCTTTGTAAACACTTTTAAAAAAAATATTTTTTTTAATAAAAATCTTTATTATTTACATTATTCATTGAAAAAACAAACTTTTCTGAAGAGTATTAAATTTTCAACATAATATAATTTTGATATAATGATGTAAAAAATGATATCCTTTAAAAAAAATATTATTTCTTAAGTTTTAATAAATTAATTATAATATTTTCTCATAGAAATCAATAAAACCCTTTTTGGAAAAAACATGTTTTCAATGAATAAAATGAAATTACTAAAAATTGATATATTTTTTTACCATTAATTTATCAATATATTAATATTGAGTGGGAAATTTATATATATTTCATAAAATATATAATCTTATTCCTACCCACGAATTTAACAGCTATGTTATAATGACCATATTTAAATAATAATATTTCATGGTTTATTTAGGCTTGGTGTTTCTTGTCTTATATTCTATTTAATATAGTTTTATTTTTTAAAAATATTGGTGTTTTAAGACCATGATATATATTTTTAAATAGTATTTATATAGAAAAATACATGTGAAATATATGAAACATTTCTTAATAAAGTGAAATTAATATAAAAAACTTTTACATTAGATTTCTATTTAGTAATAGGCCTTCTAACTTATCTGAAAAATAAATTTTGGTTTATTAATCATATTAAAAAATAAATTATCAATATATGTTTTTCTTTATGACATCCATGTATAATTAATTATTACTAATATTTTAGTCTTTTATTATTATAATTATTATTTGGGTGTTAACTGTTCTATTTCCCATACATGCTTCAATTGGTAGTTTGGTCCTTGGGACTTGTCTATGGTTTCATTACCTCTATAGTTTTCATGATAAATTAATATTTTTATTTATTGATTTTTTGAGTACTACGTCCATTTTAAAAAAACTTATGTTTATGATTTACATTGAATGCTTTAGATTTCCCCTTTTCAATGACTATTGAAATAGTAAAAGAATTTATTTTATTGGTAAGTATACATCTGAATGTTACCAATATATAATTATCAAAACATCTTAAATTCATAATTATTTCATATTATTACCTTTATTTACATTTCATTAATAGTTTAGAACATAAAAATCATAACATCATTAACATAGGTAGTAAAATAGAACAAAACAAGAACATTCTATAATGGTTGAATTACTAAGAACATTGTAACGACCCAATGTTTTATAAATTGAAATTACTTTCTCATAATTATGTCATATAATCACATGAAATCAAAAATAAAAACGAACTAATAAGTACTATTTGACCTTTAAACATAATTTTTTCACTTCTGTGATTTGAATTTCAAAAATATGACATACACGGTTGCGATTAGTAAGTTATTTGCTGTCTAATATGACCAACTTATTTTTTGGTGAATTGTAGCATACCATTTGGAATAATAATGTTACCCTTATTAATAGTGACATAACCTAATGAATATTAACCTTACCTATGATAGTGTACAAAAAAGATTCATGTGGAAGTACGATATACCTAATATCTGGGAATAAGAAATTAAATGTTTTAAAATTGTTGTTTTTTCGAGTAAATTATCATTTTAATTAAAAATTAAAGTAATAATATTTAGAAAATTATTTTTGAAGAATGGATTTCATTTTGGGATTCTACTTGTCAAAAAATTCTTAGGGTGAATTTTTGGTATTTTTCTGAAATACTTGAATTTTTCGTGAATAGTAAAATACATTAATTTACTGTATAAATACATTATAATTTTAATACACTATTCCTAAAATCATAAGTTATATAAGAACCCAAATCTCAAACTTAAATGAACTTATTACTTTTTTTGGTCATGGAAAAATCTCTATTTCTAGTCTCGAGGGAAAATAATAAACTAAAGAATTAAATATTATGAAAACCCTCCTCTACTCCACTATAAATACCACCCATCCTTACCTATTCTCTTTACTCATACAAAGCTTTTTTTCCTTTCCTATATTCTTCCCAAATCACCCCAAGCTCCTCCCTCACGTCCAACATCCCTTGGTATCCTCAAAAGACCAAATCCTCTCCCCTTAATAGGCTCTCAAGGAAGATTGAATCAAGAGGTAAATTCCTCTTTTCTTTTCTTTCATTTTCTTTTCAAGTTAATTTGTTTTCTTTTCTATAATTAGCTCTCCAAATAAAAATGTTATGAGAAAACTAATACTTTACATTTACTATAATGTTTTGATGATAATGGAATAATTTTTATCACCTCTCTATTACCGTTCTTTTATTTTTAGTAGTAAAAATACCATCCGAGATTTGTTAATTTACCACATTCAAGGATGATGGGTTAACAATTTCTATTACCATCTTCAATTCTGGTTATGAAACCATTTTAATGGTTTAAAAAACCATAATATATGTATTATGTCTCATATATGGTACTTTAATCCATTTTTACACATGGTTTTGATTTATAAAACAAAACGTGTTTATTGTGGTCAAAAACTGCCAATTAACCCAAAAGGTTATCACAAAAGATTTACATAATGATTAATATTCACTCCAAGTAACCAAATGAAATTTTAAACTATATAAAATTATTTATTTTAAATAATAAATTATAACTCTAATTATGGACAACCACTCTCAGCATACATGTTTATCCGAACATGAACCGATCATTAAAACCAATAAGCAAACAGACCTGAACAATGACATTGAACCCCATAACCAATCAAAATGGTTATAAATGAACATAAAAAGTTTATAATAAATATTTTAAATATATAATTCGTTCTGGAATTATTAATTAATGAACTTAATTTGATTATACAGTTCATTAATTTCAAGGGAAGAACACCTTCAGACTTAAGGTAAGGGATCCTCTCTATTTCACTTTTATTAAATAATGTCCAGTATGCTATTCCATTTTATGTATAATCCCTATTGATGGGGATGATTTAAAAACTCCTCCATACATCCCTAATTATGTATAATTGATGATAAACACCTTTCTATCTCATGATGCCCTCTTCAGTACACCTGATACCATACTGATAATCCGTAAGGAATTCTACCCAAATATGTTTTATTTCTTCAGGTTACCTTATATTTATTTATACCAAAATAAATTTGTATTATCTATTTAATTACATATTATAAATTTTGTGTACATGTACAAAATTCATTTATCAATACCCTTCCATTTTCCTCTTTTTGGGATATACATGTTTTTTAAGTGATTCCCTCCTCAATACTTTCTGATAAGCAAACCTGTTTTAATTCATCTTTCTGAATTCTTACATGACTTCAAGTTCACAATATATTCTATTTTAAGGAACCAATATCTTTAAAAAATTATTCATCTTTATTATGAAAACTTCTTGGGGTCACTTTTATTGTTTATAAAGTATTGTTCCCTTTTCTATTTTAAAGGCTCTATAGTATTTTTCTTAAAACCTCTCCAAAAATATTTTAATACTAAAATTACTTTAATACTATTCTTATATGTTGTAACTTCAAATTGACATCACTTTCCATGATACATGACTATTTTTCCTTATAAATTTTTATGTGTATTTTAATTCCTTTTTTTAGTGGACACTTTTATGATACACCCATTTGTTATCCTTTATGTCATTATTATGTTACCCAATCCTTTACATGGGTAACCCTTATATTTATATATGGTTGACTATGTATGATTCATTATGTGGAAAACATATTCATGGAAAGTTAATATGGTTTCACCCAGATAGAAATCCAATTCATTGGGTAAATTTGAGTCTCATGAGACGATATGTGCGATGGTCTTGTCGGTTAGCGTTGGCTTGTGATACTATGTGTAACATTATTGGTGGTTAGACTTGGATTGTGATACTATAGGAAACATTCTTGGCAGTTAGCATTGAATCATACTAAATTCATGTTTTTTGTTTATTCCACATTACTATGAATTTATTTTTATATTATTTCTTGTTTATATGTTATGATTCCATATGTTAAATTCATTTTTATATCATCATGTCATGACTTATATCCCATGTGATAATGATTTGTTATTATGGATATTCCCTTCCTGGACTTTTTTATCATCCCTTTGTTCATGTTGTCCCCTAGTTATCCTAGGAACATGTATGAGCACAATGAAGGATAATATCTTATTATGAAGATTAAATAAAAAGTTGTTTTTATTTTTGATTATGTACCTAGTCTTCCAAAACACTAGACTTTATGATCCTTGGCTTGTACTCTGATGTATAATTATACCTAAAATGATGTACTGATTTATGTAAAAGGATAGGGTCACTATAAAAATTTTATAGGAGCACAATGGTTTCCAAAATATTTTTTAAAAGTGAAAAATATAATTCAAGAAGAGTTTTATAATATATATATATATATATATAATTAATTTTATTTTTTAAGTCGGGAGATTGAATATCATCTTGAAGTACCACTTGGAAATGATATATTTAGGATTTTTTATTCAGATTAGAAGCTCCAAAAAATTGAAATATATTATTTTGGAAGTAAATATGGTAGAATAATATGAGGGATTTTAATTTTAGGGGTTTATTTTAAGGGGTGTAGGATAGATCCCTTTATAAGTTATAAGATTTCCATTTTTATTATAATATTTTTTTATATAATGTAGAAATTAATTATTAAAGAGGTTGGTTTAAAATTAGATAAATTTAAATGATAAGATATAAGAGTTTGATAATACACTCATCTAATTAATTTGAGAATTATTTTTTGATTATTTGTGGGTTTATCCCCTAACTTAACCCGCATTAACCGTTTTAACCTTTATGAGGTGAATAAATTTTCCTATGGTAAATTATTTTAATGAAAAAAATGAAGTGGGCATTATTACCAAATTTAAAAGTTATGATTTAAAATTTTAAAACCATATTAAAAGAATAAACTTCTATAGGTAGTAAAAATTAATTTCAATAATCAGTACACTCAAAGAAAAAAAATGAAGTTTTATAAAAATACCTTCTTAAAGCCTAAAAATGAATGTACAAAAAAATGATGTAAAGAAGTATTTGAGTGAAATTTATTGTTTTAGGATTAAAAAATATTATTTTTTCATCTTTTAAAGTAATTGAAAACTGAATGGATCATTTTGAATACATAATTAATGGAAAAGGGAAAAAAGGTTTTTTAATAGAATAAAATATTACCTAGGATCCAAACCACAAAGCATGTATTTATAAGTCCAAATAATCAATTTTTAATGTCTCATTTTACTCTTTAAATTCAATTTTTTGTGTAGAAAGAGTTTTCATGTATTTTTAAGTCATTATTTTATCATACTAAAGTCTTAAAAGTTATAGTATTTGTAAAAAATGTATTTTCACTATTCATGTAAAAAATAAACTTTTAAAAAGATTCCAAAAATCTCACCCAAAGATTATTTTTTCATAATGAATCAAAAAATTATTTTTATTTCATAAAACTAGAATTCAAAAAATTTATAAGTTAATTTTTTTTAATAAAACATATATTATATGAAGTAATGTTTTTTAAATAATGATTTTCTATTTATTAAAAAATAATAAATCTTTTAATCTTTATAATTAATTATTAATTTATTGAATGTTATTATTTTATTTTAATAATATCTCCTTTATTTACATCAAATAATTACATGGGTAAAATTATTCCAAAGTAATAAATTTAACCCATATTGATAATTTATTATAATAGATTCTATGAAACCAATGAGATTTTTATATTTGATTTATAACCCTTTTATTTTATAAAATCATTTATTTTAGTGATTTTCTCATTTCTATTTCTTTTAATAAATTCTATTATATAGTATATCCTTATTCACTTTTTTTGTGTTGTATGTATCATAAGATGTAGAACACACTAAATTCATTTAAAAGGGAATTTACACTAAATTTGTGTGGTGTTACATTTTGTCTTAGAAACCCATGTATAGTGGACACCCAAGATTCCTTGGTAGTGGGGTTTCTTTTTCTTGTTTTGATGTATTTTTTCAATATTTCCCTTAAGTGATATTGTGTATTAATGGACTAATTGGTTGTTTGTCTTACCTGAGGTGGTGAGAGTGTGTGAGTACATGTATCGTGATTTGACATGTTTGTTCACATACCATGCACTTGCTTCCGTGTTATTGTAATAGTATTAAATTAATTAAATTTATGTAATGATCTATTTAATGATTTACCAAATATGATATTGGGAGTATATAATTTATTTAAACTTCAAAATGATATGCATTTACAACTTTTATATCATTGTGACTTATGTGTGGGTACCATCCGTGTGGACATAGACCCTTTGTAGTGATGGGTTATGGTGTGTTATTTTGTTACTTTTTTGACCCTTAAGTATTTTTTTCTTAGTTGGTTTTATACATGTACCACAATACATTATTATATTTAATTCTTCTTTAATTTATAATGAGGAATTTATGAATAATTGTTTTGGAATTTCAGAGAATATCACCACGATGATATCTAGCAGAGAGACTGAGAGATACTATTAAAGAAGTTTCTGAGGTGTGGGATACCCCTATAGTACCTCCATCATATTAGAATGGGAATCAAAGCATGATATGAAGGTTACTCTGATAGTTTAGGCCACTTAGGCTATACAAGTAGTGGTATTCAGTATAGTGTCAGTTGGAGGCAGAGTGGAAATCAGATTGAAGATAGTATCATAAAATTCCATTGAGATACTAAGATGTTGTATCCTATGGATTTACAATAAATAAAAATTACCCAAGATGATAAGGACTAGATTGATAACATTAATAGAATATTCATGCTTGCTGAAATTCGTAATGGATGTGGGTGAAGATGGTAGCTTTCATGATTCAAATACCATCCAAGAGATGGTGAAGTGTGATGATGTACTCTAGCAGTGATGGGGTCATATTATGGGAAAATTTTAAGGAACTATTCCTTGATTATTTATTCTCAGAGTCAATAAATCTAGAACAGTCTTAAGAGTTTATGGGTAAAGTTCTATTAGAATTTTAATGTATTTTTTCATCGTTTTCAACCATTAGAATAGAATTTTTAGATCTTTGTTGGATTTTTGGTGTTTCCAAAGAGACTGAAAATTTATTTCAATGTTTCTATTATTTGGTGAAGAAATATGGAAACTCTAGGTTTTTCTGGAATATGACTATGTTCTATATCCCATAAGGTTGAGAAAACTACCATTGTAAGGTTGAGACATGGAAATGTTTTGGATTTTTTATGGTTGAGTCAACCATCCCTGTAATTCTAGGACAAATGAATTTATGGTTTGTGAAGGACCTTATAAGTTTGAGATATATGCACATAAGATTTAAAAAAAGATTTGTAAGGTTCTAAAAGTACCTTCATAAGGTTCCCCTTGAAGTTTTAATGTAAAAAAACCTTATAAAGACATGATTTGATGATTTTTGTATAGAAATTTATAAATATCACTGTCTTATTAAAGAGTAGTGTTTCTAGATAAAATTTAACAATGTTTGAATGAGATTTAAATATAGAATACAAGAGAGGATTTTAGTATTCTTTTTTTATAATGACCCAACACTTTATCAATGGAATTAACCATCTTATAATTATTTTATATAGTATAAAACACATAATGAATAATGAAAACATTATTCTCGTAAATGAAGAATAAAATAAGTGGTATTCATAGCAATTATGGAATCTTTACTGATGGAATTGTAACCTAACCATTGGAATAGTAATATGACCATTATGAATAGTAACCTGACCAATAGAATAATAACCTAACTAATGAAATTATAAATAAAATTTATACGTATTATAAGTAAAAATTTGATATATTTATATACATGTATAAGTAAATAATTTTTTTAGAATTATAAATTAAGTGCTGGAATTTTTCCGAAACCTAAATGTTTATTTACAATTTTAAAATTAATATAATTATTTTGAAGAAAATTTATTCTCATAAATATTTTCATAAATTAATATTTTTTGTCTTATTATTATAAGATAATTTTATAAGACCTAAGTTTTTCAATGTTTGATAAAATCATTTATAATATTAAAATAATTATTTTTAGACTAAATGATTATTTGAATTAAAAACTAAATTTCTCATATTCAGAAAGTTATTTTAATAAAATGGAGTCTTGTTTTTGAATTCTATAATTCAAAAAAAATTTGGGTGATTTTTTGGTATTTTTCTAAAACAGTTGATTTTTTTTGAATATTGAAATACAGTAATTTACGGTTTTTAACATTTTAATCCAAATACATGAATTTTTGAGTCATGGATGATGAAATAATACATTTTTTTAAATAACATGAACTAGTTACTAAACATAGTCACATGACTCAACATATTTTATATTCATAAGACAATATAATAAACAAATGAATAAAATAATCAAAAACACCCATCTCCTCCTACTATAAATATCACCGCTTGCCGCCACTTCTACTCACTCCTTATAAGATTTGAGATTAATTATATTCTAACCAATTAATCTTACATAAATATTCCCCTTGTCCTAGTCTTTATGGTCTCTCCAAAATACCAAACCCAAGTTCATTAAGGTGGTTCTTAAGGAGACAATATTCAAGAGGTAAAATCCTCATTCTTTCTCTTGTAATTTAATTTCATTTATTATCCACACCTCACCTCACCTATAAAAAATAGAATATTAACTCCAATATAATATATATACTAGAATTTATATATGTTAATTTAATATCAATAATCAAGTGTCTTCTCTTCTCCTTTAATTCTAAAAATGAAAAATTATTCTGTGATTTGTCGATTCACCACCTTCATGGACAATGAGTTTTTCCCATTACCACCATCATGTCTGGTCATAAAACCATTATTATCGTTAAACTAGATTGAAACTTTTATATTATATCTTTTTTCATATTATGGAACAAATATATATATATAGTATTTCATAATAAAACAAAACTAGTTCGTGATGATCGAGAGACCTCTAAAATAAAGTAATAATTTTTCAATAACTTTTTATCTAATGAATCACACACATACCGGAAAGAAAAAAATGACATATGGGACATTTAAAATTATAGGGGTGAATAAATATCATATAATTATGATTATTTAGTTTTTCTTCCATTTTACAAGAGCTCTCATAATTAAACTCAAGGGAACCGATCATAAAATCATAAAACGAATGCACCTATAACAACAAAATTAAGCATTATAACCCATTGAATTGGTAATAAATAAAAATAATAAATTTGAAATAATTAAAATTTATGTTTAATATGATATGAGTTAAAATATAAATGAATATAATTCTTTTATATATGAAATTAAGTGTATTCTTAGAACACTTTCAGACATAAGGTAAGGAATTCTCTCTGAGCCTCATTTTTTTCATTCGGGTTACACTTTCTCTCCCTTTACCCCAATGTAATTTTTAATTTTTATTATGTACACCTCCAAAATTCTATTTTAATGTTCTAAACATGTGTACCTATCTAAAATAATCTTTTAAAGGTAAAAACATGTTTTAAAAAGTTCCATTTTAAATTCTACCAGTTAAGTAAGCCCGATTAAAATGAACATTTCAATTTCTTACCCATTTTCAAGTACAGTCCATAATATATTTTGAACCACCAATATTTTTATAAAATAAAATTTTTTATCATTAAAAACCAACTTATTTAAGGTATTGTTTTATGAAAACAATTATTCATTTTTTCTCTTTAAAGTCGCTTATATTTTCCCTTAAACCGCACAAAAGTGGATCATTTCTAAAGTTTATTAAACACTATTTTTACATGTTTTTTACTTCAGTTGAACATAATTTTTTCATGATCAGTTCCGATATTTCATTATTAATGTCCATTTAAGATACAAATACATTCTACCATGGACACCATTATGATACTCCCATTGGTTATACCTTTTGACATGATTATGATACTCATTTTTTTATGGGTAACTCTTATGTTTATTACTTATGTTTGATTATTCATGTGGAAAAAATTTTCATGAACATGTTATGATAGGTGTACTAAGATAACAATAAAATTAATTGGGTAATTTTTAGTCTCATTAAGTGTCATGTTGGTATCGGGAGTAAACCTAATTACTTTTATAAGACTTTTTCCATCATGTGATATAGTGATGGTAGTTAGCATGGACTCTTGTTTATGACATGTTATATATTGCTTCCACATTCTAGATTTTCTATGATCACAAAATCCTAGGTTCAATATGTCATGTTTCCATATGTTTCTTCTTATTACATGCTTTTTAATGTAATCATGTTGTGACTTCTAACTCATGTGATATTCATTATTCTCATGTTTATTCCCTTATTATGATTTTTAGCACATCCCTTTGTTCATGTATTTCCTAGGTTATCATATACATCTATAATATCTCAAAGAAATTTAGGAGAACATGATGGATGTTAAATAAAATAATTTTTGTGTTTTTGTTTCATATTTTTTAATTATGTACCTAGTCCTCTAAAGACACCAGAACTTTCTATCCTTGGTTTGTATTTGATGGTAAATTATGATAAAAAACATGTCATAATATGTATAAAAGGCTAGGGTCACTATAGTTGGTATCAAAGGATGTTCTAGTTATTTTTTTGGGATTAGAAATAAAAAAATTTAGTAACAACCCTAGGGATGATTATATCACCATGGATAACCTAGATTCAAATTTAGGGAATAATAAGTTAGGATATACTTTTCATTTATAAGTTTGTACTTTATTTTTAAAAGTTTACTTTTTATATGATTATTAACTAATTTTTTAAGCCCCTAATTGTAACTTCCTTTTCTTATTTAATGGATAGAAATTAGAGAACCAATAGTATTAATAAATGTGATAGAAAATATAAAGATTTACTGAATGAAATTTAAAATATGATGGGAACCTGATATCAAAACTTAATTATAATACTAGCACAACTTTATCAAGTTATGAATAATAACTTGAATTGTTTGGAATTTCATCATTCTCCTTAGAAATATCATGTTGCAGTTATATCCATTATGCGACCATGTTTTACAATCTTTAATGAATCTTTTTTCCCCTAATTATGAAAAAATGGATTAACTACAATGAGAAGACATTCTATGTATTCTTTTTCTTATAAGAAAAGAAATGTGTGCTTGCAGTTTATCATTTTGACGGGGAAGCTGATCAGTGGTGAAAAATGACAAAAAAAATTATGAGGAAATTGATTCTATGGATTGGGAAGAATTCATGAAAATATTTTTCAAACAATATTTTCCCCAAACTCTTCATCTTTAGATAGAAAGGGATTTCCTCAAACTAAAGAAAAAGGAAGAAAATTTTATCGAGGAATTCAATGTAAACATTACTGAGATTTTAGGATTTGTCTCTAGATTTTTCATGAACATGGAAATCAAGGCGGATTTAATATTTAGAAGACAAAATCTGTTCCTAGGAAATATTTTGGAGATACAAGACTTTGATAGTTATGAGAAGATTGTCTGTTGTTTCCTTTATATTTAGATGAAGATTAGAGACTCTTCATGCTCTCATAGTCTCAAAGATAAAAAAAGGTAAATGGTGTTTAATATTGGTGGATAAATAGATAAATCCCATGATAGAAATAAAATCTAACATCTGACATATCAAAAGTGTGGGAAGAAGCATCCTGGGAACTATTATATAGGGAACTTGGAGATTCTTAAAATGTGAATGAATTGGGAACCAGGTTAATTATTTCGGATATGATATGAAGAATCCCACAAATGTGGAAGAATAAAGGAAGGTTCAGATCAATACTCATCTTGTATTGTAGTGTTTCAAGTGAAATGAACATGGTCATTATGTGATACAATTCCCTAAGGAAAGGGCTGTTAGAGGTAATCAACAACAACAACCTTCAAGACAAAAAATAAAGGAACATGATATCACTACTGCTGATGTGGATCTTGAAAATAATGGGGGAAAAGTTATTCTAATTATTCATTAAATAATATTAAACATATTATTTTATTATGGTTCTATGAAATCATTCATATCATGAAATTTTTGTATAACTATTCACACACCCCCTAAAAATATGGAGGTTGAGTTATCTTTAATAATATAAAATGGATAAATTATTGCATCAAAAGTATATAAATCCTCCCCGGTTAATGTTTTTGGATGAACCATTAAAAAAATATTTTCTAACCTCCTTTAGTGGAGTTTTATTCTATATTAGTCAGGGATTGGCTATTTATGTACAAAGAAAACATAAATTATCAATAAAGGGAGATCGCTCTTCACAACTCAAGGAATCTTCCAATTCAGTATAAGTGTAAGGATTGTGATTAATCTCCTTTTGAATCATTGTCTCAAATGTGCATATTAGTTATTTTTGAGAAATAATATCTAACTCAAAGTATTTATAAAAAGGAGATAATATTGATATATTACATAACAATTGTGAGGGACTACACTGAGGTGTTCCCCATATAATTTCTTGACCTTCATCCTGATCTAGAGGTATATTTCTCAATTGATATTATTCTTGGATCTCTTTTTATATCAAAGAATTATTATATAATTACCGCAATTGAGTTGGAATAACTTAATAAGAAGTTATAAGAGAATTTGTAAAAGTGTTTCATATGCCTGATTGCTTTACCATAAGGTGTTCTGATCCTCTTCTTCAATAAGAAGGATAGATAAATTCACCTCTGTATTGATTATCGTTAGCTCAAAAAATCATGATAAATAACAACTATCATATTCCATGGATAGATTCCATTTTTATAATCTATGTGGGGACAATTATTTATCGAAGGTGGAACTTTGGTTAGGATATCAACAGTTAATGGTGAAGAAGGAAGATAATCCAAAGATTGTCTTTAGAATGATGTATGGGCATTATGAGTTGATTTTAATTCTCTCTGGGCTTATTATTTCTATGGAAATATTCTTGTAATTAATGAATAGAGTCTTTAGAGATTTCTTCAACAAATGTTTCGTAGTCTTTATTGATGATATTATAATATACACCAAGATAAAGGAGGAATATGAGGATCATTTGAATAGTGTGATAAAGACTCTATAATGGGAGAAAATTTATGAAATTTATAGTAAATGTGTGTTCTAGATGGAGTAAGTATGATTCATGGGGAATGCTATCATCAGTAAAAGAATATCTATAGACCCTTACAAGATAAATGAAATTGAATATGGGATCATTCCAACATTTTTAATGGAGATATGTTGTTTTATTGGATTATTTGGGTATTACCGATGTTTTCTGATGAATTTATCACTATTTTATAACCTACTAAATAAGTTAATAAGAAAATGGGTAAAGTATTTCTGTGTGGAATAATGTGATGACTGCTTCAAGGATCTCAAGGAGATGTTATTCACTACACATGTACTCATAATAAAAATAAGTGTAGAAGGTTTTGTGAAATATATTTACGCTTCAAAAAAATTATTGGTTTTTGTAATCATAGAGAATGATAAAGTTATGACATAATCCTTAGTACAGTAGAAGATCCATGAGCATAACTATCCAATGCATGGTCTGAAGCTAGAAGATGTGAGTTTTTCCTTGATAATATATAGACTCTACCTAAATGGTGAGAAATGTGGCATATATACTGATCACATGAGTCTGAAGTATATTTTCACACATAAGGAACTCAACATGAATTAAATAATATGGTTAGAGCTAATTATGGACTAGGATTGATCTATTCACTTTCATTAGGGAAAGGAAAATGATGTAGATGATGCCCTTAGTAGAAAATAAACTTCTAAATTATCCATGATGAATATTGAGAAAGACCCCAACATGCATTAAATAATATCGTTAGAGATAATTAATGACAAGGATTGATCTATTCACTGCCATTAGGTAAGGGAAAATAATGTAGCTGATGCTCTAAGTAGAAAAGAACCTGCTAACTTTTCCATGATGCATAGTGAGAAAGACCCCATCTTCATGTATATGAAAAAGATGGATTTCGAAATCCTAATGGCATGGAATACATCCTATATTTCCCAAATGATTTCCCAACCATATATCCATGATAAGATCAAGGAAGCGTAAAGGGAAGATCTGGAGATACAAAATAAGGTAAAACCAGTAAAGGGAGGGAGGTTACAAATGTCCAATATCAATGATGATGGTGTGATTCAGTTTGGAATAAGGTTTTGTGTGTCTTTATCAACTGAGATAAAGAAGGATCTATGGGATAATGAACATAATTCATCATTCTCCATCAATCCTTGAAGTACTATGACGTACCATGATCTTCAAGAAAACTTATAGTGGGACAATATGATGAATGAGATTGTGGATTATATCTAATGGTGTATGGTATGTAAGCAAGTTAAATCGGAGTGACAAAATTCCAAATGGATTATGAAACCATTTCTTATACCCACGTGGAAATCTTAGAATTTCATTAGGGTCATTTTACCTGGTCTCCCAAAAATATCAGAAGGAAATAATGTGATAAATTGTGTTGTATGGACTTGCCAATAAATCCCACATTATCTCTATTTGGGAAGATCTATCATTTGAATAACTTTCCCAGATACATGTGATAGAATTAGTGAGGATTCCGGGGATTCCACTTTAGATAATCTCTTATTATGATTCAAGTTTCATAGATAAATTCTGGAGAGTTATTCAAAATTCTTCGAGTACTAGATTTAATTTCATCATGATCAATCACCCCCAAACTATTGTCCAATATTAAAGGACTATTCAAAACATAAGGACATGATAAGAGAATTATCAATGGGATTTAATTGAGGATGGGATAACCATATCTCATTGGTTGAGTTCACATACAGCAATAGCTTTCACTTGAGTATTTATATGGCTCCATCTGAAGCTCTATATAAAAATTGATGTAGAACTCCAACTTTCTACAATGAAGTTGGTAAACGAATGCTACTTGGACCTAATATTGTGAAAGAGATGACATAGAAGATTCAAGACATCCAAAAAAATATCAAATATTCTCATAGCAGAAAAAATATCTTCATTGATATCCTTTGAGGGGACTTGGAGTTTGAGGTTGGAGACAAAGTCTTCCTCCGAATATCACCATGGATGAGAGTCATGCAGTTTTCAAATTAATAGAAGCTTATCCCAAGGTACATTGACCCCTTTGAGATCATTGATCATATAAGAGTTATTATCTATCATATTAAACTTCAACTCAATATAGATTAATCTCATTATGTGTTCTATGTATCTCTCCTGAGGAAATACATACCTAGCCCCTCACACATAATGAATCTAGATGTGGTTCAACTAGAGAACGACCTCTCATATAAAGAGTAACAAGTGAAGATATTGGAACATAAAGAAAAAGTACTAAAAAACAAGATGAATGATCCTATAAAAGTTTTGGGGAGGAAAAATAATTATAAATAGGTGACATTGGAACCATTGGAATCAATAAAGGATAAATACTTTTAACAGTTTTCTGCTTACTATGTAAAATGAGATTTCAATGTAGAAATTTAAAAAGGGGGAAGGGCATAATGTCCCAAAATTTTATCAATAGAATTTACCTTCTTATAATTATTTTATATAGTATGAAACACACACATCATATAGATAAAAAAATAAAAATATTACTCACATAAAGGAACAATTAAATAGGTGGTATTTATATAAATTAAGAAACCTATACCAATGGAATAGAAAATTGACCATAGAAATAGTAATATGACCATTAATAATTGTAACCCGAACAATATAACAGTAACCTCACCTATGATAGTATAAATAAAATTTAGTCATCTTATAAATGAAAATATAATACATATATATATTTGAATAAGTAAATAAATGTTTTAAAAATGATAAATTAAGTGTTGGTATTTTTATGAAAAACAAATATTTATTTACAATTTTATAATTAATATAATGATTTAAAAGAAAATTTATTTTCATAAATAGATTCATAAATTAAGATTTTTTTTGTATTATGATTATAATATAATTACATGAGACCTTAATTAATGTTTCAAAGTGTCATAAAATCATTTAAAATATTAAAATTGATATTTTTTGAATAAATGATGATTTTAATTAAAAATTAAATTTCAAATGTTTATAAAATTATTTTAATAAAATGGAGTGTATTTTTGAGATCTAAACATCAAAAAATGGTTGGGGTTATTTTTTCAGATTTTTCTAAAATAGATGAAGTTTTGGTGAATAATGAAATACCGTAATTTAAGGTATTTAACACTTCAAACCAAATACATGAATATTTTTGTCACTTCTGATATAATAACCCATTATTTTAAACTAAAATTCCAAATTTACAATACATAGTCACAACAATCGGAACTATTGATAGTCTTGATCCAAAATAATAAAAAAATGAATAAAATAATCAAAAGCACCCCTCTCCTCTGACTATAAATACCACCCGTTACCACATATTCTCATCACACCTTATAAATTTTTTATATTTCTTATATTATTCCCAATTAATCTCCCAAACCAATTTTACACATCTAGGTATTTTATGTATCACCAAAAGTCCAAAACCATGTTTCTTAAGGAGGTTCTCAAGGAGACAATATCAAAGAGGTTAAATCCTCCTTATTTCTATTTTAATTTCCTTTTATTTATTATACTCACCTCACCTACCCTATCCAAAATATCATAATTAATATCATATAATATATATAATATAATTTTATTATGTTAATGTAATATCCATCATCATGTATCTTCTCTTCTCATTTTATTCTAAAAATGAAAACACTATTTGTAATGTGTCAATTCACTGCTTTTGTAGACGAAGAGTTTTGGTTTCCATTACCACATTCAAGGATGGTCATAAAACCATAATTATTGTTAGACCATATTTAAACATGTAAATTATATACTTTTACATTTTCTATAACTAATTTATTTAATATTAAATAATGAAACAAAATTTTTTCGTGATGATAAAAAACATCAAAAATAATGTAATCATTTTTCATTAACGTTTTATATAATAACTCATCCTAATATTGAAAAGAAAAATAATAATATATGTTACCATTTAAAAATATTGAGTTGAATCAATATTATATAATTCTACTTCCATATTTTTTCTTCCATTTGACAAGAACGCCCATTATTAAACTCAAGGGAACCGATCTTAATAGCATGAAACCAATGCACCTAGAATAAAGAAATTAAACATTATGACCCATCTAAATGTTCAAAAATGAACTTAATAAAATTTTAATGAACAAAAAATATCTTGAGGAGGGTATTAATTAAATTATTAATGAATCTAATTTTATTATCCACAGAATTAAGTGAAATTAAACTACACTTTCAGACATAAGTTAAGGGATTCTCTCTAAACCTATATTTTTTTACTTTGGGTTAGGATTTATCTCTATTTACCCCATTATAATTATTAGTTATTATTATTTAATCCTCATAGATTCTATGTGTAGGTTAAAATTTGTTTTACCGAGCTCAATTATTCGTTCTATTAAGGGAAATAAATGTCTTAGAAGGATTTATTTTTAATTCATCCTGATAAGCAAGCCCAATTAAAGGGAACTTCCCAATTTCTTACCCATTTTCAAGTATACTCCATAATTTATTTTAATCCACCAATATTTTTATAAAATAATTTTTTTTATCATGAATAATTATCTTATTCTATTTATGTTTTTATGTAAAAAATTATTCCATTGTCTACTTCAAAGACTATTTTATATTATACCATAATCCGTACAAAAGTGTCTCATTTCTAATTATTCCTATACATTCTTTTTACATGTTTTCACTTTATCTGGATAGATTTTTTCATTATATTTTCATATTTTTTCTTATGAATGCCCATATTGTATTTAAATATATCCATTCATGGACATTATTATGAAACTACCATTGATTATGCCTTATAACATGATTAAATTACCCATTTATTTCCATTTACAACCTTTATGTTTATTCATTAAGTTTGATTCTTCATGTGGAACACATATTCAACAACATGTTTTTATGGGTGTACACACATATCAGTCCAATTCACTGGTTAAAGTTTTTTCTCATGAGACGCCATGTTAGGATAGGGAGTAAACTTAATTCCTTTATGGGACATTTTCCACCATGTGATATAGTCTTGGTTGTTATCCTTGATTCAGGTTTATGTTATTTTATATGTTGCTTCCAAATTTCTATGTTTCCATGATTACATGATCCCTTGTTATATTTTATGCTTCCATATGTTTGTTCTTGTTCCATTCCTTTTTTATTTCATCATGTTATTCCTTCTAACTCATATTATATTCTTTATTTCCATTTTTATACCCTTACTAGGGTTTTTAGCTCATCCCAATATTTATGTATTCCCCCAGATTATCTTATGAAGATATAATAGATCAACGAAATTAAGAATCTCATTCTGGATATTAAATAAAATATGTTTTTATTTTGGTTTAATGTTTTATAATTATGTACATATTTCTCCAAAGACACTAGTATTTCCAATACATTCTTTGTATTTGATGGTTAATTATAATCAAAATCATGTTAAAATATGTGTAAAAGGATCGGGTCTCTATATATGTTTTATAGAGATATAAAATTTTAATTTTTGAAATTATTATTTATGAACATGCTCTTATTTTTCAATAATTCATTAAATCTTAAAATTTTAGGAAACTATAAATTATAGTAATTCTATATTTTTTTGTTATAGAAATAATATTCTATAATATTATTTGAATATAAAATATGATAATGAAGGAGAAAAATGAGTTTGATGGTTGTGAGAAGCTGTTGATACTCATATATATTGAAATCATGTTGTATTTATAAGATAGAATAGTTGAATAACATGTCCTGAATTATATATTATTACACTGAGCGGATTATGAGAATCTAATTTAGTTTCCATTTATTTTGGTTATATCTAAGAAGAAATAAGGGGATCTTTACACATGTATATTCTCAAATGTGTGACTGGACCATCCTAAATAATCATTGAAGGGAAGATTTATCTGATGTGGAAGCAAACATTATTCTAGTAATCAAGTTTTTTATTGAATAAAATCTATTTTTAATGTTAAAGAATCGAGTGATTATTTGAATATCTAATTCAAAAAAATATTAACGGAGGAATCTTGTGTTACTCGTGGTTCTATATAAAAAAATCAATAATATTTTTTTGGAAGTGAATGATTCCTTTTCATTTTGATAATAGGATGATACCTGCTAAAATCTTATCTGTGACTTGAACTATTATCTTAAACACTAAAAATGATTGTCATAATAAAATTAATGTCCCAATATATGGTAAGGCTTGGTAAAAATTAGGCTCTCACACTATGGTTGAACATTATAAAAATTCATGTGTTTTACATGTATTTTATATTCATTAATTTAGATACAGAATATAGTCTAAAAAGTTAATGTATGATTTTACCAGTCATAGGAGTTCACTTCTAAGTAATAATTTATACAAATAAAATTGGGTACGATTAATTTACCCCTAGTAGTACCCTAACCAATTTGGGTTTTACAAGCGGTATTAGAGATAACTTTCCCCCCCTAAAATTTTAATCATCTTAAATGATTTCATGGATTGTATAAGTTCTATAAAGAGTAAAGGAGTTCCTTAATTTTCTGGGAAAAACATTCTTAGATTGAATAAATGGATTATAATATATGTTCATAAGTTTTGGATGCTAGGGATATTGCTACTGTGGTATTTCCACCTCTTGCAAGAGATGAACCTATGAGCTTTTTTGAAAAAATAAAAATTGAAGAAAACTATAAAACTAGAAATTTTATAATTTCACCTCCATAATATGTGGTCTAAAATTATGTTATTAGGCTATAAACTACCATGTATATGTGGGACAAGTTAGAAAATGTGTATAAAAGAAATTTCTAGTATAAGGAGGCCAAACTGAAAACATAGAGAGATAAATTTGAAGGTGTTACAATGGATAAGAATGATATTAGATATGAAAATTTATCCATGGTGAATAAGCTACTTAGTGACATATGAGGCTTTGGAGACATTCCAGAAGACTCTACAATTGCTAAAAATTTATTGAGATTTTTCCTGATAGATATGATCTAAGTATTCCCACTATAGTATATGGAGAACTTCCTTCCCTTGATGAGTTATATAATAGTATTTTAAATTATTAAATGATAAAATCGCAAATTTTATTGAATTAAATAAATTTTTTATTGGTTTTAAAGGAATGAGTTTGTTAAATATTATAGAAGTGGACATTGAATCTATAACTGGATCTATAATATATAACGAGAGTGAGAGAGTATCAAAAGTTTTATCAAATTTATCTCAAAAATGTTAAAATATGTGAGGGAAAATAAAAGGGGAAACTCACCCTCAGATAGTATAGGTGTGGAAGCATTGGGCACTTTGCGTTTAAATTTTCAAAAAGAAAGAAGTGTTTAGAGTATGATAATGAAGAGTATGAAGGGAACACTTATATAAGATCTAAAAATAGATCTTCCAAAGCATAAAAGACATATTTATATGGCATATGAAAACTTCAAGTAATAAAGTAGGGAACCATGTAGAGAAAAAAAGAATAATATATCTCTTCCTTAAGAAATGGATATAAAGAATATTGTTCTCTAAAATACATTAATTTCACAGAACATATGATAATAGATAATGAAAACTCATGAAGTGAATAAGAATAAAGAGAAGAAAAAAATATGAAGAATATGTTGAGAAATGAACATGAAGCATTCTTTAATAAAAGCACTCAAAAAAATAAATAAATCCAATCAATCATTGAGGAATTTAGTAAAATAAAGAAAGGTGAAGGTTAGATTAAAATACTATTTAATGTCCATCTTTTGGAAATTGAAATCCTCTAAGTGAAGGTGTATGAATATGAAATAATCATAAAATAATCTGATAAGAAGAAGGATTAATAAGAATAAAGACTTAATTTGGCTGAATAAAGGTGTATTAAGGCTGAGAAGACACTTGGAAATATAAAAAGTAAATTTTATAATGCTATTTAAGTGAAGGATGAGTCCTCATGGGGTATTTATAAAGATTTTTTTATCAACTTGTGTAAAATATACACCAATTTTCTCTAAAAATGTTTAATACATTCCAGATAATAGTGAAGTGTCAAATTTACTATTTTGTAAAACTTAAATTCATAAAAATGCTCAAAAAGTAAAAAATATGAATAAGGTAGTTTAGAATGGTAAAAATAATCTTTTTTCCTCTAAATCTATGAAACATAAAGCTGATGTTTCACCAAAACATCATGAATATTTTCAAAGATAGACTTGTTACTATGATAAAATAAATACATTTAGGATATACTACTAGTGTTCTGGAACATAAAGGTATAAATCCAATGTTTTTTGGTAAAGTATTCTTATCCCTTGGAACCAAATAATGCCTATATTTCCTACGAGTTATCCTGAAAATAGAAACAAAAAGAGATGTGGGGAAACATAATGAAAATGGAAGACCACACATGGTACCTATCCAAAAAAGGTTTAAAGGGACAAATAAGATTTATGGATTACTAGATGCCATTTGTAATACTAGATGATACTCGATTGTTATAAGAAGTTATATCACATTGGTAGTATAAAATATAAAAAATTTGTTTAAAATCTATAGTATTTAATGATGATTTAGAGTGGGATGTCTATATTGATAATCCTAAAAGTTTTATGCTTTAAAATGATGGAAATAAAGTTTGAAAAAGGAATAAGGCTCTATATGGATTGAATAACACCCAAGGGTCCCAGTATTCAAGGTTTGATATCTATTTAAAATTTAGGAAATTATAAAAAGGGAAGGTGGATAGAAACCCAAACAAAAAATAGTTAAAAATATAAACTTTCATTGTACGTGTTTGAATTGATGACATTATTTTTTAGTTGATAAATATAGTGATCAAATGGTATCTTTTAATCAAATTAGGAAACTATTTGGGATGTTCATGCTAGAGGATTAAAGATTCTTTTTAGGATTAAATGTGATGTAACAAGAGAACAAGATTTTATTATTCCAAGATAAATAAAAAAAATAAATTTTGAATAATATTTAGATGGAAGATTCAAAACTTGTATATAAACCCATTGAAGTGGGGTTAAAGGTGTCCTAGTATACTAGATAAGAGAGTCTTAATCAAAGATAATTTATAAAAATAATTAGAATTTGTCTTTATCTCAAATCCTCTAGACCAAATATTGTCTATGATGTGATCTACTATGCTAGATCTTAGCATAACCCAAAGTAGTCACATTTTATGGTCACTATGAGATGACCTAAATAAGATAATGAAAATTTTGGTTTTGGATTGTTTATAATATGGTAAACAAATTGACTTTTTCTAGATAGACATATGTATACTAGGTAGACTATTTTGGTGATATAAGGTCCACTCCAAGAAAAAATTTCCTCTTGGGAGATAGTTATATGATTTAGTTTTGTAGGAAATATGACAAAGTCACATTTATTACTATCAATGCTGAGTATATTTTTCTTACTTGTTCACACAGTTAATCTATATGAAGGGTAGGCTAGATTATCTGAGAGATAAGGTTAAGAAACTAATAATAATTGTTTTGATAATTAGAGTGTTATTGACCTTTATAAAAATCTTATTCCACACTCTAGTTCTTAGAACATTGTTATAAGGTTTCACTTTACTAAATATAGATTTTATAATGGTCATAAAAAGCTATGATTTATTCCTACTCGAGACTAATTTTTTGACATATTCACAATGGAAATTCCTAAGGATATATTTAAGACTATTATATTGAACTTGAGTGTTCATCCCTTCCCTCTCTATTCAAAACATTTATGACCCCCCAATGATCCTTGTATTATGTTGTCAAAGGTGTAGAAGTAAAAGCATAACTCTTTTCTTGGAAGTTGTAAAAGATAAAATTTATGAGATATATCATGTAGTGTATCTCTATTCCGATATTTTTATGATTTAGTGGTTACAATTATTGTTAAAAGGGGAATTTTTTAAAGTGGTTAGTGAATTAATTTATGGGGAATAGATTATCATTTGTTCAACAATTTTCTTGTTATGGAGAGATGGAGTTATCTAAGAAACACTACTCAAACATGTATTATGGTGTCATGATGTTTGTCTCATGACACATGTTTTCATTTAGTGTCTCTTGAAATGTTAAATTGTTCCGTAAGATAGAGTTGTATGGGTTGAAAGCAAATCCAAATATGGACAATGAAATTCCCTTGTAATTTTTAGGATGTTTTATTTGTTATAAACCATGAAATTAGAAGTTTGGTAATGTTTCAAGAGTATTTTTAGGTGTTTTTAAATAATTGATTATTTATTTAAATGGTTATATTATTTTTTGAAAAAAATTAGAAATTCCAAGTCATATTGGAATATAGATATGTATAAGATTCGATTAGTTTGAGACCACCATCATCATAACATTAAGAAAATGATATGTTCTAGATCACATAATAATGACACAATCATCATTGTAATTTTGATACACATGAATGTAAGTTATAAAATAAAAATTTCATGGTTGAGAAAAAAATTCATAAGGTTTATACCGGGATTTATAAGTTTGAGAAAACATTTGTAAGGTTCCAAATATACCTTCATAAGGTACCAGGTGATTTAAGAAAATATAAATGAACCTAATGATGACATGAGATGATGATTTTCTATAAAAAACTAAAATATATCTTTATAACGGTTTAGAGAAGTTATTTGAGCATCAATTAAAGGATATTTCAAAGATATTTAATTAAAGAATGAATGAGAAGATTAAAGGATTATTTTTATGGAGATATCAAATTCAAATGTTTGAAAGTATTATTTGCGATATTTCTATTAATTTTTAGGAAGTCTTTTGATAATGGAATTGTAATAAAATTATAGTTATGGGAAGTTTCTTTTTTCTGTTATGGAAATGATATTCACACCAATTATGAGAATATAAAATAATAAATAATGAAAAGAAATGATTTTAAGTGTTTTGAAAAGGTTTAAATACTTTTCTATGATGAAATTTATTATATTAAGGAGTGAGAATATTTTAAGAACATAACCCACATTCCATTTGATTAATCTAAAGAAGTTGAGTTGGATGATTCCTTTTATATTGATAATGGTTATTTTTATTCAGGATAAAATAGATATTTTAAGGTATTAATTATCTCATTAATGACTAGATCATTCTGAAGAAGCTATAAGAGGAACACTAATCTATCACTATTACACTAATTATTTTTGTAGTCAAATTATTTCATGAAGAAGATATATTCCTATAGTTGAAGCATTTAGTGATTCTTTAAACATATGATTCAAATAGAATAGTGTAGTAAAAATCCTAAAGTACCTATATATTCAACATAAATAACTTTATGAAATTTGAGGGAAGCGGATGATTTCTGTCCCTTTGAATAAGTAGATTATACCTACTCAAATATTGTGTGTGACTTGAACTATAATTATAATCCCTAAAAATTATTGTGATAATAAATTTTTTTCCCAAGAAGAGATTAGAAAAATTAAGGAATAAGCTCTCAAACCTAGAGTAAACCTTGTAAAAATATTTTGTATGTCACGTGGAATTAATAGTTTTACATACAGGTGAGAGAGATATTCTACTGAGTGAATTTAGACTTTAATAGTTCAAATGGGTTTAATTTAAAAGAAGGAATTATAAAAATAAAAATCAGTACTACTGGTTCACCCCCATCCATTTCCCATAATTGTTGTGGTTTTATCTTTTTCTGGTTGGATTTAGGTTTGGTTAGCCTATAGGTTCAGGATTAGTCATTAGATAGATTTGAGGCTCCAGGTGTGGATGTTAAACCTGATGTTTTATTATGATACATTTTGTAAGGATCTCACTAATGACAAGAGTCTAGTTGAGGACAGTGTAATAGGAACCCTTCCTATCATAACTGGGTTGGGTGGCAGTCTTTCTATTAGGGAATGTGATACCTCTTCTAGTGGTAAGAATATGAGGTTTGATGAGAGGTTTTAAGGAGGAAGGAAGTAGTTTAGAAAGAGTGGATGTTTTCAACTTCCCCATTAAGAAGGATATCAACTTATATGTTATCAATGTGGGAACACAGTAAATATCCATAGTTTCAATCCAAAACCATTGAAGAAGTCTCATACTTATAGAAAGTTGGGGAAATTGAAGTGTTTTTCAAATGATTTCCCCATAGGGTTTATGTAAAAGATTTGGGGTTGAATTGGCTTATTAATCTTATTAAGAGTCCCTCAACTAATGGGTAGTTAGATATCATCTATGATATTAAGGTGAAGGGTGTTTTGAGTATGTTTGGGAAGAGACAACTAATATCTGAGGGTGTAAATCCCCATGATATTTAGATATTTTAGGGTCAAGTCTATGGATATAATGAAGACAGAGTTTTCATGTTGGATCAAGTTCTAGATGGTGGAGTAGAGGGTGTTTCTATCATGGGTTTTGTAGTTTTATTTTATTTTACCCCTTATATTTCTCTATTTGGGACTGGATAATCACATTCCTTTATATCTTCCCATATGGAATTGGTGTTGGGGATTCCAATAGATTTATAGTATATTTTTCTCTTAAGAAACCACTTAGGAAGAGAATATATCATATTCAAATGTGGTAATGGTGTTACATAGTGGCTGGGGTTTCTTTTTTGATAATATTGAATGTTTCAATGTCATCTTCAGAATGGATTGGATGAAACACTTTGGAACTCACATAAATTTCTACCCGAGGTGTGTGTTATTTAATTACAATATCAAGGAGGATTTTACATTCATGGGGTTGGGGGATATCAAGGTAGGTAGAGTTATACCAGGCCATATTTAATCATGATGGATTATAAAAATGATTATTGGTACATTTTTTATAGTTGATAAATGGATGATTACATATACATTCCCTTTAATTGAGGGTATTTTTCAATATTAATTCCTTGATTATTTCTCAGTTTCTCTCTTAAGAGAATGATCTAGTTCACCATAAATCTAGTTATATGTGATGAGCCCATATCAATACCCTCTTATTTCATAGAACTGACTAATTTTATAGAACTAAATATTAAGACCAAGGATCTTGAGGTGAATCAATGTATCTATCTAAGTACATCTTTTTGGGGTTCTCCCATTTAGGTCACCAAGAAGGGAAATGGAAGCTTGAGATTGTGTGTGAATTAATAGAAGTTTAACCCAGTGATGATAAAGAATAGTTACTACCTATTATGAATAAATAATCTATTATATCATTCAAGAGCATCTCAATGGCCCTCTAGGAGTGATTTTTTGTTAGTTTATATGAATTATATTTCAAGAAAGAGGATATACCAAATAAAATGTTTATGAGTTGGTAGGGTTTGTTTGAGTTCATGATGATTCTTCTCTCCATTAAGAATGCAATTATGATGTTCATAGGCCTTATTAACTAGATTTACCCCCCCAAATATATAATCCTTCATCATGGTGTTTTTATGATGTTTTTTATATTCTCAAACTAGATAGATGCATGAAAATACTATGGGGATTATACAGAGTACAATTTCATCATATTTATTTTATTCCAAGAACTTGAAGTTTCATTTATGGATTAAGTAGATACACTTTCATTGGAGGTTGTGATTTATGTTAACCCGGAGAAAGTTGATGTTATGATATCTTAGGAAAAGGAATAAAGACTGTTTAAGATCATAAGTTTATATGTCTTGGTTCGGTATTATGGATGATTCGTTCAAGATTTATCTTTTTTGGAAGTGGTGATGATGACCGAGAAAGAATTGAAAATTGAGTGGGACAATCAATGTGAAGTCTGATTTCAGTATTTTAATGTAACTCTTACATCTTCCTCTAATTATTGATTCTATAGAATATAGCGAAGTGTTTTACCATATAATTAAATGACTATATATCACGTTTGTGAGATATATTTATGAATGAGGATCATGTGTTTTTAAATGGGTATCATCATTTATGGACTCGTGAGAGAAACCACGCTAGTACTGATATGCAGATAATAATAGGAGTCCATTCCTAAAAATTTCAGCATCATTATCTCTATAATGACATTTTTTTTTCTTATAAATTCCATAAAATCTTTAGATACATATTCTGACAATGGTGATTGATCTTTTTATAAATTAATTGGAGGAAGTACCTATAGATGTTCAATTTTGAGATTTAATATACTCTAGGTAAGGTTAATGTATTGGTATATTCTCTTAACAAGAAAACATAGGAGCATATGTTTTGGTAATCTATTGTGGAGTAGAAGTTAATATCACTTAATTTAGAGTGGTCATTAGATCTGAATGTGGAGTGAAATTTTATGACCTTTTATGCCACATCCATTACCTCCATTCTAGTAGATCATGTGAAAACCATCCTGGAGCTAGATTTGGATTTCCTTTATATGTGAGAGAGGTTTATAGGTAATGATCATATTCTGAGATCATATCATGATGTGGATTAGGTGATCCAGGTCCATGAAAGGGTATTAGTTCTTAATTATATAAGATAGAAGTTTACGAGGGACTCTTACACCACATGATAGGTTATTCAACTAGGGTTATGAAGATATACCATGACATTGGGCATAATTTACAATGTTCTAGTATAAGTAATAACATCGCAACTTATGTGTCTCATTGTTTCATCTACCATAGGGTGAAGGCAAGTAACTAATGACCATAAGGTATAATTTAGAAATTTATGGTGCCTATAAAAATGTGGTATTAGTAGGAAATGTCATTTTTCACTGGTCTTCTAAGGTCACCTAGATTTCATGATGCAATTTGGGTTGTGGTAGAATGATTGATGAAGGCTATACACATTTTTACCATTTGTAAGACCTATTATGTGGATTAGATAAACAAGATGAATGTGTATTAGATCATATGAATTAATATATTACCTTTGAGTATCGTATCAAATTGATATTTATATTTTACATTTAGATACTTTCAAGTGCCGTAGAATGTTATGGAAACTTAGTTGATGTTTAGTATATTGTATCACCCTTAAAGGAATGGGAAATATGAGAGGAAAATTCAGATACTTGAGGATAATCTAAATACATGAATGTTATACTTTGTTAGATCTTATGATAATTATCTATAATTGTAAAAGTTATTATAAAATAATAGTGAATAGGTTTTTGATTCAATAAAGTATTTATAAAGACATATATGTTTATTCATGTCACCAACCCTTATATTTTTTAGGGGTGGGTGATTTAGGAAAATCCATGGTACATGAATGGTTCAAGAGACCACAAAGAGGGTGTAGATTACTAGTAAGAAGTTGGTTACCAATAAGAAAATTCAAGGGCCAAATACTGATAGAAGTTGAATCCCTTTAGAGTTTATCATATGTGATCAGTTATTTTTATAGGTATCATCTTGACTAGGTAATCATAAATTGAGGAAGCTAGGAAGTCTTACACTAAATTTTTTCAGTCTTTTTGTGATTTTTGGGGAGATTAGTACCATACCATATTAGTGGGCTCTTCCTCAAATATATCAATTAATGCATGATATATTTCATTGGTTTTAACTTTGGATGTATGATTTATATCCTGAGCACGTTATTGAAAATGAGGACGTCAAGTTATTAGTGGAATCATTTGTTAAATATTAGACAACACATATCATGAGACAATCTAATATTTTCTATGATAGAATATGGTACATTACATTTGCGTGTGTTGTGGAAACACAGGTGTATCTAGGAGGAGACATAGGAGAGAGAGTCATGTGTATGAGACTAGTAGTTGAGGTTATTCGGTGAGGAGTATTAGAGATACTTATTATTGATGATAAACCCATATCATGGATGTTTTTAATGATCCTAATTTTTTTAGAAACATTCATCGATCATTCTTGGATTTAAATTGTTTTTTTGGATATTTAGTGATGTGCTCGAGTGGTTTCAAGATTTGACTGAGTTTTATAGAGGGATAGTTGGGGGATTATTATTAGAAAATAGAAGTAGATTCTACCAAGTACATTGTGTAATTTTCGGAGGCTCTTTATTAACTAGGACCCGACTAGTCAATCCGTGGGGGTTGAACAGGTGTTTGAGGCATCACTGAGTACCTAGTGCAAGATGATCAGTTTCTCATAGTCTTCTTACTTATTTCATCACTGTATTATGAGTTTTAATTTAATTTAATTCAATTTTAACCCCTAAATCTACTAAACTAACCAATCTATGATCCTTCAACCCATTTATCACCATATTGGATTCCATTAGCCCCTCCAATCATCATTCATCACCAATTGAAGTCTCATTCATTGTAATCATCCTCCTTTGGTGAGTCTAATAATGTCTAATCCCTAGGTATGGGTTTTGTTTTCTATTTCTATTTCTTTATCTCAAATATATAATTTTTAAGGGTTTTTTAAATTTCATGGGTCATTTCTAAATCAAATCTATTTAAAAAAATTACTTTGGAAATTTTTAACTCTAATTCTTGAGGTATAAATTATTAACCAATTTTGATATTTGTATAGGATTATATGGCTAGTAATGCATGTAAGTGCATAAAATTATCTAATTTATTTCTTTACATGGTATCAATGTTATTTTGTATGTTTCAAATGGTTATTTTTACTAGAATATTGTTTTCATGGGTTCCTTTTCCAATTTACACCCAAGTTGTAGTGTTGGTAAATGTTTTAAATAAGGATGTAAACCTTGTTTATCTAGGAATAAAGTGAGTTTCCTTAGTTATATGGTGGTACTATAAGAAATTTCATGTGTCTTAATAGTTTTTATTATGATCACCATCTTCATATAAGTGACCAAAATTACAAATGGAAGCTATTAGGGGTTTGATATTATTTGAGTTCAAGTTTAGGCCAATGGGCCAATTCATTAATGGTCTAGGTTCGAGTGGATGTTCTATCTTGTATAATATGACCATGAATGTTTAAGGTGTTGTTTTTGGTGACCATGATTCATGTTTTATCATATGCTAGGATATAGTTTTAACATTGGACCTTAACTATAAGGTGCATGTTGTTCAACATGCATGAGAGGTTGGAAATGTTACACATTCCTTAGGTCATTTCTTGTGATTCTAAGTGAATTTGCGACTCACCCATGGGACCTAAAAATGACCAGGATGTGGGTTCAGTTAGTATGGGAGGTTGTATATATTACTCAACCCCATAATAATACTTATTTTTACTATAGAACATGATTTATAGTCATAGGACCTAAATCGAAATTATGGGATGGTTCGACTTGTATGGGAGGTTGGCTATATCAAACCATCCTCATATCGCTTCATATTGTGAATCTAAGGGGTTATTTTCCTGGGATGAAACTATTATTTCATCATTAACATCATAATTTATGGTTAATTTTTTTTTCATTTATGTTATTACTCAATGAACTTACATGTTTGTGTACTTTTCTGTATGTCACTTATTTTCTACCATTGAATGAACTCACATATATATTTTTACACTTATAATAAGAATTGATTAGTGGTGTCCTACTTGATTTTGTAATTCACATCATTCATGAACACCCTAGTATGTGTTCATACTTTATTATGATGGAGCTGAGTAAAGATAAAACCCATATATCATAGTCTTAAGAAGGTAGGGTTGGCGATAGACAGAGACCATAGTAGAACATACATTGAGATTATTTTTTTGTATGATCGATGTTGTCATTTGTTCATTTAGTTATATCATGTATTGATCTATCGAATGTGGATATGATTCTTTTATTTACAATTTATAAAAAACATAGGTTATTTTTTATATTACATGTGACATTTTTTGTATGGTTGGAATACTATTGTGATTTAAAATTGTTTTTTTCATTCTTATTTCTATTTATACCCATATCTATATTTGGGTAACTCAATAATAATGGAATAGTCTCCATAGTGTATGGTATTGGACTTAACCACAGGTTAGAAATTTATTTCACATAAGGAAGTGTGCATGAGTCTATGTGGAACTTAGTATATAACTCCGTGAACAACATTTGAGAATTAAATGAAAAAATCCTGAGATTTTGTATAGATAATAAGAAATTGAACTGGGTCACTAGAAATAATAAATATCCACTACCACATATAGATGATGTATTTGATCAATTTAGGGGTGTATGGTGATTCTATATTATTGATCAATTATCGGGAAATCATCGGTACTAATTCATGATAGATGATATATCTAGGATGTATTTTAGAAGATATGGGCTATATGAGTCCAAGTGATTTCATTCAATCTTTTTAATGAATCTTCGGTGCCCATAGAAAACATGAAATATATTTTCCGTCCCCACCTAAAATCCTTTATCATTGTATTCATTGATGATATTTTGGTATATTGTCATAAAAAAAAGTTACATGGGGATAATTTGAAGATTTTATTGATCATTTTTTAAGAAAATAAACTATATGGAAATCTCTAAAAGTTCCATTTTTGGATTCATGATGTGGCTTTTCTTGGACATTTTATATCCATGGTTAAAATATTAGTTTATCTTGAGAAATTTGAGGGAGTGATAACTTGGTAATAACCCAAGAATTTGTTCGATAGTGGGAGTTTTTTTGTCTTTTATAGATATTATATATGATTCATTTTAGGTTTCCCTATCCTAGTTCCTATGATGAGATTGACTAATAAAAGGGTGAAATTATAGTAGAACGACATGTGTGGAAATTCATTTGAGGAGTTATAAGAGAGATTGAAAGCTACATTTATTTTCATTTTTTTGAATTTATAAATGGTTACATTTTATATTTCAATTCCTCTATAGTTAGTTTGGTAGTCATTTGTTTTGGAATTGTTCACTAAACGCACCACCATAGTGTGGTAGTTTCGACCGCAACATGTTCTTCCATTAGTTAAATCATGACCTAGTGAGTTCCACCATGTACTAGTGTAGCTATATATGATTTTTTATATGTTATATCATGATATATTCCTCATTCAATTTCCAAAAAATCTATCATTATTATTCATTCATCATACAATGAATATTTTTAGAGTTTTAACATCTCACATAATCATTTATAAGTGAAACTGTTATTAATAAGATTGAACCAAAAATTAAAAATTTCAAAATGTTATGAGAATTTATGAAATATTAATTCATTATTGGAAATTTTTTTGAGGTTCTATATGTCAAATATAAATTGGTTTATTCCTCATGTAATGTGTTCCGTTTTGTAGTGTAGAGAATCCTATAATAAATCCATAAACCAAGATAATAGTCAAGAACTATCTTCTCTTAAATATTTATGTAAAAGGATATAGCATGTCGTGAATAGATATTGGTATAATAGGAGTGTCTAGAGATTCCCAAGATTCATACACACCTCTAGGGGAAGGATTCTTCTGTCTTCTTCCCTGTGAACTCAATAAAACACTTGGGAAAAAATTGATAACGTAGATCAATGATTGTAAGTTACTCCATTATTGATATTTATTTATATTTGTTCCAAACATATAAGTATATTATGGGAATAATAGTGTTTTAATGTTATTATTTTGCTGAATTTAGGAATATAAACATCCCACTAAAACCCTAAAATGTTATCATATCCAATAAATCCATGGTTGGTTTTGAATTTTGAATGGATAAAGAAAATTATAAACACATTTTTTATAGGTTCCATGGAATTATTGAATGATACATTAATAAGTTTTTCTTGATAATTCAAGACCATTGCTTGTTCTTTCTGGAAACGGGTGTTTTAATTCTTAATGTTGATAGAACATGACATAATGATAGATAATTTGGTATTTCAATCATTAATATAATGATATAGAGAACATAGAATCGTAGGATAATGATCTATACTATGGTCTGCGTATTTAAGTTCCAAAGTTTATCTCCAATATAAAGACCATCCAAAGAATTAGCCTTGTTATTTTATACCTATGAAACCCTACCCAAAACAGTATGCTCCCCCTAATGGTTTTACTAAACCAGCCTCTAAAATGAGAATAATCTCCATGGGAAAAAATATTCCACTATGGGGAAGACTATGATGTGGTGTAAGCTATTTTGGTTAGATTTTAAAAGAAAATATTTTTTTAAAAAAGCATTAAAATTCCATCACTAGGCCTACGATGAATCTAAGGGAGGTATTTAAACTGAACAATTTTTTTTTTCTAAATTTTATCTAGATTTAATTTAATATTTACATTTTAATTATTTTATAAAAATTTTATAAATTAGATAAGATGAAATAAAATTTAAAATTTATTATATTTACTTATTATTATTTCTTAAATTAATGATATAAAATATTATATTAAGGCCTTATTTAATTCTATTATAAAAGGTTTTTTTGATGAAGTTATCAATGGTTTAAAAAATATTTTATGTGAGATATTTTTTTTGTATAAATTTTATTAATAAAATATAAGTTTTATTATTTAATAATTTTTTTTCATAACTTATCTAATATTGTGGAATATGAACTAGTTCACATTAAAACCATCTAAATGATAATAATAAATGTTTGTATGATATAAAACTTAATTCTTAAAGTTTATTAATGCTAAATTATAATGAGTTTATAATTTATTTATAATTTATTCATATTTTTTTTATCCCATGTTTAAATATTATAATCATTCATTAATATATTTATTTCTTACTTTATTGATAAAAACAAACTATTTATATTATGAATGAATATATGTTTTAGTTTAAAATTGTTAAACTGGTTCAATAAATTTTCATACATGAATATAAGGAGTTATATTCTATGTGTGGTGAGGCATTTAGTTTTCTTCTACTTTGATTTAGGATTATACTATGTTAAAATATTGAAATGAAAAACTAATTATAGTTTATTTGTATTATTTGTAAGAATTGTGATAGAATATAAATATATCTTGAGTAAAGTATCCATGGTAAGTGGGAATTTCTAAGATACTACTCACTATCATGGAGTCTTATTCCTTTTCTAGAAAAGTGTTGGTTGGTTACCTATCTATCCAGAATTACTCTGCTGTGTATTTTTTATATGATTAAAACCCATCATGTGAGAAAGTTTCATATACCATTTTATGGGATGCATTTGGATATAAGTAAATATTTTTGGATTTTAATACATGTTAGTAATATAGGATATGATTTATGTAAATAGTTATAAATAAATATGGTTTGAAAATATTGATTTAGTGGAATGAATAGGGACTAAAAACTAAATCATTAGAATCATGAATATATGTAAAGGGAAAAACATGAGACCCGATGGTGAGATTAAATACCCTTTAAAATAAAGAGTGTTTGATTCCTTTTAAAGAAAAACTTGTCAATACCTCAATCATTCAACTAGGTAGTTCATGATAAACCTGGTGAACTTAGATTATCTAGTGTATAAAAATAATGTTATGGGGAACCCTAATAGGATTAAGTCCCAATTTCAAAAGATTCATTTGGGTTACACATCTTATAGAGACCCTAATAGGATTAGGTTACCGAATAAATAAAGTTGAGTTTATACATATGATGTATTGGTTAAATATTTATACTCTCAATTATCAAAGAGTCATATATAATATAACTAGGATGATTCCCTAACAAAATAATTAAGAATTGAGAAAAAATTACAAAGAAGGTTCATTTCTTAATGAAATACAGATATTTTATAAATAATAGATATGCTGAATTTAAAAAGGGTAATCATTTTAATGGGAGAACATTTAATAAATTTCGTTATTAAAAGAACATAAAATATTATACTCATATGATGAATGATATTATTATAGGCTAATATATTTTCATCATAAAAAATTACATTGATATTAGTCTTTGGAAGATAGAATATTGATATAAGAAACATCTTATATGGGTATAAAACCTAAAAAGTTTTTTTAAGAAAGAAAAAACGTGTTAACTTAATTTATTTCAGAGTAACGAATTGTTGAAATAATTAAACAATTGAATATAGATGATTATTTGAAGCATATAATGATTCATCTATTATCTAAAAATAATTAGGTGAAATATTAAATAAGGTAAATTAGTATCCCCCTGTATATTCAAGTTCTAGTGTTGTAACGATAGTAAAAGTGGGAAAAATTTCAAATGTATAGAATTAAAGTTAATTGGAAAGTTCATAAACGTGTATTTAAATATACAAAAAGGTCATTAAAATCTAATGGTGATGCTAAGAAGGTTAGAAATTTTCCAATATTATGGAATTGAACAAACTCTATGGAATCTATGTTTAGTGTTGGTTTTATAGAAATCAATTATTCAATTTTGAAAGGTATATGATATCAAATATATAATTTAAAAACATTTTATGCATATAGGAGTTCAAAATCAAGAAATGTATTGATGAAGATTTTAGTTTGTCTTCAAATAATAATGTGGTGGGTTTCCAAATCATGGATTTGAATGAAAAGTAAAATTTTAGGATTAGTTGGATCTAAATAAATGATATGTATTTTTATCTTATTTATATTGTATGGTAAGGAATTTTAATTTTTAGGAAGGACTTTTTTAAAACAATGTGAAGATTGTTTTAATACACATTATTTAGGATTCATCGTATTCTATAACATGTTTTAGAGGAAGATCATGATAAAAGGATAAAAGGGTTTATCCAAGATATTTTATAAAATTTGAGGGAAAGAGTTCCCACCACCCTATAATGTAATATTTTAGAGAATAAATTATTCATTTCATTACATTTCTCTAAACATATAGAATACTATATATGATATGTATATAATAGTTTATTTGTTAAATATTCCCACTAAAGTAAGTAAATGTTATTTCCTCTATTAAAGGTGTTTGATTATCATATAATGATATTCTAAAAAGAATATAGCTCTTAAGAGGCTAGTGGGAGTACATTTGGAATTATAGAAGTTAAAAGTTAACAAATAAAATATTAATCTAATAAAATTTCTAAGTGAATATCACCTAATATCCTAAAAGAGATAAGTTTATGATGATAGAGGAAAATATAAATATTATCATTTTGTGGATTTAATGAGGTGAATATCAAAGGAGTTATAAGTGGGTTGTATAATTTATTAACATCATAATGTAATGTAAAGGTTTTGAATACCTATCCAAGGAGTTGAACATTTGGAATATGATTCTCATGTATCACCATTAGTCAAACTGTCTTTATTCATAGATATTACTCACTAAAGGAGTTTCGTGGTAGAGTTTTATTATGTGGTCACATTGTAATATAGAGATAATTATATAGAGATGTAATGATTTTATCAAATACCAAAAAGTGTGGCAAATATAAGTCTAATATGTCTTCCAATCATATGAGATATTTTAATAAATAAAACGATAAATGGTTTTTAATGTATTTTTAAAAAAAATTAATAATATAAAAATATATCATAATTTACAAAAGGAAAGATACACTTAATCATTCATTCGTATTGGATACACACACACACACATACATATATTCATGGATTAAAATGATAATTAACCTCTAAAATTATGAAATTGAGTTATAAATAACATATATTCATTATGGATATTTATAGGTTGTGATGAAATGTTAAGGTTAGCATGATTATGATTATTTTATCAAGATATGGAATATACTCATGAGGCACATATTGGGTTTTGTGCACTGGATGATCCTCTAAGTATATAACACATGGTCTACCATATAATATGTATTTTATATATTAGGTGTGCGTGTTTCATATTTAATCTCAATACCTAAATTAATAGAGATACCAAGAATGATAACCCCATCCTTTGATACATTTCTTATGAAATCCATAAGGCTTAGATAATCAAGGATGGTTGGGTGTGCTATTGAAAATTTCATCTATTAGAGGATAACCAAGATGATATTTTTCTCTCATTTGATAAGTATAACATTTGGTCCCTCAATTGAGATAAAATGTGTAAGTATACAATCAAATATATGAGTTGTATATCTATGTGGGTGGGGGCATATAATGTTCACATAAACTTAAGATGAATGACATGTGATAAATTCATCAACTTGGTCAATAAATACTTAGATAATAAATAATGTATGATTATCTATATGGGATTTAAATACTTTATTTCCCAAGGTTACACGATGTATTGGAAAAATGGATTTTAAGATTATGTATACTTATATATGATGCATTTGTTGAAAACAGGTATGAAGATCCATGTGTTTGAGGGAGATCATACTATATCACTTTATAAATTAAGTAGTATTACTGATTGTATGGAGGCCACTATTGATTAAATTTATGAATTCAGTAATTCATATTTTTTGTTAATTCTAAAAAGTCCCGTGGTATCACACATTATGGTTATGAAAATGGGAATCAATTTTTTAAATCATTGGAATTTACCCCAAAATTGTTTTTAAGAGATCAAGGAGAAGTTCTATATGGGTTTTCATAAAATAATATATATTATGTGATACATGGTGAAATGATAATAGTTTTTCTGAATATATTTTTTAGAGAAATACAAAAGGAGTTTTGGATATGATTCCGTGAATTGTTGCATATGATCAGATAAAAGTTGAATGTGAACTATGTTTATGAGGATTTAGTGCAAGTGGGAGAGTGTTGGAATTATAAATTAAATTTATCACCATGGTGTGGTGGTTTAATCTAAATCAAGGTCTTCTTTAGCATACACAAATACAGGGTGAGTGTCACCATTTCATAGTGTATATCATGATATGTGATATCATGCTGGATTCCTCATTTCCTTGCCCCAAATGATATTATATTCAGGAATACATCATTTAGTGGTGGATTCTTTTAGATTTATCATCTCGCATAATTATTTAAACAGTAAAGCTTTATTAATGTAATGGAAGCAATAATTTCATGAGTTGAAACGATTAGTTCCCTTCCAGGATCAATGTATTGTAGATAGTGGGAGGTAGTGAATCAAAAAAATATATTTTTATTTCGTGTTTCATTTCTTTTGAAAAAACCTTCACCTCCCATTAAAAATTTATCACTTTTCTAAAAATAAAAATTTCAAATATACATAAGAGTACAATTATTCACAAGGTTCACTAATACATAAGAGTATCTACATCCTTTGAATGGTTTGTAAATAATTCAATACTACAAAATCCAATAGAAAACAACCCTTTTTGTTATAAAAAAAGTAAACATACACTTACACTTGTGTATCACTATGATAAATACAATAGTACATGTTCTTCATCTAACATGAATGATGTAAAACATGTTTGAGTAACAAGTTTAGAAACTTTCATCAATAAGTTACAAACATGTTTTTATGTTTCCTTGTCAACATCCACTAATGTAATTATCCAAAACAAAAATCATCAATTTCATAACTAGAAGATAGTAGAATCAACCTTAAAATACTTTGTTACAGAAACATAGTTTGGTGGCTTAGTCTAATTCCTATATCTGATTTCATAGTCCAGAAAATAGATAAGGAAATAATACCCTGAAAACAATTCTAAACCACTTCAAACATTCATCATAAATCTGTTTCTGATGGCTCAGTTCGATCTGGAAACTCTTTATTCTTATTCTTCTATTAAAAAAAACTTCCTTAGTAAATCTCTATTTGGAAACTTATTCTATATAAAACTCATATTATTTATCTCTCTTTCTTTAAATGTGAATAGTACTCTATTATCATAATGTGAAATGTTTTTCCTACTATTTATAGAAGAGCCAAAAGTGGTTTGGGAGGGAATCTGAAATTTTTTCCCTATCAACCAAATTTCAGAAACTTGAATTACATATTCATTTTAACTTCATCTTTTACTATTTTAGTTCTTCTTAACATTTTTAGATTCTTATAAAAAATATCTAATCTTCTTGAACTTTATCTCACTTCAGACTTTCTAATCATTCTTCATTCAGATATTAAGGTTACTTTGATTTTCTTAATTATGATAAAAATATATGGCCACACCAATTCTCTTGATCCAATTGTAAAAATACATAATAACTGAATACTTCTCATTATGATTCTCCATATCAACTAAAAAAAATGCTCATTCTGATGCTATCTACCAATATAAAAGACCATAAATACATTTTTCTATAAAAATCATTGCAACTTAGTTAGAATTATATCATTTTTTATTTTTCTAAAAACATAATTGAAACTTATAATGATTTCATCAAACTTTGGAAACACTTATGAACCGGCTTCACACCCTCTTAGAAACACTTTGACAAAATATTTTCAACATTTCACCTCTTCATTAATTTTCCACAAATACCTCAGACTATGTTCGATGACTTATCAATGACAGCATGAATCTGATGGATAAATCATTCTCACTGTCTAATGACTTTTTATTTTCATCTCCAGTCTGATGAGTCTTGACCCACTTGAAAAAAACAACACTTGGGTTATTTTTATCTTAACACAATTTTAATTAAATAGGGAAACTTGATGAAAATTCCTGACTACATTGTCATGCATCATCTGGTTGATTAGTATTTGATTCCATTAGGATTATGGGTCCCAAAAATCCCCACCTACTGATTTTATTCAACAATTACATCATGTTCTGCCTTCTATGGATTGGTGGCACCCCACGTCTGATGGATCAGTGTCAATAATGATTTCATTCTTCTAGTTTCTCTCTAACTATTGATTGATCCTTATAAGTTGTTCATCAGTTGAATCATAAAGTCTGAGGGAAGTTTTAGTCAGTGATTTTGAAAAAAATTCCAATTCAGAAATTTCAAACTTCCTATCCTTTCTTCTTCAACATACTTCTACTTGTATCATGACTTTAAGAACATTTAAATTGGAATAAAATCGTCTGACTTCTATACCAAGCACATGTTCCTCTAATTTAGTTCACATGTCTTTCATCACTTATTTCTGAGTAAAAAATGATATTTGAGAATTAAAAATCAACAAAGAATTGTCAGATTTAGTATCGAGTCATTCAGGCTCCGATACAAATTCTCATACCGATTGAATCTTTCTTTCTGGACATAATATTATTCTAAAACACTTGTTATTTCATAAACCTTATACAGATCAGAAAACAAAAATTGTTGAATTTTCTTATCAAGATTAAATCCTATATTTTGATAAATATTTACCCTTTATTTCGATCACAAAAATATACAGAGTGAATTCATTTTTCCATAGTGAAAAATATACAAAAAAATCAACAGAAAATTATTTCAAAATCCAAAAAACACCTTCTAGACAACTTGGTCCCAATAATCACCCCCTTTGGATTTTGTTTTCAAGAAAGGTTCATAAATCAATGTACTTTGTTTCATCAAGAAATAAATCACTAATCAATAATTCTAACCCTACATGAGATAAATCATTGTAATAAATAATAAATATTGATAAAAACAATGTTTTTCAAAAGTAGTGACTTACAAAACTTCTTTAGTTTTTAATCTTTTCATTTTTTCAAGACTAATATCTTTATTTGTTACTATAAAAAATGTTTCCTACAACCATCTTGAAAAACTATTATAACAGTTCCCACACTTAAAAGTTGATTTCAAATAATACCCATAACTACCCCAACATAAATTCTTTCTTTATAGGTTTATCAATTATAAATGGTTAGATTTATGAATCATTTTTCCACATTTTAAAACACTATACAAAGAAAAGATGATATTTGGGACAAAAACAAATACCAAAAACTTGGAGACAGAGAGTTTGGATGAACAATCAATATTTGTATAACCAAACAAATCAATTATTTCCATGCTATCATACATGATTATGAAATATATTGTGACTTCGATATATCTGAGAAGTCTTCTTCCATAAAACACATTTTATTATTTTGGAGAACTTATAAATATTTCACATAGGGTAACATCATAAATAATATCTGGTATTGAGGTATTTGGATACAAAAAACATGAAATCATCTTTTGAATCTATTTAGATTCAACTTTATTTCCTTCTATATCTTTAGACAAATTGGTTCCCACTAAAATTCCCTTGGAAACAAGTTTAAAATTTTTCATTCCAAACTTCTTAGGAATTTCTTTATCTTACTTTTTTACAAGCATGGACATCTCAAAAAACATTTTCATTTATTCATAAAATATTTCACAAGTTCTTTAATAATTCCTTTTAATGATAATTTTATCAACATAAACAATTTAAAAAAGAGAAATTTATTGAATTTTTTTGACTTAAATATTACTATAAACCCTTAATTTCAAGAAGTTAAACATAATTAAAAAAAGTATCCAATTTAGAGTACCATACCCTTGGATATCTTGCTTCATCCAATACAAGGATTTCTTCAAGTTTCACACATAACTTTCATCCTTACCAAAAAAAAACTCATAGTTAATCAACATAAAATCCTTCATAAAGTTATCTTTTTTTAAAGGCTAACTTCACATCCAGTAGAAAAATTTTATATCTTCATTGTGTTGAAATAATTATAAATATTATAGCTATTTATAACCTTTCCTCTTGAGAAATACACTAATTAAAATAAATCCCTTCAATATTTGAGTAACCTATGCACACTAACATTAATTTGTTTCTTATAACATAACCATATACATTAAACTTATTTTAGAACAACCAATTTGCACCAATAATTTTTTTTCATTTGTGATAGGTATGATTTCTGTACAATCATTTTTCTCAATTTTATACAACTCCTTAATCATATCATGAATCCATTATGAATGATCAAAATATTCATTAACATATTTTGGATCAACTTTTGAATACAAAGAAGTATGTGTATTGACATTGGATGTTATTATTGTTTATAACTTTTGATATTGGTCACTAATTGAGTTTTGAGCTTTTACTTGATTCCTCATCCTAGGATGAGATGGTTTACATTCCTCTTCATTACTAGAAATAGTTGAGTCTGATTATTCCACCTATGTTTCATCAAAATTTTTGGAATCCTTCTCATATTTATTATCAATAATTAGTTCATCATCTTCATCTCCCTCAACTGTATGTGATTGTGACACATATTCAAAACTTTTCCAAAAACTTTTACATCAAATTAATCTAATAATGTTCCCATCTCTTTATTGAAACATATATATCATCTTCCATCAAGAGCATAGACAAAAAATATTCCATCTTCACCAATATGATGATTCTTTTAAATTTTTCCACATTTGTTCTTTATGATGTAACGACTCCAAAAAGATATTTAGTGTTTCAAACATAGAGTTTAGTTATAAAATATTTCATAAGGAGTCATATCAGAGATTATAAAATAGAAACACTGAATCTGAATTTAAATAGCCATGATCATGGATTTCCTCCAAAAGAAATGAAAAATACCATGTTCCAGTAACATAGTACACCCCATTTTAACCAAACATGTATTCTTCCTCTCAGTAACACAATTTTTTTGAGGGGTGTATGCTACACTGAACTCATAATGAATTCTAGGATTATCAAGATAAATTCTAAAAACTTTATTCTTGTACTCACCACCATTCTCAGTTCTCAAATTCTTTACAAAATACCCACATTCCTTCTCATCACCTTTATTAAAACTCTTAACATATTTAGATATTGTGATTTCTGTTAAAAATATATAACACAAGTAATTTGAGTAAAAACATCAATGAAATACATGAATTACTGATGTCTAAATGTTAAATATTTTCTCATCATCCCACAAATATAAGAATAAATAAGTTCAAGGTGTTGATTTGAATGAATATCAACTTTCTTATGCACATAGTTTGTTATTTTCCCCTTCATAGAAATAGAAAAACACATATCTCTTATTCTTGACATATTTGGAATATCTCAAACACTATATAGATTTGATAACATTATCATGTTTCTCTAACACATATGACCTATAATTTAATGCCACACCATTTTTTATTCCTTCATGCTTATGTAACATGATTTATGAACTTCACCAAAATGAAATAAGTATATTTTTATGTGTTTTCTTCTTGTAATAACTTTTCCATCTTCATCTGTTTTCACAAAAAAAAAATTTCTTAAAAAAAATTATTTATATTACCAGAAAGTTGTGAACCACTTAATAGGTTCTGTTTCAAGCCATAAAAAAACTCTTTTCTCAATTTTAGCTTTTCCTACCCAACAATATTGGATCAAACACCTTTTCTTTTAGGAGATTCATCATTACCAAATGTCAATGTTCATTCTTTTAAATCATTCACATTGTTCAAAAATTTCATATCTCTCATCATGTGAAAAGAAAATTCACTATCCAAGATCTAGGCTCACTCTCATTTTGAATCTTTGGGTTCAGTTTCTAAATCTAGATATTTTTTCTTCCATTTATCCTTTTTCACTTCAAAATTCTGAGAATTTTTATAAACCTATTGTTATGCTGATAAAAAATACACCATTTTTAGATATTTTTAGGGTTTTAACAACTTTTATAGATTGTATCCAAAGGTTGTAACCTATTTTCAAATTTTAAAACATCTTTCTTATATTTCTTCCTTTCATAGTATTGACTCCCCCTTGAGATTTTCTTTCTATAAGTTGAGAAATAATTATTATATTTTTTATTGAACCAACACATGTTTGTTATATTCCCAAAATCCACAACAACAACACCAATAAAAATTTAGAGAAAACTTTCTTCTATAACTTCGATACTATCTAGAATTGTAAAAAATTTTCTCAGTAACATTCTAATATTTTACATCAGAAATATTTTATGGCCCAAACTTTCTGTTATCACCTAAAATTTTATTTTTAATTCAGATTTCTTTCAAAACTTATCAGAATCATATATGGTATAAAATTTTGTTTTGGTATTATAAATTTTAGAAACATATGACATCCATACAATTTTTGTTTGTTCCACATACATGATTTACTCAACTTTCTTCTTATTAATAGAAACATCAATTTTCTTTCCAACATTTGAAGGTAACTTTTGATAATTATTAGGTTCAAACAATATATAACTTTCACCAACATCATATATAGATTTATTGATAATTGTAACTCCCTTATCATCTTTAGAAAACTTTTTTTGGATAATTTTCAACTATTATTCCTCTAAATTCAACTTTATTTCAATATGTTCATTCCTATTATTTTATTTCTCAAAATTATTCTTCAGATAATCAATTTATTCAAGTAACTTGGCCTTATATTTAGGAATACATTCAATATTTGTACGTATAGGAATTTATTTATTCAACTTCTTGATCAATATTTCATGTCTTACAATCATTCTAAAAAATACTTCAATTATGTTTTTAGATTAAATTCAAGATCAGTCACTTATTCTTCAAAACTACCACTTCCAAACTCTGTCATTAATGTTTTTAATGAAATTATTTTCTCTAAATATTTTATTGAATTTTTCTTCCTCATCTTCACTCTCTTAATCTTTATTATCTTTAAAAAAACATCTCCTTTTGATTTTGAGAGGTTTTTATCCTTACCCATTGATATGGATTTAGACTTATAACTATATTTATTCAAAGTATTCTTTTCCTTCTATCATCTTAATCACTATATTCTTTATTATTTCTTTGAGAAAAATTTGAAGCCAATTTTCCAATGGACTCACATTCAAATAATTTCAAGGAATGTTTGTCTTAGAAATTACATATACATCTTTTATCATTTTTAGAAAACATGGATAAAAATTCATCAAGATTTTTACATTCCCCATTTTTTAATTTATATTTAGAAACTTCCTCAAATTAAAAAATCTTACTACACTTTCTTTTTATATAATCCATGAAGTAATTTTCTTGATCAAATTTTCTTTTTTCCTTTTATAACTTTATCCCTTCTAATATCATTAGTAGTGAGAGTACTATAAAGGTGGTCTAGAGATAGAGTTTTAGGATCTCTATCTTCCAAATATGAATCTTTGGAATCAGACTTATCAAGAAGAATTCTCAAGATCTTTTCAAAAATATTTGAGTCTTCCAAATATTCACACAGACATCTTATGTTTCTAAATAAATAATTCACTATTTTAATTAAATCACTAATAGATTCATACTCACCCATTTTAAGATCTTAATGTTTTATTCTCCATATTTGTATCTTTTCCTTTTTCACATTTGTATTTCCTTTAAAATGTTCATTAATTTTTCCCATATACCTTTGGTAGATGAAACTCCCTTCACCCTTAGATACTCACTTTTAAAAGGTGATTTGATTAAATATTTCATAGCTCTTACATCATTCTCTATATTTTTCTTATCCAAAGATGTAAGAGGATATTTTCATCAATAAGAGGATATAAATTTGCAGAAGATTACACAACATCATACCCAATATACATTATATAAATTAACATTATATATTTCTAGATATGATAGTTATTTCTATTTATGACTATAATCCCCTCACAGTTCACACAATTTAGATTCTCCATGAAAACATCTCTTCAAAAACATCAGCAAAGAGTAAACAAAGGGAACATTCACTCTGATACCGGTTGATAATGTATATCCAGGACCATTGTATCACTAAGAGGGGGAGGGGTGAATCAGTTATATAAATTTCTTTTAATATCCCTTTCTTTTTAAACAATATTTTCGTATATTAAGGATTTATCACTTTTCTAAAAACAAAACATTCAAAAATCCATGTTAACATAAGTATATACAAGGTTCACTACTCAATATGAGTATTTATGTCCCTGTAATGGTTTTAAAATAGTACAATACCAAATAATCTACTAGAAAAAAATAATTTTGTGTAGATAAAACAAGTAGGATGTACCCTAAAACTTATGTAACACTATGATCAAAACAATAGTTCATGCGATTCTTCTAGAATAAATGATGTAAAAAATGTTTGTCTAACAAGTTTAGAAAAAATCATTAGTTGGTTCCAAACATGTTACTGTGATACCTTGTCAACTTCCACTTATGCAATTCATAAAAACAAAAATCATTAGTTTTCTACCCAGTAGAAAGTATAAACAACCTTTTTAGACTTTGTTATGAAAACTTATTATGATGGATTAGTAAGATTTCTATCTCTAATTGACCAGTCTATAAAATAGATAAGTAAATAATACCCTTAAAAAATTATAAACCACTTAATACTTTTTTCAAAAATCTAAATCTGATGGATCAATCAGATCTGGTAACTCTTTCTTCTTCTTCTTCTGTCCAGAAAACTTCCTCAGGAAAAAATCTATCCAGAAACTTATTCTCTATAAAAATATAGTGCTTTCACTCTCATTATTCACATATGAACAATGATCATTTTACAGAGCATACAATATAATTTCTACTATTTATAGAAGAACCAAAATTCATTTGTGTAGAAATACAAAAATGGTTTCCCGCTCAACCAAAAATTTTAAACTCAAATTGCATATTTATTTAAACTTCATCTATAACAATTTTAGTGCTTCTTAACACTTCTCTATTTTTCTTGATTCTCCTTGAATATTATTATAACATTATCTCGCTTTATAATCTATAACAAATATTTATTATGATACTAAGGTCATTGTGATGAAAAAATTTGGTCACTCTGATTATCTTATACCACTTGTAAAAGTATATAAAAATTGAAGACTTCTCATTACGATGATCTATACCAATTTAAAACAAACTTGTCAATCTGATGCTCTATTCCAATTTGGAATACATTAAAAACATTCTTCCCTAGACATTGTTGAAACTTTATTGGACTTATATTTCATATTTTTACATTAACATCACTGAAAACTTTAAATATATCATCACCCATTGTCAACACTTCATCCCCAACCTAAAACCCAAATGGAAACACTTTGAAAAAATCTTCACAAAATTTCACCTTTTCTTAAATTGTCTAAAACTACTTAAACCATGTCCAATGACTTATTGATGTTAGAATTAAACTGATGGATCAATATATGTCTCTATCTGATGAATTATTTGTTTTGTATCCTATTTTATTTGTGTTGACCCGCTTGAAAAAAACTCCTTTTTTATCTTGACCCAGTTTGAAAGAATTAAAGAAACCTGAACAAAATAGTTTAATATATTTTCATGTTTCATTTGGTTGATCAGTCTCTAATTCCATGAGGATTATCAATTCCAACAATATCCACATACTTATGTGCTTCAAAAAATTAATAATGTTCTACCTCCGATGGAGTAGTGGTGCACCGCATCCGATAGACCAGTGTCCAAAGCGATTTCCTTCTTCTAGTTTCTCCACAACTATCGATTGATCCACATGAGTTGTTCATCTAGTGAATTTAATAGTTTCATGGATTAGATAATCCTGCGGATTGAACAATTAGTGCTTCTGTAAAATTTCAACTTCAGTGACTTCAAACTTCCCAGCCATTATTCTTCCAAAAAATCCTGCATGTATCATGAAATATTCATGACTTCGAGAACATAAATATTGACATAACATCATCTGAATTTTTTACCAAACACATATTCTACCCTATTATTTTATATGGATTTCATCATATGTTTCTAATTGACTTATGATATTTCAAAATTACAAATTATCAAAGCATTATTAGATTTAGTATGTAGAAATTCAGACTCCAAAAAAATTATCATACCGATTGAAAGTTTTTTTACAAACATAATGTGAGTATGAGACACAAATTCTTTCAAAAAACTTCTTTAGAATAGAAAAACAAAACTAATGAAATTTCTTATCAAGATTTCATCTGATATTCTGATTATGATTCCACCTTTTATCCAATTAAAAAAATTACAAAGTGAATATCTTTTCCATAATGACTAAAAGTAAAAAACAATCAACAACGTTAATCATCCAAAAACAATTTACAACCAACTTGGCCCCAAAAGAAACATTTGGAGTGTTTATGAAATTATCAATCAATATAGGCTGGCCATTTTTTGTTCTTTATGTACTATATAAATTAGTTCCTTTCTCAAGAGAAGTTTGGTATTTGAAAGCATTATGATACTTCTTAGAAATACAAAAATCTAGAAAATTCTAAATCTCTCACTTATCTATATTATTTAAGACTAAGTTTTTAAAAAACCTTAAATAGAGAGATATCTTTAAAAAACATCAAGTGATTCTTTTTTTTGCTATGAATTTCCTAAGAAACTGTTTCTCCATTGAGACGGGGTTTGAATTAGTAGATATCTAGTTGTACAAATTATTTGAATTTAAAATTAACATCAGTGAAATTTTATAATCTAATCCACACAAATAGAAAATAATAGACTCACTCAAACATGCAGACAATGAAACAACAAGGAGCATAGTTTTTTTACACATTTGTCTCCTTTGTGTAATTTCCACTACTTATCATGGGAGGTTAATCTCCCCAGCCTTGGATTCTTCACTATAAGAACAACAGAAAAATGATACTCACATGTTTCTAAAATCATTCTATTATTTTACAATGTCACAATGGACTCCACAACCTCTCATTTTTCATACAATGAGATAAAAAAATATATAAATATCCATTTAGTTTCTAAAATTAATAAGAAATATTTGGTTTATATATTTCAATTTAATCCTTTAAGATATTCAAATAAAATTTTCAAAATTCACAGAGAACCCCTTTTTAATATGAACATCAATATTCATTTTAATCATGATTTACTGAATACTCTAGCATTAGTGATTTTTTTATATTCCCTATATCAATTTCCATGATTTATTTTTCTTTATATATTTTGATACATAACTTCATGTCACATAACAACTTTTTATCTATTTATTTCATTGTTCCCAACATTCTGTAAACCCTAGAGATCTAAAATTTAAAAAATTATTGAAAAAAAATCAAATTAGTATTATGGAAGTATCATTCACTAGAATTAAAAAATATAATCCTTCTGTTTTTCTAAATTTTTTAGGATCAAAACCATAAACTTGGTCATTAAATATTATATATATCAATTAAATTTATGTCTCTAGTTAATTTTTATAACTTACCTGCTTCTTTATTTCCTAGAATTTAAGTAGCTAAAGAATAATGAATTTACCAACGAAAGAATATATTGAATCATCATAAAATAATTCACAAAGAAATGTATATTTGAATTCTAGAAATATATAACTTCGATTTCTTCTTCACGTACAACTGAATAATCTAATTCTCACTTCATCTTCAACCTACTCGAAACATAAAGAAGGGAAATGAAGTAAAAAAATCTTGATAACTTTATTAAAAAATATTACTAGAATCATTGAATAATCAATTTCAAAGAATTATTTGAACATTATGTCATAAAATCATCGACATAGTAACATTATGAGAGACAATTTATAGATATTATTCTTAAAAAAATTTATCTTCAATCATCATTTCTATTTTAGTGCTATAAATAACTTAAAACTTAACACATACTGAATATGGATCACCCATTTCTATTCCTAACATAAATCATCTTGAAAAAATTCGTAAATGTAATTTTTTTATCATTAATGAATGGATTTAACATCATCCAGTATGATTTACCTTGAAAAAAATAATAGTAGATATTTCTTATCTATTCATAAAAATTTTACTCATATGTGTAGGCCATGTGTATATGGATGACTCAAATATGGTTCACTCATATGTGATCACCCAACTATCTCTTTGGTCAATCAAAACTCATACGAAAATCTATACAAATCATCCAATCTTATGGCGATCCACATACATCGACTCTTACATGGAGCTCAATCCTTAAATCTCTGTATGTACATGAGTCACCATATGTGGTTGAATCATCCCTATATCTCTTAAAGTAAACCACTAGTTTTTAGGGGTGTCCCGGCATGACACAACCTGACGGGTGTGACCCGACATGATAGGTTCGGGTCGGGTTACATGTAAAAATTACTCAGGTTGGGTTCTGTTTGCTTGAACCATGCATGGGGTAGGTCATGTATTGTGTTGAAAAAATATAGATTCAACCCATCCCAAATTCCCAATGTGTGTTCAATTTATAAAAAAAGGCCTGCTCAGTGCTTGCTATACTCATAACCCACCCATAGCTAGATGCCTCTTCTGCATTCTCTCACACTCACCAGATCCTCCTCCTCCCCTGACCTGACCTTCCCATGTAACTATAAAACCCTAATCCATCCCTGATTCACATCCCCTCTCACTCAATTCAATTCTCTTAATTCCTCATCCTTCCTTGTCCTTCCTTCATGAGAAATCCCTGACTCTCCTTCTCTCCTCTTCTTCCCTCATGAGAAAACCCCGATTATCCTCTTTCCGCCTATCTTACCTCATTTTTCACTAAGGTACCCATCCATAGATTCCATCATCAATTGCCTCTCCCTCCCCCAACCATCCCTTTTGAGTGGTTATTAGAAACCTTAATCACCTGATTCACCTTCTCCTCCTGGTGTCATGGGTTGCTGTAGTACATAACTATTTTTTTTCATGTTCTTTATTATTATCTTCCGCCTTTATTTCTATTTTGGTGTTGATACCCCTCTATCACTCAAAAAATATTTACTATTCTTATTCCAGGGGAGTTCCATGTCTAGATATTATTCATTGGGTCACAGGTGGGAGTATTTTGTAGACATATAGCCAGCCTGGCTAGTTAGAAATTCGTGGAAGGTGGAACAAAAACTGATTCTAATCCTCCAATTAGATGAGTAAATCAATGTAAGATAGGGTTTACTCCAACTAAACATTAAGTAACAAAAAATAAGAGGGGGAGTAGTAGCAAACAAGTTAAATAAACTGAGGATAATAAGTCTCCTAAAAAATTAACATTTCCTAAAACTCATATTGGTTCTAGAGTTTCTTAGCTTAGGATCATTTTCATAAGGAAAATCCAATGGTTGTTTGTAATTATTATGGTAAATATTATGATTTCATGTATGGAAATCATGGAACTAGTCACATGAAAATGCATCTGATAAGGTGAAACCAAAATACTCACATAAATCTTGATAAATGTAAAGCTATTATTGGTCTTAGAAAGAAGTGTGAAGATGAAGCTGATGGAATGGTTAAAATTTCTTTAAATCATTTTAACCAATAAGAGTTTAGAATATCTCTTGATGAAATGATAATCATTGATTAGTTATTATTTAAATATGTTTAGAATCAAGGGTTTATAAAATTTATTGATGTTTTTCAGCCTCATTTTTATGATCTATCTAGAAAAATAGATCTTAGAGATTTCTTGTAGTTATATTTTTCTAAGAAAGAAAAATTGAATTCTATTTTTAATTTTTTTCTCTCCTATGGTATATCTTACCACCTAAACATAGAATTAAATTAATAATCTAAATTATTTTTGTGTGATTGCACATTTTATTGGTGATAATAGGATCTTTAATGAAAAAAAAAATTATATTCTATATTCCTTTTGATAATAAAGGGTATAAATTTTTCTAGTATTAGAACAAGAAGTGAAACAATGGGGGATTTAAAGTGTTAATATTGTTACCATGGACAATTCTAGTTCTAATAATACAATGATCAGTTATTTAGTGAGGAGGTTTAATGATTGGAATGAGACTATTATAAAATAATATTATATGAATATGAGATATTGTGCACAAATTTTAAACCTTATTATTAGTGAAAAGATAAAGAAAATATCAACATCAATTTCTAGAATCACAGTTTACTAAAAAAATTGAGAAGTTCACCTTTTATATTGGATATTTTCAAGAGAATTATTGAGGAGTTAAAAATTCATAGTAAACTGACCATAATTCTTGATGTACCTACTGGGTGGAATTCCTGATGCATTATTTTGGATGTTTCAAATATCTATGAAAAAAATATTTATTTTCCTTGAGGATAATTCAAGTTTTAGGATTGATATTATCTATGAAGGTTAGGCTCCTACATCATATGATTGGTATCATTCTTCTGCAATGTTCATGATTTTACAAATATTTTATGATAGAATGGTTTAATTTTCTAGTTTTATGCTTGTAAAATGTAACTCATTATTTCATACACTTTGTAACATATATATAAAATCATGAAATTAATGAAGGGTAATGATATTACTATAAATGAAATGGCTATTGCAATAAAGGATAAGTAGGAAAAGTATTAAGGTATTGGTTCCAATTTTTATTATCTCTTAATTTTGGAAGTTTTTCATCATCCCAAATATAAATTAGAATATGTTCAAGATAGTTCTAAAATGAAATTTGATGGTGTAGAAAAGAATTAGTTGATCATTTTATTAATAGAGGTTATGAGTAATCTCATTCTATTTTACAAATGTAAATATCCCATCCCTATTGAAAAATGTGAGTCAAGTTCTCATAAATATTCACATATTCATGATTATAGTTGTGGTAGTGAGGATGTTGACAAATTGAAATATGTATATTGATTATAGAAAATTATAATACAGTCGACACAAAGAAAAATGAATTATAAAGACATCTAGATATTGATGATTGCGAAGATGATTTCGATGCATTGATATTTCAAGATGGTGGAAATTAAAGGCAAGAAAGTATCATGTTCTCTCATGCTTTTCTAGAGATATTCTATCAATTCCATTAATTATCATATCTTTGGATCCACCCTTTAGTATATGAGGACAAGTCCTTAATCCCCTTCATAGTTTTTTGAATCCCAGTATTGTTGAAGCATTAATTTTCTTTGAGAAGTGTTTAGAAAGTATAAATCAATTGACATTATAAATATACTAGAAGAAGTTGAATTGATTAAATCAGGGACCATTAAAAATATTATAATTTTTTATCACATTAAATTTATTTATTATAAACCTATGTTTAAAAAATAAAAATACTAATGTGTTCTTTATTCTATTGTGTTTTTAAGATAATCCACCATCCATGATTCATGACCAAAGTTTACTTATCTAAAATAGAAGAAACAATGTTGATGGAGCACTCTTCATTAAGGTATAAATTTATGATTGTTTTAAAAATTATTGACTTAAGTATCCCATTTAGATAACTTATTCAGTGGCCATATTCCATAATATCTACTCAACTAATACTTTCAAAGTATGACCCCCACTTTTTTAAATAATATAGTTCTTGAGTTTGTGTATCCATGAAACTAATTTCTTTTATTTTACTCTTTGTATATATTTTATGGATCATAATTTGAGAAATTGGATCAATAGAAACATTTTACAATTAATAAATAGGCACTTGTCATTTTTTTTTGTAATGTAACCTAAGAACCTATATCCATGATTTTTATTTAAAATTTTAACACCACTCCTCTCTTCAATTTTATTCCCACACAATTTATGCATTTAAGTGGTGGGTGAAAATTCAAGTCATTGACATCCATATTGATCATGATTTGATATAACATGTTTCATTAGACCAAAACTAAACATTCAATCACTTTAAAACCCACTGGTTTCACACTTATGTTCATTGCATGAGATCTAAATGGAAACTTTCCTCAAAGAAAGTATATCATAGATAATTCTTTCTAATTTATTGTAGTATGTTGTCCTTAATGAATGATTTGATAGAATTATATTAAAATCCTAAATAAAGAAACTTCACATTCCTGATATTGGTTGATGTAAATTTGATGGTGATCTACCCTAAGGCCATACATTGCCTTCTAGAAAATTATATGTTACCTAGAATGTGAGATATATGAGGTGTATGGAGTATTAGTCGCAACCAACTTCTTGTATATAATAAAGAATTTAAATATATAATTATATTCTAAACATTAACATATATCATATGGTAATGATACATTATTTTTTACATTAGTAACCTTCTATTCACCCCCAGTATGATATAGGTGAATATTAACAATATATGGATTACTTTTCACTTGTTAATCCATGAGTTTCTAAGATATCCTCTAATTTTCGTCATCATATTCTTCAATACCAACAGTATTTGGATCATTAATATTGAAATTACATCAAATTAAAATTATATTATAACAATAATTCATTTATGATTCTTATAGTCCCTCAACCCATTACCTTTTCAATTAACAATAAATCCCAAAAAGAAACATTACATTACATTCTCCTCAAACTTCAATAATTTTATGTTCTTAATTTTAATCAATCATATACTACAAAAAACACTAAAATATATAATATTTGAATTATTTTTGTACCACATATCCTGAGATTTTATGTAGTAATTTTTTTAAAAGGTTGGGGCCGAAGCCTCATTTTATTATTTAAAGCAATAGCTTCTTTAGACTAGGTATAGGGAGACCCATTACATAGCCTGATAGCCCAAGGCCAAGTGGCCTGAATACAAGGCTTGAAAGCCCATTTTTTTGGCCAAAAGGGACCCTCAGTGAATAGTACTGCTACAACACCTGGGCTGCTACAATACCTTCTATAGTACCACCACCGCTACAGTACTTTCTACAATACCTCAGACGCTACAGTGTCGCCGCCGCTACAGTTCCGCAACTGCTATAGTAATTCTACAGTTCCCTTCTACAGTACCCAGAAATTAGTCCATGCCTGGATTTTATGTAGTAATTATACCATAGATAAATCCTATTTTGAATATGGACATCTATTAATAATCCTTCTCCCTAGAAAAACATTAACTTTGAAAGTAATTAAGAAAAAATTTTCCCATTTCAAAATTACTTCTATTAATTATTTTTGAAACAAAATTTTATTGAGGAGTGTATAGATCACATTATTAATGGTTGTTATTTTTTTATAATGATAAGATTAAAATTCATTCATAGAAAACTATATTGAATTAGTTGTTATCAAAATAATGATATTAGCCATTAACTATCTCAATAATTTATTTATAAAAATTCAACACAACTACATAATTTCTCAATTATGAATGATAAACAAATTTGGACATTCTACATAAATTATTAATAAATTTGATAAAGTATATGTGAACACTAGATTAATGTGTTTTTAAATGTTATCTAAGATTATGACATCCCAATTCATATGTTATGAGTTACTACTAATAAATTTTTATATCTTTTTCCTATTTAAAGTTTTATGTGTTATGTCGACAAGAAATGGTTTTATTTTTCCAATTTCCAATAAATATTTTATTTTTTTCTTTAGTAATGGAAGTCCATTCCTCATCATAATGACTAATTTAGTCACACCTTTCCTGGATCTCATTTAAATAAATATTTTTTTTGGATGAGTAGGTAATATAAATTTATAATCTCTCTGCGCTTCTTCTCGAAATTTAACCCTTTTTACATTAGATAACTCCCCCTCAATTTCTTCCTTCTATGACTCCATGTATGAGGATTATTATAAATGAAGACATAATATTTATTCCCTTAAACTCAATAGCAGTAATATTAAACTCCAAAAATAATTATAGAATGAATATTTGGAGTTAATCAAATATTCCCAGTATCTTTTCTTTCTATATTTACTGATAAATTTTCCATGCATTTTGGGTAAGCTTTCCTTCTTATTCATTCCTCAAAATCATTTTTATGAGTGACTTTTTACTCAAATTTCTGAACATTATTCTTCCAAGATTTTCTTTTAGAACCTACATTATTATACACAATATATTTAACATTATTTTGTCATATTGATACATGTTTAACATGATTTTTTTTATAATATTTCAAAATATATTTATATTACTCGAACATTATATCACACAATTTTATCATAATAATTAATCTCTAATATTTCATAGGGTTTTATTTTCATGAAAACATTTTAACTGAGTAATTTTTAACTCTAATTCTACTATAAAAATAGTTTTCTTAAAAACATATTATAAGGACCCAACCATAAACATTACATAATCCAGTTAATTCAACTAGAATCCACATTATTACATTCCCAAAGATCTTTTTAGTTGAGATTTATAGATAATTAGGAAATAATTTATACATATCAACATACAAACATAAAAAGTGAGTACTACTAAAACAATATTAATTTCATCTATAATACAATTTTTTTAGTAAATCTTGAAAATTTTTCATGAAAAATCTTCATAACATTCATTGTGGCTTCTTCTTTTCTCTTATCCATACTTAAACCTTGTTAATTTTTTTTAAAACACATGATGAGCACAAAAATATCACTATGTGACATAAAAGGAAATAAATAAACCATTATTCCATTAATATCTATAAACATATGAAATCATTGTCACAAAGATATACTTCTCACCCTTAAGTTATCATATAATTACTTTGTAAAAACATGTGGTTTACATAAAACATATAAAACATAAATAAAACCATAAATTTTACTAGGGGAATTACATAATTAATATGGTAACCCTCACAACTACCATATTATTTGTCACCCTCACGACTACCTTATGGTGTAACCACCATAGTTACACTTTGAGTAACCATATGGTCGACCTCCAACATAAACATACCCAATGCATTATATGGATATATATGTACCATAATTCATCATAAAAAATTCCCAATAACCATAAAATAATCACAAAACATGAATACATGTATCATAAAAACATTACTTTTGAATTTTGAAAAAATAAAATTTTATAAGGGGGGTTTTAAGGAAAATTCCATTACCTAGGGTTCATATTACTTAAAACATGTTCATAAATCATGTATAATGGTTTAAAAGAGTTTTATTAGTATATTATAGAACTATATTCTTTTTTATAATACATTATATTGTCTTTTTATAAAAAATTTCTACCCATTTAATGATAATATTTTCTTATCTTCATTGTTTCAGGTTCATTTATTTCATTGTTTTCTTGTTTGGTTCATTATAGATTTTCTTATAGAATGGATGAAAAACTTAAGAAGTGGAATAATGTGGTATTAGTATGTCTCCAATTTTTTTAAATTATTCTGTATATTATTTTTTGTTCTGATATGAGGATGATTCACTCGATAAAGCATTAATGAAAATGATTTAATTTATTTTGGTGGTTTTTATGACCATCACGAACTTAAATCATTTTATTTAATATAATGTTTTTTTATTGGTTTCATAACATTATATTACATATAATATGTATAATAAAATCTTATTTAACCATAATATTTTTTTTGGAAAATAATTGAAGGAATTAAAAGAAAATGAAAATTCACCATCCATGAAGGGAGTGAATCGACACGTCACAAATGATGCTGTCATTTTCTAGAATAAGTGGATTAGAGTAGAGGTTGGATGATGAATATTGCATTAACATAATAAAATTACATTATATGTAAGATACTGGAATTATCATGTCACTTGGATGAGTGTAGGTGAGTTGATAATAAATGTAGAAAAGAAATTGAAAATAAAAGAAAATAAAATGAAGGAGGATTTCAACTATTGAATTATTCTCTTTAAGAACCTCCTTAAGGTACTTAGTTTTGGCCTTTTTGTGATACCATTAGGTCTTGGACGTGGGGAAGAGAATTTGTAAGTAAATTGTGACTAAATTAAATATGATAAAAGCATTTGAGATTTGAAAAGAGGAGGTGGTGATCAGTGGTATTTATAAAGGAGGAGAGAGAGCTGTTCTCTCAATATTTTAATCATTAGTTTATTATTTTGGCTCAATACTATTAATAGTTTGACAATTATTACTAAATTTTTTAAAATAATGAAATGTATTTTGAGATTACGGTGATTACATCTGAAATTACCCAAGTAATAATATATTTAACTTATAATGTATATATATATCGTAAATTACTGTATTTTACTATTCACAAAATTCAAGTATTTTAGAAAAATCAAAAAAATTTACCCCTAATATTTTTCAATGTGTATAATTCAAAAATGAACTCCATTTTTCAAAATTAATTTTTCAAATGTGATAAATATTATTTTTAATTAAAATTATCATTTATTCATAAAAATACATTTTTTAAAATTATAACTAATTTAATTACCCTTTGAAAAATTAATTAAGGTCTCATAAAATTATCATATAATCCTAGAAAAAATATTAATTTATGAATATATTTTTTGAAAATATTTTTTCTTTTAAATAATTATATTAATTATAATATTTTTATTAAATATTTATGACTTACAAAAATATCAATACTTAATTTATCAATTCATAAACATTTATTTAATTATTCCATGATATAAATATAATTTGATTACACTTATAATATATATAAATTTTATTTATACTCTCTGATATGTGGTTATAATTTAATCTTTATAGATTCCTTAATTTCTAAAAATACCAATTATTTCATTATAAATTTATAACGAATTTAACTATTTTAATTCCAGAATGAAAACAAATTATTTAAAAAGTACCTGGGTTGTCACATTCTCCCCACATTTTTGAAATCTCATCGTCACAATTTTTATTTACTTATTAAATAGGTGAGGGTACCTTTACCTCATTGCATTTTCATATTCCCATGTTGCTTCTTCAACCATGTGGTTTCTCCAAAAAACCTTAACGTGGTGAATTAACTTATTCTGCAATACTTTCTCTCTATATTCAGGAATCTTAATAGGTTTCTCTTCATAAGAAATATTCTATTACTACTGAACTACTTCTGGGCTCAAAACATGAGATGGATCCAAAACATATTTTCTTGACATTGATATATGGAAAAAGTTTTGTAATATAGATAAACATAGAGATAAGGATACTCATTTAGAAATTGCTCCAACTTTCTACATGATTTTATAAGGCCCAATGAATCAAGGAAATAGATTTCCTTTCTTACCAAAACTCATAACACTTTTTTATGGAGATTTTTTAAGGAAAACATGACCAACTACCTCGAAATAAAAGTCTTTCCTCCTCCTATCTGCTTAAATTTTCTATCTTGTATGACTTTTATTCATGTTTTGCTATATCATCTCCACTTTTTCAGCCACCTCCTCTACCAATTTTATCCCCCTCTACTTCCTTTCCCCAAATTCAACCAAAAATGCTAGAGTTGAACAATTATTTTCATATAATTCCTCAAAAGGAATTAAAACTGTTATTATAATAAAACTTAACTAAAGAAAGATGATGGTACCAAATTATATAGTAACCCATTGAACAAACTAGAATCATTCTGTCCAATGTTTGAATTATTCTATCGATATATATATCAGATTGAGGATGAAAAGTAGTGCGGAAATTTAATTCTATAACTAAGGAATTCTAAAGGCCTTTCCAAAAGTTATAATTTAACTTGGGATCATGGTTAGATACAATGGAGAGAGGAACACCATGTAACCTAAAAATATCTTTGAGGTATAGCTGATAAAGTTCATCTAAAGATAGAGTATCTAAAATAAGAGGTAAATGTGGAGATTTAGACAGCTGATCAATAATAACCCAAATCACATTCTTACCTCGAGAATTATTTTGTATTCTCACCCATAAGTCCAGGGATATATTTAACCATTTCCACTATGGCACATGAAAAGTATGAAGCATCCCCTTTAATAGTTGTTTCTATGATTTAACCTATTGAAAATTTAAATATTTCATGGTAAAATCATCAATATCTATATTCATTCCATCCTACCAGTTATACTCTTGAAGGTCTCTATACATGTTAGTGCTTCCAGGAGTAACTGAAAATGGATAACTATGAACTTCACTTAATAATTCATTCTTCCAATAATAATCACAAGTAACACATAATATCTTTCTAAATCTCAAGAAACAAACATTATCAACATTAAATTGAGGAAACCTTCCTTCCTTAACCAATTCTGACTTTCTCTATAACTCATGGTATTCCTTTTATGCATGTTTAATTAATTCTAAGAGAGATGACTGTACTGACACTTGAAACAAAAGAGATCAATTTCCCACACCAATAAATTTCAAGACAAAATTCAAAAAATAATTAATAAAGGGGTTTGGTTCCAAATGTAATATGGTTAATGTAGCATGATGTTTTCTACTCAAGTAATATTTCACAATGTGTGATTTTTTGGGATGGTAGTTTATCATGCAATCAGAATCCTTTATCAGTTCAAGTCATCTACTCTTCCACATGTTCAATTCTTTCTAAGTTAATATATAAATTAAACTTTTATAGTTCGTATATATTTAACATTTGGATTCATATAAATATTATCTCCTAATTTTTAAAGAAAAAAAAACCACAATTGATAATTACAGATCATGTGTAGGATAATTTAGCTCATGAGGTTTTAGTATTTTGAATCATAACCAATTACCCGATCATTCTACATTTGAATCCAACCAAGTCACTTCAATAAAGAATTACCAAATTTGAAAAACTCACTATTTATGGAAGGTATAGCCAAAACCAAATAATTCACCAATCTTATCTTTAGTTACTAAAAACAAAATCACTTTCTTCTATCCAAATAAATTTAACCCCTTTCCATGTTAACTTAGTTTGTGGGATAGATAACAGTGCAAATATTTTAACAATATGTCTGTAATAACCTACTAATCCATGAAAACTATGAATCTATGTAACATTTGTATGTCTTATCTATTCATTAACCAATTTTGTTTTGGTGAGATCAACTATTATTTCATAGTTATTTAAAATGACCCTAATAAAATAAATATGTTTCAACCAAACATCACATTTCCTAAATTTTCTGTATAATATATTTTATTTATCAATTTGCAAAAAAATCCATATATGTTTTTAATTATCCTTATAAATTTCTAAATATAACAAAACACCATCAATAAAAACAACAAAAAAACTTATCCAAAAATTCATTGAATATTCTATTCATAAGATCTATAAATATAATAGGGGAATTTTTCATTCCAAAGGGCATAATAAAAAACTAATAATTTCCATATCTAGTTTGGAATGATCTTTTTAGAATGTCATCCTCCTTCAGCTTTAGCTGATGGACCTAGTTCTCAAGTCAATCTTGGAAAAATACTAAACTCTAGAGAACTGATCAAACAAGTCATCTACATGAGGAAATAGATACTTATTATTAAAATTAATGTTATTCAAGGATTACTAAACAATTAAAAGCCTTATATAACCTTACGTCCATTTAACAAAAAATAGGATCACCCCATCGTGAAGTTCATGGTTGAATTAATCCTTTATAAAAAAACTCCTCCAACTTCTTTTTACATTCTAGGAGTTCCACTTAAGCCATTTGATAAGGAATTCTTGAGATTGGATTAGAATCAGAAGCTAATTAAATAGTAAATTCAACTTACCGATCAGGTATAACACTGGGAAAATCATCATGAAAAACACTGAGGTAATCATTTAGAACTGAAATGTCATTAATATTAATAGTTCCCTTATTTTCAACAATATTTTAAATATAAATTTCATTTCTATATTTTGGAAATTTCTTAGCTTCCTGATATGTTTTCAATGGTATGGGTTCATTCTTGTATAAAAACTAAAACTATTTATGAAAAAAATATTCTTTATCTCTACAATCAATTTTAACATGATAAACATAAATCCAATCAATACCTAGAATAATATCAAACTCCAATAAGGAAAAAACAACAAGATTTATAGGTAATGTCTTTCCATAGAAAACAAAAGGAATATTATTATAATTACTTTTTTACTTTAATATTTTCCCTAGTGTTTTAACTATAAGTTTTGGTTTCATTTCTTGAGGTGAAATTTCCAATTTTCTAAAACATTTCTTAAAAATAATAAAATTTTAATACCCCATATCAAACAAGACATTATAAAAATTTGAGGAAACAAATAATGTACACGATACCACTTCATTGGATGGCCCAAAATCTATTAACATAGTCTCAAAGGATTTCAATTCACCTTTCTTCTTATAATTTGGTTTCTTTCCATCATTCAGATATTTCTTTGGGATGATATTTTCATAATTCCACACCTCAACATATTTAAAAGAATTTACAATTTTCAAATCATAATTAAACATAAGATAATTTTAATTTTAATCTTGAGCCAAATGTCCAAAATTACCACATCAAAAGAACTTTCTTTATTTGTTAAGGTATTACCCATGGTTCTTTTTACTAAACTTCCCACAAACTAGAAACTGAATTTTCTTACCTTTAGATTTGCTTGATTGATTCTTAAACATTTCTTACCGTCTGAACAATTTCTTCAGTTTTTAAAAAAGTTCACGTGATCATTAGAAAACTCCATTTCTACCCTCTCATCACATCAAACAATATTCTTATAACTTATGAATTCTATAGATTCCAATGACCTTCTATATCTTTTCATAAATCCTGAGTAAAAATGATTGATTGTACAATCAATATCCTGAATCAAATTTGGAGCGTACCTTGCCAATCAACTGAATGTTGCTTCATAAACATCCGCCGAATCTTCCTCCTTTTATATAAATTCTGGTAATTGATTTTCCATCCTAAGTTGAGCCACTAAAGAAAAATATTTTTCAAGGAAAATAATCTTAAATTCATCCCATTACATGGTTTAAATCTCCTCGTTGTCTCTGATATTCTTGACCATTGACCACCACAAGCCAGATTCACATTCAAAATGATAAATAAAAACAATAAACTTTTGAATATCTGAACACCCAATGACATAAAATACATTTTCAAGGGTTTAAATCCACCCTATTGCACCACTATGTTAGAATATACACTAAAAGTATGAGGGTTTTGCCACATAAATTATTCCATTATCATAATGTTCCTCTATGGTACCTCTCGTTGTTATCTTGCATGGATGCCACCACCGTTTATAGAAAATGTAAACTAATCCATTACCATCACAAATATATCATTTCCAATTCTCAATATTTCAGGTTGTGGATTAGAAAATATATCATCCTCTCTATGCCTTTTAACTTCATCTTCGTAGTTTCTTCTATAGAAAACCATTCAGAGTAGGCATATCTCATATAAAGAAACCTGATAATCTTAAAATGCTATATCATGTCAACAAAACCATAAAGTAAACATATTTATGGCATTATGTTAACATTATCCTAACCCCTAAATTTATTTAAACCATTATCTGATACCAACTATAATGACTAGACCATAGACATTACATAATCTAGTTAATTCAATTAGCATTGAGTTTCTTTCATTCCCAAAGATATTTTTAGTTTAGAGTTCTATAAAATTAGTATATAATTCATACATATCACACCACAATCATATTAATGTGTTAAAACTAAATTAGAATCCATTTATTCTATGATATATTTTTTTTATAAAACATGAAATCTTTTCTTGAAAAATATTCAGAAAATTCATCTTGGAATCTTATTTTCTCTTACCCATCGTTAAACCCTATGAAAAACAATTTAAAATTTTAGGTGATAAAAAAACATTAGTAGGGGGCATAAAATGAAATAAATAAATCATTAGTATATGAATTAATATAAACATATGAATTCATTTTCACAAATATATACTTCTCACACATAAAGTATTGTATAATTACTTTGTAAAAACATGATATTTCCATAAAACAAATAAAACATAAATAAAACCACAAAGGTAAATCAGGGATTACTTAATTATTATTTTAACCCTAGCATCTAACATATGATTTGTAACCATCACTCCTACCTTATAATGAAACTCCCATGGATAGCTTATGGTGTAACAATCACAGTTACACTTGGAGTAACCATACGGTCGACCTCAAACATAAACATACACAATGAATTAGAGGGATATTCAAGTCCCACACTTCATCATAAAAAATTTCCTAGAACCAAAAATAATCATAAAACTTTTATGCTTATATCATAAAGACATTCCTTTTTATTTTTAGAAAAAATAAGTTTATAAGAGTATTTTAAAAGAAAAGTCTATTACCTCAGGTTCATCTTACTTAAAACCTGTTAAAACTCCTGCATAATAGTTTAAAATAGTGCAATTAATATATTAAATAATTATATTCAAATCTATAATACCTCATATGATCTTTTTATAAAAACTTTCCACCCATTTAATGATAATAGTTTTTTTTTATTTTCATTGTTTCAGGTCCGTTTATTTCACGTTTTCCATGGTTTGTTCATTATGGATTTTCCTATTGAATAGATGAAAAACTACATAAGTAAAATGAAATTTTATTAATCTATTTTTAAAAAAATTAAATGATATCATATATAATTTTTTATATGAGGAGGATTCCTTGGATAAATCAATAATGAAAATGATTTAATTTATTTTGGCGGTTTTTTACGAACATCATGAAATTATATCATTTTATTTAATATATTGTTTATATATTGGTTTTGTAACATTACATTAAAAATAATATGTATAATAAAATATGATTTAACTATAATAATTGTTTTATTAACATCCTTGAATGTGGTAAAAGAAAATGAAAATTCATCTCCCACAAAGGTGGTGAATCGACACGTCACAATCAAGGCTTTCATTTTCTAGAGTAAGAAGAGAAGAGGAGAATATTAATGATGGATATGACATTAAAAAAAATAAATTTATAGTATATTTAAGATACTAAAGTTATAATGTCACTTAGATGAGGGGAGGTGACGAGAGAATATGAAAAGAAAATAAAAGAAAATGAAATAGGATTTTAACTCTTGAATTATTCTATGTGAGAACCAACTTAAGGCACGTGGTTTTGGCCTTTGGGTGGGAACGGTAGGTCTTGGATGTTGAGAAGTGGCTTGGGAAGAGAATTTTTTAGAAATTAAACAAGCTAAAAGGATTTGAAGTGTGAAGATAAGAGGTGGTGAGGGTTGGTATTTATAGGGGAGGGTAGGGGTGTTTTCTCATTATTTTATTCATTATTTTATTATTTTGGATCAAGACTATTAATAGTTTAAGAATTATAACAAAATATATTAAAATAATAAAGGGTATTTCTATATTATAGTGATTACATCAGAAATGACGCAATGAATATTTTATTTAACTTATAATGAATATATACCGTAAATTACCGTATTTTACTATTCACAAAATATTCTTGTATTTTAGAAACATACCTAAAATTTACCCTAAAAATTTCATTTTATGAAAATAGTATTATAAATATGATAAATTTAATTTTTAATTAAAATCCTCATTTATTCGAAAAATACCAATTTTAAAATTATAACTGAGTTTATGAAACTTTGAAAAATTAATTATGGTATCATAAAATTGTATTATAATCCTAAGGAAAGAAATATTAATTTATTAATCTATTTTATGAAAATATATTTTTGGTTAAATCATTATATTTATTATTAAATTTTAGTTAAATATGCATGACTTATAAAATTTCAACACATAGTTTATCATTTCCAAAACATTTATTTACATATTCCATGATATAAATATATCACGATTACACTTATATGATTCATAAATTTTATTTATATTCTCATATGTGTCGTTACTATTCTATTAGTATAGATCTTTTAATTTTTATAAAGGCCACTTATTTCATTATACATTTATAATGAATTCAACCATTTCATTCTAGAATGAAAATAAATTATTTTATATGTAATTCAGTTTTCACAAATACAATATTAAATATGGCCTATTATTTTGTTATCAAACTATGTAATATTTCTTATTTCATGGTTTTAAATTGATATTTATAGGAGAATATCACGTAGACATGGTGAGAACAGATATGATTTTCCACTTCAAAACCTTATTACTACATGGTATAATCTCAGATGAAAGTGTTTTAAATTAAACCAGGATTTCATGTTATTCAATTCGTAAATTAAAAAATTATATGGGTAAGAATTTATAATTTAATTATAGTAGTTATGTGGGTGTGTTCTAGTAATTCATTACGAGTTTATTCATTTTATACCACTCATAAAATTCCATTGTTTACTTCTGAATCATTTCCAATTTTCTGCAGAAAGTGGGGGTTTACAAAGATTAACTGCATTGATTATGATTTTATAATCAATTACCATCTGGGAAAATCAACCAATGTGGATGATGCCTTTATTCGAAAAAATCAGGAATCATTAACCATGTTACCTTTGGAACATTTTCCCTTGATTAATGATTTGATAAATTTTGGATTAGAAGTTGTTGGTGCAGAAAATACCTCTGTTTTTTTAGGTTTCAGTGCAGTCATTTTTATTAAGCAGAATTAAAAAATGTAGAAAGAAGACCGTGAGCTATAGAAAAATGTAGAATTGGTTTAAATGGGTAAATTTCCAGAATTTAACATTGATAATGATTCTATTTTATGATTTGGTAAAATGTTGTGTCTGCATTGTGGTTCCTAGTTAAAGAAACATTTATTATGTGAAGCTTATATTTCTCCATTTTCAGTTCATCCTGGAAGTACTAAGATATAAAGAGTCCTTCATGAGTATTATTGGTGGGATGGAATGAAAAGAGTTATTACATATTTTACCATGAAATATTTGACATGTCAATATGTTAAAGTAGAGTAGAGGCCACCTAAGTGATGCTTCAACCTTTTCCAATGCCAGAGTGGAGATCGAAGAATATAACCATGGACTTTGTATTGGGACTACCTAAGAATTATCGAGGTAAAAATGCGACTTGGGTTGTTATTGATCAGCTGAAGAAATCTTAACATTTTCTTTCTATTCGAGATACAATTTCTTTCGATCAAATTTCTCATCTACACCGTAAAGAGATTGTCTTGTTACATGGATTTCCTCTTTCCATTGTATCTGACTGGGATCTTTGGTTCACTTATAACTTTTGGAAGGGCCTTCAGAAGTTGTTGGCCATAGAATCAAATTTCTGTATAGCTTTTCCACCTCAATCAGATGGGAAGTAAGAACGAATGATTCAAAATTTGGAGGATATGCTTCAAGCTTGTTCAATGGACTAATTGGGTAGTTGGGATCAGCATATTTATTTAGTTGAGTTTTCTTATAATAACAATTTTCATTCCAGTGTACATATGGCACCTTTAGAGGCATTGTATGGGAAGCAGTGTTAAACTCAAGATTTTTGGGATGAAGTTGGGGAAAGGAAGTTGATGAGACCAAAATTAGTAGAGGATGTGGCTGAGAAAGTGAAGATGATCCAACAACACATGAGTATAGCTTAGAGCAGACCAAAAAGTTATGTAGACAACAGGAGGGAAGACTTTTTTTGAGGTAGGTGATCATGTTTTTCTTATAATCTCACCATGTAAAAGTGTTGTGCAATTTGGAAATAAAGGAAAGCTAAGTCTAAGGTTCATTGGACCTTATAAAATCCTAGAGAAGGTTGAACCAGTTTCATACCGAGTAGCTTTGCCTATAAGTTTGTCTTAGGTATATAATGTTTTTCATGTTACAATGTTGAGAAAGTTTGTTCCAGATTCATATAATGTTTTGATCCGAGAAGTAGTTCAGTTGGAAGAGAACCATTATTATGAAGAGAAACCAGTTCATATTCTTGATCAAAGGGAAAAAGTGTTGATAAATAAGGTAATCTACTAGGTAAATGTTTTTTGGAAAAAGTACATGGTTGAAGAATAAACAAAGGAATATGAAAATGCTATGATGGAAAGGTATTATCACTTGTTTTATAAGTAAATAAAAGTACGACAGAGAAATTTCTAGAAGGTGGGGATAATTTAACACCCCAAGGTTTTTAAAAAAATAAATTTAATTTCATGAAACATTTTTATAGCTATCCATTAAAAATAATATTTCCACTTCTATGTTTTGAATTTTTTAAAACGTTCTTCTACAATTATGATCTGTAAGTCATTTATAGTCTAATGGAACCAACTTGATTTTAAGTGAATAGTAAAATACCCTTATTAATAGTAATATGAATAGTAATATGACCCTAATGACTAGTAAAATTTATTATTATTGTGATTTTATTAAGGTTTTATGATAATGAAAACTTGATTAATTTTCTAAGGTGTTAAAAAATGAGTTATAGATGTAAAATTGTTATTTTTAAATAAATTATGATTTTATTTAAAATTTAAATTAATAATATTTAGAAAATAATTTTACAAAAATGGAGTTCATTTTTTTAATTTTAAATGTTCAAAAATTGTTAGGGGGAATTTTTGGTGTTTTTATGAATTTCTTGAATATTTGATGAATAGTAAAATATGATAAATTACGAGAAATGCTAAATACTTGTTTTAATGCATCATAAGTGATGAAAGGATGATGTAAGCCCACTTGTTTTAAACTCACATGAAATTTTTACTATTTTAGGTCTCATTAATCTATAATATTCATATTATTGAGCAAAAATATTAAAATAATGATTAAAATAGTGTAAAATACATCTTCTACTCCACTATAAATACCACCACCAACCACCTCCCTCTCACACCTATCATGCCTTGATAATTGGATACATTATACAAAATTACCTCCCCAAGGCTCTTACCCACGTCCTAGAGGCGATGTTCTCACCAAAAGGCCAAAAAATGGCATTAAGGAGGATCTCAAGGAGAAGAGATCAAGAGGTAAGAATCCTCTTCCTTTTTCATGTGTTTTCTTTCCAACTCCTTTATTTTATTATACTCTCTTTACCTAAACTTATCCAATAGGAATGTAGTCTCCAGAATCTTATATATTCTGTATGTTACCATGTTCATCTAAAAGATTCATAATCTTCCTTCCTCTTCTCTCCCTCTTGTTCTAAAAATAAAAACACTATCCATAATGTGCCAATTTACAAAAATTGTGGATGAGGTATTTTAAATATCCATTACATCCTTAAAATCTGATCATAAAACCCTTTTAATGGTTGAAACATAATTTAAATTTTATGTGTTAACATATTTCATGTTCTGTAATGAACTATTATGAATGAAATTAAATTATATAATGAAACAAGTTCATGATTATCGAGGAACAACCAAAAATGATATAAACAAACATCATTAATGTTTTATCTAATGATCCATCATAATATATGATAAAAAAATGATTTATGGTATCATTATATATTTTGGAAACATATTAATACAATTTAATTTAACTTCTATAATTTCACTTCCATGAGACAAGAAAATCAAATACAAATCGGACATGGAAATCATGTAAAGAATGCACCCAAAACAATGGAAGGAACCAAATACTAACAATTAAATGGTGAAATGATGTAATGAAATTATCATATAATTTGATATAAACATGAATATGTTTATTTAATATATTAATAACACTCTTTTAACCATTATACATGTGTTTTAAATAAGTATTAAGTAAGAAAAACACAAGGTAAGGGAATTCAAAATCCGATTTTTATTCTTTGGGTTAACATTCTACTTCATCATTTTTTGGTATTAAGATTTTTTTCAGATGAATTTTGTTTATTTTATGTTTAATTGTGTGTATTTATAGTTTAAATACATATTCCATCTACTCTTTTAAGCCTCATCTCAATTATATGATATTTTTAAGGGGTTTTTCTTTTGAACCCTCTTTTAAAATTTGCTTTTAAAAAATTCAAAAGTAATGTTTTTTTAAAATTATTCATGTTTTTTGATTATGTTCTGGTTACTTAGCATTATTTATGACGAAGGTTGGGACCTATATCTCCATACAATTAATTGGTTATGTGTAAGTTGGTGGTCAGCTATCTGGTTACTCCAAGTGTAACTGTGGTCGCTACACAAATTGTAAGGTAACCGTGAGGGTTACAAATTATAAGGTAGCTGAGAGGGTTACAAGATTATGTAAGTACTACCCCAAGATACTTTTATGGTTATATTTATGTTCTATATGTTATGTGAAAATATCATGGATATATCAAGTTTCAAAAAGTTATTTTATATGGGTGAAAATTATATCTTTTAAAAAAGGATTTCATACGTTACAAGTATTCATGGATTAATGTTTTCTTCTCTTATTTTTATATCCCTTACTAAAATTTTGTGCTCATCCCAAATTTTAAATTAATTTTCATAGGTTATAATGAATTGTATGAAAAAAATTAAGTCAAGTTAAATGATATGAATATTTTTCAAATAAATCATGTTTTATTTGAAAAGTTTATATTTTGTAATATTTTGAAATAAATGAATACTGTTTTTATGGTATCCACTCTCTATTATTGCGGAATGATATAAATGATTTATGTCCCAATCCTATAAATATCTAAACCTGAAAATATCCTCAATGTGAAGGGAAGTGAGTTCTTGAATAAATTCAAGATTATGTAATGTAATAAGATCGAGTGCCTATATAGGGAATGTAAACATAATAATGGGTGAGATCTAATGCTTATTAAAGGTAAACAAGTAAGATAGTAATAATCACTTAATCATAACCTGATCATAAAGGTATGAGAACATTATATTAACATTTGAAAATCATATAATACATATCAAATATCATAACCTTGAGTCATTTTATAAAGCTTGGTAGTTTATAAGGCATGAATCAAAAAAGGAATCATAAAACATTAGCCATGATATCATTCCATTTTCATAAGAAAAATGTTTTTTGATTACACATAAACATAATAAAATCATTTCCTTATTATTCAAGGATCATTTCATAGAATATCATTTTGGATTGGGTTCACTCCAAAAACCATTGTATCTTTAGTAAAGTTTCACTCCCAAAACTATAATAGTGGGTAGAGTCTCATACTAAACTAGGTTCACTATCCATTATAGTCCTCTTTATCTTATGAGATATCCATATTTACCCACTATATTGGAGGTCTAAATAAATCTATCCACACTCATCACATAATGAAAATCAAACAAATGTTTAAAAAATATTATAAAATATTCTTCATATCATTTATATGAATATGAAATGGGTTTCATAAACATTTCATCATTTCATCATAGAATAACTCAAGGAAAAGAAATGGGTTTCATATAGGATTCATCATAACATAATTAAACAATTGGATAAACAAGTTTTATAGAATTATCTTTAAATAATCATCATCATAAGCCATAAGAAACATGAAATTGAATGTTATAATTAGATCATACCCCCAATAAATCATAAGAAATGACAAAGGATGTCAACTTCACTGAACAAACATTTAAAAAGTATCTATAATATTTATTGAAGAAAATACCCTTTTCATTTTGAAATCACATATTTAAAATATAAAAAATTTCAAAACATTAAGGAAAAAATTTATTTGAAAGTAATCAGGGAAACATTTGGAGGAATATTTGAATCATGGATAGGTCATAATGGTAGGAAATTATTTTCAAGTCGTGTATGCTTAAATAAAGATTAATTTCTTCCAAATTTTTTATTATTTTAATAAAATCACATTCAGGGGTAGATTTTGAACCCTTAAATTGACTAAAGCATCACACATTACAATGAGAAGAAATTAAAAATTAAAAAATAATATCAAATTATTTTAGTATCCCACAAATCAAGAGAGTCACCTGAACCACCCTGCAACACGTCGAGTCAAATAAGAAATCCACTTCATCCTAACCATTGTCACATCACCATCATCAACTTCATATCATCTCCAATCACTCAAAACATTTCAATCACTTCTATCTCTGTTGTCTACTCCAAACCACGTTCACAGTATCACGGAGAGTCAATGCCTTTCATTACCACCGAACATTCGAGAACATCACTGTCGTCACCATGAAACCAAGCCAGAAGACATCGAAAAATCACCAAACCAAATAAAAAACACAAAATATGGAATATAAAATATCATCATGGAAGAATCACCTGATCCAAATCGATGAAGCAGTAGAAACCAATAAGAAAGAATTGACATTATAACCCTAAATGAAGGACCGACACCCACTCCAGTTGCACCTCATGGTACAACATTGAAAGCCGAACCAGCACAAAACAAAATGTAATAGTAAAATACCACACTACACTGACCAGGGGAAGTGGTATAACATGAGAAAATAGAATATATTGAAGAAGGAAATGATCTATATAGTGATCCCTAACCTTCACAAGGGAAACAAATCCTTCCTTTAAACTAGACACCAATAGAAACTGGTACCATTGAGCGCCAGTCACTCCATCATGGGTCGAGCCACCTCACCATCCCAATTTGGAATAAAAACCCTCATAATCTACTGTGGATGAATTATAGTGTGAAGTTAATTAAGAAAATATTATAGGGGGAGATATAAGGTAGAGACTTTGAATATCGATGTCCCAAAAACCAAAAAGGAAGATAAAACCAGTGTAGGAGAAACGGAGAAATAGCAGAGAGGAGTGCCAGTGAAGGTAGGAAGAAATATCAGTAGGATAGGGGGAGATGATTTCATAGGGCCAGGAAATTTTCTCCCCAACTATGAATCACGTTTTATGAGGAACAACATCATAATATAGAAAAAATCAAAGATGCCGCTCCATGATTTATATCCCATTTTTTTGTAAAAATTCAGTAGTAACTCATTGGGAAAATGACAAGAGGATTCCTTTTATCCCATTTTTTAAAAACTATATCATGGGTAAAAATTAAATAAAATAATCATATTATAATTAAAACAATCATTAATTTTTTTAAAAAAACGAGTATATAAGATTAAAATGATTTTTAATTGAATAGAATATAAAGTTTATTTTTCTTTAAAAACATTCATTCACTCTATTGGGTACTTAAGGAGTAGAAAATGGAAGGAAAAATGTATTATAACAAAATATTAAAGGATAATAAAATTTATGGTATTATTTAGAGATAGGTCATAATATTTCTGCATCATAAACTCTATCGTAAATAATCTTGATAAACAATGAGATTGTAACATAAATCCCATACCTCAAGTTCTAATAGTTCTGAAAGTTATCTAAAATACAATATAATAAATATAAATTTATTATAATTATATAATAGAATAATTTAAATACTTATAATTACATATATTATCTTCTTAAAACATTTCAATATCCATTTATTAATAATTCATTAACAAAATCTCTATTTTTGGGTGTTACTTGTTTTGTTTTTCATGAGTATTTTGGTTCGATAGTTCTGATCCTTGTAATTTTACCATGGTTCAATCATCTCAAAAATGTTAATAATGATATAAATATCATATATATTAATTATTTATATATTTATTTTAATCTATAAAATATATAGATAGAAAAATTAGTTACACCGTTCATGGAGATGGTAGGTCGTACGTACACATGAATGTTGTATTCAATTTTTAATGGGAGGAATAAAAGAAAGGTACATAATAATTCAAATTTCTAGAATAATAATTATATCATATTTATAATATATATTAATTAAATTCATCCTTATTTTCCATTTATGTAATGAAGAAGTGAAAAAGGAATTACTTCTCTTTGTGAAGGTGGTAGTCAACAAGTATGAATGAGCGACGTTTTCTTTTACCAACAGATGGGAAGAATGTGAATAATAGTTATTACATTACAATAATAAAGATTAAATACTTTTGATATATTTAATTCATTGTTTTATAATGGATACTATGAATTTAGAGTAAGTATAATAAAAATTTAATTGAAAATGGTCGATTAGGAGTTATAACTCTTCATTGAGAATCATTATTTTTCTTACACATTAAGACTAGAAGGGTTGGTATTATAAAAATACCATAAGATATAGTATGTGATTAAGTATGATATGGGGAATTATGTTATGAATTGGATAATATATAATGCATAAACATTATTAAAAATAAAGGATAGGAGGTTCCCTTTTATAAATGAGGGGAGAGGCACTTATGGAATTACTTGAGGTATTAAATTAATATAAATAAATTTTCAAGAAAATATTTCTTCAAATAGGTATAGTTAAAATATAAGATGATTATAATTCTAAATTATCTTATAAAGTAAAATTTAAACAAGTTTAGGTGAAAGTTTCACCCTTATTTTCAAGTATTAACCCCCATGTTAACCCTTTTTACAATTACAACAGAATTAGAGTTTTTAATCTTTAAAGGACAATATTATTACTATAAAAAAGACAAGAGTTAAATAAATAGAGCATGATTTATATGAAAAAATATACCATCAAATTATAAAAATAAAATATTTTCATGAATTTTAAATCATTTAATAAATTATTTTTTGTTATAAAATATCATTAATTTCACTTTTTTGGATATATTCATTTAATTTTAATTTTAAAACAACTTGAATGGAATGGAATTATAATTTAAAAATTTAAAACATACATAATATGGTATATTTTTCTAAAAAAATTCAGAAAACAATAATTAAACAAAATTTTATTACTTTTAATATTTCTTAAAATCATTTATTTTATTTTTCTATTAATTTAATAAATATTGTGTCAGTGTTGCGTAATTATTTAAGGTAATTATTCAATAGCTAAAAATTAAAAATAAATTTCCATCATAAAAAAAATTAATTCATCATTAATGTATTCATTTATAATAAAACATATCCTATTTTAATCTTTATGTAAAAATATTAAATATATTGAAGTCAAGAGAGTGACAATTTGAATATATTATTTTCTTAAATTAATATAAAGATCATAATCTACTAAAAATGGCACCAACTGGCCATAAATTCATTAATTTGATGTAAATGGCCAAAATAAACTCATCTGATTGGATAAATTCAAGTGTTAATTTTTTTTGAAGCCTTATCCAAAAAATTTAACCATATTTTACCCATTTTATCCTTACCAAAGTGATATAGATATACCAAGATTAATATTTATAATGAACACAAATAAAAATGGAACTATTTTGAAAATTTTAATCTCCAAGTTCCAAATAAGGTATCCATTTTTCAATATTTAGTTTCTAAAATTAGTATATATTCAATTTAGCATAAATGCGCAAAACACGATTAAAACTATTTTTTTGAAAAATAAAATTTTAAGCATAGAGCTGGATTTATTATTATATCATGCTTTGAAAAATCATTATATGAATGTAAAAAATTGATATAATATAATATATAAGTTTTATTAAATTCACTCAGAATACGTGATTAATTTAATTTATTAAGAAACAAACACATTGTGCGCATAAAAACATATTTCTAGAAAAACATATCTTTTACATTAAAATTATTTTCATTTTCATTTATAATAAATTGATAACCCGTGAATTAATTTTATACATGTGTAAATCATAATTTTTTAATAATTTTTTTAGTCTTATTCTTACACACCAATCCAATGCTTAGACGCTAACGACCACATTAAATAATAATTTCTAATTTTATATAATGGTATATTTAAACAATATGTTTTGTATATCGCAAACTTTTGATGAAATTAAATTTAGATTAAAATAAATATATTATAAAATCTCAAGGTGTTACATAGTATTAGGAGCAGTTGAATTGAATCCTTCAAAGACAAAGAGAGAAAAGTTTTAAGAGGAATCCTCATCCCATATGAACCAAAAAAAATAAGATATTAGCACCAAATTCTATCTAGGGTTGGTCTAAAATCTACCCCCATTAATAAGAATGGAAGAAACACAAGAAATAAGGGAAAAGAGAAGAAATTTTTTGTCTAACCTATAAAAACATATTGAATATTGAAGAATAAGGGATCAAAATATATAAAAGAGTGATGAAATTGCCTAGATGTCCTCTTAGGACATCCTCTGTGAGTGGGGAGGAAGAGTGGGGTGAGGGAGAGATAAAATTGAGGGGTGATTGAATAGGTATTTTAAATTTTAAAAATTTTGGTTATGATTCAAAATTTGGTCACATTGTATGCCAAACATTGTGTTAACCATTTACCGTATACTAGAAATTCCAGTAGATAAAAAATATTTGAAAATATATGTTCCAAATATAAAATAACATTGTTAAAAAAATTTGGCCTCTCAAACGATTTTTCATATTTTGTACTAACTATACAGCCTGAAATGAAACTCTAAAAATATTAAAAAATTAAAATTTGATGAAAAACACAATACTAAGTACACACACCAATAAATAATTAAAAATTTAAGGAAAAATAGAGTTGGGGTGTGACAAATATATAATATAAAAAAAATTAAAAATATACCTTTGACTTCTTGGTTGCTCCAATAATAGTGGGTATAGATATTTCTCCTCAAACCATTATGATATTCAAATATAGTTTTATTACTTCCTGAATAACCCATTGTAGATCTACATATCAATATTCTTCTCAATAATGATTTTATAAATAATAAGGCTTCATCATATTTTCATATGTTATCTAGATCAAGCACCAAACTATTTTCTCTCTCAATAAACCAATACATAATTTAATCTCACATAACAAATAATTCTCTCTTTCTTCGACATCTCCCAAAATTCTAGAAAAATAAGAAATCTAGAATTAAAATAATTTTGGAAACAATTTCAATATCATCATTCTAGACACTTCATTTACTGGAATCATACATCATTCTATTTCTCTATTCCACATTAAATTAGGCTCATAAATTTTCACCATAATAATCAGACTTTCTTTTCCTAAATTGACTACATTTCTAGACCGAATTTACGTAACTACAATATTTATTTTCTATCATTTAAATATCTAAATAGGAATAAATTTGATAAAAAACTATATCATCAATCATCCAAAAAAAAATAACAAAAAAATTATTTTTTTAATTATAGAAATTCCCATATTATTATTATTATTCTCATACTATAAGCTGAAATTCTGGTTAGTTTACCATCATATTACTCATGACATAAAGAACCCAAATGAAAAATAGAGTCTCTTGAAAACTCTATATAATATTCATGCTTGAATCACATCACAACTGATTAAAATTGATTATTTTAACTTCAAACTAGCTAAGAATCATCCCATTAACATTTCAGATATAATTTCATTATATTATTTACAAATAGGTTCATCATTAATCCATATCGTAATTATATATATATATATAACCAAAAAATTTGTACAATATTAATATATATCACCCATTTATATTCTTTAAATAAATAAGATTGAATAATAACTTAAATGTGATATTTTAATCATTGAATAATAGATTTAGGGTCATATAGTTCTATTTCAATAGATAAAATTTATTATAGATATTTATTATATTTCCAAAAATATTGAATCATATGTGAATTAAAATCATACATGGATTTATTATAGCTAGCTCACTCATATATTCTCACCCCTATATGGTCTGCAACTAACTCTTACATTATTCTGAACAAATATTACAATCTATATATTTTGATCATTCTTACATGGATTCACATAAGTTATTGAAAGATTATTATGTGGAAATCCTTCCTTATGTATATTTTCATACATGAATTCTGATACATGGTTCAATCACTTATTCATACCTTTATCTATACTACCAATTTCATATATCATTAAATGAATTTTACTTTTCTAATTTCTACATCCATTATAAAATTCTAGGTTAATATAAAATAGATGACAGAACCTTCTTCTTCCTTCTTAGTACATCTCAGGACTTCTATAAAACATTCAACATACCTTAAATAACTCATCAACATCCTCAAATTATTCTCAAACATTATTTAAAACCAATACAGATCATCATCAAATCTAATGGCACTTTAGGATGCTTCTTGGTGATCTTGATCAAATGCTTGTACAAAACATCGGTAAGATAAATTGATAAGTGTAATGTATTATGGGATTAAAATTTCCTTGGATTTTTTCTTCTAATATAATTATGGTGTCATACATCCCACTGAAACAATTTAGTCTTTATGTAGGTAGAGAGGGTGGTATCTTATAGGTATCATAAGTTCTAGGCTTATGAGTATATCTACCCATACCCAGATTTACAACTGGTGGAAATTCTTTATTGTCAAAAGTGATAAAACCAATATAACTTCATAGAAAGATTTTTAGTCTACACTGACCATACGAACTTAAGATACATCCTATCATAGTAGGATCTGAACTTTTGATGGAGTCATTGGGTGGAATACATTTAGAAGTTTGATTTTGGGATGTGTTGTACCCTAGGGAAGGGTAACATCCTTATATATTCTCATAGTATTAATAATAGGGAGCAGGTGGTTCAAGAATCATGGGAAGAATAGAGTTTGAAGATCCTTATCTTAGAGTGGTTCTTGGATATGACTTTGGGCCATGATTTATTTGATTTTTTTCCTTCATCTATCTCTTTATCACTAGTGGATCAAGTGATTACTAGTAATCTATTTGATTAATATTATTTTTTTGATGCAGATATACTCTTCAATAAATAACTTATTCCAGGATAGATCTAGGATAAGGATGTGTTACTCTATATCTATTACATGGTGTCCATATGCATATGGGGGAGGGTGTGATGAGGGACTCCCACACATTCTGATGGTAGGTAAATCTAAACTTTAAAAATATGTACAATGATATCGAAACTTCTTTAGGTGTCCTAGTATGAGGAGGTATATTGCAAGATTTTTGTCTCATTGACTCTCCAGTCAGAGGGTTAAGAATGAGCACCAACAACTTGGAGGTTTACTTTAACCACTCCCAATGACTACATATAAGTGAGATGAGGTGAATATAGACTAGTTCATTGATCATCCTAGGATAGTGAATGGTTTGGATAATCAATTGGTTGTAGTGGACCGAATAATGAATATATCACACTACTTTATTATTCGAGGTACCAAATAAGTCGATGGGATTTCTAAGTTGTGTAGAATAGAGATAGTATATTTATATAGGTTTCCTATGAGTATAGTATTATATTGAAATATCACTTTTACATGAAAATTCTACAAAAGTTTGTAGAAGTTCATAGGTACTCAACTAAATTAGAGTAAAACTTATCTCTCATTGATGTATTTGAATTCTGAGTGGGAACTTAGAATATTAGATGATACTCTTAGAAATAATGTGCTAGACTATACAAGAGTATGGTGGAATCATATTAATATAGAAAAATCAACATAAAATTAAAAATATCATGATTCAATATAGATATCCCTCTATCAAAAAATATATAGCCATTTATTTCACTCACCACTTAGTTGGGTATAGGTTGTTGATTAAATGATAAATAGGTCGACCTTGGTAAAGAAGAGTACTAAGAGGTTTTATCTGATCAAAAATAAATTATTCTCCACTCATACAAGGAAAAACTCATACGTCTAATTAATAATAAAACCATTGTATTTAAATATTTGAAATTGGGGGTTCTAATAAGTTTCAGAATGGTTATGTCATTGTTGATTGAGGAAGCAGGGGAATAATGTACCATGGTTCACTGATCACTTCAAGATTATTATAGTGATTGGTACCATAGTATATTGATTGGAACATCCTATAAAGTATAAGGATATAAATAATTTAGTTTACATTTAAAAACTTTGGATGTATGATTCAAACCATAGACACATGATCAAAGAAAGTACGTAGAATTAGAAATATATGTTGTGATTCCCCATTTTTTCCTTTTAGATATATACTTTCTTGTTTTTTTATTTAATAAATGTTTTTAAATTTTATGAAAATTATTTATAAGGCCCTAGCCTTAAACCTTACTTAATCTTGAGTTATTACAAGATTACCCATTGAGGATCTTTTCGGGTTTAGAGTTTTAGAGAATTAGATCATAAAACTTGCATTACATTCCACATATAAACAAAGTGGTTACATAAAGATAGTATTCTTCTTTCCCATCAATGGAAACATATTTAAAATAAAACATGGATTGTTTCTTGACACTTCCTTGACACTATCATCATATCATGTACCTTTCCCTTGACCTGTGAAAAACATTTCAAAAAACTTGGCATGAGCATAAAAAGCTCAGTAAGGGATATAAAAATATGGAAAGGAAACATGGGTACATATATACATAAGAATGAAATCATACTTTACCCATAAAACATAAGCACTTTAACATACCTCATCAAATCATGAATAAATCGTAGAAATCATAAGATATAAAGGTAACTTGAGGCATTGATAACATTCTTACGTAGGGAGTAACCCTCTTGGTTACGTTTGGAATACCCATCACAGTATATTCCCTAAATCTATTCGGAGAAACCTTAACGTTTCAGTCCTTCGCGTTACCCAATGCATTTGAGAGCTATATCGGGCTCACCCGCCCTTAGTTTATCACGAAACCACCCGTCTTCATAATAATTCCCAAGAACCTCAACATAATCGTATCACATAAAACATGCATAAAGGAAACATAACATTTACACCTTTCAATCACAAGATATCAATACAACACATTGATATAAAAACATTATGAAAACCATTTTCAATACCAAAATAAAAGAAAAGTAAAACATGGTATTTATTTTTCTTTTAAAAAAAGGTATGGCTTATAGAGGAAGCCGAAACTCAAATAATGGTCACGGTGGCAGAGAAGTCGTTGTCGCCGCATACGTACGACAAAAACATTCCCTTTTGTCATTTAGTAAACGATTCATATAAAAAAATATTCCTTTTGAATAAACGTAAAAGTCAGAGGGCTTTATACACAATATAAAAGAAGGTTGTGTATAAAACAAAATATGCCTCAATGAAAGGAGATTGAGACGAAGTCCCATACCTCGGGTCCGACATGACTCGATCGTTCTTTAATGTCTGGAACAATAAAATTGAGTTAATTTCTACTTGATTAAGAACCTTTTTAAAGTTCATTATTCCTTTTATATCACTTATTTCCATGTCATGAACACTATGTAATTATTTAAGTTAATAACGGTCGTTTTAACGATCATTGGTACTTGAGTCAAAAATAAACCCTTTATAATTACAAGTTGTTCATGTATCCATTATATCCATAATTATAATCATGATGTATATATCATATATATCCAGTATATACATGCATTTATAATATTACATAAACATTTAGAGGTAAGAAATGAAATGCATCGTTCATGGAGACGGTAAGCCGTACGTACGCATGGATGCTACTTTCATTTATATTTCGTATTTTATAGAATGGAATCATAATGATATAAAGGTATATTATAATTCCAGTATAATATCATATATAATATCATAGTTCCATCCTTTATACGTCCCACATATGGTATTTAACGAATCAAATCACTTTGAGGGGGCGGTAGTCCGCACTTCCTTAAATGAAGATATCGCGTTTACCCATAATGGAAACCATAAAGGTATACCCAAAATGAAAAATATAGAAGCTTAAGGAAAAAATAAACATATTATATATCATATATAAATATAGTTACATCTTAATTGCCACCTTTTAAGGTGTTAAAAGAATGTTGAACAATCATCGTTTCGGGAGGCATAAATTCACCATCCACGGAAACAGTATGTCCTTTAACCATTAGATGTAGGTGTGTGTAATTGTAGCTCGAATAATTCTTATAACAACATCCTAGTATATTTAGGATACTGTAGTTGTTACAAAAGAAATGAATAAAAAGAGTTTAGGGGGTTGGAGAAGAAAAATAAAACAAAAGGACTCAAGTGAAGACATTACCTTAAAATCGGGTAACTCCCTTTGGTTTGAGCTCAAAGGCTTCTTTAGGAAGACTTATGCCCAAAGTTAGGCTTCAAGGAGTAAGAGAGAGATGTGGAGAGACAGAATGGGCAGGATTTGGACGAGCCAAAGGCTTTGGGAGTGTGGGTAAGGAGGTATAGGTGGGGGCCTTTTATAAGAGGAGAGGAGGGGTACTCTTGGAAAGTAAAGAAATGTTACTTTATTTGAAAATGGTTTTCAGATTCAAAAGGTCCCACATTGATATAATTAGAGGGTAAGGTGATAAGGGTTCGAAATCCACACATCCAATAGGTTTTTTACATGTTTAGGTCATTGATTTTACATTATCATTTCATATCATTTCATTTTATTTAAATCCTTTATTAACGAGGTAATCGCTGCATCATCATGATGTCATAAATAATTTAATTTATTTAAAGTCTAAAAATTATGAAAAAAATACCATGATGTAGGAAATAATTTTAGATTTCCAATTAATAATTATAGTCTAAAATATCATCTATGTAGACAAAATTAAAAATGTTTTAATCAGGTGATACATTCTTGTTATATTTACTTTCTTTAAAAAAAATAAAAAGATAACAAGTCACTTTCCACAAAAGTGATTCCATGGGGTCTCCAAGTTTGGCACAAGACATACAATGGTCGGCCATGAGACAACCATTAGAATTAGGACACATGTTGGTGTCATTTTTTTATTATTTTGATATTTTTTTATTATCCTTAACTACCAGATTACTCATTAATCAAGATAATTAAAGATAATTATCGTCGTTACTATTCATAATGTCCAAAAACAAAAGAGTCTTGATTACATAATTTGGACCTTCTGATTTTAAATATTTAATAAATTTTACCAAATTCCAAACACAGAAATTGCAATAATTGATTTAAAAATAATTCTTGTTGTCAAAACAAATAGCGGGTTTTTTTGAAACAATATCTTTGAAAAGTTTGGCATTAGTTTATGCCCAATTCCAAAGTTAAATTAATCCTAATGACCACCATTGGATTAAATGGTAAAAATATATTCTAATTTAACTTTAAAACCAATTCAAAAGATAATATAATCATATAAATAAATTAGATTGAAAAGCAGTTCTGATGTAAAATGCAGTATTTTTCACTATTCATTAAAAAATGAACATTGTCAGAAAAATACCAAAAATTCACACAAAGTAAATTTTGATGTCCCAATCATAAAGAATAAGTTTATTTTGACAAACATAGCTTATGAAATTTTCAAAAGATATATTTAAATATGGTTTTCCATCAAAAGGCCGTACAATAATCTTTTAAAAAATATTAGTGTATTCCATGCTTAAGATTGGATTTATTTTCATTTTAAGCCTCTAAAACACTATCTAATTCATTAATAGACATAGATAAAAATATCTATTATTCATTACTTACTTGGGATGTTACATCCTTCCCCCCTTTAGAAAATTGTGTCCCCGCAATTTATTTACTTATCGAATAAATGTGGGTACTTATCCCTCATTGCATTTTCAGATTCCCATGTTGCCTCTTCCATCATGTGGTTTTTTCAAAAAACCTTTACCTGATTAATCACCTTATTTCGTAACACTTGCTCCCTATGGTCAAGAATCTAGACCGCTTGTTCCTCATAAGATAGGCTCTCTTCCAGCTGAACTACCTCTGGACTCAAAACATGTGATGGATCTGGCATATACTTTCTCAACATCAAAACGTGAAAAACATTGTGTACCTGAGATAAACTCAGAGGTAAAGCCACCCGGTATGAAACTGATCCAACTCTCTCCAAAATTTCATATGGTCCAATGAGACTTTGACTCAGCTTTCCTTTCTTACCAAATTGCATCACACTTTTCCATGGTGAGACTTTGAGAAAAACATGATCACCTACCTCAAAAGTTAGATCCTTGCTCTTATTGTCTGCATAACTCTTTTGCCTACTTTGAGCTGTACTCATGTGTTTCTGAATCAGCTGAACTTTTTCTGCCATCTCTTCTACCAATTCTGGTCCCATCAACTTCCTTTCACCCACTTTACCCCAGAAAGCTAGAGTTTGACACCGCTTCCCATATAACGCCTCAAATGGTGCCATCTGTATACTGGAATGACAACTATTATTATATGAAAATTCATCCAAAGAAAGATGTTGGTCCCAAATTCCCTGATAATCCATCGAACAAGCTCGTAGCATATCCTCCAAGGTCTGAATTGTTCGTTCTGACTGCCCATCTGATTGAGGATGAAATGCTGTACTAAAATTTAATTCAGTACCCAACGACTTCTGAAGGCCTTTCCAAAAGTTAGAAGTGAACCTGGGATCATGATCAGATACAATGGAGAGGGGAACTCCATGTAACCTGACTATCTATTTAAGATACAAACAGGAAAGTTGATCTAGGGAAAAAGTATCTCGTATAGCAAGGAAATGAGCAGATTTAGTCAAGCGATCTACAATAACACAGATTGCATTATTACCTCGAGATGTCTTCAGTAATCCCACAACAAAGTCCATGGATATATTCTCTCATTTCCACTCTGGCACTGGTAAAGGCTGAAGCATCCCTTTCGGTAACTGCCGCTCTTCTTTAACCTGTTGACATGTCAAACACTTCACAGTAAAATCAACAATATCTCTTTTCATTCCATCCTACCATTAATACTCCCATAGATCTCTGTACATCTTAGTACTTCCAGGATGAACTGAAAATGGAGAACTATGAGCTTCACATAACAACTCTCTCTTCAAATGCGAATCACAAGGCACACACAATCTTATCCCAAATCTCAAAACACAATAATTATCAATGTTGAATTCAGGAAACTTACCTTTCTGAACCAGCTCTACCTTTTTCTGCAACTCACTGTCTTGCTTCTGTTCTTGCTTGATTCTATCTGATAGAGATGATCTCACTGATACCTGAAACAAAACAGAAGAACTTCCTGCACCAACAACTTCTATGCCAAAGTTCATCAAATCCTTAACCAAAGGATGACGTTCAAAATGCAACATTGCTAATGAATCATTACTTTTTCGACTTAAAGCATCAACCACTTTATTTGCTTTACCCGGATGGTAATGAATTGTACAATAATAATCCTTGATTAATTCCATCCATCTCCTCTGTCTCATGTTTAACTCCTTCTGAGTGAATATATACTTTAAACTTTTGTGATCAATATATATTTCACACTTCACTCCATACAAATGATGCCTCCAAATTTTTAAAGCGAAAAAAAGCAGCTGATTCCAAATCATGTGTAGGGTAATTTACCTCATGAGTTTTCAACTGTCGTGAAGCATAAGCAATTACCTGATCATTCTACATTAGGACGCAACCAAGTCCTTTCAATGAAGCATCACTGTATATAACAAACTCACCATTCCTGGAAGGTAGTTCCAAAACTGGAGCATTCACCAATCTTCTTTTCAATTCCTGAAAACAATCATCACATTCTTTTGTCCAGATAAACTTAACACCCTTCCGAGTTAGCTTAGTCATTGGACTAGATAACCGTGAAAAATTTCTAACAAACCTTCGGTAATAGCCTGCCAAACCAAGGAAGCTATGAATCTCAGTTACATTTTTGGTTCTTGGCCAGTCTTCCACAACTTTTGTTTTTGCAGGATCAACAGTTATCCCATCTTTAGAAACAATGTGACCAAGGAAAGAAATTTGTTGCAACCAAAACACAAACTTGCTAAATTTTTCATACAGTTTCTTTTCTTTTAAGGTTTTCAAGATAACCCTTAAATGTCTTTCATGCTCCTCTTTACTTTTAGAAAACACCAAAATATCATCAATGAAAACCACCACAAACTTATCCAAGAACTCATGGAAAATTCTATTCATTAAGTCCATGAATACAGCAAGTGCATTGGTTAGCCCAAAAGGCATTACTACAAATTCATAATGGACATATCTTGTACAGAACGCGGTCTTTGGAACATCTTCTTCCTTTACCTTCAGCTGATGGTACCCCGATCTCAAGTCAATCTTTGAAAAATACTGAGCTCCCTGAAGCTGATCAAACAAATCATCGATATGAGGCAAAGGATATTTATTCTTAATAGTGATGTTATTCAAGGATCTATAATCAATGAAAAGTCTCATTGAACCATCTTTCTTTTTAACAAATAAAATAGGAGCACCCCATGGTGATGTGCTAGGTCCAATGAAACCTTTCTCTAATAAATCTTGCAATTTCTCCTTCAACTCTAAAAGTTCAATTTGAGCCATTTGATAAGGGGGTTTTATAAGTCCCCAACCTTAAACCTTACTTAATCTTGAGTTATTACAAGATTACACATTGAGGATCTTTTCAGGTTTAGATTTTTAGAGAATTAGATCATAAAACTTGCATTACATTCCACATTTAAACAAAGTGGTTACATAAAAGACAATATTCATTCTTCCCATCAACAGAAACATATTTAAAATAAAACACGGATTCTTTCTTGACACATCCTTGACACTATCATCACATCATGTACCATTCCCTTGACCTATGAAAAACATTTCAAAAACTTGGGATGAGCATAAAAAGCTCAGTAAGAGTTATAAAAAATATGGAAAGGAAACATGAGTTCATATATACATTAGAATGAAATCATACTTTACCCATAAAACATAGGCATATCAAATAATGAATAAATCATAGAAATCATAAGACATAAAAGGCAAATTGAGGCATTCATAACATCCTTACGTAGGGAGTAACCCTCTTGGTTACGTTTGGAATACCCACCACAGTATATTCCCTAAATCTCTTCGGAGAAACCTTAACGTTTCACTCCTTCGCGTTACCCAATGCATTGGAGAGTTATATCGGGCTCACCCGCCCTTAGTTTATCACGGAACCACCCATTTTAATAATAATGACCAAGAACCATAACATAAACGTATCACATAAAACATGCATAAAGGAAACATAACATTTCCACACTTCAATCACAATATAACATTTTATTATATTGAAATAATGAATCCATTCAAAAAGAAACCATTTCCAAAACCATTTAAAACATTTAATAAAGAGATTTTTGAATCAAAGTGTACCATACCACATTAAAGCTTTTAAAATTTTAAACCATTAATATCCATATAAATAAATCCTTAAAACCATTTTGAAAACATTGATATTAATAAGAATAAATAATTAAAACATTTAAAGCGATATTTTGGTTAAAGGGGTTCTACCAAAATTAGAGACACTTGAATACAACAGTTTAGGAATAACATTTAGTCTGAACTTTATAATATCATGAGAATAAATGTATTTATGATATAATATTCCAAAGGACAGTATATACACAATATAAGAGTGAATTGGTGCATAACAACAATGAAGTCTCAATAGAAATGTCAAATGTGATGAATTCCCTTATAAAGAATGTATCCTTAAATTAAGGATAATTCAAACTCAAAATGATGTGTGACAAATATAAATACACCCAATATAATTGGATATTAAGTGTAAAAAAATAAAAGTTCATTCACACATATTCAAAAGATGAAATATTCAATAACTACATGTTGAACCCAAAGAAATCGAAATTGGGTTAAAAAGTTCCCTTGGTAAAATTCGACAGCCTAACGACATCACTTCAAAATTTAGAAAATGAGTTGATGAGAGATAAAAAGGGAATATCATCACTTGGACATAAAATTTACATCAATAAGGATATAAAAGAACATATCCCAACATAATAGTATGTGAACTAAAAGACATAACAAAATAAGTCTTTTAAAAAGAGGAGGGTGAAAGGTCCCCTTACCGAGTTGGGTATCTTTCGAAACGTACACCCCATGGAAGAAGGGTAATACAATGAAGATGTGAATACCCATAAATGAAATTATACTACAAAAAGTGTATAATAATGGGCAGTACATACACCACTCAAAGGAAATTGTGGAAAATGTAGCATAAATCTCACGGGAATAAAAGTGAGATGAAAAATCCCTTACGAAAACTCGGCAGCCTAACGGCGCCACTTAAAACTTCCAAAATGGATTGATGAGAGGAAATAGGGTATCTCATCAGATTAACATAAAATTTAAAGAGAGAGGAATATAAAATAACATCCCCCATCAAAAAAAATAGGAGATTAAAAGAAGTGACATAAAGGAGAGTACTTAAAAAGAAAGAGAGATGTTATATCTCTTACGAAAATTCAGCAGCCTAACGGCGCCACTCAAAACTTCCAAAATGGATTGATGAGAGAGAATAGGGTCTCTAATCATTTGAACATAAAAATTACAGTAAGATTAATATAAAATAACATCCCAATAACAAGAAATATGAGCTTTAAAAGGAATGACATAAATGATTATACTTAAAAAGAAAGAGAGGAGTAGGATCCCTTACCTCGGGTCCGACTTGACTCGATCGTTCTTTAATCTCCTGAATAATAAACATGAGTTAATTTATACTTCCTTAAGAACATTTTTCAAGTTCATTATTCCTTTTATATCACTTATTACCATGTCATAAACATTATGCAATCATTTAAGTTAATAATATTTGTTTTGCCGATATTTGGTTCTTAAGTCGAAAGTGGACTTCTTACAATTACATGATGTTCGTGTGGCCAAATGATTATTATATCCAGAATTGTATTCATGATGTAGATATCATATATATCATATATATCCATTATATTCATGCATATATAATATTACATAACATTTAGAGTTAAGAAATGAAATGCACCGTTCATGGAGACGGTAAGTCGTATGTACGCATGAACACTACTTCCATTTCTATTTCATATTTAATGGAATTGAAAAATAATGATATATAATTGTATTTTAATTCCAGTATGGTATCATATATAATATCATTAAATATATCCTTTATACGTACCACATATGGTATTAACGAATCAAATCACTTTGAGGGGGTGGTAGTCCGCACTTCCTTAAATGAAGATATCGCGTTTACCCATAATGGAAACCATAAAGGTATGCCATAAATGAAAAATACATAATATTAAGTAAAACATAAAAATATTAGATATCATATATAAATATAGTGTAATCTTAATTTCCACCTTTGAAGGTGTTAGAAGAATGTTGAACAATCATCGTTTCGGGAGGCAGAAATTCGCCATCCACGGAAACAGTATGTTCTTTAACCAATAGATATAGGTGTGTGTAAGTGTAGCTCGAATCCTTCTTATAACAACATCATATTATATTGAATATACTGGAGTTTTTACAAAAGAAATGAATAAAAAGATTTTACGGGGTTGGAGAAGTAAAATAAAACAAAAGGACTCAAGTGAATACATTACCTTAAAATCGGGTAACTTCCTTTGATTTGAGCTCAAAGGATTCCTTGGAAAGGATTATGCCCAAAGTGAGCCTTCAAGGAGTTAGATAGGGATGTGGAGAGATTAAATGGGCAGGGGTTGGCCGAGACAAAGGCTTTGGATGTGTGCGTAAAGAGTTAGAGGTGGGGGCCTTTTATAAGAGGAGAGGAGGGGCACTCTTGGAAGGTAAAGAAATGTTACTTTATTTTAGAATGATTTTCGGATTTTAATGGTCCCACATTGATGTGTTTCGAGGATAAGGTGATAAGGGTTAGAAATCCACCCATATAATAGGTTTTGGACATGTGTAGGTCTTAGAGTTTACATTATCTTCCGATTTTATTTAAATCGTTAAATAATGAGGTCATCGTTGCATCATCATGATGTCATAAATAATTTAATTTATTTAATGTCTAAAAATTATAAAAAAAATAGTATGATGTAGGAAATCGTTTTATCTTTCCAATTAATATTTATAGTCCAAAATATAATTTATTTAGACAAAACTAAAAATATTTTAATTAGGTGATACATTCTTTGTTACATTTAACATTCTTTAAAAATAAAAAGATAAAAAGTCACTTTCTCACAAAAGTGATTCCATGGGGCCCCCAAGTTTGGAACAAGGCATACCATGGTCGGCCATGAGACAACCCGTAGCCTTATGACACATTTTGTGGTCATTTTTTATTATTATGATATTATCTTATTATCTTTAACTACCTGATTACTCATTAATCAAGATAATTAAAGATAATTACCGTCGTTACTATTCATAATGTCAAAAAAAGAGTATTAATTACATAATTTGTACCTTATGATTCCAAATATGTAATTCATTTTACCAAATTCCAAACACATAAATTGCAATAATTAATTTAAAAAAACGTCTCGTTGTCAAAACAAATAGCGGGTTTTTTAGAAACAATATTTATGAAACGTTTGGCCCTTGTTTATGCCTAATTCCAAAGTGAAATTAATCCCAATGACCATAATTGAATTAAATGGTAAAAATATATTCTAATTAAACTTTAAAACAAATTGAAAAGATAATATAACCATATAATTAAATTACATGAAAAATCAGTTTTGATGTAAAATGCAGTATTTTTCACTATTCATTGAAAAATGAACATTGTCAGAAAAATACCAAAAATTAACCCAATGTAAATTTCAATGTCCCAATCATAAATAATATGTTTATTTTGAAAAATAGAGCTTATAAAATTTTCAAAAAGTGGATTTAAAAGGGGTTCACCATCAAAAGGCGGTTAATCGACCTTTTAAAGAATATTAGAATGTTTACACTTAAAAACTCGATTCATTTGCATTTTTAATCCTCTAACATTTATTGTAAAGAGTAAAAATATTTGACAAAAATATATAATCATTTTCTGGTTAGTTCTGTTCATTCCACCATTAGAACGACTATGCGTTAACTACCATTTAAAATAATATTATTTTATTATTAGAGTGCAACGTAAGATTCCCAAGAAACTCGTTGTTGCGTATTGGGTATGCCATCGAGCATAGAATCCCCTTTAAAGTAATATTTATGTTTTATTCACAAATAGGGATAAATATAAAAATGTCATATTCTTTATTTACCTGGGGTGTTACATCCTTCCCCCCTTTTGGGAATTGCATCCTCGCAATTTTAAAATTGAGCTTGGAAACATCCTTGAACATCCCACATTGGAACAAGAGTCGGTAAAACAATCACTTTAAAATAAAGAAAGATAAGTACAAAGGTCACCCGAGTTAACCCATAATAGGATTCCAAGTATGAAAATATGGATATGGAGGAAAAAACAAAGGGTCATGTTCTGATGGAGAGTGATAGTAAACATGTCTAGGAGAAAGTTAACCACAAGAAAATCACAAACTTGTGATGAGTTAAACGGTATTCGATTCCTCCATAGGAAAAGCTAATAGGCAACTTTTTTGTTTTAAGTTACTTTTTATTGAGGAATTTGTTCATAAGGAAACATAATTACTTATCATGTTGACTTTAAACTTTTATTAGATTCCTTACACAAACTCATATTTTCTCCAAAAGACGAGTATTTAGGAAGACTTGTTCACATTAAGAGTAATATAATCAACTTCTAGAGAATCACCTAATCCACAAAAGGGAACTATATACTTCCCATGTCTTTAGACTTTAACCAAAACCAAAACAAAAAAGGTTAGTACAAGATCAGATAATCCAGAAAAGGATAACCCTTTATAAAAAGAAAATATATTCTTAATCTCCAAAATTTGTCCAACAACACCCAAAGTTCAATGAGGACCATTCGATAATCAATTTGTCCATAAAATTCTTCAAAGTAAACCAAAATAAGATTGGAACCCAAATATTTGAAGGATTTAGTCACATAGTCTTCAAGTTAAATCGTAACATTTATCTCCAAACAACATCAGTTGCTCTTAATGTCTCGTATTGAAAAGTAATTAACCTAATCACATATCCTCCATGATAGGTTAATAAATTTCCATAGATAACCCAAAATCAACTTACTCTTAATTCATAAAATCATCCAACTAAAAAGATTCAGTTAAACTAACCAGGGAATTCACGTAGTCCAGTGGTAGGTGATAAATACCAGTTGCACTTTGGTTGTGGGTTCGATTCCCACAGCTTTGTCCGACGCGACGGGTTGTCACACGGTCTTCGTGTTGTCCTTTTTCCAAAACTATATAATTCTTAAATCATTCCCCAAAAAGAGGTAAAATCATCAAAAATAACCATAACATAATTTAACCTCAATTTTATCTCATGCCTTTCACTTACATCATAATATATAGTAACCCATAATTACCTCAAAATTAAGGATCATATAAACCCAATTGGTTCTTTATAACTATGTCCAAAAAAGAACAGATAACTATTCCTTGAATAAAATTTTCATATATTAAACATCAGGGTTACACATAATATAAAAAGTCTTCTAATGTAACCCCATCATCAAAAAAGACTTAATACTCTGAAGAATTTCACCATAACTCTTGAAGCCCTTATATGTTGACATCTTACTCATTCAACATTCTTCATGATCCATTAACCATTCCTTTCCAACTTATTTTGAAATGCTTCTTTCCTACAAACAAAATCATGAATCATATCCTAAGATTCCAAAATAGGAAAACAATAGTCATGAAATAATCCATACCTTGGTTGGTCATTTTCATTTTCTTCATCCTCAATCGGAATGGCATTAGGTATTGGTAAACGAACATTTGTATGATCTTGGTGATCCCATTCACGAAACTTCTTCATAGGACATGTGTTTGCATAATGACCATGCACACCACATTTAAAACATTCAATTGATCCCTCAGAAAGAACTTCTTTCCCTTTCCTCGAGTCAACTGGATGCTTCCTTTTTCCATGGCAGGTTCTTGCTTTATGACCTTGATTTCCATAGCTATAGCATATTTCTGTCCCTTTGAAACATTTTCCTAGGTGTTTCTTTCCACATCTTTGACACATAGGTTTTTGAACACACTTACCTTTATGATTATTACCTGTAGTTCCGTAGGGATTTTTTTCTTGCATATACGATGCCTTAGAGAAATCACCAAGGTTTAGGTGGTCAATCATGACTCCAGATAGTTGGTTGAGGATAATCACAAGAGTTCTCATTGCAGCTCCCATATCATTCAGTTTCTTGCTCAAAAAACTATCACAGTTTCCTTCACATCCACTGTTACTTTGGTGCCTGCTAGATCCAGCCATTTACTAAAACCAAAAAGGTCAGTGTGAGTATATCAAAAAAAACCATCATGTACTAATGAGGAAGATAAACACTAAGATATACTTACTCATTCACTTTATCTAAAACTAGGACTCTTTCTGAAATCCTAACCATTATGGTAATGTCACTTATGCTTAAAGAATACCCTAACCTCTAAAGTTATCTAAACCGACCTTTGATACCAACTATAAGGCCCCAACCTTAAACCTTTATTAATCTTGAGTTATTAAAAGATTACACATTGAGGATCTTTTCAGGTTTAGAGTTTTAGAGAATTAGATCATAAAACTTGCATTACATTCCACATTTAAACAAATTGGTTACATAAAATACAGTATTCATTCTTCCCATCAACGGAAACATATTTAAAATAAAACATGGATTCTTTCTTGACACATCCTTGACACTATCATCACATCATGTACCTTTCCATTGACCTGTGAAAAAAATTTCAAAAACATGGGATGAGCATAAAAAGCTCAGTAAGAGTTATAAAAAATATGGAAAGGAAACATGAGTTCATATATACATTAGAATGAAATCATACTTTACCCATAAAACATAGGCATATCAAATCATGAATAAATCATAGAAATCATAAGACATAAAAGGCAACTTGAGGTATTCATAACATTCTTACGTAGGGAGTAACCCTCTCGGTTACATTTGGAATACCCACCACAGTATATTCCCTAAATCTCTTCGGAGAAACCTTAACATTTCACTCCTTCACGTTACCCAATGCATTGGAGAGCTATATCGGGCTCACCCGCCCTTAGTTTATCACGGAACCACCTGTTTTCATAACAATTCCCAAGAACCATAACATAAACGTATCACATAAAACATGCATAAATGAAACATAACATTTCCACACTTCAATCACAATATAACATTTTATTATATTGAAATAATCAATCCATTCAAAAAGAAACCATTTCCAAAACCATTTAAAACATTTAATAAAGAGATTTTTGAATCAAAGTGTCCCATACCACCTTGAAGCTTTTAAAATTTTAAACCATTAATATCCATATAAATAAATCCTTAAAACCATTTTGAAAATATTGATATTAATAAGAACAAATAATTAAAACATTTAAAGCGATATTTTGGTTAAAGGGGTTCTACCAAAATTAGAGACACTTGAATACAATAGTTGAGGAATAACATTTAGTCAGAACTTTATAATATCATGAGAATAAATGTATTTATGATATAATATTCCAAAGGACATCATATACACCATATAAGAGTGAATTGGTGCATAACAACAATGAAGTCTCAATAGAAATGTCAAATGTGATGAATTCCCTTATAAAGAAGGTATCCTTAAATTAAGGATAATTCAATCTCAAAATCATGTGTGACAAATATAAATACACCCAATATAAGTGGATATTAAGTGTAAAACAATAAAAGGTCATTCACACATATTAAAAAGATGACATATTCAATAACTACATGTTGAAGCCAAAGAAATCGAAATTGGGTTAAAAAGTTCCCTTGGTAAAATTCGACAGCCTAACGGCATCACTTCAAAATTCAGAAAATGAGTTGATGAGAGATAAAAAGGGCATATAATCCCTTGGACATAAAATTTACATCAATAAGGATATAAAAGAAACATATCCCAACATAATAGTATGTGAATTAAAAGACATAACAAAAGAAGTCTTTTAAAAAGAGGAGGGTGAAAGGTCCCCTTACCGAGTTGGGTAACTTTCGAAATGTACACCCCATGGAAGAAGGGTCATACAATGAATATGTGAATACCCATAAATGAAATTATACTACACAAAGTGTATAATAATGGGAAGTACATACACCAATCAAAGGAAATTGTGGCAAATGTTGCATAAATCTCACGGGAATAAAAGTGAGATGAAAAATCAATTACGAAAACTCGGCAGCCTAACAGTGCCACTTAAAACTTCCAAAATGGATTGATGAGAGGAAATAGGGTATCTAATAATATTACCATAAAATTTACGGTGAGATGAATATAAAATAACACCCCCCATCATAACAAAGAGGAGCTTAAAATAAGTGACATAAAGGAGAGTACTTAAAAAGAAAGAGAGAGGTTATATCTCTTACGAAACTTCAGCAGCCTAACGGCGCCACTCAAATCTTCCAAAATGGATTGATGGGAGAGAAAAAGGGTCTCTCATCATTTGAACATAAAAATTAAAGTAAGAGTAATATAAAATAACATCCCAATAATAAGAAAGATGAGATTTAAAAGGAATGACATAAAAGATTGCACTTAAAAAGAAAGAGAGGAGTAGGATCCCTTACCTCGGGTCCGACTTGACTCGATCGTTCTTTAATATCATGAATAATAAACTTGAGTTAATTTATACTTCCTTATGAACCTTTTTCAAGTTCATTATTCCTTTTATATCACTTATTACCTTGTCATAAACATTATGTAATCATTTAAGTTAATAATATTTGTTTTGCCGATATTTGGTTCTTAAGTCGAAAGTGGACTTCTTACAATTACATGTTGTTCGTGTGGCCAAATGTTCATTATATCCAGAATTGTATTCATTATGTAGATATCATATGTATCATATATATCCAGTATATTCATGCATTTATAATATTACATAACATTTAGAGTTAAGAAATGAAATACACCGTTCATGGAGACCGTAAGCCGTACGTACGCATGAACGCTACTTCCATTTCTATTTCATATTTAATGGAATTAAAACATAATGATACATAATAGTATTTTAATTACGATATATTATCATATATAATATCATTAAATATATCCTTTATACGTACCACATATGGTATTAACGAATCAAATCACTTTGAGGGGGCGATAGTCCGCACTTCATTAAATGAAGATATCACGTTTACCCATAATGGAAACCATAAAGGTATGCCATGAATTAAAAATACAGAAGCTTAAGTAAAACATAAACATATTAGATATCATATATAAATATATTGTAATCTTAATGGCCACCTTTGAAGGTGTTAGAATAATGTTGCACAATCATCGTTTCGGGAGGCAGAAATTTTCCATCCACAGAAACAGTATGTTCTTTGACCATTAGATGTAGGTGTGTGTAAGTTTAGCTAGAGTAATGCTTATAAAAACATCCTAGTATATTGAATATATTGGAGTTGTTACAAAATAAACGAATAAAAAGAGTTTAGGGGGTTAGAGAAGTAAAATAAAACAAAAGGACTCAAGTGAAGACATTACCTTAAAATCGGGTAACTTCCTTTGATTTGATCTCAAAGGCTTCCTTGGAAAGGATTAGGCCCAAAGTGAGGCTTCAAGGAGTTAGAGAGGGATGTGGAGAGATTCAATGGGCAGGGGTTGGCTGAGCCAAAGGCTTTTGAAGTGTGGGTAATGAGTTAGAGGTGGGGTCCTTTTATAAGAGGAGAGGAGGGGCACTCTTGGAAGGTAAGGAAATGTTACTTTATTTTAGAATGAGTTTCAGATTTTAATGGTCCCAAATTGATGTGTTTCGAGGATAAGGTGATAAGGGTTATAAAGAAACCCATAAAATAGGTTTTGGACATTTTTAGGTCTTATATTTTACATTATCTTCCCATTTTATTTAAATCGTTAAATAACGAGGTCATCGTTGCATCATCATGATGTCATAAATAATTTAATTTATTTAATGTCTAAAAATTATAAAAAAATACTATAATGTAGGAAATCGTTTTATATTTCCAATGAATATTTATAGTCCAAAATATAATTTATGTAGACAAAATTAAAAATATTTTACTTAGGTGATACATTCTTTGTTACATTTAACATTCTTTAAAAATAAAAAGATAAAAAGTCACTTTCTCACAAAAGTGATTCCATGGGGCCCCCAAGTTTGGAAAAAGGCATCCCATGGTCGGCCATGAGATAACCAGTAGCCTTAGGACACATTTTGTGGTCATTTTTTATTATTATGATATTATCTTATTATCTTTAACTACCCGATTACTCATTAATCAAGATAATTAAAGATAATTACCGTCATTACTATTCATAATGTCCAAAAACAAAAGAGTATTAATTAAATAATTTGTACCTTCTGATTCCAAATATTTAATTCATTTTACCAAATTCCAAACACATAAATTTCAATAATTAATTTAAAAAAACTTCCCGTTGTCAAAACAAATAGCGGGTTTTTTAGAAACAATATTTATGAAAAGTTTGGCACTTGTTTATGCCTAATTCCAAAGTGAAATTAATCCCAATGACCATCATTGAATTACATGGTAAAAATATATTCTAATTAAACTTTAAAACAAATTAAAAAGATAATATAACCATATAATTAAATTATATGAAAAAGCAGTTTTGATGTAAAATGCAGTATGTTTCACTATTCATTGAAAAATGAACATTGTCAGAAAAATACCAAAAATTAACCCAATGTAAATTTCAAGGTACCAATCATAAATAATATGTTTATTTTAAAAAATACAGCTTATAAAATTTTCAAAAAGTGGATTCAAAAGGGGTTCGCCATCAAAAGGCGGTTAATCGACCTTTTAAAGAATATTAGAATGTTTACGCTTAAAAACTGGATTCATTTGCATTTTTAATCCTCTAACATTTATTGTAAAGAGTAAAAATATTTGACAAACATATATAATAATTTTTTGGTTAGTTCTGTTCATTCCCTCCATTACAATGGCTAGGTGTTAACAACCATTTAAAATAATATTATTTTATTATTAGAGTGCAACGTAAGATTCCCAAGAAACTCGTTGTTGCGTATTGGGTACGCCATCGAGCATAGAATCCCCTTTAAAGTAATATTAATATTTTATTCACAAATAGGGATAAATATAAAAATGTCATATTCTTTATTTACCTGGGGTGTTATAGGTTTTTAAATTGGCTTAGCATCAGGAACTAAGTCAACAGTAAACTCAACTTCCCGATCTGGTATTATTCCAGGAAACTCATCAGAAAAAACATCAGGATACTCATTTACCACTGGAACATCATTATTCTGAATAGTTCCTTTATTTTCAACGATGTGTTCAAGGTAACATTCATTTCCATCTTTTATAAGTTTCTTGGCCTCTTGATAAGTTATCAACAGTAAGGGTTCATTCTTGTACAAAAACTGAAAGTCTTTCTGAAAAGAAACATCTTTAGCTATACAGTCAATCTTAGCATGGTAAATAGAGAGCCAATCCATACCCAGGATAACATCAAACTCTACTAGAGGTAGAACAATAAGGTTTGCAAGTAGGTTCTTTCCACAGATAAGGATAGGAAGATTCTTATAAATTATTTTTGCCTCAACATTTCCCCCAGGTGTTTTTACCAAAAGTTCAGGAGTCATTTCTTGAGATGGTATTCCCATTTTACTAGAAAATTTTTCAGAGAGGAAAGAATGTGTAGACCCCGAATCAAACAACACACTGGCGTAATCTGAAAAAAAAAACAAAGTACCTGATATAACTTCATTTGATGGCCCAACATCTGCTGAAGTAGTTGCAAAGGATTTCACCACCCCTTTCTGCTTGTAGTTTAACTGCTTCCCATCACTCAAGATCTTTGTCGGACACTCGTTTGCATAGTGACTCATCTCATTGCACTTAAAACATTTCACTAACTATAAATCAAATTTGATCTTACCTTCACCTTGATCTTTTTCAGTGCAATCACGAGCCTTATGTCCTATATTACCACATCGGTAGCACTTTCTAGAATTCAGAAGACATTCCCCAGCATGCCTTTTGCCACATTTATCACAAACTGGAAACTTAGATTTCTTACCATCATACTTTTTTGAAGAATTCTTCCCTTTCTCCTACCACCTTGGTCTCTTCTTCTGCTGGTTGTTATAGAACACTTTATCATCGACAAACTCCATTTCCACCTTCTCATCACATCGAACAAGCTTTTCATAACTTTTAAACTCACGAGAAGCTAATGCCCTTCGATATTTTGGCTCTAATCCTGAGTAAAAACAATTGATTTTACTATCAAGGTCTCGGATAAAATTTGGAGCATACCTTGCCAATCGAGTGAACCTTTCTTCATAGGTAGCCACTGAGTCTTCCTCTTACCTCAATTCCAAGAATTGTTTTTCCATACTAAGTCGAACAGCCTTAGGAAAATACTTTTCAAGAAACATACCTTTGAATTCATCCCAGTCGAGAGCATCAATCTCATCAGCATCCCTGATATTTTTAACCATCGACCACCACTGATCTGCTTCACCCTCCAAACGGTAAATAACAAGACTAACCTTTTGATTGTCTGAACACCCCATGACATCGAAAATCTTCTACAGTGCTTTAATCCACCCTTCAGCTAGCATAGGGTCAGATGATCCTCTGAATGATGGGGGATGTTACCTCATGAAATGTTCCACCACTGACATGTTCCTCTGCGGTTGATCTGGCTGATCTCGTGTATGGATACCACCGCCATTTACTGCTTGATTCAACTGCGCCATTACTGCAACAAACTATTCAGTTCCAATTCTGACTATCTCAGGATGCTGATTCGGAAGGTTATTTCCTTCTGCATGCCTTCCTAGCACTGCTTCCCTGTTTCCTTTGTGGAAAACCATTCTGAACAAACATATCTTTGATAAAGAAACATGGTAATCTTCAAATACTATATCACTTCAATTTGACTTTATAAAAAAATATTTTTGGATAATCATTTAATAGAATTCTAACTCCTAAAGTTATCTAAACCGACCTCTGATACCAACTATAAGGCCCCATCCTTAAACCTTACTTAATCTTCAGTTATTACAAGATTGTACATTGAGGATCTTTTCGGGTTTAGAGTTTTAGAGAATTAGATCATAAAACTTGCATTACATTCCACATATAAACAAAGTGGTCACATAAAGATAATATTCTTCTTTCCCATCAATGGAAACATATTTAAAATAAAACATGGATTCTTTCTTGACACTTCCTTGACACTATCATCATATCTTGTACCTTTCCCTTGACCTGTGAAAAACATTTCAAAAAACTTGGAATGAGCATAAAAAGCTCAGTAAGGGATATAAAAATATGGAAAGGAAACATTGGTACATATATACATAAGAATGAAATAATACTTTACCCATAAAACATAAGCACTTTAACATACCTCATCAAATCATGAATAAATCATAGAAATCATAAGACATAAAGGTAACTTGAGTAATTCATAACATTCTTACGTAGGGAGTAACCCTCTTGGTTACGTTTGGAATACCCATCACAGTATATTACCTAAATCTCTTTGGAGAAACCTTAAATTTTCACTCCTTCGTGTTACCCAATGCATTGGAGAGCTATATCGGGCTCACCCGCCCTTATTTTATCACGGAACCACCCGTCTTCATAATAATGCCCAAGAACCTCAACATAATCGTATCACATAAAACATGCATAAAGGAAACATAAAATTTCCACCTTTCAATCACAAGATATCAATACAAAAAATTGATATAAAAACATTATGAAAACCATTTTCAATACCAAAATAAAATAAAAGTAAAACATGGTATTTATTTTTCTTTTAAAAAAATGGTATGGCTTGTAGAGGAAGCCGGAACTCAAATAATGGTCACGGCGGCGGAGAAGTCGTTGTCGCCGCATACGTACGACAAAAACATTCCCTTTTGTCATTTAGTAAATGCTTTGTATAAAAAAATATTCCTTTTGAATAAACTTAAAAGTCAAAGGGGTTTATACACCATATAAAAGAAGGCTGTGTATAAAACAAAATATGCATCAATGAAAGGAGATTGAGACGAAGTCCCATACCTCGGGTCCGACTTGACTCGATCATTATTTAATGTCCTGAATAATAAACTTGAGTTAATTTATACTTTCTTAAGAACCTTTTTTAAGTTCATTATTCCTTTTATATCACTTATTTCAATGTCATGAACACTATGTAATTATTTAAGTTAATAACGGTCGTTTTAACGATCATTGGTACTTGAGTCAAAAATAAACCCTTTATAATTACAATTTGTTCATGTATCCATTATATCCAAAATTATAATCATGATGTATATATCATATATATCCAGTATATACATGCATTTATAACATTATATAATCATTTATAGGTAAGAAATGAAATGCACCGTTCATAGAGACGGTAAGCCGTACGTACGCATGAACGCTACTTTCATTTCTATTTCGTATTATATAGAATAGGATCGTAATGATATAAAGGTATATTATAATTCCAGTATAATATCATATATAATATCATAGTTCCATCCTTTATACGTCCCACATATGGTATTTAACTAATCAAATCACTTTGAGGGGGCGGTAGTCCGCACTTCCTTAAATGAAGATATCGCGTTTACCTATAATGGAAACCATAAAGGTATGCCCAAAATTAAAAATACATAAGCTTATGGAAAACATAAACATATTATATATCATATATAAATATAGTGACATCTTAATGGATACCTTTGAAGGTGTTAAAATAATGTTGAACAATCATCGTTTCAGGAGGCATAAATTCACCATCCACGGAAACAGTATGTCCTTTAACCATTAGATGTAGGTGTGTGTAAGTTTAGCTCGAATCCTTCCTATAACAACATCCTAGTATATTTAATATACTGTATTTGTTACAAAATAAATGAATAAAAATAGTTTAGGGGGTTGGAGAAGAAAAATAAAACAAAAGGACTCAAGTGAAGACATTACCTTAAAATCGGGTAACTCCCTTTGGTTTGAGCTCAAAGGATTTTTTGGGAAGACTTCTGCCCAAAGTGAGGCTTCAAGGAGTAATATAGGGATGTGGAGAGACAAAATGGGCAGGGTTTGGCCGAGCCAAAGGCCTTGGGAGTGTGGGTAAGGAGGTAGAGGTGGGGGCCTTTTATAAGAGGAGAGGAGGGGCACTCTTGGAAAGTAAAGAAATGTTACTTTATTTGAAAATGATTTTCGGATTCAAAAGGTCCCACATTGATATAATTTGAGGGTAAGGTGATAAGGGTTCGAAATCCACCCATCTAATAGGTTTTGGACATGTGTAGGTCATATATTTTACATTATCATTTCATTTTATTTAAATCCTTTATTAATGAGGTAATCGCTGCATCATCATGATGTCATAAATAATTTAATTTATTTAAAGTATAAAAATTATGAAAAAAATACTATGATGTAGGAAATCGTTTTACCTTTCCAATGAATATTTATAGTCTAAAATATCATCTATGTAGAAAAACTTAAAAATGTTTTAATCAGGTGATACATTCCTGTTATATTTACTTTCTTTAAAAAAAATAAGATAACAAGTCACTTTCCACAAAAGTGATTCCATGGGGTCCCCAAGTTTGGAAAAATAAATCCCATGGTCTGACATGAGACAACAAGTAGAATTAGGACACATTTTGGTGTCATTTTTTATTATTATGATATTATTTTAATATCCTTAACTACCCGATTACTCATTAATCAAGATAATTAAAGATGATTACCGTCGTTACTATTCATAATGTCCAAAAACAAAAGAGTCTTGATTACATAATTTGAACCTTCTGATTAAAAATATTTAATCCATTTTATAAAATTCCAAATACATAAATTGCAATAATTGATTTAAAAATAATTCCCGTTGTCAAAAAAATAGCGGGTTTTTTTGAAACAATATCTATGAAAAGTTTGGCATTAGTTTATGCCCAATTCCAAAGTGAAATTAATCTTAATGACCACCATTGGATTAAATGGTAAAAATATATTCTAATTTAACTTTAAAACAAATTCAAAAGATAATCTAATCATATAAATAAATTAGATTAAAAAGCAGTTTTGATGTAAAATGCAGTATTTTTCACAATTCATTAAAAAATGAACATTGTCAGAAAAATACCAAAATTCACACAAAGTAAATTTTGATGTCCCAATCATGAAGAATAAGTTTATTTTGACAAACATCGCTTATAAAATTTTCAAAATATATATTTAAAAATGGTTTTCCATCAAAAGGCAGTAAAACAATCTTTTAAAAAATATTAGGGTATTCCATGCTTAATATTGGATTTATTTTCATTTTAAGCCTCTAAAACACTATCTAATTCATTAATAGACATAGATAAAAATATCTATTATTAATTACTTACTTGGGATGTTACATTATTAACCTTCACTTTTAGACACAAAAAATTGGATACCATGCATACTAACTATGCATGGTTTTTTCAGGGGGAAGTGACATCACACGGTTAGTGGAAATGTTTGTCTAACTATGTGTATTAATTATTATTCCCGTGAATATTGGATGTAAATTTTATTTTCATGTATAGAATTATCAAGACCCTTCATAGTTGATTTATTATTTTTTAAATCATATTATTTAATATTTATCTTGATTATATAATTTATAAAATGTGTTTCAAATATTTAAGGTTTTATTTTCTAAAAGATACGAGTAAATAAAGTTTTATGCCTTTTGAATTACAATATTGTTAGTATTATATTTAATTAGAAATTATGTGTTTGTTTTCCTACTCTCCCACTTAGATTCCATATTCTAATAATTTTAAAGGTTTTTGAACTTCCCTTAGGTTGTTTCAATGTTCTGATCTTATCACTTTGACAATAAAGGACACCATTATATCCTAGATGTAACACCCCATAATTATAAAGTAAACTATGTATTCAATAGTGTTTATGACACCCAACACTAAGCATAAAAGGTGAATATATTAACCCAATAAAATAAATTATTAAATATAAATAATATATTCTATATATTTTAATGCACACAACACTAAGTGAGCTTTCATTTCACACAAAATTGACCTTCCTTTATATCTTACATTACACATAAGAGAGACCTTCCTTGATAGATTGTGTTACACACAAGACCAAGTTTCTCCAAATAACAGTGTATTATTAAAATATTTTTATAACCTATCCATTATGATAGATGTTATGAATAATATTAACTAACTTATGAAAATTTAGGGTTTATATAAATATAATCGAAATTAATTGGTTACCAATTAATGAGAACTCAAAATAAGAACCAATTGAATATAAAAAAGAAATATTATTATTTTTAGGCTCCAAAAAAAGAATTTTCTTAAAAAACATAATTATTTACTATTATTTAATTATTTTATGTAAATTTTATATGTTATATATTCAATAAAATATTTTCTATAATCATCCAATAGGTTTGATAGGCATAAGATAAGAACAAACACAACTTTTAATATAGATTCCTTTTTGAATCTAAATTTTGACACTTTAATTGATTTATTATGTTGAAATAAACTCAAAATTTTAAATAAAAACATTAAAATTAGGTTAGAGTGAATTTTTTATATTTTTTTGGAAACATTTCATTTTTTAATGAATAGTTAAAAATACAGAATTTTAGTTCAAAAATGTTTTTTCATCTGATTTATTTAGAAGGATAAATCATATTTAAAATTAGTTTTAAAATTTAATTAGATAATATTTTTATATATTAATCAAATTTAGGTAATTATAATCAATTTTACTTTTAAATTTCGTATAAAAACATAGTCAACTTTCAGATGTTTTTACTTTAAAAACCCGCATTGCCATCCCGTCAACAAGATTAAATTTAAATTAATTTCTAATAATTTTCTGATTTGAATTTTGAAAAATGGATTCCATATTTGGGATCATAATAGTTTATAATATATAATATTTTCAATTTAGTTTTCAACCAAAATTATTATTGAAAGTAATTAAAATTAATTATAATGATCAATGCAAAATTAAGCTTAATGGGAGACTAAACCTTAATCTTAAGGGTCCAAATGATCTTTAAACTTGTCCAATATCCATCTTATATGCATACTTATACCTTATAACCCTTTTTTTCTTTTTTCCATTATTTTATCCACTATCAATGTAAAAAAATGTGTATGGAATTCCTTTGTCAAAATATTACAAGAGTGTCACTCCTCCTCCACTATAAAATGCCTCATCTCCTTCCAGTTACTCAAACCTCTCAAGACACTTTGTATTGACCAATATATTCAAAAATAGATCCTAAAAATACCTAAACTCATACTATAATCCTACCATTTGGAATAAATCCATCGAAGGAATTCTTTTGGTACAAACAAAAAGAAGTTACTCGATTAAGAGGTAACATATTTCCTTAAGAAATTTAGTTTTATTTAAATTATACAACCCATAAACTATTCTTATGCAATGATTGTATAAATCAAATTGTCTAAAATATACTATTATATTTTTATTATAAGGGTTATAACTGAACTTAAAGACCATTCCATATAATGGGTAACAGACATACTATTTCTATGTACGATGAACTATTACCTCATGAAATGATGATTGTTTATTTTTTCCTTTAACACATCTCATGGTGGAAATTATGATGGAAACTATGTTTATATGTGTTATATATGATATTTATTATTTCTTTCCAATTATGTAATTCTTTTACAACACACACAATTATACTTTCAATTTTTTGTAAATACGATAACATCGTTTGTGGAAGTGTGGACTACCGCCCCCTCAAAGCGATGTGATTCATTCACACTATACAAGGATAGTTTAATGGATGGTTTTAATTAAAAATATGTGACATGAACAAACTCAATACTAAATTAATTAAATAATTACCATTATTTAAATATAATATATATCATTTCCTTTATTACCCTTTCATACACTTAAAAAGTGATAACATCGTTCGTGGATGTGTGGATTATCGCCTCATCGTCATGATGTGATTCATTTTGAATCAAAATAATTATATATATATATAAATAGATATGATTAAATAATATTTTATTTATAATATAATTATCATTCTATAAATATTTAAGTTACTTACCTTCTTCCCATAACGATCATTAAAAAATGGGAATGTTACTGATGTGTATGTATGACCTTCTGTCTCCATGATTGTAACGTTGGTTCATTTTTCATAACCATATTTAATGATTGATTTTAAAAGTATGAATAATTTATAAATATGATAATTATTTTATTATTAGTAATCTTTATATGTTATATAATTTCCCCTTTGACCATAGTTGACCTAGAATCGTTGTTTTTGAGACATAAACTAAATTTTTTCAAAACACGTAACATAAACGTAATTGATTAAGTTGTTGTATATAACATGGTAATAATTGAAATAAAAGTAATTATAAACATGATAAATTTTCTAATGAAAGTATATAATTAACATAAGTTTTTTATAAAAAAATTTAAGGATATTCCCCTGAAGGAAAACATAAGGTAAGGGATATCATCTCAATTTATATTCCAGTGAGACTTATTTGTTTTTATAAATATAATTTTTTTATGGTGTATATACTACTATTTTACATGATATATCATGAATATGATTATTATAATGATAATATAACTTTACTTTAATTTTATTCCTTCATGAGTCTTTTTATTTAATATGTTTCAAAGTGTAATGGGATACTTTGGAATGTTTAAATATTATTTTTGTTAAGAATAATTCTACTCATAATTCATTTCTATTAGATGAAATTTTATTAAAATTTCTCAATAAAACCATTAATTTTACTTTCCTATAGTTAATAATGAACTTTTTCACCTATTATTACCAATTCTCTACTCTTTGGTATTGATGGGTTTTTAGAATTTTTTAAAGAAAACTAGAATTTCGTTCTCTCTTTTATGAGAGAACCTGTTTTCTTATAAAAACATTGTTTTATTAAAATGTTTTAAAAATTATTTTAAAATTATTTGGTAAATACATTTTTAAAATTTTATATTTATCACCAATTTTTTCAATGTAATACTCTCTTCTCTTTTCAAATATCAAAATTTTCTAACCTTTCACCGTGCAAAAGGAATGTTTTTTACCTTGTATGACATGTACAGATTTACCTTCCATCATTCCTTTGAGGATTCCTTTTCATGTTTAAAATGTTAATTTTTAAATATTTTTTTAAAATTTATTATCCAATGAAAGGTTATTTAAATGTTTTTTAAAAACAAAAGGATATTATCCCCAAAAATATTTTTAATAGATCTTTTTATAATAGTTACATTCATCAATTACAACAACTCTTTATTTTATGCCACTTTGGGTATATTTTATTGATATCATGGTTAATATCCCTTTGTATGGTTTGTGATTTATTTGGACAAATATATTATTCACATTCAAATCCTTGATTCATTTTCTCATTTAAATATTCAATTTTTTATGATCACTGAACATTGAATTTACCCTATTTTATCATATCATTTATCATGAATATTTTCTTTGCCTAAACCATATATAATTTTTTATACCGTGATCACAATGAATGTTATTTGATTATTTGGTTAAATATTGATAAATATGTATCTATTACTCTATATAGATATTTGATAAGGCACATTGTAAAATAAACTGTTTGATATATTAAGATTGTTTTGGACTAGTACAACATGGGTGAAGCCTGATTATAGATTTCCCCTTGATGCATTGGTAGTATCCTAGGATGAGTCATTTGGCTAGGCACCATATATGGGTTTTTACTTGATATGTTATAAACCGTCTTGTGCAAGGTATTAACGGTAAAGGTAACATATACCTAGGAAACATAACATCCAATAATCAAGGATTCCCATTATTTATTTTTAGTTACTATTTATCTATGAGATTTTTTATCGACATAACTATGGATGCGTTTCATTTTATGTCCATTGATTAAATGAATTTTGTTTCAGTTTCTTACCTTACCATATTTGTTTTTAATGATATAGTTATTTTAATGGAATGTTTTGTCAATTATAACGTTTTTATGTTGTTTACTTACTTTTATTCGGTTTATAGATTACATGGAATGTGTGTTCAGTTATTTACCTTTCCATATTGACTACCCTCATTGATTCATTATTAATTTTTCTACATTTTCCCTTACTAAGCTTTTGATATCATACTTGGAATTTCTATTTACCTAGGAATCCATGAATCTTACAATAAAATATATACTTGAATTTATAATACAAATTAGAGTTATCCTCGAAGTTATTATTTTGAAAAAAATAATATTGTAATTAGTGTATTATGTTTTAATGAAAGAATCATGTATGTATCTTTTTTTATCAAGAATACTAAACTTTGGATCCTTTATGTTTTGATTCCTTTTAATCATGAAAATGTAATTGATATCAGAAACCAAATCTAGTATATATGGGGTCGGGTTGCTATAGTTGGTATCATAGGATGTTTAATAGAATCCTTGGGAACTAGATTTAGGGGAAAATAATTTAGGGAACATAACAATAAAGTATAATTTGAGGATAAATATAGAATAACATCCTATAATTTTGTTAAGTTAGAGATTATGTGGGTCTCCCTAGAAATAAATCCCCATATAGATACTACAAGTGGATGTGGTTCTGGAACAAATATACCTAGGAGTAATAGCTCTGAGAATGTGTTCTAAGCCTAACTCAAGGTAACCTGGTACATGGTAATGGGCCTTATTGCGTACCTAGTTTGAAACACTCGATGAATATTCTTAGGATAATCCATGTTTTATTTACAAACCACTATGAATAATTTGAATATATAATGAAAATTAATATCCTATGTTAAACCTAAGGTGTTTTAGATAGAAAATAAGGAGTCATATTTTAGAAATCTTAGAGATGATATTATAGATAAACATTAGACCAATGAAGGACATGTGTAAAAATAAAATGGAAGAAGTATTTAAGTATTGAGGTTTTATTGAAAATCATAGTTAAAAGGATATTAAGTTATGAACTTTGTTTCAAGACTTTCTATCATATTTACTTTTGGAGAATATTTTAATATGGTTTTATAAAATGAAAACTTATATGTCAGGTGACAGACTATTAAGTCAAGAAAATCTATGGGTCTTGAACCCATGACCGAAGGATGATAAGGGTTTTAATCCAACCACTGACCTACACATTGTCTTGGTTAATTTTTCATTGTTTTTAGTTAAAAAAATTCATTAATAAATGTCAATAATGAATGAGAAATATAACTTTTGGGGATTAGAGATTAATATATTAACCACATTGGTTTTTGAAGATATTTAGAGACAAATATATAGAATTTTCACTCTTTTATTGGACTTACGATCCTTTAGAATTTTCTTTTGGTGATTGAAGAATAAAAATTCATTATTGGTAATTAATTTTAGGGAGTAAAGGGATGAATTAGAGTTTGATCGAAGCATAACCAAAAGCTAGGATTGTTGATATTAAATTGAAGCCTATAAAGTAATAATATTTCCCAATATTCATGATCATAAAAATAATTACCCAAAATTTATCAAATGACTTAGAAAAAAATGTGTTATTAATACCTTAATTTTTGTTGAGGATCTCATATTTATATTGAGCATTAACTTGTTTGTTATTGATGACGTCATAAAATCCCTATAAATATTTATTCTTTTTTTTTCTAAGTACTTATTCTCACAATCCACTAATGTTATCCTACTTAGAGACATAGTTGCATGGTAGTCTATGTGACCATTTTACATTACATTTCCTCTTTTCTAGAGGATGTTTTACGAACCCTTATCACAATGTGGGATTTAAATGTTGTAAATATAAAAAAAATCTAATTCTAAGATTGAGTTTAAATTGTGAGGATGCAATTTAATTAATGTGGGGATAATCTGACACACAAAGTTTTAAAGTACAAATTTGTATTCAATAATGTTAATGAAATGCAACACCAAGTGTAAAAAGGGATTATATTAACCAGATACATTAAAATATTAAATAAATATAATATATTATATATCTTTTAATGAAAGAAACACTATGCTATCTTTAATCACACATAATAGAGGCCTTCCTTGATAGCTTATGTTACATTCAAGTGTGTCCATTCTTGGTAACTTTTATTACACACAATATTGAGTTTCACCAAATAGAAATGTGTTATTAAAATATGATTTTGACATATACATTATGTTTATCATTATGAATATTACTAACTAAATTATGAAAATTTATGGTTATATAAATATAAAATGACTTCACTGGTTACCAATTAATGATAAATGAAAATAAGAACCAATTGGATATAAAAAGAAATATTTTCATTTTTATGCTTCCAAAAGAGTTTTGTCTTAATAAAAATAATTAATTTTATTTATTTAATGATTTTAATGAAATATATATGGTATATAGTCAATAATTTTTTATATATTCATCCATTAGGTTTTATAGGGATAAGATAAGAACAAACCCAATTTCACACATAAAAACCTATATTTTTACAAAGGCAATTTTACCACCTTTTAATCGGGAACCCATTTTAAAACTGAATTTTGAAACATTAATTGATTTAATATTTAAAAAGAAACAAAAAATTTGAAATACAAAAATAAAATTCAGTTTAGGGTGATTTTTTTGATATTTTTAGGAAACATATCATTTTTAATGAATAGTTAAAAATACTGTATTTTAGTTCAAAACTTCGCTTTCATATAATTTATTTATAAGGTTAAATCATATTTTAAATTGGTTTAAAAGTTAAACTAGAAAATATTTTTTCCAATTAATCCAATTTAGGTCATTTTAATCAATTTCACTAATAAATCTACTATAAAAACAAAGAAAATGTTCGAATGATTTTACATTAAAAACCCACATTGTTGTCCTGTCTGAGAGATTAAATTTAAATTAATTTCAACCACTTATATGATTGGAATTTGGAAAAATGGATTCCATATTTGTAATCATAATAATTTATAATTTAAATTAATGTTAACTTAGTTTTAAATCAAAATTATTAGTGAAATTAATTAAAATTAATCACAATGATTAAGGTAAAATTAAGCTTAATAATGGACTAAATCTTAATATTATGGAAAAAACACCTATAAACTTGTCCAATAGAAATTGGATGGAAATATTTATTCCAAATAATACATTGGATCTATTTTTTCCATTATTGAAGCCACTTTCATTGTGAAAAACGTGCATGGAATTCATTTTTCAAAATTTTACAAGAGTGTCAGTCCTCCGCTATAAAAAGGCATCCTTTCCCCCCACTTACTCAAACTTATCAAGAAACTTTTTCTAGACCATTATATGAAAAAATAGATCCTTAAAATCTATCCTTAACCCTATAATCCTCCCATTTGTAAGAAATATATCCAAGGAATCCTTTTGTTACAAACCAAAAGAAGTTCCCTCTTAATAGGTAACATCTTTCCTTATGATATTTAGTTTTATTTCCATTATACAATCCCTAAAATATTCTTATTATATGATTATATAACAAAAAAAATTCCCCAATAAAATATTATTTTTCATGCTAATTTTTCTACCTACACTTATTGACAGTTCCATCTAATGGGTAATGAACATACTGTTTCTGTATATGGTGAACTAATGCCTCACGAAATGATGTTTGTTTATTTTTTATTTACCACCACTCATGGTGGAAATTATGACTATGTATCTATTTATATATGTTATATATTATATTTATTACGTATTTAATATTCTTTAATTCTTTTCTAACACACTCCCTTATTATTTCCATTTTTTGTAAATTCGATAACATTGTTTTGTCGAAGTGTGGACTACCACCCCCTCAAAGCGATGTGATTCGTTCAAACTCTTAATGGATCATATAAAGGATGGTTTTAATTAATCATATGTGAAATAAAAATTCTATATATGATATTAATGAAATAATTTCCAATATTTAAATAAAATATATATCATTTCATTTATTACCCTTTCAAAGACATAAAAAGTGATAACGTCATTCGTGGACATGTGAACTACCACCTCCTCGACAAGATGTGATTCCTTCTACATAAAAAGAATTAAATATATAAGTATATATGATCAGATAATATTTTATTTATGATATAATTATAATTATGTAAATATTTAATTTATATACCTTTTTTTCATAATGATCATTGAAAAATGGGGACATTACTCATGCATACGTAAGGCCTTCCATCTCTATGATTGTAACGTTGGTTCATTTTTCATTAAAATATTTAATGATTGATTTTAAAAGTATAATTTATGTATAAATATGATAATTATGTGATTATTTTTATTCTGTATATGTTATATAATGACCCCTTTGACTATAGCTGACTTACCAAATTTGTTTTTGACACATAAACCAAATTCTGCTAGAAAAATCGACGTACTCATAATTGATTATATAGCTGTACATAACATTGTAATAAGTGAAATAAAAGTAATGATAAAAATTAAAATAGTTATAAAAAAATTATATAATTATCATAAGTTTATTATATAGGAAGTTAAAGGATTTCCATATGAAAGGAAACACAAGGTAATGGATATCGTCTCAATTTACATTCCAATGAACCTTATTCATTATTATGCACCTAGTTTCTTTTATATGGTGTATATAATTACCTTTTACATGATATATCATTAATACCCTAACTCTCACAATAATATAACATTAATTTAACTTATTCCTTCATGACACTTATGTTTGAAAATGTTTCAAAGTAGTATGGGACACTTTGGAATGCTTAAAGATTATTTACCTCAAGAATAATTTTACTAATCATTCATTTCAACTAGAGAAAATTATATTACCATTATTTAATAAATTTTTTAATTTTCCTCCACTCTAGTTAACCATGAATTTTCATGTATTAATAAAAATTTTCCACTCATTGGTACCCATGTTTTTTTGGAAAATGTTTTTAAGAAAACCTGACTTCATTTCTCTCTTTAGTCAGAGAACAATGTTTTTCTAAAAACCATATTTTATTAAAGTTTTTTGAAAAATGTTTTTAAAATGATTTTTTAAATACATTTTTACCCATTTTTCTTTTTCTAATGTTTTCAATAAAATCTTCATGTATCTATATGAATAAGGAATTTTTCTAAACTTTTATCGTGAAAAAGGAATGATCTTATTACCTTGTATGGTATATATAGATTTACCAACTATAATTTCTTCAAAGCTTCATTTTCGGGTTTAGAAAGTTAATTTTTACATAATTTTTTTGAAAAATTTATTTTTAAAGAAAAGGTTTCTTGAATGGTTTTTCAAAACAAAAGTTTATTTTTCTCAAGAATGTTTTTAAAAAATATTTTTATAATATTTAAATTAATCAATGACAATACCCCTTTATTTTACTCCACTCAGGTTATATTGTATTTATACCATACTTAATCTTCCTCGAGATAGTTTATGATTTAGTTGTCTAAGGATATTATTCACATTCACTTCTTTGATTCCTTTTTCCCCTAGAAATATTCAATTTCCTATGATCATTTGACATTTAATTTTTTCTATTTTACCATATCATTTATCATGAATATGTTCATTTCCTAAATCATATATCATTTTTTATATAGTGTTCAATTTAAATGTTACTTGATTATTTGGGTAAATATTGATAAATCTATATCTCTTAATCTAGACAGATATTTTATAAGGCACATTGTTATTTTTTTATCTGATATATGCGGAATGTTTTGGACCTGTACGACACAAGTGGGAATAATTATAAATAACCCCTTGATGCATTAGTAGTCTCTTTGGTGTTGTACATCTCGTTCCCCTCGTTGTTTGATTTTCATGATCACAATCACCTTCTTGTTTATCTAACATTGTGTTTTAAGTGTTGTGGATGATAGGCAAGAGATTGCCAAAGGAATGGCCTAAGAAAGCATCTCAAGTGGACTGAAATTCAGTCCACCGGCCAACCGGTGTGATAGCACCGGCCAGCCGGTGGACCTGGCAGAGGCATTGCCCACTGCCAGGCTCCACCGGTCAGCCGGTGTCTCTATCACCGGCCAGCCGGTGGCATCCAGCAAAACAGTGGTTGCTACTGTCTTGCCACCGGCCAGCCGGTGGCTCTGGCACCGGTCAGCCGGTGGCCCCTGGAAAAGAAGAACAACTACTGTCTTTCCACCGGCCAGCCGGTGGCTCTGGCACCGGTCAGCCGGTGGCGCCTGAACCAGAATCCTATGCCTTTTTGCAAACACCGGCCAACCGGTGGGACTGTACCGGCCGGCCGGTGGAGCCAGTCAAACTAGCTGTTGCAGTTTGACCAGGCTGGCCCACTTGGCTCCCAACGGCTCTTTTAGCCTCTCCAACAGCTCCGAAGCCTCCCCAAGGGTTCCATGCCTATAAATAAAGGCCAAGGAAGCCCCGGACAAAAACTGGAACTATACGGAAGCCCACGATCATATTTTGCATCAATTGGCCAACCTCCTGCGACTTCCTTCAAAGGAACCCACCTTGCTCCAACAACTTCCACATCCAAGGAGCTCCATCAAAGAAGCTTGGAAGCGGCCTTCAACATCTCCAATCAATCAAAGGCGCCCAAGGCTTCTCCCAATTACGGGTTTTATTGTTTTTATCTTTTTGAGCTTTCAAATTGGGTTTGTGCCTAAAAACACCAACTCCTTTTCTATTCTCCCTTTCTTTTGGGTTTCACATCACCATTAAGGTGTGAAGAGGTTCACAAGCTTTTCCTCTAAAAAGCTTGAGACATAGGTGAGCTATCCTTCACCTGTAAAAGGGATAGTGGGTTCTTGCTAAACCATTAAAAGCAAGTGGGTTCTTGCTTAACCATTTCAAAAGCAAGCTGTAATAGGTCCTAGTGCTACCTCAAAGCCTAGTGGGTTTCTTGCTAAAACCATTGAAAAGCAAGCGGTAGGAATCTCTCAACGGTTGAGTTGGGAGCGGAGACGTAGGCCAGGTTTTGGCCGAACTCCGTTATCAATTTTGTGTGTCTTGCCTCTTTATTTCCGCTGCATTTTTAACTTTGATTTTAATTTGTTAATCATTTTTTTTAAAAGGCAATTCACCCCCCCTCTTGCCATCTCTTTCCTCGCTTTTCTTCCGCCCATCAATTGGTATCAAAGGGTGGTTGGTCTCGGGACCGGTGTGGGCTTGGGGGGGGGGATGTTGTGTCCTGGGCCCAGGATTGTTGGTCCCCCGCCAGGATTGTTGGCGCCTGTGCCCCGGTAACCAATCCCACATCGGTTGTGGAGGGAGATTGGTGGGTGCTTGAAATTCCCGTGCCTACCTTCCCCTCAGCAACGCGTTTTAAAGCCGTGAGGCCTGGGATAGCAACTGGGCCAGAGCGGACAATATTGCTGGGCTGAGGGATCCGATCCATCAATTGGTATCAGAGGGAAATTTGAGTAATACCCTTACCCGGTTTCAAATTTAAGATCCATTAAGATGGCATCAACCTCTTTCGCCCCCGAGGGCCTCTCATTGGGTCGGGCTCCATTTTTTGATGGGACCGACTATAATTATTGGAAAACCCGCATGACCACCTTTCTTAGAAGTATAGGTTATCCAATTTACAAAATAGTCATGCAAGGTTACACTTTGTCTACCCCCGACGAATCCAAATGGACCCAAGCCGACATTAGAAATTTCGAGCTTGATGGCAAAGCCATGAATGCTCTACATTGCGGCCTTGACCGAAATGAGTTCAATCGAGTTTCCACATGCACCTCCTCACACGAAATCTGGAAACTATTGGAGGTTACCCATGAGGGGACCAACAAAGTCAAGGACACTCGATTGGACATGTATCGTCAAGATTTTGAGTCATTTTCCATGCATCCTCATGAATCTATTTCCGATATGTTTACTCGCTTTACTGACGTGTGCAATGGTAGAAAATCTCTTGGTGATGATGTTTCAGCTGAAGCAATGGTCAAGAAGATCTTATGGGTCCTTCCGAGCTCATGGGCACCTAAGGTGACGACTATCCAAGAAGCTAAGGATGTAAAGAACATGCCGGTCGAAGAGCTCATCGGATCCCTAATGACGTACGAGATCACGATGAGGAGGCAAGCTCAAAAGGAGGGCACACCAATCAAGACACCAAAGAACATTTCCCTCAAGGTACAAAAAGAAGTAAGCTCATCCTCATCATCCTCATCTTCCTCATCTTCTTCATCATCAAGCGGCGACTCGGAAATGGAGAATCTCGCCCGCCAAATGCACAAGTTTATGAAGAAGCATAAGAAGAAGAAATCCCGCAAGCACCGAAAGCAAGAACCCACCGAAAAATCCGAGCCCAAGGTGAAATGCTACGGGTGCGGCCAAAAAGGGCATTACAAGCCCGATTGCCCACTCAACAAAAAACGGGCCACGCCAAAGGAAAAAGGAAAGAAAAAGGTCCTCAAGGCGACATGGAGTGACACCTCCTCATCCTCCTCCTCCTCCTCCTCGAGCGAACAAGGTACAAAATACCTAATGGCATTCCATGAGGTAACATCTTCCGACTCCTCCTCTTGTTCTTCAAATTCCAATTCTTTAAATCATCTATCCTATGAAGAACTCTCACACGCTAGAGACCAACTAGAAGAAAAAGACCAACTTCTCAAAGAGAAGGAGGAACTCTCCCTAAAAATCCAAAATTTCCCAAATGTTGATTCTTTGGAATCAACCATCAAGGACCTTAGAGAATCCCTAGCCAAATTCACCCAAGGGGAACAAAATCTTTCAAAATTGCTTGGTTCCCAACGAATATCTAGAACCACCAATGGACTTGGTTACACCAACCAAGCCTCCTCCTCCCATGCACCCACTGTTTTTGTAAGGGGGAGCTCTAGTCTTAAATTTTGCAACTATTGTAAAAAACCCGGGCACCTTATTTATGAATATAATTGTAAAAACGCCCGGTACGGTCAACCCAAATCTTTTTACTTTTCGGACGAATTTTATAGGAGAAGACCCGCTATGAGACAAGTTTGGATTGAAAAATCCCTTCTTGCGAGTCTCTCCGGGCCAAAATTTATTTCCTCTCCCCAGTGATTTATTGTTTTTATTTAGGGGGAGTTAGGATTGTTTAAGCTTTTTTCAATTTCAATTTTTCGATTCAAACTTTTAATTTCAACTCTTGGTTTCAAATTTTTTATTCAAATCTTTCAAATCAAGTTTTTGATTCAAAACTTTCAATTCAAACTGTTATTCAATTTTTCGATTCCAACTTTCAATTTCAACACTTGGTATCAAAATTTTCATTTCAAAATATTCAATTCGAATTTTTCATTCAAAACTTTCAGTTCAAACTTTTGATTCAAAACTTTCAATTCAAATTTCAAATTTCAATTGGTTTTTGATTCAAAACTTTCAATTCAAACTGTTATTCAAATTTTCATTTCAATTTCAAAAATCTCAATTGATTTTTCAATTCTCATATCAAGTTTTTCAAACCAATCCCTCAATCAAGTTTTATGCCCCATTCTATTTTGATAATCACAAAGGGGGAGAAATTTCTTGATTGATTGGGGGAGAATCTTTTCTCTCATGCTTAGTATTTATTTTCAATTTATCATTTAAAAGCATGCCTTTCATTTATGTTTTTACTTTAATTGTTTTGGTGATTGTGATCATCAAAATAGGGGAGATTGTTGTACATCTCGTTCCCCTCGTTGTTTGATTTTCATGATCACAATCACCTTCTTGTTTATCTAACATTGTGTTTTAAGTGTTGTGGATGATAGGCAAGAGATTGCCAAAGGAATGGCCTAAGAAAGCATCTCAAGTGGACTGAAATTCAGTCCACCGGCCAACCGGTGTGATAGCACCGGCCAGCCGGTGGACCTGGCAGAGGCATTGCCCACTGCCAGGCTCCACCGGTCAGCCGGTGTCTCTGTCACCGGCCAGCCGGTGGCATCCAGCAAAACAGTGGTTGCTACTGTCTTGCCACCGGCCAGCCGATGGCTCTGGCACCGGTCAGCCGGTGGCCCCTGGAAAAGAAGAACAACTACTGTCTTGCCACCGGCCAGCCGGTGGCTCTGGCACCGGTCAGCCGGTGGCGCCTGAACCAGAATCCTATGCCTTTTTGCAAACACCGGCCAACCGGTGGGACTGTACCGGCCAGCCGGTGGAGCCAGTCAAACTAGTCGTTGCAGTTTGACCAGGCTGGCCCACTTGGCTCCCAACGGCTCTTTTAGCCTCTCCAACGGCTCCGAAGCCTCCCCAAGGGTTCCATGCCTATAAATAAAGGCCAAGGAAGCCCCAGACAAAAACTGGAACTATACGGAAGCCCACGATCATATTTTGCATCAATTGGCCAACCTCCGGCGACTTCCTTCAAAGGAACCCACCTTGCTCCAACAACTTCCACATCCAAGGAGCTCCATCAAAGAATCTTGGAAGCGGCCTTCAACATATCCAATCAATCAAAGGCGCCCAAGGCTTCTCCCAATTATGGGTTTTATTGTTTTTATCTTTTTGAGCTTTCAAATTGGGTTTGTGCCTACAAACCCCAACTCCTTTTCTATTCTCCCTTTCTTTTGGGTTTCACATCACCATTAAGGTGTGAAGAGGTTCACAAGCTTTTCCTCTAAAAAGCTTGAGACATAGGTGAGCTATCCTTCACCTGTAAGAAGGATAGTGGGTTCTTGCTAAACCATTAAAAGCAAGTGCGTTCTTGCTTAACCATTTCAAAAGCAAGCTGTAATAGGTCCTAGTGCTACCTCAAAGCCTAGTGGGTTTCTTGCTAAAACCATTGAAAAGCAAGCGGTAGGAATCTCTCAACGGTTGAGTTGGGAGCGGAGACGTAGGCCGGGTTTTGGCCGAACTCCGTTATCAATTTTGTGTGTCTTGCCTATTTATTTCCACTGCATTTTTAACTTTGATTTTAATTTGTTAATCATTTTTTTTAAAAAGGCAATTCACCCCCCCTCTTGCCATCTCTTTCCTCGCTTTTCTTCCGCCCAACATTTGGATGAGTTATTTGGATAGACTCCTTTTATGGGTTTTTACCTGGAAATTTTTAAACCCACTTTTGAAAGGTCTTGACAGTAGAGGTACCATATAATTAGAAAACATGGAATCCAATAATCAACCATTTTCCACATTTAGTTTTAGTTACTATTCATCCATTAGTTTTTGCATCGATATATCTATGGATACATTTCATATTCAATTAATTGATTAAATGGAATGTGTTTTAGTTTTTTACCTTTCCATATTCATTTTTTACTTATCTAGTTATTTTAATTTCTGGTTGTTTAGTTTTTACCTTTCCATATTGTTTATGCACTTCCATTTAGTTCATAGGTTACATGGAATTTGTGTTCAGTTATTTACCATTCAATATTGACTATTCTCATTGATTAATTACTGATTCCTCTATATATTTTACTTACTGAGATTTTCATCTCACCCACAGTATGTTTCTTTCCCTAGGAATCTAAGAAGTGTTCTGTGAAAGATATTCAGGGATTTACTAGATAGATTATAGTTATCCTCGGAGTCATTATTTAGAAAAAAATATTTTATAATTAGTATATTATTTTTTAATACAGGACTCATGTATGTATCTAGTTCACCAAGAATACTAAACTTTTGGTCCTTTTGGATTTGATTCCTTGTAATCATTCCAATGTAGTTGATAGCATACACCCGATTTGTATGGAAATAGAGTTGTTCATTCCTTTCACCCTATAAATCCTCATTCATGTGGGGTATACCTTATCATTTTGGTAAAATATTTACTTCTATAATAATGTGGGTTTTTATCATAAATTCTATATTCATGTTCAGGGGAACTCTATCTACCAGTATAGAATGCTTTCCCAAGCCATAAAGTCTATAGATCCCATAGCACCCCAGACTCATCTCATTTTTTCTACCACTACGATCAATGGTGGCTTCTCAAAAGCTATAAAATATTTTGTTTTCTCTTAGAATAATGCCCTAAAATATGGGATTGTATTGGATCAAGATATGAATATTAAGACGCACTATTAATTTCTATGACTAATTTGGTGGTTTTCCAGTGAAACATCCCTCATCCCAATCAACTGAACATCATGGAGTTAGTAAAAATTTGAGATCTAGAGTCCCACAATCCAAGACATTTTATTTTCTTTATTCTTGTGATCTAATAACCAAGACCCATTTTGGTGTGATTTCTAGTCTATATCCTCAGGTTCCTCCAACAATACCTCATTTCAGGTGTCAAACCTTTATTTAAACTATTTTCATCAGCATAGAATATGTTTTCAATCTCTCTAGTGGTGATCCTTCACCAACACCTACCTCCAAGGATGTGAACCCCTTTCTCATATGGGGTAATCAATGCCCCCTCTGGACAACCTAGTGGTTTCCAATTTTATTCCCATATTATACAATAATATTCTATTTCTTATGTCCCCCTCCATCTATTTATCTTTGAAAATTTATTACCATGTGGACTCTATGGCATACAAGTGATTAGTACTTGCCTATTTATCTTTTTTAGTGATAAAGAATACTGATATGGTAGATCTACCTCATACCCTAATATATCATGATATATCTAGAAGTAATCATCTTGATTCATTCCCATAGTAAATAACCCTCAATAATGACCACCTAGGGTAAATTAAGGAAATTAAAGAAGTATAATATCAACATTTGTTTGGCTAATAATATCAGAAACACTAATGAATCACCCTTGTTGTTTCATAATTTATACCCTCATATTAAATATTAGTGGAATTATATCATAGGTCAAATGAGATTTAATTTATAATTTTTATCATAAAGTAATTATTTATCTTTTATCCATTATTAATCCAAAGTAAAAACCCTGTTGTATTAAATGTGCCACCTGGAAACTTCACATGAATGATTTTATGCTTGGTTTAAGGGTTAACTCTCAAAGCTAGTTATTTTGTAAGGGGAAATGTCAAGATTTTCTAGAGGATAGTTCATCTCAAAAAATTACCCTCAAGGGTATTATTTCATTAGATGTTTTCTTATTTAATGTGGTATATGATTCTTGTGAAAAATGAGAGATAATGTCTCTCTAGAAATCCCTCTCCTCCTTTAACCTGGATATCATGTCCTGATTTATGGGGAGACTTAAAAACTATTATTAATTCCTCAGTGAATCAAGGATGGTGTAATATTGTGAGATAAACTATGAATGACTTTAGATATTTTTTCTATACCAATTAATGTCTAGACTTGGGATAATGAGGGGGAAATATTTATATAGTGTAATTATGGACAAGGTAATAGGAGGGATAATATTTGACTAGATAGGTGATTTATCAAATCGCAAGGTCTTAACCTATTCCTAAGACTAAAGGTGGATTCTCTTCTAAATATCATATTATATCATTCACTAATTTTAATCCACTTAGGTTGTAATATACTACTGGTTAACAGTTCCATTTAATAAAATAGTGTAGAAACCATTGAAATTTTCTTCTATAAATATAGGAATCATAGGAAATTTTGGAGGATAGCCACCCAAGGGGAATTAATCACCATAAAAAAATTATTACTGAATAAATTGGATAATTTGTTTGTGGATTTGGTTTTTTATCTATAATAATTTTTAATATCTCCCTAAAGAGATTCAGAATATAGATATAATTTTGTTTAGGTCCTAGGGAGGTTATGAATATTCTTATTTCATAGAAAAATAGAGCATGTTGTTGGATATTATATCTAAAAAATAATGTTAATCCTATGAGAAATCCATATCACTTTGGGTTAGGAATATTAATAAGAATATAGGTTATTTCCATGCATGCATCCAAGAAATGTCATTCCAATGGAATCTAAACCTATAGTTGGAGGATAGATCCTTCCCCATGGACCTCAACATTTTGGGACCCAGGGTCTTCGAAATATTTTATTTAATTATTTGTATCCATATAAATATATATGAATTTGGGGGTAGAAACACATTATCTACTTTAAATTTTTTTAATTCAGTCCCTTAAAATATTAATCCTTTGATTAATGCAATAATTCACCAAATCATTGAATAAGAAGAAATATTCAAGGATTTAAACTACCTAACACCGAATAGTTACCTTATTCTTATTGGCTTATTATAATCCTTTTAAATGGTTGTATGGGGTATTATCTAGAAGGAGGTGGTGGATGTGATATATGAATTCTTAAGGGGATACAATATACTCATATCTGTATATAAAATAACATTGGTCCTAATTCTTAATCTGATCCACCTAAATTCATTTCACCAATCCAACCCCATTAACATAAATAAATTATCATATACGGTCCTAGTGAGGATTATCGATGAATATCGTTACCCTATCCTTTAGAACCACATATCAAAATACCAACAAGGTTTTATAGATGTGAGGAACATTCATGTTGTTATCTCCCTATCTTCAAAAATTCTCTAGGACTTGGACATGAAAACCCTCATAGGTAATATCATGTGAATGGTTAATATAGAGAAATAATATGACTGAATAAAATGGAGTTTTTTCCTAGGGAATTTATGTATAGACCAATCCGGATCTATACGATCACTTATAGGGGGATGGGGTGAATTAGTGATATTTTATTCTTCTTTTTTATATTCTCTCACTTAAGAAACAACCTTTATCTCTTGTTAAATAGATATGACTTTAGTGTAAAAAAATAATAACCACAAAAAACACATGGATTTATAAGTTTCACTAATAAATAAGGGTATCTAGTCCTAGTAATGGTTTTTAAATTATCTAAGACCACAAAAACACTAGAAAAAATCATTTTAATATTGTTATAACAACTTGAGAGTATCCTTTCACATGCATAGAAATATAATCAAATGATAGTGTATGTTCTCCTCAAATAGGTAAATGATATATCATTATTTTATAAAAAATATAATAACCTTCACTAGTAATATTAATTATTTTTTGTATATGCTTCCTAAAGATTCTCCACAACTAATTTTCTAGGAAGATATTTTTGTAATTCACTTTCTTGCACAGCAGTGGGAAAGAACCTTTTTCAGTCTAATGGATGTTCAATTGTTTGGTTCATTAAATACACAATATCTAAAATCTACCTTGTATAATTTATATAGTTTCTTTTTATAGAAAGTCAACACTTCTAATTTTTTGTTCTTATGATAAACTAGGTACATTTTCCATTTGATGCCATCTAATATGAAATTGTCTCTTGTATCCTTTATACATTTTCCACTTTAACCTATTTTCCTTATCATTTATTCACACCGTCTGTCTGATACCAATGGATGGGAATAATTCTTCCAATATTCATCAGAAAAATTCAAATTTTCAATGCTTTTCCAATTTTCTTTTCAATTATACAGTGCTTCTCCTCAAATCCACAAATTCACTATTCACCATTGTGAGCAGACCCCCTTTATATAGGCATAACACCTCCAAATTTTTAAATACATGCATGTTTTTAATTTCAACCTCCCCTCTCAAAACTTTTTATCATCTTATTTAGTAACATAAAGCCTTTAAATACATTCTATTATAATATAAATTAGGGGATTCCCTTAAGATTTGGCATCAATGTAATTTTTCAGACTTCCTTATAACTAAATGAGAATCAAGAAACTTTCCTATTTAATATTTAGAATATTGAATGATTAGCATCATATCATCAAATTTTATACCTTTACAAAATATTTTTAAATTCCTTTAAACTGGTAGAAATTTATACCACTCACTCATCCGTAGAATCTTTATAGTAGTACATATAATTGATTTATTCCTACAAAAAAAATTTGCAACGTCTTCAAATACTTCCTCTATTGTGTAAAAATATCTTATGTCTTAAATCAAATATCTTGGAATATTTCCCTTATATTCCATCCTATGGATGATCAACTTTATACCAAAACATCCATCTGATGACTTAAACCAAAACCATATGTCTGATGACTCATAGAAACTTGTATAATCATCATTTAAAAACAATAATTCACAAATTAAAACATATATATCTAGCACACATTGTAAAATATTGAAAAATTTATATCTAATGGAACAATATTTAGAAAATTATAAGATATTTTCTAGTAGTCTTCATCCGATCACATTACCTAGTGACTTTCTAATATACTTTGAAAAGTTTCTTCTGATCAAAAATCATTGAAAATTATTGACCAATTAATCTTCATACCATAGAATCTCAAAATACTTCACAGACCCCAAACATAGGAGTGTGAGAAATTATAACATTGATATTTGAAACCTGTGTGGTCGCTACTTTTACTGGTGACATCAGTTATGTAAAAATCATAAAACTTTATAGTCTAGTGAAATCCACATTTATTAATATAATACACTTTTTACACATGAAAAATATTATCCCCTTTTCAACTTAAGATATAATACTGAGTTATTTCAGTACTCATCAGGTTATAAACTTTGGAAATAGTAAATACTCACTAGTTTTATTCATTTAAAACTTATTCTGATAGAACTATTAAGCATTATAGGATTAGAATTCATCATAACATCAGGTCAGTCTCTTCAGACAGGAAACATTAAACATCCATTAAACACAATAATATCATCTCTAACTGATCACATTTGTTCAAAGTCATAAAAGTTTAATTTTATTTCTATTAAATAAAATATTTTTTTTGAGATGGCGTAATTTATTAATAAAAATTTTAACCAAAATATTCTTATCATAATATCATCTCTAAACTTCTCTAAACTTCTGGGTCCCAACAATCACCCCATCTGAATTTTATTTTCAACCATAGAACATAAGTCATAGATACTTTGAAACTCATGAAATGGATTACTTATCCAACGATTATAATCCTATATTAGTGAAATAAGTGTAGGAAAAAAAATCATTGAATATAAATACTATATTGTTCATAAGAAGAGATTTATGAAACTTTTCTCACAACTATTAAGAATATTTTCTAGGTTATATCTTGAATATTTATTTTTAGTGTGGGATATCATTTCAAAATAAAATTCAACCTATAAGAAATATTTCCCAATGTTCACACTAATATAATGTTAAAACTACTCATGCATACTAAAATCATATCATACTCAATTTAAAAATTCCCCTAAATATATGATCTTTCTAGAAAATTATGCACATACTAATGGATAGATTTATGTTATAACTTTAATCCCCATTTGGAATCACTATCCAAAGACAATATGAGTGAGAGTCAATTTATCAAATAGATTATCCTTGAATAGGGTGAGGTTATGCATAAATACTTAACCTTGTCTTATTAAATGTTTCCTCCAACAACGGTTTGGTGAAAATATCTGTAGCTTGATTCATTGTAGGAAAAATATCTATATTTTTTATTATTTTTGACCAGATATTTTATGAAGTAATATTTGATATCGATATTATTGGAACAATACTCGTATGTAGGATTATTATTATGATATATTTAAATTTTATTATCATAACACAAGAGAAGGGGAAACATCACGTCAACTAAAAAAATATCCAATCTACATCTGTGTAAGAAAACATATTAATCTTTCCTAATCTGTCATATTTTATTCTAAATTCAATTATACCTTTGATATACATGTGAATTTATTTTCTATCTATAATATGAGATTATTCTGGATCAATTTGATACCAAGAACATAATGTAATAGAATAAACTATATTTTCCCTTAATGGTATTACATATAATAAACTTCCAACCAAATTTCAAAACCCTTTAGGATCAACTTATTTTCCTTCCTGATATTTTGAAAAAATTATTCCCACTAAAATAGGTTTGGTAAAAGTCTTTGAGATTTTAATAAAAAATCTATTCTGAAGTTCCTTATCTAAATATATTGAGATAGAAAATTGTTCTTCTTGTCTAGAAAGATCTGTAATCCCATATTGTATTTCATTTATTTTACCATAGACATCTCAACAAGCATCCTTATATTCAAAAAAATCAAAAAATTTATCATTATTACCTGTGAATAAAATTTCATTAACATAAAAAATAAAAATGTGGGAATACTATTGATTTTATTTTATATATATATTACTATCAACAATTTATTTATTGATGATTAACATTAATTAGCAAGTATCCAACAATGGATACTAGGATCCTTAAGATTTATTTAACCCATAAAATCATACTATCACTTAAACACAGAGATTACATCTTCCCTAAGAACAAATCCCTGTGGTTATTCAATATAAACATATTCATCGAGCTCTTTAATATAAAAATATGACTTGACATCCATCTGAAAAAAATTATATCTTTATTATGACATGATAATAAGAAATATTCTTATAATATCTAATGTTTCCACTAGAGAAAAAATCTCTTCCATATAAATGACTTCTAATTGTTATGAACCTTTAAAAACATGTTTTTCCTCATTTATTATCACATTACATTTTTTTTATTCAACTTCTTTTGAAACAACTACTTTGTACCAATCACATTCTTATTTTTTGGTTAGGCCAAAATTTCCCAATTATAATTATTTTCAATATAATATATCAATTAATTCATAGAATAAATCCACTCTTGATGCTCCAAATACTGATCAAAACATTTTCGGTCAACCTATAAGTATATAGATGTATATGAAACTAACCTTAATTTTACTCTGGTTTGAAGCTGTTGTTGTCGATATCCAATGATGTTTTGGACTTCTATATGCTTCCTCGGCCAAGATTGAGATGAACATACTTGTTCCTCATCACTTGAGATAACTAATTAATAATATTTATATAATGTATCTTCAACATTAAAAATATTATGAAGAACCATTTCAAGTCGTTCAACCACAATAACTTAAGATTCACTTACGCTCAAATATGTAGTTGGCTATGGAGCCTCCTTTTCAGAATGTTTAATAGTTTTCACAACTATAGAATAAAAAATATTACATGTTTCTATATTATATAATTATTATCCTCTACTATTAGGATAATTTCAAAGAATTATTCCATAAACACCTATATAATCAATCATTTCAATATTCTTACCTTTAAACTTTATAAATAAAGGATATCCAAATACAATTAGGCACATTAAACTTGGGGTTTTTTTATAATACATCTCATGAGGATTCATATCAGAGCGTGGAATATTGAAACATAGATTATTAATCTGAATTCAAATATATTTCCCCTAAAAGTATCAAGAAGTATATTGTTTGATCAACATTATCTATTCTATCACAAAAAACCTATATTTCTTATTTCAGCATCACTATTTTTTATGGTGTATATGGTGCACTAAATTCATGATTAATTTCATGATTTTCATGATAATATCTAAACATCACATTTTAATATCTTCATCCTTTATCAGTTTGAATATTTTCACAGAATATCTAAATTATTTTTCTATACATATCTTTAAATTATTAAAGATTTTGAGAGCCTATTATTTATGTATAAAAAAATACATATAATGAGAGTAAATTCATAAATAAAATAAAAAAATTATTTATCTTCATTCATTGATTTATTTCCCAATGGAACAAAATGTCAGAATGTACCCTCTCTATGGGATGGGTTGATTTTATATAAACATTCTTATGTGCCGAGTTTATAATCTCCCCATTCTGGTATATGAAATGACACCAACCTATTCTTCTTATCAGGTTAAGAATATCATGAATAATTTATCTATTTTTTATATTTCTCATATTACTTTGAAACATATTACCTAGAAAAATATTCCATAGCTGATTTTCTTCCATCATGCTTAGATTAAATGACTCTACGCATCACTAACTTGTATCATGTTTCACTTGGATCAGTTCCCTCTTGTAATAAATTCCCCATATTCAAGTAATTTAATAAAAAACTATCTCTTATGACAAAAACTTCACTATAATCCTCAAAAATATCTGAAACACTTACAAAAATTAAAACCATCAATAAAAAGGGTTTTTTTGGATTTTAACTTTTCTTCTCTAATAATTTAAAATCCAGTGCAATTGATATGGAGTGACTCATTACTGTCAAATGTTATTGTTAATTATTTATAATAATTTTCATTCCTAAAAAATTTTAAATCCCCTATCATACATGAAGAACACCCTCTATAACAAAAATATGGCTTTTGTATCTTTGAGATAAGTTTTAACAACTAAGGAACTTTCCTTGACTTTTCCTTCCTTTTTATATGAATTTTGATTTTTTAAAAAAAATTGTGTTTGTAACATGAAAAGAAAATATTTTGAACAATAAATTGTCTTATCACATATTTTAAAAATAGTTTACAAGGGTTGGAATCAATTTTTAGCCTTCACACTATTTTTCTCAGGTTTTCTTCTTTTATATGTTTGGTTCCCCCTCAAACTCTACATCTAGTTCATCATTAATTTTTTTAGTGTTGATGACTGAACCAAAAAAATTATCATATTCTTGAAGAATCTAAAATACTCTTTATAACCATAGAAAGAATATTTAACCTTTTTATCTTGCATACTATCTTGAGTTTTGTATTTTCTTTCTATTTACTTTCATACCTTCAAATGTGTAACTTTGTTGTGCTCTAATGTTTTTTTATCCTCCAGGAATATTCGTCTACATATATTTATTTTCCACATTTATAGACTCTCCGGTTGTATAATGTTTTGATTCAAACATTAAATCCTTAAAAAATTCTTGTTTTTAACTCCACTTAATTTAGCTAAAAAATAGTCCTCTTGAATTATTTTTTATTCTAACCATCTTATATTATTTTTTTGAACTTTTAGGATGATTTTAATTATTTTTATTAGGTTTAATATTTTTAAAACATTCACCAAATTCTAAAACTATGTTTTAGAAGTTTTTTTATACTTTCTCAACATTAACATGTTTTTATTAAAAAATATAAAATTCCTTCTAATTCACCATAATAATTTATTTAAGAATTATGTTTTGATTTTTTGTTCATAAATTAACTTCTTCAGATATTCAATCACTTTTAGAAACTTGTATTTCTCCTCAAGAAAATATTCTTTCTTTTTTTTATAAGAGATTTTATTACTTTAATTTCTTATTTTCTTTTTCAAGTCTAACAATCTTTGAAATGCATTAATTCAAATACATCTTAATCATAAAATCTAATTGAGTATCTTCTTCTTCTGAGCTACTAATTTTGGCACTTGTGAACTTTTCATCATTCTATTTTGGAATAAGAAAATTTTCATCAGCATAATCACTAGAGTTTTCATAATCTTGTTCACTTTTATTGTCCTCATTATATTAATAAAAAAATGTTTCTCAACTTTAATTTATAGAACTTATTATCCATTACAATATTATAAAACTTTTATTTATTTTCATTCTTCTTAAGGTATCTTCTTAAATTCTATCAAATTCATCAATTTTTTATTATTCTTTTTTTCAAGTAAATTTTATAGAAAAATGTTCAATGACTCTAATTCTATATCATTTCTGTGGTAAATATACCTTAAACTTTCTTGTACCCCTTTCACATTTTTATAAAACAAATACATAGATTCAATAAATTTATTACTAACCTTTACTTCAATTTTAGAGTCCCTATCTTCTTCCTAGAGAATTTTCATTGAATTTCCTAGTAAGAAAACTTTGAAATAAAATTTTTAATTTTCTTTTTCTTTTTTATTAATAACCTTTTCTCTTAGAATTTCATAATTTATTAGAGTATCATTCAGGTCATCTAGAGGTAGAGTTTCAAGATTTCATTATTATAATGAAGATACCATAGCCTCATGTTTTTTAGGAAGAATCCATAAGATCTTTTAAATAATGGTATAATATTTCAAATTCTCTCCAAGTCATCTTATAATGATTAAATTTCCATTCAACCTTTTATATAGGTCACCAATAGATTTTTATTCGCCCATTTTCATATCATTTACATAAACATCTAGATCTTTAAATTATCTTTCTATACTTTCATATTTAATTCATAGATGTTCTTAAATTTTTTCCAAATTCCTATATATATTCCAATTCATTTAAATATAAGAAAATCACTTTTCAATAATGAAGAAATTATAGCATTTTCCACACCAATAATTATCCAAATTCATCTTATGATGATCTACTATGGGGATAACCTCAAAATGAGGAGGGAAATTTTTTTAGTGTCCAAAATATTTTCATAACATGGTACATAATATAAGGTAATATTCTATATTTCTATATAAGATGGTTATTTTGATAAAAAAAATAATCCCCTAACTATTAGTAATGTTTTTAATATCCATGGAAATCATTATTTTTCTTCAAAACTTCATCAAAGAGTCAAAAAATGAAGCCAACCCACATATACCACTTAAAAGGACCAATCCAGATCTATATGATCGCAAAGAGGGGGTAAATATGTGAACATATCTTATTTTTATGTTTTCTTACTTAATAAATATCTTTTTCCTCTTGTTAAATAGATATAATGTTTCTAGGAATCAATAAAAAAATAAAAACTCTAGAAATATATGTATTTATAGGTTTCACTAATCAATATGTGTATATAGTCCTTAGAATAGTTTGGAAATAATCTAATATTACATGAACCATTAAAAAACAATCCTTTGAATATAGTAATAGTAAAAAACAAGTATCATTTCACTTATGTTTCACTATAGTTAAATGAAATTACCTATTCTCCTTATATAGATAATTGATATAACTATTTTTTTTTGTAAAAACTATAAGAATATTCACCTATAGGCTTCAATATGTTGTCATAGTGCTTCTTGAACCTTCTTCATGATTTATTTTCTAGTACTTGCTTCTTATTCTTCACTTTCTTGCACAGTACTAAGCAAGAACCTTATTCGTTATTATAGATGTTAATATAATGGATTTTTATGGCCTAATTTGTCTAATTTCTATCTCATATAATCCATCAGCTGCCTTCTTTCCATGTGATACCACTTCTAACTCACTATTCTTATGATCACCTCTACACACTATCTATTTGATACCATATGATAGGAATGTACATATAGTATCTTTATTAATGTTGTCTCTTCAACGTTTTCATTCAATATCTTATGCACAAAAGCTATCCAATGGGAACTAAATATAAGATATCGTCCGGTATTCATCAGACCAATTCAACTTAACAATGTTTTCCCCATTAACTTTATATTTTTGTAGCACTTTTCCACACTTACACACATTCACTATTCATATAGAAACATTTTTATGTAGGCCTAAACAAATACATCTATTCGATGACTTGGAGACTTAATTCCAGTCATCCTGTAACAACATTAATTTACAACTTCAAACATATCCATCTGATAGATATTGGAAAATATTGAAAATGGTTCTTTTGATAAACTCATGCTGATGGAAATATATGTTATTTTACAATGGTATTCATCTGACGATAATCCCCAATGACCTCCATTTGTACTTCAATATTTTTCTTCTAATTAGAAATATTTAAAAACACTTAACCAAAAAAAAATCATACCACAAAAACTCTAAACACTTAAAAAAAATTAATCTTTGAATCATGGAACTTTATAAAAATATGAGTTGAAAACTACATAGTAACACATTTGAACAGTAAAATAAATATGGGAAGCTTCATACAACTTCATTGTCTTGGGAAATCCATAGTTCTATATAGAAATAAATTTTTACACATGGACATTATTATAATGGTTTCATCTTAATGTGGATGTATGAGATCTCTCAATACTCATGACATTAAGAAATTTAAGAACTGTAAATAATCAATAGATTTATACATAAAACACCTTTTCTTATTAGACTCTAAGCATGATAGGATCATTTTAAACATAACATTCACCTCGATCACCTCATACTAGTAACATTATTCTAATGGATTTGGCCCCTTAAACACAAGTTGATAATCAATGTTTGATAAAATTTATTGGAAAACATAACAAAGTAAAGTGAATTATGTTAAAAAAAGACATTACTTTTTAGGGAAACCTTACTCATTCATAATAAGCCTAACCAACATCTTTTTATAATATAATCTCCTTAAAATATCTCGAGACATCTTGGTCTCAACACTTTGAGATAAATGGAGCTTTCTAAATGATCTTGTAACCTCTTGTTTTAGTGATATTACACATTTTGGTTCTCTTTATCACTAATGGGGTGGAATTTTTGCTTCTTAAAATCCATTAAAATTCTATAATAAGGCTTATAGATATCCTGGACCTTGTAGCCTAGAGTTAGTATCTACATTATTAAATTGATCCTAGATATACAGAATAATATCCTGAAGGAAGGAATTGTTTAAAAATCTTGTGAAATTACATACATACTTGAATTTCACAATATAATTGAAAAAAATAATACATATTATTTTATTTGATTAAACTATTTTTATATTTATTATATCTATGTATATCAATCATAATACACTTCATATCATTATAAGAAAAGGAAACACAACGAAGGGGTGCGCTCAGATGCTTAGTAAGGGTATTTATACAGTGGAATCTGTCTTGAATACATATTTTATTATTAATATCGACAAATAAATAACTAAAAAAACATTTCATATAATAACTAACCTGATCATGAAGAATAATAAGGCATGAATAAATTATAATCAAATAATTCCATATAAATAATAGCATGGGCATAAAACTTATCCTTGGATTTCACAACTTATCAAATAATCACATGTACATTAATAACTAATATCATAGTGGTGGAATTCATAACTTCTACCATCATAATCACACGTTAAAGTATTGTTTCCTAGACATATTATATAAATAGGTAACGACTCAAAAAAAATACCCAAGCTAGTTTTTCTCATGAGACTTACTGATGCATCAAGGGGATATAGTGGACCCCTCCCATCACTTACTATATCCAGTGATTTTTTATATGAAATGGGTGAAACATAATTAATATAAAAATTAATATTGAAAATATATCATATTAAATGTCAACAATTTCCCCCAATCATTAAATGTAATCATAAACCATCAATAGTAGTATGGAAAATGGTATCAAAATAGTGCATTCCCAGTCAAATTGATCAAAAACCATTAAAATAAATAATAAGGATAGTATCATTATAAAATATTACCAATAGATCATATTAAAAATAATTTTTTTTATCTTTTATGACTAGGAAAACCATAAAATTTAATTAAAAACATTCTCGAGGAAAATACACTTTTCACTTTGAAATTCACTTTTAAACACGAAGAATTTCCAAAAAAAATTAAGAATAAAATTTTCTTTGAAATGGATAATATAAAATCTTAAATGAAACTTAATTTTTTTTATTTTTTTTATTATGGGTAATAATTTTCATTCAAAATAATTTAAAATAAAGCATTTATTTTATGCATTTGTAAAAAGTCAAAAAGTACCCTCATTTAAGAAACTACAATAATATTACTTTTAAAAAAATTAAAAATTATATCACGTGTAAAAATGAATTAAAATAATAATATTGAAATATTAAAATCATGATTGAAAACATTATTATAAAACATTGACACAAAAGAAAAGGATATTTGAATAAAGAGTAAAGAATGTTTGTTCTTCTAAAAAACTAACTTTTTTACTTTTGACTACATAAAAAAGTTAAATTAAAGGAAAAAATATTAATTTTCAAAAACAATTAGATGAGAATAAATTATACTGGGTTTAATAATGAAAGATCATATAATTCCCCTAGTGGATACTTAAATATAAATAATCTCAAATAATGATGAGATTGGGAAATAAAACCATACCAAAATGGTAACTTTTGAATCATAATCCCAATGAAATAAAGATCCTTATATGGATATTTATGTACCATAATTATCATGAAAATAATAATAAAATATATTCATGGGTAGTATAAACACCACACAAAATATTTAAGGGGTGAATATGGAAAATGTCTCACTGAAGTAAAAGTAAGATGAGAAACTCTTACCACTATGGTAATATTTTGAATCAAAATACCCTTGAAATAATAATTTTAAATGAAACTATAAATATCATGAACATAAGGGTAACAATGATATAAAATTTGAAGGGGGAATTAAATTCACCTTATAAAAGAATATGGATTCATAACATAATATATGTCCCAATGAAGACAATTAGAGACAACAACCCCTTACCCCAGGTCAGATTTCCTTCATATATGTTCAATCCTCATTTATAAAACATATATATTTATTATCAATGTATTAAATAAACATAATAATCTATATAATACCATATATTATTTACTTATTTCTTTTTATAACAATTTTATTAATAATACTTTATGAAAAACATTTTTCTGGATGATAATTGTTGCATTTTTAAATTATTTTTTAGTTCAGCAGATTCAGTCCTTATAATTGGATCATGGTTCCCTAACTTTAATAATGATATATATCATAAATATTCACTATATATGTATTTATATTAATCCATATATGTTAGATAGAAAAATTAATTATACTGTTATGGGAGATGGTAGGTCGTACAAACACAGGAATGCTATATCCAATTTTTTTAATGAATGAAATAAAATAAAGGTAAATAATATTTCACATTTAAAGATTCATTATTATATCATATAAACCATATATATACATAAAATCATTCATTATTACCATACATGTCAAAGTAAAATTAAATATGTTTCGTATCACTTAATGAAAGTGGTAGTCTACACATCCACATGAGAGACGCTCTCGTTCTCTAATGAATTGGAAGTTATTAAGTTATAAGTGATATTACAATTATGTAATTATAATTATGTCATAAATATCATATATATATATATATAATCCATCATTAAATCCATATGTTAGAGGTGGTGTTAGAAAATGAACTACATCGGTTAGTGGTGGTAGTCCACCGTACATATGATTAACGATTTTGTTTTCCATTTGATGGAAGAGGGGATGGATATAGGTTATACCATTAACATAATAAAATCTTAGTATATTAAATTTAATTTTTTTATTATTTTATTATTATTTTAGAATATTTTATAGAGTAAAAATAATATATAATATAATGACTCATGGTTAAAAGCTATACCTCTTCTTCATAGAACCAATTTATGTTCATAACAAAATCCTTCCTAAATTGTTTTTATAATCAAACCATGGAATCTAGTTCATGGTGGGATTTTTGTAAATTATTTTGGTATTTTCCTCTAAACCAAATATCTTTTGAAGTGTGAGTTGGAGAGGAGAGGGGATTTCCTTTTATAAGTTGGGGGAAGGACACACTCGGAATTTTCTAAAAGAATAATTTATTCCCACATTTTTCACGTGTCAAAACATTCCAAAATGGATCATTATATAAAATTAGATGATATAAGGTTTTAAATTTCTAAAAATAGTATTTTAAAAAAACATGTCATTTTTCCCTTATTTCTTTTAACACTTAGTATACCCGTTTCAACCTTAATTGTTGTAATTATTTATTTATTTTATCCCTATTTAAACTATTAATTATGAACAAATATTGATTTTTAATTACTAAATAAAATTAATTATTCTTATTAAAAATATTTAATCAATCTATCAAATTAAACCCATATAATTGTCAAAATTTAATTCAAAATTAAACTCGTAAACGCAATGAAATAGTTGTTTTTCATAGAAAACATTTTCATGAGTATTATAAGACCATAGATAAAAATTGAACATATAAATGATTAAAATGTACTAAAATGAATAAATAATATATTAAATTAACTAATTTTACATTTAAAAAAAATAAAATAATTTGAACTCAGAAAATACACTAAACGAAAAAGAAATTTTCAAAAAAGATCGGTATATTTTCACTATTCAATGAAAAAATAATCTTGTCAAAAATTATCAAATATTAACTTTAATAAAAAAATATTTAAATGGTGATTTAAAAATTTAAGTTCATTTTTCCAAAAAAAATTCAAAATTTGAAAAAAATATTTTTAAAATAAGTATGGAAAATTAGGCGATACAGTTTTTTTTTAAAATACAATTTTTTAGCTCAGAATTGAATTTATTCTTCTCTCATGCATATAAAAAATATTATATAAATTATAAATAATTTTATTGAACATATAATATAAATACATTTCATTAAAATAATTCACCAATAGTGATTAATTTAATTCATTAATAAGAAAAACACATTGCGCACATTAAAATATTTTTCGTAACAAATATTTATTTTACTTTGGGATGTTTTTTATTTTTATTCAAACCAATTTATATCTAAGGAATTTATTTATACATGTGCATACCATATTTTTTTTATATTTTAGTTAGTTATATTCACATATACTAATTAATCATCTAATTCATAACACTTATTTTTTAAAAAAAATATTTTGTGGATCATTTAATATTTATGTTACGTGTCATTTAAAATTTCGAATTGAATATTCTTATTTTAAAATATAAATGTGTTATATTATTCCCGCCTTCAATAAGTTTCACCTTCCAAATTTTAACTTAAATATAAAAACAATGTTTTAATATCAGAAAATACCATTGTTGAAATCCAACATCATAAAACGGTTTAACAAAAATTCCTCTTGATATGATAGAAAGGTAAGTATGAAGGTCATCTAGAATAATAAATTACTCGGTTTATGAGTATAAAAACATCATTTGGAATAAAAAATATGGAAATAGAAGAAAATATATATAATTATGTAGAGTGGTAGAGATCACTAATCAAATGAAATTTAATGATTAACAGAATGTAAACTATAACAAAAGCATAATTCTGTAATGGGTGAAAAGATAATTCATTCATCGTTGATAATAGTAAATGCATAACATTTTTATTTCAAGATACATTTCTTAATGTTTTGGGATTATTTTAATATCAAGATATATGAAACCATAAAATGTACTCATTTGATATCTTTTTATTTCATAAGCATGATTCCATCCTTTAGTTGTGCTTCGATTAATTTACACATAATTTAATACTCTAGTTAATGATTATCCAAGTTGGATTTTTATATTCCTTAAGCGATAAAATTAAATTTTAATATATTATAAAGTCCAAAAAAAAATATAATTTTATTACCCATATATTTAATAAAACCAAAATGGTTCACACATTTTAAGATAAGATATGAAATGAATAAACCTTCATATGATGAAATAATATGTTAATCTCAAAAGTTCCGTAATAATGCCATAATTTTAACATTGATCATTACTTAAATAAATAACCATATATCTCAAATAAACTCAACATTAAATAATGTTTTCACCTCAAAGGTTATCTCATACCATTAATATTTCACCTAGAAAAGGTAATATAATTCTTCCCAAATAATCCCTTAAACCTAATGGTTATATATACCTCAACCCAATAAAACTTATCTTGAAATATCATTAATCACCTAAAAATAAAAAATATTTGTTCCTATAATATGTTTCCCAAAATCAACCTAATATTTATCCCAAAATAGTTTTGAGTAAAAACAATTTCATATTAACTAGTACATCATGTAGGTCAGTGGTAGGTGTTGTACCCATTTGCCCATCATTTTTTTTGTTCAAGCCTCATGGTCTTGTAGAATTTCTTGGATTATCACTAGACATATGGGTTGTCCTTATTCTAAAAATATATTATTATAATTTTAATAAAATTATTGAAAATATGATACAAATCCTCAAAAATAATATTATTCATCAAATAACTTTTCAATCTTATGGTTACCTATATAATAAAACATACATTCCCATATTTTAATAACCCACAATTACTTCATCATAAAAAATCATATAAATCCTAAATATTATAAATAATTTTAAACTTATTTCCACAAAACATAAATAAAGTATTCCAAAAATATTTTTTTAATAAACCACATACTAATACCAAGGATTATAGTACCATAAATATCTCCCAAAATGTCATTAATCACATGAAAATACCATCACTTAAAACCTAAAAAAGGGTGTCTAAGACTTTGAGATTATGACCAACCTTAAACTCATAAACCAATGACAATATCCACAAGTCTTATGTTAATATAATATGATGAAATGTATGATTCCAAAAATTAACACAATAATTAGATGTTTCATGACACTTAGAACCAAAATACCATTGATTAAAATATTTCTACAACATAATATTTGAATCTCAATACAAAAATACTTTAACCCACTCACTGAAATGATTGGTATAACATAGGTCCTTTCATGGTATAATAGTTATACTTTAAATGAGGTAATTGACTTGGATAATGCTCCAGTTCCCCATAGTAAATAAAATAAACTACAAATAGATCTCTATGTTGAAATTTATTTATCTATGTTGTGATCCTCTCTTTTCTTCTCCAATTTATTGATATATGCCCTTATTTTCAACACCTATAATATTTTATATTTCTTTGAGAGATTATCTAGGGGTTTTATTTCCACATTTCATAAATGAAGTAAATTCCACCTTCTTTCCTCATAGTATCCACTACTCAAGCTATTATCGAACTTCATCCTTTTGTACATTAGTGATTCTAAGAGTTCATTATCATATAGGTTTTCGATCATATATCCTGATAACTAATTATAAATAGAAAAAATATATTTTACTATAGTCATTATCCCATTTGGTTGACCATAATCACTACATTGTCCATAATCTTTAATGTTAACATGATTCCTTCGGGTTCTAACCACTGACTAAAACCAAAAAATGATGTGTTCTCCACAATAGACATAGTATACAAATATATAATCATTTATATTATATCTAAATAAGGATACAAATTTTTCAATCTATGACACCATAGGTTTAACCAATGTTATTCATTTTCATCATTAATTCAAATACTTCATGATAGTTAATAATGAAAATGTAAATTAACCTAAGAATATCCCCAAGGAGTATCAAACCAGGTGTGTAGAAAGGCTCATTTTTGTGTACCTAGTGAGGATCAATTCAAATACCAAATCTATTGTTTTGGAGTTATTACCCATAGGTGCAACTATTACAGAGTGAAATCCACTTGTAGTATCTATAAAGGGTTGTATTTTTAAGAAAAAGATAAAATCAATACCTTAAGAAAAAATTAAGATGTTATCATATGCATATACTTATCCTCAAATTTATTCACAGGGTTATGTTCTCTAATATATATTTTACTAAATCTAGATCCCAATGTTTCTAATAAACTTCCTTTGATACTGACTATAAATACCTAGACCCTAGTAGCCCAAAGTCAGTGTTAACTTTATTAAATTGGCAATAGATACAAGGAATCACGTCATAAATGGACAAATAGTTTAGTCATCATAGAAAACTAGATATATATATATATCTAACATTATCATAGAAAACAAAAAATACAAAAATGTATTTTCTTTGAGTACACCATTATTCCATTGACTATGTAAAAATGTATCAATCATAATAAACTTGTCCAAATCGTGGAAAAAGGAAACATAAGAAATGGGTCAGTTTGGATACTTTGTATGGGTATTCGTATAGTGGAACCTATCATTAGGTAAAAATTCATAATAAATATAGAAAGGTAAATAACTAAAAAAATTATTGTAATAAATAACACAAACATGAAGAATAATACATTAGAAAGAAATTATAATCAAATAATTCCATATAAAAAAATCACACGATCTTGAATCATATCCATGGACATCATAACTAATCACATAGTAATAAGGACATCAATATTTGATCTCATATTGAGGTAATGAATAATGTAAGAAATCATCACCAAACCATCAAATCCTTGTACCAAGACATATTATATATTTGGGTAAAGCTGTAAGAAAATAATCAGGCCAAATTGTCTCATGAGACCTACTAAATCATCGAGGGGTTATAGTGGGCCTTTCCCATCACTTACTAAGTCCAAAGCATTCCTCATATAAAAGGGGAGAAATATAATCAACATCAAAATTCCTATTGAAAATATATTATATGATATGTTAATAATTTCCTCGATCATTAAACATAATCATAAACCATCCAGAGTAATATGGATAATGGTATCGAAAGAGTTAATCCTTATTCAAATCGATAATAAACCATCCAGATAAATAATAATGATGGTATCATTAAAAAATATTACCAATTTAGTATAAATAAAATAAAGTTTGTTGTCATTTATTAATATAAATACAATAAAATTTCATTAAAAACATTCTCATAGAGAATACCCTTTTCACTTTGAAATGCACTTTTAAAAACTAATAATTTACAACATAGTAGGAAAGAATTCGTTGAAAATTATATTGGAAAATTTTAAAGGAAAATTCAAATATTAGGGTGGTCATGTTAGTGGTAAATACTTTTATTTAGGAATAATTTAACAAAAAACATTCCTTTCAAACTTTTTTTAAAAGTCAAAAAGTACCTCGTTTAGAAAATGATAGGAGTGTTCCTTTTACAACATTTTTGAAAAAATATATCATGGTTAAAAAACGAATTAAAAAATCATAGATTAATATTAAAAACATTAATTAAAACATTTTTTTTGAAAACATGGGCATGAAATAAAAATATTCCCTACTAAAGAGGAAGTAAAGCCTTTTTTCCTAAAAACATATTTGGAATTTTCAGTATGTAAAATTAGAAAATGAAATAAAACCATATAGTTTTCAAACATAAACATAGGATAATAAAATTTATTAGGTTTAAGATATAGATATCATATAATTCCCTTATTATATACTTAAATAAAATTAATCTTGAATAATGATGAGATTGTGAAATAAACCCTTACTACTTTGGTATCTTCTCAATCATAATCCCTATGTAATAAATAGCCTTAGATTGATATTTATACCCCATAATTATAAATAGAATAATAATAAAATACATTCCTAGGTAGTATATACACCTCACAAAATAAATAACTTTTGAATATGGAAAATGTCTTGTGGAAGTAAAAGTTAAATGAGAAACCCTTACTGTTATGATAATCATTGGAATCATAAGCCCCATAAAATAATAACGTCAAATGAAACATTAAAAATTATTATAATAAGTAAAATAATGATATATCATTTCAAATGGTATATAAATTCACCATATAAAAGAATATATGTTCATAACATAACATATGCCCCATATATGACAATTTGAGAAGATAAACCCTTACCTCTGGTCTGATTTCCCTTGTACGTGTTCAAACCAAAAAAATAATAAATAAAGCTATATTATACATATATTAACGAACCATAATCATGTATATAATACTGAAAAGTTTTTATTTATAAATTTTTGTCACCCCATTATTAATAATGTTTATTAAAAACACTATCCCGGGTGCTAACTGCTTTGTTTTTCAATTTTGTTTTTGTTCTGTAGTTTTGGTCCTTGTGCTTTGATAATGGTTCCCTAATATATATAATTTTAAGAACAATAAGAATTTCATATATATTAACTATATATTTATTTATATTAAAAAAAATTTAGATAGGAAAATGAATTACACCATTCATGGAGATGGTAAGCCGTACATACGCGTGAACGTTGTTTCCATTTTTTTTAACAGATGGAATGAAAAATGGTAAATTGCATTTCAACTTTGAATAATAATTATTATATCATATATATCATATATATTAATTAAATATATCCTTATTTACAAACATTTCAATATAAAATGAAAAATTGTTGACATCTCTTTTTGGAGACGATAGTTCACACGTACGCATGAGTAACGTTATCATTTTCCAATAGATTGGAAGGTAATAAGGTAGATGTGGTAATATTATTGAGAATGTATGATTATTTCATAAATTTGTTATCTTTATATTAAATCCATTTGTGAGATCCAATTAGAGAAAATGAATTACATCTATTTGTGAGGTAGTAGTTCATTGGACATACAATCAACAATGTCATTTTCTATTTTATGGAAGAGGGGATGTAAATTAGTTATAAAATTAGAATAATAACATATAATAATATTTAATATTTTTTTTAAATTTAAAATATTTGGAAAATATTTTTGGGAGTTAGAGGAAGAAATAAGTGGCAGATACATAGCTAAGAGATATACCTCTTATTTAGAGAACCACTTTAGGTTTATACCTAAAGCCTTCATAGAATGGTTTTATGAAAACAATGGTACTCTATGTCATGGGTTTTGATTTATGAAAATGATTTTTGAGTTATTTTTTCAACCAAATGTCTTAGTAAGTGTGGAGAAGAGAGTAAAAGGGGTGTCATTTTATAAATATGGGGAATGACACACTAGGAATATTTGAAAGGAATAAAATAAACCCATGTTTTCTCATGAAAAAAGGATAAAAATTGATCATTATATAACCTTAGATGATATTACATTTAAAAATATTCATATAATGGTAATTTAACACGTTTTTAGGTCATTTTAATCCTTATCCTTTTAGTTTAACCCTCAGTAAACCCATTTTAATTTTAACCGTGAGAATTAATTTTTACTATTTTTACTATTAATTACAATAAAATTTTAATTTGTACCTGTTATATAATATTAATTATACTAATTAAAAATATTTATTCCATTTTAAAAATTAAATTAACAAAATTAGAAGAATTTAATTTAAAATTAAACCCTTACACATAATGAAAAAAATGGTTTTCTAATGAAATGGTTTTGACGAGTATAAAATGTTTTTGTATAAAAACTAGAACATATAAAAAACTAAAATGAAATAAATTGGATTAATAATAGTATATTCTAACTAATTTTACTTTTAAAATAATTTTAAAACAAAATTTAAACTTGGTAAAATATTAAAATAAAAATTTAGTTTTCAATAAAAATGGGTATTTTTTTTTACTATTCATCAAAAAATAATCTTTTCAAAAAATTATACTAAATGAAATATGAGTTAATTTTAAAATAATGATTTAAAAAATGAAGTTAATTTTTTCTAATAAAATTTTCAAAATTGGAAAAAATTAATTTTAAAATAGTCGTGCAAAAAAATGAAAAAAATCATTTTTTAGAAAAATACAGTTTTAAAGCATATAAATGGATTTATTTATATGTCATGCATAAAAATATTATATGAAATATAAAAAAAATTATTTAATATATAATATATAAATTTCATTAAAATAATTCACCAACAATGATTAATTTAATGTATTATGATAAAAACACACTGTGTGCATAAGAATTGTTTTTTAGAATAATATTTTGTTTACTTTAATTTTTTTATTTTTATTAAAACCAATTGATAACTAATAGAATTAATTCATAAATGTGTAAACCATTTTATTTTCATAATTTAGTTACAAATATTAATACTCTCTAATTAATTGTCTAGTTTATAACACTCATATTTAAATAATATATTTCATGGGTTATTTAAGTTTGGTGGTGCATGTCATATATGATATCGAACATAATATTCTTTTAAAATCTTGCGATGTTACAAGAGGACCTCTTATCTCCTAGTTTATTCAATTAAAACTAGGATACATTCATTATCTGGATCAATTATTCCATGAGATAATATAGTGTTGGCGATTTCATGGTTCATTTTAGACTTTATAAAATCTCACACTTCATTTTTATTGATGATATGATGGTCTTAATCAAGATAATGATGAATTAAATCATGGAATTGATGGTTACCCACAACTATAATGAGTAAAACATAAAAAAATAAGGATAATGTTTTAAAATTTCATTTTAAACTCTCTTCTAAGATTGGTTTATTTAGGAAAAATTTAATTCCACAATGGATTGGATTTTCAAAACACAACATCCTTGTGTTATATCTGGGTTCCCCCATAATTAATGGATGGATGAGGACTCATTTCTATGATAGACTGATCAATAGAATTTCAACTACATTGTGTAAATAGAGTAATTTCTTCTTATTCTTAAATAGTAATTTGGTTATGCTCAATAGTGTTCACTCTTCTATGTTGGTACACTTTTTTATGATCAGACTTCCCAAAGAGCTTATCAATAGGATTAAGAAGCTTCTTTAAATCATTATATTAAACTCTAATGGTGAGATTATATTTCACTAGGATAGGTAAACTTTATAAATCCTTTTCAATAGGCGGGATCAATATATTGTACCTATGAGTAACTATGAATGTCCGTCTAGACATACTGGTGTGGGACTATCTAGAAAATGTCTCTTTATAGGTACACTTAATTTAGAAGAAACATGGACACCCAGTTGACATGGTCAACCTAGGCTGGTCTAATTTCTCCTCCCTATGTAAAAACTTATTGGTTGCCATTCCTCTTCTGAATGATAATTTTAATTTGATTATATGATACAAAGGGGTTCTCTTCTAGGAAGAAAATTGGGCTAGAATGTTTCTCTAATTTCTCAGATGCCTTGCGCCAATTATTAATTTCAAGAATATGGTCTAGTTTATTGGTTATTCCAACGGGAATGTGTAATACAATGAATTAATATATCTTATCTATTTATGGTTAAAGGATAAGTATTTTATGATGACATTTTTTCCTAATTCAACATATCTATGTTTATTTAAGGCTAATGTAAACATTTTTTCTAATGGAAATCCTTTGTTGGGGCTTAACCACTCACACTTTAGGCATGAATTGGTTGAGAGGATAGTAGATCAGTCTCATATCACTCTATTGGTGTAATTATTCCATGTATTAGGGATCTTTTATAGAGTTAATATATTTTCATGAATCATTCATGAATCCAATTGTGGGATTGTTTTCCACAATGAAGCGATTTGATTGAAACCAGTCATTTATATAAAAGTTATTTATATTTCACAGGTTCTTGATATATCATTAAATGGTTAATTGATTATGATATGCCTAAATAAACACATATGGTAACTAAACAATTTATATCCATCCAAGTAGGTTATAGATTTTGTGGAGTTGGGATCGAGCCCATTAGAGGGGCTTCTTATATATATCCCAATACAGGAAATAAAAAACACTATGGTTTGATTCCACTTAATGGTTCATATAAGGCCCCAGCCTTAAACCTTACTTAATCTTGAGTTATTACAAGATTACACATTTAGGATATTTTCGGGTTTAGAGTTTTAGAGAATTAGATCATAAAACTTGCATTACTTTTCACATATAAACAAAGTGGTTACATAAAGATAGTATTCTTCATTCCCATCAATGGAAACACATTTAAAATAAAACATGGATTATTTCTTGACACATCCTTGACTCTATCATCTTATCATGTACCTTTCCCTTGACCTGTGAAAAACATTTCAAAAACTTGGGATGAGCATAAAACTCAGTATAGGTTATAAAAAAACATGGAAAGGAAACATGAGTTCATATATACATAAGAATGTAATCATACTTTACCCATAAAACATAGGCACTTTAACATACCTCATAAAATCACGAATAAATCATAGAAATCATAAGACATAAAGGTAACTTGAGGCATTCATAACATTCTTACGTAGGGAGTAACCCTCTTGGTTACGTTTTGAATACCCATCACAGTATATTCCCTAAAATCTCTTCGGAGAAACCTTAACGTTTCACTCCTTCGCGTTACCCAATGCATTGGAGAGCTATAACGGGCTCACCCGCCCTTAGTTTATCATGGAACCACCCGTCTTCATAATAATTCCCAAGAACCATAACATAATCATATCACATAAAACATGCATAAAGGAAACATAAAATATCCACATTTCAATCACGAGATATCAATACAACACATTGATATAAAAACATTATGAAAACCATTTTCAATACCAAAATAAAAGAAAAGAAAAACATGGTATTTATTTTTCTTTTAAAAAGAAGGTATGGCTTCTAGAGGAAGCCGAAACTCAAATAACGGTTACGACGGCGGAGAAGTCGTTGTCGTCGCATACGTACGACAAAAACATTCCCTTTTGTCATTTAGTAAATGCTTCGTATAAAAAAGATTCCTTTTGAATAAACGTAAAAGTCAAAGGGGTTTATACACCGTATAAAAGATAGTTGTGTATAAAATAAAATATGCCTCAATGAAAGGAGATTGAGACGAAGTCCCGTACCTCGTATCCGACTTGACCCGACCGTTCTTTAATCTCCTGAATAATAAACTTGAGTTAATCTCTACTTTCTTATGAATCTTTTTCAAGTTCATTATTCCTTTTATACCATGTTATGAACATCATGTAATCAGTTAAGTTAATAATGTTCATTTTGTCGGTATTTGGTTCTTAAGTCAAAAATAGACTTCTTACACTTGCATGTTGTTAATTTGGTCAAAGGTTCATTATATCCAGAATGGTATTCATGATGTAGATATCATATATGTCATATATATCCAGTACATACATGCATTTATAATATTACATCACATTTAGAGGTAAGAAATGAAATGCACTGTTCATGGAGACGGTAAGCCGTACGTACGCATGAACGCTACTTCCATTTCTATTTCATATTTTCTGGAATGGAATCATAATGACAGAAGAGTATATTATAATTCCAGTATAATAACATATATAATATCATTAACTTTATCCTTTACGCATCCCACATATGGTATTAACGAATCAAATCACTTTTAGGGGGCGGTAGTCCGCACTTCCTAAAATGAAGATATCGTGTTTTACCCATAATGGAAACCATAAAGGTATGCCCAAAATGAAAAAAACAGAAGCTTAAGAAAAACATAAACATATTATATATCATATATAAAAATAGTGACATCATAATGGCCACCTTTGAAGGTGTTAAATGAGTATTGAACAATCATCGTTTCGGGAGGCAGAATTTCGCCATCCACGGAAACCGTATGTTCTTTAACCATTTGATGTAGTTGTGTGAGAGTGTAGCTCAAATAAATATTATAACAACATCCTAGTATATTGATGATACTGGTGTTGTTACAAAAGAAGTAAATAAAAAGAGTTTAGGGGGTTGGAGAAGCAAAATAAAACAAATGAACATGAGAGAATGAATTACCTTTAAAAGTGTAACTCTTTTTGAGTTGAGCCTAAAGGCTTCCTTTTAAAGGATTCTGCCCAACGGGAATCCTCTAGGATGAGGAGAGGGATGTGGAGAGAGCAAATGGGCAGGGGTTGTCCGAGCCAAAGGCTTGAAGATTGTGTGAAATGAGGTAGAGGTGGGGGCCTTTTATAAGAGGAGAGGAGGGGCACTTTTGGAAAGTAAAGAAATATTACATTATTTGAAAATTTGTTTCGGTTTCAAAAGGTCACACATTGATATAATTCGTGGATAAGGTGATAAGGGTTCGAAATCAACTCATCCAATTGGTTTTGGCCATGTGTAGTTCATAGATTTTACATTATCATTCCATTTTATTTAAATCGTCAAATAATGATGTCATCACTGCATCATTATTATGTCATAAATAATTAAATTTATTTAATGTCTAAAAATTATAAAACAAATACTATGATATAGGAAATCTTTTTATCTTTGCAATGAATATTTATAATCAAAATTTGGACTTGTATAACCCCACTTAAAAATTGTTTTCGTAAAACATATTATGTTTGTGTCATTTTCACTTTAACATTAAATAAAAAGTAATTTATGACATTTCCCAACAAAAGTGGATCCATGGGGTCCCCAAGTTGACCCATGGCATGTCATGGTCGACCATGACACAACCAATGAGGTTGGGACATGTGTCTAGGTCATTTCATTTTATTAAAGTATTATTTATACCTTAAACTACCCTAATTACCACTAATCATGATTAAGAACTTAATAAGTTACTATTCACCAAAAAATTATTATAATCTCATTGAACCAAATTTTACTTCTTAATGACAACCATGTATGCCAGATTTTCAAAATTCAATACACATTAGTGGTAAACTTTCATTTAACTTAAAAATCAGTTTGCTTGATTATCACTTAGTGGTTTCACTATTCATCAAAAATTGAAGTTTTTCATAAAATTACCAAAAATTCACCCTAAGCTATATTTGATATTCCGAATTCAAAAATGAAGTCTATTTTAAAAAATTCAAAACATATAGGTCACATTAATTAAATTAATAATTAATTCCCGCTGCCAGAGCAAATAGCGTGTTTTTACAAAACAATAAGTATCAAAAGATTGACACCAGTTTAAGTCTAATTTCAAAGTGAAATTGACTCCAATGACCACCATTGGATTAAATGGTAAAAATATATTCATATTACACATTAATACCAATCCAAAAGATAATATAATCATATAAATAAATTAGATTAAAAAGCAGTTTTGATGTAAAATGCAGTATTTTTCACTATTCATTAAAAAATGAACCTTGTCAGAAAAATACCAAAAATTCACACAAAGTAAATTTTCATGTCCCAATAATAAAGAATAATTTTATTTTGACAAACATAGTTTATAAAATTTTCAAAATATAGATTCAAAAATGGTTTGCCATCAAAAGGCACTAAAATAATCTTTTAAGAATATTAGTGTATTCCATGCATAAGATTGTATTTATTCTCATTTTAAGCCTCTATAACACTATCTTAATCATTAATAGACATAGATAAAAATATCTATTATTCATTACTTACTTGGGATGTTACATCCTTCCCCCCTTTAGAAAACGGTGTCCCCGCAATTTATTTACTTATCGAATAAATGGGGGTACTTATCCCTCATTGCATTTTCAGATTCCCATGTTGCCTCTTCAATCATGTGGTTTTTCCACAAAACCTTTACCTAGTGAATCACTTTATTCCGTAACACTTGCTCCCTGTGGTCAAGAATCTGGACCGATTGTTCCTCATAAGATAGGTTCTCTTCCAGCTGAACTACCTCTCGGCTCAAAACATGAGATGGATCTGGCATATACTTTCTCAACATCGAAACGTGAAAAACATTGTGTACCTGAGATAAACTCGGAGGTAAAGCCACTCGGTATGCAACTGATCCAACTCTTTCCAGAATTTCATATGGTCCAATGAACCTTGGACTCAACTTTCCTTTCTTACCAAATCTCATCACACTTTTCCAAGGAGAAACCTTGAGAAAAACATGATCACCTACCTCGAAAGATAGATCCTTCCTCCAGTTATCCGCATAACTCTTCTACCTGCTCTGAGCTGTTCTCATGTGTTTCTGAATCAGATGAACTTTTTCTGCCATCTCTTCTACCAATTCTGGTCCCATCAACTTCCTTTCACCCACTTCATCCCAGAAAGCTGGAGTTCGACACCGCTTCCCATATAATGCCTAAAATGGTGCCATCTGTATACTAGAATGGAAACTGTTATTATATGAAAATTCAACCAAAGAAAGATGTTGGTCCCAACTTCCCTGATAATCCATAGAACAAGCTCGTATCATATCCTCCAATGTCTGAATTGTTCGTTCTGACTGCCCATCTGATTGAGGATGAAAAGCTGTACTAAAATTTAATTCAGTACCCAACGACTTCTGAAGGCCTTTCCAAAAGTTAGATGTAAACTCGAGATCACGATCCGATACAATGGAGAGAGGAACTCCATGTAACCTGACTATCTCTTTGAGATACAAACGGGAAAGTTGATCAAGAGAGAAAGTATCTCGTATAGCAAGGAAATGAGCAGATTTGGTCAAGCGATCAACAATAACCCAGATTGCATTATTACCTCGAGATTTCTTCGGTAATCCAACAACAAAGTCCATGGATATATTCTCCCATTTCCACTCTGGCACTGGTAAAGGCTGAAGCATCCCTTTCGGTAACTGCCGCTCTGCTTTAACCTGCTGACAAGTCAAACACTTCACAGTAAAATCAGCAATATCTCTTTTCATTCCATCCCACCAGTAATACTCCCGCAGATCTCTATACATCTTAGTACTACCAGGATGAACTGAAAACAGGGAACTATGAGCCTCACATAACAACTCATTCTTAAACTATGAATCACAAGGCACACATAACCTCTTCACAAACCTCAAAACACAAACACAAACTTATCCAAGAACTCATGGAAAATTTTATTCATAAGGTCCATGAATACAGCAGGTGCATTGGTTAACCCAAAAGGAATAACTACAAATTCATAATGGCCATATCTAGTACGGAACATAGTCTTCGGAACGTCTGCTTCTTTTACTTTCAACTGATAGTACCCCGACCTCAAGTCAATCTTCGAAAAATACTGAGCTCCCTGGAGCTGATACCACTTCATTCGATGGCCCAACATCTGCTGAAGTAGTTGCAAAGGATTTCACCACCCCTTTCTGCTTGTAGTCTAACTTCTTCCCATCACTCAAGCTCCTTTTCGGACACTCGTTTGCATAGTGACCCATCTCATTGCACTTATAACACTTCACTAACTGTAAATCAAATTTGTTCTTACCTTCAGCTTGATCCTTTTCAGTGCAATCACGAGCCTTATGTCCCATCTTACCACATCGCTAGCACTTTCCAGAATTCAGAAGACATTCCCCAGCATGCCTTTTTCCACATTTATCACAAACTGGAAACTTAGTTTTCTTACCATCAGACTTTTTTGAAGAATTCTTACCTTCCTCCTGCCACCTCGGTCTCTTCTTCTGCTGGTTGTTATAGAAAACTTGGTCATCGGAAAACTCCATTTCCACCTTCTCAACACATCGAACAAGCTTTTCATAACTTTTAAACTCACGAGAAGCTAATTCCCATCGATATTTTGGCTTTAATCCTGAGTAAAAACGATTTATTTTACTATCAAGGTCCCGGATAAAATTTGGAGCATACCTTGCCAATCGAGTGAACCTTTCTTCATAGGAAGCCACTGAGTCTTCCTCTTGCCTCAATTCCAAGAATTGATTTTCCATCCTAAGTCGAACAGCCTTAGGAAAATACTTCTCAAGAAACATACCTTTGAATTCATCCCAGTCAAGAGCATCAATCTCATCGGCGTCCCTGATATTTTTAACCATAGACCACCACTGATCTGCTTCACCTTCCAAACGGTAAATAGCAAGACTATCCTTTTGATTGTCTGAACACCCCATGACATCAAAAATCTTCTCCAGTGCTTTAATCCACCCTTCAGCTAGCACAGGGTCAGATGATCCTCTGAATGATGGTGGATGTTACCTCATGAAATGTTCCACCACTGACATGTTCCTCTGCGGTTGATCTGGCTAATCTCGTGCATGGATACCACCACCATTTATAGCCTGAGTTAACTGTGCCATCACTGCAACAAACTGTTCAGTTCCGATTCCGACCATCTCAGGTTGCTGATTTGGAAGGTTATCTTCCTCCTGATGTCGTCCCAACATAGCTGCTTTGTTTCCTCTGCGGAAAACCATTCTGAACACAGAAATATCTTAGGCGAAGCAACATGGTAATCTGTAAATGCTATATCATTTCAATCATATTATAATTTAACACTTTTCTAACTCCTAAAGTTGTCTAAACCGTCCTCTGATACCAACTATAAGGCCCCAGCCTTAAACCTTACTTAATCTTGAGTTATTACAAGATTACACATTTAGGATCTTTTCGGGTTTAGAGTTTTAGAGAATTAGATCATAAAACTTCCATTACTTTCCACATATAAACAAAGTGGTTACATAAAGATAGTATTCTTCATTCCCATCAATGGAAACACATTTAAAATAAAACATGGATTATTTCTTGACACATCCTTGACTCTATCATCTTATCATGTACCTTTCCCTTGACCTGTGAAAAACATTTCAAAAACTTGGGATGAGCATAAAACTCAGTATGGGTTATAAAAAAACATGGAAAGGAAACATGAGTTCATATATACATAAGAATGTAATCATACTTTACCCATAAAACATAGGCACTTTAACATACCTCATAAAATAACGAATAAATCATAGAAATCATAAGACATAAAGGTAACTTGAGGCATTCATAACATTCTTAGGTAGGGAGTAACCCTCTTGGTTACGTTTGGAATACCCATCACAGTATATTCCCTAAAATCTCTTCGGAGAAACCTTAACGTTTCACTCCTTCGCGTTACCCAATGCATTGGAGAGCTATAACGGGCTCACCCGCCCTTAGTTTATCACGGAACCACCCGTCTTCATAATAATGCCCAAGAACCATAACATAATCATATCACATAAAACATGCATAAAGGAAACATAAAATTTCCACATTTCAATCACGAGATATCAATACAACACATTGATATAAAAACATTATGAAAACCATTTTCAATACCAAAATAAAATAAAAGCAAAACATGGTATTTATTTTTCTTTTAAAAAGAAGGTATGGCTTGTAGAGGAAGCCGAAACTCAAATAACGGTTACAACGGCGGAGAAGTCGTTGTCGCCGCATACGTACGACAAAAACATTCCCTTTTGTCGTTTAGTAAACTCTTCGTATAAAAAAGATTCCTTTTGAATAAACGTAAAAGTCAAAGGGGTTTATACACCGTATAAAAGATAGTTGTGTATAAAATAAAATATGCCTCAATGAAAGGAGATTGAGACGAAGTCCCATACCTCGTATCCGACTTGACCCGACCATTCTTTAATCTCCTGAATAAAAAACTTGAGTTAATCTCTACTTTCTTATTAATCTTTTTCAAGTTCATTATTCCTTTTATACAATCTTATGAACATCATGTAATCAGTTAAGTTAATAATGTTCATTTTGTCGGTATTTGGTTCTTAAGTCAAAAATAGACTTCTTACACTTACATGTTGTTAATTTGGTCAAAGTTTCATTATATCCAGAATGGTATTCATGATGTAGATATCATATATGTCATATATATCCAGTACATACATGCATTTATAATATTACATCACATTTAGAGGTAAGAAATGAAATGCACCGTTCATGGAGACGGTAAGCCGTACGTACGCATGAACGCTACTTCCATTTCTATTTCATATTTTCTGGAATGGAATCATAATGATAGAAGAGTGTATTATAATTCCAGTATAATAACATATATAATATCATTAACTTTATCCTTTACACATCCCACATATGGTATTAACGAATCAAATCACTTTTAGGCGGCGGTAGTCCGCACTTCCTAAAATGAAGATATCGTGTTTTACCCATAATGGAAACTATAAAGGTATGCCCAAAAGGAAAAAAACAGAAGCTTAAGGAAAACATAAACATATTATATATCATATATAAAAATAGTGACATCATAATGGCCACCTTTGAAGGTGTTAAATGAGTATTGAACAATCATCGTTTCGGGAGGCAGAATTTCACCATCCACGGAAACCGTATGTTCTTTAACCATTTGATGTAGTTGTGTGAGAGTGTAGCTCAAATAAATATTATTACAACATCCTAGTATATTGATGATACTGGTGTTGTTACAAAAAAAGTAAATAAAAAGAGTTTAGGGGGTTGGAGAAGCAAAATAAAACAAATGAACATGAGAGAATGAATTACCTTTAAAAGTGTAACTCCTTTTGAGTTGAGCCTAAAGGCTTCCTTTGAAAGGTTTCTGCCCAAAGGGAATCCTCTAGGATTAGTATAGGGATGTGGAGAGAGCAAATGGGCAGGGGTTGGCCGAGCCAAAGGCTTGAAGAGTGTGTGAAATGAGGTAGAGGTGGGGGCCTTTTATAAGAGGAGAGGAGGGGCACTTTTGGAAAGTAAAGAAATATTAAATTATTTGAAAATTTGTTTCGGTTTAAAAAGGTCCCACATTGATATAATTCGTGGATAAGGTGATACGGGTTCGAAATACACTCATCCAATTGGTTTTTTCCATGTTTAGTTCATAGATTTTACATTATCATTCCATTTTATTTAAATCGTCAAATAATGATGTCATCACTACATCATTATTATGTCATAAATAATTAAATTTATTTAATGTATAAAAATTATAAAAAAACTACTATGATATAGTAAATCTTTTTAGCTTTCCAATTATTATTTATAATCAAAATTTGGACTTGTATAACCCCACTTAAAAATTGTTTTCGTAAAACATATTATGTTTGTGTCATTTTCACTTTAACATTAAATAAAAAGTAATTTATGTCATTTCCCAACAAAAGTGGATCCATGGGGTCCCCAAGATGACCCATGGCATGTAATGGTCTTCCATGACACAACCAATGAGGTTGGGACATGTTTCTAGGTCATTTAATTTTATTAAAGTATTATTTATACCTTAAACTACCCTAATTACCACTAATCGTGATTAAGAACTTAATAAGTTACTATTCACCAAAAAATTATTATAATCTCATTGAACCACATTTTACTTCTTAATGACAACCATGTATGTCGGATTTTCAAAATTCAATACACATTAGTGGTAAACTTTCATTTAACTGAAAAATCAGTTTGCTTGATTATCACTTAGTGGTTTCACTATTCATCAAAAATTGAAGTTTTTCAGAAAATTACCAAAAATTCACCCTAAGCTATATTTGATATTCCGAATTCAAAAATGAAGTCTATTTTACAAAATTCAAAACATATAGGTCACATTAATTAATTTAATAATTAATTCCCGCTGCCAGAGCAAATAGCGTGTTTTTACAAAACAATAAGTATCAAAAGATTGACACCAGTTTAAGTCTAATTTCAAAGTGAAATTGACTCCAATGACCACCATTGGATTAAATGGTAAAAATATATTCATATTACACATTAAGACCAATTCAAAAGATAATCTAATCATATAAATAAATTAGATTAAAAAGCAGTTTTGATGTAAAATGCAGTATTTTTCACTATTCATTAAAAAATGAACCTTGTCAGAAAAATACCAAAAATTCACACAAAGTAAATTTTGATGTCCCAATCATAAAGAATAATTTTATTTTGACAAACATAGTTTATAAAATTGTCAAAATATAGATTCAAAAATGGTTTGCCATCAAAAGGCACTAAAACAATCTTTTAAGAATATTAGTGTATTCCATGCATAAGATTGTATTTATTCTCATTTTAAGCCTCTATAACACTGTCTTAATCATTAATAGACATAGATAAAAATATATATTATTCATTACTTACTTGGGATGTTACAGTTCATGTCAAACCATTTAAGGTAATGTGATAAAGACCAAGTAGGTTCCTTCAAAAATAATTTATTCATGAACAATTGAAGTAACTTTCAAGTTCATCAATCTATGACCCATGACGTACTGGGATTCAATCACAATGTAACACCTTGATAATTAAATATATAATTCCCCTTTAAATAATACTACATTAAAGAGATCAAGTTACATGAAACACTTAACTAAAATGATTCAAGTCATTTTACAATAAAACTTTAGTAAAAATAAATATAGTGATCAATTATGATACTTAAATTCTATTATTTTTAAAAAATTTAAATTTAATGAATAAAAAATCTATAATTAATTTGATATAATTAAAATCATTCAATGTTAAAAGGGTTATTTTTCAAAGAATTATTTTTCATGTGTTGTCTGTTTTAATAAATTTATCACTTTTAAAGTAATTGGATGTTTTAATTAATAAATTAACACTCAATTAATTATAAATTTATATGAAATAATATTATGAGAACATGAAGTTTAAAATGGTCATTTTTCTATAAAAGAAAATTTTCATTTTATTTTATATTTTCAACTAAAATAAAAATTTATGAATATTATAAATTTAATTTCATTAAATTAACATCATTTTTGTATTAAAAATGTCATAATTTTATTAGGGTGAAAATTTTGGATATTTTGAAAATAGTTTGTTTTTCTATTGAATATTGAAAATACTAATTTTAAAAATATTAATACATTTATGATATTATCATTCTATAATAATGACATGAAATTTATTTAAAAAAATATCGACAAATATACATTTAATAGTTGATATAATAAATTTAAAAATATAGTATTTAACTAAGAAATCTATTTTTAGCATTTTGGAAATCTATGTAATGTTTTATTAAAATTAAAACTATTTTTATTCATCTATTTTAATTATTTATTCACAAGGTTCCATTATTATTATTTTATTTATATTCAAATAATTTCACTTTTATTAAAAATAATACAATTAATTCCATGGGAATTAACATTATACACACTTTTAGTACATATATTTTTATTCTTAGAATGTGTATTTTTTAAAAAATGGTTTTCATTTCAGTTTGAAAAAAATATATTAAAATTAATCTTTACAACTTATAGAAATTGAATATTTCAAAATGGATTCCATATTTTAGATCATAATGTTATAATTTGTTAATGATTTCATTTTCATTTTTTTCATAGTAAATAGTTACTATGGTAACAATTAGTCTCTATGGTAAAGGTTGAAAGGGTCAACGAGGGGGATAAACTAAGATATAGTTCCTAAAATATCTCTAAAAATTTATAAATGTTACTATTTGAGTTAATTTCAAAATTAAATTATCTTATATTTTAAATTTAACTAAATTTGAGCCACTTTCCATGAGAAATATGTTTATTATAGTTTAGAGTTATTAATAATTACAAAGGTGGCACTCCCCTCACAATTAAAAGGACACCTCTGATCCTCACATCTTCATTCACTAAATATTAATTTAGATTAAAAATATCTTCCAATATACCCTAAAAACTCCTTATCCCTAACCTATAATTTTTTTATTCCTAAAATACCTATCCAAGAATCTCCAAGGTGTAAGCCAAAAGAAGATATCCCAAGTGGAGGTGTAAGACTTAACAGAATTATTTCAAGATTTTTTTCTTATAACTCCTTAAATTATATTTTTACCATAATAATATAGTTGAATAATAATATTTAATATAATTTTATGACATTATGTTGATAAAAAATCTATTTTTTACCTTCTTTTTCATTTAATGGTAAATGAAAACAAATCTTATGCATGCATACAAACTACAGTCTCCATAAAGATATATATTTCATTTTTCATCACCACCTCAGAATAAAATTTATAATGATGGAGTTAATGAATATTTATGATATATTTGAAATAATTATGATTTTATAAATATAATATATTATGAAAAAATTTACCCTCTCATATGTTGGAAAATGGAAACATCATTTGTACATATAAGTGGAACACCGCCTCCACAAATCAATGCAATTCATTGTTCATCATAGGATCACTAGGTTATTAATAAGGCTAAATTTACTGAATAAATATAATATTTTTTATATTATTGTGAATCTATAAGGGTAAACCATTGAATAAATAATTTTTTCGATCCATTAAAGAAATGAACATGTCTCTCTTGTGTACGTGCAACTTATCACCTCTATGAATAATGTATATCATTTTCTATAACCTAAATACATAGATGGTTTGAAAATTTTATTTAATGTATAAATAATATATATATATATATATATATATATATATGCAATTATTAAAATTTTGATGGTGATGAAATGATGATAAAGTTTCAAGGGATAATACTGTCGAATTATAACACGAAAGAGAAACAGAATAGTTAACAACTGAATAATTGATTTTAACAATGAATTATGAGTAAATGGGTTGAAATAATTTATGAATAGAAGATATCTAGAAAGATATATATAAATAAAAATCTAATATTGATTAATAATAAATATAAATTTACTATACAAGAAGTTGAAACACATCTGACAAATTGGGAATCCAAGGCTTGGGTTTCTTATCTCAAACTTCCTCCTTTGAAAATTACTGTGAATTACACACCTATCTATATTATATGTTGTATATTTTTCTATTTAAAATATTATATCATGATACATTATTCAATCATGTTAATTAATTTTCCATTTCATGTTCTACATTTCAATAGGTTTTGATTCAAGTGTTATAAAATCCTTAAGGGGGCTTGTTCTCAGTTTTCATTCTTCGACATATGTTTCATGTTGTACATCATGATTTATTTAATATAGTGTAATAATTAACCCATGAATATATTTTTAAATAATTTTTTATTTACTTTATTTTATTTATATAAATATATCATGTTATATCTATTGATGTCTTTTGATTTTATATTTACCAAAATATAAAGGTTTGTTTTACAATCTCGATTTTTATTCGGGATTGTTTATGTGTAAATTTTAATTGGAGTATTATGTGATCTTTATCTCTTAAACCCTTATATTTTACTTTCATATAGTTAATTATTGGGGTTTAATGTATTATTTCCATTTTCCTCTATTTGGTACTCTAATCAAGTGAAAGGTTTTTATAATAAAATATGGCCTATTTTTTATTTTTTTAGTTGAGATTTTTTCCCATGTGAATATTTATTATTTTACATCAAGAATATTATTTTAAATACCTAAATTATTTCGTATCATAAATATATATTAAAATTTACCTTCTATTTAAATTTTTTGAAAGGAATATTTTCATTTTTTGATATGGTTCAATTTTTAATCTATAAAATTTTGAAAATGGTGTTTTTTATTGTTTATCACCTGACCATAATTTTCCACCATCATCAACATTATTAATTATAAATATTAAATTCTATGTTTACATGGTTTCTCAAAGAAAATATTAATCCCATTATTCTAAGAATTTCTAATTTTTAATTATTGCCAAAATAAAAAGGATTTTATTTTCTCAAAATCACTGAAAATGAGGTTTCATTTTATCTCTCACTCTATATTTTATTACATAAACATTGTTTATCTTTGAGATTAAATCTTCTTAAATTATTTTACCAATAATTTTTAAAAATTAACTTTTAAACCTTTGGAAAATATTTTTTGAAGTTATTTATAATGTTTTTTAACATGTTTCAAATGGTTTAGGAAAGATCGTTTTATTATTTGGCTTCTATTTTTCTCTCTATTTCCCAAAAGAAATATCTTTATTAAAATTAATTAATATAGGATGAATTTATTTTTTTATATATCATTGTTATATTATAAATCATTCATAGTGTTTACTTAATCATAATATCATTATACTATATTGTTTGAATACCCCATCACACATAAATAAGATTGGAGGGTGTTCATCAAGACTTTTTTTCTAGTTATTGACTATGGAAAATATTGACAATCTGTATAATTTTTAATTATATATGGATGATTATTAACTACTAGGATAATTTTATATAATCAATAGAAGTATTGTAATTTCATATAATTGATTAAATATGGATACTTATCGATTTATGAGGCATATTGTTGTGTATTATTTTGATTATTCATTATATGAGGAATGCACTAGACATGTGGATGTTATAATTTCCCAATCGAATCATCAGGTCTAGATAGTGTGTCACATGACATTGTGTGTTTCTCCCCACATACATGAAGTTAGAGACTAGCAGTGGGAGTATGTAAAGTGTCTTGGACAAACAATTCCCTTGGTAACAATAGCCATGCACCATAATCAAAATAATGTATAACTAACATCCCAAAACAACACAGAAAAAACTAAATGAATATCATCATGCTATGATAAATAGAATCTAGGCCATAAAATATAAACAAAAATACCCCCAATTTGGTTGGTCAAACAATTTATGGAAACCAAGAAAATAACTAAACACTACAATAATGGTTAAGAGTCCATCTTGGCATTTCTCATGTCCTCTAAGATCCACATACTTAGCTCCCCGATATAGGTCCCTTTCCCTTGGTTCTATCCCTAACCATGAAAATATTTTTCACATCAAGATACCTATATAGGGTTGAGTATAAAATAGGAGTAAATCACCAATGTTTCCATAATATAAAGTTCACTTGTTTTTAAATGTGATTTTCATGAGAGGGAGTAAATTCAAAAGAAAAAACCAAGCATATGTCGGGTGCTCATGAATGTACCAGAATTCCATGATCCCTCACATTACTTACTTAATCTTCATTCCAGAAGAAATATATCATATTACATAATATTTCAAATTAGGATACAAATACTACACTTGTCTCAGATCAAGTCTCATAGCCCATCAAGCCCTAGTCTAAGCCCCAAGGTCATTGGACCCCTAGATCAACCTTGGTTTATGCCACAAGGTCATTGTTACCCATCCATTATTGGGCCAGTCCATATGATTTTCATACCCCATATTCTTCCATGGGTTATTAAATCAAGAAATTGTATTACATGCTCTATCATTAATTAATCTACAAGGTCATCATACTCTCTCCTTATCTTTAGATCTCATTGTCGTCATTGATACCATACCACACCAACACATGCTTCGCCTCTAGGGGATAACCAATTATTGATTAATCAAATATCACCTTGATACATGATAAAATATTCCAATTTAGAATAATTCATAAACATGAGGGTATATCATGTAAGGAAAAATCATAACACATAATACACAGATCTCACAGGCCACACACGCACACCATATACAAAATAAAAATACACTATATTTTACCAAGGTTCTCATGGATTTGAATGAATGCACACAAATTAAAATAATACTAATAAAAGTAACTCATGTTCTATATTTGTTAAGGACTTACTACCATAGGTGTGTCGATGTTAATCTTCATGAGTCATCATTGAACCACACATGCACAACAACCATCCCTAAAAGCAATCCCAATTCATCAAAACTAGGGTTATAGGCAAAATATTCATGAACAAGAATGTATCACAGGACTAGAGGTAGATAAAATTACCCAATGAGATTTTCTAACAATGGTAGATAAAAATTCACTCAATGAAGGAAAGAAAATTACCTAGATCTGATGTCAAATCATCAACCAAAAAATAATTTCCCATTGGATCAAGATGAAAACCTTATATCTTTCAAAAATAGATTATATTTTTGATTCATCTCAAGTGAAGGAAAATATTTAGGAAAGAATAGATGAAACATACCATTTGGGATCCAACAGATCAATCCACGAAGAAGGAGAGAGCCAATTCTATCAAATGAGAGCTCTTGGGTAAGTTTTGTATGAATAAGGTTGGAACCTAGGGAGAGGGATATAACACTTTGAGATTTTAAAAGTTTAACATCATATTTCATAGATTATATGATACAAAACACCATGATTATAAATAATATAACACCCATAGAATTCAAAATTTATTTATTTTTAAATAAATTCAATCCCTTTGATATCTTGCAATGCATTCCACACTAGGCTTGAATAAAATGTGACACTATTAAAATATTATTATGTAAACATAGTCATTGTAACATTTAAGTTAAGATATAGGGTATGAATAATAATAAAAACATTGTGAAGATTATATTATTTTATACATGTTTAAAATAAATTCAATTTTTATCTATATATTACAATTAAAATAAGAACCACTTTAATGAGAAAGTATTTTTTCTAAAAAACAATATTTTTCTAAATGGTGGATTCATCAAGCTTTCCTCGCATAATTTGAAATCAATTTTTACTAATTTTAAAAAAATTATTTGAAAAAATAAAATTCATTTTTTAAGCATATCAACATTATCCTTGACTGATTTTTTTTTGAATTTTCTAAAAATATGTATTTTTTGATGAATAGTGAAAAAAACTTATTTTCATTGAAAACATCCTTTTAATTTGAATTATTTACAAATTTAAATTATATTTTAAATTGGTTTTAATGTAAAATTAGATAAAATAATTTAAAATTTAACGAATTTTGGTTATTTTAATCAATTTCATTTTAAATTATGATATTAAAACATTATATATTTATGAAAATTTTCTCTTTGGAAAACATAACTTTTTCACATCTTTGGTTTAATTTTAAATTTAATTCTTTTACTTATGTGAATTTAATTAATAAAAATGGATTCCATATTTCTAGTCATAATAATTTATATTATTTAATATGTTCAACATAATTTTTTACCATAATTAATCATGAAAATAGTAAAAACTAATTATCATGGTTGAGTTAAGAATGGGATTACCATAGAGGTTGAACTAGAAGATAAGGGTTATAAAAGACCTAAAAACTTTCAATCACCCATTCTATGGAAATAATTAAACACTATATCTATAATTTTTAATAATGGCCCATGTTTTATATTTATTAATTAGAAAAAACATGGGTATCACTTTATGTTTTCATAAATTACATGTGTTCTATCCCCCCACATAAAAAAGGACACCCTTATCCTCCCTTATTAACATATAAAAAAACATTGGTTCATAAAATACCTACTCAAATATTTTCATTAATTATCTCAATACATCTAGGACTCCTTATTTTTATTAATAATCCATTTTAATAATTCTTTATCTGTAAATATAAAATGGGTCTCAGAAGAAGAGGTAAAATTCTTAAACATATGTATTTTTTATTCTTCCAACAACATCAAAACATATTTAAATATAACAACATAATAACACTTGTATATAATTTATAATTATATTTTGTTATTTTAATGTCATAAACCATATCCATATCCACTTTTGTCAAATGGGAAATAAAATCATCGATCGTGTGTACAGTGGACTACCATCCTACAAATCGATGTAATACATTTTCCATCGCCACCTTTCACAGATGAATATAATGATGTATTTACCTTATTTATTTGATTTTTATGAAATTATTATAATTCTTTAATTATCATATTACATAGACCTTCTTACTTTCTATTCCATGGGCAATATGATAATGTTAGTCGTGTGTACAGCAGACTACTACCCTGTGAGGCGATGTGATTCTTTTTCCCTTACACTCTACAAAAAGAGTAGTAAGGTTAATATTAATGAAATTTTTTTCTATTTATTACCTAGAAATAATTATGGAAATATAATATCACATCTAACTTCTTACCTTCCAGTCTGTTGGAAGATAGTAACGTTGTCTATTTATATGTGTGGACTACCGCCTCCACATAGCGATGTGAAATGTTTTTTCATTTAATATTTATATGGAAGGAAATATGGATTTATTTGATTAATATAAATGATAAATATGAAATAAATAATGATTCTATCCAGATTAATGAATATTTATATTCCTTTTGTTTCATCTGTCGAAGAAAATGGAAATAATATTCTTGCGTACATATGGCCTACTATCTCCCTGAACGCTGTAATCCATTTTATTTCTATAAAATTAATAAATTAAGATAATACATATATAATAGAATAGATATTTTATTTATATAATTTTTAACATTCTTGATAACATTTAACTATAATTGAATTAAAAGGACTAAAATTACTAAAATAAATAATATGTGAAAAATGAAACAATTTTCACCCAAAACATTGATTTTAAAAAATAATTATCAACAAAAAGTTGGTAAAATACTATAATTAAATCATACATGGTATTAAATATATGATTATATTTATATAATATATTTAAAATGAACCTATTTTTATTATACATGAGGGTTGGACACATATGAGGGAATTCGAAACATAGGTAAGGGTTTTTCGTCTCATTTTTACTTATGTGAGACATGCACAATATTCATTAATTATTTCTTTGTGTGGTGTATATAATTAACCTCCAATATGACATGTCATCAATATATTTATATTTAAGGTATTTAATGTTTCAAGTCACAATAATTTTATTTATGAGGCATATGTTTCATAAGTTACCAAAGTTGTAAGTGTTTATTTTACAATCTCATCATTATTTAGGATTATTTTTGTTTAATTCTCCCTTTAGGGAATTATTTGATATTTATTTCTAAAAAATATCTATTTTAAACTCCATTGGTTATTCATGAAATTTATCAAGTAATAGTAACATTTTTCCACTATTTGGTACTTAAGATTTTTGAGAAATATTTTTAATAACATCCAACTTTATTACTCTTTTCAGTCAAATATCATATTTCATCAAAATCCATTTTTTCTAAAACAAATTCAAATATGTTTTTAAAATTTTACAAATTATTTATTAATGAAATTTTTACCCATTTTGAATTTAAAAAAACAACTGAAGGAGTATTCATGTCATTTTTCAAACAAGGCCTATTTGGATTTTACCAAAAATGTGAAAGGAATCTTTGTTTTAAATTTTACATCATGAATGGAATTTTCCAGAATCATGATCACTCGATGTTTTAAATGTTATTTTACAAGTTATAATATTTTATTTTCAAATAAAATTATCTTAAAAATATTTTTTATCTTTTTTTTAAATATTTTCAAATTAAAAATGATATTCTCCCCAAAAATGTTTTTAATGTCATCACCCCTTTATTTTACTTATGATCCACCAAGGATATATTGAATTGATATTATCCTTATTCTTTATTTGGATGGTTTATGATAAGTTTTACTGAAGATGTAAAACATTATTACCATTGTTCATATTACCCCGGTTAAATTATAATTATGTTTATTTGATGAAGAAAAGTATTAACAATTCATATGTTAGTTTTTCAATGTGAATGTTTATGTTTTTTAGGTTTCACACATTTTATATGAGGAATGAATTAGATTTTGTAAGTGATGGGTGGGGACCAGTTATAGATATCCCCTCGATGCATCGATAGGTCTCATGAGACAAATCAGTTGGCCAAATAAGATGGGTTCATACACACTGATTTAAAATATCTTGTCAAAGGTATTTATAGTTTCAAATGTCTATAAGTATTCATTACCTCATTATGATATTAGTTATTTATGTCCATGAGATTATTTTATTAGTTAGAATATCCCTAGATAATTTTTAATCTCATGTAATTATTTATATGGGTTTATTTGATCATCATTTATTTCTACCATATTATGCTGAGTTTATTAACTAAATGACATGTGAATCAGTCATTTACCTTTCTATACTGATTATTCGTATTTATTCATGTAGATTATGTTGTATTCTTACTCTTACTAAGATTCAAAACTCACTATTTTCTTATTTTTTATTTTCCCCAAGATTCTAAGAAGTGTGTTGTGGTTAATATGAAGGTATTAACTAAGGGGAATAATGGAGTTCTCAAATAAAATACTTTGTGAATTTTTTATTTTAAAATGTAACTTGAATTTCATGTACATATATAGTTTACCAAGACTACTAATCTATCCCGTCCTTCAGGATGTCATAGCATGTATCTAGTTAAAATTTAATAAATTAGAAGACAGATTTAGGTGATAAGAGTATGGTTCATTACAAGGGTTATCAAATTGTAAAGTTAGAGAAATACTATGAAAGATACCTTAATTATTGGGTCGTCTAGGTTCTACTTGATAATTGGTCGGCCTTACCAACTAGATTTAGGCTTTACTAGTTGGAGGTTTGTTTCTAACTAGCTATATAGTTTCTCTAAGCATATTCATAGGCTACTTCCTCTATCATATAATATACAGTGGAACCCAAGGGAACCTTAGGAACCTCTATCACCACTTGTAGGTAGAAGTCTACCAACTAGCAGATGTCACCCTAGAAACTCCAAAGATACTGGTCGGTGCCATAACATATTCATCCTCCAATTTTTAGACCGCAAACACCTCTAAGATGCCTTAAAATCTCAAAAACACAACCATGATATGCTGAAATCTAAACTCAATGTACCTTGTAGTTTTGAAGATGTTACAAATATCCTCCTCTAATAACTTCTCGTCCTCAAGTAGTGTCTCTAGTGGTATTTTTCAAAGAAAATTACTTATTTCACTCAAAAATATGATAAATTCTCCCATTAATCCTCTTGAATTAATATATGCTACCATAGAACATGGATAAGTGGTTTTCTCTTCTACCTTTACACTTTATTACTCCACTCCACTATTTTTATCGACTTCTCCACAAATGATGAATTTGGTTCCAACTCAATATCCTCATTAATAATTAGATGCATAGGATCGAGCTCAAACTACTGAATCTCAGACACATTGAACACATTATGAATACCTTTATGTTATGGAGGATCATCCAATTAGTATCCCACTATTCTTAAATATTCAATGGTTTCAAATAGTCTTATAAACCATATTTCTAGCATCCCTTTCTTCTCAAAATCATTGATACCCCAACCAAGGTGTTACCCTTAAGAAAACCATGCAACCCATCACAAACTATAATATATTTTCTTCTATTTTTCTTTTGATCTCATCCAATACATATTAGTAACCAACCACTTATAAATAAACTGGTCCTAATTAGAGTTCTCTTGCACTATACTCAGTCCAATAATTGATTCATCACTTACCTGGTGCCAACACAGTGTTGAATTACATGTCCAACCATAATGAACCTCAAATGGTGCTATAAGAATAAATTATTGGTATATATTACAATATAAACACTCATTTAAGACCATATGATCATCACATAATCCACTAAAAATCTAGGAACCACGACTGAATCATATCTTCCAAAATATTGACCATCCACTCAGACTTCACATCAATCTACTGCTAATACTCCATTATTATCTTAAACATGGTCACCGACACGTTTTTGAATCCTTTCCACAAATATGATGTAAAATGTGCATATCTCTCTAGAATAATGCTTGAAAGAACATCATGTAGTTATATAATATCTCAAACATAGATATTTCTTAACTCATCGACTCAATGAGTGTCCTGAATTTTCATGAACTGTACCACTTTGTTCAACCAATAACCCACAACCCACAATATATATCAGCCTCTCAGGGTCATGGGAAACCCCATAACAATTCTATCATCATATCATCTCACTTCCATACATGTAGGAGAATATATTGACGAAAACCAACTTATTATTGATGATCATACTTAACTATCATACAGGTAAGATAATGAGATACAAAAATGGTGATATACCTCTTCATACCTAGACACTAGAATAATCATATGATATCATGATATATATTTTTTAATCTAGGGTGTATCTTCAACTTTCATGAATGATATCCCCTATTTAGTTCTTACCTCATGTAAGTAACAAATAAAACTCTCCCCTAAACATAGATCATGTCATATCCATCAAATGACTATCCTAGAATTGGACCATTCCCTGTCAACTATTCTTCATCACTAAGCACTCAAAATCTTACTCTAGTCTTGAATTCTCCCAATCCAAAAATAAAGACATGGAAACTAAGGGGAAGATTTCATTACCCCTTGATACTTAGATACATCTATAAATCATTCAACTTACATGATTATCAGTCACTATTCTTCCTCTGAAGGTCAATCTCCAAGATACAATGTTTTTCATCGAAGATCATCTGCAATAACATCACCCTTTACTGGAACATAATCCATCTCAATGTCAAATTTATACTGATACTCAACCTAATGCATCATCCAGAGATTTATGTCCCATTGAGAGAAGATATACCACAATATCATGTAGTCCGTATATATGAAAAATATCTCACTGAAAATATATTTTCACCAACACTTTAGGTTATGGATTGATACCAACAACTCAAATTAATGAAAAGGGTAGTTCTACTCACGAGGATACCACTGATGAGAACCATAAAAAATTTCCTAATCTCTATGCATTAAACATTCTCTTAACCCAACACCTAAGTCATTCCAACAAACTATACATCCAATTCCAAGATTATATAATATCAAATTTGGAGATGCTGTAAAAATTTTCGTCATCTCTATGATGGTCTCCTCTCATTGGTTTATCCACTCAAAATTTACCATTTCATGATAAGTTCGATCACGGGTGACTCCAAATAGGATAAATCCTAGTTTAAAAACCTATAATACCCATCCAATCCAAGTAAACACTAGATCTTGAACACATTTTATGGTGGTTCCAAATACATAACTTCCTCTATATTATCCGGTTCAATAAAAATCTCTGATTCAAAAATAACATACCTATGGAAGAACAACTCTTAGATCCAAAAGTGGCACTTTAAAATATTTTCATAAAACCGAAGCACTCAAAGTGTACTCATTAAGATCTCAATGTGTTTATTATTCATATATAGGTTCCAAAAGTATATTAGGATATATAAATGGAAACAAAAACAAAAGGGTTATGTTATAGATTTAACATACTATTCATGATATCCATAAACACTGTTTGAGCATTAGATAATGAAAAATGAATGAAAAGGTAGTCATATAGTTTATACCATCTTCATAAAACTATCATTAGTATATCCTCTTCTCTATATTGAAGTTGGTGGTATCATAATTTCATTTCAATATTTGAAAAACACCAGGATCACCTCAACTAATAAAAAAAATAATTAATCCTAGAAAATGGATACCTATACATCACCATGACCTGAATTAAGTTTCTATACTCAACTCATAGTTTAATTCTTCCATCATCCTTCTTAGAAAAAAAACCAGACTACCCCAAGAAAAAGATCAGGGTATGATAATCCATTCACCTCTAAATCTCTAGACATTAGTTGAGTTCCTTAATCCCATTTAGTGCCATATGATATGGAGGAGTCAATATATTATATGATTCTAGAATGATTTTTGACTCAAGAATAAATTATTATATCCGGAAAAAGTCTTCAAAAATCATCTGGAAATACATTCGGGTAATGGTCCACCACTTAAGGATAATAATAGGGATCTACTACCTAATCTACTACAAGAAACATTCATTCTACCTTCACTAAAATATATCTAAATAAAATCAACTCTAGTCCCATTATTCCTACTCCAACCTCCCATTAACTAATCAAAATAAACTTATCCCCCTTAGGAATGATAAAGGATAATCATCTCCTGTAGCAGACGATGTGTGACTGATAACTGTCCAATGAGTCCATTCCAAAAATCAAATTCAACCTAGTCATTTATAAGATCATAAAATTCCATAAATTTCACTCCATATATCATTGTAGACGGTCTACCTTCTTCCCCAATTGTGTATCAAGAGAATTAAATTTTGATGATAACATAACATTTAAGTCTAACTCTGTGATGAATTGAGTAGAAATAAAATAATGGAAAGGTGTTATATCAAACATAGAAGTAGAAATAATAACGGTAATTATAACCATATTTCTAACTATTGATGGTCCCTCTACACCATTAGTCAGAATCTATTACAGGGAATACACCTGTCCAATGTAGATCCCATGACTCTTTCATTGCGAATATTTGTTTACCTTATTCACCACCCCCTTTAGGACATGGGTATAATGCTAAGATCCCATTTTAGTCACATTATTCATAGATCATTCCTATAAAGAAAACCTGTAGGAAAATTTTTAGTATTTCCCTCAAACATGAACACTATAGATACCCTATATTTCCCAAAAAATGTCCCTTGTTCTAAAATTTTTGAAATTTATTTTATAGTGTCTTCTATATCCACAGTTGAAGCACAAGGTAACACCTCCTTCCCTAGAGGTAACTAAATGAGGAATTCTCTTCTCCAAATTCACACTACCACTCTTCCACACCTCCTTAGCCTTCCTCTTCCAACTATAGGAAAAGGTTCCCACTAAATCTATAGGGATCCTTCTCTTTAGTGAACTAATTCATGAAAGAATAACTGTTTCATTTTCATCCTCCATACCCTTATTGATAATCAAGGCCTTGCGTAGAACCTTATAATACATCATCAGGTCAAAAATCATGTTCTAATTAATCATCTCTATCCAGAAGATGATATAGATATTTTGGTCCTCCTATGATTTAATCCTATCCAATAGAGGTTTGAAGAGAAAAAACATTGCGAAATGATAATAATAGGAATATTCTGACATATTCCCCTACTGAATCTAAATAAACTTTTGAGATCGATCCAAATTTAGTGTATTTCTGAAACAAAATCATCAAAGAAGTGATTCTTGAAGGTATACTATGTTACACCCTCATGTTCTCTGACCTTTTTTCATAATACCCCCACAATCCATTCATGGATACCTAATTTTTGAAAACATCCAACTTAACATGTCGATCCTCTGAAGTCTTCACTATATCAAATATTCCCTTGATATTATTGATCCAATACTCATCAAAATTGGGTAAATCAGTACGCTAGAAGTATGGTTTATATTGATGTTGTAAATCCAAACCATAATGGACCATGATCCTTTAACCTGTTACAAATTTAACATACACTATCTTAAATATTCAATTCTAATGCAGTTCCACTACCTAAACCACTAGAGTGTCTCTTGGAGCATACTCAGTTTCACCATTATATAAATTTTTAGGCACTATAGGATCTAAATCCCTTGAAGGAGCATCTTGAACCACTTCCATAGATGGTCCTACAAGATAACATCATGGAGGAAAAAATCTAAAAGTCCAAACAAATGCTTAGAATAACCTTAAATGTCTTAAAGGAATAGAACACTCAAGAAATTATAGGCACAAACAAAAGATCATTATAGGGAGACTCATCCTAAGAAGAAACACATTTCTATAAGTCACAACCCCATTAGTACAACATAGGGCCTAACCGAAGTCTCCAATACCTATACCTTAGTCACATTCATATACATATTAAAAAATATAACATGCTTAGTTCAATTAAATACAATTTCATTACAAATCTATTACAAAAGAAAAAACACATATTACTAATGACATTTAACCAATTTAATTAATATATAAGAACATAAATAATATGCATGTCATGTGATATGTACCTAGTCAATATGCATGAAAAAACCCAAATATAGAAAAATATAACAACACAATAGTACTTTAGATCAATATTAAACTGTAACAGTATAATGATGAAAAACAATCCCTCTTCCCTGGTTACTCAAAGGTCCACTACACGGTGTTGTCCAGGCACTAGAATATTACCTTACATGAGTTTCAACCATTATATGTACATTATATCAATACCTAAACATAGTTAAGAAGGAAATAAAGAAAAAACTCCTCTGATATAAATTTATGACCCCTTGACTTTATTACTAGGTCTGACTAGTGTGTCACATAACCTCATGAACATCCCCCATACAAAATAGGATGCCAAAAAGTGATGAGGGTTTGTAAAGTGTTGTAGGGAGACTATACCATTGATAATAATATTATTATATCAAAATCACAATAAAGAAGAAATATCAATCCCAGAACCACACAATATAAACTAAAATAATATCATCATGTTATGATAAATGGAATCATATTCATATTATATAAACTGAAATACCCCCAATGTGGTAAGTCAATGAATGTATGATTAATAAGGAAATAAATAAACACTAAAATAATATTCTAGATTCTATCTCGGTATTGCCTTCATCATCTAAAATCCATTTTCTTATCTCCCCAATGTAGGTCCCTTGACCTTAGCTATATCCCAGACCACAAAATCTACATGTGCATCAAGATTCCCATACAAGGTATGATTATAACCTAGCAGGACACCACCAATGCATATTTAACATAAATATCACATGTTTATAAAGGTGTCTTTCATGATAGAGATTAAATTCACAAACAAAACAACCAATCATATATCGAGTACTCATACTTTTACCAAAGTAATATTAGCCCGTGTCATGGAAACAGATAACGAATCATGTATTAAAGAAAACACATGTCTCGGATAAAGGCCCATATCTAATCAATCCCATGCTAATTCTATAAGGTTATCACATCCCTAGTTATCAATGTTTTATGAAATAAGTTCTCTATTCCGTTACATCAACTATGATGGGAAAAGGCTATTATCACCATACATTGTACCAGGAATGGCCACAAGTTTGTCATACCCTATTCTCTATCTTGGTTCCAAACACAAGGCCACTGTACCATTTCCTTATCTCCAAGACCCATTTTCATCAAAAACAACATGTCACACCATCACATTCTCCCCATCTAGAGTCTATTCAATCCATAATGATTCACCAGTCACCTTGATACTAGATATAAACCTCCACATTCCAACATTAACACACAATAGGGTGTAGCACAGAAGGGCATAACCATTGCATATAATCCATAGGTTTCACTATCCATATAAGAAAACCATTTGATACACACCATCATAATATATTACTAAAATATTCTTACAACTATGCACACATGAACATAGATTCGAATCATGCCAATCAACTTTATACAAAGGCCCTATGTAGTAAGAACTGCCTACCTCAAGTTCACCAATGTGAATTTCCAAGAACCATCAAAAAAACATCCCTACACACTAACAATGCCTACCACAAATCCTAATTCATCAAAATTTATATTCTAAAATCAACATTCAAGAATAATAATGTAATATTTGTCTGGAGGTAGATAAACTTACACAATAAGATTTACCACAAACCATAGATCTAGATCCATTTAAGAAGTGGATGAAAATTACCTAGATCCAACGTCCATATATAAATCAACCAAGAATTACCCACTATATCATTATTAAACCCACATATTTATCAAACATAGCTTAGATCTACGATATATCTCAATATAAGGAAATGGTTCATGTTATAATGGATAAAACATGCCACTTATGAGCCAACATATCGATCTAAGAATGAAACACTAATGATAGAGGAATGTGAAATCCAATTCAATTAAAAGAGATTTAAAAAGGATATTTTTTGTGAATAATGGTTGAACCTAGGGATAGGGATATCAAATAGGTTTTTTTGAGAAAATAAAAAAATCACCCTTAATGATCGGATCATCTAGGAACTATCGGCTAGTCGGTGAGCCAGTGACTCCATTATATGGTCAGTGGTTTCTAGATGGATACACTATGGAACCCAAGGGGTTACCAAGGCACTACCATTACCATAAACTAGTTTTTGGAACAACCAAAACACCAAATCTTCAAGTTAGTTCCAAAACTATTATGAATTTTATTTACGACCCCCAAACACCGCTTACATAACTCAATTTCTCAAGTATTCATCTAATATATGGTGAAAAATAAACATTAAATACATTTTACTTTTTAGGATGTTACATAAGTGATGGAAGGGGCCCATTATATCCCCTTGATACATCACTAAGTCTCATAATAGAAATTAGGTTGGGTATTTTATGTATGCATTATTATTTGTGTATAACGACTTGGTTGAGAGTCTTTGGTGATTTGTAATATTTTTTTTAAGAGGCCCTTATGGTAAGATTTTAAGGTATGAAATTATGAAATCCATCATTATAAAATCATTTATTATTTTTCATGTGATTACCTATAATAATATTATACATGGATGAATTTCATGGTCAAGAAATTTATTAAATGGGGTTTTTAATAATTATCCACTCTACCATATTGTTTATGCCTTATGTATTAATAATAGATTTTATAGTATTTTTTCCCATAATAAGATTTTTATTCCTCCATTTATTATATTTCTGTTTCCCCAAGTTGGGAAGAAGAGTAATACATATGATATATCTATAAGGGTATCATATTTGTACAATTTTTTGGGCGATGTTAAAGGATTATTAAGGAATAATTAATTTATTTATTGTGAAAAAAATTCCATTGAGTGAGAAAGATTTGTTTTTTGTTAATTAATTATTTTCCTAAATATCTAAAGTTATGAACCAAAATAGTTATTGGGTATGAAACTGGATTAATAATCTCTTTGATATTGTAATTATAAATGGTCAAAATTGGGTCACTTGAGTTCATATCAAAACTAGTACATAAATATTATCTTTTTAGTACCAGATCTAGGTATATGGGTCTGGGCTAATATAGCAGGTATGAGAGCATGGTTTATGTAAATTAATAGGTTAGCATGTTATTAAATTATTATAATTTAAAATATTTCTAAATGTTAAAATATTAATATGGTGGTTTGGGATTAAATGTTAAAAGTGTTCCATCTCAAAGGTTAATATGTTATTGAGAAATATAGATATTTTTGGTTGAATAGAAATAGTTGAATATAAGATGATGTTGTTAAGGATATCTTCTTATTTATCCTCCTAATTACATGGTATATTTTTATTTTATTTGATATAATTACACTGACCATGTTATGTTTTAGTAAATGGTTGGAACTAGCAGTAACCAAGTTAACAATGGATGTGAATGAATATGTGGTGGTTTCTAGGAGAGGAACCAAATATGATAGAATATGGAGTGAAAACTCATGTGGTTATACCTATCCACCTCCCTCAAGTTATATTTAACAACCTAGAACTGGGTGAGTTTTTTAACACCAAAAATAAGAGAAAACGGAATTTCATGGAAGTTTATGTGATAAATACCATGAATTTAAAAAGATTCAACTTCATACATGTTAATAATATGGGAATAATTAACTGAGGAAATGTCTCAAGGTAATAAGAAGAAGTTAAATATGTGTCAAAAGAGTGCAATAACAAATAAATTTATGGGAAAAAAATTAAGAGTTTAATTAACACAATGGAGGGAAATATATTTATTCTTAGGATATCAATTGAATGTTCTAAATTTGGGGAGTTTTAAGATTCTGAATAAAAATTACTTTGGCGGAAATACCATTAAGGTGGTCAATAATAACATAAAAATAAATTTTTTTCAAGTTTATATGTTAAAGATGGAGAAAATATGTAAAAAATATAAAAGGTATGCACTATCTTATTTTTTTTCTTATGTATAATGTAGGAAACATGATTATATTTAGATTAATAAATATTAGTAAATTATTCATATTTTTTATAAGAATTAAGAATTAATGAATAAGATAGAAAATCTTGGTTAGATTTTTATAATGGAATTTAAATGATTTAATTATCTACATATTTATTTTCAAGAGTAATGATATAGTGATATTTAATTAAGGATTTATAATATTTTATAATGATCATATGTTCAAAAGTATTAATACCATTTTGAGGTATTATTACACTGTAATCAATGGTTATTAAATATATTTTGAGAGATGGTTGTTTGGTTTTAAGAAAAATTCATGATTGAATTATAGATATACGTTTGGAATAGTATAATCCTTAATGTTTAAGTAATTATAGTTAATTGGTAAAATGGTTATTATATTTTTGGTAATAGATATTTTATTTTATAGATGAACACATGACTAAAATTGATTTAGTGATTAGGAGGTTGAAGTTATTTTGGAAGAATTTTATTATATTTTTGGGAATAATATCGAATTTAAGATGAATGGGAAATTATTATCTAATATTGAATTTCATTTCAGAGTTGTTAATATTAACTTAGAAATGAATATTGAGATAAATTTTATAAGTAAATAAATTTTTTTTCATTATTGTTATTTAAGATATTTTGGGAAAACATTTGTATATTTTATAGAATGTATTATTAGGTTATATAATTTTTGGTATGTAGATTTATGAGTGGTTAATATTATTTTTATATAAATGTTATATTGATTTAGACAAATATGTGATCAGATCTTTCTAATTTCTTGGTTTTTAACTTGGTCGGGAATATTTTGAATATTTTTAATGTTACATTTCAATTGAACATTTGGTGTTACTATTGAGGTTTTGGAGATTAATGTATCATTTATTCATATTAATTTATATTCACATTTAATTTAGGTATTACCTTTTCTTGTTCTCATTATTTTTTGTTTTTTGTAAATTTATAGAGACTAGTAGAATAACATCCAATCCTTTTTTGGATACTATGATCCATTAAAAGTTAATTTTAGTTCATCAAGAATGAAAAATTCATTACGAAATTCATCATTTCAAATATGAGACTAAGTATAGGTATAAAACTACTTTAAAAACAAAGAATACAATTATTATTATAGAAGGGATAGAGATCAAGTTAGTATATTTTATCATTTTTTTATATCTTGATTGTAAAATAAATCCTCAATTCATGAAACAAAAATATAAATCTATCACATCTTATGTGTAAAATAGTGCTCACTTATCAAGTTATTCTTTTTGGAAACTTAGTATTTGTTTTATAATTGTAAATACAATGTTTTAGAAATATTTAATTAATAAATTAAATGTTTATTAGTAGTAGAAATGGAATTAATTTTCTACACCTATCATTATACCTATGTCAAGATATATTCATTTCGGTAAAAATATAGAAAAAATTTTAGGATATAATTTATTTAAGTAGGGTAATGTAACACCATAAGATTTAAATGTGTAATTATACTTTAAATAATAATGTGTTTAATAACATACCTTACAAAAAATGATGAACTAAAATGATTAATGAGATATTAAAATAATTTTTTTTTAAAAATAATCATATTTATCAATTATGATACTTAAATTTTATGATTTTTTTGGATAAACAAATTTAATGACTAGAAAAAAATTAATGTGATATAGTTAAAATCATTCAATGTTAACAAAGGTGTATTTTTCAAAGAATTGTTTTTAAAGTGTTTTTTAGTTTTATAAACTGATAAATTGAAAAGTTCTTAAATCTATTAAATAATAAATAAACACTCAATTAACTAAATATTTAAATGAAATAACATTATGAACACTTGAAGTTTAGAATGACCATTTTTTTAATAAAAGGTGTGTTTATTTATATTTTTAATTTTAATTTAAAATATAAAATTATGAAATCTTTGAAATATTATTTCATGATATGAAATTAATTTTTTGATTCAAAATATAAAATATATCTTAGGGTGATTATTTTTAAAATATTTTATTTATTTACGAATTGTGAAAAATACTAATTTTACAAATACTATAACTTATATTACATTATCATGTTATAATATTGGTTTGAATGTTTATAAAACATTTTTATAGACCATTATATATGTAATAAGTAATATAATTTATTTAAAAATATAATTTTGAACTTTAAATCTATATTATACATTTTTTAAATCTAATTTTTTTATTCAAATAAAAACTATTTCTTTTATTATATTCTAAAAAAATATCCACAAGGTTCCTTTTAGTTTTTGTTTTTTTTAGGTAAATTAATTTATATTTTATTAAAAATAGTCTAATTAATTCAATATTATGGATCATCATGTTCTAATTTTATAATTTGGTCAATTTAATTCTTAGTCATAATGAATAGTTACCATTTGTCACTATTGTAAAGGTTAAAATTGTTAACGATGGGGTTAAACTAAGAGATAAAGATTAAAATATATCTCAAACTTATATAAATGTAATTTTTTGTGTATTGTAATTTTATTTTATCCTTTATTCTAAATTTCACTAAATTAGATCCTCTTTTTAATGTAAATGCACTAATTATATTTTAAAGTTTTTAATATTTATAAATGTGTCACTCCCCTCACTTATAAAAGGACACATCATCTCCTCACATATGAAACCACCCAAAGATCCCATATATCAACCAATATCTACTAAAATTAACTCCAAACACCTTTATAAATGTCTTAAATTTTATTTTCTTACCAAAATACCCATCCATGAATCCCTAAGGTTTAATCCAAACAAAGATATCCAAGGAGGAGGTATAAGTATTAACTGAATTATTTCAAGATTTTTTCTATTTATATCTCCTTAAAATATATTCCAATCATCCTAATATATGGAAATTAGTATCTTTAATAAAATAATTTTTTTAAAAACCCTATGTTGTGCCTCCTTTCTATCTAATTGTAAATGAAAATATTGCTCATGCATACGCATCTCCATGAATTGATGTAATTTTTTTTCATCGCCTCACTTGGATTTTTAAAAATATGGAATTGAGGAATATATATATATATATATATTAAATAATAATAGTTTTATAAATACGATATATTATCTACCTTATTACACTCACATATGTTCGAAAATGAAAACATCGCTCGAGGGAATATGCGTAAACCATCTCCACAAATCGATGTAATTAATGTTTCATCACAACCTTGCATGGATGGTCATAAGGATGAATTTGATGAATAAATAAAATATTTTTTATTTTATTATTAATTTTAAGGTTAAAACTTTATATTATTTATAATTTTCATCCGTTATAAAAATAAAAATGTCACTTGTGTGTATGTGTGGACTACCGCATTCATAAATGACATATCTCATTTTTCATAACCATATTATATGTATTTTTATAAAAATTAATTTAATGTTTTAATATGATACATATATATATATTAATTTATTAAAATTATATAGGTAATTAAAGCACGATCATGGTTCAAGGACAAAAACCTCCAAAACAAAACATACATGAGAAACGGAATAGATGACACATAAATAATTGATTTTAACATGGAATTATGAGTAAATGGTAGAAAAAAGTTATTAATAAATTTTATATAGAAATATATATATATATATATATATATGGATTTCATATAGCTGAATCATAAAAATAAATTTATTATACAAGAGGATGAAATGCATTCAACCAAGCAGAAATCCAAGGTAAGGGTTTATCATATCAAGAATCTTCTTTTGATACATACTTTGAATCATATAGTGTATATGATACCCTTTTGAAATATTATATCATGATCCAATTTTTAATATTGGTAATTAATATTCCACTTCATGTTCTCTCTTTCCATAGGTTTTGATTCAGGTCTTATAAAATCTATAAGGATTTTTTGTCTAAATTTTGATTCTTTGATACATGTTTCTTATTGTTTGTCATGATTTATATTAAGTGGTGTAATCAATTTTACTTGAATACATATAGGAATAATATTTTATTTAGTTAATGGTATTTTCATTATAATATAATTTTTTAATTTTTATTTCTTTTTTTTAGAGTTGAAAAATCACAAGGGTTTATTTTACAATCTCATTTTTTATTCATGACAATTTATATTTAAATTTCTATTGGGAGAAGTATGTTCAATTTATAAGTTAAAACACATATATTTACTTTTAATATGGTTATTTATAGTGGTTCCATTTATTCTTTATATTTTTCCTCCCTTTGGTACTTAAATCCACTAAAACCTTTCTTCTAAGAATAGTCGACCTAATTTCACCTGTTTGGTCATAATTTTTTTTCATGTCCATATTCATTATTTTGATTCAAGAATATTATTTTCAATAACTCAATTATTTCTTATGGTTATTTTTTCTAACTTAAACATTCTTTTCCAAAATAATAAAATTAATATTTTCATTATTTTTCATACCAGTCATTTTTTATAGTTTTTTTAAAATGTAAAAAGGGTGTTTTTTATATTTTATCACTTTTAAAAAAATTACCATAATTATAAAAAAATTTAATAATTATCCATATTAACTTATATTCTCCCATTATTTTTCCAATAAAAATCATAAACCCATTATTCTAGTAATTTTTCAAGTTCAAAGGTCACCAAAATGAAGGCGATATTATTTTCTCATAATCATTGAAAATAGGGTTTAATTTTATCTTGCACTCTAAATTTTATTAAATAAGAATAGTTTTTTTTCAATCATTAAATGTTGTAAATTAATTTAAAAATTATTATTTAAAATTATTTTGAAACCTTTTAAAAAGTATTTTTTAAGTAATTTATAATTTTTTTGTACTAAAAATTACAAAAAGTTTTAAGAAATTTATTATAATAGATTTTCATCGATTTTTCTATCTAATTCCTAAATTAATTATAATTAATGTAATGATATATCTTTTTATGAAGTAATTTTATTCTATATTTTGGATATATCCTACATAATTTCTAATGTTGACTTAACTACACACTCATTAATCTATACTTTATGAAAAACCAGTTATACATAAATCAAATTATTAGGTTTTCATCAAGAATGATAATTCTTTCATTGATTGGGGATAATATTGATATTCAGTATACATATTAGATCTATTAATATGATTATTGACTGATAAGGATGTTTGATTTTTTTTCTATGTAAATATATTCACTTCATATACTTAATTTAATATAGATATTTATTGATTGATAAGTCATATTGATTATGTATTGTGTTGATTATTCAATATATATGAAATTCTTTGGATATGTGTAAGTGATTGGAGGGACCCCTTTATGAATCATTAGATATCATTAGACAAACAAGATTTCGTATTTTTTATATGGATAACCTATTTATGTATGATGTCATGGTTTAGAGGAATTTATGGTTTGCAAGATGTATTTATTAAGAGGCTTTGAAGTTAAGATTTAAATTTATTGAATTATTTATTAAATCATTATGAAATTATTTATTATCATCCAGGTGATTACTACATTCATATTATTCATGGATGAATCTCATTTTCAAGTCATCAATAAAATGTGATATGTATTGATTACTAATCTTCCATATTGTTTATGCCTTATTTATTCACCATAGATTTTATTGTACACATTCCATTACTGAGAATTTAATCTCATATATTATTATGTATCTATTTCCACAGGTTATAAAGAAGTGAAATATGCCTGATATATCTAGAATATTATTTTTTATGGGGGATTTTTTAGGATATGGTGAAGGAATATTATAGAAAAATAAAATTTGGGTATGGTGGGGAAATTTATATGGGGTGAGAAAGATATGGATTTTATTATATAATGATTTTATTAACTCTCTAAATATATAAACCTAAAAAATGTATTTTGTGTGTAAGTAACTCAGTCATTTATTTGATTTTATTATTATAAAAGGTAAAAATTTTGTCACTTGAGATAGTATCGAAACCAGTATGTAATGATTATGTTTTTTCACCAAATTCGGGATTATAGGTTTTAGATATTACACTTATATAGGTGTCCTATGTATCATGGATCATATAAATAAAAACCCATATAGTTTTGGTTTCACAGTTTATATTTATATTAAAATAAAATACCATACAATTTAAAGTCAAACTGTGAATATTACTAGCTGAAAGGTTCAAGGAAAATGTTGAGGTGGGGATTACACATTATTGGACCTTTATTTATCTTCCTATTTTTTGGTAACTAATTTGGATAGAGGGTATTATTTCTCATAGGGAATATAGAGAATTGATAAATTATTACTCATAGGATATATGGTAACTTAATACATGATGACTCAAAGGTAATATGTCCCTTTGAAATGGGGTGACTCAAAAGGGATATGTTCCTTTGATATGTTAAGACTCACTGATAAATATGACACTTTAAGATGGGTTGGGCCTTGAACATCGGAATCACTTTATAGATATTCTTTTCAAGGAATATATCCCCCCAATGAATGATATCTCACATGTAATATGGCCCTTTTAGATATGATTTTATTATAGGGAATATTTCCCTCTCTGATATGATGATGTTTACGGAATATGGATTGTTGAGGAGGGATTTCATGGATGATATGGCCACATGAGGAAGATTTTTGTCTTATGCATGGGTTCTCCTTAAAATCACCAACTTTATTCCAATTTATGGTTGATTATAATGATTATATGACACACGAGGGATTTGAACCCATGATAAGTAGTTTCGGGTAAAACATAGGGTTCTCTTCCTCTATTTGGAAACAACATGTGTGGATGTTTCCCAAAGGTACATCACCAATTATATGACAATTTATATCTCTACGTATAATTTAATGGACACAAGGGGTGTAAAAATAAATACTTGGTGTCCAAGATAATAATCATGAACCAAGAGGGGTTTTCACCAATATCCTCATGACAGGGACACTCATTATCATGGGAATATGTGATTCTTATTACCTTGAGGGTTCTGTTATTATGGGATGAAAACCTAATAGGTGTGTACTATCAATAGAATGTATTATCAAAAATATGAAAGATATTATTCCATGTATGATCATGCATTTCAGGAGGTAATGGTGGAGGTCTTGGTGAGTAGGTTACTAGGTAAGTGAACTAGGAAAAAATGGTACCCCCACTGGAAATATGGGCATAAGGGGTTCCCATTGATGGGGACCTAGGTTATTTTTACCCCTAGAAGGATACTTGGTAAACCTAGAACACTAGTGAAGGTTTGTGAGAGAATATTGAGCCCTATTATAAGTTAAGGTGAAGTTGTAGAGACCCGAAGCTTGACGTACATAGATATTATATTACTTTTGCGGAATACTTAATACATAACAAAAATAGACACACAAGGACTGTAATAGTTTAGTGTCTTTGGAAACTTGGAACGTAATCTTCTAATCGTGGTGAAAGATCTTCAACATCTCCCATAAAGATATTCCACTTTTTTTTCCTTACCTAAAACCTTTCTTTTAATCTTGGGGGAAAATAAAACATAAAAAGGGTGAGTTCAAATGCTCAGTAAGGGTAAGCATGGATAAAATAAAAAATACCATATACATTTGAACTTAAAAACATGAACATAATGTTTAAACATCAAAATATTGAGCAAAGACATAAATCGTGGAAGTACATAAGGGATAGATCAAAAGGAAACATAAATCATGATAAAATATCATGGGAATAAAAAATGTAATTGTGGCATCCATTAAGCACATGTAATGATCTCTATAGTAGCCAAGGCATTACTGCGAAGACCATCTTAGTGGACAAAGTCCCTTTCTGAATCAAGTTCACTCCTCGTTCCAGTCCTGTAATACTGAACGAGATTAACTTACTATTCCATCCATGTCTATCTAATGAGATATAAATCTTTACCCAATGCATTGTAGGGATATATAGGTCTCACCCATCTCATAATGAAATCATTCTTACTTGTGCCACAAAATAAACATATATCATTCATAATAACTCAACGAATAAAATGTGTTTCATAAACATCATCCCATCATCACATAATCCATATAAAATAACTGAATATCATTTCATAATATGAAAAGTGAAACCATGTAAATCATAGACACATGATACTTGAAACATACACATATGAAATTATGTCATCTTAGATGTAAAATGATTTTGATAAAACACTTGAAATGAATTCTTGAGAAAAATATCCTTTCTTCTTCAAAATCAATTTCTTTTCACAAAATGTCATGTAATTTTAAAATAAAAAGATTTCGTTGAAAATAGTTATGAAATATTTTGGAGGAAGCTTCATGAAAATTAGGCTTTATAAAACCTTAGAAATCCTTTCATGCCGTATATGTTAAAAAAACATTTTTCTCGTACTTTTGTCAGAAAAGTCAAAAATTACCTTATAGGGTAAATAAACGAAAGATTCCTTCCATACCATGGGGTAAAAGTTAAAATGGGTAAAAGTGACTTTAAACATACATGAATACACTTTTATAAAACATGGACATGGATGATAGCAATAACCCAAGTAAATACTTACGAATAAGAAATCTCGGATAAAAATGGGATTTACAAAATTATTCATTACCTTAGATATGATTTGCTTCATATGTGTCCGAAACTCCTGTATAAGGATTTAAATAATGTTATTTACCTATTACAGAATCATATTCATTGTTATGATGTCATATATGGTTCACTTATGACTTTATATTACCCGTTCTTTTGTAAATTCCATGTTAAAGAGCGTTTTGGGTAAAATCGTTTCATTTGTCGTCCGTGTTTTGACTTGTAATTATTCATATGATTACTTAGATCATGATTACATAATTCTAGAATATAAAACATGATTAATATATAATATATATTAATAATATACATATATATAATAGATCGATAAAAGGAAATAAATACACCGTTCATGGAGACGATAGGTCGTACGTACGCATGAACGTTGTTTTCGTTTCCTCATTGAATGGAATGGAATTAATTGGATGATATACACATATATATATATACATAAATCCAGTATCATTATTATGTCATATATTTCATTATTACTTATAATATATAATTTATAATAATTTATGAATGGTTAATCATTGAGAATGAATCTCATTGCGTCATGGAGACGGTATTCCGTAGGTACGCACGAGCGATGATATCGTTCCCATGATCGTGGAATTTTATTGGAGTGTATGTATACTATTACAAAATCAATATCACTTAACAATAATCATATATAGTTATTATTTACACCATTATACCCATCCAAGTAAGGTGGTGGTGGAAAATAGATTACACCACAGCGTGGAGACGGTATTCCGTACGTACGCATGCGTGGTGATTTCGTTTTACGTAGGATGGATAGATGGTGAAATAGGGTTGTTTCATACTTATAATGACATATCAGTGTATTATTGACACTGATGTTATTACTTCATAATGAAACAACCTAAGAAGAAGAAGTGAAAGAAGAAATAAAGTTGAAAGAATCGGTAACGGACATTGCCTCTTCTTTGAAGCGCCTCTTTGAGACCCCCTCTTAGGGCACTAAAATTGGTCTTTGAAGAAAACCAGGACCTCTAGGATGCTTCTAGGGAAGTGTAGAAGCTAATTTGGCAGGGTTTTCCGAGCATTAAGGATCAAAGTGGTGTGAGGAAGAGAGGGAGGAGGTGCCCTTTTATAAGGGAGGAGAGGGGCACCATTGGAATTCTTAAAAATATTAATTTATAATAAATCTAAACCCACTTAAAAACCTCCAAAAAATGACTCATATCCGAATATTAGATGATATAGGGTTGTAATCTCATCAACCAATCAAATTTAGACATGTTAGGAATTTATTTTAAAAATTATCAACTTGATTTATCCTTATTTAATCAATTTAATTTTATTTGTGGTAATAACATTTTAAATTTTAAATTATAACAAATAATTACATATTTGTTGTGAATTGTCCATAATTGGATACTTTATAAAATTTTCTACCATATAAATTGAAATTTATAATTTTTAAATATTTTTTGTGATTTTTAAATAATTTTATAATATATTATTTTTTTAAAATAACAATAGTGTGAATTTTGACACTATTCATTTATTTGAATTTAAATAAAATATATACAGAAGATATGTTCGAAATAAAAGCTTTAATAGATTCATAAAAGGTCATATGTATCTTGAAAATTAGTGGATCACATTAAATAGTTCATATAATATTTATTTTATTATTTTTAAAACCATTTATATGGTTTATCTCTTAATAAAATAATTACTACAACAGTTTTTGTATAATTTTTTAATATACTTATTTGTTGAATAAAAATTAAAAATAAAATACTATGATGAATATAAATCTATTACCTTTCACAATAATACTTTTACTCTAATTTATCATCTTAAAATCACAATATTTAAATTATTATATTTATTAAATTACGAAGGTGACAACTTTGGTATCATTTAAAATAAAATAATATAATTGTCATAATGGCCTTAATAAGGATACAAATGGTCAACAATTCGTCCATTGGATGATTAGGTTTTATATATACACTAATAATAAGTTTTTTGCAGATTTTTGGGCCTTTTGATATGTATTACCATTTCAATAAAAACTATATTATTGATTTTTCAATAAATAAATAATCTCTCCATCATTAATGTATAAGATAATAAGGTAATTAAATAACTCTTAAAATTTACAAATAAATTACCATGACAAATAAAAATATTTTATCTTTCAAATGAGTATTTATAACTGAATTTATATTCTGTATAAACTTATATTAAAAATACTTTAGTTATTAAAGTTGAGTGAGACATATTTCACTTTCCTTTAAATAAAATAAACTAAAGGTCTTAATAACCTCCAAGTGGGTTCTAATGGATTCCATTTCGACCCAAATATGACTTAAGACAAATTATAATCATACAATTGTATTAATACAAGTATTAGGATAATTTTATAATATTATATTTACTCTTAATTACCCAATTTACCTTTTACTTTGGTAAATAAAATTTACCGTTGTTACTATTCATAAAGCCTAAAAATAAAAAGTAGTATATTAATATAATTTGGACCCACTGATTACAAATATGGAATCCATTTTTTCCAAATTTAATACATAGAAGTTGCAGATATTAAATTAAAATTAATCCTGTTGTCGAAAGAAAACAGGTTTTTGTTTAAAACATTGCAAAAGATTGAATTTATTTAACCTACAAATTCAATGTAAAATCAAGGATAATGACATAAATTATATTAAATGGTTAAAATATATTCTATTTATACTTTAAAACCATTAAATATTATAATTTAACTATATAAATTATTACGATGAAAAAAGTTGTTTTTAATTAAAATATAGCGTGTTTTTACTATTCATTAAAATATGAAAGTTATCAGAAAAATATGAAAACTTTATCCAATGTAAAATTTTATATCCTGATTAAAAATTATAATTTTATTTTGTGAAATTGAAATTATAAACATGTCAAAAACTAGATTTAAAGTGGGTGCGCCATCAAAAGGCAGCAAAACTGTATTTTTTTTAAAAAAACTTATTTTACCTGAAAAAATTTATTTTGTTCTTATACCGTGTTCTATAAAATGATTAAGATGAAATAATAATGTTATAACATTCAAAATTTAGTTAATACTATTCATAACGGCTAGTTCATAATAATATTATAATAATATATCGTTGTTTAGTGAAACCCGGTTTTGCGTACAACACATGCTATCGAGGAAGGTCACGATAGCGTGTAATGAAAGCGAAGTCAGGGTTGTGTGTAGTGAAAGACTCCTTTGTTGTTCCGTATAACAGAATACAACCATATTTCATTTATTCACTAAATATATATATATATATACACTCAAATTTGCATAGAATAACTTCTATCAAATGAACTTGAAATTGTGTATAACATGATCCAAGAATTGTGTTGCGTATACTGCAAGCTAATACGGTGTTGCGTATAGCACAATATAATCTTGGTGGAGCATACAACACAAGACATTAAATAAATTAAAAATAATACTTCTCATAAAATCTTGGGTTGTTAGATTCTACCCCCCTTAAAATGAATTTCACCCGCGAAATTCATCGGGATTATAAATCGTTTACTATTTATAGAATCCCACATCGTAAAAAGGAATACTAAAACTTAATTTTAAAAACTAAAGTATGAAATATAACGATTACCCAAAGTAACTCATCACTGGATTTCCATATAAGAGAACATAGGTGAAAATATGGATATGGAAGAAAAATCTAACCATCAAGTTCTGATGGTGAGTGGTAGAGGACATGGCTATGAAAAATCCATCAATCAAAAAGCCATAGATTTATGATGATCTAAGGTACCATCTAATTCATCAGATATAATGGCACTAGGACAACATTTTTGGTTTTCAAGATCATTTCCCTAAAGTTGATGAAATTGGAATTAGAATAAATACTTTCGTGATTTTGGTACAGTCTCACCGTTAGTCGTTCTTTGGAAAATTTCCACTTCATATATTAAAGAAATGAAGTTGAATTTGTCATTCGTGAAGTGTTAGCAGATCATGAGATAGAATGATGGGTCATTCTATCTGTCTCAAAAAAAGGTTATAAAAGTTATCAAAAATACATAAGTCCATCTATAGTGAGATTAATCATATATGGTTCCTAAAATGGACTTATACTTCGTATATCATACTGATTAATATAATAAAACTAGTTTCTACTAAACAGGGACTTCCTATAGGCCAGTAGGCGATAAATTCCAGTCGCACTTCAGTTGTGGGTTCGATTCCCACAGCCTTGTCCGACGCGATGGGCTGTCGCCCATCCTGCAGGTTGTCCTTTTTCTAAAACTACATTACTACAACATCCCATCAATAATATCGAAAAAAGTTCTATCCTTAAACAATACTAACATATTTCCAACATAATCCATTTCAATCTTTATCTAAAATACTTCGGTCCTATATAGAAAACGATTACTTGAAATGTCATCAACCAACCATAATTTATCCCCCATATATCTTGTTGGTCACATTCTAATCATGTGAATACCTTAATCCAGTATTCTCTTGAAAAATGAATACCCATTAATCCTTAGTTAAAACATGAATGTTGTCAAAAGATAACTCTTTCTACATTCCAAAATCCAAAAATTCTATATACTCAAACCATGATATAACCTTCTCCTTATATCAGTCATGAGCTCTTGAATACTATCAAACATTTAATTTTCTCCTTATCCCTTCATTATGCGCATATCATCTACTTTCCAAAAATATCTGAATAACCATTCATGGTTACTGGTACCATTCATCATACAATTTCAAAACTTAAGGAAAGAAAACAATATAACAATCCTTAGATGTCTTTTTATTCCATAGTACCATGAGATTACTTATACAACATTACACTTGATAAACATGTAATCATTCCACTACCTTCTAAAACCATTGACCGAGCTGCAACAATTATTTCATCTCACATATCATTTGTAGTCTCTTCTTCATCATCAACATAAATATTACCCATATGACCATACTGATTCTCTTCATGAGACTTTCCCTTAGGGCATTTGTTTGCATAATGCCCGTACATTCCACATTTAAAACATTTAACCATTGTTGATGTTGTAGCAATACCATTATCCTCATCCATGGTGTTAACTGAACCTTTTTTGTTGCACTTACTGGATTTGTGTCCTTATTTTCCACACCCAAAGCATCTTCCAGTTCCTTTGAAACATTATCCTTGATGCCTCTTCCCAGATGATTTACATAGGGGAAATTGAACTTTCTTTCCTCTATAATCATCATGAAACTCCATCTTTCTCTTATTAGCCGAGTCAGGAAACTTACCAAATTTGAGTTTATTGATCATATTATGAGATTGATGATTCAACATAATAATGATGTTTAGACTTCCAAATCCCATTTCATTTGGTTTCTCATGAAAAATATCATTCCATTGTCCATCATATCCTCCATTATCATGAATCATCTTGTTTCCAGCCATTTTCTAAAACCCAAAAAGAATAGTGTGAGAGACAAAAATAAAAATAAAGGGGGAGTAACTTCAATATCTAACATCTTATGTTTAATCTAATATCGTTACCATAATTATATGACTGTAACCTATACTTATACTTAACCTTAGGGACATCCCTAGACATACCTTAGAAATATCTCTAGGGATCTCACTAAAGTTTTTGCATCCTAGTTTCCAAAGGTTGACTAAAACTTTCCTCTGATACCAACTGTAGATACCCGAAGCTTGACGTACATAGATATTACATTACTTTTGTGGAATACTTAATACATAACAAAAATAGACACACAAGGACCGTAATAGTTTAGTGTCTTTGGAAACTTGGAACCTAATCTTTTAATCATGGTGAAAGATCTTCAAAATCTCCCATAAAGATCTTCCACTTTTTGTTTCCTTACCTAAAACCATTCTTTTAATCCTGGGGGAAAATAAAACATAAAAAGGGTGAGCTCAAATTCTCAGTATGGGTAAGCATGGATAAAATAAAACATACCATATACATTTTAACTTAAAAACATGAACATAATGTTTAAACATCAAAATCTTGAGTAAAGACATAAATCGTGGAAGTACATAAGGCATACATCATAATGGAACATAAATCTTGATAAAATAGCATGGGAATAAAACATGTAATTGTGGCATCCATTAATCACATGTAATGATTTCCATAGTAGCCAAGGCATTACTGCCAAGACCATCTTAGTGGACAAAGTTCCTTTCTGAATCGAGTTCACTCCTCGTTCCAGTCATGTAATACTGAACCGGATTTACTTACCGTTCCAGCCATGTCTATGTCATGAGATATAAATCTTTACCCAATGCATTGGAGGGAGATATAGGTCCCACCCATCTCCTAATGAAATCATTCTTAATTGTGCCACAAAATAAACATACATCATTCATAATAACCCAACGAATAAAAAGGGTTTCATAAACATCATCCCATCATCACATAATCCATATAAAAGAAATGGATATAATTTCATAATAAGAAAATTGAAACCATGTAAATCATAGATACATGATACTTGAAACATACACATATGAAATAATGTCATATTAGATGTAAAATGATTTTGATAAATCACTTGAAATGAATTCTTGAGGAAAATATCCTTTCTTCTTCAAAATCAATTTCTTTTCACAAAACGTCATGTAATTTTAAAAGAAATTTTTTTTGTTGAAAATAGTCATGAAATATTTTGGAGGAAGCTTCATGAAAATAAGGCTTTATAAAACCGTAAAAATCCATTCATGCCGTATATGATAAAAAAATATTCTTCTTGTACTTTTGTCGGAAAAGTCAAAAAGTACATTATAGGGTAAATAAAAGAAAAAGATTCCTTCCATACCATGGGGTAAAAGTCAAAATGGGTAAAAAGTAATTTAAACATACATGAATACACTTTTATAAAACATTTACATGGATGATAGCAATAACCCCATTAAATACTTACGAACAAGCAATCTCGGATAAAAATGAGATTTGCAAAATTATCCCTTACCTTAGGTCCGATTTGCTTCGTAAGTGTCCGAACCTCCTGTATAATAATTTAAATAATGTTATTGACTTATTACAGAATCATATTCATTGTTATGATGTCATATACGGTTCACTTATGACTTTATATTACCCGTTCTTTTGTAAATTCCATGTTAAAGAGCATTTTGGGAAAAATCGTTTCATTTGTCGTCCGTGTTTTGACTTGTAATTATTAATATGATTACTTATATCATGATTACATAATTTCAAAATATAAAACCTGATTTATATATAATATATATTCAGAATGTACATATATATAATAGATCGATAAATGGAAAGAAATACGCCGTTCATGGAGACGGTCGGCCGTACGTACGCATGAACGTTGTTTTCGTTTCCTCATTGAATTGAATGGAATTAATTTGATGACATGCATATATATATACATAAATCCAGTATCATTATTATGTCATATATTTCATTATTACTTATATTATATACGTTATAATCATTTATGAATGGTTAATCATTGAGAATGAATCTCATCGCGTCGTGGAGACGGTATTCCGTACGTACGCACGAGCGATGATATTGTTCCCATGATCGTGGAATTTTTTTGGAGTGTATGTATACTATTACATAATAAATATCACTTTACAATAATCATATATAGTTATTATTTACACCATTATACCCATCCATTTAAGGTGGTGGTGGAAAATAGATTACACCACGGCGTGGAGACGGTATTCTGTACGTACGCACGCGCAGTGATTTCATTTTCCGTAGGATGGATAGATGGTGAAATAGGGTTGTTTCATACTTATAATAACATATCAGTATATGAGTGATACTGATGTTATTACTTCATAATGAAACAACCTAAGAAGAAGAATTGGAAGAATAAATAACGTTGAAAGAATCTGTAACGGACATTACCTCTTCTTTGAAGCGCCTCTTTGAGACCTCCTTTTAGGGAACTAAAATTGGTCTTTGAAGAAGACGAGGACCTATAGAATATTTCTAGGGAAGTGGAGAAGCTAATTTTTTAGGGTTTGGATGATATTGAAGGCTCAAAGTGGTGTGAGGAAGAGAGGGAGGAGATGCCCTTTTATAAGGGAGGAGAGGGGCACCTTTGGAATTCTTAAAAATATTAATTTATAATAAATCAAACCCCACTTAAAAACCTCTAAAAATGACTCATATCCGAATATTAGATGATATAGGGTTGTAATCTCATCAAAAAATTAAATTTAGACATGTTAGGAATTTATTTTAAACATTATCAACTTGATTTATCCTTATTTAATCAATTTAATTTTATTTGTGGTAATAATATTCTAAATTTTAAATTATAAAAAATAATTACTTATTTGTTGTGAATTGTCCATAATTGGATAATTTATAACATTTTCTACCATATATATTTAAATTTATAATTTTTAAATATTTTTCCTTATTTTTAAACAATTTTATAATATATTATTTTTATAAAATAACAATAGTGTCAATTTTGACACTATTAATTTATTTGAATTTAAATAAAATATATACAAAATATATGTTCGAAATAAAAGCTTTAATAGATTTATAAAAGGTCATATGTATCTATAAAATTAGTGGAACACATTAAATAGTTCATATAATATTTATTTTATTATTTTTAAAACCATTTATTTGGTTTATCTCTTAATAAAATAATTACTACATCATTTATTGTATAATTATTTAATATAATTATTTTTTTCAAAAAAATTAAAAATAAAATCCTATGATGAATATAAATCTATTATATTTCACAATAATACTTTTACATGAATTTATCATCTTAAAATCACAATATTTAAATTGTTATCTTTATTAAATTATGAAGGTGACAACTTTGGCATCATTTAAAATAAAATAATATAAGTGTCATAATCGCCTTAATAAGGATCCAAATGGTCAACAATTCGGCCAGTGGATGATTATGGTTTATATATACACTAATAATAAGTTTTGTGCAGATTTTGGGGCCTTTTGATATGTATTAGTATTTCAATAAAAACTATATTATTGATTTTTCACTAAATAAATAATTTCTGCATCATTAATGTATAAGATAATAAGGTAATTAAATAACTCTGAAAATTTACAAATAAATTACCATGACAAAGAAAAATATTTTATATTTCAAATGAGTATTTATAACTGAATTTATATTCTGTATAAACTTATATTAAAAATACTTTATTTATTAAAGTTGAGTGAGACATATTTCACTTTCCTTTAAATAAAATAAACTAAAGGTCTTTATCACCTCCAAGTGGGTTCTAATGGATTCCATTTCGACCAAATATAACTTAAGACAAATTATAATCATAAAATTGTATTAATACAAGTATTAGGATAATTTTATAATATTATATATACTCTTGATTACCCAATTTACCTTTTACTATGGTAAATAAAATTTACCGTTGTTACTATTCATAAAGCCCAAAAATAAAAAGTAGTCTATTAATATAATTTGGACCCAATGATTCCAAATATAGAATACATTTTTCCAAATTCAATACACAGAAGTTTCAGAAATTAAATTAAAATTAATCCTGTTGTCGAAAGAAAATGGGTTTTTGTTTAAAACATTGCAAAAGATTGAATTTATTTAACCTGCGAATTCAATGTAAAATAAAGGATAATTACATACATTATATTAAATGGTAAAAATATATTATATTTATACTTTAAAACCATTCAATATTACAATTTAACTATATAAATTATTACGATGAAAAAAGTTGTTTTTAATTAAAATATAGCGTGTTTTTACTATTCATTAAAATATGAAAGTTATCAGAAAAATATGAAAACTTTATCCAATGTAAATTTTTATATCCTGATTCAAAATTATAATTTTATTTTGTAACATTTAACTTATAAACATGTCAAAAACTAGATTTAAAGTGGGTGCGCCATCAAAAGGCGGCAAAACTGCATTTTTTTAAAAATACTTATTTTACCCGAAAAAATATATTTTGTTCTTATACCACGTTCTAGAAAATGAGTAAGATGAAATATTAATGTTATAACATTCAAAATTTAGTTAATACTATTCATAACAGCTAGTTCATAATAATATTATAATAATATATCGTTGTTTAGTGAAACCCGGTATTGCGTACAACACACGCTATCGAGGAAGGTCGCGATTGCGTGTAATGAAAGCCATGTCAGGGTTTCGTGTAGTGAAATACTCCTTTGTTGTTGCATATAACAAAATCCAACCATATTTCATTTATACACTGAATATATATATATATACACACAAATTTGCGTAGAATAACTTCTATCAAATGAACTTGAAATTGTGTATAACACGATCCAAGAATTGTGTTGCGTATACTGCAAGCTAATACGGTGTTGCGTATAGCACAATATAATCTTGGTGTATAATAAAACACAAGACATTAAATAAATTAAAAATAATGCTTCTCATAAAATCTTGGGTTGTTACAGAAGTGGTCTCCCCAGTCACAATTTAGGGTGAATATAGCACCCTAGTAGTAAGTCTGTATGATGGTTGTCTCTAGAACAGAGGCTTAGAAGAAGGTTCCTTCTAATGATTTTGGGTAGGGAAAATATTTTACCCTATTAACAGTATGGTAAAGTTGATTTTCTAGTGGATGGCCTAGATGAAGGTGCACCCAATTAAAAATTCCTTCGGGTATGAATTTGGTGAGTGTCACCATGTTGTGTCATCTGATATGGGGTCCTTCATGCTTGTTTTGGAGAACTATGGAAGAAGTGGTCTCTTGTAATTGTTTTAATGTGTTAAAATTTGGGTAATGAAATTAGCTTCAATTTTTTATTAATTATATTATGTTTAGGATTAATTAATCTAACTAAATGGGGGTTAAATAAAAAGGCATGTGTAGGGTTTTTATCATTGGGTGTACCTCTTTAGGTGTACAAGTTTCAAAAAAGAAGACACAATGGATCCATTTATATGATAATATAGGGAAAATGATGAATATAGGCTGGGTATGGAAGGAAGTTATTACAAGAATAAAGTAGTGAAGTATAAGCACATAAGTAACCTTGTGCAAGCGTTCTCACTCAAGTAGGTTGTGAAAAGGAGGTAGGTGCATTGGTGTTTTTGTTTAAGTGGTATAAGGTTCACCTATGTGAATTAACCTTTGTGTACACTTAGTGATATAGGTTAAATAAACTATCTGTGTGCCCATAATCCTAAGAAAAGTTATATTTCTATTCTATGAGCTTTTTCCTTCAATATATCAAGGCTTCTATCCATTTCCAATAAAGGATCACCAACACCCCCCCCCCCCCCGCCCCCTCATAATTTGATATGATTGGAATTATTTGAATGTAATTATAAGGTTAATGAGCTACTAGGGTGAGTTTTTCTTCAAAGGGATAATATTGGAATCTATTATAGATAAGGTTTTCTCTCATGTGTTTTTATCCTTATCTATGATTTGTACACATATGTATCCAGGTGATGCAAACTAGTCAATGTGTGTTAATACCTAGGTGATATTTTCATTTTGTCACCTGGGAAAATGATGTTTCTCTTCATATAAATATTGGGGTAATTCTCTTCCATATTTAACCCTAATTTTACACACTCTTTGTTAACCTAATTCATTTTCCATACCTGATGTAAGTGTAATATCAATTTTTGTTTTCTCTATCCTAAGAATATTAGTGGTGGTGAAAAAGAACATAAAATTTTCATTCCATGTGATTAAAGTTTCATTAACTTATGGTAATTTTCCAATATACCTAAATTAAGGAACTTGAGCAAGGATGCCTTGGATGGAGCTACATTGGAGTAGCGGCCTATAAAAACACACCTAGGTGAAAAAATTTACTTCATAAAATTTTTACCTCATTATTTTCTTGCTCATAATATCCTTTACATTAATATCTTTCATTCTTATTTCTTCTTAAACTAACTAATAATTATTAAATCTCTACTATATAATTGATATGGTTCACACTTATACCATTTCTTGGAATAATAAATTCATCGGTCATATTGAGAAGATGATCATGGATTTTAGGCATGGATAATCCCATTAGTGCACACTGTATATGTCATCCCTAATGAAAATATTATGGAAGAATCATCAATAATACCCAATATTATAATTAGTTCTATCTTATGGTCTTGTCCTCCTAATATATGTGGATTTCATGAGTTATTATGTTAGTTTTACGAATTACTAGGTTGTATAATACACTCATATGGGTGGTGAAAACATATCCTCAAGAGGGTATACATCAATGAGGGGGAGGTCACCCTTATATATATGATCCTCTATAAAAAAATCCATACCATATAATATTTTAAAAATATTATACCCTGAGATGAACTATTACTCTTTATATTTCTATCAATCAGTGGGAGACTAACTCAAAGGCTAGGTTGACGATTGGGAATTATACCCCAAAGGTGATGCCAATATAGAATGGATGTCGACATAATAGGTATTCTATACATATTCAAAATCCAAGTGCATGTTATAAGTTATATCCATCTATGAATCTATAGAGGGAATGGCGGTAGCCATCGTATCGGGTCTGTGCTTTGACACATGACATTGCTTGCTGAACATCAATGTATGGGTGGAGAGATTCATCTCGTTTTTTACGCTGGGTAGGGGAAGCTCTTAGTGATCAGTCTGGTTTTGGTTCTCTAAGACCTTTAGGCCGCATTATATTTTATGTCTATGATGTCTTTTAGTGTTCCCCCTTAATCCCTTAAAAGGGGGTTTATTTTTATAATAAAAAAATTTAAGGCCCTCGAGCCGTTGGATGGATCTATGAAGCTATATAGTAATCTGGGACTTGGGTTTACAAGAATGCTTATTTGATTCTTTATTTTCACAATCACTAGAGCCCATAAAAAAACACATTTCACCTAGTCTTCTAAGAGGTGGGAATTGGTTTGTGGGATATATATATATATATATATATATATATATATAAGTCCTCTCAATCACCCATAATTGGGGATAATTATAATGATTTTATTACCCCAAACGCCATTTGGGGTGATCTCAAACATATTCCTTTATTGGCCCAGGAATTATTTAGAGAGTACACCAATATCTCAAGGAAGGGGTTACTCCCATGGAAAAACATTATCTTTGAAACATCTATGAAGAGATTACTTCTACCATATGGAACTGTATTAAGTTCAATATTCTTAATGGGGTAACCCTCTATGTGGAAAACATCAGCCTCAGGTATATATTTTCTAGATAAATAGAGGGGTTATTTTAAGGAGTTGGGTTATACTATAAACCCCTAAATACCTTCTCAGGAATGGTTTGATGAATTCTTAGAAATTTGGAAGAGAGAATACCTAATACTCATATGATACTCACACAATGAATTACAGATAAGTACCTTTATAGTGGAAACCCAACTCTTTAGGGGAAGCCTAAAGGTCTTTCTGTTCCAATGTTATAAAATATGCATGAAATCATACTAAAAATTAATAATGGGATGGAACTTTTACACAAATTGGAGTAATTATAAGTATATTGGGAAAATATAGTAGTACAATTCAATTAATATGAGATCCTTGTTGATGTTTATATCCTAAAGTGATTTTTTAGGCAATACATTCATGTTGTATATGGAATTATTCCCATGTCACTGGAGGAATAGATATAATTAAAAATCCTAGGTGTATCTTCATATTTCAAAATCCTTATGTATGGTGACCCTCCCACTAACATAATAACAAATGATGGATTTTGTTAGTATGTAATTTGTTCATATAAGTTGGCCATATGGTGTTTTCACTAGTGGAAATACGGGTTTTAACGTCGTCGTAATAACGTCGGTTTTTTAGAAACCGACGAAAATAGTATGTGTGGGGAATTTATGGCGTTGGTTTTACAAAAAACCGACGCCAAACGACGAAAATCGACGCCGAATTTTTTTTAAAAAATGTTTTGGGGTCGGTTTTCTTCAAAACCGACGCCAATATTAATAATAAACATATTTTCCGCGTCGGTTTTCTTCAAAACCGACGCGATAAATAATTAAAAAATAATTTTTGGCATCGGTTTTCAATAAAACCGACGTAGAAAATAATTTTAAAAAAATATTTCGGCGTCGGTTTTCATTAAAACCGACGCCGAAAATAAAAAAATAATAAATTTTCATCGGTTTTTTGGAAAACCGATATATTTTCGGCATCAGTTTTTTCAAAAACCGATGGCAAAAATAAAAAAAAATATTCAACGTCGGTTATTTTAGAAATCGACGACGAAAATAATTTTAGAAAAAAAAAATATTTCGGCGTCGGTTTTCATTCAAACCGACGCCGAAACTAAAAAAAATATTTTTCAGCGTCGGTTATTTTAGAAACCGACACCAAAATGTTTTTTTTTCATTTTAGGCATTGGTTTTCTTTAAAACCAACGCCAAAGATCAAACAAAAGTTGTAGATAATTTCTCAAGCTTCATTTTGACAGGTCGTGGAGCAAAAACGGACTTACGGTTCAAAAGTTATAGGCGCCGGAAGTTAACGGTTTTGTGACTTGATTTTTGGCGTCGGTTTTTTTCAATAACCGACATTAAAAAACACTTTATGGCGTCGGTTTTGAAAATAACCGACGCCAAAGATCAAACAAAAGTTGTAGATAATTTCTCAAGCTTCATTTTGACCGGTCGTGGAGCAAAAACGGACTTAGGGTTCAAAAGTTATAGGCATCGGAAGTTAACGGTTTTGTGACTTGATTTTTGGCGTTGGTTTTTTTCAATAACTGATGTTAAAAAACACTTTATGGCGTCGGTTTTGAAAATAACCGACGCCAAAGATCAACCAAAGGTTGTATATAATTCCACAAGCTTCAATTTGACAGGTCGTGGAGCAAAAACGGACTTACGGTTCAAAAGTTATGGGCGTCAGAAGTTTACAAATTTGTGACTTGATTTTTTGCGTCGGTTTTTTTTCAATAACTGACGTTAAAAGATACTTTTTGGCATCGGTTTTTCCAGTAACCGACGCCATAGATCAAACAAAAGTTGTAGATAATTTCTTAATCTTCAGTTTGACAGGTCGCGGAGCAAAAACTGACTTACAGTTCAAAAGTTATGGGTGAAGGAATTTAACAGTTTTGTGACTTGATTTTTGGCGTCGGTTTTTTTCAATAAACGACGTTAAAAGACACTTTTTGGCGTCAGTTTTCCAAATAAACGATGTTAAAAGTAATTTTTTGGAATTATTTTTTCAAAAACCAATTTTAATACCCAAACATGTGAATATTTTTAGCATCAATTATATATTTAACAGACGTTAAAAGTAAAATTTCAAATACGCGGCTTCGATATTTCAATTTTTTCCCAAAGCGCGTTCCTTTTTTCAAAATCCCACTAAAATTTTATTAAATCGCCACCATAGAAATTCTGATTTACACTATATAAAAGATAATCCTCTTTCTTTCATCATTTTTGACATCTACGATACAATCAGTATTTCAATTATTCTTCAATCGACGATTTCTACAAGGTATTTATTCTGATCACTTAATTTCATTATTATTGTTTTTTTCATCACTAAAAATATTATTATTTTTATGATGATGATGAATTTATCTTCTAGTAGAGATAAAAAAATAAAACTTCCGCATGAGATTCATTAGTTGTGCAAAATTCTTTATCACTCACCATTTTCATTACCGTATAACATCGCCCTTAAAACGAAGTGAAATAATGTTTAACAACATATCAACTCAAATGATTTGAAAAAATAATTAATATTAGTTTCAATCATTAATTATATTATCTTGTTCATTTGGAATATACATTTTGATTCTTTTTTCTCATGCATTCTTCGAAGAAACTGATATCGATCGACCCATAAAGAGGTACAACTTACAACAACCATAAATTTTGAACCATAAGTCCGTTTTAGCTCTATAACCAGTCAAATCGAAGCTTGGGAAACGATCTATATTCCAATATCATGAGTTTCAGGGTTTTGACGTCGGTTTTTTTGAAAACCGACGTGGAAAATATATTTTTTAGAAAATGTATTTTTCGCGTCGGTTTTTATCCAAAACCGACGTTAAAACTCATGTAGAAGCTAGATTTAGACGTCGGTTTTCTAAAAAACCGACGCCAATAACCCCCGAGGTCATTAATTTTTGTGTCGGTTTAGAAAAACCGACGCCAAAGACCCCCAGTGACTGAATTTTGGCGTCGGATTATTTAAAAAATCGACGCTAAAGATACCCGAGGCCCTACAATTTGGCGTCGGTTTATATAAAAACCGACGCCAAAGACCCAATGGGAAAAGATTTTTAACGTCAGTTTATAAAAAACCGACGTTGAAACTTATATTTTTTACGTCGCCTTTATTGACGTCGGTTAAAAACGGACGTCAAAATGTAAAAAAAACCGACGTGGAAATACATTTTTGCACTAGTGTTTATTCTCATAGTGCATATTATATATGACATTATTTATGAATCTTAGTCACTATACTTATTTGCATGTAAATTTAGGTATATATAGAATAAATTAATAGTTATATGGATGGATGTTAGGGAAGAAAAAAACCCGATAGTGGTGAGGAAGCTCTATGACATGATTTCCATAGAAAAAAAACCCGATTTGAGATCAAACTACCTTCCTTGGATTCCTTCCTAAGGCTAACCATCAGATATTCCCAAACCTAGATATTCTCAGACCCTAATGAGATACTAACAAAAAATTTCCTTGGGGTTATAACATCCCCATTCATAGAGAGAGAGAACATGATCACCAAGAATCCCAAATGAAAGGGTGAAACCGATGAAGTATTTTGGATTCAAGATCAAACTCGTTGCAATATTCATGGAAACTACTAATAAAAGAGTTAGCACACAATGAATCTATGTTTAGATGATCCAGTCACTATTAATGAAGCAACATCAAATTTTAGGATGAGAGACTAGGTAAGAAGTTTAATTATATAGATCCTAAGTTTTCCTAACACTTTGATGGAGTTTTGGCTAACACACCTACAAAATACAGGTATCTTGAAGCCACCTATTTCTAGTAAAATTGGTCTACTATGGAAGACCTTTTGAACCTACAGACTACCCTTAAACGTGAAATTTACGTTCCTTGGCTTGGTAGTGTTAAAGTGAATCAGGATTTTTACCTTGATAGAAACATTTTTTAAGATAATAAATTGCATCATAGAGATGAATATGATAGTATTTACTACTAACAAGGTGATCCTCGTACTGAAGCCCATGTGAGATAGGACAATTGGGGTACTATTGAGGGGTTCATCAACTGGTCCCATGATAATAAATGGGATAACTTCATCACCCCCCCCCCCCCCACACCAATGATTTTTTCCATGATTCCTCTTTAAAAATATTTTCCCTAATATTTAGACACCATCTAATAATTTAAACTTTTCTCTTCTCACCGAGAATAGAAATGAATGATATTCCCAATAACTCTTCAGAGTACACTATTAGTGGAAAACCAATAGGGGTTATGGGATCGCTCGGTCCAGGGGAAGAATATATTTTTTTGGTTAAACAATGATGTAGGAATCAGATGGACTAAATAAAATTTTACTTTTCCCATATCTGGTACACTTAACCCTAAAGGAAAGACCAAATACTACTCCACATGAGATCAAGAATCAATGGATCATTAATATTTTGGACAAACATACTTGAACTAATATGATTGTTAGTATTTTAATTCATCCACTATATCAATATTATATATATATATATATATTGGTATAATGATTATTTGGTCATTATCTCACAACTCTAAGAGGTATTCCTAGGAAGAGAACCCAAAGGATGTCAAAGGGGAAGCTCAAGATAGACTTCCACTTCATACCCCAAAAGTCTTGTTACTCTTAATTTAGAGAAATAAACTAAAAAAACACCAACTATCCTTACCAATGGATAATTCTATTTCTATGGTATGATTTCATAATGAAAATTCCACACTTCATGTCATCCTACTAAATCTTTGTTCTATTATAAGACTAATTTTGCTCACTGAAGTTGCTACCATAATGGATGGAATATTCTTAGTGATAAACACTAAATCTTCATTGGTTGAGCTCTAAGATATCTATAAAGAGTAAACTGATCATAATAAATCCTCTCTTATAAAATTATCGCCCCATGACATGCTGAATTGAATAATTATCTAACATAACTCTATATACAAAAGGTATAGTTGTGTTTATCCCAAAGTGAGAGGATAGAGACATCTCACCCCCATTAGTGGATTAGTTAAAAACCAAATAATCGGTGAGGTAAGATCCCTCTAACATTCTTGAGGCTAGTTAAGATATCCCATCAGTAGTTTGTTCTCATTAGGATATCCTACCCACCAGTTAAAAAAACTACTATCATATGATAGGTTTGAGACATGATGACAAACCAAATTATATTATGGGTCAATAATTCTCACACTTGATCAAATTATATATCAATGATAATAGGTGAAATACCAATCATGGAATCCAAAGAATCAATCATTAGAGAAGATTCCTAGGCAGATCCACCAAAATAAATAGAGAAAACTAAGAAAACGACTACTCTATGTGTAGGTGAGTGCCTTATAAATCCCTTGATTTATACTTTATAATTAAATTTTTGTTGTATATATCTCAATAATTACTTCTAAAAATATCAATGAAAACAAAGTATCTCATCAAGGAAGTTATTGTCCCAAAATCCCAACTACAGAGAGCATAGATGATGGAATTGTTTTAGTTTCCCTTAGATTAATGTGTGATGATAAATTGACCTCTTAGATTAAATTGGTCCCCATATATATTTATTCCTATAGGACTAAATATTTTCCAAACTATTATTATAACTATCCAAACTTTTACAATCAAAATTCACTTTTGAATGAATAAATTCTTTATTATGTAATGTAGTTATTGAAAAAACATTCACTAAATTTTTATTTCTAGTTTGTACCATTATAAAATATATACTATAAAATTTAATGGACCACTAAGAATCATAACCATTTATAACATAGTCATTTTACATTGGTCATTAACATTAATATATATTAAGGGTTATGATAAAGTCAAAATGACATAAACGGAAGAAGTTATGACCTCAAATTTTAGTATCATACCATATGAATCCCAATTATCAGAGATTAAAAGGGAGATGGAATCACAAGGATTTTCCTTTGACCAATTCCATGATGATATTCAACATCTAAAACCTCAGTGAAACTATTTATATTAGAATTTTGAGCTTATCAAGATCACAACCCAAACCTTGTTCAACAAACCACCCTAAGAAAGTTCCACCATCACACACATAATGATTATATATCTAGAGTATATTAAAACAAGTTTGTTTTATTTTAATAAAATAATGGCAATATTTAACCATTTTGTTAATAATTTATAAAATATTATATAATTAGTTTGATAAATAAATATATTTTGATTTGGATAAATCAAAATTGTATCCTGGGAAAAAATATAGTTTCAATTAAAACACTATTTTTGATAAATTTTTAATAAATTTTTCAATAAGTATATTTTCATGAAATAATATGACTATTAAATAATATTTAATTAAATATATATGATAATATAATTTAATGAAGTCAAATAAAATTTTAATAAGGGTGGGAATGTTGTTAGCATCGTATTAACTAGTATTTTCTAGTAAATAAGTATTTTTATATAAAATTTAAAATTTCATTATTAGATAATTATTTTGAAAATATATATATTATTTTTTAAATTATCACATCAAAATTATCAAATGGTTAATTTTTCATAATTTTATGAATTAGTTTAATTTTTGGGTAAAAATTAAATACTGTATAAATATATAGTTAGTATTGTTACATCATAATGGCCCAAAAGTGATATAATAAATTCTATAAAATGAATTAATGACAAAATATATGTTTTCCTTTTAAAATGATGTTCTTTTAATTTTATTTTATTAATGTTATAATACTTTAATGAATCCTACAATACCTATAATATTTTTTACGGGTTAAAAATCAGTTCTTTATGAACATGACTCACTTCCACATCACCAATGGTATTATTTTGGAATGTTCGGTTCTTGAATTTATAAAATATTTAAAAAAAAATTAATTTCAGTGGAAACCATTAGAGAACCATGGGATGTTTGGTGGAATTTATTATATTATTATATATAATCAAAAACCAAAGTTTACAAATTAATATAGGATTTATCTCTCTTTTCTATAAATACCCACACAACCTCCCACTCATATTAACTAAAAACCCATTTATCAAGAAACTACTCAAAACCTCACTCAAAAAATCCATCAAAAGTTTTTTCCAGTCTCTTAAGAGTCTCCTCTAAAGATTTTAGAAGTGACCACTCAAGGTAAGTGATCTCTCCCCCTCTCTTGTTTTCTATTTAAGCACATTATTTTCAATTATCCTTTTGATTCCCAATTTATTATTTTATCATGTATTTATAAATATCCATTTATCTTCAAATTTATGATATAATAATGAGAGATCATTTATCTCATCTCATTATAACCTTAATATAATATGTTACTATGCTGAAGTAAGGGATTCTCTCATATTCCTTTTTATTTCAAGTACTTTATTTTTAATAATCCATTTCATTTCCAATTTTTCTGGTTTTAATGTTTTTTTACACATAAAATTAATTTAATCATGATCCCAAAGTAATTTGGGACCATATTTCATGCTCATTAAACCCTTCCTTAATCAATTATGTGCACTCATTATGCTGCTGAAATTATTTTGTGATTTTCTAGGAAAAAAGTTTTATATTATGAATACTCATCTCCATTTCCACTCAATGGTATTAAAATAAATGTAAATATCCTTAAATTATTGTGGAAATCCATTTATGTAACCCACACTCCTTAATCATGGAATCAGAATTCATAAAACAAAATATTATGTTGTATGATCTATGTAGCACAAAAATGTGTGTACATGATATGAACGTGATCGGTTGGCTCAAAAATTTATAAACCTCCAATTAATAGGGTAATATATTTTTCTCATTATTTACCTTGTATGGTGCACAGGTTTATCCTAAGAACACAATGTTGTGATTTTTTTTCCTTTATCCTTGAATTATTCTTATGTTTTCATGTTTTATGCTGCTCCAATTTTCCTATATTTCCATGATTATATCATCTTATATCCCGATTTGATGATCCAATTTATGATTCTCACCCATTTCATGTCACTTTGATATGCCTCTTAAATCACATGTATTGCATTCATCATGTTATTTGTTTATTATTCCCATACAGAGATTTATATATCACCCCATTCTTTTGTACACCCATAGGTTATCCCAAGTAGTATTAGAATATTGATTGAATATAAGCGACTGTTTTATAGTTGTTAAATAATTTTTTACTCATAATTTGGTTTATTGTTCCATGTATCTATTTAATAAAATAAACTAGGTTTCACAATATTTTTGGATTGTATTAAGTGTATCTTTATATAAAAAATATTGAATTAACATGTGAAAAAGATATGGGTTGTCAAAGTTAGTATCAGAGCAAGGTATAGTTATTTTTATGGATTATGATTAGAAAAACTTATTGAAATCATTAGTGATGATAATAAACATAGTAAACCATACCTAATTTTTTCAATTATGGAGTAAGGGGTTTCCATCAAATGAAATCCATGTTTGGATACTACAAGTGGATGTGTCCCTAGAATAGTTATACCTATAGGTAATAACACTAAAAAAGGGAACATTGGGAATTAACTCAATCAATACCATGTGCATGAAAAAGTGTCTTTACTTCACACATAGTTTGAAATTTTCAATGGATGTGCATTGGAAAATTCACAGGCTCTTTATGAACCATTATGAAGTGAAAAAATTCTTATGAAATTTTATATTAGGAAATAGAACATAGATAACATCTACTGAGACCTATAAATTCATAGTTTAAGGAATGGATGGAGTTTATGATTAATCCCATTAATGGTCATTGTTTCCATTTTATGTGTGTAATAGTTTAAGAATTCTCATCCCTGTGTCTATTTTGGATTATGTAAATAATTTGAACCAAAATAAAGTAGTGAAAGTCAGGCTTATTTCCCATTCATAAAATTCATATTTCCTATGTGAATATGGTTCTATTCATTCTTTAGTATCACCAAATTTTAGTAAAACTATTCAAACACCACCTCAAAACATTGAAGTAGAGCTATCGGTGGAAAAATAAAATTGGTAAATTATTTCACCCCAAGTATATAACTTCTCCCATGTACATATTTATGGGGTGAACCTCCTATAAATCATTGTGATACTCCCTTTAGAATAATTTGATATTATTATGGGTATGTATTGGATTTACTTGTATAGGCAAAAAATAAATTTATGGTATAAGGAAGTCACCATATATATAAAAAACCACCCTTTAATTATATATAAGTCCAAGGAAGAGGATAAATATCCTTTAGAATCAACATATCAAGAATTGATATTATTTACTTATGGGAAATCATATCTTTATCAAATGATTGATACCAAGTAAAATATCATACTTGATGACATAACCATTGCGAGGGAATACACTAATGTGTTTCTTAAATAATTCCCTGGTCTTCCTCCTAGCTGAGAGGTTGAGATCTCAATTGAACTTATACCCAGAGATTTTAAAATATCATAAACTCTACCACTATAAACTTGAATATCTAAAGAATAAACTATAAAGGATTCTAGCTAAAGGGTTTATACATTCAAGTGATTCTCTACGATGTATGATAGTCCTTCTCATCTAGAATAAGGATACATCAATGCACCAATACTTTTATTTTCATGAACTCCACAAGATCATGATAAAGAACAAGTATTCTATAAAACATACTGATGATTTGTTTTCTCAGATATGTGGAATCTAGTATATCTTTAAGTTAGATATTTTATTATGATATTATCAAGTAAATTTGAAGAAGGTTGATATCCCCATGACTACATTTTGTATAAGATACAGTTACTATGAGTTCATAATGATTCCATTTGGACTCATTAAAGATTCAGCTATATTTATAGACATAATTAATATAGTCCTTAAGGATTACATTGACAAATTTTTCATAGTATTTATAGATTATATTATTATCAAATCCAAAATAATGGAGTAACATGAGGATAATTTGAATGCTAAAAAAAGAGCATTCAAAATAAAAATTTATGTGTGAAGTATAGAAAATGAATTTTTTTAATGGATAAAGTAATATTCTTAGAGAATCTTATCACTAGAAAAAGGATATTTATAGATCCTTTGAAAAACAGAGGAAATTTAATGATGGTCTAGACCAACATTTTTTATGGATATTAATAGTTTCTATAGGTTAATTGGGTTCTGTCATAGATATGTGAGAAACATTAAATGTTTTCATGCACAATGACTAAGGTAATATAGAAGGGAGTGAAGTTTTTATATACTAATGAATGTGATAAGAGCATTACAAAGTTAAGTAAGAGGCCAATCATAGTACCTATGATCACATTACCCACCATTGGGAAAGGATTTGTGATCTGCAGTGATACATCCAAAAAGGGATTTGGTAGTGTAATAAAGAAATATGGGATAGTGATAGCCTATACCTCCCACTAATTAATTATCTATTAGAAGAACTACCCAATCCATGATCTATAATTGGTCATAGTAATATTTTCATTATTGATTTGGTGAAATTATTTTTTTAGGGAGAAGTGTGACATATATATGAATCATAAAATCCTTAAGTATATATTCACATAAAAGTCCACAATATATAAAAATGAAGTTGGTTCGAGATGATCAAGGATTAAGATTTTTCAATCCATTACTATCATGGGAAGGTGGAAAAAGTGGTTAATTCTCTTGGTAAAAAGGATCCAACAACCCTATCCATAATAAAGATTGAAATTGATCAAATATTCTAAGACGTTAAAATAATGGAAATGAGAATAACAAAAGAATTTTCATCCTATATTTCCCAAAAGAATACTCACCCATCCATTATTGATAGGATCAAAGAGACACAAAAGATTATAATAAGATACAAAGAATGGTATATAATATTCTAAAGTTCAACTATTATAATGATGGAGTTATAAGGTTTGGAACATAGATATTTATATCATCAAAACCAGAGTTGAAGAGGGAAATTGTGGATGATGTGAATATCTCATCCATCTCTATTCATCCAGAAATCACTAAGATGTGTATAGATTTAAAGGAAATGTCCTGGTGGAATAACATGAAGAGTGGGATTCCAAATTTGTATCTTGATTCTTGGTATTCCAACAAGTCATGGATAAAAAAAATAAGTCTAAGGGTGTGATGCATGCATTTTCCATACTAATATGTTAATATGAAAAATAACCATGAATTGTTTTATAAGACTCCCTAGGACATCAAAATACAATAAATCTATATGGTTGGTAAATGATCACCTTAAAAATTCATCACATTTCTTTGTTATTTAGGAATATTTATCTCTTGACCAACTTTCCATCAGATGTATAAAGGAAGTGGTATGACTACATGAATTACTACTCTCCATTATATCTGATTGAGAACTAAGGTTTACCCTAAAGTTAGAGAGAAGTCTTAAAGAAGAATTGTATATATATTTTTATTTATGTTTATCTTATTACCCTCATAAGGATGGTCTATATGAGAGAACCATCTAAACTCTAGTGGATATAATGAGATCTTTTCAAATGTATTTTCAAGGATTTTAGGATTGGAACATTCCCCTAGTAGAGTTCTCATATAAAAACAGTTTACATTTTAGAATTAAAATGGAAATTTATAAGTCTCTTTATAGAAAGATGTCTTGGACTCTAACATGTTGGGATAAAGTTAGAGAGAGGAATCTTATGTGACCCGTTCATATCTAAGATATGATAGAGAAGGTCGAAACCATTCAACTTTATGTGATATATTCCAAAATTAGTTAGAAAATATATGTATAAAATTATCGATATTATTGAGATTTTGAGGTTAGAGATTAGTTTTTCCTTATTATATCGTCATGGGACAAAATTATAAGGTTTAGGAAGAAGGGAAAGCTTAGTCTAAGATACATTATTCCCTTTTAGATCAATGATCTCATTGGAGATGTGGCCTATTAACTAGCACTCCCACCTAACCTATCTTATCCAAATGATGTGTTTTATGTATCCCTATTAATTATGTACATACCAAACCCCTTGCATGTACTAAATCTAGTGGTGGTTCCTTTGGATAATGATCTTTAATGAGAGGATAATTTGGTGAAGATATTAAATCATAGAGACAAAGTTCTATAAAAACATAAAAACTCTCATAGTCAAAGTCTTGTGGTAGAATAACAAGTTCATGGAGGTTACATGGGAACTATAATAGCTAATGAAATAGAATTACCCTTATATATTCTACTATAAAAAATGAAATTACACATGTGAAATTTATAAAGGGGGTATAATGTAATGATTAGAAATTTTATTAATGAAATTCCATTTATAGGGAATAAATTAATTATTAAGTAATGTAGTAATAGAAAACATATGCACTATATTTTAACTGTTATTTTAGACCACTAAAAAATATATCCTATCATATAAAAAAAATCACAATTATTGATAATATAGTAACTATATAGTTACTGTTATGATTATTATATACTAAGTGTCGTGATAACATCTAATTAACATGGATAGAAGAAGCTTTGTCCTTGACTAGTAGGATTATACCCTATTAATCCAAATTATTAGAGATTCCAAAGGGGATAATAACATTGGGATTTTCCATTAACTAATACCAATATGAAATTAAAGAAATAAAACATTAAAAACCCATTTATGGGATAAGTTTAAGATTATTGATATCACATCCCAAATCATATTTGATAAGCCACCCTAATAAAGGACCCCCATCAAAATCCTTGGCCTTAGGGTGCACATTGGTGTAATAATGGGTTATGTATCTAGACCTAGGTAACATGAGTTTTCAAATTTTATTTTAATAAAATAATATATGTATTTATCTTTTATTTTTGTTAATTTATAAATGATTATATAATGAGTTTGATGAAAATTATATTTTGATATGAAAAAATCAAAATTATATCTTATGGAAATATATAACTTAAATTAAAACGCTCTTTTCAATAAATTCATGAATTTCCAAAAAAAAATTCATGAAATATTATTAATATTAAATAATAATGAATTTAATATATATGAAAATATAATTTATTGAATTCCAATAGAATTTTTATAAGGGTCGGAAAGTTGTTAGCATCATAAAAACTAGTATTTTATTGTAAATAAATATTTTTATTTAAATGTTTAAATTATAATATTTATAAAATTAATTTAATTAAACAAATATTATATTTGAAATCTTCACATCAAAATTATTCAATGGTGAATTTTTCATAATTTTCTAAGATAGATGAATTTTTGGGTAAAAATTAAATACGTTATAAATTTGTAGTCAGTATTATGACATAATAAAGGCCATATATTTATGTAATGTGTAATGAACCTGACTATAGTATCCTGGAGTCAGTGGATACTTTATTACATTGGTATAAGATACAAGAAATAACACCCTAGAGGTCCTAATATTTAGTAGTCTTGGTAAACTAGATACATACCTGAAAGTCACATTACAATTGAAAACTGAAAATACACAATGTGTTTTATTTAAGAATTCCATATTTCCCATTAGCATATCCCTTCATATCAATTATAATAAACATCTTGTAATCCCGGGGAAAGAAACATAATAAATGGGTGTGATCAGATTCTCAATAAGGGTATGTGTACAACAGAAGATATGAATAAATAAAGAATAATTAGTATGACATGGTAAATAATTGAAACACATGTCATTTAATCAATAACTTGAGCATAATATGGTAGGAATAAATAATGATCAAATAATTCAATATACATAAATACTTGATATTGAAATATTTCCCTTGATGTTCTAAATAATTAAATAATCACTTGGACATCAATAAGAATTATTTTAATTAGGGAATTCATAATATAGAACATATGAAATATAATATAAATACCTCTCAAAATTTTTCCTAAATCTCTAGGTATAAACCCATCTAATTTTCCTAACTAATATTTCTCATAAAATAAGTTGATGCATCGAGGGGATATATATAATTGAATCCTACCAATCACTTACTAAGTCCAATTTATTTCTTATATGAAAGGGTTCAAACATAATGAATATAAACATTGTTTTTTAAAAACTATCACATGATATTTTAATACTTACCCCAACCAAATAAACATAATCATAAACCATCTAGTGTAATATAGTGAATGGTAATAAACTTGTACATCCTTAGTAAAACTTATCATAATAAATATAAAGAAATAATAAGGATGATATAAATACCAAATATCCCAATTGTATCATAAGTAAAATAATGTGTTTATTTTGTTGATTAATTGAAATACCAAAATAATGTCATTAAATTTTTGTGAGGAAAATAAATTTTTCAATTTGAAAATATTTTTTAACTAAATTTACCAAAATGTTTTTAAAATAATTTTCATTTAAAATAACCTTCGAAACATATAAAGTAAGATTTAAAAAATTGAGTGGTAATTATGGTAGTAAATTTCATTCTTGTTGTACATGTTAAAACAAAAATTCCTTTCACATTTTCTTTAAAATTTAAAGGGGCCTTGTTTTAAAAATGACATTAATATTACTTTAAAAAAAATAAAAAGTTGAAAATATGAAATATTTTCTTTGATAAATAATTTCGAAAATGATAAAAAAATGGAAACATTTTTAGAATACATGTATTTTGATTAAAAATGATTTTTGACTGAAGAGAAACAAAAAGTCAGATTTCCTTAGAACATTATCAATAATTTTAAATTAAAAAGGGTGGTAAATGGTACTATTACTTGAAATTTTCTTCAATAACCAATGGATAAGAAAATATAATGGTTTTATGATGAAAATACAAAATAATTCACCCAAGGGATACTTAAATAAAAATAATCATAGATTATGATGAGGTTGTGAAATAAACTCTTACCACTTTGGTAACATTAGAATCATATGCCCCATGAAATAAATTAATTCAAATGTAACATTAAATAATAAGAATATAAATATATTAATGATATAAATTTTAAAAATGTATGGTATATACACCACACAAAGGATTTAGTGTTGGATATGGTGTGCGTCTCGATGAAGTAAAAGTGATATGAGAAACTCTTACCTCAGGTTTGACATCCTTCGTATGTGTCCAAAACTCCTGTATAATTTTTTTAATCAGGATTAAATTTTTAATAAAATCATATTAATATTTATAATATCATATATGATCCTATTATAATATTTTATCTCCCATTAATTAATAATATTCCATTATTTTTATTATTTCGGGTGTTAATCACTTGGTTTTCTAATGATTGTTTTTAAATTAAAGTTAAAATTATTATATATTGGATGTAGATAAATCATCTAAAGAATAATATAAATTTTATAATTATCATATTTACTCAATATATTCATTTTTATAGACGTTCAAGAACTTTGGGCAAGGAAAATTAACTGAATCGTTTTGTGAAGACGGTAGGTCGTAAGTACCCGCGAGTGTCGATATCAATCCTTTAATGGATGAATGTGTAAGAAAGTGGGTGATATATTAATTTTCCATAATAAATATAATTTCATATATATCACATATATTTATTAAATTTACCATTTATTACATTTCATGTAAATCTTTAGTGAAAAATTAATCACCTCACTTCATGAGGCGGTAGTTCACCTTTCACACGAGAGACATTATCGTGTTTTAAATAAAATGAAATGAAAGAAGGTATATGTGACATTATAAATAAAATGGTATAATTATATCATAAATTATATATATATATATATATATATATTAAATCCATCAATATATCCAACCTTGAGCGGTGTTGATGGAAAACAGGTTACATGAGTTCGCCAGGCGGTTGTCCATCACACACATGATCGACGATTTCGTTTCCCATTTGACGGAAGTGGAGATGGATTAATATTATCCCATAAAAATATTAATATATAATTATATGTTATATAATTTTTTTATTATATTTTATGTCTAAAAAATGTAATTTAATGTGGAAAAGGAGGAAATAAAAACAAAGATCTTTGTTAGGACGATTCTTTCTCTTAGAGAAGCCTCCTTTGGATCTCTTCTTAAGGAAACAAGGGTTGGTATTTTGGGAATACTAGAACCTCTAGAATTTTTATAAGAATTTATTACATGTATTTTGGTAGGTTTTTTTTGATAAAAATATATTTATAGGTGTGAATAAGTGAAGGGAGTGTGTTCCCTTTTATAATTAAGGAGGAGTGGTATTTTTTAAATACTCAAAACTATTAAATAACGTGAACTCACTCTCACAAAAAGTATCTAGAAAATTGATAAAAAATATATTATAGGTATTTTATGGTAGATACAAAATTAAACCACAAAAACCACATGTTTTTAACATGTCTTTCCTTACCCTTTGTGTTTACTTAATTTTACAATATAAATTTTCACCGCGGTAACATATATATTATTATTGACCTAGGTAATTTACCTATTAAGACTAAAATTAAAATGAGACATATCAGATACTTTTTACCCATTTATTATAAATATTAAATCCAATTTATCAAATAAAAATTCTATAACTGTGAAAAATTAATTTTATCGCAAGTGAATGTAACGTGAAAAAACTCATTTTATCCATAACCACATTAATTAATTTATTATTTTTTATAATAATTATTATGAACAAAAAATAAGTTCACATTAATATATATTATAAATTATTTTTATACCAAGTATATAATACATTTTTCTAAATTCAACTCATATTAGTGGTATAATTTAATTTATAATTAAACACGTAGATGCATCGAAAAATGATTTTTCCTAAGAAAAACTTCCAAAAGTTTAAAAAGTTTTTATATCAGAATTCAATATGGAATTTATTCCAATGACCTAAATTAGTTATATTTTAATAAAATGAACTGATTTTTCTTTAAATCCAATTTAATATATAATTTAACATTATAAATATTTTAATCAAAAAAGCATTTCTCGATAAAAATTGGTATTTTTCAATATTCATAAAAAAAATAAATCTTATCTGAAAATTCTCAAATATTAACCCAAAGAAAATTTTGACATATATTGCTAAAAAATGAAGTTTATTTTTTCAAATAAATTTTATATAAGTGGTAAAATTTTATTTTAAATTATGTGTGCAGTGTGCGATTATTCTTCTCATAAAAATACTTTTTTTTAAAAAAGTCTTTACTTTTCAAATGGTTCTTATGTTACTTATAATCAATAGATAACCATTTAATTTATTTTATAAATGTGTAGTAGTTATAATTTTAATTATTTAGTTATTATTATTCATATCCACCAACATAATAGCAAGCTTATAATGTTTATGATTAAATAATAATATTTTAATAGTGTATCATGTTTCATTCATGCACGGTTTTGAATGCATTGCAAGATACTAAAGTGATTGAATATATATATATATATAATAAATTTTTAGGGTGTTACATTATCTTATAAGTTTGTTGTTTCATGTCATATATTCTTTCATATATGATGGTCCTCTTTTAAACTCTCGTGGTGTTACACTCTACCCCTTAAATAAATGACATCTTCACAATAAAATATTGATCTTAATAACCAAGTATTTTACATTTAAAAATACCCATATTGAAACCCAAAATCATAAAAAGGGTTTATAAAACATCCCCTATATAATATAGTAATTTTATTACAAAGATCATCTAGAATAACACATAACCAGGTTTCTAAGTAGTTGAACATTAGTGGGAAGTGAAGATATAGACATGGAGGAAAAGCATAAATAATTATAGATAATTATTAATATCATTGGTAACAAGAAATTGAATGATCAGTGGAAAGTTAAGGACCTCAAACCCATAAATTTTTTATTATTTAAATTTCCATTTGATTCATCGTATATGAAGGTAATATAGTATAATTTTTGTTTTCAGATCCTTTTCCTAAATTTGATGAATAATTTTACTATCTAATAATACAATAAAATATAATTACTTTATATCATGTTATTTCATAAGAAAAATTTCATCCATTAGTTTTAATATGATAAATTCCCAATTTATCTCTTACTCAAAGAAATGAATATGAAAAAAGGAATTTTTTATGCCTAAAGCACTAAAATTAACTTTTAACGAATCATATAATCCATAAAGGAATGAAAAATCATTCCTCCTATCTTCATTAAAACTAAAATGGTTATCAAAATATTTCTAATATAATACATTAATCTCTAAACAAAATAGTAACACGCAAAGTTCATTATAATCCATTTCATAAATATTTAACCATAAGGATCATCCAAATTATGTGTGACCAAATTAAAAGTCTAGAAATTAAGAAGGAAAGTCACTAAATCGATAATATATTCTCCAGACAAAATAAAGTGTCTTTTAATGTCAAATTCTAAATATATGAATACCTTGAACACCATAAAATCTTAATTAAAAGATGTATTCATCAAAAATTTATATTTCACCTTATTCCATAAATAAAAAATCAAGTTATCAAATTTATTACATAATTAAAAAAATGAACAAAAATCCAACAGATATAACATAAACCATCAAATCACAAACCAATTTCTAGGTCATTGATACTACTTCATGAATATGGCTTTATAATTATTATTTCAATATCAGGCATATCTTAATGGTTATATTCCCTAAATCATGTGTTTTCCAATAAGTTATTCATGAAACTGAATCACTATTCCTAGTCATTGGTACCATTCAAAATATTCTCTCATGTACTTAATGAAAAATTACCACAGTACAATCCTTATACAATCTATAATTCATATAAATAGAATATCATTGAAAAATACTCTTATAAAATAATTGTTGAATATAAAAACAATCAAATCAATCATTCCACTTCATCTGTAGTAATATCATAAGCTTAATAATGATCCCCAAGATTCTTTTAAAGTGTATTCCCTTGATTCATGGGGATTCATTTTTGTAGTGCCAAAACTCCTTATAGTTAAAATGATTAACATGAAAGGCATATTTTTTACCCTTTCAATAAAAATCATCTTGGCCTTTCTCTCTAAACTTATATCAAAATCTCATTATCTTAGAGCATGTACAAGTATGTTTCTTTTCACAGTTATCACGTGTGGGAAAATCATTCTTTCTCTTCTTCCCTTTATCCACATTTTTATCTTCCATCATCTTCTTCTCCTTCTTCCCTTCGAATCCATAAGACTTGGATAGTTCATTCTCCACATTTATTCCACATGATACTATGTAATCATATGATGAGAATGTTTTTTATACAAGTTCCCTTTAAATAATTTACTTAATACCATCAAAGAAATAGTAAATTTGGCTCTCTGGATTAACTAAAAAGTCCATAGAATTCCCTAATAACCTTTTAAAATAGGATTCATAGTTAGAAAAATTTTCATCATCTATTTTTCATATATTCAACAATTTTCTCTCTATATCCACTCATTTCACATGAGGAAAAAAAATTCCAATAAGAGTACCTTAAAATAATTATAATACATGTTTCTTATTTCTTATTTATCCTTAATGTTTTGAATCAATAACCACCACTGATCCACATACCCTGAGATATGATAAACTTCCATGAAACATTTATCCCTTTCATTGCTTCCCAAAGTGAGAAATATCTTCTCTAAGAAACTTATCTATTACTCATCTACAAATAGATTTATAGGCCCCTTAAATTATAGAGGTTTATAATATATATAACGAGGTATAACATTTTTTCACAACATGGTGGATTAGATATTTGCTCCATATTGAAAAGATTATTGCTCAAAACCTGATTTGTATACCCTAATATTGTTATATTTTGATTAGTTATAGATATACCTCCAACTCTAGCTTCAATATCATTACTAGTAGGGAAGTCCCTACATGGGTTATGTGAATTGATATGGTTTTCTTTCCTTCCACTAGTAACCATTTAGAAACAATGGTATAAACTAGTTTAGATAATAACATTATGAAACATAATTTAAAATTCAAAAACTATTGAAATACATATCATAAATAGAAAATTTTATGCATGGATAATTTCATAATATTAAAATCATTTTTTTTCAAATAATAAACATATTTTAAAGTCCTTCATAATGGTTTACAAATAAAATGTGAATTATTCAAAGAATATCCTTTAAGAGTATCAAACCATGGTTATAGTAAGACCAATTTTCATATACCAAGTAACACTTACATCAAGCTCGACATTCCTTTTTTGGATTTATAACCCCTAGGTACATATAATCTAGAACCATATCTACTTGTAGTATATATACAAGGATGTATTTCAAAGAAGAACCACATAATCTCTACCTTAATAAAACTTTATGATGTTATAATATACATATCCTCAATTTCTATCATTGGTTTATGCTACCAGATCTATATTTTCCTAAATATTGTCTCCATGGTTACTACTAAACTTCCAATAATACCAACTATAAACACCCCGACCCTAGTATCCCAGAGTCAGTGGTCACTTTATTACATGGGAATAAGATACAATAAATTTCATCCCAAAGGACCAAATAGTTTATTATTCTTGGTACACTTGGTATATAATTGAAATTTTCATTACAATTGAAAACAAAAAATAAAGAAAAAATTATTTTATAACTCCATATTTTCCAATAGCACATCCCTACATATTGAACATAATACACATCCTAGTATCTTGGAGAAGGGAACATAAGTATGGGGTGAGATCATATGCTCAGTAAGAGTATGTGTATAGTGGAAGATATTAATAAATAAATCATAATCAATATAGAATGGAAAATAACTTAAAAACATATAATTTAATCAATAATATGAGAATGATATGGTTGGAATAATTAATGATTAAACAATTACATATACGTTATCACATGATCTTAAAACATTTCTGTAGATATTTTAACTAATCGAATAATCACATGGACATCAATAACTGATCTCGTAGTGAGGTAATTAGTAATTTCAATCATCTGAATCATACTTTTAAGACTTTTCACAAGTTAATTTAAATCTATGGGTAGAACCCAGTCTAATTTGGCCAACATATTTGTCTCACGATACCTATAGATAAATCCACGAGATATCTAAAACTAGTATCCACTTGTCACATACTAAGTCTAATGAATTCATAATATGAAAGGGGTGAAACATAATAAACATAAATATTTATATTGAAAATATAAAACATGAAATGTTAATACTTACCCCAATCAAATAAACAAAATCATAAACCATCCAGAGTAATATGGTGAATGCTAATAAAATTGTACATCCTTAGTAAAACTAATTATTAGGCATTCAAATAAATAATAAATATGATATCAATACAAAAAATACCTAGTAGATTATAATTATAATAAATGTTTACTGTCATTTAGAAATATAAATACCATAATAATGTAATTAAAACTATTTTTGTGGAAAATAAACATTTCTATTTGAAAATCTATTTCTTTTAAAACTAAATGTAAACAAAATATTTTCAAAATAATTTTATTTTAAAATAATATTTTGAAAATAATAAAATTATCTTTAAATAATTGAGTGTTCGTGATAGAAGTAATTTTCTTTCTTTCTATAAAAGCCAATCACTCCTTGTTTTGAAAATGAAATGAATATTCCTTCCAAAATAAATTAAAATAAAAAAATTTGTAAAAAAAACTTAATAAATTATTTTTAAATGTTTTAAAACCTTTTTAAAAAAAAATAGAAAACATGGATTTTGATGAAAAAATATTTTTGACCGAAGAGGGATATAAAGTCAAATTTTCAAAAAAAAATTATAAATCATTTTTGTACCAAAGTTTGTAAAAAAGGTAATATTACTATAAAATATTATTAATTACCATAGTATAAGGAAATATATTGTTCTTATGATGTAAATACAGTATAATTCACCCAAGGGAAACTTAAACACAACTAGCCCGGAATAATGAAGTGATTATGAAAAAAACTCTTAATACTTTAGTGACTTTTGAATCATAAGTTGTATGAAAGAAATAACATAAAATAAAACCTTAAATACAATTAATACAAATATATTAATAATATAACATATCAAAATGGTTATTATATAAACCAAAAAAAGTAATAGGTGGTGAATTTGGAATATATATCACTGAAGTAAAAGTGAGACAAGAAACCCTTACCTCATGTTTGAATTCCTTAGTATGTGTCCAAACCTCTTGTATAATGGTTTAAAACATTTTTTAAATTTATAAAATAAGTATATTAAAATTTATAATATCATATATGATCCTATGATAACATTTTACGACCCATTTATTAATAATATTCCATTATTTTCATTGTTTTGGGTGTTAATTGCTTTGTTTTCTCATACATGTTTTGTTATGAAAATTATAGATCCTATACATATGACATATATAAATAATATAAATATTAATATAAATGTTTTAAACATCATAATTACTCATTATAGTCAATTTTATTATCATTCTTTATGGTTGGACAAGGAAAATGAATCACAACACTTTGTGGATACGATATGTCGTACATACACATGAGCAGAGATATCATTCCTTTAATGTGTGAAAGGGTAAGTAATTGGGTTATATATTATTTTTAAATAATTTTCATAATGTAATATATATCATTTTTTTAAATTTTATCATTTATTATATTATTTTTAATGTGTTAGTGAGAAATGAATCACGTCATTTCGTGAGGTAGTAGTATGCCATACACTTAAGCGTTGTTATCATATTTTAAACGGAATGGAATATAAGAAGGTATATTTGATATTATAATTCCATTAGTATAATTATATCATAAATATTATATATATATATACATCAAATCCATTATTATTTACAACTGTGAGAGGTGTGGATGGAAAATGAGTTACATCGGTTCACGAGGTAGTAGTCTATTGTACACACAATCCATAATTTTGTTTATTATTTGATGGAAGTGGAGATGGATAAATATTATTCTGTAAAAATAATAACAAATAATTATATGGTAGAAAATTATGTTTTATGTTTTATGTTTTAATTCATAATTTAGGGTGGAAAATTAATAAATAAAAAGAAATATCTTTATTTAGATGATTACATTCTCTTAGAGAACCCTCCTTTGGATATCCTCTTAAGGACACTAGGGTTAGTCTTTTTTAAAGACCACAACCACTATAATTTTGATAATGATTTTTTTGATAAATTTTTGAAGTTATTTTTCAAAAAATTGCATTGATAGGTGTGAATAAGTGAGGGGAGTGAGTGCCCTTTTATAATTGAGGAGGAGTGACATTTTTGTAAATACTCAAAACTATTCAATAATGGGATGTCACTATCACCCCAAGTGACCCCAAAATAGAAAAATAATATATTTTTGGGATTATATGGTTGATAAAAACTTCCAAAACATGAAAAAACACAAGTTTTAACATGTTATTCCTTATCCTTCATGTTTAATTAATTTGACCACTTTATTTTTCACCAGGGTAACTTCTATCCTTCTATTTACCTAGGGAATCTATGTATTAAGAATAAAATTAAAATTATCCTTATTAGATAATATAGACCAAATGGTTTTAAATATTAAATAAAATTTATCAAATGAAAATTCTATATGGTTCGAAATCATAATTTTTTCATAAGCGCATGTGACGTAAAAAACCTTACATTAAAGATAGTGCCTCAAAATTTTTGTAGAAAAAATAACCATAACTAGACCCAGTTCAGGAGTAGGATAATCCTTCACCTGAATATTTAACTATCTATATGCATAAGAAATAAACTTTTAATTTTTTATGAGGACACACCCAATCCCTTTAAGATATTAATCGCTATAAATAATGAATCCTTCCCCAAGAGAGGGTAGAGTTTTCATGGGTGAAGTAAGTAATATCTTCTTCATATCTTAGAAACTTTATTCAAATTTCATTATCTATATGAACTTACCTCCTTTTCAAATTAAATAAGTTAGTGGATTACAAACTCATGAAAAGTTTCTCACAAACCTCCTATAATATCCTACTAAACCAAGGACACTATGACTCTTAGTTTCTATTGTAGGATGAGTCTACTCATACACAAATGTTTTCTTGGTATGGTCAAATGTGATTCCTTCATTAGTTACAATGTTCCCCAAGAAAGAAACTTTTTTGCAACCAAAATTCACATTTTTTAAATTTTCAAAATAGATTATCCTTCCTCATAGTTTTCAATATAAACCTTAGATAAACCTATTGATACTCATTACTTCTAAAATATATTATAATATCATCAATAAAAACTACCAACAATTTATCAAGGTAGTCCTTAAAGACTCTATTCATCTAATCCATAAATATAGCAGGATAATTAGTGAATCTGAATGGTAAAAAAACAAATTCATTATTCCCATATCTTTATTGGGAAGAAATTATTATAATATCTTTTTTATTCACCCTTAATTGATAATAACCAGATCGAAGATCAATCTTGGAGAATAATTGAACCCCATAAAGATGTTCAAATAAATCATTAATATTTGGGAGAGGGTACTTGTTCTTCATTATGATCTTGTTAAGATCTCTATAATAGATTCATATCCACATTGATAAATACTTCTCATTCACAATGTGAGTAGGTTCTTCCCAATGAGATACACTTGTTCAAATAAACCCCTTCTCCAAAAGATCATGAAGTTGTTTCAAGTCCCCAGGATTTCAATTTAATGTAATTTTCTTCCTTGCGTTGTGTTCCACTTTCGCAGTTGTACCCAAATTTTTATATGGGGAATTTAATATTCTCTTGGATTTAAGTATGATTTAAATGGATAACTATTCATATCTTTCTAATGAAGGTCTAGGTAACTCTTTGGGAAATATATCAATATATTCATGAATGATGGGGGCATTCTCTTTAATTATAATTCTATTTCCCTCTTCATATTCATAGATCATCTCTATAAATAAAGTTATTGGAGGTCCTTCTAGACAAATATCATGTTATTATATCTCTCCTTTGAAAATAAGTATAGGTTTTCCATTCATACTGTTATGATTTCCTTACATCTACAATTGATCTCTAAATTATACATTGAGATCCAATCCAACCCTAGTATATTTTCAAATTCCACCATGATAATGACTACTAAATTTGGGATGATATTATAACATCAAAAGTCAATGCAAGATTTTTTATACAGTTTTGATGCTTGTATAATCCCTCCCAGAGTCTTGACTGATAAATCTACTTCTAGAATCTCGCAGATTGATTCTATATTCTTTGTAAACTTAGAGTAAGTAAAGGAATTCGTAGAACCAAAATAAAAAAAGGTACTTTCTTAGTTTGGGAGAAAATGATAGTACCTGCAACCAAATCATTTTAATCCTCTACTTCAACAGTCAAGATATAAAATTCCCAACCCTTCTCCATTTTCCTATGATGAGGTTAATGATGATTTACCCCCATTATCTTCTAATTTTGATAGTGATTGGAAAATTTCCCAATATTTTCACACTTGAATCATTGAACTTGAAGCTACGATGGTATTACCTTCCCTTTGTCTTTATTGTTGATATGTTGAGGCTTTTCCTCACTATGATTTTTTGGATCTATATGGTCATATCTTCCACAATTTTAGTATTTTACACTGCCAAGAAAGTATTCCCCCAAATTATTCATCCCACATTTGTTGCACATGGGAATTTTCACTTTTTTTTCCTCTTCTTTCATGATCAAATATTCTCCATGAGTTTGGATCCATAGATCTATTATTTTTATTCAACATATGTGACCACTATGTTTCTCCAAAATCCATTACAAACTTCATAGCACTACATATTATCACTTCATAGAATTCATAGTCTTGATTTTCTAGATTCCTCTGCATATGAGGAACTAGTCCACCAAAGAATCTATCAACCTTTACCATATGATATATAATAAATCTAAAGGTGTAATGATCAAGACATTTAAATTTCATCTCATAGATTCCCACTAATTCATTTTTTGTCTTATTCAGTTCTATGAATTCTTTCTTCATTTTCTTTAACATCGAATGGGGAAAATATTTATTGAAAAATATTCCCTTGAACTCTTCATGTTCCATAGAGTCAGTATCCCTTCTTGGATTAATGTTTTTAATCAGTGTTCACCACTTATCATCTTATACTTCTAAGTGTTATTCTACTAGTATGGCATTCTCTTGATCTGAATAATGGAGTAAAAAAAGATCTAATCTATAGAGATAATTCATTATTTAGAAATCAATAGGTTAGGAGATCCACTAAAATAAGTTAGTTGTTGATGCATAAAGGACACAATAGAAAGTTATTCCCTTTAAGGTGAATCTGGACACTCAACTTGATTCAAGATATTATTTGTTACTTCAGATGGTTTATTTATCATTATCATGAATTTTTTCCATTCCCACATCCATCAGAGGGTCTTCAGTGCATCATATGTTATGCTCATAATTTACATGGTTCCTCCTATTTTCCATTATTCTATAAAATAAGAAAATCTTAGTTAGAATCATGTTTATTTTAACAATATTATACTTCTAAATAAATTTTATGTCATAAAACATCATGCGTAAATATTTTATTTTTAAATAACTATTTCATTTTCCATATATCCTTCATAATGGTTCATAAAAATACTTTGATTAACCAAACATATAACCCATGAGTATGAAACTTGGAGTGCGGAAAGGCTCGTTGTAATTCACCATTTCAAAATCAAATCTATCTAAATATAGTTTTTCAGGTATTAACCCTATATACATCTATGATGGAGCCACATCCACTTGTTCGTATCCATGGAGATATTTATTTTCTACTAAACTACTTACTTAAAACCTCCCCAAAATACTAGGATGTTTTAATATATTTAAAATTATTTATGGGGTTAATACTAAGGGTTTATATTTCTAATTCCCACAATAATTAAATAATCCTTTGATACCAACAATGGAATCACTCATCTTCTAAAAATAAACATTTTATTACAATAAAAAAGAGAGGATCTTTTAATGTTTAGTTTCATGGAAATCAAGAGTATAATAAATTAAAACATAATACATTATTCTAATACACTTGAAATGATTCTTAATAGGTTCATCCTAAGTATAATAACTGAATATAATGTCCTAGGGATATACATCAAAGGAAAGGGGTGAGCATGAGGTCAAGTAAGAGAACAAGTAAGGGAAATATTTTTCATGTGATCATAGGAAATATCAATAATTACATGAGGAATATCATTATGGCTTGAAAAAGGGAACATTAAGAATAAAATAATAGAAATAAAATGATTCATAACATGTAAATGTGGCTATAAAATTTAAATGATAAATTCATAAGTATATCACAAAGGTTTGCAATTGAGGTATCTTAAATTAAAATCACCAAGGTTATTCACCATGGTATTATAAAACACATCATATCTGGAGATTAAATTCCTTAACCAATGCATTAGAGCACTACCAGGGAATTCCCATCATATGTATTAATTAATTTTATCCATATAGATCAAAATAAATCATTTCATTAATAAACTATAGGGAATAAAGAACAGGTTTATTATAAAAAATATGCCATTTCAAAAGTGCTTAAAAACAAGATCATTGCATCATTTTTAGCCCAAGAAAAATGAATGAAGGTTTATTATGTGTAAATACCCAAATAAAATAAATACTTTTTTATCTAGGTTAATACCTTAGGAAAAGAAATGGGTTTGGATATTCATAAAAAAATTCTTATGTAGAGAGAGAAATAAGAGAAGTAAATTTGACAGCATTATGGGTATAAAATGTGGTTTTAAAATAGGATAAAATGAGAGAGAGAAATGGTATCCCATTTATAAAACATAATTATGAATTAAGGTTATGATAAAAAATAATAATAAAATATAGTTACCAAAACATTTATAATATATATTCAACAATATGTTTTTGAATTGAAGATAAGTGGAGGATAATTCCCTAACCATGAATAATTACTCCTATATCTTAAGGAATTGAACCTTGGGGGATTGATGAAACCTTATAGAGACTAATTTGGAGGATAAAACAGCATAAATTTATTGAGGATGGGTTTGGAGTGAATTTAAATAGATAAATGTGTGGGTATTTATAGAAAAAGTGGTGGATTTATTTAGTAATCTTCAAATATAGGCCAAGGAAATCAATGTTGTGGAAAATGAAAAACCATTGTCTTAATCGTGATTTTTTCCTTGGTTTTAGAAATTTGGGGAACCTTTTATGTTATTTTAATCCACCATAACCAAATATAATTTTTATTACTTCTTTTATCATAGAAAATTTTTTGTTTCCACAAAGGAACCTTTTTAAATTCCAAGATTTCATTTTAGAGTTTTGAAAGTAACTTATAGGTTTAAAAATTGATTAAAATATATTAAAGAAATTTATATTAATAAAAATAACATATTTTTGGTTGTGGAGTGTGGTTAATTGTTTATTACATCATTATAATGGAATTATAAAGTCATTAAAAATGCAGAAAATCCCAAATTGTATTTTTCGTATTCATTAAAAAATATTGTTTTTTAGAAAATTATCACAAATTCACCCTAACCTAATTTTAAAATTATGATTTCAAAAATGATTTTTATTTTATCAAAATAATTTTTTAAATATGAAAATTTTAACATTAAAATATAATATCATTATCTATTAAAAAAATTCTAGTTGTAAAGAACAGTCAAATTTTTTACACTTAAAAATTTACTAGGATATAAAAAATTATTTTATTATTTATATTAAAATTATAGTGTGTTTGAAATACTAATTCAATAATATAAAAATTATTCAAAATACCTTACTTTATTATAAAAATTTATATCATTTCTGAAAAGTATAATTTCTGTCTGAATATCAATTTATCAAATTTGTCTCAACTAACAATATATTTTATTAAGAAAAAATATTTTTAAAATGGAGTTTATAGAATAAAAATTTTATTTATACAAACTAATTTCACTTTATGTAATTATGTTCTGGACATGTAACCCCTTATAACACCCATTTATGACCTATTAGTAAAGAGTGTGACGGGGATAGATTCATGGGGTGGCTTAGCTAGCATCGACTAAGTTTTAATTTCCACTAAGTTGATCCTCTCCTGTAAGAGATTTCATTCTATCTTCACTTATTAAAGACCATATTATTATTGTTCATGGGAGAACCCCCGTAATGCTACCTCCCTCCCAAGTTCTCTGAAATGGGCTTTATACGGCACATCATTACTATTTGAGGCCATCACTTGTTCTTTATATATTATTAATCCTTATTCATTACTACATATAAACACTAATTATAATATTTAAATTATTATCTAAGTTCATTGTTCTGAATGGTCAAATTTTCCAATGGTTATATTGACTAATGGTCATATTTTACCGATGGTCCTATAATAGTCACATTTTCATTTATACTCGATAAATAACACTTCATTATTTCATTCAATATTCCCTAAAATCATTTTATAATATTTTGATTGGTTTACTAATAATTTATTTTAATTTTTTAGTGTAGGGGTGATGATTCTAATATATTGGAGTGATCCATAGTTTCCCATTTTGGTGACTAAAGTATTAATCATTATTAATGAGATATGGGTTTGTTGTGTATAATATAATATAACACTCATTTCCTCATGAAACAAATATCATTTAAAAATATTGGGTTTTTACATTCAACATTGAATGTTTTTTGTCTCTTTAAGTTATAATTTAATGGTCTTATAATTTAGACCATTGAAGGCTAAAGTTTAGGATCATATAGATTTAACCCAATAAAATTGAGGCAGTATACTATGTAGTATGGGTAAGATAAAACCAATGTGAATGAAGAACCCAATTCCACTAATGTTGAAGTATTCATGGGGTGGTACACATAGTTTATGTTTTTGATTCTCGAACTATAAAATATAGACAAAATATATAGCATGTTAAAGTAAGACTCTTTTTTAAATGATATCTCACTACTACTATAGACCATCTTAGAAATGGCTGCACATAGTTGAGGGTAATAATTATCATAACAAAAGTTAAGATAACCTAATTGGAAAAGGGAATGTTAAAACATAATTTTAACAAGGATAAAAAATTTATTATAGACCATATGAGTGGGTGCACATAATTTAAGGTCATAACGATCAAACCAATGGTAGAGGATTTGATTTTACAACCAATTTGGGGATCAGGAGCTAAGATAATCCCAACACCTTTGAATAGGTAATGGTGTTGATTTGAATCATGAAATTGGTTATTTATATTAGAATGATGAGATAGAACAAGCATACATAGGATTACCACTAACCAATATTTGTATGTTGTATTCCAAAAAAATATTATCAGTTTGGTACAAATATTAGAGGACCTCTTCATCAAGAAACAATATGCATCTAGATAGTAGTGTTGAATAATGGGACATTAAAACTACCAAGAAGTGGTGTCCCTTAGGGTTAGGCACACTCCTTATAGATATCCATAAAAGGTTTATAGTGATCCAAAATACATAAGGTATAAAGTATGGTATATGGAAGGAAAAATTCAAGGGGTTATTGGAACATTCTCATCCCAATCTAAATGTGGTTACATTATTGAGGGGTGTTTAAGGGGTATAGGGGTGAATTATGGTTTGTAGTTGGGTCCAAAATATATGGTTCATAGGTCACTACATTTCTTCAAATCAAAGGAAATAATCCACACTATGTTATTATAAAATATTCATCATCCCAACATGGATTCTAATATTGAAAGACCCAACATGAATGGGAAGATTATACAATGGGAGGGGTTTTATGGCAATGGAATTTGTGTATGGATTCCAAATATATCATTCAGACTTCACTATGTACTCTAAAATAATATTAATCAATCCATATATAGAAATTAATAAATATAGTTCCTGCATTTATCTAGTTTTAATACTAGGAAGTGGAATTGTTTTATTATGGCATGAGATTGGAACCATGAGAGGTTATAAAACTTGTACCTTGGATAAAAGAACAAGGGTTATCTCATGAATGAATTTCCTTACTCTATAATAGTATTTTGGATAAGAATATCATTTAAAAATACCTTACATGGATATGAATCACATATAGGGTGGACCGTATGTTTTTTATTTTATCATTATGTGATGAGGAATTAGTTTTCATATATTTTAGGGTCATACTATACAATCACATTCAAAGAAGTTAAGATTCAAGTGGATTGGAATAAGATATCATTAATTTTATGTTTACATGAATACGATCTTGAAATCTCTCAATGTTTCACTCATGGAGGGAAACTGAACATGAATCAGATAACCTAAACATCAAGAAGAACAGTGGGTATTACTGGTATGTAAACAACAATTGGTCCTAGTAATATATAAATTTATAGATATATTATGATATTAGTAATAAATCCATTCATATTTATTTATATATATCATTCTAGTGTGCATCCTAAAATAGAAAATATTGACATGCATGAGAAGGCCCTAAATTGAGATGGAAATAGGGTTTAATGGGGATAAATATTTTGGTTCGTCCCAGGATAGATGATTCATGTGTCATGAATTATTATAAAATAACACAAATTAAGACATATGTAGTTATCATATATGTGGGGACATTATTTTGGTTTCATTTTAGGTGAACCATGACTCTAGGATTGGGAAATGTAAATATGGCCATGACATCTCTGGTGAATGAGAGATCCCAATTGGTTTGAGATATTTCAAATGGATAATTTCTAAATACGTAGATCAATATCTTATGTAAGGGGGGATTTCTTGAAAAGATTTCACATGAGGTATATTTCATTGAATAGTTTAATTTTATATGATATGGACCACTCTAAATAGTTTAAAGTCATGTGAAATGTATTATATATTATGTAGTTAAACATCATGCGGTAAAAATGATTTCCATGTAGTTCATGGTAATATAATGAGAATTTTATTTAATAATTTTAGATTCAAGTGGATTGAACTACATTTAATTCAATTTATTATCATACGGTGAGGACCATTATATAGGGGGTTTTCACATATTTATATCATGTGAAAAAAATGGAATGGATTTATTTTAGTGATATACCTATAGAGGGAAACCCAACATGAATAGATAGGGGCACACACATCAAGATGAAGTGAGGGTTTAATTGAAATTTGAATGTGGGTCCAAAATATATATTTAAAGTTTCCCTATATGTCCTGAAATAGTAGGAATAAAGCTACACATAGTTCTTCGAATGACATAGTGTAGGTGATAGTGGGAAACTTGTAGTGAATGGTAGAGACCCAAACACAAAAAAGGGATGGGGTGGTTTTTTTCATTGGTTAAGAGAATCATGTTACTAGGGTTGGCTATTATAGAGATAACTATTTAATCTTTAAAGTAATAGTGTGGTCCCATATATAGATCATACTCTTAAATAAAAAAAAGGGGTGTCATGTTTTAACATAGTTCTATGGTTTTGGAACCATAAATTAGTGGCTTTTATATAGATCTAATTAATATATAAGGGAATAAAATATCATAAAATGGGTTGTCAAAAGTAGTTTCTATTTATGTTGGATGTATTACTTATTGATTAATTTAAATTAATGGGACAAGGACTTAGGTCACTCAATACAAATATGGATTTATCAGTGGGATAACATAAATTAGAAGGCCCATGTACTAGGATGGAACTTTTGAAAGTGAGGATTTTTTTATTAGAATGAATTTATAGATATAGAAATTCAAGGGGGTCCATAAATATATTTTTTATATGAAATGAGGATATGTATCATAGAGTGAAATACTCTAAATAGTTTATGGTATTGTACGATGGACCATGTATTGTGTAGTTTTAACGTCGTGAGAAAAATACTCGGGTGTCTTGTGGTTTATGTTCATATGAAAAAGACCTATTGTAGGGATTATTAATTGGTATGAATTGGTATGAATTGTGTGAAAAACAAGATATCATTATTTTATTATTAATTAAGGGTGGAAACCTATCACGAATGAATGATAGATCAAGAACCAAGAAAATGTGAGGGATAATTGAACGTACAAATAGGCCTAGGACAGAAAATCTCAATGTCTCTATATATCCTAAGATGAGAGGAATCAATCCACATATAGTTATTATATAATGAATGAACTTTGGAATGGTTTTATTGGGAATGGTAACATGACCATATAATAGTTACATGGATTTAACTCTTATATATAGAGAATGGGTCTTAGAAAAATTTCATCCCAAACAGTTTGCAAGGTCATGTGTAGTGAACCTCATATTTTCCAGTTTATCTTCAATTGAAAAGGACTTGGATGTTTCGTAGGTTAGGTTCATGTGATGAGGATCCACTATAATTAGTTTAAATTCTTGTAAAATATATTGTGACTATATAGTTTAACATCTTTCAGGGAGGATCATGTAAACTTGACATTATTTCATATAAAATATTTTTTAAGAAATCTTTCATTGGTGGCAGACATGATACACCGCCCATCCATTGTAGTTGGGGAGTAGGGTCTATTTGGGTAGTGTTTTTTGTATATAATAATTTTATTCACATTTTAGCTTCAAATTCAGAGGTTTCTTTCCAGATATCATTAGAGTTATCAGTGAAATCATAAATTATCATTGGAGTAATTTGTGGAGGAATACTTTTTTATTAAATGTTTAGATGACTTGGTTATAATGTGTTTTAAGGTTTTTTAGTTAACATAACCTTTTATCATTGAGTTTCTCTAAATCATATAGTCCTATATGAGATTTTTTATATTTAAAAAATATATTTCAAATGTAAATGTGAAATGAGGGATGTTAAAACTCAATGAGAAGGAATGTCTTTTCCAATATACAATTGAATATGGGGTCATTTTTATAGCTATATGTGTTGGGGTGTGATAATATAAAAACTTATATAAGATATTTTTGAGATAAGACATATTTTAATTTTCCAATGTATTCTAAATTATGTTAGAAAGAGTTTTTTTAAAATACTCGATCTATCTATTTTCCAATTTCTAATATCAGGATGAATGGTTTGATTGAATATTGTATTCTTGATACAACCTTTTCAACTTAGAATCCTGAAATTGGTGTAATTTTCTATCAATATCATGTGAGGGAAACCAAATATAGTAATTATGTTGGGATTCATAATATTTATTATAGCTTGGGTTTTAAATTACATGAGGTATGTAGACTTATCCCACATAGAGAAAATGTTAGTGGAAATAAGTATGTACTCACCCTAGCTATAGCTATGGGATATGGCCTCATGATATCAATTACTCATATTAAAAATGGACAAGAGTACTTAATTGTATGGAGTAGTTATGGGGGTTTATTGATGAAATTTTATGGTATCTAACAATCAGGGAATCTCTTTATATAATCCACACAATCTTGTATTATTGATGTCCAGAAGTTCCCAATTCTCTTGATTTGGTGGAAAATCTTAGATCTAAACTGGTGGGAACTATAGGTGATTTTGTGGAGTTCCTATATAATATAAAATTTATCCCATCCTTAAACACACCTTAATATGACTATAAAATCCTCATTTATAGAGGAACTTATGGAAACAAATTCCTTCATAAAGGAAATAAGTTTACTTCCTGATAATTTTTTTATTCAATATTAGCTCAATCTAGTGGGATAATTCAAAATTGGGTGTAATTTTATATATAATATATCTATCCAATTGTGTGGTCTATTCATAATCATATAGGATCTACTTGATAAAAGGTTTTATTAATTATATTGATTTATTCCATATAACTTTTAAGGATGGTGAGTCCACTTGCCGATGTGCGATTCCAATGACCATATCATCATGATTCAGATTATCCATTACAATATCTATATTGGCTAACATATCATCTTTGTAATTTTGTGAATTTGGTACACAAGAGAGTGTTGGATCAAATGGAAATTTAGTCATTGACACTTTAATATACTTATGAAATGGGATCGGTTCTCCCTTATTAATGGAATAATCAAAATTATTCTCCTTGATTACTAACTCTAAGTCACTATGCATATTCACACAGGACACCAGTGTCTGTAATGGTAGATCCAAACCAACAATAAGTTCCTGGAATTTTACCTCATTATTGGTGCATCCTTATGATATAAAGGATAATAAAGGAAAAAATTTCTTGGCATACAAGTGAAATCACTATGTCGACTAATTTGTTCTCAAAGTTTTCTATTTCCTTTCTCATTGGTCTATTAGAAGCACCATAAAAGTATATATATCATTTTTGGGGAGCATCAAAGATGGAAATAACTTCTTCTTCATGGAGTTATATACTTAGTAGTGACTTTTATGGGATAGGTTGTGCTGTAAGAAAATCAATTAATGTTTGTCCTTTAAACACCTTATGAAACATGAATAGAATGTCAAACTACTATAGAATGAATTAAATTTTATGAGGAGCTCAATTAACATTGTTTAAATAGGTATATATGTGAGAGGATCAATATGACAGATAGGATGGACCTCATAAGGCTTCAAAAAATGCGTGAATTTTTACACTGCAAAGATCAATGAAAAATATCTATTTTGGATATCATAGTATCGAGTCTCAATATCCAACATGATTTTGTTGAGATAATAGATATTATATTCATTTACTACATTTTTCTTCAAATAAAGGAGCGCATTCAGAGATATCTCCAGTGTCTGCATATAAAGGATTATTGGCTTCCCCACAATTGGAGGAATCAACACCAATAGATATAGGACACACCACTTGATATTTTCAAATAAATCCTAGAAATTTCCATCTCAATTTTAGATGAATCCCTTATTCATCAGCATTGTGAAGGGAAAACAATTTGGTAGGTTTTTTTATGAAAATTCTGATATTGGAAATATGACTCTAGAGTCCACTCAGTTCCCTGATATTATAAGGAGGTTTCATATTAAGTATTTCTATAGGGTTTTCAAGATAAACCTTTATATCACGATGGAATAATAAAAACCCAATAAATTTTCCTAATGTTTCCCCAAAAATAAATTTTAAGGGGTTTATCTTAAATATGTGTTTCCATTATTTTTTGAAAAATGTATCAATATCATAAAGGTGTTCACATTGATAAGGATATTTGACCACCAAATCATCAACATGAAACTCTACAATATTCCCCAAGAAGGGATTGATGATATGGTTTATGGAACATTGATAATTATTTAAACCAAAGTGAATAAATTGGTATAAATATACTTATTGTGATTCACTAAATGTGTAAGACTCTTTATCATTAGGGGTTATCCTGATCTGGTTGTAGTCTAACTACCTATCCATAAAAGAAAGTTCCTAGAAACTTTCCATTGCATAAATTGATATCTCCATGTTTAAAACTAGGAAATAATACTTCATAAAATGAAAATTATGATTCTTGAAATCAATTTAGAATCAATTTTACCTTTTTTGACATAGAAAATATTGGAGATCCATTTTTGGTTTTTAAATTATTGAATGATGTTTTCTTTGATGAGTTTTTCAACTTCAAATACTACATTGGAAGCATGGGTTGGATGAATCCTATTGGATTATATCCTATAGCTACAATGATCATCTATAAAATCCAAATGATGGGCAGACACATTAGGATCCAACCCTTTAATCTTTATATAGTTCCATGAAAATACATCCTGATATTGTTTGTGGAAGGAGATATATGTCTCTGGCACCTCAATGGTCATGGAGGTATTGATCAATGTAGTCAATGGATTTTCCTATGGATACAAATTAACATATCTAAGTTTATAAATAGAGGTGTACACACCTTACTAAAATTCTAAAGGGGTATCTCTAAGATATTCTTCTCACTCATATTCTACCTTTATATTATTGTAGATAGAACATTAATGAACTTTATGGGAACTTATGGATGATATGGGGGGATCTTTATATCCTAAAGATGATGCAGGGAAATTATAGACATATTCCCCTTCCACCTCACTATCATATAGGGTATATAATGTATCAATATCTTAATATTTGAGAGATTATGTGTATAAATTATTATCAGGAGAATTATTATCTTTTTTGATACCACATTAATCTTTTGTATGATTTTTTCCAGTTAAAGAAACTGATATAATGATGACAGGGGTGGATGTACCTAGACCCCATACGTTCCTTATTATTTTGGGATTCATATCCACTTGGACAAAGATTCTTGGTTGTGTTGACTGAGACTAAAGATTGGTCAAACCTAAATTGTGACATACACATGCCTGAGAAAAGTTGATGTGCATAGGTTATGTAGAAATCGTTTCTTACCATGGAGATGGTTATTAAATATAGATGTTCACTAGACCATAATATGATAGAAAAGTGATTAGATGTTGTAGATTATTGTATAATGGAACCTTTATTTCTTGATGAATTTTTAGATCGAGAGATATTTCCTCAATTTGGTTAATGAGAAATATTTAGTATTTGAGGAGTTCAATCCATGGTCCAACAGGGCCAACCTCTTATCCATAGAGGGAATTTAGCTATATGTCATTATCTATAATTGGTTTATTCCCCTCCTTTTTGTAGAACCCTTCATCAATATATTGGTATTCATAGAACTCAAAGGGGGCATTATCACCTCACAACACCCCAACTTTTCCTTGAACAGATTATTTGAGGCACTGCTGAAATGATATGATATTATTGAATTTATGTGGAGAAATAGCCTTAACATAGAGATGTTTAAGTCTATATCATGAAGATACACCATGAATTAAGAGTCGAATATGTGATCATTGAACTAGGATCTCAGTGTCATCCTCTCTAGTGGATTATTCTCACTCATATCATATCCATAATTTTATTGGATTTGATGGAGTTAATTTTGTCTCAATATAACCGAAGTAGTAGAGGATCTAGATTGGTATAAGATTAATCACAAGAACCATTATTAATTAGATACCAATGGAAGTCAACATCACTTATCTTACTAGATATGTAAAAGTGATCTAGGTTCCTAGGTACTGACCCTTACAAGTATTTATTTTTAAAGGAAATGATTATTTGACATTTGATAGAACTGGTCTCTACATGATCCACCTCTACCATGGTTACTTCTACGTTGAACTTTTTAGTGGTTAATAGGGCCTTGATAGGATCTTCCCTAAGATATATTTAAAGGTGAATAGCACCTAGAATAGATAAATTGGATAGAACTATGGTGATCTTCTTAAGGATATCATATTTTTAGGACATGGGTCTATAATTCCTATCTTGAGGTTATTCCTTGGATTGGGGTATTTAATTCGATATTGACTATGCCAAAGACTCATTCTTTTGATCAAAATATTGGGTCATGTTTATAGTATTCTGATTAGGTAGAGCTTGTCTCCTCATGGTCTGACATTAAAATGGAAAATATGTGTCTAAAAGTTAGTCCTCTAATACGATTTTATTTGAATGGTCCCTAGATGATACAAGATAAGAACATTTCCTCTATTGAGGTCATTATAGATCATACCTCCCTATTTCTATGGCATATATTTCCTTAGTAGAAATGGTTCCTAAATATATGAGTCTATTTTTAAACTATCTTCTTTAGCCTCAATAACATCTTCCCCAATTATGGGAAGTGAGTCCATGTTTGTGAAAGTACTCATCTTTTCAGTGAAATGGGTCTGTCAAATGGATAACATTGATCAAACTATATTATGAATCCTCATCTGGGGAAGGCTCTCTTTAGTAGGTCAGTGCCTTTTGTCTCATTTTATGAGATAGTGTCCACCCTCTGAGTGATTATGGTAGTAAGTATTAGATATTTTGAACTAAATTAGGTATCAATAATGACTCTATATATAGTTATTTGTTTTATTTTTGATTATTACATCGAATCATGGAAATATTAGGTGATAATGGTATCACCTCAAATAACATATGGGGTTATGGTCACAACTGGTTGGTTTAGTTGTTCCATGAGGGGGGAACATTCTTGAATGAATAATTTTTAGGCTATTAAATCATTTAATTTTTGTGCACACCTATTCAAGATTTCTTATAATTCCCATTATTATTCTTATAGAACAATAGAAATATGAGTTACATGTGTTAGAGTTTCTACCTATTTGAATAATATAGAATATACCATATTTTAGAGTGTATCCTTAAAGAAGAAGTAATCCTATATATTCTACCCCAACATTTGATTGAAAGATTAGTTGTCTGAGTGCTCATTTTTACTTATATTTTTAGGCTTCTTAAACTCTAGTCATTTGAGATGGTTATTCTCTATGGTTTCAATAAAATATCCTAGAACCTTCTATCTTCGAAAATATTAGGGTTTACTATTGTGTTCCTTGAACATTTGATATTTTTCTCCATCCTTCCCCATTAATGTGATAATTTTTATTATAGTTTTAATTTTGGTGGATGCACCATATGATATTGTGTAGGATTTTATATCTAATATGGTATTAGTGTTGTCTTGATCATGATTATTACAGTCTCCATCTAATAAAATTTATTCCCTTGAATTACTATTATTGGACAAAACATGGCCTTATATCACTGAATTGAATATTCCAACCATTGTGAAATCACTAAAACCTACCAAAAGAAACCAAGATACATTAAAGAAATAATTGGAATCAAAAATTAATTGTAGATATTTTCTATTTAATACTCTATGAACTAATCCTAATGAAGGTTCACATTCAATGAGTAGGGAATTATTTTGCACCTAGAGAATAAATTTTAAACTCTATGACTTTTTTGTTGTTATCAATTTAAGTGTTTAAGGATAGTTTTTTCTTTATCATTTAGATGAAATACTAAAGAAATTATCAATATAGGTATTCCAATTTGGTGATGGACCCTGTCGAAAAAAATTTGTACCAGATGAATGTTCATCCTTATAGGGACTAGAAAAAACACATAATTTTTTATGCATCTTGTTTATCCAATGTTATCATTATGGTGTCGCATCAAGACACAAATTGTGTAAGAAGATTATCTATGTCACCCATGTCATTGAAGATGGGTAGGATAGGATTCCAAAAGTTTGGAGTAGGAGTAGAAACATCTACCCATTTGGGGTATGACTTTCTCTTTAGCTGTAATAGAATTCATGTTACCCCTATATCATATTCGTTTGAGAAGAAAGGGACTCGATTCAGTCAAGGAGATCTAGTGATAATGTTACATGGGATGATTCCCTCATGGAAGCTATAGGTTTATCCCAATATGGTTGGATCACCAGCATCAATTTTCAATATCTAGTTTGAGTCATCCAAGGGTAGCCTACTTGAAATAATTGTGCCACCGTCCCTAATGCAGGGAAGTCCTGATACTCTTCTTCCATTGAATTTAGATAAGCTAATATTCTATACACAAACTTGGTTGTGTGGTTAGACTCTTACCTTAAAAGTTGAGAAGTTCCTTCTTTTTTTCTATATACTGGAGGCGAGACATTAGCCTCTCCCTATGAATTGTACTTAGTAGGAATATTACCTTTTGTTAGTTCTCCATCAAGTCACTTTAGCACCTACAGCTTAGCTTCATGTTGGGAAACCCATTCCTTCAAAGAATAAGGTTCAAATTCCAGAGGTGGTGGGTTGTATATAGATGTAGAAACATTGTTGGTCCCACAATACGTGCCTCAGAATTAGTGGAGAATCACCACAACTATTTGGGATTAAATGCATGATCAAATGGACCCCAAATCATCCAAATGGTCTGACTTATAAAGCCCCTTCATGGAGTTACTTTCACCACCGTTACTGCAAAAAGTCAAGATGGAACTCCCATGAGTCTAACACCCTTCGTGACCACACCATGGAATTTTATGGATGGACTTTCAAATCAGAAGAATCGATACCATTTCGCGAAGCTATATTTTTCTTTGCAGTAAAAATCAGAGCATGACAAATTCTATTTCTTATAAATATCCATCACATTCCCCATCCAAAGGAATAACTACCCTAACATTTCAACTTCTACTCTCCTGATTCACAAAGTACCCAAGCACCGCAAACACAACCACACAATGGATCACCCAATTTACTGGAGCATCATGAGACCCCATTTCCCTTGTTCTTAAATATCTCTACCTAAGTTTGAGATTCCTTTTGTGAAGGCCAATTCCTTTTTCAGAGGTAGAATTACGTCTAGGGTACTTGAGGTTTAATGAAAGCACTCATCCTTCATGAATCCCTCCCTTTCCAGCTTCTAAATTCATTCCAATATAGGGCCACCATGTATCATAAATCTCATTACATAGTGAGGCCCCTGTTATCTATGAAGCATTCGAGATTCATGAATCTCCTCTTAGAAATCCCCCCATGCATCGTGAGACCTTCCTCCACGTAGCCCTCCAGGATGGTGCGTAGTCATTTCTTGGTCCCTCGTGAGGTATCCTCTATTGTAGTGCCCTACATATTTCTTTTCAGCATAGGTATGCTAATGGATCTTACTTTCTAGAATATCTACGCTAATATGGATCAAATTTTCAACCACACCTCCACATCCCAACCTTTTAAAATTTATGAAGTTTTCCCCCACTCAAGTGTCAATGGGTGATATTTATGTAAGTCCAATGGGTAAGGAGTGAGTCCCCCAAGTCTGATCTGTCCGACGTTAAACTTCAAAGCACCATTTTCCTCAACACGTGATGTTAAACTCTGATATCACCTTATGTGGAAATCCCTATGTACAAGTTACATGGATTTATATCCTCTGCTCATGATTAGAGAGGGGATGGGAACTAGGAACCTCTCACTCCCCGTACTCTCAATCTGATATCCCTCTCTCTTTGGGCTTTGTCTCCGTGTGTGCCTTAGGCAGTTTCCATGCATAATCCCCAGTGCCCCCATGATAGGATACTCCAGGAATGACTGACATGTAATTAGTTCTTTCTCACATAGAATTAGATCTACCTCATGAATAATGGCATCCTCCATAGGCAACTCACACGCATAAGCTCCCACACCATCTCTCTTCGATGCTTCTTTTGCGACAAGAGTGTCGGGTTGACTACTTCCTCTTATTTCTCACAGTGATCATGGCTCATGTAGGATTAGAGAATTGTATTCACTATAAAATCCATCTAACCCCAAATAGGAATCCCTTATAAAGTAAGCATCAGTCTTCATCTCCAAACGTGTCTTTCCTACATGTAGGTTCTAAAATGTCCCATTTAACGGGGCTCCTCCCGAGGTATAATCCCCAACCACATGCTCTACTTCTTTTGGGATACCTCCTTAGGTGAAGTCACCAATTCCCAACTTATAACTACGTGGTATTTGATTCCTAAGTAACTGGGATATGTATGAAACCTCCCTAACATTCAATCCTGACACTTCATCCATTCTATTCATCTCACCCATTCCACCCACAATCCATCTTGATTTTACTCTGGCTGTCACATCTTGGTGAGATGATGAAATCAATCTGGTTCATTACTACATGTAATCCCCATCCATTATCGCTACTCCTAGAAGCACCTGGGCAACTCCCACGTGTAATCCCCATACAATCCAACCAAGATAAATCCTCTTTAGAAGGTGTCTCCCATGAATAAGTTCCACTCTATCCATTCAACAACGTGGGTTTTGATCCCTGAATCATTGGAAAGGCATGTAGGATGCCTCCAATAGGTTCAATACCACCCCAAAAACGATGGAGTTCCCCTCATTGGGTTTCACCTCTCTAATCCACCCTCATTGGTGTCTAGATCATCCTTCATGGTGTGAAACCATCTCTTTATGAGACACACCTCTTAGGGTCTTCCCCCATAGTTGTTTTCATCCATAAATCTAGTAAAATTTCTAAGTGTTACCCCCTAGGGACATAACTCTCATATCCTCCCCTATCAAGTGTTATGACTAGCCCCACTCTACCTCCGAAAGATGTTAATATTGCATCTTACATCATGTTAATCATGGGATTCTTGAGGAAAACCTTGAAAGATAGGCCTTTAGTATAATATACCCCATGACCAGTATAGTATTCTTTGGGGGTTTTTCATGTGATAATCCCTCTTATGAGAAATAATATAGTTCACCAATGTTCCAGCATCCATACATGATACAACAATGCCCAACGTGACTAATCCTCTAACTAAAGTTCATTTCCCCGTTGATACCCCTTGGAATGTTCAAACATAAGCATCATAATTAAGAGGAATCAAAAAAGATATGAAAATAGAAATTATCTTCATGAACCATGCCTAAATCTATGAGGGAGACCCAGACTTGGAGAATAATTCCAAGGAGGAGTCTATGGGAGGAGAAACTGACATCCCATCATAACATTTCAATTAAGGAGAAGACATCTTATAGAAAGTGTTGAATACTACCCAGAAGAAATCAACGAAAATAGAAATGGAGAACTCAACATGAATCTCATATCCTAAATGTTGGGATTAGTAGATTTTAAGAAATTATATCAATAGATAATAATGTCGTTAGATCCATCTATCTGGCATCATTTCCTGGTAAGAAAAGTAGTGGGCTCGAGGTGGAGCTCACTAGTAGTTGGGGTAGTTGAACGTTGGGAATCATAGTTTGAGACATTGTTAGTATGGATATCTCTATCCAACCATAGAATATTGCATGATTCTGGGTAATTGGGATTTTATTTCCTAGTACTTTTACTGACAGCTGAATCTTTAAGATTTTCAATACCCAAGCTGCAGGAACTCACTCACCCAATGCCCACTGATTTAGCGGTAGGAGGCATGTTGATTCAAAAATCCTACATGATCCCACCTCCACCATGATCTTCCTGACTTTATTAGATATCGGAAACCCACACCCTATATCACCCTCTGAAATCATCTAGAGGAGGGTGATGAAAACCCTCGTACAATGGTACAAGTAGGTGGGAGTAATCCCCACAAGGGATATGGATTTCCAGGCCCTAGAGGCTTTTCACCTTGATTTCACTGTCACCCCCAAGGGCCACATAGTGATCCACTTCTTCCCACTCAAATGATGAACCACTTCGGGTGACATTCGCTAAAGTGATCATTTGACTCGCTCCTAGTTGCTGAGGAGGTAGGGTATGTCCAAGTCACCCTAGAAATGACCACTACCTGGGAGTTTCTCAAGAGGGCACCCACCATGTCACATCAGTTCCATCAACGAACAGTTTTCCTAGCCAATAAATAGGTTGATTATTCACCTACTCTTCCAGCCCTGGTCTGACTCACCCAATGATAACGTTGGGCCCAAGCTCAGGAAGATTCCCATCAAAGGGAAACATCTTCCATAGTTCCCATGGATCTGGCCACCCCTGGTGTACTCTTCCGAATCCCTACCACTACAGAGTAGGGACTTCTAAATTCCTATTTGGGATCGATCCCTCATCCACCTCAAATGTATGTTGGGTTGACTCTTTTAGACACTGGCGTCTCATGTAGTCATTATGGTCTGGTCTGTGGCGATGAGACTATGTAAGGAGGCCCTCCCCATGCAGTCTCCAGTCAACGTGGAGGTCCTCTCACTCTCATTCCCAACATGGAGGTCCTCCCCATATTCCCATCATCACCCAACATGGAGGACCTCTCCACTTCAACAAAATCCAGTATTGAGGTTCTTCTTATTCTTATGGTTCCCGATATTAAGGTCCTCCCTATGTCTCTGACCAATGACGCGAATTTTCTCCTCATGTTGTCCCCAGCTCTAGCGTATGTCCTCCTCACTCTAAATTCAACCAAAGAGGAGGTCCTCCCCTCTTCATCGATGATCAATATGAAGGTCCTCCTTTTTCCCTCATCACCAACCAACATGGAGGTCCTCCCTGTTCCATAATTAACCAGATATAAAGTCCTCCCCATTCCTGTGGAGGTCCTATCTGTGCATATAACAACCAGTATGTAGGTCCTCCCCGTAATCATGCATCCCCACATGGAGGTCTCCCCATGTTCCTGAAGACCAGAGAAGAGGACTACCCTACTAAGCCAATAGACTGAGTGGATATCCTCCCCACTTGGATGAAAACAATCAATATAGAGGTCCTCTTTAAATCTCAAAAAATCAAATCGGAGGTCTTACCTGTGTAATCAACCCACAGTAAGAAGGTCCTCCTCATGAAAAAAAAGTTCACTTCCCTGAAGAAATATCTCTGGTTATATGGGTGAACCATCATTGCTTAGGGAATAAATCTAGACATCACAAGGTCATGGTGTATCTAGTTCGTTTATCAGATTCTGAAGCAGAGGTTGACTCGATGATGAAGCCTTCCCTCCAGTCTTCTAGATCAGAGTTTGGGTCAGGAGATAAGAAGGTGATATTCGTCATCCCGGAAGGTTAATTTCACAAGATCACTAAATCACATCGCATGTATATGGGGGAGGAGGAAGCATGGACACACTTACAAGGTCTCATGGTGCATTCATATTTTTCATCACCAGATTCATTCTATACCTCTACATGAGATCATGGAGAATATTTCTAGGATATGATAGACCATTTTCAACTAGTGGATTCATAAATGACCACTAATTCCCTTTTTCATGAGGTATTGGTTGGAACCCCATCCGACATGGATGTAATGATGTGGTTAGAACTGACTCCCAAGGATGAACTAGAATATAGTGATCAGTCAGTTCATGTGGTGTACTCTCCATCGACTATTCCTCCACTGCAGCGGTCCACATTTTTTTCATCACTAGCTTCTCATTCAGTGCTGATTAGAGCCTAGGGAAGCCAAGATCTGGGACTCTCTTTCAAGTAGGGTATTTTGTGGGACACTATGGATGCCGACCAACTATTAGTGGTGTTCTGGCCGAATGCGATTCCTTACTTCGACATTCCATAGACCCTCAATCAGGATGGGATTTCATGATTTTTTCAGACCATCTCGGGGATGCATTTTTTACTCCATGACAATTCGTTAGTTTACCCATATAGTAAATAGAACATTGAAAACATCGGACAACAATGTTGTATGGTTGAGTTCGTAGCGCTTTCAGGGGTGCAGTATCCTACATCTCTTGGTCACCACAAAAACCTTCAACGCATATGAGTTTACAACTTCACATTGCTCTTCAAAACCATTAAAGAAGAATATACACACTTTCACATCTGTGGTTGGGTATAGTATGTCGTTCTCCACTTTAGTCCTATCAAGTGGCTACCTGATTTTCCTGGTGAAATCGAGGACAGGACAGGTTTTGTCACAGTGAACATGGATGAATTCATGTTACCCAAGGATGGGGACATCAACACAATATCTTAAAGAGAGAACCAGCATACTGGGGTAACATATTATCTCCTGGACCCTCCAGTTGTTCTCACCCGCTAGTAGGGGAAGACCCTCGGCCTAGGGAAACCCTCTTCATTGTTTCCAGTTTGTAGAAATCTCAACAAGGGTAAGGGATATATCAAGTAATCAGATCTACCTAATGTCATGTAGAAGATAAAGGATGATCCTGAAATCCCTGCTCTAAGACATGAGAATGCATATTAGCACCTGATCCTTAATGATCTCCTTGTTGAGAGATGTAAAAATTATGGTGAACCTTAGCAGGACCATGTTCCTCCTCCACTGGGGAAGAAGGGGCAGTCGTAGTTCATCCTCATCCAATTTATCCTAGTCAATCCTACTGACCCTGCACACCATATTAGGTACAGTAAGAAACCATGGTATGAATCATTGAATCCTCCAAAATAGTGTAAAAATAATCATTGGGTCTGGATCAAGCCACTTTGCAAGCTGCTAAGTAAATCTATCCATGAGACCTTTAGCCTTCCAATCATGTTGATCAGTTGGTCAATGACCTGATGGTCAATAATCATCAACAAGACAGGAATTTCCACCAGGAGGATATGATAGCTGCTATAATTTCTTGTATCATTGCCCTTGAAACACAAAATGTGATGATTCCACCTGAAGGAAAGACATATCTGGAATAGGTGGAAAACATGAGAACACCCTTGGATTTCGAGAATCTAACCTTCTCCCCCTTCAACAGGATGAGCGACCCACTACAGCATCGGGCCAACTTCATCCCCAGGTGTGAACCGAAATTAGGAACCCTAGAGTAGTAGAAAGCAGAAAAGATCTGATGTTTTGTTTAGGAATTGGATGGGCATGTGTTCATCTGGTGTATCCAGTTACCCATTAGCTCCATTACCTGTCGGGAAGACCCCTTTAGGAAATTTCTACACTATTTTAGGTCCACCACACACAAGAAGATTATTTCTAACCTCTTCAAGTGCAAGCGGTTTTTGGAAAAGATCATCACAAACTTCATCGCCAGGTGGAAATGCCTTACATAATAACTTGACATGTAACTAACTCAAGAGCAGTTATTAAAAATGTGTTTCAGGAATTTCAAAACTTAATTATTCCCCACCCTAATAATTAATAATTTCCCTAGTGGATTCTAGGATTTCTCTGACAAGGCTCAACTCCTAGATTAATCCATGAAGCAAGCTAAGAAGGAACTACCTTTTCCTCCTCTATAACCTAAAAGAATATATGCCAAGACAAGGATTGATGTTTTACCACAGGTAGGGGCTCCAAAGTTTCAAGATTTATTTCCAAAAGATCCTAAAAAAAACAGGCTCATCATGGATAGAAATCTCAGTAAGCTCCACCTCACCACCCCCAGAATCGGCAGGCTCCTCCTTAGCAGTCACCATCACTCAGGCGAGAGAATGTGTGTAATGCCCCGACCCTAGAATCTCAATGTTGGTGCATTATTTTATTACATAGGCGTAATTACAAGGAATTAAATCCTGATGTAAAATTAATTTTATCATTATTGGAAAGAAAAATTACATAAATGATACCCATAATACATTGGGAAGAGAAAATAAAAACATAAAACATAATAAAAATAAAATAAACAGAATCCTTGAATGCTTATTCAAATATTTCTTCCTCATAACCTGGGGAAATGAAACAAATAAGTGTGAGCTCAAATGCTCAGTAAGGGTAAACAAAACTGAAGAAATAATGAATCAATAATAATAAATTAACATGGAAAGGTAAGTAATCAATAACTCATGCCATTAAAATAACTAGATAAGTAAATATAAATTTTTAAAGGTATGAAACTAAAAATACATTTCATTAAATCAATGAACTGAAAATGAAATGAATCTATAGATATGTCGATGAAAAATCTCATGGATAAATAATAACTAAATTATCAATAGAGGAAATGCTTAATTATCAGACATCATGTTTCCCAAAAATATGATATATTTACCATCAAGATATAGTTTAAACTATTTGGATAACTAATTTATCCCATTGCATTAACTGATACCCAACCCATAGGGCTTTCCATAAACTGTCCCCAATCGGTGTATTGCATGTCCAAAACATTCCACATATATTGAATAAACAAAGTGCCTTATAAAATATACATAATGAATTGAAAATATGGATTTATAAATAATACCTAAAAGTAGGATAAGTAACAAAAATGTTTGTTGACATTAATGGATGGAAATACTATTGAAATATTATAAAAACAATCATGAGGTAAATTAGACATTAAACATTCCTATGTGTCCCATACAATCATGAAACATTTTAATCATAAACCCAATGAATGAATAATATTAAATGAATCATAGAATAACATAAGAGTAAGGATATTTATGTTAAAAAAATTTAATGTTTAGTAAATACCCCAAATAAAAATAAATTGGTTCATAATAACAAACAAGTCTTAATGGAATGTAAATTGAGATGAAATATCTTACCTTATCCTTCTTCTTTTTGTGGTATTTAGCCTCTATTATAAAAGTTTAAAATATGTTAATAAATAATATAATAACCATTATAATGTTTACAATACCATATATTAACTTCTTATAATATTTCATTACTCTTTTGTTAACAACTTTCATTAATTTTACTATTTCATGAGTCAATTGACTAGTTTTATCGAGTAAGTTTTGACTTGTTACGTGTTTTTAGTATTTATTAGGTAATGATTTAATAATATCTAGAATGTAAACCAAGACTTAATTATCTTATATATTCATTAAATATGTATTTATAATAGTTCTTAATATTTAGAGATAATAAATGAAGTGCACCGTTCATAGAGATGATAGGTCGTACGTACGCATGAACACTACTTTCATTTCTCTATCGTATTAAATGAATGAAAAATTAAATGAAAAATTTATATATTATAATTAAAGTATCATATAAATTTTATATATTTTACATAGTTTTAATAAAATCTTCCTTAATACGTTCCATTTATAGCGCGAATGAGTCATATCGATTTGTGGGGGCGGTAGTATGCACTTCCTCAAACGAATTATCATATTTAAACAAGATGGAATGAAAAAATGTATGTTCTAAAGAAAAAATACATATTTATGAATACATTATAAATATAAAATATGAAATATATAAATAGAGTTTTCATCATAATTTCTGCCATGATAAGTGGTAAAGGAAAAATGAACAATCATCATTTCGTGAGGTCGTGGTTCTCCATACACAGAAATAGTATGTTCATTAACCATTAGATGGAGGTGTGTATAATTTTTGGTCTAACCATTTACATAAAAAATACTATTATACTTAGGATAATGTTTTTTATATAATAATGTAATAAAGATATTTTATGGGGTGTAGAATGGAAACGAAACTAGAGAGCTTGAGAGAAGATGTTGCCTCTTAATCGGGTAACTTCTTTTGGTTTGTACCAAAAGGATTCCTTGGAAGGATTCATTCCAAAAGGGTGGATTCAATATATAGAGGTGGTATTTTTGTAAAATATCTGGTCAGATATTTTTCAAACCGAAGTGGTTTGAAATGTTTGAGGAATAGAGAGAGTTGGTGGCCTTTTATAGGGAAGGAAAATGACTCACCTTGAATTTCTGGAAACAATTTAAGTGCACAAATGTTCTTACCTAAACAATGTCATAAAAAACACTCAATAATGGAAGGTTTATGGCAGATATATTTCCATAAAATGGGTTTTGGACAAGTGGTTTGGTCATTTTGGCACTTAAATTAAAAGTTTAGTCCTTTATTAAGCTCAATTTTACCTTAATAATTGTAATTAATTTTAACCACTATCACTTATCATTTTGGTAAAAAAAATGTTGGTATTATTAGAAATTAGAAATTATTATTATTAAAAATATGGAATCAATTTTCCAAAATTCCAATCATATAATTGGAAGAAAATAATTTAAAATTTATCTCGTAGGTGGGATGACAATGCAGGTTTTTAAAGTAAAAATGTCCAAAAGTTTGCAATGTTTTTATTATCATTCTCAAGGTCAAATTGATCCCAATGACCTGTATTGAATTAATTGGAAAAATATTATCTAATTAAACATTAAAACCAATCTAAAACAAAATTTAATCATATATAAATAAATTAGATGAAAAAGTAGTTTTGAACTAAAATTCAATATTTTTAACTATTCATTAAAAAATGAAATGTTTCAGAAAAATATAAAAAATTAACCTTAAACTACATTATATGTTTGAATTTAAAATATGATGTTTATTTTGACACAATAAATTAATTAAAGTGTCAAAATTATTATTTAAAATGGGTTCAACATTAAAAGGCGGTAAAATTACCATTTTAAAAATATAGGTTTTTATTGTGTAAAATAGGTTTTGTTCTTATCTTATGAATATAAAAACTAATGTAAAATATCAAAAATATTTTAATGAACATATAAAATATATACTTCATTTAAATAATTAATGAATTGTAATTAATTAGGTTTATTAATACAAAACACCTTTTAAATCATAAAAATAATAATATTTCTTCTTATATCCAATTGGATCTTATTTTTATTTCTCGTTAATTGGTATCCCATGAAATCATTTTTATATTTATATAAACCATATATTTTCATAATCCAGTTAATAATATTCATAAATGATATTCTATATCTTATTATATTAAAAAATAATATTTTAATAATATATTATTGTTTAGTAAAACTCGCTCTTGCATGTAACGCAAACCATCAAAGGTCGCTCTTGAGTGTAACACATGCTAACTTGGTGTTTCATGAATTAAACAGTATAAAATATATAAAATATATTTAAATTAGTAGTTATATTTTAAATTATATTGTTATTATATCCCCTTAAATTTTTTGTGTCGCATGTCATGCATGCTATCGAATATAAGGTTTTTACTTTAGGATTTGGGGGTGTTACATTCTCTCCACCTTAATGAAATTGTATCATCACAATTTAAACATGATATAGGTGATATAGGGATGGAAAATAAACTATTGTTGAAAGATTCATGTTTAAAAAGAGTTAATATAACATATTCGTAACAAGATAGAAAGGAAAGTACAACTATCACGTAACTAGGTTCCCTGGTAGGAGAACATAGGTGAGAAATGGAAACATGGATATAAAAGAAAACGTCCAACAATCATGTTATAAAGGAGAGTGATAGATATAATTTTTAGATGAATATTTTTTACCACAAAACCCTAAACCATAGGTGTGAATAAATAACATTGATATCATAAAAAATTATGACCATGGGACAAAATTTTTGTTTCATAATCATTTTGATTCTATAGTTAAGAAATTATTTCACTGTATGAGAATATAAGTAAATATAAGTTCCTATACACATAATAATTTCCTTTGATTATGACTTTAACTATTTATAATTCATCGCTTAGCACATGATTCATATAATGGTGAAGTAATATATTGACCTATAAATATCATCCAATTATCATCTTAAACCATTTTATAAATGGTTAACTTTTACAACAAATTATGATACCTAAATTTTTTAAGTAAAGTCACTAAATTTAAAAAATGAAATTATCATTATCCTTTAATCAACATGAAGCAGCTCTAAATTTTCACATTCCAAACATGTGAATAACTTTATCATGTATCCTCTTAAAATGTGGTAATAACTCTAATCACTATAAAACCTCATTAAAAACTTCAATTATTCATTATTAATTAATTAATACATAGTTTATTGGATATATTTCATTAATCCATAAGTGTGGTAAACTCCATAAATGATAGTATATACCACTTTTCGATAAGTCATTAATAAGTTCCAAGGTAGTCATAACTTCTGAAAATTAATCATTTCTTCACCATTATCTCTACATCAAGAACATATTAAGGGATATCTTTCCCTCAATCACATGTTTTCAAAAACAAATATCTTTCTTTTGAATAAAATCTCTTGTTACCATTCAACATATGATCTGAAATCCTTATCAAAAAGTTTATGCATTACAGTCCTCATATATTCCATAATTTTTTTAACTAGTACATTGCTAATAAAATACTCAAATGACATTATTTTTGAATAGTAGTATTAATCATTACTCCTCACCTGTGGAAGTAGTATAACTTGACCATTATTCAATGGAATAATTTAGGGTACATTCTTTTGATGCTTAATACATTGATTTGTATAGTGCCGCATCTCCTTATATTTGAGGCATTGTACATTGGAAACCTTTTCCTTACCATTTCAATCATGAAATTGGTTTACTTTTTCTCAAAACTTATAAAAAACTCTCATTCCCTTCAATAAAGTACTAGAGTGTTTATTTTTACAATAATCACATGTTTGGAAAATCCTTCTTTCTTATAATATTTTTCGACTCATTCCCTTTTTCACGGTGCTCAGATGGCCTCTTCTTATCTTGGTTTCCTTTGAAGACACAGGACTTGGAGAATTATTTACTCATCTCATTATCACATAATATTATGTCCTCATATGATGAGAATGTTTGGGAGATTATTTCCCTTTGAAATATTATCTTAAAAATATGAAATATTTGATCCTTCATACTCTTTAGACCATGTGAATCAGTGAGGTTCACATTCCTTCCACTATACTCCATTTCTAAATAATGGAATATACTATATTAAATCATAAAATAATTTATAATTCAAAATATGTTATAGAAAATAAATTTATGCATCGTGATTCCTAGAATCAAAACTTTTTATACTTTGGGAAAATATTTACTTCTAAAACATTCATAATGTTAGGTAAAGAAAATGTGAACTATCCTAAAATTATCTCCTAGGAGTGTCAAAACAAGTTCACAGTAAGGCCCATTGTTGTATACTAGGTTACCCCGAGTCAAGCCTGGAACACCTTGTAAGAGTTATTACTTCTAATCACATCTTTTCTACAACCACATCCACTTTTATTATCCAAATAGGGGTTTATTGCTAGTAATAGCCACATAATAACTACCACAACAAAATTGTTGGATGTTCTTGTATACTTATCCTCAATTTATATCTTAGTTTTTTTCTCTCTAATATATTTTTTCTAAATATATTTTCCAAGGTTGTTGCTAAAAATTCATTTGATACCAACTATAATACCCCAACCCCGGAATCCAGGAGTCGGTGCATTATTTTATTACATTGGTATGATTATAAGGAATCAAATCCCAAAGGACCATTCAATTTAGTAGTCTTGGAAAGCTATATTATATAAATGATACCCATAATACATTGGGAATAGAAAATAAAAACATGATACATAATAAAAATAAATAATCAGTTCCCTTGAACGCTTATTCAAATATTTCTTATTCATAACATGGGGAAAGTAAACATAATATGGTTGAGTTCAAATTTCGAGTAAGGGAAAATAAAACAAAGGAAATAATGAATCAATGAGACTAAATTAACATGGTAAGGTAAATAACTAATAACACATGTCATTCAAATAAATAGATAAAGAAATATAAATATATAAAGGTAAGAAAATAAAAACACATTCCATTAAATCAATGAAATTAAAATGAAATACATCCATAGAAATGTCGATGAAAAATCTCTTGGATAAATATTAACTAAATTCTCAATAAAGGCAATTTTTAATTATTGGGTTTCATGTTTCCCAGTCACATGATACATTTACCATAAAGAGATAGTTTAAACTATTTTTTCTAACTAATTAATCACATGACACTACTTATTCATTTAGGGTCTTGCATTAACTGGTCTCCACCCCTTAGGTCTTGCCTCAAACGGTCCCCAACTCGTGTATTTCATGTCCAATGCACTCATCATATATTGAATAAATGATGTGACTTATCAAATATTCATATTGAATATATAATATAGATTAATAAATAATAACTCAAAGGATACAAAGTAAAAAAAACAAGGTTTTTTGACATTAATGGATGAAAATACCATTGAAAGATCACAAATACAATCTTGAGGGAAATGAGATTTTAAATATTCCAATGTGTCCCATACCACCTTAAAACATTTAAATCATAAACCCCATGAAGGAAAAATATTAAATAAAACTTATAATATATTTATATTAAAAAATCATGATAAAAAATGTTAATTTTTAGTAAATACAAAAAATAAAAGTAAATTAGTTCATAATAACAAATAGGTCTCAATAGAATGTGAATTGAGAGGAAATCCCCTACTTTATCCTTCCTTTTTGTTTTTTGGTATTTATACTTATGTATAGTGGTTTAAAATATGTTACCAACTAATATAATAAACATTATCATGTTTATAGAACCATATATTAACATTTTTATAATATCTCATTAGCTTTTTTGTTATCAAATTTCATTAATTTTACTATTTCGGGTGTTAATTGCCTAGTTTTCTTGAGTATGTTTCGACTTGTTACATGTTGTTCCTATTTATTAGATCATTATTTCATAATATCCAGAATGTAAACCATGAATTTATTATCTTATATATTTATTACATATTTATTTATAATATTCCATAATATTGGGAGATAAGAAATAATGTGTATCGTTCATAGAGACGGTATGTTGTATGTACGCATGAATGTTACATTCTTTTCATTTTCATATTAAATGAATGAAAAATAAATAATAAATATGTATATTTTAATTAAATTATCATATCTATTTTATATATGTTACATATGTTTATTAAAATCATCCTTAATAATTTTCATGTATACTGTGAACGAGTCATATCGCTTTGAGGGGGCGGTAGTCCACACTTCCACAAAATAAATTATCATATTTACAAAAGATGGATATCATAAAGGTGTATTCTAAATAAAAATTTATAAAGCATAAATACATTATAAATATAATATATAAAATATATAAATATATTTTCCATCATAATGGCCACCATGATAGGTGGTAAATAAAAAATGAACAATCATCGTTTTGTGAGGCTTTAGTTCACCATACAACGAAATTGTATGTTCATTACCCATTAGAAGGAGGTGTGTATAAGTGTAGATATAAACCTTTACATGAAAACATCTTGGTATATTGGGTATAATTTTTTTATATAATAATTTAATAAAGTTATTTTAAGGGGTGGATAATGGAAATTAATCTAGATAGCTTGAGAGAATATGTTACCTCTTAATCGGGTAACATCTTTTGTTTTGTACCAAAAAGATTCCTTAGAAGGCATCCTGCCAAAATGGTGGATTCAAGGCCTATAAGAGGGATTTTTGGAATCTATATGGAAATATTTTTTCTGAACCTAAGTTGTTTGAGAAGTGTGATGAATGGGGATATATGGTCACCGTTTATATGGAGTGAAAAAGACTCACATGGAATGTTTGGAAACAAGTTAGGTGTACACATGTTATTGCCTAAGAAAGTCATAAATAACAAACAAAACTCAATTATATAAGGTTTATGGACGTGATATGTCCATAAAATGGGTGTTGGACAAGTTTCTTGGTCATTTGTGACCTTAAATTAATGGTTTAGTTCTTTATTAAGCTTAATTTTACATTAATAATAATAATTAATTTTATTTAATTTCACTAATATTTTATGTCAAAAAAAATTATTAGAAATTATAAATTATTTTGACTCAAAATATGGAATTAAATTCTCCAAATTACCATCATATAAGTGGTAGAAATTAATTTAAAATCCATCCTACATGTAGAATGATAATGCAGGGTTTTAAAGAAAAAAACAACCAAAAGTTTGCTATGTTTTCATAGTCATTTTCAAGGTGAAATTGATCCCAATGACTTGTTTTGAATTAATTGGTAAAAATATTATCTAATTAAACTTTAAAACCAATCTAAAAAATAATTTGTCCTTACAAATAAATTATATGAAAAAGAAGTTTTGAACTAAAATTCAGTATTTTTAACTATTCATTAAAAAATCAAATATTTCAGAAAAATATAAACAATTAACCCTAACCTAATTCATCAATTTATAATTCAATTATGAAGTTTATTTTTACATATAATATCAATTAAAGTGTCAAAAATTTTATTTAAAATGGGTTCCCCTTTAAAAGGTGTTAAAATTGCCTTTATAAAAATATTGGTTTTTAATGTGTAAAATAGGGTTTGTTCTTATCCTATTCATATTAAACATATTGGATGAATATAAAAAATATATTTTTGATTATATAAAATATATATTTAATTAAAATAATTAATTAATTTTAATTAATTATGTTTATTAAGATAAAACCCATTTAAAAGCATAAAAATAATAATATTTCTTTTTATATCCAATTGATTCTTATTTTCATTTCTCATTACTTAGAAACCCATGATTTAATTTTTATATTTATATAAACCATATATTTTTATAATTTATTTAATACTATTAAAAATGGCTATTTTATGTCTTAATATATTAAATAATAATATTTTAATAATGTGTTATTGTTCGGTAAAACTCAGTCTTGTGTGTAATGCTAGGCATCAAAGAAGGTCGCTCTTGAGTGTAACACATGCTAAAATGGTGTTGCGTGAATTGAAAAATATAAAATATATAAAATATATTTAAAATATTAATTCTATTTTGAATTATCATGATATTATATCCCCTTACACGCTTAGTGTTGTGTTCCATGCACGCTATCGAATAAAAGGTTCTTACTTTAGAATTTTGGGGTGTTACAATGTGGTTTCGACCCCTTGTCCACCTCCAACCCCTTGTCAGGGACTAGATCCCATAGTTACCATTACAAATAGTTTAAATAAAATATAGTCCTCCCTAGAGGCTAAGGTTCCTGGTTATTTCTGCAGTTATCTAGAACAATGAATTCTAATGCTTCTAGAATGCAGAAACCCCATGAGTCTAAGCTCACTGGTCACCCTAACCACCACCCTTACCACATGAGCCTTGGAAATACCATAAAGTAGTGTTGTGAGGTCAAATAATATATAATGGAATATGTGGATAATGGTGTGTTCAAGGTGGGAAAGTTTCCATCACAGGTAGCACACATCTCATCCAAGCCTGACAGTGACAGTGAGGGTTTCGATGAGTGGTAGTAAGTTTCCAGCCACATGAATCAAGAAGTATGATGACTGGTTGGCTCATAGAGAAATTTCTCGTGCATATGGAATCATATATTCCCTTCTAGGCTAGCCTAAGCCTCCAGAATTCATTGTGCCTTCTTCAGTGGTTGCTTCTGTATCCACCTCTCATCCCCCAACTTCTCAAAAGAGTAGGCACTAATAGGTCAAGTGAATGGAAAGTCCCCCAATAGTGCCCAAGTCATTCTGTATGCTCGGTGACTTCATACCTCCAAAGAAATGAATCACACCTAGAGTCTTCCAAGTATTGGAAGACTCCATTCATGATGATCGATAGTGTGTGTCTATGAATACCATCAAATTGGTGGATCCCTACATGATTCATAATGATGAACAGTATCTGGAGAGCCCTTCTAATGTCCCTAGATAATGCCATCGAAGCATAAGTAGAGGAAAAATAATCCACTAGAATGATAAGTCTAGTTATTTAGGCTATTTCATGCATACCATATAGACCAAACAAAAGGCATGGCACAAAGTTCAGCAGACATAATCCTTCCAATCCTCTTTGTCAGATTCACTATCACCATTGTTCATGCTCGTTAATCAGGTATAACAGCCATAGTCACATCGTGATTGGCCACATCCATCAAGGCATGAGTCATCCAAAATTCATCCAGTGGTATCTCTGGGTAGTTGGACTGATAGGCAGTAGGATTTTGTTAGCACCAGCCGAAATATAGTGGTTCCCTCATAAGTGTCTATTGTGATTCCCACCGCAGAGCGACCTCATCCAAGAAGAAATGTGCATATGGCATGGATGTAAGATGTGATGAAGCACCTCACTAACATTCCTGTCATGATCTCAATCCTAGAGGCTCTCCATTTGTCATAAGAGATGTGTTAATCCCTCAGAGAATCCTTAAAAATACCCTTTCAATTTGAAACAGAGGTTGTGGAAGTTGAGACATTTTATTCCAAGGAAGATGAGTGATTAGAATGCAAGGAAATGATCTCTTTTTTTAGAGAATATGAGTGTTCTCTCCAACATGGGAACATCTTACTACTGTACATCATTTTCCAGATCAATGACCTGGAGGTCCATCATTGTCTAGTCGATATAGGTCATAAGAAACATCTAATCCAAACATGGACGCTCTACAAGCTGGGACTCTCCAAAGCATATTTGAACCCCTCTTGCCTCAAGATTCTGGGTTATGATATGACTGAATAGAGACCATGTGGTAGGATCCATTTGAAGACCCAATTTTATATTTTGGTAGAAGAAAATGAGTTCATAATTGTCTTTATGAACACCACCTACAATGAATTTATGGGTAGGCCCTAGATCCATCTGTATGAAGAAATCCCCTCTTCATATCACTAATGCCTCAAGTACTCGCACAATGGTCATGTAGGCACTCTCTAAGGTGATGTTTCTCATTTTGCCTCTCGTAAATTCCTTTACATTAATGAGAGTTATTGCCAAAGCTATGATAAGTATGCTCATACCAACAAGGTTGAGCATAGCTCCGTTGCAGCCAGCCCATGGATAGGTCTGGATGACACATTCATCCTCTCAAACCACTGTTTAGAGGCTATGAAGATAGACTTGGGGAATTGCATTTTTTTCTATGATGGATAGGGATTTTTCTACACTATGTTCAAATAACACTATAATATAACCTTGTATTCCTACGTGGGTCAGGCTTGGGTGATACAAGAACCCCCCACTCCTGTCAAGTATCGAGATATTCACCCCATTACTACAACAGTTCTCTAGACTATATTTTTCCTTGGAGCTGGGTTGAACCATCACAAACTAACTTTTCACCATTTATTTGACTTCAAGAATGTACCTCTGGGTCAAAGTCCTAATTTAATCTGTATGATAACCTCTTCTTCCATGATTTCACCAATGCAGATGTCTCCGAGTGATGATTCCTTCTCCCCCCAATATGGAACTAGTGGTCATATAAAATCATGTTGTTTGGATGAATAAACTCTTCCCAATGATCCCCCTATCTTAGATGATGAAGATGATTTGGAAGATTCTCCTCCTAAATTTGAGGAAGGTGTCTCCACCACCATCGATGAGCTGGTTCAGGTGAATCCTGGTATTGAGGCAGATCTGAAGCCAATATTGATCAATGATGCCATGCTTGCAGGGGAATAGAAACAGTATATGGACTTCTTGAGGAAAAATCATTATAATTTTTCTAGGAGATATGAATAGTTTCTATGGATGGACCCTCAATTAATTATCCACTATATTGGTCTCCCCGTAGGCCGTCGTGAGTTCAAGAAGCCTCCCCGAAAATGCACATGTCCCATGGTGCCATGGTCGAGGCTAAAGTTGACTAGCTTATTAAATCCAGATTTATCAATGACATTATGTAACCCAAGTGGAAGGACAACATCATCATAGAATGGAAGAGGAAGGGGAAGATCAAATTCTTAATTGACTTTCCCGGAACTCAACCACTACTACCCGGATGATGATTTTCCCCTTCGAGTGATAAAGATATTGATCGATTCCACTTCTCGGTTCCAAGATCTTCCCATTATGTATGGTACTCTAGATACAATCAGGTCTATATGGACCCCGAGGATGAAGAGTCTACTACCTTTAAAGCACTCTAAGGAACCTTCTCCTATCAGGTAATTCCCTTCAGTTTGAAGAATGTAGGAGATAATTATCAACGAATCATGCACCGCATCTTCAATCCAATCATCAGAACAATAGTGGAATGATACATAGAAAATTTTGTGCTGAAATCCCACTAGTGTCAGGACCATATCAGAGATCTAGAGAAAGATTTTGTCTTTATCTACTCCAGGTACTTGAAGATGAACCCCTCGAGGTGTGTCTTTGGGGCTACCTCTAGAAAATTTCTTGGTTTCATTTTTAGATAAAAAAGATTAAATATTGACCTAGATAATATCAAGGCCATCAGTTAGATTCCTCCTCCATGTAACCTTCAAGAGCTTCGAGGCCTCCAATGCCACTTAGCCTACATACACTGATTCATCGTGAATCTGGGAAGCATGTGCAAGCCATTTTATAGGATCATGAATATAGGTGTCTTCTACCAATGAGATAAAGAGTTCCAAACCTTATTCATGGAAATATAGACATATCCACTTCAACCTCTGGTTCTCATTCCAACCATATTAGGGAGGGATCTAGTCCACTATGTGACCACCTTGGAATGATCTCTTGGTGTCCTTCTCACTCCAAGGAACAATGAAGGGATGCAAAAAAGGTTCAAGAGTAGGTCAGACACGTTCCTACCAAATTTTATTAATGAAAATAAAAGTCACAACACCACAAAAGGGGTTTACAAAGTCTAGTGAAATTGGTTCCACAGGCATCTGCAACAAAAAGATGTGAATAGATTTATGGGGCCAAAAAAGACCATTATAAGAATGATTCCGTAATGGCCTTATTTTCCAAAGATTCAACAACCTGGTTCGCCTCCCTGTACACATGTGTCACATCATGATTTCAGCCACATGTAATCTGAATACATCCAACCCATGCATTAAGTATCTTCCATGGGACATTCCTAGACCAGCTTCTGAGGATATCAACTACCACCGTCGAGTCAGATTCAATCCAAAGGAAATTTCATCTATGATGAACAACATAAGTGATGTCTTTGATCACAGCCCAAAGTTTCATTTCAATGGCGGATCTCAGTCTAATATAATGATTGAAATATCCTTTTAAGAATCCTAGATAGGTGCGGAAGTCACCAAAACATCTCAAAGGTACAGGTGCACCTGAAGCCTCCCCATCAACATTAACCTTCTCCCCAAAAGGGATTGGGGGAATCCACCTGATCAACTTCAAGACCAGTGGTTATTTTATCCTACCAGGGACCCCAAGTCCTATCAAAGTGATGAGGTCATTCATATCATTGTTAAGGAAACCATTATGGATTTTTGAGGAATTAACAATGGATCTGTGAACTGATCTGACACCAGACTGAAAAGTTTCAGGTCGGTTATCAAAGACAATCTCATTTCTTGATTTCCATACAAACCCCGTAATATTTTTTCTAGCATCCAGAATCATGTTCTTTAGTTTTTCACTACATGCCACCAAGGGAATGGAGTTCAAAAGTACATACAGGCCATCCATGCAGACCCATCATCTAATCATGCTCTGTATATATTCCTACTTCCTGCAAGTGAAAGTACAAATAAGAAAAACAAGTTCAATTGTCTCCCCGGCAGCAAGACATAAGAGGAATGTAAAGGAAAGTGACAGGATGGTTTACTACAGAACACACTAAACATGCATCCCCCTTTTCCAGATTCTTCAGATAAGTAGACAATCATTGGGTGGGATAAACGGTTTTTGAAATTCCATAAGCCATATAGGTGTGATGAGAGACCCATCACACATATGCATGTACCAAGCACATATGTTGAGGATCCTGATGGAGCGAGGCTTCTAGATGAGCATTTCCTTGTCCATGAATTTGTACCATTTAATCTTATCATAAAGATGTGTTGGTATGAAACCATATGAATGAAGATCAGAGGCATGAAGGGAAGCAACTGATGTTTGTAATAAATCAATATGGATGTTCACATCCTTAAGAATCAGCCTAGATAGCCATGTAGTTGTCTAGGAATTAAGAGAAGAATCCTTTCACACCAACCATTAAGAGAATTGCATGAGACTATTGAAGGTGGATTTCAAATCAGTCCAGATTGAGAAGGAAAGGTGATGTGGGTAGCCATTCCACAACTTTGGGGTGAACCATGCAGAGAGAAAATCCATTGGGATTTCATTGGAATTATGCATATTCTAGGTGAAATTATTTAAGAGGCCCTCATTAAAAAGGCACATATCCTTGATCCCTAATCCTCCCATGTCAATTGGCTTTATTCAATCTTTACAAGCTATAGTAATAAGTTTCTTCTCATTGATGGACCCAGTCCATATGAAGTTCTTGATCAACCTTTGGAGTTCCTTGATAAGAGCCTTGGGCCATCTATAAATATAAAACCCATAAAAACATATTGGTGATCACCAATTTGATAGGGAAAATTCTTCCATCATGTGACATGGCCTTGCCCTTCCAATTTGACATTTTAGAAGTAATTTTGGAGAAGATTGTTTCCTGGTGACTCTTTTTTACTTTGCCACAAAATAGTGGTACCCTTAGGTTAATAAAAGGAAAATCACCTTTATTTACACCATGATACCTTGAAAACCTATTTTTCTTTCCAATGGAAACCCCATCCCAAAAAAAAGATATTTGTGCCAACTAATGGTCTGACCGGCCACATCCCCGTAGTGCTTGAATATGGATTTAATCGAAGGGACAGTCCCCTTGCCAGCCCACCCAAAAAATAGTATATCTTTAGAATGCAAGAGATGAGAGGGGGCATGGAGGTCCCTTAAAGCCTTGATTTGGGTACGCAATCTAGCTTGTACCATACTGGTGAGACAGAGACATAGATAGTCTTCAGCAAGAGAAAATAAGATTCCAGAGAGGGGGACTCCTTGTTGAACTCCCCTTGAATATTGAAAGAAGCCCGTTGGGAAACCATTGACTGGGATTTAATGCATGGAACTCTTGATAATGGCATGAATTAAATTTATGAACCTAGTGGAGAAGACATAAATTTTTAGAATAGAGACTATGAAGCTTCATTTTATCGTGTCAAAGGCCTTCGAGATGTGAATATTTAAAGCAAGATTCCCCTATCTCACCTTTCTTCTCAAGACATTGATGCATTCAAATGTTGTGAAAATACAGGTCTAAGTATTCCTCCCTATAACAAATCCAAACTTATTTGGGGTGATGATATCCTTAACCATACTTCATAATCTCATAGTAAGGGTTTTTCTAATAATTTTGGGGAGGGTGTTCCCAATTGCAATTGGCCTGAAGTCCCTAATGTCCACCACATTATCCTTATTGGGTATGAGGGAAACAAAATTAGAGTTGAAACCATAAGGAAAAGATACATGAGAAAATAATTCCATGACAGCATTAATGGTCTCATCATGGACAATTTCTCTAATTAACATAAATAATTTGTTTGTGAAACCATCCGGCCCTACAACACTATCAATATTCAAAGAGAATATTGTTGCCCTAATCTCCTTCCTTCTAGGTTCTTCCAAAATTTATCATTCATCCTATCATCAATGCTTGAGGTAATGTTGTTCACAATCATATGAGTTCTATCAGCCCCACGCTCAGAGTAGAGACCAGAAAAATAGATAGTCACCACATTGGAGATATCATTTTTTGAGGTGAGCAGGTTACCATCGATTTTCAGGGCAGTGACCCCCCTCTTGAGTTTCCTTTCCTTGTGAATGCGATGAAAGAGATTAGAGTTCATGTCCCCCTCTTTCAACCATATAACATTATGTTGTGATCTAGCGAAATTCTCCTTGGTATTTAGTAATCCATCAAGCTTGGAAAAGGCCTTAATCTACTCATTATAGGGAATATTACACAGATGATTATTTTTTGAAAAAAGAGAAAATGACTTTCAACTGATTTTATATCCTTATCAATCTTGGATAAAGAATAGTTTCTCCATTCTCTAAGCATTCGATTGGTATTTCTTAGTTTGAGAGACATAACCTAGAGGGTACCACTAGCCCCCACACAGCTCCAAGAATCAATGAAAATCTCCCTGCATCCTGGAATGACAAGCCAGTCATTATTGAACTTGAAGGGAATAGGAGCTGATCTTGTACCATCAAAGTTAGATTCATCCAACAAAGGGTTGTGATCAGAGTGAGTTTTTAGGAGAATGAGGCAGGAAGCATTAAGGGATTAATTCCTATCATTAAACTGCACTAGGAACCTGTCCAGTTCACTGTCTTGCCTCCCAGCCATAGTGTACCTTCCCCAAGTAAATTCATCACTGAAAGTGGGCACCTCAACTGAATTGCAGTCATCAATGCATTAAGAGAACTCATTGGCTGCAAGTCTATTAAAGTTGGACCTCGTTTTCTCCTAAGAGTGGAGTACAGTGTTAAAGTCACCGAACATTATCCAGTTATGCAATAACTAAGATGAAAGAGACTCCATCTCCCTCTATAATTCCCTTATTTTAATATAAGATTTGGAGGCATAAATAAAGGAGGAAAAAAAGTTAATTACCTGCATGCCAAAAGAGGCCGAAACAATATGTTTTCCTTGGATACAAGAGATAAGAGTGATGGATTCATGCTTTAGTATCCAAATGTTTTCCACATCATTTTCATTAAAATTTTGAGCAATAAGGGAGTAACCAAATTCCTTCTATTTGAATGCATTACAGCTGCTAAACTGCATCTTTTGCTCAGTAAGGCCAATAAAAAATATCTTGTTGGTCATGACAATATGTCATAGGTCCTTGACCATGGGATCATTCCCAAGCCCTTGAAAATTCCAGAAAATGATCTTTATTTACGGTGGGCTTCCATACCCCTTTTCTGAGTCCTTCCTTTGATGGTTTATTTTGCAGAATTACTACCCCTTCTCTTCCATGTCCACCAATAATTATCTTCATAAGGGAATTCTGATGCATGAGCCTTTGCATCATCCTCCAGAACAGCAGGAGGATCATTTCTACCATACCCCCAAAACACACTAGACATTGGGATGAAAGTATTATGGGAGTTTTGAAACCCCCATGTAGCATTATCATCCATTATCCTCTTGGAAACTTTTTTTAGGGGAACCTAGGTGAAAGCATCATCCCCAACCAGGGTCTCGTCATTCAGAGTAGGAGATGCATCATGAATTTGAGGATATGAAATAATATTTTCCAGTGGTAGAGGAATTTTACATGATGGGGGTGGGATGGCCTATCCAGCAGAAAAAAAAATTATGCTTGTATGGGGCCTGCACTGGGGCCAATGCGATGCACAAGGAACACAGCCTCCTTTAAGGCAGAACAGTTTCAGAACAAGAAGATTTTGGTAGCACCAGTGGGGGCTCAGTCCTGTCCTGAGCAACTCCAGTAGGGGTGCCATCATGCAGCAAATCTCAGACCTCCATGGAGGGGGAAACCCCAGAAACATCATTGAAGTCTGCATTCCACTTATACAATTCCTCTAACCCAATTTATACCATATTCAATCCTAAGTCACCATGTTGAGGCAGCAAATCCTTAGCCACCTTCTCAATATTAACTATTCCAGCAAGGTGTATTAGGTCATCATTGAGATCTTCCTTCTCATGGACAACATTCACTACTAGGAATATTGTTTTTACCAATGGTATTATACCAATGATTCCAATTAATCGTTGGTATAGGAGAGTTTTGGCATGATTTCCCAACGGTTTTATCAAACCATTGGGAAATCTGCCACTTATGCTCCTTTTCCCAATAGTTTGAAGAAACCGTTGGGAAAGGTTGATGATTTCCCAACGGTTTAAGAAAACCATTGGGAAATCTTCACTTTCCCAATGCTTTCCCAATGGGTTGAACAAACCATTGGGAAAGCAACCATTTCCCAATCGTTTTTAAAAACAGTTGGGAAAAGATGTCCAGAAATACTCCAATCGGGCAGACCTCCTCCAGTCGCTCCTCCGGTCGCGTTTCTCCCCCAATTTCAAGAACCCCTATCCCCAAATTTGCAGAACCCTCGCGCGCGCGCCCCAGGTAAACTCCATCAAATCCGGTGAGACTCCCCCATGAGGTTAGATGGGATAATTCCAAATCTTCATGTCTTATTGATAATTTTCCACTTATCTTACATATTTATCCATTTTTATTGGAGGTGGAAACCCTAAATTAAATGTTTTAATTGGATATTTGGTTTGTTTTATTAAGTATTAGGTGTATGAGTCATTAACATTCCAATTATGGATGGTTTTAATCAAAAGTTATGATATTGGAACCATTTATGATGTTGTTGTCTCTATTTAATCTCATTTCCCCTAACTTAACATTAAATTCTATATCACATTTGGTTTCTTTTTTTTAATTCCAGTTCAGTTATTTGTGGTCGATGATTGTCCCATGTTAATTGTTTTCAATGGTTTGGTGTGAAAATTGGGAATTTAATGTGACTTTTCTAAATGGGGGTTCCTTGAGAATACTCCAAATATTTGTTAAAAATGATCAAAGGGATTTTATTATTTAAAATGGATTTTGAAAGATATTTCAGAAATGATTTAATATTAAGGAAAGTGTTTTATTAAAATGGGAATTTTTTTAATAAGGCTTGTGTAATTTATTTTGTTATAGTACACTTGTTATGTGACTATGTTTGGTATTTAGTAACACATGAGATAACTGGTGTGTGAGAATGTGTTGTGAAAGAGATTACATGGTTAGTTCAAGATTATATTTACGTTTTGAGCCTATTAATGAGTTGTTTTAAAGATATTTTGAGATATTTAACTATTGTATTTAAGTCATACAATGATCATGGGGGATATTATATGTTTATTGGTGAAAAATGAGAGCTGTACAGGTGGTTCATGATTAAGGAATATAATTAGTGCTAAACATGTGGTTAAACCATGCATAGTAGTGAATTCTTGAAGTGTTTGATGTTTGTAGTACTTTTTTATTTGAAGTTTATTTTGATGCTGATGTTTCTTATTGATACCTATGATGGGAATTTATTTTAGTTTCTAAATCGGCTGAGACTCCCCCACCATGCACAGTGTATGCAACCTCTACCCTTATTTAATCATTCTGTTTACACAGCCTATAAAACCTTTACCCTCATTTAATCAGTGAACTCAAGTCATTAATTCAAGCCTTCATTCTCACTAGCATATAAGAAATTGAATAATGTAAACCCATCCTCATATGATTTATTACCTTAGATAGTGTCCAACATATGGAATACGAGATTTTGAATTCATCTGTTAACCAGGATAATATATTCCATTTCCCCCAAGATGAGTGTACTAATATAACTTTAGGTTCAATTAAATATGGTTCTCATTATACATTGTATATTATGTGTCCTTCTTGGACAATACTCACTTTTATGAGGGTGTGGTTCTTTTCAATAGCCATGCCGGCATGTGTAGACATCCAAAAAATGTTAGATAAGTCACAAGTTTAATTCAGTAATGTTATTATCATTGACATACTTTAGTATTAATCTCAAATTTAAAAATAAATGTTTTTGTCTATACTTAATGAAATTAAATCTTTTTACAAGCCATGAACAACCTATTAGTGTAGAATCCTAAAATTTATTCACCCATGGGGTGCGCTTGACTTGGGGAAGTAATTGGGTAATGAATGGTATGGCCATATAGGTGCCAATAATGAGTTATTGAACATGAGTGAATGATTGGGGATGCCTATAACACATAATGGGACCTGAGGCATGTGCCTCTTATAGACTTAATGAAATGAATATAAATAAATTTTAATTTAATTTATGAGTACTTGTTCTTTACATTATTTTAATAGTTCACTACATCGACTAGAAACTTCTTCCTTTATCGTTTACTTAAATGTATTTTCTATTAAAGTTCAATCCTATTTAATTGTTTATGACAAAATGACTTATATAAATTCTTTTTACAGAATGGATAGAAGTTGGATGTATGAAACCGATCAGATCTAAAGTTATTTTCAAAACAATTTAAAGAGCTTTATAGATTTTTCATTTCACAATGCTTCAGATAGTGGTCGCATATACTGCCCATGTTCCAATTGTGTTGGTAGACTATGGTTGAGCCATTAAGAAGTCAGCTACCACATAACCAAAAATGGTTTTCAAGCAAACTACTTTGTGTGGTATCACAATGGGGAGAAAATGAAATCTCAAATTGAATATAATCGAAATGAAAGGACTCGAATGGATAATTTGTTAGATGATCGGTTTCAATTTATTCGTCATCCTGAAAAAGAAAGTATTTAGACTAAATAAGACTTAAATATGAGGACATTTGATGCATCTAGTGAAAATGATGATATTGATAGGGTGAAATAATTGAATGATGTTTCCACGACTCTAGTATATCGACAATGCGATAAAATGAAAAAGTTGGAATTTTTAATCTGATTGTTTCATGGGAAAACCATGTATGGGATTTCTAATACAGCAATTGATTACACTCTTACCCTCTTGAAGGATTTACTTCTAGATGATGCAGATATTCCCTAAAACCACTATATGTCATGGAAGTTAGTTAAGGAACATGTATTTTCAAGAAACAAAATTCATGTTTCCCCGAAATATTGCAGTTTATTCTGGGAGGAAACCGCTGAACGAAATGATTGTATAAAATGTGTCACATCCCGCTGGAAGTAAAAATCTGATGGAACACCATCCCGCGTTCCACAAAAAGTAATTTGGCACTTTATATTGATCCCCAGACTCCAGAATCTGTTTATGTCTGATGACATATCAATAAAAATAAGATGGAATGATACCAAGAGAAAGAAGACTAATGATGAGTTGGTTCATCCTGCATATGGATTTTCATGGCAGAGATTTGATGCTTGACATCCTGATTTTGCAGCTGACATGTGTAATGTGAGGTTGGGTCTTTCATCCGACGGTTTTATTCCGTTTGGGTAGATGCTTACTTCGCACAGCACATGGCCAGTTTTTATACAAATTTATAATCTTCCCCCATGGTTGTGTTTGAAAAAACATTTCACTTTTATGAGTATAATCATATCTGGTGCTTCTAATCCGGGCATTGATATTGATGTATACATGAAACCTTTAATAAAAGTGTTGAAACTTCTTTGGGATGTGGGTGTGCGCAGATACAATTCATGTTCTAAAGACATATTTCAGAGGTGTGATGCACTTATGTGGATGATCAATGATTTTCCGTCTTATGCAATGATTTATGGATGGAGCACGAAGGGAAAACTGTCATGTCCAGTTTGTATGAAGAATATACGATCCAAAAGACTGAAACATTATTGTAGTTTTAGTTTTATGGGACATCTAATATTCTTTCCAAATGATCATCCATATGGAATGAATCATCAAAGATTTGATAATACCATAGAGACCGATGATCCACCTCCGCATATGTCTGGAACTGATGTGCTTAATGAATTGAAAGATTTCATTTTTTCATTCGGGAAGGGTCAAATGAAATCTGGAAAGAGAAATAATGTTTCCACTGAAACCTATTACAATTGGAGGAAGAGGAGTATCTTTTTTTATTTACCTTATTGGTCAACCAATTTGTTACGTCATTACTTAGACGTAATGCATATTGAAAATAATATATGTGAAATGTGGCTTTTGGTTCTTCTAAATGTCAAGGGGAAGACAAAAGATTATTTACGATCTCGGCGTGACTTGGTGGATTGGGGCATCAGACTAGAATTTCATCCTGTGTGTATCAGTGAAAATAAATGGAAACTTCCATGTGCTTCTTATGTGATGACACCTACATAAATAAACAATTTCTGGAAGTATTAGATACTATTAGAGTTCCTGATGTCTATTCAAGCAACACATCTAAACGGGTCAACAGAAGAGAGTTGAAGCTAAAATCTGTGAAGACTCATGATTATCACGTTCTACTGCATGAGTTTCTTCCAATAGCAATCTATCATCTCTTGTCCAATAATTTAAGGGTGACTATTATTTGGTTTTTCCATTTGTTTAGAGATCTTTGTGTTAAGAAGTTGTCCAAGTCTTTCTTGCAAAAAATGTTGACAGATGTCCCATTAATTTTATGTGAGTTGGAGAAAATATTTCCTCCATCATTTTTCACATGCATGTTTCATCCGACTGTCCATATTGCCACTGAAATACTTCTCGGAGGACTTTTTTATTTTCATTGGATGTATCCAACTGAAAGAAATATGTACACATTAATGTCTTATGTCCGAAACAGGAATCAGCCCGAAGGTTCTATCATGAATGGTTACATGGATCAAGAATGTATGGATTTCTGCTCAATGTATTTGTCTGATCTTACTAAAAGAATGAACAGAACAATGAGAAATGAAGAAGAAAATTATGAGAAAATTGAACCCAGTTTTCCATCACTTCCTCAAACAAGAGGAATTCTTGGATCATATACATTGAAGACATTAAGCCATGAATAGCGGGAAATGACACATCACACAGTTTTGTTCAACTGTGATTTGTTCGATTACTATATCAGGTAACTAAATTGAATATGTATATCTTACATATATATCTATTAAAATATTCATATTTTTTTATCTACAGGGAACATAAAACAATGATAAATAGGAAACATCGTTTTTTATCTTTGAGAAGGAGAGAGACTTTTCATAGCAAAGAATTTTCTACTTGGTTAAAATTGAAGGTAAAAATATTACTATTTAAAATAATTATATCAATATTTAATTAAGTTTAATATTCATTTATATTGAATGTATTGAGTTTTTCTGCTGACTCTGTCTTTGAGGAAATAAGAGCTTTGTCTTTTGGTCCTAATACTGTGGTTCGTGACTGTAAATCAATTGTTATCAATGGGTATAATTTTATTGTCATTGAACGAGAAAAGAACAAGAGAACACAACATGATGGTGTTATGGTTACTGCCACAACAGATTTTTATTCCAGTGCATAAAATAGTAGCCCGCGATTTGAAAATGTGGGTTATTATGGATTCGTTGAGAAAATAATAATATTGGATTATTACTCTCATGGATGAGTCACAATGATGAAATGCCATTGGTTTGATTCGATGACGAGACATGGCACATTAATTAATTATTGTGGATTTCGAGTAATTTATATGACTTCCACTAAAGCTACTGAAGAACCGTATGTGTTGGCATCAATGGCTAAACAAGTTTTTTATGTCAAAGACCAACTTCAACCTGAATTTGGTGTCATAGTTGAAGTAATTCCAGGACATATTTTTGATGATGGTGATGATGGAATTGACATTGTCCCTAGTTCCATTGGAACCAATCCATTTATTTCTTTTGATGACTCCAATAGCTCAATTGTCAGAGTTGATTGTGAACCTGATGTTGTGGTTGAATATATATAGAATCATTCATCCATGTTCTCAATTATTTAGGTTTACCTAGAGTTGGGTTGTTAAGGTTGGTAATATTCAAATTGATTTAGTATTGATTACAAATATGTTTTAGCCAAATTGACCGTTATGTGAATTTTCAATGTTTATTGGTTGTAGTTTTATTTGAATTTGATTTTCTAATTTGGAATTGAACTGTATTCAAACCTATTCAAACAATATTTCTAACTTGGTGACCATTACAACATGTATGATTTATTAAATCCATTCAAGATCTTCTAAAACACTTGATAGATAAATTACCACTGAATCCCCTTATTCCCTCATATATTTAGTTTTTTGGGTTACACATTAGTTTCCTTTTTCTAATTAATTACATATTTGTTTTCAAAAGCAGGAAATTCAGCCAATTGAAGAGAGACGAAGGAAAAAAATGATGGAGAACAATCGTCAAATGGCGGAGATGGGTGTTCCACCAATAGTTCTTACAGTGATTACTTTATTTCAAATATATATATTTAAAGAATATATAATGTCATGTGAATAATTTTTTTTAAACATTTTTGTAGGATCCACCTATAGGTTGACAGTTATTCGATGAGGATCCTAGTACTGGTCCTAGTACTCAGGCTGGTGGTACGAGGAGGGTTCGTACTAGAGGTGGACGAGCAGCCTTGCGTACCCGACTAGACCCTGCCCCTCCCACTGACATGTCATCATTCCCACATTCTGATCCCGGTGTGTCGTTAGGGACACATGAGATATTTAGGCCTCCCATTTTTTCACCACCTTTTGCATATTCTGGCCCATCTTTTTCATATCCCATGATGATTTCCACTCTCCAGTCAGAATCCGGAAATACGGATGTCCCATCTTCTTTTCCTTCTACTTCTGTCTCTCTGAGCATCTATATTCTATCGTCTTAGACTCCTGGTCCACCACAGGGTGATTCATCAGTTTTTTGTGGATCCATCGGCGCTCAGCGATCGGACTGGTTCATGTATATTTATAAAACCCTAACAAATTTTTATAGTAATATTTATTTTCATTATAAGATGTTTTGATAAAATATTTGTTTTTCTTTCATGACAGATACATATACTAACAGGAGGTGGGGGCGGGGGCGTACACGTATGCAAGCGGTGTGGAACCACCACACACTGGTTATGGTGGATTACAATGAAGACAACCAAATGGTTGGAAAAACAGGGCAGTAATGTTGGAGTTTTTTAGAGACGCTTTCCAAATACTCCGACATTATTCCCATTATCCCGCTATCATGGAGACATTTTCCACATGAGGAAATGGATAGATATTGGGCAGAGATATGGGTAAAAAAATCTTTTGTATTTAATTCCATGAATTATTTTTGTATTTATATGAATTAATATTTTGATGTCAGCTTTGATTTAATTTTCCCGATGGTGAGGGTGCACGACCGGAACGTCTAAAGGATTTAGGCGATATTTGGAGAGCCTACAAGCATGATTTGTATATTGGATAGTGTTATAGAGTTGGAACTAAGTTAGAGGCAGTACCATTCGTGGATGATTTCCCTATAGAGCAGTATCGTCAGATGATTACTCATTGGACGACTACCTAGTTTAAGGTATTAATTACATTTGATGTATTCAAATAAAAACGTTCATGTTTTGAATTAATAATATCTTTGCATTATCGAATTTTATTTAGGAATCATCTGGAAAAATTAAAAAACACATTGATGCAAAAAAATACCTCCACACATTGGGACGTACTACGTTGCGAGAGCATGAGAGAAAGCAGGTATGACATTTGATTATAAGTTTTCTTTAAGACTAAAACTTTCTTTTGTTTCCTCAATTATTTAATAGTTTGCTAAATTTTTCATACAAATTTAATTTTCAATGTCATTGTAGAGAAAAATACAAAATATTGAGGGACGTGTGCCTTGAGCAAAACTTTTTTTCTCGAGTAGACGGAAAAAGGATGGAAGTGACGTCAACAAAGCGACTCAGCAGCAGATTGTAAGTTTTAATCTATTGATTTTATATATTAATATCTATTTTTTAACTTAATAATATATTTATATTTGTAAAAGGTTGATTTAGATCACTTACATCAGGTGTTGGGAGAGGAGCATCCTGGCAGAGTACACCGGTGACCTAAGATAGCCTCGTTGAGGTATTGGACCTCCTCAGGTACGATTTGTAGTGCCACCGAGCTGCAACAAGTTAGGGAACAGGTAGAACAGGCTGAAAAAAGGGCTACAGAGATGGCAGAACATTCTGCTAGGGAAAACAGTGCATTTATGAAATTTATTGAAGTTCTATGTTCAACACTTCCACCAGAGGCCAGCCCAGCTTTTGATTAATATATGTTTTCTATATTTTCTATATATGTTTAACCAGGTGGAAGTTCTAGTGGTGTAAAAGACGATGTCAAGCCTGACGATGATGATGGGGAGGAGTCTGATGCAGAAGAGGAGGGCGAGAAGGAGGGCGAGGCAGATGGCGAGGGGGAGGAGGAGGGCGAGGTGGATGGAGAGGGTGAGGAGGAGGGCGAGGAGGAGGGTGTTGAGGAGGGATAGGATGAGTATGAGGGTGATGATGATGGTTATGATGGTGATGGTGATGTGGGACAAGTTTATTCGTTACATTTTTTACTAATATTACTGAAATTTGATGTTTAATCTATTCTAGTTGTTGGTTTTATCTAGACCGGTAGTATAGTATTGGAGTTGAGTTATTTTTATCTATTTTTTGTTTTCATGGATGTTGATGTCTTTTAGTGGTTACGGTGTATCATGATCATGTTTATATAGTTTTGTATGTTTGGGAACTCCCTAGACAGCCCCCCTCTTTCCTGGACCCTGGACAACCCTCCACCACCCCCTTGGACCCCGGACAGCCCCCCAAATAGCCCCCGGACATCCCCCCACCCTCCTCCTTGGTCCCCAGACAGCCCCCCGGACACCCCCCGAACAGCCCCCCAAACACCCCCCACCCTCCTCCTTGATTTCACATGCTTTTTTCTATTTCTCTGATCATGCAATGTTATTTAGGATTATTCCATTTTTTTATGTCTTTAATTATATGAATATCTTGGTAAGATTATTATCTCAGTATATTCAAATTCATGTTATAAGATTCTTTAATTTGAATACAAAGCCTTGTTGTACATTCTCCGTGTTATGTGAATTATGCCTTGTTTGATTTGGTTTAATTGTCAATTGCTAGGATAAAACATGGGTTACATGTTAAGGACTCATGTAAATACTCTTAATGCTAAGGGAAATGATCCATGGGTCATTTGTGATGTGTACGAGTCAACCCTGTCTAAATCCGAGGCGCGGTGTGGCCGGTATCACTCTAATTGTGTCTCTTTTGTTTAAAATGGATGGGATTTTAAGTGAAAAGAACAACTGACATACGGAAAACCAACTAAACACATTCGTAATTTATTGATACTTTATCACAACATTCCATGGGTCATATGTGATGTGTACGAGTCAACCCTGGCTCAATCCGAGTCACGGTGTGGTCGGGATCACTCTAAGTGTCTCTCTTATGTTTAAAATGGACAACATTTTATGTACATACGGAAAACCAACCAAACGGATTCTGATTGTGTTGATACATTAGAAAAATTATCCATGGGTCATATGTGAGATGTACGAGTCAACCCCTCTTCAATCCGAGGTGTGGTGTGGCCAGCACCATTCGAAGTTTCTCACTTTTATTTGAAATGGATAACATTTTAAGTGAAAAGTACAAATGACATACAGAAAACCAACCAAACGCATTCATATTGTGTTGATACTTTAGGAAAATTATCCTTGGGTCATTTGTGACATGTACGAGTCCACCCATCCTCAATCCGAGGTGCGGAGTGGCCGACACCACTCGAAGTGTCTCTCTGTAGTTTAAAATGGACTTCATTTTAATTGAAAACAACAAATGACATACGAAAAACTGACAAAATGCATTAGTATTGTGTTGATACTTTAGGAAAAAATTAATTGGGTCATTTGTGACATGTACAAGTCAACCCAGCCTCAATCTGAGGTGCGGAGTGGCTGACACCACTTGAAGTGTCTCTCTATAGTTTAAAATGGACTTCATTTTAATTTAAAACAACAATTGGCATACGGAAAGCCAACCAAACGCATTCGGATTCTATTGAAACTTTAGTAAAACATTCCATGAGTGATTTTTGACGTGTATGATTCAACCCCGCCTCAATCCGAGGCCAGGTGTGGCCGGCACCACTCAAAGTGTCTCAGGTTTATTTGATATAGATAACATTTTAAATGAAAAAAAAAATTGACATACGGAAAAATGACTAAACGCATTCTGATTCAGTGTAAACTTTAGGAAAATGATCCATGGGTCATATGTAACATTTACATGTCAACTCAACCTCAATTAGAGGCATGGAGTGGCCGACACCACTCAATGTTTCTCTCTATATTTTAAAATGGACTTCATTTTAATTGCAAACAACAACTGACATATGGTAAACTGACCAAACACATTCGGATTATTTTGAAACTTTAGTAACATGATCCATGGGCCATATTTGATGTGTACAAGTCAACCCCGCCTCCATCTGAGTTGCAGTGTGGCCGGTATCACTCTAAGTGTCTCTCTTCTGTTTAAAATGGACAACATTTTAAGTACATACAGAAAACTATCCAAATGGATTCTGATTGTGTTGATACTTTAGAACAACTATCCATGGGTAATATGTGACATTTACTAGTAATCCCATTATCAATCTGAGGTCCAGTGTGGCTAGAACCACTCAAAGTGTCTCACTTTTGTTTGAAATGGATAACATTTTAAGTGAAAACAACAACTGACATGCGGAAAACTAACCAAACACATTTGGATTCTATTTAACCTTTAGTAAAATGATACATGGGTCATTTTTGACATGTATGAGTCAACTTCACCTCAGTCCGAGGCACGGTGTGGCCAGAACCACTCAAATTGTCTCTCTTTCGTTTAAAATGGACTTCATTTTAAGTGAAAACAATAAATGACATACGGAAAACCCACCAAATGCATTATGATTCCATTGAAACTTTTAGAAAGCGACCCATTGGTCATATATGATGTGTAAAAGTCAACCTCTCCTCAATTTGAGGCCTGGTGTGGCTAGCACCACTCAAAGTGTCTCACATTTATTTGAAATGGACAAAATTTTAATTGAAAACAACTACTGGCATACGGAAAACTGACCAAATGCATTCAGAATGTGTTGAAAGTTTAGAAAAATGATAAATGGGTCATATGTGATGTGTATGAGTAAACCCTTCCTTAATCTGAGGCATGTTGTGACCAGAACCACTCAAAGTGTCTCATTTTTTTGAAATGAACAACATTTTAAGTGAAAACAACAACTGACATAAGAAAAACCAACCAAACTCATTCTGAATGTGTTGATGCTTTAGGATAATGATACATGGGTCATATTTGACGTGTATAAGTCAAGCCACCTTAATTTGAGGTGCAGTGTGGCCGACAACACTCAAAGTGTCTCTCTTTTTTTTAAAATGGACATCATTTTGAGTAAAAACAACAACTAATATACGAAAAACCGACCAAATGCATTCAGATTCCATTGAAACATTAGGAAAACAATCCATAGGTCATATGTGATGTTTATAAGTCAACCTTGCCTAAATACGAGGCATATTGTTGTCGTCACAACTCAAAGTGTCTCGATTTTATTTGAAATGGACAACATTTTAAGTGAAAAGTACAACTGGCATACAGAAAACTGACCAAACGCATTCGTATTATGTTGAAACTTTAGGACAATGATACATGGGTAATATGTGATGTGTATGTGTCATCATTGACTCAATCCGAGGCGCGGTGTGGCTGAAACCACTCAAAGTGTCGCTCTTTTGTTTAAAAAGGACATCATTTTAAGTGAAAACAACAACTGACATACGGATAACCAACTAAACGCATTCAAATTCCATTTAAACCTTAGGAAAATGATCCATGAGTCATATGTGACGTGTAAAAGTCAACCCTACCTCAATCTGAGGGCCGGTGTGTCTGGCACCACTCAAAGTGTCTCACGTTTATTTGAAATGGACAACATTTTAATTGCAAACAACTACTGGCATACGAAAAACTGACCAAATGTATTTGAATTTGTTTAAACTTTAGAACAATGATCAATGAGTCATATTTGATGTGTATGAGTCAACCCCACCTGAAGCTGAGGCATGGTGTGGTCAGCACCACTCAAAGTGTCTCATTTTTTTGAAATGAACAACATTTTAAGTGAAAACAATAACTGGCATATGGAAAACTGACCAAAAACTTTAATAATACGTTGATACTTTAGGAAAACAATCCATGGGTCATATGTAGCATGTATGGGTCAACCCTGCCTCAATTCAAGGCATGGTGTGGCTGGTATCACTCCAAGTGTATGTATTTTGTTTAAAATGGACATCATTTTTAGTAAAAACAACTGGTATACAATAAACCAAACAAAAGTATTCGGATTCTATTGAAACTTTAGGAAAACGATCCATGGGAAATTTGTGACATGTAAATGTCAACCCCACATCAATCCGAGGCATGGTGTGGCTGGTATCACGCTAATTGTATCTCTTTTGTTTAAAATGGATGGGATTTTAAGTGAAATGAACAACTAACATACGTAAAACTGACCAAACGCATTCATAATGTGTTGATTCTGTAGAAAAAAGATCCATGGGTCATATGTGACATGTATGAGTCAACCCTACCTCAATACGAGGCCCAGTTTGGCCGGCACCGCTCAAAGTGTCTCTCTTTTGTTTTAAAAGAACATAATTTTAAGTGAAAACAACACCTGACATATGGAAAACCAACCAAATGCATTCTAATTCCATTGAAACTTTAGTAAAATGATACATGGGACATTTTTGACGTGTATGAGTCAACCCCACATCAATCTGAGGCACAGTGTGGCCGGTAGAACCCTAACTATGTCTCTTTTGTTTAAAATGGACGGGATTTTAAGTGAAAAGAACAACTGACATACGGAAAACCAACCAAACACATTAAGAATGTGTTTATGCTCTAGGAAAACGATCCATGGGTCATATTTGACGTTTACGAGTCAACCCCGTATCAATCTGTGGCTCGGTGTGGCCGTCACCACTCAAAGTGTCTCGCTTTTGTTTCAAAATGACATCATTTTAAGTGAAAACAATAGCTGACATACGGAAAACAGACCAAACGCATTAGGATTTTGTTGAAACAATTAGGAAAACGATCCATGGTACATTTGTGACGTGTATAATTCAACCCCGTATCAATCTGAGGCACCGTGTGGCTGGTACCACCCTAACTGTGTCTCTTTTGTTTAAAATAGACGGAATTTTCAGTGAAGAGAACAGCTGACATACGGAAAACTAACCAAAAGCATTTGGAATGTGTTGATGATATAGGAAAACGATCCATGGGAAATATGTGACGTGTACGAGTCAACCCTGCCTCAATATAAGGCCTGGTGTGGCCGACACCACTCAAAGTGTCTCTCTTTTGTTTCAAAAGGACATCATTTTAAGTGAAAACAACAACTGACATACGGAAAACCAACCAAACGCATTCAAATTATATTGAAACTTTATTACAAAGATCCATGGGACATTTGTGATATGTAAGAGTCAACCCAGAATCAATTCGAGGCACATTGTGGCTGGTAGCACCCTAACTATGTCTCTTTTGTTTAAAATGGATGGGATTTTAAGTAAAAATAACAACTGACATACAAAAAACTGACCAAACACATTAGGAATGTGTTTATCCTCTAGGAAAACGATGCACAGGTCATATTTTACATGTAAGTGTCAACCCTTCATCAATCCAAGGCCTAGTGTGGCTGACACCACTCAAAGTGTCTCTCGTTTGTTTTAAAAGGACATCATTTTAAGTGAAAACAATAGTTGACATACAAAAAACCAACCAAACGCATTCGGATTTCATTGAAACTTTAGTAAAATGATCCATGGGTCATATGTGACATGTACGAGTCAACCCCTCCTCAATCTGAGGCACGGTGTGGCTGACACCACTCAAAGTGTCTCTCTTTTGTTTAAAATGGACATCATTTTAAGTGAAAACAATAACTGACATACGGAAAACCGACCAACCACATTCGGATTCTGTTAAAACTTTAGGAAAACAATACATGGCTCATTTGTGACGTGTCCGAGTCAACCCCGCCTCAATCCGAGGGGCGGTGTTTCCAGCACCACTCAAAGTGTACCTCTTTTGTTTAAAATGGACATCATATTAAGTGAAACCAAAAACTGACATACGAAAAACTGACCAAAATCATTCATATTCCGTTGAAACATTAGTACAACGATCCAAGAGTCATATGTGACATGTAAGAATAAACCCCGACTATATCAGAGGCGTGGTGTGGCCGGAACAACTCGATGTGTCTCAGTTTTATTTGAAATGGACAACATTTTAAGTGAAAAGTACAGTTGGCATACGGAAAACTGACCAAACGCATTTGGATTCTGTTGAAACTTTAGGAAAACGATCCATGGGTTATGTGTGACATGTATGAGTCAACCCCACCTCAATATGAGGTGTGGTGTGGCCTGAAACACTCAAAGTGTCTCTCTTTTGTGATCGACCAAATGCTTTTGGAATATGTTGATACTTTATGACAACGATCCATGGGTCATATGTGACGTGTACGAGTCAACCCCACCTCAATCCGAGACACGTTGTGGTCGGTATCACTCCAAGTGTATGTATAATGTTTAAAATGGACATCATTTTTAGTAAAAACCACTTGTATGTATTCTTAATTGTGTATAACACATATAATTACTTATTCAGTTTTTTATATATTTTATTGATAATTGATAATTAAATTATGTATGTATTCAATTATGAATTGAATTCCGGATTCTACATATAATTTTCATCTATGTTTTAAATTGAATTCTAAATCAATTATGCATTTTTATAATTACGTTATGAATTATTATTTAATTATGGATGTGTATAGTTTCAGGGTTCAATGTTAAATGTGTATGCATTAAATGTTAAATAATTTCAAAGGAGAGGGAATGAAGAATTACAACACAATGGATAGAATTACAACATGCAGGAATGGGATTGCAGACCCTGCTGTGCAAATTGCAGGTTGCTATGCAATTTGCACAGCATAGCCTATGCCAATGGTTTCAAACCATTGGAATAAATTTTTTAGGATGTTTTTACCAACGGTTCTATGAGAACCATTGGTAAAAACCCTTTCCAAATGGTTTACAAACCATTAGAAAAGGTTCCTAGAAGAGGTTTTACCAATGGTTTGGTTGAACCGTTGGTAAAACTTATACCAACAGTTTAACCAAACTGTTGGTATAGGTTAATGTAACTAACCTACCCCAACGGTTCTACATAAACCGTTGGGAAAAATTTTTCCCAATGGCTTACTTACCTACAGTTGGCAGAACCATTGGTATAAGATATACCAATGGCTCTGCATCCTATCCCAACAGTTATAAACAATTGGAAAATATACTATTTCCAGTAGTGATGCTTAGGATCATCATAGGTGGATGAAGCATCCCTATTCTTATTAGTAGTATCCTACTTTCAATGATCATCATCATGCCCTTCCATGTTGCACAAGAAGCATGTGGCAGACCTCTTGCATTCCTCAGGGAGATGTCTGAAGTAGTTGTAGGACTTACATAATTTCAGTTTGTTTTCCTAAAAAATTCCCATGATAATAGATTCATCAATAGTTGTGAGGACCACTTATTCCACCAAAGTTTTTCCATTTCAACTTAAATGAGAACACAAGAGAAATGGACAAATCAGAAATTATTAGTTTTTCGATCCATTATTATGGGATTTCCCACCGAGGATGCAATATCCCAATGAATTTGGGGATACTAGTACATCCAATTATGCTTAAGGATGCATACCTAGACCTGCACATGGGTTTTTGTGACATTGAAGGGATCAAAATTTTGATCTCATTATTGGATTCACAGGATACCAAAATTAAGAGAAATATATCCAAAGCTCTGGGCCCAGCTCTTACACTAATAATTTGGGAAAAACATGAATGAATCCCATGCCCATGGCCATCATATTCCAGTCATTGAAACCCAACACTACTGCAATTCTCTTGTTCAACTCATCAAACTTCTACATCCCTTCGCCTTTTGGGGTTAGGACGCAAGAAATAATGGAAAATTTTCAAAGGTTTACCCATTATTCCACTACATTCTGGTCAGCAGCAACATGCACGATCCGACCTTTTTTTATCACCCTACCTGGAGAGGGAGAGGAAAAATAAGAGAAGGAGGGATTTGCATTAAATTTGAAAACTTACGCGAAGTTATTCTTCAGGCCAAACGACACCGAATATGGCACTCTTGAGTCCTTGGCTTGTGGAGAACATAGGGAAAACAGATCATTGTTCCCTATCTGATCATCTATATTCAAAACTGGATCTGGCTCTTTGGGCACAAGATCATTCGAAGAATAAACCTTAACCCGGTTCCCAGATCCACCAGGATCACCACCTTGTTCCCCCTGTGTTCCAACATCTTCTTTAACAATGAAGGGATAGATAATAGATTAAACTATCTCAGTTGTATGCTCCTCAACACTGAATCCAGATACTCACCCATTGATCAGAGTTGCATTGCACTAGTCTTCACAGTGAAAAAGTTGTGGTACTATCTACAGCATCACGAGATATAGTTGGTATACCATGTGGGTCCTATAATGTGTATTTTGAATCGCCCAATGTTGATAGGTCTGCTAGCACGATGGGTGGTGATTCTTTAGTAGTTCAAAATTAGGTTTGGTCTGTAGAAGGACGTCAAGGGTCAAGCACTGAAAAACATTCTAGTAGCTCATGTGGCCCCTGAGGAAATGCCTCTGGATGTTGATTTCCTAGATTAGGCCATACTCATAGTGTATTAATCCATTCCATGATAGCAGATGCATTTTGATGGTGCCTCATGAAGTCCAACCGGTATAAGGCTTAGTGATCCCAAGCTCAACATAGTGGTTATAGGAATCAACTTCATCACCTTGACATAAGTTCTCCTATTTTATTCATTCCTGTTACTAGAAGGATTCACAAAAAACGAGGCAGAGTATTATTCCATCAATACCGGTCTCAAGCTGGCCCTCGAGATTGATTTTCACCACCTACACATCAAAGTAGATTCTGAGATAGTCATCGAGAAAATAAATTATGATTACATCCTCAAGAATCCAGAGCTCATTCCCTTTTTCACGCATACTCTCCTGCTGATGGTCCAGTTCCCTTCTCAACTAGAGGTGAATCATGTTCCCCAGTCATAGAATGGTTGATCTGATTCCCTGGAAAGTTTACCCACTTCTCTCATAGATCCCGACCATTATGATTTTTTCATTCATGTGGCACATTCAAGGTTTATCGCTCCCATCATTTTTTATGACGATGAAAATTAGTAAGTGAACCAAATGATTTCCAATGCTTCCACGTCAAGACCTTTGGAAGCCCCTATAGCTGAAGAGTCCTTTTATTGGATGACTCCCTTCATTGAGTATCTCCAACATTGGACTCTCTCACCAAAAAAAAGTTTATTGTGAGTGAATCTATCAGTGTGAAGCACAATTCACCCTCTAGAGTGGACCCAACCTTGATTAGACACTCTAAAAACATGGGTTTGATGGAATTATCCTCCATTTCATTCAAGGATATGAGATTCCTCGTCTTATGTAGGAAGTTCATTATGGGTCATGCGGTTCTCCCTAGGCATGGTTAATACTCTCCCAACCAATCTGAAGGTCAGGATACTTCTGACCCACTATTTTCCCTGACGGTATTGAGTTTACCAAGAGGTTACACATGTGTCAGACCTATTCCAACATTGTGTATTGAATTCCAGAACCCCTCTATACTAAAAATTATTCTTGGCCCTTTTTGGTCTGGGGCCTCAACATCATGGGACCATATGCACCAGTAATAGATCAATAGTGCAGGTTCATTCTAACCACAATAGATTTCTTCTTTAAGTGGGAAGAAGAAATCCCTCTAAAGGAAATGAAGGCCCAATCAGTCTTAGAATTCGTGAGCTCCAATATAATCTATGGTTTTGGAGTCCCTTGTGATATTCTCACGGTCAATGACACAAAATTCCAAGAATCCAAGTCGAAGAGGTTGTACACCAAGTGAAGCATCCAGTCCAACCATACATCCCACTACCATACACAAGTGAATGGATATATCGAGGCATTAAAAACCCTCTCGAAAAGCAGGATTTGAGCCATGTATAATTTTGAGAGGCACATGAATAAGATAGTTAGAGCATTAAACAAGAATTTTTTCCTCCACTACTTCTTCCATGGTGATACGGTGTTGGCTCTCCAAACACCAATGATACCTGGAAGGAAACCACCAAAGTTGTAACCTAAGTGGGTTAGACCATATATTATTCATATGGTCTATCACAATGGTGCATAATCTTTGGTCACCATTGGTGGGGAGTGAATCACCCTCCAACCAATTCCAAGTTCCTCAAGAAGTACTTCTAATGAATGGATTGTCGTAGTCGCATGATAATAGACTACATAACACATCAATGTCCCAGTCGTACGACAATAAATTGTGTAGAAACCCACGTCCCAAGAACATGAAGTTAAATTGGTTTCCTAAGTCTAAATATCATGACTTTAAACTATATGGGTTCCTCTAAAAAATGTATAGCACAACATGGGATTCTTTTAGGTTCACATTCATGTCAAGTTATAGTGGTCGTGTCATGAACATTCTTCTTGGAATGCTTCTTCCACCTTGTCCATACTATATGACATTAAACTAAGTGTTCATCATCTTAGTTACATTATGTTAAACTACACTGCAATGATAGTACTTTTTCACATGACGTTAAAAGAAATGTGCCCACATCCCAAGTACACAACATTAAATTGGTCAACCAAGTATAAGAATTATGACTTTAAACCATGTGTGAGTTCTTCCTAGGGATGTTTTGTGTGGTGATGGGCCTCCTCAGGCCTCATTAACATTATATCACTTCATGGAATCACACTACATATTTAGGATTCAAAATTATCACCTAAAAGTACATTCAACATTAATCTAAATAATGTGTGGGTCTTTTCAGAATTATGTAGTATCGTGTCGGCCTACTTCTACCTCATTTACATTTGGTTATTCCCTATGTTCCCACATATCTCTTTGGGTTGAGATATTTTTCCCGACGTCCTTGATGTATGATGATAAACTGCACAACACCATGATGTCCTCTCTTGAGAGGACATTTCCCCTAGAATTGGTCACCCACCATGTCATCTTAAAGAACTATGTATGGATTGATTCCTATCTATGTATGATACATAGTGACACTTAGATTCTATATCCTAGTCCATCCAATCAAATCATCATTCACCATACCTTTGTATGGATCAGACCTACACAAGGAGGTTTCCTTCAAGAACTACTTTTGGATTGATTCTCATCCTTATGAGATATGTAGTGATTCCTGAATCTTATGTCTTGGGTCTAGCCAAGTATTTTCCCTTCTTTCATGTTAGTTTATTTTCTTCCTTATCGAAAGACATTAAACTTCATTATATTCCAAGAACAATGTATGGCTTGATTCCCATCCTTATGGGATATGTAGTGATGCCTGAACATTTCATCTTCTGACCCAGCCATATATTTATAGATATCTTGGCCCCTTGGACCTAGCATAGTCCAATTTACATGAATTTAAACTATATATGGGGTGTTCTCTGGAATGTCTGTTTTTGTGTTGGGCCTCCTTGGGCCCATTCACATTAGGTTTGTTATAGCACCACACTGCACATGTCCCTTTGATACATTCCACCTCAGGGTCCAAAGCTCTGTAACTGTAAAGCAGATTCTCAGGTCTGGGAACCATGACTTTAAACATTGTATAGGTCCCCTCTAGGATATTTCATATGATGTTGGGCCTCCTTGGCCTCATTCACATCGGGTTATTCATAACATCGTGTGACACATACCCACATGGGATAATTTCTTCAATGGTCTGAATTATATGAACATAAACTAAGAATTTAAAACCTTGATGAATTATGTTAAACTATAATCATACCTTGAGTAAGTTCAGGATTCCCCCTGATAATTATGTGATGCCTCAGTTCCTCCACTAGATAGGATTTCCCCTACCAGTGTCGGCCTTCTACCAAATTGTGTTCAAGAACTATGTGAGGATTGATTCCAATCCTCATTGAATACATATAAATGCATGAAAATTTTGTATTCGGTTCCTTATTTGAGATCCTCCAAATCTTTCACCCCTCATCCTTGATAACATCCACACAATATAACCAAATACTATCCAAAAATCCTGGTCTTTATTCCCATTAACTGTTACCTTCCCATTTTACACTTCAAGAATTTATTGATTTGAATATTTATACTCTTTCGCATACAGATGAACCTCATTAACGGTGATGGTCTCATGTAACCTTCGTCTCACCTCCTATTTGGGCCGATACCCTAGTGGATCCCTGGTAAAAAATTACAAGTCCTATGTATTCAAAAATGGTCAACTGTTGATTTTGAATTTTCTTTCCCCATTCCTAATTAACATGGTATTGAATCTCATGTTTCAATCATGTTTAACGGCCGATCCCTACCCAAAAGTCACCCCTTTGATCCATGACTTGAAAGTATCAACTCACTTAATTTCCATTCTCTACGCTCTTCACGTGTAAGAAGATCCTTGATACCATTCCTTGTTCCCTGCATCAAGCATGGTTCATGTGGGATTAGGATTCTGGTAAGGTGTGAACTGACATGGTCTTTATGGTTCATGAATTATGAACTTGAAATATTTACAGGCCCTATAGTCATAGTAGCACAACTTTAAACTGCTTTCATGACCTAGGTGGTATGCTTCATTCCTCATTTAAAGCCTTTACTGGTGTATTTTTTCTTCTATCTTTCATTTCCAAATGGTCCCCTAATGGTGAGGGTCTCATGCCACCTTTGTCTCACCTCTCATCTAGGGTCCATTCCCTAATGGATTTTTGGTAACCAAAAGTGGATTCTATGTTTTGAAAAAGGTTAACGACTGACCCTTACTTACCAGTGACTCCCTTTCACGGTCCAAACTCTATGACCTCAAAAAAAGATCCTGACTGTGATATTTTCCCATACCCATAACACATATTCCTCATGTTTGTATGTTCCCTACTTCTTATGTGGTATGCAATCCTATTTTTCTCATTCATTTTGGGTTTATTTCCTTCACATTGCATAATTATATTGGGAAAAAACATTTCCATGGTCCGGGAAGTATTAATTTAAACTATAGGCAACATCCTGATCACATGGTGTTAAACTATGGGAAATTTCATGATCACATGATGATAAACTATACCATGAATCATCCTAACCGTACGACATTAAATTTCATGTCCATCGTACTCATTTGCAAGATGTAAAACTATAAGGCATCCTAGGTCCTCACCTAAGGGCTCCTCCATGGAAGATGGTTTTGATCTTTATTCATATCAATGCACCTAAACCAATGTTTTATATGTCATGGTGGTGTAATTTCAAGAGTGATGGAATCCATTCAAACATTCCTTCACTCTACTCTCACACATTTCATGCCCTGTATTTGGATCCTAATTTTCTTTCATGTTTGAAGGGACACACTAACGACCTAGTTATGCTACTTCATCTCACCTACTAACATAGGACAATGTTCTTAAGGGAAAAAGATGACATTTCGAGTCAGGTTCCATGTTGAGAACATGGTTAGCGATCAACCCTCATTTGTTTTTTCCCATTCTAAGCTAGCAGTATGAATTCTATGTTTCGAACATGGTCAAAAATCATCCAATATATGTATTACATCCCCCTCCTATTATGAATTTTGGGCATCATAATTTAAAAAATCCATTCCCCTTTATTTATATTGACTCTAGCACTCCTAGAATTATCTCATTCATGAACTAACACAAATTGGGAAATGAATATTGGTTGATATGAGAGATTTTTTCTCCAGCCATGACCTCTATCATCCCAAAAATTATTGGTGGTAAGACCATAATGGTACACCTCAAGTGTTCGAAGATTATATAGCACTCTCATACGAAGTGAATTATTATGTGTTCATCCCTTATTTCTCACACCGGGCATGACCCATGTGAGTTTAGGTATTGGTCATTGGTCACTTCACAAATGTGATTGAAGTATGATAATGAATGTTATCATAAAATGGTCTATTTGACACAAAATTTATCAATCAACAACCTAGAGGTGTGGTGGTATCAAGGAAAATCCAAAATATGGAGACTCTCATAAGTTATAATAAATTTCCCTATAGATATACTTCTAGGATTGATCACTTCAGCTCCACTGACCTTTGGCATGTGGCCTCTATAACCTACTATCACCACCTGAGTTCCCTTTAGTCTTCATCTACTTCTAGATGAAGCTCATATGCCCTGATCTATTCCTAGTCCTACTCGACATGGATATCAGTCACACGGAGTGACACTTGTCTTATTTTCTCCTCAAACACTTGGTTTTGAGCCTTCAGTTGGATGATGAGCCTTGGTTGATTGGCGATGAATATGGAACAATCACATGATTTCACTTCTAGTTTTAGAATCTCTTATTTCTCCTATTAGATCTTTTTATTACTAATAGTTTTATTTGGATTCCAAGATATTTCTAGATGTAGACTACTTTTATGTATCTTGTTGGCAAGGAAGTCATGAATTAGTATGTTTAGACCTTAAGTATCTTCCCCTCTGGCGCACAGACTATGCATCTAGTGATGAAGTGACCCCATCCATTTTATCCATTTCAATTCTAGAACATGTTCAATGAAGTGTTTGATGAATTTATACATGCGGTGCTAGATGATCCAATTTTATTCTACCACATCAGATTCAGAATTTTCCATATCCTTAGGATAAGCATGTTCATACTTGTGAAATGTAGCTAGGATTTTATCAGTAGGATCCTCCTCTAGAATCATGTTGGATGGGTTGGGATTCATGTCGTGAGGTTATTCATAATCACATGACCCCAAATTGATAAGGTTGTCCCTATAAACCCTATGTATTTTCTTGAAAGTGGAGTCACCTACCGCCGTGACCCTAGGTACCCCCCTTATATGATTGTAGGATCTGGGGATTCTCGGTTGGTCATCTGGGACTCCTCAACTTTTCTTGGACCTACAACCACTTTATCCTCAGACACAGATCCCAAGGCCTATTCCTTCTCACCTATTATTGTGCCTCCTTCTCCATCAGTAGGGTTCCCTTTCCCAAGATTCTTCTACATAGAATATATTTTTGTTGAGGAAACTATATAAGTATGAGGGGACGTATGACATAGAACCATGAGTTGAATCCTACCTTGAGAACTTCAGAAAATTCCTCCTAAGAGTCTAAAATATCACCACTCTTCCACGGTCTCCCTTCATTGGAATCATCCTCCTAGGATCCATCCAATTCCTCAGGAAGGGGAAAATACACTTATAGTTTTGCAGCCGACATTAGTGGGGGAGAGTTCAGATCAAGTGGAACTTCCTCCTAATTCATCATCAGATTTTTGGTGCCTCGAGAGTGCAAAAGGTATTCTAACTCCACCATGTATCATTATCATTCCTCTTAGGACACAAGGAATCTAGACATGGAATAACAGTTCCCCAATATGTCCACCCCATACCTGTTGAGGTGATACCACATCCTACAAAGGTCAAGGCACTATCTGTTGATATTCAAGGTTTCTTAAGTCTCAGGGTAGAAAACATCCTCAGGGATGACCACGTAGAACAACTGCTTCCTAGGAGCTTTTTTAGATGTCATGTGGAACCCTCTTGATGGTTCCCCTTTATCCTGAGTTTTCCCAAATAGGAGTGTTTCACCTGATGTTTCTTATCCTCCTCCACTTATTGTCGGTGCATGTCTTAGAATGGTTGGCTCCACTTCTGCAACTCCACTATCATGGTGCACCCTATCCCTACTACTATGGAACTCTCTTGTCATCATTCGACCCTATCCTTGAGGAACTCATTCATTGGACCAAATGGCCTACTTCCTTAGTGTTTCTCTTGGATAGGAAGCCTTATATATCTTCTCATATGTATAAAATATCCCGTATGTGATAGTGGATGGTAGAAACTCATTTTTAATCTTTCCATCTTCCCATGTTAACATGATCTAGAGCTGCCTCATCATGTTAGGTGGTATTCATGATGTACTCCCTAGTTGACCTTTGGATTCATCTGCTGTAAACACATGAACAACATTAAAAACTGATACAGTTTGTATGGTTCATAGATCGGATCACATTCCACCCCTACCATAAGAACTCCATCTCAAAAGGCTAAGAGACATGACTGTTTCTCTTTAGATCCTATTCCATCATTAGATATGACTCCCATCAGTAAAGGGAACACATTAAAGGTGAATTGATCATCCCACCCAACCTTTCTCAGCACCTCCTTCAAGCCTAGATTGAACATGAAACTTCATGTGATATTTAAAATCATCATTCTGAAGTTTTTCTTTAGATGAGAGATTGGATTTCGGTATTCATATCCTCCCATGTGTGTTTCCACCCATCCATATAGGAAGTGGAGAGGTTCACACATGTGCAGAAGCTTCTTCCCCTTGTTGATATTCCAAAGCACTTTTTATAGCTTCTCCAACACCAAAATTCCAAGGTTGATGTGTTACCTTATTTACAACATTACTACCATGATGAATATTCTTGGCCTCACCCCCATGTGTGCATCTCTTGTAGGAAGTATCCACCCATAAATAAGTTCAACAATGAACTTGGCCAACCTGAATATGGGTTGAGGCTCTTTCTTAATGTTTTAACCCCACACCTACAATTGGATATCCCCTAGAATCATCTAGTAAGATCCTTTCTTGCCTCACTGGGCTCCTCTTGGATAGTTATAGGGTCTTTTCAGATGTTTTATTTCTTCCTCTTCCCCCTCAGCAGGCTCCTCTGTTGGGAAATTCATGAAGTATCCAAACCAATTCCTAAAATGGAAGTCCCTCATCCCCTTTATTTCATTGGTAGTTTCTAGAGCCATATCCAATATCACCTTATCCAGGCAAGGTAGCTACTCCTCATCCTATCATTAATTATACATGGGGAATAATTCATCATACATGGCCCCTTAATTCAGGATTCCAAAAATATGATGGAGATCCCAGAGGCTGATGTCGGCCTCCCCATGATGCAAATGGAAAGTGTTGGTCTTCAATGATCATCTACTCAGTAGCTCTAGAATGATCTCCCAAGGCCCGTAGACATGGAATTGGGAATCCCATGTCACCTCATATAGGCCTAATCACCTCATTTATTCCTTGAACTCACCACTAGATGGACATTACAAGTAGGCCCAGGACCATTCCTCTGTGAAGTTTCCAACCTGCACAGATCTCAACCATCATTCCATCCTTTATCTGGGTTTCTTAATCCCTCATTGAGAATTTTATGACATTGTGGAATGTATTCCTCAACCTCCAATTCCCTACCATCGATGTTGTTGGTGTGGTTATATAGGTACTTAGTTATGATGGTCATTTCATCCTTCCAGATATGACCATCAACATCCTTGTTACACTAGTACTGCCCTGGTGTACCTCAAAACCAGTAGGTCAGTTTTTCCCTACTCACTGAGAGGATAAATATATAACCTTTCAGATCAAATCCATATAGTGAAAATCTGTTTTATATGGGATACTCCCTATGAAATTCTGACAGTAGTGAAAGCAATGATTTATGGTCAGAATGGCTCCAGATGTAATCATCGATCATGAGGTTGTTTTTCATTTTTTTTTCTTCAAACAACATCTATAAGGACCACTCGATCATCTTCTTGAGAGGCCATCAGATATGAGAGTTAGGTATATTTATGAGTCTATTTTCCTAGATCGTTTGTGAAGGTATTTCGTGGAGCACCAAATCACAAAGCCTTAGTGAACATGGCATGTTTCCTTAAGTATCAGTAGATCACAATTCCATGGTTCACTAAGAAGCATTCATGGAGTAAGGACCCTAGTAAACTAGTTCAAAAAGATGTGTTCATGGAGTGAAGTGGCTTTATGAAAATTAAGATCGAGTGAGGTTGGATGAAAGATACATTATTGATAAAGGGGGGACCAACCGTTGTTTATACATGTGTGGACAGCCAAGCTTCATGACAGCCTCCACACCCACGTACACCACTATACCATCATCGTGAGTCAGCTTCTTGATCATTCGTTCTTTAACCGATTGACCCTCAAAATCTGACCCACCCTTTACCTTCAGTTCCTATTCTGAGGGGGGAATCCGTTTTCACCGAAATACATTCCTTAGGATAAGTGGAGAAGTACCATGGCCATTTGGGATGAAATCTAAGCTGAAATGGCCCCCACATCATTTAAAAGGTCTGACTTGGAAATCCCCTTCATGGAGATCCTTTCACCACCCCCACCACATAAGGCCGAGATGGAACTCCTGGGAGTCTAATGCCCTCCACAACCACACCAAGGAATTTGAAATATGTAATCATGATTTCGAAAGAGTGACACCATTTCAGGGATCTCTCTTTTTATTCATGACATGGATACAAGCATCACGGCTTCTATTTCGTATAAATATTTGGCCCATTCACCCTCCAAATGAATGACTACCTCGAACATTCGACTTCCGATTTTTCGATTTATGAAGCACTCAAGCACCATGAACCGAACCACACAATGGATCACCCAAGGTACTAGAGAATCATGAGACCCCATTTTCCTTGTTCCTGAATCCCTCTACCTAAGGTAGATATTCCCTTCATGAAGGAAAATTCCCTTCACTATGGAAGAAGGCCCTCTGAGGTACTTGAGGTTTCATGGAAGCACTCGACCTTCACGAATCCCTCCCTTTACAGCTCTAGACTTCATGCCAATGTAGGGTCACCATGTCCCATGAAGCTCCTTCCTTAAAAATTCCCTTGTTCTCTGTGAATCATTCAAGATTCATGAAGATCCTCCCAGTGAGGCCTCCTTCATGAGACCTTCCTCCACATAGCCCTTTAGGTTTGTGTATAATTATTTCTTGGTCCCTCATGAGGTATCCTTTATCATGGTGACCTATATCTTTTTTCAGCATAGGTATTCTAATGGATGTTTCATTTCAGTATAGCTACATGAGAATAGACCCCATTATCGACCATTATTCCACACCCTTTCCTTTCGGCATAACAGAATTAAATCCCTCTCAAGGGTCGATGGGAAACAGATATATAAGTCCAAGAGGTAATGAGTGAGTCCCCCACATCTGAGCAGTAGGACATTAAACTACCTAACACCAATGTCATTAACACATAATGTTAAACTATGATCTCACCCTATGTGTCCAGCCCAGTATCTATCTATCTATGAATTACATGGAATGATATCTTCTTTAAAATATTAGAGAGGGTATGGGAATCAAGAACCTCTCACTTCTTGCACTCTCAATCTGTTACCCCTCTCCCTTTTCTATTTGTCACCATGTGATCCTTATGAAGTTTCAACATGCAAGCCCCATCGTACCATTGATAGGATGCTTTTTGCATGAATGTAATAGAATGAGATCTTCTTCACAAGGAATGATATCCTCATCACATAGAATGGCGTCCTTCATGGGTAGCACACATTAGTAAGAGCCTCACCATCTCTTGTTGACACTTATTTTGTGACAAGAGAATAAGGTCTATGACATCCTCTTATTTCTCACACCGAGAATGAATCATGTGACCTTAGAGGTTAGTGGTGATTATGACATTCATCCAACCCCAAATGGGAATCCCCTCTAGAGTAAGTTACGGTCTTTATCTCTGAACAGGTCATTCCTGCACGTAAGCGCCAACATGTCACATCTAATGGGCCTCCTCTTTAGGTATAAGCCCAAACCATATGCTATACTCCTATTGGGCTACCTCAGTAGGTGTAAGACCTAATTCCACACTCATAACTACATGGTATTTGATTACTGAATAATTGGGATGTGTAAGAAACCTGCGTAATGTTCAAGATCAACACTTCATCCATTCCATCCATCTTACCCCTTCCACCCACAATCTATCCACATTTTACTTGGGCCACCACATCCCAGTGAGACCATTCAACCCATCAGTTCTATTCCTACATGTAATCCCTACCCATCATTGCTACTCCCAGCGACACCTAGGAATCTCCCATACATAATCCCCACATAATAAAACCAAGATAAATACTCTTGCGAATGGAAACTCCCATGCATAAGTCTCACTCCATCTTTTGAACTACATGGGTTTTGATCCCTTCATATTTGGTTGGGTACGTAGGAAACCTCCACGAGGCTCAATCCCACCCAACGGTAAACCTTAGTGTTCCCATAATTGGGGTGAACCTCTCTAATCCACCCTCAGTGGTGTCTAGATCATCCTTTATGGTGTAAAACCTTATCTTTAGAAGACACACTTCTTAGGGATCACCACCATAGTCATTTTGATCCATTCATCCAATAAATAATCCAGGTGTCCCCTCTTAGGGATATATCTCTCTGATCTTCCTCCACCGGGTGTTATAACCATCCTCACTCCATATATTCCTGGTGTTAAACTCATGGATTAATTCAAGTTAAACATGGGATGCCATAGGAAAACTTCGAAAGACATGTATATAGCATAATATACCTCATGACCAACATGGGATACCTTGAGTTCTACTCCCTTGAGAATCCCTCTTATGAGGAATAATACATGTGACCAATGTTCTAGTATCCATACATTCCAGAATGATGCCCAAAATGACTAATCCCCTAACTAAATGTTTCTTCCCTATAAAGAACCCTTGGAATGTTCATGTAGATGAAGCTTAATTAACTGGAATCCATAAAGAGATGGAAACAAGAATTTATTTCATGAACCATGACATAATCTATTAGTGAGACCTAGAATAGGTGAAAAATTACAAGGAGGAATCCAAGGGAGAATAAATAGACATCCCATCATCCCATTTCAATCAAGGAGAATAAATTACTAAGAAAGTGATGAATGTTTCTCACCTTTGGAAAGTAGGAATTCAGGGTACAATGCATCGGTCAACATCACAGAAATGCATGAGGAGGTATCAGCCAAGAGAAATCATCCGAAACACATGCCTTTTCCTTTTCTTTGGCTTAATCATTCTCAGAAGGTGGTACGTGATTGTTTTTAAAAATCCCTAGATTTTGAGTGTTCCTATAATTCCATTTGAAAACGCCTTTTTTATCAGTGTGGATCATATTTTTAGAAAATATATCTTCATCCTAACCTCTCATGTTAGGGTCATATATATTTTTATCCATGATAATAACAACAATTATATTTACTATCACATAGTACATAGTAGGAGTCATATCCTCATATGATTAAAAATAGGATTTTTATCCCTCAGAATATCTTCTGAGAGATGGGCTGTAACCCTCATTGATATTCACCTTCCTGGTGTACCGTTTTGGCTTATTGTCACCTATGAGGATTTGGATACCTTCCTTGATGAATGGTGGAAATGATAGAGTCCCAAGTGACTTTTACCGAATACATTCCTATTTAAGAAGATGGATAGTGTAGTGGAAGGAACAATGAGTGATATTCCCTATGAATTCAATCTCAATTTGGTGAAGACCAATTTTCTTAGATGATAGATTAATAATGAACATTCCCCTTTGGGTTACAGTTGGATTGATTTTACCACCATCACATCCTAGATATTATTCATCATTGATGATCTAAGGGGTGGGGGGGTAAAAATTCCCCTAGCCCTGTAAAAATGGGTTTCTCCTATAACGCTATGGAAGAAATTATTTTTACAATATTCTTGATTTTTTATGCCTCTATTCAGACACTATCCAAATGTAGCATCTCTATAGGGTGAGAGATACTACGCATTATGTGTTTCCCTATGGTCATTACTTTTTCCTACATTTGATAGGATACAAATTTGACCTTTTGGTTACTCAATAAAATAGATTATTGATAGATTTACCCCATTTAGTACATCATTTTTTGGATTTAGTAATGGAGTGGATTCTCTTAATAGATCGTTTATCATATATAGAGCTCATGCCTAAAACCTAGCATGTTGTGATGATTTTCATGTTGTGATCCCCAATGAACTATGCTGAGTAGCAAGGAGGTTGAAGTGAAAATCTCAAAATTCACCCACATCATACGATATGTATGTTAATTAAGGCATCCATGATTATCTATAAGAGTTCCTTCTTGTTTTTTTATGTAGTTCTATTAGAGTCAATCACGATACTTCACTGCCATAGGGTTTTAGGCCATAGAGAATGTAGAAAAATCATCTTGATAGTATAAATATCTCATCAGATTAATGTGGTTAGAATAATACCTATAAGATATATGTTCTTCTTCAAAATGGTGAGGAGTCACCCATAGGTTCTTGTGTAGATAAGATCTGATCTCCACTTTCCGCATATCTGAAATATTGTACCCTAGGGTGGCCAATGTCTAGAACATGACTAGTATATTTTTATCAGCTAGTTATTTCCACATTACTAAGGTATTATCCTCATACTTAGTGAGATATTCTTCAACTTTATATGAATATAGTGGTTTATCTCCTATTAACTTATTAAGAAGAGTGGGATATCTCAGAATTTCCTTTGTTGTGTTAGTAGATAAGTGATTCAAGGGAGGTGCTAATGATGGTCATCTCCCTAGACTTTCCCTTGTATGGGATGGGATGTCACCAATCATTTATGAGACACATCGTGTAGTCATCCTCAAGCCCTCGAGTGACACTCAATATAATGGAATCCCTAGAATAGTTTCAATGTGGGTAGGACCTTCATACTAAGATTGGATGTCATTACAGGGAGTACTTATCAATTAGAACCATGGGAAATGTTCATATCTCTACTGGGAGAACCACCATGGCTGGTACTCTTGGGATGACCTCAAGATATGCTAATATTTGGTCCATATATAGGACCTATGTGTTTATAGTTTGTTATTCATATTGATGAGGATTTTATAGACTCTTAAGATGATACTAAGATATGTTAAATAGATTCATGGATGCTACTATTAATCAAAGAAGGAATATAATACTTTTATTATGCTATATGATGTTCTAATGAGACCTACAAGATCTTCATGGTTGACTAAATAGGGTCAGATCATTAGTCATGATTTGATTTTCACAGTGATGGAAACAACCTTTGTGTGTAGGAACCCTCTTAGGTGACCACATGTTTTTCACTGGAATATGTTGATGACTTCCTTTGATGGATGCTAGAATATGGTAGTTTTCTACACAATTATTGGAAAGAATGGGGATATAATATGTCTTCTAGTATTTAACCATTCTAGGAATATTTAAACATGATTCCTGGTTAAGGAAAATAATATGGGAATGTTCACCAATGTGTACCACTAAAATATTCTAGTGATATTATTATAACTAGTTAGGAATATGATCTTAACTGTGTATTATTTCCAGATCATTCTATAACCTCACTGATGGGATTTGGGATTTGAGACTTCTTCAGAGTGATTATTGGAATATGTTGATGATCTACTATCACAGTGTTTGGGATATTATCATGATCTAGATTGATTATTGGAACATGTTTAGGATCTTTTATACTAGTTTTAGGGTTATGAGCATAATCTGGAGCAATTTCTGATATATGCATAAAAAATCTTATAGAAGTGGTAGGGATATGAGTCTTCTATAGATTTGTTACTGAAATATCCCAAAAAAAACTTCTATAGAATTGGGGATATAAGCACTCTCTTTATCTTAGTTTCTCATTCGGATAAGATGACATACTCCTCTAGTATTAGGGGGAACATAAATATGGGTATATCCCTTATTGGATACTTGAATATAGATAGGTATCTTGTTTTTCTACCAGAATAGGCTGGAAATATGAGAATGTATGAGTAGGTATGTGATCTTGCTATTTGGTTGCTACCAGTACATGATGATGGGATTATTCAGCAGTAACATGGATATAAACTCACTCCCTTATCGCATTGGTTTGTTTTCTCCAGTGATACCTTCCCTTGGTAACTCTGGTCTGGATGACTGAAGCTTGTACCTCCTTGGAAACCTTCTTATAAGGTTTCTAAGGGTATGAGGTCATGTGGCATTGGTGGTGGTGTTGTCTAGTGGAAATATACCTCCTTAATGGATTTTTAATAGCGGGTGAATTGCAGAAAACTCCTCCCCTAACTAATGTAAGGGATATGAGCATTATTGTACTATGGGGAGAGATTCTTGGTGTTTTTTATCATGGATATAGGTGCCACTAGATTGGATGTGGTCCTTTATTTGTGTTATGGTCCATGAATTATTGGATCCAATAGGATCTTATAATTTTACTCCATTATTGGGATGTATACATTAAGATGATACTCCATTATTACCATGTTCACCACATCGAATTGGAAATTCTAGGTTGGTGACAATGTCCTCCTATTTTGTGAGGCCACAACTCTCATCATTGTAAAGGTGTACATCGACCACCTAATCTGGTGAGTAGAAATATCTCATGAATATTGATGGAATCCATCAATCTATACTGGTATACTAAATTAAGTTGAGGTGTGGCAAGATATTTCCATTTACAATGAAAGGAGATCTACATGATTCACTAAAGGTCCGGAAAGATTTGAGATTCCTAAAAGTATCAACAACCAAAAACAATAAACTCTTCAATATAACACCACAAGCAATAATATGGTCAGGCAATCACTCAAAAAATTATTTTTTATATTTTTTATAGCAAACCATTCCGAGTCTATAACAGACCATAACTTACATACATAGATATTACTTAAAAATTGAGTAATATTCATTAGAAAACATAACAAAACCATGCCAGGACTGCATAGGTTTAGTATCTTTAGAAATTGGAAAACATAAACAATTAGTTCATAAAATATTTACATTGTCTCCCACTTATTCCTTAATATTTAGAACCATTTTTGACACATTTTATTCAATAAACGTCTTCATAACCTGGGGAAAAGAAACATTATAAAGGGTGAAATCAAATGATCTATAAGGGTAAAGAAGTGAGAGTTCACTCATAGCATAATCATAAGGCATGAAATCCTAAACATAACATTTGAAAATTTAATCTTGCATATCAAAGTTCATAAAATCGCGTCATGGTATAAATCATAGAATTTCATTAAAGAACATATTACCATAGATCATAACACAAGACATGGAATTTTGTGGCATAAATATAAGCATATAAAATCATTCCATATTATTCAAGGATTATTTTCAATATCATCATAGTGGACAAAGTCCATTACTAAATCGAGTTCACTCCTCGTTCCAACCATGTATTACTAAACCGTGATCACTTCCCATTCCAACCCTATCTATCTCATGAGATATAAATCTCTACCCAATTAATTTGAGGTAGATATTGGTACCACATATAATATAATGAAATCTATATATATTTGTCTCATAAGAACATAAATAGTTCATCTTATCAGAACCCATGAAAAGAAATGGTTTTCATAAACATAATTCAATCATAACATAACCCATGGAAAGAAATTGGGTTTCATCAATATCATTCCATCATAAACATAAAACATCCATAGGAATAATAGGTATATCATCCTTGAAAACAATACCCATTAAAACATAAGTAACATTTAATATATCACTTGATAATAATTATTGAGAAAAATATCCATTCTTCTTGGAAAATGTTTTCTTTTATTAAGATTCCACACAAATTTTATAGAAAAGTTTTTATTTGAAAATAAAATTATAATATTTTAAAGTAATATTAAAGGAAATAAGGTGACATGGAAGTGTAAATATCTATTCATTTCATATAATTTAAAATAAATCATTCTTCTCATACTTTTTCCTGATAAGTCAAAAAGTACCTCATAGGTAAAATAACTAAAGATTCATTTTAAACCGCTTAGTAAAATCTTAAAAATGGGAAAAATGACTTTAAAATTTTATATAATAATGGTAAGAGTATTTTTTGAACACTTTTTAAAGTAACATGGACATGGATGAAAATATACCCCAGTAAATACATAAGTATAAACAATCTTGGATAATAATGAGATTGTGGAATTATCATTTATCTTAGGTTTGGGTTCCTTCAAACGTATCAAAAACTTTGGTTTAACTTATTATCGAACCATATATATATTTATGATATCATATATGATCATATTATCACCCGTTTTAAAAATATTTCATTATTACTGTTCTTTTGGGTGTTAATTGCTTTATTTTCTTATGCACGTTTTGTCGTATAAGTTCTGGTTCTTGCACATAGAATATAGTTATATAATTTAGAGAATGATATTAAGGTAATATACATATATATATATATAATATTATTCATTCTATAAATTTATATAATAATTCTTGAATTGTAAATAAGGAAAATGAATCGCGTCGCGTTTTGGAGACGGTAGGTCGTATGTATGCACGAGCGATGATATCATTTATTAATAGTAAAAAGTCATGGAAGGGGATAGTATATATATATGTTATTAAATAATAAATATCATGTTATAATCACTATATATGTCTATTTATTCCATCATTATACCCATCCAAATAAATTGGTGGTGAAAAATAGATTACACCACGGTGTGGAGACAGTAGGTTGGTACGTACACACGTGTGGTGATTTCATTTTTCATAGGATGGATGGAAAGTGGAATATGATTGTTAAATAATAATAATAACATATCAAAATATATTTAATATAATATTTATTACATTATAATGGAAATAATATAGGAAGAGAAAGTAAAAGAAAAAATGATCTTGATTGATTCGGTAAAAGAGATTACCTCTTCTTCAGCGAGCTCCCTATAGATCTCATCTTAGGGACACTAGATTTAGTTTTTTTAGAATAATAGAATCTCTAGAAAGTCTATGGGTATTTTTAAAGGTTAATGTTTCAGAATATAGTCCATATTTAAGTCTCAAAGTGAAGTGAATAAATGGGGGAGGAGGTTTCCTTTTATAATTGAGTTGAGGGGCGTTTTTGGAATCTCCAAAAATAATAATTTATAATAAAATAAAACCCCATCCAAAAACCTCAGAAATGTCATATTTTAAAATATGAGATGATATAAGGTTTAAATCTCAATATCTAATAAATTTTAGACTAGTTTGGGTGTTAATTTAAACCTTATCATTTTAATTAACCAGTGGTTAACCAGTTTCAAATTTAACGAAGGTAATAAATTATACAGTTTTACAAGAGTGTAGATTTTACTTATTTGATGTAAATTAGAAATTTAAGAAACAATTTAGAACATTTAAAATTGTATTATAATTGTTTTTTATTTTTAATGAATTTTTTACAATTTTAATATAATTTAATAAAACATTATTTTTATAAAATATGAATATTGTCAATTTCAAAATATTCATTTCTTTGATTTTTAAAAATATGTAGATAACAATTTAACTTAAGAAAATATATTTTATTATATCTCATATATGTAAAGTCAATCTATAAAAATAATTGGATGTATTAATTATTCGAAATTATATTTATTTTAATATTTTTATTAACATTTATTTAATATTTACATTAAAAAAATAATTACTACATCATAATTGTGTAATTATTTAATATATTTATTTCTTTACTAAAAAATATAAACAAAATATATTAACAAATATAAATCTTATATATTTTATAAAAATATTTATAGTCGAATTTTTCTTCTATATAACTCTATTTTAAAACTGATATATTTATTAAAACATGATTGTGACATCTTTAAACTTTTATTAAATAAAACATTATAAATATCATAATTTCATCCAAGTAGCCCAAAACGTCAAAAATAAATTTATATCATGGAAATATTTTTATTATGTTAAAAATTAGCATTGATATTCATTAATAACACTCATTTTTCCATGTAGACGCATAAAAGATATTAAAGACCAAGAAAATGGAATTTAGTGTATTTCTTTGATTAAAATATTATATAAGTCATTTCCACAAAAAAGTGTCCATTAAATTAATTAATTTAAATACTTATGTGTTAGGATTTTAATTTAAACCAATAAAATTTTTGTCTTTGTTAGGGTTATTTAATATTCTTTATACTTTTATTTTTAACCTAAATTACCTAATTTACCATTTACCGTGGTAAAAAAATTTACCATGATTAATATTCATATTGGCTACAAATAAAGGTAACTATTTAATGAATTTTTAACTTCTAAATCTTAATTTTTAATCCATTTTTTAAAATTCAAAACATAGAAGTTTCATAATTTAATTTAAAATAAAATCGGTAAAATGTTGTGAAAAGTAGGTTTTCGAAAAAATGCCCTTTTAAAATATAAAATGTTTTTATAATAAAATCAGGTGTAATTTTTTTTTCAGAAACCACAATTGTAGTATTTTAAATTTAAATGAACTAATTAAAATTTAAAAAAATTCAAAACATAATTTTACTTGGTAAATATTTTAAAAGAAAATAGAGTTTCTTAAATAAAAATTTGAAATTAAGTATTAATCAAAACATGAAACTTACCAGAAAATTACCAAAAATTAAACCAAAGAAAATTTTTATATTACTCTTTCAAATAAGAATTTTAATTTTTCATATAAAATTTAAAAAGGAGTTAAAAATTAGATCAAAAATGGGTCCTCCATTAAAAGGCGGTAAAATTATCCTTTTGAAAAATATATCTTTTTAATCACATAATTTTATTTATTCTTATTATATGTATAAAAATTATGTTAGATAAATATAAAAATTATTTTATTGAATTTATAACATATTTATTTCATTATTATCATTAACTAATGGTAATTAATTTAATTTATAAATACAATACGACTCTTAGAGAATAAAAAAAGAATATTTATTTTTTCATTCAATTGGTTTATATTTTCATTTATAATTAACAAATTAATTAACAACTTATTTACATAAGTTATCGTTTCATATTTATTACTTCCAATTTAATAGTTAGGTTTTATGGTTAATTTATATTGTATCATGGTTTGTTTAAACTCACGACTGTATGCAATACAAGTTATTGAAGAATTACTTAAAAATATATTTATTAATATTTCAGGGCATCATTGGGTTGACCTAAGCCATCACCCGAGTCAGATCACCTCAAGGCCTGAAGCATACTCTTGATCACCAAAGGCTTTAAAAAATCATCATATAATCATATAAAACCTTTTTTAAATGGTTTCTACCTTGAGAATATAACATGACCCATCCCTAAATTCAGTGGCTACACCAACTGAATAAATATACACCAAATGCATAGCTCCCTTTCCTTTATATGTGACCTAGGAAACCATGTCTATATACACCCAAGTCCATATTCAGGGTCTAAGGAACAAATATTAGTATGATACCTCCATGAATACATATATAATAGGATTTCAACCATTAAAACCAAAAAATATATTTGAAACTCATTTTTAAAATCATGTTCACTTTTTAAAACAAGTTCTCTTGAAATTAACACTTCACAAATACCATTGGTTTTCTAAAATATATCATTATCTCACAAATGTAAAATAAGGATCAAATAAATAAATGAATTCACCCACAAAAACATTATCCATACGCCCAAACATGGAATCAACATGATTATAATCATAAAAACCTTCACATAAGCAAATAATGTAAGATAAGAATTAGTTAAAAACATCTCAAACAATCACAGAACTAACAACAAGAATAAATCATATAAAAACCAATTCTGTATAATTAATATGAACTATGGGCTCTAAATATAGGGATATAATGTGAATTAGTCTAAAATAAGGTTTTCTGACCAAGTAGTCAAGTGTAACAAGTTTATAATCTCTCTCAATCTTCCCAATACCCAAGCTTCCAAGAGCTCACTCAGTCCCTTGGTCAAAGTTTCAAAATATCACTTGATCTTCCACCTAAATGCATAGTTGGTCCCTTGGAAAAAAAATTAGAAGTTCAATCCATATTCCTCTCATAGTCTAAGTCGGTCCCTTGGATAGTATAGTCACTATAATTCATACACACACACCCACACATTCAAGGTCACCCATGTGCTAATTAATGCAAAACATGTAAATCCATAACAAGTATCGGTCACATAATCCATTTAAAAAAATTCATAAAACATGTATTACCATAATATGTCAAGAATTTAACACCCTACATGGCCTCTTTAAAATCCCTTTAAAAATACATTTAAAATAATTAAACCACTTTGATCAATTTTTGCAGACACACAGAGTGAATTAAATCCAAATCCCTTTTAAAAACAACTTTAAAACATAAAAGTACTACACAAACCTTGAAACACATAAAACATTGATAAAGAATCAGTAATAAAAAAAAGTAACGAACTTTTATAAAAATGAACCAAGGGTGATAAATAATTAGAGTTTATCCATGGAAACACCCTTAAATAGAGACACCTACCTCAAAAGAATTTCCAAACTTATCACCCTCTATGAAAACCACTTGAATAAAGTATGAAGGATATTTACATTCCTAGACATAAAGGGAAAAAATAAAATTCCTATTAAAAACCCTATATTTTTTGGGGTATGCTAGGGTTCCACACTTCCCATAAAAAGAAAAACTAGTTAGAAGAAGGGGGAAAAGATAAATAAATCTTGAAGAAATGGGTTTACCTCAATCAAAATCATCAAGTAACTAAGAGGAATACACTAAATGGTATGGGGATAAGGATCTATGAATTGGGAAAAAATATAAGTATGATGGGGAGGATAAATGATTGAGATAATCTTAAAAAATTATAAAGGGAAATTTTGTAAAAATAAATGTTTTTAATTACCTGAAAAACCGCACAGTTTGTCCACATGGTTAGACAAACCATATGACAACCACATGGGAGCCACTATCTCTACAAAACCAAAGTCAAACTATCTCTGGAAGCACCCACATAGTTTTAAAAACTATGATCAAGATGTATAAAATAACTTTTTCCCCCAAACATGTGTCTCACATGGTTAAAAAAACCATGTATATACCATTTTCCAAGGTTTGTTTTCCCAAAAACCAATATTTTCTATGATTGGATACCAATAACTCCAAGAAAAATTAAATAAATAAATAAAAACATAAAAAATAATACCAATGACCCATAGGTTATCACAAAACTCAACACTGTGTCATTTTCTACACACAGAAATTCCTCCGACATCCTCAGAATAAAATTGGTGAGGCCATTACTCCCTCCAAGGATTTCTAATCTCATCTCTCATATCTATCACCACAATGATTCCAAAGAACATGGAACAAAGGTATCTATTTACCATAGATCATATTGTTCTGATAATCCAAGATATGAATAGGCTACTCCACAATGGTGACATCAAGTTCCACCTCCAAATATTCCCACTCTATTACATATAATGGGTCTGGGTGATATCTTTTAAATTGGGATACATGGAATAAATCATAAATTATTTTCAATTTTGGTGGTAACTCAACCGATATAATACTTTCCTAGGATGTTCAATGACTCGAAATGGCTCAATATATCATAGCAGCATCTTCCAATGGTTTTCCAGGTGATGGTGTACAAGTTGAATAGATACCAAAATAAATACCAGATCCCTGACCTCAAACTTTAAAGGGTAATGATGTCGATAAATTTATGAATTATGGATACTCTGAGCAGTCCCTATCCATTTCTAAATCAACCTCACTTTCTACATTATCTCTCGGATGATACTTGGTTATAATAAGGAATTATCACCCACCCAATCCAAACAAAATGGGTATTGGATTAGTCACCCCTAAACCACCTCAAATGGGGTCATCTTGGTAAAGGTTAGATAAATATTTTTGTAAGAAAACTCATCCAATGATATATTCCACTCCCATAAACTGCAAAAGTCAAGAATAAATTCTTGGATCATCTCCCTGAGAGTCTGGATTTTATACTCAAACTAACCATCCATCTGTGTGTTATAAATTATGATCAACCTCAGACTGGTTCCCATGTATCCCCAAAGTACCATCAAAAATAAAGAATTAAAATGACCATCCTGGTCATAAATTATCATAGTAAGTATCCATTAAGCCTAAAAACCTCTCAGACATATAGTTTTTTGAGCTCATCTACCTTCATCAATCCTCTAATGGGATTAAAATTGGTTGATTTGGATAAAAGATTGACAATCATCCATATTATTTCCTTCCCACTATGTGTACAATATAGGATGATGAAAAAATGCATAGATATTACATCCAAATACCATTTATGGACATGGATGTACCACTTTGACCTGTTGGTAGGTAAAACATTAGGAATGAAAATTAACAATTGATCGCCTCATCTTGAAACACCAATACCAACTCCTCAAGGTATAAAACTTCTTGGTATCCCTAGGGTGAAAATCCAACTAGAATAGTGCCCCTAGTGTATCACCTTCAACCTCAATGTAAAAGGAACCACATGTATCTTCTTGAAGAGGATAGAACCATTGGGAGACCGAGACCAAACACCTCATGTATCCCCAAAATTTAAATCTCTATTAATATATAGTGACTATGGGTTGTATGAATTATTTCACTGAACAAAATTAACAAGAGAGTTTGTGTCCTACACAATATTCAAAAACACCTATTATATTCCCTCTGAAAGCTCTACATTCAGATCAAAAAACAAGCTCATCAAACTCAACTAATTATCGAGTATCCTAGATTGGAAACTTTCTACTCAGGGAATTGGAGACCGTATTCCCATTTCTAGGGGTATATGCTATATTGAAATTAATGTTCATTAGATAACTTACCTAGAGTCTTTTTCTAAGGTTCAAGTCCCTCTAGGTGAAGATATACATTAGGATCTTAGGATCTGTGTAGACAGTAAAATGTTCCCTTAAAGAGGTAATGGTACCACAAATTTAATTCATGCATCACAGATGCCAAATCCATGTCATGGGTGGGTTAATTTTATTCATGTGTATGTGTCTTCCACAAAACATACGCTACCACATGGTTATATTTTCTCTTCACCCACCCAAACCCCATACGTAAGGTGGTATAATATATTACATAATCTTTCCCAGTATAAGGAATATTTAAAATTGATGTGAATGACAAATAGTCCTAGAAATATTCAAAATAACTTTAGCACATATAATTCTATTAAATATTTACCCATTTATAAATCATCTCTTTAAATAGACAATCTATCCTAGAAAAGTCTCTAAGAAAGCAACTATAATACCTATCCAAGCACAAAAATATCATAATCTCAAACTCATTCTTGGGTCACTCCCAAGACACGACTACTTGAATCTTCTCAGGATCCACTGAAACCCATTACTCATAAATTAAATGGTCCAATTAATTAACCTATTGAAACCAAAAATTATGTTTGGATAGATTGGATTATAGATAATTATCTCTCAGTATTCTCAAAACAAACTCTAGATGGTATGTTTGGTCTTCCCCTATCTTAGAATACTCTAAGGATTCATAAAAAACATGACCTCAATGGAGACCAGAAATCATTGAAATATTAGGTTAATAAATTCTATAAATACTATAAGATAATCATTATGGCCAAAAGAAATTAATAAATACTCGAAATTTATATATTGGATTTTAAAGGCAGCCTTAGAAACATCCCCCTCCTAGACCCTCAACTGGTGGTACCCTGATCTCAATTCGATCTTAGTAAACCATCGATATCCTCTATGATGATAAAAAACATCATCAAGTGTGTGAAATGAGTATTTATTCTTTACAATAACTAAATTAGTCTTATAATATTATATAAAAATATGGAGACTCTTAACTTACTTTTTAGAAAATAGAATGGGTGACGCCTATTGTGACACACTAGGATGAATAAATCCCTTGCTCTCAAGGTCCTCCAGATGAGATTTCAACTCTATAAAATCGACCAAATCCATATGATATAATGATTAATAAATGGGGCCTTCATAGGGGACCATATTTATAGTGAACTCAATAACTCGCTATGGTGGAAACCCAGAAAAATAATTCAGAAACACATTGGGTTACCAGTCCATGACTATTGGAAAATAACAAAATGGTATCTTCACTGCTAAATCAAATAAAATACAATAAATTTTTCATGAGATCAATCCCATATCTAAAAAATAAACCCTACCATCCCTAATCATATATTCCACTCACCTTGTAAAACTTGAGTTCTCCCATTAGAAGATAGAGACTTAACCCTATGGTGACTGAAATCAATCAGAGCATTTAATAAAATAAATTTATCCATACTAATGATGATAAATAAAACATCCATGTCAAACATGAGTAAGTCCAATGAAACATCCTTGTCTATGAAAAAACATGACTCTCTCGGCACTTAAAACCTTTCTTCTTCTTCCTTCCCAATGGGGTAAAAAAATCCATCATAAATGGAATTATTTCAACTCTAATTTCAAAAGCATCAAGAAATATAAACAATATAAAATAATGGGAAACACCTATATCAACAAAAATTAATCCATGGAAGAATTAATCAAAATCATAACTCGTATGATGGATATCCAAGATTTAGATTTCTTTGGTTCTATATATGTTGTAGAAAGACATCCAGACTCAGGCCCACCCTGAGCCTTCATTACCTGGTGAGAATCTTCTTTACCCTGAGGGTGAGATACTAAACTCTTAAAAGACTATTAATAAATTTGATATACCTTATAAAATGAGGAACTTACTCCAATCCATTTTGGTGGATTCTTGTAGAATCTTTGAAGATAACCAAAATGACCGCACTAGTGGCACTTCCTTGAATCCTCAGGGTAATGAGGTCTAGTATGGCCAAAATTCCTACACTCGTAATAGAACACTGATTAATTATCTAAATAAACCATCAAAAATGTGCTCAATTACTGTTTATCACTCTTAAAACCAACCTAAAAGGGTTTATACCACTTTCACTTATAGAGAGATTAATATATATAGATACCACCCACTAAAGGTACCCCATTAAGGCCTATTTTCTAGGACATGTCCACCTCTACCACAGCCACATTATCTACCACCTTAGCATAGGCGAGTAAAAAATAAGGATAATAATTTATCTAATCTCAGTCTTAAAGCCCATTTCAAAAGGCCAAGATTTTTTGTTTTCATTTGCGAGGATCTATGAGACACATGAACTAACTCGGTAAACAGAGCATCTATTCCATCACCATACAGTCTCCTTACTCCATTATCACAGACTCATGAGCCTTCTCCATTATTAATGTCTCAATATATAAGTAATAATTAAAATCCATTTTAAAAGTATTAAATGAGAGATCTCCATTCTTTTTCTCTAGAACTATAAACTTTCATCATTTCCTACCTAGTCCTTCCAACATATAAGTGTTGAATCTAGCCTTTGAGGTCTTAGTGGTCTATAAAAATTGAAAAGTTCACTTGACATATTTAAACCACTCATTAGGATCCTAGGTTCCATTATCACCATATAATACCAATGGGTTTTTATAATTTGAATCATGACCATGGTCATCTTTTCATGTCTGATCTTGACTAACCTTATTACTAAGTACTGGATAATACTAGTCACCAAAACCACCAAAGATGGATCAACTTGAGGGTTTTCCTATGGTTAATTATTATAATATTAGTCTATACACTTATATGAGTCACTTATGGGAGGCATTTTATATAAAATAAAATATATAATTTCATTCAATAAACACTTGAATCTCAATCAACACTAATTAAACCAAAAAAACCTTCAAAAACCCTCAAAAAATGAGCCTAAGAATTAAAAAAAATATCAACTAAAAATAGAGTGAAAATAAAATTTTTAAACATTTTTAACTTATATTTGGGTTTTTCATATGGTTTGTAAAATTTTGAGAACACTACGAAAATTCCACTAGAAGTAAATAGACAAGGTCACATAGGTTTTGTACAGTTCAAACTAATTATGTTCCTAAACTATGTGTCATCTATTATCATACCTATTTCACAAAGATAATCAATAAAACTCATGATATCAACCCATAACTCATAATCAATAAGTAAATAAATCAAATATAAATAAAAAAACATGTAATTAGGCTCAAAACTTAAACAAAATCCCAAACTATACATGTTTACTTGTTTTTTTACATAAAGATGAGTTTTCTAGGCACTCCGCTTTTCTACCTATCGAGCTTTGACGGTCCAAACTCCATCCTATCACTGGACCCTAAATAAAATAGGGATATGATAATTTTTATAATAAACTAACCTAAGTCAACCTGACCCCTGACCTGATCCATCCCACTACAAGGCCTGAAGTATTTTCACGATCACAATGGGATGGTGACAAGTACTAGGGAATAAAAAAAACCTTTCAGGAATGGATCTTCCCATGATAATCTATAATGACCTATCCATGAATTGGATGGCTAAACCAAATAAATAAATAGGATCAATAGATATAAATATGTAACATATTAAATGCAGTAATGACTAAATGGAAATATCATAAACACCATCTCCTAACTTTATATAACAAGTCATATAAAAGACATATTCATGATATCCATTTTAAGAAGCTCTAAATTAAAAAAAATAGGGATTAAGATCCAGATAATAAATACATATTATCTCAACTAAAAAAATCTCAAAACATTTCCTCATGAGTAAAAAACCCATGTGACCATGTCTCCTCTATTGTGAATAACCATGGATAGTAGTAATCAAGAAGAGAAACTGAAATTCATAGTTCCCTTTCTTTTACCTATGTCTTAAAAAAAACTCTATATACACCCAAGGAAATATACAATGTGTGAGGCACAATTCCTAGTGAGATACCAACATGAATATATATAAGTATATTAACCAAGAAAACTAATAAATGTAGTAGAAAATCATTTTCAAAACCATACTCACTTTTTAAAAAAATTTACTTGAATGAAACACTTTTCAAATCCCTTTGGTTTTCTCAAATAATCCATTTTCTCACATATAAAATATGAGGCTGAAATAAAGAAATAAAAACACCCGATAAAACATTCTATACACACTCACTCATGGAATCAACATGATCATACATATAAACACCTTCACATAACAAAATAATGGAACATGGGGATGATATTGAAACATCTTAGTCAATAAAGGCACTAAAAACATGAATAAAGAATATAAAAACAAACTGTTCATAAAAAATACACATTATGGTTTATAAAAGTAAAGTTATAATGTGACATAGTCTAAAGAAATGTTTTCTAGTCAGCTAATAAATTTTAACAAGTTTATAAGATCTCCTGAACTTCCCAAGGCCAAAACATCTTAGAGCTCAATTATTCCCTTGGTCAATGTTTCAAAATCTTTCTCAGACTTCCTTTTAATGGATTAATGGTCAACTTATAAAACATTTTAAAATATCACTTATTATTCCTCCCAAAGGCTCACTCATTCCCTTGGAAAACATACTCATTCTCTAATTCATTAAAATACACATACCCATGTTATATCTTGTTCTACTCAAATACAAACATGTAAATCCATTACAAGTGTCGATCACATATACAATTTGAAGAAAAAAAACTTATAAACCATTTATTTCCATAATATGTCATGTATTTAACACCAAGCATTACTTCACTACAAACCCTTTAAAACCCCCATATTAAATAATTAAACCACACTGACATATTTTAACAAAAACGGAGAATGCATTAAACCTAACTCCCTTTGGAAAAATATTTAAAACATAAAATTGACAACATAAACCATTAATCACATAAAAAATGGATAAAATATAAATCATGAATAAAATTAAAGGAAATTTGATAAAAAAAATAACCAAATATTATAAATAAATATAGGTTATCCATGTAAAACACACTTAAATAGGTACAACTACCAAAAAATAAATTCCAAACTTGTCCCCTTGATGATAACCACTTGAATTAAGTAAGAAGGTTCCTCACACACCTAAATAAAAAATGAACAAACCAAAATCTCTATGAATATCTATATACTCATCTATGGTAATTATAGGGTTCCACATTTCAATGAAAAAGGAAGAGTAAGGTAGAACAATGGGGGAAGATTAATAAATCTTGAGGAGATAAGCTTATCTTAAGCCAAACCACCAAGTAACTAAGAGTAATCCACAAAAAGGAAGGGTATATGGCTCTAAGGATTATGTAAGAAGCTTCACATGATGGGAAGGATGAATGAGGGATGCAATATTAAAAACTCATAAGGTAATTTGGGTATATAAAAAAGAAACATATTTAATGACTCAGAAAAAAACACACAAATTGGTCACATGGTTATGCAAACTATGTGCCAACCATATGGAATCCACTATCTCCCAAAATCTAAGGATGAATAGTTTCTAGAAAATCCTATATGATTATTAAATACTATGTTGAATCTATTCTAAATGAATCTATCCTCGAAAAATCCCTCTCACATGGTTAGCCTCATGGCTAGAAAAATCATTCATCGATCATGTGCTAGGGTTTATTTTTTCAGGAAACACAATTCCCAACCCCCAAATCTTGAGAAATCAAAGAATGAATAAATATATAAATATAAACTCAAATAATAATTTCTAGTGACTTTGTGTGTGTCGCAGGGTTCCACATTTTTTCAATAGATACACATGTAAATTTTTGTAATTTTTTCTTCTAATATATGAAGCCTTGTTTCCACCATCGCCTTTGAGTTTTAGAGTTAATCTATGTTTTTGCTAAATTATTATCACATTTGGGTAGATTACAAGTGGTATTTGGATATATTTGTTCCAAAAACATCTACACCACAGATGTGGTGTAGGCCATGGTGTTCTTAGGAGTAAAAATTGAAAGGAGACACAATAGGGTCTTGAAGTGGTCATGGGATGGAGAAATGGGGTTTGAACTATGGGATGTGTCTTGGATGACCTCACTTTACCTATGGTGGATATAATATTTATGAAAAATGTATTAGGGTATGGTGACATGTTGTAGGGGTTGGTTGTTTTTTTGTGTGTTCAAGAACACCATGGTCATGGTGTAGGCCATTCTGAAGTCCTTCTTGGTGGTTGGGAAGAATTAAAATGGCTGAAACCATCACCTTCTTCCTCATATCATGATTTATTTAAATGGAAAATTTGTTCAACATTAATTATGGGTGTTTGATTCATTATTAATAAATTATTTTTCTTTATTAATCGATTTAGCTCTCCTCCGTAGTGATTTCTTATATCCTAACGATTGTTGAACAACGTTTAGATGACCCTTGGGTGAGTAAATTGATCCTTATTGTGTGGAGGTTTCTAACTTGCATAGATTTGATTCTATAAAATATCCTTGATCTATCTTTCTATAATATTCAGACCTTGGTAGATAGAAGTTCTTATTGAATGAGTCCATGGGAGCCTCACTTCTTCTCCTTTGGCCATTATCCAAGAGAAAAAATAAAGTATCCTTCTTCAATCAGACTTGAATACCACCATTGATGGTAATTTCATTAGGTTAGTATTAGTTCTTCCCTCCTTGGATTTATTATTTCTTGATCCCTATTCTAGAACCTTTGTCATGTTGAATTGGAATCGTTTCTAGGAACTCTTGACATGTGGGCTCATTCTGGTTGGTGTGAAAACATGGTTTGGGTGATGTAACTTGAAATTGACATCAAAAACATAGAATTAGGAAATAAATAACATTTTGGGATCTCAATGGAATTTTTTTCTATGGTTGGATTGTGCGTGTGTACATCAAATGAGACCTATTTTTGGTATTGGTCACGCATGTGTCTATCTATGTGTGGTTACTGATACATGATCTGTACGTGACTACTTGGTGGGGATTATTTATTATTTGTTATTTCATTTATTACCTTTGTAATATTTCATATCCTATGGAATTACTTTCTCAGATATATTGTTTCTTTCTTGGTTATTCCATATATGTGGATTTTTTCATTGTCGGTGGAATCTCAATTTTCAGTGTTCAGGATGATAGATGACCCTGATAGACACAGATTACTCTATAAATGGGTAGTTTGGATGATGTGACTCATTAGTTATGGCTTTAATAGGATTCTAATGTAGGGCATGTATTGTATCAAGAATACTATTTGAATATTATTTATTTTTATGCTCACAAATACCCCTGTTTATTTTACAAATAAAATTACTTTAAGTATTTTTTAGGAATATAATTCTTGAGAAATTTATCTTATTTATGGATTAAAAGATTTGATTAAGTACTCTAAACATGTTTGAAAGTATTATAGAAACACTGTTTATATCCTATGTTTGTAATCATAGTGTATATTTTGGATACCCTATGTTTGGAAGAAATAATATGGATCATATACCTTAAAATTTTGGAAAAATATGGATAAACAACCCTATTTTTGAGGAATAAAAATATGGTTAATCAACCCTACATTTATAAAAAATTGTACATTGGAAACCATAATTTTTGGAGTTTTTCATTACATGAAGGAACAATGTGTTTGACTGGTCAACAGTAGAGTTTAAAATTAATGATATTATTCATGTTTTTACAATGGTCACTCCAGAAGTAAATATCTACTTAAAGCTATTGTAAGACTGATTCAAAGACTCATATTGAATAGATTAAATTGTTTCTATTTATAAGGGGAGTTCTGACTCTTTTAATGTTTCAAATTCAATTAATTACAATTTTTAAGGAAATATTCTTGTATTTTTTCAACTGAAATCATGCCAAGTTTCTCTTGTTAAATATCAATAGTGTTTTTATTTTCTATATCATGTGTGAAAAATCATTTTTAATATAGTAATACAAATAAATAAAAAAGATATAAAATATATATTATTTTAAATATGATAAAATTAGGATAAATATGATTTTATTCATTTATTAATACCTTTTTTATACTCCCTTTAGTAAATTTCATATAAAAGTTCATAATTGGTGTGAGATACTCATCTTTTAATACTAAATATAATTTTTGAGCAATATTTGAAGTAATCCAATTGATTCAGTTTACTATTTTACATATAACTCTCACTATTCTTATCCAAATTTCATTGTTTTTGTTTTTTAGGATTCCTTATTCAATTTACAACATATCAATAGAAAGAATTATTTTCCAATTCTACCATTGGAAGGGTCATATGGACTACACAAGAAGGCCCATTGAATCTATGAAAAAAATGGACCATCCATGAATATTGAATTACTAGGCTCAATCTAGAAGTATAAAATTGTTTCTTCTCTACCAAAATTATGGGGACAATAACATTCATATCGGTTAAAAAATTTAAGGCCCAAATCCACTAAAAATCATCCCAAATAATTCAATGAATTCTATCCCACCATTCTGTCTGGGAAATGAAATTAAACCCCCAATATAGATATTTATCCCGATAGAGACATCCATTAAAGCTGATATTTTTCAGTTTGAAATACGATATATAGGTTGTCGACATTGTTTAATAAAGTGTTCAGATTTTTTGGCATATTCGTATTCAAAAACTCATTCACATTTTGGCCAAGAAAAATTCAGGATTAAATGGACAGATTAACATTGTTTAATAAAACCTCCATAACGTTGGATCCTTAATCCCAATGGCCGCCACATTTTCATAGTAGAAATATAACATGTATATCTAGAACTTGTAAGAATAAGATATTTCAATATTATGTTGTCTCGAGGGTCCAATATCTGATTCAAGTGGAGGGAAATATTTGGAATGCAAACAGTCCACCACCATTGGGCTATAAATACATCCCCCTCTTCTCCTTGCAAGGGGATGGAATTTCAGAGGAAAGTAGGATAGGTTGGAATAACAAAAGAACTTAAAAAGTCTTGGGAGGATCTTCTATACATAAGTTTCAACTTTAGATACCATTCCAACTTGCTTCTTTTCATTTACTTTTGTGTTCTTTTTCATTTGTAATCATGTAAGTGTTAATTTTGTAATTCTGTTTTAATACATGTTTATTTCTCATTATATCTGAATATAATCTACCCCTTGTTTTTTAATATTAATTTTCTTAAAATTGTTTAACCAAATTGAAAATCCATTATATATTTTTCTTTCTCATTCAATTTAAAGTCTATATTTAATTCTCTTTATTTTTTGTGTGTGTGTTTAGTGCACAACGCTTTTCTTATCCCTTTATTTTTCTTCTATTATTAATTATTCATCTTAAATATAATAAATTAGATTACTAATAATATTAATGGATGAGTAAATATATCATTTGTTTGAGTGAAAATTTAGTTTTTTTCAGTGATTGAGAGTATTTTCTCGATGAATATTCTTCAAATTAACATTGTGTATGTTAGACTTAACATGTCATGGATTAATGACTTATTTTGTTCAACATGTGGTTTCCATGGATTATTGGAACTATAAATACTCTATAATCAACATGTAAGGATGATATTAGAAACCTAAGTTAAGTTAAGACTTGGATTAAATTCTTAACACTTTTAAATTCTAGTCAATGTCATCTTGTGAAGTGGGTGTTAATTTAATGCAATATAAAGCAAAGATCAAGGATATAACAAGCTTAAATCCCTAATAATGAACACATCCCAATATTTATAAATTTTAAAAATCAAAAAAACAAACATTAATAACTTCATTTAATCACTTAAAACAACCCCCCCCCAATCAAAATATGATCAATTAAAAACAATTGACTATTATAAAGTATCATCACAGAGGAATCAACCCGAGTGTTTTTATACACATTAGAAGAACACCAGAACCTTGAACGATTGATAGGAGACAATATTCCATGATTCAAATGGTGTTGTTTCTGGGGTTGGTGCATTAAATAGTATTTAGTTTTTTTTATTGTAAAAAGACAAAACAAAATTGAAAAATTGAAAAAAAAAACACAAAGAAAGACCCACCTTCTCATAAAAATCATAAACAGAAAAAAACAAAGAAAAATACATATTCATCTTTATTTAAAAATATATCTTAATTCTCTATATCCTCCCAAATAATATCTCAGACCTGTTTGACCCTAAAATAGAGAAAAATATTCTCCAACTTAGGAGTAACATAAGATATAATCAAATTATTCTAGAACCAGTCATTGTACAACCAATTGAATAAGATATGGATAATCCTAGGGAAAAACATTTAAAGAACTTGTTTCCCCTGGTATAAATTACCAACCCTTTGTATTAAGTATCCAAACATAGAGTATGACTTTGAACTCAAATCATTTTTAATTCATCTTCTTCCACATTTCCATGGGCTAGCCGGTGATGATCCACATATTTATCTTAAAGAGTTTCAAGTGGTGTGCTCAACCATGAATCCTAAAGGGGTTTCTGAGGAAAAAATCAAACTCTGAGAATTCTCTTTATCCCTATCCAACACTTCCAAGTCATGTCTCTACTACCTCACTCCTAGTTTCATAACCACGTGGAATGACATGAAGTGACTTTTCTTAGAAATTATTTTCCTACTTCTCATACTGCTTCTATCCGAAAAGAAATAAGTGGTATCTGAAAATTCCCAAATGATTCACTCCATGAATACTAGGAGAGGTTTAAAAAGCTTGCCGAAACCTTCCCACAACACTAATTCTCTGAAAAACTCTTGATCCATTACTTCTATGATGGGTTATTGGATCTGAATAGAACTCTCATTTATGCTGCAAGTGGTGATTCCCTTGTTGACAAAACTCCTGCAAGTACAAGAGATCTCATAAGAAACATGGATGAAAACACACGAAAATTCTATACTCAATCACATAATCAAGTCAAGAAAGCCCAATATAGTCAATCGATAGAGCCAAACAAGATGAAAGAGTGAATGAGTGAACTTACAGGTCTTGTGCGACAACTATCTGTGGCTTCCAAATCCCCAACCTTATCTTCTCCACAATCTAAATTCCCTAGACCTATTAAGAACTATAGAATCTACAGCTCCACATCTCATCCAACTAACACATCTCCAAAACTTCAAGAGGATCCATGTGATTCATCCAGATCAATGGAGGTCAATATAGCATATGCTCAGAGGAACCCTAACCCTCAACAATCAGGTTAGTTCATTAGAAACTTCAACCCACCCCACTCTAAGCCCTTCTCTTCTACCATCAACCAAGGCTTGAGGTATGGTAATCCCATTTATCATCCCCCTCAATTTCCTCCTCAAAACCCAAACCAATTACAATATGATCAAGGTGTTGGTGACTTCCAACAACCTTACAATTTTGTTACTCAACCACAAAGGATAAATCCTCCAATTTCTCTTCCTATATTTCACTATCTTAATGAGCCTTACCAATTCCCAAACCAATACAATCACTTTCCTAAGAACCAAAATCAAGGAAATACCAATTCATTACAAACCTCTTCTTCCAAGAAACCATGGGAAAGTGTAGTGGAATATCTTTCCTCCTTCACACATTCTAGACTTAAAAATATTAAAGCCCAAATTATTCAACTTGCATCCCACCTGAACCAGTAACAATAATCAAATTCTTCCCAACTCTCAGCTCAACCATTACCCAACCCCAAGAGTAATGTAAGTGGAATTACACTTAGATTATAAAAGAAAATTGTTATGCCCTATGATGAGTCCTCCAACTCCCCTTTATATTTTGACCTAGAAAATAAAATTAAAATGAAATTAGGAAATGAACCTAATGAAATTCCTTCACCTACTTCCATTCCACTGAGGAACCCAATTCCTTTTCCTCAAGACTTTTGAAAGCCAAGGAAGTCCTTTGATCCCAATCCAAAAATTCTCGATATGTTTAGATGTGTTTAAGTTAACATTACCTTATTAGATGCCATAAAAATCCCTAAGTATGCCAAGTTTCTTAAGGAATTGTGCACCCATAAGAGGCAACTTAGGACCTTCAAAAATGTTTCCACCCAACAGTCAATTCCCATAAAGTGCAAAGATCCTAGGACCATTACGGTTCCATGCCAAATTGGAAGTTACAACTTCGATGATGCACTCATAGACCTAGGAGACTCAATTAATGTCATGACCAAATCCATATTCTCCAACCTTGGTATAGGTACCTTACATACAATGGGTGTTTTCATTCAATTTTCCAATCAAAGCACTACTAGACTTTAGGGTATAATCAAGGATGTCCTTGTTCATGTGAATAGTCTTATCTTCCCTACTGATTTCTATGTCCTTGAAATCGAAGGTGAGATAAACTCTTCTAGATCTCCCTCAATTCAAGGAAGACTATTCCTAATGAAAACAATAATGAAGATTGATGTTCATTCGGGCATCTTATCCATGGAATTTTGTGACCAAATAGTCAAGTTCAACATTTTCCAAGCCATTCGATACCCATCTGAGGATCACTCGGCATTCTCAATCCATGCTTCTGAGGACACTTCTGAGGGTAAATTGAACTCCATTCCATTATGTCCATCATGTTCTAATGAGAGTGGGTCTTCTGAAATATGCACCATGATTAACCAAGTTATAAATGGTGAAGTTGATGTGGACCTCTCATTTATAGACTCTATCAATCTAGAGGATTTTGAAAACTCTCTTGAATCACACATCAACTCTGATCTCTACTGCTCCACCTTGGACAATATTAAGGAAAATGAATCAAAACCAACTGAAGTATCTACCTCTATTCTTGAGTTGTTTAAACCACCAATAAAATATGATACTGATCTGAAACCTCTTCTTGAACACCTGAAATATGCATTCCTTTTCTTTGATCACTCTTATACTATCATTATCTCTGCTTCAATTACTGAAACTAAAGATTTCAAACTTATTTAGGTGTTAGAGGAAAACAAAAAGGCCTTAGGTTGGACCCTAGATGACATACTAAGAATCAACCCTGCCCTTTTCATGAATCGCATCCATCTTGATGAATAATCTAAACCAATTAGACAACCACAAAGAAGACCCAATCCACTCATACTTTAGGTAGTTAGGGAAGAGATCACCAAGATTCTTCATGTTGGTATTATCCCCAATTTCTAATAGTGAATGGGTTAGTCCAATTCAATTTGTGCCTAAGAAGGGTGGGATAACTGTTATCACAAATGAACATTGGGAGGTAATCACAACTCAAGTGAAGAACAAATGGAGTGTGTGAATCAACTATTGGAAATTGAATGTTGAAACAAGAAAAGATCACTACCCTCTTCCATTCCTTAATCAAAATCTAGAATTATTAGTTGAAAAGTCACACTATTACTTTCTTGATGGATACACCAGCTACTTCCAAATACCAATCGCACCTCAGGACCAAGAAAATACTACTTTCACTTTCCCATTTAGAATATATGCATATAGAAGAATTCCTTTTGGTCTTTGTAATGATCCTGCAGCATTCCAAAGGTGTATGCTGAGTATATTTTCTTAATTCATTTAACACTTCATTGAAGCCTTCATGGATGACTTTTACATTTATGGTGAGTCATTTGAATCTAACTTGAATTCACTCTCTCTAGTCCTTCAAAAGTGTGTCAACTGTAACCTTGTATTAAATTTAAAAAAATGTCACTTCATAGTTTCAAATGGGATTGTTTTGGTGAACATAATTTCAAAAGAGGGTATTGAAGTTGATCTTTCCAAAATTTAAGTGATCCAATCACTTCTAAAACCCACTTTTATTCGAGACATATGTTCATTCCTCAGCCATGATAGTTTCTATCGGTGATTCATCTATAACTTTTGTAGGATTTCCCTACACATGAGCCTCATGCCATTTGGTGAGGTATCCTTAAGTGAATCCACGAGACCCAGGTTCAAAACTAGGAAGAGGAATATTTTCTGGTACTGTAGTAGTACTGTAGCAGTCACTGTAGAAGCATTGAACACTGGTCAGGACTGTACCAAGTACTGTATCAGGTACTGCTTGGTACTGTAGCAGCCAGAACTATTAACCTTGGGCTACCGGTTTGGTCTTGGAGTCCGTAAGGCCTTCGGGCCACCCAGTTCGTCAGATCAGTATGGATTTCAGGCCACCTTTAAGGCCTTCGGGCCACCTCAAGGCCTATGGACCAAATGTAGTTTCCCCATAGAGACTCTATAAAAAAGGAACTTCCCTGGAGGAGGATTTAGAGCAGGTGAACTCACCAATGTAAAACCAATAGATTTGGAAGAAGGAGAGGGTATGGCTATTCCATCGGGACTAGCCTATGCTTGCATAGGAAGTTTAGCCAGACGGCCATGCAAAGGTTAATAGATACCATCATGATGTAGATGCTGGGGATGGGTAGTTTCTTATAGTTATAGTCTCGTTGAATTCCCTAGGACATTTGGGTTATATAATGTCTCTTAAGCCTATGGTCCATGTAATCACTAAGCCTATGGGAGTTTTAAGGTTTCCCCCTCATCCCTTGAAGGGGGGGGGTATCAAAAATCAATAAAAATGAAGGCCTTCAGGCCATTTAGTCCCAGTAGGATTTACCTCCCACTCACTCGGTTTCTCCAAAATGATGACACTTTCCAATTAAATGATGTTTTCAATAGAACCTTTGTTGAACTCAAAACTGCTCTTACATATTCCCCGTTAATCTGACCCCCAGATTGGTCTTTACCCTTTGAGTTGATATGTGATTCTTCTAATAGATCCATTGGGGTTGTTCTTGGTCAAAGAAGAGAATATATTTCTCATGTCATCTATTATGACTAAAAAAATTGGATGAAACTCAACCTCACAGCACTATGACTAAAAAGGAACTTTTAGTAGTGGTTTTTTCCTTAGAAAAATTTTGGACCTATCTCTTAGGTTCCAATATCACCATCTTCCCTGACAGTTCTGCTATAAAGTTCTTACTCAAAAAAAGTGATTTCAAACCTTTGTTAATAAGATGGATCCTAATTCTCCAAGAGTTTGACATTGAGATCAAAGATAGACCGGGAAAACAAGACATTGTGTCTAATCACCTAAGTGGAATTTATAATTCTTCTCATTCAAAAATAATTGATCATAAATTCTATACTGATCACCTTTCATATCTCACTCCAATGTCACCATGGTATGCCCCAATTATAAATTAATTAAGTTTTGGTGTTTGCCCAAAAAAATTTCCGAAGAAAAAAAATTAAAGTTGAAATTTGATTCAAAACACTATTTTGTAAAGAAAATAAACTTTGAAAAACTAGGGATGACATGGTAATTAGAAGATGTGTTGATGAAAATGAACATTTCTCCATCTTAGAATTATGTCACTCACTTCCTGGAGGTGGCCACTTTGGACCCCAAAGGACCTCTCAAAAGGTCCTAGACTCTGGATTCTTCTAGAATTCACTCTTTAAGGACTCACGTGATTTCTATAAATCATGTCCCCTTTCCAAATGTTTGGGACAATTTCTAAAAGAAATGAAATGCCCAAAAATCCCTTAATCTTTTGTGATATCTTTAATGTTTGGGGCATCGATTTCATGGGACCATTCCCCCCTTCCAACAGATTTTCATACATTATTCTTATGATCGATTATGTTTTTAGGTGGGTTGATTCCATAACCACTATAAAGGATTATTCAAATACTATTAGTGAGTTCCTAAAAACCCACATCTTCGACAGACTTGGAACTCAATGTGCCTTGATCAGTGACTTAGTTACCCATTTTTGTAATAGAACCATTTAATATCTTTTGGAAAAGAATGGTGTTTAAAATAAAACTTCAACTGCATATCACCCCCCAACAAATGGAATGAATTAACTCTCTAATAGATAAGTGAAAATAGTGCTTAAGATAATTGTTAAGACCAAAATAAAAGACTGGCCTGAGAGACTTGGTGAAGAACTTTGGAATTATCGAAATTCCTATAAAACACCCATTGGGATGTCTCCTATTAGGCTACTTTTTGGTAAACCATGTCATTTTCCAGTTGAAATACAACATAAGTCGTTTTGTGTGGTAAAAAATTGTAATTTTGATTTTGAAATATCTGGAGAAGAAATATTATTACAGTTGACTAAATTGGAGGATCTATGACTTGATTCCTATGAAAATATCAATCTGTACAAAGAAATGGTTAAGGTACTCCATGAAAAACACATCTTGAGAAAGGTATGACATGTTGTTGAAAATGTATTTCTCTTCACCTCTCAATTTCAGCTTCACCCAGGTAAGCTTAATTCTCAATGGTAAGGTCTGTTTATTGTTTCTTGGGTTTACCCATTTTGTGTAGTGCATGTCCATGACCAATATTCTAAAAGGACATTCATGGTTAACAGACCTCATTCAATGCATCAGCATGAGAGGACACACATCCTGGTAACCACCTCTACTTCCATTAGATCCACATCTTCCCCCGACCCACCACTGGATAGAGACAGTGACCCACCAAATCCATACCATGGGGCACCTCTTTCCCTTTAAATCCCTCTTTCTGTATTCTTCCTCCTTATCTCTCTATCCCTTTTTTCTTCCTCTCTTTTTCATTTTTTACCACTTTCATCATCAAACTTTTTTTCTTTATTTCTCTCTTTCACTTTTGTGTGGGTGTGTATTTTAAACACACTAAAAAAATAAAACAAAACTAAAAAATGAAAAAAAAATAGAAAGAGTCATACTTAATCACCATACAGTTTTGAAATTTTGTCTAACCATTTTCGGGAGTCAAAAGACATGTTTTCTACTCGACCATTTTGTATTTTCATCATAATTATGGATAAATAATCTTGTGTCAAAACCAACAACTTTTGAATGCTCAATTTTTGATTTAGAAAATTATTTTCCCCAACCATAAGGAACAACATTATCTTTCATACCAAGGCCACCTATGGAAATATTTCCAAAATGTGTGTTTTAACCCCTAATTGTGATTCTTGAGTTTGTGGACCTTTGAGTTGAATTTCCTACTTTTGTGTATATTAATTTGACATAGGCATTTTCTGAACCACATAAAAATCACAATAGTAAAATAGCCTCCCATTAACCATACATTAATCCTTCATTTGAAATCCCCTATGAGCCTATGAAAACATGTTTCATTGATATCCACGTTAAAATCCCAATACCTTATCCCACCCAACATCTACATGGATTTAAATTGCATTATTTATTGAAATTTTAGTGTGGGGGGAATGAATTTAATTTTTTGGTGCATTTTTTTCAATGTGTTATCATATGATTTTTGGAAAGCATCCATTTCAGTGGGGGGAGAGTTTTTCATTCAATTATTTTTCAGAAATTTATTTTCATTTATGTAATTTTGTAAATGTAATTGAAAAGTGTTCAAACAAATATTGAAAAAAAAAATCAAAAAACAAAAACAAAAAAAATTGTGTCTTGAGTGGGTCAAAAATAACTCTTTCTCAACCTTTGATATCATTATAACTATTACAATTAGTGTCATGAGGAGATCAAACATGGGTTGGGATATGAGAGTTATATTGGTTTCAAGTTCAACTTCTGAAAAAAAAAATCAAATAACAAGAAAAAGAAAAGAAATAAAAAAGAACAGTTTCATTATATATTATTATGTCATTGGGAGAAGTTTTGTATTTTTTAAATATTCCATCTTATCATCCCCTTCAAATTTTCTTACACTCTTCTGTCTTTCTTCACACAATCAGTCCCTTGTAAATATTTGTTTCAATTTCCTTCCATGCTTCATTTCAAAAAACTTGTGTATTATTTTACCCATGCTGATATTTTACCTCTCTTATCCTCTCTCTTGGACATTATATTCCTACCATCCCATAGCCACATACAAACCCCTTAAAAAATACCTCTTGATTATTTTTAACTTTAGGAAACTTAATGGAAGCTTAGATCTATTTCAAACTCTATGATTTTCACTTTTGGTTGGTGAATGAGTGAACCTCCAAAAATAAATTTTTATCATCTAGGGAGGAGTGAGTTTTTAGTGCCTAAATTTTCCATTTCAAAATATAATCATAAAAAATGATTTTTTTTAGAATATTATTTCTCTAACAATTTCTGGTGGAATTCAATATAGATGAGTAAAATGGTCTAAACCTCCCCTAATTGGGGGAAAAATTTAATAGTTTTTGGTGAGTGAGAATTATTTAGTTATATTTTTGGTTGCACATGAGTAAATTCACAAGACTAAGTGTGAGGGAGTTAATTTTATTCATTTATTTATACCTTTTTAGGCTATATTTAGTAAATTTCATGTAAAAGGGAATAATTGGTGTGAGATATTCATATTTTAATACTAAATATAATTTTTGAGAATTATTTGAAGTAGTCCAATTAGGTCAGTTTAATATTTTAATTATAACTCTCACCCTTATAAAAATTTCATGGTTATTATTTTTTAGGATTTCTTATTCAATTTCCAACATATCAAAAGTGGGAATCATTGTCTAATTCTTCCATTTGAAGGGGCATATGGACCACACAAGAAGGCCCACAAAATATGTGAAAAAAATGGACCATCCATGAAGATTGAATTACTAGGCTCAATATAGAAGTCCAAAATTGTTTATTCTCCACAAAATGTCAGGGTACAATACCATTCATATTGGGTAAAAATTTCAAGGTTCAACTCTACTAAAAAGGGACCCAAATGATTTAATGAAATCTATCCCACAATTCTGTCTAGGAAATGAAATCAGCACACTAATATTGACATTTGTCCTAATATAGACATCCATTCAAGATAATATTTTTCAGTGTGGAAGAGGGGATATATGAGTACTAATTTGTTGAATAAAGTTTTCATAGTTTAGGGAATATTACTGTTCAAAAAACCATTCAAATTTTGGCCTTGAAAAAGTATTGATTGAAATGGATAGATCAAATTTGTTTAATAAAACCACAGAACATTGGATCCTTAAGTCTAATGGCTACCAAATGTAAAGAGTAGATAGAAAACATGTATATATAGAACTTTTAAGAACAAGATATTTCAAAATTATACTTTCTATATGGTCCAATATTTGAGCCAAGTTGAGGGGAATATTTGGAATGCAAATAGTCCACCACTATTGGGCTATAAATACATCTCCCTCTTCTCCTTGAAAGGGGATGGAATTTCAGCGAAAAAGAGGATAGGTTTTAATGACAAAGGATATGAAAAAGGATTTAGAGGATCTTCAATACTCATGTTTCAAATTGAGATACCATTCCTCCTTGCTTCATTTCATTTACTTTTGTGTTCTTCTTCATTTTTAATATTGTAAGTGTTTGTTTTGTAATTCTATTTTAATACTTGTTTATTTTAATTATATCTTAATATAATCAACTAAATATTTTGTAATATTAATGTTCTTAAAATATTTTTACCCAAGTTAAAATCCATTTTCTATTTTTCTTTCACATTCAATCGAAAGTCCATATTTAATTCTCTTCACCATTTGTGTGTGTGTTCATTGCACAAATCTTTTCTTATACCTTTATTTTTATTATGTTATTAATTAATCATCATAAATATAATAAACCATATTAATAGTCATCTTATTGAATGAGTAAATATCTCATTGGGGTGAGTCAAAATTTAAGGTTGTTAAGTGATTGAGAGTATTTGCTCGATGAATATTTTTCAAATTAACATTGTATATGTTTGACTTAACACGTCAAGGATTAATGACTTGTTTTGTTTAACATGTGGTATTTATGGATTATTGGAACAATAAATACCCTACCATCGACATGTACTAATTAGGATTATAACCCTAAGTAAATTTAAGTCTTGGATTAAAGCCTTAACACTTAGGAATTCTAGTCAATGTCATCTTATGAAGTCGGAGTTAATTTAATGATATATAAAGAAAAGTTCAAGAATATCACAATATTATCTCTCTAATAATGAACTCACTGAAATATTTATTAAATTGTTAAATCAAACACCATCCATTAATCACTTCATTTAAGCTTTGCAAACAAAACTGCCCCCCAATTAAAAAAATTGTCTATTAAAAAGTATCATCACTGGGGATTTGATCTGAGTGCTGCTATACCCATTGGAAGAGCACCAAAACCTTGAACGGTAGATAAGAGACAATCAGTCGCGCTTCAACATACATGTTTTAATCTTGTGTTGTGCAAACTACTGATTAACTATTGCTGCTGCTATTTATCTGTTGTTATTTTTACTAAAAACATTTTAAACTGATATCTCTTCAAATATATTATTTTTTTAAAGACATTTATCTTTGAAGGAGGAGATCCATTTTCGATTAGTTTCTATTAAAATTTTGATCAATATGTTGTTTATTCCATAAAATCAATCGCTGTTGATTTATTAGAGTATTGTACTTGGACTCAATCATTGTGGAGTATCAGCTTCTCAGACTAAGCTATATATTTTCAATTCCCTCTAAAAGAACCATCAGGTGCTGTAAAATTTTTATTGTAAAGTTTTCAATTTCCTATTCTTAGTTGTTAAGATATTATGTTAAAAGGACGTGTCTATTGAATATCATTAATACCACTGAGAGAGTGTTGGTGGAGTGAACTGTGGGATATTTGTTCACTAAACCATTATAATTTTTTCTTCTTCTCTATTTATTAACTGCTCAACTTAATTAAATAAGAGAGTACTACATATCTGTATAAATCATGAATAAGGATAAAATAAGAATTTATCTAAGATTATTGAAAAGAAAAAATTCATCCCCCCTATTTTGAATCTTTGTATTATTCCAACCTAACAATTGGTATCAAAGGCATACTTTTTTAAGAAATCAAATAAATCTCTAGCAATATCAAAGTACAAGGTCTATACAAAGACTGATAAAAGAATGTATGTCGATGGTTTGTGATCCTTAAATTAATAGTGATAATTACAGATACTAGAAGACTCTCATGATTATCTATTTGAAATGTCTTTTTTTCAAAGTATACAATAATATTTTCATTCTTTATGTGACCCCTGAATTACCATAAACATAGGATGCCACCAAATAAGATGAGTATGATATCAATTAAAGAGAAAAAACAATATTATATGAGGACTTGGTCCATATGAATTTTATTGAGTATCTCAATGTTTTATTTCCTATGAAATATCGAAAATTATTGAAATTTCTTATGAAGGAATTGGAAATGTTATACAATTAAGGTACAATATAAACAAATTGAAATTTGACACTTTCAGAATGTATAGTGGTGAAATAATTTCCCAGATAAATGGAATATTGATAGAGATAGTCATTGATATCACTACCATGGGAACTTTAATTTCACAATCAGGTCAGGTATTAAAAGTACTCAGAGTAATTCCCTCAAAATAGAATGAAATATCTACTACTATACAAAAATCATCCCTGGTTAAAGATTTGACAAAGAATTAATTAATCGAAACATTAATGTTTCATAAAGTAGATATAGAAGATGAATATGGGGATTATAATATGTTAAAATAGGAAAATACTACCCTTATAATTACTACTCAAAAAGAAAGAAAAGAAATCAAAAAAATCAGAAAATTCAGAGTATTTAGGTTCTAAAATGGAAGTGGATCAAATAACCAGAAGATTCAGAAAATTTTACAAGAAAAATAGAGGCATCAATAAGGCCTTCAAGAAATAAGTAGATGTTTATAAATAGTTTCAATTTTATGAATGCAAAAAAACATGTCATATCAGACTAGATTTCCAATAATTAAAACAAAAAAGGGATAAATGGAGAAGAAACAAAGGAAAAATCATATTATAACTTATTATGAGTGAAATGGAAAGATTGATATGAAGTTTACTTGGGTGTTTGAATACTCCAACCTCTCTTCTAAATCTGACTTAGAAAAAGATCCAAAAAAACTGAAAGAAAATATGTTCTTTATGGATAATGGAGAAGATGAAGAAAAAGTTCATAGGAAAAAAAATATGACATATAGACATTGGATACTCAAGGCACATGAGTGGAGACTATTAAAATTTTCATACACTAGAAAATATTATATGGAGGACTAGTTACCTTTGGAGAAAATTATAAATAGAAAATAGTTGGAATTGGATCGATTGGAGATCCAAAATAAATTTCAACCAAAGAATTATTGTATGTTCGATGGTTGAAGAAACATATGATCAGTATATCTCAACTCTATGATGATGGACTTTATGCTGATTTATCTAATAACACCTGATCATTTTTTAAAGATAAATTAATTAAATTTAGAGAACCTAGAACTGCAAATGTTTATACCTTGGATCCTAATTCCTTGTATAAAAAATAGAATTTGTTTAATTACTGAAACAAATAAATCTTTGATATATAATAAGATATGTAGACATTGTAATGTATTTATGTTAAATAAATTATCTAGAAACCCCTTACTTTATTATTTTCCATGTTTTAAATTTGATAAACATAGATTATGTGATGCATGCCAAAATGGAAAGCAACACAATTCATTCTTCAAATATATTATTAGAGTTTCAACATCCAAAACACTATAAATTATCCACATTGATTTATTTGAACTACCAAGAGTAGTGATATTGGATGGAAGATCATATGTTTTTATTTTTGTTGGTTTTTTTCAAGATTTACATGGGTTTATTTTCTAAAACATAAAAGTGATGTTTTCTCTATTTTTGAAAGCTTTTATAAAAATTTTCAAAATTAAAAATATTTTAAAATAATCTCTTTAAGAAGTGAATATGTTGGAGAATTTTAGAATCATGAATTTAATAATTTTTTCTTAAAATTGGTTATAAACACACCTTTTATGCACCAAGAACATTTCAACAAAATGGAATTGTAAAAATAAAAAATATAATTATTAAAGAAATGGAACGGAATATGTTAAATGAATATACTCTTCCTCCATATTTTTGGGAAGAATCTATAAACAAATATTTTTATATAATAAATGGAGTTTTAATAATACCTCTTATTAAAAAGACACCTTATGAACTATGGAATAATAAAAAACATAAATTCAGATACATTAAAGTGTTTGGATTCATGGTGTATATATTTAATATTAATTAAAATGTTAGTAAATTTGATCCAAAGGATAATGAAATGAATCTTTATAGGATATTATTATTAATCTAATTCTTATAGAGTTTATAATAAAAAATCAATGATTTTTTAATAATATCTACATTTGAAGATTAATAGGAGTGACCCTTTTAATCATAATAAAAATCAAACATATATAGTTTATGATTCACTAAAAAACATGATACATGAATCACCTAATAATTAATTTGAAAAACTAAATCAAATTTAGTCTAGTTTAAAAGAACATGAAACCGATGAACCTGAAAGTGTCATACCTAGAAAATATAGAACCTTAAGCGATCACCCTTTAGAAACTGTAATAGGAGATCTAGATAGTGGAGTAAGAATTGGAAGAAATGTAGGGATCCTAGCATAATTTTATGCCATCATATAATAACTGGAACCTAAAACTATATAAGAATATTTAGATGATGAAATTTGGTTATTGGCTATGCAATAAGAACATAATCAATTCAGCAGAAACAAAGTTTGGGAATTAGTTGACAAAACATCTAATCATAATTAAATAGGAACCAAATGGGTTTTTAGAAATAAACAAGAAGATAAAGGAATAATTATAATAAATAAATCTAGATTTGTAACTAATGGATACAATCAGGAATATGGAATATGTTATGATAAAACTATTTCTCCTACTACAATATTAGAAGTTATAAGAATTATTATAGCTTATTCATATTATATGAATTTTAAATTATATCATATGGATGTAAAATCAACTTTTTTAAAAGATATTTAATGTATTATGTTTATATTGAACAACCACTAGGTTTAGAAAATCCACATCTACCAAATTCAGTTTTCAAACTTACTAAGGCTCTTTATGGCTTTAAACAAGCACATAGAGCCCGGTATAAATGACTAAGTTCTTTTTATTGTAAAGTGTATGTACTTTAGGTTTATAAGATCATACCCTTTTTAATAAAATAGTTTGTTCTAATAAATTATTAGTATAGATTTATATAGATTATGTTATCTTTGGTTCAACAAATAAAAATATTTTAATGATTTTTCAAAACTTATAAAAAAATTAAATGAGTATAATAGGAGTATTAAATTTATTTCTTGAATGTAAAATCTTTGAAAAATATTATGGAAGTTTATAAAAACAATATAAATATATTATTGATTTATTAAAAAAATTACTTGAAAATAGTAATACATATACAATACCCATGTTTAATAATATAAAATTTGATTTAGATGAAGTTGGAAAACCAGGTGACAACAAGTTATATAGAGGTATGATTGGTAGTTTACCATATCATACTAATAGTAGAAAAGACATCATATTTTTTTATATTCTATATTTTAATCCAACCCAAAATAATCTCATCTTACTAATGATAAAATAATTTTTAGATATTTAAAGGGAAATATTTTTCTATCTCTATTTTATCTAAAAGAATCTTATTTTAATTTAATTTCATATTCATATACTACTTTTGGAGGTTGTAGATTAGATAGAAAAAGTACATCAAGAACCTTTCACTTTTTAGGGAAGTCCATAGTTTCATGGTCAAGTAAGAAACAACATTTAGTTTCCCTTTCAATAGTTGAGGCATAATATATAATTTTTGATAGTTGATGTGCATAAGGGTTGTGGATGAAACATACTTTACTAGACTTTGGACATAATTTCAATAATATTTTTATTTTATGTGACATTACTACTGTAAATAATATTTCAAAAATTCTTGTATGTCACTCAAGAACTAATCATATTAATATAATACATCATTTTCTAAGAGAGGATGTTCTGAAAAAAGTATACATCTTTAGAATTTTTAAATAAAAAATATCAACTTGCTGATATTTTTACTAAACCACTTCTCATTGATAGTTTTGAATTTATTAAGGTGGTTTGGAAAATTAAATATAAAATAAATATTTGTAAATTTGTTTCTTTGATTTTTTATTAATTATTTTAAATAGTTTGTTCTTATAATTTTTTATTTACAAATTTTTTAAATAAAATGATAATTTTTGAGTCTTTTTAATAGTGCATCTTTTCAAAAATTAAATAATGATTACATTGAGTATTTGGATCGAGAAAACAAAAACTACATCACTCAAAACCATCAAAACTCTCTCTTATGTTTCTAAAAACATTAAAATAGTAGAGATTTTTTCCCATCAAAACCCTAGAATCTAAACTTAAAATCTTCATATTTTCAATCATGTCAAAGAAAAAGAGGATTGATTAAGGTGAACCAAGTGAATCAAAGCATCAATGTGACGCATTTAGAAAAAAAATTATGGTACAGTTGTAGATTTTGAATGGTTGTATTAGATGAATCATCTATTGATGTAATCTTCATACTTTAAAGGTATATTATTTCTTTTTCAATGAATAAAATACCAACAAAAATTACATATAAGAAAATGATTTTTATAAAAATGTTTAGTTCAGTTTTTGGGACACAAAGGATGTCATCATTTCAAAGGTAAATGATTAGGAATTTTCTATTTCATTTTTATAAATTGAAAATATTTTTAACTTTCACTATGAAGGGGTTTTTCATTTTTATTTTCAATTTACTCTAAAATAAGAATATAAATATGAAGATATTATGCCTTCCCTCTTTATATCAACTTTGATTTTAAAAAAAATTTCTAAAGGACATTGAGGTTGACTAGAAGGTGACAGCCAAAATTTATTAAGTCAACAATACCTCCAAGAATTGTTGAGTTAAAATGATTCTTCATCCCGATATGTACATAATTTTTTTGATGATGAGTGATATCAACTTTAATTTCCCTATATATATTCTTTGATACATTCATCATTGATTTCAGTTAGAGGCAAGGATGTCTTTTTATCTATATGGAATGATTGTTTCTTTTCTTTTGTATAAATAAATAATATTCAAGATGTTGAGATCTGAACTAGGTGTCACCATAGTAAAATTATGAATTCTATAACTATAATAAAGATAGGATTCTTCTGGAGTACAATCAAATGAATTTTGTTACCTGTTGATGCTAGAAGAGAAACAAGAATCCAGTCTTATTTCTTTGGGGTAGAAATAAGATTTGAATTTTTCTAGTTCAGTTCGTATTCATGAAGAAGAAGTTGGAGAAACTAGAATTGAAGGCGTTGTTAAAACATCAAATATAAGAATAATATATGATGTTTTTAATCCCGTATTTTCAATAGATATTCATCCATCGCTTGCATAAAATTAAATGTAATTTTACAATGAGGCTCTTGTCACATGGACAAGACAAAAAGAAGAACCTGAAGATCTGGCTCCAGAAGTTGAGGCTACTACACATAAAGAAGTTAACCAACCAATATTTTTAAGATTGAAAAATACTAATATGGAATAGATAACTAAGAATAATGTAAAAAATAGGGATGATCAAGAAGATCCTAAAAAGGATCAAGTTGTTGAAATTTCTCTCTGTAAGCGATCAATAACAACCATTAGTAGTTGAAGCTACTATATTAGTTGAACAGAAAACAGTCTTTTATATCGTAGATTCTTTAACTAAGATTTATTCTATTTCTTGGGATAAGATAGAGGTTCTTGATAATGTATCTTCCCTCTCTTTTGATAAGGATAAAGGGAAATATTTATCTATAGTTAACAGAGTACAACAATCAAGAAATCAAGAAGAAGAATATTTTGATTATATAAATAATCTAATAAAAAATTATTCCTCAAATTTATTAGAATTAAGGAGAAGAATTAAAATTCTCACAGTGAGTTAGAATCTACTGATAAATATTTATAAAATTTAATTATCTCACCAGTTCCCATAGAATAATTAGAACTATACAAGTATGACTGTAAACACACAAAGAAAATTCAATTTCCAGAAGATATTTTGATGCATTTCAAATAATAATATAAGATCAATTTCGAAAAATAAGAGCAGAATGAGTTTCCAAAATAGATATTGGATTTTTAAATAAGTACTTGGGAAGTCATTTTGAATATTTAAGGAGTATATCTAGTCAATTAAGAGCAGTCACTTATACTCTTCAAAATTCTCAAGATTTAATGAGAAGGTATGAATTGATTAATGTTGTTTTGTCTGCTTTGAATGATCAGATGCAAAATATTCAATGTGATAGTGCTCCTTTAAATGATTTTCTAGACAATAAAATATATCTTATTGAGAATTTAGCCTTAGGAGAACCTAGTACATGAAATCTTCTCAACCATTTCATTGAAATTATATAACTTTTTATTTAGTATTAAGAAAATGTTCATGAGTTTTTGAAAGTTAGTATTTTTAAATTCTTGAAAGTTGGCCAATATTTAATAATTTTGATTAAATAGGTTGTTGATCTATTTAATGAAAAATCCAGAGACCCTTTGAAAGAGTTAAAGTATGTTCATCAATATATTCAAGATTTTCAGGATTTTGATACTTCATCTGGCCAATACCTTTCACCCTTATCAGGTTATACCTTTTGAACTTTTATATCCAAATATTTATTGTACTCATAACTCACTTTTAATGAAATTATTTTGTATATTATATTTTTGTTTGGAAGTTTCTTCTTATTTATATTCATTTATCCTTCTAAAAAAATGTCATTTTTGTATTAGCATAATCATAACATTCATTGATATTTATGTACTAAATTGAATGTGTTTTAAAACATTTTCTATTACTTTATTTTTTTATAACACAAAAAAGGCGGGAAAATTAGGTAAACATAAAAATATTTATCATTACATAAGAAAAATAATAATTTATAGTATTTCCTGTGCATTTGTTAGAAAATATAAAAATAATGTTTTATTCATTACATTATTGTTTAAATCATTGTTTATATAACTTTAAAAGATAACTATAATTTAGGTTATATCTATTTAAAATGTTTTATTTCATTTCTATTTATATTTTTTATATTTTCTATAAGATGTGTTATATGGATTTTTTTAACATCAAAGGGGGAGATTTTTGGTCATGTATTGTATGAACAATACTCTATGAATCTTTTTTATTTTGATACTCACAAATACCCTTGTCTGTTTTACTAATGAAATTACCCTAATTAGTTTCCAGGAATATAATTCTTGAGAAATTTATCTTCTTTATAGGTTTAAATATTTTATTATTTATTTTTGATTTGTTTGAAAGTATTCTTGAAACATTTTTCAAACCTTACATTTTTAATTGTAACGTATGGTTTGGATACCCTTTGTTTGGAAGAAAATGTATAAATCATATACCTTATGTTGCTATAAATGTATGGATCAACTACCCTGTGTTCAGAATAAACCCTACATCTAAGGAATAAACATACGTTTTATAGACACTTTTTTTTAAACAATTATATTTTTTAAACCAAAATTTTAGAGTTTGTCATTATTTTAAGGAACCATATGTTTTATTGGTCAATGATATAGTTTTAAATTAAAGATATTATTCTTGTTTCCTGCAAAATTCTCACGATAATTAAATAACTACATAAATATATTTTATGATCAATTCAAAGGATCATATTCAATGGATTAAATTGTTCTTATTGGTTGGAGTGTGACGCTTAAGAGGGGGTGAATTGAGTTCCTATAAAATTTTCTATGTAAAATTCTTATTTGAAAACCCCCCCAATTTAAAATCAAATATGGGCTAATTAACCAAATTATCATATTTATAAAAGTTTTTATCTTTTGTAATATTTATTAAAGATTAATTAGTTATCAGTTAGATCAATATGGATTATTATTTCAGCTTTTTAAATCAGTCTACTAAATAAAATTCTAATACAAACACTATCTAATATTAAGTATCAGAGTGAAATTAAGTTTTCTGGTTTGAATAACAAAATAGATAATAAAAACTAAACTTGAAAATCATAGTGGATTAAAACAAGAGGTTCATTCACAAGAAGAGACTTATTCCTCTCCACTTGGTGATCTCCTACCACCAAGAAATTTATATAAATAAACTTTATTCCCACCCTGGATCTGGGTACACAATAGTATATGTAATGCCCCAACCACAGTTACCCAGAATCGTTGCATTATTACATAATTTTGGCATGATACAAGTAATCATGTCCTGAAAGACAGATCAGTTTAGTAGCCTTGGAAGTACTAGATACATAAATAAGTTTTACATTACATCATGAAATAAAAAAAACAACATTGTGTCCCCTTTGAACACTCTTATATCCCTTAGCCAATTCCTATAGGTTAATCGTAGTATACTTCTTTGCGTCCTGGGGAAAATAATACATAGAAAGGGTTGAGCTCAGATTCTTAGTAAGGATAAAAATATAGTAGAAACTATCATAAATAAGAATAAACATTTAAGGCAATGTATAAGACTAAAACACAAGCCTTTTAAACTTAAACTTTAGCATAATATGGCAAAGATAAATCAAATAATTCCATTTACTTATTCACATGGATATTCTACTAGTCGAATAATAACATGTAATATCAATATCCAATTACATATTGATGGAATGCATAATTTCGGACATCATAACCACATTGTCAAGGCCTCATGCCCAGACTACAAATAAGATTTTTTTCAAGCCCTTATTCCAAGACACTAGTTTGTCTCGTGAGACCTACCGATGCATCGAGGAGCTACAGCGGGCCCACCTGTCACTTACTAAGTCCAATTAATTTCTCATATGAAAAGTTTGAAACATAATCTAAACATTCGTATTAAAACTAGCATACAAAATGTCAATATTTTAACCACAAACCATGAATGGTATAAGAATAGAACATGAACAGTCAAACAAAACTCATTGAATACAATATGGAAGTTTTTATTATAATAAATTAACCTCAATCGAAAATAATGAAGTATATTTACATAGACTAAAATAATCAACAAAAGTATTTGAGAGAAATATCCCCCTTTTCTTGAAAAATTTTATAAGTATCACTATTTATCAAGAAGCTGTTTAAAAATGATTTTGGAATCAAAGTTTCCCATACCAATTTGAAATGATAAAAAGTAATTTCAATTTAAAAACATTAATGTCCATATAAATAAATCATTAAAGCAATTTTTAAGACATTGACATTAATGAGAAAGATTTAGAAGAATAAATCTTTAAAACATTTAAAATTATATTTTAGTTAGAGTTCCCATCCAAATGAGAGAATCTTGAATACAAATAATTGAGTTAATAAATACTTTATAATATCATGAGAATAAATGGATTCATGATATACTATGTCAAAGTACAGTATATACACCAAATAAAAGTGAATTGGTGCATAACAACAAAGAAGTCTCAATGGAATGTAAGTTGAGATGAAATCCCATATAAAGACTGTATCCTTAGGTTAAGGATAAATAAATTAGATAATTATGTGTGAAAAATATAAATACACTCAATGTGATTGGATATTCAGTGTAAATAAATCAGAGGAAATTCACACATATTCTTTTAAAAACAACACCGACGACTTGGATGTTTAACTCAATTAATAGAAATTAAGTTAAAATTACTCTTATCAAGTTCATATCGATGACATGAGAATTTATCAATGGATTGATTATGTGTATCAAAAGTATATCCACACAAAGGGGAGTGGAAATTACTACATAAGTAAATAAATAGTGATTTCATACATAATTTTGGAGTAAAATAATCAATGAAGTTTGCATAAAACCCAATGAGTGGAAATTGAAATTAGAAATTCCCAAACCGATTTGGTAACTTATGAAACATAAACCACATGAAAGAAGGATCGTACAATTAAGTTTTAAATTCACATAAATTAAATTATATTACACAAAGAAAATAATCATGGGTAGTACATACACCACACAAAAAGAAATAGTGGAAAATATAGCATGAATCTCATGGGAATAAAAATTGAGATGAAAACCCCTTACCTTGTAATTTTCCTTAGTATAGGGTATGTTAACCTCCTTTATAATATTTAAATCATTTTTATTAAATTATATAAGAAACTCATACATAAATATGATATAATATATGATATTTTAATATTTCTTTGTTAATAATATTTTAGTAGTATCATTGTTTCGGGTGTTAAATGATTTGTTTTCCTTTATATTTTTTGTTACATAAGTCATTTTTTTATGGATATGATTTATTAGATTCATATCCAGAATTATATTAAGATTTTGAACATTATTTTTAATCATAAAATGAAAATTATTCTTGAATGGTTACGATGGGGAATGAATCTCATCGCGTTCATGGAGACGGTAATCTGTATGCACGCACGAGCTACAATATCATTTAATTGAAGGTGAGATCGTATATAATTGGATTTTATATCATATATACAGAATAATTAACATGTTATATTTATTATTTACATCAATTATACATCATTATTATACTCATCCAAATAATGAAGTGTTGAATAACAACCACACCACGACGTGGAGATGGAAAGCCATACGTATGCACGTATGGTGACTTTGTCATTCATAGGATGGATAGAATAATGAATATGGTTGTACCATATTTATAATAACATCACATTATATATAAGGTATTGGAGTTATTATTTTGGTATGGAAACAACAAAGAAAGAGGAAGTGAAAGAAGAAGATAACTTTGAAAGATGTGATGAAATTATTACCTCTTCTTCGGGTGCTTCCTTTTTTATTTGATCTAAAGGGCTCCTTAGGTTGGATTTATGATCAAAGGAAGGACTCTAGGATGTATTGAATTTATTTGGGAGGATATTTGGTGTCACGAACCGGATCTGGTCACCACCATTAATGGCACCAAACCCGCCTTGTGGCAAGTCCCGAAGGGCGTTCCCTATCCCCACGGGCTGGCACAAGTGCCCGGGTATCAAACAAATCTGGTTTGGGAATGATTTACCCGAGTATGAAAGCATAAATCATAAAAAAAACAATCAATTATTAGAATCTTAAATTTTCATGCTAAACAATTATTAACAAAACCAGATCTGAATACATATGTTTAAAGACACTAAAAGTGGTCTAAAAACAAATAATGACAACATAAAGACATCCCCATGGACTCCACACAACAAGGGGATCATCACCCGCAAGCCGTCCCTGCAACTCCGCCCCAATGATGGGGACTAACATCCCGAACCGCCATCACCCTTATCCTTCTCTTTACCTGAGTCAAGCATAAGAAGGTCTACTTACACACAAGGGGTGTAAGTAGGGTGTGATCCTAAGCCCAATAGGATACCACCAGATAAATCCAAAGAGCATGCAATATAATGTGAACAAAACAAGCAATTTTATTACACAAGGTGAAACAGTGTTAAAATTTAAAGAAATGAAACTTTCAAATGAAAACAGTTTTCAATCCGAGAATTTCAGAATGTTATAACATTAAATAGACATGTGAGATACTGTAAATTACTTCCAAAAACAACCCACAACAAGGGTAAATACCACAAATCCAATTAGCATCAAAATCGGGAACACCCCTAAGCACTAGGTTGTCTCGGGCCCTATGTACCCCGTACCTCGGTGTAGAGTAACGATAGAAAAATCTGTTCTCATGCACGAGCCACTAGTAGGGAACATACCCATAACCTAGTGGTCCCCAATAATCATCCAAATAGTTTAGTTAGAGTTTTCGTTACCCATATTCTAAGTGGAACAGGGACAAAACCCATCTGATCCACTAGCCGTACTAGTACAAATTCTCCCCACCATGAAGGACTTTCCGCCCCGGAAATTCAACATGAATCTCGGTTGGAAAACAAGAATGGGTACTCTTCCTCGACCCATGACTTTCGCTCCCATGTCTCATGTGTATCATTCCCATGCTTCCATAAAACCCGGACTAAATGAATAGACTTTCCTCTAAGTATCTTCTCTTGGGAGTCCACTATTTTCACCGGCCTCTCAATGATAGAAAAGTCAGGCTCTATCTCCAGTTCTTCCCAACTCAACACATGGGATGGATCTGGATTGTATTTCTTCAACTAAGAGACGTAGAAGACATCATGGATATACGTCAACTGAGAAGGTAAGGCCAACCTGTAATCCACATTTCCAATACGCTCGGTGATCTCAAAGGGTCCGACATACCGTGGCATCAGCTTACCTTGCTTCCCCAATCGACGATGGACCATACGAGGGGCCACTTTTAAGAATACCCTATCACCCACAGAAAACTCTAGGTCTCGACGCCTCTAGTTAGCATAAGATTTATGACGAATCTGAGCTATCAATAAGCGCTTTCTGATCAACTTGACCTTCTTAGAAGTCTCCTGCACAAGGCTCGGCCCCAACAGTGAAGTCTCTCCTACCTCAGCCCAACATAGGGGGGACCGACAAGGCCGACCATAGAGAGCCTCAAAAGGGGAAATTCGAATCGTGGATTGGTAAATATTATTATAAGAAAACTCTACCAATCCCAAATGGCTATCCCAAGAACCTCCAAAGTCCAGGACACATGCACGAAGCATGTCCTCCAATATCTGATTTGCCCGCTCTGTCTGACCATCTGTCTGTGCGTGGTATGTCGTGCTCATCTTAATCTGAGACCCCAAGGCCTTCTGAAGGCCTTCCCAAAATTGAGAAGTGAAGAGGGGGTCTCTATCTGAGACAACAGCTGATGGTACACCAAGGATTCTCACCACTTCCTGAAGATACAAATGGACCAACTCATCTACTTTAGTTGTATCTTTTATCAGAATGAAGTGGGATGATTTGGTCAGATGATCAATCAACACCCAAATAGCATTATTACCCCGAGTTGTACGAGGTAAGCCAATAATGAAGTCCATGGCGACCTCTTCCCACTTCCAGGTAGGAATGGGTAGTGGTTGGAGCAAACCGGATGGCCTTTGGTGCTCTGCTTTCACCTGCTGACATGTGTAGCATCTTGAAACAAAGTCTGCTATGTCTCGTCTTATACCAGGCCACCAAAACTGCTGATGAACATCATAATACATCTTAGTGGCACCCGGATGGATAGCCCACTGAGACTGGTGGCAATCTTGCATCACCACCTTCCGCAGAGATAATGGCACTACTGAACGACCCTTGAAGCACAAGATGCCCTCGGGAGATGAAGACCAATCAGAGGATGTCTCCCCACCATGAAGGAACTTCTTAGACCGCTGTCAAAGATCATCACTGGGATGTTCCTACTGAATCAACTCCAATAGAGAAGGATTCAACTGGACGCTTGCCAAGAATGCCCCTCCACTGTATTCCCTGGTCTCCACATGCATCTGAGAAAAGAGACCCATCAATGTCCACTCATCACTAGACTTCCTCAAAGCCTGCACTGGAACTCTTCTGCTCAAAGTGTCGTCCACTACATTACCCTTTCCTGGGGTATAGACAATGTCAAAGTCAAACCCCTACAAGTACTCGATCCAGCGATGTTTCCTCAAGTTGAGGTCCTTCTGCGAGAAGATATAAGCCAAGATTTTGTGATCAGATTATACCACAAACTTCTCCCCAAAGAGGTAGTGACGCCAATTCTTCAAATCATGAATCACCGCTGCCAACTCCAAGTCATGGGTTGGGTAGTTCTTTTCATGTGGTCGAATTTGGAGAGAGCTATACGCGACTACATGATCATCCTGCATAAGCACGCACCCAAGACCCATACCTGAAGCATCACAATAGACCACATATCCCTTTCCAGCCTCTGGAAAAATCTGCACGGGGGCTGTAGTCAGCCGCCTCTTCAGCTCCTCGAATGATGCCTGACATTCTGGACCCCATACAAACTTCACCCCTTTCCGGGTGAGTGATGTCATCAGTGAAGCAAGCCGAGAGAAATCCCGAACGAATCGCCTGTAATAACCAGACAATCCAAGAATACTCTTGATCTCGAACACATTCTTCGGTTTCTCCCACGACATGACTGCACTAATTTTCTCAGGGTCCATTGAAACTCCATGCTCTGAGATCACATGCCCCAGAAATCTCACCTCTCTGATCCAGAAAGTTCACTTTGACAACTTTGCATAGAGGCGGTGATCTCGTAATGTACCCAAAACGATCCTCAAGTGATGTTCGTGTTCCTCCTCAGAGCAAAAGTATACCAGAATGTCATCCACGAACACCACAACAAAGGAATCGAGATACTAATGGAACACCCTATTCATAAGTGCCATAAATACCACTAGATCATTGGTCAATCCGACGGGCATGACCAAATACTCAAAGTGGTCGTACCTGCTTAGGAAGGTTGTCTTAGGGATATCTGACTCCTTCACCTTGAGTTGATGATACCCTGAACGCAGTTCTATCTTTGAGAACCACTTTTCCCCCTTCAATTGATCAAACAAATCATCTATTCTAGGAAAAGGGTATTTGTTTTTAATTGTTACCTTATTCAGCTTCCAGTAGTCAATGCACAACCGGAGGGATCCATCATCCTTTTTTGCAAACAACACAGGAGCAGCCTAAGGAGAGACGATCAGGCGAATGAATCATTTGGATTCTAAGTCGTCCATATGTATCTTTAATTCCCTCAACTCGGTGGGGGCCAAGCGATGAGAGGGAAGAGATATCAGCTGTGTTCCCGGTGCCAGATCAATCGAAAACTCCACATCCCGCTCCGGGGGCAAACCAGAAAAATCATCAGGGAATACCTCGGGAAACTCATTCACTACACGAGGTAGTGCACCTTCAGGGGAAAGACCATCCTCTATCACAAGCGAAGATAACTGGAAGATAACACTTCACAACTCTGGGAGTGGAGGCCCTGCGCGACTTGATCGTGGATCCCATTCTCCATGAAAAACCTGACGACTCTCATCCGGTGCAGTGAAACTCACACGCCATCTGTAGCAATCGATGTGTGCCTGGAAGTGTACTAGCCAATCCATCCCCGAGTATGACATCAAAAATTTCCATATCTAAGACCAAGAGGTCCCACTCCATCTCGACCCCGGACACAGAAAGTGCACACGAGGGGCACCTGAGGCCCTGCTCCTTCTTCTTTCCCAACGGTGTCACCAACTCCATCGCAAAAGACATCAACTCAGTTGGAAAATTCAGAAAGTCCACAAAATGTCCATAAATGAATGAAACAGAGGCACCAGTATCAAAAAGAGCAGTATCTATAGAAGATGCGATCAGAATGGTACCTCGAACTGTCGACGGTCCCGCCTCTGATCCTGCTGGTGACTGATCCACTGCATGGAGATGTCCTGTATCTGCCTGAGGATGACCGCTAGTCTGTGGTTGTGCCCTGAACTTGATCTGCCCAGAATCTGATCCATCCCTACCACCACGACCACCAAATCAAGATCCCCCAGTCCTCGATGGCTCGGACTGTGTTGGCACTCCTCTTGAAGCCACTGACCCTGCCCCACTTGGGAGTGGACGTGCCACAAAGCAGAAGCGCTGCAAATGCCCTATACCTCCACACTGGTAACAAGGCTTCGGAGGAAGAGGACATGCTGGTCGGATATGCCCAGGCCTCCCACATTGGTGGCACATGACCGATCTCGCATTAGAAGCCGCAGAAGAAAACTGCCTGGAAGAGTGGCCTAAACTGCCCCCTCCTTTCTTCACATGATCCTCCCGCTTCCTTTTCTTCTCTGAGGAGCTGCCACTGCCCACTGTTGATATTGAACCATAGAAACCAGCCCTGCCTTTCCTATCAATCTACACCAGGCACGCCCGATCAACAACCTCAGCATAGGTCCTCAGCTTAAACAAGAACACATGGGAGTATATCTTTGGTCGCAAGCCTTTCTCAAACCTCTGGGCCTTCGCTTGCTCATTAGAGACAATTTTTGGAGCATACCGAACCAACTCAGTGAAACGGTTGGCATACTCTATCACAGATAGATTCCCCTGAACAAGTTCCATGAACTCTCTAGACCTGGCATAAGCCAACACCTCAGGGAAATACTGTTCATTGAAGACAACCTTGAAATATTCCCAGCGCATCTGCTCATTCTTCCCAGACTGAAGCACTGACTCCCACCATTTACGGCTGGGACCCTCTAACTGAAAGGAGGCACACTTCACCCTGATTTCCTCGGGTGATTCCAGGAACTCAAACATACGATCGATCTTCTCGAGCCATTCTTCTGCTTCCTAGGGTTATGCGCAACCTCTGAAGGTAGGAGGCTTGTTTTTCAGAAACTCTTGTGCTTTATCTTTTCTTGGACCTATCTCCTCTGCCCTAACAGGAATAGGAGCATGAGCTGGTCCCTGTCCCAAATCTTGGATAGCCCGAACAATATCCTCCACGAGCCTCTGATCAATCGGCGTGGGAGAACTCTCTCCAGCTTCCTCCTGTGGGTTCGTGGGAGCTTTCCGGGGAGGCATGTTGCTACAAAATGCAACAGTCACAAAACAATAGTCAATACCACAATTCTGAAAATTGTAATCAAATACATCAAATATAAATAAACTAAAAAAATTCATGTAATAAAAGAAACAACTACTCCACATCTTCCTGATGTCCACATGTGGTCTGCAGCCCACACGTCTCACCTAGAAGTGAAGTAAATCAGTAAATTCCAACATCCTCTGGTGACTCAAGGTCTGCCATCAGAGGTGTGGGCCAGGCACCCTACTCACAACCAATACCCTGATCCCCGACAGTCCTAGCTCCGGTCTATCCCGACTCATCCCAAAATAACAATATAACACAAAAACATTAACCTCCTCTGATAACATTTTGTCACGAACTGGATCTGTTCACCACCATTAACGGCACCAAACCCACCCTGTGGCAAGGCCCGAAGGGAGTTCCCTATCCCCACGGGTTGGCACAAGTGCCCAGGTATCAAAAAAATCTGGTTTGGGAACAATTTACCCGAGTATGAAAGCATAAATCATAAAAAAACAATCAATTATTAGAATCTGAAATTTTCATGCTAAACAATTCTTAACAAAACCAGATCTGAATACATATGTTTAAAGACACTAAAAGTGGTCTAAAAACAAATAATTACATCATAAAGACATCCCCATGGACTCCACATGACAAGTGTATCATCATCCGCAATCCGTCCCTGCAACTCCGCCACAATGATGGGGACTAACATCCCGAACCGCCATCACCCTTAGCCTTCCCTTTACCTGAGTCAAGCATAAGCAGGTCTACTTACACCCAAGGGGTGTAAGTAGGTTGTGAGCCTAATCCCAATAGGATACCACCAGATGAATCCAAAGATCATGCAATACAATGTGAACAAAACAAGCATTTTTATTACACAAGGTGAAACAATGTTAAAATTTAAAGAAATGCAACTTTCAAATGAAAACAGTTTTCAATCCGAGAATTTCAGAATTTTATCACATTAAATAGAAATTTTATCTACTTTAAAGTACTTCCAAAAACAACCCACAACAAGGGTAAATACCACAAATCCAATGAGCATCAAAATCGGGAACACCCCTAAGCACTAGGTTGTCTCGGGCCCTATGTACATCGTACCTCGGTGTAGAGTAACCATAGAAAAATCTGTTCTCGTGCATGAGCCACTAGTAGGGAACATACCCATAACCTAGTGGTACCCAATCATCATCCAAATAGTTTAGTTAGATTTGTCGTTATCCATATTCTAAGTGGAACAGGTACAAAACCCATCTGATCCACTAGCCGTACTAGTACAAATCTGCCCCACCTAGGTACCCGGGCTTCCCCTTTTTGCGCTCAAACAATTTCAGCAAACCACACACATACTTTTTCATATAAAATATTACTACTGGTCACAAACAAATTTTACAGTAGCTACACACATTTTATACCATTTAAAACACACAATAAAACAATTTTATTTCCAATAAAACAACCTCTCAAAACATCACATTGTTTTGCACCCAAAGCTCCTTAAGATATACACCTTTCACACTATGTTAACACTTGTAAGTTATTAAAAAAAAATTTATTTCAACACCCTTTAATGAAACCAACAATTTAGTTATGGGGAATCCCAAAATGAACCAATAAAAGATTTGAATGAAAAACCCCCAATTTCACCAGAAATTGGAACTTAAAATTCATTTGCATTATAAATGAAACTAAAACCAATTTTTACAGAAACATTCAAGTGAAATAAACATTAAGGTACCATGAAAAAGGCAATATAATTCACAAAAATTGCACACACAATGGAATAACCTACCAAATTAACAAAAACCCTTGAATCTCCGTGCGAAAATCAAATCGCACCCCAGCCGCACTAAGAGAGAATTAGATCAAACCTAAAACCACACAAATTGGCCAAGAAAGCCCAAAGTTAAACCCTAGGTTCTAAATCCTAGTTTCGGGACATTATTAAACTCAATTATAACCGAAGAAACCCTACGAACAACGAGTTTAACCCAATGTAATTTGAAAGAGGAAAGAAAAGGGCTCATTTACTTGAAGTATCTTGAATTAATCACTCCAAAACTCTAGTATATAAAATTTAAAAGAGCCCAAATTTAGGGTACGTTCTAAAAAGATGTATTATCTAATTTAGGAACTGTAATGGAGGAAAAATATTGATAATTGAGGGAGTTATGAAAGAAATACTTTACCTCTTCAAATCTAGGCGATTTGAGGAACCCTATGAAGTTCGACACCAAATAGAGATTATCCAGAGCTCCAAAGAGGTGGAAGAGAGTTCATACGCTTATCTGGGTTACTTGGGCTTGGGTGAGACTTATAATCACCGAAAAATCCCAAATATTTAATATGTTATAACAAAATAAAATTTTATTTTTAAAACAGTAATTGGGCTTTCAGGTAGGCCCAACCCCTTAGATAAAAACCCAAATAAACCCTAGTTATGGATTTATAAAAGCTCCAAATTACCTTGGTGGTGTTAATAGGTTAGGGGAGGTCAATTATGAATTTTAATGGATGAAAAATGTTGAAAAATGAAAAAGTTATAAAAGATAAAAAATTTATTTTTTAATCTGGAATTGAGCTCACGGTTTGGCCCAATTCATGAATACTCATCTATTCCTCCCTAAAACCTAGGGAAACCCCCAAAACAAATAAAGTATGTAAATTAAATGAAAAATACCTTTAAAATATGTATTTGTTGTGACATTTGGGCAGGGGATGGCCAATCCAAATGGATTTGGAGGTGTGAAATTAAGAGAATTGGAAGTACCCTTTTATAAGAGAGGTGAGTGTCACTCTAAGAAAACCTTGAAAGATTATTTTATTATAAATTCATTTTCAGCTTATAATGGATATAAATGGATTTATTTAGAGTATAAGATGTGTATGGGTTTAAAACTTCTCAACTAATAAGTTTTATATAGGTTTAGGTCACCATATTAAACTTATTTTTTAGATTTAACTCTTAGTTAAATAGTTTAACTTTTACCATGTATTCATGTATTATTATAATAAATGGTTAATAAACATACTATAAAAAGCTAAGAGAACCCCAAGTGGTTCATTATTGATATATCTAACCTTATATAAGTCCTTTGGTCTTAACTTAGATTTTTAATAATATTATATCAATTAATAATATAGTATTTGTTTTAAAAACTCATTTATGACAATTTTGACACTATTTGGTATTTGATTTTTTTAAAGTCCTAACAACTTCATTAATTCGATTAATATTTATTTAATCAACCCTAACATGTCATATTAAACTATAAAATTAGTTTAATTCTTCATAAGTCTCAATTTACATTTATTTGGATATTTATAATATCAATTATTTTAATATTTCATTAATAAGGTGATTTGTACACCATCATTGGGTCATAATTAAATTTAATTATTTAATGTCTAAAAATTATAAATAAAATACTATTATGTAGGAAATTTTTTTAGATTTATAATGAATATTTATAGTCGAATTTATCTTATGTATAACCCTATATTAAAAATGTTTTAGTTATTAAACTTTGAATTTAACACTTTTAACTCTTCTTTAAATAAAATAATAATAAATGTCTTAATCTAAACCAAGTGGTCCAAAAGGATCATATCTTATTCATAAGTATGTTTTTGTTCGAAATACACTTATCCAATAGAATTATGACATGTGTTAGGGTAACTATAATATCATTTTTACCTTTAATTACCCTATTTACTTTTAACTGTGGTAAATAAAAGGCAAAAGTTACTGTTCACAAAAAATTATTTTCATCTTATTGAACCACATTTTACTTAATGATATCAATCATGTATCTTGGATTTTTGAAATTCAATTCAAAGAAGTGGTAAAATTACAATTTATGCAAATTTGCTAACGTGACTAGAAGGTGGGTAAAAGACGTTAAAAATTTCAATAAAATTAATACATCTAATTTTATTATAAAATGACTCCAATGAATTACATTGAACTAATATAGGTATTATTTATCTATTTTGGATTAAAATAAATTTAAATAAAATAAATATTTATTTAAATAAAAAGTTGATTTTAAATGATCACGTAGTATTTTTCACTATTCATCAAAAATTAAAAGTTTTCAGAAAAATACCAAAAATTTACCCTAATAAAATTTTGATATTCCAAATTAAAAAATGAATTCTATTTTACCAAATTAAAAACATATAATTTTTATTAATTAATTTAAAATTAATTCCCATTGTCAAAACAAAAAAAAACAGGTTTTTAAAAAGTAAAAACTATCAAAAGATTTACATGTGTTTTTGTCAAATTTAAATGTGAAATTACTTATAATGACCTACACTATATTAAATGATTAAAATATAATCTAATTATACTTAAAAACATTAAAATTTATAATTTAACATTATAAATTATTTTGATTATAAAAGTTTTTTTCAATTAAAATTTAGTATTCTTCACTATTCACCAAAATATGAAAGTTATCAGAAAAACACCAAAGATTTATCGAAAATAAATTTTTATGTCCTGATTCTAAAGAAGAAGTTTATTTTGTAAAATTTAATATATAAAAGGGTCAAATATTGTATTTAAAAAGGGTTCTCTATTAAAAGGCGGTAAAATAGCATTTTCTGAAAAATACTTCCTTTATCTGAAAAATTGAATTTCTTATTATATTATGTCTACAAAACACATAATATGGATGTTAAAATTATACAGATTATATAAAATTTAAAATGCAGTTAATACTATTCATAATCGCTTTTTAAACGGCTAGTTTGGTATGTCATGGTGCACTCGAACTCAGTGTTGCGTGAAGCGCAACCTATTGAATTACTTTAACGAAAATAAATTACTATAAAATATTGGGGTGTTACATTATACTAACTGTCCAGGTCAACAGACCTCTTCTATAGTATTTGTAGGAGTACAAAATAAACATAAAGGCCACACATTGACCTCTTACAGTGTTATTTGTGGTGGTTTAAGGTGTAAAAAGGTAGGTTGGTGAACATATCTATGTATATTACAATTTTTCATAGAATTCGGTGTAATTTTTATAAAATAGAGACACACACTACTCAAATTTTAAATAATATACATAAGAAGATAAATATAATGAGAGTAGGGTTTAGAAAGCTCTATGGGATGTGTTATGCAGCTTATGGACTCCTTAAAGATGGTAAAAGTGAAGCTCGAGTCGACTTCTAGAGACAGACAACAAAAAAATTGTATTTTTTGCTTTTGTCTTATGTTTCCAGGAAGATAGATGCTTCCTCAAAGTGTTCTTATCTTATAAGTTTGTTGCTGAAAATGTTCATGGCGTTTTGGAGTAGGTAACTCCTGTGTTTTTCTCTAATATGCTCTATCTCTCTCCTCCACTTCTTATATATATGTTTGTAGAGATAATTGATTAGGTATGCACTTTATCCATTTCACCTAACAAGGTTCATGTTCTCCATCATGTGTTGGTACCTCATACCTCATATTGTTCTCTAACAATGTCATTAATGTTGTTTGAAAAAAAAATCATTAATAAAATAAGTATAATTAAATAACACAAAATTTTACCATTATTAATAAGTTTGAATTTATGTGACAGATCATTACTGTCTCAGTCTGTGGGCATGTCAGACTGTCAGTGTCTCATGCTTTCAGTGTCTCAAGTTGTCTATGAGTCGGTCTATCGCTCTGTCCATAGGTCATGCGTTGGTAGGTCATGCGTTGATAGGTTAGGCGTCGATAGGTCAGTCATCGATAGTTAATTCTATTGGTGGATCAAACATGCATCGGTAACTCGGGATCGGTCGGTAACTCAACTGTTATTAGGTGATTCATTGGTAACTTAGTTGTCAGTGACTCATGTATTATTAGATCATACTTAGAAAAACTCTAAGTCGTTTTTTCAGTCAGTCAAACTATCGGTAACTCATGTCATCGATAGCTTAGAATTCTGTCAGTAACTTATGTATTGGTGAGTCAGGTATCAGTGACTCAACTATCAGTATCACAAGTATCTGTGACTTATACTTAGCCAAAATTTGTTAACTGATCTTATGATATAAACACTAACACCAGAGGTTTAGGATTATAAGTAAACATGAATAAACAAAATGTAACTTACTCAACCATAATTAATCATGACTTTTGAGCATTAAAACTAGAGGAGGCCAATAGGTCCAACTTCTAAGGGGTGTTCTGAATCTCTGTTAATGTTTCAAATTTACTTAATCTTGATTTGTCAGGTGATATTCATGGAACTATTAAATCAAAATCAAGTCAAGTTTCTCTTTTTAAATAGAAACGGTATTTTTTCATATCATGTGTGAAATACCTTTTTTGAATAAAATACTATTTCAAAATACAAAATATTGACCATCTCATTTATTCTAAAGAATATACACTTTGAAGATATATATGTTTCAATCTTGTGTTTTGAAAACTGACGATTAACTATTATTACTACTATTTATCTATTGCTATTTTTATTGAAGCTCATTTGAAACTAAGATCTTTTCAGATTTATTATTTCATAAATACAATTATCTTTGAAGGATAAGATCTATTTTCTATAATTTGCTACTGAAACTATGATCATGACTCTATTTATTCAATAAAATCAATCTTTGATGATTTATTAGAGTATCAGTAGCTCCAAATCGGTCGTTGTGGAGTATCATATTCTTGGACTAAGCTATGGATTTTAGGTTCCCTATAAAAGAATTATAATTCTCTATAAAATCCTTATTTTAAAGGTTTAAACAGCCTATACTCAGTTGTTAAGGTCTTTTTATATGAGGACCTCTCTAGTTAAAATCATCATGATCACTGAGAGAGTGTTGGTGGAGTGGACTATGGGATCTTTGTGGCATGAACCACTATAAAAAAATTATTCTTGTTCTCTATTTATCCACTGATCAACTAACTTAGAGAATAGAATACAAAATATCTTCATAAATCACAAATAAGGATAAAATTCTAAATCTATCAAAGATTGTTGAAAATACACAATTTACCCCCCTCTTTTGTATCACTGTATTATTCTTCCCTAATAGTTTAGTGCCTTATCTTGGAATACATGAGGGAATTACAAATCACATTTGGAATAGTTTCTATTTATGACATTGTGATCTACTGATTGTAACATCCTTGTATATGAGATAATTTTCAGTGTATGGGTGTACCAAGCATTCACACAATTACAGGCTACCACATAACCAAGTGTCGCGGGTAATACATTCTTTTATATATGAGTGTAGATTTATTCCTTAAAGGGGGAACATGCATGTACTTAAATGAAAATATATTTTACCTTAATGGTGGGTTTGGGTTTTATCCAAAAATATGGAAATATTTACTTATCATGATCTATGTTGTACGATTCTACTACGATACTCTTCCAGCATGATGTTGAAGTAGGTATGGTCGGGATTCATGCCGGCTTAGTTTGTATATGTTCGCTCGGTGAATGATTGTTTATATGCTTGTGTATTCATTTAATTTTTTTGACATTTTATATACATACTCACTTATTTTAAAGATGCATCGGTGGTTTCCTATTGAGTTTATACTCTCACCATATAGGGGAATCTTGGTGCCCAAAAAGAATTCATGACATGGTATCTAAAAAAGGGAAAGGGACATGTGATAGGTTTCTAAAGATCATAGATCTAGGATATGGATGCGATACCGGTATAGACTCCAAAATTTTATCACAATACTTTTACTTATTTATTTACCATTTCTAGTTTTATAATATTCTTTTTGATCATCCACATTTGGGGTCTATTGATTGCTTATGTATAACTTGTCATGACATCTATTATAGCATATATTTATATTGTAATTCTATTATGTTATTTGTTTGGATTATGTTCATGTTGTAATAACTTGTGATGGATATGATTATCAATGGTATAGGCTCTCGGCATTAATTTAGACCCTCTCCACTAGTCGGTTGCCTCTTGTATACGGGTAGGCACACATGAGGTTATGTTCAAATTCATCTTAGGTCTGGTTATTCTTGTTATAACATTAAAAATGGAATAAAAATCACGAGGTTAATTTATTTATTTTCTTTTCATATTATAGTATAAATGATATTGGTTCTATAAAGCATGTTTAGGGGTGTTTCCATGTGCCTATCCATATCATGTGTCATGGACTTTGGGTTTTCAGTGATGAGATTGTTGTTACACATTTATGAAATTTGGGTTCATTCATGCATCCTGAGTAGGCACATAGGATCACATTACACACACACACACACACATATATATATATCCATTTTGTAATATATTTTATATCATTAATTTAATTCCTTTATTATAATATCTATTTGGGATAGACCTGTATTCTCTGTTCAGTGATATATATGTGTTCATACTACTATGAGATATTCTTGTTTGAAATAGTTAGTGGAACTTAATGTAACATCCCCAAATGATAAAGGGTCAAATGACTAAATGATATGACTCATGTCAACAAGGTGCACCTTCCTTTTCGGGAGCCTATCCGATTAGAACTCCACAGTTAAGTGTGCTTGGCCTGGAGTCGTGATCAGGATGGGTGACCTTCTGGGAAGTTTCTCAGGATGTGTGTGAGTGAGGACAAAGCACACTAGAAAGGACATGTGTTGGCCTGTGGGGACTATCATTGGTCAGATGACCCGTTCGGGCATGTGGGTGGACCCTGGGGTGGGCCCCACGTGTCTGCGGGGGTAACTGGTGGTACCTGGTGGGCTAGGACCCGACGACCATGTTAAGGCGGAGTGGTTGTGCTGTCACTGGGACCCGGTTGTCACATTGGGTATCAGAGGAGGAACCCATCCTTAAGTGTGCGGTGCACTGCCTGGGTTGATATGTAGGGCCCACAACGAGGGCATTGTGCTCTAAAGGGGGGGTGATTGTAACATCCCCAAATGATAAAGGGTTAAATGACTAAATGATATAACTCATGTCAACAAGGTGCACCTTCCTTTTCGGGATCATATCCGATTAGAACTCCACAGTTAAGCGTGCTTGGCCGGGAGTAGTGATCAGGATGGGTGACCTTCTAGGAAGTTTCTCAGGATGTGTGTGAGTGAGGACAAAGCACACTGGAAAGGACATGTGTTAGTCTGTGGGGACTATCATTAGTCAGATGACCCGTTCGAGCATGTGGGTGGACCCTGGGGTGGGCCTCACGTGTCTGCGGGGGCAACTGGTGGTACCTGGTGGGCCAGGACCCGAAGACCTTGTTAAGGCGGAGTGGTTGTGCTGTCAGTGGTACCCGGTTGTCACACTTAACCATGCTACTTTGTTTTGTATATATATTATTGTCATTAACATGCTGAAATATAGAATTAGTCTTGAGACTTGGGTAGAACTATGATGGTTATAGCATGTTTATGGGTATCTCTTAGGATATTAAGTCTAATATAAATTCCTTTTTATACCTTAAACTTTATTAATTTCTCATAAGAAACTTTTTATATGTGTTATAATTTTTTTAGTAATTTTAGAAAAATCCCAAATCATAGATGCTGGATTTCCCCTGATCTGAATGACACACTAGTTCAACCATAGGATATGAAGGAGGAAGTGCCTTATCATGATCCTACGCCTTCTTTGGTGGTGTAAGGTATGAACCCTCCCTAACCTGGATTCTTATAGAGGGGCGATGGTCAACTATGATTGATAATTTTAGCTCCATCATCTACCATCATTACATGTTATTGGTGGCCCTCTAGATTCTGATGAATGGATTGATATCATAAATGTAATCTTTGACCTATTGGAGACTATCATGGAATTAAATGAGAACCCTATAGCCTTTATGCTTCAAGGACCTACCAAGAGGTGGTAGAGTTTCATGGGTCGTGCAGGCAGGCATGAGGTACTTCCTTAGGAGGCCTTCAAGTAGTTGTTATTTGGGTATTTTTTCTAGGAAATGTTTAAACTAGATTAATCTCATGAATTCATGGAGCTTTGGAAATATATGATGTCGGTTCCTAATTACTGGTCTCATTTCACGGATTTTTTATGCTTTGCTCCTCTTTTGGATAGGAATAAGGAAGAGAAGTCTAGGAAGTTTGAGATTAGGATTATATCAGAGATTAGATGTAATTTTTGAGACTTAGACCTGATAACATATGCACAGGTGTTATACAAGTGCTTAATTTTTTAGAAGGATCTAAAGGAGGAAATGCTTTATGGTTTTCTTATATATTATATTATGTTAAAAATTAGGTTTCCTAGTGTGATGGCTAGTGCATCTTCTGGTAGTAAGAAGAGGATGGATGATGAGTTAAATCAAAGAAGTATGTATGCAATGTATAGTAGGGATTCTTTTACACCCAATACGGGTGGATGATCAGAAAAGTGTTAAAACTATGGAAAGAAGGGACATTTTTGTACATTGTGTGCAATTTCACCTAATTAATGTCATTGATGTTGAAATATGGGACATATTTTGTGATTTTTTTATAATATTCCAAATCCTAGTTCAAGGAACACATATCAAGGTGCAAGAAGAGTTCCTTAATAGCAGATTTCGGCACCACAAATATCAATGACTCAAGCAAGTCGTACTCTGGGGACATAAAGGATTTATATGATGGATGAGGTTTAATATTACAGTGGAGAAAGAACTTTTATATTTTGAGCTACATTCTTTATTACCTATATTCTATCTACTTCTTTATTTGATATAGGATCTTTTTATTCTTTTATATGCACTCATGTTTTTTCTGGCATAAATTTATTGGTTATGTTATCATTTGAGTTACTCTCTCTTGACATTCCCTTGGTGATAAATTTAGACCATCAAAAGTGATGTATTGAGTGTACCATAATTTTCGCAATCTAAAAACACTAGTGGGAATTCATGATCCTAGAGATGACTGGTTATTATGTGATATTCATAATATACTTTTTAAACATTTATCAATGTTATGTGGATTGTTATCAAAGATGTGTGACTTTCACCATTCCTAGAGTATAGTGGTACAAGTTTACCAATGACTTGGATCTTAGAGAATGTAGGATGGGACTAAACCTAATTCAGATTAGTGATATAATAATGTAAGTAGTGTTCTTGTCTCTTATATTATTATTATAGGTATCCCCCTATATCTTTTCCCCAGTGGTGGATCATTATCAGTACATTTTCTAATACAACTTTTTTGGTCATCCTCTAGAAATAGGAATTGAGTTTTAGATTGATCTTGTTCTTGGGGCACTACTCATATTGATTCATCCTAATATTATAAAACTAACTATGTTTTTACAGTTTAATTTTCATATAGAGGATTTATATTTGAAAGGATTTATAATGTCTCCTTAGAGTGCACTCATGTGGTTTTCTAATAAGATAGATGGAAGTCTATAGATTTGTGAAGACTACAAGAATATAAATCAAGTAACATTGATGAAAATGTATCCTTTACCTTGGATATATTATTATTTTTGATTAATTATGGAGATATTGGTGGTTTTCCAAGATTTATCTTCATCTAGTCTAACATCATATATGGGTTAGAGAAGAGGATATTCCCAAGAGAGTGTTCAGGAGTAGGTATAGGCTGGATGAGTATCTTTTCATGCCTTTTTGGTTGAAAATTATCTATAGGTGTTCATGGACCTCATGAATGGTGTTTTATATCCATTTCATGACTCATTCATCATTTTATTCATGGATGATATCTGGATATATTCCAAGACTTCAGATATGTATGATAGGCACCTTAAGATTTTATTGAGTTAACTTCGAGCACATCAGCATTATAAAAAACTATTGAAGTGTCGCATTTGGATTAAATAGGTTAATTTAAATGTGAATGTGATTTATGAGGTGTTAATATTAGTAGACACATAGAATGCAGAGGTCATGATGTCATGGTAATATCCTAGAACATTTTTCAGATCATGAGTTTCCTTGGGATTGTGGGGAACTTTAGATTCTTCATCCATAAATTTTACCATTTAGAGGCACCAGTGATAGTGCTGGACAAGATTTAGAAGATGTTTTAGTGGTCTCATCAGTGTGAAGATTTATTCATTGAGATAAGGAGTAGATTGATGATAGACCCAATTATGACATTACCAATGTTTGGTATTAGTTATGCAGTTTACTTTAATGACTCAGGTGTTGGTATGGGATCTATGTCGATGCATACGAATAAGGTATTTTCTTATGGATAAAATTATTTGTGACCCCAAGAGAATAACTACCCAATTCATGGTTTAGTATTACCATATGTTCTCTATGATTATCACAATTGGTGGTACTATCTCTTTAGTGAGAGGTATAACATCTACACATACCACAAGATTCATTGATGTATATTCTCTCTGTATGATCTCAATTTTAGGTAGAGGTGTTGGGTGGATTATCTATATATATTTAACATTGAGATATCAAATTATCAATGGAAATTTAATTTCAATATATATTCTATTGTTAGGAAGGCACTGGAGACATATGAACTCGAAGAGTGGCATTCATAGGAGGAATGCTTTTTGATGAGTTAGATAGTTGAGTGGTTGGTGGATACATTATAAGATTTTGGAGTTATGACTTGTGTAACTTTAGTGATCATGCCTAATTTGTTGAACCATGTGAAAGTGGACCAAGAGTCAGACTCTGATTATGTGGTGTTGTGGGAACACTTGGAAGGATATGATTTAATCCTTGGCTGGTCCTTAGATAATGAATATGGTATATACATTCATGACATGTTAGTAGTGTCATCTTCCTTAAGGATTGAGTTGATGAGAGACTCCCATTATTTAAATTGGGATGTGCATCCAAGTTTAATGAATATGTACCATGAAATCCAATGTTATTTTTTTATACAAGTATAAAGAGACACATCATCAATTTTTTTCTTGATTCTCAGCACGCAAGATGATAAAGGTTGAGAATCAACATCCTGGTGGTCTATTTCATCCAATTTTGGTTTCTATGTGTAAGTGGGAAGACATAATAATGTACTTCTTGATGGGGTTACACGGGACCCTGAGGAGTCATGATTTCATTTAGGTGATAGTGAATCAACTTATGAAAGTATAGAATTTCTTTTTGATTCAAGAGACTCGCTCTATAGAAAAGTTTGGAAAGTTGTATTTCTAAGATATTATATGACTGTATAGAGTTCCTACCAGTATCATATTATATAGGGATTCAGGCTTCATGTTCGAATTTTGGAAATTTTTGTAGAATAATTTGGGAGATCAGTTGAAGATTAGTAAAAAAAATATCATCTATAGATTAATGGATAGTCAAAGAAAAAGATTCAGAAGCATGATGATATGCTTCAAGCATGAATCCTAGACTTCGGTGGTTCATGGGTTGATCACCTATCCCTATAATTTTTTGTGTACAATAATTTTTTCTGGGATTATATTCATATAAACCCTTTTGAGACTCTCTATGTATGGTCATGATGCTCACTATTTTGTTGGAATGTGGATGGTGAGGTAGCTTTTTTTATGCTAAGTATGGTTTAAGGATACCTTTGGAAGAGTGAGGTTGATTAAGAATTAGTTGGTTACCACTCAAATTAGGTAGATATTGTATACCTACTAGTAGAGGAAACATTTTGATTTCAATGTTGGCAATCAGTTTTTCTTGGGAGTGTCACCTTAGTTGGATAATTGACATTTTTTAAAGAAAAGGAAGATAGGCCCATAGTATTTGGGACCATTTGAGATCCCTGAATGAATTAGAATAGTGGCTTATTGAATGGACTTATCACCACACTATAGAGGCATGTTTCATGTGCTCTGTGTTTCTCATATTTGTAGGTACATGACCAATCATGAACATGTGTTCAATTGTGGGTAGATTTAATTGGAACCATATTCATATTTTATAGAGTTCCCATTATATATTTTGGTACAAAGATATGAGGTATTGTGGGGAAATATTGTGCCACTTGTTCAAGTCTTATGGTATCATGGACAGGTCTATGAAAAAACTTGGGAGTGGGAGTCTGATATTCAAGCTCTGTGAACTATGTTTTTCAAGTACGACTTCTAGGAATTATTCTAGGTGAAAATAATTACATTTAGGGGGTTTAAAATTCTCAATAACTTTTTTCTAATATATTAAGCATTGCTTTCACCTTATACTTTTAGTTTTAGGGTTTAGACATATTTTGCGTAAAGTCTTATGAGATTTCGGTAGATTCTAATAGCTTTTTAAAGAGTTTTTGTCCAAAATAGGATACATAAAAATTGTGGTGTATGTCTTGGTGGTTCATTGTGTAAAATGGGAAAGGGGACACGATCGGGAGTGGGTGTGGATGTGGGTGTGAAGTGATGGTATTGGACCTGTGGCCATGGCTTAGGCAACCTCACCAAGCTCATAATGGAAGTCATTGAGAGGGGAAATATATTTGGGTAGAAGGATACATGAACATCTAATTACCCAAACACATAAATACCAGAGCTGGTGTCATGATACTATTACATTGGAATTATTATAAAGAATCAAAACCCGAAGGACCAAATAGTTTAGTAGTATTGGTAAACTAGATAAAAACATGAGTCTTTTATTATAGATAAATACACTAATTACAATATAATTTTTTTTGAGGATGATAACTTTATTACATCTAGAATATCCTTCCATATATTTCTTATTACACTTCTTGGATTCATGGAGAAAGAAAATAAAATAAGGGTGAGCTCAAATTCTCAATAAGGGTAAATTACATCGAAAGAAATAAGGAATCAATAATAATAGTAAATATAGAAAGGTAATAACTAAATACAAAAGATATGTAATCAATAAACTAATAAAGAAGTTAGTAAAAAATATGTTAAGGTAAATAACTAAAAACACATTCCATTTAAAAAATTGGATAAGAAAAAATCAATATATAATGGTAATAATATGAAAATACATTCCATTTTATCAATAAACTAAGAAGGAAAATAATCAATTTATATGTATACAAAAAATATCATTGATAAGTAATAAATGAATCTAAATTAAATAAATCCATAATTATTGGATTCCATGTTTCCTAGGTACATGGAACCATTACTGTCAAGACCTTTCAGAAGACGATTTAGCTTATCAGGTAAAACACATATAAGGCTAACCAACTAACTCGTCCCATGAGACTACCAATGTATCGAGGGGATATCTATAACTGGGACCCACCTATGTCTTACTTATTAAAAGCATTCTTCATATATTAAATAATCAATTTAATAACTTTCCTTACCTAATATCCATATAGTGTATAGGATATAAATTTATCAATATTTCCTCAATAGGGGATAACTAAAATAAGGGTTGCTGATGTTGACAAATGGAGATACCATTTAAAGATCATTAAGTTATTATTGAGGAAAATAATCTTTAAACATTCCAGAGATCCTCATACCATTTTGAGACATTTGAATCATAATTCCTCCTGAATTAAATGAAACATATATTATCATGATAATAAGGAGATTCATGATATAACATGTCAAAGTAAACACTTTATATAAAAATGATATATGTTTTAGGCAATAAAAATATCCATGATAAATGATATGGATAATTAGGGGAAATTCAACATCAAATGATCAGGGGAAATTGAATATGTCAAAGGTTCTAAAAGGAAAAAAGGTATTGAATATAAATATTATCCTTGTTCAAAGAAATCATAAATCATACAGAGGAAGAATAAGGTTAGTATCAATAAAACATATCACAAGTTGTGTAAAAAAATAAATGGTTAATGTTTTTGATGAATATAAATACTATAAAAATATATTTTGAAAACATTCTTGAAAAAACTACCCTCTTTGTTTTGAAAAACATTTAAAAATACTTTTTTTGAAAATAAAATTTTAAAAACATTTTCTTTAAAAATTAATATTTTAAACATGAAAATGAATCTTCAAATAAATGATGGCGATAAATTTTTACATGTCTTACAAGTTAAAAAGAACATTCCTTTTTCATGATAAATTTTTAGAAAAGTGTCTTGTTTGGAAATATGTAAGAAGATTACTTTGAAAAAGTTTCTAAAAGTAAAAAAGGTAAAACTATATTTAATAAAAAATCAAGTTTTTAAATATTTTTGAAAACCTTTTTATAAAATATGGTTTTTATAAGAAATAGGTTTTTCGAATAAAGAGAGAAATGTAGTCGGGTTTTCTTAAAAACATTTTCTAAAGAATTTTGAGTAACAAAGAGTATAACATGGTAAAATTACATAGAAAAGGTTATTAGTAATCAGAGGATAATAAACTGTAATGGTTTATTATATAATGATCAAATAATTTCCTCTAATGGAAATTTTAGTATAAACAATCCCAAACAAAATGAGATTGTGAAGTAAACATTTAAAAAGTCCATAACATTGACGTGAGAATCAATCAATTAATATATTATATGTGTTAAATGTAAATCCAAATAAATAAAGAGGAAATAAAAAAAATATTTATGAAAAGAGTTATTACACACATAATCTTGGAATATTAATGACAATGAGTAAGTAATATAACCCAATGAAAAGGAAACGGGTAATGAAATTCATTACCACTTGGTAAATTTTAACTCAAATCCCCTTATAAGAAATAATTAAAATTTAAATTCAGAATAGCATGAATAAAAAATAATTCATAGTATAATATATCAAAAAATTTAGTAGATACGCCACATAAAATAAATAAGTAGTGAAAATGGAATTTAACTCACAGATGTAAAACGTGAGACGAAAATCTATTACCTTGTGTTTCCTTTTTTGGTGAACATACATTAACCTAATTTATAAGGGTTTTGAAAATTTCAAGAACTTATAACATAACCATAATAATATTAATAGCATCATATATTAACTTCTTAAATTATCTTATTACTCTCTTTTATATAAATCTTTAATTATTTTTTCTATTTAGGGTGTTAATTTCTTAGTTTGTTGAGTATGTTTTAACTTGTTACTTATTGTTATTATTAATTGGATAATGGTTTAATAATCTCCAGAATTTAATAAATTCTGTAAATATAATATAAATTTATTATTTATTTATTTATAATAATCCATAGTGTTTTGAGATAGGAAATGTAATGTACAATTCGTGGAGACTGTAGGTCGTATGAATGCATGAAAGCTACTTTCATTCCGTTGTCATTTTTTTAAATAATGAAAAGTATATGATATATATGTATATTTATATTATAATTAAATTATAATATTTATGTAATATATGATACATAGGTTTACTTAAACCATATTTTATACATTCCATGCAATATTTTGAACTAATAACATCTCTTTGAGGAGGTTGTAGTCTACCCTTCCGCACACGATGTTATCATATTTACACAAGATGGAAATCATAAAGGTGTGTTATATTTATAGACATTAAATAATAATGAGACATTATAAATATTATATATATCATATATATATATATATCTATTTTTTTATCATAATTCCTAACCATGAGAGGTGGTAAAGTAAAAAAATGAACAATCATCATTTTGTGAGGTGGTAGTTCATCATACACATAAACATTAGGTTTGTTACCCATTAGATGTGTGTGTGTGTAAGTGTAGGTATAAAACTTAAAATAATAAGATATAAATATATTTATTATACTTATGTTATTATTTAATAATGTAATAAGTTTAATTTAAAGAGTGGGGAATGAAATAAAACTAAAGAGCTTGAAGAAGGATGTTACCTCTTATTTGGTAACTCCTTTTGGTTGCACCAAATGGATTCATTGGATGGATTTATTCCAACGGAAGGACATATATTATGATTTAATGTTTGTTTAGGATAAATTTTGGTAGATATTGGTCAAGCCAAAGTCTCATTTTATGTGTGAGAAAGTGGGAGGGTTGAGTCTCTTTTAATAGTGATGGAGGAGTGGTATTCATGTAAATTTTTAAAAATACAATTCCACCCACATTTTTCCTATGAAGATGGATCCAATAATGGTAAATAAGTATATAAAATTTTTTATATGGTCTAAATATGACCATCCAATGGATTTTGGACAAGTTTCAAGTTCATTTTTGCTTATAATTTTAAGGTTTATTCCTTTGATAAGTAAATTTTCCTCTTAATTTCCGTAATTAATTTTATTTACTTTCACTAATAATTTTGGTCAAAAACTAAGTTAAACATATTATAAATTATAAATTTTTATTATTAAAAATATGAAATCCATTTTCCCAAATTTCAATCATATAATCAGTAGAAATTAATTTAAATTTAATCCCATAGACGGGATGACAGTTCATGTTTTTGATGTATAAATATTAAAATGTTTTCCATGTTTTTATATCCACCTTCAAAGTGAAATTGATTAAAATATCATAAATTTTATTAATTATTAAAAATTTAATCTAATTAAACTTTTAAAAAAATTAAAAATATAATTTAACCATATATATAGATTAGATGAAAAAGTTGTTTAAAATTAAAAATATTAATTTTTCACTATTCGTCATAAAATGAAACTTCACATAAAAATACCTAAATTTTAACCTAATATAATTTTTATGTTATTATTTAAATTATTAAGTATATTTTAACATATACAATCTATAAATGTTCCAAAAATTGGATTTAAAATAGCTTCTCTATTAAAAGGTGGAAAATGACCTTTATAAAAATATAGGATTTTTATGCATAAAATTTGGTTTGTTCTTATATTATTCCTATCAAATTTGTTGGATGAATATCAAAAATATTTGATTGATTATAATATATATATATATATATTACACTAATATAACTCAATAATTTTAATTAAATTAATTTATTAGGGTAAAATGGCTTTGTGGGCATAAAAATTGTCACGAACCAGGCCGGGTCGCCATCCAACCTTACGCCTGACCCGGTCCGCAACATGGCCCGAAGGGCATTTCCGATCCCCACGGGCTGGCACAAGTGCCCTAGTATCAAACATTACATGGGAATTATTTACCTGAAATAAAAGACAGAAAAACACCTAACCAGATAAATAAACTGAAACTAGAAATAGACAACCAAACACGCCTTTAAACTATGAACAGGTTTAAAGTCTACAACTCGAACCAATAACTAAAAAGAAAAGACGATAGCAGAAACTAAAACTCTTACTCAAACCTCCCGGAAAAAGAGAGGTCACATCAACACCACTCCGCATGTCAAGACCAACTGCAACCAGAACCACCATCACTGAGCACGATGTCAAAACCTGGAATACACAAGAAACAAAGTCTACATACACCCAAAGATGTATGTAGGGTGTGAGCCAAGATCCCAGTAGGACTTCATCCAATAAAAAGGTTCCACGTCTAAATATTAAATGAAAAATACATTTTCAGGCTAAATTAATGAAAGGACACCAAATCTTAAACAACTTTAAATAAAAAGTTTCTATAAATAAAATAGATTAAACCAAAGTAAGCACCCATGCATATAAGAAAAGCCCAAACCTTCACAAAAACCCAAAAGCTGCACCGTATGCCGATGGTGAGTGTATAGTAGTCCAGGGGCACCAAAAGTGGGAGAGGCCCTAAAGGTACTAGAAAAAGTAATGGGACCCTACAACCTCACGTCTCGGTGAACAGTATAGGAATCACAAAAAAAATACATTCTCGTGCATGAGCCACTAGACAGGGAAAAACATCCATAACCTAGTTGTCTCTGATCATCATCCAATGTTTAGTTGGTGTTGTAAGCGTCAATCCAGCTAAGTGAAACTGGGCCGGAGCCCCTCCCGTATCACCAGCACGCTAGTCTAGTCTGCCCACCTAGTACCCAGGCGTCCCCTTTTTGTGCTCACATGTTCCAATTTCACATTTCATGTCAAACTCATACAAATAAAACAAACAGGGTGTAACATAAACCAAACGTCACACTTTCACACGCACAGAAAACCATTTAGAAAAGTATGCAAGGCAAAATACTTTACCCAACTCAATTAAAACAATTTCTGCATTGCTAATAATTGTTTATTAAAAACAAATTAAATTTTTAGTCGTTAATAATTTTATTAAATCATATTAAATTCTTGGTAAACAAATTCTTTAAAAAGAAACATAACACGGATTAACACACAAAAACAACTCAACCCTCTTTCATGACCAGAAACACCCAACGCTATATCAAGAACACAAATTGCACCACTTTCATCAATTAATAACCCAACCACACTATTAAAAACATATTTTACCAATTAAACAAAACACTATAAATTTTATTAAGAAAACCAGAAGATAAAACATGACTCTAAACACCAAAGACGCACTCAAATTCCCTTTTTGAACAAATGCATATGAATACTACACCAGAACATAAATGGCGCACTTTTCGCATTTTCACAAAAGAAAACGCAAACTTTATAAAAACTCTAGAACACAAACATTGAACTTTGCACATATGAAAAGGCTAACTGCATATGTTGTAAAACACTAACAATTAACTAAAAATAAGATTTCATCCAATGAACGCACCCACCCATATAAACATACTACCAGACAAATATTAATACAAGAAAAACTTCATGGAAACAAAATTCCCACCCAAAATAATTAATCAAATAACATCGCAAATTAACTAAGCTAGAAAATTAATTCATTAATTAATGTTTAAACGTGGAACCACCTACCTTGGGTGTAGCAGAATTCACAAACACGGTGTGTAAGGATCGTCACACACCAACCGCAACTCAGACAATCCAAATAGAACCTAATAAATAACTTATCAGACCAATTATACCAAAATTGAACCAAACTCAATTCAAAACTCTAACCGCACTCAACCAGAATTAAACAAAAAGCAACCAAAGGGAAACTCACTTACAGCGGGGGTGTGGGTGGTCGGCCGGAGGTCTACGGAGGCTACCGAAGTTGCTCCAGGAGGTGCGGGGTGACTGTCCGGCGGCGCGAAGGGGTGTGGGGTGGTCGGTGTGGGGCTGGCCGGTCGGTGGGGTCTCCAGAAAATGGATAGGGGGTCCGGCGCGACGGGGTACCAGCGGGAGGGGGCTATGATGGGCTGAGGGGAGTCGCCGGTGGGGTTCTTGCGGCAGCATGAGCTGGAAGCGAGAGGTGGCCGAGGGAGGCATTCGGGGCGGCGCGCAGGGTTCGGCGCGAGGAAGACCGGGGCGGCGCGCTGGGGTTAGGCGGTGCGAGGCGTCGCTGGAGAGGGAGATGGAGCAGCGGTCGGGCTGCTGGAAGGAGGACGGAGCTTGGTGAGGGAGTCATCCTGAGCGGGAGAAGAAAAAAATGAAGGGTGGGGAGTGCGGCCAAACCCGAACAAGGGGAAAAACAGAAAAAGTAAATAAAGCTATAATTAGACAAAAAATAACACTAAAAATAAAACTAATAATAAAATTATTAATAAAAATAATAATTGTAATAATTAATAAAATAGTAATAATAATAAACTAAAACTAATTACCATAAATAACAGTAATAAATTTATAGTAATAAAATAAAAGTTACAACAATTATAACAATAGTAATAAAAATAATTATAACAATTACATCCCCAAATAATACTATTATTGTGATCATTGAAATAATTTATTAAAATTTCTATCACCTTTAATTTTATTTATTTAATTGGATATTGGCAGGTCACCCGGTGGACCAGGCGAGGCTGCGCGGTTCCAAAATCACGTCGCGCCTGAGTTGTGCCTCGCCCAAGGCTGCGGGGTGTTAATTTTCATTGTGTTATCATTTTATTATTCGCCGCATATTTTCTCATCTCCCTTAAACATCGGGCAGTCCATGCGGAAAGCTGGGCGAGGTTGCGAGGTGACCTAGGTGAGGTCGCGTGGCTTCGACCGCGGTGCACCGAATATTGTCAAGGCCAAAACGCTTCTTTATCAGTGCAAAATCAGAAAACCACAATCAGGATCGGCCCACATTTCACCTAAGAATAATAATAACAATTAAAAGAAGATAAATTTATAAGGTAAAATAAAAATAAAAATTAGAAACGAGACACAACGCAAAAGTCGGGTGTGACAATTCTCCCCACCATAAAGCTTTCCGTCACCAGAAAGGCACAAATATGGTTGAGACTCAAAGAAGAAGTTTCTACCCCACTAAGGTTCAAAGAGGATCTCCACAAACACCAAGAAAAGAGAGGCAAAAGTATCATTCTTAGAGAAAGTGACTACAAGACAACTTTGAGAAACTTATATAAAGACTTTCTGATATGTGTCGCCTGCCCCGAAGAGCTAGAATGCTTCCAGTTGATTGTTTTAGAAAACGAACTCTTGAACCCATAGAAACCAACCTCAAGCACTATTAAACAAAAACCACAGCATTTTTCTAGAGTGAACAACCAATGTCAAACCACATCCAAGGAACACTCTTATTACCTATCACCAACTCATCTTTAGAAACAGAACCAAAAGGTCAACATGGTGAAGCCCGAGGGGCTCCCCACTATTAAGAACCTACCAATTCCCAAGACGAGACTAGAAAACTAACATGGGGAGGTCTGTGCGGACTCCCCACCATTAAGGAATGGCCAACACCGATTTATTATAGAGACCTTTGTGCGAGACCCACCGTGGGTCTCACCGTCATTAGAACTAATAGAGGATATCGAACTTTGAAAAATTCTCGATGGTGACCAAACACCCCACAACAAGGGGAGGGGAGGGAGGGGCCCGACCACCCGGGCATTAAAACCACGACCTAAGACCCGACCAACACATCCACATCCTGGGATGAGCATTATACAATTTTGGTACTGATTTTCCCCAACGGACTCTCAAGGACCACTAAAAGTGATTACATCAGATGGGACGCTACCCCCAAGACTTCAAGGCATCGAGGTGGACATGCCTCCACATAGTCATTGAACCCTTACGCAACCAGATGGTTCGTTCGAAACGGAACAACCATAGAAAACAATTTAAGCTGCTTTCACTTTCAACACTGATGACAGAAATAAAGTCGGGGTCCCATACACTCCGGGGGTTCCTGACCACGCACCAGCTTCACTCCGAGGCCAATGGCTGGAGCCGTGATGTTTGAAGCATCTTCTGCCTCGCAGTCAGGCATGGAAGACTCCCGAATGGAGCTTCTCTTTTTGGTGTCACACGCAACCACCGGTTACTAAAACATCAAATTATCATTTAATAAAACATTTTGAAAATAAGCAAAGATAGTGTGTTGCACAAACACCAATGGTGTCCCATGGGCCTCGCACATGCATGTTCCCGTGCCACATCAGCACCCACCTCATATCCATTCAGGCACTCATCTGCTCGTGCCATTAACCCCTTTCTCTTTCCATATACACTCATGCATGTGGTCACCCACAAGAACACCAAGGATTAAAACCAAACATTTCCATTTTTCAAAACCAAAACATCCAACCCACACTTTTCAAACCTCATACCTCATTTTCTTTTTAATGTGCTTTATTTCAAAAAAAATTCCAAAACATTTTCCTAGACCAAATCATTTTTTACTTAAAAACCAAATGTCCACAATTCCAAAACAAAGAAACGAGGAACAGTTCAAGAGAAAACTAGTGTCAGTGGGTGACTAGAACATATGGTTGGCCGCCATACGTAAATCACACCACTGCCACAGAGGGATTCCAGGACAGCATCCCCAGCTCCACATGGCTTGCTAGACCCTGCGAGCTCACTAGGACCACTGACCCTACTCCTTTTTCATTTTTCCTAAACAAAATTAACCACACTGACAAAAGATGTAGACAAACATCAACTTACTTTGGTAACTCGAGTCCTGCCACGACGTGTGCTGGCTAGGCACCAAACTCGTAGCCAAGACGTCGAGTCCCGACAAACTTAACTCAATTCTACAGTGACTCTATCCCAAAATAACACAACACAAGAGAGAAAACCTCCCTTCGATACCATTTTTTCACGAACCAGGCCGGGTATCCATCCGACCTGACGCCCGTCCCGGTCCACGACATGGCCCGAAGGGCGTTCCCGATCCCCACGGGCTGGCACAAGTTCCCGGGTATCAGACATTACATGGGAACTATTTACTCGAAATAAAAGACAGAAAAATACCTAACCAGATAAATAAACTGAAACTAGAAACAGACAACCAAACACGCCTTTAAACTATGAATAGGTTTAAATTCTACAACTTGAACCAATAACTAAAAAGAAAATACGACAGCGGAAACGAAAACTCCAACTCAATCCTCTCGGAAAAAGAGAGGTCACATCAACACCACTCTGCATGACAAGACCAACTGCAACCTGAACCACCATCACTGAGCATGATGTAAAAACCTAGAATACACAAGAAACAAAGTCTACATACACACAAAGGTGTATGTAGGGTGTGATCCAAGAGCCCAGTAGGATGTCACCCAATAAAAAGGTTCCATGTGTAAACATTAAATGAAAAATACATTTGCAGGCTAAATTAATGAAAGGACACCAAATCTTAAACAACTTTAAAGAAACAGTTTCTATAAAGAAAAAATCTTAAACTAATGTAAACACCCATGAATATAAGAAAAGCCCAAACCTTCACAAAAACCCAAAAGGTGCACCATATGCCGATGGTGATTGTATAGTAGTCTAGAGGCACCAAAAGTGGGAGAGGCCTTAAAGGTACTAGAAAAAGGAATGGGACCCTAAAACCTCGTGTCTCGGTGAACAGTATAGTAATCACAAAAAAAAAATATGTTCTCATGCACGAGCCACTAGATAGGGAAACACATCCTTAACCTAGTGGTCTCCGATCATCATCCAATGTTTAGTTAGTGTTGTAAGCGTCAATCCAGCTAAGTGAAACTGGGTCAGAGCCACTCCCGTATCACTAGCACGCCAGTCTAGTCCGCCCACCTAGTACCCAGGCTTCCCCTTTTTGTGCTAACATGTTACAATTTCATATTTCATGTCAAACTCAGACAAATAAAACAAACATTGTGTAACATAAACTAAACGTCACACTTTCACACACACAGAAAACCATTTAGCAAAGTACGAACGACAAAAGACTTTACCCAACTCAATTAAAAAAATTTCTGCATTGCTAATAATTGTTTATTAAAAACACATTAAATTTTTAGTCATTAATAATTTTATTAAATCATATTAAATTCTTGGTAAACAAATTCTTTAAAAAGAAACATAACATGGCTTAACACACAAAAACAACTCAACCCTCTTTCATGACCAGACACACCTAAAGCCACATCAAGAACACAAATTGCACCACTTTCATCAATTAATAACCCAACCGCATTGCTAAAAACACATTTTACTAATTAAAAAACACTAGAAATTTTATTAAGAAAACCAGAGGATAAAACATGACTCTAAACAGCAAAGAAGAACTCAAATTCCCTTTTTGAACAAACGCATATGAACACTACACCAGAACATAAATGGCGCACTTTTTGCATTTTCACAAAAGCAAACGCAAAATTTATAAAAACTCTAGAAAACAATCATTGCACTTTTCACATATGAAAAGGCTAACTGCACATGTTGTAAAACACTAAAAATTGACTAAAATTAATATTTAAGCCAATGAACGCACCCACCCATATAAACATACTACCAGAAAAATATTAACACATGAAAAACTTCATGGAAACCAAATTCGCACCCAAAATAATTAATCAAAGAACATCACAAATTAACTAAGATAGCAAATTAATTCATTAAGTAATGTTTAAACGCAGAACCACCTACCTCGGGTGTAGCAGACTTCACAAACATGGTGTGCAAGGATCATCACACACCAACTGCAACTCAGACAATCCAAATAGAACCTAATAAATAACGCATCAGACCAATTATACCAAAATTAAACCAAACTCAATTCAAAACTCGAATTGCACTCAACCATAATTAAACAAAAAGCAACCAAAGGGAAACGCACTTACAGAGGGGGTGCGGGAGGCTAGTTGAAGGTCGACATAGGCTGCTGGAGTTGCGCGAGGAGGTGCGGGGCGGCTGTCCGGTGGCGTGAAGGGGTGCAGGGTGGCCGGTGCGGGGCTGGCCAGTCGGCGGGGTCGTCGAAAAAAGGAGAGGGGGTCTGGTGCAGTAGTGTACCAGCGGGAGGGGGCTGTGACGGGCTGAGGGGAGTTGCTGGTGGGGTCCTTGCGGCAGCACGAGCCGGAAGCGGGAGGTGGCCAAGGGAGGCATTTGGGGCGGCGCGCAGGGTTCGGCGCGAGGAAGATCGGGGCGACGCGCTGGGGTTAGGCGGTGTGAGGCATCACCGGAGAGGGAGACGGAGTAGCAGTCTGGCTGCTGGAAGGAGGAGGGAGCTTGGTGAGGGAGGCGGCCCGAGCGGGAGAAGAAAAAAATGAAGGGGGGGGGGGTGGCCAAACCCGAACAAGGGGAAAAAACAAAAAAAAAGTAAATAAATCTATAATTAAACTAAAAATAACACTAAAAATAAAACTAATAATAAAACTAGTAATAAAACTAATAATAGTAATAATTAAAAAAAATAGTAATAATAATAAACTAAAACTAATTACCAAAAATAATAGTAATAAATTTATAGTAATAAAATAAAAGTTACAACAATTATAACAATAGTAAAAAAAATAATTATAACAATTACATCCCGAAATAATACTATTATTGTGATCATTGAAATAATTTATTAAAATTTCTATCACCTTTAATTTTATTTATTTAATTGGATATTGGCAGGTCACCCGGTGGACCAGGCGAGGCTGCGCGGTTCCAAAATCACGCTACGCCCGAGTCGTGCCCCGCCCAAGGCCGTAGGGTCTCAATTTTCATTGTGTTCTCATTTTATTATTCACCGCATATTTTTTCATCTACCTTAAACATCAAGCAGGCCATGCGGCGAGTTGGTCGAGGTCGCGCGGCGACCCAGGCGAGGTCGCGCGGCTTCAACCGCGGTGCACCAAATTTTTTCAATGCCAAAACGCTTCTTTATCAGCGCAAGAGCACAAAACCACAATCGGTCTAGGCCCGAGTTTCACATAAAAATAATAATAACAATTAAAAGAAGATAAAATTATAAGGTAAAATAAAAATAAAAATTAGAAACGAGACACAACGCAAAAGTCGAGTGTGAAAAAAATTGTTTTTTATAAAAACATTTCCTTTATATTCAATTAGTTCTTATATTTATTTATAATTAATTTGTAACATATGAATTCATTTTATATTTTTATAAACTATATATTTTCAAAAGTTATTTAATACTATTCATAACCTCTAATTTAATGTCTAGGTTATATCTTATTAAATTAAATAATAATGTTTTGTTAATATATTGTTGTTTGTTAAAACTCAATCTTGTGTGTAACGCAAGTCATCGAAGAAACTTGTTGTTGTGTGTGATTTATGTTAACTCAGTATCATGTGAATTGAAATCTATATCATGGGACAATTTTATTAAAATTTTAAATATATTATAAAGTCTCAAGATATTATATTCCCTTAAGTTCTTGGTTTCACATGTCATACATTCTATTGAATACAATGTTATTGATATATAATTTTGGAGCATTACATTCTACCCACCTTAATTAAATTAGGTCGTTGTAATTTAAAATTAACCTTGGTAAAATATTTTTCTATATTTCCTATGTTGAAATCTCAAATCATGAGAATGGTTCATAAAACATCCTATAGAAAAGAGGGTATGGGAATTATAAAGGTCAAATGGACTAAAATATAACTAGGTATCTAAGTAGGAGAACATTAGTGGAAAGTGGCGATACATACATGGAGGAGAAACATAAAAATTTATACAGAGTGATTGAGGTCATCAATCACAGAGAGGTGAATTATTAATTAAAAGTTTAGGGTTCTGAATTCATAAATTTTTGATGATATAGAAGACCAGCAATTCAACAAAAATTAAGGTATTGGGATAACATTTTTGTTTTAATAAACTCTTCCTAATGTTGAGGAATTCATTTACTAATTATGAACATAAGGAAATATAACTACATAACATATTTATATAAACACAATTTTCATCCTTTTTTCTTTGATCAGTTTCTAATTCATACATTACTTCTACAAATGGATATCTAAAAATTAACTTTGATTCCTAAAGCACTAAAATACACTTTGAACTATTCTTACGGACCATAAAAGAGTGAAAAGTATAATTATTTGTCTCTAAATATTTTCTAAAAAAATATGGTTATGGAATTAATATCCAAACCTGAAGTTCATACTCCTAGTTCATCATTATTATTAATTCATCAAATTGTTTAACTACAAAAAATGACATATTAACCAGAACATTGTGTAGGTCAGTGGTTGTTGTTAAACCATTTTTATCCTTAGTTCATGGGTTTAAAACCTACAGCCTTTCCAGAATTTATGGGTTGTCACCTAGAATATAGGTTGTCATTTTCTAAAACCATATTAATATAATTTCCAAAATAAATATGACAGACATCCGTGAAATAAGGTTAATCACTAAATATCCATTTAACTAAGGTTTTCAATACAACCTCAATGAATTAATACTTCATCAATTTTATTTCCACATAGTTCATTCCATGATCTAAGTTTTATCCAATGTCATTAATTTTCATTATCAATTCAAATAGCACATAATAGTTTGTAATGAAAATTTGAATTATTCTTTGCATATCCCCTGGGAGTGTCAAACTACGTGCGCAGTAAGGCCTATTATTGTGTACTAGGTTACACTGAGTCAATCCCGACATACCTTGTCAGAGTTGTTACCCCTAGAAACATCTATTCCAATACCAAATCTACTTATACTATCTAGATAGGGATTTATTTCTAGTAATACCCACATAATCTCTATCTAACTGAAACTCTAGGATTTTATTCTATACTTATCCTCAAATTTTACCTTAGGGTTACATTCTTTCATCTATGTTTTCCTAAATCTAGTTCCCAAGGTTTCTACTAAACTTCCTATGATACGAACCATAGAGACCATACCCTAGAAATCACGAAGCTAATGTCCTGCTACCATTACATTGGCATGATTACAAGGAATCAAATCTCAAAGTACTAAAGAGTTTAGTCAAATTTGTAAACCAGATACAAACATTAGACTTGTATTACAAAAAAATACTCTAATTACAAAATATTTCTTTCTTTTGAGGATAATAACTTTATTCCATCTATCATATCCTTGAATATATTTCTTAGTAAACTTCTTGGATTCTTGGGGAAAGTAAATAAAATAATGGTGAGCTCAAATGCTCAGTAAGGGTAAATTACTACTGAAGCAATAATAAATCAACGACAATAGACAATATGGAAAGTTAATAACTGAAGACATGATCCATGTAATCAATAAACAAAAATTAAGTACATAAATAATATGTCAAGGTAAATAACTAAAAACACATGTCATTTAAATAATTGGATAAGGAAAAATCAATATGGAAAGGGAATAAACTGAAAACACATTCCATTTAATCAATAAATAAGAAAAAAATGCATCTATAGATATGTTAATGTAAAATCTCTTGGCTAAATAATAACTAAATCTAAATTAAAAATATTATTAATTATTGGAAACCATGTTACCTAGGTACATAGAACTATTACCATCAATACCTTTCACAAAAGATTTTATCATATCGGGTAAAAACTATCAAAGGCTAGACAACTAACTCGTCCCACGAGACTATAAATTCATCGAGGGAATATCAATAAATGGGATCCACCCATGTCGTACCTTTCTGAATAATTCCTCGTATATTGAATAATGAATTTAATAGTTTGCCTTATAAAATATATATATGGAGTATAATATACAAATTTATCAATATTTCCTTAGTGGATGATAACTAACAAAAAGGGTTATTCACAATGATGAATGGAGATACCATGGAAATATCATTAACACATTCTTGAGAAAAATAATCTTTAAACATTACAAAGTGTCTCATACCAATTTGAAACATTTGAAACATAATTCCCCTTGAATTAAATGAAACTTAGAATATCATGAGAAAAAGGATATTTGGGATATAAAATGTTAATGTAAACATTGTATGTAAAAATGTTATATAGTTTAGGAAATAAACATATCCATGATAAATTATATAGATAATTAAGGTAAATTAAATGATAAATTATCATAGGAAATTGAATATTAAAAAGGGACTAAATGGAATCAAGGTAAATAATTTTAATACTTTCCTTGGTCAAAGAAATCATCAAACATCCAATGGAAGAATAAAGACGGTATCAACACAACATATCCCAAGTGGTGTAAAAAGGTTTTTTGTTGTTAATGAATAAAAATACAATAAAAATATATTTTGAAAAGATTCTTGGTAAAAATATATTCATTGTTTTGAAAAAATAGTTTTTAAAATCCTTTTATTTGAAAATCAATTTTGAAAAAAAAAATCTTTAAAAGGTAACCTTTTAAACATGAAAAGGAAACTTCAAAGAAATGATAGTGGTTGTAAGAACCTGGTTCTTAGTTTTGAGGTACATGGTTATTCTTTTCCCTTTTCCTTAAGTGTTTTTGAGAAAATATGGAAAATAGGGTAAAATCACAAATTTTGGAACTACACGCCATGTACTTTACCACACGTCGTGTACTTTTGGTGGTGTGGGATGGGTACACGGGGCATGTAGCCAGGTCAGTGACAAAGGGTGTAGAAACCTACTACACGCCATGTAGCGGTCCTTTACACGCCGTATAGTCAGTTGGCAGGCCAAAACAGTAAGGCAGTGGAGTAGCCGCCAGCTGGGCGACAGTACACACCATGTACTCGAGAGTATATGTCATGTACTCATGTCGACGGATGAACAGTGTGGCGGTGCCGCCAGAGTAAAAGTTAAATGAAGGAAGTACATGCCGTGTAATTGGAAGTACATGCTGTGTACTTAGAAGTACATGTCGTGTACTTTGTTTTTTCCACTTAAGATGGGCATTAGCCTCCCTTGTTCATAGGGAAGGCTTAAAACGGGAAGAAGGAGCGGGAGGGGACGACCGAAGCTTCAGAGATCCGGCGAGCGCACATCCAGAATCTGTTTCAGCCTCGGACGATCTCATTGGAACGACGTGGGTAAGACCTCTCTTCTCCTAGCGTGAAGCTTACCAATTATTTCTCTAACGATAGTTATTTAAGGTTGAATGAATGTTTTCTTACCTTATATCTACGTCGTTCTTGGGAATTTCTGGGATCGACGATCGTGTATATTACTCGTAGACATATAAGGAAGGTGGGTTGGTGTTTTTTTTTCAACTGTGTGTGTTTTGTGTGTTTTCATGCCACAAACCCATTCTGGGGTGTTGTGTGGCTGAGTCCATAACTATTTTAAATACCTATATTTTAATAGGTGATTTAAATGTGACATTAAAATGCTGGTTGGGATCGTTGCTTGGATCCGGAACCACCCTGGGGGTGTGTTCCACTGTTTAGCCGTTAGGCCAGGATACCCGAGGGTATGCCTTTAAAGTAGTAATTGTAGAATTTACTTGAGAGGAATTTCTTGTTTACTGCTTGTTTACATGTTGGGCATGGCCCGGTTACCTGTTTATCCTGAGGGCGTTGTGGTGATTAGTCTGTGGGCACTGCACTATTTAGCCTGAGGAAAGTAGTTATATTCAGCCTGAGGGAAACTTCTTCCGTGCCAGAGGGCAATAGACTCTGTGCCTGAGGGCGACACTACCTACGCCTGAGGGAAAAATCTGTTATGCCTGAGGGCAGATTCTTGTGTTGGATACTGATTACCTGAGGGTGAGATTTTGTTTGTCTGAGGACGTTGACTGTTTACTTAAAAATGCACTGTGGTGTTTTCTTATATTAAATGGATTAAATTAATAATTAAATAGAAATTTAACTGTTAATTTAGTTACTTTTGAGTACTGCTTAGTTTATTTCATTTTACTACTGCACACTATTGTTGCATGCTTTCACACAGTTGGGCACGGGACTTTGGTGGGTGCCTAATGAGATATATTTCTCACACCATGTTTGGGTCAAGCTTTTTGGCCTAAACAGATTACGTTGCTGCAGGTGTGGATAGGGAAAAGAGTCCCTATATAGGTACTTGACTGTTGCTGACAAGTAGAAGGGCATGGGACCGAGCCTAGGCTCGCGATGTCGCTGCCAGTTGTTTAACTTTGTTTTTTTGTACTCTGCATTTTATTGTACTGTATTGATGTATAACATGTTCTGGTTGTTTTCCTAGAACTTGAAACATGTTGCATCATTATCTATATACAGTTGGTTATATCTACTGCAGTTGTCTATTTCAGTTGTGCATTGTTTATTTCTTCTGCTGTCGTTGTATGTTTATTTCATATTTCCACTGCATTACATTTTGACAAATGAGGGCATAGTTTCTCCACTATTAGACCTCGGCCCTTGCTACTAGTTCACAGCCACTGGAATTTGGGGAAATGCGCTTAAGGTCACGTGGAAAACCGGGTTCGGGGCACCCGTTGCGTGGCACCTGGCTCGGGACATTACAAAGTGGTATTAGAGGAGGTTCTTTTCTTTGACTTACTATTTGGATCTGTAGTCAGGGATAGGATGAACGGTAGTTGGTAATAAGCTGTTCCCGGGCATAGCTAACCCGTGTATAGGGAAAACCCATTCTACCTCGTATTTTTTCAATTCATTTGATTTTGCAAATTTTACAATTGACTTGATTTCACCGTTGGGTGACGCACTTGGATTGTGCTATTTATATTTTATCTATGGGTTCTATTTAGTTGCAACCTGATGAGATGAGGGTATTTCATCTCATGCATCATATAGACACATGCTAGAAATCACATGCCATGCATAGTTTCCATGCCATGTAGGTGCATTAGAAATTGCATGTTGTGGTCATAGTTGTTGTACTAGAAAATCATGATGTTGTGATAGCTGCTTGATAAATACTTGCTTTGTGATAGTGTATTTTCTTGTGTGAGCCTGTTTGTAGAATGGACGCCAAACTTTGGTTTTTGGGGAGTATGGGCCCCCATTGACCATAATTTGGTGGATCATTAGTTGTTTATTTAGTTATAACACAGATAAGATGTCGAACTTTGATTTGTGGGGAGTATGGGCCCTCACGGGTCGGAATTTGACACTTAGGTGTTGTTTTTCTGTATTTTCTGGGTTCCGGAGAAGTTTCTGAGGCATACTGTCTGGAAACCCAGTATACACGTCATGTAGTACTTTAAACACGCCATGTATGGCCTTCTGTATGGGAAGAAAAATAAACTTTTTGAGTACACGCTGTGTACCCAGAGTACACGCCGTGTAGTCTCTTCCCGTGTCACAAACCGTGTAGGCGGCGACACGGGGAAGGGAAGATCTTGGGTAAAACATGTCGTGTACCGAACATACACGGCGTGTAGAGTTGACCCGGAGTCTGGTCGTGTAACTAACAACACGGGTCGGTGAACTCCTGTACAGAACATGCCGTGTCAATGATGAACACGCCGTGTAGTGTGACCTGGAGTCCAGCCATGTAACTAACAACACGGGTCGGTGAACTTTTGTACAGAACACACCGTTTCAATGATGAACACACCATGTAGTGTGACTTGGGGACTCAGCCATGTAACTAACAACATAGGTCAGTGTCACCTCTCATTGAACACGTCGTGTACCTGTGGAACATGCCGTGTAGTCTTGTCCGAGGACAGACCGTGTGGTGTTAGTCCTGTGGCTAGGGAAACGGGGTAGTGTATACGACGTGTGCAGGTGTCACACGTCGTGTAGTTTCAATCCGAGTAGTCGGCCATGTCACAAATGACACGGGCAGTTTTAAAATAACACCATACACGCCGTGTAGATATTACACACACCGTGTAGTTTTTGTTCAACAGGAGCCGTGTGGCTTAGCCGTGTCGAAGGACCCGGGCAGGGGAAGGGAAGTCAAGTACACACCGTGTAGTCTTGTTTTTTAAATTTTGAAATTCCTTCTTCCTCTTGTTCCATTTGTGGTTCCTTCACTTTCAGTCTTTGATAAATCATGATCTAAGGCATGTTTTTGAGCTTGTAGTTTCATGCCGCCTAGACGACCGCGTGTTGTTCGCCAGGAGAGAGGAAATGAGTATAATCCAAAGATGGTGGTCCATGGGCTACCAGTTGATCCTCCAGTAGAGCCAGATGTGGTGCCAGCCGTTATACCGGACACAGGCATGGAGGCGCAGTTCCGTGAAGGCTTTATGCAGTTCATGCAGACCATTCAGGGGGCACCGCGGGCTGCCACATCGATGGCTGATCTTACTCGTATCTTCCAGCAGCAGCATCTGCCTACGTTTTCTGGGGATGGCGGACCACAAGATGCGGAGTCTTGTTTGGGGTAGATGCACACTATTTTCAAGCATCTAGAGACGCCTCTAAGGCGGAGGGTCAAGCTCGCGACTTATATGTTGTGTGATTCCGCCAAGAGGTGGTGGGATGTTACCACCCAGTCAGATCATCACAGAGACATGGGATGGGAAGACTTTCAGGCAGTCTTTTATGATTTATTCTTCCCAAAGACGCTGAGGGAAGATAGAGCTTGAGAGTTCATGAATCTGTAGCTGGGTGCTATGTCGGTGATGGACTATTCTGCTTGTTTTACTGAGCTTCAACGTTTTGCACCCGTGCTGGTGGGTGATGAGACGTTGGGAGCCAGACGTTTTGAGGATGGTCTTTTTTATGACATTCGGGCACTGGTGAACGTTTTCAGGTTTCCTACTGTACATGCTATTGTGAACCAGGCGCTGACTATAGAGAGGAACCTGAGATAATCTAGTGGTGTGGGCCAGGGCGGTTCAGCACCAGTTACTGGTACTATTTATGCTGGTAAGAGGAAGAGACAGATGGACTTATCTCAGGGTTGCAGTACCAGTCATAAGAATGCTTCATGTGGATCGGTCATATTCTACCAGTGTGGTAGAGAGGGGCACAAGAGGCCACAGTGTCCACGAGACCTAGTGGAGTGTCGAGCTTGCGGCAGGATGGGTTATCTGCAGCGCTTTTGGAGGGCGTTTCCACCAATGGCTAGTGAGAGGGGTTCTGAGCAGACTCTGGGTGCGGGAGAAGGACCAGCAGCTTCTTACCAGTCGGGGAATTGGAATACGTCAAGGTGTTTAGTCATGGATGGTGTTCGTGGCCGTGGTATCTAGACACCAAGATCTCAGAGGCAGCAGGGCGAGACAGCTTAGGGTAGCCAGGCTGTGTCGCAGGGCTGCGGCACTGGGTAGTCATATGAAATGCAACAGAACTAGAAGGAGCAGGATCTCTGACCTTCTACAGTCAGAGGTACTATTCTAGTGGCTTCTGTCTTATCTTCAGTGCTTTTAGATACGAGTGCTATGCATAGTTTCATATCTGTACCCGTTTTGGAGAGCCTTGGGCTCGGTGTTTCCCTTTCTTCTGATATCATGACACTAGACACTCCGTTGGGGACTAGAACGGCTGGTGTGCGTCAGTGTAAGGAGTTCCCCCTTGAGGTTGGAGGGTGTCACTTTCTTTGGGACCTCTATGTCTTAGAGATGAAATCTTATGACGTCATTCTCGGTATGGACTGGTTGGTTCCCTTTATATCCTTTGTAGACTGCTATCGTCGCAGGGTGCGTTTCACGTCACCAGAGGGCGGATAGTTTCTATACAAGGGTGAGTGGGATGTTCAGGTGAGTCAAGCTGGACCAGAGCATCGTGGGTGAGGTTGAGTCACAGCCCAGATTGTGAGCTTATATCTAGGTGATCAGGGGACTTTTCAGACGGATTTCCCTCCAGTGGTTGATCGTTTCAAGGATGTCTTCCCGGATGACTTTTTAGGTGTACCTCCGGAGTGAGAGGTCAATTTTCTCTATTGATCTTGTTCCAAGATCAGCACCGGTGTCCATTCCTCCTTATAGGATGGCTACACATGAGTTGCAGGAGCTCAAGAGGCAGTTAGAGGAGCTACAGGCGAAGGGTTTCATCTGACCCAGTACTTCTCCTTGGGGTTCACCGGTCCTTTTTGCGAAGAAGACGGACGGTACCCTCAGACTTTGCATGGATAATCGAAAGCTGAACTAGTTGAAGTTCAAGAATCGATATCCTTTGCCGATGATTGATGATCTTTTTGATCAACTTCGTGGAGCATGAGTGTTCTCGAAGATTGACATGAGGTCAGGATATCATCAGTTGTGCGTAAGACCATCAGATATGTACAAGTACTTGGTTATGCCTTTCGGACTCACGAATGTGCCAGTAGTTTTCATGGATCTGATGAATCGTGTATTCCATCCATATCTTTATTCTTTTGTGGTAGTATTCATGGATGACATATTGGTGTACTCTCACACTCGACACAACCATGTCACCCATCTTGAGATCGTATTGAGTACACTGAGAGAGAATCGGCTATATTCTAAGCTCTCAAAGTGCCACTTTTGGATGGACTATATTCACTTCCTGGGTCATATCATTTCAGAGGCAGGAGTTGTAGTAGACCCAGAGAAGGTGAGAACATTAGTTTCCTAGGAGAATCCTAAGAATTTTTTTGAGATATGGAGTTTCTTGGGGCTGGCTGGTTACTAAAAATGCTTCATACATGACTTCTCCCACTTAGCAGCACCGTTGATGGGTCTGACTAAGAAGGGTGTAAACTTCGTTTGGTCGGAAGCTTGCAATGCATCCTTTCAGGACCTGAAAGGAAGATTGACATTAGCACCGATCCTGATACTCCCAGATCCGGGGAATAGCTATACAGTTTACTATGATGCATTAGGTATTGGGCTGGGAGTAGTGTTGATGCAGGGTGATCGAGTCATTGTGTATGGGTCTCGGCAGTTGAGGCCACATGAGAGGAATTACCTGACGCATGACCTCGAGTTGGCTGTAGTTGTGCATGCGTTGCGCTGTTGGAGGCATTATCTATTGGGAAAGAATTTTGTGGTTTTCACCGACCACAAAATCCTCAAGTATATCTTTACTCAGCGTGACCTGAATCTGAGGCAGAGGAGGTGGGTCGACTACCTACAGTCCTTCGATTTTGAGCTTTCCTATACACCTGGTAATGGTAATGCGGTAGCTGATGCACTGAGCAGGAAGACTCAGATACAGGCAGTGCAGGAGGCCAGTGGTGAGTGGCAGCTTATGTCTTTGTTATTTGAGATGCATCTGGAAGTGCACGACAATCAGGGGAAGACTTATCTTTCCTCGTTATATGTGGCATCTACCCTCCTGGATAGAGTGAGGATGAGAAAGCTATCTGATTCGGAAGGCCTAGTTCTACGGGATTTGGTGGAAAGTGAGGGCCCTCCTCCCGGTTGGGCGATAGGCGATGGTGAGGTTCTGCATTTCCATGGATGAGTATAGGTTCCAGGGGATATACGCGAGGATCTGATGTGAGAGTTTCATGATTCATCTTGGGCAGTTCATCCTGGGGTTACCAAGATGTACTGAGACTTGATACGTCAGTACTGGTGACCGGGTATGAAGAGAGATGTGGCTAGCTTTGTTATGAGATGTTCCACCTGTCAGCAGGTGAAGGTAGAGCACCATAGACCAGCTGGACTGTTACAGCAGTTACCCATTCCAGAGTGGAAATGGGATGATGTCACGATGGATTTTGTGACTAGTTTTCCGAGGTCACCTCAAGGCAATGATGTCATGTGGGTTGTTGTGGACAGACTCACGAAGTAGCTCACTTTTTTCCAATTAAGCAGACCTTCGGTGTTGGTGATCTCGGAAGGCTGTATATCCGAGAGATCGTACGTCTTCATGGGGTCCCCTGTTTTATCATTTCAGATAGGGACTCCCGCTTTACATCTCATTTCTGGCAGAGTTTTCAGAGGGCACCGGGTACACAGGTGCTTCTGAGCACAGCATACCACCCTCAGACAGATGGCCAGTCCGAGTGTACGATACAGGTGCTTGAGTACATGCTGCGTGCATGCATCCTAGACCTTGGGGGCTCTTGGGATAAGAATATACCTTTAGTCGAGTTTGCCTATAGCAATAGTTTTCAGGAAACTATTGAGATGGAACCATACGAGGCTTTATATGGTAGGCCATGTCGTTCACCTTTTTTCTAGTTAGAGGAAGGTGAGGCAGCTTTACTGGGACCACGTCTCGTACAAGAGACTTCTGAGTAGGTCTAGTTGATTCAAAAGTGGATGGCTAACGTGCAATATCGTTAGAAGTCTTACCCTGATCGCCTCAGACGACCTTTGGAGTTCGTGGTCGGGGATCAGGTTTTCTTGCGTGTTTCGCCGAGGCTGGGACACAGGCGGATTAGGAGATAAGGTAAACTTTCACCAAGGTAGGTGGGGCCATTTGAGATTCTAGAGAGAGTCAGGCTGGTTGCCTATTGGTTGCAGTTACCGCAGCAGTACCGAGCCATGCAAGACGTCTTCCACGTATCTCAGTTGCGCCGCTATCATTCAGACCCGTCTCACACCTTTCAACCATAGGAGGTTGAGCTTCAGATGGATGTGTCCTTTGAGGAGCATCTTATTCGTATCATTTATAGGAGCATGAAGGTTCTCCGAGGCCGGTCGGTTCCTCTCGTGCGGGTGCTATGGAAGTATGGCCGAGTGCAGGACGAAACATGGTAGCGGGAGACCGACGTATGTGCTTAGTGGCCAGAGTTGTTCATGGATATATCTTCGCCACCCTTGAGAGGGAAATTAGGGGATGAATTTCTATAAGGGGGTGAGTTTTTAAGAACCCGGTTCTTAGTTTTAAGGTACGGGCTTCTTCTTTTCCCTTTTCCTTAAGTGTTTTTGAGAAAATATGGAAAATGGGGAAAAATCTCAAATTTTAGAACTACACATCGTGTACTTTTCTCCATGTGGGATGGGTACACGGGGCGTGTAGCCAGGTCGGTGACAAAGGGTGTAGAAACCAATTACACGCCGTGTAGTGGTCCTTTACACGCCGTGTAGTCAGTCGGCATGCCAAAATAGTAAGGCCGTGGAGTAGCTGCTAGCTGGGTGACAGTACACCCCATGTACTCAAGGGTATATGTCGTGTACTCATGTCGATGGATGAACAGTGTGGTGGTGCCGCCAGAGGAACAGTTAAATGAAGGAATTACACGTCGTGTACTTTTTTTCGCTTAAAATGGAAAGTAGCCACCCCTGTTCACAGGGAAGGCTTAGAATGGGAAGAAGGAATGGGAGGGGACGGTCGGAGCTTCAGAGATCCGTCGAGCGCACGTCCGGAATCTGTTTCAACCTCGGACGATCTCGTTGGAACTGCGCGGGTAAGCCCTCTCTTCTCCTAGCATGTTACTTACCAATTCTTTCCCTAAAGGGAGTTATTTGAGGTTGAATGAAAGTTTTCATACCTCGTATATATTCTGTTCTTGGGCATTTCTGGGATCGACGATAGTGTATACTACTCGTAGATGTATTAGGTAGGTGGCTTCGTGTTTTTTTTAATGTGTGTGTTTTGTGTGTTTTCGTGCCACGAACCCATGCTGGGGTGTCATGTGGCTGAGGCCACAGCTATTTTAAATACCTAAATTTGAATAGGTGATTTAAATTTGACATTAAAATGCTGGTTGGGATCGTTGCTTGGATCTGGAACCACTCTGGGGGTGTGTTCCACTGTTTAGATGTTTGGCCAGGATACCTGAGGGTATTCATTTAAAGTAGGAATTATAGAATTTCCATGAGAGGAATTTCTTGTTTACTCCTTGTTTACATGATTTTCATGGCTCGGTTACCTGTTTAGCCAGAGGGAGTTGTTGTGATTATCCTATGGGAACTACACTATTTAGCCTGAGGGTAGTAGTTATTTTCATCCTGAGGGCAACTTCTTTTGTGCCTGAGGGAAATAGACTATGTGCCTGAGGGCGCACTACCTACGCCTGAGGGAAAAATCGGTTATGCCTGAGGGAGGATTCTTGTGTTGGATATTGATTACCTGAGGGTGAGATTTTGTTTATCTGAGGATTCTGACTATTTTCTTAGAAATGCACTGTGGTGTTTTCTTATATTAAATGGATTAAATGAATAATTAAATGGAAATTTAACTATTAAGTTAGTTTCTTTTGAGTACTACTTAGTTTATTGCATTTTACTATTGCACACTATTGTTTCATGCTTTCACACAGTTGGGCATGGGCCTTTGGTGGGTGCCTACTGAGATATATTTCTCACACCCTGTTTGGGTCATGCTTTTCAGCCCAAACAGATTACGTTGCTGCAGGTTTGGATAGGGGCAAGAGTTCCTATATAGGTACTTGACTGTTGCTGAGAAGTATGAGGGCATGGGACCGAGCCTAGGCTCGCGATTCCGCTGCCAGTTGTTTTGCTTTTTTTTTTGTTTTACTCTGCATTTTTTTGTACTGTATTTATGTATAACATGTTCTGGTTGTTTTCCTAGAACCTGAGACATGTTGCATCATTATGTATATATAGTTAGTTGTATCTACAGCAGTTGTATATTTCAGTTGTGCATGGTTTATTTCTTCAGCTGTCATTGTATGTTTATTTAGTATTTTCGGTGTGTTACACATTTACAAATGAGGGCATAGTTTCCCCACTATCAGACCTGGGCCCTCGCTGCTAGTCGGCAGCCTCTGGAATTTGGGGAAATGCGCTTGAGGTCACGTGGAGAACCGGGTTCGGGGCACCCATTGCATGGAACCCGACTCGGGACATTACAGTGGTAAATCTATATAAGTTGTACAAAGTAAAAAAGAACATTCCTTTTGCACAGTAAAAGGGTAGAAAGGTTGCTTGTTCAAAAAGTGATAATAACATTTCTTTGGAAACATTTTTAAAATACAAAAAGGGAAAAATTATTCAATAAAACTTTTAGGAAAATCTATAAACTTTTTTGAAAATATTTTAATAAAACATGGTTTTTAAAAGAAAATAGGTTCTCCGGCTAAAGAGAAAAATGAAGTTATGATTTCTTAAAAACAAACTCTAAAACATTTTGAATACCAAAGAGTGGTAAAATTTTATTATTACTACAAAAAGAACATTAATAAATAGATGAGAATAAAATTAAACTGTTTATTAAAAATTGATCAAATAATTTCCTCTGATGTAAATTCAAGTGTAAAAAATCCTGAACAAACTGTGATTATGAATTAAACCCTTGAAAAGATGATAACATTGATGTGAGAGTTAATCAATGAATAAATTATGTTTTTCAAATGTAAATCCAAATAAATCAAGTGTTAATAAAAAATATATAATAAAATGTGATTAAACATATAATATTAGGATATTAATAATGAGGAAGTAATATAACCCAATGAAAAGGAATCAGGTAATAAAATTATTTACCACTTTGAAACTTTAAAATAAAATCCCTTTAGAAGACATAATTTAAATTGAAACTAAAAATACCATGAAGATAAAACAATCCATGATATAATATATCAAAATGGGTGGTATATACACCACATAAAATAAATAAGTGTTGAAAATGACATTTATCTCACATATGTAAAAAGAGAGATGAAAATCCCTTACCTTGAGTTTCCATTTTGGGTGAACATCCTTTATCCTATGGTATAAAGGTTTTAAAAACATCACTACCTTATACCAGAACCATAACTATATTTATAATATCATATTTTAACTTTATATTATATCTTATTACTCATTTGTTATTAATCTTTCATTATTTTCACTATTTTTTGTGTTAATTCCCTAGTTTGTCAAGTATGTTTTAACTTGTTACAAGTTGTTATTATTAATTAGATCATGGTTTTATCATCTCCATAATTTAAAACATGATGTAAATATAATATATATTCATTATATATTTATATATATAATAATCTATAAAGTTTTGATAGTGGAAATGTAATTAACTATTCATGGAGATGGTAGGTTGTACATATGCAGGAACTGTACATTCATTTCCTTCTCGTATTTTAAAAGAATTAAAAGTATATGATGTATATGAATATGTATATTATAATTACAATATCATATTTATGGAAAATATTTTATATATTTTTATTAAATCCATTATTTATACATTCCATGCATAGGGTGAACAAATCGCATTTCTTTGAAGAGGCGGTAGTCCACACTTACACAAATGATGTTATCATATTTACAAAAGATGGAAATAATAAAGGTATTGTCTATATATATAAAATAAAAAACCATAAAAAATATAAATATCATATATATCATATATACAAATTTTTTCTATCATAATTCCAAACCATGATAGGTGGTAAAGAAAAAATGAACAATCAATGTTCCATGAGGTGGTAGTTCTTCGTACACAAAAATGATAGGTTTGTTATCCATTAGATAGATGTGTGTGTAATTATAGGTCGAAAACATAACATAACAAAATATAAGTATATTTAATATACTTATTATATTATTTAATAAGGTAATAAGGAAAATTGAAAGAGTGGAGAGATAAATAAAACTAAAGAGTTTAAAGAAGGATGTTACCTCTTATTTGGGTAACTACTTTTGGTTGCACCAAAGGGATTCCTTGGATGGATTTATGCCCTGGTTGAGGATTCTATGATGACGGTAGGTATTTTGAGTATCTATTTGGGCATATATTGGTTGATAAAAAGTGTCTTCAGAGGTGTGAGGAAGTGAGAGGGTTGAGTGCCTTTTTATAGTGCAAAAGGAGGGGCATTCTCGTAAATTTTTGAAAAGAGAATTCCACCCATTTTTTTCTATGAAATGTGGCTCCAATAATAATAAAAAGTCATAAAAATGGGTAATGGGGCCATAATATGTCTATAAAATGGATTTTTGACAATTTTTATGTCATTTTGACTCATGAGTTTAAGGTTTAATCCCTTGTTAAGCTAATTTTCCTCTCAATTACTCTAATTAATTTTAATCATTTTCACTAATATTTTTTGTCAAACACAAAGTTATAATTATTATAAATTATATATTATTATTATTCCAAATATGGAATCCATTTTTTAAAATTCAAATCACATAATTTTTAGAAATTAATTTTAATTTAATCCCACAGATGGGAAGACAATGTAGGTTTTTAAAGTAAAAAAATGTTAAAAATTTGGTTATGTTTTTATATCCAATTTCAATGTGAAATTGATTCCAATAAACTAAATTAGATTAATTAATACAACATTAATATAATTAAACTTTAAAATAGTTTAATAAATAATTTATCATTATAAATTAATTAAACAAAAGTAGTTTTGAATTAAAATTCGGTATTTTTCACTATTTTTCAAAAAAATGAATCTTTACAGAAAAATACCAAATATTTACTCTAAGTTAATTTTTATGTTCTTATTTAAAATATTAAGTTTATTTTAACATATAAAATTAATAAAAGTGCAAAAAATGGATTTAAAATGGGTTCTCTATTAAAAAACACTAAAACTACCTTTATAAAAATATATGTTTTATGCATAAAATTGGGTTTGTTATTATATCATGACTATAAAATATATTCAATGAATATTGAAAATATTTGATTTAATATAATATATATATATGTTTATATTACAATAATATAACTGTCACGACCCGCCCTCGGGGTCCGTGCCGTGACTACCCCAAGCCCGCCTTCCATAGGCCAGGGGCTGGCGACTAGCACCAAGGCGTAAAATCCCGATAACTGGGAAGGCATTGCCTTTATAAAAGAAACAAACACCACAGAGTACAAGCGGAAGTAAAACACTAAGTACAAAAAGAAGAGCTGAAAAGTAAAAAGGGGCCGGAAATACAAGCCCAACTGTAAAGTACAACTCGAAAGGGAAAACAGCGACTGAAAAGTAAAGCTGCTACGCTGAGATGTCCACCGGAAATCCCACCTGAAGGGTGGGTACAGATAGCTCCTCTGCTCCTCGGGTCCCGCCGTCCGCTCCGAGTATGTCCCGCCCAGTGGTCCACCTCCGGGTACCGCCTCGTCGTATAGTCCACTTCCAGGTACCGTCCAGTCCTCGAACACTCGGCCTCTGCCAGCACTGTCCGTCGTCTGCAACCAACACAACGAGGTGCGGGCATAGCCCGTGCAGGGGTGAGTATAACGATACTCAGTAGGGACCCCGAGACCCTCAAGGTCTCACTAAAACCAACAAGGATAAACACAAGAAGATCTCAACAGATAAACTCTACTTAGGTATATGCCCATACATATACCTAAGTTATCAAGTAACCCATCTCAATCATGAGGAAACACAAGGATTGTGAAAACGACGGATAACCAATACCCGGGTATATGCCCATACATATACCAAAGTTAGCAAGTGACCCATCTCAATCATGAAGTAAACACAAGGTCAAAAGTCTCAGCTCAAACCAGGATTTTCATTATCGAAACTGTAACTGCTGAAGAGCTCCGTCTCTGGAGTGTGCAGTGGTCCTGTCACGACTCCGAGGTACTGCTCACTAACCTAAGACTGCTGAGGTACTCCTCCTGTCGAGTACTGCGGGTTTGCGGCCAACTACCTGGCGCTCCGTCCGCTGAGGGTCTGTCGCCAAATACCGGGCGCTCGCCCAAATAGCCTACTGAGGTACTCCTCCTGTCGAGTACCGCGGGTTTGCTGCCAACTAACAGGCGCTCCGTCCGCCGTGGGTCTGCTACCAACTACTGGGCGCTCCGTCCACTGGGCTAGTCGACTCACTCCAAGTCGAGTCGGTCAAGCAGTCGTCAGGTCTCAGCCGGCTACACGGTCTCCGTACTCTGCACGCTCGTCTCCGGGAGGGTCCGCTCCACGAGCTACTGGTCGATACTCCAAGTATCACAAAGTCCCACGAAGAAGTGTCTCAAAGGTCCGTCTCGTCACAGGGGTCTCAACGCAACAGACGGCGCGTCGATCGGACGCCCGGTCTGTGAGTTATTAGCCTTTTCGTCCCAGGGGCCCGGTTGGTTTCGAGTGCGAACCAATCCCGGCCGTAACTCAACTGTACCCCGAACTCCCATAGGGTATACTCATAGGGACCGTTACTAAACGTAAACACCAACGCCGCTGACGGTTCGTCAAACGGACGTCCTGTCTGAAAGATAACAGCTTTCCCGTTCCAGGGGCCCGGTTGGATTTCGGGTACAATCCAACCCGGCCATACTCCGACTGAATCCAAAACTCGGGCGGAGTATGTCAAAAGTTCCGTCTCATCAAGAGGAAGTCAACGAAACAGACGGCGCGTCAATCGGACGCCCGGTCTGTGAGTTATTGGCTTTTTCGTCTCCGGGGCCCGGTTGGTTTTTTAAGGCAAAACCAACCCGACCGTACTCCACCTGCGTCCAAACCTCGGGCGGAGTATGCCAAAAGATCCGTTTCACTAAAAGGAACACAACGCGACTGACGGCGCGTCAATCGGACGTTCGTGGCTCAAGATATGAGCGTTTCCGCTCCGAAGGCCCGGTTGGTTTCGTGAACGAACCAACCTGGCCGAACTCAAAGTAATCCGAAACCTTGAGTGCGATATACCGAAAAGACCGTCTCGATCCAAGGATCGTGTTGCCGCTGACGGTTCGTCATTCGGAGGTCCGAGGCTCAAGTTATGAGCCAAAAACCAATTCTGGTTCAAAACGGGGGGGTCCGGGTCCGGGCCGACCCGGCCCGACCCCCCCCCCCCCCCCCGGGGCGGCGCGGCGGCGGTGGCGCGGCGGTGCGGCGGCGGCGGGCCGCGGGGGCGGCGGCGGCGGCGGGCCGCGGTGGCGGCGGCGGCGGCGGGCCGCGGTGGCGGCGGCGGCGGCGAGCCGCGGTGGCGGCAGCGGCGGGCCGCGATGGCGGCGGCGGGGGCCGCGATGGCGGCGGCGGGCCGCGGCGCACGCGGGGGGGGGGGGGGGGGGGGGGGGCTAAGCCCCCGCTCTTTTGACAAGGCGGCACGGCCTTGAGCCGTGCCTTTGCAACAAACGGCCCCCCACGTGGGGGCCGGTTTAATTCAAAGGAACCGGGGGGCTGTTGCCCCCCTTTCATGGAACCGCCCCCCTCATTAAGAGGGGGGTTTTTCTGAACGGTCCGGGGGATTTATTCCCCCGGTTTTCAGTCATCCGGCCGGCCAGCTGGCCGGCCGGTTTTTACCAACGGGACCGGACATTCCGGTCCCGCCTTTGACTTCCGACGCCGGCGGCCCGGCCGCCGGCCTTCTCTTCCGCCGCGGCCCGGAACCGGCTGCGGTCTTCTCGTCCCGCCGCGGCCCGGAACCGGCCGCGGTCTTCTCGTCCCGCCGTGGCCCGGAACCGGCCGCGGCGTTCGTCATCCGGGGTGGTGCGACGGCACCGCGCCCCTTCGCCGTACTTTGATAATCATTCAACGCGGCGCGACGGCGTCGTGTTCTTGTTATTTCTTTCAAGGTGCGCGCGACGGCGTTGCGTAAAAAAATAAACGAACAATCATCCGCGTGGTGCGACGGCACCACGCCACTTGCTTCCATCCGCAAAAAAAAATAATCAAGAACGATGGAGGGGGGGTTCGGCCGTGTTCGTGCGGTCCGGCCCCCCTCACGTTACAAATAAACGCAACTTAAAATAAATCAAGTCACACGTTAGTCTTGATAGAATCACGATCAAGAATAAAAAAAAGGAAACCAAAAGAAAACGACAACCCCTACCTCGGGTTTAAGATTCGAAGAATCGTCTATGTCCCGCGGAAGACGGCGTCACGGAGGTCGGGCGTCGCGGTCGTCGTTCGTCAAATCCGTTGACGAAGTGTTATCGTTCTTCGTTGAGGATGATGACGTTCTTCGCCGGAGAAGATGAAGAGGAGCTCTCAAAAAGACAAAACAAAGAACTCAAAATAAAATAAGACTACCTCTTATTTTATTAACACAACACAAAATAATTTCAAAGTTTGAAATTCAAAAAGACTTAACTCCCACAATTAATTATGAGTAACTTAAGCCAATTAATTAGGGGTTAAGTATGTTGAGAGAATTTGAAAGGTTAGGGGTTCGTGTGGGCCCCACCACACTTAATCCTCCCAAGGGAGGTTAAGTGGGTGTGGGTCCCACTTCCAACCACCTTTGATAGGTTTTAACTTGTTGTAATAAAATTGTTCTTCACAATTTTATTTACTCAAACTAAAAACCCCAAAACGTAACTTTCAACCCACAACAAACGCAACTCCCGAAAAGGTCTCTTTAAGCGAATATCGGCGCTGCGAGTTCATCGGTGCCCTCGGATTTCAATTCCGAGCACCGGATCAAAAGTTAGGAATTCCCGCTCGTTCGTTCACTGAACGTACCCGAGCCAAACTTCGGAAATTAATTCCGGGCACTCCGGACCTCGGAATCAGGTGCCGTCTGAAACCGCGCTCTTGTAAAATTCTAAAGAAAATTAAGAAAAAAATTCCCTTGAATTTTACGGGTCTTTACATTACTCCCACCTCAGGACTTTACGTCCCCGTAAAGCTACAACAAAAACTAGGGAAACAAAAGAGGGTACTGAGCACGCATCTGAGCCTCCCGCTCCCATGTGCTCTCCTGGAGATTCCCCGTGCCGCCATCTGTTGCGCACAAGAGGAATCGATCGCCCATGTAGGACCCGCTCATGTCGGTCCTCTATCTCCACCGGGACCTCTGTAAAAGTCACCCCTTCGTCAACGTCAAGCTCCCCATGGTCAAGGATGTGCGTCGGGTCGTGCACGTATCTCCTCAGCTGAGATACGTGGAAGACGTCGTGCACCCGGTGCAACTGAGGTGGTAGAGCCAGGCGATAAGCCACCTCACCAACCCTGCTGAGGACCTGGAAGGGTCCGATGAAGCGCGGAGATAACTTGTCGCCTCGGCCAAAACTCCGAATACCACGTCGAGGTGAGACCCGCAAGAAGACGTGGTCACCATCCTCGAACACTAGTGGCCTCCGCCTCCTGTCAGCGTATGACTTCTGCCGGCTCTGTGTTGTCCTCATCCGCTCCTGGATGACATGTACCTCCTCTGACGTGGCCCGGACCATCTCTGGTCCCACAAGAGCTGCGAGATTTCTTCTTTGCCGATAAGAGAAACCTGGTCTCATCCCCTGGATGAACCACATTCTTGGCCTAAAACAGTCAATCCTAACATGGATGATACTAATCCATACCAAGGATGACGTCGTAAGGCCTCGACGCTACTACTAAGAGATCCAACCGTTACTCTCGCCTCCAAGGGTTGAGTCACACTGTCGGCATCAGTGTGTGGTAACTGGGTCTCCTCCAGTAGATGTCTCACAAGTGAGGGTCAAGTCAACAGTCAACTGGAACCTCTTAGTAACATCACAAAAGAGGACAGGAAAGAAAACATCACAAAGGTATGCGTCTTTTATTATTGCAGCTCATAATACAAGACGCTACACAAAAGCAACATCAACATGGAACTAGAAGTACAAAAGACGTATCCACTAGTTCCTCCCCTGTCCACCTGCTCCCAGAGCTCCAGCATTTGTCGCTGCCTCAACCTCGGTGGCTCCCTCCAAGCCTGCGGATCGAGGAGTTGGACAGTCACGTGCCAGGTGACCCTTTCCGCCACAGGAGTAACATTGTCCGTTTCTGGCACGCCTGGCTCTGACCCCACCTCGGGTGCCCCGCACCACCGGTCCTAAAACCCGAGATGGCCCAACTGCTGGTCTGGTCCTCCTGGACCTCTGCATCATCTGTCTACTGCCCACAGATGACTCGGCTTCTGATCGAAAAACACGCGGTAAAGGCAGAATCTCCTGTACACGCTCGGGGTGTAGAGATACTGGCACAAACTCCACCCTGAAGAAGGTCTCGAAGTCTTCCCATGCGAAGTTCATCTCATCGCAAAACTGAAACAAGTGGCTCCACCACCTACCTGCTGCTGCGTGTAGTAGGCTCGCAGCGAGGATCACCATGAGGTCTGCTGGTGTCCTCACTAGCCTAAACACTCGTACCACTGCCTCCAGCCAGTCCTCTGCAGCCTGGGGATCCGTCTCCCCGTGAAACCTGGGCGGTCGCTGGCGCTGAAACTCATGCAGTGCGCTGAGGCGACGTGCATCGTCAGCGGCTGCTGCTGGAAGCATCGGGGGTTCGGCGGGTAGAGCCACCACCGGTGCCACTGCTGACAAAGGGCCCTGCACCGAGGCCTCGTCGCTCGGTGGGCTGTCGTCACGTTCGATTCTCGGAACCCTAGTTGGCTGCCGTCGTGGGGCCATCCTGAAAGAAACAACGTAACACGATCAAACGATTATACCTGGTGAGCTGACCTGGTTTGAGCTGTTTTAAGGGGAAAAACCTTTGAAAACAAACACGCAATCAGTGTTTTCGTGCACAAAGTCGGAAATCAGTTGTCAGGGTCCTGGTGTATGGATACGTCGGCCGCCTGCACCAACACTGGACTCCCTAAACTGAAAACCACACTCGGTACTCTCAACACTATTGCTTCACAGAAAGAAACATCAGAGTTATAAGTTCTGCGGTAGAACCGAACTCCTTTGATACCAAGTTGTCACGACCCGCCCTCGGGGTCCGTGCCGTGACTACCCCAAGCCCGCCTTCCATAGGCCAGGGGCTGGCGACTAGCACCAAGGCGTAAAATCCCGATAACTGGGAAGGCATTGCCTTTATAAAAGAAACAAACACCACAGAGTACAAGCGGAAGTAAAACACTAAGTACAAAAATAAGAGCTGAAAAGTAAAAAGGGGCCGGAAATACAAGCCCAACTGTAAAGTACAACTCGAAAGGGAAAACAGCGACTGAAAAGTAAAGCTGCTACGCTGAGATGTCCACTGGAAATCCCACCTGAAGGGTGGGTACAGATAGCTCCTCTGCTCCTCGGGTCCCGCCGTCCGCTCCGAGTATGTCCCGCCCAGTGGTCCACCTCCGGGTACCGCCTCGTCGTATAGTCCACTTCCAGGTACCGTCCAGTCCTCGAACACTCGGCCTCTGCCAGCACTGTCCGTCGTCTGCAACCAACACAACGAGGTGCGGGCATAGCCCGTGCAGGGGTGAGTATAACGATACTCAGTAGGGACCCCGAGACCCTCAAGGTCTCACTAAAACCAACAAGGATAAACACAAGAAGATCTCAACAGATAAACTCTACTTAGGTATATGCCCATACATATACCTAAGTTATCAAGTAACCCATCTCAATCATGAGGAAACACAAGGATTGTGAAAACGACGGATAACCAATACCCGGGTATATGCCCATACATATACCAAAGTTAGCAAGTGACCCATCTCAATCATGAAGTAAACACAAGGTCAAAAGTCTCAGCTCAAACCAGGATTTTCATTATCGAAACCGTAACTGCTGAAGAGCTCCGTCTCTGGAGTGTGCAGTGGTCCTGTCACGACTCCGAGGTACTGCTCACTAACCTAAGACTGCTGAGGTACTCCTCCTGTCGAGTACTGCGGGTTTGCGGCCAACTACCTGGCGCTCCGTCCGCTGAGGGTCTGTCGCCAAATACCGGGCGCTCGCCCAAATAGCCTACTGAGGTACTCCTCCTGTCGAGTACCGCGGGTTTGCTGCCAACTAACAGGCGCTCCGTCCGCCGTGGGTCTGCTACCAACTACTGGGCGCTCCGTCCACTGGGCTAGTCGACTCACTCCAAGTCGAGTCGGTCAAGCAGTCGTCAGGTCTCAGCCGGCTACACGGTCTCCGTACTCTGCACGCTCGTCTCCGGGAGGGTCCGCTCCATGAGCTACTGGTCGATACTCCAAGTATCACAAAGTCCCACGAAGAAGTGTCTCAAAGGTCCGTCTCGTCACAGGGGTCTCAACGCAACAGACGGCGCGTCGATCGGACGCCCGGTCTGTGAGTTATTAGCCTTTTCGTCCCAGGGGCCCGGTTGGTTTCGAGTGCGAACCAATCCCGGCCGTAACTCAACTGTACCCCGAACTCCCATAGGGTATACTCATAGGGACCGTTACTAAACGTAAACACCAACGCCGCTGACGGTTCGTCAAACGGACGTCCTGTCTGAAAGATAACAGCTTTCCCGTTCCAGGGGCCCGGTTGGATTTCGGGTACAATCCAACCCGGCCATACTCCGACTGTATCCAAAACTCGGGCGGAGTATGTCAAAAGTTCCGTCTCATCAAGAGGAAGTCAACGAAACAGACGGCGCGTCAATCGGACGCCCGGTCTGTGAGTTATTGGCTTTTTCGTCTCCGGGGCCCGGTTGGTTTTTTAAGGCAAAACCAACCCGACCGTACTCCACCTGCGTCCAAACCTCGGGCGGAGTATGCCAAAAGATCCGTTTCACTAAAAGGAACACAACGCGACTGACGGCGCGTCAATCGGACGTTCGTGGCTCAAGATATGAGCGTTTCCGCTCCGAAGGCCCGGTTGGTTTCGTGAACGAACCAACCCGGCCGAACTCAAAGTAATCCGAAACCTTGAGTGCGATATACCGAAAAGACCGTCTCGATCCAAGGATCGTGTTGCCGCTGACGGTTCGTCATTCGGAGGTCCGAGGCTCAAGTTATGAGCCAAAAACCAATTCTGGTTCGAAACGGGGGGGTCCGGGTCCGGGCCGACCCGGCCCGACCCCCCCCCCCCCCCCCGGGGCGGCGCGGCGGCGGCGGCGGCGGGCCGCGGTGGCGGCGGCGGGCCGCGGCGCACGCGGGGGGGCTAAGCCCCCGCTCTTTTGACAAGGCGGCACGGCCTTGAGCCGTGCCTTTGCAACAAACGGCCCCCCACGTGGGGGCCGGTTTAATTCAAAGGAACCGGGGGGCTGCTGCCCCCCTTTCATGGAACCGCCCCCCTCATTAAGAGGGGGGTTTTGCTGAACGGTCCGGGGGATTTATTCCCCCGGTTTTCAGTCATCCGGCCGGCCAGCTGGCCGGCCAGTTTTTACCAACGGGACCGGACATTCCGGTCCCGCCTTTGACTTCCGACGCCGGCGGCCCGGCCGGCGGCCTTCTCTTCCGCCGCGGCCCGGAACCGGCCGCGGTCTTCTCGTCCCGCCGCGGCCCGGAACCGGCCGCGGTCTTCTCGTCCCGCCGCGGCCCGGAACCGGCCGCGGCGTTCGTCATCCGGCGTGGTGCGACGGCACCGCGCCCCTTCGCCGTACTTTGATAATCATTCAACGCGGCGCGACGGCGTCGTGTTCTTGTTATTTCTTCCAAGGTGCGCGCGACGGCGTTGCGTAAAAAAATAAACGAACAATCATCCGCGTGGTGCGACGGCCCCATGCCACTTGCTTCCATCCGCAAAAATAATAATAATCAAGAACGATGGAGGGGGGGTTCGGCCTTGTTCGTGCGGTCCGGCCCCCCTCACGTTACAAATAAACGCAACTTAAAATAAATCAAGTCACACGTTAGTCTTGATAGAATCACGGTCAAGAATAAAAAAAAGGAAACCAAAAGAAAACGACAACCCCTACCTCGGGTTTAAGATTCGAAGAATCGTCTACGTCCTGCGGAAGACGGCGTCGCGGAGGTCGGGCGTCGCGGTCGTCGTTCGTCAAATCCGTTGACGAAGTGTTATCGTTCTTCATTGAGGATGATGACGTTCTTCGCCGGAGAAGATGAAGAGGAGCTCTCAAAAAGACAAAACAAAGAACTCAAAATAAAATAAGACTACCTCTTATTTTATTAACACAACACAAAAGAATTTCAAAGTTTGAAATTCAAAAAGACTTAACTCCCACAATTAATTATGAGTAACTTAAGCCAATTAATTAGGGGTTAAGTATGTTGAGAGAATTTGAAAGGTTAGGGGTTCGTGTGGGCCCCACCACACTTAATCCTCCCAAGGGAGGTTAAGTGGGTGTGGGTCCCACTTCCAACCACCTTTGATAGGTTTTAACTTGTTGTAATAAAATTGTTCTTCACAATTTTATTTAACTCAAACTAAAAACCCCAAAACGTAACTTTCAACCCGCAACAAACGCAACTCCCGAAAAGGTCTCTTTAAGCGAATATCGGTGCTGCGAGTTCATCGGTGCCCTCAGATTTCAATTCCGAGCACCGGATCAAAAGTTAGGAATTCCCGCTCGTTCGTTCACTGAACGTACCCGAGCCAAACTTCGGAAATTAATTCCGGGCACTCCGGACCTCGGAATCAGGTGCCGTCTGAAACCGCGCTCTTGTAAAATTCTAAAGAAAATTAAGAAAAAATTTCCCTTGAATTTTACGGGTCTTTACAATAACTCACTAATTTCAATTATTTAATTTATTAGGGTAAAAGGGATTTCTAGGTATAAAAAAAGTTTTATTTAAAATCATTCCCTTTATATTCAATTTGTTCTTATATTCATTTCTAATTAATTTTTAACCTAATAATATATTTTATATTTTAATAAAATATATATTTTCATAAGCTAGTTAATAAAATTCATAACTGGTAATTTAACGGGTTGGTTATATCTTATTTTATTAAATAATATTTTTTTATTAATATATTATTGTAACATCCCAACATGAAGGCCACTAAAATAGTGCCTCGTTCTGGGTCACCACATGACCTCAAGTGTGCTTACCCATATTCTATATGTTTCCAACTAGAATTTAGGGTCTAAAAGAACATGTGGGGAGACTATGCCCTCTTAACCATAGATTCCATAACAGATAGAAATTAGAAATAAATGAAATAATAAACAATAACCAAAAATCATGCATTCCCATCCATTCACCAAAACGTGGTACAGTCCACAAACAAAACAAAAAATATTTCATTTCATGCTAACAATGCCAGAAAGTAAAGAAAATCCCAAAATGACATCTAATGGTTGCATTCCCTAAATAGGTCATGACTCCAAGTATGGATCCTCATCCATGCACATCAAAATCCCAAATCAACTCCCAAGCATAGGACCCTTTCCCTTATCCTAACCTATAACCATGAAGTCTGCTCAGGTGCCCAAAGGCAGCCCAAGATGGGTGAGAGTATAACTCAGTAGGACACCACCAATTTTGTCTAAAAAAATATCCAGTCTTTAAAAAGTGCATGAAAGTAAAAAAATGACAAGATAAACAAAACATAACTCAGGTTCCATTAATTAAAAATATTAATTTTAGTTACATCATATTTTGTTTCATGGGTTAGTCATTTCTATAATTTACACAGCAGCCTAATATAGACAATTATCATGAATATGGGTATAAGTCGGGTTCTCTATCACACTAGGGATAAACATTTCATAAATAATCATAACACAATTACCTTGGAGCCTCAGTCTAGGTAGTATCATCTAATGAAACTATTAGGGTCATAGAGCATCAGTCTGACTCTCTAACCCCTGTATTCTAGGGTGGGGTTTAGAACCTCGGTCCAACTCGACCTTGGGAGGAGCCTAAGTCATTTTATCCCACAACACCAAGCCATGTGAACATGCTTACATATCCATTTAAAATATATACCATATCAAAAATCATACACAAAACAATGTTCATACCATTTACATCCCATAATTATTCAACATGAGAATTTACATTAATCCTTCACCCATTATCATTTTTAACAATTACATTACCTATCTCATTTAACCCATTTCCCTTTCTCATGCCTTAACCCATGAATCATATTCAAAAATTTCCATACATTATCTCATATCCATCAATTACCATTCATTATCCCACTTAACCCATTTATGAATTCACATTCATTCACCCACTTGACATGCTCATCATTTCACATGAATTAACTCAATTATTAATTTTAAGTACAATTCATAAGTCACATACCACATTAACTTTATTACACACAACCCACTTCACATTATGAAAAAAAATTCCCTTATTCCATTATCAAGATTTAAACATAACTATCAATATTCAATTATTAACTCGACTAAAAAATTAGCATGTTCCTCAAGAGATATACTTTATCACAAATCATATTTGTGATTGACCTCACAATTTCCCATGTTAGGGAATTCCAACACACCCCATGGGTGGCGCCAAATCGGTTTAATCAACCTCAACGCATCCCACAGGGATCATGAGGCGTTTAATTCATCATTTGGCCACCTATTTTACCAAATATTACTAAAGGAATCAAATTCACATCAATAGGGAAGCAATATCACAACCAAACTTGAACAAATTGATAATAAAACTATGGGATATAACTTGTAGACCACATACCTAGAATCCAAAGATGAATGCACACTCAAACATAGCATTAGATCCAAATTCAATCACCCCTTGAATACCAAACCTATGATCCTATAAAAAATATGGGTTGTATGGATTTAGAATAAGAATAACAAAATAAAAATCCCTAATTCAGAAAAGTGAAGAAAGAGGAGCATTATACTTGCCCAAAACTTCAATCTTCAACTAAAAGCACTCGAAACAGCCTAGAATCGAAGGACAAAGACCCTTGGGAAGACTTTGGAGATTTGATTCATCACTAGGGTTGGAGGATGAAGAAATGGGGTAAAAATAGGGAGAGAAACATTAACTCCTATGGGGGAAATGGTAATTTCTAAATTTTTAATGGGGTAATGGTTTGTCCAAATGGTTTTCTAAATGGTGGGAAAACCATGCACCTACCTCTGTCTAAGAGGGGTTAAGTCACATTGTTACCTAGGGTGGCCGACATGGTTTGAAAAACTGTGAAAAAACTATGTGGAATGCCTCTATCTAAGGTGGAATGGTTTGTCTCTAGCCCTTTCATGGTTTAACAAATTGTGCATCTCTCCTCTTGGCTATTATGGTTTGGGTGCACAGTTTCCTCTAACTATGCGTTAACCATCAAACATGCATTGGATGTCCATTTCCCCTTTTATTTCATGCCCTGAACCCCTGAAACACCCCCAATCTTCCTGATGCATCTGATAAACATTTAATTATAAAAATTTAATGGATATGAAAAAAATTAAATAAGAACACACATCCATGAAATATGGGATATTATAAACTCCACACCTAATAATGGATGATCCTCAAGCCTCACTTTCAAGCATCATTGAGATTCCAAATTAAAGATATTTCAACACTTGGCCCACATATTTGACTCTCTATTCCATTTTTCTTTCTGAAAATTACCATACTACCACAAAACTCAAACCAAAGGGACAATATTTCCCTTCAAGACTTTTTTACTAAAATCCCCAACACAAATTGGATTCTCTTTAAAGGACGCATTAGCCTCAATCTCAAAATCCTCAACATCAATACCATGATATGTGTCAGGGTGATACTACTGATGCTAAGCACATGGAAAACCTCATTTATACCACTATACCACTGTGGAAGAGCCAATCTGTATGCCACCTGTTCGATCATCCCCCAAATCCCAAATGGCCCAACGTACCTGGGCACCAACATACCCTATTTTCTAATTTGATGGTGACCCAACCTTCGCGACACTCAAAGAATCACACAATTACCCACCAAAAAATCAAGAGGTATATAATGCCGATTTGCAAACAAATTTTGTCTACTCTGAGATTTTTTCATACCTTTCTAAATAAACTAAAAAATTTCAAATGTCTCTTATATGAGACTTAGTCCCAACAGTTCTGATTCCGCAACTTCAATCTAACATAATAAATATCTACATGGTTTTCCATACAGTACATCAAATGGTGTACTCTAAATCATAGCCTAGTAACTATTTTGTATTAACACTCAAAAAGATCTATATTTTTTACCCTGATCCACCAAAATCTAAAACGCATTCCCTCAACATTTCCTTTAGCACCTGAATAGTATACTCCCACTACCCATCGATTTGCAGGTGGAAAGTTGTACTCCAAAACACATGGGTACCATGAACCTTCTATAATCCCTTCTAGAAATGCAATGTGAAATGTGGATCATGATCCAAAACTATGGTCTATGGATCCCCATGAAACTACACTACCTCTCGAACATACAACTCACCCAACTAATCTATGGTGAAAGTATCTCGAATTGGAAAGAAATAAGACACTTTGGTCAATTGATCCACTACTAACCAGAATGCATCATTCTTCTGAGGCGTCCCTAGAAGACCGACAGTGAAATCCATCATCATGTCATCCAATTTCTATTCTATAATGGGTTATGGCTACAAAATACCACCTGGATATTTATTCCCATCCTTCACCTGCTAGAAGGTAAGGCATCGCACCATGAAACCTGCAACACCTTTCTTCATCCATGTCCACCAATACTGCCTACAAAATTACGATAAATTTTAGTCAATCCAGGATATACTTTCCACCTAGATGCATGAAACTCACACATCAACTCTTCTTGTATACACATTGGCACAACAACACATAACCATGAACAATGACATCATTCCCCACTCAGAACTGGATTCCTGAACTGCCTGGGTTTGAATCTTTGGACTCAAAGTATCCACTACACTATTTACTTTTCCGAACATGTAAACCAACTCAAAAAATAAACACTACATGTACTCAACCCATCTTCCCTACAAAAAATTCAAATCACACTAGGAGAAAATTTAATTAAGGATCTTATAATTGGTATACACCACAAAACATTCTCCCAAAAAGTAGTTCCGCGAACACTTTGAGTAATAAGACACTATGGTCAACTCAAGATCATGAGTAGGGTAATTCCATTCATGAGGCCTTGACTTCCATGAGCCATATGCAACAACCTGATCATCCTACATCAACACTACCCTAATAACAACACCATGAGCATTATAAAACAAATTATACCACTTACCTAGTTCGGTTAAGATCAAAATCGGTGTGGTAGTTAACTACTTCTTAAACTCTTGGAAAGCATTATCAAATGTTGTAGACCACTTAAAATTAACACCCTTCTTAGTTAAACCTGAAATTGGTGCTGATAAATTGGATAAATTTTCTATGAACCTTCGGTAATAACCTAAAAATCCCAAAAAACTTCAAATATCAAAAAACATTATAGGGTTTTTCTTAAGACACAATTACATGAACTTTCTCTGGGTCTACTGACACACCTTCCTTGGAGATGATGTGCCCTAAGAAATTTACCTTATAAATCCAGAAATGACATTTGGATATCTTGGTTTATAGACTATAATCTCATAGTGTACTTAGGATGATGTCAAGATGTTTGGAATTATCTTCACGAGTCTTAGTGTGCACCAAGATTTCATCAAAAAAGAAACTACAAACTGATCTAGGTAAGGGTGGATGATTCAGTTCATTATGGAAATAAAAAATGACAACACATTGGTTAATCCAAACACCACTAAAAGAAACTCATACAACCTTCACCTACTTCTAAAGGCAGTTCACAATACATTAGAAGGTCTCACCCACAGCTGATGATGCCCTGATCTCAAATCAATTTTTGAGAACACTGAATCACCACTCAGTTAGTCAAATAGATCATTGATCTAAGGAAGAGGGTATATATTCTTCATTGTCATATGATTAATCTTCCTATAATCAATACATAACTACAACAATCTATCAGCCTTCTGGGAAAATAGCAGTAGAGATCTACAAGTTGATGTTCTAGAATGAATAAAACCTTTATTCTCTAATTCCTCCAACTAATTTTTCAACTCTGGGATTTTTTTCAGTGCAATTCTATAAGGAGAAATAAAAATTGGTTCTACTCTTGGAAGTAAATCTTTTGTGAATTCAACATCCCTCTCAGGTGGCAGTCCAGACAAGTCCTTCGGAAACACATCATAAAACTAGTCCACCATAGGAGGAAATAAATGTTCCTCTTCCCCTCCATCATCAAGCATAAGACAAGGCAATTTGGCTATGAGTTCACCCAACTGCTGAGAAACTGGCCCTATATAACCTTTTTGTACATCTCATTTACCATAATGGACCAACGTGTCCCCCTAAAGATATGTAAATGTTACCCAATGATTGTAACAGTTAATATGGTCTTGGAACAACACCAGCCTTTTCATACCCAAAATCAGATCGAAACTCGATATATCAAGCACAAAGAAGTCCCAAAGAAAACAGTACCCACCAACTTTAGGAGAACACCCCTTACATTGTCTGATGTTATCTACTCACACTCCTAATTTTGTATCAATTGACATAACCCCACACATATGATCCACCACTAGGCTCAACACACCCACAAACTAAGCAGATATAAAAGAATGTGAAGCACCAATATCAAATAAATCACTAGAAAGAATGGAATCTACAAGGATCGTACCTCAAACTATCGATGTCCTATCCTCACCACATCTAGCTGTAGGATGAATTTCATGAAGTTATCATGTTCATCTTACCAAGGTCATAGTTTGAGTTCCTGGCACTACACTACCCTACAAATATGGATTCTATCACCCTAGAGTACTACATCCACCTCCTTTACTAGTATGGATAGTCGAGATCTAAATTTATGCCTTATATGGGACAACCGACCCCTAATATATACTCTACACTAGACTAGGGCCACCCTCATTACCCACATATCGATGGTTCCTATAGAAACTATACTCATTCCCCATTCTATCACACGTTCAGCACTCAACTAGTGGTCAGGGGAACTGACTTCACAAGTATCCCAGCCTACTCCACTGATATTAGAAAATTTGATCACTACTCTAAGAGGATAGTTCTACCTTATGACTACTTATTTCCCCACCATGCTGGTGTAGAGTGAGAAAATGGTGCTTACTTCTATCATAATTCATGCCACTAGGTCACCCAATTAGAACTACACAACCACCACTAGAATCTTCCTTGAGATTTCCTTTTAAAATAAGGGTCTGATCTATCACATCATTAAACCTCTTTAAATGGAAAATATTCACCTTGGACTAAATCCTGTGTCTAAGTAAATCCTAGAAATGTCTCTTTGTGGCTGCCTCATCACCCACCAAAGTTGGAACAAAACACTAAAAGTTGTAGAAATATCCAGAGTAATCCATTAATGATATAAAAACCTGGGTAAACCTCCTGAACTCTACAACATTATCCTATCTCAAGGTCTCCTCATAGAAATTTTCTAAAAAAATTTCAAAAACATATTTCCACACCATACTGTCATATTGTTAGGTCTGAACCAAAACATCCCACCAGCACTTCACCTGGCCTCACAGCATATAAGTCTCTATCTTTACCCTCTTCTCAGGAGGAGTCTCTAATAGATCAGGAATAATCTAGATGGACTCTATCCAGAACTTGGTTTCATCTAGTCCACCCTCTTAGGAAAAAAATTGGAGGTCGTTGATGTTGGAACTCTCTAGTCAGCTCAAACATACTTAGAACAACCCACCAGTGGTCTCATTCCATCATCTACATAAAATAAACGAAGTTCTCACAATACTGCTCTTCTCCCCTGACACCCTGAATCACTGGGTTCCCTTTATCCACCTATGGAGGAGAGATCTTGGTGACATTTTGTTGTCTCCCAACTAGAACATGACATCATGGTGGAATATTCCTATAATTACAAGCACACATCTTATAACACATAACACAAAACCTTCCCAGTTTATACAAAAGAAGGCTTTCCACTGGCTATAAGAAAACCATATTTCTTAAACTATCCCAATAGACAACATCACACATAAAATACTACCATAATCCATCCCTACTATGGGTTATGGTCAACATGGGGTAAACTAAATTACTTAGTCACTAGTCTTTCATTAGATACCTCCTTAAACCATTTCCTCTTTCACATCACAAATATTTTATCTTAGGTACATTTCCCACTTCACAACTTATTACAATCAACATTTCAACTCATTTAAACCTATCATTAAACACAGTTCTTTAACCATTCTTTAACTTTATTTTTATTTAACCATTTTTATCATCTTTATTATACACCATTTTCTTCAAATTTTTAATTAAGTGAAATAGATTATTATCTTTATTATCCCACACACCCATCCCATGTTTTCTTATCATCGTGCATGCCAAATATATCACTAGGTGCCAAAAATGATGCATGAATGCACAACCTCATTCCATTATGTCTATGAGAAAAATATAACAAAATAGTCGAATCACATAGAAAATGCATCACCCAATGGTGAAATATCATTCAACTATAATAACATATTTCAAAAACAATAATTCACACCCTGGGTACTTGGGTTTTCCCTTATTCATGGGTAATCTACTCCTATACATGAGATCATTTCTGAGGCTCGACACATCATAATCTCCATTATACCTTCCCAAATAGTAAGGCATAGAAAATACCTCCTTTGATACTACTTTGTAACATCCCCAACCTAGAGGCCAAAAAATCGGTGCCTCGAGCTAGGTCACCATATGACCTCAAGCGCATCTCCCCATATTCCAAAGGTTACTAACTAGAAGCAAGGTTATAAAATAGAATGTGGGGAGGATATAACCTCTTAATCATAAAATTCCCTGATATAAAAAATATAAATAAGGGAAACAATAACAAAAAACCATGTGTTACCAATCATTCCCCAAAACGGGGTAAAAATCGCTACCCAAACAATAAATATGTCATATCATGCTAACAGTGCCAAAAGTGAATAAAAAAATAACGTTTAATGGTAGCATCCCCAAAATGGTTCCTAACCCCAAGTCTAGATACTCATCCATGCACATCCTAATCCCAACTCAACTCCCTAGAATAGGGCCATTTCCCTTGTCCTCACCTGCAACCATGAAGTTTGTTCGGGTACACAATGGTAGCCCGAGCAGGGTGTGAGTACGAATTAGTAGTCCACAACCAATGGTGTTTACAAAATATTAAGTATACAGAAAATTAATGCAAGTACAACATAAATGAAATGATAAACAAAACATAACTCTAGTTCCATTAGTTAACAATAATCATTTTAGTCACTTCATATTTGGTTTTATGGGTTGGGCGTTTCTATCACTAACACAATGGCATAAGCTGGCCAATTATCATACATAGGGGTATAATTCGAGATCCCTATCTCATTAGGGATAAATATTTCATAAATAATCATAACACTCTTACCTTGGAGTCTTAGCCTAGGAAGCCTCATCCAATTCAACTGTTAGGGGCCTAGATAATCAGTCAGACTTCCTAACCCATGCATTCTTGGGTGGAGATTAGAGCCTTAGTCCAACCCGACCCATGGGAGGATCCTCAGTCCTTTATCCCACACCACCAAGACATATTCACATTCTTCCTTATCCATTTACCACATATAACATATCACAAATCATACACAAAACAATATGCATACCATTTACCTCCCATAATTATTCAACATGAGAATTTACATCAAGCCTTAATCCATTAGAATGTTTACCAATTACCTTGCATAGCTCATTTAACCCATATCCATTTCTCATTCCATACCCCCATTAATCATATTCAACAATTTTCATACATTAGCTTATATCCACCAATTACCATGTATTATCCCACTTAGCCCATTTACCAATGCACAAGAACTTACCCACTTGACATGCTCATCATTTCACCGTCATTAACTCACTTATGTGTTTCATGTACAATTCATAAGTCACATAACATAATCACTTAATTACACCTAACTCATTTCACATTAAGATAATCAATCCCTTATATCATTATCAAGATCTAGAAACAACTATCAATATTCCCTTCATAACTCAACTAACATATTAGCGTGTTCCTCAAGGTATATACTTTATCAAAAATCAATTTTTTTCTTGACCACACAATTTTCCATGTTAGGGAATTCTAGAACACCCCATGGGTGGCCCCAAGTCAGTTTAATCAACCTCAATGCATCCCATGGGGATCATGACGTGTTTAATTCATCATTTAGCCACCCATTTTACCAAAAACTACTAAAGTAATAAAATGTGTATCAATAGAGAGGAAATATCACAACCAAAAATGCACAAATCAACAATAAAACTATGGTATATAACATTCACTCAACCTACCTAAAATCGGAAGATGAACTCATGATCAACCTTAGCCATAGATTTGGATTCAAGAAACCATTGAATCCCCAACCTTTGATCCACTGAAAAATAAGGGGTTTAGGGATTTATAAAAAGAATAACAGAATCACAATCCCTAATTTATAAAATTGACTAAATAGGAGCATTAGACTTACCTATAGATTCTATATGCACCCAATGACACTCCAAATAGCCTAAAATTGAATGAGGAAGATCATTAAAAAAATTTGGAGCTTTGGTTCATCACTAGGGGTAAAGGTAGAAGAAATGGTAAAAAAATTGAGTGAGAAACTTAAAATACTGAGGGGGGAATGGTAATTTCTCACTTTTTAATGGGGCACATAGTTTGGCTACACGGTTTTCCAAATCATGTGAAATCTATGTGTCTACCTTTGTCCTAGAGGGGTTAAGTCACACGATTACCTAGGGAGTCTTACCCAATTTGAAAAATCATGTACCCACCATGTAGAACGCCTCTGTCTAAGTTTTCACGGTTTGGATCTCCCCCTTGCATGGTTTAACAAACTACGCATCCCTCCTCCTCACTATCATGGATTGGGCACACAGTTTCCTATAACCATACGCCAACTATGAAACATGCACTGGATTGACATTTTTTCCATTTCTTTTATTCCCCAAACCCCTGAAACACCCTCAAGTTCCCTCATCCACCTAATACACATTTAATTTTCCAACTTTAATGGATTCAAACAGAAAATTAAACAATAACATATCTCCATGAAGTCTAGGATCTTATAATTGTTGTTTGGTAAAACTCGGTATTGTGTGTAATGTTAGCCATCAAAGAAACTCATAAATTCATGTGATGCATGTTAACTCAGTATCGCGTGAATTGAAAGCTATATCACAGGCTAATTTTGAAAAATAGTAAATATATTGTAATTTCTTGGGTTATTATATTCTCTTACATTCTTGTTTTTTTGATGTCATACATGCTATCGAATACAATGTTCTTATTTTATAATTACATGGTGTTATAGTATGGGTTGGTAGTTTTTTTAGTGTGTTCAAGAACACCATAGGTGCGGTGTAAGTTGTGGTGGAGTTTATTTTGGAGGTCGGTCTAGAATACAAATGATCAAACTACTCTCCTTATTCACTATATCTTTAATGTTTCAAATAGAAAATGCATATAACTTTAATGAGGTTTCTTGAATGTGTTATTAATGGATTCATTTTCATAATTAATCAATTTTCCCTACCTTCTTGTTATTTCCTTTAATTAAAATTATTTATATATGAAATTATGGTTAGTTTATTGATCATAATTGGGTTGAAGTTGCTACCATGGATAGCCTTGATTATCTCAAATCTCTTAGCTAGATATTTCTATAATAATCAAACCTTGGAAGATTGAGTTTATTTGTTTTGAATCAAAACTATGGTAGAATCTCCTATTATCCTTTGGTTTTTTCCAAGAGTGATGAAATTTCTCCTACTTCAATAAAACTTGAAGACCACCATTGAATGTAATTATTACTGGTTTATTAATAGTTCTACCACTATTAGATTGATTCTTTCTTGAACTTCATTCTGGAACCCATGTCATGTTGGATTGGAATCAGTTCTAGGAACTCTTATCATCTAATTTTATTCATTTTAGGGTGATAATTTAGCTCATATGACCACACTCTTGATGAACCTTAGTGTTGACTTTAACAAGATTGAGGTTGGAAGTAATTACAATCTTGGGCTTTGTATTGAATTTTTTTACATGGTTTCCTTGTGTGAGTGTGCATCCTGTGAGACCCATGTTTGATATTGATCACATAAGTGTGTGTGTGTGTGTGTGTGTGGATACTGATACCTGTGATAAGATTTTTCTTGGTTTGGATTGTGTATTCATTGTTACGTCAATTATTAACTATGTGATATTTTATAACCTATGTAATTACTTGTTGGGATATTTTTTTGTGACATGTTATTCCTTATATGTGGTTCTGTGAATAGTTTTTGGAATCCCTATTTTCAAAGTTTAGTTTTATAGGTGTCCCTGAAAGACTTATCCAACTCTTTATAGGGGAAGTTTGGATGATGTAACTCATTGGTGATGGCCTGTATAAGTTTGTTAGCACATTATCTTGGCATGCATGGGAGGATTCCATATTGCCTTTAGAATAGTTTTCATTTTTTTTCTAGTGTGATATATTGATGAGAGCATCATTTAATATGGGAGAGTGTACATTATATGATTTTTCAAAATATGTGTACCATCACAGGAAAGAAATTATCCATGATTCATGGGTAAGACTTACCCTTAAGGTAAGTATGGAGTTGTTCCTTAAAGGTAGAACATGCTTGCACTTAATGGTGGGTGGATTTTCCATTAAAGGTGATCATGGAGTTTTTCCTTAATGGAATATAGAGTTACATGGAAAGATCTAAGACATGTGATACTACTATAATACTATTTTTGGAATGGCATCGAAGCATGTATGGACAAGGTATGTGGTGGCTTGATCAGTACAAGTTCTCTGAGTGTATGACTGGTTGTATGGTTATGTTTGAATTTTCTTTTATGAAATGTCATTCAATTTTATATATGTGTGTGAACTTATATTAATGAATCAATAGTGTTACCTACTATTTTTATACTCACACCCCACATGGGAATCTTGATGCACATGTACAAATCATTACTAAGGATCCAAAAAAGGGTAAGGTCCATGTGATAGTTTACTGAGTAGCATAGAGTTGAGAGATAGATATGGCACTAGGAAAAACTCAGGATAGTTTTCATAGTAGTTATATTTATTTATTTATCATTTATAATTATCCATAAACGCTATTTGACCTTCTATATTGGGGGTTTGTTGATTATTTATGTATGACATGGTATGACATATGTTGTATCGGGTATTTGTGTTATTATTTTTTTATTATATTTTTTGGCTAATGTTTGTGTTGTATTAACTTATGATGTATATTATTACAAAGGGTATAACCTACCTTCATTGCTCTAGACCCTCACCACTAGTCTGTAGCCAATTTCATATGAGTAGGTACAAATGAGTTTATTTAGAACATCATCTCAGATCTGGTGATTTGAGTTGGGGTTTTAAAACATAGTTTAGGTAACTGAAGCATAATATATACAGATACATCAACATTTTAGATGATCATTCATTACATATTTCAAACATACACACCCAAAAACCATGAATATTTAGTGTATTTGGTGACTAGATACATAATATATTAATTTATGAGAAATATTTAATATCATCCATAATTGCTTCTTCCATAGTACCCTTCTTAGACATATCCTACTTGATACCTTCCTTCATAATCAAGATAAATAGAAACATGAGAAAAGGTGGGATCATATGATAAGTAATTTTAAACATAGGAGATATCATTTGATGATCATAAGAGATAAAAATATAAGAATAAGGGTATTAGAACATGTCCATATATTTTGAAAGCATACCCAAAAATTCATAGACCATAAATCATGTTTCATGGAGTATGGATTTTCCTAATAGAAGGCATGAGTCATAAGACTGCAGAATCCTCAATAATGAATTATGAGCCATGAGATAATGTCATAATTATAATACATAATTTTTTTTCATGCACATAATAAAAAAAACTATTTCCTTTGTCAAGGATAACTTTTAATACCATTATAATATAGTGGATAGATTCCCATAGTGGATTGGGTTCACTCTAGATTCCCATAAACATTGTGGATAGAGTACCACAGTGGATTGAATTCAATAAAAATTATCTTTCATATTAACTCATGAGATATCAATATTTTCTAAATGAAATATAGGAATATATAAATATGGCCCCACACATCATATAATTAAAACTATTCACATGTTTGTCACTATATCATAAAAACATTCTTGATTTAATCATAACTTAATTGACCCGTACAAAATAAATGGATTTCATAAAAAATTCTTAAAATTTCATCATAATCCATCTATATAAAGAATTTGTATGATATAATTATATAATATCCCCATTATATCCAAAAAATACTTAAATTTTGTTGACATATATGATAAATACTTTTATAAAATCATTAGAAATATGGTTTGAAAAAAATATCCACTTATTTTTGTAAAATTATTTTTTAAAAAGCTAAAAAAACACAAAATAGGGAATTGTATTTAATTTGAAATACCATGAAAATATTTAAAGTAAACTTATTGGTTAATAAATAAAATTATGGAAGAAAGTTTATTCATGCATCAAGCATTAAAAAACATTATTTTTACACTTTTGTAAACAAAATATAAAATGGATCGTTTAAACAATGACAAGAAGACAAGTTTGAAAAATAGAATAAGAAAAGGATAGTATAAAGAAACTTTCTAAATAATATAAATTCATATAATAATTTCTATAAAACAATTGAAGAAAAAGGAAATGGAGAGGAAATATTTCCAATCAAAGATGATAAATAAGGTCGGATTTTCATAAAAATATTCATTTAAAATTTTTGAGAACCAAAGAGGGGGTAATATAAAGATAATTTAAAAAAATTAAATAAAAATAGGATGATAAAATAATTTATTATTAATATAGAAATAAAATACAATTTAATTGAAATTGAAACATAAATAATAGTGATAAAAAGTGATATTGTAATATAAACCATTACATCAATTACTAAATTTCTTTATACGTGTTCTAACCTCCAGTATAATAAATTTAAATTTGTTATAAATATTTGCCAGAAAAATATTTATACGTATATTACAATAAATAATTCCATAATATTTTATTATTACCCATTTATTAAAAATTCTTTATTAAAATCAATATTTGGGTGCCAACTGTTCAGTTTTCCATGCATGTTTTGGTTTCAAAATTTCATCCCTTTCATAATGGTCATGGTTTTATCATCTATAGAATCATAATCATGTAATTAATTTTTTATAAATTTATTATTTACACTTTTATAACCTTCCATGTAAGGCAGTGATAAAAATTGGAGTACATCGCTTTATGGTGAAGCTAGTATGTACATACACATGGGTGATGTTTTTATTTTTTTAATGGATAAAAAGAAAACGAGATAAAAAATAATTTATATTTTCATAATAATGGTAATTTTTTAAATATAATATTTATTTATGAAATACATTTTTATAACCATCCATTTGAGATGGTGATGAAAAATGAAATATGTTGCTTCATAGAGGCGGTAGTCCGCACATACGCATGAGAAACATTTTCATTTTACAATGGATGTAAATGAGGTAGATTATGGATGTTACATAAAAATAATCAAATTTTAATAAACTAATTACACTATTTTTTTTATTTTAATATGTTTTTAGAATATTTGGATGATTTTTAAGAATAAATTAACTTAGAAGAGCTTGGTTAAGGTAATTACCTATTCCTTGGGTATCCTCCTTTGGATCTATCCTTATGTTATATTGGGTTGGTCTTTTACTGAGAAAAAAAACACTAAGAATTGTGTGGGAGATTAAAGAAATTATTCGGGTATTATTATTTATGATATTGTGCTCAATGTATTTGAATAAAAAAGGATAAGAGGTTCCCTTTTATTAGTGAGATGAGTGGCAGTCTTGTAAATATTAAGAGATTTTAAATATAATAAATCTAATTCTAAACTCAAGTGGCCTCAAAATAAAAAATTTGAAAAAATACAGTGACTTAGGCATAAATACACTCCTATAATAATATTATCAACAATATTTTTTTATTTTTAAATCTTTGTCCTTTAGTTTTAACCCATTTACCCTAAAAGTGATGACTTAATTCTATCATTGTAACTATTATTTATGACTAATGATAAAATTGAAATTATAAAGAATGTTATAAATTATTATTCAAAATATGGAATTAATTTTATCATATAATATTTCTAGTGGTGGTGGAAATTAATTTTAATATTCGTGCATAAAAAACATAAAAAATATTTTAAAAAAAATGTATTTTTGAAGTGTAAAAGGGATTCATTCTTATTACTTTACTAGTATTAACCTTTACATGAATTTTAATATATATAATTAGATATATTATCTAAAAAACTATGTAGAAATCATTCATAAATAGTTATTAGTTTAATTTATTAATAAAAAATTACATGTCCCGCATAAAAATAGTTTTTTTGAAAAATATATTTGTTTACATTTAAATGAACGTATCTTCATTTCTAACCATTTAATAATCAATTTAATAATGATAATTAATTTTTATCTATATATAATAAATAGTTTTATATAATTTTAATTTTCTAATAAGAGAAATTAATTTTTAAACAAAATCATATATAATAAAACAATGTGTATAAACAAAACATTTTCGTTTAACCAATAATTATTGGAATAGTATTCCTTATCATTACTTAACCATTTTATAGATGTACTTAATTTATTTTTTTAACTATAATTTAAATTTTTTCAATAAATTTTATTTATATCATTCTTCAAAAGTATTAAATCTAATAAAAATACATAATTCAACCAAATATGGAAAATAGTCCTTTTGGAACCAATTATATATTCTTAATTGAATTTGAGCCTTTTTATGAAGTAATTTATTTAATCACATTCATTTACATATATATATAACAATGTCATAAATGTTATATTTTAGTAAATAATAATTAACTTATGTTTTTGTTCTGTGCATCACAAGCTATTAAACACATCAAATCTATTAAAGGGAAATGTATTCTAAAATCATGAGGTGTTATATTCTACCCCTTATAATAATTTTCCCTCAAATTTCAATTATTATTGGGGGAAATGAGGATACTTCTTAATTATTACATATTTGGATCCCCATGTATCATCCTCAATCATATGGTTTCACCACAAAACATTATCCAATTATGTGGTCTTATTTCGTAGCACATTATCCCTTTGATCCAACATCTCCACCAATTATTTCACATAATAAAATCATACTCTAACTATATAGATTTTGTCTTTAGTACATGTGAAGGATCATGTAAGTACTTCTTAAAAAGTGATACATGGAACAAATCATGGACTTATAAGATGTCTGGTTTAAGTTTCATGTGATAAGATACAATCTCAATATGATTAATAATCTTAAAGGGATCGGTATATCAAGGGTTAAGATTTCCTTTATTTTAAAGTCTAAAAAATTCCTTCCAATGAGAAATTTTTTGAAATAACTTTTCACTAAATTTTAACTACATATCTCACTGATTATTATCACCATAACATTTTTGTACATTATGATCTACTCTAATGTGATGCTAGATGTATATAACTTTATGTTCCATTTTCTCAACTTGAACAGGTCATAATAGATTTTTTTCTCCAACCCTATCACAGCATATTGAAGTTATTCACTTATTTCCATAGATTTATTAATAAAATTCATCTGAATTCACAAGAAACAAATGTTTCTGTATGAAAATTTGACTATAATAATGTGTTGATCCCAACCACCGTTAAAATCCATAGGTATAACCATCAGTATATCTTATTTTGTTTTAATAGTCCTCGCAAAATTACCATTTGTATAAGGATGATATATAGTTCTAATGTTCAACTCTTTATTCAATTAGTATTGAATACTATTCCAAAAAATTGAGGTAAACCTCATATCTCGATCAGATAAAATTTGTTATGGTACTCCAAGGAACCATACCACTTCATTAATGTATATCCTATCATGTTTTTCAAGTGAGAAATATTATATAATAGTAATAAAATTCACTAGATTCATAAGGTAATAAAATACAAATCAAATGGAGTTATGGCCTTTAGATTTCTTTGGGGGGTCCTACGATGAAATTGATGTTAATGATTTCTCATTACCATATAGGTAGGGTAATGTTTGAATCATATTCTTTATGATATTATGTTCATAATTAACTTATTGATATACCAGTAATCGAGGTACATAATCTGTAATTTCCCAATTCATATTGACCCAGTAGAAATTCTATTTGAGATCTCTATACATATTAGTACTTACAATATGGATATAGATTGATGATCTATGTCCTTAATCCAATTTATCCTTCAATTATGGTATTATAGAGAAACATATCTAGTTCCTGAATCTTATCATTCCATCATGTTCAAGGTTGAACCTCAAAACCATCATTACCTTCTTTTTCAGTTCCAAATCCTCCTTTCATACCTCTTTAATATTTACCTAAATGGATGTTTGAATATTCACTTAATAATGATAGGATTTCTCCCCTTTAATTATGATTTCAATTTCCATCCAATAAAAATGTATAATTATTGGATCTCTTTAAATCCACTTCATGGAAACTTTAACATGGTCCTTCCAACTCAGAACATTATCCACCATTTTCATCTTCCTAGGGTGGTAATATATTGAGTAGTAATAATCATTAATCAAATTCAACTATCTCATTTGGCACATATTCAAATAATTTTATTTGAATATATAGTCCATGATTTTTTGAACGTTATATATATCACACATTTCACTAAAGATTTAAATCTTCTATATATGAAAAGAAAAAATTTCCATTATTAGGGTGGTTTTTCTCATGAATTTTCAATTTTAGTGACGCATATGCTACTACCATTTCATTCTATATGATAGTATATCTTATTACCTTCTTTAATGCATCACTATATATATAAAAACCTTCTCCATTATAGGTTATTTTGATAATAGGTAAACTATACAATATTCTATTTTGTTTCTGGGAATTTTTTTCACATTCACTTATCCAATAGAACTTAGATCCCTTATGAGTCAACTTGATTACTATAATTGATAGGTGTAATAAACATCTCATAAATCATTGAAAGTATCTACATGATCTTATAAAACAATAGATATTGATCATATTGGTTGGTCTATTCCATTGTTAAATAACCTTTATCCTTGAAGGATCTATATATATACCAACACTTGTAATTAGATGACCCATGAAAGATATTATTTAATCCAAAATTCACAATTTATAAATTTAGAAAACAACTTATCATATACTTTGAAAAGTATTAATCTCCATATAACTGATCAAATAAGTCATAAATATGAGGTAGAATATTCTTTTCTTTAGTAGTGATCTTGTTAAGAACCTTATAGTTAATGAAAATATTCATTGACCCATCTTTATTCTTAATAAAAAAAGAAGAGGTATATCCCATGGTGATGCACTAGGGAACAATAATCTCTTATATATATTCTCCTAGTTCTTCTTATTTAATTCCAACAACTCAATTGGGTTCATTATGTAAGGAGTATTTGGAATAGGTATAGTACCTGGTGTGAGTTATATTGAAAACTAAACATCATAATTTAAGGGAATATGAGGAAACTCTTCAAGAAGTAAATCCTTATATTCCCACACAATAATAATATATTCAAGGTTGAGTTTCTCCTCAACCATTTATGCTAGATACACCTCATGAATCGATATTAAGATACATATAATTTAATTGACTTCCATTAAAATTTCATAGTCATCCTCACATTGATATATGATCATACCATTATCCAAGATATCAAATGTGACCTACCTTAATTAGTAATTAATATGAGATATATATAGAGAGTGACAATCCATGGCAAATATCCCATCAAATTTGACTATAGGGAGAATAATAAGACTTTCAAGAATCGCATCCCACAAATTTCTATTGAGGAGGAGTTATATACTTGATATGAAATCATCATACCATAATTAATTTTAACTGATAATTCAATATCTAATCATTGATTTAGCGATGTGATAGCCTTAAAAAAATATCCAGATATAAAAGAGTTGATATACCTAAATCAAATAATACATATTTAATTATATGGTGGATGATAATTATACCTTTCACCTCTTTTACATCATGACCCACTTTTGTAGTTGTTATTCCAAAGGATTTCCCATTATCTTTTGTATTAGGATGTTGTTGACACTTTTTTTTCACTAAACCTTGTTTTCATGCAGTGATTGGTGTAATGTCCATACTCTTTAGAATTAAATCATTGGACTGTGGGTGGTACATTTAGTTAATCCTTATTCTCATAATTTTTAAGCATATTCATTTCTATTCTATATTCATTTTATATATGGCCTTTTTTCCACACCCAGAGTATTTATTTGTCTGCTTAATGCAATTTCCTCCATGATTCGTTCTATATTTTTGGCATGAATGGAAATTAATTTTCTTTCCATGATGGGTTTGGTTAATTTAATCACCTTGAAAATTAATTTTTCTCTTCTTATAACCAAAACCATGAGAATAATGGGATTATCTATTCTCTTTTTCTACCTTGATATCACAACAAATGATTTTTTTTCATAGCTATCAATTTCTACTATAGAAAATTCCCCATGGAGACTTGGTTTTAAGCCACTAATTAATCGCTCAATTTTTCTATTAGGGTTGACGGTTAAACCAAATATCATAACTTTATCCATATTATTATAGTTTTCATCATTTACATACACTAAAAATGTTAGTTTGATTATCAATCAATAATAATTAGAGTAAACAATCATATCATAATGAAAATAATTCCTAATATGTCCTAAATTATGACAACTTTCAACCCATGACATTCTAGGTTCATCCTATATAACTTTTATTGTAGATTATTTTAGGTTATACTCTCTTATTATTCGTAACCTAATCCCCAAAAATAACTAAACCATGACATGACACCAAATGAGGTGACCTAATCATTAAATACAGGCATATACTATCATTTTACATGATTATTTTTTATATCTATCAATATTACACACCCTATAACCACAAAGGTTTAATGAATTTAGAGAATATATACATAATAAAATTATTTATGAACAATATTCAATATCTCTTACAACTTATTCTCACATATTTCCCTTTTCATACATATACAACTTAATACCTTCCTTTAAAAACTAGGGAAATATAAAAATAACAAAGGTTGAGCTCAGATTCTCAATAAGGGTAAACATGGGAGATATCAATTGGTGAACATAAATGGTAATAAGATAAGAATAATTGTATAATAACATTATAATAACTTATAAAAACATACCCAACAAGTCATTTACCATAAATATTTAGTCATGGCATAAGGCTTTGTCATAACAAAATACATGAGACATAAGATTTTCGAATCATCAATAATCAACCATGAGCCATGATATTATACCATAATAACAAGGCATAAGTTTTTTTAATATATATAAGTATATATAATAATTTATTTCATCAAGGATAACTAAAAATACCATCATAACATAGTGGATAGAGTCCCACATTGGATTGGTCTCACTCTCCATTCATATAAATATAGTAAACAAAGTCTCATAATGGATTGGGTTCACTCCCCATTCTCTTTCATATTATATCTTGATTTATAATGTTTTAAACAAATCATTGGAGGATTATAAAATTTTGGTTCCACCTATCGTATAATTAAAATCATACATATGTATTCCAGAACACCATAAAAAATTCATGATTTCATTATATATTAATTAACCCATGGAAAGAATTCGTTTTTTAAATTTTTTTATTAAAATATCATCATAATCCATCTAGAGAAAAAAGGAGGATTATATAATTAGATAATATATCTAGTAAATCATAAAAATCCTAAAGTATTTTGTTATAGATGAAATCTACTATTATAAAATCATTTGAAATATGATTTAAAAAACAAGAAGAAATATCCTCTTATTTTTGTAACTTACATTTTAAAAGAAAACTAAAAGTTCCCAGAACATTGAGAATATGATTTTATTTTAAAAACCATAGAAAATTTTAAACTAATCTTCCTGATGAAGAAATTACATGACATAGGTAAAATTAATTCATGTCATAAATATTAAAAAATATATTCATTTCACACTTTTGTAAAAAAATTAAAAAATGAACCATTCAAGAAACAATAAGAAGATTATTTTTTAAAAAAAATTAAATAAATTCAAGGATATTTTAAAAATAACTTAATTAATTATTTAAAATTATATAATAACTTTCATAAAATAATTCTTAAGAAAATTAATATGGAGGGAAAATATTTTTTACCAAAAAGGATAAATAAGGTAGGATTTTCTTAAAAACATTATTTCGGTCTTTTGCGTACCAAAGGGGGAAAATATAAAGAATATATTAAATACATAGAAATAAAAAAAATATAATAAAATATTTGAGGTATAAGAGATAAAGAAAATATAATTCCCCTAATGGATATTAAAACATAAACAATCCCAACAAAAAATGAGAGTGTAACATAAACCCTTACCTCAAGTCTCAACTTGCCTCTTACGCACTCTAACCTCCGATATAATAAATGTATCATTATTATAAATCTATAACATAATAATATTTATATTTATATTAAAATATATCATTCAATAATAATTTATAATACCCATTTATTAACAATTATTCGTTAAAATCAATATTCGGGTGTCAATTGTTTTCTTTTCCATGAATGTTTTGGTTTGGTGATTCCAGCACTTACACAATGGTTGGGTTTCATTATCTACATAATATTAGTCATGTAATAAATATCATATTTATTTATTATATATATTTTTATAATCTTTCACGTAAAGTGGTGATAAAAAAGGAATACATCACTTTATGTTGGCAGTAGTCTGCACATACACATATGAAATGTTTTAATTTTTCAATGGATTAAAAGAAATAAGTTTAATTTTGGGGTGTATTAAGAGACCTGATTGAAAGATACCTTTATCCCACTCCAATGATGGTAGTTCCCTAGTGATTAGCGATGTTTGATCCTCCTAACCTCCCTCCTCGAAAAGGGGGGATAGTTTCACAGGTTCCCCCTTAGACCATAAGGACCCTTTACCCCCTTTATCATCCCTGCCTTGCTCCCAAATTTTCTCCACATATCTATTATCTTGAAAGTCCATGTACTACACCTTGGAATCCCAAAGCTTCCTATATATCTCTCTCCTATAATTCACTTAGGTGTCTTCTTTCCATTGTCTCTCTCTGGTTTCTCGATTTAGTCAGTGATTCCCATTGGTACATATCTTTGAAAAACTCATCAAGGGATATTGGGTACTGAAATAGTGCATGATATTTGTCTTTTTGGACCTTTGTTACTTCCTCGTTATCTTTATAGTGGTATATGACCTTGACTTTGTTTGGTCTAAATCTCACCATCAAGTTGAATGTATCCAGTTTTCTTTGTTCATATGGGATTATGGTTTCCAAATGAAGCATGATCCTTACTCTATGGTGATCTAGGTTAGTTTTATAGGATTTTCCATTATTTTCAAAATCCCTCAATTATAAAATTGCAACATAATGTGGATCAGATATTTATAGATTATTATGATAGATTGAGGTCCCAGTTTCACCTTATAATTCCTAGTATATGTGTGTAAGTATATTTATCCAATACCTGGGTATATTTTGTGTGGATTTATGGTGGAGAATAATTTAGATGTAATCAAGGTGAAGTTTAAGTTATGTTTCGATTATTATTATTCATGCCTCATATTTGGTCACCTTCAGCTGGAGTTTCATCATCTAATGAATTGGGGTATTGATTAAATGTGGCTCAGACCATAAATATGAGGGTAATGGTGAGTCTCCCAATATTTATTTTATGAATGGAAAGGCTATAACTAGTGAAGATTTATTAATTTAGTATATCGGTGTTTCAAATTATACTCAAAATGTGAGGTTCACCACCCCTAGTTTTGGAATGGTTTCTCAGTTCTTTGGAAGGATTTTTCTCCCATAGAAACTGAGGCCAGTATTTAAAAACCCACTACAGATTTGGTGGATCCAATTATATACTCCAATGGTCTGAGAGACTTAAGATATTAAGGATATGATACTCTAAATTTATGTACAGGTCAAAAAAGTAATAATACAATGCTAGGGTACATGTATACAGTAGTCATATAAAAGATACCAGTGGATTTCTTGTCGATTTACATGGTTCCCTACGGTCTAAGGATTAGAAAATCAGGGTCTACATATCCTTCTAGTAATAATATTGTTAATTTAAATCCAATAACCCCCAGTACGACTATTAGTATTCTGGGGATGGATTCTAAATGTAGGGTGCACAATAGATATTACATTCTGGTGAAGGCAAGTGAGAAATGATAAAGATGGGAGTTGGGAAGAACCAATGTGGAAAATAAGACAACCCATAATTAAATAATCATGGCCTATGAAAATAGAACAATTATATTTAAATGTTTCTGTTGACACAACAATGGATCTGATAGTGTAATTTGATCATTTATGGAAAATCATTGATTGTTAGTTAGATGGGAAATATGAAACTTTTCTTTGTAAAGGTACAAAAAAAAGTTATCTTTATTCAATATGTTATCATGTTAACAAATAAAGGAATGTTTGAAAGTGGAATGACTACTCTAAACTACCCAAAACATTTTTCACCAAATCATCTAGGAAAATTCAATACCTAAAAACACAAGACAAGTCACCCTTAAAGGGGATAACTTTTCTAAGTAGATAATAAACAGTCTACTCTACAAGATCGTAAATAAAGGGAAGAGAAAGGCTGAAAAAATATAGATATTTTCTCTATGAAAACACAAGTGAATTCAAAGGGGTCAGTATCTAGGGAGCCATTAGTCAATAAAAAACAGGAAATTTTTTTTAAGGATCCTAGAAAGAAGGAATCCACACCTGATTAAGAAAATCCAAAGATATCCTCTGAAATTATAGGAAAGTATAAATTTTTTGGGACATGGGTAGTGGATATAGGGAGAAGGTAGGAAACAATAACTTGTAAATGGCTTGGGAAGGCATCTACAATCCAAGGAGGATATTGGTACAGAGAATTTTGGAATATAATCCACAATGGAGTATTCTAAAAAAATTCTTGAAATAAATTTATATGTGAAACAATTGTTAAAAAAACAAAATGTATTAGATCACTATGTCATATTTTGACCCATGTTTTCAATGAAAGAAAAATTATCTGGTAGGAGTTCATCAAGACCTAGGATAAAATGGCCTATTGGTTCAAAAATATCATCAAATACAAGCCATAGAGTAAGGAACTAATTATTTACTAGAGTATTTAAATGTAGAATGGTTATAATATGTTAAAATTTCTCTTAAATGGGTTACCATTTTACTATTGTGCTTAATTCGCCTTCTTTAATATTTAGGTTCCCACTCAACCCCATAAAGTGGATTTCTTGAAAATAAAAAATTATAATTAGGGTGAATGGATATAAATAATGGATGGTAAATAATAATTTATATTTTTAGAATATTATTTATGCTATAAATATCATATATATTTATGAAATCTATCTTTATAACCATACATGTGGGAAAGTGATGAAAAATAAAATATGTTACTTCATGGAGGTGGTAGTCTGCACATATTCATGAGAGATGTCTTCATTTTATAATGGATGTAAATGAGGTAGATAGTGGTTATTCCAACAATATAATAATAATATTGTAATTTAATGATAATTGTGTTATTATTTTAAGATGGTTATAGAATATTTCAAAGAGGTTTATAAAGAAATAAATATGAAAGATCTTGGTTTACTTAGTTACCTCCCCCTTGTTTATCCTCCTTTGGATCTCTCTTTAAGACTTATTGGGTTAGTTTTTAGGAGAAACTAGAACCTATAATATATGGGGAGGATATTTTGGAACAGATTTTGGTATATATTGGTTGATCAAATGTACTAAAGTCTGTGAAGAAATGTGAAGAGTACGTTCCTTTCCTAAGTGGTAGGAGTGGAACTCTTATAAATATTTATAAATTTTAAATATAATAAATGTCATTCTCAATTTTTGTGGCACAAAAATATATAATTTTAAAATATAAGATTAGGGAGGCTAAAATACTATCAAAAAATAAGATTAAGGTAATTATTGAGAGATTAAAATATTTATCCTTCAGTTTTCACCCTTTTTAACTCATCTTGCCCTTAACCTTGATGAGTTATCTTTTTTCCATAGTAACTATTCTTTATGACTAAAAATAAAATTGACCTCATAACTATATTTTTAGATGTTGGTTGAAAATATGTAATCCATGTTATTATATTCAATTTCTAAATGTGTTAAAGATTAATTATCATTGCTTGTATAAAACATGTAAAAACTATTTTACCTGAATGTTAATTTATTTAATTGGATATATTATCTAAATAATTCATCAAAATAATTCATTAATAGTGATTAATTTAATTTATTAAGATAAAAATATGTTGCATACATAAAATAATTTTTCTAAAAATCATCTCATTTTACCTTCAAACGAATTTATCTTCATTTTTAACCATTTAATAATCAATGTATAAATGATAATTCATTTTTCTATACGTATAAAAAAATACTTTTCTAAAAAATTCAATTCTTTAAATAATATAATTTAACTTTAAAATAAAAACATATATAACATAACAATATTTGAAAATAAAACATTTTTTTGACCTAGAATTATTATACTTGTATTCTTTATAATTTCTTAACCATTTCATGGATATCCTTAATTGATTTTTTTAATTAATAATTAAATTATATTAATTAATTTTATTAAAATCATTACAAAAAACTATTAAATCTAAGATAAATATATAATTCAACAAAATAGTTTCTTTAGAATCAATTTTATTTTCATATGTTAATTTATCCCCTTTTAAAAATCCATTTATTTTATCAATTTCATTTAACTATATAATAATGTGTTTTATTTTATATTTTAATAAATCATTATTCACTAAAGTTTAGTGTTAATTATTTAGAATATATCAAATGAATTTAATTTATTAAATAAAAATATATTCTAAAATCATGGGGTGTTACAACGGCACCCAACGAATGAAGGTAATTTTTTCATTTATTGTTAAAATATGAGAATTTTAATTTTCGTACCTTTTAAATAAATAATTGATCCATGTTTATATTTATCCAATGCAGACTAGATTTCCAAAAGCAGGTGGTCACTAGGGATTTTCCAGTGATGCTATAGGTGAACATCACTAGAGAAGATGGTAGGTTGGTCTTATCTCATCCCTTAAGGGGGAATTATTACCTACATCAGTACTCTCATATATATTTAGGATATGTTCATTAATATTTCCATAATCCCAATGTGGAATTGATTTCCACTATACTTGTGATTTGATAAAAATCATGTGTCGATGTGAATATATATATATATATATATATATATATATATCATTGGTTCTTCATCATTCTTTTACATATTAGATGATTATGATATGTTCAATTCTACACAACTACACACTCTAGAATTCATTTCAATTGAGGGATAAGGTAAGTGTTATGGAGATGGGATCAAACCCATGAGAGAGGCTTCTAATATATCCCTATAAAGGGGACCAATAATTGTGTAGTTTAGTTCCACTTAAGGAGACATGCCATGCATTTTAATCTCATGTAATAAGGTCCAATATGGAACTGTTTTATATCATGCAACTATGACCAGGTGAAGTGCCTTTCAAGGTTATGTTTCTAGAACCCATGATGTTTTAGGATTGAAAATAAAAGAGGTTTCTTACATATCTTGGTTGATAAGAATAAAAACCCACGTATTTCAAGTTTCATAGTTTAAGTTCTTATGACAGTACAAGCCCGAGTAGTTTAATGTCATAAGGTTAGGATTACTAGGAAAACAGTTCCCAGCATAGGTTGATGTAGGGATTATTCTTTAGTGGCTCATTATATATCTTCTTACTTTTTAATAACTAATCAGTATAGAGGATATGATTTCTCATAGGGAAATTTCTCTATTGGTGAATGATGAATCATAGGTAATATATCCCTTTGATAAATTATGACTAGTAAGGAATATAGACCTTTTAGATGGAATGAATCATTGGGAAAATGGACCTTTTATAAAGTAATTAATAAAAAAATACATCTCTTTGAAATGTTTTTTGGATTACACATGGGCAGAACTTTCTGGATCCTTTTCAAGGGGAATATATCCCTTTGAGGAGAGATGTCTCATAGGTAATGTAGAACTTTGAAATATGATGACTCAAAGGGAATGTGGCCCTTTGAAGAAGGTTTTCCTGGTTGGTATGACCTCATAAGGATGAGTTAGGGATTAATAATGAGTGTAACTTGTAGGAATATAATTCACATTGACTGAGGATTTGATATAAGTATGAATAGACTTGTGAAGGATATAGCCCCATGAAAAAGAGTTTGGGACTTACACATAGGTTTCCCTTATGGTGTTTGGATATAACAGGAATGGATGATTCCCTAAGGTTCTTGTCCTGGTAGGTGTAACAACCCATGTGATTTTAAGATAAATAATTTTCAAGGCTTTTTAAATTTCATTAATTAGATTTTATAGAGTCATATTCATTATAATAATGTTAAAAAAATTAGTCAAAAGAAAAAAAACATAATTTCAAACAAATTGGGTTTTGAGGCATTATATGATTTTATTTAAAATCCAAATTTCCAAATTAAATAATTTTAATTTGAAGTAATGAACTTAAATTTTGAATTCATCGTTACATAATTATCTTAGGATGATTTTTTTATAATTTTCTCAAAAAGTTTTATTTTTCAATTAATAATGAAGAATACTGATTTTTATTGGAGACTATATTTTATTTTAAATTATTCACAAAGTTAAATTCTATTTTGGATTATTTTTAAAATATAAATAGTTCATTTTGATTAAAAAAATCCAATTATGTTCTTTATAATTAATTTTATACTTGAATTTGGTATTAAAATATTTTTATACTTATAAATACATTTTTCTAAAAATGTTTTTTATCACGTTTAGTGGGTTTATTTTTAAGTTAAATTATTAAATTTATATGAATTTAATTTGATAAAATGTATTAAATATTTATAATACTTATAATGAATATTATTTAATAATTACAACCTAATTTGTTTATCATAATTAATACTAAAAATAGTAAAAATATGTTGTTATAGTTTAGAGCCTTTATCATATAACATTTATAAATAACCTAAAAACATATCTAAATTCTATTATATTTTTCATATTTATAACTTTTATCATATAATATTTTTAAATGGTCTGTCTTTTATTCTTTCTTCTTGAGTAATACATTAATATATTTTAATATTTTTAAAATTTCTTAGTGTGTCCTCTCCCCCACTTCTAAAAGGACACTCATTCTCTTCCCCTCTCCACACTTAAATAGCCTTTTTTTCACCCAAAACCTACCCAAATACCTTTCATACATCCCATTCCTTGACTCATTGGCCCTATTTTTATCATTAAACTAACCTAATAAGGATTCAGGTGTAAGCTATAAGAGGTTTTAGGAAGAAGATGTATATTTATTACCCAACCATTTTTTTAATATTTCTTTTTATACCTCCTTCAAATGTTATTCATCCATGATGAAATAATAAATTAATTACATTTTATATACTTATATTTAATTATGATAATGGAATAAACTATTTCCATATATTCTTACATAAAATTTGAAATGAAACCATCATTTATGTGTATGGTGGACTACCGACTCATAAACTGATGTAATTCATTTTCCATCGTGACCTCTCACGATTGGTCATAATGATGGATTTAATGAATATGTATGATATTAATGACATATTAATAATTATATAAATATAATATATCATATAATTTCTTAATTTTATTTCCATTGAAAAATTATAACATTGTTCATGGGTACATATGGATTACAACCTCTGCGAAGCGAATTGATTCTTTTTTTCATGACCACATCACATTAATGCTATATATAAGTGTATTTAAAAATAATATGATATTTATGATATAATAATAATTATACAAAGGTAAAGTAATACTTAACTTCTTTCCATCATGTTTTTTTAATAATAGAAATGTTACTTATGTGTATATATGGAATAATGCCTCCATGATTGTAACGTAGTTCATTTTTCACAACTATATTTCATGGATGGTTTTAAAATTAAAATTAAAATATAAAAATAAAAAATTATTTCATCGTTATTATTCTATATATGATTTAATAATGACCTATTTGACCATAGATAACATATCGATTTCATTTTAGATATATGAGCCCAATATTATCAAAACATCTCATATGGTCTTAATTGAATAAGTTATTAAATATAACATAGTAATAAATAAAATAAAAGGAATAATAAACTTGATAATGGTTCTTAATAAATTAAATAATTAACATAAGTTTATTATTTAGGAAGACAAATAATTTATGTGATGAGTTGGACTTGAGGTAAAGGATACTTTACCTTAAAACCTCTTTTTAAATGTTTTAAAGATTTATTTTCTAAATTATTTTCTTCCTTTTCCATATTCATAAAACTATTCCATTGATTTATTAATATGTACATAAATGAATTATAAAGTAAATTTTATGTTCCTTTTTACTTTCTTTAAGAGGTTTTCAAAAGGAATATTATTATTGATTTTATACAGTACATTTTTACTTTATAAAAAGTAAAATAGTTGTTCTATTTTAATGTATACCGCATCAAAATATTTTCCCACCACTGAAACCATTATTTCATTTTTTTATTCCTTTATAATCTTCCATTTTCTCTTCAAATAAAAACCCTCCTTCCCTTTCTTCTAGGAATTTTAGTTTTGAATATGATATTTTAAAGGGAGGGATATATCAATATCTGAGATGTTTTGATTATGGGTTCAAAAGCATATTTTTTGAGTTTGACAATGGAAGTGAAATATTTTATTTATTTCATGAATTTTATTGTTCTTGGGAATTATATATGATTACGGGTTATCCTGATATATCCCATGATGAATGGTGATCCTGATATAGCTCCTCATGAAGAGTAAGCTTGATATAGAGCTCCAGTTCATTGGGAATTGATTATATTCTTTAATTAATTTTATTGGATGTTTTCCATATTGGTTATTTTACTAGTAATGGTTATTATAAGGGTTCAATGAATATGATTTCCCAAGGAACCTATTTCAATTTCTATGCTCTATAATTATTTTTCATAAAAATCATTTGATTTAAAATGGTAAGCTAGTTATCTTTTTTTAGGAAGAGTTATGAAATTTAGGGTAAAAGTTATGTTTTCTAAGAAAATATTTTCAAGGGTTCTCTTATTTTATAGGAAATTCACATTATTATTATTTCGCCTTTATGTTTTCTTGTACAATGTTTTATGAAAAAAAAATTGTTAGTAAAGATTATTTCATGTGTAAGTAAACACTTATTTGAGATCAAAGTTTATTATATTAAAGTAAAACCCTCTTTTATGATCTCATTGTTTTTAAATGGACTAACAGGTTTATTTTTTTATGTCCCTTTATTGATATATTCGTTCTCCTCATATGTTTTCAAATTTTTTCATAGGTTTTAAGGATTATTAATAATAATGAAGAATTAAATTAGAATATAATAAATAATTCTCATGTAAAGAAATGGTTTTTTACTTTAAAATACATTTATTGTGGAAAAAATGGATACTAAGAGGAAGTTTCCAACTTGTAATTTATGGGTTTTTATGTAGGATTCATAACCTAATTCTCTAAAAATCTAAACCTAAAAAGATGTTCTAAAATGAAATATAATGATTTATTTTATAAAACTTAAATTATGGATTAAATAAGGGTTAAGTCCTTATAGTGGGTATGAGATAAAACATTTAGATAATTTTAGATGATAGGATAATGTAAGTAAGTACCATTTTGAGATTATAATTTATGGTTATCATGATATAGAATTTGAATATTACTATATTTATTTATCTAAAATCTATTTGTTCAGAATGGTTTTCCATATAATAAACCTGGAATCTAAAGTGTGAAAGAACTAAGTGGACAATATCCATACAATTAAGAAAACTAGAATGGTTGGGATTGGAACAGAGTCATTTTTAATATGATGGATCCATTGAAAATGGCTATAAATGGTGATGGTATCCATGTGAGAAAGAAACCATATTAACCACATAGGAACATGTTTGTAGTATATTATTTCATGAATTATAACCCTTAAGAATTAATTGAATAATTTTCCTCTATGATAGATTAAGGATGTGCTAAATACTTATAGAAAATATTTTAATTCATTGGTTTTTCAGATCATTAAAATGTAAATATTTTTATTTATCATTTTGAAAGTGAATTTGGTCAGTGGTGGTCAATGTTTAAGAATGATATTGAAAGAGAACATATTTACATCATTGAATGGGACACATTTAATGATCTTTTATTTGATAAATATTTTCCTAAGGTTGTTTGATTTATTATGGAAAATAATTTCTTGGAATTGAGGAATAAAGAGGAAGACTCAGTGGCCATGTATAAAGAAAAATTCACCAGATTGAAAAGGTATGAACAAAAATTTATCCCCAATCATTATAGTAAAATTAATTTATTTTACTGAGTATTGGAGCCAACATATTTAAGGGAATTGGATTCCCATGAATTAAAGAGTTATGAGAAACTTGTTCAATGTTTTGATAAGGTATAAATTGTGTTTTCTAATGATCATGTATTCCATAAGAACAATTATAAGAAAAGGTCTAGATGGTAGTAAATGGGGTGGAATTCATCAAAAAATATTAAGGAAAGAAAAAAAAGTTTTCAAATTGTGATATGTTTGGTAAAATGAACCCTACAGAATGAATTATAAAATTAGGGAATTATTCTTGATATAGAAGGTTTGGACATGTGGCTCATGACTGCAAATAAAATGATCAGAAAAATAATAAAAAGATGATGGTAGGATGCTTTAATTGTTATTATATGGGTAATTATGTGAGAAATTTTCCGAATATTGGAATGAATGATGGAATGCATCAAGATCACAAATAGAAAGGTGTGGATAACTCCTTTTCTACTACTTAAATAGATTTTAGACAACCAAATGATATGGTTTTAGTTAAATTACTTTTTTATTTAGAATATTTCAGTGTACTCTTCGATTCAAGGTCTATACACTCTTTCATTTTTGATAATTTTTTTGATAAATTATAGATTTCACATTATAAAATATAGGCCTAACTTTTTTCAACAACGCGTGGGAATGTATTAAGGAAAAAAAGAAACTATAAGAATATTCATTCCGTTTTTTGTAGAAAGGAATTACCTACAAACCTTGATGTATTCCCACTTATAGAGTTTTATGATATTCTGGGCATGGAATGGATTTTTTGTTCACCGTGCTAAGATAGATTGTAGAGATAATTTTTTTTTTTTCAAAATGAGTTTAAATTTTTATACAAGAATGAATTCATAGATTTGATAACATATCAATATTCTAAGAATATATTACGAAATAGAAATTAGATTTATCTTACATATATTTTTTAGAAGATATAGATTTTTCATATTACTGATTTCCATATAGTAAATGAATATATGGATGTATTTTTTGATTATTTACCTGTTATTATACCTACTCAAGAATTTTAGTTTACCGTTAACATAGTACATAATGCTAATCCAAATTCAATCCCCATTATTGTATGGATCAAGTAGATTTTTTCAAAATGAATAAGTAGTTTCAAGAGTTTCTTGATAAATGTGTCATTTATTATTACACTTCACCATGTGTGATCCTATTTTATTTTTTAAAAATAAATATAGTTTAATGATACTTTTCATTGATTATAGATCCTTGAATAACATCATTATTAAGAAAAAGTATCTTTCTCCTCATATCAATGATTTGTTTGATCAGCTCTATGGAGTGCAGTATTTTTAAAACATTGATCCCGAGATAGGATACTATCAGTTAAAGGTGAAGTAGGAAGATATTCTGAAGATAACATTTCAAAATAGATATAGACATTATGAGTTTTTAGTTATTCCCTTTGGGTTTTCTAATGCTCCAGTTGTATTCATGGATGTTACTGATTGTGTTTTCTATTAATATTTAGATAAGTTTTTATTTTTTTATTGATGATATATTAATATATTATAAAATTCATGAGAATCATAAAAGACACCAAAGTATTTTTTTCAAAACAAGAAAGAAAATAAATTATATGTAAAATTTAGTAAGTGTGATTTTTGGTGGCAATATATTTCTTCTCTAAGGGATATTTTTTCTAAATATGGCATGTTTGTTGACTCTACTAAAACTAAAGTCATTATAGAATGGCCAATACCTACAAATGGAACATATATTCATAGTTTTATTGGATTAGCATGTCACTACTAGTGGTTTATTGAAAACTTTACTTGTTTTTCTAGCCAACTGACAATATTAACTCAAAAATGAGTTAAATTAATATTTAAAAAATAGTTTTATGATTGTCTCCCTGAATTTAAAAGATGATTGGTGAATTCTACAGTTTTGGACCTACCCACCAGAAATAGTGAATCTTTCATCTATATAGATTCTTCGTTCAAGGGACTTGGTTTCATTCTGATGCAGAATGATCAGGTAATTGCTTATGATTCATGTTAACTAAATTATCAAGAGTTAAATTATCCAACACATGATATAGAATTAGCTATAGTGGGTTTTGATTTAAAAATTTGGAGTCATCATTTATATGGAGTAAAATGTGAAAAATATATTAAACAAAAAAATTTGAAGTATATATTCACTCAGAAATAGTTGAACTTGAGGTTGCAAAGATGGATAGAACTGACTAAAGATTATTACTGCATGATTCATTACCTTCCTAAAAAACTAATAAAATTAATATATGAATTGAGTCAGAAATATAATGATACATTAACCATTTTATGGTTAGAAAATGACCTTTTAGTTAATGATTTTCTGAATTTTGGCCTATAAATTGTGCATTTAGGAACTTCCTTTGTTTTGTTTTAGGTGTCTGTATAATCATAAAAGTCATAAATAATTAAGAAAACTCATAAGAAGGATTATGTTGTATATTAAATGGTATAATATTTCAGAAATGGTAAGTTTCTATACTTTAATGTTGATGAAGAATCTGTTATTAGATTTGGAAAAATATTTGATGTGCCTTTTAATTCCTAGTTGAAGAGATAATTGTTGATTGAAGCTCATATTTCTCCATTTTCTTCATCCTAAAAGAACTAATATGTATAGAGACCTTCAGGATTATTACTGGTTTGATGGAATGAAATGAGATACTGTGAATTTACCATAAAAATTTTTTACTTGTCAACATGTTAAAGAAAAATAACAATTGTCAAAGGGTGTGCTTTAGACTTTTCTATTTCTGAAATAGAAATTAGAACATATGTCCATGGATTTTGTGGTAAGATTTAAAAATAAATCTTGAGGTAATAATTCCATTAGGTTTATTCTTGATCAACTAACTAAATTTATAAATTTCCTATAAATTATAGAAACTATATATTTAAATATTCATTATGAATTATACCTTGAGGATATAGTCAAGTTACATGAAGTCCATCTCTCGATTTTATCTGACTGTGATCCCAAATTTACTTCTAATTTATTGAATGGCCTTCAGAATTCATTGGGTATAGAATTAAATTTCATTCCAACTTTTTATCCTCAATATGATGAATATAATGAGCGAACAATTCATAACTTGGAAGATATGATTCGTTCTTCTTCAATGGATTACCAAGGAATTTGGGATTAGTATATTTCGTTAGTTTAATTTTAATGTAATAATAGTTTTCATTAAAGTATGTTTATGGATCCTTTTAAGGAAATATATGGAAAGTGGTGTAGGACTTGGGCTTTTTGGGATGAAGTATGTGAAATAAAGTTATTGGGACTATAATTGGTAGAATAGATAGTTGAGAAGGTGAATTTGAATTAAAAACATATAAGGATAGATCAAATTAAGAATAAAAGTTATACAAATGACTAAAATAAAGGTCATTCATTTGAGGTATGTGATATTGTTTTTTAAGTATATCCATGGAAAATTACTATGAATTTTGGTAAAAATGGAAAGTTAAATCCATATTTAATTGGACCATATTAAATCCATGATAAATTTGGATCAGTGTTTTACCTATTTTCCTTGCCTCTAAGTTTATTTGAGGTAAATAATTTATTTCATGTTTCAATATTATGAAAGTATGAGCCAAATACAACTCAATTTTTGAGCTTTGAAGTAGTTCAGATGGAATAAAACCTTTCATATGAGGAACATCCTGTTAAGATTCTTGACCACATAGAGAAGGTGTTGTGGAATAATTTGATTCATTAGGTTAATTTTTTTAGGAAACTATATGATTGAGTAAGTAACAAGGGAATCAAAAAAATCTATGAGGGAATGATATCCCAATATATTTAAATAATAAATAAATTATGAGGACTTAATTTCCAAAAGGGGGAAGAGAGTAACAACTTAGGAAATTTTAATATAAATAATTTTCATGTCTTATAAAATTTTATTAATTTTATTTTATAGGTTTTTATTCATTATAATATTATTAGTTAATTTTTTTGTCAAGAAGAGAAAAGCGTTATTTGTAACCAAATTGGGTTTTTATGCATTAAATGGTTTTATTTAAAAGATTTATTTTAAAATTATATAATTTCAATTTGAAAAAAATAACATAATTTTTGAATTTTGTATATCAAAATTAGCTTAGGATTAATTTTTTATAATTTTCTAAAAATTTTGATTTTTCAATGAATGGTGAAAAATAATGATTTTTATTAGAAACTCTAATTTCATTTCAAGTAATTTCAAAGTAAAATTATATTTTTCATTATTTTTAAATTTAATTAATTAATTTTTATTAAATAAAATACAATTATGGTCTTTGGAATGAATTTTATAATTTAATTTGGTATAAAAAAAATTTATACTTAAAAAGTCATTTTCCAAAAAAATCATCACGTTTTGAGGGTTTAATTTTAAATTAAATTATTCCAAATATATAAATTTAATATTATAAAATGTATTTAGTATTTTAAATCATCATATTATATATTTTTTAAACTCTGAAAATTAATTTTTTTCATAATGAATCGTAAAAACTATAAAAATCGGTTATTACTGTTAAGGTTAAAACCATTTTACCGTGGGTTAAACCAAAGAGATAATAGTTAAAAATGACCTAAAAATATATAAATTATATTCTGTTGACATATTTTGACCCTATATAATATAATATTCATAAATATTTCATTTTTAATTCATTTTAATTAAGTAATACATTAATATATTTTAATCTTTTAAAAAATTCTAAGTGTGTCCTCTCCTACAATTATAAAAGGAAACCCCCTCTCATCACCTATACACACTTCAAGAGAATTTCAGTTTATCCCATACTCTAAAAAATATTAATTATATCCCTAACATCATATTAGAGGCCTTTTTTTATTATAAAACCAACCTAGGAAGGCTTTAGGTGTAAATCAAAAGAGGTTGTCCAAAGAAAAGGTATTGTTATTAACCGAGCGTTTTTGTTTTATTTATTATTATACAGCCTTAAAATATTCTTAAACCATGATTAAATAATAACATCAGTTTCTTCCATATAATAATATTTTATTATGTTAATTTCATAACATTTTTCTATATCTTCGTCCATCAAATAGGAAACGAAACCATCGTTCATGTGTACGGCGGGCTACTGCCTCACAAACCAATGTAATTTGTTTTTCATGACTACTTCTCACTGATGGTTATAATGATGAATTTAGTTTATATATATTATATTCATTTAATATTTATCATTATTATTATATAATATGTCATCTAATTTCTTACTTTTCTATCCATTAATAAATTATAATGTTGTTTGTGCATGCGTATGGATTGTCACCTATATGAAGCGATTTGATTATTTTTTCATGACCACATCACATGATTTCTATTTAGAAGTGTATTTCAAAATTAATATGATATTTATTACATAATAATAGTTTTTTAAATATAAAATAAATTATTATCTTCTTTTCATCTTGTTTTTTGAAAAATGGATTCATTACTCGTGCGTATGTATGGTCTACCATCTCCATGATTGTAAAAATAGTTCATTTTTCATAACCATCTTTCATTAATGGTTTTAAAATTACAATTATTATATATAAATGATAATTATTTCAGGAATATTATTTTGGATATAATGGAATAATTACTTATTTGACCATATTGAACCTACTAAAGTCATTTTGTACATATCAGATAAATATCATCAAAACATCTAACATGAACATAATTGATTAAGTAATTAAATATATAATGGTAATAAATAAATAAATAATCAATACAAAAATTGAAAAAATTTATTAAGTATGTAAATAATTAACATAAGTTTATTATTTAGTAATATAAATAATGTATGTGATGATTAAAACTCGAGGTAAGGGAAACATTATATTAAAAAAATAGCTTTAAATGTTTTAAATATTTGTTTTATAAATTTTTTTCTTCCCTATCCACGTTCTTAAAATTATTTTATGGTTATATTTATATGGAGATAACTTAATTATAATGAACATTTTATATATCTTTCTCTTCATTTTAATGGTTTTAAAATAGATTTTTTTATTTATTTTATACATAATGTGTTGCCTTTATTTACAAAAGGAAAATGAAATGTTCTATTTTAATGTATACTACATTAATGGATTTTCCCACCAGAAAAACCACAATTTTATATTTTGATTCATTTATATGAATTCATGTTTTATTAAAATAAAAACTATTCTTCTCTTTATTCTGATAATTTTATTTTTAAAAATGGGATTTTAAAGGAAAGAAAAATATCAATATCAAAAAATGTTTTTCTTATGGGTTCAAAGGAATATTTTTTCAAGTTTGATGATAGAAATGAAATATTTTATGTGTTTAATTCATTTTATGGTGGTAATAAATTTGGTATGATGATGGGTGATCTTGATATATTTCATCATGATGGGTGAGCCCGATATAGCTCATAATGACATGTGAGCCCAATATATCTCGCAAATTCATTGGGTAATGATTATTTTCTTAAGATAATTATGTTACAAGTAAACTATTTTGTTTATTATACTTTTAAGGGATATATGAAGTTTATTTCCCAATGCACCTTTATGAATTTTCAATTCTTTATAATGAGTTTTCATTAAAATCATTTATTTCAAAAGGTAAGTTAATGATCATTTTTAAGGATGGATTATTCCCTTTTATGGTAAAAAGGTATAGTTTTCAAGAAAACAGTTTTCATGAGTTCTCATGTTTTCTAAGAAACTATAATTATTATTATTTTCCATTTATGTTTTCTTATATAGTGTTTTATGAAAAAATTTGGGTATTAAAGATGATTTCATGTGTAAGTAAATGATTATTTTAGCTCAACGTTTATTCTATTAAAGGAAAAAATCCATTTCACCCTATACAAGGAAGGGATAATTGATCTACCTAATGGTAGGCTCGGGTAATGGTTCTCTGTAGTACTGAGTCCTTCGAGTATAACTTGGGTGAGTGTCACTCATGTATTTGATTTGGTATGGGGTCCTTCGCCCTAGTTTTTGAGAACTACGGAAGAAGTGGTCTCCCGTGAAGGTTTTAATGTGTTAAACCTTCAGGTAAACCATCACCCTCAATTTTTTAGTAATTCATTTTGGTTTTATGTTTAATTAAGAAACATGAAATGGGATGGATACTTGTTCGTGAGTATTTTCACTCTCTTGAGGCTTGCCTCTTCAAATCTCCAAGTGACAAAAAAAGACTGATGTGGTATAAGAAAATATGGGGAAAGGGGTGGATGAAGTATTGGTTCAAAAATAGATCCACACAAGCATCATGGTGTGAGATATGTGTGTGAAAGTGAGATCATATAATCATGATCACACAATAATGTCACACTAATGAGGTGGGTGCACTTTTTTCATGAAATTAGGATAAGGTGCACCTAGATAAATCAACCTGGGCACACACCAAGTGATCTTAGTGAAGTGACCTAGGTGAGTGCCTGGGATCCTGGGTGAAGTGATTATCCTCTTCTCAATGATTTTTCCTTCTCCATATCAAATCTTTGATCCTTTTCCAAAAAAGGACATTCAATAGTGGTATAAGTACCATTGTATTGAATAAGTCAAAATGGGAGATTCTGTTCAAAATTTCCCTTGATGATAGTAGATACTGCATTGTATTTATTCTAGTTCAAGTAGGTATTTTCTACACCAAAGGAGTTCACCGTCTATTATAGACTTAGTACAATGATGTTAACTAGGGTGGAACCATATGGGAGGTATTTCTTATAATTAAAGTGAGTTTTCTTATATTACACATTCATTTCTATGATCTCCTGGATGAATAAGAAATTTAGCGGTGAGGAGTCTCACTGGAATCTATTTTATTATGTTTTTACATGCCTAAAATTGATTTTATAGATCACATATTCATTCATGGGTATAAGGAAATTCATATATGAACTATTTTGGAAGGGTTGTCTATTTTCCTTGTGGTTATTACCAATTTTACAAAATAATTTTTTCAAAGAATAAGAGTCAACCGGGAAACCCTCACTAACATGGTTTCAGTTGGTTCAATGGTTGGTTGCATAAGGTTTTATTCCTTGAAAATCATTATCATCAGTTCATTTTCATTGGAAGTGTGGTCATTGAGTACGTGAAAATTTAAAATTTATAAAAACTAATTAATAATAGAGAAGTGGAAAGAAGGGTATCAAACCATAAGGACTATTTATTATATTTACCAAAAATATGAAAAAGAATAACAAAAAATAAAACAAAAAAATAGGGGGTGGTGGTGGTGGTGGTGTAATTGTGAATTGAATGCAATTTTTAGTGTGTGGATTTGAATTTGTGATAATACAAATAAGACAGATAGAAATACAAACAAGTAGCTAGAAAATTGGAATATACCAAGATAATGGAAAGGGGAAGTAAGATGGTTGGTTTTTATACAGGTTTTCCCTTACTCTTATATTAGAATTTAAACCTCTATAAATGATTGAAGGAGGCTGGCCAGTTGTGTCATCTGGTCAACCCGTGACAAAATAACCCCTACATTTTATCAACTGTAGAAATCATCCTGTCACCAAGTGAGAAAATCAGAAATCACTAAGTTTAAATTATTTAGTGAACTCAGTGTTCCTCTCTCTCTCTTGAGCTTGATTCTCTATTTTGTGGAATCCTTAATTAAATTAAACCCATTCATGATCAATTTTCACTGATTCTTCATGTTATTGATAAATAAATAATTGTTCAAATAATGAAATATAGAGATGAAATATAGAAGAACATAAATGCATGAACAATCTAAAAACTCATATTAATTGGCTACACAATTCTTCAATGGTAGATTATCTAGAAATCATGGTTAAGTTCCACATAATAAACAATTTAAAAACATATGAGTTTATGCTATAAAAAATGTATAAAAACTGAGCAATGAAAAAATAGTTATCTCTCCCAGCTCGATCTGTAGAAGTCTTTGATATCCCGATTTGTGTCATCTACCTATTATCTAAATGGTGTCTTGGAATGATCTCCCACCCCGGAAATCTGTAAGTGGTGTGATAGTGATATGATCTTAGAAATGGAAGTGTGGAGGTTGTGAGGTCCTCTAGAAGTAGTGGTCTGGAAGTAGTGGTCTGTTGTTACAGCCTAAAGGAACTCTCTCGAATAAATGATTCAAAATTGTTCCCACCAATCTCCTCCTACTTCTAGAGTATTCATATCTACCTAGAATGCTCTTGCATCGCTTCTCTGGCCTCGGTGTGGCACCTTCATGTGACACTTCTACTATGTTGGTCACCAAAGAAAAATTTCCCCAAACAGAATGCTTGCACCATGCAGTATTATCCCCCCTGAAAGAAAAAAAAAGAAATATTGAAAAATAAAAAATAAGTAATAAATAAATAAATTTTAGTTAATTAAATTGTAAATATAATTACTATATTAAAATATATATATTATTTTTATTATTAAACATAAAAAAATAATTTAAAAGAAAAATAATACATATTAATATGTTTATAAAAGCCTATTAACACTATTAGAAATATTTTATATATATATATAGATAATTACAATAATATTTATAATTTTATAAATATATTAATTAATTATATATAAAAAAATGTACAAATTTAAGTATACCTAATATTATTGATTTTTATTTTTTTTATTTTTTTTATTATGTTAATATTATATAATATATGTATACATATTATATATATATATATATTATAAAATAAAATTAAAATTATAATGAGGAAAAGGGGTGGGGGTTTGGGTAGAGGTTAAGTGAGGGGGAGGGGTGAGTGTTTTCTCAAGGAAGGAGGGATGGGGGTTCAGGTAGCGCAGAAGGAAGAAATAGGAATGGTGGCTCGTCAAAAGGGGAGAAGGGGCATCCAACATGGTCTACTTATTTGGGGAATGATGGCCGATGGGTTCAGTTGAAGGAGGAAGGGAGACTCACAGTGGCATAGGGACTTTAGATTTCAATAGACGGAAGATGGTTCAGCAACAGGTGGTGAGGTTCAGGGCTTCAGCAGCAACTGAGGAAAAGAGTTTTTCAAGGTTTTTGGGTGCTAGTGAGAGGCTTAGCTTGAGCAGACAAGGTAGTTATGGTATTTGAGATTCATCGATTTCTATATCTAGCTCACATGTGGGTGCTTATTCTTCAGCAATAGTGTGCGGTGCAGGTGGATGAAGAGACTTCAGATCTCGTTTTCTCAGCTTGGATCTTTATTTCTGTGGATTTTTTATCTTATGTGGGTTTTGATGATCTGTTGAAATAAATTGTTTTTACCACTGTGCTTTTTTTCTTCCTTTCTCTTTGGTGGCACAACGGAGGGTGAGGGATGTAATGGTGAGTCTGGTGGTCAGTTTGGGATTCACCACTAGAGAAGCTGGTAGTGAGTGTTTTGTGATAGTGGGTTGGGGATGGAGATGCAGTAGTGACTCAATTGAGCCACCATTAGAGTGTGGTTTTTTGGAATGAATGGTGACTTAAGGAGCCACCATTGTCCTTAGTATTTTTCCAATTTTAGGTAGGTTGGATGCAATAGTGGGTAAAAAAATTGAAAAAGTGTGGGCCGCCACCTTCAAATAGTGGGTAAATTTATGACTTTGTCAAATTATGAGGCTAGTGGTAGGTGGACACCAGTGGTGACTCATAGAGTCATGGTTGGTTTGGATGATGGTGGTGAATGAAACAAGGTGGCAGTAGAGTTCATTTGAAAGCAATGAGAAATAATAAAAAAATTAAATTAAACAAAAAAGAAAAACATTGAACAAAAACTACATTAAAATAAAGATTGAAAAGAAACAAAATTGGAATTATTTATTTACTAATTTAATGAATTAATTAACTTCATGAATTAAATAAAAATGGATCAAAAGAAATAAATAGAAAAAATATAAATTACTCAACTTAAATTTATTAAATTAAAAGGAATACAATTATAAAAAATACTAATCAATAAAATAATAAATAAAATAATTGTTGCGAAAAACAAAACAAAGGAAATAATGAAAGAATAAAAATAATGAAAAATTATAATAAAAACAAAATATTAAAAAACTGAATGTTAAAATATAATGAATAAATTAATTATATTATTTAAAAAAACTAAAATAAACACTAGAAACACTTTAAGAACATAACATATTTTTAACAATTAAATCTAAAAAATAAAAACATTGTTAATTATTACAAAAAAATACATTATTTTAATAATAAAAAGAGAATAAAAAGTGAAAAATGATGTGGAAAAGTGTATTAAAAATCATCCACATCAAACTCCCCAACACTTAAATGTTTTTTTATCCTCAAATAAATGAATGTTTTTTTCTTTGTAAAACAAAAGGAAATGATTTGAAAAAGTTAACTAAAAATAATCAAGTTAGGAATTTAAAATTAGAGTCACATAACCAGGTCAATTTTTTCAAAAAATGTGTTCAGAAGAGGATCTGCCTAACTTCAAACACCCATTGGAAATCAAGGGCAACACAGAATCATTTACTATTAAAGATGACATGCCATCTATATGAAATCACATACTTCCCTACTTTTATTCCATTTCAAGTTCCTATTATAATAGTGATAACATGTCAGATCAAGTGGAATTTAAAACTTAACAAAATGAACCTTTATTTTTTCATTTTCTCCTAATTTCAAAAAAAACATTGTTCAATTTTTTAATAAATTAATTGATACAACACAAATTTTTTTCAAAAAAGATCAATTTTCTCCTTCTTCATCTGGGTTCAAAAATCCTCTCAGCTTGATGAACTCATTTTTTACTACTAGACACTCTATTTTTATTTTTTATTTTATTTTATTTTATTTTACCAATACATTTATATACAAAGAGCACAGTGAAAAATTGATTATTGATATGTATAGAGGGATAACACACATAACCAGTTTCTAGAGTCTAAGATGTTGATCGTGGGATCTCATTTTCCCATTTTACTCTAGTTTCAATGGACTTCAATGATTACCATTTGAGTTAGGTCCTTAAAGTGATTGTTTTTTTAATATGAGTCCCCTAGTTTTCAGTTCAAATTTATAGTTTCCTAAAGTTATGTTCACAATTCCACAAAACTATCCTATCTCACTCCCTTCCTCAATTCCTAAACAAAAAAATCCATAGAGACAGTATGTTACTCCCCTCAGTAATATGCATCCTCAATAGTTTCAGACTCAGTGCAACCTTAAACAACCTGTAAGTTTTTATCCACTTGGAATGACTGAATTTATCTGAAACTTGAAGCCAAAGGACCCTCAAGTTGTAAAAGAATTTGAAAATTTTGGAAATAATTTTAAAAAAATGAAAAAAAAATTGACCATTTTTTTTACAAACAATCATTGGGGAATGATGTGATCATAATTTCAGTATAGTAGCGTAGAAATACCCCTCTCCCCTAAACATAAAACGCAACAATGTCCCCGCTATTAACTTCTAAGGTGGGAGATAGTAAAGTTCAAATCATATGGGAAATTCAGTAGTTAAAATATTTTTAATGTGTGGTATTGAAGTTCAAAATATTTTTTTCCACACAAAGAGGAAAATAAAAACCCAAAAATATATACATAATAACCCCACCATCCAAAATCAGAAAACAAACACATTTTTTTGAGAATTTCGTGGTTTTAATATTTTATCATACAAAATATTTATCAATTAATTTTTAATAGTAGTGTGATAAGTAATTAAGTACAACAATAGTAGAATGAAAGTGAAAGAAAAGTTTCTAGTTGGATTCACAATTCAGTTCAACTAAATTTTCAACTCACTAGATTCCAACAGCTAACACTCAAGAAGGTAAAACCTATTCACAATTTTAAAAGGAAATATTGGTACTCCCCCACACCTATAACTTGATGTAGGAATTAAAATATGAGTATAAAATAAAAATTAAAAAATAAGAACAACACTTGCTTAAATATGGGAGCTTTGAGCATTAATTTGAATTGAAAATATCCTCCCAAAGTGCTCTGGTTGATCTTCTTAGTATTCTGAAAAGTAAAATAAATAAACATAGAATACAGAATTTATAGTTCAAGAAACAATTCAACCAAATTTTGAGTGGAAGCGATGTTATCCAGATGATGCAGTGTGATGCTCCCTTGGTTTTCCTTTGCTGAGTTTCTAGAAGCAACAAGACTCTAGTAGCAACACTTCATGTGACACCAACATACAAACAGGAAAGTAGAATGCGAAATAAATTATTAGAAGGAGTTGTATTTATTGAAAAATAGAATAAAAAATAATATAGCATATAGACCATGGGTTAGTTCCCATGAAACATTTTGTTTATAGTCCTCAGTTAGACTAGAGATGACTTCATTCTTCAATCAGAGAAACGGAAGTCAAGACCCTTGGAAACCCTTTAAAGAAATTTTTGATCCTCTTAACATTTCCAATAAAGGTTTCTTTTCCTCTCATACCAGCTCCACAACTCCATTAACCAGAACTCTCAAAATGGTGAAGGGTCTTGACCACTTGGCCTTCAGTTTACCAGGACAAAGTTTCATCCTAGAATTGAACAATAGGACCCTATGACCAACCTTGAAATACAAATTATAAATTACTGAGTCATTAAAATATTTTTTTCTCTGTTATTAAATTTCATCATTCTCATAATATTCCCTCCTAATTACCTCCATCCCACTCATCTCTAACAACCTTCTCTCACCAGTAGCATTGAAATAAAAGTTCAGGGTCATAACTTCCCAATATTTCTTTTAATTCAATTCCATAGGCATATGAAAAGTTCCAAAAAATATCATCATATATGGTGAATTACATATGGGAGTCTTTTAACCAACTCTATTAACCCAAAAATCCCCATCTAACATCATTGACAAATCATTCCTTGAGCTAGAAATTTTCTTTTCCAAAATCTTCTTGAGCTATCTATTTTACACTTTATCCTTCCAAATATTCTATGGGTGGTAGGTAGTACATGTTCCATGATATCATCAATTCTTCTCCATATAATTTTTTAACTTGGAATTCTTGAAGTGAGTTCCATTTATGTTAATGAATTCTTGAGGCACTCCAGACCAGGAAAAATATTTTTCTTAGTAAACTACACTACACTAAAAGAATAATTATTGGGTAGAGCCACTACCTCAACCCAAATGGACACATAATCCATAGAAACAAAAATATATTCCCTCACATAGGAATATGGGAAGTGTCCCATGAAATCCAAGCCCTAGACAACAAAAACATCAACCTCTAAAATTCCTTTTTGAGGCAACTCTTGCCTTCTTCTAACATTCCAAAGCATCTGACACTTGTCACATTAAATAATTAAACTCCTAGAATCTGTGAACAATGTTGAAAAATAGAAACCAGTGTGTAGAACCTCATGAGTAGTCCTCTCTCCTCTATGGTGTCCACCCCATGGTAATGAATGACAAATCTCAAGTATGCGAAACATTTTTTTCTTTGGCCGCACATATCCTTAAAATACCATCAGAACATCTCCTAAAAAGGAGAGGGTCATCCCAAAAATAATATTTAAATTTTGATATAAACCTCTTTCCTTGGTTATTTTAGAGGTCATTGGCCATGATACTAACATCCAAAAAAATTTAAAAATCTATATTCCAAGAAGACTGATGCACATAAGTCGCAAACAATTGTTCATCTGAATATAAGATATTAATCTCTTTTGGTTCCTCAGGTAGTGTGTTGGTCAGCCTAGAAAAGTGATCTTCCAAAGCATTTCCAGCCCACTTCTTATCCTTAATAACTAGTTCAAACTCCTGAAACATCAATTTCCACCTCATGAGACTAGTCTTTGAATCCTTCTTAGCTAGAAATTACTTAAGGGTTGTATGGTTAGTAAAAATTATAGCTTTAGACCCTATAAAGTACTATCGAAGTTTTTCCAAAGTAAACATCACAACATCCAGTTCCTTTTATATGGTATAAGAGTTATTATCAACATCATACTATATCTTTATAGAATATTAAATGACATGTAACTTCCAATCCTTCCTTTTCCACAAAATAGAACCTCTTTCTAGATCACTTGCATCACACATTACCTCAAATGTGAGCTTCTGGTCTGGGGAAATGATCACTTGTGAGGTGTTTAGTTTCTCATTACAAAAATTAAAGGACTTAAGAAATTTCACATTAAATACAATGGGAGTTTCTTTAACCAGTGGTGAGCATAGTGGCCTTGTGATCTTAGAAAATTCCTTAATGAACCTCCTATAAAAGACAAAATTTCCCAAGAAACTTCTAATCCCCTTGACATTATCTAGTGGGGGAAGCTTTTGGATAACCTCAAACTTGGAATTATTAACCTTAAGACCCAACTTAGAAACTTTGTAACCTAAAACAATTCCCTTAGTAGCCATTAACTATATCTTTTCCTAATTCAAAATAATATTTCTTTTCTTGGTATCCTTCCAGCACAACTTCAAAATTTTCAAGATGGTTTTCAAAAATGCTTCCCACAACTAAAAAATAATCCATTAAAACTTCAATTATCCTTTCAATCATATCTATAAAAACTTCCATCATCCATATTTGAAATGTGGAAGGAGAACCACATAATCAAAAGGGTATCCTCTGGTAGGCAAATGTCCCAAATGGAAAAGTAAAGGTGGTCTTCTCCTAATACTCAGAGGAAATGAAAATTTGGATGTAATCAGAGTAACCATCAAGAAAATAGTAATATTCATTGTCAACCAACCTTTATAACATTTGGTCTATAAATTTCATGGGAAAATGGTCCTTCCTTGTGGCAGCATTAAGTTTTCTATAATAAATACAAACCCTCCATTTATTAAAAGACCTTGTATAGATTTTCCATTATTTTAATTTGTCACCATAAAAACACCAATCTTTTTTATGAAACCTATATAGGACATACCAAAGAACTATCATAAATGGGAAAAATAGTCCCAACATCAAGCAGTCTGATATCTTCTTCTGTCACCACTTCCTTCATGTTCAAATTGAGTCTCCTTTTGGATTCCCATATTATTTTAGACTCAAATTCCATTGGAATTTTATACATACATAATAATGTAAATATCCCCTTTATGTCAGTAATTTTACAACCAATGAAAAACTTTTCCTTCCTCAAAACTCTTATCATATTATCCTCTTGAATTACCTTCATATTGGAAGATCTGATCAATGTTAGGGTGGATTTATATCCCAAAAAAGAATATTTTATATGGGATAATAGGGATTTGAGCACTAGAATGGGTGGTTAATATCTTGAGGGTGTACACTTGGGTCTTTATGGACTATGTTCTTCATTATTCTTCTAGAATAAGGCAATGTAGAAGGATTCCTCCTCATCACTATTACTTCCAAAAAAAAGTTGTCACAATTAGACACTTATTTTGGGGATAGGATTTGTTCCAATGTAAACTCCTCCAGGTGTTCTAAAAACTCTCCCTCAAAATCATCAACATGTTTCTTCTCCTTTCTCGATCTCATAGAAAATTCGAGGGGGATGAGCCCGTAAGGGGCATAACGTCGCTCTACTAGGGTTCTCGCACCGCCTTCCCCTCCCCGGATCTGCCCTCCCTCTCCTTCCCGGTTCGGCCGGTCGGGGTGGTGGTTCTCTATTGCTACGGCCTTTCTCAACTCATTATGCACGCACTGGTGTCTTTCCTTGACATTGTTCCTGAGTTCCTAACCGGTGGTCTGACACCGTCCCTCTGTCCAGATTTGGGCATTTGAAGGTAGAGCGTTGTTTCTATGTAGTTTTCGGATAGTGGCATCAAGATCTTGTTTTCTTTGGGTGGATGAGGTGCCTTTCTTCCGTTTCTTCTTCATTTTTAGTTTTTGAGTTGGGTTTCTTGATGCCGGCTGGGATACAGCTTTAAGGATGAGTTGGTTTTGCTGGTTTGGGGAAATCTATTTTGTATTGTTTTGTTTCATTCTGGTGGTGGTTTATGCTCGCCGATTTTGGCATGGTTGTTTTTGGACACTGGGGGCTTGATTCTTGGTAAGGATATTCTTTGGTGTTGTCAAATGATGATTGTGAAGCTCAAAAGTGTCCCGGTTGAAGCAGATGAATCGTTTTTCTTGTTCGTTCGATATAGGTTGTGGATGCATCATGGTTTGTTCTTTGGTGGACGGGATGAAGGTGGTGGTCTGATAGTGCTTCGGTGACGTCGTCAGCTGCTAGTTCCAGTGTCTTCCAGCGGTGAATGGTGGCGCATGGTGATGGATCTCGGATCGAGGATGTCTCGATGTCAGGCAGGTGGACAGGTGCATGGATAGGCGTGTTGTATGCTGGAAGGTGCGCGGCTCAAGGATTATCGCGTTGATCTTTGGTTTTTGGATTTTTGAATTTGAAATTGAAATGGATTTGGATGTTGTGTATCGGTCTGTGGCGATGGTAATGCTCTGTATTGGGTACCGGCAACCCTTAAACTGGCCATTAGAAAATGAAAAAAAAATGATTTCCACACGCGCGCGCCCTTTCTCGAGCTAATCCCTATGTAGTTTGCAAGAGGTATATAGATTTAACCATTAATCTCTTCTAATATCCATAAAAACTCCTCTTTCTCCTCATCATAAGCACCTTTAGCTGCTAACAACTCATCCTTGGGAAATATTGGGTGGGTGGATTCTTTTATTTTCTTGAAAAAATGTAATTCTTATTTTTATTAACCTAGGTTGAAAATTAACTTGTATTTTGATACATCTATGAAATCTACCCTAGTGAATAGGATGGGCCTACCAAGGATGATAGGTACCTTCTGGTCACACTCCATATCTAGAGTCATAAATTCAACAAGCAAGAAAAGTCTACCTACTCCAACTAGAAAATCATCTACCCTACTCACTAGGTGATTAATGGACCGATAAACAAGTTTTAATACAATAATAGTGGGTTGGGGAACTCTTAATATCTAGTTTTTAAATAGAGATAGAGTTATATAGTTGATTATAGATCTCAAGTTACATATACAATTAAACTTAACACCTATGTCCACAAAGGTGTAGGGGATGACAAATCCCCTTGGGTCCTGAAGCTTAAGAGGTATCATATTTTACAACACGGTACTACACTCCTCCATTAGACTATAGGTGGAAAATTATTCCGAAGTATTTTTTTAGAAAATTTTATTGAGGGATTTTAAGTATGATGGGATTTGGATCAAGTATTCTATGAATGGGATGTTAATTTTCATCTTTTTAACCACTTTTAGAAATTTCAACTACACTCCTCCGTCAGACTATAGGTGGAAAATTATTCCTAAGTATTTATTCTTTAAGAATCTTATTCCATTTATTTTATTTATTTTTCAAGACATTTTATTTTTTTTTTCAGCTAGAATAGTAGTAAGCAGAGGGTTTTCAGTGCTACTATCCTATTCTCCAATTTCAACATTTTTTAGATTTGAATTTTCATATTCATTCAGGTTTCCATTTTCAATTTTTTGGGGTTCTATCATAGGATCTTAGTGTGTTTTTATACCACATATGGTGTTAACATACATTTCATTATCTCTTGGGTTGTATTCAGTAGTACTTAGGAGCTTACCCTTGTCTCTACTACCAATATCCCTAGCCAACTACCCAATTTTAATTTCCATATTTTTAATTCTTGAATCCATTTGAACATTATAAAAATATTTTTTCATATACTCATAAAATATTCATATAAACTTTTGAAACATTCTTATCACTTCATCTTTTGAATTAGATGATTCGGGTTTGGGTTGGGGTTGGAACAGTTTTCTAAGAGGTAGTTGGAAACCATGAGGGGTAGCAGGTCAAAGAACTCCATGATCCCTGCAAGGGAGGTTTGGGTGGTTCCTATACCCCTGGTCATAGGTTTTGGAAAAAATTTATTCGCTAGGATGAATCCTAGGACCATACCCAACAAAATTGGAATTCTCAGGAGCTTATACAGGCATGACAAAATTTGGATAGAAAGACTCTAAGTGTCCAAACATGCCAAAGTGGTGGTACTTCTCCCTAAGAGTGTTATGTGTGTTATCATTGAAAACCCTAGTAGATTGGGCTTAATCTTGAGGAGAAGGGGTGGGTTCTCTCCTCACTATGGTTCTTCTCCTAGAGCATTTATGCTAGTAATTTTGTGACGGTGTGTTAAAAATTTGTTTCAACTCCTCAGATGTCATGTCTCTAAAGTACCCTCTAACAAATTGATCCACAAAGGGTTGGTGGTAATGGGTGAGGCTGGTGTAAAAAGTATCCATGGATAATTAGGGTGTTCATTGATGGTTTGGACATTATTTCAACAGTCCCCTAACTTTATCACATGATTCATTGAATAAATCTCTATCATCTTGTAAGAAACTAGTGATATTATGCCTAATCTTAAAGGTTATTCTCCTAGGATAGAATTTCATGGTGAAAGAATTATATAATTGATCCCATGTGAAAAATATTCCCTCCTCTAATTGTTGGAACTAAGACCTATAATTTCCCTTGAGGAAGAAAGGTAACACTCTCAGTTTCAGCTCTTCCTCCCTAAGGCCTCCCAATCACAGTTGTTGGACACTATAATAGATGTCTCTAATTAAGTCAAGTGAGTATTAATTAACCATTACATTAAAGTTTAGAATCTAGGACAACATTGAATTTTTGATTTCATAATTTGAGGACATAAGTGAGAGACTAATGCAAGAAGTGTTACTTGAAACTGCAGGTAGTAAAAACCCTCTTAGATGGTGCCTCTCAACAATTTCATTACTAGGTTGATTTTCATTTATAGGTGGTGCATTATTCATGTTTTGATTATCATATTCTTTTTTAGCTTCCATTTTGATTTCCTTTATGTTATTTTTCAATTCTTTAAGGTTCTTTTCAATGTCAGGAATGTTAGTCTCTAAAGATTCAGTTTAAACCTTGTTTTCATACAACAACAAGTTTAATATATATTTTTTGAATTTTTCTTAGATTTTTTTTTTAATTTTCTTTTTATAGTTTTTTTTATTTTTGGTTTTTTCAGAAGTTTTTTTTATATTTCTATTTTTTTGATTTTTTTTATATTTTTAATTTTTCCTTTTCTTTTTCTATATTTTAATTCTGGTTTTGTGTTTTTATAACTTGGTTGGATGCACCTTCCCGGGAAAAGACACCAAAATTTGGAAGCGTGGTTATTGAACGCACACAAATTTAAAATTTATAGAACCTAATTACTACTAGTTCAGTGGAAATAAGTGCATCGTACCATAGATAAGGACTATTTGTGCTAGTGACCAAAAACTAGACAAAGAAAAACAAAAATTATGAAGAAAACAAACAACAATAGAGGATAATGATGATGGTGAAATTATGAATTGAATGAAATTGTGAGTGTATGTAAATGAATGTGTGATGATACAAGCAAGATAGCTATAAATGTAGAAAATTTGTAAGACAATTGGAATCTACCAAGATGATGGAAAGGGGGAAGTAAGCTGGACATTTTTTATACTGTTTTCCCTTGCTCGTGCATTAGAATTTAAAACACTATATATGATTAAAGGAGGATAACCAGATGTTTTTTTGGTCAACTTATGACAAAATAACACCTAAAAATAGAAATTATAGAAATAATTCCATCACCAAGTGAGAAAAAAAGAAATCACTAAGTTCATATTATCAATTGAACTCAGGGTGTCTCTCTCTCTTGAGCTTGTATCACTTTTCAGTGGAATATTCAAATTGAAAAAAAATATTTAAACCCCATAAAGATCATTTTTCATTGATTCTTGATGTATTTTCATAAGAAATAATTATTCGTAGAGTGAATGATAGATAGGAAATCCAGTAAAGATAAATGCATAAATAAAAGATAAATCAGGATAACCATCTAGTCTATTCCACTGAGGGAGATTAGCCAAAAATCATGGTTATGTTCAAAAAAATCAAAAATTTAAAAACAAATGATTTCATTCTATAAAAATGAATAAAAATTGAGAAAGGAGAAAATATTCCACTCTCCCAACTCAATCTCCATAAGTCTTCAATGTCTTGATTTTTTTCCTCTACCTATTTTCTAAATGGTGTCTTTGAATGATCTCCCACCCTGGGAATCTGTATGTGGTGTGATGGTGATCCACTCTTGGAAGTGGAAGTGTTAAAGTCTGGAAGTCCTCTAGAAGTAGTGGTATGGGAGTATTGGTCTACTTCTTTCTTCTCGATGGAACTCTCTCAAATGAATGTGTCAAAATGGTTCCTTACAATCTCCTCCTACTTCTAGAGTCTTTAAAACCACCCCACCTGCTCTTGTATCACTTCTACGCTCTCCGTGTGGCACCTTCATGTCCCACTTCCTCTATGTTGGTCACTAAAGGAAAAGTTTCCCAAATAGAGTTCTTGATCCATTCAGTATAAACCCCATAAAATAATAAAAAAACATTAAAAAAACAAGTTGTAATAAATAAATAAATGTTACATAATTAAATTTTAAATATAATTAATATTAAAATATATATTATTATTTTTAAACATAAATAACTATTTACACACAAAATAATACTTATTAATATGTTTATAAAATCCAATTAATATTATTAATACTATTAGAAATATATTTATACATATAATTAATTAAATTTATATTTATACTTTTATAAATATATTAATAAATTATATATAAACAAATGTATTGATAAATTCAAGTATACCTAATATTAGTAGTATTTATTTTATTATTATTATTACTATATTAATATTATATAATATATATTTATATCATATTATATATTATATAAAATAAAATATTAAAAATGAGGAAAAGTGGTGGGGGTTCAGGTAGCAACTAAGTGGGGGAGAGGGGTGAGTGTTGGCTTGAGCGAGGAGGGTTTGGGGGTTCGGTTAGTGCAGTTGGATAGCATCTCATCGTCAGGGAATAGGGGGATCTGTTGTGGTCTCCTTCTATGGTGAGCATCGGCCAGTGGGTTCAGTTGAATGAGGGAGGGCGGCTCATGGTGGCGTTGTGACGTCATGTTTCAATATACGGTGGATTCTTCAGACTCGGTTGGTGTAGGTCAAGGCTTTAATAGTGGATGAGGGAAAGGGGATTCAGTTAGGGTCTGTAGGGGCTTTTGGCAGTTTTTTTTATGGTGGCTGCCCCCTCATTTTTCAAATGAGGTGGGCATGGCTGGCTGGAGGTGGGTGGGAAACCCCCCCAAAACTCCAGCAGGAGGAGGCAAAGTAAGGGGAGAGACAGCCTATATAAAGGGATCCCTCCCATCATTATTTTCATCCCCAATCATTTTCTCATCCATCATCTCTTATGTGTGGTATTTGGTGAGGCAGTTTTCCTCGCTTATTCAAGAGATATATTTGCGAGGGTTTTCTCCTTGTAATAGTGAGGGAGTGTGTACCCCCTTTTACCCCACAGTGATCCTTCTATCTTCCCGTGGTTTTTTACCGCTTTCATTTTGGGGGGTTTTCCACGTTGCATATGGTGCCCCGTTTATTTCCGCATTTTCACTTTATTTTTATCTCGTGATTATTTCTACACCATCGACCAATCATTTATGGTCCCAACAAGTGGTATCAGAGGCAATGTTCTATCCCAGTGTTGTTCATGTTTTTTGGTATTAATAATTCTCGTAAATTTTAGTATGCTCAGTGATTGTGACTTCGGTTGATCTGTCACATCAGAAAAAATTATTGATATTATTAAATACACCATTGTAAAATAGAGGAGTTTTTGGACTGACAGCGTGTCCAGATGGCGGCGAAATTTGAGATCAAAAAATTCAACGGGAATAATTTTTCATTGTGGAAAATGAAGATGCAGGCAATGATGTGGAAGGATAATTGCCTATTTGCAATTCGCGAAATTCCGGCGAGTGTGACGGAAGAGAAATGGAACGATATGGAAGGGAATGATATTGCCAACATCCATTTGGCTTTGGCCGACGGGGTCCTATCGAGTATTGCAGAGAAAAAGATAGCAAAGGAAATATGGGATACTCTTACGAAGCTATATGAGGCCAAGTCACTGCACACAAAAAAAATCCTGAAGAGAAAATTGTACACTCTTTAGATGGCGGATTCATCATCGCTGACTAACCACATCAACAACCTTAATACCTTGTTCTCTCCACTCACGACGTTGGGCTATAAAATTGTGGATACAGAACGTGTATAGATTCTACTCCAGAGTTTTCTAGATTCGTATAACCAACTCTTCATCAACCTCATCAATAATGTCCTTACAGATATGCTACTCTTTAATGATGTTGTAGCTTCAGTTCTTAAATAAGAAAGTCGGCACAAGAACAAGGAGGATAGACAGACAAATTCGCACCAAGCAGATGCTCTGTCAATGGAGAGAGGAAGGATGATGGAACGTGGTTCCAGTGGGATCCAAAATCATGGTAGGTCCAAATCAAGAATTAAGAAGAAGAATGTAACATGTTTCAATTTTGGAAATAAGGGGAACATAAAGAAGGATTGTTGGAATAAAAAGAGTGGTGAAAAGAGCTCTCAGGGGAATATGGCGAGTACTTCTGGAAAAGTAGATATACTAGTCAGTGAAGTGGCAATGACTACTGGAAGCAGGCAGCATCTCGAAGATGCATGGATTATTGACTCAGGAGAAACATGGCACATGAAATCTCAACAGGAATGGTTTGACCAATATTAAACCAACCCGAAAGGGCTTTTGTACATGGGGAACGATCACACTCTGAAGATTGTTTGATTCAGTACCATCTAACTGAAGATGCATGATGGTATTGTTTGGACCGTCCAAGGAGTACGTCATGTGAAGGGCTTGAAGAAGAACATATTGTCTTTGGGAAGATTTGATGACATCAGATGCAAGAATCTCACCAAGAATGGAGTGATGAGAATCGTGAAGGGCGCGCTTGTGGTAATTAAGGTGGAGAAAATCTCAAAGAACCTGTATGTGATTATAGGTGAAATGTACAAGGAGGCGGAGAAAGTTGTTTCATCAACTACCTCAACAGAAGCATTGATGACGTTGTGGCATTAGAAGCTTGTCCATCTTTCAGAATGAGGTTTGAAGATTCTTGCGGATCAGATGTTGCTGTCTGGGATGAAAAAGGTATCCTCACCATTTTTTGAGCATTGTGTTTTGAGCAAGCAACATAGGTTAATGTTCAGGACGTCAACAGCAAGAAGTCAGAAGATCATGGAGTTAATCCATTACGATGTTTGGAAAGAACCGGTTATATCCCTGGTAGGACCAAGTTACTTTGTATCATTCATTGATGATTATTCCAGTAGATATTGGGTGTACCCAATCAGAAGGAAGGCAGAGGTTTTTGAAGTCTTCAAAACATTCAAAGTGTGGAAGGAGCTTGACTCTGGAAAGAAGATCAAGTGTTTGAGGACAGACAATGGTGGAGAATATACAAGCGAGGAGTTTGATACTTTTTCTCAACAGGAAGGGATCAAGAGACAGTTCATGGTGGCATACACACCTCAGCAGAATGGAGTGGCAGAGTGGATGAACAGAACCCTGTTGGATAGAACAACGACAATGTTGAAGACTGCAGGTATTGCCAAAACTATTTGGGCAGAAGCAGTGAATTCCGCCTATTATGTGATCAACTGATCTCCTTCAATGGCGATTGAGCTGAAGACACTGATGGAGATGTGGACTGGTAAACCCGCTGACTATTCTCAGTTACATTCTTTTGGAAGTCCTGTATATGCAATGTTTAATGACCAAGAAAGATCGAAGTTGGATTCGAGATCCAGGAAATGTATCTTCTTGGGGTACCCTGATGGTGTGAAGGGGTATCGTTTGTGGGACCCCACAGCCCACAAATTTATCATCAGTAGAGATGTCATTTTTACAGAAGACAAGGTGAAAATGACAACCAATCAAGACACAGAGAAGGAGAATACAGAAACTACAATAGTCGAAGTAGAGTACAAATCCAATGAAGAACTAGTTTCATCTGAGGCATTAGCAGATAATAATGATCAAGTACCGGTTGAGTCTGGACCACGATGGTCAACTCGGGAGAAAAGATCACCAGTATGGCACTCAGACTATGTCACTGAGATCAATATTTCGCATTGCTTATTGACAGAGGATGGAGAGCCATCTTCTTTTGTGGAGATGACCCAGAGTCCAGATGTATCCTCGTGGATGGCGGTGATGCAGGAGGAACTTGAAGACCTTCACAGGAACAAGACTTGGGATCTTGTACCATTACCTCATGGAAGGAAGGATATAAGAAAAAAATTGGTCTTTAAGATCAAGAGTGATGGAAAAGACCAGGTGGAAAGATATCATTCAAGATTGGTGGTCAAAGTATTTTCTCAAAAGGTAGGTATTGATTTCAATGAAATATTTTCTCATGTTGTTAGACAGACGAATGTTTGGATAGTTCTAGTGATGTGTGCTACATACAGCTTACATCTAGAGCGGATGGATGTGAAGAATACTTTTCTCCATGGTGATCTTGATGAAGAGATCTATATAATCCAACTAGAAGGTTTTTTAGATGAATGAAAAGAGAACTTGGTTTGCAGGTCGAACAAATTTATGTACAGTCTCAAATAGGAGATGAGGTGTTGGTACAAGAGATTTTATTCCTATATCATGAGCCTTGGATACAACAGAAATCACTCAGATCCTTGTGCATATTTCAAGGGTTCTGATGGTAATGATTTCATCATTCTTATGTTGTATGTGGATGAAATGTTAGTTTCAGGCCCCAACAACGATCAGATCCAGGAGACGAAGGCACAGTTGGATAGGGAGTTTGATATGAAGGACTTGGTACCAGCAAACAAGATTCTTGGGATGCAGATTTACCAAGAAAAAAACAATGGGTAGATTTGGCTATCACAGAAGAGTTACTTACAGAGAGTCTTGAAACGCTTCATCATGAAAGACTGTAAGCCAATCTCTACCCCTCTTCCAGTTAATTTCATGTTATTCTCCACGATGAGTCCTAGCAATGAAGTAGATAGGAATGAGATGTCTCGAGTACCATATGCATCAGTAGTGAGTAGTTTAATGTTCGATATGGTTTGTACTAGACCAGACATTACACATGCAGTGGGATCAGTTGGTCGGTACATGGTGAATCCAAGATGGGAGCATTGGAACACAGTGAAGAGGATCCTGAGATATATCAAGGAGACCTCAGATGCTGCATTATGTTATGGAAGATCAGATTTTACTGTCAGAGGCTATGTAGATTCATATTTTGCAGGTGATTCTGACCGGAGGAAATCCACTAATGGTTATGTGTTTACTCTTACAGGAGGAGATGTGAGCTGGATTTCGAAGTTACAGTAATTTGTGGCTTTATCCATGACGGAGGCAGAGTACATGGCAGCTACGCAGGCTTGCAAAGAGGCAATTTGGATAAGAAGGTTGTTGGAGGAGCTCGGGCATAGACAGAAGCAGGTTCCATTGTTTTTTGATAGTCAGAGTGCCTTTCCCATTGCAAGGAATCCATCTTTTCATTCCAAGACAAAGAACATTGGGGTAGAATATCACTTTGTCTGAGATGTGGTGGAGGAAGGAAGTGTCAACATGCAGAAGATTCACACTAAAGAAAATATGGTAGATTTCCTGACAAAGGAGATTAACATTGATAAGTTCAGATGGTGTAGATCTTCGAGCGGCCTCGCAGATATGTGAGTAGTATGGTTGGGAAGATAGAAAGGATGTGTGGAGATGTGATTGGTTCTCAATAAAATCTCCAAGTGGGAGATGTGTCGGTAGTTTTTTTTTACGGTGGCCACCCCCTCATTTTTCAAATGAGGTGGGCGTGGTTGGCAGGAGGTGGGTGGCCAACCCCACGAAAACTCCAGTGGGAGGAAGTGAAGGAAGGGGAGAGACAGCCTATATAAAGGGCTCTCTCCTATCATTATTTTCATCCCCAATCAGTTTCTCATCCATCATCTCTTATGTGTGGTATTTTGTGAGGCAGTTTTCCCCGCTTATTCAAGTGAGATATTTATGAGGGTTTTCTCCTTGTAATAGTGAGGGAGTGTGTACCCACTTTTACCCCATAATTATCCTTCTATCTTCACTTGGTTTTTTACCCCTTTCATTTTGGGGGTTTTCCATGTTACATCTGGTGTCCCATTTATTTCCGTATTTTAACTTTATTTTTATCTCGTGATTATTGCTGCACCATGGGCCAATCATTTACGGTCCCAACAGGGGTTAGTGTGAGGCTCGGGTTGAGCATAAAATTTAGTGACATTGGGTGAGATGCATCGATTTCTAGATCTAACTCATCAGCTAGTGCTTCTTCTTTAGCAACGGAGCATGGTGTGAGTGGAAGGCGGGACTTCAGATCTGGTTTGGTCAATTTTGATCTATATTTCTTTGAATTTTTCATCTATTGTGGGTTTTACATATATATTGAAAGAAAATTGATGTCATGTTTTTATTTTGATTCCTTGCTCTTTGGTGGCGTGGCGGAGGGTGAGGGGTGAAATGGTGAGTCTGGAGATGAGTCTCGGAGTCATCTCTAGAGAAGCTAGCAGCGAGTGTTGATTGATGGTGGGTTGGGTCTGGAGATGCAGTAGTGACTCAATTGATTCACTGTTGGAGTGTGGATGTGGGAATGAATGGTGACTCAAGGAGTCATATTTGGACTTTGGAGTTTTCTAATTTTAGTTAGGTTGGATGAAATGGTGGGTAAGAATTTTTTTGACAAAGTGAGGGTAGAAACCTTCCAATGGTGGGTAAATTTAGAACCTTTTCAAATTATTAGCTTGGTGGTAGGTGGACACCAATGGTAACTCAATGAGTCATCTTTGGTTTGCATGCTGGCGGTGACTGAAACTGGGTGGTAGCAGAGTTCATTTAACAATAAAAAACAACAATAAAAAATAAAAATGTTAAACACAAAATACATTAAAATAAAAATAAAAAATTGTAATTTTTTATTTACTAATTGAATGAATTAATTAACTTGACAAATTAAATAAAAACAGATTGAAATAAATAAATTTAAAAAAGATAAATAATAAAATTAAATTTATTAAATTAAAATGAATATAATTATAGAAAATATTAACCAATAAAATAATAAATAAAATAATTATTTTGAAAAAAAAACATATGAAATAATGACAAAATAAAAATAATCAAAATTTATAATAAAAAAAGAATAAAAAAATTAATGTTAAAATAGACTGAATTAATTATTTCTATTAATAAAAAAACTAAAATAAACACTAAAAACACTTTAAATACTGAATCATATTTTTAGAAATTAAATATAAAAAATAAAAATATTATTAATTATTACAAAAAATAAAATATTATAATAATAAAAAGAGATAAAAATTTAAAAATGGTGCAGACGAGTGCATTGAAAATCATCCACATAAATCATTATTAATGGAAACTCCCAACTATTCCCTCATGCATAACATAGTATAGACCTACTTTTCAAAGGTAGGTGTTCAGTTGGGGTTTCCGACCCAATGATTCTTAGGGACCCACATTGGTTGAGGGGATGGGAGGTTGGGTTCATCATGACCTTTTGGGTGGAATTATTGCCTACTTTGGGACCCTCTTATAGATTTATGATATGTTCGAAAATCTCTTCATAATCTCGATACGGAATCAGTTACCCTAACAAAACAATTATAGGTTAAATCTCAATTATATGAAAAAGAACGGGGATCTCATCAGTGAACAAGGGAAAGGGGGTCTCATTAGTGAATCTATCTGTTTGTATCTGAGGTTCTTCATCTGTTTCCAAGAGATGAATCATTTCTTTATATGTCGAATCCATATAACCAGGCACTTTCAAATTTACTGCCACACAGGGAGTAGGTTAGTATCTTGAGGAGGGTATTGAGACATTATGAGGCATCCTACGTATACTAGTTATTACTAGAATCAAAATCCACGTAGTTCATTAAACATATGTAGTTTAACATCATAAAGAAAGGATATATGTGTGGGTGCTTAGGCACTAGGTATTCAAGCTTGGGTTCTTGAGGAGACGTCCTACATATCTTGGTTATGGTGATAATAGGAGTTTTCGTAGTTCATTTGGATTCTCATTCTACTGGAGGATGAGGTAGAATTTTCATCCCAGGGGAATTATTGGGTCCCCATGGTTGAGATTTCGAAGACATGGTAGTAATTATAACAAGATGGGTGTCTATTTGAGCTTGGACCTTTGAAATGTATCCAACATATCCTAGTTATTACAGAAATCATAATTCTTATAGTTCATTCATACCCGGGGGACTGTCCTCAAAGTAGATTCCCTAATATGGGAGAGGTTTATATAATTCTAATCATTGGGGATTACATACTGACCTTACCCTACCTGGTGGAGATTTGTGATGCGAATGACATGACTACTGAAACTCTCTAAGCCCATGTGAGCTATGCTCAGTGTGAGAAAAAAGGGATAACAAGTAGTCAGTTTCACTACATACAGATGTCAGGATTACGTTCTCGGACTTCCCTTGGGATGATTAATATGGAGCTCGCGCTACTACAAATAGGTCTTATAATAGCGCTAAAAACTGCCTTTAAAAGCGCTAAAAAGCGCTATTAATCTCATCGAATATAAAGGGGGGTCCCCTTTATCAGAGGTAAAAAAAAAGCACTGATAAAAGTGCTCCTTTATCAGCACTTACTTAGCGCTAATAAAGGTAGTCTTTATCAGTGCTATTTTCAGTGCTGGTAAATGTATAATATATCAGTGCTAAAAATAGCGCTGATAAATACTACCTTTATCTGTGCTATTTTGAGCACTGATAAACACTACCTTTATCAGCGCTCAGAATAGCGCTGATATATTATCCATTTATCAGCGCTAAACTAGGGCTGATAAAGGCCAAAGATCCTGTGTAAAACCAAAACATGCACAGAACCTACACAGAACCTGCACACATGACATCACCTGCACACAGCACAAACAACACCCACACACAAAGCACAGAAGAAAAAAAATGCTACATACATTTACTTGAAATCATGAATACAAAACAACACATTGTTATATACATTTCAAAAAAAAATTAATTTGGTTATAATTAAAATTATCCAACAAATAGTTAAAAAACATTGATGTTTCATCCTTTTTGCATCCATCCTCTCTAAAAAATTGTCGTCCATGGCGGCGGTTTCCGAACAAAGCATTCGAACTCAGGAAAAATATTTCACCTATATAAGAAAACAATTATTATGTTAATAATACAGTAATGAAATAAATTAAACATTATTATTAAATAATACATTAATAAAATGTAAATTTTTACCTGTTATAACATTTATTTTCATTAGTTTATAAGTCTAGGAGAGATCACTATAGAGCGAGAGTTCCTTCCCCATTGTGATGTGATGACCTGGGTAGGTAAATTTTTGTTGGATGGCTTGTGGATTATGGGGACTTTCATGAGGATTTCAGGCTATGATGACACATAGGGAACCCAAGAACATTCCCAAGATATATGCGCTCATGTTATTCTATATAAGAAATGAAAAAAACTCATGAAACGGAACCCTTATTTACTCAGATTGCTAGAAAACTACCGGGATTCCTAGATAGTAGAAGAGGACTCACCCTAGTTATACCTGGACAATGGTTTCATCCTTCTGTTACCTAATCTTGGGGTATGTACATCCTATTAGATTCAAAAATATATTATATTCCAAAAGATATTGTATAAAAATAGTGGTGGATACTAAGGGAGAATTCCTACAAAGGAAATGAACTAATGAATACCCATAAAAGATAGCATAGAGAAAGAAGCACCAGGACTCTTACACAATCATTTCAGTACTAAAATCGGTGGGTAGGGAAAGACCTCCATAGCTAGATACCTAGATAATAGAAAGGGAAGCACTTAGCACACATATAGGATTCACCTCACTCTATTCCTGACTAGCATCATGAGAGGGAGGACTTGGGGAGCTCAGTTGGGATCAGAGGGGAAATACCTCTTCTGGTAAACAAATAGTTATGGACTCAGATATAATTCTCGTACTTATATTGATATTTCCCTCTGGAAGAGACTCCTTGTAAATATACTCGATTGGGATACCCATCTAGAAAATGACTATATTTATGCCTTTTGTAAGGCCTATCCCTTATAGAAGGACGAGGTCTTTCAGCACCAGATTTTAGATCAACCATAGGAGGGTCTGAAAGATAGAATCCTCTCTAATCTTCTTAAAGGACTTAAAAACTATCTAACCTAATGAGGATATAAAAAATTATATTTTCAATGTATAAGAGAGACCTTCAGGAACTATAAAATAGAAGGCGACCATAGGGAGGATGATAGGTTATTGTTGTTGATCTCTTCTAGGTAGAAAAATACACAAGGTTGGTCCTAGATCAAAAGGAAAGTGTTGCTAAATATATCTATCACAAGGGTCATCCTTCACTCTCACTAGAATAGAGAAGTTAATGATTCCCCATTCGGGCTCCCTAGGGGGATCCCTTCACTCAACGTGCAATTCAAAAAATTATTATTGTATAATAACCACTGAAATCATATTGTCTCCTTTAAAAGGAAAGAAACCAGACTCAAAAAGTAAAAAAGGATCCTTCTAATGCTCAAAATATTCTAGTTTTGTTGGAAGGCGATAAATCAACAGGACGCAATACTAAGTTCTTACTTTAGTCCAATGGATCCTGCTTCCTCGTAGGAATAGGATTGATCTCCCAGTTATCCAGACTTTCTCTTGGCATTACAGGTTGAATGGTGTTGCCTTATGACATACTAGGGAGTGTCCGAATCATAACAACCTATTCTTCTTGAGAAAACACCCACTGTAGGACTTCTTCTTGTACTTAATCGTAGTAAAATGCCTCTCTCATGTCTAGGGAAATTTTTATCAAATTTGATACCTCAATGGTTTCTCTGGGCTCTGGTGTTGACGTTTCGGGTTGGAGGATACAACTAGGAATATGGGAATTAATAGAAATGGGAGGTACATATCCCAAAATTGTCATGGTAAGTTATTTTCCCTCCTTTTTTATAGATTCTTCCTTTAGGTTGCACGTTTCATGTCATCTTTGGTTGGATCATACCCAGAAGATGGGGATAAATGGGTTCACTATGTAAAGAATCCCTTTTTTGATCTCCATCCTTGACTTCCATCAACAGGTGCTCAAATAGGGTTTTTACACTATGTAGGAGTTTAATGTCCTTTCTTTCTATTGTGTCTATCTAAGTAGACAATCCCTATGTAAGTATGGAGTGGCATGGGTATCCCTATTAAGAGATCATCTCCCAGGGGAAGAAACTCCCTGAGATATTTATGAAGTGAACAGCCTCGATCATAATAAATGATTTATGATGGTTCAAACCTGTTGCTTAAAGGGATAAAAGGATTGGCTGATATATCCATACCTCTATCCCCCCATGTCTCAGGTTGAACTGGAGTCACCTCCCCCTCACTGTGTTCCTAGAAGAGATCCCCTTCAGCAACCAGCACCAGCCCTTCCAAGGCATTCACCCTACCAAAAATCGCCATAGTTCTCTGGCCATCCTCAACCAACTCTCTACTGGCCTCCTCCCTCTGATCAGCCACCACTGTAGGTTGAGCCACCCTGCCACTTCCTTCTGGTCTTTCTTCCTCTAAAATAGGTACCTCCCTCGCACCAACCTCCATCACCTTACTCAGGACATCTCCTTCTCCTCGAACAGAGCCAAGACCAGCCACAACCTTCATTCTACAGTCCTCAACCAGTTTCCATTCCACCACCAGGAGGTGATGCTCCTTACCCACACCTTCAGGTCCCGTTTGCTCATGTCCTGGACCCGCCCCTACACCAGCCTCCGAAACCCTTCCCGAAGCACCTCCTACCCTTCGGGTAGACACCTGTGGATCTGAACAGCGAGCCTTCCAGGGCCCTCCCTTATTGAAAAACGCCACTGAATGACCCAAGTGGTGACAAAAAGAACAATAATCCGTCCAGTCCTCATAAACCACTTTTTTTTGCACCTATACTCTTCTCCAATGGTAATCCATACGTGATCAAAAGGTATCTGGGAAGCATCCAATTCCACACAAACCCGGGGATTAACCAGGTGACACACAACTTCCGTTCAAGAATCAGAACATAAATATCTTCTTACATGATTACCTAGCATGCGAATAACATTCGGATTCTGAAAAGGAATTGTAATACCACACACATCTTCACCTCCAATGGTAAGAGAGTAACCAAATCCAAAAGTCCCTCAACGATACCCATTATCTCATGCATCTACCTAGAAATAATTGTGCAAGTCAAACAACAACACATGTGATCAAATATAAGGTCAAACAAATGAGATACAGAACATTGAAATTTCTTAAAAATGAACCAAGGGTTACACGATGTGTGAGAGGAACCAAATGGTGTCTAGTACCACACAACCTATGGACCATGTCCATGAGGCTACATGGACCCAATTACATGTAGCAGTACATGTTTTACATGTGGAATAAATGGTGTGTCCAAACTAACTGGGACCAGGTCGTTTGCTGCTGGTCATGTGATGCTGGTCGTGTCCATGTACTTGGGTATGTGGTCGTGTACTTTCTCATGGGATCCCATCAATGTGATTCACCAAATGTGTTGGAATACTAGGGAAGGGGTACATGATGTGTTGGAGAACTACATGCAACTCCATAATTATGATTTTCTTAAACCCTATCCACGACACACACTGGTCTACACACTATGTGTTCATCCTTGTACACGGTGTATAGTCGGGTTTTCTCTAGATTCTCAAATACTATCTCTGCATGTTGAATCTGATCCCTCTACTTTAATTTCAGAAATATTTATATTTAGGCCCTATATCTAACTAAAAATGGTGTATATAGTCCATATTTGTTGTTTTCATCCATCGTTTGTTGGAAAATGGATTTTTTTGGTCCTCAGTGGTTTCATCGTTCACCCCATACGCACTGCACACCATCATTCCTTACTTCAATATTTATTTTTTCAAAGATCAATAATATGAATCCGAGGATAGAAAACATTGAGTAATAAATTAAGATTTCAATACATTGGATCATTCTCAATCCACAATTGGTACATATCCATATAAGGGATCAATATGCTCAAACTATTTAATCAACAAGGGTGTAAACATAAAATTTAAGATTCCTACTCAGATATTGGATCATTTTTCATCAAAAATCATGCTATCTAATGATTGAAGGAATTCATTGTATTCATTGTATCTCGATCTGCTCTAATATTTCATTTCATCATCATCCAAGGTTATTCACCAAAGAAGGTTGGAGTATAACCAATGATCATATATAGATAACATAAGTAGGAGGAATTCACCTTTATCCTATTTGTGTACAATCTTCCATCAGGTATGCTGCCCATTCGTTTCTAAACATATCTATATCGTCTTCTGAATATGATTTTTTGCGACAGTCATGGTAGTACTGAAAAAATATAAATACACAATGGATTAAAAAATATTTTAAAGGATCTTGTAATTATTTTTGAAAATACATCGTCAGGGATGCTAGTTTGTTGATGAAATACGTTCTCTTTGATAAATTTACAAGCATAATAACCACAGTCCTTTCCGTTTGTTTGTTTTGGAAACTACAGAAACATCGACAACAATAAGTAATTTGTTTTGATATGTGTTTGGATAGTGAAATGTTATTATATATACCAGGATACTTTTCTAGTTTTATATCTTTTAGGCGTTCTTATCCTTAGGTCCTGGATTCATTCCATGCATTAGACGATATTGATGCACCGACCTATCATAACAAAATACTCATTAAAAGATAACATAAATTATATAACTAGATGTTTAGTTTTAAAATGTGGCATCTAGTGTATTACAAATTAACAAACGTCGTCATGTGTGGTCAGTTTGTTGGATATCCATGCATTGAATCCAGAAAATAAATCTTTGGAGTATCCTAATTGACTGCAATCAGAATTCAATGGTTCCTAAAAATACAAAAAAGACCAATTAAAGAAATAAATTAAAATATAGTTTATATGATTAAATTGTAGAGTTTTACCCCTGCATCATTGGTATTAAAAAGAGTATGTCATCCGTAATTTTGTTTTCAAATGATTTGAGCAGGGATGACATTATTACAACCTCTTTATCAGAATCTATTTCATCTTCTGAAGAGGTGGTGTGAGGACTAACGAGCCCAAATTTTTGTTCATGTGGAAAGCCCTTCAAATTTTTTTCATATATACGCCTGCGAAAAATATAAAAAGTATTTAGTCAAAATTATCAGAGTATATTAGCTTTTGTAAAATCAAATCATGAAAACATACCTCATGTATACATTTACAACTGAGGTGCCTAGACATTCATTCTTGAGGAGTTCATTTACATTTTCAGCACTAATGAAATCTGATGTTTTCTCTCCATACATATTTTTTTCAAAATCAGCTTTGTGCGTATTTTCATCTTTCAACTTTGTATCCACATGAGCCTGCAATGATATTAACTGTGGATATAGAACGGGCGGGTGAAGGTGCTCTCAGTAGACCGTTTCAATCGGTTGGTTGATCCTTGAGATATTTTTGAGCTGATATTTTGTTTCACCCCACACTCTTTTTCTTTATGTAATAACATTCATCGGTTTAGACCTTTTTTCATTAAATGTTAAAGGTCCAGCTTGAAAAATAAATTGGAAATGGATACCTTTTTGTCAACATGTTTTTTTACAAGAACTGTCGGCCAAGTGATGAATGTTCCAACAGCTTGTTCAACTGTATGAATGTTGTCATCGTCATTTGGAACAGGTATCTCATCACTCGACTCATTAGCTACGTTAATTGACACTCTAAGACGATCTTTTGGAATCTGTCTATTCTGTAGCATGTCGTTTTGCGTTTTGAACACCGTAGCCCTTGCTACAAGGCGATAGGTGGGAGTTGATAGATATAAATCACAGTCATTTTCACCCTATAGAATATTAGTACAGGAAAGGTATCAGTGTCTATGTAAATCAAATTTCACAGAAACAATTATTAAAACATTGATTACCTCATCTAAGTCACGTTTTTTAGGGGAATGGCTCACCTCAAAGCTGGTGGAGGGTGGGGTGGGATCGTCACGCACGAGTTTTTGTTGAGTTGTTTCTTCTCTTTGCCTCTCCCCCATCACTTTTTTTATCATCTCTCTCTAGTATTGTAATTATTCTTGAAAAATAGATAATTATTCTTGTAGCTTTTCCATTTTTTCATTTTGATCCTCCGATTGTTTTTGTTTTTGAAAATATGTTCGGGGTGTCACCCCAAAACCCGCACCTCTAACGCGGCCATACTGTTATGGCTGCTTCAAGGATACTGAAAGTATATCTGCATCTGGTGCGGTTTTTGTTGAATCTTGTGACTATTTCAGATTGAAAATATAGAAAAATAAGTAGTTATTATAATGTAATAGCGATTTAAAAGCAAATCAAATTTATATTATGTCATACTTACACATGTTTCCTACACATTTTTTGTGTTTTCATCTATCAGTATCCCCTCTTTATTTACACGAGCCTCCTTCCATAGCACATGGTGTGGGATGGATATGGTTTTCGATTTCAATTCATCAATCTACATATAAATAGAGAAACATGGTTATGGTGTTGATTTATGTCACATACAAGTAGTACAATAGATTTAAAAGACGTACCAATGTTTTCTCAAGTACAGTGTACCCCATCCTTGCATTACAGTAAGGGTATGCTGGTTCTGTTGCGCGTTTTTTATTTTCAGCACTCAGTTGCTGTTTCATAAATAAAAAACTGTCAATCAAAGTGATGAATATAAGCAAATGTCAAACAACGTATTACCCCAAACAATGTACTTGAAAATTCTACTCCCCACGACGATTGCTAAACGCATCCCACACTCCTTGGGATATCAAGTGTGCGTAAAGAGAAGGTGTGTGTGGCTTAATTTTCCCTTCTGCATCTTTAAGATGATATTTCGTTAAAATTGTGTGGAAACATCTATAAATCCTTTTTACAACTCTTAATAAATATTTCTTGTGCGAGGAATCTACAATAAATGCACTCTGCAATGGATGATGAAGAGTAATTCAATGTTTTGGTATTTTATTTTATTTTAATAAATTAAAAAAAAATGATATCATAATGTTATCGTAATCTCTTCCCACATTAGTGTTTTCATCCCAGTGACAACATGGTGCCACGACTGTACATCAATCGGCACGCGTTTCCGAGTGAAGATTCCAATGTAGCTACTAAAGATGGCTCTGTTGGGGTTAACATGTTGGCCTCACTTATTCCATCCCACCTCAAATTTGATACCTTTTGCTTTTGCCTTAAGGATTTTGGCTAACACTGTCAAACTACGACGCTATTTTTTTTTGCGCTTTCAAGTTTCGTTTCCTACCATTTCCGCAGAAGTAGAATCAATATATTCCGCTGGAGAACTAGCATCGGCACTGGGACCAGCAGCAACAGGTTGAGAAACCTGTTGTACCTTAGCACTGGGACCAGCAACAACAGGTTGAGAAACTTGTTGTTGCTCTGCACTGGGACCACCAGCATCTGGTTCAGAAACATGTTGTTGCTCTACAGTGGGACCACTAGCAGCTAGTTGAGAAACCTATTGTTGCTCTGCACTGGGACCACCAGCTGCTGGTTAAGAGACCTTTTGTGCCTCGGGATTGGGCGCATCAACAGGTGCAGAAGTCATTATCTGTAGAAGTGGTTTAATATTTAATTTAGATTACATAAAAATAGTCGCAAAAAGATAATAACATAACGTAACACAATGTATATTATAATAAACAAATAACCTAATTATTGTACTCTCTTTTTTTCTTTAAAGGGTGAAGAGATTTGACTCCTCTATCGACTATGTAAATCCCTTCATTGTGGTGTCCTCTGACATACAAAATGCCATCTACCTTGGGACCACTGCAAAATAATTGTGAAGTACCTATAAAAGGGTCAACCTCCACTGAACTTTCATATGACCCTTTAGTTGTTTTGGTTGAAAATAGAACAATTGAACAATTTCGGTTTGTGGGGTCTGGAATATAAAATACGTGTACTGCCTGTGATGCCATTATAAATGGTTCATCTTTCTCCCATTCCTTACTAAAATCAACTTTCACAAATCCTAATTCATCTATTTTAACAGAAATCTTATTATCAACCCACTTTCATTGAAAAATCGGCACTTTTAATTTCATATAATCCAACTCTCATATTCGTTTGATGATGCCAAAGTATGACATATTCACATAAATTGGATTTTTGTCCTTAGCACCGGAAACATGCATCACCTCAGCCACAAGTGTAACCCCACTATTCTTCATGGTACTTTCTTCGTCATGCTCATTAGTATAGAATGTATAACCATTAACTACATAAGCATTGTAAGATAATACGTACACACTTGCTCCTCCAGCTAGCCATCGAAGTCGTTCTGAAATTTAGTCTGGATTTTCATCTAACTGCTTAAAATATGGACTCGAAACCATCATATAAACTGTCTATTATGTGTATCTAATATCCATTTTTCATCCCTAGAAGGATTCAAATGCCTAAGTATTTCTTTGTGGGTTTGAACATATGGGTCAACGTCGAAAATGTTATGTAAAACGTAAAGGTGGGCCTGCTTCCGATCTGTAATATTGATTGTGACAACCTCTATTCCAGAAATTCCTTCACCCTCAAGCTGATTAGTGTGACGAGATTTCGGTAGGCCAATGATTTCCACACCAGACAGGTATTCGGTAAAAAATTCAATGGCTTCCTCAACAATATATTGCTCCGCAATACAACCCTCTGTCCGACTTCGGTTTTTGACATACCCTTTCAAAATCTTCATATATCATTCAATGGGGTACATCCATATATAATGTATAGGATCACATAGTCAAATCTCTCTCACTAATTGAACCATCAAATGAACCATCATGTCGAAAAATGTCAGCAGGAAGAACATTTACAATTCACATAATATGATGGAAATTTCTCTTTCCATAGTTGGCAATTTTGTTGGGTCTATAACTTTGCTGCATATAGATTTGAAGAAGAAACAGAGCTTCGTTAATGTATGGCATAAATTATTGGAAAAAATGCAACATAAATCTATAGGAATTATATCTTGCATCAAAACATGGCAGTCATGTGATTTTAGACCCTTTAATTTTAAATCTCCCATTGACATGATTTTCTTGATATTTGATGAATACCCCTCTGGAACCATTACTTCATTCAAGAAATTGCAAAACTGATATCTCTTCTGCCTGGAAAGAGTGTAGGAAGCAGGAGGAAGAAATGTTTGTTTTCACCCTTCACTGGTGCCAACTCTTCTCATATTCCCATCTCAACCCTGTCCAATCTAGCCTTAATTCCATCCTTTTTTTTGCCGAGTGCATTTAGAAATGTGTTGATGACACTATAACATAATTTTTTTTCAATATGCATAACATCAATAAAATGACTGACATAAAGACAATTCTAGTATGGAAATTCAAAAAAAACTAATCTCTTTTTCCAACCAGTTTTCGTAAGGTTTTTTGAAAATGGTTTACCAAAAGTAGAATCCAAATCTTTTACTTTCTCAAACAATTGATCACATGTTAGTGGAGATGGTGTTGTACGTTCTTCAGAACTTCTATCGAATGATGTTGTCCAATATTGGTACTTATGTCATCGGGGTAGAAATCTGTGATGTAATATAAACACTGTTTTCGATGAATGTTTCAACCTAATTGACTATTTACCTTGTTCGCAAACGGGACACCCTTGAGTTCCTTTAATGCTATATCCTGAAAAATTTCCATAAGCAGGAAAGTCATTTATCATCCCGTACAACATGTATTTCAAAGATAAATATTCATTTTTGTAAACATCATACAACGTAACACCTGAATCCCACAATATTTTCAAATCCTTGATCAACGGGGCCAAATAAACATCAATATCATTACCCGGTTGTTTTGGTCCTGAAATAAGCATAGATAACATGATGTATTTTCATTTCATGCATAACCACGGTGGTAAGTTATATTTTACCAACATAACCGGCCATGTACTATGACTGCTACTTTGAAAACCAAAAGGATTCACCCCATATATAGATAATTCTAGATGAAGGTTTCTCGGCTCGTTCCCAAATTTAGGATACTCGTGATCAATTCTCTTCCACTGAGGAGACTCTTTCGGGTGACGTAGTTTCCCATATTTAATTCTTATATCTGTATGCCATGTCAATTGTCATGCAGTCTCCTCACTTCCACATAGGTGCTTAAACCTTGGAATGATTGGAAAGTACCATACAGCTTTCGTAGAACTAGAATCATCTTTCTTGTATCGAGAATCACCACACTTTGGGCATTCTTTAAGTGATTTGTGGTCCTTTTGAAACAATATGCAGTCATTCGAGAAGGCATGTATTCTTTCAAAGATCATACCCATCGATCGTAGCATTCGTTTGGCATCGTATGTTCAGCTTGGGAGTTCATTATCTTCTGGGAGCATGTCCTTCAGGAGAGCAAGTAGTTCTGTAAAACTGGCATCACTCCACATGTTTCCTGCTTTCAAATTATACAGCTTCAATACGGCTGACAATGTTGTACATTTAGTGCAACCAGTATACAATGGTGTTTTTCCACAACTCTTTAACTTCTCAAACTATTTTGGGAAATCACGAAGTTCATCTTCAATTGTCTTTGTCATTTCCTCAATACGATCTTCATCATCATTCACATCTGTAATCACACCCTCTATACGATCGTCTTCACTGTTCAAGCTTTTAATCATATCAGATGATCTATAAAATGTTGTGTTATCTGATCCACTACCTACATTCGTTTTCTCCCCGTGTTTATTATAACATGTATAACTTTGATCTATTCCGTGACAGATCGGGTGTTCTTCCAACTCCTCTGGACTAATTTTTCTTGAATAACAACAACCTAAACACAGACAAAGGATTTGAGAAGGGTCACATGCATGATCTTCTGCAAACTTGATAAACTCTTTCACGCCATCTTCATACTCTTTTGTCAACCGATTGGCATTCATCCATTCTTTATTCATATTCATCGTCTTTACGTATTACTTTATTTACTTTATTTGTCCATGCATGCACATCTCATGCACATGCTCATGCACATTCTCATGCACATGCCCATGCAATATAAAGAAATACTGCATTTGATGAGATTTGAACCCCTAACCCCTTGCATATTTTCCAAAGACTTTATCACTCCAGCAAACTCGTCATGTGGTTAATAAACAGAATTTAACATACTTATATATATTAATTGAAAAAACAAATAATACATAAATAATAGATATAAACTCAATAATAATAAATAATAAATAATGAATAATGAATAATGAATAACAAATAATAAATAATAAATAATAAATAATAAATAATAAATAAATATAAATAATAAATAATAAATAAATGTAAATAATAAGTAATAAATAAATATAATTAATAAATAAATATAAATAATCAATAATCAATAATCAATAATCAATAATCAATAATCAATAATCAATAATCAATAATAAATAATAAATAATAAATAGTAAATAGTAAATAATAAATAAATATAAATAATAAATAATAAATAACAAATAATAAATAATACATAATAAATAATTAATAATTAATAATTAATAATAAATAATACATAATAAATAATAAATAATAAATAATAAATAAATATAAATAATAAATAATTAATAATTAATAATTAATAATTAATAATTAATAAATATAAATAATTAATAAATATAAATAATAAATAATAAATAAATAATAGATATAAATAATAAGTAATAAATAATAAATAATAATTAATAAATAACAAATAATAAATAAATATAAATATAAATATAAATATAAATAAATAATAAATAATAAAAAAATAAAAAATAAAAAATAAATAATAAATAATAAATAATAAATAAATAATAATTAATAATTAATAATTAATAATTAATAATTAATAAAAAATATAAATAATAAATAATAAATAAATATAAATAAAAAATAATAAATAAATATAATTAATTAATAAATATAATTAATAAATATAAATAATAAATAATAAATAATAAATAATAAATAAATATAAATAATAAATAATAAATAATAAATAATAAATAATAAATAATAAATAAATATAAATAATAAATAATAAATAATAAATAATAAATATAAATATAAATAATAAATATAAATATAAATAATAAATAAATATAAATAATATATAATAAATAAATATAAATAATAAATAATAAGTAAATATAAATAATAAATAATAAATAATAAATAAATATAAATAATAAATAGTAAATAATAAATAATAAACAATAAATAATAAATAATAAATATAAACAATATTTATAAATAATAAATATAAATAATAATTAATAAATAAATATAAATAATAAATAATAAATACATATAAATAATAAATAATAAATATAAATAATAAATAATAAGTAAATATAAATAATAAATAAATAATAAATAATAAATAATAAATAATAAATAAATATAAATAATAAATATTAAATAATAAATAAATATAAATAATAAATAATAAATAATAAATAAATAAATAAATAATAAATAATAAATATAAATAATATATATAAATAATATATATAAATAATAAATAATAAATAATAAATAATAAATAATAAATAGCCAGTAACAAATATTATTATTAATAATAATATTTTATTATTAGTAATAATAAATAATTAATAATAAATAATAAGTAAGTATAAATAATAAATAAATAATAAATAATATATAATAAATAATAAATAAATATAAATATAAATAATAAATAATAAATAAATATAAATAATAAATAATAAATAATAAATAACAAATAACCAGTAACAAATATTATTATTATTAATAAAATTTTATTATTAGTAATAATAAATAATAAATAATGAATAATGAATAATAAATAATAAGTAAATATAAATAATAAATAAATATAAATAATAAATAATAAATAAATATAAATAATAAATAATAAATAAATATAAATAATAAATAATAAATAAATATAAATAATAAATAATAAATAATAAATAATAAATAACCAGTTACAAATAATAGATAATAAATAAATTAAAGTATATTATATAATAATAAATAATAAATAATAAATAATAAAGGAAACACATGAAAAAGTATGAAAAGACGTGATAAGGGATGAAAAATCATGAAAACGCATGAAAACGGATGGAGAAGCATATGAAGAATGAGGCATTAGAAAGAATGAGAACGCAAGAAAACTCATGAAAACACTGTAAAACCCCTTAATAATTCAACATAATCATCATAATAACCCACAAAAAAACCATTGATAAAGATAATAAGTCATGGAAACCCAAATAAACAGTAATAAATGGAGCAAACGTTAAAACCCGTCAAAACGGTCATAAAGAGACAAAAACATTGGACTCACATTAATGGAGATAACTTATGATCCGAGAGTCCGTTTTAGATCCGCGACCTGTCAAATCAAAGATCCTGAAACGATCTTCAACCTGAAAGTTGAAAGGGTCTGAATGGACAGGCGGATCGGAAGTTACGACCATTTAAAAAAAAGTTGACGGGGAACAGGTGTTAGAAACGAGGCATCGAAAAACATAAAAAACTCGATACCCACTAAAAAGGCCATAACATATGATCCAGGAGTGTATGTGGGAACCACGACTAGTCAAACTAAAGCTCGTGGAACGAGCTATGATCTGTCAGGTGGAGGAGTCTGAACTGACACACGGATTGAAAGTTAGGTCCGTTTGAAGACAAGTTCGACGGGACACCAGTGACAGAAACGAGGTTTCAGAGGCCTTCGGAGGGGTTTTAGGGTCAAAAAACACGATATAAGATTTCTTGTGTCGAATCGATGCGTAGCTCTCTTCGCTGGCTTTGATTTCATATGTGGTAGGGCCCAAACGGACACCCGGAGCGAAAGTTATGGCCGTTTGAAGTTGAAGAACTTTTGTCAAATTTCTTATAACTCTAATATCTTTCGCACCTTAGAACGTCTCACGGTTTTGATTATATATTCCTCTAGATCTCTTCATGAGCTTCGATTTGAATGGTCGTGGCGCTCCAACGGATGCCCGGATCAAAAGTTATGGTCATTTTAGTGATTTCAGGGTTTCTTGTGTTTTTTTATTTTTTCATTTCATTTCACGGTGGTTTTACCGATACCGCCACTATTTCGTGGAATTTTTTTAAAAAACCGCCGCTAATCCTTGAAAAAAATTAAAAAAAAAATTATGGCATTTCTCGGCGGTTTTTTCGCGGCGGTTTTTAAAACAGCCGTGAAAAAACCGCCGCTAAACGGAAGTTTTCTTGTAGTGAATGTACAAGGGTTATCACATGATCAAGGTTTACTTGTCTGGAGGACATTTCAAGACCTGGCTGGTTGATCCTAGAATCCATTTCATGATCATGGAATACATGTCTAGAGGGTGTCTCATGATCTAATTGACACACCATGGTGTCATCATGAGAGCTGGATGATACACTTGGAGGGTATCACAAGATTCAATGTGACATGTCTCGGTGAGTTTCACATGTCATGGATGATATGTATGGAGGGAATCCTGAGACCTGGCCGGTGTTCTCAGAGGGCAATGCGAGAGCCAGTTGACATGCTCAGGTTCTACCGTAAGACTCGGCTGACATGAACTGGTACCACCTTGTTAGTTTGGTGATACATCTGAATTACATCACAAGGATTGAATGGAGAGCCTCGAGGGTTTCTCAATAATTGGATGGCATGCCCATGGGGTTCCATGTGACTTTCTTTGAAATTCCTGTAGGAATTTGCATAACCCAAATAGTATACTAATGGAACGTCGTATGATCAACTTGACATGTCCTGGTGTTTTCGAATATCCTGAGTGGTTTATATGAAGTTCATGAAGGTCAGTGTATATTTTTATTCCTTATATATCCCATCTTCAGTCTTTTTATAGCCTTTATATTGTGAATGACTTATATTTGTTTATTGTTAGTAAGTTTTATCTCTCTCTTGATCTATTAGGTGTGTTGGATGTTCTTCATGTGTCCTTCCATAAGTCATTCATGTGATCAATGAGTGATCACGAGAAGTTCCTATGAATGTTTCTTGATTTCTATGTCTATTCACTTGTGTCTTACCTGATGGAAAACTTTACAAACAAGAGATCCACCACTCTAAGAAATATGATCTCTCTCTTGGATGAAAAAGGTCCAACTTCTTGTCTGGAGAGTCGTGGTAGTGACCACAATGGTCCTGGTCATCCTCATATTCATGTTAGGGTGGGGGATTTATTGGCCTCACCACCCTAGTTTTTCACCTATTTTTGCGGTACTTATCACTTGAATCCATGCTATAGTTGGTAGAGGGCATTGAAATCACTCGTCTTTGCAATTCTTCATTGTGGATCACTCCAAGGACGTCGCCTGATTTCTAGAGACCGTGAACCCATCCCATCAACATCTCCTTTACTATATTATTTTCAATTAATGGGGAATTGTTGAATCATGAGTGCATGCCGAAGGACTTCTACATTTTCATTTGGAAATACCCAAGTTCCTTCTCAAGATCACGATGCCTGTTGAAAAGGCATTTGTGTGAGATCGTGTGACTTTTTTGGGACTTTCCATCAAACAAGGATGGATTTTCAGGGGGTTGTCGTGAGATCATTCAGACTTTTCAAAGAGGGTTGGGAGACCTTACTGTAGACAAAATTAGCATGTCTCAAGGGTTTTATGACATCTATAGGCTCATACCTCCTCTATTTTTTATTTCCTTTGTTTGTTTTAAAAAGTTTTAGAGTCATATGAGATATCATGAGTATTGTCAAAGACAATTACTGTAACATCCCAGGTAAATAAAAAATAAGATATTTTCATATTTATTAATATTTTTGAATTATATATTCTTTTCAATTTCATGGGGATTCTATGTCTGATAGCGTACTCAACATGAAACAATGGGTTTCTTTGAAATCTAACGATGCACACAACTTTGAGTTATACCAAAAAATAAAATATTATTATTATTATTTTAAATGGTAGTTAACGCATTGACGTTGTATTGTCGGGAATGAAAATAACTAACTGCATTATGATTTAACATGTTTTTTAAATGTTTTTACATTTATCCAATAAATTGAAAAGCTTAAAATAAGAATGAATCAGTTTTTACGTATGAAATACTATAATATTCTTTAAAAGGTTGATTTACTGCCTTTTGATGGAGAACCCTTTTAAATATAGTTTTTGACTCTTTTATATGTTTATTTTTACAAAATAAACTTCTTATTTAGAAGATGGACATCAAAATTTACTTTGGGTAAATTTTTGGTATTTTTATGATAAAGTTCATTTTTTGATGAATATTGAAAAATACTGCATTTTAATTCAAAACTACCTTTTAATAAAATTTATTTATATGATTAGACTATCCTTTTAATTGGTTTTAATGTGTAATTATATTATATTTTTATCATTTAATACAATTTTTTTTATTGAAAGTAATTTCACTTTTAAATTGGACATAAACACCTGTCAATCTTTTGATAGTTTTTACTTCTTAAAAACATGATTTTTTATTTTGACAACGGGAATTAATTTTCAATTAATTTCTACAACTTATGTGTTTTGAATTTTGAAAAAAGGATTCCATATTTGGAATCAAGAGTTACAAATTATGTAAATAGGTAACTTTTATTTTTATACGTTATGAATAGTAACTTTAGTAAATATTTTATTTACTGTGGTTAAAGGGTAAATCTGGTAAATAAGGGTAAAAAATACATTATAATAATATTAAATTACCTTAACATGTGTACTAACCATATTTACTGATACATTTCCGACCATGGGTATCCTTGGGTCGATTTTGGGACCCCATGGAGCCAATTATAAGTAAAAATGATATTTTATAAAAATAAATTTTAAGGTAAGGAAAATGTAACATAAACATATATATTTTAGAAAAAAAATTATTTGGGGTTATTTAAGATATATTTTCGACTATAAATAGTCATTATAAATATAAAAAAGATTTCCTATATCATGGTATTTTATTTATAACTTTTAGACATTAAATAAATAAATTTAATTATGACATAATGATGATGCAATGATTGCTTCATTAATCAAGGATTCAAATAAATGATATTATAAATGTTAAAATAAATATAATTTGTTATTTTTTTGTCATCTATGAATTTTTTGGATGATAGTTACGTGTTATTTTTTTATTATGATGTTTTTTCAAATCAATCAAGTTGTTTTGGATTTCCTAAAGAGTCATCATATGAATAGTGTCAAAATTGACATAATTCATACTTTAAAATATAAAATATTTTATTAAATATTATAAAATTCCAAATAATTATAAGATTCAAAAAAAATATTTATCATAAGTCTAAAAGTTTATTATTTACTATTTAATTGGATATTTTTCATGTTTTGATAACTATTTTTATTCTCAAAGTGTTAATTGCTTGATAAAAGGGTAAGTGTAAAAAAGGTTTAAATAAAAAATATAAAGATTAAAAAATATACAAAACATGTCTAATTATTATTGGATAATTTTATTTCTAATTATATTCATCTTATATTTGAATTTAATGAGTTGTGGACTTTTTGAAACCGAAAATCATTTTATAATAAAATAATACATTCAAACATTCCTAAAGAGCGCCTCCTCCCTCTTATAAAAGGCCACCACCTCTAACCCATTAAACACACCTCTCAAGCCCCTTGGATCGTCCAAAATTTTCTCCAAGAGTCTATCAAAATCCCCATATTCCTCTTAGAAACTTTCCTTTAGGCATAATAAAATTCAAGAGATCCCTTTGGCTCAAATCAAAATAATTTACCCGATTTGAGGTAACGTCTTCTCTTAAGTTTCTTTCCATTATTTTTCCTTCTCCACTCCCTATTATCTTATTATTATTTCTTTACATAAAATCACCAGTATCTTCAATATACTAGGTTGTTTTTATTAGACTTATTCAAACTACACTTACACACACCTTTGTCTGATGGGTATAGAACATACTGTTTCTATGGACTGTGAACTACTACCTCACGAAACGATGATTGTTCAATATTCTCCTTACACCTCTTATAGTGTCCATTATTATAGAGCTATAATTATATATGATATATATATTATATTTATTTTATATCTATTATTCTTTAATTCTCATTTATAACATACCGTTATGCTTTTCATGTTGTATAAATACGATAATTTCATTTGAGGAAAAAGTGTGGACTACTGCCCCCTCAAAGTTATATGAATCGTTCTTTCCATAAATGGAACGTATAAAAGATAGAGTTAATGAAATTAAATATGATATTATACTGGAACTATAATATACCTATGTATCATTTAGTTTTCATTCCTTTAAATATGAAAAAATAAATGAAATTGGCGTTCATGTGTATGTACGACTTACCATCTCCATGAACGGTGCATTTCATTTCTTATATCCAAATGCTATGTACTATTCTAAATAAATATATACTGAATATATATGATATATATTATATCTAAATCATGAATATAATTATGGAGATAATGGAATTTTGACCACATGGACAATTTATAATTATAACAAGTTCATTTTTTGACACAAATTCCGAACATCGACAAAATGTCCAACATGAACACAAATAATTAACTAATTGTTATAGAAAGGTAATAAGTGATATAAAAGTAATAATAAACTTTAATAAGGGTTCTTAATCAAGTATAAATGAACTTAAGTTTATTATTCAGGAAGAACAAGGAACATATGAGACAAGTCAGACTCGAGGTAAGGGACTTCGTCTCAATATCCTTTCATTGAGGCATATTTTGATAATATACACCTCCTTCTTTTATAAGGTGCATAATAAAATCCTTTGAATTTTACTTTCATTCAAAGGGAATATTTTTTCTACAAACCATTTTACTAAATGACAAAAGGAATGATTTTAACATTTGTAGTGACAATGAACTCTCTGCCGCTATAATTGTTATTTGGATTCCTCTATAAGCCTTAATATTTTTAAAAGGAAAAAAGAAACCCCTTATTCTGTTTTTTTGATGTTTTGGTATTGAAAATGGTTTTTGAAATGGATTGAGTATTTCAATATCTTGAAATTATTTCTTGTGATTGAAAATTAAATTTTATTATTGAAATGTTGGTATTTTAAATAATTTATCTGTTATGATTATATAATGGTACTTGGAGATTTGATGAGTGGTTATGTGATAAACCAAATGACAGATGGTACCATGATAAACCAAGGATGGGTGGTTAAATTATAACCTCCAATGCATTGGGTTTGGAAGTCAGTCGTATGGCTATTACATTTAGTGATATGTGTGGAAGTCAACCGTATGGTTATTCCATTTCAGTATTTTTATGTCCCAAGTTACCTTTATATGTTATATGTTGCTTTCTATGGGATTTATGGTAATCTTTTGGTTATAAAAAAGGGTAATCAATGACCTTATATTAAAAGAAGCGTTTTGTATACTTCTTTAAGGTGAAAATTATTAATTTATGATAATGTATTCATTTTTTACATGTTGTTTTGAAAGACTATTAGTTTTTTTTATTTATGTATCCATTAATGAGATTTTTATGCTCATCCCAAGTTTTGAAATATTTTTCACAGGATTTAAAGATGAATAGGGTCAAGGATGGGATCAAGGAAAAGTCATGTTGTCTAAAACATGGAACTAGACATGTTTCTCTTTTTAAGAATTTTTTATTTATGAAAAAAATGGGTAGTGAGTATAAGTGTCTACTTGTAATATTCAAGTTGTTATTTATAAGTTTTGACCTAATTATCTAAACCTCTAAATCTAAAAAGATCCTCAATGTGAATTATAAAATTAATTCAAGATTATGTAATGTTTATGGTTGGGGCCTTTCATTTGGTATGAGAGGTTAGTTTAGATAACTTTTGAGGTTAGGATGTTATTTAAGCATAAGTGACATATCCATAATGGTTAGAATATTAGAAAGAATCATAGTTATTTTAGATAAATTTAATGATTTTAAGATAACATGAACAATTATATGTTAGTGTTTACCCTCTTTAAAAGATATTATATGATGATTTTACTGATATACTCACACTGACCTTTTTGGTTTTAGTAAATGACTAGATCTAGTAGGCACCAAAGTAACAATGGATGTGAAGAATACTGTGACAGTTTTCTGAATAAGCAACCAAATGAAATGGGATCTGAAATGAGAACTCTTGTGGTTATTCTTAACAAACTATCAGGATTCATGATTAACCACCTAAACCTTGGTGATTTTTAGAAGTCATTTTATATGAAATAAACAAATCCCTATGGAAGTTTATGTAATAATCATAAAGGTAAGTATATTCAAAAACCTATTTGTCAAGTATGTGGAAAGAAACACCTAGGAAAATGATTCAAAGGGATGGGAAGATTCTATAGATGTGGTAATGAAGATCGTAAATCAAGAACTTGTCATGGAAAAAGGAAGTGTCCAGTTGACTCTAGGAAAGGGAAGGAAGTTCTTTAAAAAGGGATCAATTGAATGTTTTAAATGTGTTTTGCATGAACATTATACAAATAGATGTCCTACGAAGAAGGTTCCAGAATGGGATCAGAAGGACTGTACAAATATATGTGTACCAATACCTAATTCCATTCCAATTGAGGATGAGGAAACTGACAATGACCAATGAAAGGTATGGATTATTTCATAGCTTATGTTTTGACATTATTGAATCTTAGGATATGATGAATGATTTTTTTTGTAAAAAATAAGTTGGAAAATAATGGTTAATGGATCATGGATAATTTTCAATAAGTAAGAAATCTATATATAAGATATTCAAGAGTTATGGAAGATTTTAGGATGACAAAATGCTTAAAATTATTAAGGCTCTTTTGATGATGGGATTAATTTGGAAGACTTTTTCTAATATGTGTAACCCTGATGTTTGTTATGTGAAACTTTTATTCAAGGAAGAATTACTTTTTCTTATGTGGAAATAATGGATGACCTTAGGGGTTTATATGATCTTTTGTATTTGAGGCAATTACAGATTATTGCTTTTTGTGATGAAAATGTGAGGTATGAGATAACATTTGTGGTTAAAATATTTTATGGTTATTTTTGAAGAATTTATCTCGTTTTTTGGAATGTTATAATAATGACATGGTTTTAGAAAAAGGAAAACTTGTAGGATGGGTGAAAACCCGTCGTGTATGGAAAGTCCGCAAGACTCAAACCCACAACTGAAGGGCGATAAGGGTGCATCGCCTACCACTGGCCTACGTGAATTCTCTGGTTAGTATGACTTGTCCTTTTTAGTTAAATGATTTTATGGAGAAATAATAATTTGATTTTTTGAACTTATATTTTATAAAATGGATATCCTTATTATAGGAAAATGATTTGGAGATTAAGTGATAAAAGTTATTTGGGAAGACATTCTCTCTTTTGGGAACACTATATGCTTAAGGAATGTAGAATACTATGGGATTTAATTTGAGGAGTAATGGTTGAATTTTATTTTGGAAGGATCGATGTTTTTATTATGAACATATGGATATTTGGGTTATTTATGGAAATGATTAACCTATCATAGAGAATATGTGATTAGGTTAATTACTTTTCAGTATGATAATTTAAGAGTAGTCGATGTTATTTGGAGATAAATGTTAAGATTTATCATAGAAGACTATGTGATCAAATCCTTCGGAAATTTTGGGATTCAATATTAGTTGTATTATATCGAATAATTTTAAGGACAATTGTGTATTGAATGGCCTTTTTTAAACTTTGGGTACTATTTGATGAATTTTAGAGATTAAGAGTAGTATTTATTTTTTTAAAGGATTATCCTTTTGGGGATTATCTAATCTCATACTAACCATCTTGGTTTTGGTAAATTTCTAAAGAAATTGGAAATATATTGTTCATATTTTTTGGATTATGTGATTCTATAGAAGTTGATTCTAGCGCTTTAGGTGTGACCAAGTCATCTTGAATACTCATCAGTTGGAGAAAAGATGCTTTTTTGGTAGAAACTTATTAAAGGATGAAACTATACTTGAAGACTAAGTATATTTTCTTATTTTCTTAGTCAATATCATAAATAAATTATCCAACTTTATGAAATGAAACTTTAAAAAAACATTGTCCCTTTAATTTTCCTACAGGGAAACCAATGATCATTTAACCCATCACAAGTTTGTGGTTTTCTTATTTTTAACTTTCTTCTGATCATGTTTTCTATCATTCTCCATCAGAACTTGACACTTAGTTTCTCCTCCATATCCATGTTTTCATACATGGAATCCTAGTATGAGTTATCTCGGGTGACCTTTGTACTTATCTTTATTTTTTTAAAAGTGATAGTTTTATAGACTCTTTTTCCAATGTGGGACTTTTAATGAATCTTTAGAGCCCAATTTTAAAATTGCAAGGATGCAATTCCAAAAAAGGGTGGAAGGATGTAACATCCCAAGTAAATAAAGAATATAAAATTTTCATATTTATTAATATTTTTGAATTAAATATTAATTTTACTTTCAATAGGATGTTATGTCTGATAGCATACTCAACATGCAACAATAGGTTTCTTTGAAATCTTATGTTACACACAACTTTGAGTTATACTAAAATATAAAATAATAATAGTAATATTTTAAATGGTAGTTAACGTATATCTGTTGTATTGTTGGGAGTGAACATAACTAACTAAATTATGATTACATGTGTTTGTTAAATGTTTTACATTTAACCAATAAATTTTATAAGATTAAAATAATAAGGAATCTGTTTTTAATCATGAAATACTTTAATATTCTTTAAAAGGTCGATTTACCGTCATTTGATAGAGAACCCTTTTTAAATCTAGTTTTTTTAACTTTTATATATTCCATTTGACAAAAATAAACTTTTTATTTAGAAGCAGGACATAAAAATTTACTTTGGGTAAAATTTTGGAATTTTTTTGAAAAGGTTCGTTTTTTGATGAATAGTAAAAAATACTGCATTTTAATTCAAAACTACCTTGTAATATAATTTACTTATCTGATTAGACTATCCTTTTAATTGGTTTTAAATTTTAATTATATTATATTTTTATCATTTAATCCAATATTGGTCATTGGAAGTAATTTTACTTTGAAATTATATATAAACACATGTTAATCTTTTGGTAGTTTTTACCTCTTAAAAACACGCTTTTTGATTTTGAAAATGGGAATTAATTTTAAATTAATTTATGAAACATATCTGCTTTTAATTTGGAAATTTTTTTTTCATATTTGGAATCAGGAGGTCCAAATTGTGTAAATATTTAACTTTTATTTTTAGACATTATGAATAGTAACTTCAGTATATTTTATTTACCATGGTTAAAGAGTAAATCTAGTAAATAAGGGTAAATAAAAAAAATTGTAATAATATTAAATTACCCTAAAATGTTTCCTAACCCTATTTTATGATACATGTTCGAACATGGAAATCCTTGGGTCAATTTTGGGACCCCATAGAGCCACTTGTAAGCGAAAATGACATTTTATAAAAATTAATTTAAAGTTAAGGAAAATTTAACATAAAAATATATCTTTTAGATAAACAATTTTTATATGGGTTTATTTAGGTTATCCTTTAGACTATAAATATTCATTAGAAATATATATATATTTTCTATATCATGGTATTTTATTTATAACTTTTATACATTAAATATATAAATTTAATTACGAAACAATGATGATGTAATGATTGCTTCATTAATAAAGGATTCAAATAAATGATATTATAAATGTTAAAATAAATGTAATTTGGTTATTTTGTAGTCATACATGAATTTTATAGATGATAGTTACATGCTATTTTTATATTAATTAAGTTTTTTAGAATCAATCAAGTTATTTTGGATTTTTTTAAATGTCATGATATGAATAGTGCCAAAATTGACATTATTCATATTTTGAAATATAAAATATTTTATTAAATATTATAAAATTACAAAAAAAAAATATGAGATTTATCCAAATAGTTATCATAAGTATAAAATTTTATTATTTACTCTTTAATTGGATATTTAGCCTTTTTGGTAGCTATTTTGATTCTCAAAGTGTTAAATGCTTTATAAAACAATAAGAGTAAAAAAGGGTTAAATAAAAAAGATAAGGATTAAAAAATATCCAAAATCTGTCCAATTCTTATTGGATTATTATATTTAGACTTATATTCATCTTATCTTTTAATGTAATGTGTTTTGGAAGTTTTGAAACTGAAAAACATTTTATAATAAAATAATACTTTCAAACTTTCCTAAAGAGCCCCTCCTCTCTCTTATAAAAGGCCACCACCTCTAACACATTACACACACCTCTAAAGCCCCTTGTATCATCCAAATTATGATACAAGAAGCTCTCAAAGTCCCATATTCCTCATAGAATCTTTCCCCTAGGTAGAGGGAAATTCAAGAGATTCCTTTCACTCAAATCAAAATAAGTTACCCGATTTGAAGTAACATCTTCTCTCAAGTTTCTTTCCATTATTTTTTCTTATCCACTCCCTATGCTCTTATTATTATTATTTTACATAAAAAACAATTATTTTAAATATAATAGGTTGTTTTTATGAGAATTATTCAAACTACACTCAAACACACATCTGTCTAATGGGTAAAGAACATAATGTTTCTGTGGATGGAGAACTACTGCCTCACGAAACGATAATTGTTCAATATTATCCTACCACCTCTTATGGTGTCCATTATGATGGAAATGTAATTATATATGATATTTATGATATTTATTTTATATCTATGCTTTTGTAATTTTAATTTAGAATATATCTTTACTCTTTTCATGTTGTATAAATACGATAATTTCATTTGAGGAAGTGAGGACTACCTCCCCCTCAATGTGATATGATTCGTTCATGCCATACATGTAATGTATAAAAGATTGTGTTAATGAAATTATATATGATATTATACTGGAATTATAATATACCTATTTATCATTTAGTTTTCATTCCTTTAAATATGGAAAAAAATGAAAGTAGCGTTCATACGTACGTACGGATTACCGTCTCCATTAACAGTGCATTTAATTTCTTATATACAAATGATATAGACTATTCTATATACATATATATTGGATATATATGATATCTAAATCATGACTATCATTACTGAGATAATGTAATTTTGGCCGCATGGACAATTTATAATTATAACAAGTTCATTTTTTGACTTAAATTCCGAACATCGACAAAATGTCCGATATGAACTCAAATAATTAACTAATTATTATAGAAATGTAATAAGTGATATAAAAGGAATAATAAACTTTAAAAAGGTTATGAATAAAGTATAAATTAACTTAATTTTATTATCTAGGAAGAACAAGGAACATACAAGACAAGTCGGACTCGATGTAAGGGACTTCGTCTCAATATCCTTTCATTGAGGAATATTTTGATAATATACACCTCCTTTTATATGGTGGATAATAAAACCCTTTGACATTTACTTTCATTCAAATGGAATCATTTTTCTACGAATCATTTTACTAAATGAAAAAAAGTAATGTTTTTAACGTTTGCGGTGAGAATGACCTCTCCACCGCCGTAATCATTATTTGGATTCCTCTATAAGCCTTAATGTTTTTAAAAGGAAAAAAGAAACCCCTTATTCTATTTTTTGGGAGTTTTGGTATTGGAAATGGTTTTTGAAATGGATTTAATATTTAAATATCTTCAAATTATTTCTTGTTATTGAAAATAAAATGTTATTAGTGAAATGTTGATATTTTCAATATTTTATGTGTTATGATTATATAATGGTACTTGGACATTTGATGGGTGGTTACATGATAAACCAAATGACTGGTGGTTTTGTGATAAACCAAGGATGGGTGGTTACATTATAACCTCTAATTCATTGGGTATGTAAGTCGGTTGTATGGATATTCAATTTAGTGATATATGTGGAAGTCGACCGTATAGTTATTCCATTTTAGTATGTTTATGTCCCAAGTAAACTTTATATGTTATATGTTGATTTTATGGGATTTATGGTAATATTTTGCTTAAAAAATGGTAAGTAATGGCCTTATATTCAGAAAAGTTTTTTTCCTACTTATTTAAGGTGAAAAGAATTACTTTATAATAAATTATTCATCGTTTGCATTTTGTTTTGATAGAATAACAATTTTCTTTATTTATGTATCCCTTATTAAGATTTTTATGCTCATCCCAAGTTTTGAAATGTTTTTCACAGGACTTAAAGATGAATAGGGTCAAGGATGGTATCTAGGAAAAGTCATGTTGTCTAAAATATGGAACTATACATGTTTCTCTTTTTAAGAGTTTTTTATTTATAAAAAAATGGGTAGTGAGTAGAAGTGTCTAATTTTAATATTCAAGATGTTATGTATAAGTTATAACCTAATTATTAAAAGCACTAAACCTGAAAATATCCCCAATGTGAATTATAAACATAATTCAAGATTTTGTAATGTTTAAGGTTGGTCCCTTACAATTACTCTACCTCTTGGTGATGGATCTCATGACCAATAATGGTCCTATGGTGATGGGTGATCATTTTATAAAAAACTCCATCCATTTGTCCTTAGGGGGGATAGAGGGGGAATGGGAGGTCACTTAGACATACTTAAGGTTATTCATGTGATGAGGATAACATGCCACCAGTATTTCATGAGAAGAGGTGGACATATCGTCAAGTTCTTATGGTGTCTTGTGGATTTCAAGGGGCACATCATTTGACATTTATAACTACAAGTGGATCCTACCTCCTCACTATTTATTTCCTTTTTTTTATTTTACAAATTCTCAGGGGTCTCATAATTTTTCTTGAATATTGTAAATGAAATTATTTATCCCCATCAGTGATCCATCATATGAGTTTTATGACCAAAATAGGCCTACATATTTTGGATATTTCAATCCTATTTTGGAAGGATTTTCAAATTGGTTGTTAGGTTCTTGTTGGTTGACAAACCACGTGGCCTAGGGGAGCTCATCTGGCTACCACCACATAAACACTGGAAGTCAGGGGAGCCTTCATGAGAGCATAAAGGCTTATTAAAGGGACTTCATGGGATCTTTTTCATTCTATGTACTGCACATGGATCATTGGCATAACCTTATGATGGTCACACAATCACATTTCTCTTAGAGGTTTACGCGATCCGTGAGTCTTATACACCTTTTCATTCCTTTTATTTTTCAAGGAAAGTAATACCCATATCCAAGTATTTATTCCTTCATAAATTTGGTGATAATAATATGGTGAGCATCAATAAATATCCCCCTCAGGAGATACATTCACTGAGATAAGGACTCGATTCCATGGAAAGTAAATACCCACCTAAGCCTTTGGCGCTGTTTTAAATCGGTGTCTTAGGTGATGCTTGCTCTACCGAGCAATGTTTGGTATCCCACATGAGGCCCTATAAATATGGAATGGTATAATTATCCATTCACCGAATTCATATTTCCCCATAGCACCCTTTCCTTGCTTCCATCGTGTGACCTTGTTTCTAAATTGTTCCCCAAGACCTGATTGGGAGACTTCATTGTTAGCACATTTTGCAATAACCCCTCAGAAAGACTATTTTTTCTCAACTACCCACTTGAACCAACCATGAATTAAACTTTTTTAATCGCTTGAACTTTGTATGTGCAGATGATTTATTTCCTTGGGGGTTTCTCAAGATCTGCAGGGCTGGATCGCATGATCTTTTGGCTTTCATGTGGCTCATGTGACCATGTCCAGGTCATGAAATTGCGAGTCCTCTGAGGGTTCATTTTATTGTGTGATACCCTAAAAGTATATGTGACCCTCAATACCTTCAAGATTTAGTTTATTCTCAATCCCTCTTGGAGATTCGTGAATACCTTTTTTATTCATGTTATGTGCATGATATTATCTATTTGAAAAAAAAAGTTAATCTTGATTTGGCTCATATGTTCATAGGAAAGACTCTAATAGGTAGAGATCCTTCCTCCTATCATGGTATAACTGAATAGGTATACTGAACATTAAATTCTATTGTTCATTTTTCTTTCATTCACGATATGCATGGCATTTCTATGATCCAATATTATGTGAATCACCAAAGATACCCATCCTTTACATAATATCAAGTAAACTTGAATACCCAGAATTTAATGTTAAAATTATAATATATTATTTTTGATAAATGGTCATTAATTTCCAATAATATGAGATTCTTCATTTATATATTTGTCTTAAATATCTTGAGATCACCTGACTTGTAGAAGGATAATTGGGTATAATGCATGTCCTAGAGGGAGAGTTCTCTATCTTTTTTTGAAGCTGATAGACTTGGTGAGATAATCTTGATGTTCTATAGGGCCATATAGTGGGACTTAAAATCTTATTTAGACTAAATCAGTTATGTGTTGTAGTTTAGGGTCTTTTATCTCGGAACTTATATTGTTGAGGTTTAGGGTATTTTAGCTCGGATCTTCTATTTATGTAGTTTAAAGTCTTTTAGCTTGTACTTTCTATTTTTCTAGTTTAAGGTCTATTATATAAAACTTTATATCATTTTATTTTAGGGTTTTTAGCTCGGTCCTTCTATTGATTTAGTTTAAATTATTTTACCTCATACCTTATATTACTGTAGTTTAAATTCTTTTATCTTAGAATTTCTATTTTTGTATTTTAAAGTCTTTTAGATTTTACTTTCTATCATTATAGTTTAGGGTCTTTTATCTCTGACATTATATTACTTTAGTTTAGGGTCTTTTAGCTCAGATCTTCCATCACTTTAGTTTAGGGTATTTTAGCTCAGACCTAATCAATGATTAGGGAATATGGTGCATACATGCCAGGAATGACCCAAAACACTTTGAGGTGTTGGGTTCTTCTGTGGTGATGCAAGGGATCATAAGGATTAGAGATCACTTTTTTAGAGTGGTGCATATACAAGAGCCGTAGGCATACATGCATAGTCAATAAAATGGTCTATTGAAGTCTTGTATCTTTTTCAGGGGATATAAAAGATTTATGGAGGTAATATTGGTTGAGGGGGAAATGTTAGGGATTCTAGGTCCACCTTGATAGTTTTAGGATGGATGTTGTAATTCATAACCCTAAATCTTGATTATGTGAATATGGGATGGGGAAGACATGCTGAGGATGACCCGTAACACTTTAAGGTGTCAGGTTCCACTGTGGTGTTGCTAGGAATCACAATGATTAAAGATTATTTCTTACAAGGAGGATATTCTTTTAGTTGGTGGGTCAAGGCCCTTGTGCATTAGTATCATAGTCAAAAAAAATATGATCTCAACTTCTTTCTAAGGTCCATGAAAGATTAATAAAGACTCAAACATCCAGATGATGAGGTTGAGTATGGTAGGAAAGCTATCAAGGAAGGATTATGAAACCCTAGGTAAATTTGGCTCTTATATTTGTAAATCTTGAGCCCCACGTCTTATAGTTTCGAGTCACGAGGCATGGGCCATTAAAGGTATGGGAATAGAGTGTCGAATTACTACTTTGATAAAGATTATAAATCACAATGATTTAGTGTCGATGATATCAAATCTACTCAGATAGTTTGGTATAGAGATTGTAAATCATTGACCAAAGTGCACAGGTTAGGATGATGATAAGGAAAAATTGTATTGGGAATGACCCAAAACACACTAGGGTGTTGGGTTATGCCATAGTGATTTTAGGGATCACAAGGATCAAAAATCCCATTTTCAAAGTGATGCAATTGGTTGAAGGCCATAGGAACATATGCAGAAGCCATAGGCATATATGCATAGTCAAGCAAAGAGTCTTTGAATCTAGGTATTCTTTCTAGAGGTTGTGGAAGATTTTAGTGATCCAAGACACTCAAATCATTAAGTGTGACTTATGGAAAGTGTAATATCCAAGAAGGGTTCGAGCACTCTAAAAGTTTTGTCACCACCTAGAGAACATATTATCACAACGAGGACATTTTACAATTCATTAGTATAACTTTTACCTGAAGTAGGGGTCCAGAAATCATAGCTTGGATTTTACTAGGGCTATAAGGTAGACCCTATTTTCTTTATACCTAATTATTTTGTGACCAATTTTTCATAATATTTAGAGATGAATATTTTATTGAGTAAAGACTTGACTTTTTCTCAGGACACCCTTTGCAGTTTTCTAACCTGACAAGTTTTTGTCTCTTTTTCAAGTAGTTTATGGTATAGTGATTTGGACCATTATAGGCTATATTTTAAGTTCATATAGCTTTGAATAATGTGTAATAATTTTAGGGTCTTGACACACATGGACCAAATATAGAGGATGATGCACAAGATCCCAATTAGGATACCTAGGGTCAAGAGTGCCCCAACATCCTTCTGATCGAGGGAAGAAAATGTTGTAAATCATGGATTGAGGTCCATATGTCATGAGTAATGATATAGGACAGTCATATCAGGAGTATTTCAGATCATGATGAGGTGTTGAGTTCTACCACGGTGATGTCAGGGCTCACAAGGATAGAAAATCCCTTTTTATAGAGTGATGCATTAGGATGATGACCATAGGCACATATGCAAGAGCCATAGGCATACATGCATACTAAAGAAAAGGGTCGCTTGAAGTCAGGAATCCTTTTCAGTGTCTATGGAAGGTTTTGGTAACCCGAAGCACTCGAGACATGAATTTTGGTCTATGGATTGAAGTTCTTTTAAAATATGGGGGAAGTAACCTATAATATGGGTTACTAGGCTAAGGCTCTTTTGGTCCCTTGTTAGGGAATAAAAAATTGGTGATGTCCTTCATAGTTTATCATCATGTAGTTGGGATGTTTTCTATTCTGTTTAACATCATGCAGTAAGAACATATGTCTTGTATTTTATCATCATGCAATGAGGAAATTCTTATTGTGGAGTTTTAATTTCATGTGACCAAGATGTTTTACTTACAATTTAATTCCATGTGGTAAGGATGTAGGAACTGACATGTAAAATTTGTGCATGATATATTATGTACATAAGAAATCCATACATAGATCTGGCTCGTAAATAAGAAAAATGAGCATGTGTGACTCAGATCTTATACAGTTGGGTGTTCTTTTTGTCGGTTGTTGCATCTAGATTAAGGATTGGAGATTGACATGTCACTATGTATCCTATGATGAGAGGAATCAAGACACATGTAATTCTTGAATGGGAAACACTCTATAGGTCTGGCCCATGCATGGTAGAGGTCATGGATTCTATTGATTATTGTAGATAGGATCAGGATTAGAGATATAGACGTCACTACATATCCTATGATAATGGGAATCAAGACACACATAATTCTTTAGGAACCATGCAATTTAATGTCACGTGGAAAGGCCATTGGATTCCTAACATGAAAAGTGGAATTATTCCTGAACCCAATGATGGAAATCCAAGAATCACTATGTATCCAATAACAATAGGAATCAATACATACATTTTTATTGAAATAACATGTATTTTAATGTCATGTGGTGAGGATGAAGATAAAACATCATGAAAAAATTGAAACATTGCGGCTGGTCCCAAGGGTGGAAGTCCGGGTGTCACTACATATCTCATAAGAATAATATTCAAGCCACATGTGGTTCTTAAAGAATGACCTTCCTACGCAAGTCTGGCCTATACGTAGAGAGAGGGGGAATTTTTATATTTTTCCTGACTGGACTTGGGATTCAAGATTTGGGCATCACTATGTGTCCTATGATTTCAAGAATCAAGACACATGTAGTTCTTGAATGTAGTTATGGTGGGAGACCATCACTTAAAAGAGTGGTCCTCTTGTGCGATGTCCACAGGAATGTACAATTTTGTGTCATGCAAGGGACATTAACCATGTAGTTTAATGTCATGTAGAGAGGCCTCATGGTGTTCTTTATATGGTCTTGAATCTATAATCATGATGATCATGTCATAATGTTATATTCCTTATTTTTGCGAGTAAGCCCTTACTGAAATTCCTAAGCTCATGTGAGCTATGCTCGATGTGAGAATCAAGGAATGAAAAGGGTTCCTCACACTATCTAGAGGAAATCAAGGATAATAAAGGGGTATTTTTCATTATATAGTAGTTGGACCAAGATATAGGATCAAGGAATCCCTATGTATCTCATTAAAAATTAGAATCAAGCCATAAAAAGTTCTATAAAACCCATATAGTTTAATGTCATGCAGAAAAAACATTAGTTGTGCAGTTTAACCACTTATGGTAAGGACATGGATCACCCAACATAAAGGAAGAAAGTAAGATTTTTTCTAGGACCAAAACTAAATGTTCGAGCATCACAATGTGTCCTAAAATGGTAGCAATCAAACCATACATAGATCATGGGAAACCGTTCAGTTTAACAACATGCGGTGAGAACTTTAGCCTAACCGTTTAATGTAAAATAGCCATGAAGACTCCATACAGTTTATTTTCATGTGGTTAGGATGACTCCATACATTTTATCGTCATGTGGTGAGGATAACTCCATACAGTTTATCATAATGTGGTCAGGATGACTCTATATAGTTTATCGTCATTTGGTTAGGATGACTCTATATAGTTTATCATCATGTGGTTAATAAGAGGGATAATGTGAAATTTAATGCCTTATTGTTAGGAATTTCACACTTGATGAAAGCTATGTAAATTATTTCTTGTGAAATATTTCATTGGTGGTATATTTTACATGCTCCCCATCCATGGTGGCCAATGATTAAGCCCCATTGTGATAGGCCTTATGTATGATATATGGCCCATCCCACTTGGGTTCCAATTTTGGAGGCTTCTTCCCTAGTATCATTGGGGTCCTGAGAGCCAACACCATTTATCCTTAGAGGAATGAATTGAGGTGAAAATTATTGTTAAAGACTCATGAAATCTGATTTTGATGGTCCTCCAAGTTATATATTGTGTGCGGCCTGATCTCATCGAGCCGCTCCAATTCATCCAGATTCCTTTTCAATTTCTCATCATCTTAGAGATATCCACAAATGGATATTCATAGATAGTTTAGCTGGACCAATATGGGTAACACTACATCATTCATGTACACTAATGAGTATGGTGTTGCTTGTGTGGAAGTACACATGTTGGTATGGTAGGCCCATAAAGCATGAATGAGCTTTTCCATTTAGTAATTTTTATCCTTGTTCACTTTATTCTGGATTATATGTGACGGAGTCCTATTGAAGGCCATTATCTATCCATTTTCCACTATATGATAGTGATATGAGTGATTGGACTTGATATTATACTCTTGGTGCAATTTATTCAACTCTGTAGAATAGAATTTGATGTCGTTGTCCATGAATATTGTGCGAGGGACCTAAAACCTTATGATGATATGGGACTTTACAAAGTTGATAATGATATTTGTCCTAGCTTATTTGAGGGTTATTGCCTCATCCAAGTTAGAGAAGAAGTTTTTAGTAGTAAGGATATACTTGAACTACTTAGTTATGGAATGGGGATATGACCCCTCAACATCCATCCCCCAAACAGAAAATGGCCTGGAATATTTAACTATATATAGAAATTGTGGGGGCTTATGGATGAATTTTTCATAGATATAGCACGCATGAAATTTCTTATTGAATTCTATGCAGTCTTGTATCATGGATTTCTAGTAATATCCCAACCTCTTAATTCGGTGGGAGAGTCTAGTCACAGATTGATGAGTGTCTCAAGAGCCTGCATGAACATCCTCATTGATGGCTGAAATCTCTCCTTCTATTATGAATCTGAGGAGAATTCCAACAATGCCGCATTTGTAGAGGTATTTTTGTTCATTTGGTTTTCTTGTAGGGTGAAGTTAAATGCATGGTACCAAATTTGTTCCCTTACTTCTCAGTCTGTTGGGAGAGTCTATTTTTGGAAATAACCTATTATGGGCTCCATCCATCTAGGGGTGGTCATCGTTTCATCATGCTCTCGGGCGGTGTTGATCGGATTGATTTATTCCATATCACATATGACGATCAATGAGACCATTATTCATTGTGTGATACAGAATATTGATTCCTCCTGATCAGGTTCGGCTAAGACAGTGGATGCAATATCCAATGCATTAGTGAAATAATTCTATGATTAGGGAACATGATGCAACATGGGATCAAAAGGGTACTCTTCCATCAGTCCTCTAACATAGCTGGTGAGAGGCGTGAGTTCTACCTTTTTGATGGAATATTTACCATTTACCTTCTTTATCACTAGTTCTGAATCCTCTTTGATATTTAGGTAGGAAATTTGTATCTATATGGATAGTTCCAACCTAGTGATGAGGGCATGGTATTCTGCCTCATTGTTTGTACATCCTTCAGATAGTGAGAAAGAGTATGGAAAAACTGCTTTGTATGGAGAGACAAATAAAATCCCCAGACCAACCCAATTGAACATTTTGTTTTCAATCCTTTTATTGAAAGGACTTCAGGAGGTTCCATAAAAATATATCTCCCATGTTCAAGGAGTTTCATGGGCATGGAATACCTCCTCATCTGGAATCTCGGTGTCTACCAGCATATATTTTGGGGAAGGATGTTCTGTGACGAAAAAAGCTAGGTATTTCCCTTTCACTAACATCTATGATACAAACCAAATGTCGTATTTCTATATAATGGCCACCCATTAGTCTAATTACCTAGTCAACATGGGGTGACCAAGGATGTACTTGATCAGTTCGATACGAGAGAATAGACAGACTTTGTGGTGCTGCAAGTAATGCCTTAGCTTTTTTACTATGAAGATGAGTGAAAAGTAGTTTTTCTCGACACTATAGTATCTCATCTCAGTACCTATAATTATTCTTCTAAGTTATTAGAGACTATTCTCACTCCTCATATCATTTTTATATGTGAGGAGGCCACCGGGTGATAATTATATTGAGTCCATGTACAAGATGAGTGGCCTCCCTTCCATTGGAGAAATCAAAACTGGTGGGTGCAGTAGTTACTGCTTGATAAATTCAAAGTATTCTTGGTAGTCATAATCCCATTAATAAGTGATTCCTTTCTTCATTATCTGGGTGAAGGGGATCACTTTTTCAGTTGGGTTAGCTATTAATCTCTGAATGTAGGTAAGGTCCCCTTGGAGCCCCCTCGGTTATTTGATATTTATGGGTAGTGAAATTTCTAGAATATAACTACTGTTCTCTAGGTCTACCTCTATGTCATGGTGATATATCACAAAGATATATAATTTCCCTAATGTTACATAAAAAGTGCATTTCAACATATTCATCATCAAACTATGTTGTCAAAACTTATCAAAGCTTTTTTATAGATCCATAAAGTGATCAAATCAATTTGAAGATTTGATAATTATTTTTTTCAACCTTAGATTTGGATATCCTTCTTAGGAATGGTATAAATATATGATGCATGGTGCATTGGTATGTGGCTCTAGAATTCTTTAACCCGAAGGGAATAACCTGATATCATAAGATCCCATGAGGTTCTATGAAGGTTGCGGCTTCCTCATCTTCAAGGTCCATATTTATTTTATTGTACCCTGAATATACATCCATGAATAAAAGGGCATGGAATCTATTAGTTGCATCAATAATGAGTTTTTTTATCATAAATGGGAATTCTTCTTTTGGGAAATGTTGATTAAGGTCTCTAAAATTAATTCAGTCCCTAATCTGCCCATTATTTTTCTTGATAGAGATGATGTTGGCAAGCCATATTGGGTATTACACTTCTTCGGAAAAGTTGGATTTGATCAATTGTTTAACTTCTACCTCTGTATTAATTCCATGAGAGGGGTACATTTTCTTAGATTCCTGCTGGAAGCCTCAATTTTCTTCAGGTAAGCTGAGATGGTGTGTATCCATATTTGGATTTAGTCTAGTCATTTTTGTATAATTATAAGAAAACACAAATCAATGTTGCTTGAGAAATGTAATATACATGTCTTACACTTCAAGGGGCATGGTGGCACTAATCAGTATAGGTCATGGGTCCTCTTCTATGCCCAGATTTATCTATCTAATCTCATTGATGGTGGCAGATACACCTTCCTCAAATCCAGTAGGGGCATTACTAAGGTCATCCTCACATAATTCCACTTCTGAGTGTGTTGAGGCAATTTCAGATGAAGTTGGAAATCCGGAGGCTTCTCCATCACTATTAGGGTGAGGTATACCATGAGAAGAGACATTATCATCCCCTACCATCTGAGTCATTTAAAAGAGATATTAGATCTGATTGATTTTTACATTGTCTCTAGGGACAGGGGGTATGGATATTTGGGACCAGGTCTATCACCACAACTAGATTTATGGGGAGCACATAGTCATTTTTGAGCACATTCGAAGGATTTTCAGGGGTTTCCCCCAAGCCATTGGGAGATGCAACCTATATATCCTCATCCATCATTGGTTGTCTGCCTCCTTTTTTTAGAAACTTGATTCAACATATGTGACTTTGTAGGCCTCAAAGGGGGCACTATCACCATTTGGTATGCTGAAATTTCTATCAATGGGGTATTTGATACGTTGATGTAATTCTGAAGGTACTGCCATGTGGCTATGGAGTCGGGGCCTTCCGAGTATAACATTCCACAAATAAGTATTTTATTTTATTTCATATGGGGAACCCAAATCAGTACAAATCAGGGTGGCCTAAAGAAATGAAGACCGAGAGCATCACTGATAACATGGGCCACCCCACAAGGGGGAAGGGACCCAATGCAACAAAACTTGACGAGGGGGAATTCTGGAGTAGCAAATGGGGTCAAGAAGTTAGCCACCCAATTACCCTCACGTATGGAGGATCTCCATGTCGCCGGAGAAGAGGACCTTGCACTTTCGGATCAAGTAAGTAATTTTCCAAGGAGAGGAAGAGGTACCAATGAGAGAGCTCCACACAATCCTGAAATCTATCTTAATAGTGGACAAGGTGATATTTTTAGAGCGGCAAAGAGAGAGGGCACTGAGCAATGCCATCGCCTCCGCCATAAAATAATTCCATGGTCCATAGAAAGCACTAAAGGCCAGAATCATCGAGCCCGCTGAGTCACGGACCACGCCACCTCCGTGCATGATACCAGATCAGAAGGCGCCATCGACTTTGAGCTTCAGGACCAATCTGGGGGAATCCAGCGGACCTTTCACCCCCACTTCTTGTGGCTGATTCGGTCTAGAGGGGCATGCATGGGGGGAAGCGACTGAGGGAAGGTGTTGCATCGTGATGGTGGAGGAGGCCGACCAGCTTCGAGGCAAGACACTAGGCTCTGGCCTGCATAGAAAGAACAGAGCAGTGGCCCCCATGGCATGCCTAGTTGCGCGCCTTCCATATGAACCAGCATCCCGCCTTCAAAAGGGTAGCCTGGGCCGAGATATCGTGGTTGTTATTCAAGAAACCTCTGAACCAGTTCGAGAGGAATTCCTCAGGGGAGGCCTCAATGCTAGGAGGCTGAGGAGACTCTCCCAGTACACCCCATATCTGCACAACCCACTCGCCAAATCTGATGGGAGAGCCTGATGTCTGATTCCTCAAAGGGAGATGAACAAAAAAACACACCTGGAGGCAAGCTGGACCCCCTTCCTTCTAATCTTCAAATCCGAGGGGAGATCCTGATGTCTGATTATCCAAAGAAGGAAGGAAAATTTAATTGGGATTGATTTGCACCAAAGTCGCCTCCCCCACTGATCATTCTATGGCTGAGCAAGCGTACACTGACGATAAGCTTTGTTCGAGAACTTCCCTATTGAGGAGTTGGTGAAAATGCAGTTGTCCAGGGATCCATCCAAGCTAATTTTGTCGAATATAGCCTTTTGTGAGGGAAAAAGAACTGCCTGGATAAAGGAGGAGTGAGAACTAGCTTCCAGGAATGAAATAGTTGGTGCAGGGCAACCCAGGAAGTCTAGAAGACCCCCCCCCCAGTCACACTACCAAAAATTGAGATCCCACCGGCCCAGGACCCACTGAGAGTGGAACAGGAGCATGGGGAAATGAACCTGGAGAGATCTCCAGAGGCTTGAGGGAGATTTTCCATTCTCCCAGAGTCTGAATCCATACTTCCCTCGAATCAATTGGATCCACAAGGATTGGCCCTCAATAACCTCCCAAGCGAGCCTACCCTAGAGTAAGTACATGGACCAAGTATAACATTTTATGCAGTGTCCTACTAGATAACCATAAAATTGGATTTATATGTGAGTTACCCAAATTTAGTTTTGAGTTTGATCTTTCCAAGAGGTATTTGATCACACTTATCATACCCTTGAATGGTGATCCATGTGAGAAAAAAATACCATTTACTATATCCCAAAAATTAGAGGGTTTGAATTGGGATGAGATTGATCTCAAATCCTTTTTCAATCAGAGCCCTTTGGATGTTGACATTATTGAGTCTTACCAAAACATATAGGGGTATGATGTTACCCTAAATGACCTCTTATTGTTTATGATCTATGAATGATATGGAAACATGAAATTCTGTTAAAATGGTCTTTATTCAATAGACCTCGGCTGCAACAACTTCAATCTAAAATTCATGTGATCTTTGGTGGGATTTAATGACTGCCTCCATGAGTTATTTTGAAAGATGTAGTGCATCTAGGATTGAGAGCTTGGCTATGAAAATTTCCAGCTACTTAAAAATGTCCTAATTTTGTTCCAAAGGTCAGTGCTTCCTAAGGTGGGGTTCCCCATGAACATGTAGCTCAAAAACTAAGGTACTTGAAGTAGACAGACATGGTTCGTGTGTAGAGGTAGTAGGATTATAAACTACCAGCAGTGTGGGTCATGTCGACCTTCCACATTTCCTAGTTTGATTAGATAATTGTACCCTCGGTGAGTAGTTATGCATGGAAATATGGTGTGGATGACCACTGGAAGGTTATGACACACCTCCATGTCTTTGTTGGGTATACTGGAGTGTCTTCTCATGCATCTCAACTACATATATGTCCTCTGATGGGATGTGACCTTAATATTGGGTCTGACCATGCCCGTGTTGTCCCCTGTATCCTTGGTTCCTATGGATGCAGCCTCCCATTCTCTAATTATATGAAGTTAACTCATATTATGATTCATATACATCATCAGGGAAGGGTTCTTCTAAGCATATCATGTTGATATAACCAAATATGAGGTCTTCTTTAGATGGGGATTTTGTTTGGTGGGGCGGTGTCCATGCTTCGGATGTTGCAGGGAAGAAATCTACAAGAGTTAGAGCTTACATTGTTACAAAGTATGAATAATTATCTTCTGTGTATTCCTTCTTTTGATGGTCACACCCACCCTTGGAAGGTGTATCTGATGTTACCTACTTAGGTGGTGTAGCTTTTGCAGTCCTGAACAGCTGTTCTCTTAGGATGGAATGGGCTCAATCAAATATGTTCGAATTCATCCAGTTTTCAAACATCCAAGTACACCTAGATAATAGTTTATTCCAAACATTATCTTCTTCTGACTAGGAAATAGTTATGAAGGACACCTACTATGTGGATTTATCTAATAACACCTATCTAGAATCAACCATGTCTTGAAGGACGTATTTGAATATGAATTGTTCTTAGATATTATGACCCAAATTTCTATAGAAAGAGAATTATTCAGGATGGTTGGTGATTTAAAACTCACTGGGATTCTTGGAATGTAGTATCCTAAGTAGGATATTTTCCTTGTATACAACAAAATAACTCAGGAATTGTTCATTTAGAAAGGAATATTCCTTATTCATTCATTCCTCAAATCCCATGTGACCCTTATTTCTCTATGACTCTGAATGAGGTTGATTTTTTGGTTTTTGACACTCGACAGGAGGCACTAGGTGGTTTGGAACCTACCTGGGTGCTTGGATGAGCACCGCTTCTTTCTTGAGAGTGAAAGGTGTAGATTCTTCTTTGAATAGCATTTTTCCCTATGTTGAGGGCATGAGCCGATATTTGTATCTAGTTCATTGAATGGTATTTTTGAGATGTTGTTCCATTTTTGAGAAATCAAGGAACCTAAATGAATACTTCATTGGTATCAGAGATATATGCAGCTCATCCCATAGATTTTTGGCACAAATCTCTAGTAATTGTTCTTGTGAGAGAGGGATGTTGAGTGAATAGGTCAAACTCTTACACCTAGCTATGAATTCATACACTCTATCATTTTTTTCATTAATTTTAGTTTATTAAGTTGACGACCATTGTTTTCCTTAGTGTTGAGATGAATTGATAAAGGAACTAATGATGAAGGTTTTCCAATCATACAATAGATCATGTTGGTAGCCTTTTGTGCCAAATAAAGGTTATCCCTATCAAAGTATTCACAAAACACCTCACCTTTGTCACCTCCTGTTGATCTCGAGGGCCCATCGTTAGACTGCATTAGTATATGAAGTGTGTGATATTTTTTTTAGGATCACTTTCACCATCAAAGGTGGAGAAGTTAGGATTGTAAAAATTGGGTGGAGGAAAAGTTTTATCAACCCACTTAGGATATGACTTCCTTTTAGGCAGAACAAGTGTGTGTTACCCTTTGATGGCTTCCATTCAAGTATCCAGGGACTCAATGAAGTTAATTAAATCCAAGGATAACACTGTTTGATCCACCTCCCATCTACAGTGAGTGGTTAGGGGTTGATTATGTGTCCCCACCATCATCTACCATTGATTTTTGATTTGTCCTAAGACTGAATGATTTCTAGGGGAGGTAGATTTTTTCACTGCAATAATGAGAAATCATGATCAAATTCGACTTCCTCGTCAATGTAGAATGATTGCCTAGACTCAAAGTCAGTATCATTTTCAGATGCTACTTTTTTTAGAGAATCTAATCTTATGGGAGGAGGGATATTCACCTCTACTTGAAGATGATACCCAGTGGGGATATTTCCCCTAAGTAGCTCCTCATTGAATTTTCATACTCTCATAATTTTATAGTTGTTTCTCCATGGGGGGAACCTCAAATCTTCTTGGTGGTGGTTGGGATGTGAACACACATTTCCATTTTTCATTGGTAGTGTTCCATTGTGGAGGTGGAAACTCATTATTAAGAGGTGCCATGTTATGAAGTCTTCTCTAATTTTGGGTGTGTGTAGCCTCAGTTGGTGAATCCAGACCACCCTCCTCTCAGGGTATGTTTTCTGTGTTACAACCCTCTTCATTTTTGGCTTGTTCATCAATATATTTCATATTGATAGTGAATACAATAATATAATCATATTGGGTTATGGTTGTTGTTCCATTACTATCAGTGCAACAAGATGATTCTGCACTTCCTTCATTAGGGTCATTATTTGAACGCATATCCATATTGAGCCATTTTTGATTGTGAACCCATCGGGGTCATATCACCTTCTCTATACGCTTCTCCCATCCTATTCTATAAATATTGACCTTGAAGGAGTTTCTGTTCATGGTTGTCGAATGGGTCCTGAACAGTGGAGGATCATCTTGTGGAGGAGGAATAGGTGGGATGCCAACCGTTGATCGTGTCCTCCAAACATGGAGAAGAAAGATTCCCACTATGGTGATGATGATGGTGAAAATAACCCCATCCCTAGGAATTCAGGGTTATTCGAGGCCGTAATTGGAATTGATTGGTCCTATTGTTGAGGATCTAATGATTCCAGTCAGGGATTTGATAATTCCTAGGATGGATATTGAGATATAAATGCCCCCAACCGAGCAGGATGGTAGTGATCTGAAATCACCACTGATTTACCGAAGACCCTCCCAAGGGATGATGAACCTAATGATAGTTATTGAGATATAAATTCCCCCAGCCCAGTGGGTTGGGGTTTGTTTGCAGTTGTCGAGGATATGTCCTGAATACTCTTGGGAATTGATGATCTGAGGGGTGGATGTGGTGGTAGATGTTCCCCTAGCCTGGTGTGTAGGGTATAGTACTAGAAATATATTATGGGAGATACTATTGTGTCCTGTTTGATGTGTTGTAGTTGTTCTCACATAGGGTCTAGGTTCCATGGAATCCCATGATGAGATCTATTCATAACAGGAAGTTATCAAGATCATCACAACCTCATCCTCCGTGTATGAAATTCATTATCATTGCTTTGAGGGTCCCAGTTCAAATACTTGTTGGCTATCCTCCCCCTCCATTTTTAATGTTTGGTTATTGTTTATGTAGGAGAATTATATTTTACTGACCAACTGGCCTAAGTGTTACCCAATCCCCTAATTTCTCTAGAGGCAATAACATTACAGGATACCAAATCCGAGGTGTTCTATTATTCCAAATATGCGACAAAGTATAACACTCTATAATCTCACCATACTTGAATAAGAATACATGAAGTGGCTTCAGAGATCGGCTTCAAAGGTGTTATGATGCACTTATAGCAAGCATGTTGCTAATTTTCACTGTGATTTTCTGGTTTTGGATCTCATTCCATAGAGATAGTGTCTAGGTCTAAATGAAAATATAATATCTTGATTTTCTAAAGTTGAATCTCATATTCTAGATAAAGGATATGTATATCCTTTAATCACTGATGAGTATCCCACATATTTTGGTGTAGATAAGTCATGCACTCCTTTTCTAGATCATCTAGGATCTCATAGTTAGAAGTGGAGAGGGGCTAGAACATGATGGGGACATTGTTTTTGGATAACTCTCACCATATGTCAATGTTTCCCCATCTTCATCATACTTACATGCATCCATCCGGTCATACTATAGATATAATTTGACGGGTAACCATATATAGTTCACCCCAATGTTTCGAGCACCACTATATAAATATGCATCATATTTTTAAATGCCACTCTATATGGAGGTGTTTGGTTGAGGGGGGATTTCCTTGTCTGTGGGATATATCTACATGGGGTGGTTGACCATGATGGATTTCAGGAGTAGAGTCTCTACGATCCATCTCCACACTACCATGAGGAGTACTATCCTATTAATGATCATCTTCTACTTCAGTTAAAGAGTTGATAGACCCTTGTGGTGTTTAGAATGTGTCTTGAACAAACTCGTGGACAATGAAATTAAGAATATTGGGAATATGGGTCTCGATATGAATCATGGCTGGAATATGCTGACCTGCCTTTTGGAATTATGTGGGGATATGATCCTATTGTATGACTATTGTCAGAACTTTCTTATAATCGTATGGTGCTATGGGAATATACACCCACTATTGAGAATATATTATAATATGCCAATGAGATGTATCATTATTGATAGGAATATGAGCATGTCTCAGGGAATGTTCCTTTCTCACTTAGTGAGCCTCAATCATAATGGGAGTATGTGTTTGAACCAAGGATATTCTTTGATGGAAACAAAGTATGGTTTGAATTTTCTGTCAGTCCTTACATGGAATATTAGGGAGTTTAAAAGGAAATGGATCCTATGGTTTGAGATGATAATAGTATTGAAGGTGGCATCATTTCTTAGTGTTTACCACATTTTTTGGGTCCAAAATTTAGATGATGGATATCATTGAGAAAAGTGGATTTTCTGGAAGGCCTTATGAAAATATGGAAAAGGCATAAATTTCTCGAAGAGGGGCTTCACCAATTTTGTTTCACAAAGGATCAAAGAAAGTTGATGGTGATCTACGTGACAACAATGAGCATCACGAATAATGAATAATTGGAGCATTGTGAATGGTGATAGTGATATCTATGATTACGATCATTGGGGATTTACAACGGTGCAAATGTTTTTACAGAAAGAACCACGATTACGATGATCATCAAAAATGGTGAATTTCCATGGAGCTTTTCCATATAAGGATCTATGTAAATATTTTTTTGAATGATCCAAAAAATAAACAAATATGGGATGGTGCTTTATGAAAATCCAAGCCTATAAATATGAGGCTACCCCCCCCCCCCCCTTAAGAAGAGTTTTTGAAAGGAAAATCCGAAAATGCTCTAATTTATTAAAGCTAAGGGAGATTCATGAATCCAGCTTTCTATGTGAGATTGAGCATCATGAAAAGAATATAAGTCTTGACTAATCCCAATTATTTTTTATTAAAGGGTGCTTCATGATTATAAGTTATTCCATGTTGACTTTGTGATATTTTCAAAGGATTTTGTTTCATAAAGTAAGGGGTGCTTCGCAAAGGTAGTTTGTTCCATGAAGGCAGGAAGATTCGCGAAAGTAGTGAGCTTCATGAAGGAGCTATGTGGAAGGTATTATTGAACATCATGTTTTAAATTATAGATCTTTCATAGTGCATAAACTCATGTCTATGGTGTATGAAGGGTCTCTTTCTAAGTCGGGGACAAAGACTTTAAAGGAAAACCATTGAAGTGACCTTCAAGTCAATAAACTGAGTTAGACTTCCCTCAAAGTAGTGAGATGGGGGGATTCGATAGAATGTTCTGAGGGACGCAGTGTTCTATCCATAAAACCTTATAAATGTAGTGTGCCAATCACAAAGGGACTGTTTGAAAACTTTTGTATTCCACACCTAGTTAAGATTAGTAAATTTTTGTATGATAGACACACTTTCGGTGTATGAACATTAGACTAGATCTAAGTAGTGAACTGAGTAAAACTGGCCTGTTTTCTCTATGCTTGAGAATGTTTTATCACATCACTATTCCAACTGAGAGGTTTAAGAGGTTCCTACCAATGTGGGACAATATCCACTTCTTTAAAAGAAAATTTTGACACCTTGATTTACCCTTCCCCTTAAAGGTTCTCCAGGGTATTATAAGTGGTATCAGAGAGAGGTTTATGGTGTTAAATCTATCCTTTTCTATCATGGAGAACTCACTAAATGTTAGGGGAGTCCCCCTCCTTGATGGAAGGAAATTATATATTTGGATGAATAGGATGAGATCTCATCTAAGATCTCTTGGAATGGAAGTCTTTTTTTCAACTACATAAGAAATATAGGTCACTGATCCAACAAGGTTCTATATTGAGGATACAAATAGAAATATTGTTGACAAAGATGATAAAGCACATAATTCCCTAACTGCAAATCTTTTTGATCAAATTTATCTAGAGGTAATGTGTTTTTCTTCTACAATGTCTTTGTGGAAAAAACTAGAGAATATACATGAAGGCGAAAACAAAGTAAAGGAGGTGAAACTACAAGTCATACCCAATAGGTTTGATGATCTGAAGATGCATCCTGATGAAAATGAGGATACCTTTTTCAATCAAATTACTGAAGTTGTATGAGAAATTAGAGGTCTTGGTGAATAAAAAAATACATTGATATTGTAAATAAAATCTTGAGAAGACTTACTATTCTTTACAATGAAAAGGTGTTATCCCTTGAGGAAATGGACTTATCTAAACTTTCACTGGATGATTAGCTGAGTAGCCTGGTGGAATATGAGATGACATTCAAACCAAAAGATAAACGAATCAAGTAAGAAAAGAAATGGCATTCAAATCCATGAAAAAACTTGAAATTTTAGAAGATAGTGTTGATGAAGATTATGAGAAAGATAAACTTATTTCTCTCATTGAAAAGAAATTCTAGAGAGGAAAAGGGAGATTTTATGTAAAGTTACCTATGTCTTGATTTTATTTTGGTAGATCTGGGAACATTGCCTCTCAGTATTAAAGTTATATGAGGAATAAAGTGAAGCTGGAAACATGCAGAAGCCTTAGAAAAGGTTTTCCCAAAAAGGAGACTTAAAATTTGGAATGAAAATACAAAGAAAGATATTTTATGTAAAGAAAGAGATGTTGATAATGAAGAACTGGATTTTAAATCTAGAACCCAAGCATCTAGGATGGATACTGTTAAAAATTTAGTACCATAAAAAGATAAACCTATAGATAATCAGTTGATTGCTGATTTTGATCTCAAGTTTCAACTTAAGGATTCTCTTGGTAATCTTGAGAATCAAAGTAACAGATGAAAAAATTAGAGAGTAGTTGTGGAAGAATCATTAGAATATGTTGATAGGATTGAATCTAAAATTGAATGACTACAATAAGTAGTGAAACAAAAGTCAACAACATTTGAAAGTAAATAAGATGTAGTGGAATTAAAGCACAGAATTGATGAATAGGAAAAGGTCATCAAGGAATATACATCCATATTGGAGGAGAATTCCAAGACTATCGAATTTCTTGAAGAAGAATTTGTTGCTCTTATAAGTAAACTTTAAAGTGAATCAAATTCAAACAAAACAAAGAAGAAAATTCAGTTTTGAAGATTCTCATATACTGAGATGATAGAGAGAGATAAGAATGGTTCCAAAGGAGTATAGAAGGATTTATATGATCAAATATCTGTATGCATGAGAAAAATTATAATTGGTTGTGATTCTGAAACATCAAAGGCTAGAAATAAGATAAACCAAAATAAAGGGAAGTTGAAAGTTGTACATGTCACAAAGTCACCAGAAGTCATAACAAAGAAATATTCAAATCAAACTGAAAGGAGAACGAGATCCTATCCATAAGTTTCTAAAAATGTTAGGAAGTGAAAATATTTTCCAAAGGAAGGATCCATAGGGAGAAACAGAAGTGAGAAGACATTTCCTCTTATGAAATGTCAATTCTGTGGCTATCTAGGCCATAACATGTCATACTATGAAGAGGCAAGGATCTATTCGAATGGTGAAGAGATAGTAAGTTAAAAAAGGAGAAAAAAATCATATCCTACTTATTATAGAAGAAATAATTTCTATGGATATTGTTTTCATTGTTCTAACTTTGGACATAAATCTATTTATTGCAGGCAGAGAAAATTCATGAACAAATCATACAGAACTCAGATACAAGCCAATACTCATCAACTAGATGGTTTTTCTATTAAAAATGCATTTTATCTTATAAAATATGAGTATGAGTATGAAAAAGCAATGAACATGGAAAATAGATTTGAAATGTCATCTTCATTCTTCACTCAATCTAATATTTCAGGAAAGGAAAAGAATAATATTGAGAAATCTAATCTTGCTGAAGTCGCTCTCAAAGCTACAAATAATAGTGGCACTTGGATTCTTGATAGAGTGTTCTCATCCCATATGATGGGAAATAAATAATTGTTAAATAATGTTTAGAAAAGGGTTGATTTAATAGTAATATTCGACAATGATGGTACTCTGAAGATAAGAGGAATTGAGATTACAGAACTGGAAAATGGTGATCATAAGAAGACCGATGTTCTTTAATTGGACGGTTTGCATCGCAATATTGTGAGTGTAAGTCAGCTCTATGAATATGGAATTATGGTTAAATTAAATCAAAATGGGTACACTATAAAAGGAAATACATGAAATTATCTCATGAAAGGATACATAACAGATGGAAACTTATATCTGGTTGATAGTAAAGAGAACATTTTCTATCTGACAGTTGAAGAAGAAAACAACTTGTGGCATCAAAGGTTGTGTCAAATTAATCATAAGTACATGGAAAAGATATCTAAGATGAATATAGTCATGGATATCCCCAATTTGAAGTGTGAATGGGAAAAATACTTGTTATTATTTCATATGAGGGAAGTTGATATGTAGTTCATATCGACTAAAGAAGAAAAGAGCATCAAATCCCCATGGTCTCATCCACACAGTTATATGTGGACCAATAAATGTGGATGGAACATATGAACATAGGTACATCATTTTTTATTCATAATTATAGTATAATGACTTGTGTGATGGTTATACATAGGAAACTAAAAGTACATGATTGCATGAAAACATATCATTGAATAGTTGAGAATTATACTGAATGGACAATCAATATTTTGTGGTATGATAATGGAGGGGAATATTCATCCATTGAATTTTAAAAATAACCTATATAACCATGGAGTACAACATTATGTTTTTGTTTTGAGAACTCCACAATAAAATGGATTTTTTGAGCACAGGAATTGATAGGTGAACAATATGGACAGAACTATGCTAATTGAGAGTCGTATCCCTCACCATTACTAGAAAAAGGTTGTTAAAGTTGTAGTTTATACTCAAAATAGAACATGGATTTATATGGGGGAAATGAACACACCATATGAGTTTTGGAATGGAAATAATCCCTCTTAAAATCATTTTTGTGTTTTCAAAAGTAAATGTTTCATCTGAAACAAGGAAGAAAATAAATGGAAGTATGTTGATGCTGCAAACGAAGGAACATTCCTCAGATATGCAATGAAGATCAAATCCTATAGATGTTTCAATAATCATCTTGGAAAAATTGTGGAAGTTAGTGATGTGAAGATCATTGAATATAATAACACAAATGAATCGAGGAATTATTATGCTGATATGATAGAAGATGAGGAAGAATTTGGACATGGAAATTATCCAAATACAATTGTAGAGGATGGTTTTCAAAATATTCAAGTGTCACAACACGATGTTGATTCAGAATAAAAATTAAAAGAGTTAACCATGACTGAATAAAATTCTATTAAGTCTCTTAGGAGAAATAAAAATATAGATATTGATAAATATAACATCATTAAGGATTGGATAGCTTCCACACAGACAAGGAAAATGAAAAAAATGCACAATATTTCTTCCTATTAGTGGTGGAACCATCCTAATTTTAAGAAGTTGCAAAGGATGAATCATAGGTTAAATCAATGAATCAAGATTTAGATCAGATTAATAATAACCAGATATGGTAACTTATTAAGAGACCCGAAATCCAAAATGTCATTGGTACGAAGTGGATCCTTAAGAATAAATTCGATGAGAAAGGTACTGTGATCATAAATAAGGTGTGGTTGGTGTGTAAAGGATATTCACAGATTTAAATTGTTGATATTTAAGAAATGTATGATCCAGTGGAGAGACTGAAATCGATCAAGAATTTCCTTGCCATGGAAATTCAAATAGGATACAAAGTGTATCAAATGGACATAAAAATATCTTTCTTGAATGGATTTCTTTAAGAATAAGTCTATATTGAACAACCTGTGGGTTTTCTACTTGGTAATTATGAAATGAATGTTTTTATATTAAATAAGGAACTGTACGGTCTGAAACAGGAACCACAGGCATGGTACTCTCAACTGGATTCTTATATAAATAAGCTCAATTTAATAGAGTTGGAGTGGATCACAATATCTATGTAAATAAATCGAAGGAAAATCTATTTATGGTGTTGGTGTATATGGATGATATTTTATTTGGTGAAATAAGGAAAAGATTAGTGGAAGAATTTTCCAATCACCTGAAATCAAAAATTGAGATGTCTATGATTGGTGAACTCACATACTTCTTAGGGATTAAAGTGATTTAGTGGAAAGACTACATTTTTATTTCTCAAGAAAATTATGCAAGAGAGTTTTTGAATAAATTAAATATGAATTATTCCAAACCAATGTCGACTCTAATTTTGGTTGGCACAAAACTGGGAAATCATAGTTATGGATCATTTGTAGATCCTAAAATTTATAGGAGAATCATTGGAAGCTTATTGTACTTGATTGAGACATTGCCTAATATTCTCTTTTCAACATTCTTATCAACCCTCTATCAATGTAATCTGAAGGAAGAACATATGGCGGTAGTGAAAATAATAATGAGGTACATTCAAGGTACTCACAATTATGTCTTATACTTTTTTGTAGAATATATAGTGAACTATCAACATTTTCTGATGTTTATTGGGCTGTAGATGTTGTTTATAGAAAGTCCACAAGTGGGGGAAAATTCTTTATTGGAAAGAAATGTGTGGTCTAGTTGAGTAAGAAATAGGAAATTACTTCTCTTAGTACTAATGAAGCTGAGTATATCTCTGTTAAGAAGGCTTTCACTCAGTTTTTGTGGATGAAGCAACAAATAATAGATATTGGTGATGAGGTAAAATATCCAATGGTGATTAACTATGATAACAAAATTGTGATCGATCTTACAAAGAATCATGTTCATCATTCTCGTACAATACATATTGAAATCAGGTATCACTTCATCAAAGACAAAGTTGAACATGGCATGATTAAAATGGATCATGCTGGAACTAATGGTCAAGTGGCTACCATTCTGACCAAGCCACCGGAATCTCAAGTGTTTTAGAAGCATTGGTTGAACCTCAGTGTTCAACCACCTCCTAGTGCATGAGGAGGTCATGAAAGTTCCCCTCTCCCCATTTGTATTAATTTATTTAATATGTTTGTGGAAGTGATGTAGGTTTATGGGGGATATATAATCTAGGGGGAGTGTGTTTTGAGCTTTACAATTCAAAATTTAGTTCCCTGATTTTATTTATAATGGAGGAGAATAGATAAATTCAATTCTATAAAGGAGGATAATGATGGGTTGAAAGGGGGAAAATGAGAATTTGATTTTATGGTAAAATAGTTCAGGGCATGTTATAACAACCCATACTTTACATACATTGTTATTACATCAGATTTGAAGCATACTTATTACAACATATAACAAAACCATGAAAGGACCATATAGGTATAGTGTCTTTAGAAACTGGGAAACATAAACAACTGGTTCATAAAATTAACTACATTGTCTCCTGTTTATTTCATCATATCTAGAGTCCCTTTTTGGCATATCCTACTTAATATCCTTATTCCTGACCTGGGGAAAAGAAAACATACAAAAGGGTGAGATCAAATGCTCAGTAATGGTAAACAAAAGAAATATCAGTCATATAATATTCATAAGAACATAACATTTTGAAAATCTTAACATACAAAAGAGGTCATAATAACATGTCATCGGATAAATCATAGTAATGAAAAGTAATCCCAAATAATCATAACTTAAAACATGAAACCTTGTGGCATACGCACATAATCATAGAAAATCATTTCATATTAGTCAAGGCTCATTTCCAAGACCATCATAGAGGACAAAGTCCATTACTAAACCGAGTTCACTCCTCGTTCCATTCCTATATCACTGAACCAGTTTAAATTTTCATTCCAGCCATGTCTATCTCATGAGATATAAATCTTTACCCAATGAATTGGAGGGAGATATAGGTCCCACCCATCTCATAATGAAACCATTCTTATATGTGCCAAAAAATCATAAATCATACATCATAGCATAACCCATGTAATAAAAATGGGATTCTTAAACATCATGCCATTATAACATAACCCATATAAGATAAAAGGACATCATAAAATTAATTCCATCATAAAACAATAAAATAAATGTAAAAATAGGGATAGAACCAGAACCCTATTTTATTTTAGATGGAAAATAACTTTGATAAAACACTTGAACTCCATTCTTGAGGAAAATATCATTTCTACTTCAAAAACATTTTTCCTTTCTTAACATGTCATACAATTTTAAACTAAAAGAAGATGATTAAAAATAATCTTGAAAACTTTTAAAGTAAGCTTCTTGGAAATAATATTCTAAAAATCCCTTCATGCCGTATAAGTTAAAAAAAACATTCTTCTCGTACTTTGGCCGGAAAAGTCAAAAAGTACATCATACGAAAAACGACAAAAGATTCCATTAATATCTTTTACTAAAAACTAAACAAAGGGTAAAATTGGATTTAAAAAATTGTAGGAGGATAGAAATAATATTACATATTGAGGAAACATGGATGTGGATGATAAAATACTCCCCAGTAAATACCAAAGTATAAACAATCTCGGATAAAAATAAGATTGTGAGATTTTTCCTTACCTTAGGTCTGATATGCTTTGTACGTGTCTGAACCTCATGTATAATGATTAAATAATTCCATTGACTTATTACAGAATCATATTAATTGTTATGATATCATATATGGTCATATTCTTAGCTTCTTATTAGTAATATTTCATTGCTACTTGTTATTCGGGTGTTTATTGCTTTATGTTCTTATGTGTGTTTTGTCGAATAAATTCGTATTCCTATTTATAGGATATAGATACATAATTTAAAGAATGTTATTAGTGTAATATATATCATATTCATTCATTCAATTCATTTATATAATCATTATTCAATGAAGATCATATAGAACGAGTCACATCACATCGTGGAGACGGTAGGTTGTACGTACGCACGAGCGATGATATCATTCCCATGATCATGGAATTGTATTGAAGTGTATGTATAATATTTCAGAATCAATACCACTTTACAATAATCATATATAGTTATTTATTTACATCACCATACCCATCCAAGTAAGGTAGTGGTGGAAAACATATTACACCACAGCGTGGAGACGGTATTCCGTACGTACGCACGCGCAGTGATTTTGTTTACTGTAGGATGGATAAGAGGTGAAATAGGGTTGTTTAATATTTATAATAACATATCATTATATTATGTATACTGATGTTATTACCTCATAATGAAACAACTAAAGAATAGGGAGTAGAAGAATAATGGAACTTGAAGAAAACGATAGAAGGTATTACCTCTTTCTCGAAGTGCCTCCTTTAAACTTTCTCTTAGGGAACTAGAGTTGGTCTTTTGAGAAAACCAGTACCTCTAGTATGTTTCTAAGTAAGTGGGGAAGTGAAATGGTCAAGGTTTGGCCGATCTTGAAGGCTCAAATTGGTGTGAGGAGGAGAGGGAGGAGGTGCCCTTTTATAAGGGAGGAGAGGGGAACCTTTGGAAAGTGTGAAAATATTATTTTATTATAAACTTATATTCAGTTTAAAAAGGTCAAAAAATCATTAAAGATAAATATAAGATGAGTCATGGTCGAAATAAAATCATCCAATAAGAATTGGACATGTTTTGAAAAATATTTTATTCATTATAATCTTATTTATTTTAATCATTTATTAATGAGGTAAATACTTCATCATTATTGTGTCATAAATAATTTAATTTATTTGGTGTATAAAAATTATAAGAAAAATATCATTATGTAGGAAATATTTTTATATTTCCAATGAATATTTATAGTCTAAAATATAATTTATATAACCCCTTATAAAAATTAATTACTAAAAGATTTTTTTTAATGTCAATTTTGTCTTTACATTAAATTAATTAATCCAAATTGTCATTATCACTACCAAGTAGCTCAATGGGATCCCAAAATCGACCCAAGGATGACCATGGTCGGCCACTACTCATCCAATAATGTTAGGACAAGTGTCAAAGTAATTTTTAATTATTATAATATTCTTTTAACCTTGAATTACCCTATTTACCTTTAACCGTAGTAAATAAAAATTACCGTAGTTACTATTCATAATATCAAAAAAAATAAAAGTAAACTACTAACATAATTTGGACCCATTTATTCCAAATATGGAATCCATTTTTTAAAATTCAAAACACAAGAGTTGCAGAAATTAATTTAAAATTAATCTCGTTGTTAAGAAAATGGGTTTTAAAAGTTAAAACATTGCCAATGATTGAAATGTTTTTACCTATGAATTCAATGTAAAATTAATGCTAATGAAATACATTATATTAAATGGTAAAAATATATTCTATTTATACTTTAAAACCATTAAATATTATAATTTAACCATATAAATTATTGTGATGAAAAAAGTTGTTTTTAATTAAAATATACCGTGTTTTTACTATTCATCAAAATATGAAAATTACCAGAATAATATGAAAAAATTATCCAAAGTAAATTTTTATATCCTGATTCCAAATAAGAATTTTATTTTGTCAAATTGAACTTATAAACATGTCAAAAACTAGATTTAAAATGGGTGCGCCATCAAAAGGCGGTAAAACTGCATTTTTTGAAAAATAATTCTTTTATCCAAAAAACTGATTTTGTTTTCATACCTTATTCTAGAAAATGTATAAGATGAATTATAATGTTATAAAATTCAAAATTAAGTTAATACTATTCATAACGGCTAGTTTATAATATTATAATAATATATCGTTGTTTAGTGAAACTTGGTATTGCGTACTACACACGCTATCGAGGAAGGTCGCGATTGTGTGTAACGCAAGCCAATATAGTTTTGTGTGTAGTGATAGATTCCTTTGCGTATAACATAATACATAAAAAAATATACTTCTCGTAAAATATCAGGGTGTTACATTCCACCCCCCTTAAAATGAATTTCACCCTCAAAATTCGTCACTTCGTAACAAACAGATGAGGATACGTCTCCCTCATCATATCCTCAAGTTCCCATGTAGCTTCATCTAATTGGTGGTTCCTCCATAAAACATTAACCAAGTGAGTGGTCTTGTTTTACAGAACTTTTTCGCTACGATCCAGAATCTCTATCGGCTTTTCTTTATAAGAAAGATCTTACTCCAGCGGTACAACTTCTGAGCTTAGTACATGTGAAGGATCAGGTATGTACTTCCTCAGGAGAGATACATGGAACACATAATGAACTTGAGAGAGATTCGGTGGAAGCGCCAATCGGTAAGCTACCTTCCCAACATGATCCAGAATTTCAAAAGGACCGATATATCTAGGGCTCAACTTTCCCTTTTTCCCAAATCTCATTACTCTCTTCCAAGGAGATATTCGTAAGAACACTTTATCACCCACTTCAAACTCTAGGTCTTTTCTTTGGTTGTCGGCATAACTTTTTTGTCGACTCTGAGCTGCTATTATGTGTTGTTGAATAGATCGGACTTTTTCTACCATCTCATCAACAAGATCAAGTCCTAATAGCTTTCTTTCCCCAACTTCATCCCAGCAAGTTGGAGTTCTGGATTTCTTTCCATAGAGAGATTTATAAGAATCCATCTGAATACTGGAGTGAAAGTTATTATTATAGGAAAATTCCACCAAAGGTAGGTGTTGATCCCAACCACCTTTGAAATCCATAGATAAATCTCTCAACATGTCTTCTAGAGTTTGAATTGTCCTCTCAGACTGACCGTCTGTCTAAGGATGGTAAGCAGTGCTGAAACTCAACTCGGTATCTAGAGTATGCTGAAGACTTCGCCAGAACTTCAAGGTAAACCTCGGATCCCGATCAGATATAATGGAAAGTGGTACTCCATGAAATCTTAAAACTTCCTTTACATATATCCTGGCAAGTTGATCCAGAGAGAAATCTTCCCTAATAGAAATGAAGTGTGTCGACCTCGTAAGACGATCAACTATAACCCAGATAGCATTATTTATTTTGGATGTTTTAGGAAGTCCGGTGACAAAGTCCATAGTGATGTTTTCCCATTTCCATTCTGGTATGGGTAATGGTTGTAACATTCCCTTAGACTTTTGTCTCTCAGCTTTAACTTGCTGACAAACCAAGCATCGAGAGACATATTCAGCAACATCTCTTTTCATGCCATCCCACCAGAAGTACTCTTTCAGGTCCCTGTACATCTTTGTACTTCCAGTATGAATAGAAAATTAAGAACTATAAGCCTCATCTAGCAGCTCCTTCTTTAATTCTTTTATAGGAGGAACACAAACCTGATTCCTGAACCTTATTATCCCATCACAATCAAGGTTGAATTCAGGAACATTTCTCACCTTATTTTGTAACTCAATATCTTCTTTTTGTGCCTCTTTAATCTTCACATATATAGATGGTTGAACATTCATTTGATAAAGATAAGATTTCTCCCCTTCCATTATAATTCCAAGATCCATCCTTTGTAAATCCATAAATATTGGATCTTTTGTGATCCTCATCATGGATAACCTAACATGGTCTTGTCGACATAATGCATCTGCCACTTTTTTTACTTTCCCAGGGTGATAATGAATTGAGCAGTCGTAATCCTTAATCAGCTCCAACCATCTTCTTTGGAGCATATTCAGCTCCTTTTGTGTGAAAATATACTTTAAACTTTTGTGATCAGTATAAATATCACACCTTTCACCATAAAGATAATGCCTCCAAATCTTTAATGAAAATATTACCGTAGCTAACTCCAAAGCATGAGTTGGGTAATTTTTCTCATGGATTTTCAACTGTCGTGAGGCATAAGCTATCACCATATCATTTTGAATGAGAACACACCCCAATCCCTTATTGGATGTATCACTGTAGATCACAAACCTTTCTCCACTGCAAGGTAATGTGAGCATAGGTGCATTGGATAACCTTCTTTTTAGCTCTTTGAAATTCTCTTCACATTCCTCCATCTAAACAAACTTAACTCCTTTCAGAGTCAACTTGGTGAGTGGGTTAGATAACCATGAAAAATCTTTCATAAAACGTCATTAATATCCATCCAAGCCAAGAAAACTTCGGATCTCAGTTACTGTTGTTGGTCTCGACCATCTTTCGATAACCTCTGTTTTTTATGGATCCACAGATATCCCCTATTTTGAGATTATGTGACCCAAAAATGCAACTTTTTGAAGTCAAAATTCACACTTGGTAAATTTGGCATAAAGCTTCTCCATTCTCAGGGTCTTCAATACAATTATCAAGTGATCTTCATGTTATTCCTTGATCTTTGAATATACAAGAATATCGTCTATAAATACTACCACAAAATGATCAAGATAGTCTCTAAAGACTCTATTAATTAGATCCATGAAGATAGAAGGGGCATTAGTAAGACCAAATGGCATCACTATAAATTCATATTTTTTATACCTTGTACAGAAATCCGTCTTTGGTATATCCTCTTTTTTGACCCTTAATTGATGATACCCTGAACGAAGATAAATCTTGGAAAATTATTGAGCTACATGTAGTTGGTCAAATAAGTCATCAATGCGTGGGAGAGGATATTTGCTCTTGATAGTGATCTTGTAAAGTTCTTGATAATCATTGCAGAGTATCATTGATCCATCTTTCTTCTTAATAAATAGAACAGGTACTCCCCAAGGTGATGCACTAGTGCGTATGAATCCTTTATCAAGATTATCTTGGAGTTGCTTCTTCAATTCCTACAACTCAATTGGGGCCATTCTATAAAGTGTCTTTGAAATAGGTATAGCACCCGGTATGAGTTCTATTGAAAACTCAACTTCACGATTTGGTGGAAGACCTGGAAATTCCTCCGGAAAGACATCATCAAACTCTCGTACAATGGGTGTATTATTAATCGTGAGTTTCTCCCCAAACATTTGAGATAAATAACCTTCATTTAGTGGAATCAAGACCCATAAGATGGAAGAAATTTCCTCTGGAAGGTTATATCCATCCTTGCATCGATAGACGATCATAGATTGATCTGGAATATTAAATATGATTTCCCTTCTTTGGAAATTGATATGAGCTCTATATAAAGAAAGCCAATCCATGCCAAGAATCACATCAAATTCCACTATAGGAAGGATCACAAGATTTGCAGGAAGCACTTTCCCACATACTTCAATCAGAGAAGAATTATAAACTTTTGATGCGACCGTTGTGCCATTATGAGTTGTCACAGCTAACTCAACATCTAATTTTTGAGTTAATATGGCGATACCCTTAGAAAATTCTTTATAAATAAAAGAGTTGGTGGATCCAGAATCAAATAGATCATTTTCTACTTTAGAGTGGATGGTAAGTGTACCTCTCACCACTTCATTGTCGTGCTCCAAATCGCCTATAGTAATTGCTTGTGAATTTACTTTGTTTTTGGACTTACGAGTTTGTTGACGTCGATCATCATCATCAACCCTTGGATTTGGACATTGATTGGCATAATTCCCCATCTCCTTACACTTGAAACATTAAAGTGTAGGAGGTGAATTCTGTGTATCCCTTCCTTTGTTCACATCATTATACATCTTATTCCCATTTTTTCAACATTCAATTGCCCGATGACCTTATTTTCCACACTTATAAAATTTTCTTATCCCCTTAAGACAATTCCCTCCATGTTTGTTTCCACAATTTGAGAATAAAGGAAAACTCATCTTGTTTTCAGTGTGGTCTTTAGATTTTCCTTTGAATTCCATTTTCCTCTTCTTATCAAACCCATATGACTGATGGGTTACTCCAATATCCATCTCAACCTTCAGAGAACATCGAAAAATTTCCTTGTGGCTATTGAAGACCCTTATGGCTAACACCCTTCAAAGACTTGGTTTTAAGCCACTAAAGAATTGATCAATTTTACTTTTAGGTTGGATAATAATTCTGGAAGCGTACCTTGCAAGTCTTGTAAAATTTTCTTTGTAGGTACCAACAGATTCATCATCCTTTTGCTTCAGTTCAAGAAACTCCTTCTCCATCTTTGTTCGAATAATATGAGGGAAGTACTTATTGAAAAATAAGTTCTTGAACTCATCCCATTCCATGGACTCAATTTCATCTTTTTGCATCGTATTATTGATAAGATTCCACCATTGATCAGCATCACCTTCCAAACGATACACTGCTAAGATGAATTTTTCATGTTCAGAACATTGTAGAACTGAAAATATCTTTTTAGTGGTATTAATCCATTGTTCATCTACTAATGGATCAGAAGACCCGCTGAATGAAGGTGGACGTTGCCACATGAAGAATTCAACAGAATGTTGCTCCTTCCTTTGCTCGTTTGGAAGTCCTGCATGGTTCATAGCTTGAGAAAGTTGTGTGAGCATGGATACAAGATTTTGCATTCCATCTCCCATAACATTTTTTTTCTCAGGGGGACAAGCATTGCATTTCTCGTCGCATTCAGCATTAACACGGTTCCTTCGGGTTCCAGCCATTGACTAAAACCAAGAAGTATAGTGTGAGAAACACTAATCATAATAGGAAAATCACATAATCAAGAATAAAATTTCACACTTAAGGTCTTATCATAGGTTACTCATGGCCATTTCTAAAACACTAATATTATGTTCTATGCTTAGACATATCCTTAGGGTTCTTACTAAGGCTTTCACATCCTAGTTTCCAAAGGTTGACTATACCTTTCCTCTGATACCAACTAAAATGACTCATACTTTACATACATTATTATTACTTCAGAGTTGAAGCATACTTATTACAACATATAAAAAAATCATGAAAGTACCGTATAGGTATAGTGTCTTTAGAAACTGGGAAACATAAACAAATGGTTCATAAAATTAACTAAATTGTCTCCCGTTTATTTCATAATATCTAGAGTCCCTTTTTGGCATATCCTACTTAATATCCTTCTTCCTGACCTGGGGAAAACAAAACATACAAAATGGTGAGTTCAAATGCTCAGTAAGGGTAAACAAAAGAAATATCAGTCATATCATATTCATAAGAACATAACATTTTGAAAATCATAACCTGCAAAAGAGGTCATAATATCATGTCATGGGATAAATCATAGTAATGAAAATTAATCCCAAATAATCATAACTTAAAACATGAAACTTTGTGTCATACGCACATAATCATAGAAAATCATTTTATATTAGTCAAGGCTCATTTCCAAGACCATCATAGAGGACAAAGTCCATTACTGAACCAAGTTCACTCCTTGTTCCAGTCCTGTATCACTAAACCGGTTTAACTTGTCATTCCAGACATGTCTATCTCATGAGATATATATCTTTACCCAATGCATTGGAGGGATATACAGGCCCCACCCATCTCATAATGAAACCATTCTTAGGTGTGCCACAAAATCATAAATCATACATCATAGCATAACCCATGTAATAAAAATGGTATTCTTAAACATTGTGTCATCATAACATAACCCATATAAGATAAAAGGACATCATAAAATTAATTCCATCATAAAACAATCAAATCAATGTAAAAATAGGGATAGAACCATAACCTTGTTTTATCTTAGATGGAAAATAACTTTGATAAAACACTTGAACTCCATTCTTGAGGAAAATATCATTTCTACTTCAAAAACATTTTTCCTTCTTAACATGTCATACAATTTTAAACTAAAAGATGTTGATTAAAAATAAACTTGAAAACTTGTAAAGGAATCTTCTTGGAAATAATTTTCTAAAAATCCATTCATGCCGTATAAGTTAAAAAAACATTCTTCTCGTACTTTGGCCGAAAAAGTCAAAAAGTAACTCGTACGAAAAACGACAAAAGATTCCCTTCATATATTTTACTAAAAACTCACCGAAGGGTAAAATTGGATTTAAAAATTTTTTAGGAGGATAGAAATAATATTACATATTTAGGAAACATGGATGTGGATGATAAAATACACCCCAGTAAATACCAAAGTATAAACAATCTCAGATAAAAATGAGATTGTGAGATTTTCGCTTACCTTAGGTATGATATGATTTGTACGTGTCTGAACCTCCTATATAATGATTAAATAATGTAGTTGACTTATTATAGAATCATATTAATTGTTATTATATCATATATGGTCATATTATTAGCTTCTTATTAGTAATATTTCATTGCTACTTGTTATTCGGGTGTTTATTGCTTTATGTTCTTATGCATGTTTTGTCGAATAAATTCTTATTCCTCTTTATAGGATATAGATACATCATTTACAGAATGGTATTAGTGTAATATATATCATATTCATTCATTCCATTCATTTATATAATCATTATTCAATGAAGATCATATAGAACAAGTCGCATCACATCGTGGAGACGGTAGGTCGTACGTACGCATGAGCGATGATATCGTTCCCATGATCATGGAATTGTATTGAAGTGTATGTATAATATTTCAGAATCAATACCAATTTACAATAATCATATATAGTTATTTATTTACACCATCATACCCATCCAAGTAAGGTGGTGGTGGAAAACATATTACACCACGGCGTGGAGACGGTATTCTGTACGTACGCACACGCAATGATTTTGTTTACCGTAGGATGGATAAGAGCTGAAATAGGGTTGTTTTGTATTTATAATAACATATCAGTATATTAGGGATACTGATTTTATTACCTCATAATGAAACAACTAAAGAAGAGGGAGTATAAGAATAATGGAACTTGAAGAAAACAGTAGAAGGTATTACCTCTTTCTCGAAGTGCCTCCTTTAATCTTTCTCTTAGGGCACTAGAGTTGGTCTTTTGAAAAGAACAGTACCTCTAGTATGTTTCTAAGGAAGTGGTGAAGTGAAATGGGAAAGTTTTTGTAGATATTTAAGGCTCAAATTGGTGTGAGTAGGAGAGGGAGGAGATTCCCTTTTATAAGGGAGGAGAGGGGAACCTTGGGAAAGTGTGGAAATATTATTTTATTATAAACTTATCTTCGGTTTAAAATGGTCCAAAAATCATTAAATATAAATATAAGATGAATCATGGTCTAAATAAAATAATACAATCATAATTGGACATGTTTTGGAAAATATTTTAATCATTATAATCTTATTTATTTAAATCATTTATTAATGAGGTAAATACTTCATCATTATTGTGTCATAAATAATTTAATTTATTTTGTGTCTAAATATTATAAAAAAACTATCATTATGTAGGAAATATTTTTAGATTTCCAATAAATATTTATAGTAGAAAATATAATTTATATAAACCCTTATAAAAATTAATTACTAAAATATGTTTGTTAATGTCAATTTTGTCTTTACATTAAATTAATTAATCCAAATTGTCATTATCACTACCAAGTGGCTCAATGGGGTCCCAAAATAGACCCAAGGATGACCATGGTCGGACACTACTCATCCAATAAGTTTAGGACAAGTGTCAAGGTAATTTAGAATTATTATAATATTCTTTTAACCTTTAATTACCCTATTTACCTTTAACCGCAGTCAATAAAAATTACCGTAGTTACTATTCATAATATAAAAAAAATAAAAGTAACCTATTAACATAATTTGGACCCAATGATTCCAAATATGGAATCCATTTTTCAAAATTAAAAACACATAAGTTTCAGTAATTAATTTAAAATTAATCCTGTTGTTAAGAAAATGGGTTTTAAAAGTTAAAACATTGCCAACGATTGAAATGTTTTTACCTATGAATTCAATGTAAAATTAATACTAATGACATAAATTATATTAAATGGTAAAAATATATTCTATTTATACTTTAAAACCATTAAATATTATAATTTAACCATATAAATTATTGCGATGAAAAAAGTTGTTTTTAATTAAAATATAGCGTGTTTTTACTATTCATCAAAATATGAAAGTTACCAGAATAATATGAAAAAATTATCCAAAGTAAATTTTTATATCCTAATTCCAAATAAGAATATTATTTTGTCAAATTGAACTTATAAATATTTTAAAAACTAGATTTAAAATGGGTGCGCCATCAAAAGACGGTAAAACTGCATTTTTTGAAAAATACTTCTTTTATCCAAAAAACTGATTTTGTTTTCATACCTCATTCTAGAAAATTTATAAGATTAATTATAATGTTATAAAAATAAAAATTCAGTTAATACTATTCATAACGGCTAGTTTATAATATTATAATAATATATCGTTGTTTAGTGAAACTCGGTATTACGTACTACACACACTATCGAGGAAGTTCGTGATTGCGTGTAATGCAAGCCAAGATGGTGTTGTATGCAGTGAATGATTACTTTGCGTATAACATAATACATAAAAAATACTTCTCATAAAATATCAGGGTGTTACACATGTAATGATTTAGTGACTCGGTGAGAATTAGGTGTAATGATTAAACATTCAAATATTATCTTGGACATATTTAAGAATTCCAAGACACGAGAAACCAATTCATACTTCCCCTCTTGTTTTCTATGCAGATATTTTATCACATAGACTTATAGTGTTGGATTTTTTGTTTCTCACATATCATGTTTTGATTGTGGTTGGCGCTTCATTGAATTTACATATAGATTACCAACAAACTCAAATGGGGAGATTTTTGGAACTAAGGCTATTATTTGATGAAAATAGAGTATGGTTTGTTTTTGTTGTTAATCCTCACATGGAATATCAGGTAGTCTTCTAGGAAATGGATCCTATAGTTTAATATGACAACAGTATTGAAGGTGGAATTATTTCTTAGTATTTTCCACATTTTTGGGGTCCAAAATTGGGAGGATGGATATCATTACAAAAATTAGATTTTCTTGAAGAACTTATGAAAATATTTCACAAGAATGAATTTATAGAAGATGGGATTCTTCAATTGTGTTTCACAAAGGATCAAAGAAAGATGATGGTGATCTATGCGAAAACGATGAGCATTGTGAACAGTAACGAATTGGAATATTGTGAACAGTGATGGTGATCTCTGCGATTATAGAAATTGGAGCTTTTCAATGGTGAAAATGTTTTTATGGAAAGAACTGCAATTATGATGAGCATTGTGGAAGGGGAATTTCCATAGATCTTCATGAAAAAAGGAGCTACTTGAAGATATTTTTGAATGATCTGGAAAATATGTGAAGAGGTGGTGGAGCATCGCATATAAGAACCTGGGTTTTAAGAACGGGTCAAAATCCCAACCCTGTTTGAATTTTTGACTTGTTTATGAGGAAATAGGAGAAATGGGCAGTTTCTAGAAATTTTCAGACTACACGTCGTGTACTTTAAGTACACACCGTGTATATGTTAAGTGAGTCACCAGCCTTATGCTCACCGAGTACATGTTGTGTGATGGCCGTGTTGAAATTTCTCACTACATGCCATGTAGTTTTAGACACGCCATGTACCCGTGACCATGTGGATGCCATACATGGGGTGTGGGCCTATTGGCTAGGTTGAACCAAGTACACGTCGTGTCCCTCTTGGACATTCCGTGTAGTCTGGCCATTTATGAGGGATATACATGGCGTGTGGGTAAGTCGGTGAGGAAGAGAAGCAAAACCCAGTACATGTCGTGTACCCCTAGGTACACACCGTGTACGCATGTCGACGGGTTGGGGAAAGTAAGTCGGTGGGATTCCAGCCACCAAATGAATAGTTAAATGATATACACGGCGTGTAGTCAAAAGTAAATGCCGTGTACATTCTTTTTTCACTAAAACAGACAGTAGCCTCGTTTTGAGGCAGAAAAAAATTAGCTTCACCAGGTTTTGCGAACCAAGTCGGTCAGACCTTGTTTCTTCTCCCAATTGTCCATCTGAACTCCGTTTCAAACACCGATTGATGTGTTGGAACCCCCTTAGTAAGTCCTTGATTCCTCTGGAGCTGTTTTGTTTGATTTCTATTCTAGAACGAGTTATTTGGGTTTGATAGGTTTTGACACTTTTGTAGATCTACTATGTTTTAGAACGAATTGGTGGTTGTTACCAGAGGAGTATCATCGTACGAGTATCAGGTAGGTGATGCATACCACTTTCTATGTTTTCATGGTCATTTAGGTGATGTGACCTATGGCGCATTTTTGGGTATTTTGAACGGGACCCGTTTTATCTTTTGTTTCATATTGAATTGATTTTTGGACCTATGGGATGACTTTGGGTATGCTCTATTACCAGTTTTGCTTGAGCGGGGCCGGGTGAGTGGTCGTTGCTCATCGGGGCATTTTGGCCAGGGGATGCCAAAATGGTTCAAATTGAAATATTATTGTTATAAACTATTGAGTTTAATTTATTAATCCAGATATAAATTGTTAGAGGCATTCAAGACCTCGGTGATGTTGATTGTTAACCATTGGGTTAGGGCAATTCAACTATTTAGAATGTTTTTCTTGTTTATGTTTTCTTTTTAAATATGTTATATATGCAGTTGTTGAATTGCATATGTTGGAACCTTGTGGTGGTGTTGGGAATGGCCCGAATATTCTTGAGTGATTCTGATCATAGTTTGGGCTTGTCCTGGGTTTCTTTCTGTGGTTTTTACCAAGGGATTGGGTGTCAGGGACATCATCTTGAGGCAGTACGACTGTCAGGTTGGGCATGGCCTGGGTTACTTGGATGGAGATGCCATCAGACTTGATCAGCATGGTGTTAGGGACATGAGGTGTCAAATGTGTGGTGGCTTAGGTATTATTTTGGTGATTACCTCTCACTCGGAACTTTGAGTAGTGTGCACATAGAGATACTCCGTGATGAGTTTATTTTGAAAACTCATGTGAGGAGAGGCCCCCATAGATGCATTTTAGGTACTTTAGTTGGGGGTGCTTGCCGTAGAAATCCATGTGGGAGATGAGGAGCCTTAAGAGGATAGAATTGAGGCTATCGGGTTGGGGGTTGAGGCTCACCGTTATTTGAGGGTAGATATCCTTTTCCCTCTGGATACGTTATTTGAGGGAAGACATCACTGTTCCTCTGGGTTACTTCTTAGGCGTGCCTCCGGGACGTCAGTACTTGAGGCACGAGGTGTCAGGAGGCACAAGGTGTTGGGTTACTATTCTTGGGTGTGCCTTCAGGACGTCGATACTTGAGACATGCGGTGTCAGGTGGCACATGGTGCCGGGTTACACGACAGAGATTCCAGCGTTGGCCGAAGCATGTGACACTTCATGGTGGCTGTTGAGCACCAGTGGAGTTTTTTTTATTTGTGCATCGTTATGTTTACCGTTTTTCTTATAAATGCATGTCTACTTAAACACTTATATTAGGTATGCACCGTTGGGTGGTATCCTACTGAGATTTGTCTCACACCCTGCATGGGACCTTTGGGACGTGTATAGACTTTATGGATTTACGTGCAAAAAAGAGGCCAGCCTTAGGAGCTGGGTTGCATTATTTGTTGCATGGAGATGTTATGGACCCTGAGGTCTTACCTAGCTGGAGTTACTCTGTTTGTTTCCTTTCTGTATCAACATGCTTATTTGTTGTAGCTATAGTTGGTTAGCCATTAGAGCCTTTTTATATTCAGATATGTATAACCTGATTTGGATGCATGTTTTATTTTTCAGTAGTAGTTACATGTTATCAACATGCTGTTGTGTCTATTTTCATTGTTGTTGTTATACTTATTGCTTCCACTCTGTGGGTCTGGTTCGAGTCTGTTGAGTCATTTATTCTGCTGCATCTCTACTATTATACTTGGACCAGTACCTTAATTATTATCCTTCGAGAGGGTATAGCCTCCCCACTATACCTATCAGACCCTTGTTGCTAGTCGGCATCCTTTGGCATTCAGGTAAGTGCACCTAAGGTAGTAACACCCAACCCGTTTAGCTCTGTTCGGGTGGCTGTTCGGGTCCGGGTCGTTACAAATTGGTATCAAAGGATTTCTTGACAGGGATTTAATATCAGTGTTTTGCTGGCTACTAATGAGATTGAGGCTTCTATTTTATTTTTGTAGGTTTTACTATTTAGGATATGGTAGACTAGAGATAGGTTGTTACTGGAACTGGGTTTCTAGCTTGTGCTTGGATTCCTGCAGCCCCAGGTACAAGGGATGGACCAAGTTTCCATGGGTGGGAATTGTTGTTTTCTTTTGCTCAGATTACAGTTTATATGATTTCTACCTCGGTGGCTCACTTGTTGTGTGATTTTATTGATTGTGATATGTAACCCTTGAATGGTGTGGTAAGGGAGACTTGGACCTTGGCCTGGTATGGTAAGGCTTGTTTGCTTGGATTTTGATAGGAACATTTTTAGGGTATTTCAATTTCATAACTGAACGTATTCTTTGTGAAGTGATAATACCATGTGAATAAAAATCAATTTCCATGCTTGTATGCTCTGAACTATGAATAGGTGAAATTCCTGATATAATTGTTTGGAGTTGAAATGTCTATGCCATGCTTTATATTTGTTGAATTTCATGTGGCAGGATATTTGGGTCTGGATTTTATGAGAGCAGGCAGGTACTATCGGTTGAGGTGATTTTGATCACCAGGATTGGGAGACTTGGTCATTGGTTAGAGGCAACGCTAGTTGTCAGGACGGGTAAGGCCCATGGTACTTTTGATACTTGGCCCTGATAGGGGAAGGTAATAAGTCCATGAGTCCAGGATGTTGTGGGGCATTGGGGAATCGAGGATGTGGGTTACTTGAGGTGTTATGAGCATTGGGGCATTAATGATGCACGTTACTTGAGGTGCTAGGAACTAGGTTCGTTTTGAGCATCCATGGGATGCAGGACCTCGTGGAGGCGGACATCGATGCGGTGCGGGATATGTTGGGTGTCAGGGATGACACAGGAGATCCAATGAGACGCAGGGGTGACGATGCATCACGGAAGGACTATGCATCTGGAACATTGGTTAGTAAACCTTGTTTTCTTTGAGTTTTGTTGGGTTGAGACCGGGTTAGGTGATTCCTAATGTGGGGAGCCCCCTTGAGGAATTTTTCCAGGACCTTAGAGACCGGGGAAGTCCGGGTTACTTTGATCGGGGTGGTATGTTTGGTGTCATCTCTGGGTTTTGTTTGATATCTCGGGGATGAGATATGTTAAGGTGCGGATATTGTAAGAACCTGGGTTTTTAGAACGGGTCAAAATCCCGACCCTGTTTGAATTTTTGACTTGTTTCTACATAAATAGGAGAAAATGGGCAGTTTCTGGAAATTTCTAGACTACACACTATGTACTTTAAGTACACTTCGTGTATATGTTAAGTGGGTGACTGGCCATGTTCTTGCCGATTACATGTCGTGTGATGGCCGTGTAGAAATTTCTCACTACACTCCATGTAGTTTTAGACACGCTGTAAACCCAAGACCATGTGGAGGCCATACATAGCGTGTGGGCATGTTGGCCAGGTAGAACCAAGTACACGTTGTGTCCCTCTTGGACACGCCATGTAGTATGGCCATGTATGAGGGATATACATGGCGTGTGGGTAAGTCGGAGAGGAAGATAAGGAAAACCCAGTACACACCGTGTATGCATGTTGGTAGGTTCAGGAAAGTTAGTCGGCGGGATTCCAGCCGCCAAATGAAGAGTTAAATGATATACACGGGGTGTAGTCAAAATTCCATGCCGTGTACTTTCTTTTTTTCACTAAAACGGGCAGTAGCCTCGTTTTGAGGCAGAAACACATTAACTTCACCGGGTTTCGCGAACCAAGCTGGCCAGACCTTGTTTCTTCTCCTGATCGTCCATCCGAACTTTGTTTCAAACACCGATTGATGCATTGGAACCCCCTCGGTAAGGCCTTGATTCCTCTAGAGCTGTTTTTTTTATTTCTGTTCTATAACGAGTTATAGGGGATTGAGAAGTTTTGACTCTTTTATAGATCTACGATGTTTTAGACTGAATTAGAGGCTGTTACCGGAGGAGTAGCATCGTACTATTCTCAGGTAGGTGTTGCATACCTCTTTTTGTGTTTTGTGGTCGTTTAGGTGACGTGGCCTACGGCGCGTTTTCGGGTATTTTGAGCGGGACCCGTTTTATCTATTGTTTCATATTGAATTGATTGTTGCACCTATGGGTTGCCTTTGGGTATGCCATGTTACCAGTTTTTCTTAAGCGGGGTCGGGCGAGGGATCGTTTCTCATCGGGGAATTTTGGCCGGGGGATGCCAAAATGGTTCAAATTTAAATATTAGTGTTATAAATTTTTGAGTTTAATTTATTAATCCAGATATAAATTGTTAGAGGCATTCAAGACCTCGGTGCTCTTGATTGTTAACCATTGGGTTAGGGCAATTCATCTGTTTAGAATTTTTTCCCTATTTATGTTTTCTGTTTAAATATGTTATATATGCGGTTGCTGAATTGCATATGCTGGACCCTTGGGGTGGTTTTGGGCATTGACCGGATATTCTTGAGTGATGCTGATCACAGGTTGGGCTTGGCCCGGGTTACTTTGGGTGGTTTTGACCATGATATTGGGCGTCATGGACATCGGCTTGAGGCAGTATAACTGTCAGGTTGGGTATGGCCTGGGTTACTGAGATGGTGATGCCATCAGACATGAGCAGCATGGTTACAGGGACACGAGGTGTCAGATGTGTGGTGGCTTAGGTGTTATTTTGGTGATTACTGCTCACCCAGAACTTTGAGTAGTGTGCACAAAGAGATACTCTGTGATGAGATGGTTTTGACAACTTGTGTGGGTAGAGGCCCCCGTAGATGCAGTTTAGGTACTTTGGTTGGGGGTTCTTGCCTAGAAAGCCACATGGGAGGTGAGGAGCCTTCAGAGGATAGCATTGAGGCTATCTAGTTGGGGGGGCTGAGGCACGCCGTTATTTGAGGGCAGATATCATTGTCCCTCCGGATACATTATTTGAGGGTAGACATCGTTGTTCCTCCTGGTTACTTCTTGGGCGTGCCTTTGGGACGTCAGTACTTGAGGCACGAGGTGTCAGGAGGCACAAGGTGCCGGGTAACTATTCTTGGGAGTGCCTTCGAGATGACGGTACTTGAGACACGCGGTGTCAGGTGGAACATGGTGTCGGGTTACACGACAGAGATTCTGGTGTTGGCTGAAGTAGGTGACACTCCATGGTGGCTTCTGAGCATCAGTGGAGTTTTTGTTTATTTGTACATCATTTTGTTTAATATTTTTCTTATAAATTCATGCCTGCTTAAACACTTATATTAGGTACGCACTGTTGGGTGGTATCCTACTGAGAATTGTCTCACACCCTACACGGGCCCTTCGGGATGCATGTAGAATTTATGGATTTACGTGAAGTAAAGAGTCTAGCCTCAAGAGCTGGGCTACATTAGTGGTTGCATGGAGATGGTATGGACCTTGAGGTCTTACCTAGATGGAGTTACTCTATTTGTTTCCTTTCTATATCAGCATGCTTATTTTTTGTAGCTATTGTTGGTTAGCCATTGGCGCCTTTTTATATTCAGATATGTATGACCTAATTTGGATGCATGTTTATTTTTCAGTAGTAGTTACATGTTATCAGCATGATGTTGTGTCTATTTCTGTTGTTATTGTTATACTTATTGCTTCTGCTCTGCGGGTCTGGTTCGAGTCTGCTGAATCATTTATTCTGATGCATCTCTACAGTTATACTTGGACCAGTACCTTTATTATTATCCTCCAAAAGGGTATAGCCTCTCCATTAAACCTATCAGACCCTCGCTACTAGTCGGTATCCTTTGGTGTTCAGGGAGGTGTGCCTAAGGTAGTAACACCTGACCCATTTAGCACTGTTCATGTGGCTGTTCGGGTCCGGGTCGTTACAAACTGGTATCAAAGGAGTTCTTGACAGGGATTTAATAGCAGTGTTTTGCTGGATACTAATGAGATTGAGGCTTCTCTATTATTTCTGCTGGTTTTACTATTTAGGATATGGTAGAATAAAGATAGGTTGTTACTGGAACTAGGTTTCTAGCTTGTGCTTGGGTGCCTGCAGCCCCAGGTATGAGGGATGGACCAAGTTTCCATGGGTGGGAATTGCTATTTGCTTTTTCTCAGATTACAATTTATATGATTTCCACCTCAGTGGCTCACTTGTTGTGTGATTTTATTGATTGTGATATGTAACCCTTGACCGGTGTGGTAAGGGAGACTTGGACCTTGGCCCGGTATGGAAACGCTTGTTTGCTTGGCTTTTGATAGGCACATTTTTAGGGTATTTCAATTTCATAACTACACGTTTTCTTTGTGAAGTGATAATACCATGTGAATAAAAATCAATTTCCATTCCTGTATGCTTTGAACTATGAATAGGTGAAATTCCTGATAGAATTTCTTGGAGTTGCAATGTGTATTCCATGCTTTATATTTTTAGAATTGCATGTGGCAAGATATTTGGGTCTGGCTCTTATGAGAGTAGGTAGGTAGTATCGGTTGAAGTGATTTTGATCAACAGGATTGGGCGACTCTGTCATTGGTTAGAGGCAATGCTAGTTGTCAAGACGAGAATGGCCCAAGGTAATTTTGATACTTGTCCCTGATAGGGGCGGGTAAGGAGGCCATGAGGCCAGGATGCCATGGGGTATCAGGGCATCGAAGATGCGGGTTACTTGAGGTGTTGTGAGCATCGGGGCATCAATGATGCGCGTTACTTGAGGTGATAGGCACCAGGTTTGTTTTGAGCATCCATGGGATGCAGGACCTCATGGAGGCAGACATGGATGTGGTGCGGGATACGTTGGGTGTCGAGGAGGACACAAGAGCACCAATGAGGCGTAGGGGTGACGATGCATCACAGAAGGACTATGCGTCCGAAAAACAGGTTCGTAAACCTTGTTTTCTTTGAGTTTTGTTGGGTTGAGACCGGGTTAGGTGATTCCTAAGGTGGGGATCCCCCTTGATGAATTTAGTCGGGACCTTCTAGACCGGGGAATTCTGGGTTACTTTGATCATGGTGGTATGTTTCGTTCCATCTTCGGGTTTTGTTTGATAGAACGGGGATGAGCTATGTTAAGGTGGGTAGATTGTAAGAACCCGAGTTTTTAGAACGGGTCAAAATCTCGACCCTGTTTTAATTTTTGACTTGTTTCTAAGGAAATAGTATAAAATGGGCAGTTTCTAGAAATTTACAGACTACACATCGTGTACTTTAAGTTCACTCCATGTATATGTTAAGCGAGGGACCGGTTGTGTGCTCCCCGAGTACATACCGTGTGATGGCCGTGTAGAAATTTCTCACTACATGTTGTGTAGTTTTAGACACGTCGTGTACCTGTGACCATATAGAGTCCATACATAGCGTGTGGGCCTGTTGTATGGGTAGAACCAAGTACACGTCGTGTCCCTCTTAGACATTCCGTGTAGTCTGGTCGTGTATGAGGGATATACATGGTGTGTGGGTTAGTCGGTGAGGAAGAGAAGGAAAATCCAGTACACGTCGTGTACCCCTAGGTACACGCTGTGTACGCATGTTGGCAGGTTTGGGAAAGTAAGTCGGCAGGATTCTAGCCACCAAATGAACAGATAAATGATATACACAATGTTTAGTCAAATGTACACGTCGTGTACTTTATTTTTTTCACTAAAACGGGTAGTAGCCTCTTTTTGAGGCAGAAAAACATTAGCTTCATCGGGTTTCGCGAACCAAGCTGGTTGAACCTTGTTTCTTCTCCCGATAGTCTGTCCGAACTCCGTTTCAGACACCAATTGATGTGTTGGAACACCCTCGGTAAGGCCTTGATTCCTCTGGAGCCGTTTTGTTTGATTTCTGTTCTAGAATGAGTTAGAGGGGTTTGAGCATATTTGACTCTTTTGTTGATCTACCATGTTTTAGACTGAATTGGAGGCTGGTACCGGAGGAGTAGCATCGTACGAGTCTCAGGTAGGTGGTTCATACCTCTATTTTTTTCGTGTTCATTTAGGTGGCGTGGCCTACGGAGATTTTTTGGGTATTTTGAGCGGGACCCGTTTTATCTGCTGTTTCATATTGAATTGATTGTTAGACCTATGGGATGCCTTTGGGTATGCCCTGTTACAAGTTTTTCTTGAGTGGGGCCGGTGAGGTGTCGTTTCTCATCGGGGAATTTTGTCCGGGGGATGCCAAAATGGTGCAAATTGAAATATTATTGTTATAAACTATTGAGTTTAATTTATTAAGCCTGATATAAATTGTTAGAGGTATTTCAGACCTCGGTGCTGTTGATTTTTAACCATTGAGTTAGGTCAATTAAACTATTTAGAATGTTTTTCCTGTTTATGTTTTCTATTTAAATATGTTATATATGAGGTTGTTGAATTGCATATGTTGGACCCTTGGGGTGGTGTTGGGCATGGCTTGGATATTCTTTAGTGATGTTGATCACAGGTTGGGCTTGGCCTGGGTTACTTTGGGTGGTGCTGACCACAAGATTGGGCGTCATGGACGTCGGCTTGAGGTAGTATGACTGTCAGGTTGGGCATGGCCCGGGTTACTTGGATGGCGATGCCATCAGACTTGGGCGGCATGGTCGCAGGGACACGAGGTGTCAGATGTGTGGTGGCTTAGGTACCATTTTGGTGATTACCACTCACCTAGAACTTTGAGTAGTGTGCACATAGAGATACTCCATTATGAGGTGGTTTTGACCACTCGTGTGGGTAGAGGCCCGTGTAGATGCAGTTTAGGTACTTTGTTTGGGGGTTCTTGCCATAGAAATCCATGTGGGAGGTGATGAGCCTTCGGAGGATAGCATTGAGGCTATCGGGTTGGGGCTGAGGCTCGCCATTATTTGAGGGAAGATATCATTGTCCCTCCGGATACGTTATTTGAGGGCAGACATCGTTGTTCCTCCGGGTTACTTCTTGGGCATGCCTTCGGGACGTCATTACTTGAGGCGCGTGGTGTCAGGAGGCACAAGGTGTCGGGTTACTATTCTTGGGCGTGCCTTCGGGACGTCGGTACTTGAGACACGCAGTGTCAGGTGGAACATGGTGCTAGGTTACATGACGTAGATTCCGGCATTGGCCGAAGCAGGTGACACTCCATGTTGGCTGCTGAGCACCAGTGGAGTTTTTGTTTATTTTTGCATCGTTCTCTTTACTATTTTTCTTATAAATTCATGCCTGATTAAACACTTATATTAGGTACGCACCATTGGGTGGTATCCTAATGATATTTCTCTCACACCATTCACGGTCCCTTCGGTACGAGTGTAAACTTTATGGATTTACATTTAGGAAAGAGGCCAGCCTCAGGAGCTGGGCTGCGTTAGTTATTGCATGAAGATGGTATGGACCTTGAGGTCTTACCTAGCTGGAGTTACTCTGTTTGTTTCATTTCTATATCAGCATGCTTATTTGTTGTAGCTACAGTTGGTTATCCATTGGTTAATTTTTATATTTAGATATGTATGACCTGTTGTGGATGCATGTTTTATTATCCAGTAGTAGTTACATGTTATCATCATGTTGTTGTGTCTATTGACACTGTTGTTGTTATACTTATTGCTTCCACTCTGCGGGTCTGGTTCGAGTCTGCTGAGTCGTTTATTCCACTACATCTCTACTATTATACTTGGACCAGTACCTTTATTATTATCCTCTGATAGGGTATAGCCTCTCCATTATACCTATCAGACCCTCTCTGCTAGTCGGCAGCCTTTGGCGTTCGGGGAGGTGTGCCTAAGTTAGTAGAACCCGACCCATTTAGCACTATTTGGGTGGCTGTTTGGGTCTGGGTCGTTACATCGCAAATAGCCGAGCCTATAAATATTAGGCTACCCCCTTCACCTAAGAAAACTTTTTTGGAGGAAAATTCTGAAATTCTTTGATTTCATGAAGCTAAGGGAGCTTCATGAATTCGAATTTATATGCAATCTTGACCATCATGAAAAGACTATAAGTATTGACTAATGCCAATGATTTTTTATTAAATAGTTCTTTGTGATGATAAGGTATTCTACATTTACTTTTTGAGCTTCATGAAGGAGTTTTTTACATGAATGAAGGGGTGATTCGTGAAGGATGTTTGTTCCAAAAAGGAAGGGAGATTCACAAAGGAAATGATATTCACAAAGGAGCTTTGTGAAAGGTAGTATTGAACATATTTGTTTTTGAGGATAGGGCTTTTAGAGTGCATCAACTTAGGTCTATGGTGCATGTAGATTCTCATGCTAATTTAGGGACATAGAATATAATGTCAAACCATTGAAGAGACCTTCAAGTCGATAAACTGAGTTATACTTCTCTCAAAGAAGTGGTCTATAGGGAGTTAACAGAAGTGTTCTGAGGGATGTAGTTTTCTATCCATAAAACCTTTAAAGAAAGTTTTCTTAGACTAGAGTAACTGTGTCAAAACTTCTGTATTCCACATCTAGTGAAGATTGGTGGATTTTTGTATGACTAACACACTGTTGGAGTATGTTCCTTGGACTAGCCCTTTGTGGTTAACCAAATAAAACTGTTGTGTTGTCTCTTTTCATGTGAATGTTTTATTACTGCACTATATCAACTAATAGTTTTATGAATTTCCTACCAATGTGGTGACACGATCCATTTCTTTAAAAGAAAAAGTGGAAACCTTGATTCAACCCTCCCCTCTTAGGGTGCTATGGGGTCTTAAATTATGAGACTGATCCTGAGCCTTTGGGATATGTCGTTGGTATTTCTTAGTGGGGATATGAGTTTACCCCGAGGCACAAGATTCTATTGACCGGTGATCCCTGGTTGGACTAGGAATATGATCCTTGTATGAATATGAATTCCCCATAGGAATATGATGATCGACCTATGGAATGTTAGAAGGGATATAATCCTCCTCCCTTATTTCCTAAAAATTATTCTAGTATAGTTATTCATTATCAGAAGTTGGAATATGTGTCTTGCTTCCATGATCTTCTAGAATATGCTAGGTATATTCACTAACAATAATATAAGCCTATATCGCAGTTTTTTCCATTCTCACTTGGTCATAACTGGCTAGAATAGGGATATATGCCTAATCCTAGACCATTGGAGTATGCTGATGGACTTCTTCAATAGGAATATGATCATGTCCCAAGGCTTGTTCCCCTCTCACTTGGTTATCCCTAACTAGAACAGGGATATGATTCTGATCCTAGGAATTTGAAATATGCCACCAGACTTTTTCGATAGTCATGTGCCCTTGTCTCGAGGCATGTGATGCTCTCACCTAGTGATCCCTGGTTGGAAAGGTAATACGATCCTAGTCTGATGCCTCATTCTTTATCCGAATGTGATGATAATCCTCCTAGACAATGAAAATAATGTGTTCTTTCTTCCAAATAGCCACTTGTTCATAATGATCAGAGTGTTGAGTTGTCTTTGTTGTAGGGATAGAAGTATGTGCCCGTCCATCCATCTGAACTACTATTGGAATAAGCTGACAAATTTCTTCAACTGTTTCTAAAATATATTGTAATTTTAGAAAAGTGTGTGTAGGGATATAATCCTAAACATTTTTTGTATCCACTATATACTAGAAGATTTATTTTGTTGAAGCATGGATATGCACCCAATTCTATCCACCTTATGCTACCAAAATATTCCAATGAAATTCATGCATGGGGGGAGGTATATACACCTCCCCAATGCCTTCTACTAGAATATGTACACAAACTTGTTCCGGGTGAGTTGGGATATGAGCCTGATAGCTGGTTACAACAAGAATATTATAATAGACATTTTTAGTGGGAGTGGGGATATGAGACCACTCATGGATATCCAGAACCTTCCTAACCTTATTTGTCTTCCTTGCTACCTGTGCATGGGCATCATATGTGGTAGTTTGTCAGGTGGTACTCTCAGTAAGCGACTGATTGGTAGCGGTGGGATGGTGTTGGAAATGGCGATTGATAGGTTCCTTCCTCAGTGTAAACTGAACCATAAGGGAGTTGTATTTGAATCCCTTGTCCACCTTCATCAGAGACTAAAGGTTGAAGTTTTCACACTCCAGGGATAAGCTCCCGAAGTGGTTGGTTGTGGTAACAAGGGCCACTAGATTATCTGCAGCTTTCCCTGGGTGATGAAAACTCACCGGTTTCCATACTTGGATATATTTGTGAATAGATTATAAGGTTAGGATTGTACCATGTTGTCAGCACTCCCAAACCATCATGTTCATCACCTAACATTGGAGATGTCAAGAAGGTGATATTATTTTGTGATCTGTGAGGGTTTCAACTATAGGTGATTTATTGGAATGATTATTAGATGAAGAAGATGTTGTCTCAAATCATTTTTTTTTTATAAGAGTAGTTCCTACAGTCATTAAGAAAATAGAGAACAAGGTATATAATTAGTGAAATACCATAGGCATGATATTCTAAATCAGATATGCATGGTTAACAAAATTGTTCTTTTATTCCCTATATAGCCATTCTTCTCACATGGACTTGTCAAAACAAGGATGGAATTTCATGAGAACCCAAGTTACAGAGGATCAGTTATAAGATTCTTTCCAAGATCGTCAGATTTGTTTGTATAGGATATAAAAAACAAAGAGTCATATCATCTGATTGACATATCATTCTGTTATTTAAAATTTTCCCAAATAATTTGTCATTTTTTTTGTTTTTGTATAGTGTGAAAAAAATGGACCAATGGATAATAACCAAATAAATTTTTTTACTTAGATTCATGTCAAATTCGCCATTTTTTTGTATAATGTGAAAAAATATATCCTGATGGATAATAACCTAATAATTTTGTTATTAGATAGATTCATATCAAGTTCACTATTTTTGTTTTGATGGAGAAGAGACGGATGGGAAACCCTCACTAATTCGGATTTGATTCGGCCTAATTGTTGATTTTGGTGGGTTTTATTCCCTTTTCAACCATTATAATCGGGTCATTTTGATTCTTAACAGAAACTCCCAATGGTTATCTCATCCAAAAATGGGTACATAACTGCTTTCCAAAGTCAGGTGGTCAGTTGGTCTTTTAGACCCAATGATTCTTAGGGACTCACATTGGTTGAGAGGATAGGAGTTCTGGCTCCTCATGACCTTTTGGAGTGAATTTTATCCTACTCCAGTACGCTCTTATAGATTTAAGATATGTTCACAAATATCTTCCTAATCTTGATGTGGAACTGGTTACCCTAACAAAAACATTATAGGTCAAATTTCTTTTATATGAAAAAATGAAAGGGGATATCATCAGTGAACAGATTAAATAGGGTCTCATTAGTGAATCCATCTGTATGTATTATAAGTTCTTCATCTGTTTCTGAGTGATGAATAGCTTCTTGATATGTTGAAGCTGCATAACTAGGTACTTTAGAATTTGCGGCCACAAAGGGAGGTGGTTAATATTCTGAGGATGGGATTGAGCCATTATGAGGTTTCCTATGTATCCTGGTTGTTGTAGGAATCAAAACCCATGTAGTTCATTAAACCCATGTAGTTTAATTTCATACAGAAAGGACATATATGTGGTTGATTAGGCACTAGGTATTCCAGCTCAAGTCTAAGGGATACATCCTTGTATCCTGATTATGATGAGAATCAGAGTTGTCATAGTTCATTTGGTTTCTCAAACCACTGGAAAATGAGGTAGAATGATCTTCTCATGGTATTGATTGGGTCTTGATGGTTGATATGTTAGACACATGGGAGGACTTAACTATTTGATCTCGATCCTTAGAAAGGCATCCTATGTATCCTGGTTATTAAATGAATTAGAATTTTCATAGTTCATTTGCGCCCTTGGGACTAGCCCCAAGGTAGATACCCTCATATGGGAGAGTTTTATGTCATGATAAAAATTAGTGCTTACATACTAAAATTTAAATAGATGGTGGAGATTTTTTAGGTGGATTAAATGAATACTACAATTACATAATCCCACATAACCTATTCTCAGTGTGAGAATCAAGGGATAACGAGTAATATGTTTCACTACATACGGATATAGAGCTTATATGTTATGACTTTCCTTGGGATGTTTAATATGGAGCTTGAGTCTTAGGGAGGAATCCAACATATCTTGATTATAGTAAGAATAAAATTCATCATATTTCAGTTTATCTCATCCCACTGACGGATGAGGTATAATGATCATCCTAAGGGAATTATTGGGTCCTGATGGTTGAAATGTCAGATAAATAGAGGGACCCACACTATGGTGGATTCCCATTTGAGTTTGAGATAGGTCTTTTTTAAGGATTCCTGCATATATTGGTTATGGAAGGAATCAAATTCCTTGTAGTTTAATTTATCAGGGCATACACACTGACATTGCCCTGGTCTTTTTAGGGGTTTATGGTGTAGATGATGTGATTATTGCAACTTCCTAAACCCATGTGATCCATGATCATTTTGAGAAAAAGGGATGGAAAATAATCAAAGTCATTGCTTGTGGATGTGGTACTTATGCACTAGGACATTCCTTTGAAGATTAATAAATAGCCCAAACATTGGAGAGGGGTCCTACATATCCTAGTTATGGTAGGAATCCGAGTCATTATAGTTCTCCTGATTGAGGCTTACACAATGATGTTTCCCTTTTATGTGGTACATATCATATAATTCCATTGGTTAAAGATTATACTCAATGGTTTCCATATTGATCATGTTTTACACACTAAGTATGGACAAGGTTATCAAGTCCTAGGATGCCCTTTTATATGGCATGCTTTCCTACTGGACATTTGTTGATTGTCTGCTTGTCATGCCTTGATTTCCCGCTTGACATGTCCGAGAGTGTATTCCTAACATGTCTAAATACAATTTTTTAATCCATTTGACTTGTCCATGGGAATTCACATAATCTGTATGGAATGTTCAAGGTTTATTGGATTATCAGGTTTGAGTTTTCCATAGGACATCACAAGACCTATATGGTTGATCATGGAATCCATAGCATGATCCTGGCGGACTTTTCCAGAGGGTGTCGCATGATCAGGTTGACATTCCCTAGTGTCATCATGAGAGCTGGCTAACACACTTGGAGGGAATCGCGAGAGTTGGTGTGACATGTCTTGGATGTTGTCTCATGTCATGTCTGACATGGGAATCACAATACATGGATGGAGTGCTTGGAGGGCATCATGAGAGCCAGTTGACATGTCCGAGTGTTACCACAAGACTCAGCTGATATGAATTTGTGCCTCCATATGAGTTCGGTGATACATCTAAAGGACATCATGGGTCCTAAATGGAGATCCTAGTGGGTTTCACAAGACTTGGGTGGCATGCCTGATGGGTACCATGTGACTTTATTTGACATGCCTGGAGGACTTCACATAACCCAAATAGTATACCGAAGGAATTCCACCAAATCTGGATGACATGACCTAGGGATATCAAATTTCTTAGGTGGTTCATGTGAATCACATAAGGTCTATCATATTTGTTATTTTCTTAACACTCCTAGCTTCAATATCTATTCTAGCCTTTATATTTATAATTCCATATATTTTTTCAGTGTTGGTATATTTTAAGTCTCTTGTGATATATCATGTGTATGGGATGTTCTTTGTGTTTTATACTAGAAGTCCTTCATGTGATATATGAGTGACCATGAAAAGTGCCAATGCATGTATCATGATTCCTCTAGTTTTCACCATTATTTTACTTGATTTAAAACTTAAAGGTCGCGAGATCCATCATTCTATGAAATATGCTCTAGAACTAGGATGAAAAGGTCCAAATTCTTATCTGGAGAGTCATGGTAGTGACTGTTCTGGTCCTGGTGGTCCTTCTTTTCATGTTGGTGTGGTGGATTTATTGGCCTCGATACCCCGGTTTTTCACTGCTTTCCATGGTGCTTATCGTGTGAATCTGGTATAGAGTCGGTGGAGGGCCTTGGAATCACACGTCTTTTCGAGTATCCACTATGGATCACTCTGAGATCATTGCCTTATTTTCTACAACTGTGATCCCATACCTTCGATTCCACCTTTACTAGATTATTTCCAATTAATGGGTACTTGTTGAATCATGAAAGCATGTCTAAGGACTTCTATATTATCATATTTACATTCCCAAGTGCCTTTGTAAGATCATAGTGCCTATCAAAAAGGTGTTCTCATGAGCTCGTCTGACTTGTCTGGGAATTTCTATGAGATAAGGATGGCGTGTTAGGGGTTCATCACAATATCAGGCCTAATTTTCAAAGGAGGGCGTGAGATTGTGTTGCGGAAGACCTTATCACATCACAAGGGTTTTATGACTGTGAGAGGATCTCCCTCCTCTCATTTTTATTTCCTTTTATTTATTTTACAAAGGTTCAAAGTCATTCAATATTACATGATTATGGACTAAGACAATTACTCTCCCTCTTAGTGAGGCATCATGTGACCAATAAAGGTCCTATAGAGATGCATGATCATTTCATGGATAACTTCATTTATTTTTCCTTAGGGGGAAAAGTGGGAATGGGAGGTTTCCTAGACATACCTGAGGTTCTACACATGATGAGGATGACATGTCAGTGGTCTTTTGTGAGATGAGGTGGACATGTTGTTGGGGTCTCATGATGTATTTTGATTCAGTCGGGATGTGTCACATTTTGTTTAATACCATGAGTGGATCCCACATCCTCCCCTTTTATTTCCTTTGTTTTTTTTATAAATTATTGAGGTTCTTGAAATTTTTATTGAATGTTGTCAAGGACAATCATTCTTCCCATTCTTGATCCCTTGCATTAGTTTTACGAACGCAAGAGGCCACATCCTTTTGGATTTTTCCCTCCTATTTTCGAACTATTTTAGGATGGGTTATGAGATTATCACCAGTTAATAAATAATGTGACCTAGGGGAGCTCATCTGGCTACTTCCACATGACCACTGGTTGTCAGGGGTATCTTCACAAGATCATAAGGGCTTGTTGATGGGAATTCATGGGATCTTTCCCTGGCTATGCTTGGCACGTGGTTACTTCGCATGAACTTATAATGGTCACGTGATCGCATGTATCTTAGAGGTTCATGTGATCTATGAGTCTTGGCCACCTTCTCATTCATTTACTTTTATGGGGAATCCCATATCTAGGTATTTCTTCATTTTTTAATTTACCGATAATCATTTGGAAGGAATCAATAATACTAGAGACATGAATCTCAAACATCAATCTTTAATAAGTTGAAGGAAAGATCAGGTGAATTACCATTTTTGTTTTCTACTAGGTATCATGGATAACGTGAAATAATCAAAAGTTCAAGGGAAAATATGTCGGGTTTCAAGATCTTAGACTCACTACTTTTGGGATCTTCAGTGGAATGGAAGGTACACTTGAGGATTATACTCCATTTTCTTTCTTGAACTATTTTTTGATAGTGGTTCTCAATATCCCTCACATTACTATTCAATATGAAATAAGAAATTTTATCAAATAGAGACCCTATATAGCTAGGTTTAAGTATAAAACTGATGGATAATTCCTCTTTAAAAACAAGATAGATGGAGTCTTGGTTTGGGACTAGCATGTCTTGGTCAAGGTTGCCTTCCACACACCCCTAGGCCCTAGATCTTCTCTCATGGATGAATTATAGGAACTCCTCTATGGGATTTAAATATGAAAATATAAAGGTATCACTATATCCATGATTGAATTTTACTCAAAACTTATTGTCTAATACCAAAGGAATCCCTTTAATTCCCACTAATTCATGGCCTACATTATACTAAACTAATTATGACTAATGGATACTAGTATGATCATCTAGCACACAAGGAGGGAAGAAAATGTGTTGAAAGATTTATTGGCCTCCCTAGGCCACAATATAGTAAGGGACCAAGTATTTTATAGTCTCAATTCATTGCTTGTATATTGAAAAAAAATCATGGAGATTCTCTCAGCATCCATTATTTCAGGACCCCTAATTGTTCCCCATAACCTTCAGTCTTGAATTTTTTTATAAAAATAAAGTGTAGTAGTAGTGAATTTATAAATATATTGGTTATTTTTTTATCTTCATCATCATTATCATTTTCATCATCATCATCATCATTATCATTTTCATCATCATCATCACCACCACCACCACCACCACCACCATCATCATAATTATTATCATCATGATCTTCATTATAATTATCGTTATCATTATAATTATCATTATCATTGTCATTATCATTATCATTATCATTATCATTATCATTTTCATTATCATTATAAATATTTTTATATTTTTATTGTTATTAAGGTATCTTTCTTGTGATAAAATAATGAAATCCCCTTCTTTCCCCATTCATGGCCAACACCCATGGGAGAGCATTCATATTCCCCTCCTTCCAAAGTCGTTTCTTTTAAATTAGGGCTTATTTAGGGTTTATAGAATATTTGGTTGTTTCTTTATCAAGTAAAAACCCTATGAATTTCATGGGTAATTTAGCATTGTTAGGGGGTGAAATCCATTTCAAACCCTAACCCATACTTGGTTGATAAAGGAATAAAGGTTTTTTTTCTTTCAGGTATGTGTCTCTATGTTCTTCCTTTTATTTGACATAGATCTTGGTGATTGAGAATTTTAAGTGTTTTAATTATAAAATTACTGTCTATATAAATTATCTTTGAGGAAATTTTAAATGGTTTAAAATGTCCTTATGAATTTCATATTTGACATAAAGTGGATTTAAAAGGTATTTGGATGTTACTCTACAAAAACTATTTCTTATTCACATAAAATATTTAATAAAATATATTTGAGATTTATATTGGTTTAAATAAAATTATAAGGAATGGATGGGACATGTTTAATTTTTATAAATGGACATTTCATAAGTTTATGTCATGATTTGGTTTATAAAATCATTTTTGGAATAATTGATATTATTATTGATTGTTTGATGTTCTCTTTATTATTATCCTTATATTATTGATATAATTTTTAAATTTCGTGATGTTCATCTTGATGACATGGATTTCATAAATTTATTGTTCCTTAGAATTTTTTTTTGTGGTGACTTGAGGGTTTTTTGTGTATGTATTTGATTGGTTCCATTATTTTTTAAATTGAGTATATTTACATGGGAACCTTGAGTAGCTATGTTGAAAATCGAAGATGAGTGCTACCAAAGTTTTTAATTATGCACTAGGTAGTGTCCAATAATATAGTTCATTCCCTATCTAGGGAGTTTCCACCCAGTACATCCAATGAGGTTAATATGGGGGTGTTTTTATGATTGTGTCATAGATCAAAACATGGGTCTAATTAGAGAGATCCTATATTGTATTTGTAGGATTGAGGTTGTTATCCCATATCATGAATTATGTTATGTCAATATTTATGTTATATCATAATTTATGTTATGTCATGATTTATTTAAAGTTTTTTACTTTATGTTGTATATTATGTGAATTTTTAAACTTTTATCTTCTTATTCCATGGTTATGTTTTCATTAAAAAAATGGTTTTGAAGGAACAGAGTAAAAGAATAAAATTAAATTTTTTCCTCTTGCCATGAATTTTTAACAAAAATAATTTCTAACATTATTTTCAAACTATAATTTTTAGATTCACTTATAAAATGAATTTCATTGATTCATAATGATATCTTACTAAACATTAGATCATGGCCTGCATAAACACCTTGGCGATCATATGTCACAAGGATATAGTTGGGTTATTTATTTCATTTATGTATAAAATATTTTATTATAAATCTAGATATTGTCATCATATTTTTATATACATTTAGTACAACATCTGGTTGATTTTTTTATTTAGTTTAGTAATTCATCATTTAATTTATTATTTATGATTTATAAAATGTAAATCATAAGTATGGGTCTGTTGGAGAGTACAACCTCAAGAGAATAATGAATAAACCCAATTACAGATAATCGATCCTTTATAGATGTTATTTCTAGGTGTGATCAATTGTTGAATGTTCATGGAGATTCAAAGACTTCTACACACATCAAACTGAAGAGATATCAACATAGGGGTATAACAGTGATATCTTTTTTGAAGGATGTGGCATACTTACTATCTTATAATCTATGCTTTGTCTTGTAGGAATGTTTATGAAGCATATACCCTTACTCTCTTTCCTTAGAAAGACTTTGGAAGATATTGTTTTTTCATCCTTTCATGTTGGCCTTCTGAATTATTCACATGTGTTTTTCCAATTCATGTTTCAAACTTATTATTATTGACTTTGGACAAGGGGTTCATGGTCCTTCAGTGTCTATTCCATGAAGGTATTGAAATGGTCCCCTAATTTCAAAACTGATTTTTAGCCTCCTATTACTCTCATTTTGTTTGGTTTCCCTAGTTTTCTGCTATGCTTATTTAAATGGGATTCCCTTTTTTCAAGTTCTAACTTAATTGGGCATCCCCTAAAATAATACTGATACTAAAAAACTCTCTTGAACTTATGTCACTATAGTCTATGCAGAAATTGACATATAATTATATAAATATATAAAAATATTTATAAATTTGTTTTTTATATATATAATTATAAATAAATATTTATTTATTTATAGTTATAATTTTAAATATATATATATATATTATGTAATTTTATAAATATATATAATTATATAAATAAATTATTAACATTAGATCTTTATAAGAGCTAAATAAGCACTGATAATAATAGTATTTATCATTGCTATAATTTTAGCACTGATAAAGTGGTGTTTTACCAGCACTTTCTATTTTAGCACTGATAAAACACCTCTTTATAAGTTATTTTTTGAAAGAAATGATAAAATAATTATCCTTATTTTAAAATAACACTAACTGTAAGTCTTATTTAGAACACCTTAAATTTTTCATGGAACTTGACTGTTGTCATACTGCCTCTCTCGATGAACCCCACTACTACCCTGGAACTCTCACCGAACCACACTATCATTGCACCACAACTCTTGTTGAACCATATTCCTACTACCGTCACTGGTCTCACCGAAAACCACTACAGTTGTCGTTGCTCACTCTGAACCCCACCACTGTCGTTTCTCTCACTAAACCCTTCCATTGTCACTACTCTCACCTCACCAGAATCTAGTCTCTATTATGACTTTTCTGAACATTTTTTACAAATAAAGACCCTCAAAACTAAAGTTATGCTATTAAAATATTTTTTTATGTATTTACCAACTAATTTTATGCATGGTTTACTTTTTTGTTCTTCTTGAATAATAGTGTATGTGTAACCTTCTTTCATTTTAGTGTTTTTTTTACCGGATTCACCCCCTTAGTTTCTTCGCCGTCACCATGAAAGTGCCCAGTCAGGATAATTGTATCACTAAGAGGGGGAGGGGGTGAATCAGTGATACTTTTTTTATGTTTCCTAAAAAATGAAACAACCTTCAGCTCATATTAAAGATTTCATTCCCTGTTAAAAAAAATCAAACAGACTTCCACAGGAACACAAGTATTTAAAAGTTTCACTATTCAATGAGAATAGCTACATCCTTGGTATGGTTTGGAAATGATCCAATACCACACAATCCACTAGAAAACAATCCTTTTATGTGGAATAAAATGAGTAAGATATTCCCTTACACCTGTGTAGCACTATGTAAACAATCCAATAGTGTGTTTGCACCCTATAGAACAAATGGGGTATTATAATGTTTGTGTAACAACACATGTCACCTATGCTTATTTTTTAACTTTCACAAATGTATTCTTTGGTAAAAAAAATCTTCAATTTATTACCCAGAATCTGGTAAGAACTTCAAGGAATTTGGTATAGAATTCTATTTCCCAATCTAATTTTCCCAATATGATTCTCGTAGTCTGATTCTTCCAATACAATTTCCCAATATGATAATATATAACATCGTAATATGATTGATTCAATTCATAATTACTTCTTACTCAGTCCGTAAATCCAAATATGAAAATCTCGATCCAATTATCTAGCCTAATATGATAACCATCTAAATACGATGACAAGCAGAATATGATAAATAGTTGAATATGATAACCCATTGAATATGATGATCAGCTAAATATGTTATGACCTTGTATCTTCTCCATTCACTTATCTCCTTCAAAACTTCTTAAATATACAATGATATGAAAACTTATTATCTCATTAAAAATGTGTAGCTTCTCTCTCTTCCTCACTAAATATTACTTCAATCATCAGCATCACAAAAGTACGATGTACTTATCAACTTTTATAGGTGACCCAAGAGTGGTTTTGTGGGAATTTGAAATGGTTTCCCACTCAACCAAATTACCCAAATTTTTTTGATTCCTAGGATTTTGGGTGCATTTCTAACTTCTTCAAAACTTATCAACTATTATTGTTTATCATCGATTATTCTAGAATCTTATAAACACTTCATATCTCTTCTGACTCTGATTCCAATTCTTATATCGATTTTCTCACACTGATTTCTTCAATATGATTCTTAGTACTAATTGAATGTAAATATATGAAGAAATAAATAGATTTCATCTTTTTCTAAAATTCCATTCTAATTATTCATTGTGATGCTCTGTACCAAATGAAGAATCAAAACATATTCTTTGAAATTCAAGCTCCCCACTGATAACACATCCATCTGTTTCCTTTAGTTATTATCTTGATCCACTTAAATAATAAACAAATTAATTCAACCCATTTCAAATTATTGAATACATTTTTTATTAAGAATTGAATTTCTTCTTTATATAGGCCACCACATACTCTTATTTTCCCTTACAATCATCGATTCCAATCAATTCTTTCTCTGATGATTACGATCATATACCGAGTTTGATAGAATGGTATCAGCAACTTCAACTTTATAAAATTCCTTCATTCACAAACTTGTGCTTGTATCATTAATTCCTTCATGAATTTGAATACATTGAGGTCCAGCTTTAGCATCATTTGATATTCAATTGAAAGTATTGCAACTTCCTAAAACTCCAGAAACTTTCTTTCTTTCCAAATCAACATGAATACAATTGTCTAGAATTAAACAGCCCTACATATGATAGATATTATCAGCAGGATTATGATTAGGATGAATACAATCTCCAGCAACCTTTTTCTCTTTCTATTTAGATCTGATCAATCTGAATACGATTGATAGCATCTATTTCACTCCCCTTTATTTCTTCAAGCTAGCATCACAAGTTTTCCAAATAACTTTTGATTTATGTAAATTCTAAGATCTTCAAAGAATATTCACATTTAAATCATAGTTATGCAGATTCTGATTCACCTCATTACAATCAAATAACTCATATTTGATTCAGAGTGAATCTGATGACCATTTACTTCGAGCAAGATTCTTCCTCAATATGAATGACCTAAGTATTGTGAGTTTTGTTTCTTGAATATGATGGTCAGTCCAATTCAAATACAAATTGATGTGATTTTACTTTCTTATCAAACTTTATTTATTATTTTATAAACATTATTTACAACAAAAGACAATATTTGAAAACAATTACCTTCATCATCATCTTAGTCTTAACAATCTCCCCCTTTTGATTTTGTTTTCAAACAAGTTTCATAAATCACTAAACTTTTTATCCTCAAGCTATGGATTAATTATAAATAATTCTAAGCCTATGTGTGCTAACTCATTGTAGGAAATAAGAATAATTGATAAGAAAACCATGTTGTCTAAAATAATTGATTATGAAAACTTCCTCATCTTTTCTTTTCTTCAATATTTCTTTCTCATCTTATTCACCTTTATTGGAATACAAAACAATTCCTTTACTACAACCACTCCAAGAAACAGTTAGAATAGTTCACACACTTACAATGAAAAATTCACAGCTTACCCATAACTCCCTCTTTTTACACGTATTCAAAATGATAGATTTATGAAACAATTTATATCTCCCCCTTGAAAACACTATCCAAAGGTAAGATGGGAGAGGGAAAAAACACATACCTCAACCTTGATGAGAAATTGTTTGGACACCCATAGTCAGCCTCAATTTAGAAAAATATTCCTTTGGTAAAGGTTTTGTGAAAATTTCAGTAACTTGTTCCGATGTAGGAACATACTCTAGATTCAATTCATTCTTCTTAACATTCTCTTTGATAAAATGGTATTTTATATACACATGTTTTGAAAAATAATTTTGAACTATATTCCTAGTGATATTGATTTTACTTTGATTAAAACAACCCAAGAGAAAGGGTAACTTCACTTCAATAAGTAAATATTCTTATTGAGTTTTAATCCACATAAGTTGAGTAGTGTCTTGAGTAGAAACAACATACTCATATTCAATCATACTGAGAGTTACTGAATTCAGTTTCTTTGAATTTCAATTAACACAATTCTTTCCCTGAAAGAATACCCCACTAGATGTGTATCTTCTATAATCAATATTCCATACCCAATATATATCTAAAAACCCAAACAAATCAATAAATTTTGAGCTATAATACCTAATTCTAAAATTTTATGTGCCTTTAATGTATTTAAGAATTCTTTTTCCAGCAATTAAATTGAATCTTTTGGAGCAATCTAAAATCTTGTGCATAAAGTAATTGTATAAACAATTTTGGGTCTTGAGGTATTCAAATACAATAAAATTTTAATCAACTTCCGAAATTCTTTTTGATCAACTTATTTTCCTTGTCCATATTTTATAAACTTTGTTCCCACTGAAATCGGTGTGGAAATAGGTTTTGAGTTTTTCATGCTGAACTTTTTTAAAAGTTCCTTAGCATAATTTCCTTGGGAAATAAAGGTTTGTTTCCTCTTTTATAAAATTGTTAACCCAAGAAAGCATTTAATTTCCCATATATTGGACATTTCAATTACCTTTTTCATCTCATTAGAAAATCATTCACAACTTCTTTCACCATTCCCAACAAAGATAATATCATCAACATAAATAATTACAATGAGGGAATAATCTTGAATTTCTATGATATAAATATTTATATTAACTATTCATTTATGGAAACTACACTTCATTAAGAAAGTATCCAATTTAAAATACCACAATTTTATAGCTTATTTTATCCCATATAATTCCTTCTTCAATCTTCATACATAACTTTCATATTTCCTAACAACAAAGCCACAAGGTTGTTCAATGTAAAATTCCTCATAAATATCACCATTCAAGAATGTGGATTTAAGATCCATTTGAAAGATCTTGTAACCTCATTGTGTATAAATATCAAGAAAAAATATAATGGTTTCTAATATTGAAACTAAAGAAAATATTTCCTCAAAATCAATTCCTTCAATTTGTGTATACCTTTTACACACCAATATTGCTTTGTTTATTATAACTTCACCTTATTTTTTAATCTTGTTCCAGAAAACCCACTTTGTCCCAATAATGTTATTTTTCTGGATTGGGTATGAGTTCCTAGGTATCATCTTTTTTAATCTAATCCAACTCTTAATTCATGTCTCGAACCCATTCCAGATACTCAAAAGATTCTTTAACATCATTCATCTCCACTTTTTAATACAAATAAGTATGTGTAATATAATTTTTCATTCTTCTCGTTTGAACCTTATGATGTTGATATCCAATGATATTTTGAGCATCCACTTGCTTCATTAGCCTAGGATGAGATTTTCAAATATCTTCCTCATCACTGTAAATAGTTGAGTCTAATTTTTCTCTTTGAATAGGATTACAATTTTCTATATACTAATTGGAATTATTATCAAACCTTACCTGATCAACTTCCTTTTTAACCTAAATTCTTTTTTCTTCCTCAAATCATTCAATGAATTTCACATCAATTGATTCAAAAATTCTTCCTGTTTATTTTTTGAAACATTTATATCCTCTTCCTTCCAGAGCATAGCCAATAAATATTCCATCTTCACCTTTCTGTACAAACATTCCAAAGTTACCAGCTTTATTATTTATAATTCATGGACTCCCTAAAACTCTTTAGTGTTTAAAACTTTTAGTTTTTTCATAAAATAATGCCTATGGAGTCATATGTGATCTTTTTCAATAGAAACATTGTTTTTTAATATACACTACAGTACTCATGGATTGACTCCAATAGTACTGATAAAGGTCATGTTCATGTAACATAGTTCTCCCCATTTCCACCAAGATTCTATTCTTTCTTTAAAAAAAACCCCATTTTATTTGGAAGTATATGGAGAAATATAATCATGTTTAATTATATGATTCTCAAGATAACATTCAAATTATTCACTTCTATATTCACCACAATTTTCATCTCTTAACTTCTTCACTAAATACTCAAATTCCTTATCATCTTCCATTTTAAAACTTTTAAAATATTAAAATCATATGAATTGAATTTCATATACATAACCCAAGTAATGTGAGTAAAAATCATGAATGAAAGTAGTGAAATACTTATCTCCATGTTTTAACTATTTTCCCATTGGCCCATTGATTTCGGAATAAATCATCTCCATGGGTTGTATTGAACAAATCTAAACTTTTTTATGCATTGAGTTTGTAATCATTCCTTTTTGGAAAATAGTGAAACATTAATATCTTATTCTTAGAAAATCAGAAATGTCTTGGACACTATCTCACTTTGAAAATTTTCTCATGTCTTTGACACATGTGTCCCTACCTTTTATGCCACAATTGATTCTCTTACACCATACCCAAATAACAAGATTAACTACTGGGAATAGAGGTTTTCCCAATGGTTTTTTTACCAACGGTTTGAAGAAATTGTTGGTATACTGTAAAAATAACAACATTTCCCAATAGTTTATTCAACTTGTTGGCATTGTGTTTTTATAATCAAGATTTTCCAACGGTTTGAGTAAACCGTTGGGAAATATTTATGTATACCAATGGTTTTTTAAAACCATTGGTAAAGAGTAGATTTCCCAATGGTTTTTTAAAACCGTTGGGAAATATTTCCCCCAAATACACAACATCCCAGCTCCCAGTCCACCCGATTGAAGGAACCCTAATCTGAAGCTCTTGAAGGTCTCTCTTTACCCTAGGCTACGAAACTCCTTCCACCCGATAGATCCATATTCAATCAAAAAAAATTATTTATACACTTCAAATTAGTAAGTGTTACCTTAGTTTTAATGTTTTTCATCTAATTTTTTCTTCTATTTTCTGTTTTGATTTGGCCTAAATCATAGTTCCGTGCGATCTGTGGCATGGTATACCGAAAACTTTGATTTTTTTTCTATTTTTTGTTCTACACTTCAAATATGGTAAAGGGTTTTTTTAGTCATATGGTCTCTAGGTGGGTAATGGATATAAGGATGTTCCATGTGAAGGGATTGGGGATGGTTGGGGTAGTGGTGTATGTGATTTTCCATTTTTTTAGTGGGGTGATATGGTAGTTTCTATGGACATTAGTTTAGTTGAAAATTAGATTCGGATTTTGTATTTATAGTTTTTGTTCATGTAATAATGGGAATGGTAGTGATATTGAGGATGAATTTCCTGTTAGTTGGGTGATGGATTGGAATTTTTATTTTTGTTGGATTGGGTATAGGTAATTTTTAAGGTATTATATGGGTATTTCCACCCCTGAACACCCCCACCACCCCTAGACGCCCCCACCCCCTGGACCCCCACCCCCACCCCCCTGAACACCCCCCCCCCCCCCTCAGACATCACCCCCCACCCCCTGGACACCCACACCCCCTAGACAGCCCCCCCCCCCCACCCCCTAGACACCCCCACCCCCTGGAAAACCTTCACCCCAACGGATGGTCCCCCCCACCCCCTTAGACAGCCCCCCCCCCCAGACACCACCGCACCTCCTGGACATCACCCCACCTCAAAAGTTCTTGGACCAGTTTTTAAATTATAAATAACCATGTAGGTGATTTCTCCTTTACCAAATGACATTTCTTAAGTGACCCATAGAGCCTTATAAATTGAATTTGTCATGTTTTGATAAATTGAGTGGGTTTTGTTTTTGAATGAAGTGGATAATGAATGATGGTTTTTCTTAATTAATAAAATGGTTTTAAATAAAATTTCCCTAAGAGGGGATGCAGGGGGTAGGGGGTTGTCCAGGTGGGGGGGCTATCCAGGTGGGGGTGGGTTTTTCGTGGGGTATGGGGTTGTAGGGGGTAGGGGCTGCAAGGGTGTTTGGGTTGTCTAAGGAGGGGTGTGGGCTATCAAGGGGGCAGGGTGGGCTGTTCAGGTGGGGGAGGGGGTGTGGGTTGTCTAGGGGGGTGGTTTGTCTAGGGGGTGGGGTGGGCTATCCCGGTGGGGAGGGGGTGTGAGATGTCCAGGGGTGGGTGTGGGTTTTCCATGAGGAGGGGTGTGGGCTATCTAGGGAGGGGTGGGTTGTCCAGATGGGTGTGTCTAGGTGGGGTGGGGGGCTCAAGTGGGAGTGGGGGGGCTATCCTGGTGGGGTGGGGTTATCCAGGTGGGGGGACTATCCAAGGGGCTACAGGGGTAGGGGCTACAGGGGTGTGGGGGAGGGGGTGTGGGCTTTCCCGGGAGGGGTTGGCTGTCAGGGGAGTGGGGGTGGGTTGTCCAAGTGGGGGATGGGGTGTGGGAAATCCAGGGTGTGTGTCATTCAAGGGGGGTGGGGGTGAGCTGTCCAGGTGGGGGAGGGGGTTTGGGTTGTCCAGGGAGGAGGGGGTTGTCTAGGTGGGAGGAGGGTGGGCTGTCCAGGTGGGGTGGGGGCCTATCTAGGTGGGGGGGATGTCCAGGGGAGGCTTCAAGGGGGGTAGGGGGGCTGTAGGGGTGTGGGGGCTCTAGGGGTGGGGGTGGGTTGTCCAGGGGGTGGGGGTGGGCTTTCCACTCCGATACACAACAAAAAATAGGAATCACATATAACCAATGTATAGTTGATTTCACATGTTAAGACTTTTTTTTTGAAGTTCCATACCAACACTCACTCTTACCCTTCAAAGAAGAAGTGATCTCTACAAATAAATATCACTCAGGCTCTTATCCACTATCCATACTGATGTCATACAAATTTACCATTCGTACAACTCCATATAACCTAATGATATAATAAGGCTCATACTCCCATGAGTAGTGTCCCATCAAAACATGACTCATATGCCTAAACAACATACATAAGATTATATTTGATACACACACAAAATTTAGTAAACATAGAAAATACTATATTTACACCTTGTATCACAACTTGGAATTAGCTCTCATCTACCCTCTCAAGGAATCAATAAGTCACATACCTAGCTCAAAATTTGGAGGTTTGTTTAAAATTAGGTGTGTTTTTTTAGAATTATTGTATGATATTTAGAGTGGAAGATAAAATCTGATCCACATATGAAATTTGGAGGTGTGTTTACAATTAGGTGTGTTGTGATTTATATGTATGATATTAATGGTTTACACCAACAGTCTTTTGGGTCATATATAACAAGCTTGAATTCATGCTATAATTGGATATAGATTTCATTCTATAACCCTAGTTTGGGGGTGGACACCCCCACCCACCCCTGGCCCACCCCCAAGACATCCCCCACCCCCTGGACACCCCCACCCCCTGGACACCTCCCCCCCTGGACACCCCCCAACCCAAGGATAGCACCCCACCCCCCTAGATGGCACCCCACCCCCTAGACACCCCCATACCCTTGGAGACCCCCCCCCCAGACACCACCCCAGCCCTGGACAGCCCCCCCCTGGACACCACCCCACCCCCTAGACATACCCACCCCCCTGGAGAGCCCCCGCCCCCTGGACACCCCCACCCCCTAGACACCCCCACCCCCATTGGAGAGCTCCCACCCCTGGATAGCCACCCCCCCCCCCACCCCCTTGGACACCCCACCCCCTGGACACCCCCCCCCCCCAGACACCACCCCACCCCCTGGACACCCCCACCCCCTGTACAACCCCACCCCCTGGACAGCCCCCCACCCCCTTGGGAAGTGTATGTGATCACTCAAATAATCTACTAAAATATAAAATTTCTTCGATCTAAAATTAACTCAACTCTTGAATAATTCTCCTCCACAAGTGTACATGATCTTGTGCACTCATGTATAGTTATTCAAATATATTTTGTTATAAATATAGTATTTTTCTGTCTTTTATATTATGATTATCATATAGAGTAGTGTGTCAGTTATGGTTTCATATAAAGTTAATAATTCTCATTTACTTAAATATATTTTTGATGAAACTTCAATCCTATTGAATTTATTTTGAGTAAATGACTTAAAACAATTTTTTTACAGAATGAATATAAGTTTGATGTATGAAACTGATCGGAACTCAATCCATTTTCAAAATAATTTGGAGAGATTTTTAGATTTGGCATTTCATAAGGATTCAGATAGTGGTCACATACACTGCCCATGTTACAATTGTATTGGAAGACCTTGGTTGAGCTGTGAATAAGTCAGCTACCACATAACCAAATATGGTTTTCAAGGAAACTACTATGTGTGGTATCACTATGGGGAGAAAATGAAATCTCAAATTGCTGATGATCCAAATGAGAGGACTGGATTAGAGAATTTGTTATATGACTAGTTTCTGTTTATTATTCATCATGAAAAAGAAAGGATTATAACCCAAGAATACTTCGATATGAGCACACATGATGCATCTAATGAAAATGATGATGTTTTCAGGGTGAAAAAATTGAATGATACTGCCATGACTGCAGTATATCGATAATGCGGTAAAATGAAAAAGCTGTAATTTTTATTCCAATTGTTTCATGGGAAAACTATGTATGGGATTTCTAATATTGGCATCGATTACATTCTTACCTTCTTGAAGTAATTACTTCCAGATGATGCAGATATTCCCTTAAACCAATATACATCATGGTAGTTAGTTGAGAAACTTCGATTTTCAAGAAACAAAATACATACTTTCCTGAAATATTGTATTTTATTCTAGGAGGAAATTACTGAATGAAATGATTGTATAAAATGTGTCACATCCCACAAGAATCCAAAAGTTGATGGATCACCATATCATGTGCCACATAAAATAATGTGGTACATTACATTGATCCCCAGACTCAAGAATCATTTTATATTCAATGAAATATCAATAATAATGTGATAGATTAATACTAAGATAAAGAAGACTAATGATGAGTTGGTTCACCCTATAGATGGATTTTCATGGTAGAGATTTGATGCTCAGTATCCTAATTTTGAAACCGATGTGTGTAATGTGTGGATGAGTCTTTAATGTGACTATTTTAATCTGTTTGGGCATATGCTTACTTCTCACAACACATGGCCTGTTTTTATACACATTTATAACCTTTTCTCATGATTGTGTATGAAAAAACCTTTCACTTTCATGAGTATACCCATATCTGGACCTTCTGATCCCAACAATGATATATAATTATACATGAAACCTTTAATAAAATATTTGAAACTTCTTTGGGATGTGGGTGTGTGCATATACGATGCATGTTCGAAAGACATATTTCAGATGCATTCTACACTTATGTGAATGATCAATCATTTTCCTGCTTATGCAATGATTTTTGGATGGATCACGAAGGGAAAACTATCATGTCCTATTTGTTTTAAGAATAAACGATCTAGAAGACTGAAAAATCAATGTAGTTTCAGTTTTATGGGACATTGAAAATTCTTTCCAATGGACTATCCATATATAAATAATCATCGAATATTTAAAAATACCATGGAGACCGATGATTAACCTCAGTGTATGTCTAGAACTGATGTGCTTAATGAATTGAAAGATTTTAGTTTTTCATTCAGGTAGGGTCAAATGAAATCTGGAAAGAGAAAGAATGTTTCCACTAAAACTTGTTACAATTGGAAGAAAAGAAGTATCTTCTTTGATTTTCCTTATTGGTCAACCAATTTGTTATGTCATTACTTAGATGTAATGCACATTGAAAAAAATATGTGAAATATTGCTTTCGATTATTCTAAATGTTAAGGGAAAGAAAAAATATGATTTATGATCTCATCATGAATTGGTGGATTGGGGCATTAGAATAGAATTTCATCCTATGCGTATCAGTGAAAATAAATGGAAAGTTCCATGTGTTTATTATATGATGATGCCTATAGAAAAAAAAAGCAATTTCTGGAAGTACTATAGACTATTAAATTTACTAATTTCTATTCAAGAAACATATCTAAATGAGTCAACAGAAGAGAGTTGAAGCTAAAATCTTTGAAGACACGGGATTATCACATCCTTATTCATGAGTTGATTTCAATAGAAATCTGTCATCTTTTTTCCAAAAATGTAAGAGTGGATGTTATTTGGTTGTGCCATTTATTTAGAGATCTTTTTTATAAGAATTTTTTTAAGTCTTTCTTACAAAAAATTTTGGCAGATGCCCCATTAATTTTTTGTGAGTTAGAGAAAATATTTCCTCCATCATTTTTCACATGCATGCTACATCTAACTATCCATATTCCAATTAAAATACTTATCGGAGGACCTATTTCTTTCCGTTGGATGTATCCAACTAAAAGAAATATCTAAAAATTAATGTCTTATGTCCGAAACAGAAATCATCCTGAAGGTTATATCATGAACAGTTACCTGGATCAAAAATGTATAGATTTATACTCTATGTATTTGTCTGATCTTACTACAAGAATGAACAAACCAATGATAAATGAAGAAGAACAGTATGAGAAAATTGAACCTATTTTTCCATCACTTTCGCAAATAAGAGGAATTCATGGATCATATACATTGACGACATTAAGCCTAGAAGAGTGGGATATGGAACATCGCATATTTTTGTTCACATGTGATTTGTTCGATGACTACATCTAGTAAGTAAATTGAATATATGTATATATTACATATATATCTGTTAAAATATTCCTATTTTTATCTATAGGGAACATAAATCAATGATAAATAGAAATCATTGTTCTTTATCTTTGAGAAGGAGGGAGACTTTTCATAGCAAAGAGTTTTCTGCTTGGTTAAAATTGAAGGTAAAAATATTACTATTTAAAATAATTAAATCAATTTTTAATTAAGTTTATATTCATTTATATTTCTAGTATTGAGTTTTCCTACTGACTCTGTCTCTGAGGAATTAGGAGCTTAGGATTTTGGTCATAATATCATAGTTCGTAATGGTAAATCATTTGTTATCAATGGGTACATATTTATTTTTACTGAAAGAGAAAAGAACATGAGAACAGAACATGATGGTGTTATGGTTACTGCCACAACAGACTATTATTCCAGTGCATCAGATTGTAGACCACAATTTGAAAATGTAGGTTATTATGGAGTCATTAAAAAATAATAATAATGGATTATTATTCTCATGGACAAGTCATGATAATGAAATTCCAGTGGTTTGATTCGATGACAAGGCAGGTCACATTTATTAATAATTTTGGATTTTGATTAATTGATATGACTCACACTCTTGCTACTGATGAGGCATATGTATTGGAATCAATGGAGAAACAAGTTTTTTATGTCAAATACCATCTTCAACCTAAATTTGGTGTCATTATTGATATCATTCCAAGACATATTTTTGGTGATGGTGATGATGAAATTGACACCGTCCCTATTTCCATTGGAAACGAACCCCTTATTAATTTTGATGAATTTAATATCTCAATTGTCAGAGTTGAATGTGAACCTGAATTTGGGGTGGGAAATATATAAAATCATCCATCTATGTTCTCAATTCTTTTGTTTTATCTAAACTTGTGTTGTTACGGTTAGTACTATTCAATTTTATTTAATATTGATTACAAATATTTTTTATTCAACTTGATCATTAGGTGAATTTTCAATGTTTATTGGTTGCAGTTTTATTTTAATTGGATTTTATAATTTGGAATTTAACTGTATTCAAACCTAAGAAACCAACATTTCTAACTTGGTGAACATTTCAATGCTTTATTGACCATGTATCAAATTAGAATAACTCTAAGACCTCCCTTTAACATTTCACCAGATAATGAACATGACGGTTTGTCTTCTTCTGAAAAACCTGTATAGAAACATGCATCATCTACCTGGGCTAAAGAAGTTAAAAATTTTCTTAATTTTGACAATTTCTTTACCCATTATTAACATGATGGTTTGTATTATTAGTAAATAATCATCCTACTAAAAATTAAATTTCTTTATTACATCCTTTAAGATTTATTGAATTCATTATATATATATTCAAATCACCTAAAATAATGGATAGTTAAATTATCCATGAATCCCCCTATTCCCTCTCATTTATTTTGTGTTTTGGGTTACACATTAGTTATAATTTTCTAATTAATTCCATATTTGTATTAAAATGTAAGAAATGCAACCAATTAAAGAGAGTCGATGGAAAAAGATGATGGACAACAATCGCCGCATGGCTGAGATGGGCATTCCACCACTAGTGCCTATAGTGAGTATTTTATTTCAAATATATATATTTAAATAATATATATTATCATGTGATTAATTTTGTTTTAAAATTTTTGTAGGATCCACCTATTGGGTGACAATTATTTGATGAGCAGCCTAGTAGTGGTCCCAGTACTCAGGGTGTTCGTACGAGGGGGTGGTACGAGATCTAGCTGATCTGGTCGGTATACCCGATTAGACCATTCCCCTCCCACTGACATAACATCTATCCCACATTCTTATCCCGATGTGTTGTTAGGGACACATGGTATATTTAGGCCTCCCATGTTTTCACCACCCTTTACATCTGAGTCTCCTCACCCATCATTACCATATTTGATGATGATTCCCACTCCCCATCCAGTATTCATCCAATCATCTGTGCCATCTTCTTTTAATTTTACTTCCTTCTATCTGAGCTTCTATATTCCATCTTTTTTGACTCTTTCTCTGCGAGAGTTTATCCCTACGGAGCATATATTGGGACCCACTCCACCTGCACAGGGTGTTCCTTCAGTTTCTGTGGATCCAGCGGCGCCCATTGATCAGACTGTCGTAGGTATATTTATATAACCCTAACAAATTTTTATTCCATTATTTATTTTCATTATAACATGTATTGATAAAATATTAGTTTTTATTTCATAACAGATAAATATATTGATAGAAGGTGGGGAAAAGGGTGTACATTCATGCATGCAGTGTGGAACCTCCACATGTAGTTGATGGTGGACTACAATAAAGATAGTCAAATGATTGAAAAAATAGGGAAACAATGTCGGAGTTTTTTGGTGATGCTTTCCAAATACTCCAACATCATTTCTGTTAGCCAGCTCTCATGGAGATAGTTGCTAAATGAAGTCAAGCATAATTCTTGGGTAGAGGTATGGGTAAAAAAAATTATTTAATGCAATATATATATTTTTTATTTATATGAATTAATATTTTGGTGTCCATTTTGGTTTAATTTCCCCAATGGTAAGGGTTCATGGCCAGCACGTCTAAAGGAATTAGGTGAGCTTTGGAGAGCCTATAATCATGATTTGTATATTGTTTAGCATGATAGAGTTGGCACAAAGTTAGAGGTGGTACTTGTTGTTGATGATTATCTAATAAAATAGTGTCGATAGATGATTACTCATTGGATGACTGCCTAGTTTAAGGTATTAATCACATTTGAGGTATTTAAATGAAAATTTTCATGTTTTTCATTAATACTATCTTTTATATTATTGAGTTTTATGTAGGAATCATCCTGATGAAATAAAAAAACATTGATTCACAAAATACCTCCACACATTGGGACGTACTATGATTCTAGAACATGAGAGGAAGAAGGTATGACAATTTTTTATAATTTTTATTTATGTCTTTCACTTTATATTATTTCCTCCATAATTTATCTAATTGTTAAAGTTTTTATATAATTTTAGTTATGAAATTAATTATTTTTAACCTATTTTTAATTATAGTTTCCTACATTCAATGTCATTGTATAGGGAAAAATTGAATATTGAAGGATGGGTGCCTCAAGAAAAATTATTTTTCTTGAGTCAAAGGAAGAAAGATGGAAGTGAGGTTAATGAACCAAATCAACAGCAGATTGTAAGTTTTAATTTGTCGGTTTCAAATTTTAATATATATTTTGTAAATTAATAATATATTTTTATTTGTAATAGGCTTCTTTAGAAGCCCTTGATTCCCAGGAACCTGACAATTTTGGGCCAAACGGTCACTTACATTAGGTGTTGGGAGATGAGCACCCCGGAAGAGTGCACTGCCGACCTGGGAAGAGTATAGTCCCAATGAGGTATTTATAACAACCCTAATATTTATTACACACATAAACATGATTTATTTCCTAAAACCTTAACTTGATAAAACACGGAAGATCAAGAGGTCTAGTGTCTTTGGGGATTAAGAACATTACATAACAACTTAAAACATGAAATACACATCTTTATTGAAAACTTACTTTACATGACCACTACATTCCCTTGTACATAGCATGTCATAGGATAACCTGAGGACGTGCATAAGAAAAGGGTGAGCTATAAAGCCTAGTAAGAGAATAAACAAGGAATAAAATGAGGAATAAAATACATGTTAGACAATAGGAATATCAATGGAGCACAAGAGAAACATGAACATAAAGGCATGATAAATCATGATAATCATAACATGTGAATGTGGAAACAACACTTAACATGGAATCCAGCATGAGCCAAGGATCATTTCACATGGATCATGAGTAAACCCTCATTGCACATGAAGCACGAGTAAACCCTCGTTGCATTTGAATTAGCATGATTCCACACATTTCACATGACATATCATGACACTATACTTTACCCAATGCATTGGAGCGCTATCAAGGCGCACCCTTCTTAAACATTTCATTTCATGCATAAGTGTGCCACATGGATCGTACAACATGGAATAAATCATCATCATTTATTCCAAGATAAAGGGATGTTGAATACATACATGAAGATTTATAATCAATAAGTAAATGTTCATAGAGGTGAATACCCTTGATAGAGAAATGGGCATGGTATTCACTACACAATGACATTAGCTAGGAAAATCATAGTTCAATTTCATCATCATAATAGTGTGAAATAATAACTCATAAAAAATGGTTTATGAGAGAGAAAGGGGTGTCTCATCATATTTATGTGAAATGTAAATTAAGGGGGTCATATAGATACATGTCCCAAAAAAATGTAATGGAATTTAGATACATAATACAAAATAATTACTTGGATGTAAAAGAGGAGAGAGAAATTCCTCACGGAATTTCGGCATGGTAACGGGTGTACATGGGAGGAATTAATAAGAGATAAATGGGTCTCCCATCATTTAAACATAAATAGTGCAGTATGGGGGAGGTACTAAATCATACCCCAACATTTTTAATTGAAAACAAAAGGTTATAACAACTTAAATAAAATTGGATAAAAAATGAGAAAGGAAGAAATCCCTTACTTGGAAGTGTGCTTCCAAAGGCTTGGGAGAGGATTGAGAGGGGCTTCTTGGGAGCTTGGGATTCCTTGGGAGGATTATAGAGAGAGGAGGGAAGAGTTTGGTCAAGCTCCAAAGGCTTTGAGTGAAGAGGAAGTGGGATCTTTGGTGGGTTTATATAGGAAAGGAGAGGGAATTCTTTATTATTTAGGTTTGGGTCACCACACATTAAACTAATCAATTCCACAAACCCGCCCAGGGTTTTTTCCCATAGTTTTTTTCAAAGGGGAGTGGAAAAAGTATTTCATAAGTTCAATGGCCTAACTTCTAAAAATAATAGGGTTGCTTATCTGGAGGTGAGTCAAACTCTCAAGGAAATTCATTTAAAAAGTGAAAATGTTTTATAACTCTTGGAGGGTCCACTAAAGTTTTGTAAAATAAAAAAAACAAACCTAAAATCATATTATTTTAATGGTAAAGCATATATTAGTCTAAAATAATGTTTATAGTTTTTTATTACATCACTATTGGGTCATTATGATGTCATGAAACACATTATATATTTAAACGATATTTAATTTTTACCCAAAAAATCGACTCTTAGAAAATTATGAAAAATTCACCATTGGATAATTTCAATGTCATGATTCCAAAAATAATATTCATTTTATTTAAATAATTTTCTAAATATGTGAATTTTTAATTTTAAAATAAAAACCACCATTTATAGAAAATTCATGGGTTTTGACAAAAACTGCTTTCAAACCTTAATAAAAATTACAATTCCATTCATAAAATTATACGATCATTTATATTTAATAAAAATTAATCTAATAATAATAATATTTTATTAAAATATTATTTAATTCAAAAATACATTAATTCATCAAAATAGATTTCTTGGTTAAATATTAACTAAAAATACTATTTGCGCTTTAAAAACTATTTAAAAAGTAACAATAATAAAATGAATGTATATTCATCATTATATACAAAATAATGCACATAATCATAGTGCTAAGTTATTGTTACATAACCCCTTATAACACCCGCAAAAGACCGAAGAGTAAGGTGTGAAATGGTGATAGACTCTTGGGGTGGCTCAGATAACATTGCTTGGGTGGTAATCTCTATTAACTTCCACTTCTCCCATAGTCAGTTCTGCTTAAGCTTAACGTGTTCAAGATCGGTTTGGGCTTGTTCAAGATAGAATCCCAATGACACCACCTCCTTTTCAAGCTCTACAAATGGGATTCGTATGGGGCATGTCTACTGGATGAGGCCATCGCTTCCTTTGTCTGAGTAAATTGGATTTGTTAAAGCCCTATATTTATACTAATCATGTGATCATTTTTCAATGGCTATATTAGAAATGGTCTCAATTCTTAATGGTATTTTTAAAATAAAACCAAATAAGTGAATACATTTTACATAACCATAAGAATACATTTATATAGACCAAGAGGAATTTTCATTTATGAATTTTTGGGTCATTACAATATTGGCCCTCCTCAGGTACGAGTTGTAGTGCCACAAAGTTCCAGAAGTTTAAGGCACAGGCAGAACATGCTGAAAAAAGGTCCACAGAGATGGAAAAACAGTCTACAAGGGAAAACACAACATTTATGAAACTGATGGAAGTTTTACACCCAACACTTCTACTAGTGGCCAGCATAGCTTGTGATGAGTACATGTCATTGATTTGTTCTATATATGGTGTACCAGGTGGAAGTTCTAGTGTTGTTCAAGAAAATGGTGAGGAGGAGGCAGAGGCGGAGTAGGAGGAGGGTGAGGAGGTGGCTGAGGCGAAGGAGGAGGGTGAGGATGAGGCCGAGGCAGAGGAGGAGGGTGAGGAGGAGGCCGAGGTGGAGTACGAGGGTGAGGAGGAGGGCATTGAGGAGGCCAGGGATGATGGTGGGGATGGAAATGAGGATAAGGGTGAGGCTGATGATGACAGTGATGATAGTGATGGTGATGAGGGATAGATTGATCCATTACATTTTTGACTGATATTACAAACATTTTATGTTTGACTATTTTTGGTTCCTAAATATAAGTGTGATTAGGTAGGTCATATTATCTTTATTTCTTTATCTATAAATAATAAAACTTGACTTAATGATTTTTTGTGATTTATTCACCCCTCCTCTAGACACCCCCCCACCCCCTAGACTCCCCCTACCCCCTGGACAACCCCACCCCCTTGGACAGCCCCCACACCCCCTGGTCATCCCCCACCCCTTGGACACCCAACCCCCTGAACAGCCCCCTACCCCCTTGGAAAGCCACCCCAACTGTAACACCCTGAGATTTTATGAGAAATATCTTTTCTTATTTCTTATGTCATACATAACACCAAATTAATCTTTCACAACACACAATACTGACTTGGATTGCATTACGCGCAATCGCAACCTTCCTCGATAGCGTGTGTAGTACGCAATACCGGGTTTCACTAAACAATGATATATTATTATGGACTACCCGTTATGAATTGTATTAACTAAATTTTTAATTTTATAACATTATTATTCATCTTACAAATTTTCTAGAACATGGTAATTGAACAAAATAAATTTTTCGGGTAAAATAAGTATTTTTCAAAAAATGCAGTTTTGCCGCCTTTTGATGGCGCACCCACATTAAATATAGTTTTTGACATGTTTATAAGTTAAATTTGAAAAAATAAAATTATTATTTGGAATCAGGATATAAAAATTTACTTTGGATACATTTTTGATATTTTTCTGATAACTTTCATATTTTGATGAATAGTAAAAATACGCTAATTTTTAATTAAAAACAACTTTTTACAATGAGATAATTTATATGGTTAAATAATAATATTGAATGGTTTTAAAGTAAAAATAGAATATATTTTTACCATTTAATATAATATATGTCATTATCATTAATTTCACATTTAATTCATAGGTAAAAACATTTCAATCTTTGACAATGTTTTAACTTCTAAAACCTGTTTTCTTAACAACGGTATTAATTTTAAATTAATTACTGAAACTTATGTGTTTTGAATTTTGAAAAATGGATTCCATATTTGGAATCAGTGGGTCCTAGTTATGTTAATAGGATACTTTTTATTTTTGGGCATTATGAATAGTAACTAGGGTAAATTTTATTTACCATAGTTAAAGGTAAATCGGGTAATTAAGGGTAAATATAAGATTATAAAATTACCCTAAAACCTTATAAAACATTATTGAATGACTAAAAGTCTACCCATATCACCTAAGGGTCGGATTAGATCCATTTAATGGACTTTTTTCCATGAAAATAATTTAATTATTATTAAAACCAAAGAAAGTGACAACATGTCACTTTCTTAAATCTTATAAGTATAATGATTTTAATTTAGTGATAAACTTAATGAAACTTAGAACATGAATAGTCTCAAGAAATATAATACAATTATCTACATCATATGAATTTATTTATAATTTTTAGGTATTAAATAATTATTATTAATTATGACACAATAGTGATGTTGAAATTATTTTATTAATTAAAATATCAAATAAATGGTTTTAAAAATATTCAAATAAATATTATATGAACTATTTAAGGTTCTCCACTAATTTTCTAGATACATATGACATTTTATGAATCTATTAAATCTTTTAGTTTGAACATATATTCTGTATATATTTTATTTAAATTCAAATAAATGAATAAGTGTCAAAATGGACACTATTGTTATTTTATAAAAATAACATATTATAAAATTGTTTAAAAATCACAAAAATATTTAAAAATTATAAATTAAAATTTATATGGTCTAAAATGTCATAAAGTTTAAAATTATTTAAAATTCACAACACATGTGTAATTATTTATAATAATTTAAAATTTAGAATATTATTACCACAAATAAAATTAAATTGATAAATAAGGATAAATCAAGTTGATAATGTTTAAAATAAATTCCTAACATGTCTAAATTTTATTGGTTGATGGTATTACAACCCTATATCATATAATATTCGGATATGAGTCATTCTGGAAGTTTTTATGTGGGGTTGGGATTTAATATAAACTAATATTTCTTATATTTCCAAAGGTGTCCCTCTCCTCTCTTATAAAAGGGCACCTCCTCCCTCTCCTCCTCACACCAATTTTAGCCTTCAATCTCGGCCAACCCCTGCCCATTTCACTTCCCCACTTCCCTATAAACATCCTAGAGGTCCTGTTATTCTTCAAAGACCAATTTTAGTGCCCTAAGAGGAGGTCTCAAAGAGGTGCTTCAAAGAAGAGGTAATGTCCGTTACTGATTCTTTCAACTTTATTTCTTCTTATACTTCTTCTTCTTTAGTTGTTTCATTATGAAATAATAACTTTAGTATCACTAATATACTGATATGTTATTATAAGTATGAAAAAACCCTATTTCACCATTTATCCATCCTACGGAAAACGAAATCACCGCGCGTGCGTACGTACGGAATACTGTCTCCACGTCGTGGTGTAATCTTTTTTCCACCACCACCTTACTTGGATGGGTATAATGGTTTAAATAATGACTATATATGATTATTGTAAAGTGATATTGATTCTGAAATAGTATACATACACTCCAATGAAATTCCACAATCATGGGAACGATATCATCGCTCGTGCGTACGTACGGAATACCGTCTCCATGATGTGATGCGACTCGTTTTACATGATCTTCATTGAATAATGATTATATAAATGAATTGAATGAATAAATATGATATATATTACACTAATACCATTCTAGAAATGAGGTGTCTATAACCTAAAAATAGGAATAAGAATTTATTCGACAAAACACACATATGAACATAAATCAATAAACCCCTGAATAACAAGTAGCAATGAAATATTACTAATAAGAAGCTAAGAATATGACCATATATGATATAATAAAAATAAGTATGATTCTGGAATAAGTAAATGACATTATTTAAATCATTATAAAGGAGGTTCAGACACTTACAAAGAAAATCAGACCTAAGGTAAGGGAAAATCTCACAATCTCATTTTTATCTGAGATTGTTTATACTTCAGAATTTACTTGGGAATATTAATCATACATATCCATGTTTCCTCAATATGTAATATTATTTATATCCTCCTACAATTTTTTAAATCCAATTTTACCCTTCGGTGAGTTTTTAGGAAAAGATATAAAAGGAATCTTTTGTTGTTTTTCATACGAGGTACTTTTTGACTTTTCTAGACAAAGTATGAGAAGAATGTTTTTTTAAAATTATACGGCATGAATGGATTTTTAGAACATTATTTTCATGAAGCTTCCTTTACAAGTTTTCAAGTTTATTTTTAATCAACTTCTTTTAGTTTAAAATTGTATGACATGTTAAGGAATGAAAAAAGTTTTTGATGTAGAAAGGATATTTTCCTCAAGAATGGAGTTTAAGTGTTTTATCAAAATTATTTTCCATCTAAGATAATATAGGGTTCTGTTTCTCTCCCTATTTTTAAATTTATTTGATTATGTTATGATGGAATTATTTTTATGATGTCCTTTTATCTTATATGGATTATGTTATGATGGCATGGTGTTTAAGATTCCCATTTTTATTACATGGGTTATACTATGATGTATGATTTATGATTTTGTGGCACACATAATAATGGTTTAATTATGATATGGGTGGGACATATATCTCCCTCCAATGCATTGGGTAATTATTTATATCTCATGAGATAGAAATGTCTGTAACGGAAGGTTAAACCGGTTCAGTGAAACAGGACTGAAACGAGGAGTGAACTCAGTTCAGAAAAGGACTTTGTCTACTAAGATAGTCTTGGCAATGAGTCTTGACTACTAAGAAATGATTTTCTATGATTATGTGGGTATGAAACAAAGCTTCATGTTTTAATTTATGATTATTGGAATTACATTTCACTTCTATGATTTATCCCATGTTATGATCTCTTTTGCATGATAAGATTTTCAAAATGTTATGTTCTTATAAATATGATATGTTTGATATTTATTTTGTTTATCCTTACTGAGCATTTGATCTCACCCTTTTGTATGTTTTCTTTTCCCCAGGTCAGGAAGAAGGATATTAAGTAGGATATTCCAAAAAGGGACTCTAGATATGATGAAATAAATGGGAGACAACGTAGATGATCTATGAACCAGTTGTTTATGTTTCCCAGTTTCTAAAGACACTATACCTATACGGTCCTTTCATGGTTTTGTTATATGTTGTAATAATTATGCTTCAATTTTGAAGTAATAACCATGTATGTAAAGTATGGGTCGTTATAGTTGGTATCAGAGGAAAGTTATAGTCAACCTTTGTAAACTAGGATGTGAAAGCCTTAGTAAGAAACCTGAGGATATGTCTAAGAATAGAACACAATCTTAGTGTTTTAGAAATGGCCATGAAAAACCTATGATAAGACCTTAAGTGTGAAATTTTATTCTTGATTATGTGGTTTTACTATTATAATTAGTGTTTCTCACACTATTCTTCTTGGTTTTAGTCAATGGCTGGAACCCAAAGGAAGCGTGTTAATGCGGAATGCAACGGGCAATGTAATGATTGTCCCCCTGAGAAACCAAACATTATGGGAGCTAGAATGAAAAATCTTGTAGCCATGCTCACACAACTTTCTCAAGCTATGAATCATGCAGGACTTCCAAACAAGCAAAGGAAGGAGCAAAATTCTGTTGAATCCTTCATGAGGCAGTGTCCACCTTCATTCAGTGGGTCTTCTGATCCATTAGTGGCTGAACAATGGATCAGTACCACTGAAAAGATATTTTATGTTCTTCAATGTTCTTAACATGATAAATTCATCTTAGCAGTATATCGTTTGGAAGGTGATGCTGATCAATGGTGGAATCTTATTAAGAATACGAGGAAAAGGGATGAAATTGATTCCATGGAATGGGATGAGTTCAAGAAATTATTTTTCAATAATTATTTCCCTCGTATTCTTAGAAAAAATATGGAGAAGGAGTTTCTTGAACTGAAGCAAAAGGATGATGAATCTGTTGGTACCTACGAAGCAAATTTTACAAGACTTTCAAGGTACGCTTCCAGAATTATTATCCAACCTGAGAGTAAGATCGATCGATTATTTAGTGGCTTAAAACCAATTCTTCGAAGGGTGTTAGCCATAAGATACTTCAATAGCTACGAGGAAATTGTTCGATGTGCTCTCAAGGTTGAGATGGAGATTGGTGTAACCCATCAGTCACATGGGTTTGATAAGAAGAGGAAAATGGAATTCAAAGGAAAATATAAAGACCACACTGAAAAGAAGATGAGTTTTCCCTTATGCTCAAAGTGTGGAAAGAAACATGGAGGAAATTGTCTTAAGGGGACAAGAAAATGTTATAAGTGTGGAAAAGAAGGTCATTGGGCAATTGAATGTCGAAATAATGGGAATAAGATGTCTAATGATGCAAAAAAAGGAAGGGATACACAGAATGAACCTACTACACTTCAATGTTTCAAGTGCAAGGAGATGGGGCATTATGCCAATAAATGCCCAAATCCAAGGTTTGATGATGATGATCGACATAAAAAAACTCTTAAGGCCAAAGACAAAGGAAAGACACATGAAATTACTATCGGCGATGTGGAGTATGACAACGAAGTGGTGAGAGGTACACTTACCATCCACTCTAATGTAGCAAATGTTTTATTTGATTTTTGATCCACCCACTCTTTTATTTATAAAGAATTTTCTAAGGGTATCTCTGTATTACCTCAACAATTATATGTTGAGTTGGCTGTGACAACTGCTAATGGCACAACAGTCGCATCAAAATTTTTCAATTCTTCTCCGATTGAAGTTTGTGGGAAAGTGATTCTTTCAAATCTTGTGATCCTTCCTATAGTGGAATTTGATTTGATTCTTGGCATGGATTGGATTTCTTTATATGGACATCATATCAATTTCCAAATAAGGTAAGTCACATTTCATATTCCAGATCAATCTATGATCGTCTATCGATGCAAGGATGAACATAACCTTCCAGTGGAAATTTCTTCCATCTTATGGGTCTTGATTCCACTAAATGAAGGTTATTTATCTCAAATGGTTAGATAGAAACTCACAATTAAGAATATGTCCATTGTATGAGAGTTTGATGATGTCTTTCCAGAGGAATTTCCAAGTCTTCCACCAAATCGTGAAGTTGAGTTTTCAATAGAACTCGTACTGGGTGCTTTGCCTATTTCAAAGACACCTTACAGAATGGACCCAATTGAGTTGAAGGAATTGAAGAAGCATCTCCAAGAGAATCTTGATAAAGGATTCATACGCCCTAGTGCGTCACCTTGGGGAGCACCTGTTCTGTTTGTTAAGAAGAAATATGGATCAATGAGACTCTGCATTGATTATCGAGAACTTAACAAGATCACTATCAAGAACAAATATCATCTCCCACGCATTGATGACTTATTTGACCAACTGTGCAGAGCTCAATACTTCTCTAAGATTGATCTTCGTTCAGGGTATCATCAATTAAGGGTCAAAAGGGAGGATATACCAAAGATGGATTCCGTACAAGGTATGGACGCTATGAATTTATAGTGATGCCATTTGGTCTTACTAATGCCCCCGATATCTTCATGGATCTGATGAATAGAGTCTTTAGAGACTATCTTGATCAGTTTGTGGTAGTCTTTATAGACGATATTCTTATCTATTCAAAGAGTAAGGAAGAACATGAAGATCACTTGAGAATTGTATTAAAGACCCTAATAAAGGAGAGGCTTTATGCCAAATTTACCAAGTGTGAATTTTGGCTTCAAAAAGATTCATTTTTGGGTCACATAACCTCAAAATAAGGGATATATGTGGATCCAGTAAAAACAGAGGTTATCGAAAGATGGTCGAGACCAACAACAGTAACTAAGATCCGAAGTTTTCTTGGTTTGGCTGGATATTACCGACGTTTTGTGAAATATTTTTCAAGGTTATCTAACCCACTCACCAAGTTGACTCGGAAAGGAGTTAAGTTTGTTTGGACAGAGGAATGTGAAGAGAATTTCAAAGAGCTAAAAAGAAGGTTAGCCAGTGCACCTGTGCTCACACTACCTTGTAGTGGAGAAAGTTTTGTGATCTATAGTGATGCATCCAAGAAGGGGATAGGGTGTGTTCTTATGAAAAATGATATGGTGATAGCTTATGCCTCACTACAGTTGAAAATTCATGAGCAAAATTACCCAACTCATGATTTGGAGTTAGCTGTGGTAATCTTTGCATTAAAGATTTGGAGGCATTATCTTTATGGTAAAAGGTGTGATATTTATACTAATCATAAAAGTGTAAAGTATATTTTCACAAAAAAGGATCTGAATATGCTTCAAAGAAGATGGTTGGAGTTGATTAAGGATTACGAATGCTCAATTCATTACCACCATGTGAAAGAAAACAAGGTAGCAGACGCATTAAGTCGACAAGACCATGCTATCTTATCCATGATGAGGATCACAAAAGATCCAATATTTATGGATTTACAAAGGATGGATCTTGGAATTATAATGTAATGGGAAAAATCTTATATTTCTCAAATGAATGTTCAACCATCTATACACGTAAAGATTAAAGAGGCATAGAAAGAAGATGTAGAGTTACAAAAGAAGTTGAGAAATGTTCCTGAATTCAACCTTGATTGTGACGGGGTAATAAGGTTCAGGAATCAGGTTTGTGTTCCTCCCATCCCAGAATTAAAGAAGGAGCTACTATATGAGGCTCATAGTTCTTCATTTTCTATTCATCCTGGAAGTACAAAGATGTATAGGGACATGAAAGTGTACTTCTAGTGGGATGGAATGAAAAGAGATGTTGTTGAATATGTCTCTCGATGCTTGGTTTGTTAGAAAGTTAAAGCTGAGAGACAAAAGTCTAAGGGTATATTAAAACCATTAACCATACCATAATGGAAATGGGAAAACATCACTATGGGCTTTGTCATTGGACTTCCTAAAACATCCAAAGGAAATAATGCTATCTGGGTTGTAGTTGATTGTCTTACGAAGTCGACACACTTCATTGCTATTAGAGAATATTTTTATCTTGATCATCTTTCTAGGATATATGTAAAGGAAGTGGTAAGATTGCATGGAGTACCACTTTCCATTATATCTGATTGGGATCTGAGGATTACCTCGAAATTCTGGAGAAGTCTTCAGCATGCTCTAGATACAGAGTTGAGTTTCAGCACTGCTTACCATCCTCAGACAGACGGTCAGTCTGAGAGGACAATTCAAACTCTAGAAGACATGTTGAGAGATTTATATATGGATTTCAAAGGTGGTTGGGATCAACACCTACCTTTGGTGGAATTTTCTTATAATAATAGCTTTCACTCCAGTATTCAGATGGATCCTTATGAAGCTCTCTATGGAAATAAATGCAGGACTCCAACTTGCTGGGATGAAGTTGGGGAAAGAAAGCAATTAGGACCTGATCTTGTTGATGAGATGGTAGAAAAGGTAAGATCTATTCAATAACACATAAGAGCAGCTCAGAGTCGACAAAAAAGTTATGTTGACAATCGAAGAAAAGACCTAGAGTTTGAAGTGGGTGATAAAGTGTTCTTACGAATATCTCCTTGGAAGAGATTAATGAGATTTAGAAAGAAGGGAAAGCTGAGCCCTAGTTATATCGGTCCTTTTGAAATACTGGATCATGTTGGGAAGGTAGCTTACTAATTGGCGCTTCCACCGAATCTCTCTCAATTTCATGATGTGTTCCATGTATCTCTCCTGAGAAACCTTCACATGTACTCAACTCAGAAGTTGTACCGCTGGAGCAAGATCTTTCTTATGAAGAACAACTGATAGAGATTATGGATTGTAGCGAAAAAGTCCTACGGAACAAGACCACTCACTTGGTGAAAGTTTTATGGAGGAACCACCAATTATAAGAAGCTATATGGGAACTTGAGGATATGATGAGGGAGAGGTAACCTCATCTGTTTGTAATGAAGTGATGAATTTTAAGGGCGAAATTCATTTTAAGGGGGGTAGAATGTAACACCCTAAGATTTTATGAGAAATTTTTTTTATGTCTTATGTTATACACAACACCAAAGGAATCTTTCACAACACACAATACTTACTTGGCTTGCATTACACGCAATCGCGACCTTCCTCGATAGCGATTGTAGTACGCAATACCGGGTTTCACTAAACAACGATATATTATTATGGACTAGCCGTTATGAATAGTATTAACTATATTTTGAATTTTATAACATTATTATTCATCTTAAACATTTTCTAGAACATGGTAAGAGAACAAAATAAAATTTTCAGGTAAAATAAGTATTTTTTAAAAAAATGCAGTTTTGCCGCCTTTTGATGGTGCACCCACATTAAATCTAGTTTTTGACATGTTTATAAGTTCAATTTGACAAAATAAAATGATTCTTTGGAATCAGGATATAAAAATTTACTTTGGATAAATTTTTGATATTTTTCTGATAACTTTCATATTTTGATGAATAGTAAAAATATGCTAATTTTTAATTAAAAACAACTTTTTTTCATTGAGATACTTTATATGGTTAAATTATACTATTGAATGGTTTTAAAGTATAAATAAAATATATTTTTACCATTTAATATAATATATGTCATTAGAATTAATTTCACATTGAATTCATAGGTAAAAACATTTCAATCTTTGTCAATGTTTTAACTTCTAAAACCCGTTTTCTTAACAACGGGATTAATTTTAAATTAATTACTACAACTTATGTGTTTTGAATTTTGAAAAATGGATTCCATATTTAGAATCAGTGGGTCCAAATTATGTTAATAGGCTACTTTTTATTTTTGGGCATTATGAATAGTAACTACGGTAAATTTTATTTACCGTAGTTAGAGGTAAATCAGGTAATTAAGGGTAAATATAAGATTATAAAATTACTCTAACACCTGAAAAAATTATATTGGATGACTAAAAGTAGACCCATATCACCTAAGGGTCGGATTAGATCCATTTAATGAACTTTTTTCCATGAAAATAATTTAATTATTATTAAAACCAAAGAAAGTGACAACATGTCACTTTCTTAAATCTTATAAGTATAATAATTTTAATTTAGTGATAAACTTAATGAAACTTCAAACATGAATAGTCTCCAGAAATATAATACAATTATCTACATCATATGAATTTATTTATAATTTTTAGGGATTAAATAATTATCATTAATTATGACACAATAGTGATGTTGAAATTATTTTATTAATTAAAATATCAAATAAATGGTTTTAAAAATATTCAAATAAATATTATATAAACTATTTAATGTGCTCCACTAATTTTCTATATACATATGACATTTTATGAATCTATTAAAGCTTTTATTTTGAACATATCTTCTATATATAGTTTATTTAAATTCAAATAAATGAATAAGTGTCAAAATGGACACTATTATTATTTTATAAAAATAACATATTATAAAATTGTTTAAAAATCGCAAAAATATTTAAAATTTAAAAATTAAAATTTATATGGTCTAAAATGTTATAAGGTGTCAAATTATGGAAAATTCACAACACATATGTAATTATTTATAATAATTTAAAATTTAGAATATTATTACCACAAATAAAATTAAATTGATAAATAAGGATAAATCAAGTTGATAATGTTTAAAATAAATTCCTAAAATGTCTAAATTTTATTGGTTGATGATATTACAACACTATCTCATCTAAAATTTAGATATGAGTCATTTTGGAAGTTTTTATGTGGGGTTGGGATTTAATATAAACTAATATTTCTTATATTTCCAAAGGTGCCCCTCTCCTCCCTTATAAAAGGGAACCTCCTCCCTCTACTCCTCACACCAATTTGAGCCTTCAAGCTCGGCCAAACCCTGCCCATTTCACTTCCACACTTCCCTAGAAATATCCTAGAGGTCCTGGTCTTCTTCAAAGACCAATTTTAGTGCCCTAAGAGGAGGTCTCAAAGAGGCGCTTCAAAGAAGAGGTAATGTCTGTTACCGATTCTATCAACTTTATTTATTCTTCTACTTCTTATTCTTTAGTTGTTTCATTATTAAGTAATAACATCAGTATCACTCATATAATGATATGTTATTATAAGTATGAAACAATCCTATTTCACCATCTATCCATCCTACGGAAAACAAAATCACCGCGCGTGCGTACGTACAGAATATCGTCTCCACGCCATGGTGTAATCTATTTTCCACCACCACCTTAATTGTATGGTTATAATGGTGTAAATAATGACTATATATGATTATTTTAAAGTGATATTGATTATGAAATAGTATACATACACTCCAATAAAATTCCACAATCATGGGAACGATATCATCGCTCGTGCCTACGTACGAAATACCGTCTCCACGATGTGATGCGACTCGTTCTACATGATCTTCATTGAATAATGATTATATAAATGAATTTAATGAATAAATATGATATATGTTACACTAATACCATTCTTTAAATGAGGTGTCTATAACCTAAAAAGATGAATAAGAATTTATTCGAGAAAACACACATACGAACAAAAAACAATAAACACCAGAATAACAAGTAGCAATGAAATATTACTAATAAGAAGCTAAGAATATGACCATATATGATATCATAAAAATAATTATGATTCTGTAATAAGTCAATGACATTATTTAAATCATTATACAGGAGGTTCGGACACTTATGAAGCAAATTGGACCTAAGGTAATGGAAAATCTCACAATCTCATTTTTATCTGAGATTAATTATACTTAAGAATTTACTGGAGAATATTTATCATCGACATCCATTTTTCCTCAATATGTAATATTATTTATATCCTCCTACAATTTTTTAAAGCCAATTTTACCCTTTGGTGAGTTTTTAGTAAAATATATGAAAGGAATATTTTGTCATTTTTCGTACGAGGTACTTTTTGACTTTTTCGACCAAAGTATGAGAATAATGTTTTTTTAACTTATACGGCGTGAATGGATTTTTAGAACATTATTTCCAGGAAGCTTACATTACAAGTTTTCAAGTTTATTTTTAATCAACTTCTTTTAGTTTAAAATTTTATGACATGTTAAGAAAGGAAAAATGTTTTTGAAGTAGAAAGGATATTTTCCTCAATAATGGAGTTTAAGTGTTTTATCAAAATTATTTTCCATATAAGATAATATAGGGTTCTGTTTATATACCTAATTTTACATTGATTTTATTATGTTATGATGGAATTATTTTTATGATGTCCTTTTATCTTATATAGATTATGTTATGATGGCATGATGTTTAAGATTCCCATTTTTATTACATGGGTTATGCTATAATGTATGATTTATGATTTTGTGGCACACATAAGAATGGTTTAATTATGAGATGGGTGGGACCTATATCTCCCTCAAATAAATTGGGTAAATATTTATATCTCATGAGATAGACATGGATGGAATGGCAGGTTAAACCGGTTCAGTGAAACAGGACTAAAACGAGGAGTGAACTCGGTTCAGAAAAGGACTTTGTCCGCTAAGATAGTCTTGGAAATGAGTCTTGACTACTAAGAAATGATTTTCTAGGATTATGTGTGTATGACACAAAGCTTCATGTTTTAAGTTATTATTATTATAATTACATTTCACTTCTATGATTTATCCCATGTTATGATCTCTTTTGCAGGATAAGATTTTCAAAATGTTGTGTTCTTATAAATATGATATGTTTGATATTTCTTTTTTTTTACCCTTACTGAGCATTTGAGCTCACCCTTTTGTATGTTTTCTTTTCCCTAGGTCAGGAAGAAGGATATTAAGTAGGATATGCCAAGAAGGGACTCTAGATATGATGAAATAAATGGGAGACAACATAAATGATTTATGAACTAGTTGTTTATGTTTCCCAGTTTCTAAAGACACTATACCTATACGGTCCTTTCATGGTTTTGTTATATGTTGTAATAATTATGCTTAAATTTTGAAGTAATAACCATTTATGTAATGTATGGGTCGTTATACCAACCCCCTGGAGACCCCCCCAACCCCCTTGGAATGCCCCCTAACCCCCTATACATCCCCCCCCCCTCAGAACACCACCCCACCCCCTGGACACCCCCACCCTCCCACCCCCTGTACACCCCCACCCCCACGGACAGCCCCAACCCCCTAGACACCCCTCCCCCCTTAGACACCCCCACCCCCTACAGAGCCCCCCAAGCCCCTTGACACCCCCTTCCACCCCCTGTACACCCTCCCCACCCTGGACACCCCCACCCCCTGGACACCCCCACCCCCTGGACACCCCTTACCCCCTTGGACAACCTCCCAACCCCCTGGACAGCCCCCTCAACCCCCTGGACACCCCTACCCCCTTGGGAACCCCCCCGGACACCCCCCAACCCCCTTGGATAGCCCCACCCCCTAGACACCCCCACCCCCCTAGACACCACCCCACCCCCTGGACCCCCCCACCCCCTAGACACCCCCACCCCCACGGACAGCCCCCACCCCCTGGACAACCCCCACCTCCTTGGACATCCCCACCCCCCTCCCCCCAACCCCCTGGACAACCCCCCCTGGACACCCCCCATCCTGGATAGCCCACACTCCCCTAAACACCCCCACCCCCTGGACACCCCCACCCCTGGACACCCCTACCCCAGGACATCCCCCAACCCCCTGGACACCCCTACCGACTTGAGCAGCCCCCCAACCCCTGTACACCCCAACTAGACAGCCCCCCACCCCTAACAACCCCCCACACTGGACATCCCCCCACCCCCTGGACACCCCTTCCCCCTGGACACCCCCTACCCCCTTGGACAGCTCCCCCTGGACACCACCCCCCACCTGGACACCCCCACCCCTCTGGACAACCCCCACCCCTTGGACATCCCCCAACCCCTGGACACCCTTGTATAGACCCCCCCCCCCCCCAGCCCCCTGGACATCCCCCCTCCCGAACACCACCCCACCCATTGAACACCCCCTACCCCCATGGATAGCCCCCAACCCCTGGACATCCCCTCCCCCTCACCCCCTGGACACCCCCACCCCATGGACAACCCCAACACCCTAGACACCCCCACCCCCTGGACACCCCCACACCCCAGGAGACCCCCTACTCCCATGGATACCCCCCAACTCCCTGGACAGCCTCCACCCTGGACACCACCCCACCCCCTAGACAGCCACCCCCCCCCACCCACCCTGGACACCCCCATCCCCACGGACACCCCCTAGTCCCTATACACCCCCTACCCCCTTGGATAGCCCCCAACCCCCTGGACTCCCCCCACCCGCTGGACACCCCCCACCCCATGGACACCCCCGCCCCTTAGACACCCCCACCCCTAGGGACATCCCCCTAACCCCTTGGACAGTTCCCCCCACCCCCCTTAACACCCCTTATCCCCTTATACATCCCCCAACCCCCTAGACATCCCTCCCACCCCATGGAAACCACCCCACCCCCTAGACACCCCTACCCCCTTAGACAGCCCCCCAACCCTCTGGACACCCCCCACCCACCCCCCTGGACATGACCCCACCACCTCGACACCCCCCCTGGACACCCCCTTCCCCCTTAGATAGCACCCCCAACCCCTTGGACACCCCCCCATCGTTGGAAACCCCCCATCCCCCTGGACACCCCCACACCCATGGACACCCCCCACCCTTGGACACCACCCCACCCCATGGACAGCCCCCACCCCCTGGATAGCCCCACCACCCCACTTACCACCCCCACTGGACACCACTCCACCACCTGAAAACCCCCACCCCCTGGACACCCCCACCCCCATGGACACCCCCACCCCCTAGGCATCCCCCACCCACCAAGACACCCCCACCCCCCTGGACACCCCCACCCCCTGGACACCCCCACCCCCCTGGACACCCCCACTCCCTGGACACCCCCACCCCCTAGAAACCCCTACCCCCTGGACAACCCCCCCCCCCCCCCGACACCACCCCATCCCCCCCCCCAGGACACCCCATCCCCCCAGACACCCCCACCCCTTGGACACCCCCTACCCCTTGGAAAGACTCCCCAAACCCCTAGACACCCCCCCCCCCATATCCCATTACCCATTACTACAGCATGGCATACCACATTATCAAAAAATTCAAATCTCATCTGAATTCATCCATGCCTATGAAAAAAAATGCCATATTCAAAACCTAACACATGAGTTTCTTATATAGGCGTTATTATATTCTGAATTATAAATTCAATTCTGTATGTGTTATAGAGAATTCAATAGTGTATGTATCCAATTCAGAATTTTGTATTTCATAGGGTAATTGCCTTCTAAATTCTGAATTGAATTCTTTATGTATTTAATTAACTTAATAATTATGTGTTAATGTTGTATGGGTATACTTGTTGTATGTGTATACTTGCTGTAATTACCTTATGAATTATGTCTTAATTCTGTATGTTTGTACCGAGTAATTAAATAAAGAATTGGAGGTATTGAGAATTATTTATGAATTATGTGTTGTATGAATTCTGTATGAATTAATACATAATTTTGTATGTATTCTACATTTTTTCAGAATTCTATATGAATTTTGCATACGGGGGAGGCAGGCCTACTGGTGTAAGTGATGTAGGTACACAGGGGAATGCAGGCTTGCTGCTACAGTATAAAGCCTATGCCAACGGTTGTAAACCATTGGCATATGTGTGAAAACAGAACATATACCAATGGTTTATATGAAAACATTGGTAAAAGCATATACCAATGTAAACTATTGGTATAGATCATTTTACTTAACTTTTCCCAACATTTTGTGAGGAATCATTGGTAAAATTCTGTACCAACAGTTTGGAAACCATTGGTATAGATATGATTTTTGATATTTCCAATGGTTTTAAACCGTTGGTAAACATTTATACCAACGGTTACAAGAAGTCGTTGGTATATAATCCATTTTTCATCTATATACTAATGGTTCACATAGAACCGTTGCGAAATGTCTATCCCCATGGATCCACAGCCAACGATTTGGACAACCATTGGTATAGTTTATACCAAAGGTTCTCAAGACTTTACCAACGGTTTGAAACTATTGGTAAAGGAAAAATTTCCAGTAGTGAGTTGTATTTCACAAACTTTAAATAAGTTTCCCTTTCTATGTTGGTCTCTTGTAAAAATATTTATATCTTTCTCACTCTTCACAAAAAATAAAACTTTCCTAAAAGTAACTTTTTTACCTTCATCGCGCAATTGTGAAACACTCATTAGGTTATGTTTCATCCCATCAACATATAAAGCTTTCTTGTATTCCAATCTCTCTTTCCCAATAATAGTTGATCCAACACCTTTGATTCTTAGTGATTTATCATTACTTAATTTCATAGTTCCTTCTTTGAAATATTTCACATTTTTTGACAAATTTATATCTCTTATCATATGTGAAGAATACCCACTATCAAGAATCCAAGGTTATTATCCTTTTATAGCTTTCAAAGCAGTTTCAGCAACAATATCCTTTACTCTTCCTTTTCTTTCTTCACTTTTGGATTTTGAGAATTGTTAAGAAACATTTCTTGTAATGGTTACAAAACAAGACAACCTTTATCAAGATGTATTGTTTTTTCACATATTTCATAAATAGTTTCCAAAGGTTGTAACCTATTTCCAATTCTTACTCTAACCTTCTCGGGTTTCTTTAAAACAACCTTTTCATACTTCTTTCTTTGAGGGTATTGATACCCCCTAAAACATTGACTTTCATAACCTGTGGAATAATAGTAATGTTTTTGGTTTAACCAATAGATATCAACTGTATTTTTGAATCCACCATAATACCATTAGTATCCATAGAAAGAGTATTTTTCTCTGAAACTTATATACTAACCATAATTGTGAATACATTTCTCAGAAACATTCCTATATTTATTTTATAATACACCAACCTTTATATTATAAATTGGAATCTTATTTTTCTTTTCTGGTTTATCATAACTATAAGTATTAGAAATTTTTCTAGATTCAGAATGATTGAAAACATTTTTGGCCACAGGATATTTTGTAACTTTTAAATTATCACTTTTTTATTCTTGTCCACATGCATAAGTTTCCCAAATTTCTTATTTTTAGAAAAAATTCCATCTTTCTTATCAAAATTTGAAGGTAACTTTTTCTAATCCTTCTCGGGTCTATCTTTCTGAGAAATCTCACCAGCTTTAGAGATGGAGTTTTTGAAACTTGTATTTATCTGTTAGTCTTTAGAATTTTTTTTAGAAAAGTTCTAACTCTTCTTCTTTTTCCCTCACCTTCACCTCCAGATGCTCATTATAATTCTTTTTTTATTCAAGATATTTCTTCAAATCATCAATTTCTTTTACCATATTAACCTTCTCATCAAGAGGACATTCTTTATTGTTTTTTGAGAAACACTTATCTTCCAGCTTCTTGTTTTTCTTCTCAAGCTTTATAATCTTTCTTAGACATTCTTTCAATTATTCTTTCAAATGAAATTCCAGTTGACTTTCTTATTCTTCATAACTACTATTTCAGAACTCTTCATAATTCACTATTGAAATAAAAGTATTATTAATACCATATTCAACTGATTTTTCAAATTTAGCGTCACTTCATTCTTCTTATTCATCATTATATAAGAAACTTATTCTTTTAGATTTGAATAATTTTCTATCTTTCCCTATGGAATATGATTTTCCTTTATCTCTATATTTCTTCCAAGATATTCTTGGCCTTCTTTCATCTTCATAATTATCCTCTTATTTCTCTATTTGAGGAAAATTAGCCACAAAATTCCCAACGACACCACATTCAAAACATTTCAAGGGAAGTTTCCCTTTGTATTTATCTGTACCTCTTTTCACATTTTTAGAAAAAAAGGATAATATATCATCAAAATTTTTACATACCTCATTTTCATAATCATATTCACCAACTTCATCTTTGTTAATAATATTCTTTGACTTATCTTACTTAGCATACTTAAAATACATTTCTCTATCAACTTTTCTTTTTCTTTTCATAACTTTCTCACTTCTCATTTCATAAGTAATGAGAGTGTTATGAAAATCATCTAGAGATAGTGTTTCAGGATCTTTATCTTATAGTGAAGAAAATTTTTCATAAAACTTGTCGAGAAGGATTATTAAAATATTTTCAATAACTATGGAATCATCTAACTTTTTAACAAGATATTTGATAGTGCTGACAATGTCATTCACCCTGGTAAATAAGTGCCCAATAGATTCGTATTCACTCATATTCAAATATTCATACTTCAATCTCAATATTTGTAATATTTTTTTCTTCACTTTTTTATTTCCTTTTTATATGTTTCTCAATTTTTTCCATATACCTTTGGCTATAGCAACACCATTCACCCTTAGGAATTCACTTTCAAAAAGTGATGATAATAAAGTATTATTGGACCTTTCATCATTCTCAAGATTCTTCTTAATAACAGATGTAAGAGGAACTTTATAATTAATATAAGGAAACCCGTATGTTGTAGATTCAAGAACATAATATCCAATAGACATGAGATAAGGCAACATTATATCTTTCCAAAAATGAAAATTCTTTCCATTGAAAACTATAATACACTTACTATTCACATAATTCAAATTCTTCATTAGTAAAGAATAATCGAAGGGAACCTACACTGAAATACTAGTTGAAAGTGCCAAGTCAATATAATTGTATCACTTAGAGGGGGAGGGGTGAATCAAGGATACTTTTTTTTGTTTACTTTAAAATGAAAAAACCTTCAACTCATGTTAAATATTTCATTCCCTACTGAAAACAATTCAAATACACATCCATGGGAACACAAGTATTTACAAGGTTCACTATTCAATAAGAACATATACATCCTTAGTATAGTTTGTAAATGATCTAATACTACACAATACATTAGAAAACAACAATTTTATATGGAATAAAATGAGTAGGATATGCCCTCACACTCTTGTAGCACTATGTAAACAATCCAATAGTGTATCTTCACCCTCTAGCACAAATAGGGTAATGTAATGTTTGTGTAGAAAAACATGTAACATATGCTTCTTTTTCAAATTCATGAAATGTATTCTCTGAAGAAAAAAAATCTTCAATTTCATACCCATAATATGGTAAGAACTTTGAGGAATTTGATATAGAATTTGATTACCCAGTTTGATTCTCCCGATATGATTCTACTAGTCCAATACCTCCAATCTGATTGCCCAAAATGACAATATATCTTTGTCAAAATGCGATTGAGTAAATTCATAATTCTTTCTTCCTCAGTCAAAAAATCCCAATATGGAAATATTGATATGATTATCTATCCTAATATTATGACTAACTGAATACAATGACAAGAAAAATATGATAAATAACTAAATATGATAATCCGCTGAGTATAATGATCAAATGAGTACGCTGTGATCTTTTCTCTTTTCCATTCACTTCTCTTCAACAAAACTTCCTCAACACAGTATGATATGGAAATTTCTTCTCTCCATACAAATGTAGAGATTCTATCTCTTCCTCACTGAACATAACTTTAGTAATCAACATCACAAAAGTATGATGTACTTCTCACCTTTTATCGGTGAACTAAGAGTGGTTTTGGAATTAAACTAAAATAGTTTTATGTTCAACCAAATTACCCAAATGTGCATGATTCCTTGAATTTCTGGTGCATTTACAACTTCTTAAATGATTCTCAACTCTTCTTATTTCTTCTCAATTATTCTCAAATATTATAAACACTTCATCTCTTTTCTAACTTCTGATTCCAATTCCCATATTGATTTTCTCACTGAGATTTCTTCGATACAATGCTCTGTACTAATTGAGTCAAAATTTATGAAGAAATAGATAGATTTCATCTTTTTCTCAAACTCCATTCCAATTATTCATTACGATGCTCTGTACCAATTGAAGAATCAAAAAATATTCTTTGAAATTAAAGATACCCCTCGAAAATATATCCAGTTATGTCCTTCAACTCTTCTCTTGATCCACTTAAATGATAAAAAAAGTAATTCAACCCATTTAAAATGATTGACTACATTTTTATCAATATTTTAATTTCTTCTTCATATAGATCAACACATACTCTTCTTTTTCCTTGTATTCATCAATTCCAACCAATTATTTCTCTGATGATTATGATCTCAGAAATATTCTAATGGACTGGTATCAACAAATTCCTTCATTCACAAACTTTTTCATGTATAATGACTTCCTTTGTGACTTTGAATACATTGAAGAGTAGCTTTATCATCGTCTGACTTTCAATGGAAAGTAATGCAACTTCCCAAAACTCCAGCAACCATATTTATTTCTAACTCCACATGAATATGATTGTCCATAATTAAACTACCTTAAATATGATAGACATGATCAACATGATTACAATCGGGATGAATACAATCTCCATCCACCTTTTTCTCTTTCTATTTAGATCCAATCAATATAAATATTATTGATATCATCTCTTTCACTCCCCCTTTCTTTCATCAAGATTGTATCACATGTTTTCCAAGTGACTTATGATTTATGAGAACTCCAAGACCAGAAAAGAAACATCACATTTAAATCATAGTCATGCAGAATCCGATTCTCCACATTACGATTAAACCATTCATATCAGATTCAAAGTAAATCTGATGACCATTTACTTCCATCAAGATTATTCCTCAATATGATTGACCTATGTATTGTGAGTCCAATTTCCCAAATATGATGGTCAGTCTGATTCAAATACAAATTGAGGTTATTTTCCTTTCATCTCAAACTTTCTTATTTCTTAAGCTTTCTTAACAAAAAATACAACATATGAAAACAATCACCTTCATCTTTAGCTTGGTCCTAACACACCATTCCCATTTATGGTCAAACCCAAGGGTAAGTATTGACCATTTTTTATTATAATTTCTTTGTTTCTAGGGAATTTGATTAATTTTTTTTATCTATGTTCATCCTATATTTGAATTTATGAACCATTCACCATTGATTTGTGATAGGTCACCCCATGTATTTTCCATTGAATCTGAAAACGATGAATTTTTTCATGTTTAACTCTAGGTTTTTTATATCAAATAATAATAATAATAAATGTGTCTATTTGTTATTGGAAAGGGAAATCAAGTTTTATGTTATTTTTATTTCAATTACAAGGACTCCTCAACTTTGGAACTTGTTAAAAATATTTTTTAATAAACAATTCACACCATTTGTTTGAGAAATTTCATGAATTATCTTTATAAATAAATTCTAAGATTTTATAAGTTGTTTAGGTAATTAAAGTTAATTCTAAATAGGAATAGTATTTTTACTTTTATTTTCAAGTAATACTTTAAATGCCAAGCATTGATAAAATATTTCAATATTTCTTTAAAATAAAATGTGAGGTTTAACATTTTTTGACCCCATTTGGTTTATTGGATAAGACAATTTAGGTAAAATTTTAATCAATCAATTGATTTTATAAATGTGGACTAATTTATAAATTTATTTTAAGGGGTTTTTAAGTGTAATGAATTAAGAAATGTCTTATAAATGATTTCAAATTATTATATAGAGAATTGAACTCTTTGTGGGTTTCTAAAAGGCCCATTTGGACCTTTTAAGTGTTATTTCAAACATGTGGGTGTGTGAGACCTTATTATTTCCCCTTATGATTGTTTCCCTTTATGAGTGGTGTTTGATGTATGTGGTGATCAGGTGATAGATAGAAGGGGCTATTTATTGTGAGAGCGATAGAGGGGTGAGTGAGTTATTATTTATAGTAAATAATCATTGTTTGGATTATTGATTTTCACTCGCCATTACTATTACTTTGGTCATGGGAACATGATTAACTAAGATAAAAGTATTTATTTATGCTATACTAGATCATTTAATACTTCTAGTTACCCCTAGTTATGTATAGGGCTAGTGGAGAGTTCATTGATTCGAGGATTGGTGCAAGCTAGTCAAGTGACTTGTGATAAGCCTTCAGTTGGTCCCAATTTGATAAATTCAAGGAACATTTCACATTAAATCCAAGGGTAGATCCCATGAAATCATTTCATTGGTTGGTAGTTTGGCATAGGGGGTCTATTAATCTTCTTCAGTTCCCCTAATTGATTAATGTGTGCGGGACCCTTTACATATTTATTTTATTTCTTATTTTTATTTCATTGATGATGTGGTTCCATTCATTTGATCATTTACTTGTGTAGCATGAGTGGGTTTTCTATAGTATTTCTGAAATGGTTTAAAAAGTTTGTTGCATTAAAGACAGGGGTAGATCTCATGAGACTTCTAAGGTACACCAAGATTTTTTTAACCATAAAATCAATATTGATCATTTCATGAATGGACTAAAATCGAATAATTTTATACTTTTATAATTTAATAAATTTTACTTTTATATATTATTATTTTATACATATTTAAATTTTTATAACTATATACTTCTATAAATTATGTATACTTTTATAGAATGTATATACTTTTATATAGTTTTAAAAAATTATATATATTTATAAACTATGTATATTTAATTAAAATATATATTATTTTATAAATTATATATAATTTTATACTTATATATACATATATAATTTTATATAATAATAAAAATATATATAAATTTTTAATTTATACTTTATACCTGTAAACATTTTTCCATTTATCAATAGTTTAATACTTTTATAATTTCATAAATTCAATGTCAGTATTGAAAATATTTTAATAAATATAATAATTTCTTTTTTTATTTTTGAAACCATTATTATATTCAACAGCCATATTTTATATTATTAACAGGGTTTTCAAATAATATAGCTTTTATTCTTTTTATTTTTCCATTATTACATTCAATATCCATATTTCATAGGTTTTTTATAATGTAAATGTGATTTTATAATTTATTTATAATCATAAAAAAGGTTTTTGATCATTAAAAATATGAAGTTAATTTTTTTAAGTGAAATCTACTCAATTATATTTGTATATTTACTTTAATAAGTTTTTGTTTTTTATCATGTGGGATGATAAACCATTTTTCAATCTTTCCATTTTCATTAAAGAAATTAATGAGATCCATCTTTAATTGAACATATTTTTTGTATTTATTTTGTTAAATATTAATATTACCTAATCAAATAGGATGGATATGAATAGAGAATGCATGGATTCCAATCATATAAAAAAATAGTATGAATATGGGGTGAAATAGTTAATCAAGTTTTCAAAAGAGCATGCATATGACCCTTCTCAAATCCTTTTTTTGTGTTTACGTTGTTGTTATTCAAGAATAATTACTCTAGAGGAGTTGCAAGAATACTTTATCTATCATGGAATTGATCAAAGTCATAAATGTTGTAATATAAATGGGGAAAACGAGAATGTGGCTAGATACTGGGATAACACTGCGTTTGATGGATCATCTGATATGATTACAAGTGTGTATAGTGAAGAAGACCATATTGAGGATGTGATTACAAGTGTGAATGATGATGAAGATCATATTGAGGAAATGACAATTATAGTTAAAGATAAACTTCATGATTGTACAAAATTATTTGAGAAGTTAAAGATTTGTGAAAAGACACAATTGTATGCGGGTTTCACTAAATATAGAACATTTCAAACCTTATTAAATGTATATAATTTGAAAGTAGGCAATAGATGGAGTGACTCCATTTTTACTGAACTAATTTCTATCTTGAATGATATGATCCCAGAAGATAATGAGCTCCCTAGAAAAACATATTAAGTTAAATGAATGCTACGTTCGATGGTTATGATCTATGAAATAATAAATTCTAGCCCAAATGACTATATAATGTATTGTAAGAACCAAAAATCCCTTAAATAATTCCCAAAGTGTGGTAGTTTTTTATAAAAGAAAGATGAATTGGTTCCTTAAGAAAATTTTGTGGTACTTTCCAATAATCCCAAGGTTTAGGTGCCTATATGGAAGTGAAAAGTCTATAAGGAAATTGATGTGGCATGAAGATATAAGAAATAAATATGGTAAAATTCATCACCCACCAAAATCTTCTTGGTGGAAGAGAATTGGTCATGAGTATCCAGAATTTGGAAACAATCTGAGAAAACATAGTCTATAATTATCTACAGATGGAGTTAATCCTTTTGGTTTTCAAATAAGAACTCACAGTACATGTCCTATTATGTTGGTAAATTATAACTTACCACCGTGGTTATTCAGGAAACAAAAATACATTATGTTATTTTTACTTATATGAGGACCAAAACAACCAGATAATGATATTGATGTTTATTTGGATCCATTGATCAAAGATTTGAAATTATTGTGAGATTTGGGTATTACATTGTATGATGCTTATAGAAATGAAGATTCCACATTTAGATCTATGTTGTATAGGATGATAAATGACTTTCCTGCTTATGGAAATTTTTTAGGACATATCATTAACGTAACTTAATGGTGTCATGTTTTCAAACTAGGTATATATTCAATTAGTTTGATACATTCATCAAATATTGTTATTCTAGGAAATCATAGATTTCTACCTCGAAGACATAAGTATTGATATTGGATAACATCATTCGATGTAATATCAAAATAATGTACAACATCATCTCCATTAATAGGTGATCAACTACTTGAGAAAGTAAAATATAGGAAAACTGCTTTTGGTAAACCATTTTTAAAAAACCTTATGAAAAATAGTTGAAAAAATAGATCAGTTTTATTGAATTACCATACAGGAATTGTCTATACATCAGACATTTTCTTGATGTTATTAATGTTGAAAAAATATATGGTATAGTGTAATTGGCATGTCACTAAATAAACTTGGAAAAACAAAGGATGAAATTATGGCTAGGTTGGACATGGTTGACAAGGGAATATGTGAATATTTGACACTAGTGAAGGGTGAAAAACAAACTTTTCTTCCTCCATAAGCTTACACTCTTTCTATACATGAGAGATATTAGTTTTTTAACTTCTTGAATGACATAAATGTTCTAAAGGTGTATTTATCAAATATCAAAAATATAATGTTAATAACTAATTTACAATTAAAGGGTTTGGAATCACATGACTGCCATGTTTTGATACAATATCTAATTCATGTAACTTTATGTATAATTTTTTTCAAGAATATCCATTATACATTAACTAAACTATGTTTTTTTTCAAATCAATATGAAACAAATTTATAGACACATCAAAATTACTAACAATGGAATAATAAATTTCCATCATATTATATGAATTGGAAATTTTATTCCCGCCAACATTCATTGATATGATGGTTAACTTGAGGGTTTACTTGGTGAGAGATATTTGACTATGTGGTCCTATACACTATAGATGGATGTGCCACATTGAATGGTATATGAATATTTTTAAAGGGTATGTCAAAAATAAAATTTTTCTAGAGGGTTGCATTATGGAGTGGTATATTATTGATGAAGCCATTGAATTCTATACTAACTACTTTTCTAATGTGGAAAGCATTGTTCTACTAAAATATCATCACACTGGGTGACTTAAGGGTGACGTAATTTCTGGAATAGATGTTGTCACAATCAATATTACAGATTAGGAGTAGGACCACCTTTAAATTTTTTAAAATAGTTTTGACATTTTCCCATATGTTGAAACCCATAAATAAATTCTTAGGTATTTGAATCCATCAAGGGTCGAAAGATTGATATCAAATACACATAATCAATAGTTTAAAGAATGGTTTCAAGACTATATTTTTAAACAGTGAGATGATAATATAGATTCAATTTTAGAATGAATTTAATGCCTAGCTAGTGGACCCAGTTTGTATGTATTATATTACAATGGTTATGTAATTAATTGTTATAAATTCTATAAAAATGAACATGATGAAGTTAGTACCATGAAAAATAGTGGAGTTACACTTGTGGATGAAGCGATTCATGTTTTTTTACTAAGTATCGAAATCTAATTTATGCGAATATGTCATACTCTGGCATCATAAAACAAATATGGGAGTTAGATTATACAATATTTCAAGTGCTGATTTTTTAATAAATGTGGGTTGATAACAAGAGTTTTGTTAAAATAGATGAATTGGTATTCATAAAAGTGGATTTCAATGAGGAAGGGTACAAAGATGAATCTTTTATAATGGAATCATATGCAGTACAAAAATTTTATGTTCCAGATCCCGTAAACCAAAAGTGGTCAATTGTTTTATTATTGACCAAAATAATTGAAGGGTTATATGAAAATTAAAATGAGGATGTCCCTTTTATTAAGACATGAAAATCATTTCATAGAAGTCCCAATATAGATGGGATTTTTTATGTCATAGGATACCACAATTAAGGTATTTAGATACTCGATAGAGAGGTCAAATCCCTTCATTATTTAAAAAAAGAGTTTAATAATCATGTTATATTTCTCTATAATATACATTGTGTTACCTCATGTTATTATCTATTCGCTACTGAATTTATATAATCTAAATTAAATGTTAAACCACTTCTGTAGATAATGACTTTTTCATGTACTGGTGCTCCCAATCATGATGAACAACAGGTCACTCAACCTGCTACTATACCCAATGCAAAGGAACAATGACCTTTTTCATGTGTTGGTGCTCCCAATATAGTGGAACAATAGGTTTATCAACCTGCTACTACTCCCATTTTAGATGTACAATGACCTTATGCACATTTCGATGCTACTGATCTAGAGGAACAACATATTGATGATGTTGAATCTAAGGAAATTATAGGCGAAAAATGATTGATGATTCTGAAACAATAGGAGCATCGTAGTGTGATGTTGTTAGGAAAAATAATTAAGGAAAAAAGAAAACTCATCAAATTTTAGGTCAGATAGAATGAGTGGGGCCATCATGTTAACCTCAATAAGGCCACGTTCAGTAGTAACATTGGGATCATCACTCATAAATGTGTGTCGATTGATATAAATTTGTGGTACCATGTTGTTCCCACACTTAAGAAACTCATTTGGGAAGAGATTATGGTATAAGTGTGATATAATTTCTTTATTTTACTAAAACAAAACAAAGAAACATTGACTTACTCTTCATAAATCCTTATAGAGTTCATTTATAGTAGATGACTCCCATAATAAATATGTATTAATTATTACTAGAAATATTCCTAGAGGCTTTCACATAATTTTAATGAGATTTTTTCTTAAATATATTGAATGGAAAATAAACCCACACCTACTGTTTATGAATGCACACCTGATGAGATAAGAAGTGTGGGATACATTTAAAGATCATTATGCAGAGATGAATTTTTAGGTACAATGTGGCTAGTGATAAATTGTTTCAAAATACATGTATTCATCACTTTGATTGAGAATTTTTTATTTATGAAACAGTAAATAAGTGATTAAAATAAGGAATGGGAAGAAAAACCAATGTAAACCTACCATAAATCAAGGATAGGGTACGTTTCATTTGAAAAAAATTGATACACATTTTAAATCTACTATAATACATTTATGTGACATGAAACAATAATATAGTTGTGTTCCTCTATTTATATGTAGAATAATAAATCCAAATCCAAATCCACTTTTACCCCATGTCATGTACTATAGAAGTAGCCACGTGTAAATAAATATGGGATAATAATAAATAAAAACACATAAAAAGTGTGGGAAACATGTAAAAGTATGACATAAAAAATATTTAAATCGCTATTACATAATAATGATTAATTATTTTCCTTTATTATCTATCTGAAATAGTCATGGTAATTATCAACATATATACCAGATGAACAACTAATATCAGTGGCCTTGAAGAAACTAGAACAGTATGGTCATGTTATAGGTGTGGGTTTTGGGGTGATACACTAAACATATTTTTAGAAGGAAAAAAATAGGAGGATAAATATAAAAAAATGGAATGGATAAAATAAAGATTAGCTACCCTTGAACAAAAATTTAATTATAATACTGAGTTGATAGAAAATTTTATGGGGTAAGTAAAGAGAATAAACAATTTAATAACAACTATTATGTAAAGATCCTTCCCCCACACCCACTAGATTTGAGGTGATCCATTACCCTCAAAGAGATGTCTTATTTGAGGTAATAAATATTCTAATAATCGTTTCTGTGAAATTTGAATCATTCAGACACTGATACCATTTTGTATAGATATTCTAAAGGATTAAAATGACTATGATTTATATCTATCAACACCCACTCATCACCTTGTAGCGATGGTTACGGTGTTCAATAACCAAGATGACCATCTACACAACAGACCACTTCCAATGGGTCATGTGATATTGGTAATTAGAATAGCTCATAAGCCAAGTTCCAAGATAACTATTCCACTTAATGATGAAGATATTCATATGGTCGACCAATCTGTTGGAACATTAATCGCATGGCCGTTAGATTTTGTAAAGGCACATGTCAACAAGGAGGTATTCATTTCCAATTTATTTTTCATGATAAACTCTTAAAACTTAATGAAAAAAAGATCTGAATCCATAAATGTTATAACAAATGGACAAAGGGATAGATGTAAAATGAAAGGTCAACTCAAAACTATCTAAAGTATCAACCAAACGATTGAAATTATCTTTAGAAAAAACCTTTACCCCACCCATTAAATATTCACATTTACTAACATTGAAGTTTCATGCAGATACAAAGTTACAAAATAGTAGTAATCACATAGCTTATTTTGAAGAAAAAATGTATAAAAATGATATTATATACTACATTTCTCTTGAGAATGTAAATTAAATCCACAAATATGAATGTCTATGAGGCTCGGTTGTAAATGTATACATGAGGTATATTTCTATGATATGTTTTTCAAAAAGATGATATACTCTGTTAATTATGACTAAATATATTTCATATTTTTTGCAGGAATATATATATAAATACCAATTTAAGTGATTACCCCATAAATATAAATTTCAACTCATTAGTCCTCAAGTCACTTTTATAGGACAAAAAGAAATTGATTCAATAAATATAAATTAAATAGTGACCAATCTTTCCAAATCATTTGAAAGAAAACTTAAGGATGACAGACTCTTCTTAATACCAATGATGTAGGGGTAAAAATATATAATTTAATCATATAAAATATATTTTAATTTATTTTAATAATTATTCATTTTTATGTTTTTAGGCAACATTTGATTCTCATTACGGTCAATTTGAATACTCAAAAGATTTATTTTCTGAATTCACTTCATGGATACCCAAAAAACTGACCACACCTGATAACATTTGTCAATTCTTAATACACAACATCCAAAGTTTTAGAACTAAACTTCAAGTTATATAATATATATTATTTTTTAATTAGAATTCTATTATGATAGGGTAGTGTATAAATATTGTGAAATTCATGACATGAGGACAGGCATTAAGCATAAGGAACCTGACAAGTTCTAAAACTGGAAAAGTATCAGGGTATATATAAAAGGATTTTTCTATTAAAACACTTATAAAAAAATTTATTGATTTTATCAATGTTTCTATAACTTTTGAAATAAAAAATGGAAAATATTATGGTTATTATGTTTGTAAATTTATAATAGATATCATATTCCATCAACAAAATAGCATCCCCAAAGAGGTATTTTCAAAAATAATTACTATTTAATTTAAAATATTTATTAATCCTTTGTGTATTTATATTTTTACAGAAATATTATGACTCTAGAAAATACTCATATTTAAAAGATGATATATATTTTCTTAGAAATTAATGGGTGGCATACCTGATGGTATAATGCACACAAACAACATGAATATGTGACTTTCATATAAGTAATGAATTGTTTCATATTTATGTTTTATTTATTTATTTGTAGTATTACTCACATAAGATTTTTTTCTTATATAGGTGGATTCCTTTGTTCGATTTGGGGTGGTTTGTTTGAAGCTTCTCATACTCATGATCGATTGGACTTCGAGGTTGCAACAGAGACAATGACAACAAGAAAATGGGTCAATAATGTATACAACAATCATGAAAATTTTTATTCTTACTAATTATTTAATTTATTTTGTCATAATTTTATCTACTATTTGTAAGTTAATTTCTTTATCATTTTTTTCTAATATTAATTTAGTTTTTTTCACAAATATTTTGTAAAGTCATATTTTGATTTGAACTATCTACAACAAGCTACAAAAGAGATAACATGCTCCTTTCTTCCAATGTTACCATGATTCCCATTGATTTTATTTTTGAGCTTCCAACACTGTATATTTAATTGATGTTCTTATCAAAAAAACCTTTCTCATTTTTAAAAACCGGAATATTAGAGGAAGGTTTTTCGGCTAAGAATTTCAACTCAATATGTAGTGTTGGTAGTTAGAAAAATAAGTGAAATGGATGGTGTGGTAACATTGGTAGTTTTTATTGTTTTAATACTTTATTAAATTGATCCATAATTCATTTGGGATGTTTGGGAATCAACAACACCTCAATCCAACACACGGTGTGACCGATATGACTCTAGATGCATATTTTTATTTAAAATTGACATTAATTTTAGTAAAAAAGACAACAGACATAGTCAAAACCAAAAAAACACATTTTCATTACTTTTATACTTTAGTAAAATGATAAATAAGTCATTTAGGATGTGTATGAAAATTTCTTACCTCCATATGATGCACAGTGTGACCGGTATGACTCCACGTGCATCTTTTTATTTAAACTTGACATTAATTTTAGTAAAAAGAAAACCCACATACTCATAATTGATAAAAAAAATTCATATTATTTTGATACATTAAAAAAAATTATCCATATGTCATTTTTGACATGTAGGAATCAACTTCACCTCAATCTGATACATGATGTTTCTGGTACTTCTCAAAGTGTCTGTTACCAGTTTAAAATTGACATTTTTGTTTAAAAAGTGTCACCCACTAAAAACCCATAAAACATGCTAATATTTTCTTAATAATTTATTAAAATGATTCATAAGTAACCTTTTATGTTTAGGAATATGTCTTTCATCAACCCGACACATGATGTTACCGATATGAATCAAAGTGTGTGCTTCCAATTTAAAATGACATTTTAGTAAAAAATACAACTGACATACTTAAAACAGAGAAAAAACATTAGGATTTTTTTTATAATTTAGTAAAATTATCTATAAGTCATTTAATACATGTAGGAATTATCCTAACCTTAATACAACACATGGTATGACTAGTTTGACTCCAAGTGTCTTTTTATTTAAAATTGACAATAATTTTAGTAAAAAGGACAATTAACATTCTCAAACCCAATAAAACACATTCATTTTATTTTGATACTTTAGGAAAACTATCCATAAGTAATTTTTATGTGTATGAATTATAATTACCTCTATCTAATACACTATGTGCCCAGTATGAATAAAATTGCTCGTTATTGGTTTAAAATTGATATTTTAGTTCATGAAGTTTAGTTCACTAAAAATTGATCAAAAGCATTCAGATTGTCTTGATAATTTAGGACAATGATTCATAAGTAATTTTTGACGTTTAGGAATAACTATTGTATCAAAATGACACATTATGTGATCGATATGACTCAAAGTGTGTGTTTATAGTTTTAAATGACATTTAAGTAAAAAAGACAAGTGACGTACTAAAAACTGATCAAACACATTCAGATTATTTTAATAATTTAAAAATATGATCCATAAGTCATTTGAGATTTGTATAAATCAGTAACACCTTAATCCAATGCATGGTGTGACCAGTATGACTATAAGTGTGTCTTTTTATTTAAAATTAACATTAATTTTAGTAAAAAGGACAAGTGACACACAAAACCAAGAAAACACATTCATATGGTTTTGATAATTTAGTAAAATGATCCATAATTCATTTGTAACATATAGGAATTAGCTTCAACTTAATATGATACATGATGTGTCCATTATGACTCAAAGTGCCCGTTATTAGTTTAAAATTGACATTATAGTTCAAAAAGTGTCACTCACTGAATTCTAGGAAAACACATTCGTATTTTTTTATAATTTAAGAAAATTATTTATAATTCATTTTTGATATATAGGAATCAACCTAAATTCAAACATACATATGATGTGAATGGTATGACTCAAAGTATATTTTTTTGGATTAAAATGACATTTTAGTAAAAAAGACAAGTGAGGTACTAAAAATCAATAAAAATCATTCATATTGTTTTGATACTTTATCAAAATGATCCATAAGTCATTTGGGATGTTTAGGAATTAGTCTCACCTCACTATTTTTCACAGTGTGACCGGTATGACTCCATATGTGTCTTTTTATTTAAAATTTACATTAGTTTTAGTAAAAACAACTTAGATAATCAAAACAAATAAAAAAATTTATTATTATTAATGATACTTCAGTAAAATGATCTATAAGTCATTTTTGATGTGTAGGGATTAGCTGAAGCTTAATCTGATACATGATGTGCCCGGTATGACTCAAAGTGTTTGTTATCTATTTAAAATTCACATTTTAGTTCAAAAAGTGACACTCATAGAAAATAAATAAAATGCACTTGGATTTTATAGATAATTTATTATGGTGATTCATAATTCATTTGTAACATGTATAAAGCACTCTCACATCAAACTGACACATGATGTGAACTTTATGACTCAAAGTGTGTTTCTGGTTTCCAATGACATTTTATTAAAAAAACACATGTGACATACTGAAAACCAAGAAACCACATTCATATTGTTTTTATACTTTAGGAAAAGGACCCATAAGTAATTTTTAACATGTACGAATTAATCATATCTCAATTTGACATATAGTGTGACCGGTATAATTCCAAGTGTGTCTATTTATTTAAAATTGACATTAATTTTAGTAAAAAGAACAAGTGACATATTGAAAAGTTAGAAAATGAATTCATATTGTTTTTATAATTTAAGAAAATTATTTATAAGTAATTTATAATGTGTAGGAATCAACCCCACCTTGATCTGACACATGGTGTGACCGTTATAACTCTAAGTGTGTCTTTTTATTTAAAATTGACATTAATTTTAGTAAAAAGAATAAGTGACATAATGAAAACCAAGGAAATGCATTAGAATTGTTTTCATATTTTAGGAAAATTATATATAAGTTATTTATGAAATGTAGGAATAACCCGCACATCAATCTGATGCACGGTGTGACCAATATGACTCCTAGTGTGTTTTTTATTTAAAATTTACATTAATTTTGATAAAAAGAACAAGTGACATAATTAAAACTGAGTAAACACATTTAGATTGTTTGGATACTTTAGGAAAAAGTACAATGAGTCATTTTGTATGTGAACAAATCAACTTCATTGTAATCTGATGCACATTGTGACCATTATGACTCCAAGTGTGTCTTTTTATTTGAAATTGACATTAATTTTAGTAAAAAGAACAAGTGACATAATGAAAATTGAGAAAACACATTCGTATTGTTTTTATACTTTATTAAAACAATCCATGAGTCATTTTTGACATTTAGGAATCAACTGAATCTCAATATAATGTATGGTGTGACCAATATGACTCCAAGTGTGTCTTTTTATTTTAAATTAACATTAATTTTAGAAAAAAGAACAAGTGACAGGTTTAAAATTGAGAAAATTAAATCAGGTTGTTTTTATAATTTTTGAAAATGATCCATGAGTCATTTGTGATGTGTAGGAATGACTCACACCTCAATCTAATGCATAGTGTGACCCGTATGACTCAAAGTGTTTGTCATCGGTTTAAAATTGACATTTTAGTTCAAAACGTGTGTCACACACTTAAAACATAAAAAAATGCTCTCCAATTGTCTTGATAATTTAATAAGTGATTCATAAGTCATTTTTGACATGTAATAAGTAGTCTCATGTCAAATAGACACAAAATGTGACTAGTATGACTCAAATTGTGTGTTTCCAGTTTTAAATGACATTTTAGTAAAAAACACAAGTGACATACTGAAAACCAAGAAAATGCATTCGAATTGTTTTGATACTTTAGGACAATGATCCATAAGTAATTTGTGATGTATAAGAATTTTTCTCACCTCAATCCCATGCATTATGTGATCGATATAACTCAAAGTTTTCCTTTATTTAAAATTGACATTAATTTCATTAAAAAGAACAATTAACATACTCAAAACTGAAAAAAATACATTCAGATTATTTTGATACTTTAGAATAATGATCCATAACTCATTTGTGACATGTTAGAATCAATCTCACCTTAATACAACACATGGTGTGACTGATATAACTTCAAGTGTGTCTTTTTATTTAAAGTTGACATTTTATTAATGTATTCTTTTATATTAATGTTTAATTTATTTCTTTATTATAATTTTATAATTTTTTTAAATATATATATATATATTTATTTATAATTATAACTATAAATAAATTTATTTGTTTATGTAAATAATTATAAATATATATTTATTTATAGTTATAATTATAAATAAATATTTATTTATTTAAATAATTTTAAAATTATAGTAACTATATTAATTATATTTATAATTTTATAAATATTTATAATTAATATATTTATTATATATAATTATAAAATAAAAAAATATAAAAAATATTTTTATTATAATTTTATAAGTATTTAAAAAAATATTTATTTATTTATAATTATAACTATAAATAAATATTTATTTATTTATATTTATAAAATTATATTTATTTATAGTTATAATTATAAATATATATATATTTATTTAAATAATTATAAAATTATAATTAATATATTTATTATATTTATAGTTTTATAAATATATGTAATTAATATATTTATTATAATTTTATAATTATTTCAATATATCTATATTTGTTTATAATTTTCATTATAAATATTTTTATATATTTATAAATATTTTTAAATATTTATAAAATTATTTATATATTTATATATATTTAAAAAATTATAAATATAATAAATATATTTATTATAATTTTATAATTATTTAAATATATATAGATATATAACTATAAGTATAAATAAATATTTTTATATAATTATAAATATATTAATATATATATGTTAATTTATAATGAATGTATTTATTGTAATTTTATAATTATTTATATATATATATAGTTATTATTATATTTAAAAAGTATTTGTATGTAATACAAATTTATAATTATAAATATAATAAATATATTTATTATTTAAATATATTTTTAGTAAATTTATAAGTATTTATGAGAACATAATAAGTTCATAGGTATAAGATGAATGAATCATATACCTTATAATGTATAGATCATTAAAAAATGAGTCATCACATATATGGAAAGCATGAATAGTAATGGTGTTAATGTATAAACAAACATTCATGATGAATACATAACATATGCATGTGTCATCATAATATAGGTAATATTAACATTTAACAACGCACAATCATGTCCATAAATAAACTTATGATCATATCGTGTCAATTATACTCCTGCATCAATAAATGAACATAAATAATGGCAATCATATCCATGAATATGATCATTATCTCATGAGATATATATATATATATATATATATATATATATATATAACAAAGTCATTGGATATATATTTATTGAAATATATATATATTTATTTATATTTATAATTTTAATTATAATTAAATATATTTAAAAAGCATTTATATATAATTATAAATATATAATTATAAATATATAATTATAAATATGTAATTATAAATATATAATTGTAAATATAAAAAATATATTTAGTATTTAAACAAATATTATAATTTATAATTATTTAAATTTATATTTACTTCTTTATAATCTTATAAATAATTTTTTAAAAAATACATATATATATATATATATATTTGAATTATTAAAAAATAGTTATTAATATATCATATTTATATTAATTATAAACACATGTTTTTAATTAATGTATATAAATAAACACTATTTTTTAATATAAATAAAATAATTTTATATATTTTTAAAAAATTATTAAAAAAATTTATCAACGATAAGAATAACACTGATAAATCTATCCTTTATCATCACTTTTTTAGCGCTGATAAACATAAACATTATCTGCACTTTTAGTTAGTGCTGATAAAGGTGGGGCTTTTATTAGCACTTTCTACTTAGTGCTAATAAAGAAAGGTGTATCCCTTGCCCGGATCTATGGTAGTGTATTCTTCTAACATACTCAATTCAAACTTCATTTTCTCAAATTTGATAGAATCTAAATATTTAGTGAATAGTCAGTTGGTTCTTTTTTAGTGGGAAAAAATTCTAAGAAAATATCCCCTTTATTTACATGATCCCTTAGAATATGAAATCTAACATCTATATGTTTTTCCTAGAGTGTTGTATATAATTTTTATAAATTGAAAGTGCACTATAATTTTCATATAAAATAGGAATTCTAACAAAAAACATTAAAATCACATATGGTTTGTTTAATCTAAATACTTTGAGAACAAAAAATAGCATCAACAGTATATTCAGCCTCATCTATAGATAATTCAATAGATAGCTTTTTCTTAGAACTCCATGAAATTAAACTTTTGCCTATAAAATGAAACATAATTGTTGTGCTTTTCTGGTCAATCCTACGACCACCAAATTCCTTTTCATAGTGAAATAGTAAATCAAAATAATTTTGGTTTGAATAAAATAACTCAGTACTTATAGTTCCTCTAATATATCTAATAACTCTCTTAATTGCTTTAAGATGAATTTATTTTGGGTTGGACTAAAATCTAGCACAAAAATAGAAAAAAAACATTATATATGATATATATATAGTTGGATATGGTATGATTCCTATCATGCCTCTATACATTTTAATATCAACACACTTTCCATATTCTTTTAAATCTAATTTGGAATCAGTACTCATTAGTGTTTTCATAGTCATGTATGAGTCAAGTTCATACCTTTTAAAAATTTATTTAGAATGCATAAATTTATTTAAGAAAAATCCATATTTTATTTGATTAGTTTGTAATCTAAGGAAAAATTTTAATTCTCCCATTGAACTCATATCAAACTCACTGTTCATTGGTTTAGAAAAATCATTACATAGTAAATCATTTGTTAAAAAAAATATTATATCATCAACATAGATCTATACAACCAAAATATCATTTGAATAAAAGAACATATAATCAAGGTAGAATCATCCTCGTCTTTAAAAAAATCACTTTAAAATAAAAAATTATTTAGTCTTACATACTAAGCTTGAGGATCTTGTTTAAGAGCATATATTTCTTTGATTAGCTTAAAAACAAGATTTGTATATTTTTTATTTTCAAATATAGGGGATTGTTTAAAAAACTTCTTTATATATTATTCCATTTAAAAGTTTAAATTTTAAATCCATTTAAAATAATTTTACATTTTTAAAAGAAGAAAAAGAACAAAAAATTCTAATAGATTCCATCCTAGAAACAATAGAAAAACAATATTCAAATTCAATTCCCTCTTCCTAAGAGTAACCTTGAGCCACTAGTCTTTATTTATTTTTAACTATATTTTTACCTTTATCTATCTTATTATGAAAAATCCATTTAGTTCCTATAATTTTTATATATTTTGGAAGTTCAACCAAATTCCACACCTTATTTATTTAAAATTGATTTAATTCATCATGTATAGAATTAATCAAGTTTGAATCAATTAAAACATCATCAATGTTAACAGGTACAAAATCATCAACAAATATAGAATTATAAAAGTAATGTAAAATAGATTTTATAAGTTGTATACTAGATTCAACATTTCTAATTACTTATTCAACATGATGGTATTTAAGTTTTTTCCCTTTTTTAGGATCATTTTGAGTAGAGATATTCTCCCCCTCAACTGATTCATTCTCATTATCTTGGTAATTATCTTTACTAAAATTAAATTCTTTAAATTCATCATTATCTTTATTTAAATCAGAATTATGCTTGTTATTATTATTTTTGTTAAACATAACATGCACATATTATTCAACATCTAAATATCTATTATTAAAAACTCTATAATCCTTACTGTTGTTAGAATATCTTTAAAATATTCCATTGTCACTTTTAGAATCAAATTTTTCTAAATTATATTTGTATTTAAGATAAATAATTTGCAACCAAACACCACAAAATATCCAACTTTAGGTTTAAAACCTTTAAATAGATTATAAGGGGTTGTACATAGAAAATTTATAATATATACTCCATTTAAAAAATTACAAGATGTATTTAAAGCTTCTTCCCAAAAATATTTATGCATATTAAATCCCATAAGAATTGATCTAGCCATTTCTTGAATTGACCCATTCATTATTTTAACCAAACCATTTTATTATGGTATCCTATGGGATAAAAATTAATTTTTATATCAATTATCTTCACAATAATCATTAAATTATAAATCAAAAATTTCACCACCTCTCTTTCTTTTGATATAGACAATTGATAGATTTTTGAAATTCTAAATAAGTTTATAGAATGCATGAAATTTAGTTAGAGTTTCACTTTTATGTTATTAGAAATAATTCCAAATACGTATACTATAATCATCTACTATTAAAAATAAAAAATTCATTCCACCAAAAATACTGGGTTTTATATGACCAAATAAGTCTAGATGTAATAGTTTTTGGAAACTATAAGTACTAACATCATTCAAAGATTTTAATATTTGTTTGTATTTCTTACCCTTTAAACAGGAATCACACCTAAAGTACTTAATTTTATGTATCTTTGAAAATTATAGAACCTATTCATGTTTTATCAGTTTCTTTAGTAGTTATAATTTTTTATGTCTAAGGTTCTTATGACACATAATATCATCTACTTATATAGCATTTAAACAGTCAAAAAAATTTGGTTACATCATAAAAATAAATAGTATAAACATTTTATTTTCTATTTACAGAAAATAAAGCTCATTGTCGCCCCACCAGTTGTAGGAAAAGTAAGAGTGTATATATATAATAACCCTTTATTAGATTGAAAATCATATAAAGATGAAGATATTTAACCCATTTTCATCAAGATTAAGCTTCCTTCTTGCATGTGTACCCCTCCAGAAGCAGACATTATAAGAAGAAAAAAGAAAATGTTTATACTATCAAAAATAAAAATTTCATTCCACCAAAACTGGTAAGATGTATAGGACTAAATAATTCTATATATATATTAGTTCTAGGAATCTATAATTACTAACATCATTCAAATATTTAAATATTTATTTTTATTTCTTACCTTTTAAATAGGAATCACACATAAAGTACATACTTGTATGTAACACTGAAAATTATAGAACCTGTTCATGTTTTATCAGTTTCTATAGTAGTCAAAATTTTGTATGGCCAAGGCTCTTATGAAACAGAATATCATCTACTTATATAGCATTTAAACACTTAAACTTTTATTTGGTTACATCAAAAAAATCAATAGTATAAACATTTTCTTTTCTATTTATAGAAAATAAAGTAAGTATATTTTTCAAAACTATACATTTATTATTTTCAAAAATTATATTTAATACATCATCACGTATATGGTATATACTTACTAAATTATGGTTTGAAACATCTAAAAATATTATTTTTGAAATAATAACAGTTTTAGAAAAAATCAACTTCACCAATACCTTTAATATGACCTTTAGAGTTTTCTCCAAATGTGACTAGGCCACCATCACATGAATTATAGGGTAGAAATTTATAAATATCACCTAACATGTTCTTGGAGCATCAATTTTCTAAATACCATGAATCTTTGAGACTTCTAAGGCATATTGACCAAAATTATGTAATAAAGTATAGTGTTTTGGTACCTATACCAACATAGGTCCAACTAAATTAGTTGAAAAAAATATTATAACCAAGATAGATTTAAAACATTTATTAGTGATCTATTTAGAAAATGAATCTCCAGAAATAAATTTCTTTGTATGAAAAAATGATTGTATAAATCTCAAAGAATATCTATTTGGAATAATTCCATTTCATTCTAAACATAAAACATGTAACATTTGAAATAAATTCCTTTTGTTATTTTAACGAATTTAGTCTTAATCATCTGTGGTGATACATTTTTATAACCAAAAAAATTATTATTATAGTTTGGTTTCATCATAGGCATAATTTAATCATATTTTTATTTTCCATGAACAAATTTAGTTAATGTTTCTTTAATATTAAAAAAATCATTTTTCAAATATGAATTTTCCTATTTAATAGTATCTAAATCAATATAAACTTTCACATGAGAACCAGAAGTTTTATCTCTCATTTTCTTATTTTATTGCTTAAGTTTCTTACATCCATTCTCAACATTAGTCAATTTATCTAAGATATAATTAAATATTATTTCATGGTCTTTATTATATACTACTATAAATTATTTAATTATGTTATTTTATTCTTTCAATTTTAACATATTAGAATCACAATTCCTTTTAGATTAATCATTCTGGAAAAAATATATATTCAAATTATCAAATTCCCTTTTCAGTTTCTCATTTTCTTTAACGAAATTCTTTTTTTAAATTTTTATATCAGTATATTTTTCAATTATCCTGAATCCATCATTCCTTAATACCTAATTTTATTTAACCAGTTTTTTGAATTTAGAATTAACAAAATCAGAATTAGAATAGGAATCGGAATCAATTTATTTTTCATATTTAGATATAGTATTATGATCACATTAGAAGAAGTAATTAATTTAGTGAGAAATAAATCAGTTACCTCACATTGTTCACCCATAAGAACAAGGTTCTCTATCTCCTATTCACATCTAGAGTCACTTTTGGAGTCTAAACCATATGAACTTTCCCATCCTCCAAACAGAGTTTTTTTTTAATTTTTCGTTTTGTCTTTGTAATTATTTGAATGCTTTAGTTTATGATATTTAGTCCTAATGTGGCCTTTATTCCTGCACTCATAGTAGGTTTATTTTGAAACATCATTATTATTACTGGGATTACCTTTCTTATTGTCATTTTTGAACTTTATGTTTCATTGTCTCTTTCTACCTTTTTTTTAGAAATTTGAAAAAAATATTGCTAAAATTATACATAACTTTATCACTTTACTATAACTCAGATTCATAAAATTTATAAGATTCATTAATATTAGACTTAAAGTAAAGACTTTTTATCTTTTTATACCACATCATAAATATTTTTCAACTAAATATCATACTGTAGGAAATATCCAATTGGTTCATCTAAAAAATATTCTTTAAAATTCTTACTATCTTTGGTTTATAATTTCTTTTCATGTTATCTTTTTTATAGTGATCTCAATACTATTTTAACTTAATTTTTATTGTACATTACTTCTTCGAGTGAACTCATGACATTTTTAATGCTCTTAAACTGGTGGAACATCTGGTTCACTAATTCTTCTTTACCCATCTTGAAATCCTAGTTTTTTACTCATAGTATTCCTAGTTTGGTCCTTTCAAGATTTCCATTCCCATTTTGAGTGACTTGAATTATTCTCCATATGTTTTAGGTGTGTTTCATACTAAATCATAGATATAGACACTTATACATATAGCATAGTATAGAATATTATTCACTTTATAAATCAAAATAAATTTTACCATGTTGTTACTTACAAGATTTTCTAGATCAACTTTTGGTAGATCATATGATTTTTCCATGATTTTCCAATAATCCACACTCAACCATTTCAGGTAGGCTTTTATTTGGTCTTTCCAGTATCCATAGTCACTTCTATAGAAAAATAAGGGATTTTGAGGAATCCATCTATCATTTTCATTAATGCTTGTCATCTTATAGAACTAGTTTGTATTCCTTATACTTTTAGTTTTAGGATATTTAGGTTATAATTGTAGTTAAAAAAACAAACTCTTATACCAATAGTTTGGTATCGAATTAAAACAAATATTAACGCTAAAAAATCATAGACTAGGCTCTAATACCAATTGTTTGGATTGATATTGATGAAAATATATATTAGAAGTGTGTGAATAGTATTTTAAAAATATTAGAACAAATAATCTATTAGAGTAATAATGTTGAATAAATCAACGGTGAGTGCAGTGTTCATAATATGATGTAGTGAAAATTAAAAAGAATAAAAATAGTATTTTTATTATGGTTTAGATTACCAAGATCCTAGTCCACTCTTCAACATTATCTACTCTATGAGAATATCATTGTGCACCAATTAAGAACTCACTTTTGATGGTTTGATAATCAATTACAGACTATTATTTTTACAATACTCAGATCCTCATCCATGACTTTATTTGGGAGCCACAATCCTTTTTGGACCTGAATTTTCTTTGGGAGTCACAACCCAAAAACTTTCTTTTGGGTGGTTAAATAACTAGTTACTGGCCTATTTTTGATTGGGAAAATCATAAACCGACACTACTATTAAAAATAGATTAAAGAAGATATAACAGAAATAAAAGTTGAAAAAAATTAAAGAACAACAAATATAATAAGATAAATATAATGTCACTCAATGATCTTTAATCGCTTTAGTAGATGGAAGAGTTTAAGTGCTTCGTGATCATGGAAATGGAATTGTAATCATAGAAAAAATCATCGCATATCAACAAAATCATTATTATCATAAGAATTAAAAAATTCATCTATAGTGGAAGCAGAATCCTTTTCACTATATTCCTTGATCTCTTTTTATCAACTAATCACCAATAGCCATCTTTAATCTCTTCATGTTGGAGTTTCCTAAACTTAACATTATCTTGCAATGACTAAAATTATTTAAAATAATGAAACACATCATAACCATTTAATACCTAAAACGTGATCATTAATAATATTAACACACTTTAATTCATGCATTAAACTAATTTAAAAAATACAATATATTCTTTATAATAAATTAGAATATTTAAAGTGATTGAAATAATTAAAATCACTCCTATATAATTTTATTAAATGAATAATTCAAAAATTATAGAAAACAAAGCATAAAATTAATAACATGAAAATTATAAATTTCATAAGAATTTATATGATAATTTTAATTAAAAAAATTATAACAAATTAGTTATAATATTTACTAATTTTAAAAATTAAAAAAAAATAAAAAAAATTAAACGAAGTTTCTGTAAGTCATTTTATAAAAATGACACTAAAATATAGTGTTGTAAAAATATAGTTTTTCAAAAAGAATAAGTGAAGTAGTGTTCTGACTGTGTGAGTCACAAGCCTCACAATTAGTAAACTTATCATGTCATTAAGGTGCATGGTTAGTATACTACCCATGTGTATGAAATTGTCGTGCAGTTGGTATACTGACTGTGTGAATATATATTTTTTGTTCGGTCACTATAAAAATATAACATGAGGCCAGTATAAAAAAATAACATGCAGTCATAAAAAAATATAATTAAACTTTATGGTTGGAATAAAAAATTATAACTCATTTTAGGTAGTTAGGTGATTCAAATTAGGTACTTGGCTTCATTATAGGTTCACTTATTCTTCACGGTAGGTAATATTAAAATGCATGGTAGTTGTAATTTTTTTCCATGGTAACTACCAAAAAAATCATGGTAGGTACACTTCATTCACATTAGGTTTATTTTCATTTTGTGGTAGGTCTTGAATTGGATGCATTGTAATTGGAGTCCCTCTGCTCACCGAACTGATAATGCATGGAGTGACCTTAGCCATTCCTGAAGGATATGAGCACATTGTATGGATATTGTATTTGCATTACATAAATAACATAGAGAAGTTCATGGCACTGTTTTCATATGTTGTGGTTCCATTCATAACAATAATATTCCCTTATAAATACATGGTGTTTTGGGATGTGTACTGCCAGAGTGGTGGTTCAAGATGAACTAAAGAGGAAGAAGAGCTCTCTCAATATGAGAAAAGTGTGATCTGTTGTGGTGTCACATGGAACTGGTTTAGCATTAGATGGTTTTTTTCATGCAAATTACATAGAACTACATAGATAGGAGCTACACTGGTTCACATGGAAGTGAAGAGTCTAACTACAAGGTGCTACCATGTCGATCGGAATGGAGGTGTTATTGGAAATCTACTCGAGATATGCACACTACTCTGTTGAGGAGAATATGAATAGTGCAGCAATATATATATATATATATACACACTATAAATTTAAATAAGTTGATTTATATATATATACACACACACAAACATATATATAAATATATATATATATATAACTCGTTATATATATATATAATTCTCAAATAAAAATTTAAACACTAAAATTAAAAATAACACATGAAATTATATTTTTAAATTATAACATTACAAATTTAATAATAAAAAATACTATCACATGTTTTTATGAAATAAAATAAGACAACTAAAAAATACAACATTAACACATGTAGAATGACTTCTTTTTATAAAAGAATTTGACTTTAATTAAATGTGATGAAATTGTAATTAAAGAAAATATTTATAATAAATCAAAAACATAAAAGTTCAAACACTAACACTTATATCATATAATACAATATATCCATGCATGGATCATATGTGCATGGATTTAAGGAATATCTTCTTCAATCTCCCACTTTTTATAAATCCTAAAATAATTTGTTCCATTTCACTTTATATTATATTATAATGTCCCAACCCTAACCATTATATTGGAAAGATTTTAGGTTCCACTAACCTTAGGTGATGTATCCAAGACACCCAAGGATGAAAATAAATCACAAGGGGTTACTAAAACATTTTAGGATGATTTTACCTTTATAAAAACACAACTTTCCAAGAAAAAATAAAACAACCAACCAAAGCATATGATATATGAAGTGTAATCAACGTAAATTAATGAAATACCAAAAAACTATCAATGAAGCAATATTATTATAACAACAGACACAATATACATAATAATAATACTCAAAAATAAAGCATGACATGAAACCAATTTGGTGCCATTATAGACTCCAAGAACATGACAAACTCTAAATATCTGACTTCATATATCTATATTATGTGGCACCACTGGAGAAATAAAAAACAACCACCTATCTTGTATCATGAAAAAAACATCTGTATATGCACCAAAGTGCATATACCGGTCATGTTTAATCATACACAATATGTAATCCACAACATGCCACTAGTATAATAACATGTTATCTCACAGTTCAAAAATACAATTTTAAAAAAAAGAGTGGAATATCAAAGTAATTTACCAATATAAATAAATTTAAATTGAAAATATAAATAATTTATCAATTCATCATTTAGATCCACCTAGAATACCCAAACCACATATTATTTATCACACACACATTAATTCCAAGTGACAGTTCCATACTCATGATTAGTTACTCATCGATCCATCAAGTCATCACTAGGTGACCAATCTATAGGTTCCTCCAAACTTCCACCTTGTGCCATGTCTATAATGGAAAGGATATGACTAATGAAATAATTAATATTCACCACACATGTATTCCATGTTCTATTTTCAACTAATTTCTTGAAGAAACAATTATTTTATGGCCATTAAATCAAACACATTTCCTATGAAATCTCAAATTCACAATTAAATTCAGGGAACAAAGTAAGTTTTCTAAAAACTATTCAAATCCAGAATTTAAAATTTATCAAGAAAGAGGGTTCCAATAAGAAATCATCACTTTATTCCTTTGAATTCCAAAGTAACTAATTTAAATATCCAATAATTTAATTTCTATAAAAAATAGAGAAGTGTTGTAAGTCACCAACCTCACAAAGGATAACAAAAACTGAAAAAAGGATCAACAAAACCTCTAGACCCAGGCTCAAAAATCCTTTTCTTCAATAGATCCAATAAATTTACCATAGAAAACATCATATGTCATAGATCTGTCCATAATTTATTAGATATAATATTTTATTTGAAGTAAAAAATAGAATATCTAGAAAGAAGAGAGAAATGAGGAGAGAAAAGGGTTATTACCTTGAATCCCCTAGATCTTACACTCTTCAATCCATTAAAATTAAATTTTTTAGGTAGAGGAATCTCCAAAAATGTTTAACATGGGACTAGAGTTAAAGATCCTAAGAAGAGAGATTAAAAATTAAGTTTTAGTGTTTCAAAATTGAGTTAAGATCAAATTTTAGAAGAATTAAATACATGTGCCACAATTGGTCCACGTAGTTTGGGAAACCTTGTGCTAACTATGCACTTGCCACTATCTTCAAAAGCCCTTATCCCATGGTTGGTTCACACAGTTTGACAAACTGTTCACCAGCCATGTTTTTTCCTCTGTTTACATTTATATGACCTCTCTTGGAATCCCATACAATTTGGAAAAACTATTTACTTTCCTAGAAACTCTCACATTACCTTGAACAGCTTCCTAGCGAAGATACATAGTTTTCCCTAAACCGTGTACTCTTAAAAACACTTAAAAACACACCAAAACCATCTTGAAATTCCCAAAACTAAACCCAAACATTAAATAACACAAAAATTCATAATTAAAAGTAAAATTAACTCAAACTAGTGGCATTACATTCTCCCCACAATTAGGTTTTCCATCACTAGAAATTTGTAGGATGCTGATGTTTTGGAAGTGTTATATCCATTGTTTTAGAATATTTTTTTCACATTCACATGTTTCTACTTTAATTTCACCATGTTTCCATAATACTCAAACCAATTGAATATGTTTGCAACATAATAATTTATCTTATATATATAAGATAAAAATTATTTCATGAATAAAAATTATCCCCAGGTTCAAGATCAACATGATCTTATCAAATCACATAGCTAGAATCATGTTGGTACTTCCTCAATGGGGATACATGAAAGACATTATGATCCAAACTGGAACATGGTGGTAAATCCAACTAATATTAAAGATAACCAACTCATTTAAGTATCTCAAAAGGTCTAAGAAACCAAGTAGATAACTTCCCTTTCTTACCCAATTGATGATTTCCTAAACTTAGAGAGACTTTTAAGAACACATGACTTCCCGTGACAAAGGATAAGGGTCATCGATGATTACCCACATGATATTTTTGACATATTTGGGATAAAATAATACTTTTTATGATTATATGGATTTTCTTAATCACCTTATGAACAAGGATAGGTCCTAATAGTAAATCTTCTCTGATATTTTCCTAACAAAGTGGAGAATAAAAATGATGTCAATAAAATGCCTTGAATGGAGACATTTGTATCATGGCCTAATAACTATTTTTATATGAAAATACACTAAGGAAAAATGATCCTCCTATGAGCCACCAAAATCCATAAAACACCCTTAGAGAAAATATTCCAGGGTTTGAATCATTAATCCTAAATATTCATCCATTTAAGGATGATAGGTTGTACTCATGGTCAATTGGGTACCAAATATTCTTGAAGTGATCACCAAATCCAATAGTAAAGGAATTGTCTCATTCAAAGATGATAGAAACTAGTATTCCATGAAATTTTACCACTTTTTTAATGTATATATTTTATAAGTATTCTACCATATTACATTCATGAATCAGAGTGAAGTGGACTGACTTTTCAAGTCATCCCACATTAACCCAAATTGAATAAAGCTTCTGAATAGTTCTTGGTAAATCCACAACAAAGACCATAGATAATTTCCCTCATTTAAATATGGGTATATGTATAGTTTTAGTATTACATCCAGTCATTGATTCTCATCCTTGACCTTAACATAATCAACCACATTTCATTTCATTCATGAACACCAAAAAATGGGTCCTTAAAGCCTTTTACACATTTTGGATACCTAGATGAATCACCCATGTTGAATGATGATAGGTATAATGAACCTATTATTAACATGATTATGGAATGACTATTTGATCATGAAAAATCAAAATTTAATATTCATTTTTATTATATCTACTAATGGTCACCCCGCCATTATGTTTTGATATAATGGTTAGGAAATCAAGATCTGTCATTTGACCATCAATTACTTTCTCAACCAAATTAGGTATAAGTTTCACTAAAAATAAGATTAAAATTTTATTCTGGTTGATGAAATCCAAATGTATATATGTCATCATATTCATCAATTTCCAATTATCATAAGATTAATTTTTGAATTGGTTATATGAACTTCAGCTTAAATAATCAACCATGAAATTTCCTTTTCCATGCGTGTAAACCAAGTCAAAATTGAACATATAAAGATATTTCATCTATCATCTTTTTCTCTTGTTGGAATATCTTTGTGAAAATATGTATTTCAAACATTTATGATCTGTGAACATAATAAATTTTTCATCAAATAGGTAATGACACCATATTTTCAAGGCACGGACTACCACAACCAATTCCAAGTCATGGAACAGATAATTCTTTTTGTGAATTTGTAACTATAATGGTCCTTAAGCTATGACATGATCTACTTTCATAATAAAACATCCAATTTTAGATCTAGATACATCAAAAAATACCACATAACCTTTACCATGTTCTGTAAAGACAATAATTAATGCCAATGTGAGCCTCGCCTTAAGATTTAATAAGGATTGATGATAATCATTACTCTTGTGGAATGGAGATTTCTTTCTCGTGAGTACTTTCATAAGATATTATAGATGTGATAAGTCTAAAATGAGGTGATGATAATAACTTGTTAATCCAAGACAGTTATGTATCTCAAAGATGTTCTTTAATGGTTTCAAAGAGATGAAAACTTAAATATTTTCAGGATATACCAATATAACTTTCTTAGAAATTAAATGGACAAGGAAATGAACGTATTGTATAAAAAATAACATTTTGATACTTTTTCATATAACTGATGTTGTCATAAAATTATCAACACAATCTCTAAATTTTCTTCATGGTCTTTTCGAGTTCGATAATATACCATAATTTCATCAATAAATACCAAAATGAAAGATTCCAGGTACTGCTAAAAGGAACGATTCATCAATTCCATAAAAACCATTGGTTCATTTGTAATACTAAAGGGCATTACTAGATATTCATAATCACCATAATGACTCCTGAAATTTACCTTTGGAATATCGTCTTTTCTAACCTAGATTTTATGGTAACTGGACTTTAGGTCAATTTAGTGAACAATTTGCCTCCTCTAAATTGATCAAAATGATAATCAATTCATGGATGTGGATATCTATTATTTATCATAACCTAATTCAGTATATAATAATCAAAAAATATTCATAACTAACCATATAACTTCTTTACAAACAGAATTGGAGTATCCCATGATGGCGTACGTTTCCTTAGGAAACTTTTACTTTATAATTCCTCCAATTGGACCTTCAATTCTTGTAATTATGTTGGTGTCATTCTATTTTATGGAAGTGAAATAATATTTGTTCCCAAACAAAGATAAATAAAAAATTAAACTTCCCTTTAGGTGGAAAACAAGAAAATATTTTAAGAAACATGTCTAGATACGGATCCATAATGGTAGGAAGATTTCCAGTGTCAATTATTTCATTGGTACCCAATATGGCCACTTTTAATTGATAATAAATAGTTTCAACCATTTGTATTAAAGGTCATATTTTTCAAGAATTCATATCCCAATATCCTTTTAAAAGATCCACCATCCCATTAATAGATATAAACTTTACTCGTCGCATATAACAATCAATATGATCCCTAAAAACAACAAACCAATTCACTCCCAGTATTTAGTCAAAGATATCCAAGTCCAAAATAGAAAACTTCCAAAAACTAGACTCTATTTATTGTAAAAGAAAAAGATTAATATTTAAATCCTTTGAACTCTTGATACCTTAGGGGTTTCTAGATACTCATCATTTGTGGAATCATCTTGATATGAATCCCTATTTGATCAACAACAAAGAAAGAAAAAAAATGTGGGATACACAGTATCAAATAGAAATTGTATAAAATTATAGTTAAAAATAATGGTACCTCATAAAGTTTAAGGACTTAATTGATCCTAAATAATCATCTACTCAAAACCATAAAACTACTTACTTTATCCCCCATGTTCGTTATTTCCCTATTGTGGTTACATCATCATAGGAGTCGAGTTGTTCCCAGAATCACCATGTTTCACTTGGTTCTAAGAAAGAGAACTATTTTAAAATGATCATACCATTAAAGCATAAGATTTCTGAGACACATGAGATTTATTTTATGTAACTATATTTGTGGAATCTGGAAAATAATGTTAAATATTTCCTATTTGATTATAATTGTAACATGCTCTAGGAGGTGTCATAAAATATTTTTTCTTATACTCTAATGAACCACATTGTAAACATATTGGATTGATACAGGGGCATATAGGAGAGTTAACTAATATAGTGGGCTAATTATATGATGCTCTACCACCTTGGAATTAGGTGTCCATATTCTACCTATAAACAACATTAGAGTCCCCTCCTGTACCCATGTAGATAAACATACTCCCTCCAAAATGATTCCAAGTAATATCCCTTTCTTCCATTGTCGCTCTATTAACCATTTTTTTATAATCAGAAAAATAGATAACAACAATCTTAGAATTAATTTATGCACATGGTCCAGTCTAAAATATGTGTGCCTTTAAGGATTCACTAGTAGCTACTTCTGGAGAAAAATGAACTAAGTTCATAAAATTAGCTTAATATTCCATCACTGATAGATTTCCTCTCTTAAGATTAAATAAATATATCATTCTATCTATCTTAAATGTGTAAGGGTGGAATTATTTTTTAATAAATCCTTCAAAATTCTTACCACATAAGAACTTGGTCGAATTTATCTTACACAGATAAATCCCAACCTTGGTGTGTAAGATCCTCCAGTATATAGACTACCAACTTGACCTTTAGATCAGCTGGGATTCCAAGGAAATCAATGATATAATTCATTCTTTTCATCCATGCTTCTTCCATTTTAGGTTCTAGATCCTCCTGAATTCTTAGTGTATTTTGTTTCCAAAATTGAAAAAAAATGATCCATGTATCATGGTTTTTCATGTTGATTTCCTTTATCAAAATCTTGAAGATATTTAACAATGATATGAACAAGTTGTTGGTTCACATGTGGTTCAACCGAAACCACATTCTATGCAGTCACCTATGGAGGGTTTCTATGTCATCTAACTAGTATGATTTCTCAAAAAGTAGAAAAAAACACCACTTACTCATCAAACATTAAGAAACTGAATGCTTATAATTTTTTTTAATTCATCAACAGAAATAATTTTTATAACCAATTTTAAAAAATTATCAAACATGATATGAACAATTCATTATTAGTGGGAAGTGTCATTACTTATGCATGATATGATACATTATTGGGTTAAAACCATGATAATGTGATGACAACACACTTATAGATGTATCAAAAACACCTTTTATACCTAAAACACCTTGGTAACTTGAATTTAAAAATAAAAATGTTAGCCACATCTTTTTATGCTATACATTTCAAGTTTTAACATTTCTAATTTCCTTATTACCATCCCAATATAATGGATCGAACAAAAATGATACCATTTGTAACATATCATCCCTAATAAATTGATTGGAAATATTCGATGTGCTAATAACCTTAGGTTACATACCCAAGACACCAAAGGTTGTAAATAAATTTTAAGGGATTTCAAAAATATTGGGGGATTATTTTCCCTTTAGAGAAACATAACCTGTCAAGAAAAAATAAAACAACCAACCAAAATATATTATTCATGCATTTTAATAAAGGAAACTCAATTAAATACCAAAATCACCAATACAGCAATATCAATGTAATGGTGGATGAAATATATAGAACAATTAGAAACTAATATAAAGGATAACTCAGCACCAAGGTGGAACCACTTCATAATCCAAGGACTTGACCACCTCTAAAGATTCGAATCAATTTTTCAACATAAAGAGGAACCGATAAAGAAATGTAAAACCTTCCTATTTTCAGAATCATGGAAAATAGTTTCTACATATGCAAAAAATTGAATATATAGGGGGATTAATCATAACCAGTAATATATCCAATAAAATATTCCTATAAACACCACCAGGACAAAACCACACTAGCTTAAGGTTTAAATATAAAATTTAAAATAAAAGTGATGATATAAACCAGCTTACCAATATAAAAAAATTTAACTAAAAATATAATTAATTTATCAATTTATCATTTATTTCCACTTAGAATACCGAGACCACATCCTCTTTCTCATACACACATGTATTATAGGTGAAATTTCCAAACACATGAGCGATTACTCGTTGATACACCAATTCTTCACTAGTTGGCCATTCTATAGGTGCCTCGAGTCTGGAACCCCGTGCCAAGTCCATAATGGAAAGGCAGTGTCTAATGTAATAATAAACACACAGCAGCCATGTATGAAAATTTATCTTGTCAATTAATTTCATAAATCAAAAATTATTTTAAAACCATTAAAGAAAACATAATGTTTGTGACATATTAAATTCACAATTGAATTCATGGTACAAAGTAGGTTTTCCAAAAATTACTCAAATACAAGATTTTTAGTTCATTAATAAAGGGGATTCCAATAAGAATTAATCATGAGTTTCCTTTTAAATTGAAAATAATTAATTGAAATATCCAAGCCTCCAAGTTCTAAAAATAAGTGGATAAGTGAGATAGAAGCCACCTACTTCACAATGGGTGACAAAAACCTAAAAAAAACACAATGAAACCTCTAAATATATGATTGAAAATATTTTCATTTAATAGATACAATCAATATATCATCAAAAAAATATCATATAGCATAGATATATCCAAAACATATTAGATCTAATGTTTCATTAGAAGAAAAATTAGTGTATCTAGAAAGAAGAGATAAATGATGAGCAAGAATGTGTTCTTACCTTGAATCCCTTAGATACAACACTCTTCAATCCATTGAAACCGAGTTTTTAAAGAATAAGAATCTCTAAGAATGATTAGTAGAGGAATGGAGTTTGAGATCTTAAGAGGAGATGTGAAAAATGAGGGTTTTAGGGATCAAAATCGAGTTAAGATCTAATTTTTATAGCATTAAATACATGTGGCATAGTTTGGCCATAAATTTTTGGAAACTATGCACCTACCACTATCACCAAACCTCCTTCTCACACAGTTGGTTAACACAATTTGAAAAACTACATTTCAATAATTCTTTTACTACTATTTCTATATACACAGCCTCTCCTCAAACCCAGTATAGTTTAGAAGAACTATGAACCAACCATTTACCTACCCAGAAACTCCTATATGTCCTTACATGATTTCCTACAGATGGTGTATGGTTTCCCCTTAATTGTGTTCAATCATGAACTCCTAAAACATTTCCAAAATACAAAAAACTATCCAGAAACTCCCATAACTCAATAAAAACATTATAAAACACTAAAATACATAATAAAAGGGTGAGGTGCCAAAAATTGAGGATGTTAGAGTATCATATACAATAACTTATAAACTCATATCCAAGACTCCTTTTAGAAATGTTCCAAAATAATTTTGGAAGGATATCATCAAATTCACCTCATATAACATCATATATAATACCTTGTGAATAACCATCCAATATATTTTTAGATAAAACTCTAAAACACTTTTAGAGAAACTCTCTGAGTCAAACTCATTCCTCATTTATTTAACCACAATGTGTGACCCCGTGGGCCTTTGTAACATTAAAAACAAATATCAAATATCAAATTCATAAATATACAGAAAAATGGAATCTAATAAAGAATCAGTGGTACTGAAGATATAAAGTGATCTGACATGATCTCCATCAAACACATATATCTTTACACCTATTTCCACCAACTATATTATATGCAAGCATATATATAAGACCCCAGCCTTAAACATTACATAATCTTGAGTTAAGTTAATAATTCACATTTAGGATCTTTTTAGGTTTATAGTTTTAGATAATTAGGCTATAATTATTACATTACATCTCAAAAATTACAAAGTAGACAATTCTACTCACTATCCATTTTTTTCATAAAACTAAAACTCTTAAAAAAGAAACATGTATAGTTCTATGTTTAAGATACCATGACTTTTCCTTAATCTCATCCTTGACCCTATTCATCTTTAAGTCCTATGAAAAAACATTTCAAAACTTGGGATGAGCATAAAAATCTCAGTAAGGGATACATAAATAAGGAAAACTGTTAGTTTTTTAAAAAAAACATGTAAACCATGAATACTTTATCATAAATTAATAATTTTCACCTTAAATAAGTATTAAAAACACTTCACCGAATATAATCTCATTGCTTACCCTTTTTATAACAAAAAAATACCATGAAATCCATATAAAACAACGTATAGCATATAAAGGTAACTAGGGACATAAACATACTTAAATGGAATAACCATACGATCAACTTCCACACATATCACTAAATATAATAGCCATATGTCTGACTTCCATACCCAATGTATTGGAGGTTATAACGTAACCACCCATCCTTGCTTTATCATGGAACAACCCATCATTTGGTTTATCACGTAACCACCCATCATATGTTCAAGTACCATTATATAATCATAACACATAAAATATTTCAAATATCAACATTTCACTAATAACATTTCATTTCCAATCAAAAGAAATAATTTCAAGATATTTAAATACTCAATCCATTTCAAAATCCATTTTTCAATACCAAAACACCCAAAATGGAATAAGGGGTTTCTTTTCCTTTTAAAAACATTAAGTCTTATAGAGGAATCCAAATAATGAATATGGTGGTAGAGAGGTCATTGTGCTGCATACATTAAAAAAATTCCTTTTGTTTTTTAGTAAAATGCATCGTAGAAAAAATATTCCCTTTGAATGAAAGTAAAATTCAAAGGGTTTTATTATACACCATATAAAATAATGAGGTATATATTATCAAAATATGCCTCAATGAAAGGATATTAAGACGAAGTCCCTTACAAATATTGTTTCATTACATTAAGGATACATCAATGACATAACTATGTGTGACAAACATAAATACACCCAATATAAGTGGATATTAAGTGTAAAAAAATCATAGGTCATTCACACATATTCATATAATGACATAATCAAGTAGTATAAGTTTAACCCAAATAATGTAAATTGGGTTAAGAAGTTCCCTTATGAAAATTCGGCAGCCTAACGGCATCACTTTAAAATTTAGAAAATGATTTGATGAGATAGAAAAGGGTATCTCATCACTTGTACATAAAATTTAAAGAAATAAGTATATATAATAACATATCCCAATATAAGAAAATGTAAATTAAAATACATAACATAAAAGAAGTCATTGACTGAAAGAGGAGGGTGAAAGGTTCCCTTACCTCGTGTCCAACTTGACTCGTTCATTATTTAATTTTCTTAATAATAAAATTAAGTTAATTTATAATTGATTAAGAATAGTTTTAAAGTTTATTATTCCTTTTATATCACTTATTACCTTGCAATAACAATTATTTAATTATTTGAGTTCATATCATACATTTTTTCGATGTTCGGAATTTGCGTAAAAAAATGAACTTGTTAAAATTATAAATTGTCCATGTGGTCAAAATTCCATTATTTCTGAAATTATATTCATGATTTATATATCATATATATCCATTATATATGTATTTATAATAGTCTATACCATTTGGATATAAGAAATTAAATGCATCGTTCATGGAGACGATAAGTTGTACGTACGCCTGAACGCTACTTTCATTTCTTTTTCATATTTAAAGGAATGAAAACTAAATGATACATTGGTATATTATAATTACAGTATAATATAATATATAATTTCATTAATTATGTCCTTTATACATTCCATGAATGGCATTAACGAGTCATATCACTTTGAGGGGGCAGTAGTCTTCACTTCCACTAATGAAATTATCATATTTATACAACATGAAAAGTGTAAAGGTATGTTATAAATGATAATTAAAGAAGCATATAGATAAAATAAATATCATATATATCATATATAACTATTTTTCTATCATAATTTACACTATAAGATGTGGTAGGAGAATATTGAACAATCATCGTTTCATGAGGCAGTAGTTTGCCGTCCACAGAAATAGTATGTTCTATAACCATTAGACGGAGGTAGGTGTAAGTGTAGTTCTAATAATTATCATAAAAACAACATAGTATATTGAGGATACTGTGGTTGTTATTTAAACAAATAATAAGAAGAGAATAGGGATTGGATAAGGAAAAATAATGGAAAGAAACTTGAGAGAATACATTACCTCAAATCGGGTAACTACTTTTGATTGGAGCCAAAGGGATCTCTTGAATTGCCTTATGCCTAGGTGAAAGCTTCAAGGAGGAATATGGGGATTTATAGAGATTCTGGGAGCATATTTTAGATGATCCAAGGGTCTTGAGAGGTGTATGTAATGGGTTGGAGGTGGTGCCCTTTTATAAGAGGGAGGAGGGGCACTTTAGGAAGGTTTGAAAGTAGTATTTTATTATAAAATGATTTTCGGTTTTAAAAGATCCAAAACTCATTAAATTATAAAATAATATAAATATAAGTCTAAATAAAATCATCTAGTAATAATTTTACAGGTTTTGGATATTTTTTAATCATTATCTTTTTTATTTAACCCTTTTTTACTCTTACCGTTTTATCTAGAATTTAACACTTTGAGAATCAAAATAGTTACTAAAACATGAAAAATATCCAATTAAAGAGTAAATAATAAAATTTTAGACTTATGATAACATTTTTATGAATATTATATATTTTTTAAAATTTTATAATATTTAATAAAATATTTTATATTTTAAAATATGAATTATGTCAATTTTGACACTGTTCATATCATGACTTTTTAAAAAATCTGAAACAACTTGATTGATTCAAAAAAAAATCATTAATACAAAGATAACATGTAACTATATTCCATGAAATTTGTTAATGACATAAAAATAACCAAATTAAATTTATTTTAACATTTATAATATCATTTATTTGAATCCTATATTAATGAAGCAATCACTGCATCGTCATTATGTCATAATTAGATTTATTTATTTAATGTCTAAAAGTTATAAATAAAATACCATGATATAGAAAATATTTTTATCTTTCTAATTACTATTTATAGTCGATGATATCACTTATATAACCCCATATAAAAATTGTTTTACTAAAAGATATATTTTTATGTTACATTTTGTTTAACTTTAAATTAATTTTTATAAAATGTCATTTTCACTTAGAAGTTGCTCCATGGAGTCCCAAAATTGACCCAAGAATGACCATGGTCAGAAATTTATCATCAAATAGTGTTAGGAAACATGTTAGTGTAATTTAATATTATTATAATATTATTTTTTTACCCTTATTTACCATATTTACCCTTTAACCATGGTAAATAAAATATTTACTAAAGTTACTATTCATAATGTCTAAAAATAAAAGTTAACTATTTAAAAAATTTGGACCTCTTGATTCCAAATATGGAATCCATTTTTCCAAATTCAAAACACATAAGTTTCATAAATTAATTTAAAATTAATTTCGATTGTCAAAACCAAAAAGTGTGTTTTTAATAAGTAAAAACTACCAAAAGATTGACATGTGTTTATGTCCAATTTCAATGTAAAATTACTTTCAATGACCAAAATTGGATTAAATGATAAAAATATAATCTAATTAAACTTTAAAACAAATTAAAAGGATGGTCTAATCATATAACTAAATTAGATTAAAAGTTAGTTTAGAATTAAAATGCAGTATTTTTCACTTTTCATCAAAAAATGAACTCTATCAGAAAAATACCAAAATTTTACCCAAGGTAAATTTTTATGTCCCAATTATAAATTAAAGTTTATTTTTTCAAATGGAATATATAAAAGTGTCGAAAACTAGATTTAAAAATGATTCCCCATCACAAGGTGGTAAATCGACCTTTTTAAAATATTAGAGTATGTATGCTTAAAATTGGATCCATTCTCATTTTAAGCCTATAAATTTTATTGGATAAATATAAAAACATTTAAAAACATGTTTAATTATAATATGGTTAGTTCTGTTAATTCTTGACAATACAACGGCTAGTCTTTAACTACCATTTAAAAGAATAATATTATTATATTATTTTTCGGTACAACTCAACATTGTGTGCAACATAAGATTTCGGAGAAATCCATTGTTTCATGTTGAGTACACTATTGAAAATAGTATCCCCTTGAAAGTAAAATTAATATTTAATTTAAAAATATTAATAAATATAAATATTTCATATTCCTTATTTATCTGGGATGTTACAATGTATCTACATATAATCCCTTTTTTCAGGACATTGAGTGACCATGGCACACGCAGTATGTCAATCCCATATGGTATCCTTATATGTTCTTAATTATTAGATTATACACTTATCAGGATGATGAATACATCAAATGTAATTCACCTTTATGGATGAGAACATATCATTCCCCTCACACAATAGATACACACATCATATATATTATCTAGTTACAATCATACACTTCCTTAGTCTATCACAATCAATTACATAGATGACATACATTTCATACAAGAAGAAAAATATCATCTTGGTTAATCTATAATTGATGAAATAATCAGAAACATACCCAAACACAACTGATTAGTAAAGCCTCAAATCTTTTATAAGAAAATTATTTATGTATGAAGGTTATCATACTAGGTATCTCACCAACCTCATGTATTGGGGACTCTAAATATAAATCATACATCCATAGTATACCAAATATATAGTACATGAAATTTTATTTAGTATATAATTAATGGGTCATATAACTCAAAAATTCATTTTGTTCCTCATAAACATATTTTTTATCGTAATACAAGAACCATTCTCATGTTAACCTTAACATTTCCTCAAAACCTATAATACTTTATGACGAACATCAGTTAGGGATAAGCATAAAGTCATACTTTGGGAGGTTAATTATCATTTCACTTCATGAAATATATATATATATATCCAAAATTAAAGAATGATAAGGTGGTGATTGTAACACCCAAATATTTTATGGTATCTCTCTTTCTAAATAAATTTTATCCCTTAGATAGATTATGTTGAACGCAACACTAACTTAAACGAACAATGAAATACTATGTGATTTTTATAGCATATATGTTAAATTGGAAAGGATGATAGTACTGAAAAAATTATGAAATGTATAATTTTATAAATCATTTTTTATGTATGATTTACGAATAAATACTTAATTTTTTGTAAAATCATTTTAATCTTCAAATAATTTGTTTTCTTCAACAATGGTTTTCTTATTTTATGATTGAATATTATAATCAATTTATGTAAATTATATAAATTTTATTTTATAAAAATAATATCATTTTTTAAAATTATAATATTAAAATTAACTTATGGTGAATTTTTGGGAATTTTCTAAGAAGGTTGATTTTCCAATGAATAGTGAAAAATATTGATTTTTAAAATATCATTTTTTTATATTAAAATTTTCCTTTATTATTTGGATTTGTTCTAAAATTTATTTAGGTAATATTTATTAAAATATAATCTAATTAATTGAATTTTATTATCATTACACCTTATATTGGTATAAGAACATTTTTGGGCTTAAAAATGCATTTTTCAAGAAAACTGTTTTTCATTGTCTTTTACGGGATTAATTTTAAATTAAATTATGAAAATTATGTGTTTTAAATTTTGGAAAAATGGATTCCATATTTTGATTCAAAAGGTCCAAATTTATTAAATAGTTCAATTTTATTTTTTTCCAATATGAATAGTAAACTTGGTAATTTTTGTTACCACGGTAAAGAGTAAATTGTGTAATTTAGGTTAAAAATAAAATGATGAGAACCATTTAATAAACCAAAGACTTAAATGAATCTTATTTTATGAGTAAATTTCATCCATAATAATTTATTTTTCTAATATATTCTCTTTTTTATCATTTTTAAGTGATTATGGTATTTATAATATTTTATTTAAAGAAAAGTCAAAGATGTCACACTCATATTTTTAATAACTATAACATTTTTAATATGGGGTTATCCAGAGGATATATTGGACTATAAATATTAATTGGAAGTATAAAATATTTATCTTAATCATTGTAATTTATTTTTAATATTTATGAATGAAATAATTATCTTAAAATCTTGCACAATGATGATGCGATAATTATTTAATTAATGGAAAAATAAAATAAATGATATTAAAAATATTAATATAAATATAATTTTAGATAATTAATGTGACAAAATATTTTTATAGATAAACCATTTTAGGGATGTAATAAAATATTTTTCTCAAATTATAATTGTTATCTTGATATTAATAAAGTCAAAGTAATAAATAGTTATAAAAATGGACATTGTGAATATTTTATACTAAATAATATTTTATTAAATGATATAAAATTCATAAAAAATTAAATTTAGACAAATAATTGGGATAATATATAAAATATCTTCCATGATCCATTATTTGGTAGTTTCTTATTTTATAATAACTATCTTAACCCTCAAAGAGTAAAAACTCATGTTGTCATGGTAAGAGGTAAAGAGGTTAAATAATGGTTAAAACAAAAAGTTTAGGGTTGAAATTTTGTAAAAAATTAACTAAATTTTGTTGTATTAGGGTAATTAGACCCATAACCATCTTATATTTGAAATTAATAAGTTTTGAGCCATTTTTAATTGAAAATTAATTTATATTAAATTAATATTTTAATAGATTTCTAAAGTGACCCTCACCTCAATTATAAATGGGCACCCATTCCTTCATTTATTTACACAAATTAAAGACATATAGATCAAAAAACTCTGAATATTTGTATTATTAACATAATTATATATGTTCTAAAGGTTCTGGTACTTCCAAAAGACCAACCCTAAATACATTAAGAAGATATCTAAAGGAAGTTCATCGAAGAAGAGGTAATTGTCATTACTAACTCTTTCAAGTTTATTTCTTCTTTTACTAATATTCATGTGTTGTTTCCATCCAAAAATAATACCTATAGTATAATATATTTAATGATATATTATTATTATTATTATACACAACCATATTCTACTTTTTATCCATCCTATGAAAAAAATAAAGCATTGTGTGTGTGTGCGCGCGAGCACCCGAGCGCATATGGCTTACAGTCTCCACGCAGCGGTGTAATTCTTTTCATCACAATTTTACATGGATGGTTATAATTATGGAATTAATTGATATATATGATAATTATGAAATTATATTGATTCTATAAATTAATATATCATCCATTTTCTTACCCATTCACAATTAAGGGAATGATATTGTCGCTCATGCGTACATACAGTTTACCATTTCCATGATGCGATGTGATTCATTTTCCTTGTCAAACATTAAATAATGGTTATAAAACTACATTTAATTATTAAATATTATATTTGTAACATTTATACCATTTTGGATATTATTTATTTATATCCAATTCAAATGAACTAGAACATACCTGACAAAATACACATAATAAAATGAAGCAGTTAACACTCGAAACAAGGGTAATAACGAAATGTAATTAACAAACAGGTGATAAGATAGTATAAGAAGATAATATATGATATATTAAATATAAATATGGTTATGGTATAAATTAATAACATCCTTTAAACCATTATATATGAGGTTAAATCATGTTCAATTGAAGGAAAGCACGGGGTAAGGGATTTCTTATTTCAATTTTCATTCATTAGGTTTAACTTTTACTTCATTGATTATGTCATGATATGATTATGTGTGAAATAACTTTTGATCATATTATGTTTTAATTCCACTTGTTTTATGTGTATTTATAGTTTATATACATAATCAATTCATTTTATTAATTCTCACTTAAATTATATGATCATTGTAAAGGACTTTGTCTCAATTTTCTTTCATTGAGGAATACTTTAATGTTATACACCTATATTCTTTTATAAGGTGTATATAACTCATATTTGACATTTTATATCATGAATCTATTTATTATCGTGTGATTCAGTGTTTTGTTAAATTTTATTCATTCATGAGGCATACGATTCAACTAATGAAAAAGTGGTAAGGGTTTATTTCACAATCTCATCATTATTCAAGATTGTTTAAGTTTATGTTTCTATTGAGGAATATTTTTTTATATGCCCATGTTTTTTAAAATAATGTTTTCGAAAATGTTTTAAACCATTTATAAATGATTTATCAAAGGAAATTTTACCCATTTAATTTTTTATAAATTTATTTAAAATGAATCTTCCTATTGTTTTCCAAATGAGGTACTTTATGACTTTTTTGACAAAAATACGAAAGGAATTTTTTTTGAACTTATAAAAAATGAACAGAATTTCAGTCCATCATGATGTATAAATGATTTGAATCTTCCTTTAAAAGTTTGAAAGGATCTTTAAAAAAAATATTTCATTATTAAGTTCGCAATTTTCAGATTATAAAAAATTATTTTCGAATTAAAAAAAGGGAATTTTCCTCAATAAATATTATAGTAATATCTTTAAAGTAATTTAATCTATATCAAAATACATTTTTACTATTATTTTGACAATTTAATATAATGATACCACTCGTTATATTTCTTTTGGTGGTTTATTATTTGTTTTAATGGTGAAAGTATTGATAATTTGTATGATTAGTTCTTCCAATATGAAAAATTGTAGATCTTATTAAGGCATGTTACTTGAATTGTACTATTTATCCATATTATGAATTAATTGGACGTAGTAAGGGATTTATAGGGTCTTCTATAGCCCTTCGATGCATCAGTAGATCTCATGAGACAAACTAGTTTTCCTATTAGCTGAGGGCTTACCTGTTTATGTTTGGTGTCTTGGTTGAAGCCTTGACGGTATGTTTATGATGTCTAATATTATTAATTCCCTCATTATGAGATTATTTGTTGATATTCCATGTTATTATTCTATTAGTAGAATATCTATGGTTAATTTTCATTCTCATGTGATTATTTATATGGAATTATTTGATCATATTTTATTCCTGCAATATTATGCTCAATTTATTGTTTAAATGGAATGTGTGTTCAGTTATTTACCTTTCCATGTTGATTTTTATTATTGAATAATGATATAATCCACTATAATTAACCCTTATTGAGCATTTTAGATCACCCATATTTTTTTTCTTTTTCCCAAGAATCCATGAAGTATACTATGATTTGTTATGAAAGGATATGCAATAGGGAATATTGTTATTTTTGGTAAAAAATATATATTGTAATTTTTATTTTCAAATATAATATGGGAATATTGTATTTATCTATTTTATTAATACTACTGAACTATTTGGACCTTTGAGATGTGATTATTTTTATCTTGAACCAATGTAATAAAGAAAACACCAACTTTGGGCTACTGGGGTTTGGGTCTTTACAGTTGGTATCAGATTGAGTTTAGTATAACCTTGGGAACTATATTTAATAAAATATATATTAGATAAAATTAACCTATGAGTGACTTTGAGGATAATTATAAGTATAGGATAACATCCTATAGATTTATTAATGACCATGAATAACCTAGGTTAAACATAAGTAATCATATATTGAGAAGATTTCATGATTTAGACGTAATTTGAATAATATCTCATGAATATTTGATAGCTCAATCTCATTATTATAGTTTTATTATTATACTTTTAGTTATGGTTTTAGTAAATGATGGGAATAAGTAACTGGGTTAACATTTAATGTGATAGAAAATGTGTTAAAAATTTATTTCACCAATGGTATTGTGGTTAAAATAATTATGAAGAGTCTTAGGAGTTTTGTTGATATATTTTAATTAACTTATGATTTATAGATATCATAATGGGTTTATGAGTTTAATGTTCATCATAAGTTTAAATTCTTAAACACCATTTTGAGGTTTAATGTTATGGGATTTAATCAGGATTAAGGATATTTTGGGAGAAATTTGTGGCAATAGAACCCATTAGTTTAGTATATATTTTAGTAATTGAATCAATATGTGAACTACCACACTCACAACTTCCATGGAACCCTAGGAGTAGTGTCGTCTCCCTCGGGCGGTGGCGATGGTCGATCCGCCCAACCCCTCCTTGAAACAACCCTTCTCTCCCTTCATAGACCCTGCCGCCCTCCCTGATTTTCCCCATATCCACCTTTTCCAGAAATTCCCAAATCTCCACCATGGGTCTCCCTCCCTTCTTATTTCCTTACAATAGTTCACAAAGGCATCAGTGCGTCATGGGATATCCCTGGTGGCTCACTTCAATCATCGCAGGCCATCGCTTGATAGGTTCGATAGGTTTGTCAATGACATCTGGCCCCTTCAAGGAAGAATCACAGTCAACCTATTGGATCTGGGTCATTTTCTCCTGCGTTTCTCCTCTGATGTTGATTTTTCCATAGTGTGGTCAAAAGGGAGAAGATCTTGTGATGGTTTCTGCTTCTTTCTACTCAGATGGAGCTATGAGTTTCACTGGAGATGAGATCTACCCCTTGCGGAGATTTGGGTCAGCTTCTTGAGTCTTCCACTTCCATTCCAAAACCTTGTGATTCTACTAATTCTAGGTAATATCATTGGAATATTCCTAGCCTTTGACGAATTTTCGAGATCCTTATGTCATCCCATTGCTCCTTGAATATGTGTGGAGTTGGACATCTCGAACCCTTCGGTAGAAGTTGTCTAGATTGAGGTAATTAATGAATTGTGTTATCTTCAATCCATGGTTTTTGGAAATTGGTTTGATTATTGCCTGCCCTGCTGCTATTTTGGACATCTGAAAAAATATTGTCATGCATCTTGCACCTCAGTTCCAACCGAGAATGGTATTGGAGGTACACTAGTTAAAACAACCAGTGTTGAAACCCCTAGGATGGGGGCTGGGCTACACCGGGATGATGAAGGTGTCCAACGGCTCGAGGATGTCTATACTGCATCTCAAATTCCTTGGGATCAGTCTTTGGTTACTCTAGATAACCCAAGAGTCTCCAACATTTATTAGTGGTTGATATTCAATCTAAGTGTTTCATGCTCTTCAGACACTTCTTCTACAAGGGATGCTTATGAAGAGAGGGAATTCCACCTGGATACATCACTGGGATTGCAAATGGACCCTTCAAACATAACCAATGGAGCTGCGTTGGCTAAGGCTATCTGCGTGGATCAAGACACTGGTGAGGCTTCCCAATTTCTGGCACTAGAGGACAACTCAACATCATTCAAATTCATGGGTTGAGGATTAGAACAGACAGGAGGTTCAAAAAAATCAAAGAAGATCACGCAGGCTAAAATTTTCTATGCGGAGAAGCTTAAATCTGGGGGTTCGACTTTGTCTTCTCAAAACCGGTTTGCATTTTTAGGGGAAGAGGATTTTCATGTTAATGAGGAATTGGTAGGGATTAATAACAGAGGGGATCCCCTTGTGGATGTGGAAGCATCTCAAGAGGAAATGGGTGAGGCCTCAGATTCTGGTGAGTCTAAGGAACGGGTCGTAGAGGAGGACTACATTAGATCCTCCTCGTGGAAGGGAAAGAACAAAATTATGGATTCATACATCTTCATTATGAACCACCGGAGGGAACAACGTAGGAAGGACTACTCCAATATACCTAGTCTTCTAGTTACTAGATCTACATACAAGGGTAAGTTTCCACCGAAGGCTCCTAAAATTGTAGGCATCACCCCCTCAAACAAACACAAAGGTTCTGACAAGCATGAGGTGGGAAACATCTCCACGGACCTGGTGGATACAGGATACAAGGTTGTAGTTCCTATCATTCCCATGAGTGATAAGGGGTTTCTTGATCCTGGGAAGTAGCACAAGGCAGGCTCTAATGAATACCCTTAGCGATAGGTGTCATCGGTGCTGGAACACATGGATCTTCTCATGCATTCAAATGAAATAGTAGAGAACAATATGAATATGAAGGTATTGAATAAAGTGTGGCCACTTTAGGTGACCACTGCCAAAGAGAAAAGCAAGTGGATAGGTAATAAGGTCCATATTTTTCTTAGAGGACTCAACTTGGATAAGATCAATGAGGAAAAATACAGACAATCATGGGATAACTTGGTGCATCTATATGAAGGCAACATAAAGGACTACCCTGACACCCAGGTATATTCTATCCCCTGGATATTTTTTAGGAAAATTTATTCCAACCAACTCAAACTTTTTTTCAACAAATCTATTGTATCATTTGGTGCTGAAACTGGTAAGATGTGAGGGTTCTCACTTCTCCATTAAAAGTGTTTGAAAATAAAAAATTAACATTGGATTGTTAGTATATATTTTAGTAAAAAAATATTTAAGTAATAATGCCTTTACATTTTATGGACATAAGTTTAAATGTAAGGATAACTTTTAGGATTTATATAATCTTTTATTTTTAGGTAATTATGGGTTATTATATTTTTAGGAATTCAAAATTAAATTTATGAGATAACCTTTGATTTTAAAACATTTCTTTAATGTTCAATATATTATGGTTATTTTTGAGAAATTTTTAAGGATTATATTAATATAGTTTTATAAAAATTAAAACCCATAGTCTGGGTGAAAACATGTCATGTCCAATAAGGCAACGAGGCTTGAACCCACTACTGAAGGGTGACAGGAGTGCATCACCTACCACTGGCCTAAGTTATAACCTGATTAGTATTACAAAGTTTTTATTTATTTAAAAATATGATATAGATAACCATGGGATTGGAAATTGATTTGTTGATTTAGTGATTTATGTTATTTTAGAAAACGCTCACTATTTTTGGAACTCTATATGATTATAGTAAATAGAGTATTACGGAATTTTATTTGAGGAATTAATTTTGAATTTTAATTTGTAGGAATATAAGATTTATGGTGATTAAAGTTATTTATCAAAATAGTTATTATATCTTGGAGATTATATGTTTAGGGAATGCATATTTTTTAAGATAAATATTAATTTTATCTTGGAATACTATGTGATCAAATACTTATGATTTTTGGGTGTCAATATTAGGATATAATAATTTTTTGGACTTTTACTGATACGTATTTATTGAATGATCTAAGTTGAATTTTGGGTATTACTGTTAGATTTTGGAAGATTAACTAGTTTTTCTCATATGAAGGTTTATTATTTTTGGGAATTATTTTATCTTGTACTAAAAATATTTATTTAGGTTAATACCTAAAGATAAGTGGAATGTATTTTTATTATTTTATGGATTTTTTTATCCATATAAGTTGATTTTAGTGCATCTCTAATAAAAAAATCATACCCGTCATTTGGATAAAAAGATGAGTTTATATTGGAAATTTATTAAATTATGAAACTATACATATCAAGTAAGTATATTTCCTTATGTTATTAATCTAGGTGGTAAAATAATTTCTCAACTCTTGGAAAAGTATTTTTGAACAAAAAAATTATCCATTTACTTTTCTTAAGAAGAAATCAATGACCTTTTAACTCATCATAGATTTATGGTTTTGTGATGGTCAAATTTCTCATGACCGTGTTCTATATAAATATCCATAATAAATTGATATTTATTTTTCTCTTAAAATTCCATATTTTTTACTTTACACTAATTTTCTCTTAATTGTAATCCTAGTTTTGTGGTGACCCTTTCAATTTCCTTTCTCTCTTTTTAAGTGCAAGTTTTATTGACTCTTTTTATAATGTGGGTTTCCCAAAAAGGAATTTTCAAATATGAACCTTTGATTTTTGAAGTTCTATTTAAAATTACAAGGATGAAATTTATTTAAGGAGGTTATAATTTTATACCCCAATATTTTATGGTATGTCTCTTTTTAAATAAATTTAATCTCTTCTAAATATTATGTTACACACAACACCAGCTTAAATGGATAATAAAATATTATTTAATAATTATAAACCAGACATTAAAATGGTAGGAATTAATAATATTAAAAAATTATGAAATTTATAATTTTAAAAATCATTGTTAATTAATTATTTGTGAATAAATATTTACTTTTTAGTAAAATCATTTTAATCTTCAAAAAATATGTTTTCTTCAAAAATGGTTTTTTTATTTTATGAGTGAATATTATAATAAATTTTTGGAACTTATATAAATTATATTTTATAAAATTAATATCATTTTTAAAATAATCAAATTAAAATTAACGCAAGGGGAATTTTTTGTAATTTTTTTAGAAGATTGATTTTCCAATGAATAGTGAAAAATACCAATTTTTAAAACTATCATTTCTTTACATTAAAAAGTTACCTTAGGATTTTAATTCAATATAAAATCAATTTAGGTCATATTTAGTTAAATATAATCTAATTAATTAAATTTTAATCACCCTTATACCTTATTTTGGTATAAAAACTTTTTTTATCTTAAAAATGTACTTTTTCATGAAAATTGTTTTTCATTATGTTTTGTGGGATTAATTTTAAAATAAATTCTAAAAATTATGTGTTTTGAATTTTTAAAAATGGTTGTAATACTTTTATTCAAAATTTTAAAACAATTAAATAGTTTAATTTTATTTTTGGCCAATATTAATAGTAATATTTGTAATTTTTTTTACCACGATAAAGTGTAAATTGGAAAATTTAGGTTTAAAATAAAATGATGAGAACCATTTAATGACCCAAATACTTAAATAAATATTATTTATTGATTTATTTCCATCCATAATTATTCAATTTTTGAATATATGGCCTTCTTCATTTTTAAATGATTATGACATTTATAATATTTTATTTAAATAAAAGTCAAAGGTGTCACACTAATATTTTTAATAATTATAATATTTTTAATATTGGGTTATCCTTAAGATATATTAGACTATAAATATTAATTGTAAATATAAAATATTTATCTTAATCATGGTAAAAAAATATTTAGTGAATAAATAATTACCTTAAAATCTCTCATAGTGTTGATGTAGTGATTGTTTAATTAATAGAAAAATCAAATAAATGATATTAAAAAAATAAAATAAATATAATTTGAGATAACTAATGTGATAAACTAATTTTATAGATTCCCCCTGACATGTTATTATTGTAATAAAATATTTTTATAAAATTGTAAGTGTTATATTTATATTACTAAAGTCGAAGTAATAAATAATTCTTAAAATTGACATTATGAACATTTTATAATAAATAATATTTTATTATATGATATAAAATTATTAAAAAAATTAAATTTGGCTGAATAATTGGGATAAGATTTAAAATTTAATCCATGATCCATTTATGGGTAGTTTTTTATTTAATAATAACTATATTAACTCTCAAATAGTAAAACTCCATGTTGTCTTGCTAATAGGTAAATAGGTTAAATAAGGGTCAAAACCAAACGAAAAGGGTAGAAATTTTGTCAAAAATTATATAAATTTTATTGGATGAGGTTATTTATGCCCATAATAATCTTATATTATAAATTAATAAGTTTTTATCCACATGGAATTGAAAATTAATTTATATTAAATTAGTATTTTAAGAAATTTCTAAAGTGTCTCTCACCTCAATTATAAAAGGGAACCCCCTTCCTTCACTTGTTTACACCACTTGGAGCCATATATATCGACCAAAATATTACCATTTCTATTCTTATAATCCTTATACATGATATAGAGGTTCTAGTCCTTCAAAAATATCAACCCTAGGTCCCTTAAGAAAATATCTAAAGGAATCCCTCTAAAGAAGAGGTAATCATCTTTACCAACTCTTTAAAGTTTATTTATTCTTCTACTTCCTCTTAATGTGTTTTTTCCTTCCAAAACTAATAAATCTACTATAAAATATGTACTTATATGTTATTATTATCATACATCTATATTATACTTTTTATCTATCCTATGAAAAATGAAATCATTGTGTGTGCGTACATGTGAATTATCATCTCCACAGAGTTGAGTAATTTGTTTTTCATAACCATTTTATATAGATGGTTATGATGATAGAAATAATGGATATATATGATAATTATTTAATTAAATTTATTCTATAAAACTAATATATCATCAATTTCTCTACCAATTTATAATTAATGGAATGATATCATCACTCATGCGTACGTATGACCTACCATCTCCACGACGCGATGCGATTCATTTTCCATATACAACATTCAAGAATGGTTCAAAACTATATTTAATTATTAAATATTATATTTATAAAATTAATACCATTATTTAGATGATGGATATATATCCAATTAAAATGAATTGGAACTTACATGATAAAACATACATAGGAAAATGAAGTAGTTAAAACCCAAAAGATGGATAATAATGAAATGTTATTAACAAATGGGTGATAAGATGATATAAGGGGATCACGTATGATGTCATAAATATGAATATGGTTCTGTTATAAATTAATAAATTTCTTTAAACCATCATAGAGGAGGTTAAAGAGCATTTAATTAAATGGAAGCGCAAGGTAATGGATTTCTTAACTCAATTTCCATTCATTGAGTTAAACTTCTACTTCATTGATTATGTCATGATAATATTATACAAGAAATGTATTTTGATTATATTATAATTTATTGAAACTTGTTTTATATGGATTTATATTTTATATACACAATCGATTCATTTGATTAATTCTCACTTCAATTATATGTTCTTTGTAAGGGACAGTGTCCCAATTTTATTTTATTAAGGCATATTTTGATGTTATACACCTATATTAATTTATGAGGTTTATAGAAATACACTTTGACATTTTATTCATTAATTTATTTATTATAATGATGTTTAATGTTTCACTAAATTTTATTCATTCATGGGGCATACTATTCAACTGATTACAAAATGGTAAGGGTTTATTTCACAATCTCATCATTATTTGAGATTATTTATGTTTAAGTTTCTACTGAGGAATATTTCTTTTCCAAGCCCTTGTTTTATAACATAATTATTCCAAAAAAAATTAATCCTTATTAAAATTATTTATCAAATGAAATATTATGCATTTTACTTTTTAAAAAATGTTTTAAAATGAATTTTCTTATTTTTTTTCCAAATGTGGTATTTTATGAATTTTCTGAAGAAAAAAATACGGAGGAAGTGTTTTTTTAACTTATATGACATGAAAGTAATTTCCCACCATCATGAATCTTTAATGATTTAAATATTACTTTACAAGTTTAAAAGTTTATTTTCAAATAAAATTATTTCTTTATTATGTTCATAGTTTTTAGATTTAAAAAAATCAATGTAAAAAGGTGATTTTCTTCAAGAAATATTCCAGTAATCTCTTTGAAGTAGTTTAATATATGTCAAAAAACTGTGTTAAATATAAATATGATAATTTATTTTAATTATACCATTTATTATATTTATTTTAATGGTTTATGATCTATTTGACTAGGAAAATTGTTGATATTATATATGATTAGTTCTTCCAATACGAATAGTTTCTGATTTTGTTAAGTCGTGTTAATTAAGTTGTATTATTTATCCATGTGAGGAATTCATTGGACTTATTAAGTGATTTTTGGGGCCCTATATATCCCTTATATGTATTGTTAGGTCTCATGAGACAAACTAGTTTGGGTATTGGCTGAGAAATTATTTGTTTATGTATGGTGTCTTGGTCGAAGCCTTCAAGGTATGTTTATGATGTATCAAAATATGAATTACCTCATTATAAGATTATTTATTGATATTTCATGTGATTATTCTATTATTAGAATATATGTGGATAAGTTTCATTCTCATGTGATTATTTATATAAAATTATTTGATCATTTGTTATTCCTGCCATATTATGCTCAAGTTATTGTTTAAATAGAATTGGTGTTTAGTTATTTACATTTCCATGTTGATTATTCTTATTGATTCATAATAACTTTTGTTTTACTTAACCCTTAATGATCATTTTATATCACCCTTATTTTTTTATTTTCCCCAGGAATCTATGAAGTATACAATGATTTTTTATTCAAGGTTATAATAGAGGGAATAATGTTATTCTCAAAAAAAATATGTGGTAAAATTTCTTTTAAAATGTAATATGGGAATATTTTATGTATCTAGTTTACCAAGACTATTAAACTATTCAGTACTTTGGAATGAGATTCCTTATATATTATGTTAATGTAATAAATCAAAACCTATCTATGGGCTACTGGGTTCGGAATCTTTATAGTGATTTCCTTTTGTATATCAGGATACATTTATATTCTTAAACTACATTAAGAATTTTAACAAAATCATAAATAAGTTATTGTCTAACATGCCATATATAATATAATTCTATATTATCCTTATGTTTTATACACTTCTAGGTTTTTTGTTAAACTCATTACATCTCTATATAATTCCTTCCCCATCTATATGTGATTGTATAATAAAAATATTCCACTAAAATATTTAATGAGTAACATTAAAGAAGAAATTTATTTTGAATAATGGTACGACTTAGAAATCACATTATTAATATTCAACTCTTTGAACATAGTATTCAAACTCCTTAACATCTCAACATGAAATTTTATAATGTTAATAACTTATGTTATCTACCTATAACTCTTTTGAAGTTCAGCATCAACATCATTCTTGGAACCTTTCCATCAATTTTTTCCCTTGATATCATTTTAGTAACTAATGTAACTCCTTAAATTTTTTCTTTACCAAAACATCTTAAGATATTTTTGGATTTAAAGTGACATTCACTTCATTATAATAATTAATTATAACTCTTTACATTTATCTTTATCGATATACCCTAAAAGATTTAAGATATTAAGTTAAATTCAATTTTAATTTTAACTGGTATAATCATTTATTTGTTAACTTTGAACTTCTCTAAGTCTAAGCATACTCCCACTAACCACTAAGACCATATATTATTTTTTGAATATCATAAAAATACTCAAAAACTCCTTTATGTTTGTAAATAAAATTTATATCCTTTAGTGGGAATATTTAATAGATAAACAATTATATTCATATCATAAAAGTAATTCTATGTGTTTATAGAACTTTCTGAAAATAACATTTTATTATTTGAAATATGCCACTGATGATAATGTGTTGACCTCTCTTATATTTTAGAAGATGAATCAGATAAAATCCCTTATATTGGATAAAACGTTTTAATACTTATCTTTTTATCAATTATGTTATAGAATTTTATGAATCATAAAATATTTGTAACATACAATAAAAACTCTTAGTTAACAAACAATTTCCCTCATCATATAAGAGAAATAAGATGAATACACACATTCATTACTAATATCCCTCTAATATTGATATATTCCTTTTCATTAGATTATATAATTTAGAAACCATTTAATTTAACATTTAAATAAAAACTAAATGTTTTATTAATTATTACCATTATTTTGAACTCTTGTATATTTACAAATTTTGTAAATTATACACTTGGAATTATATACCCTTTAAAAGATATGAATTGATTTCTATAACATCAGTACTTGGAATGTACATTCCTTGTATTTTCTAAACACATTAAGGTGTTCCAAAAAATACCATAATATGAAGAAAAAAATCCTTTCAAATAAATCTATGTTTCAATGAAGTTGGTTGGATACTCAAATAAAAATTATTAGACTCTATAACTAACTTTTATTTTTCCAGTTTGAAAATTTACCCACTTAAACTATCAATATAGTTCCAAAACATGGACATCAAATTCCCTAGATCATATATTCTCAACACTTTTATAAAAATAGGTAAAAATTTATTGAATTTATTCAAAAAATTTTGAACATTTAATATAATGATAATAGAATAATTCCTATAGTCAAAATGATACTTAGGGAAACCTCCAGTCTCTCCAAGTCATTAACATATCCAATTAGATTGACTATATGATAGGATACTAAAATCCCTTTGATTATTTTTTATCCAAAGTTTTAAAACTTCATGTGAATCATTCTATTCTTCTCATAATAATCTAGATTAAAATTTTTAATAGCTTCAATAGATCCTTTATTTAAAAGGTTTTACTCTGACACATAAAATTTTCATACTCAATAACTTTTCTTAAGTTACCAACCTTAGTAATTTTCTTACATTAATTTTATCCTTTCAAATACTAGTCTCAATGATTAGTTGGGTGATTATGATATCATTTGTCTACAAAAAATATCATTTATCAAATTATTTTCATGTCTTACTTTCATTTAATAATTAATTTTATTAAATGTTCTCTCACTAAGATGGTGGAGCATTTTTAGACTTATCATATATATTAATGGGACAAGATACATATTTCACTAAGATTTGGGTCCTTCTGGTGTTTCTCTAGTCACTAAGTTATTTTGGTATGGCATATCCCAATGATATAATATATGAATATTGGATAGTTTAGTGGATAAACTATTATCCAATCTATCATATGGTTAAACTCAACTTTATTTCTCTAATAACCTAATCCTATTATGGTTTACTGGATTAGTGTAACTCATATCAAACATCAAGAATAGGCACATAATCCTATTATGGTCACCCATTACATGATTTTCTTGCACAAGATAATTTAGGGGAACCTATATTTGACATGACTGACATGTATGGATGATCAAGGTCTTGACAAGTGTTTATTTTAGAAGAAATATAACACTTGGAATTTTTAAGGGGATTTAATCTCACAATATTATCTCATGTTATTCTCGGTTCATGTATTCATGATTCTGGTTGTTTATTTTGGAATACTATTTATTCCACTAAATCAATATGTCCAATCCATATTGGTGAGTATCTCTTTACACAACTCATAGACAAGCTAGAGTTAAGGTAGAAGAAAACCAAATCCATTAGCATAGCTTTCATGTTACTTATTATATGCATGTATGATAATTTATAGAATCCATTTAAAAATTTTAAAAAAAGAATACACACTTATTAAAAAGATAAAATATATATATATATATATATATAATAAGTGAATAAATTAAATAAATGAATAATTCATGTATTTAAACATTAGATAAAAAATTTATGAACAATTCAAAAATAAATCCAATTATAACCACTTCACAGTTTATGCAATGCATTATAGACATTACATAAATAAGTAAATACAAATACTTTATACTCACTTATAATATGAACTCCTTCATATCTTTCATTATATGGAAATTATTTTAAATATATGATATTAGATGAACTAAAAATAGTTTTTATTTAAAATTATATTTTGTAAACAATTTACATGGCCTATATTTAATATTATTTAAACTTTATCATGTCAATTATCAAAATTCATTTTGATATGGTTTAAATAAATTATAAAATAATGCCTTTAATTTGAAAATTTTGTAATTTTAAATATAAATACTTTTATAATTATGCCTTATTTAATTTATTAATATTTTATAAATTACACTTATAAATTGGATATAATCATTTTATATCTAAACTATAAGTCATGTCCTATAATTTGAAAAATATATTTTAATATTATGGAATAATTATTTGATAAATGTTTCATAAACATTTAATTAATTAATTAATTATAAACAATTTAAAATAAATTAGTTTTTAACAACCTTACAAATTATAAATATATCAAAAAAATCCATTTTTTATGATTTATAAACATTTTATAGACCATAAAAATTAGTTCAAAGTTTAAATATAGAAAAAAATAATTATTTTATGATATCTTATGTTATGATATTCACAAACCATAACTTATGATTTTGAATGTCATTGTGTGAGAAACTCCCCAGCACTATCAATAATCTTTTACAATAGATAATAGGGATACGTAAGATAAAATAGGCATTGTGAGTCTGGTAAAACATTAATATAGTGCATCAAGGTCTGTGTAGGATTAATATAGTGTGATTTAGCTATTGCATCATGTGATAAATTGATGCATGAGATTAAAATCAGTACAGAACATCTCATTTAGGATTAATTCTATGCTTTGTAACCTAAGTTGAAATAACACACACAATTCGGTATCTATGTAGGATTAATCTAAACTGGACCATGTCATATTAAAATTACACTATAATATCTTATATAACATGTGTCTAGATATCGCAACATACAATAGTTTATTTAATAGATGTTTAGTTCCTGGTAATCATATTTAACAATTAGCATCGATATCACATTAAGTGATATGATGCTCTACTTTGTAAAATTTCTTTGATGTTATCATATGATATGATTATTTTATATCATACAATATGATTGTAACAACCCTGACTCTAGTAACCCAGAACAATTGGTCTACTTTATTACATTGAAATAGATACAAGGGTTCAAATACCAAAGGAATTGTTAGTTTAGTAGTTTTGGAGAACCATATATATACATGTTATTCATTTTACATTGGGAATATAATAAAAAACATAGTAATGGAAATCATTCAACATCCTTAAAATCATTCAAATAATTCTTCTTCGTATCATGGGGAAAGAAAACATAATATATGTGATCTAAAATTCTTGTTAAGATTTAAGTACAGTGGAAGATATCATGAATCAATAAGGCATAATTAATATGGAAAGGTACATAACTGAATACACATGCAATTTAATTAATAACTTGAGAAAAAATAAATCCATAGATAATATTAATGAATTAATCTATTGGATAATAATAACTAGATTCTCAGTGAAGTAAATGATTACTATTAAATTTCATGATCTTAGACATCATGATATCTATATAGTTAAGACCTTGCACTAAGAGATTTTAAAACTATGGGTAAAACCCATTTAATTTAGCCAATTGATTTGTCACATGAGACCTACCATTGCATCGATGGTCTATATAATTGTGGTCTCCTCTATCACTGCATGTCCAAATCATTCCTCATATGTCAAATAATAGATTTAATTTACCAATCAATATAAATTATCAACAAATATCTGTATTGATTAAAGGATGCATATTTATCAACATTTCCCAAGTTAATCAAATAAATTTCAAAGTAAACATTATATGTAAAAATGGTATACAGTTTATAAAATAATCATATATATGATACAAATAATATAGATATTTAATATAAATGTAATTTCTAATTAAAAACGATAACAAGAAAGTTATTGTCTCAATATAAAGTTAAAAATAACAAAATTAATCAAGAGAATAGAGGTGACCATAGGTTCATCGAGAATATAGGTTTTTACAATAAAATCAAGTCCTTTTGGAATAATAAATTAAATAGAAGTGAAAAATTAGGATAATATTTTATAAAATAGTTTTCTATGAAAAAATATAGTTGAATCTAAATTTTTTAAAACGGTTACAGCAACAGGGAAGTCTTTTATCGTCGTATATGTTAAATAACATTCATTTTAACATTTTTTTGAAAATTAACCTTTCAAAAAATATTATACAGATTTCTTTTAAAAACCTTTTTTAAAATTCAAGGATAACTTAAAATATCCATAATAATCTTTTGAGTAAATAAATGGACTTCTTTAAAACAATTTTGAAAAACATGGACATGGAAAAAAATATCCAATTAAAATGGAAATAAAATTAACTTTTATTTTAAACATTAATTTTATTGATTAAAGTACCAACGAGAGGAAAATTTGGAAGAATGTATGAAAACACATAAAATAACTAGTGGATAAGAAAATTATTTTAGGTTATGAAGGATAAATGATAAGGATCCTTAAACAAGAGTAAAAGAAATTCCAAAAAATTATATTGTAAAAAATACTATTACCACTTTTGTAACTTTCAAATTGTAAACCATTGAAATAATAAACTTAAATTGAAACTGTTAAGAATCGACTTGGTTACCCTGGTACCTAGATAACGGATCTAGTACTATCTTGGCCCAAAGGGAATTCCCAATCATCATGGGTTGGCGACAAGCACCTGTCATCATACAAGACAAAGGTGGGAATGGTTTTTTCATATAAATAGTTGAAGTAATAGTTACAAGTTATTATGATAAAAAGAAAACTATATAGTGAGAATAGTAACAAAAGTAAAATAGGTAATTAAACCCAAATTAAAACCAAAAAATACCATAAATAGAATTATAAACAACCTAAGTCCCAATGTACACAGCTCTCCAAGTCCCAAGGATCCACAGAAAGAACCACCTATAAGTGGTTCTTTCCCCTTGGATGAATGTGGAATAAGATAGTCTACAAAAGTCAAAGGCATAGGTAGGGTTTGGGATAAATGAACAGTAGGGTCTCACCTAGGATTACATAATAAGATTCCATATTTATTAACCAAATAAATTTTTCAATTTTAAATAAAAAATCATGGTAGTACAAAATCATATTTAAAAAAATCATTATTTATATTTCAATTGATGGAAATATTCCAAAAAAATGACTTAATAATAATTTTTATATAAAACAGTTGATATAAATTCACAAGGCATGTATAAAATAGTTTATAAATAATGGAATATATCAAAATAATTATAAATGAGCAATATGGTCATATGCCAAGTGGTATGATAGTTCCAGATTATGGGACCCTCACAAACATGAATAGTTGATCATGGAAATATGTTTACACACGTCCCTTAGACATTGGTCAAATAGGACTCATCATCATCCTATTGGGGATGTGATCTATTGCACTATGTTTTGTTATATTTGTAAAGTGTCAATAGAGTGTTATCCCAAATAACTCAATAACTACATGGGCTTTCAGGTTTGTAATCAAAAATCAATAACTCTCAATTTATCTTAAAACTATTCAAAATAAAATTAACCCATTTTCCATTTAAATATACCAATTACCATTTAAATACCAATTTTTTTAATCAATTTAGGCCTTTTCTATGATAAAACCAACCATGGTTTTTATCAAAACAATTTAATCCATTTTTCTCAAATACAAATTTTAAATCAATTTCCCAAATCAAATTCACAATTTAATTTCACAATTTCCATCAAATTCCACAGTCACACCCAAATTCATTGGAATTGGGGGTTTTCCCCAAATCTCATGCCAAAGAAAATTCAAATACCAATTCTATGTGAATTGGGTTTTTAATAATCTAATTGAATGAAAAATAATTTAAATGAAGGGATTTAGGGTTAAATCAGTTGTCCAATCTCAAATGAAACCACCTATCGAAATAAAGAGATCAAGCCTTACAACGCTTACAACTGAAAACTCCAACAAAGAATGTCAGCAATGAAAATACTAGAATCAAAACTATATTCAAGATCTAAAAAACAAAGATTAGATCCTACAATAACATATAGATCTATCAAACCCTAAGTCAGGGGGAGGAATAGAGCAGGCGATAAAGAATGGGAGAAGAACTTTTATTGAGGAGAGATCAAACGATGATCACCTATCTTTGATCTGCCTTAGAGAGGGTTTGGAGGAGCCAAAATGGGTCCTTAAGAGCTCCAAATACCTAGGAGGATGTCCAATACCGAATTAGGGTTTAGTGGGGGTGATATAGGGTTTAGAAAATTTTAAAATAATTTTTGGAATAAAATAATTCCACAAGCATGGTTAGCTGGGTAGGGCCGCATGGTTGTCCAAACCATGCGCCCCTCTAAAGGGGTGCACGATTTATTTCAGGTGGCTAAACGATTTGTCAAAATATATTCCAAACATGAAAACCCTCACTTCCTGAGTTTTCATGGTTTTCACTAGTAGGGAACATATTTTGGGAAAATTTTGTTCCAACCATGCACATCCCAAGATCTTTCCAAAATTTCAAAAAAATCCTAAAGCACCCCTAAATGATCTCCAACCAAAGAGTGATAAAAAAAGAGGTTGAGGAGTGCCTAAAATTAGTAGCAAGATGTTACAGAAACATTAAAAATAATTAATAAATAGATATTCATGTTAAATACATTAAGGTGTTTGTATATACACCACATAAAATTGAATAGGCGCATATTAAGAAATATGTCTCAAAGGAGTGGAATTTGAGATGAAATCCATTACCTCAAACTTCCCATTAATTGAAAATGATTTAATATCATTTATAATGGTTTTAAACATCTTATTAATTTATAATAGAACCATATTCAAATCTATAATATTATATATTATCCTATTATAGTATGTTACCACCCATTCGTTAACAATCTTTTATTATTGCTATTGTTTCTGTTGTTAATTGAATTGTTTTCTCATGCATGTTTTGTCTTTAAAGTTTTAGTTTTTTTGCATAAGATATAGGTATATCATCTCTATAATGATATTAATTTTGTAAATATAATATTTTTTTCATTATATACCTTTTTAGGACCATTATTTAATGTTGGACATTGAAAAATGATTCACATCACTTTGTGGAGATAGTAGGTTTTACGTATGCATGAGCGATGATATCATTCCTATTGGATTAGATTATACTAAATATACACAAGAGGGGAGTGAATTGTGTATTTTTAGAATTCTTCATGAGATCATGTTTTTTCCTTTAACTTTAATCAGATGAATTAATGCAGTGGAAATTTAAATAGCAGAGACATAAGATATATAGTGGTTCAGGGAACAGAAGGCCCCCAGTCCACTCCACCAACGCTCTACTCCATGATCTTGGTGATTTTCACTATCTGGTCCTTGTTTCCACAGACCGTTTCATAAGTCAGTATATGAATTTGACACCTTTACAATCTATGGAAAAACAAATCCTTCTAGTTCACTCACAAAACCTACACAGCTTAGTACGAGAAGCCGGTCACTTGAGAATAGAAAATAAAGGTATCTGTATTTTTGAAAATACTTTCCAGATGTTCTTCACAATTGCAACAGAATGCAATTAACAGTAGATAAATCATTTCCTTTAGAAATAATGATCTTCAAAATAAGATTCATTCTGAGTTGATCCTGTTGCAGTAGATATAGAAATATAATTCACAACTTCAGCAGTAGCAGATTCACAAATGATCTTTGATGTAGAATGAGTGAATCTTCTATCGTGATTCTTCTTCAATAAATAGAGCTTTGACGTTCTTTTGAATCATCAGATCTCTGTGGGTTTTTTTATAGTATCTAATTTTCTTCTTTTTTATATATAAATAAAATATCACACCTATATAATAACATCGAGCACCTCTCCTGTAAATTTAGATCCACAAAAGTCGCCTTCTGACTCGTGATATTTTAAACATTTGAATTTACAGAGTAGTCATAACTTCCCTTGAATTTTTCCAAGAAAATCCCCTTTTAATTCAATCCTTAAACGACTCTGAACTCATCAAAGACACGTTTTAAAATCAGCTTTAAATCCAGCTTCAAATCATCCTAATAAACAGATTGCTGACCGTTGCATAATAATATCAACTTTAAATTCTCTGACGTCAAATGTAAGGTTGATTTGTAGAGTATGCATCCTCTGAACGTAACGTAGATAATAAACATAGGTTTTATGATGTAGCCTTCAAACGTAAGGTTGTCAACGTAGGGTTGATCACAAACTTAGGGTTGATCACAAATGTAGGGTTGATCACAAACATAGGGTTGATCATCCATACTTTTTCTCTTCAACTTTCAAACATATGATGAAATATCCATACTTTTATAAGCTTTCAAACGAAAGGTACTTGATCCATACTTTTATAAGAACGTATGGTTGTTTACAAATGTAATATTAATGAACCATACTTTTGAGAAAAAAATGTAACATTTCAAACTTATGTATAGTTTTTCTTCCACACTTTTTCAACAACCCAAACATAGGGTTCCTTCTTAACGTAGGGTTCCTTCCTAACATAGGGTTCCTTTCTAACGTAGGGTTCCTTGTCATACTTTTTCAATAACACATAAAGTATACACTGCATTTCATCCTTACGCTACATTTCTCCATGTAGGGTATGAACAGTGTTTCCAGAACACGCTAAAGCATATCCCGAATATGTAGAGCATGAACAGTATTTCCAGAACACTCTAATACAAATACTTTAGTAATTAATCCTCATTGTTCAAGAACTTAAATATTTTGTCCAGAATAGTAAAAATATAATGAATAATAAATTCATGTGATATAATTAACAAATAAAATCATTTGAAAATAATTAAGGGTATTTTTGAGAATCAAAATTATCATAAATAGATAGAGTATTGTTTTCAACAAACTCCCCCTTTAAATAAAAACATTATGTATTTTTGAAAACAAAACTTGCTCAACAATTCCCTTAATGGTTGGAAGGGTAAGGAAGTGAATGTTATATTAATTATATGGAGTTTTAATAATTTCTTATTTACCATATACATTCATTATTTCCATTATTATGACTATCCACGTGATTTTGTGATAGAAAACAAATTACATCAGTTTGTGAGGTGGTAGTCTGCCACACACATGAGTGACGGATTTATTTACCATTTTATGGAGAATGATATGGATAAATATTGTTCCATAAACATAATAACATATCATTATATGATAAATACTAGTTTTATTATATTTAAACTGATAATAAATAATTTAATGTGTAAAAAGAAGAAGTAAAAAGAAGAAGATTGGTAAAGACAATTACCTTTACTTAAAAGAACCTCCTTTGGATCTCTTATTAAGGGCCCTATTATTAGTATTTTGTGAATAACCAAATATATAGAATGTGGATAAGGATTTTGGGAATATTTTTTGGTTGTTTTGGGTTAAGATAAAAGTCTTAATTTGTGTGAATAAGTGAGGGGAGTGATATCTCATTTATAATTGAGGAGGAGTGTCATTTTTGTAAATACCCAAAAATATTCAATAATGGGAAGTCACTTTCACCCCAAGTGATGCAAAAATTGATAAATAATGGATTGTATCAGACTTAAGGTCAATATAAACCTCCACCACATAAAATAAATATTTTATAAATATGTTATTCCCTTATCCTTTGAGTTTTCTTACTTTTACTATTTCAGTTTTTACCACAGTAACTAGTTTTTTTTAACCTTGATAATTTATCCTTTTAAGACTAAAATAAAATAATAATTATTAGATAAATTTTACCCACTGATTCTAAATAGTAAATATTATTTATCAAATGAAAATTCTATGTTTTTTAAAAAATAATTTTAACACAAACGCTTGTTACATGCAAAACAATATTTTAACTTTATCCGAGATAATTAATTTTTACTATTTTTATTATTCATTAAGACCAAAATTTAAGTTGAATTTTTTACCTAAAATTAATTATTCTTATTCAAAATAGGTAATCAATTTTATCAAATTTAAATAAAAAAAATTAGTAGAATTTATTTTTTTTTAACCCAAAAATTGTGTTGAAAAATGTGCTTTTAGAAAATTCATTTTTTAAACATAAGACGATTTTATATTAACTATATGACTTGTAATCCTAATTATATGGTTTTAAATTCATATGGTTAGATATATAATATTTAAATTTAATTTAAATCATTAATTATTAAATATTATTTTAATTAATTAAAATGTATATACATTATTCCTTTTTAAACAAAAATAGTTCTATGAAAAAATAGTTTTATGAAGACAAAAATACAACATTTTACCTCAAAATGATATTATATTTATTTCTATCAAATTATTACTAAATAAATTATTAATTATATATATTATCACAAATTATTATAAACAAATGGTGGAATATTTAAATGCTGCATTTTTTATTATTCATAAAATCTTATTTATAATTAAAAAATTTAAAAATTAATTCTAAGATTATTTTGTCCATGTAAACTCAAAATTGATATTCATCCTATCAAATTAAGATTTTTTTGGAATGAAATATTAATATTTTCATTGTATTATAGTTTTATTAAAATATAATGTTCACCTAATATAAGGGTCCAGATCCCAAAATCCCTTTCGTTTTTAAGTTTTAGGTGTTGGAGGCAGCTAGGGGAGGTTTAATGTGGTTTTGAGGGTGTTTGAGGAGTTTGGGGGAGCCACTACCAAAAATGGAATGGATTTATCATGGATAGGTATGTTATATTATAGTATTGGTGGCTATGGCATAGTAGATCCATGTTGTAATGTAGGGGATCTCAAGTGGAGAAATGAGTGTACTATTATATTGGGTGGTAGCTACAACATGGGATGTAGTATATGACATGGTCCCTTTCTTGGAAGAGGGGTTCTTGAATAATATTACTTATAGATGAACCGCAACACCTAGATTCATTTTTATATGGTCTATCCAAGATTCTTTGAATCATATTTGACCAAGATTGGTTGCAGTGTAGTCCCTCAAGTTATGCCCTAGAATTCCATGTTTCAGACAGTGTTGTGGTGTGGTCCAAGGGGTTTTCCATGGTCATTAGTTTCTTATTAGGTCTATAAATACCCCAATACCCATAAAAACCATTCTTTTCCACTTCCCTTTCTCAAACATCAATCAAACAAGGATGATTTTGAGGTTATTTGAAGTCCATTTCAATAAGGTTTGATCTCAAATTCCAGGGATCAATTTATGGTGATATGAGGTTCTCTATACCTATTCTCTCTAGTTGTTTCTTTCCATTGGGTTTCATTTTCCTCCATTTTTATCTTTCCATGTTATGGTTATTTATCTCTAATATTCTCATGGGGTTTCTTCTATGGTTTTTTGGCATGATCATGGAACAACGTGTTTGGGAGATAATAGTTTCATGTGGGAGAGGTGATCAAAGATCCGCAATAATGGTCTATTATCATGTGAAAAACGGTGACACATTTGAGGTAGGGGACTCATTGATTCTCCTATTTATTTATTTTCAATCATAATGTTATCATGTTTTAAAACTTTTTATGGAAATATAATTAACATATTTAATATTTAATCAGATTAAATTAATTGGATAGAAACCACATGTTGATGTTGTTACTTTATTCCATGATAACAGTTTGTAAATTCTTTTGATAGATAGTGTGTTATATTTGTTTTGTATAGGGACACGGCCTTAAAACATTACATAATCTTGAATTAAATGAATAATTCATATTGAGGATCTTTTTAGGTTTAGAGTTTTAGAGAATTAGGCCATAACTATTATATATCAACTTGAAAATTATAGTTAGAAACTACTACTCAGTATCCATTTTTTTCATAAAATAAAAACTATTAAAAAGAAACATGTCTAGTTCCATGTTTTAGACAGCATGACTTTTCCTTGATTCCATCCTTGATCCTATTTATCTTTAAGTATGGTAGAAAACATTTCAAAAACTTGGGATGAGAAAAAAAGCTTAGTAAGGGTTATAAAATAAGGAATGAAAACATTATCCCATTAATAAATACAACACAATGAAACCATACTCTTCAAACATAACATACCTTATGAAAACATAAGATTTATGAGTAACACACAGAAATCATAAATCATAAAGGTAACTTGTGGAATCCATATCATATTTAAATTATAGATATCACAACTACATAGGGATTTATGTTGGAATACCCATCATAGTATATTCCCTAAATCTCTTAGGAGAAACATTCACATTCACCTCTGTCATGTTACCCAATGCATTGAAGAGCTATCTCAGGCTCACCTGCCCTAGGTTTATCACGGAACCACCCATATAAGAAAATAATTCCCAATAACCATAACATATTCATAACATATAAAAGAATAATAAATGAAAGATAACATTTCCACATTCCAATCACAGTATATCATTTCCAAATATTGACATAATGAATGCTTTGTTAAAACCATTTAAAATATTCAAAAAAGAGATTTTTGAATCAAAATGTCTCATACCACTTTGAAGATTTTGAAAGAAATTTTAATTTAAAAACATTAATGTCCATATAAATAAATCCTTAAACCCATTTTGAAAACATAGACATTAATGAAAAAAATTAGAAGAATAAATCTTCAAAACATTTAAAACAATGTTTTAGTTAAAGAGTCCCTTACCACTTGAGAAAATACTTGAATAAAAATAATTGTACAATAATATTAAACAAAGCTTATAATATCATGAGAATAAGAAGATTCGTGATATAATATTTCAAAATTAAAGTATATACACCATATAAAAGTGAATCGGTGTATAACAATAAATAAGTTTCAATGGAATGTAAATTGAGACAAAGTCCCTTGAAAAATCATATCCTTAGATTAAGGACAAATCAATGACATTATTATGTGTGAAAAATAAGAGTACACCCAATATAAGTGTATATTAAGTGTAAAAAAATCATAGGTCATTCACAAATATTCATAGCATTACATAATCAAGAAGTAGAAGTTTAACCCAAAGAACTGAAATTGGGTGAAGAAGTTCCCTTACAAAAATTCGACAGCCTAACAGCGTCACTTAAAATTTCAGAATAAGATTTGATGAGAGAGAAATGGGTTTCTCATAACTTGGATAGAAAATTTATAGAAATAAGGATATATAAGAACATATCCCAACATAAGAAGATGTAAATTAAAAGACATAACAAAAATAAGTCTTTTAAAAGGAGAAGGGTGAAAGGTTCCCTTACCGATTTGGTAACATACGAATGATACACCACATGAAAGAAGGATCACACAATGAAGATGTAATTACCCATAATTTAAATTATATTACACAAATAATACAATCATGGGTAGTACATACACCACAAAAAAGGAAATAGTGGCAAATATAGCATGAATCTCACAGGAATAAAAAGTGGGATGAAAACCCCTTACCACGTTGTAATCAATCGAGTCGTATGAACAAAAGTTAATAACCACCAAATGAATAACAGAATACCATGAATATAAAGAGGATCATGATAATATATATATATCAAATGTAATTACATAACACACCACATGCAATAAATAAGTGGCGAACAATGGAAATCTCATAGAATTAAAAGTGAGATAAGAGACCCCTAACCTCGTGTCTGACTTGACCCATTCGTTCTTTAATATTCTGGATAATAAAATAAAGTTAATTTATACTTTATTAAGAACCTTTTCAAGTTTATTATTCTTTTTATATCAATTATTACCTTGTTATAAACATTATGTAATCATTTAAGTTAATAATGGTCATTTTGTTGATATTTGGTACTTGAGTAAAAAATGAACACCTTATAATTACAAGTTGTCCATGTGGTCAAAAGTATATTATCTACAGAATTATATTCATGATTTAGATATCATATATATCATATATATCTAGTATATATATGTATTTATAATATTACATAATATTTGTAGATAAGAAATGAAATGCACCATTCATGGAGACGGTAAGTCGTACGTACGCATGAACGCTACTTTATTTTCTATTTCGTATTTTAATTGAATTAAAACATAATGATACATTGTTATATTATAATTACAGTATAATATCATGTATAATTTCAATAACTCCATCCTTTATACGTCCCATTTATGGTATGAATGAGTCATATCACTTTGAGGGGGCGGTAGTCCGCACTTCCTCAAATGAAATTATTGCGTTTACTCATAATGGAAACCATAAAGGTATGATATAAATTAAAAATACATAAGCATAAAGAAAACATAAATAGAATATATATCATATATAAATACATTTCCATAATAATGGCCACCATAAGAGGCGGTAGGAGATAATTGAACAAACATCATTTCGTGAGGCGTTAGTTTTCCATCCACAGAAACAGTATGTTCTTTACCCGTTAGATGGAGGTGTGTGTAAGTGTAGTTTGAATAATTCTCATAACAACAAAATAGTATATTTAGGATCCTGGTTTTTTTATAAAATAAATGATTAAAAAGATTTTAGGGTTGGAGATGTAAAATAAAACAAAAGGACTTAAGAGAAGACGTTACCTTTAAATTGGGTATCTCCCTATTGTTTGAACCAAAAGGTTTAATTGAAATGAATTATGCCTAAAGAAAAGCTTCTTGGAGGAATATGGTGATATTGAGAGATTATTTGGGATGTGTTTGGAGGATACAAGAGGCTTTATAGGTGTGAGGAATGGGTTATAAGTGAGAAATTTTTATAAGGGGGAGGAGGGGCTCTTTAGGAAAGTGTGAAAATATTATTTTATTGTATAATTATTTTCGGTTTATAAAGGTCAAAAACTAATTAAATTTGAAGATAAGATGACTCATGGTATAAATAAAATCATCAAATAAGAATTGGACTGGTTTTGGATATTATTTTAATCTTTAAAATCTTATTTATTTAAATCGTTTATTAATGAGGTAAACACTACATCATTATTGTGTCATAATTAATTTTTTTTATATCATGTCTAAAAATTATAAAACAAATACCATGATGTAGTAAATATTTTAATATTTCCAAATAATATTTATAGTCTAAAATATAACTTATATAATCCTATGTAAAAATTTATTTACTAAAAGATATTTGTTTAAGTCATTTTTGTCTTTACTTTAAGTTAATTAAAATAGTGACATTGTCACTCCCAAGTGGCCCCATGGGGTCCCAAAATAGACCCAATGATGCCCATGTTCGGATATGTATCAACCAATAGAATTTTGACACATTTTAGGGTAATTTAATATTATTATAATATTATTTGTTTACCCTTATTTACCAGATTTATTTTTTAACCATGGTAAATAAAATATTTACTGATGTAAATATTTAAAATGCCTAAAAATAAAAGTTACCAATTTACAAAATTTGGACCTCCTGATTCCAAATATAGAATCTATTTTTCTAAATTCAAGACATATAAGTGGCAGAAATTAATTTAAAATTAATTCCCACTATCAAAATAAAAACCATGTTTTTTAAGAAATATTAACTATCAAAAAATTGACACTTGTTTATGTCTAATTTTAAAGTGAAATTAATTATAATGACCAACATTGGATTAAATGGTAAAAATATAATCTAATTACACTTTAAAAAAAATTAAAAATAAAATCTAACCACATAAATATATTATATTAAAAGGCAGTTTTTAATTAAAATACAGTATTTTTCGTTATTCATCAAAAAGTGAATTTTATCAGAAAAATACCAAAAATTTACCCAAAGTAAATTTTGATGTACCAATTCTAAAGAATAATTTTATTTTGTCAAATAGAACATATAAAAGTGACCAAAACATTATTTAAAGAGGTTTCTTCATCAGAAGGTGGTAAATCGACATTTTAATGAATATTAGAGTATTTATGCTTAAATTCAGATTCTTTCTTATTTTAAGCCACTAAAATTTATGGGATAAATGTAAAAACATTTAAAAAACATGTATATTCATATTGTAGTTAGTTCTTTCCATTCCTTCCAATACAATGTCAAGGTGTTAACTACCATTTAAAATAATATTATGTTATTATTTTTCATTATAACTCAACGTTTTGTGCAATGTAAGATTTCAAAGAAACTCGTTGTTGTGTATCGGGTATGCCATCTAACATAACATCCTCTTTAAAGTAAAATTAATAATTAATTTAAAAATATTAATAAATATGAAAATTTCGTATTCTTTATTTACCTGGGATGTTACATCTTTCCCCCCTTTTGGGAATTACATCCTCGCAATTTTAAAATTGGGAACAGAAAATTCATTAAAAGTCCCACATAGAATGAGTCAATAAAACTATCAATTTAAAAGAAATATAGAAAAGAAAAAAAGGTTTCCCGAGACAAAAGATACTAGGATTCAATGAAAAAATGGATATTGAAGAGAAAATAAACCATCAAGTTCTGATGGAGAGTGATAGAAAACATTATTAGGAAAAAGTTAACCACTAGAAAATCACAAACTTGTGATGGGTTAAATGGTCATTGATTCCCCAGTACGAAAATTTAATGGTTAATGTTTTTGTTTTAAATTAATTTTCAAAAAGTTGAGGAATTTATTTATGAGATTAATTAAAAACATAAGGAAACATACTTAATTTTCAGGTATACATTCATCCTTTACTAAATTTCTACCAAAAACTCATCTTTTCTCTAAACAACGAGTATTCCAGATGATTTGGTCACATCAAAAGCACTATAATCAACTTATAGAGAATCAAAAAATCCAAAAAATATGAACTATATATTTCCCATGTCTTTAGAAATTAACGAAAACCAAAATGGTTAGTACAAGATCAGATAATCCTCCAAAATGATAATATTTTACCAAAAACAAAAACTACTCTTAATCTCCAAAATTTGTCAAAAAAATAAACAAATTTTGACAAAGACCATTTAATAAACAACTGTCCATAAAATTATTCAAATTAAACAAAACTAATATTGAAACCCAAATCTCAGAAGGATTTAATCACATAGTCTTCCAAGATAAATCTTAACATTTATCTCCAAATAATATTAGTTACTCTTAAAGTCTCATATTGAAAAGTAATTAACCTAATCACATATTCTTCATGATAGGTTAATCATTTCCATAGATAACCCTAAATAAACTTATTCTTGATTCATAAAATCATCTAACTAAAACAAATTAGTCATAATAACTAGGGACTCCACATAGTCTAGTGGTAGGCGATAAATCCTAGCCGCACTTTGGTTGTGGGTTCGATTCCCACAACTTTGTCTGACATGATGGGTTGTCACACGGTCTGTGTGTTGTCCTTTTTCAAAAACTATATAATTTTATAACATTCCCAAAAATAGATAAATTCATCAAAAATAACCATAATATATTTTAACCATAAATGTTATCTAATAACTTTCATTTTGCATCCCAAAATGTATTAACCTGTAATTGTCTCAAATTCAAGGATCATATAAACCCAAATGGTTCTTTATAACTATATACACAAAATAAAATATAATTATTCCTTGAATAAAATTTTAATATATCAAACTTTAGGGTTACACATACTATAAAAAGTCTTCTAATGTAATCCCATCATCAGAAGAGCCTTAATACTTTTAAGCATTTCACCATCCTAAAATCTACCATAACACTTGAATCCCTTATATGTTGACTTATTACTTATTCAACGTTCTTCATGATCCATTAACCATTCCTTTACAACTTATTATAAAATATTCTTTCCTACAAAAAATCATGAATCATATACTAAGATTCAATAATGTCTACACATCAGTTAAGAAATAATTCATACCTTTTATTGGTCATTTTTAGTTTCCTTATCCTGAATTGGAATGGAATTAGGTATTGGTAAACATATATTTTTATGATATTGGTGATCCCATTCCCTAAACTTCTTCTTAGGAAATCTGTTTGTATAATGACCATTCACACCACATTTAAAACATTTAATTGATCCTTCAAAAATAACTTATTTCCCTTTCCTAGAGTCAACTGGATGCTTTCTTTTTCCATGGTAGGTTATTGCATTATGACCTTCACTTCCACATCTATAGCATATTCCCATCCTTTTGAAACATTTTCCTATGTGTTTATTTCCACATCCTTGAAACATAGGTTTTTGAATATACTTACCTTTATGATTATTACCTGAACTTATGTGGGGATTTGTTTCTCCCATATACGATGCCTTATAAAAATCACCAAGGTTTATATGGTTAATAATGACTCCAGATAGTTGGTTGAGAATAACCATAAGAGTTCTCATTTCATCTCCCATTTAATTCAGTTTCTCATTTAGAAAACCATCACAGTTTTCTTCACATCCACTATTACTTTGGTTCCTGCTAGATCCAGCCATTTACTAAAACCAAAAAGGTAAGTGTGAGTATATCAGTAAAATCATCATATAATATCTTATGAGGAGGGTAAATACTAAGATATACTTATTCATGTTATCTTAAACTCATTCACTTTATCTAAAATAATTATGACTCTTTCTAGAATCCTAACCATTATGGTAATGTCACTTATGCTTAAAAAACACTCTAACCTCTAAAGTTATCTAAACCGACCTATGATACCAACTATAAGGACCCGGCCTTAAAACATTACATAATATTAAATTAAATGAATAATTCACATTGAGGATATTTTCAAGTTTAGAGTTTTAGAGAATTAGGCTATAACTATTACATATCAACTTGAAAATTATATGTAGACACTATTACTCAGTATCATTTTTTTCAAAAAATAAAAAATCTTAAAAAGAAACATGTATAGTTCCATGTTTTAGATAGTATTACTTTTTCTTGATTCCATTCTTGACCCTATTCATCTTTAAGTCCTATGGAAAACATTTCAAAAACTTAGGATGAGAAAAAAAGCTCAGTAAGGGTTATAAAATAAATAATTAAAACATTATCCAATCAATAAATATAATTCAATGAAACCATACTCTTCAAACATAACATACCATATGAAAACATAAGATTTATGAATAACACACATAAATCATAAATCATAAAGGTAAATTATGGAATCCATATCATAATTACATTGTAGATATCACAGATACATAGGGAGTTATGTTGGAATACCCATCATAGTATATTCCCTAAATCTCTTTGGAGAAACATTCACGTTTACCTCTGTCACGTTACCCAATGCATTGGAGAGCTATCTCGGGCTCACCCGCCCTAGGTTTATCACGGAACCACCCATATACATAATTAATTCCCAAAAACCATAACATGTTCATAACACATAAAACAATAATAAAGGAAAGATAAAATTTCCACATTCTAATCACAATATATCATTTCAAGATATTGACGTAATCAATTATTTGTTAAAACCATTTTCAAAACCATTTAAAATATTCAAAAAATAGATTTTTGAATCAAAGTGTCCCATACCACTTTGAAGCTTTTGAAATAAATTTTAATTTAAAAACACTCATGTCCTTATAAATAAATCCTTAAAACCATTTTGAAAACATGGACAATAGTGAGAAATATTTATAAGAATAAATATTTAAAACATTTAAAATAATGTTTTAGTTAAAGAGTCCCTTGCCATTTGAGAAAATACTTGAATAAAAATAATTATAGAATTACATTAAAAAAATATTATAATATAATGAGAATAAGGAGATTTGTGATATAATATGTCAAAAGGAAAGTATATACACCATATAAAAGTGAATTGGTGTATAACAATAAATAAGTTTCAATGGAATGTAAATTGAGACAAAGTTCCTTGCAAAATCATATCCTTAGATTAAGGACAAATCAATGACATAATTATGTGTGAAAAATAAGAGTACACCCAATATAAGTGGATATTACATGTAAAACAATCATAGGTCATTCACACATATTCATACCATGACATAATCAATAAGTAGAAGTTTAACCCAAATAATTGAAATTGGGTGAAGAAGTTCCCTTACAAAAATTCGACAGCCTAATGACGTCACTTAAAATTTCAAAATAAGATTTGATGAGAGAGAAACGGGTATCTCATAACTTGGACATAAAATTTAAATCAATTAGGATATATAAGAACATATCCCAATATAATAATATGTAAATTACAAAACATAACAAAAATAAGTCTTTTAAAAAGAGGACGGTGAAAGGTTCCCTTACCGATTTGGTAACATACGAATGATACACCACATGAAATAAGGATCAAACAATGAAGATGTAATTACCCATAATTTAAATTATATTACAAAAAGAATACAATCATGGTCAGTACATACACCACACAAAAGAAAATAGTGGCAAATATAGCATGAATCTCACGGGAATAAAAAGTGGGATGAAAACCCCTTACCACGTTGTAATCAATCGAGTTGTATGAACAAAAGTTAATAACCACCAAATGAATAACAGAATACCATGAATATAAATATAATCATTATAATATTTATATCAAATTTCATTACATAATACACCACATGCAATAAATAAGTGGCGAACAATGGAAATCTCAAAGAATTAAAAGTGAGATAAGAGACCCCTTACCTCATGTCTGACTTGACTCGTTCGTTCTTTAATCTTCTGAATAATAAACTAAAGTTAATTTCTACTTTCTTAAGAACATTTTCAAGTTTATTATTCTTTTTATATCAATTATTACCTTGTTATAAACATTATGTAATCATTTAAGTTAATAATGGTCATTTTGTTGATATTTGGTACTTGAGTAAAAAATGAACACCTTATAATTACAAGTTGTCCATGTGGTAAAGATTCCATTATCTCCATAATTATATTCATGATTTAGATATCATATATATCACATATATCTAGTATATATATGTATTTATAACAGTACATAACATTTGAAGATAAGAAATGAAATGCACTTTTCATGGAGACGGTAAGTCGTACATACGCATGAACGCTACTTTCATTTCTATTTCGTATTTTAATTGACTAAAAACATAATGATACATAGTTATATTATAATTATAGTATAATATCATATATAATTTCAATAACTCCATCCTTTATACATCCCACATATGGTATGAACGAGTCATATCACTTTGAGGGGGCGAAAGTCCGCAATTCCCCAAATAAAATTATCGTATTTACTCATAATGGAAACCATAAAGGTATGATATAAATTAAAAATACAGAAGCATAAAAAAACATAAACATAATATATATCATATATAAATAAAGTTCCATCATAATGTCTACCATAAGAGGTGGTATGAGATAATTGAATAATCATCATTTCGTGAGGCGTTGGTTTTCCATCTAGAGAAACAGTATGTTCTTTACCCATTTGATGGAGGTGTGTGTAAGTTTAGTTTGAATACTTCTAATAAAAACAACCTAGTATATTTATTATAGTAGGGTTTTTATAAAATAAAGGAATAAAAAGAGTTTATGGGGTTGGAGATGTAAAATAAAACAAAAGAACTTAATAGAAGACGTTACCTTTAAATTGGGTATCTCCCTTTGGTTTGAACCAAAAGGTTTACTTGAAGTGCCTTCTGCCGAAGGTAAGGGTTTTAGGAGTAATAAAGGGATCTTGAGAGATTATTTGGGCAGGGTTTGGATGATCCAAGGGGCATGATAGGTGTGAGAAATGGGTTATAAGTGAGGGATTTTTATAAGGGGGAGGAGGGGCTCTTTAGGAAAGTGTGAAAATATTATTTTATTATATAATAATTTTTGGTTTCTAAAGGTCCAAAACTAATTAAAGTTAAGGATAAGATGACTCATGGTCGAAATAAAATCATTAAATAATAATTGGAATGGTTTTGGATATTATTTTAATCTTTATAACCTTATTTATTAAAATCATTTATTAATGAGGTAAACACTGCATCATTATTGTGTCATAATTAAATTTTTTTATATGATGTAGAAAATTATAAAAAAAGTACCATGATGTAGGAAATATTTTTATATTTACAAAGAATATTTATAGTCGAAAATATAACTTATATAACCGTATCTAAAAATTGATTTACTAAAAGATATTTCTTTATGTCATTTTTGTCTTTACTTTAAGTTAATTAAAATAAAGTGTCATTATCACTCTCAAGTGGCCCCATGGGGTCCCAAAATCAACCCAGAGATGCCCATTGTCATATATGTATCAACCAATAGGATTTGAACACATGTTAAGGTAATTTAATATTATTATAATATTATTTTTTTACCATTATTTACTAGATTTACCTTTTAACCATGGTAAATAAAATATTTACTGAAGTAAATATTTAAAATGTCTAAAAATAAAATTTACCTATTTACACAATTTAGACCTCATGATTCCAAATATGGAATCAATTTTTCAAAATTCAAGACATAGAAGTGGCAGAAATTAATTTAAAATTAATTCTCGCTGTCAAAACAAAAAACGTGTTTTTTAAGAAATATTAACTATCAAAATATTGACACTTGTTTATGTCCAATTTCAAAGTGAAAAAAATTCCAATGACCAAAATTAGATTAAACGGTAAAAATATAATATAATCGCACTTTAAAACCAATGAAAAATACAACCTAACCATATAAATAAATTAGATTAAAAGGTAGTTTTGAATTAATATACAGTATTTTTCACTATTCATCAAAAAATGAATTTTATCAGAAAAATACCAAAAATTTACCCAAAGTAAATTTTTATGTCCCGATTCTAAATAATAATTTTATTTTTTCAAATAGAACATATAAAAGTGACCAAAACTAGATTTAAAGAGGGTTCTCCATCAAAAGGTGGTAAATCTACTTTTTAATGAATATTAGAGTATTTATACTTAAAATCATATTATTTATTATTTTAAGCCTCTAAAATTTATGGGATAAATGTAAAAACATTTAAAAAACATGTATTTTTATATTGTAGTTAGTTCTGTTCATTCCTTCAAATACAACGGCTAGGTGTTAACTACCATTTAAAATAATATTATTTTATTATTTTTCAGTATAACTCAACGTTGTGTGCAACGTAAGATTTCAAATAAACTCGTTGTTGTGTATCGGGTACGCCATCGAACATAGATTCCCCTTTAAAGTAAAATTAATAATTAATTTAAAAATATTAATAAATATGAAAATTTTCATATTTTTTATTTTCCTGTGATGTTACATTTTGATTGTTAGAATGTTTTGTAATGCTATGTATTATCATGTTTTTCTTGAAGAAAAATGGTAAATAATGTAAAGTTGATAATTGTTGATTAATTGTCTTAATAATTTATTAATAGGAATGTTTATAATTGGGTATTTTTGGTAATTTGATGGTAATTAAAATTAATGATAATCGCATGTTAAATTAAAATATAATCTTCTATTTGATAATGGGATTGATAAATAATGTGAAGCATGGTAATTATTTTTGATGATAAAATGAAAATTCATGTTAAATGAAAATGATACTTCTCTAAGTTTTTTAAAACTATAAATATTAATAAGAGCATGTTATCTTTTGATAGATTATTATATATTGATGCCTTAGGGTTCCCATAGTTGGAATCTATGAATAATGAATCAGTTAATTCAATATAGAATAATAACTATTTGTTTGATAAATATAAATCCTTGGTCCCATGAGTGATTTTTTTATAATGGTTAGATGCTTGTGTTGGAATCTATGAGATGTCATTTGTATGTGAAGGTTGAATACCTTGTTTTTAGGGCCTAGATTTCCCTGTTGGTTATTCTCGACTATTTTTTAGTTTGTGATTTGATTTAGATGTGAGATTTATAAGTGAACTAAGCATGTTATGGCTGATTCTGGGATGAATACTATGATATAGGGAGGGGAGGCCACAATGATGTGGCAGCAGATGATGCCTGTGATGGTGAGATACATTGGGATATGCATGTGAGTGTTGGGGATGACACTAGAGATGATGGAATAGGTTGAAACTAGGATTACCCATTTATTTTATAAATATGGTTTCTTACTTGATATGAATCTATTTAATGGTTGATAGTTGGGTTTTTGGTTTTATTTTTTTTCCTTCCCCCAATGCTTGAGGAAACTAGATATGCTTGGTTTCATTTATCTTGATTGAAGATTGGGATGGTTTTCGTAGAGTACCTAGAATTATTGGAAGAAATATTGTTTAATAAATGAGTTAAATCATGGGTTTGGTGTTTCTAGAATGAAAATGAGATGTTACTCTTGTGAAACTATGGACTCAGTTGACTTATTCTTAGAGGGAATGGATTTGGCTTGATAGTTAATGAAATATATAATGTGTAATAATGTTAATGGTTAATTAATGTTTAATGAATTGATTGAAAAAAGTAAATGTTAAAAAGGAAATAATTAATTTAATTTATCTCTTTAAATGCTTTTTTTATTATAGGATATCTAGTCCCTAGCAGTGGAAACTATATATCCAAGCGATGATAGCTATAGTTGAGAATAAGACTAGTTTATTCCCACAATGTGGTTATGAGCTATATTATATCATGTATGATATGTGATTTCATATGCTACTCCACCCATGTCCGTTTGGGATAATAACACCTAGTAGACTCTAAGAGGGTTTTTTCCCCAATATTATGGTGGGAGGATAAATGGATAACTACCCCCTCTATCCTGACTCTCTTCTATTGGTATTTATATATGTTGGTAAGCATGGAGGTTAGTTTTCCCATATATATGTATAGAGGGTTGTGATGGATTTTCATTATTTCATACACACATACCTATAGATATAGTTTCCAAATGGATTATTATAGGATTTATGTGTATAGGTTGTGATGTCTTGAGGTTACTTACTTGGTGTATGGGTTGTGATGTCTTGAGGTATAGTACCCAATATTTGATACACATCATACAGATTGTGGTTGATCCTTGAAACTACTTGGTTACTATATGGAGATGTGATATGGGATGATGTGATGATGTGATGCATGAGGCGCATGTTTTGGTACTTAGCCCAATTATATGAGGGCTAGATAATTTTGGAGAGAGATGGGCCAGGACATGCGATGTAGGGGAAGAGAAATAAACTACTAGGGAAGTTGTAGTGGGGTACCCTTGATGTTTCATTACAATATTATATGCTCTTTTTTATAGGATCCTTGGTCAGAGTTATTCATGGTGAGGCTGGGAATTTAGTATACCTATCTAGGTGATGATTAATGTTCATTATTGTTCGCTATGTTTTAGCATGATTTCTTTATATTTTTTAAGAGAGTATATGGGGAGGATACTATTGAGTATACTGTTATGCTCACCCCATGTATATACAAACTATTTTTAGGTCAGTAGAAGTTGGTTAGATATCGGTTTGGATATTACTAGCTTGTGGTTTTATAGGATCTGTTTGGGATTTTTGTTCACTATTGAGTTTACCTTTTTAGTACTTTTGTAGTTTCATTTCTAGTTGTATCAGCTTCATATGATATTATATGTATTCACTTGGGATCATTTTTATATATCTTTGAAGGTTTTGATTGGTGTACCTATCGCATTTTTATCTTATGTATGATCTCTTAGAGGGTAATGCCTCCCATATGTATGCTTATTATACCCTTGGTTCTTGTCACCAACTTGAGGCCTAATAGAGGTGGGACTCTATTAATCACTATCCTCCTTCTCTCATTTTCATCCTGGGAGGGGTACTATTTGGGGGGAGGGGGTCATCACAAAGTGGTATTAAGGTTTCAAGTTAAGGGATAGGATGGAGTTTAGATTTATTAATAGGTGATACTATATGGGTTTCTAGGGAAAAAGTTTCAACTAATTTTAGTAAGTGTTGTAAACAAGGGATATCGGTTGAGACATTTTTATTTAGGTCCCCTTATGATCTGATGTGTGGACCTTTAATTTTACCGAGTCTATTAAATGAAGTGATACCGGTTACAGGGTAGATGCCTAGGAACGGATGATGCATGATTCTTTGTTTTTACTACTTCTGAAATGTTTAGACCTTGGGATAGTATAAAATCTTAAACAAGATAAAAAATAATAATTTATTAATTCATGTTAATTATTCCATATTATAGGTTTATTAGTCTAACCATTTTTCTTTTTTGTAGGCATGGATCTAGGTCAACATACTCATCAAGTTCACACCGAATATGTTCAACGGGATGTCCCAATAGATCTCCATAGAGTAGAGGTTGATGATAATAACACTTATAAAAGGACACTCAAAGAGTTTTAGTTCTAGATTCTGTAGAAGTATGAGGGCTTAATTTCAGATTCAATTATAGAATACATGTTTTAGGAGGTTGATATATCTTTTATTTTGATCTATTTTTGAGAGGAGAAATGGGTTTCTTTGTCTATGATGATGATTTGATAAGATATGAGGTAGTGGTGGATCTTATTCCTTGGGGATCGTGAGTAGTCATCAGTCTCATTAGAGAAGTTTTTAGACCAATTCTGATAATAGTTTCTTTCTTCGACCGTGAAGGCATCTAGTCACCAGGTTCTTCTTATCCTTTAATAGGGGAGTTTTAGTGTGTGATAGTTTGGTATCCATTTCAAGACCCTTCTCTATTATGCTTCAAACCTTTTTCCAGATTAGGAGGTCAGGGTGATGCATTTCAAGAAATCTTTGCATCTAGAGATCTAGCTCCAGGTCACCCCATTTATATCATTGACTTGTCTCAAGGTACTAGCGGGAGAATAGGTTGTTGGGAGGATTTTGGTTCAAATAGGATATTCAAGAGATGAAATTCATTGGGATTCCTAATGAAGTGTAGCTATGGATAGGGGTTCCTAGTTGTTAGGAAAAATAGTTTGTTGGTCAGCTAAGGGTAGGTCCAAGCCCTCATCACATTGTTTCTCCAGGGTTTGTGGCTCTCAAACCTATGCCAATAGATCATATGCATTTTTTTCTTATGGAGTCTAAGTTCATTAGTGGCGAAAATTCTCTAACTTTCTGATAAGTTAGTGTGAGCCATATGTTCTACTTCATTTTCCTTCATTAAGGTAGTTTCAACTGAGGAAAAAACAACCTGGTGTTTTAGTTTTGGATCAGTATAGAGGATATGGAGATATAAGAGGATATCCCTGATATTCTCTTTGTAATTAGAGATCAGATTGTTTCCATGTATGTGGTCTTTAGTAGGGTCAGATAGGTTATGGGGTAGGCCATTGTTAGATTTAAGTTTTGTCCTTTCTAGTATCGGGTGATATAGTCATCATTTGAGGTACTATTTTCTTATTTTATAAATGGGTTCATGCTTTATTTGATTCATGAGCTACACAATCCTCCATATCCCCAACCATTTTCCATGCTTTGGGACTTGAGGTGGAGAGGCTTCTATTTCTCTAGGTGTTGAATATTCCAATTGGAGGATGAGCTAACTTATATAAAGTATCTAGAGACTATGAGAAACTGTTGGGGAAGAACCACTCTTTGGGAGACTTTCTATGTTTACAGATACAGTCATATGATATAATCCTTGGCATGGATTGGTTGTATTCAATATAGGATATCATGAATTTATTTAGGATATAGGCTTTTTTATATGATGTTGATGGAGCTTTTGTAGTGTTCATTGGTGAGTGATACCCTCATATGGTTCAGAGGCATGTTTCATCTATATATTCCTTTATAACTGAGATGATTCTAATTTCATCAGAGGTTCAATGGTTGGTGTTTCCTAGGGTTTTGTAATAATACCCTAAAGTATTTCCTAAGGAGGTTGTAGCATCCCCCCCCCCCTCAATGAGATATTGAGTTTGAGATCAAGCAATAATTAGGATATTATTTTATCTCAATGTATCCACATAGGATGGTACCTTATAAGTTCTGAGATCTTTGCGTAAATCTCGATGATTTATTATAGTGTGGTTTTGTTCAGAATAGTGTTTCACCTTGGGGTGCACTAGTTTTTTTATGAAAAAGTTCAATGGTAATTTTTAGCTTTATATTGATTATCATCACTTGAATCAGGTGAAAATGGATAGCTATTATCCTATTATATGGATTGATGATTTATTTTATAAGATAAAAGGATCAAGTTGGTTTCTATTTTCAGTCAGTATATCATCAGATGTGGGTGAAGGGTGAGGATATTTAGAAAATCACTTTTAGTTGTCATAATGGGCATTAAGTATTCATTTCTATGTCATTTAGTGTGATGAATTATCTAATCATGTTCATATGGTTAATGAATGTATTTTTTAGGGAGTTTTTGGATAAGTTCATGGTGTTTTTTATCGATTACTTTCTTGTGTACTCTACATCTAAGTAGGATCAGGTAGAGCATATTCATTTCATTTTGGGTGTTCTTCATCATCAATGGAAATTTAGGAGATTAACAAAGTTTGAGTTCTAGGATCATGAGGTTCATTTATTGGGGCATGTTGGGTCTCAGTAGGGAGTAGTTGTGGATCTTTCAAAGACAGAGATTATTGTTTCTTAGGAATCTCCCTAAGATAGTGGTAATGGTGAGAAGTTTCCTTGGTCTTTTAGACTATTAAAGAAGGTTCATAACCAATTTATCTTAGTTTTTGACTCATATAGATGACTTGAACAGAAAGTATCAGGCATTCTTATGGATTGAATAGTGTAATGAAGTTTTTTGGTACCTTAAGGAGAGGTTATTCATCACTCCAGTCCTTTGTTTTTTTCTAGAGGGAGATTTTTTTAAGTTTTTTGTGATTATTTTCATCTTGGGTTGGGCTATGTTTTGATGAAGTAGATATCGGTTGTTTCTTATAGGTATTGAAATTTATGTACCCATGAGTGTAACTACACCACCCATGATCTCTACTTAGTGGAATATTCATTTTCATTAAACTTTTAGTGACATTTTCTCATTGGAGAGCATTTTTCGGTTTTTACCAATCATAAGAGCATATGGTATGTCTTCTCCCAGTGTGACTTAAACTTGTGAAAATTATGGTCGATATAATTTTTATAGGATTATGAATTGAAGATTTTTTATACACCAAGTATAGGAAATTTTGAAGCTGATGCATTAATCAAGAAGTCACATAGAGATGTCTTGTGTGAAACTGGACATTCCTGGAGAGTGATGGAAGATACCTCAATGATGCATCTATATATGGGATAGGTTGGAGGTAGAGTTTATCTTTTTCATATGATATTTCAGTTATATTTGGTGAAACCTATAGAGGATTCCTAGTTGGGGGATTTTGAGGTAGATTTCTGGAGAGACTGATTTATTTTTTATGAATCCCTTGATGGTTGGTTTGAGGATGAACAACATCATGTGTTATTCTAGGGAAGTATTTTTATCATATTTGTGATGTATGATATGGTTCTTTATTATTTCCAAATATCTCCCTTGGTAGTACATCCTATCTTAATAAAGATGTGTTGAGCTTTTAATGGTAATTTTTGGTGCCCTGGGTTGGAGCGTACAATTTCCATGTTTGTTTCTTGATGTTTGTTCTACTAGAAGTTGAAGGTCAAGCATTGTGTTTTTGGTGGTTTTATATATCTTTTAGATATTCCCTAGTGGAAGTTTTAGGACATATTTATGAAATTCATTATTTTTTTACCAGTATTTTATGGAGGATATGATTCTATATGGGTGATAGTGGATTGCTTAATGAAATTATCCCACTTTATAGAGATTATAGAGTTGATCTAAATGGAGGATTTCTTGAGAAACTATTTAGAGGAGGTGGTGAGACTCCATAGAGTACTAAATATTATCATCTCAAATTATGATCCTCGTTTTACCTCTAGGGTTTAGAGAGGTCTCCATATTTATTTCATCTCTCAGTTATGTCTTAGCACTACTTTTCTTCCTTAAATGTATGTTCAGACAGAGTGGACTATCCAGACTCTTGAAAACATGTTTAATTCTTATATCCTAGATTTTGGAGGTTTATGGATGAGGCACCTACCCTTGGTTGAGTTTTCTTACAAAAATATTTTTGACTCCACCAGTGGTATAGAGGCATTAAAATCTTTGTACAGAAGACCTTTTCATTCATTATTGTTCTAGAATGGGGTTGGAGAGTCAACAATTCTCAGGCCAAAACTGGTACATAATACAAAAAATTTGGTTTAGGTGATTCATGAAAGGATGAAAGAAGTAAACAATCATCATATATCCTATGAAAATCATAGTATTGGACCTCTGGATTTTGTATTTGGAGATCATGTCGTCTTGAAAGTGACTCTTCACCATGGGAAATGAAGGTTTGTTCAAGGGATTAAGATTACTTCTTAGTTTGTTGGGCCTTTTGAGGTGTCAGATCACATTGGAGATCTATCATTTTGGATAGTAATTCCCTTGAAGATGAGTTGGATACATGATGTTTTTCACATGTCACATATCTATTTTTACCTTCATTATTAATCTTACATCATTTATTGGGGTGAGAATGATGTTGATGATGATGAAACCTTTGAGGAGAAGCCTGTGGAGATCGAGGACCACTAGGAAAAGATGTTGTGTGGGAATTATATTCCTCTAGTTCATGTATTATGGAATCATGGTGGTGTGGATGATATTACCCGGGAACATGAGTTGTACATATGCACTCATTTCCCTAATTGTTTTTATTTTTATCTTTTCTCTTATAAAGTTATTTATTTTTTGATTGTTGAACCCTTTATGGTTGTGATATAGTTTTATCTTGTTTACTTATCATGCACTTTCTCCAATTGAGACATATCACCTCTATGAGAATGTTTTAGTATTTGGTTGTTATATATTCATGGTTTTTCTTTTGTTCATATGATGATGTAGTTGAGCTCCTATGATAGAGAGATCCTTATGAGTTATCTCATAGGGGTCTATTTGAACAACCCCATTTCTCTTTATTTCTTTATAGGTTTGGTTTCAAATTCTCGAGGATAAGAATATTTTTAGAGGTATCTAATGTAAGGTGATAGATCTGTAAGACATTTCCAATGTTATTTTTTGGTGTTTTATGTAGCCATAGGATGTTCCTGGTGGTCTGGAGGGAGTTTGAGAAGTATGGGTAAGACACTACAAAAAAAATGAAATGTTTGTGGTGTGGAGAGATGTGATGTATCATAGTGTTAGTGTTTTTATCATTTTTGATCCATTATATGACATAAGTTATCTCTAGATTATAAGTTAGAAAACTTACAAATGGGGGCTAGTTGTGCCATGGGCTATAGGCTGCAGTGTGGTCCCTTTCATGGCATAGGGTTCCTGCGGCATAGTACTTATGGATGCGCTGTAAACACCAAATAAACATTTATAATATATGACCAAGATTCTTAGAATATCAATTGAATAAGGGTGGATACAGTGTATTCCCTTAGTATATGATGTAGAATTCCCGATGTCAAAAGTTGTTGCATCATGGTTTAAGGGGTTGTGTTGTGATCTTCAGTTTTTAGTGGATCTATAAATACCCTGAGACCTTAGAACCACATTATTTTAAACTTTACTCTCTATAACCCCATGTTACTAAGGGTTATTTTTTAGGTTCTTCGAATACCCATTCAAAAAAAATTATCCCAACATCTATTTATCGGTCTGTGGTGATCTTAGGTGTGTTATACCTCTTATCTATTGTGTTTTCTCTTAATTTGGTTTCTTTTTCATCCTATTTATTATTTCCATGTTATGAATCTTTATATATTCTATTACTATTAGGTTTCTTATATCATTTAATGGTCTTTCCATGCCATTATTTCTTTGGGTGATCATAGTTCCTCGTGAGAGAGATGATCGGAGATCTGTGACGTTGGTCCATTCTCATGTGAAGAATGATAACACCATTGAGGTAGGGGATTCTTTGCTTCTCCTATTTATTTATGTGTAATCATAATGTTATAATGTGTTATCCCATTGTATTTAAATGAAATTAAACTAATTAATATTGAACCATATTAAATAAATTAGATAGCATCTCATGTCGATGTTGTTACTTTATACTTTGATAACGGTTTTCCTCTTATTTTGCTAGATAGAGTGCAATCTATGTTATTTTTGTCATCATGTTTGATTATTATATGTATTATCATGTTTTTATTAATTTAAAATAGTAGATAATGTAAATATGGTAAATTTTGATTAATTGTTTTAATATTTTATTAATAGTTATGTTTGTAATCTGGTGTTTATTTCAATTTGATGGTTATTAAAATTACTGTAAATTACACATTAAATTAAAATTTAATCTTCTATGTGATAATTGAATTGTTAATGAAATTTATTTATGATAATTCTTTTTTATGATAAAATCAAAATTCATGTAAATTGATAATGATACTTCTCTAAGTTTGTTGAAAGTGGAATTATTTATAAGAACATGTTAACTTTTGATATCTTGGTATAGCTTGATGCCTTGGGTTTTACATAGTTTGAACCTATGAAAAATAAATCATTTAATTCAATATATAATAAGAATAAGTTGTTTGATAAAGGTAAATCCTTGGGGAAATTAGTGCTCCATTTTTTATAAAGGTTGGATTCCTTGTGTTGGGAGTCGTGAGAGATAGTTTGTATGTGAAGAATTAATGCCTTGTTTTTAGGAACTAGATTGACCTATTGATTGTTCTTGACTTCTTTATGATTTATGATATTATATGGATGTGATATTTATATGTTATATGATCATGGGTTGCTTGATCCAATGACATATGATATGATATGGGGTGGGTATTTCCAAATGATGTGGTGGTAGATGATGCCTATGATAGAAAGATGCATTAGGATATGCCTGTGGGTATCAGGGATGACACCAGAGATGATAAAATGGGTTGAATCTAGTATTAACTATTGATGTGATAATTTTGGTTGTTTACTTGATATGAATCTATTTAATAGCTTATGGACTAGTTTATTGTTTTATCTACATTCTTTTCCCCACTTCATGAGGTGGTTGGGTGTGCCTCGTTTCATTTCTCTTAATGATAGATTAGGATGGTTTTCCTAGAGTACCTAGAATTTTGGAAAGTAATAATGTTTAATAAATTACTTAACCCATAGGGTTAGTGTTTTGGAATGAGAAATGTGATATTACTCTTGTAAATTTGTGGAATCAATTGACTTATTCCTAGAGGGCGTGGACTTGTATTAATAGTGAATGAAATGTGTAATGTGTAATAATGTTATTGGTTAATTAATAGTTAATGAATCAATTAAAGAAATGAAATTTTAAAAAGGAAAGAATTAATTTAATGTATCTATTTAAATGCTTGTGTACTTATAGGATATCTAGTCCCTAGAAGTGGAATTCAGATGTCCGAGTGATGATAGCTATATTTATTCTTAGGATTAAGTTATTCCATTAATGAGGTTGTGAGATATATTATATCTTGTACATTCAGTGATTTCAGGAACTACCCTATTCATGTTGGTTAGGTTGACTAGCACCAAGTGAACTCTGAGAGGGTGTTTTCCTCAACATCCTGGTGGGTGAGTGGATGATTGACTACTCCCTATGGCCTCCCTCTCTTCTCTTGGTAGTTATGTGTGCTTTCATGCACGGTGGTTAGTTTTCCCATATATGTGTGTAGAGGGTTGTGATGTCTTTTGGTTATTTCACACACATGTATCTCCAAATACAGTTTCCAAATGAATTATTATAGGTATGACATGTATAGGTTGTGATGTATTGAGGTACTTTTCTTGATGTTTGGTTTGTGATGGATTGAGGTATAATACTTGATGATTGATAAATGTCATACAGTCTATAGTGGCTCCTAGAAACTACTTGTTTACTATATGGATATGTGATATGGGATGATGTGATGATCTGATTAATGAGTTTCATGTTGTGGTTCTTAACCCAGTTGTATGTAGGCTGGATTATTTTGGAGTGTGATAGTTCAAGACGTGCGACGTTGGGGAAGAGTTGGAAAAAAGTGGGAAAGAGGTAGTGGATTACCCTTGATGTTTCATTACTATAATATATGTTTTGTTGTATGTGATACTTAGTGATAGTTTTCCATGGTGAGGCTGGGAACATAGTATACATGTTTAGGTGATGAGTTAGTTTCACTATTGTTCATTGAGATTTAGCATGATTACTTTATCTTCTGCATGAGAGGTTCAAAGGGAGGATCATACTGAGTATATTATTATGCTCACCCAATGTATATATAAATTTTATTCAGGTCAGCATAATTAGTTTAGATATCGGGTTAGATATTATTAGCTCATTGTTTTGTAGGAGTTGTTTAGGCTTTGTGGTCACTACTGAGTTTACCTTTTTGGTTCTTTTGTAGTTTTTTTCAATTGTATTATCTTTGTATGATATTACATGTATGCACTAGGGATATATTTTATATATATGATCCAGTTTTGATTGGTGTATTAGTATTATCTCTCTCTTTTTCATGTTTTCCTAGAGTATAATGCCTCCCATATGTACCCTTATTATACCCTCAATGTCGGTCATTATCTTGAGGCCTAATAGAGGTGGGACTCGGCCAGTCACCATCCTCCTCTAATTTTCATCCTATGAGGGGTACTCTTTGGGGGGAGGGGTCATGACACCCACTATAATTGAGACTCAGGTGTTACATTCTTCCCTCTTATAAAAATTTCATCCTCAAAATTTACATAGATATTAATTTCTAAACAAATAAGGGTGGTTATCCTTAATAACATCCTCTGGTTCCCACATTGCTTCCTCCATTTTATGATTTTTCCAAAGTACCTTTACCATTTAAGTCATATGATTCCTCAAAACTTGTTATCTAGTACGAAGAATTTGGATGGTCTCTTCACAGTAATATAGATTAGGGTTCAATTCTATTTCTTCATAGGTGACCACATGTGTTGGGTTTGGAATATAATTCCTTAATAAAGATATATGGAACACATGATGTACTTTAGAGAGTCTTGGTGGAATTTTCAATTGATAATTCACAACTATAATCCTTTCAAAATTTTCAAAGGGTATGATGTATTTGGGGTTCAACATTCCCTTCTTACTGAATCTTATGACAACCTTCCATGGAGATAATTTCAATAAAACGTGATCTTATGCTTGAAATTCAAAAAAATTCCTCTAGTTATTAGCATAACTCTTTTTCCTATCTTGATCTGCATTAATATGATCCTAAATAATCTTTAACTTTATCATTGTCTCTTAAAAAAGTTCTAGGATTACAAGTTTCCTTTCACCAACTTTATCCCAACAATTTTGAGAATTACATCTCTTACCAAATAATGCTCTATGCAGCGCCATTTGAATAATTGAATGGAAACTACTGTTATAGTCAAACTATACCAAAGATAAATAATGATCCCATATACCTTGAAAGTAAAATTATTATAAACTTAATATGTCTTACAATGTTTGAATTGTCCTTTCATACTATACATCAGTTTTAGGATGGTAGGCGGTGCTTAGATGAAGCTTAGTTTTTACAGCCTCCTAAAGAATCTTATAGAATTTTGATGTAAATCGAGTATCACAATTAGAAATAATTGAAATTGGTGCACCATGACGTATTAAAACTTCATTAATATATATCCTTGTGAGTAATTCAAGAGTTAAATCTTCTATTATAGTGAGTAAATGTGCATATTTGGTTAGAAGATCAATAATAACCCAAATTGCATAATTCTTTATAGGAGTCTTGGGTAGTCCTATGACAAAGTCTATAGTAATTTAATCACATTTACACATAGTAATAGGATTAGGCTCCATAAATAATCTAGTATATTGTTTCTTTAGCCTCACTTGTTGACAAACCATGCATCTTGATACATAATCAGTAATTTCTTGAATCACGTTATCCCACCAAAAATGTTCCCTCAAATCCCTATACATATTGGTGATACCAGGGTGTATAAAGAAATTAAAGCTATGAGTATCATCAAAAAATTCCCTTTTTAGCTATTTTTTAGATGTAACACATAATCTATTTCCATATTTTAAGATTTTATCTTCACAAAAAAATTATACCAACTTCTCATCATTCAATACTTTAATTTTTCCTTTAAAATTTATCATCATTAAATTGAGAACTTTTTATCTTTTCCAATAAATATAGTTTCTAAACCATTTGAAAAAACGAGTAATTTATATCATTCCTTAATAATTCCCATATCCATATTTATTAGATCTAGGAATGTAGGATCCCTCTTAATCCTCATTTGGGTTATAACTCCATGATAATTCTTTCTCAATGCATTAACTACTTTAATTTCCTTTACTGGGTGGTGGTTTATTGAGAAATAATAATCCTTGAGTATCTTGATCCACTATCATTGCCTCATATTGATATATTTTTGTGAAAAGATGTATTTTAGGCTCTTATGGCCGGTGTATATCTCACATCTTTCATCATAGAGATAATTTCTCTATATCTTCAAAGAAAATATTATACATACCAACTCAAGATCATGTTTTGGATAGTTTTATTCATGTGTATTTAACTATGTTAATGAATATGAAATAAATTTATCATTTTTTATAAGTAAATAATGAAATACCTTCTCTGATGCATCGATATATATCACAAACCCATCATTTCTTGGTGGTAGAGTCAAAATTAGAGCATTGACCAATATCCACTTCAATTATTTAAACCATTATTCACATTCCTTTTTCTAAAAAAACATAAACCTTATACATATAATTTTGGTTGATGGGTTATCCAATAGGGTTAAATTATGAATGAATCATTGATTACAACCTATTAAAAAAATGAAACTACATACCTTGGTTATGTTTGTTGTCTTAGTCCATTCTCTAACTTCCTTATTATTCATGGGATCAACTGAGATCCCATCCTTGGAGATAATATGGACAATAAAAGAAACTTCTTGAATCCAAGAATAACACTTAATTAATTTCCCATATAACGCTTTAACTTTAATATTCTTAATAATGATATGCAATTTATCCCCGTGGTCCTTATATATTTTATAATACATCGAGATATCATCAATGAATACCAAAAAATCATCAAGATAATCCTTGAATATTTTTTTCATTATATCTATAATGTCCCTAGACTTTTACACATATTATTACATGATTTTAAGCATAATTAACCATAAAATACAATCCAAGGATCATAAATACTAGTGTATTTGTAATATTAGATACATAATTAGAAAACATGAAACCAAAATAAAAACATATTTTATTTAATCTCTATAAAGAGGTCCTAATCTCATTTTAGATCTTGCGTATTCATAGGATAACTTGGGGAATACATGAGAAAAGGGATGAGATAAAAATCCCAATAGGGGAATAAGCATAAAAATAAACCATATAACATGGGTTATAAGGCCTAATATGATGACATAAAAAAGGCATGGAACATGAATAAACATATGGAAGTATAACATATAGAACATGGGATCATGTAATAATGGAATAATATAAATGTGAAAACAACATACAACATGAAATAAGAATGAGATAAGTATAAATTCCAATACCATTACACATGGAGGAGCATGATTCAAGGATAACCACCAAGACCATTGCACATGGAGGAGCATGAGTCAAGGATAACCACCAAGATCATTGCACATGGAGGACCATAAGTCAAGGCTAACCCCCAAGACCATTTTACATGAAGTCTCATGATACTAAACATTATCCAATGCATTATAGTGATATCTAGGCACACCCATCATAACATGGTCATGAATATGTGTGAAACATGAATAATCAAGTATAAGGGTAACCCATAGAAATAATTTGATATCATAATCATGTCATAAGGCATAACAAAAGAGAATATCATAATGGTTTCCATGAAAAAATGGATTTAAATCATACATGGAGATTCATAAGAGAAAATAGGGATATATAATGATGATTTAAGTAAAAATTAAGTGAAATAATGTAAAAATAGTTTTTAAGGAACATTAAAAATGAACTATTTTAGTGTGGTTTAAGGAAAATATTAAAGAGAATTTAAATCAGAAAAGGAATAATCTTTATTATAAAACTATAAATTAACCAAGATATATTTTCCTGATAAAATGATTTATTTTATTATAATAATTGGTAATTAAAATATATTATGTATTTTACTTTAAAATGGGTAATAAATTGGGAAGTTCCCTTTAATCGGGCTTTCTTATCAGGAAGAATTGAGAATGGAACATTTTTAAAACATGTATTTCCCTATCAAAGAATGATGATATGATCTGGATGCATGATTTTGGAATATATAAATAGAATTTAAAATAATTTTATAAAAATAAATAATAATTACATTGGTGTAAAGAGAGAGAAAGCGTAACCCGAAGGAAAAAAATGGAGGTTCGAAAAGAATCCCTTACTATATATTCGAAAGTGTTCTGAACTTGAACTTAATGTCCTAGATAATAAAATTAAATCCATTAATTAATTAATTCATAACCTTTTATACATTTATTTTATTTATTATAATTTTTTTAAGTTCATTTATGGTCTTTTTGATTAGTTATAAGATACAATTTCATCCTTTGGGGGTGTTCATTTCCTTGGTTTTCATGATCGGTTCAGTTGTATACCTGTATAGAAAATTATTTAAAATAAGAATAGTTGTCAAGAATTGAAATTACATGTTATTAATGAACTTATATAATATTAAATGTCATTATATATCATTTTTTACCATATTTGATGATGTTTCATTAGATAAAATGTTAATGATAATCATTTAGATTATTTTGGTGTTTTTTGATCATCACAAACTATTTTTGTTTTATTAATTATTATTATGTATATATACTGGTTATAGAGCATTAAATAAGTTTTAATTCATATATTATAATTATTTTTAACCATTATAAATTGTTTTATGACCATCCTTGAATGCGTTCATGTAAATTGAAAACTTATCGTCCTTGAATGTGATAAAACAACGCATCAGGGACGATGTTTTCAATTTTAGAACAAAAGGAGAGGGGAAGAGAATGGATGATGGGTTATTACATAATCATAATAAAATTTAAATATATATAAGATAATGGATTTATAATTCCACTTGTATTAGGGGAGGTGATGAGAGAATAAGAAAAGAAAAGAACTTGAAAATAAATTAAAATAAAAAAAGTGGTTTTTACCTCTTGAATTATTCTCCTTGAGAACCACATTGAAGAACTTGAGTTGAGTATTTTAATAACAAAAAAGGATCTTGAACATTGGGTAGATACTTGGGAAGAGTTTTGTTTTGAATTTGGACAAGATTTATGGCTTTAGATGTGTGGGGAGAAGGGGTGGTATTTATAGTGGAGGAGAAGTGTGTTTTTTTATTATTTTATTCATTAGTTTATTATTTTGGCTCAATACAATAAATAGTGTTGATAATTTTCACTAAATATATTAAAATAATTAATTTTAGTTTGATATTATGGTTATTACATCAACAATGACTCAATGAATAGTGTATTTTATTTCATAATGTTATATATCGTAAATTACTGTATTTTAATATTCACAAAAAAATCAACAATTTTAGAAAATTTTAAAAAATAAAACCTAACCATTTTTCAAAATTTATAATTCAAAAATGAAATTTATTTATGAAAATAATTTTCTAAATATGAGAAATCTATTTTTTTAATTAAATTTTTCATTTATTCAAAAAAAACCAATTTTAAAATTATAACTCACTTTATAACACTTTGAAAAATAAATTATGGTCTCATAAAATTATTTTATAATCCTAAAACAAAAAAATATTAATTTATGAATCTATTTTATGAAAATAATTTTTCTCTTAAATCATTATATTAATAATAAAATTGTAAATAAATGTAACGCCCCAACCCCAGTTACCCAAGTCGGTGCATTATTACATAACATTGGCATGTCCCAAAAGATAAAGTCTCGAAAGACCAATTAGTTTAGTAGCCTTGGAAATACTAGATACATTCATAAGTTTTACATTACATCATGAAATAAAAAAATCAACAACATTTTTTCCCCTTTTGAACACACTTATTTCCTTAGCCTATCCCTACAGGTAAACTATAAAATACTTCTTCACATCATGGAAAAAATATAACATAGAAAGGGGTGAACTCAGATGCTTAGTAAGGATAACAATATAGTGGAAACGTTCATAAATAAGCATAAAAATTTAAGGAAATGTATAAGACAAAAACAAAAGCATTTTAAACTTTAACTTCAGCATAATATGGCAATGATAATATCAAAATAATTCCATTTACTTACTCACATGGATATTCTACTAGTCGAATAATCACATGCAATATCAATAGCCACTTTCATAATGATGGAATGCATAATACCAGACTTCATAACCACATAGTCAGGGCCTTGTGCCAACACTAAAAATAATATTTTTTCAAGGCCTTGTGCCAAGACACTAGTTTGTCTCATGAGACCTACCGATGCATCGAGGAGTTATATCGGGTTCCACCCGTCACTTACTAAGTCCAATACATTCCTCATATGAAAAGTTTGAAACATAACATAAACATTCGTATTAAAACTAACATATTAAATGTAAATACTTTATCCATAAACCATTAATGGTATAAAAATAACACATCCACTTTCAAACATATCACAAAACCTTCAATGAAATATGGAAGATTTGTATCATAATAAATCAATTTCAAACAAATTTAAAATCCATCAAAGGATGTTGACATATATGAAAATGATTAGTAAAATGCTTTGAGAGAAATACCCATTTTTCATGAAATCGTTTGTAAGCCTTGCAATTTATAAAGGAAGTAATTTAAAAGATATTTTTTAATCAAAGTGTCCCATACCACTTTGAAACATTTGAAAATAATTTCCATTTTTAAAGCATTCATGTCCATATAGATAAATCCTTAAAAACCATTTTGAAAACATGGACGTTAATGAGTATAATTTAGACGAATAAATATTTAAAACATTTAAAATTATGTTTTAGTAAAAAAAGTCCCTTAATATAATCCCTTTGAAAACCCTTTCATGAAACATGGACACGGATAATAAATATGTCCCAGTAGATACTTACGTAAAAACAACCTCGGATAATAAAGAGATTGTGAAATTAACGCTTACCTTGTACTTTTCCTTGGTCGAGGGTAGGTTAACCTCTTGTATAATGGTGAAATAATTGTTATTAAATTATAAAAGAATCATATACATTAATATGATATCATATATGATCTTTTAACATTGCTTTGTTAATAATATCTTAGTATTATCGTCATTTTGGGTGTTAACGAATTTGTTTTCCTTTATATTCATTGTTATGTTAGTCATATTTGTTATGGATGGGATGTATATTATTCATATCCAGAATTATATCAAGTCTTTAAACATTATTTTTAATCATAAAATTAAAATTAGTCTTGAATGGATACGATGGGGAATGAATCTCATCGCGTTCGTGGAGATGATAATCCGTACGTACGCACGAGCAACAATATCATTATTTTGATATTAAAATAATATACAATTGGATGGTGTATAATATATAAAAAATAATTATCATGTTATATTTATGATTTAAATCAATTACACATCATTATTATACCCATCCAAATAATAATGTATTGAATAACAATTACACCACGACATGGAGACGGTAAGTCGTACGTACGCATGTATGGTGACATGTCATTCAAAGGATGGATAGAATAATGAATATGGTTGTACCATATTTATAATAACATCACAATATATATAATATATTTTAGTTATTATTTTATAATGGAAACAACAAATAAAGAGGAAGTGGAAGAAGAAAGGAACTTGAAAGAGGTGATGAAATATTTACCTCTTCTTCGGGTTCTTCCTTTTGATTTGATAAAAAAGGCTCATTAGGTTGGATTTCTGACTAAAGTAAGGCCTCTAGGTTTAAGGGAGGATAGTTGAGAGGGTATTTGGGTATATTTTGGCCGATCCAAAAGGCTTTGAAGGTGTGAATTGGAGGGAAGGGGGGAGACTTTTTATAAGAGGGGTGAGGGCACCTTAGGAAAAGCTAGATATATTATTTTATAATAAAATCAATTTCGGTTTCTAATGGCTCCAAAATGTATTATTTAAATTATAAGGTAGGGATGGGTCTAAAACCACTAAACCAATAGGTTTTAGACAGGTTTGGGTTACTATATTAACCTTAACTCTTAGTTAAATAGTTTGACATTTACCATGTCTCTTTCTATTTTTATATAATATGGTTAATAAACTTACTATAAACTTCCAAGAGAACCCCAAGTGGTTAATTAATGATAAAACTATCATTATATAAGTCTTTTGGTATAAACTTATATTTTTAGGAATATAATATAAATTAATAATATAATATTTATTTTAAAAACTCTTTTTTGTCAATTTTGACACTATTTGGTATTTTGTTTTTGCTAAATTCTTAACAGCATTATTACTTCAAAAAAAATTCATCTAACTAACCCTAACATGTCATATTAACCTATAAAATTAGTGTAATTCATAAAAAGTCTAAAATTACATTTATTTGGATATTTATAATATCAATTATTTTAATATTTCATTAATAAGGTAATTACTGCATCATCATTGTGTCATAGATAAATTAAATTATTTAATGTCTAAAAATATAAATAAAATACCATTATGTAGGAAATATTTTTATATTTTCAATTAATATTTATAGTTGATATTATGACTTATATAACCCCATGTAAAAATTTATTTACTAAAAGATATTTGTTTATGTCATTTTTGCATTTACTTTAAGTTAATTAAAATAAAGTTTCATTATCATTCATAAGTGGCTCAATGGGGTCCCAAAATCGACCCAAGTATTCCCATGGTCTTCCATGACTCATACAATAAGGTTAGGACAAGTTTTAAGGAAATTTTGTATTATTATAATATTCTTTTTACCTTGAATTGCCCTATTTACCTTTAACTGCGGTAAATAAAAGTCAAAAGTTAATATTCACCAAAAATTATTTTCATCATATTGAACCAAATTTTACTTACTAAGGTTAATCTTGTCTCTAAGATTTCTGAAATTCAACTCATGGAAATGGTAAAATTAAGTTGTATGCAAATTTGAAAAATTCTCCTAGGAGGTGGGTAAAAGACGGTAAAAAGTTCAATAAAATTTTTATATATCTAAACTTATTATAAAATGAATCCAATTAATTATATTGAAATTATATAAGTATTATGTATCTATTTTTTCATAAAATAAATTTAAATAAAATAAATAATTATTTAAATAAAAAGTCGGTTTTAACCAATAACTTAGTGTTTTTCACTATTCATCAAAAATTGAAAGTTTTCAGAAAAATACCAAAATTTCACCCTAAGATAATTTTGATATTATGAATTCAAAAATTAATTCTATTTTACCAAATTCAAAAAATAGAAGTTTCCTTTATTAATTTAAAAGTAATTCTCGTTTTCAAAACCAAAAAACGTGTTTTTAAGAAATAATAACTAACAAAAGATTGATACGTGTTTATGTTCAATTTTAAAGTGAAATTATTTCCAATGAATAACATTGGATTAAATGGTAAAAATATAATCTATTTATACTTCTAAACCATTAAAATGTATAATTTAACACTAAAAATTATTTTGATTAAAAAAGTTTTTTTCAGTTAAAATATAGTATTTTTTCACTATTCACCCAAATATGAAAGTTATCAAAAGAACACCAAAAATTTATAAAAACTATATTCTTATGTCCCAATTCTAAAGAATAAGTTTATTTTGTCAAATTGAATATATAAAAGTTTCAAATATTGGATTTAAAAAGTGTTCACCATTAAAAGGTGGTAAAATTACATTTTTTTTAAAAATATTTCTTTTATCTGAAAAAAATTAATTTATTCTTACATTATGTCTAAGAAACTCATAATATGGATTCTAAAATTATAATGATTATATAAAGATCAAATTTTAGTTAATACTATTCATAACCTCTTTTGAACGACTAGTTTGGTAAGTCGTGGTGCGTTTGAACTCAGTGTTGCGTGTAGTGCAAGTTATTGAATTACTTTGAAGAAATAACATACTATGAAATATTGGGGTGTTACAATAAACATTTATATTTCACAAAAATATATATACTTAATTTACCATTTTAAAAAAATATTTAATTACGACATGATATAAATATATTATGTTTTCATTTATAAGATACCTAAAGTTTATTTATACTTTCATAGGTGATGTTACTATTATATTGGTTGGATTACTATTCCTAAGGGCCATATTATTATTCCAAAGGTCATGTTACTCTTCCATTGGTATAGGTTCCTTAATTTCTGAAAAATGCTCTTATTTCATTAATTCTTAGTTTATAAAGTTTTTATTATGTTATCTAAGTGATTTTATGTGATTTATACTATATAACATAATTATAATAAGGAAATTTTCATTGATATAATTATAGTTCATTACATTCTTCCCCCTTATAAAATTTCACCCTTGAATTTTTTTTCAAACTAAGGGGAAAACAGGTGAGGGTACTTCTCCTTTATTGTTTCCTCTGGTTCAAATGTTGTTTATTCATACTTATGGTTATGATATAGTACATTGACCAGGTGATTGGTCTTATTGTGTAGAACTTTATCTCTATGGTCCATGATCTTCATTGACTTCCCCTTGTAAGAGAGATCATTTTCCAACTATACCACCTATGAATTCATTACATGTGAGGGATCTGGTATGTACTTATTTAAGAGAGATATGTGGAATACATCATGTACTTGATACATGGTTTGTGTAAGTGATAGTCGATTGGCCACTTCTCTAACACGATCAAGGATCTCAAAGGGTCTGATGTACCTGGGACACAGCTTTCCTTTCTTCCCAAATCTAATGATCCTATTCCATAGAGATATGAAGAGTAATACCATGTATCTAACCTTAAACTCAAGGTCTCCTTAATGATTATTTGTATATCTATTATGTCAACTTTGAGCTTCCTTGATGTGATAATAAATGGTTTTCACCTTTTCCACTATTTCTTCAACCATTTCAGGTCCTAACAGCTTATGTTCATTGACTTCATCCTAGAACACCAATGTTCTTAATCTTTTTACATAAATTTAATTATATGGAGCCATTTGTATTGTCTAGTATAATTTGTTGTAAGAGAACTCTAGCATAGGCATATGTTGGTCCCATCCTCTTTTGAAGTCTATTGAACATGATATCAACATGCCTTATAGTGTTTGAATAGTCTGCTCAGATTGGATATCAGTTTGAAGATGATAGGTCGTACTTAATGTTAGCTCAGTGCTTAGAGAATGTTGGATACTTTTCCAAAACATGAAGGTAAATTTTGGATCCCTAATGGATATAATCGATACTGGTACTCCATGTAGCCTCACCACTAATCTGATGTAAATCCATGAAATTTGATTGAGTGAGTAGTCCTCTAGAATTATGATAAAGTGAGTTGTCTTGGTAAGAATATCCATAATGACTTATGTAGAATTATTTCCTTTGGATGCCTTTGGAATTCTAGTGAAAAATTCCATGGTGATTTTTTCCCACTTCTATATTGGTATGGGTAATGGTTACATCATCTCCTCAAAAGTTTTCCTTTCAGCCTTCACTTGCTGACATACCAGGATCTTTGATGTATATTTGGTGATCCCCTTCTTCATATTTTCCAACAAATAGTGCTCTCAGAGATCTTTATAAATCATTGTGCTCACTGGGTAAATAGATAAGTTTGAGATATTTGCATCATTAAAAACTCTTTCTTTATCTTTGGATTGGATGGTATGCATAATCATGACCCAAATCTCATGACTCTTTCCTCGTTCATTTGGAACTCTGAGGATTTCCCATTTCTAATATCTTACACCTTTTTTTATTTCCTCATCATTTCTTTTAGAATATTTTATTTTCTCCATAAGGTATGGTTGAGTAATCATTTGAGAAAGGATCGATGATGTTCCTTCCTTAAAAATTCCCAATTCCACACTTTGGAGGTCTAAGAAGATTGTATCCTTCTCAATTCATATCATTGATAAATATGAAATAACCTTTCTATATAGGGCATTTGCCACCTTATTTTTTCTACCAATATGGTATTGGATTAGGCATTCATAATATTTGATGAGATCTAACCATATTCACAAGTTTATATTAATCTCCTTCTATTTGAATATATATTTTAGGCTCTTATGATCATTATATACTTCACACTTCTCCCCATAGTGATAATGCTTCCAGACTTTCAACATAACAGTCGCCAACTCCAGATCATGTGTGGTATAGTTTTTCTCATGAATTTTCAACTACCTTGAGGTGTAGGCTATCACTTTATCATTTTTCATCAACACAGAGCCTAATACCTTCTTTTAATCATCATTTTACACCATAAAGAGTTCCCCAATTTTTAGAATAGTAAGTATTGATGTAGTGATAATCATATTTTTTTAACTCTTTAAAGTATTCTTCACATTACTGGTCAAAATAAACTTTACTCCCTTTTGATTAATATTTCTTATTGGGTTTTACAATCATGATAATTTCTTCACAAATCATTGGTAATACCCATCTAAACCAAGGAAATTATGGATCTCCATTATAGATATTGGTTTGGGCCACTCTTCGATTGCCTTTGTCTTGGAAGGGTCCTCAGGTATTCCTTTACTGGTGATAAAATCCCCCAATAATGATACATCCTCCATCTAGAACTCACATTTATTGTACTTTTCATATATTTTCTCCCTTCGTAATGTCTTTAGAAGAGTATTCAAATACTCCTTGTGTTCCTCCTTGTTCTTAGAGTATATTATAATATCATCAATAAAGACTACATAATTTTTTTTGAGGCAATATCTAAAGACTCTATTCATTATGTCCACGAATATTTCTAGATAATTAGTGAGTCCAAAGGGAATCACTATGAACTCATAGTGTACATACCTCATTTAAAAGGTAGTCTTGGGAATATATTCTTTATTCATATTTAATTGGTGATATCATGACCTAATTTCCACATTAGTGAAATACTTGGCCCCATATAGTTGATCGAACAAGTCATCTATACATGGAAGTGGATACTTGTTCTTTATCATGATTTTATTAAGCTCACAATAATCAATGTAGAGGTACATTGATACATCCTTCTTCTTGATGAAGAGGACTGGTTCACCCCATGGTGAAGAACTCAGGCATATAAAACCCTTGTCCAAATTCTCATATAGATGCTTCTTCAGTCCCTCCAACTTAGTTGTGGTCATTCTATAAGGTTTTTTTGATATAGGTAAAGATCTATGAATAAGTTTAATGGATAACTTAACTTCTTAGTCAGGAGGAAGACCAGGAAACTATTTAGGGAACATATTAGTGTAGTCTCTCACAATGGGCATGCCTTCGAGCATGATTATTTCCTTTGTCTCAATCATTTGAGCTAGGTGTTCTTTATCATAATTCAATAATATCCACAATTGAGACAATGATTCTGGTTGAGATTCATCATCATCCTTATAATTATACAGAAATGGAGGATACCTTAGGATGTGAAGAGTTATCCCCCTTTCCTGACAGTTGATGTTGTCTTTGTATAAAGATATTCAATCCATTCCCAATATAGAATCAAACTCTACTAAAGTAAGTAAGAAAATATTTTCTTGGAGTTTCATTCCACAAACATTAATCGGGGAAGAGTTATATACTTTGGATGCAATAATTTCCCCATTTTATGTTCTCATAGATAACTCAACCTCTATATTTTTAGGTGGTGTTTGAATAGTTTTACTAAACTTTCAAAATATGAAATAATGCATAGGACCAGAATCAAACAGTAAATTCTCTATTCTAGAATGAATAACTAGCATACCTGTCACTACATCATTGCTAGTATCCACCTCAATAGTGGTGCTAGTATGTTTCGTTCCTTGCTACCTTGGAGGTTGTTGTTATTGATTTCCTCTGATAACCCTTAGAATAGGGAAATGGTTCACATAATTCCCATGTTCCTTTCAGTTGAAACACCACACTATAGGTTGAGTGTTGATCTGAACCTTCCTTTATTCTTTCACATTAGTGGAATTTTTCATATCCCATCGACATTTATTAGCCAGATTCCCCATTCTTCTATATTTAAATAATTTCCTAGTTCCCTTTAGATAGTTCATGGGATGTTTCTTCCCACAATTTTGACATGTGGGATGTGGTGTTTTCTTTCCATCATGGGATTTATTTTCTGATCCTCCCATATTAAACTCTATTTTTTTCTTCTTATATTTGGGCCTATAATACCATTGAGATTCTTTGATCTCCATTTCAACCTTAAGATCATGACAGAAAATATCCTCATAGCTATCAAAGTCTCGAATCACTAATTTATTTTATAGAATCAGCTTTAATCCTCTAAAGAAGCGATCCACCTTTCTTTCGGTGTTCATGACAAATTTGGAGGCATATTATGTAATCCTTGTGAAGTTTCCCTTGTAATCCCTAATAGACTCATCTTAATTTTACTTCATTCTGAGGAATTACCTTTCTATATTGATATGAAGGGATTGGGGAAAATATTTATTGAAAAAAAAATTATTGAATTCCTCCCAATCCATGGAATAAATTTCATCATTTGAATTTGTGTTCTTGATCATTTCCTACCACTGATCAGATTCCCCATAAAAACAATAGACTGGTAGAACAACTTTATCTTCTTCTAAGCATTGGAGTATAGAGAATATCTTTTCAATGTAGTTAATCCATTGTTCTAAGAGGAGGGGATCAAATTATCCACTAAACATAGGAGGACTTTTATATATAAAGGATTCTACCGCAACTTTCTCTTTCTTAATATAAGGAGGTCATTCCACACAATTCAAGTTATTATTCATTACTTAAGTCAGTTTATCAAGTTCTATCATGAATTTTTGACCACCCATTCCCATCATATTTAGCATTTCATTAGGGAAATCATCACATGGACTATCACATCGATTGTTGGAACGGGTTCTCCTATTTCCATCCATTAAATAAGAAAAGAAATTATAATTATAGGATCTTGAATACATAGCTAATTAGCATATAAAAATAAAAATTTGAACATATAAGGATAAACTTATAAATGAAAATTATATCATAACTTGTGATTCCCTAGGTTTTAATCTAGGTTATCCATGGTGATTGAATTATCCCTAGGGTTCTTACTAGAGTTCTCTAGTATAATCTTTAAAAATAACAAGACATTGCTCTGATACCAACTTTAATGGCCCTAGCCTTTTACACATATTGTTACACAATTTTAAGCATAATTAACCATAAACTACAAGACAATGATTGTAAATTATAGTGTCATTGTAAAATTAGATACATAATTAGAAAACATGAAACTAAATTAAAGATGTATTTTATTTAATCTTCATAAATATATCTGAACTTCCTTTAGCTCTTACATCTACATAGGATAACCTTGGGAATACATGAAAAAATAGATGAGCTAAAAATACCAGTAAGGGAATAATCATAAAAATAAATAATAGCACATGGTTTAGAAGGTATAAAATGGTAACATAAAGGCATGGAACATGAATAAACATATGTAAGCATAACATATAGAACATGGGATTATGTAATCATTGAATCATATAAATGTGGAAACAACATATAACATGACATAAGAATGAGTTAAGGCTAAATTCCAAAGACATTGTACATGGAGGAGCATGAGTCAAGGATAACCACCAAGACCATTTCACATAGAGGATCATGATTCAAGGCTAACCACCAAGAACATTGCACATAGAGGAGCATGAGTCAAGGTTAACCACCAAGACCATTGTACATTGAGGTTCAAGAGTTAAGGCTAACAACCAAGACCATTGGACATGAATTCTAATTAGACTAGACATTACCCACCACATTGGATTGATATCTAGGCACACATATCATAACATGATCATGAATATTTGTTCCATATAAAGAATCAATCATAAGGGTTACCCATTGAAAGAATTGGGTATCATAATCATGTCATATGGCATAACAAAAGATAATATCACAATGGTTTCCATGAAAGAATGGATTTAAATAATACATGGAAATTCATAAAATAAAATAGGCATAGATTGTGATAACTTATATCAAAATTAAGTGAAAACATGTAAAAAGAGTGTTTATGAAACATTAGAAATAAAATATTTTAGTGCGGTCTAAGGAAAATATTAAAAATAATATAATGCATAAAAGGCATAATATTTTATATAAAACCAGAAATGAACCAAGATATATTTTCATGATAAAATTATTTATTTTAGAAGAATAATGGGGGATTAAAACAGACTATGGATGTTACTTAAAAATGGTTAAGAATTTGAGAAGTTTTTTTTAATCAGGCTTGCTTATCTGGAATAATTGAGAAAGGAACCTTTTTAAAATATATATTTCCCCATCAAATAAGGTTGATCTAATCTGGATACATGAGTTTGTAACATATAAATATAATTTAGAATAATAAATTAAAAATTAATAAGAATTACATTTGGTTAAAGAAAGAGAAAGCATAACCCAAAGGAAAAAAATGGAGGTCCGAAAAGAATCTCTTACCTTATGTCCGAAAGTGTTCTCTACTTAAACTTAATGTCCTAGATAATAAAATTAAATACATTAATTAATTAATTAAGAACATTTTTTACATGTATTTTATTTATTATAATTTTATTAAGTTCATTTGTAGCCTTTTTTTAAGATTTATAAGATACAATTTCATCGTTCGAGAGTGTTCATTTCATTGGTTTTCATGATCGTTCACTTGAATACGTGTATAGAAAATTATTTAAAATGAGATTAGTTTCCCAGAATTGAAATTATATGTTATTAATGAAAAAATATAAAATTAAATGGTCTTATGTATAATTTTTTTTATATTTTAGGATGATTTATTAGATAAAATGTTAATGATAATCGTTTAGATTATTTTGGCATTTTTTTATCATCGTGAACTAGTTTTGTTTTATTAATTAATATTATGTATATATACTTGTTAAAGAACATTAAATAATATGTAATATATATATTATAATCTGTTTTAACCATGATAAATGGTTTTATGACCAGAATTGAAGGTGGTAATGGAAATTGAAAAATCATCATCCTTGAATGCGATAAATCAGCACATCACAGATGATGTTTTGATTTTTAGAACAAAAGGAGAGGGGAAGAGAATTGATGATGGGTTATTCCATTATCATAATAAAATTACATTATATATAATATAATGGAGTTATAATTCCACTTATATGAGTATATTTGAGGATATAATAACAAAAGAAAATAACTTGAAAAGAAATTAAAAGAAAACGGAATAGGTTTTTACCTCTTGAATTCTTCTCCTTGAGAACCTCCTTGAGGCACTTGAGTTTGGTCTTTTAATGAGACCAAAGGATCTTGGACATGGGGTAGAGACTTAGTAAGTGGTTTGGGAATAATTTTTACAAGCTTCAAGGTTGTATAGGTGTGAGAATAAGTAGTGGTGAGGGGAGATATTTATAATGGAGGAGAGGGGTGTTTTTTATTATTTTATTCATTAGTTTATTATTTTGGCTCAAGACTACCAATAGTTTTGAGAATTGTCACTAAATATATTGAAATAATAATGGTTAGGTGGAGATTATGGTTCTTACATCAATAATGACTCAAGGAATATTGTATTTTAATTTATAATGTTATATGTCTTAAATTATAGTATTTTTCTATTCACTAAAAATTCAACTATTTTAGAAAATTCCAAAAAAAATCACCATAACCATTTTTTGAAATGTTTAATTCAAAAATTAACTGAATTTTATGAAATAATTTTCTAAATATGAGAAATTTAATTTTTAATTAAAATCTTCATTTATTCGAAAAAACCAAATTTTAAAATTATAACTCCTTTTATAACACTTTGAAAAATAAATTAAGGTATCATAAAATTATATTATAATAATACGAAAAAAAATATTAATTTGTGAATCTATTTTATGAAAATAAATTTTCTTTTAAATCATTATAATAATTATAAAATTGTAAATAAAGATTTATGTTTCACAAAAATAACAATACTTAATTTATCATTTATAAAACATTTATTTACTTACTACATGATATAAATATATCATGTTTTCATTCATAAGATACCTAAATTTTTATTTATAATTTCATATGTGGGGTTAAAATTCTATTGGTCAGATTACTATTCTTAAGGGTCGCATTACTATTCCAAAAGTCATGTTGTTGTTCCATAGGTATAGGTTCCTTAATTTCCAAAAAAAACTATTATTTCATTCATTATTTATTTATAAAGTTTTTATTGTGTTATCTAAGTGATTTTATGTGATTTATAATATATAACATAAATATAAGAACTAAAATTTCATTGATATAATTCTAGTTCATTATAATATCTGTAAAAACTAATGGTGTCTTAGTCAATCCAAATGGCATTACTATAAACTCATAAATCCCATACCTCATTCAAAATGAAATATTTGTAATGTATTTCTTATTTAATAAAAATTTATGATACCCAAAATGAATTTAAATATTTGAAAAATATTGACCTTTATGAATTTGATCAAATAAGTCATCAATTGGAGGCAAAGGATACTTGTTCATTATCATAATAACATTGATTTCCCTATAATCAATGCTTGGCCTCATGCATCCATATTTCTTCTTAATGAAGAGAACAGGGGATATATTACCCTAAAATTATATAATAATACACTACAGGAAAAATGGCGTTTCGCGGTGGTTTTTTCGCAGCGGTTTTAAAAACCGCCGCTAAATAGTTTTCGGGCTGGTATTTCACAGCTGTTTTTTTGCGGTGGTTTAAAACCCGCCGTGAAATGTGTTAAATTTTTTTTTTTTTTTTTTTTTGAGGATTAGCGGCGGTTTTTTAAAAAACCATTGTGAAATAGCGGCAGTTTGGGTAAAACCGCCGCGAAATGAAAAGAAAAAATAAAAAAACATGAGAAACCTCGAAATCACTAAAACGACCATAACTTTTGATCCGGGCGTCCGTTGGAGCATCACGACCAGTCAAATCGAAGCTCACGAAGAGATCTAGAGGCACGTATAATCAAAACCGTGAGAAAGTCTAAGGTGAAAAAGATATGAGAGTTATAAGAAAGTTGAAAAAAGTTCTCCAACTTCAAACTGCCATAACTTTCGCTCCGGGTGTCCGTTTGGGCTCTACCACATATCAAATCGAAGCCAGCGAAGAGAGATACGCACCGGTTTAATAGAAGCAATATTTTGTCATGTTTTTCGATCCCAAAGACCTATCTGAAGGCCTCTGAAACCCTGTTTCTGTCACCAGTGTCCCATCGAACTTGTCTTCAAACGGACCTAACTTTCGATCCACGTGTCAGTTCAGACTCCTCCACCTGCCAGATCGTAGTTCGTTCCATGGACTTCAGTTTTACTGGTCGTGACGCCCACATGGACTCCTGGATCATAAGTTATGGCCTTTTAGTGGGTATTGAGTTCGTTATGTTTTTCGATGCCTCATTTCTAGCACCCGTTCCCCGTCAGCTTTTTTTTAAATGGTCGTAACTTCCGATATGTCAGTCCATTCGGTCACTTTCACCTATCAGATCAAAGATCGTTTCAGGATCTTTGATTTGACTGGTCGTGAATCTAGAATGGACTCTTGGATCATAAGTTATCTCTGTTAAGGTGAGTCCAATGTTTTTTGTCACTTTATGACTGTTTTGACCGGTTTTAACGGTTGCTCCATTTATTACTGTTTATTTGGGTTTTCATGACTTGTTATCTTATCAATGGTTTTTTGTGGGTTATTATGATGATTATCCTGAATTCTTAAGGGGTTTTCTAGAGTTATCATGAGTTTTCATGCGTTCTCATGCTTTCTAATGCTTCCTTCTTCATGCTTCTCCATCCGTTTTCATGCGTTTTCATGATTTTTCATCCCTTATCACATCATTTCATAGTTTTTCATGTGTTTCATTTATTATTTATTATTTATTATTTATTATTTATTATTTATAATAAACTTTAATTTATTTATTATCTATTATTTGTTATTGGTAATTTATTATTTATTATTTATAATTATTTATTATTTATTACTTATTATTTATTATTTATTATTTATTATTATTATTAATAAAATATTATTAATAATAATAATATTTGTTACTGGTTATTTATTATTTATTATTTAGGTTTATTTATTATTTATTATTTATTATTTATAATAAACTTTAATTTCTTTATTATCTATTATTTGTTACTGGTTATTTATTATTTATTACTTATATTTATTTATTATTTATTATATATTATTTAGTATTTAGTATTATTAATAATAAAATATTATTATTATTATTATTAATATTTTTTACTGGTTATTTATTATTTATTATTTATATTTATTTATTTTTTATTATATATTTTTATTTTTTATTATTTTTTATTTATTTATTATTTATTATATATATTATTTCTTATTTCTTATTTCTTATTTCTTATATATTATTTACTATTATTATTATTATTATTTTATTTATTATATATTATATATTTTATATTTTATATTTTATATTATATATTATATATTATATATTATGTATTATGTATTATTATTTATTTATTATTACTTATTATTTATTTTTTATTTTTTATTTTTTATTATTTATTATTTATTATTTATTATTTATTATTTATTATTTATTATTTATTATTTATTATTTATTATTTATTATTTATTATTTATTATTTATTATTTATTATTTATCATTTATTATTTATTATTTATTATTTATTATTTATTATTTATTATTTATTATTTATTATTTATTATTTATTATTTATTATTTATTATTTATTATTTATTATTTATTATTTATTATTTATTATTTATTATTTATTATTTATTATTTATTATTTATTATTTATTATTATTATTATTTATTATTATTTATTATTTATTGTATATTTATTATTATTTATTATTAATTGTCATTTATTATTTATTATTTATTATTTATTTATTTAAAATTATTAATTATGTGTAATTTATTATTATTATTCTTATTTATTTATTATTTATTATTTATTATTTATTATTTATATTTATTTATTATGTGTTATTTATTATTTATTATTTAATATTTTTTTATTTAGTATTTATTATTTATTTTTATTTATTATTTATTATTTATTATTATTTGTTACTTGTTATTTATTATTATTATTTATTTTTTATTTTTTATTTTTTATTTTTTATTTTTTATTTTTTATTATTTATTATTTATTATTTATTAATTATTATTTTTTTTATTATTTATTATTTACTGTTATTGTTTATTATTTATTTTTTATTGTTTATTGTTTATTGTTCATTGCTTTTTATTTATTATTTATTCTTTATTTTTATTTTTTTATTATTTATTATTTATTATTTATTATTTATTATTTTTTTATTAATATTTATTATTATTTATTATTATTTATTATTATTTATTATTATTTATTATTATTTTTTATTATTTATTATTATTTATTATTATCTATTATTATGTATTATTATTTATTATTATTTATTATTATCTATTATTATTTATTATTATTTATTATTATTTATTATTTATTGTTTATTGTTTATTGTTTGTTACTTATTATTTTTTATTTTTTATTTTTTTTATTTTTTTTTATTTTTTTTTATTATTATTATTTATTATTATTATTATTATTATTATTATTATTATTATTATTTACTATATATATTTATTATTATCTATTATTAATTATTGTTTATTATTTATTATTTATTATTTATTTATTTATTTATTTATTTATTTATAATTATTAATTATGTGTTATTTATTATTATTATTATTTATTATTTATTATTTATGTTTATTTATTATGTGTTATTTATTATTTAATATTTAATATATTTTTATTTAGTATTTATTATTTATTTTTATTTATTATTTATTATTATTTGTTGTTTGTTGTTTTTTATTTATTATTATTTATTGTTTATTATTTATTATTTATGATTATTTATTATTTATTATTTATTATTTATTATTTATTATTTATTATTTATTATTTATTATTTATTATTTATTATTTATTATTTATTATTTATGATTTATGATTTATCCTTTATTATTTGTTTATTATTATTTATAATTATTTATTAATATTTATTATTTATTGTTTATTGTTTATTGTTTATTATTTATTATTTATTGTTTTTTATTTACTATTTATTATTTTTTATTTTTTATTTTTTATTTTTTATTTTTTATTTTTTATTTTTATTATTTATTATTTATTATTTATTATTTATTATTTATTATTTATTATATTTTTATTATTATTTTTTATTATTTTTATTATTTATTATTTATTATTTATTATTTATTATTTGTTTATTATTATTTATTATTATTTTTTATTATTTTTTATTATTTTTTATTATTTTTTATTTTTTATTTTTTGTTATTTATTGTTTTTAATTATTATTTATTATTCATTATTTATTATTTATTATTTATTATTTATTATTTATTATTTATTGTTTATTGTTTATTATTTATTGTTTACTATTTGTTCTTTATTATTTATTGTATTATTATTTTATTATATTATTATTTTAATTTCGTAAATTTATTATTTTATTACTTTATTTTCATAATTTAATAATTTATGTAAATATTATTATAATTTATTTGTTATTTATTATAATAAACAGTAAGTAATAATAAATAAATAACTCAATAAATAACTAATAATTCAATAATTATTTATTATTTATTATTTATTATTTATTATTTATTATTTATTATTAATTATTGATTATTGCTTATTGTTTAATTATTATTGAGTTTTTATCTATTAGTTATGTATTATTTGTTTTTTCAATTAGTATATATAAGTATATTAAATTTTGTTTATTAATCACATGACGAGCTTGCTGGAGTGGTAAAGTCTTTGGAAAATATGCAAGAGGTTATGGGTTCAAATCTTACCAAATGCAATATTTATTTATGTTGCATGGGCATGTGCATGCATGGATAAAGTAAATAAAGTAATACTAATTAAATAAAATAAATACGAAATAAATAAAATAAATACGAAATAAATAAATAAAATAAATACGAAATAAATAAAATAAATATGAAATAAATAAAATAAATTCGAAATAAATAAATAAATAAAATAAATACGAAATAAATAAATAAATAAAATAAATAAGTAATAATTAAATAAAATAAATAAATAATAATAAAATAAAATAATTAATTAAAATAATTAAATAATAATAATTAAATAAATAATTAAATAATAATTAAATAAATTATAATTAAATAAATAATTAAATAAATAATAATTAAATAAATAAAATAAATAAATAAATAAAATTCAAAAAACTGCCGCTAAAAACCGCCGCGAAACGTTCTACGACGGTTTTGAAAACCGCTACGAATAGTTTCCTGACGTACAATTTAGCGGCGATTTTTCAAAACCGCCACTAAATACACATTTTGCCGTAGTGATAACATTTTATTTGATAGCTTATGTGACACACAATAATGATCTTAAACAATCCAGAAAATATATTTATTTAAATTTATTCTTTTTGATAGCTTATAGAACACGCAACCTCAAGTATAAATGAACTATAATATAGTATAATGTTATAAAATATAAATTAAATTATGAAATATTAATATTACTAAATAAATTATGAAAAATAGGGTTATTTATTGATTATAAATAAAATAAGAATCATTTAAAAAAAATTCTAAAAACTATATTTTTTTCTAAAAGACAATTTAGTCATTCTTCACACATAATTTAAAATTAATTTTTACCATTTTGTGAAATTTATTAGATAAAATAGACTTAATTTTTTAAATCATAATATCAAAATTATCTGAGTGTTATTTTTTTTTTTTGGTATTTTTATGAAATGTTTCATTTTTCGATTAATAGTGAAAAATGCCATTTTATTGAAAACATCCTTTTATTTTAAATAATTTACATGGTTAAATGAAATTTTAAATTGGTTTTCAAGTAAAAAGAGTTCAATTATATTAAAATTTAACTAATTTAGGTCATTATAATCAATTTTATATTTAATTTTGATATTAAAACCTTCTATACTTATGAGAATTTTTCTTTGGAAACCTATTTTTCGTTGCATTTACAGGTGTAATTTTAAATTGGATTCTTTAAATTATGTGAATTTAATTTATAAAAATGGATTTCATATTTGGAATTGGAATAATTTATATTATATAATAATTTAAACTTAAATTTTTACCATGTTGAATGCAAAAAAATAAAAATTAATTGTCGTGGTTAAGGTAAAAACTAATTTACTGAGAGGTTAAACTAAGAAAATAAAGGTTAAAAAGGAACTAAAAACTTGTAAAACACCAATTTTATGGACATATTTAGACTTTATAACCTATAAGTGTCAATAATGACCCATTTTTGGGCTTTATTTATGATAAATATGTGTTTTAAATTGATTATTTTCAAAAATTTCATGTGTGTCCTCTCCCCCACTTATAAAAAGCTACCTGCTCTCCTCCCCTCTTCACACTTAAAACCCCTTTTTTCAATACCTACCCATATAAATTTCTTAAATCGCTAAAAAATCATATATCCCTTTTTTTATAATAAATCCAACCTATTATTTCATTTTCTAAAAACCTAAAGAAGTTGTCTGAATAAGAGGTAACGTTCTTGAATGAGCATTTTTATTTTGTTTTTATTCCACCTACTTAAAATTATTAAAAAAATGGTTATATAATAACCTAAGTATATTACATATAATTTTATTTTATTATGTTAAGTTAATTATCAATATCTAACTTCTCTTCTATAAAATGGTAAATGAATATGTCAATCGTGTGTACTGTGGACTACTGCCTCAGGAATAGATGTAATTAATTTTCTATCGCCAACTTTCAAGGATTGATATAATGATATATTTAAAAAAATTATCTAGTATTTATGATATTATTATAATCCTTTAATTATAATATAATATATAACTTTTTACTTTCCATTCTGTTTAAAATATGATAATGTTGCTCGTGTGTACGGCGGACTACCGTCTCACGAAGCGATGTGATTCGTTTTTCACTTATGCTTTACATGGAAAGTATAAGGATAAATTTTATGAATATATGTGATATATATGAGATAATATTTATTATTTAAGATTAATATATCACCCACACACTTATACTTTCACTCATTAATGGAATGATATTGTCGCTCGTGCGTGCGTACGACTTGCCGTCTCCACGAAGCGATGCGATTCATTTTCCCTCTCAAGTCTTAGAAAATGATTATAAAAATGTATATAATGAGTCAATATGATATTTATAAAATTAATATAATTATTGATATTATGTGTCTATATCATATGCCGAATAACCAGAACATTCATGACAAACGATGAATGAGAAAACAAGCCAATTAACACCTAAAATAATTACAATAATGAAATATTATTAACAAACAAGTTATAAAATGTTATAAGAGGATCATATATGATATTATAAATATGAATAAGGATATTTTATAAATTAATAACATTATTAATACCATTATATAAAAGGTTAAATCATGTTCAACCAAAAGGAAGCATGAGGTAAGGGATTTCATCTCAATTTACCTTCATTGAGGCATATTGTAATGTCATGCACTTAATTTATTTTATATGGTGTATGTAATAACCATTTTACATTTAATATAACGAATCATTAATACTTCATGGTATTTTAAATTTCATTTTTGATTATTTCATCCAAGGTGATTTTACTTGAAAATTACTAAGTTGTAAAGAATTTCATATCTCAATTTCAATTCATTGGGTGATATTACTTCTTTGTTGTCTTTGATATTCTTAGATTAAGTGTGTAATTAATTTTGAATATATTTTGTTTAATTTATACATGTTATATATGGATTTAAATTTGATAAACATAATATATTCATTGATTAATTCTCACATCAATGTTATGATCTTTATAAGGGTTTATTTCAAAATCTTATTTTAACGAGTATTATATATGATTAAATTTAAATTGAAGGAAATTATTTGATAATTGGATAATAAACCCATTTAATTTTATTATACTCTAGTTATACATGTTTATTTCAATTAATAGTACCATTTTTTTACTATTTGGTACTTAAAATTATTTATAAAATGTTTTTAATAAAATCTGATATCATTTCTCTCTTCGGTAAAAAATATTTTTTCTTCCAAATCCATGTTTTTAGAAAATGTTTTCAAAAATGTTTCAATATTATCCAAATTATTTATTAAATGAATTTTTATCCATTTTTTACCTCTTACAGATTGGATTGAAAGGAATATTCATGTCTCTTTCAGAATGAGGAGTTTTTTACCCTTTTGCAAAAGTGTGAAAGGAATGTTTTTTAACTTATACGGTATGTATGAAATTTTCTGTTGTCGTGGCCTATCATTTATTTGAATCTTACTTTATAAGTTTAAAAAAATTAAAATAATTTTTTTCCTAATATTCTTGAAATTTTTAGCTTTAAAAAGTGATTTTCAAATTTAAAATAATATTTTCATCAATAATGTTTTTAAATATATTTGTATGGTATTTTTTTCATCAAAAACAACAAAACTTCATTTATCTTATACTAAAATGGGGATATTTTTTATTTATACCATCCTTATTCTTTATATGGATGAATTATTATCTTTTTTACCAAGTAAAGTATTGACATTCACATTCTTGATTCATTTTTGTAATCATTAACTTTCCCTTGAAATGTACACTTTACTGTGAGCATTGGAATTTAAAATTCCCCTAAATATAAATATTATTTATCATGGATATACCTATTTCTTAAAACATATATCATTTAAAAATATTATGTTTTATATTGAAAGTTATTTTATTGACTGGGAAAATGTTGATAATCCCTATTCTTTACTCAATACGGATATTTTTTTTATATGGAATATTGTTCATGAATTAAATTGTTTATTAAATATATGAGGAATATTTTGGACATGCAGATATAGGTGGGGCCCAATTATAAAAAATCCCTTGATATATCGGTAGTCTCGTGAGATGAATCAGATAGCTATCCTTAGTTAAATGGGTTTTTGGTGTATACCTACCCATCAGATTTAAATTGTCTTGTGAAAATTCTTGACAGTAGAGGTATCATGATGCTTGATATAATGATGTCCAATAATTAAGAATTTCCTTCATTAATAATTCAGTTATTATTTTCCATGATATTTTCACAATGATTTTATCTTTGGAAGCATTTCATTGTCAATTTATTGATTAAATGGAATGTGTTTTGGATTATTTACCTTGCTATATTGATTATGCCTTATCCAGTTATGATAGTCATATTATTGATTAAATATCATGTGTTTTTATTTATTTACCTATCCATATTTATTATACTAGTACAATTATTTAAATGGAATGTATATTTAGTTATTTACCTTTCCAAATTGATTATTCTAGTGAAATTATATAAAAGGAATGTGTGTTCAATTATTTACCTTTCCCTGATTATGCTTATTGATTCATGATAGCTTCTATTGTACTTAACCCTTATTGAGAATTTGTGCTCACTCTTATTTTATTTCCTTTCCCAAGAATCCAAGAAGTTTATTAATAATTCTATGCAAAGATATACTAGAGGTAATAATGATATTCTCAAAAAAATGTTGTAATTTGTATTTTCAAAACCCATTGAATTTGTTCAATTGATTTGTCTTATGGTGCCTAATAAAAAATAGAGGGGCTATATAATTATATGCCCTATATTTAATTACATGTCCAAATAATTCTTTATCTATTTAATGATTGATTTAATTCATTAATCAATATGACTTATAAATAAATATTTTTATTAAGTAAAGGATATGGATTTATCAATATTTCCCAATTTAATAAAATAACTTTAAAAGTAAACACCCTATGTAAAACTGATATATGGTTTAGGAAATAATAATATAAATGATGAAAATAATATAGATATTTAATAGAAATATAATTTCTAATGAAAAATAATCATAAGAAAGTGGTTGTCTTGAGAGAAATTTAACAATCACAAAATTAATCAAGATATGAGAGGTGGCCATTAGTCCATCAGGAATATAAGTTTTTGCAATAAAATCTTGTCCTTTGTAAAAATAAAGGAAATATAGGAGAAATATTAAACTAATATTACATAAAATATTTTTCTTTTTAAAGCCATTCAAAAAATTTATAAGAATCTACATTTCGTAAAATGGTTACGGTTGTGGGGAATCCAGTTATCATTTTATATATTAAAAAACATTCCTTTTGACTTTTTATCAAAAACAACCCTTTCAAAAAAAGTATAAATATTCCTTTAAAAATATTTTTTAAAAATTCAAGGATTTCTTAAAATGTATATAATAATCATTTTAGTAAATAATTAGACTTTTGTAAAACAATTTTGAAAAACATGGACATGAAAGAAAAATATATCCAATTAAAAGTGAAATAAAATTGGATTTCATTTTAATTTTTTTCTTAATTAAAGTAAAAAAAATAGAGGTAGATTTTGAATAAAATATGTAAACTCCTTAAATATCTAGTTTATACTAAAATTACTATATTTTATAAAGGATAAATGATAATATTCCTTCAATAAGAGTAAAAGAAATCCCAAAAGAAAGTGAGATTGTAAAATAGATTATTACCCATTTTGTTTCTTTAAAATTGTTACTTCATGAAATAATAAACTTGTATTGAAACATTAACCATCATGAATAAGTATTTATTCATGTTAAATACATCAAAGGGGTAGTATATACACCACATAAAAGTGAATAAGTTCAGATTAACAACTTTGTCACAAAGGAATAGAATTTTTAACAAAACCCCTTACCTCACGCTTCCCTTTAGTTTAACATGGTTTATAATCCTTTATAATGGTTTTAAACATTCTATTAATTTATATCATAACCATATTCATATATATAATATCATATATTATCCTCTTATAACATTTTACTACCCATTCATTAATAATATTTTACTATTACTATTGTTTTAAGTGTTAATTTCCTAATTTTCTCATGAATGTTTTTCCATGAAAGTTCATATTATTATTCATAGTATATAGGTCTATAATATCCATAATTATATAAATTTTATAAATATCATATATTTTTCATTAGATACCTTTTTAGGACCATTATTGAAAGTTGTACATGGAAAATGAATCATTTCGCTTCGTTGAGACGGTAGGTCGTACGTATGTATGAGTGATGATATCATTCTCTTAATGAGTGAAATGGTAAATAAGTGGATGATATATTAATTTTAAATAATTAACATCATTTCATATTTACTATATATATTCATTGTTTTCATCATTATGACTATCTATGTGAGTCGGTGATAGAAAAAAAAAATTACATCGATTCGTGAGGCAATAGTCCGCCATACAAACAAGTAATGGATTTTTATATGGATAAAAGACTTTTACAAAAATTATTACATGATTTATAAACATAAATATCCATTAATACAACACAAGTATCATAAATACCTAGTGTATTTAGAATACTAGGTTCATAATATATTAAAGTGAGACTAAAAATAAAACTTTTTATTTTATTCAACATAATGAGCTCCTAAATATTGTTGAGCTCCTAAACTATATAGGATAATCTTGTGAATAAACAGACAAAATGGGTGATCTAAAATCCTAGTAAGTAAATAAACATGATAATGAATCATAAAATGTTAGTCAAAGGTATAATATGATATCATAAAAGATAAGGCATGTGAGTAATCACGTAGAAGCATAACATAAAGAACATGTTATCATAAGTTCATGGAATCATAGTAAATGTTCAAGAAACACAAAAAAAAATTACATAAATATCAGTCAATGTTATCTTTCTAGACAATATCACATGGTGTACAAAGTCCTGTAATGGATTAGGATTACTCCCAAAACCCATACATGATGCCTCATGAGACTAAAGATTTACCCAATTCATTGGAGTGCTATCTAGGTGAACCCATCATAAAATTCCCATGATCTATGTGTTTTATATAAAGTAAATTAATTATAATTCATAACATAAGAATTACCCATGTAAATGAAATGGTATTCATATTCTTGATTCATATCATAATTAAAGGAAACTACGTAATAAAGGAATTTGATAAATGATCATAAGGCATGTATCAACCCATAAAAGGAAGAGATAATAAATTATGTATATATATGAGATGTATATATACATAATTCATAATAAATCCATAACATCAAGGGTTGTTATCATTGATGAATAAAAAAACATTCTTGAGGAAAATAAAATTTACACTATGAAAATCACTTTTTGAAAAACTAGAATTCACAAGATATTGTGAAAATAATTTTATTTGAAAACAACCTTGAAAACTTATAAATAAATCTTTAAAATTTTGGATGTTCATGATGGAAAGAAATTCTATTCATGTCGTACATGTTTAGAAGAAATATTCTTTTCACATTTTTAGTAAAATCCAAATGGGCCTTGGTTTTGAAAACGACATGAATAATCCTTTTAAAAAAAATTAAAATCCAAAAAAGGGGTAAATTTTAATTTAAAAACAATATAGTAACATTAAATCAAATTTTAAAATATATTTTTATAAAACACTGACAAGGAAGAGAAAGGGTTTTTGACCGAAGTGAGAAATAAAGTCGGTTTTCTTTAACAAAATGTTCTCAATCATTTTAATTACAAAAAGGGAGAAAAATAGTAATAATGCTTGAAAATTTCATTTATAATATGAGGGGAATAAAATTAAATTTTTTTATTAGAAAATTATCTAATAATTTCTTATATCATAAATTCAATCATAAACAATCCCGATTAAAATGAGATTGAAACATAAACCCTTATCACTTTGGTAACTTTTAAACCACAACTTCCCATGAATGAAATAAAATAATTTTAACTTTAAATGTTATTAATTATTTATAATTCATTATATATTATGTAAAGGTGTATTATACACACCATTTAAATGAAATTAGGTGCATAAAAGGACATGCGTCTCAAGGAATGAAGTTTTGAGAGGGAAACCCTTACAAAGTTTGTATCATTTAGTTGAGAGTTAACCCATGAGGTGATTATGTGTAAAAAATGTAGATACAGACATGTAAAATTTGAAATATAATATAATTTAATCAAATTTCATTTCACACATAATCTTGGAATAGTATAATCAATGAAGTAGACGTATAACTTAGTGAATTGAAATTGAGTTAATAAACCCATTACCTCACACTTACCTTTAGTTGAACACTCTTTAAACTCATATATATTGGTTTTAAACATGTTATTAACTTATACCATAATCATATTAATATTTATAATATCATATATGATCTATTTTATAACATCTTATCACTTATTTGTTAATAATATTTTATTATCACAATTGTTTTGGGTGTTAATTGTCCTGTTTTTTCACGCATGCTTTATCTTAAAAGTTAAAACTCTAGAACATAGAATACAATTACATCATATAAATAATTATATTAATTTTATAAATATCATTTTTTTATTATATACATAATTATAGTTATTATTTAATTTTTAACATTAAGAATTAATCACATCACTTCATGGAGACGGTAGGTCATACATATGCACAAGCGACATTATCATTTCCTTAATGAGTGAATGTGAAAGGAAGTGGATTGTATATTAATTTTAAATAATAAATATAATTTCATATGTATCATATATATTAATTAAATTTATTCTTTATTACTTTCTATACAAATTGTTAGTAAAAAAAATCACATCGCTTCGTGTGGTGGCAGTCCACCATACACATGAATGACGTTATCATTAATTCAATGAATAATAAGGTAATAAATTATAATATATTTTTATTATAAATAATGTAAAATATTTCATTAATATAATATATTAACATAAAATTAATCCACATTACCTTCCATGTAAATCGTAAGTGAAAAATGAATTGCATCGCTTCGGGAGGTGGTAGATCGTCGTACACACGAACGATGTTATCATATTCTCTACAGAATGGAAAGTAAAAAAGTTATATATGATATTATAATTAAAAAAGTATAATTATATCATAAATATAATATATAAACATTATATAAATCGTTATATATATCCTTGAGAAGTGGTTATGGAAAACGAATTACGTCAGTTTATGAGGTGGTAGTCTGTCATACACACGATCAACGAGACTCTCTCTCATAAGAACCATGAAATTCTATAAAAATATTCTTAAATAAAGTTCTGCGGTTGGATGACATACTATGATAGGACACATATTATATAGACTGTCATGTGTGAGTACTCGTAAGAAGACTAGACTCTCTCTCATGGAGTTCGCACTTGGTAATATCCAAGATTGGAGATTATGAGAACAGACCCGCCAGTAGTAATTCCGCATGTCTTGGTGTCATCGGACATTACTATCTGCGAGCATGTGTAATGTTCCTTAGACTAGAAGATTATCATTAACTCATGTCATGACTCGGGCACTTAGATTTACTGACGAAAATCGTCACGCAGACAGTTGGCGGGAAGTAGGGTACGTTGGGTGCGTCACGAGTGACATGTTGTTAATGGATAAGTCGAGGAAGGATTTGTCCCTTCCATTTATGGAAGTTGATATCTCGGACCTTTGATTGAAATAGAACTGTCGCATTAAATTCCATGGACATGGTTTAAATGACGAGTTTATTTCAGGTATTCAAAGAACGACGGATCAAGCATATAGGTTTATGACACTACCATGAAACCTGCTTGATGAGATATCGAGACAAAGGGATTAAATTACATAGTAAGCATTTGTATGGGGTGATACGTCGATGCGGCGTCAACTTCTTTATCTTGGGGGCCTTGACCCGTTGCTAGACAGTAATCTTGGACTTTAGGCAAGCCCGCCTAATGCCAACGAGAAAGAGGCCTAGAGGGTCTCACACTAAGTGTATTCAAGTATCTCAAGTAGAATAAAGATTATTCCCATGTGTGGTTTAATAATTATTCAAGGAAGCCTAAATCGTTTTAATGATGGAGGAAGAAGTAAATGAATAAATGAAAAAAATATATACACGTCGTGTACATTTAATGTACATGCCGTGTAGTTTTCAATGAAAAACAAGTACACGTCGTGTATTTATTAATACACGTTGTGTAGTTTTTCTAGTCGGGATTTTGAGGATATAATATTGTTTTAAATGATATTTATTATAATCAGCGTGGGTGCATGTCAAGGAATTAATTATTCGACATGGGGGTTTTAAATGAGATTCAGTGAAATAAATAAAACGTGTAACGCGTTTATTTATTGTCATAAATCTATAACCTCAAACCTGATTATAAATATCCGCACAACCCCAAATCTTTTTCTACACACAAGAGAATCATTGTGCACAACAATTATAGAGAATTATTTCAAGGCCAAAATAACCTCTTCCTCCAAGAACGCTCTCAAGACCGAGAGAGATCCTCTTCCATCGGATCAAGACGATCTAAGGCGGACAACGCAAGCAAAGGGTTCTCCATGCTAGCACCTGGATAATCCTTTGGCGATGTCCAGAGATATGAGGTACACGTGTGAATCACCGCTAGAGGGAGTCTACACTTGGCTTCTGCGACGCAACTACGGATCACATCGACAACATGATCAAGAACATCAATGAAGAAAGAACACCCAAAAGGTATTTCTTTATAATTAATTAAATTAATTATAATCAACTTGTAACGATCCTTGTTTGTGGTTCTGGGACAAACCTTCTTCTTTGTCTTTTTCTGTGATTCGATCTGTGGAGACTGGTTTTTATCATCGTATTGATCCTGGATTGATCATAGCTAATGAAAAAAATCCAAGTGGGCACATCTACCCACACGCTTCCGCTACCCCCGGAACCTTCAAATGGTATCAGAGCGAGGTTACAATGTTGATTATAGTTATTTAATTTTCGTTGATAATTTACGCATTTATATTTGATTCAATTAGAAATATATCGTTCTATTAATCTGAATAAACGAGATCTATTATTTCTCCTTATTTTCTTGATTAATATCATAGAAACGAACTTTTAATTTTAATTTTTGATTAAAATAAAAATGAGGAACTCATCTGGAGGAGCCGCTCTTTCTGTCTGTACAACACGGGATTACACGACGTTTAATTAAAACTACACGCCGTGTACTTAGGTTCAATGAACCGGAACTGGTCTGCCAAACCACGCCATGTAAATTAAATATGCCTAAGTATTAATCATGCTGTGTTGAACAGAATTGAACGGAACGTGGAACTGGAATACATGACGTGTATGTTGGAGCAATACATCGTGTAGTCCATTTCGTCCCAGGTGAAACTGTGTACAAGGATAAGCCGCATACCACGTACACGGGATCGCCATGCCGGTTACCGTGTAACAAGAAAGTACATGCCGTGTATGATTTATCTACATGTCGTGTACTCCAAAATTTCCAAAGTACAGAAAAACACGCCAAAGCCCCCGGCGTGTACTTTGGATAAAATATGAAAAGAAATACACGTCATGTAATTATAAACTACACACCGTGTACTTTCCAGAAATGGAATTTCACCAGGTTTCCTCCAATGTACAAAGACTCGTACAAGGAATATGGATGAGAAGAATCTCAAGGAAATTCAGAAAGGAATTTAAGATAAATAATTGATTAATTATAAGATCATAATTAATTGAATTCGAGCGCGGCTTATCTTAAATGAAAGAACGATTAAAAGAATTTGAATTCTAAATATGCGTAAATGACGTTGCATGTTATGGATGATCATGAGCTATACCAGAGACCCTTTGTATGAGTGAATGGTTTCATTTAAATTTGTTTAATTTAAATTCGTTGGCCTGCGATCCTTCTTCTAACAAAATGTAGGGCCTGCATGCCCATGGTTTCTTTAATGTAAACCTCATGTAATGGAGGATCTCCCAATCCGGAGGAGATGGTTCAAAACCCGAAGCCGAGGTGAAACCAGCGCAAGAATATACAAAGGTGGACAGGTGGGAGCTGCAAAACACAAACCATCAGGTTCAAGGTGTTTTCCCTAGGTCAGGGTTAGCTTATCAAAACCGCTAGATAGGCTAACCAATAGAATCTCATGATCATGCCATATTATTTTATTTTTGTCTAAATTTCATGGTTTATTTATTATGTATGTGTTGTCGCGATCACATAGTTAATAAAATGAACAAGCATCTAAAGATGGAATAAAATAAAAATCGTACTATGCGTAAATATTATCAGAACATGGTTAAATCACTTAAGAAAGCATCACTTAATATTAACAATCATGTGATAATTCAAAACTACGCATAAAGAATAAAATCCCTCAAATACCATATTAAGTCATACCAAGCCTTCTTTTACTTGATTAAGGGCAAGACTCAATAAAACTATGTGTTTAACCAACCCTTGTTGGGACACTTACTTTTATAAAGGAAGCCCTTATGAAAAGTTTCGGGTTGACTTAACCATATTACATCAAGAGGAGTATCCCTTGCTAGACTTGATGTAATATTGGAGGCAAGAGTTGAGGAAATCCAAGTAGGTATTTCAGGATTGGAGAGTCCACTCAACAGATCAAGGAACTGTAATCTCATAGTTGGCAAAGATCTGCCTACCTAAATACCTTCAAATAGCCTGACCAACCCTTGTTGGGGTTATGCGAAGGGGAATATGGATCCTTGCCACTAGAATGTCAAAGCAACTAGACATTTTGAGTTCAATGGTGAGGGACATTGGGACTTGATAAAATAGTGGGATAATTAATAAATTCATTTATTATTTTTCATAAAATGTAATCAAGAAAGTACTGATAAATCTGCTCTTTTAATTTGTAGAATCGAAATGACAAACTCGTCAACCACATTTTCTCTGTGATCAATTCTGGATAAAGATAATATCCTCATCGGTAGTAACTTTTAGGAATGGTTTAGGCACCTTTGGGTTATCCTATGCCATGAACGAAAGTTTTACGTGCTGGATTCCTCACTTCCTGATTCTCCTGCCCCAAGGGCGAGTGATGAAGATTTCCTGGTCTATGATTAACATTTGAACAACTCTCTCGACGTTAAATGTTTGATGCTATCATCGATGTCTAGTGAGATCATGAAGTCTCATGAATACATGGATGCTTATAGCATGCTCGAGCACCTCCGTGGTCTATACCAGGAGAGAGCAAGACAGGAAAGGTTTGAGATCTCCAAGGCTCTATTTCAGAGAAAGCTTGAAGAGGGTGCCCCATTTGGGCCTCATGTAGTCAAGCTCATTGGCTACATTGAGCGATTGGAGGTTCTAGGGTTTAAACTCCCTGAAGAACTGGGTACTGATCTCATTCTCGCATCACTCCCCCAGAGCTTCTCAAACTTTATTGTGAACTTCAACATGAAAAACATTTAGAAGCCTTTGTATGATCTTCTTATCCTTATTCTCCAAGTGGAAAATGACGTGAAGCGTGAAAAGCCTTATGTCATCATGGTGAATAAAAGGAAAGGGAAGTAGAAGATCTTTAAGCCCAAATCTTCTTCAAGGCCTTCCAAGAAAAGGAAGATCAAAGGGGAGGCAAAGGAACAGGATGTTGTTTGTTTCGCATGTGGCAAGAAGGGCCACTGGAAGAAAAACTGCACCCAGCCAAGGAAGCAAGGGGAAGCTTCAGGTGCGTTTGTTATCGAATGCAATATATCTATTTCTACTAATTGGGTATTAGATACTGCTTTTGGTGCTCATATATGTATCCAAATATAGGAACCAAGTAGATTCAGGAAGATTGATCGAGGGGAGGTAGATCTACGAGCAGCCAACGGAGCCAGACTTGCTGTTGTAGCTGTCAGGGACTACCACCTCACATTGCCTACTGGGATGGTCTTGGTTTTGAAAGGATGTTATTATGTACCCTTTGTAACCAAAAACATTATTTCAGTATCCAGATTAGATACTGATGGATTCATCTTCAAGTTTGGAAGTGGATGTTTCTATTTTTATAAAGATAGCATTTGTTTTGGTAGGGGACATTTATATAACGGCCTTTATGTGTTAGACTACACAAACCAAGTAATGGAAATCGATGATAAAGTAAATTCACATGACTCGTACCACACCCAACTTTGGCATCACTGGCTAGGTCATGTCAATGAGAAACGTTTGACAAAATTACATCAAGATGGGTATTTAGATTCTTTCGAACTAAAACCACTTGGTGTATGTCATGCGTGTCTATAAGGAAAAATGACCAAAGCCCCATTTAGTGGGAAAGGTTAAAGAGCTAAATAGCTTCTAGAATTAGTTCACACAGATGTGTGTGGGCCATTTCCAGTTGAGGCAAGGGGTGGGTTCTCATACTTCATAACTTTTACTGATGATTTTAGTAGATATGGATATATCTACTTAATAAGGTATAAGTCAAATTCTTTTGATAGCTTCAAAGAATACAAAAATGAAGTTGAGAACCAGCTTGGTAAGAAGATTAAGAAACTCCGCTCAGAAAGAGGAGGATAATATCTTAATCAGGACTTCATTGATTTCTTATGGGAGTTTGGTATTTTATCTCAACTCACTCCTCCATACACGCCCTAGAGGAATGGCGTAAGTGAAAGGAGGAACCGCACCCTGTTGGACATGGTGAGATCAATGATGAGTCATGCAAGTCTTCCATTATCCTTTTGGGGATATGCATTACAAACAGCAGCACACATACTAAACCAAGTACCAACTAAATCGATAAATGGTATTCCATATAAGTTATAGAGTGGATGCAAAGCCATGTTATCGAATTTACATGTGTGGGGTAGCAAATCATTTGTTAAGTCCTCTTCAGGTAACAAACACATGCCCCGAGGCACAAAGTGTATCTTTATAGGATATCCCAAGGAAACAAGGGGATATTACCTATACAACCCCTCAGACAAAAAGGTTATAGTGGCCAGACAAGCCATATTCATTGATAGGGAGCACATCTCCAAAAGAGATAGTGGGAGTGAGATAGACTTCGATGAAGTCGAAGCTCAAGATATGCATGAGTTGGTATAAGAACATATTCCACAAAGCCCCGTGGAAGAACAATCTATTCCAGAGACACAAGAACTGTGTAGGAGCACGAGAGAGGTGAGAGAACCAGAACGATATGGTTTTCTTGTCACTGAGGATGGTGACTCATTATTGGTTGAAAATGATAATCCTCTTACCTACAAGGAATCAGTTGAAGGCACAGATGTTGCCAAGTGGAATGAAGCCATGAATTCTGAAATAGATTCCATGTACCAAAACCAAGTCTGTATTTTGGTAGATCCTCTAGTTGATGTAAATCCTATTGGTAATAAATGGGTATTCAAGAAGAAACTCGACATGGAGGGGAAAGTCAGCACCTATAAGGCATGACTAGTTGAAAAAGGTTTTAGACAACATCAAGGAATTGACTATAATGAAACCTTTTCACCGGTTGTGATGCTTAAATCCATCATAATCCTATTGGCCATTGCCGCTTACCATGACTATGAAATTTGGAAAATGGATTTCAAAACATCTTTCCTTAACGAGAACCTCCAAGAAGATGTCTACATGACACAACATGAAGGGTTTGTGACTCCAAAGGATGCCAACAAGGTATGAAAGTTGCAGAAATCCATTTATAGATTAAATCAAGCATCAAGGTCATGGAACATTCATTTTGATGAAGATGTAACAGAATTTGGATTTGTTAAGAATGAATGTGAGCCTTGTGTCTACAAGAGGTTTAGTGGAAGTGCAGTCATTTTCCTAATTGTATATATTGATGACATATTACTAATTGGAAACGAAGTACCTATCTTACAGTCAGTTAAGGCATGGTTGCATAAATGCTTCTCCATGAAAGACTTGGGCGAGGCAGCATATATTCTTGGGATCAAGATCCATCGTGATAGATCCAAGAGAATTCTGGGCCTAAGTCAAAGTATATACATTGAAAAGATACTGAAGAGGTTCAGTATGGAGCAGTCCAAGAGGGTATTGTTGCCAAAGTCACATGGCATTCATATTTCCAAGAAAATGTGTCCTCAGACACATGAGGAAAGAAATAGAATGGAAAGGATCCCTTATGCATCCGTGATTGGGTCGGTCATGTATGTTATGCTATGTACGAGTCTAGATGTTTCTTATGCATTAAGTGCGGTAGGCAGATATCAAGTTCATCCAGGAGACTGCCATTGGATGGCAGTCAAGACTATCCTTAAGTATCTGAGGCGTAATAAGGATATGTTCCTGGTTTATGGAGGAGATGAGGAACTAGTCATTAGAGGACATGTAGATGCTAGTTTCCAAACTGATCAAGATGACATGAATTCGCATACTGGATACATCTTCAGTTTGAATGGAGGTGCGGTGAGATGGAAGAGCTCAAAGCAAAGTGTGGTGGAAGATTCTACAGCGGAGTCCGAGTATATCGCAGCTTCTGAGGCAGCTAAAGAAGCAGTATGGATGCGAAGCTTCGTCCAAGAGTTGGATGTTGTACTGAGCAATAAAGATCTTATCACACTCTATTGTGATAATATTGCAGTGGTGGAACTTCCAAAAGAGCCAAGGTCACATCAGCGGACAAAGCACAAACTTCGGAAGTATCATCTCTTGAGGGATTTTTCTCAGAGAGTTGAAGTTACAGTGATCAATATTTCCACGGAAGACAACGTGGTGGACCCCTTGACTAAAGCCTTGACTCAGCAGAAACATGATCATCATGTGAGGTCTAGCAGACTAAAAGTCGTAGGCAGTTGGATCTAGTCCAAGTGGAAGTTTGTAAGGGTTGGTGTCCTGAGAACCAATTGTTTTGTACTTTGATTACATGAATGTTCACTTATTATATATTGTTCATTATTCTTCATGACTATAATATAATAATGTCCTGGAATATTTGTTGCATTAATAAGGTTATAGAAGATCCCTACTATGATGAGAACCTTGAAATGCTATAACAATATTCTTAAATAAAGTTCTGCGATTGGATGACGTACTATGATAGGACACATAGTATATAGACTGTCAAGTGTGAGTACTCATAAGAAGACGAGACTCTCTCTCATGGAGTTTGCACTTGGTAATCTCCAAGATTGGAGATTATGAGAACAGACCCGCCAGTAGTATTTCCGCATGTCTTGGTGTCATCAGACATTACTATCTGCGAGCATGTGTAATGGTCCTTAGACTGGAAGATTATCATTAACTCATGTCATGACTCACGCACTTAGATTTACTGACAAAAACCGTCACGCAGACAGTTGGCGGGAAGTAGGGTACGTTGGGTGCGTCATGAGTGACATGTTGTTAATGGATAAGTTGAGGAAGGATTTTTTCCTTCCATTTATGGAAGTTGATATCTCAGACCTTTGATTGAAATAGAACTGTTTCATTAAATTCCATGGCCATGGTATAAACGATGAGTTTATTTCAGGTAGTCAAAGAACGACAGATCAAGCATATAGGTTTATGACACTACCATGAAACCTGTTTGATGAGATATCGAGACAAAGGGATTAAATTACACAGTAAGCATTCGTATGTGGTGATACGTCAATGTGGTGTCAACTTCTTTCTCTTGGGTGCCTTGACCCATTGCTAGATAGTAATCTTGGACTTTAGGCAAGCCCGCCTAATGCCAACAGGAAAGAGGCCTAGAGGATCACACACTAAGTGTATTCAAGTATCTCAAGTAGAATAAATATTATTCCCGTGTGTGGTTTAATAATTATTCAAGGAATCCTAAATCATTTTAATGATGGAGGAAGAATGAGAGGGTGTCCTTTTATAAGTGGGGGAGAGGTCACACTTTGTATTTTTGAAAAGAAAGAATTCCAGCAATATTTTTCTCATGAAAAAAGGCTATAAAATGGACCATTTTCGAACCTTATAATATATATGATCTAAATATGACCATAAAATAGGAATTATAAAATTTTTGGTTCATTATTAACCCTTATGATTTAAGTTTAACCCCCTCAGTAAACCTATTTTTGTCCATAACCATGGTAAATAATTTTTACAATTTTCACTATTAATTATGGTGAAAAAATAATTTTACCTTACTATATAATATAAATTATGACTAATAAAATTATTTAATCCATTTTTAAAAATTAAATTCATAGAATTTTCATAATATAATTTAAAATTAAACCCGAGTTCATGTCGAAAAAAATGGGTGTCCAAAATAAAAACCTTCAAAAGTGTAAAAAGTTTTTATATAAAAATTAAAAATAAAATTTATTTCAATTACCTAAATTTTATTAATAGTTTTATAATTTAAATAATTTTACTTTTAAAATCACATTAAAATAAAATGGGTCTTATAAATGCTTAGATGAAAAGGAGGTTTTAAATGAAAATCGGTATTTTTCTCTATTCATCAAAAAATGAAACTTTTTAGAAAGATCCTAAAAATTCACCCTAAGATAATTTTGATATGATAATTTAAAAAATGAATTTATTTTTTTAAAATAAATTTTCCAAAATTGGTAAAAATTAATTTTAAATTATGTGTGCAAAGAGTGACTAAAATGCCTTTTTGAAAAATATATTTTTTCAGAAAACATTTCTTTTTATTTTAAGTGATTATTATTTTATTTAAAATAAATAGATAATAATGTAATTTATTTTATACATGTATAAATAATTTAATTTTCATAATTTATTTATTCTCATTCATACCCTCGAATTTAATGGCTAGGTTATTACAATTCAATTAGATTGGGGGTTGCGTGTTCTAAAAGCTATCGAAGAGATTGAATTTATTTAAAAATAACTATATAATAAAGTATCAGGGTGTTACATTATCTTAAAATATTGGGTTTTCATGTAATATATGTTATAGAACATAATTTTACTCTTAAAATATCAAGTTGTTACATTCTACCCCCTTAAATAAATTTCAATCTCACAATTTAATATTGATCTCAATAATCAAGGTTTTGAAATTTTATTTTTAGAAAAACTCACATCGTAAAAAGAGTTAACAAAAATTCCACATAAAAATAGGGAAATAGAAATAAGAAGGTTGTCACAAAACTAGGTTTCCACATAGGAGAAAATTGGTGGAAAGTGAAGATATGGACATGGAAGAAAAACATGAATAATTATGGAGAGTGATAGAGATCATTAATCAAGAGAAAATAAATGATCATGAGAAATTTAAAAACCATAAGTCTGTGATGAATTAAAATACCATTGATTCATCAGATATGAAGGTAATAGGATAACATTTTATTTTCATGATTATTTTCCTAGATTTGAGATATTATTTTACTATCAATATATAGAACTCTGGAAAGTATACTTACTTGATATCTTTTTATTTCATAAATACAATTTCATCCTTTCATTGTTCTTTGATTAATCTCCACTTCACCTCTTACTCTAAGGAATGAATATTCATTATGAACTTTTTTATGCCTAAAGCAATAAAATTGACTTTTAACAAATCATATGATCCAAAAAAATAGTAACAAGTTATTCCTCCTACATTTATTAAAACTAAAATAGTTAGAATAAGGAAAGATAGTACCCAAAATTAATATATTAATAACCAAAATTCAATAATGAAACCAAAGGTTTAATGTAGATCATTCCTTAAATAAATAACCATGTATCCCAAAATAACCTCAATAACCTCAACATGAAAGAAGGTTTTAACCTCAAATATTATCTCATACCCTTCAACTTACATATCTAGAAATATAATATCATTCTCAAATAATCCATTTATGTTAAACCTAAAGGTTATATACATATCAATCCCAAAAAATGTTTCCCAAAATATGATGAACATCCTAAAAAAACATTATTAATTCAATCAGTTCTTAACCACTAAAGTCTTCTATACATATTGTTTTTTTCTAAAAAGTCAGATAACCTTAATTGTATATAATTACCTCAACATCAAGAACATATAATTTTTTTATTTTACTCATTTATAGAGCATCACATTACCATTAAATCACATTTCTAGGTTATTCGTACCAGTCAACATATTCTCACAAATCCTTAACGCAAAACTTATACAGAAAAAATCCTTATATATATATCTTGATTCACATAATTCTTGAATTATAGTAAATAAACATTTCAATCATCCCATTTTATTCTTAAACAATTAACTAGACTTCATCATCTTATTCCTTAATACCACCTTAATTTTATATGTAATTTGTTGTCTCTTCATCATTGACAGAAAAAAAAATTACTCATTAAACATTTTTTATCTTCTTCTTCATATTTTCCCCTAGGATTTCAATTTTCATAAATCCCATACTTTCCAAATTTAAAACATTTAACCATTGATGGTTCCTTAGGGAAACCATTGTTCTCATTGATTTAATTAACTAAGTTTTTCATTTTTCCTTGGTAATTACTTACTCTATTCCCTCATTCTACACACATAAAACATCTTCTCATTCCTTTAATACATTACCTTGAGTGATTTTTACCACATTCTCAACATATAGGAAACTAAATTATCTTTCCATTGTGGTATCCACTACCCAAACTCTTAGAAAACTTTATCCTTCTCTTCTTTAGGGAGTCCAAAAATTAGTTAAGGTGGAAGTTGTTAATCATATATCGTGATAAATACTTATGAATAATCACAATATCCTTCACTCTAATCATCATACCATTTGGTTACTCATAAATACAGTTTTATCACATTAAATGTTAACCCAGTTCTTTCTGGTTCCATACATTGACTAAAAAGAGTAAAAGAAACAAGATTAGAATGAATTAACATACAAAGGGAAATATATAAACCTAGGAGTATCTTATAAATGATAATTATGTCCTAACTTTTGATTATATAGGTTTAAATATACATTATCCATGGTAAATATTCTTATTATATTTTCTAACCTAACAAATCATTCAATTCATTTATAATGGTTCATAAAGAGTTTGTGAATTTTCAAATCATATCTCCCAGGCATGTCAACTCAGGTGCACAGTAAAGTCCATTGTCATGTTCTAGGTAACACTTGATTAAAGATCAATATGCATTTTTTAGAGGTATTACCCCTAGGTAAATTTTTATTAGAACCACATCCACTTGTAGTATCCATATAGGGATGTAATTTCTTAAAAAAACTCTCTTTATGGTTCACCAATATTCCATGATATTTTTCTAAACTTCATCTTATCCTTAGACTTATCCCTAGGTTTATCACTAAATTTTTATCATTATAGTTTCCAAAGGTTAACTAAACATTTCCTATGATATCAACTATGAGGACCCAATCCTTTTTCACATATTATTACATGATTTAAAAACATAAATATCCATTAATACAACACAAGGATTGTAAATGCCTAGTGTCTTTGGAAGACTATGTTCATATTACATCAAAGTGAAACTAAAAATAAATAAAAAATATTTATCATCCATTAGAAGATCCTAAATACTTTTGAGCTTCTAAACTACATGGGAAAACCTGGGTAATACATAGACAAAATGGGTGAGCTAAAAAACTCAGTAATGAAATAAACATGATAAGGAATCATAACATGTGATTCAAAGGTATAACATTATATCATAAAAGAGAATCCACATGGTTAATAAAATGGAATAATAATGTAAATAACATGGTAAAGGATCAATATATAGACCATTTAAAATAAATTAGGTTTTTAAAAGGACATGTGTCTCAAAGAAGGAAGTTATGAGATGGAAACCCTTACAAAGTTAGTATCATTGAGGTGAGAGTTAACCCATTTGGTGATTATGTGTAACAAATTTAGATCCACACAAATAAAATTGGAATTAAAATATAAGTTAATCAAATTTAATTTCACAAATAATATTGGCATAATATAATCAACGAAGTAGACGTACAACCCAATGAATGGAAATTGAGTTAAGAAACCCCTTACCTCATAGTTATCTTTTTTTGAGAACTATTTAACCTTGTATATAGTGGTTTTAAACTTTTTATTAACTTATAAAAGAATCATATTAGTATTTATAATATAATATATGATCCCTTTTATAAAACCTTATCACTCATTTGTTAAAAATCTTTCATTATCACTATTGTTTCGAGTGTTAATTGTCTTGTTTTATCATGCATGTTTTATTATAAAAGTTCTGGATATCAAACATGGGATACAGTTCCATCATATACATAATTATAATAATTTTATAAATATCATTTTTTTTCAGTAGTTATATCTTTATAATAATTATTGAATTTTGAACATGGAGAATGAATCACATCGCTTCATGGAGACGGTATGTCGTATGTACGCATGAGTGATGTTAAAAGTTACTTAATAGGTAAAAGGGTAAGAAATTTAATTTTATGTTAATTTTCAAGAATCAATATCATGTTATATATATCACATATATTAATTAAATTTATCCTTTTTTATTTTCCATGTAATGTGTTAGGGAAAAAATCACATCGCTTTGTGATGCGGTCATCCGTCGTACACACAAATGACGTTATCATTTATTCAATGAATGATAAGGTAAGAAAGTATATGATATATTTATTTTATATAATGTTTAATATGTAATTAATATCATATATAAAAAAAATTAATCCTTATTAACTTTCATGTAAAGCATAAGTGAAAAATGAATCAAATCGCTTCATGAGGCAGTGGCCCACCGTACACACAAACGAAGTTATCATACTCTTTGCAGAATGAAGAATAAGAAGTTATATATGAAATAATAATTCCCGAAGTATAATTATATCATAAATATCATATATAAACATTAGATAAATCATTATATTCATCATTAAGAAGTGTTTATGGAAAATGAATTACATCAGTTCGTTAGGTGGTAGTCCGTCGTACACATGATCAACCATTTGAGGGAGGAGGATATAGTTTTAGGTCATTCCTATAATGACTCAACCTTTTATAAATAAAATTCCCCTTGATATTTAATTAAATTTCATATTATGTATTATGGTTATAGAAAACATAAGCACTTCATTGGTTTTATTATATCCTATAGAATTTAAAAGACCTTTAAGAATCATTACCATTGATAATATAGTCATTGAATAGTGATCACATGATTAGTATAAAAATAGGGTTTTAACAAATATAATTGACACAGAAAAAGGAAGTGATGTACTCATCCAGTAGGATCATACCCTATGAATCCCATTTATCAAAACTTATTAGGGAGATAGCATCACTAGGATTTTCCCTTGACCAAGCCCAAGCTGATATTCAATAACTTAAGCACTAGTGAAAACATTTACAAGATAAGTTCAAGTTCATCGAGATCAAGGCCCAAAATATGTACATCTAACCATCCCATGAAAGTCTCACTATCACTCACCTCACTCTTAGGGAATTTTCTGATGCATTAATATATATGTATCAGGACCTAATAATATGAGTATGTATATTTTATATAATAATGCATATATTTTAATCTTGTTATTTCTACTTTATAAAAGATTTTGATTTTGATAGAATAAAACAAAAATTATAATTTTGGGTAATATTCAAATTAAATTAAAGAATTTTTTATAATGAATTAATGGTTTTTTGAAATAAATAATATTTTAATAAAATATCATTATTAAATAATTTTTATCAAATATAAATTATCAAATAATTTTTATGAAGTCAAATGTAATTTTTATAAGGGTTTGAAAACTATTATTATCAAAAAACCCATCATTTCCAAATAAATGTTGATTATTATTTTAAAAGTAAAAATTCACATTTTTATAAAATTATTTTGATAAAATGAATATTTTTTTTAGAATAAAATTTTTAAAATTATCCAATAGTTAATTTTTTATAATTTTCTGAGGCACTCGAATTTTCGTGTAAAAAATTAAATACCATATAAATATATAGTGTGTATTATGACATAATTATGACCCAGAAATGATGTAATAAATAGTATAAATGGTATCCATAACCAAATATATGTTATACCTTTAAAATAATGTGATTTTATTTTTATTTCATTAGTTTCTAAATCCTTTATGAATCCTCCAAAACCATTAATATATTTTAAGGTTTTAAAATCATTTATTTAAGAGTATGACACACTTACACATCAGTAAGGGTATTATTTTATTAATTTCATCCCTTGTATATATAAAATAATGAAAAAAAACTCCACTTTTTTATAAACCATGGGAAAAACATGGGAATATTTTGAGTTTGGTTATTTTATTGTATAGATTCCAAAACACAAGTTTGAGAAATGATAAAGAATTCCCCACTCATTTACTATATAAACCCACCCAATCTCCCAATTATCTTCACTAAAAATCCTTGAAGCACATCCTTACTCTACCCTCCCCTCTATATAGTTCTCCCAAGGTGCCCCTAAGCTATCAATAATCTCCTCCCAACCAATTAGAGTCACACTCTCAAGGTAAGGGATCCTCAACTTCTCATCTTTATTCAAGTTTCTTTATTATCTTATGCCTTATGTTTCCAATTCCTAATGCCAGGATATTTTTTTCATTTCCCTATTACTATCCATTTTATGTACAAATTATAAGAGACCAATTTCTATCCCATCAACACATTTTATGAATTTTTAAGCATCGTCATTATGCTTTGAAAATTTCACCATGATTTTCCATGCCAAAAAATTGTGTAGTGAATACACGTACCCATTTCTTATAAAGGGCGTTCACCTTTATGACCTTATACTTATTGATTGGGGACTTAAATATATTTATTCTATACTCCATGATCTTGGAATAAAATTTTAGGACAAATTATTCCATTTTTTATGATCTATGTGGCACACATAAGAATGAAAATGAAATGAATGTGATGGGTGTTCCTAGAATTATATAATGCTCCAATGAATTGGGTAATTTTTAGTCTCATGAGATCTCATGTTGGTACAGGGAGTAAACGTGATTCCTTTATGGTATTTTTTCATCATGATATCTTGGAATTTATCCTTGGATTATGTTTATGATGCAATGTTTTAACTTTTTTCCACATTTCCCATGTTCCCTTTTTGTTGTCATGTTATATCATGCTTTATTGTTCATGTTTATGATTATGGTCCCTTTTATGACCCATTGATATGACTATTGTCTAAAATATATTACTTTTTTCATTTTATTTCATGTTTATTCCCTTATTTTTCTTTATAGATCACCCATTTCTTGGGTATATCCCTATTTTATCCCATACAGATTTAAGTACGAGCATTCTACGGAAGTTTTCGATAAAGATGATGTATTTTCCATTTTAAGTTGTTATATAATGTACCTAATTCCCAAATAAACTAGACTTATTGATATTTTGGGTCATATTATGTGTAATATTATATAATAAAACATGAAATGATGTGAAATAAATATAAGGGTTTTCATAGTTGGTATCAAAGGAAAAGTTTAGTTATTTTTGGATTAGGATTAGAAAACTCTAGTGAAAGCCTTGGGAATAAGACTAAGTATATGAAAACATCCCTAAATTTTTTTAAGTATAGATTAATTGGTTTATCAAGAAAATACATCCTTGTCTAGATACTACAAGTGGATATAGCTCTAGCATAGATGTGCACAGGGGTAAAACCTAAAAACAACACGTTGATCTAGACTCATCCAGGATTTGGTACAAGAAAATGTGCATTGTTTCACACTTAGTTTGATACTATTGGGGGATATGATTTGGTAAATTAATAATCTCATTAAGAACCATAATTAAGTGAAAAAAATAACCATAAGAATATATGTTAGGAAATAGATCATGGATAACATATATTGATGCTTAGAAATTCATAAGTGCATAAAATACATGTGATTTATAAGTTATCTCTTTAATGTAATTGGATTCCCTTATATGAATTTAATAGTTTAAAAATACTCATCCATAATTTTTCATTTATTCTAGAAAATGGACATAAATAGGAGGAATATGATAAAAAACCAATGTGACAGGCAATGTGATGACTACCCCTAATGATATTCTTAACCTGATAGGAGTAGGAATTACAAACTTTGTGATGATACTCTCTCAATTGACTCAGTTTATGAATTGAAACATGGATCATGAGGAGTACCCAAATCCCCCTAAGAAGTAATAATCTTAAATTTATAGGTTTATGTGATAAAGTCCTCTGACATTCAATGGATTATCTGATCCCTTAATCATGTAATAACGGATCAAATCCATTAAGAAGATATTCTCTATCCTTAAATGTTCTAAGAAAGAGAAAGTTCTACTAAATATTTATCATATGAAGGGAGAAGATAATAGGTGGTGGAAATTGATTAGGAATACGAATCCTAAGGAAGAGATCAAGGTGATGGGGTGGAAGGAATTCCATAAAATGTTTTTTGATAAATATTTTCCTCACGCTCCCTGACTTAAAATAGAAAGGGATTTCCTTGCCTTCAAGAAAACAGATGACGAATATATCAGGGCATATGAGGAAAACTTCAAAATACTTGCATCATATGCCTCTATCTTTGTAGTTAACCTTGAATTCATGGTTTAACGCTTATTTTGTGGGCTAAATCCTTGTCTATGAAAATACCTGGAGATCTGAGACTTTTATAGTTATGAGGAAATTGTCATATATGCCCTAAAAGTTGAAATGGAGATCGAAGAATCTCAAGGGTATCATAGGGATAAGAAGAAGAAAGTAGAGGTTAATTTTGGTGGTCTTATGGAGAAATATAATGGTGTTAATAAATTTCAACATCCCACTTGTCAATGGTTTGAAAATAAGCACCCAAGAAATTGGATAAGCGGGGGAGGAAATGTTTAGTCGTGGGAAGGAAGGGCACCTAGCTAGCGATTGTCGATAGGAGAAACTCACCGATGCAATGGAGGAAATAAATGATATGGTCAACCCTCAACACATTTTTTATTGCTTCAACTATAAAGAACCATGGCACTTTGAAAATCAATTCACTGATTCAAGGGATTTTGGAGACAACCAACAACCTTCAAGGCAACAAGGGTGAGCTTTTTCTATCACAACTACTGAGGTGGATCCCAAAAATGAAGTGGTGACAGGTATTATAGTTATTCATTCAAGAATATAAAAAATATTTTTTTATTCTGGTTCTAAATATTCCTTTATATCATGAAAGTTTAGTATAACTATTCAAACACCGCTATAAATCATGGAAGTAAATCTATTGGTGAAAATGGAAAATGGGGTGATTATTTAATCCCAAGTATATAACTCCTCCCCTGTCAAAATTTATGGGATAAAATTCTTATAAAATCTTAACATACTCCCTTTGGTGTAATTTTATTCAATTATAGGTATGTATTGGTTTTCCCTCTATAGAGCCAACATAAATTGGACCGAGAAGGAAATAACTTTCCATATTGAAAATCATCCTATGATCTTGTATAAATTCAAGGAAATGGATGAATCTTATTTAGAACCAACATATCAATCTTGGATATCATTACCCTATCATCAAGAATATATATCTAAAATGATTGATTTTAAGGAAAGAATCATCCTTGAATACATTCCCATTATGAGGGAATATGTTGATGTGTTTCCTAAAGAATTTGATGGTCTTCCTCCAAGCCAGGAGGTTAAATTTTAATCAAGATTATACCTGGGGAATTACCATTATCCAAGACTCTATATAGAATGGATATTTTAGAACTTGAGGAGCTGAAGAAACAACTATATGAGAATATTGATAAAGGGTTCATACACCCAAGTGATTCAGCATGGGGTGAACTAGTCCTCTTTGTCAAAAAGAATGATGGGTCAATGAAACTTTGCATTGATTATCATGAGCTCAAAAATATCATGATAAAGGCCAAGTATCCACTATCATGGATTGATGAATTGTTTGATCAGCTACGTAGATCACAATACTTCTCCAAAGTGTATCTGCAGATAGGTTATATCTAAGTTAGGGTAAAGAAGGAGGATATCACCAAGACTACTTTTCGTACAAGTTATGGGAACTATGAGTTCATTATAATGCCATTTGGACTCACTAATTCTCTATAAATCTTCATTGAATTGTTGAAAATATTCTTTAGATATTACCTTTACAAATTTGTGTTAGTCTTTATAGATTATATTATAATATAGTCCAAAATCAAGGAAGGGTGTGAGGAGCATCCGAGAACTATGATAAAGACCTTATTAAAGGACAAGCTTTATGCCAAGTACAACAAATGCTAGTTTTTGTTGAAGGAAGTCTCATTATTGGGGCATATCATCACAATTAATGGGATATATATGGACCATTCAAAAATAGAACCAATTTAAGGTTGGTCAAGGCCAACATATATGATAGATATCTATAGTTTACTTGGATTAGCTGGATACTATCATTGATTTGTGAGAAAATTCTCATGATTTCCAGACCCTCTAACCAAGATAACTCGGAATAGAGTCCAGTTTTCTTGGAATGATGAATTTGAAGATAGCTTCAAGGATTTGAAAAGGATTATTATCACTGCACCTATACTCTCACTACCCATAAGTGAAAAAAAATTCATTATATTCAGTGATGCTTAGAAGAAGGGCTTGGGTTGTGTGTTAATGAAAAATGACAGTGATAGCCTATGCTTTAAAAAAGTTTAAAGTTCACTAACATAACTACCCAACACATGATCGGGAGTTGGCTATAGTGATCTCTGCTATGAAAATATAGTGTAATTATATCTTTGGGTAGAATTTTGAAATATATATGGATCACAAAATCCTCAAGTATATATTCATGCATAAAGAGTTGAATATGTACCAATGAATATGGTTAGAGATGATCAAGATCTATGAATTCTCAATTCACTACCATCCTAGAAAACAAAATTTAAATATGATCTAAGTAGAAAGGATCCAAAAATATTATCATTGATGAGAATTGATAAGGATCAGATCTTCTTTGATTTGAAAAGGATGGACATGGGAATCATAAATAAAGGAATATCATAAATCCTTTCACAAATGATTGTTAAATCATCCCTTCTAGATAAGATAAAGGATAATTAAATAGATAATGTGGGAATTAAGAAGAAATTGGAAAATATAAGAAATAATAAATCCTCATATTTCAATGTTAATGAAGAAGGAGCTGTAATATTTGGGTCATGACTATTTATACCATCAAATCCTGAGTTAAAAAAGGATTTTTTGGATGATGCACATAGTTCGACCTTCTTTATCCCTCCCAAAAGCACAAAAATGTATTGATATCTATGATATCACTATTGGTCGGACAATAGGAATAAGGAGATCATAGAATATACATCAAGATGTCTTTTATGTTAGCAAGTGAAGTCAGAAAGGAAAAAATCCAAGGGGATGATACAACCATTACCCATACCTATATGGAAATGAGAAAACATCATCATGGAATTTGTCAATAGTCTTACAAAGGCATCAATAAGAAATAATTATATCTAGGTTATGGTGGATCTTCATATAAATACTGAACACTTCAATGCGATTCAAGAGGATTTCTCACTCGATAAACTTGAAAGGATATACATTATAGGAGTGGTGAGGCTGTATAAAACACCCCTATCGATTGTTTCTGATCGACATACAAGATTTACCTTCAAGTTCTGGAAGATTCTCTAACATACTCTGAATACTAAGTTTAACTTAATCCTGGATTATCAACCTCAAACTGATGGCCAATCTAAGTGGACTATCCAGACACTTGAGGACATGTTGAGAACATGATAAATTGACTTAAAGGGAGGATGGGATCAACATCTTCCTTTGGTCGAGTTATCATACAATAACAGTTTTCTCTCAACCATCCAAATAGATCCCTATGAAGCCCTTTATGGGAAGAGGTGTAGAACACCTTCATTCTATGATGAAGTTAGGGGAGGAAAACTGATAGGTCCTAAAATGGTCAAGGAAATGGTGGAAAAAGTTAAGACCATTCAGAATCACATCAAGGCTGATTAGAGTCGATTGAAGAGCTATACTAACAATTATTGACAAGACCTAGAGTTTGATGTTGGAGACATGGTATTAATCTATATATATCCATGGAATAGAGTCATGATATTTTGGAATAATGGAAAACTTATTCCAAGATACATCATCCCATTTGAGATCCTTCATCACTTCGAAGCGGTGGCCTATTGACTTGAACTCCCACATAACCTATCTCAAGTATATGATTCATTCCATATATACCTATTGAGTAAGTACATACCATACCCCTCACTTGTAATCAATACATAGGTTGTACCATTGGAGAATGATCTCTCATATGAGGAGTAGTTAGTGAAGATATTAGATTTTAGAGATAAATTTAAATGAAATAAGACAATAAACCTGGTCAAAGTGTTGTGGATAAACCATAAGTTTAAATAAGTAACATGGGAACTAGAGGAGGTGATGAAACAAAATTACCCTCATGTTTTTTAGTGTGGTAAATGAAAATTTCAAGGGTGAAATTTCTGAAGGGGGAAGATTGTAATGACCCAAACTTTTATAAATAAAACTCCCCTTTTTTTAAAAGGTTGGGGCCGAAGCCTCATTTATTATTAAAGCAAAGTAATGACCTCTTTAATTGGGTAGAGTGAGACCCATTACATAACCCAAAGTCCTGATTGGCATTTATCCCATTACATGGCCCGTAGGCCCAGTTTTTTTGGCCCAAGGCCCATTCTGTGAATAGTAATGCTACAGTACCCGCGCTGCTATAGTACTACATAGTACCCATCGCTGCTACAGTACCCTGCCGTTGCTACAGTGCTCGCAGGTGCAACAGTGTTGTCGCTGCCACAGTACTCTACAGTACCTGCGCCCAATGGGTTTTGAACCCCCATTTTTCATGTAGAGTTAAGGGGTGCTTACCACTAAGTCAAACCCCAACTACATAAATAAAACTTCCCTTGATATTTAATTAAATGTATTATTATGTATTATGGTTATGGGAAATATATGAAATTCTTTGGTTTTATTATATCCTATATGATTTAAAATACTGTTAATAATCATTACCATTTATAATATATTCTTTGAATATTGATCACATGATTAGTATAAATATAGAGTTTTAACAAATCCAATTGACACAGAGAAAAAAAGTAATGGCCTCAACCAGTAGGATCGTACCCTATGAAGCCCATTTATCCGAACTTCCAAGGGAGATAGAATCACTGGAATTTTCATTAGACCAATACCAAGATGAGATCTATCCTCTTGAGCATGAGAAAAACTATTTATGGAAGAAGTTCAAGCTCATTGGGATCACAACCCAAAACGTGTATGGTGAACCACCCCATGAAATTCTCATTGCTACACACATTACTCTTAGGGAATTTGTTGGTATATTAAAGGGATATGTATCAAGACCATAATAATATGATTATTTATATTTTATAGAATAATGAATATATTTTTATCTTATTATTTCTACTTTATAAATGATTTTTATTTTGATATAATAAAACAAAAAATTTAATGTTGGGTAATATTCAAATTTAATTAAGGAATTTATTATGATGAATTAAAGGATTTTTGAAATAAATTATATTTTAATAAAATATTATTATTAAATAATTTTTATAAAATATAAATTATCATATAATTTTTATGAATTCAAATGTAATTTTTATAAGGGTTCGAAAACTATTATTGTCAAAGACCCCATAATTTCTCAATAAATGTCGATTATTATTTTAAAAATAAAATTTTTCATATTTAGAAAATTATTTTCATAAAATTAATATTATTTTTGGAATCATAACATCAAAATTATCCAACAGTGAATTTTTCATAATTTGCTGAGACAGTCAAATTTTCAGGTAAAAAATTAAATATCATATAAATATATGGTGTGTATTATGACATCATAATGACCTAAAAGTGATGTAATAAATATTATAAAGGGTATCCATGACAAAATATATGTTTTCATTTTAAATTTTATTTTATTTTTATTTGATTAATTTTATAAATACTTTATGAATCTTTCAAAACCATTAATATATTTTAAGGTTTTAAAATCATTTCTTTAAGAGTATGAATCACTTCCACATCAGCATGGGTATTATTTTATTAATTTCAACCCTTGGAATTATAAAATAATTAAAAACACTCCCCATAGATAGAAACCATGGTTAAAAACCATGGTAAGGTTTTTAGTTTGGGTTATTTAATTACAGAGTCCAAAACCTAAGTTTGAGAAATGATAAAAAATTTCCAACTCAATTACTATATAAAACCACCCAATATCCCAATTATATTCCCTCAAAATCATTGGATCACATCCTTAACCTTACCTTTATTTCTATATTTATCCCAAAGTTCTATAAATCTCTCAATATCCTCCTCCCAACCATTTAGAGTGACACTCTCATGGTAACGAATCTTCACCTTCTCTTATTTATTCAAGTTTTTTTATCATCTTATTCCTTAAATTTCCAATTCATAATGTTGGGATATGTTTTTTCATATCCCTATTATTGTACATTTTCTTTCCAAATGATAAGATAACCCTTTTATTTCATCAACCCATTTTATGAATTTTTAAGTGACGACGTTATGCTGTTGAAATTCCACCATGATTTTCCATTCCAAACAATTGTGTAGTGAATACTTGTACCCATTTCCTATCAATGGTGTTCACCATTATAAACATATACTTATTTATTTGGGACTTACATATATTTATTCAACACTCCATGATCGTGGAATAAAATGTGATGGTGATTCCATATATTATGATCTATGTGGAACACATAAGTATGAGAATGAAATAAATCTGATGGGTACACTCATAATTATATATTGATATAGTGAATTTTGTAATGTTTAGTATCATGATATGTCATGTTGGTATATGTATTAAACTTGATTCGTTTATGGGACTTTTTCCACCATGATGTCTTGGCAATTAGCCTTGACATATGTTTATGATGTGGTATTTTAAGTTGTTGCCACATTTCCCATGTTCCATTTATGTTATAATGTTATATCATGATTCATTGTTCATTTTTATGATTCTCAACCCTTTTATTACCCATTGATATGCCTATTTTCTAACTTGTATTACTTTCTTCATGTTATTTCATGTTTATTCCCTTATTGGGCTTTATAACTCACTCCTTTATTATATATTTCCCTGGGTTATCCCATATAGTTTTAAGTACAAGCATGTTAAGGAATTTTTCAATAAATATAATGTATTTTCTATATTAATTTGTTATGTAATGTACCTAATTCAAAAAGACACTAGACTTATCAATATTTCAGGTTTTATTATGTGTACTTTTAAGTAATAGATCAAGAATTATTGTGTAATAAATAGAAGGGTTGTTATAATTCTATTAAAATAAAACATATTAACATATGGAATATATTTATGTTATTATATCATCATGTTTTAATAATATTTTAAGGGGGTGGAAGAAGAAATAAAATAAAATTCTTAGTTAAGGACTTTACCACTTCTTCTAACAACTTCTTTTTCTTTTCACCAAAAACCTTTCTAGGTTGTCTTTCTAATCAATACAAGGCTTATAAGATGAGGGAAGGAAAGTAAGTGAGTGATTTGGGTAGGGATTGTTTGAACCAATGGTTTTTCAAGTGTGGAAAGGGGGTGAGAGGGGGTGGCCTTTATAACTGGGGGAGAGGGTACACTTGGTATTTTTGAAAATAAATATTTCCACCCATATCTTTCTCATTCTAAAAGGATCAAAAATTAAAGGTTTTAAAACATTATAATATATAAGGTCTAAATATGACTATGAAAAAGGAATTAGACAAGTTTTTCTTCATTTTTAACGCTTATCTTTTAAGTTTAACCTCCTAGTAAACCTATTTCTACCTTAACTATGGTAAATAATATTTACTATTTTCACTATTAATTATGGTAAAAAATTAATTTGATATTATTAGATAATATAAAATATTATGATTCCAAATATTTAATCCATTTTTTCAAATTAAATTTACATAATTGTTAGAATTTAATTTAAAATTAAACACACAATCATGTCAAAAAAATAGTTTTGCAAAGGAAAAATATTCAAAAGTTTAAAAAGTTTTTATATCAAAATTAAATATAAAATTGATTTAGATGAACTAATTTGGATTAATAAATATATAATTGTAATCATTTTAATTTTAAAACCACATTAAAATAAAATGGGACTTGTAAACGTTTTCAAAAAAGGAAGTTTTTAATAAAAATCAATATTTTCACTATATATAGAAAAATGAAACTTTTTAGAAAAATAACAAAAATTCCCCCTAAGATAATTTTGATACTATGATTTCAAAAAATAATTTCATTTTGTAAAATAAATTTTCAAAAATTGGTAAAAATTAATTTTAAATTATGTTTCCAAAGCGCAACTAAACTGCCTTTTAGAAAAATACTATTTTTCAAAAAGCATTTATTTTTCTCTTAAATGATTATTATTTTATTTATAATAAATATATAATTTATTAATTTATTTTATAAATATTTAAAACATATAATTTCTATAATTTAGTTAGTCCTACTCATACCCACCAATTTAATGGCTAGGTTATTATGGTTCATTTAGATTGGGGGTTGTGTGTTCCACAATCTATTGAATACATTGAATTTATTTAAAAATAAATATAGCATAAAGTCTAGAGGTATTATATTCTCTTCTAATCTTGGTGCGGCATGTTATATATGTTATTGAACATGATGTTTCTCATTTAAAATCTCAGGGTGTTACACTTTGTTTTCCATTTTCTGGAGAAGGAGATGGATATATATTCTTCCATCAACATAATGAAATCTTAGTATATGGGAGATAATGGTGTTATTATAATGATATTGTTAATACATAATTTAGAGTGGAAAAGAATCAGTAAAATTAATGAGTTTAGTGAAGACAGTGACCTTCACTTAGAAGAGCCTCCTTTGGATCTCTTATTAAGGACCCTAGGGATGGTCTTTATGGAAGAGAATAAGTTATATAATAGGGATAAGAATATTTGGGAGATATTTTGGTAGGGTATAGTTATTTTATATGGATTAATAGGTGTGAATAAGTGAGGTATGGGAGTGACCTTTTATAATTGAGGAGCAGTGACATTATTGTAAATACCTAAAACAATTCAATAATGGGAAGCTACTATCAACCCAACTGCCTCCAAAATTGATAAATAATGAATTATATGGTATTTAAGGTCAATACACATCTCCACCACATAAAAGAAACATGTTTTATACATGTTATTCCCTTATCCTCTAATTTTACTTACTTTTACCATTTTAGTTTTCACCACGGTAACAAAATTTTTTAACCTGGGTAATTAATCCTTTAAGCCTAAAATAAAATGATCCTTATTAGATATTTTTTACCCAATGATTCAAAATATTAATACAATTTATCAAATAAAATTTTATATGTGTGGAAAATTAATTTTTATACAAGCACATGTAATGCACAAACCCTCATTTTAACCTTAACTGGGGTAATTAATTTTTACTACTTTTATTATTAATTATGAATAAAAATTAAGTTGAAATTATTTACTATTATTAATTATTATTATTCAAAATATGGAAACCATTTTATCAAATTCAAATCATAAAAGTAAAAGAATTTATTTTAAAAACAAACCCACAAATTATGTTAAAAAAATAGTTTTTTAGAAAATGCATTTTTCAATAATAACCTTATCAACAACCAAATTTTCTTGTGATTTCATACACATCCCACCCAAGTCTAATAACCTTATCAACACACAATTTTTTTGGGTGTATTCCCCAAACATCCAATTTGTAAAGGGAATGGATGTCTGATTACCCCATCTTCCTACTCTCTCTTCCAGGCATGGAATGGATATAATGGAATGAGGTTTATATGAATGGGTTTTGATGTGTAGAATTCCAAAGTTTGATTGGTGTGTTGATGATGGGATGATGATGTGCTATATAGTGGGGGTCATGGATGGTAATGGTAGGGAACAAGGTGGATTTAATTCTTGTTCATGTTACCCTACTGTGATAGAAATGAGTTATACAATTGAGATATAGATATGTGGTATGTGTTCATAAATACAAGGATATGGGATTATGATGTGGTTATTTGTTTTTTGGATGTATAAATAGGGTTATAAGGATATGGAAGGGATGTTATCTTTGGGATGTTTTTCATTGGGGCGTGAGAGTAACAAACCAGTGGGTTAGTGGTGTGGGGAACCCTTTTTCTATATTCCTTGATATTACTTTATTACACTTGGATGTGATATTTAGTGAGTGAGTGTAATGGTACGTGCCTTCTCAGACCATTACTTTGATGATTTTGTGGTTGGAGTGTGCTCAGAGGAGGCTAGAGGATGTTCATTGGAGTTGGAGCTATAGAAAAATTTCAGTATACCTTTTACACCATAAAATATGAATTTACAACATAAGTCTGTTTTATGGCATGATAAGTCAGCATCTCACTTCTTGTATGTAAAGAGGGAAGACCGTGTGAAATTTGTTTATGTTTTAATAAAGTGTTTTACACTATAAATTAATTCCAACCCAAGGCTCTATGTTTTTTAATGGAAGGGGGGGTTTATGGACTAAAGGTTGGTTTTACGACGTAAGTTTTGCATACCTATGGAATTTACTATATAAACTTGTAATTTATGCAAAAAATCATGTGAGTTATGAGTTGTTTATAAACCTAGTTTGGCTGATTTTTCAGTCATTCATCCTCTTGTCTCTCTCTAATTTGGTAAAAACCCTAAACTATTTTTAGATATCGTCTAGCCCCTTTCCTCGTGCTTTGATCTATGGGTTCTAATGATCTAGTTATGGTGATCAGTGGTGAGTTCTTTTTATTTCACCATTGTTTTTCTTATGTTCTTCATCTGGGGATTCACTTCAATGTTTTAGTTTCTATTTGAGGGTAATTAGGGCTGTTTTTTTATGATCCTTTGATGTGGTGTAGGTTTATCCATCATTTTCTAGTGTGGTTATGGTTTGCGGGCTTTTTTTACCCTATGGTGTGCAGCGAGATCAAAAAACATCTTTTAGGTATGGGGTACTCGTTATCACCTGTTTACATGTTATGTGTGGGGATTTCATGGTTTTTTTTCCATTTGGGTGGATATTAAGAGTCTTTATAATAATGATAATTAATTGGGAAATCTGAAATTGATGGGTATGTGGAGATATCAAATTTTTTGACTTCTTTGTAATTATTGTTGATGATATTGTGTCATGTTGTTGGATTTCTAAAAATAACTATTGTTGGGAGCCTTGATTGTGTAGTAAATGGTATGAGTTAATACCCTTGCTATATTATAGTTCTATTTAACCCTGGATAAAAGGATAAAGAATGTGTATTTGGATAATAAATTGGTTTCGCATGGAAACTTGGTTTGTGGGATAATACCCATGCTAAATAAATATGTAATGAAATTAAATTCCTTGAATAAATTGTGGAAGTTGGTATGTCTATTGTTCTATGTGATTTTTCTTGTTATGTTTTCCTGTGTGGTTTGGACTATTGTAAATTGATGGAGGTGACCGGATGGGCTTTATGATGTTTGGGGCTATAATTCAGTGGTTTCTTTTTATGGATATGACCTAGGAAGTTGTGTGATGTGATGCATGGTAGTTGTGGTGTGTAGTGGTGATGATGTTTTGTGGTGCGTAGTAGTGATGATATATAGTGGTGACATGAGGTGGTGATGTGTGGTTTTTGTGTGTGAATTTTTTTTTGTGAGATGTGATTGGGATGTGTGATGTGTGGTTACTATGGTGATATGGATTGGGCGATGTGGGGTGGTGATGATGGAGGATTTATGGTGTTGTGGTGGTGGTTGTGTGATATGGGCTAGTTGTGGTGTGGTGTGGTTGTGTTAGTTTCTCAGTTATCCATGAAATAATTATGATGAAAAAATGAAACAATATTGGTTGTTAAATAAGTCAGATAAGCTAGAAATGGATGTATGGTAAAATGTATTAAATGAACTAAATGAAATAAAGGGTTCTGTAATTTGAAATGGAATGGATAAAATAATAAAAGTGGTGGAATATGTGACTGAAAGTGGGAAATGTTGTGTGATTATATTTGGCAGTGTTATGTGCTTTATATAGTGGTGGCAGCAGTAGTGATGGTTGACATGTGGTGTATTGGTGGTGACGTGGTGTTCTCTATTTCAGTTTATGTAAACCAATAGGTTGGGTATTATGTTATATCTATATATCATGTATTTTTATGTTATTTTTATACATTCCCCGCCTGAGTTGGATAACCTTACCAACACTTAGAGGTTCTGGGTTCTGGGAATTTTCCCAAACATCCAAGATGATGGTGACATGGATAGATAGATACCCCCTCCTCCTCGATCTTCCTTCAACAGCAATGATGATATGGGTTGGTATTAGAGATAACCCAATAATGTTGGCCCTGGTGTTTTTGGGTGATATGTGATGTGTTGAGGCAGTGATGTGATGTAATATGTGGTGGGGGTTATTCATGGTAGTAGGTGGGTATGTGGTTGATTTCCTTCACTTTTATGATACCCTACTGCTCTGGTTATGTAATGAGATGAGACGTGATGGACTAGGTATCTTTGAGTGAGATGTGGTGTGGTGATTCCTAATGATTTCACAAGATGTTAGACCTTGTGAGGGTGGGGTAGATATGGATGTTACCTAACCCACATTAGAGATGGACCAAGTGTATTTGGATGATATGTGATGTGATGTGGTTGTGATGTGTATAAAATGGATGGGATAACAAGATCTTTGATGTTGGGTCATGAGAGCATAAAATCAGTGGGGAAGTGGAAGTTGGGTGCCATGCTTTATTATGATCCTGATGTTATATTATTATATTGGATGCATGATTTTTTGAGCAAGGCATGTTGAGGTAGGGTTATGGTGAGTTGACATGTATATGTTCTTGTTGGTTATTTTATTTATTCACCGGTGCATTGGTATTCTATTTTCACATGTTCTCTTTAGACCTTAGTTATGTTCCTAATGAGTATACATGTTATTATCACCTTACATATATAAAATAGGTTTCCAAGATGACTTTGGGGACTTTTCTAGACATTTCTAGCTTGGTTGGAGTTTTTTTTGAGTCTCTATCGTTGACTTGGATTTTTTTATATATTGGAGACTTTTAAATGTGTTGTTATTACTTTATTTATGCATTCTGAGATGGTTTTGGGATTAATTTATATTATCTTCTAGAGTTTTTTATGGTTACTTATCCTATATCACAATCTTATTTTATTTATTGAGGGTAATGCCTCCCATGATATGATATATTTATACCCTTGATGCTAGTTTCCAACCTAGGGACTAATGGAAGTGGGAATCAGTGTTCATTATATCTCTCTCTTCATTGCAGCATCTTTGGTGAGAGGGTTTCATGAAAAGGTGGTATCAGAGGTTTTTAGTTTGGAGATAAGATGGAGTTTGGAGTTAGGAACTATGAGGTTTACATAGGTTGGTAGGGAAGTGGTGCTAGTTGATCTTGGTGCATGACATAAGTAAGGGAGACTGGTTAGGACATAATATTTTAGGGCCCCCCGTGATCTAGTGCAAGGACTTTGATCTTATTGAATAACCAAGTGAGGTGGACCTATTTTCTGGGTAGAGACTTAGAATAAGTACATGCATCATGATTTATTTTGTTCATGTTTTAGTTGGGTTTTAAAAAATAAAAATGAAATAAATAAATAAGTTTGTTTAAAATTCCATGATACTAGTCTTAGGATGTTCTCCATGCTTTTTAAGAATATATATTGTTCTTCATCCACGAATAACTCAAGCAGTTTAGGTTTAATAGTCTAATTGTGTTGATCATCAGATGGTTGACTTGATAAAGGAGGATGAGAAATTTAAGAGAGCCATGTGTGAATTTCAGTGGAAGAGTTTGGGAAATCACAAGGGGATCATCTGAGATCTATAGACATGGCACTTTTTAGAGGATATCAATATCACATTAGATCTAATTCGAGCATAGGATGAGTTATGGGTACCATTGGCAGTTAGTTAGATGTAGGGAGTTGCACATTAGTGGTGGAAATTATTTCTTGGTGACCACAAGGAAGAACAAGTGTTGTGTCTGGACTTTCATAATGAGTTCTATTCATAATTCCTATCATAATTGATGATGGAATCCAAGAGATAGGATATTCTCTCTTTATTTGGGGATCTTGAATGTGCGGGAGTTGTGGATCAGGTTCAAGTACCTCCTACACTTTACTCCAGATGTTTTTCCAAATGAGTAGCCAAGAGCACGGCATGTGGAGGAGGCTTTATGCCCAATGATAAGTTATATTCTCACACCATTTATGATACATAAATATCTTTAGGTGCATAAAAATATGAGTTTATCGAGAGGATGATTTATTTGGAATTTAATCATCAAGAGAGTGTATAGTAGGGAATCTTGAGGATAAGGGATTTAGGTAGTGGTCCATAGCCATTTAGGCAGTCATGGTTCTTGCCAGTATGGTGCTATCCAGGGAATATCTTTCCCCATTCTTCTAGGATGGGTTTCTTCTGATCACCTTCCATGAGACTTCTATTTTCATGATATGTATGCAAAGGAAATGGGAACCTCCAGGACCAGTGTCTGACCACTCAGGGAGGCCAATATCAAATGGGAATTCATGCCCTTTTTTGGTAGCAATAGCAGTTTCCACTGAGAAAGTTTTAGTGGAAGGTACAACTGGTGTTTGTTTAGAGGTTGAGGGTAGGTGGTGTTGTCATATGGAAGACTCATAATGGTTCCCATTCACAAGGAACTGGGCTAGAGAATGGTCACATAACTTGATATTAGAGTGGAAGATAAGATGGGTGTGGTTAAATAACCACATTAGAGGCAGTTGCGCTAGTAGATCTGGGAGTTTTCCAAGTTACTGTTAGCTTATCATCTATCCTTGTGTGTTGTTTTTTGATTTGGGAGATTCACACTCTTTTTTTTTGTTCCTGCTTTGGTCCGTGTTTTGGGACTGGACGTGGAGAGACTTTTAGTGTCCTTGGTGTTATCTATGTTGGGTTGAGGTCAGGAAGTTTTGTTTGATGTGTCTCGAGGATGTAGACTGGTGATGGGGTAGCACTAGTCGATGGGGGACTTTTTCTTATTAAATATATAGTCATATGATTTTATCCTTGTCATTTACTAGTTGTATATCATGTGAGTATTCTTCGGTTATTTTTTGAGGAGAGTTTTGTCTTCTGATGTGGAGGGCCAGCAAGTGACATTAATTAGTGAGTGAGGTTATCAGATGGGTGGTAGGAAAGTGGAGCCTCTTTTGTCTCATTTGGCATAGTTTTCCATGGAATCTAAAGTGGGGGATGTTCCAAGATTTTTAGAGTACTTCCCGAATATTTTCCTAGAGTATGTTATGACACAACCCCCTCGATGCATTGTCTAGTTTTAGATAGAGTTGTAGATGGGTGTGTCTCCAATTTCGATGGATCGCTATCAAATGGATTCTATGGAGATACATGAATTGAGGTTATAGGTCGATGATCTGATGTAGAGGGGTTTCATCCGACCTAGTGTGTCTCCTTGGGGTACTCTAGTGTTGTTCTCTAAGAATGCATATATTAGTCTGCGGTTGTGTATCGATTAATGAAGGTTGAATCGGGTGATGGTCAAGAACCACTACCCTCTTCCAAGGATAGATTATATTTCAACCATTTGAGATGATACGGTTGGTTTTAAAATATTTATATGCTATAAATATATCACCAGTTAAGGGTGAGGGATGATAATATTATGAATAATACTCTCATATGTAGGTATGGGAACTTTGATTTTATAGTCATATCGTTCAGTGTTATAAATTCACCATCCATGTTTATGTGGATCATGAACTCTCTATTCTTTGAATTCTTTGATTGGTTCATCTTTGTATTCATCGATGATATCTTGATCTACTCAAAGTTAGAGAAGGATAATTTTGAGAATCTTAGAGTTTTTTTATGTCCTTAGAAACCACCAACTCTATGGAAAGTTATACTAGTGTGAGTTATGGATGTGAGAGGTGCATTTACTTGGAAATGTGGTGTCTCATAAGGGTGTGGAAGTAGACCCGTCAAAGATCGATGTAATTTTTTATTGGGTAGAAACTAATAACATGGTAGAGGTTTTCAGTTTCCTTGGTCTCAAAGTCTATTATCAGAGGTTTGAAAATGATTTATCTTGAGTTGCGTCCCCACTGATAGTGTTGTCTAGAAAGGACAATATTTTTTCATGGAATGATATGTTCTAAGAAGTGTTAGGTTATGTGAAGGAGATGTTGGTTAGTGCTCCAGTGATTCATTTTCTTGAGAAGGGTGGGTTGTTTGAGATTTTTTGTGATGCATCCCATCTATTATTTGGATTCATGTTGATGTAGTCGATATAAGTGATCTCATATAGGTCGAGGATGTTACATCCCCATGAGTGTAACTATGACACCCATGATCTAGAGTTGTTGGTACTTGGGTTTGCGCTAAAGTTGTGGTGGAATTACCTCATTGGAAATAACTTTATGGTTTTCATGAACCATAAGAGTATAAAATATTTTTTCTCTTAGAGGTATTTGAATCAATTCTAATATAGGTGGATGGAGTTTCTTCAAGATTGCGATTTTGAAATCTCTTGCAACTCAGGAAAGGGTAATGTATTTTTCGATGCGTTGAGTTAGAAGTCATGATGAGATGTGGTTTGGGAGTTTTTATATGTTAGGAAATGGATTTAGGATCTTTAAAAATGTTTATAGATATTGGGGAGGCTCATAGGTAGATTTTATTTCTGAATTTTTTGTCCATACTGATTCCCTGAGGGATGGCCAGAGGATAGTCAGAACTAGATGTTGTGCCATGGAAGGTTGTTTGTTTTACATGTGATATGCGAGGGGTTTATCCAAGAGTGTCATAAATTACCTTTAGTAGTATATCCTAGTTTTAATAAGATATATTAAGGATTTAGGAGAAAAATTTGGTGGCCATGGATGAAATGGTCATTGGAAGAGTTTGTGGTGAGGTGTACAGTTTATCAGTAGGTGAAAGAAGATCACTGTGTTTCTAGAGGTTTTTTGTAGTCCTCAGATGTTCCGAAGTGTAAATGAGAGTAAATATATTTGTATTTCATCATTGGATTACCCCGAGATCAGGGAGTTAATGGTTCTCTTTTGGTGATAGTGGACTGAATGATGAAGTCAGGTCATTTTCTAGTGATATGTGAGTTGAATATCATGGATGTTTTGGTGACGTGGTATGTGGATGATGTGGTTAGGCTTCATGGGGTACCAAGGACCATTATCTATTATTAGGATCCTCATTTTACCTCAAGAGTCTAAATGGGATTATAGTATGCTTTTGAATCCCAATTTCACCTTAGCACTGCTTTCTTCCCTCAAACAGATGGGTAGATGGAGTGGGCCATCTAGATGCTGAAGGATATATTGTGGGAATGTGTCTTATACTTTGTCAGATTATGGGTAAGGAAAATTACTTTGGTTGAGTTTGCATACAATAAAAAACTCTCACTCATCCATTTTCATGAACCCATTTGAGGTGTTTTATGGGCGGTTGTTTTATTCTTTGTTGTTCTAGATAGAGGTTGGGGAGTCAATAGTTCTTATCCCTGATGTGGTGCAGAGCACAACCGAGTAGATCTAGTTGGTTCAAGAGAGGATTAGGTTAGTGTATGAGTGTTATAAAGACTATTTTTATCATAGGAAGAGGCCCCTAGAGTTCGAGGTTGGAGACCATGTGTTCTTGAGAGTCTCCCCTCAATGTGGGAAATGGAGGTTTGGTAGAGGAGTAAGATTTATCCCTAGTTTTTTTGGGCCCTTTGAGGTGTTGGGGTGAGTTATCAAGGTGGAGTACTGGTTGGAATTTCCATCGCGGTTAGAGAAGATCCATGATGTCTTCCACATATCCCGTCTTTTTCAGTATCTTCATGATGACTCCCAAATCATTTATTGGGGGGAGTTAGATATCGAGAGTGGCATGACATTTGTGGGGTAGCTAGTAGAGATATAGTATCATCAAGGGAAGGTGTTTTATAGATGAAATACTCCCTTGGTTTTCATTTTGTGGAGACATGGTGGCATGGAGGATAGTACTTGGGAGTGAGAGAAATAGATGTGTTCCTAGTATCTAGATATGTTTTGAGTTTTATTTTCTTTTTTCAGTTTTTCCTAGATGTTGTGATGATGGATCTTGATATTTTATGAGATTTTTTGTTTTATTTATGTGTGATGTATGATAAATATTTCAAGACATGAAAAGTGAGGAATTAAATCATAATCAGGACATGTTATACTTTGATGTAATTAAAACCATGTATTAAAGTCAATACCTCCCAAAAGAGGAAAATATCTTAACATGGAATATGGAATTCCTTGATTTTTGTGCTCGGGGTTGTGATATGTGTTGGTTATGGTAGTGGTTAGTTTGGGTTGTGTGGAGGTGGTTGTGGCTTTGTGAAAGTGGTAATATGTGACTGGCACCAGATGATGTGGCGTTGAGACTATTGAGAGGTGGTGATGTGGATGTGTGGTGATGTGGTTCTATGGGATTTTATTTGGGTACCTCAGTTGGGTGTGTTTGGATGGTGGTAATGTTGAGGTGTAACAATATCCTTGATAGGTATCTCATGGGGTGCTTTTTGGACCCATTTTCCCTTTCGTTGGTCTTGGTTTTGATTCTTGAGGAATAAAACCATTTGATGGGTATCTAATGTAATGGTTTGTGCCTTCCTGACCAGTTACTTTGCTGGTTTTGTGGTTGTAGAGTGATCGGGGGAAGCTAGATGAGGTTTGGTGGAGTTGGAGTAGCAAAATAACTACATCAGACCTTTTATATCGTAAAATAAGAGTTTATGACATAGTTTAGTGTTTTACAGCATGTTAAGTCAGTGGGTTATTTCTTGTGTGTGGTGAGGGAATACTACGTGAAATATTTTTACATCATAAGAAAGGTTTTTACATATTAATTTAATTACAACATGAGGATCCATGTTTTTTGGTGGAAAGGGGGGGTTTGAAACCTAAATTTTTGGAATTATGATATAATTTTTACAGACCCATGGAATTTATAAAATAAAATTGTAATTTATGTCATAAATAGAGTGAGTTGTAGATTTTTTATAAAACCTAGTTTTACCAATTTTTCAATCATTCATCCACTTTTCTCTCTCCTATTTTAGGAGAACCCTCAATGATTTTTAGAGATCTTACATCACCTTTCCTCTTTATTTTATTTGTAGGTTATGGTTGTCAAGTTCTAGTAATTGATGGTGAGTTCTTATTCTTTACTCGTTTTTTTCCTTTCATTCTTATTCTGGGGATCCAATGCAGTATTGTGGTTTCATTTTTAGTGAGATTTTGGCTGAATTTTGATGATACTTTGATTTGGTGTAATTTGATCTGTAATTTTCTAGTACGGTTGTGGTTTATAAGTTGTTTCTTCTTCACCCTATGGAGTGTAGTAGGACCAAAAATCTTATTTGAGGTAAGGGATCCTCATTCTCAAATTTTTACATGAAATGTGTGGGGATTTCATGGTTTTGTTTCCCTTTGGGTAAATATTAAAATTCCAAAAAATAATGATAATTAATTGGATACTCTAAAATTGATGGGTATGGGGAGATATTGCATATTATAACTAATTTGTTATTTTTGTTGATGATATTATTCCATGTTGTTTCCTTTATGAAAATAATAGTTATTGGGAGCCTTAATTATGTAATAGATGTTATGAGTTGAGACCCTTACAGTGTTGTTGTTTTATCACACCCAGTATAAAAGGATAAAGAGTGTATATTTGGCTAATAAATAGATTTTCCATGGAAACTTTTTTTGGGTGATAATACCCATGATAAATAAATAAGTAATGAAATGAAATACCTTGAATAAATTGTGGAAGTAAGGATGTTTACTTGTTGTGTATGCTTTTGCTTATTGATTTTCCCTACATGGTTTAGGCTATTGTGCAGTGATGGAGGTGACTGGCTAGGTTGTGTGATGTGTGGGGTTATGATGTAGTGGTTGGTTGGCATGGATGCGATGTGGGAAGTTGTGTGATGTGGTGCATAGTGGTTGTGGTGCACAGTGGTTGTGGTGCATAGTGGTGATAATGTTTTAGTGGTGTATAGTGGTGGTGATGTAATTCAATTTTTATTTTGACTAGAATAATCCTTCAAGAAATAGTGATATTTTATTTCTCACAATAACTAAATGTAAATCTTGACATTTCTATTTAACATCGCATATTCTAAAATCTTTAAGGTATTAAGTGGAAAACCACATTAATTTTAGGCCAGTATAATATTTTATTTTTCAACATTAAACTTCTCTTAGTTCAAACTTACACTCACTAGCCTCTTGGACATTATATTCTATTCAAAATATCATACTAAGATACATAAAATCCTCTATGTTTAATTTAGTCCTTACTTCCCTTTAGTAGGAATATTTAACAAATAAAGTTTTTTTTTCAAATATTATATGGTATTCTATATATTTGGGCCATTTTTTCTCTGAAAATAATTCATTATACTTTAAAATATGTCACTAATAGTTAGTAGGGACATATTCCCTCATATTTACACTTTATCCTAGATAAAAAAAATTTATCTGTCTCCTTTTAAAAATGTGTTATAGGATCTGATGAATCAAAAAACATATGTATCATCACATATTGATCATAACAACACTTTGTTAATAAATAACTTCACTTATCATATAAAATAGATAAGATAATTTTATGTATCATTTATTTAGATCTATCAAATCATTATTTATTTTTTACCATCAAACTATTTGATGTAGAAACTCTTTATTTTATCACTTGAATCCAAACTACAAGATCTATCCATTCTTCCCTCAATTTTGAACTCATGTGTACTTATAATATTTCTAAATTATACATTTGGTATCATATACCTTTCAAAACTAAATAATTTATTTCAATAACACTAATAACAGACATGGACATTCCATGGAATTACACAAAACCCCTCTAAGTATCCTAAACAATTCCATCTTATGGAATCATTACTCATTCCTTCCTTATTTCACCAAGTTTCAGTAACTATAACAAGATACTAGAAGAAACATTTCTAGACTCTCCAACTAACTTATTTTCTTCCAGTTTTAATTTTTACCCACTTGTACTATTAAAATAGTACCAGAACCTAGATATAATATGCTCAGCTCATCTATCCTTGGAACTTTGAGCATAATAGGGTAAAAATTTCTTAAACTCATTGATATTGTTGAAACATTTCCATATATGACAATAGGATGGATTCATCAACTATAACAAGCCTTATAAGATATTCACAGTCTCACCAAGTCATTAACATACTCAATCATATTGATTTTCATTAACATGCCCAATCATATTGAGTATATAATACTATAATTATTTTAATACATTTTTCATAAAATTCATTTGATGTCCCAAGTGAATCAATTTATGATACTTATAAGAATCTTGATTCACTTATTAAACTTCAACACTAGGTTACTCAATAAGGTGTTTCTCAATACATAGAATTTATCATGACCCCTTCCCCCAAATATACCCCTCCTGGGCTGGTAATGATATAAATAAGATACTGATGTCTAAAGCTCACCTCCAATAGGACACTATTTGGCAACAAGCACTGAGGGTATATCATACACCCAAATGGGAGGCATTTCCCTATAATAGAACATGAGTAATGAGAGATAAGACAATACCACTAAATAACTCCAACTCATAACATAAGAATAAAATATTTAAATGAATTCATGTAATTTCATAAAACTAAACAACTATAAAAGAAACTACAAGTTTCATAAATTAAAACATTAGCAATGACCTCAAATTCCAAACATCTCGTGTACAAACATCATGAGCTAGTAATTTCCAACATGATCTCTAACCAACTCATGTGGACCTAAAAAAAGTTTATATATATTTAGGGTGATAATAACCGTTATAATTAATAGGATCCTCCCCAGAGCCTCTCGTGAAAAAAGATAAGGAAATCATAATAAAGTATAGTGAAGAACAAGCAATACCAACTCATCACCGAATCAGGTATGCTAAGTATCTATCCTCATTATGGATCTATCACCAAGTATTTTATATGAGAATAATATAATATCCAATGTTCATCAAAGAAGGTACCCAACTACCACTTCCACACTTGTTTGTAGCCCTACCCCAATGTCTCACATCCTGAGTCATCTCTCTCCAAGAGTAAGTCTATCTGAAGACACCTAGGAAACTGTATAATACTATGCATCTCATGCATCACAACATCTAATCATAATCGCATATCATTCATGTAATGTCTTGGATTTTCTGTGTATTATTTTTAAATATTATATGAATTATTTTCTACACCAGACATTGAGACGGAGTTTGATTCGAAGGCCTGGTGTTCCCAGAATAAATGTTTGAAATATATTAAATATATTAAATATCAAGCATGTGTAGTTTTCCTAAAAAATTTTACTAACTTCTAAATGAGTACTCATATCATAAATTGGAGGGCACCATTGAGTTTAGAACACAAGGTTTACCCTGGGTGTGACTTAAAATTATTCAGCATGGGTAGCTTGTAGAAAATTCCTCACGGGCGTTGAAATGAATAAAATAATTTAAAAAAATATATTTTATTTCATTTTCGTTGACGCAGTGACTAAAAAGACTTAAATAGATTGTTATGGATAATTTATAGGGTTATCCATATAACCCTGGAAATGTTAGAGAGTCGTTGGAGAGATCTTTGAGGATTCTCTGTAATGTCTCTGACCTGGGAGCCACTAAACCGGTGCCCCGATCCGGGTTTCCACATAACCTCAAGCGTGCCTCCCTGTACGACATAGGTTTCCAACTAGCATTGAGGGTCTAATAGGATACAAGGGGAGACTATATCCTCTTTACCAAAGTATTCCACAGCAAAAGCTAATTTAAATAGTGGAAACAATCTAGACAACCAATAAACATACAATCCAAACATCTCCCAACTGGGTACAAACCATAACTCAACATTAATAATGTCATGACATACTAGTAGTGAAAGTGAATAAAATCCAAAATTAAGGCAAATGGACAAGCTCCAAATGAGTCCCATCTCTAAGTTCGGATCCTTATCCATGAAAATCTTAAGCCCAACTCAACATCTTAGTGTAGGGCCTTTGTCCTTGTCCTAGCCTGCAACCAAGAGAACTACTCGGGTACCCAACGGTGGCCTGAGTAGGATGTGAGTACAAAACTCAGTAGGCCACCACCAACAGTGTCTAAAAAATATCCAGTCTAATAGATAGTGCATGCAAGTACAAAATAAATGGTAAGTAAACAAAGGAAAACTCGGGTGCCATTAAATATCCAAGGTTTATTTAATTAATTACTGGTATTTATTCCCATTTGATTTCTTATACCAACTTCATTAATTAATCCATTTTGATCACATGTTCCATGGGTTAGGCATAAATATCATCTACACAAGGGTCTAGAAAATCAATCACAATGTATAGGGAAAACAAGTCAAGACCATATCTCACTAGGGATACACATATCACATCAATGCATTTCCTCACCTCAAAGCCTCAGTCCGTGTGGAATGCTACCATTATGGGAATAGAGCCTTTGTCCCCTTCCTTAACCCGTGTATTTTGGAGTGGATTTTAGAGCCTCAATCTAACTCGACCCATGGGCGCAGAACCTCAAGTCAATACCCCACTCTACCAAGCCATGTGCACATGCTTATTTATCAAGTCACCACAACCATACCATAACACAAACAAGCACATTAAATTCCATTCTATATCAAAATACATAACAACAACATGGTAATTAATATTATGCCATAACACATTAATACATTTACCACTTACAATTCATATCCATTTATCCAAATTCCCATTGGCGTGCTTAACCCTTTAAGTTTATTCAACAACCCCTATGCCTTATCCAAATTCATCAATGATCATACATTTACCCATTTAGTCCATTTATCATTTCACAATCATTCACCCGTTTATGAATTTCAAGTACATTTAACACAATCCCTTTATTACATTCATTCATTTAGGTGTACCACCTAATTCTCATGTATTAAACCATTCCACAATTTCACCCATTCCCTTATTACATCCCATTAACACATTACCCATTTTTCATTCTATTAACTAATTGTAAGTTCACCATTTAACATTCCCTAATCCCCTTAGGAATTTCTAACCAAATTCATGAAACAATCGACATAATCTCTTTCAACCCAATTACCCATTTTCATGTCATTCCGACAACACCTTATACCTTTATCAGCCTAGGCATATTTATCAATATTCCATTTATAATTTAATCAACCATTAAGACATACTATACATGGATTCCACATTATTGTTCGGCAACCCATCGCTTAACCCTACCCCACTCTAGGTCTGGGTTTTCCAGCGCACCCCATGGGTGGCCCTAAAATGGTCAAGTAATCCTCAAAGAATCTTATAGGGGTCGTGAGGGTTTAAATTGGTCACTTAGAAACCCATTTTTATTAAACACTTCAACCAAACCAAGAACACAAAAATGGGAAAACAAGAACACCAACTTCCATGCACAAATCCAAAATAAAACTATGGGATAATACTTGTATACCACCTACCTAGGATGTGAATATGTATATTATTAATGACTTGTAAGGATAATCTAGGAGTTTATGGGTGTTTCCAATAGAGTTGCTTTATTACTTTTCCTTTCAAGTTGTATTATAAAACTTATATTTTTATCTGGTTTTCCAAAGCTACTAAACTATTCAGTCCTTCAGGATATGATCACTTATTCATTGTACCAATGTAATAAAGTAAGGTATTGGCTTTGTGCTACTAGTTTTAGGATATTTATAGTTGATATCAGAAAACGTTTAGTAGAAACCTTGGAAACTATATTTAGAAAACATATATTATGGAACATAACCCTAAGAAATAATTTGAGGGTAAGAATAGAAGAAAATCCTAGAATTTTGGTAAGGTAGAGATTATGTGGGTCTTCCTATCAATACATCCATATCTGGATACTACAAGTGGATGTGGTTCTAGAACAAATATGTATAGGAGTAATAACTTCGTCAAGGTGCATCGGTCCTGACTCGGCCTAACCTAATACACGACAACAGGTCTTACTGTACACCTGGTTAGACACTCCCAGGGGATATGCTTATTATAATTCACATTTTCTTTACAAACCATTATTAAGTATTTAAAATTAAACATGTCCCCAAAGAAATCATGTTTATGATTATCATACTAGCTATGAATAAATTTCCAATTTATGTTAAGTGTTTTTCTTGTTTCAAATTATAAATTATGATTCATAACCTAATTTAGTGTATGTCATTGTTTAGAAATAGAACCTAGTATAAGGAATGGAAACCATATCAATGCGCATATTCCATGTAGGGATTTCCATCCTATACAAGATAATGATGTTGGATTAGGATTTGAAACTCAATATGAGAAACTTATAACTATACTGAGAAAAACTGACTCATGTTATGAGTAATAACCTTACTCGCATGGAGAATCCTAATCCACAACATGGTATAACAATGTTAGACTACTTTATGTGACAATAACCTCCTTCAGTAAATGAGACTACAAACCCATTTGTATTTGAGTAATGGATAAGTTACTTAGAGAATATTTTTCTCAATTTGTGAAGTAACGAAAGGGAGAAAGTTATCGTGGAAGTTTATCATCTATCAGGATATGTGAATTAGTGGTGGTCATTAATTCAAAACAAAACTGAGGAGAAATAAATTTAAAATATATAATGGAAAAATTTTACTGAAATATTCTTAGAAAAATATTTACCTCATGAACAATGAGAAAATATGGAGAGACAATTCTTGATTCTGAGATAGAAAGAGGATGAAAATGTTGCCAAGTATAAAGAAAACTTTACAAGGTTAGAAAGGCATGTTACAGACTACATACATAATCCAAGGAACAAGATTTACCATTTCATTTATAGTCTCAAGCCAATTATATGATGGGAACTAGTCTCCCAAAAATTTTCAATATAGTATCTTGTACCATCAAGATGAAGAAAGAATCTTCTGAGCTATGTGGATTTTAAGGGAAACAAGATAAGAAGAAGGGTGTTGAGTACTCTAAAAAGAAAATAAAGAAAAATGGAATAGGTGAAGGATTAAATTTCCAACTTGAAATAAATGTGGAAATAAATATCATGGAATATACCTATTGGGAATGAGAGTTTGTTACAAATGTGGAGAAAAGGGCCACTATTCCTTTGATTTCATAGGAAATAAATAAGCCAACAATGTGCAATGATTCAGCTATAAATATTTTGGACACTATGAAAATTATTATCCTAGACTTCAAGGAAACTTTCCTTAGAAAAGTCCAAGGGAACAAGGCCATGCTTATGCTATCACAACAGCTGAGGGTGAAGTTCCTAATGATGTGGTGGTTGGTACTTTAATCATATCCTCAAATTTAGCTAAAGATTTATTTTATTTTGGATCATCTCATTTCTTTATATCTTCCCATATTTCTTTAAAAATTAGATATTTCTAATTCACCTTAACAAGGGATTTTTCAGTAAAGACTCCTAGTGGAAACCTTACTAAAACAAAGATGTGTCAAGTAGTTCCTATTATGACACATCATCATCATCGGCTCCATTTTTATTGAAGGAAAAAAAGGAACTAACAATAAATCACACCTGACCTAAGGAGGCCTGAAATAGTGCATGTCGAGGGCATCCCCTCAGATTAAAGACACACACTCAAGTTTAAAGAAAGACATGTTAGGAGAACTGGTGACTTCAAGGACTTGTTCAGCTTGGGAGGTGAGATGATCTGCTACTTTATTTCCTTCTCTCCAGGTGTGAGTGACCTTGATTTCGTTGTTGAGAAGAGCTCTGCATCTCCTGGTAATATATGAGATCAACCATGGGGTATGGATTTTACCTTATAAGGAGTTGTGGATGACACATAAACATGATGTAATTGATGATTTTATTATCATACCTATGGTGGATTTTGATATAATACTTGGTATGGATTGGATTTCAAATTATAATGAAAAAAATATTGCAAATAGAAAGAAGTTATGATTCATAATGAAGGTATGGAATTTCTCATCTTTAGAGGGGAGACTTTATCATCTAAGTCATATCTGGATCCACCTCCAGTAGCTCTTCTAAATGATATTCTTGGAGAACAAGAGCAGATAAAACCTACTAATAGAAAAGGTGATCTCCAAATTGAGGAAGTACCTATTGTATAAGAATACTTTTATGTATTTCCAGAGAATTTACCTGGACATCCTACAGAGTGGGAAATTGAGTTTTTAATTAATTTAATCCTTGATGAAAGACCTATATCAAATAATCCTTATAGAATTCCATAGTGGAGTTAATATAGTTAAAGAAACAACTAGAGGAATTGAGTGATGAGGGATTTATACGCCCTAGTGTTTCACTTTGGGGAGCTATTGTTCTTTTTATTAAGAAGAAAGATGGATCTATGAGGATATGCATTGAATACAGGGATATCAATACTATTACGATAAAGAACAAGTATATGTTTCCTCGAATTGATGACTTATTTGATCAAATTCATGGAGATAAGTATTTTTTAAAGATTGATCTTCAATCTGGATATCATCAATTGCATGTGAATAATGAAGATATTCCAAACACTATAGTTCGAATGAGGTATGGAAATTATGAGTTTATAGTAATTCTATTTGGACAGACTAATGAACCCTATATTTTTATGGATCTAATGAACAAAGTATTCAAGTAATATCATGATAATTTTATTGTTGTATTCATTGATTATATCTTGTTGTATTCAAAAATATATTAGTACCATAAGTACCACTTGCAGGTTATTCTGGAGACTCTTAGATGAAAAGAGTTATATGGGAAGTTTAGCAAGTGTGAATTTTAGCTTTAAAAAGTTTCTTTTCTTGGTCATATTGTCTCTAAGGATGGAATCACAGTTGATCATGTGAAGAAAAAGAAAGCTAAGGAATGGCCCATGCCAATAAACATAATCGAGGTATGTGGTTTCATTAGTTTAGCAGGTTACTATTAGTGTTTCGTTCAGAATTTTGCCCAACTAGCTAACCCATTAACAAAGCTTACTCGTAAAGGGGTTAAGTCTGTATGGATAAAAGAATGTGAAGAATGTTTTGAAGAATTGAATAGTAGATTAGTAAATGCTCCAATCTTGAATCTACCATCATGAAATTGTGGATTTGTGATTTATAGTGATTCATAAAAGAAAGGACTTGGTTGTGTCCTTATGAAAAATGATAGAGTTACTTCCTATACATCAAGGTAGTTAAAAACTCATGAATAGAACTATCCAACTCATGTTCATGAATTAGAATCTGTAATGTTTTCTATAAAGATATGGAGAAACTATCTCTATGGTGAAAGATGTGAGATATATATAGATCACAAGAGCTTGAAATATATCTTCTCATAGAAAGAACTCAACACGAGGCAAAGGTGATGGCTTGAGCTACTCAAGGATTATTATTTTTCAATACACTACCACCCAGGGAAGGAAAATAAGGTAACAGATGCATTGAGTAGGAAGGATCATGGAGTTATAAACAAAATGAGGATTGACAAGGATCATGTGTACATATACCTAGTAAATATGGATATGGTAATTATCAAGGAAGGTGAAACATCACTACTTTTTCAAATGGTTTCCCAACCATATTTATTGGAAAGTATTAAAAGTTCTTAGTCTAATGATTAGAATTTTCAAAAGAAAATTAAAGCTATGAATGATGGGAAATTTGTAGGCTTCGTATATGAAAATGAAATTTTGAAATTTGGGAAGAGACTATGTGTTCCCTATAAACCCGAGCTAAAAAGGTAAGTATTAGATGATGCCCATAGCTAGAATTTATCTATATAACCTGGTAGCACTAAGATGTACATAGATTTGACGGAATATTTCTAGTGGGATAATATGAAGTGAAAAATTTCAAATTATTTATCAAGATGTTTAGTTTATCAATAGATGAAGGCTGAAAGACAATATCCTAGATGATTCATGCAACCTCTGTCTATTCCTACATGGAAATGGGATGACGTTACTATGGATTTTTTCACTAGATTACTGAAGACTCCAAGAAAGAATGATTCAATATGGTTAATTCTTGATCAAATTACCAAATCTATACATTTCCTCACTATAAGGGAGGATTTTCCACTAGAGAACCTTGTATGACTCTATATTAATGAAATCGTAAGACTTTATAGTGCACATTTTTCTATTTTTGTCTGATTGTGATTCAAAATTTACATCTAAGTTCTATAAAATTCTGTAGAAGGATCTTGATACAAAGTTTCATTTGAGCACTGCTTATCACCCTCAAACTGATGGGCAGTCGGAAAGGGAGATTCAAAATTTAGAAGACATGTTGAGGTCTTTCTCACTTGAATTTCAAGGTATATGGTATTAGTATCTACCTTTGGTAGAGTTTTCCTACAATTATAGTTTCCATACAAGTATTTAAATGGCACTATATGAAGCGTTATATGGAAATAGAATTCATACACCAACTTGTTGGGGTGAAGTTGGTGAAAGGAATCTTGTAGTCCCAGAGCTTTTTGGAGGAAACAACAGCAAAGGTAAATACTATTCAAACACATATCAAAGAATCTCAAAGTAGGAAAAATATTTATGATGACAACCAAAGAAAGGATTTGGAGTTTCAAGTGGGAGATCATGTCTTTATAAAAGTATCTCCAAGGAAGGGTTTCATAAGGTTCGGTAAGAAAGGGAAACTGAGCCCCAGGTACATCAGAACTTTTGAAATTCTAGAGAGAATTGGAGTTGTGTCTTATCATTTAGAGATGTCACCTAACCTTTCTAAATTACACAATGTGTTCCGCGTCTCTTTATTAAGGAATGACATGTCAAACCCAATGCATGTCCTCACTTCTAAAGGAATATAATTGGAACCTGATTTATCCTATTATGAAGAGTCTATCCAGATTATGGATGCTAAAGAATAGGTGTTGAGGAATCGGACGACTCGACTGATAATAATACATTTGAAAAATCATAAAATTAAAGAGGTGATGTGGGAACCATAGAAAAATATGATAAAGAAGTACCCAAATCTTTTTATGAAGTGACATTATGAAAATTTTGAGGATGAAATTTTTTGGAGGGGAGAATGTAACACCCCAAGATTTTATGGTACATCTCTTTTAAAATTTAACATCTTCGATAGTTTATGCTTCAAGCAACACCAAGTTTAAAACTATAATATACTATTAAATATGACCACTATAATAGTAATGTGACTATTAAGAATAGTAATATGACCAATATAATAGTAACCTCCCCTATGAAAGTATACAAAAAAAGTATGTATCTTATGAATGAAAATGTAATATATTTATATCATGAAATAAGTAAATAAATATTTTAAAAATAATAAATTAAGTGTTGGTATTTTTGTGAAACATAAATATTTGATTACAATTTTATAATTAATATAATGATTTAAAAGAAAATTAATTTTCATAAAATAGATTCATAAATTAATATATATTTTTCTTATAGTTATAAGATAATTTTATGGGACCTTAATTAATTTTTAAAAGTTTTATTAAATTAGTTATAATTTTAAAATTGGTATTTTTCAAATAAATTATCACATTAATTAAAAATTAAATTTATCATATTTAGAAAATTATTTTCATAAAATGGATTTTATTTTTTAATTTTACACATCAAAAAATGGTTAGGGTAAATTTTTGGGTTTTTTCTAAAATAGTTGAATTTTTTGTGAATAATGAAATATGATAATTTATGGTATATATACATTATAAGTTAAATACATTATTTCTTGATTCGTTGTTGATGTAAGCACCATAATATCAACTCTCCTCTATTTATGGTATTTAGTCATTGGAATAAAAACTAATGATAGTCTTGATTCAAAATAATAAACTAATGATTAAAATAATCTAAAAACACCTCTCTCCTCCACTATAAATACCACCTATTCTCCTCACACCTCAAAAATCCTTGAATCTTGCTTATTTTCTACCCATTTCCTCTTCCAAACCTATCCCCAACATTCTATTCTTGTTGGTCTTACAAAAATACCATTTCCAAGTCCCTTAGGGAGGTTGTCAAGGAGGCGACACTTAAGAAGTAAAACATTCTCTCTCTTTTTTTCAATTTATTTTCTTTTATTATCCTTCCTCACCTCCCTTGTCCAAAGTTACATGATAAGTCCAGTATATTTTATATAATTTAATTTTATTATTTTAATGGTATATCGACCATCAATTTTCTTATCTTCCCCTTTTTATTCTAAAAATGAAAATGTCATCTGTGAGGTGTCAATTTACCGCCTTCATGGACGATGAGTATTCGTTTTTCATTTCCACCTTCAAGGTTGGTCATAAAACCATTTTTATGGATAAATCAGACTTTAATATATGTAATAAAAATTATTTTATGTTCTATAATATATACATAATATTAATTAATAAGAAAAAACTAGTTTGTGATGATCGATAAAATGCCAAAATAATCTAAATGGTTATCACTAACGCTTTATGTAATGAATCATCCTCATATCTAGAAAAAAAATGATATATAAGACCATTAAATCTCCTTTAAATTCATTAATAATATTTAATTTCAATTCTAGATAACTATTTTCATTTTACATGGTCTTTCTCACATGTATACAAGTGAACCAATCATGAAAACCAAGGAAACAAACACTCTTGAACGAAGAAATTAAATCTTATAACACATCAAAAAGGTCATAAATGAACTTAATAAAATTATAATAAATAAAATAAATGTTTAATAGGTTATGAATTAAATTATTAATGAATCTAATTTCATTATCCAAGACATTAAGTACAAGTATGGAACACTTTTAGTCATAAAGTAAGGGTTTCTTCCCAAACATCCATTTTTCATTCAGGTTACGCTTTCTCTCTCTTTACCACAATGTAATTCTTATTTATTTTTATATAATTCTTCTATATTCTATGTATATGTTCAAAACTCATGTATCCATATCATTTTATCTTTCTTTTATGGGAAAATACACATTTTATAAGGTTCATTTTTCATTTCTTCCCGTTAAGAAAGTCCAATTAAAGAGAACTTTCAAATTTCTTACACATTTTCAAGTAACATCCATAATCTATTTTAAGACACCATTATTTTCTAAAATCACTCTTTTTTATGAAAAAATATCTTTTTTTTCATTTTTTGTTTTATACAAACAATTATGACTTTTCCATTTTAAAGACTCCTATATTTTCTCTTAAACCGCACTGAAGTGGCCCAATTCTAAAGTTTCTTAAAAACACTTTTTACATGTTGGACATCATTTATTTATAAAAAACAAATTCATTGTCCTTAAATTTTTCTTTCTGAGATATAAATGTCTACAATATGACTTTATGACAAATACAAATGATTTCTCTAGAATAACTCTTCTTTAAAAAGTAAAAAAGGGTATTACTCTCAAGATTTCCTCGATGATTTTATTAGATTATTTTCATCTTTTTCAACACCCCTTGTTGAATATTATGCTTAATTGGTATTGATATTCTATGATATCATCTACCATATTTTATTAAATGGTTTATGATTAGTTTGAATGTAGATGTGATATCTTGATACAATTCACCATATTACTCAGAATGGTTAGTGATTATATTTACTAATTGGGGAAAGTTATTTAAATTTCATATGTATGTGTTGTTTGTGTTTTACTCCATTCATATGAGGAATTAAATGGAATTAGTAAGTGATGGTAAGGTCCCTATATAGCCCTTATATGAATCGATAGGTCTCATGATACAAACCAAATTGGGATTTGGCTGAGCTCTTACCCATTTATTTTTAGATGTCTTGATCGAGGCCTTGACAGTATGTTCTAGATGTCCAACATTATGAATTCCATCATTGTGATATTATTAATTGATAATCCATGTGATTATTAAATTATTATAATATCCATGGTTAAGTTTCATTCTCATCTTATTATTTATATGGAATTATTTAATTATCTTTTATTCCTATCATATTATGCTCAAGATTATGTTTTAATGGAATGTGTTTTTAGTTATTCACATTGCCTTATTGTTTATGTTTATTTATATTAGCTTCCATTGTATTGTTTACCCTTACTGAGCATCTGATCTCACCCCTTTCTTGTGTTTTATTTTTTCCTAGGATGTGAAGATGTATATTATGAATGAATTGCAGGGATAATCTAGGAGTTTATGGGTGTTTCCAATGGATTTGATTTGTAGTTTTTTCTTTCAAGTTGTAATGTAAAACTTATGTTTGTATCTGGTTTTCCAAAGATAGTAAACTATTCATTCCTTTAGAATGTGATTGTTTATTCATAGTACCAATATAATAAACTAAGACACCATCTCTGGGCTACTAGGGTCAGGGTCTCTACAACAACTAAGATCCAAAAGTATGTTAGAGACCTATCCATTCCCTTGAGGTGAAACACAGGTCAAATAAGGATCGTGATCAGAGAAAATCATCCTCAAGACTTTGTATAGCCTCACCACCTCCTCTGGATACTGCATCAATAAAACCTCCATTGAGATCAACTCCTTGATTGCTATAAAGTGGGTCAATTTTTTCAGATGGCCCACTATCAACCAAATAGAATCAAAGCCTTCCTGATCTTGAGGTAAACTGGTGATGAAGTCCATCAAGATGTTCTTATACTTCCATTGAGGAATATCTAATGGCTGTAGAAAACAACCTCGAACGTGGTGTTTAACCTTCACCTTCTAAAATATTGAACAGCTAGACATGAACTCTACAGCTAAACGGTTCAACTCAGGCCACCAAAACTGACCTCTCAAAGCATAGTACATCTTTTTCATGCCATGATGTACCACTAATAGAGAGTTGTGGAACTCATGGAGAACCAAATCACACATCACTGAATGAATGAAAATTATCCCTTAGAACATCATTTGGTGTTGATCATCCATAGACCAACCATCTAGGTAATCATGACAAAAAACTTGATCCCTCCAAAATTTCACTTCAGAATCCCTTAAATGGGACTACACTAGTTGCACTAAAGTCAGTACTCCTTCCACCTGGTGCACTAAAGATGATTGCACCATCATCTGAAAATATAATCCTCTATCACCAATATCTCTTGTATCAAGATTCATTATAGAGATCTCTTTCATTAGTCTCCAAGAATCTCCAGATTCACGTATGGAAACACTATGTTTTTGAATTGGTTTATCCCAATCAGTTTGGATGATGTTGGGTTGAATTATAGCAACCCATACTACACACCATACTATAAATCTTATGGGTTGAGTTCCACGGTGATCTCGTTGGGGGTTGTAGGGGAAATGTTCCCTTGCTCTAGGGGGCCGAAGGCCGAAGGCCCCCTGCCCAATTTTTGGGGAACTGTAGAAACTCTAACTGAATATAGCAGATCTAACCAAGTGACACCAATAAAGAACTATAGTAGTGCGTATTTTGGCACAGTTACTATAGAATATTGATCTTTGGAGATAGTGGTACTATAGCTCCACAGACTTCTAGCCACAGACCACTATAGAATCTTGGACTTGGGTGGATGCATCACTATAATAGTATAGACTTTCATCCATTATTCATTGTAGCACAGTGGACTTACTCGGTGGTTAGTGGTACAGTGCTTCATCTTCTTTATTATCTCATTCGAGATAGGGTTTGGTTATGTGTGAAACTCTAATCTCTATGTTTTTGTGCTCTCGAATTCTAGTGAATTGATTCTGCCTCTCTGTGGATAAAGGGATTTTTCCTGAACCACATAAGTCATTATTTCCATGTTCATCTTTTTCTTTTTCTTTTTTTCTTTTCTTCATCTACAAACCACTATCATTATCACTCATAGTGTTTTTGTAACATATGTAACATCCTTTTTAGCACATTAGTTACAACATTACCCTCTACCAAGGTATCATAAATCCCAAAGTCATAATCCTACAAGAATTGCATCCATTGTTGTTGACACAAGTTCAAGTCACGCTGGGAGAAAACAAGTCTCGGGTTCTTATGATCGGTGAACACCACAAAATGTTCATCGATGAGATAATGTCGCTAAAACTTTATAGAAAACACAACTACTATCATCTTGATATCATGGGTGGAATAGTTATATTCATGGGGATGTAAATTTTGAGACTTGTAATAAATATTTGATCTATGTTGCATCAAGACACTACCCAAGACAAGACGTAAAGTGTTACAAAAAAACCTCGAACTGAACTCCTAACAACAGAAGGATTGGAGCACTGTCCAACTTCACCTTCGAGTACTCAAAAGATGTCTTCCACAGGCCAGCCCACAAGAACACTTGATCCTTTTTCATCAAGTTTTTTAGAGGAGTTGAAATCTAAGAGAAGTTGGGTGAAAACCTCCTATAATTGCCTACAAGATTAAGGAAACTTTGCACCTCTACAACATTCTAGGAAGTTGGCCAAGAAACAACTGCATTGATCTTCAAAGTATCCACCACTACACCATCATGGGACATGACATGCCCCAATAAACAAACTTCATGAGGCTAGAACTCACTTTCAAAATTTCCCAAATAGTTGTTGACCATGAAGAACTCTCAAAACAGCTCGTAGATTCTCTACATGCTCCTTATCAGTTGTGAAGTATATAAGGATGTTATCAATGAAAACTCCATGAACCAATCCAAAAACTCTCAAAACGCTACATTCATCAATCTCATGAACACTACTGGAGCATTTTCTACATCAAAAGGCATCACAAAAATCTCGCAATGCCCATAATGACACTAGGAAGAAGTCTTCGATATATCTTTATCCTTATCCATCATATGATGATATTCTAATTGCATATAGATCTTCAAGAACCAACTAGATACTATCATTTAATCAAAAAAATCATCAATACGTAGAAGAGAGTAGCGATTATTCACTATCACCTAGTTTAAACTATGATAAGTGATACACAGACATAAATTGTCATCGGCCTTCTTTCTGAACAAAACCAAACCACACCAAGGCAACATGTTTGGTCAAACACAACCACTCTTCTCAAAAGTCATCATCCTATATGGAGGCATCAAGATCAAAGGAGATTCTTGTTGTATCTCTATCCCAAATTTGATCTCTCATCGAGGGGGTAATGTCGCAACCTCTTCAGGAAATACATCAGATAATTATACCACAACCCTGGGAAACATTGTTGTCTAAATCTCTAAAAAAATCCGCATCAACTTGGCCATCAAGGCAGACAAGGACGGAGTGCACCTTCAAACCAACTGAGGCTCTCCCTCAATACCAATCATGACTGACTCTCCATCGGCATCATAGAATAAAATATACCTCTTGAAGTAATCCACAATAGTCTACACTAAATATAGGTAGTCCATGTTGAGGATGATTTTGTACGGTTGTATCCACAAACATATGAAATCTCCCAAAGATCAGTGTTTCCTCGACACTGACCCATGATATCTACATACTTCACATAGATAAGTTTGACCTCCAACTGGCATAGTCAACTTCAAGGGAACTGGAAGCCTCTCCACCTCAAGTCCCAAAGTACAGACTAGGACGGTTAATATGAATAAGTGCATAGCTCCTGAATCAAACAAAGTATACACCCAAGTAGAAAACAAGAAAATGGTACCTCAAATGATGTCTCGATTTCCTGGCATTGGAAACTCCAAAGCATGCAACTGACAATGACTTATTCCATATCCTCTCTGACCCTGATTTCAACCACCTTCATGGTTTCACTCTACTCACTGAGGGTGTAGAGAATCATAAGGTTTTCCTATGCCTACCCCATCTCACCTCTTCTGGTTGAAATCTAGAGCACCCTACTATTGTTTCCTTAGATAAATCTATAGTAATAGAGGAACTTAAAGCAGAACATCATTCACATGCCGCCTGCTCAGAAAGGTCAAGTATTCTCTCCCCTGATGACCATGTCCTCTACAAGAAAAACAGATGTATAATACATTGAAAAGGGCCTGAGAGCTTCCACCCCTGTAGAAACAAGATGATGAGGGCTGAGACCTACCCTTGGCTATCCAAAACCTCTTTTGTCCAAACAACTTGGAATCCAAAACCACAGCTCTACTATGTGGGAAATCCTAACTACTCGCCTATTATGATGATTCGGTCCTGACCAACGTCATCTCAACAACATCTTCTCTCACCAACACCTCGAGATACGTTAGCAACATAAATGGGGTAACATGGTGTTGGATCTCTAGATGCAAAAACTCCTTGAAATGTCTCACTCTAGACACCTCATCCAGAAATAGGTCAGAATCATATCAAAGAAGGGTCCTAAAACAGATCTCAAACTCCTACATGTTGGAACTCCCTTGTTGAAGGGTAAGAAACTTATAATAAATGGTCTCCTTCACAGTTGAAGAAAGAAACTTGGCTTAAAACTGGTATTGAAACTTATCTCATGAAAGAGATAACTCCTCATGGTCCCTGATGAACAAGAACCACCACTTCCTAGTTTCTCCATGCAACATCATCACCGCCAATGAGACTTAGTACTCCATCCAAGCATAGATTGGGCTGAAGGCTATCTCCACCTCCTCTAACCAGTCTTCTGTCACTGAGTCTGAAACAGATCTCTCATACTTCTATAGATTCTGTCACTAAAACTCTTGGATTTTCCTCTTATAAATATCCTCATCGTCGACCTCAACCCTGTAATGGTTTTCTAGAACATCATGTTGAACATCCTCAATTTTAACCTGGCGATGATATCGACCTAGATCTATATCTGTAAAAGAAAAAATAGTTAGGGACTCTTAAACCTAAAATATAGAATATTTAAGATTAACTATTTAAGATTTATTAATTAAGGTTCAACCTAATCCCAAGGTATCTCCCTTTCAGATACAAACAAAAACAAGAATGATGCATGATCCTTTCCAAGGTCTCTACCCCGCAACAAGTATCACTTCACTTAATAGGCTAAACAAGATTAAAGGTCCTAGCATCGGATCATAGGGGTCCCTAAATACCTATGTACTATAAATTCTACCAATTCTATATCACTTACTAGGCTCAGCTGGCATAATTTCCCTATCAACCCATATAGTCCTCACCAGTGCCTACCTCTAAACTTTATTATATCCCTAAACCTGAACATTTGATACCACTTTGTCACGACCCCCATCCTCCAAAGGAACCCATCTTGACCAGCAATTAGATAAGGGAGATGATGATGCCCAAATCTTGCCTCTAATAGATCACGAGTTGGCGACAAGAACCAAGGGTATATCATACACACAAATAGAAGGCATTGTCCCATGAGGAATGAGAGATGAGACAAAACCACCAAGAAACTCTTTCTCATAACAAAAGAATAAATTATCTCAATACATACATGTAATATTATAAAACTGAACAACTATCAAAGAAATTTTAAATACCAAAAAGTAAAACCTTAATAGCGACCACGAAACCCAAATAGCTCCTTTACAAATACCACAAGCTAGTAATATCCAACCTGGTCTCCAACCATATCATACAGACCTAAAAACAATTTATATATACGTAGGGAAAGTGTAACATGTATAGGATCCTCCCTGGATCCTCTCATGCAAAAGATAAAGAAAGCATATTAAAGTCTAGTGAACAAAAAGTGAAACCAAATCGTCACCTAATCAGATATACTAAGTATCCAGTATCACCAAGACTCTCACACCAAGTATTACATGCAAGAATAATATAATATCCAACATGTATCAAAGAATGTATCATGATGCCACTTCCTCACTGGTTTTACGCTTTTCCCCAACATCGTGTGTCCTAAGATATCTCTCTCTAAAAGTAATTCTTCCTGAAGATGCCTAGAAAACTGTAGCATACCATTCATCTCATGCATCACAATATCTCATTATCATCGCATATCATGTACCCCATACATCACATTATCCACATCTCCAAATAGTAACTGAGTAGTTTCTGGGATCCACTACAACTCGTACATCATGTATTACACCTCAAGTCATCAAAGCCCATACATAAAATACCTATAATAATCCTTGGGATACAATATCTAGAGATATATGTGTGTGAAATAACCACAATACATTACATCCCTCTAAACACAAAAATGGGAAAGATAACCACCATGCATACCAACACATAAAACTACTAGGAGAAGAGAGTGGGGAAAGAGGGGGTAGTCAGACATCCATTTATCATTTACTTAGATGTTGGGGAAAACACCCTATCAGAGTCCACTGGGTGTCAATATCCTTACCGACATAGGTGAGGTATCATATGAAATCACAAAACATAGGAATATACATATAACTCATAACCACAACATGGGAAACAACCAAGCCTTAGACCCAACTATAGCTATTGTCTCTCAGACACCCAATTGTTGTTGTTAAGGAATAGATGTCCTACAAGCACACAAGCATTAAAAAAGTCATTCATTTAATTCTTTCTGTTAGACATTTCATAAATTATATTAATTACTAGGAATTAATTAATATTACTCCATTTTCATTTTACATTAATTATCAACCAAGTTCATTCCCTCCAGGCATAATCCAACAAATTCAACGGTTTCTCAAGAGTTTTCATTTTTTAGCATTCCATTCAAGAAACAACCTCATGGGTTAAAACATTTCTTATTCGTTAACATTCCATATTTCCAGGTACTATAGAACTCCTCCTAATTTATCATAAAAGATGCATAAACTAAGTACAAATAGCTTCCTCAAGCAGTGGAGAAATGAATGAAGAAACAAACCCGATCATCTAGCCTTTTAAATTTACTTGTTATCAAGAAAGCATCCCATCTTTTTACACAACAAAAAAAATCAAGTACATATTTAACCTGTTCTATCAGAACCGATGTCATCCCTGAAACCACCATGCATCTTGTCGTCTCAGGCATCAATTACTGCCACAAACCCAGGTCTCCTCGCCCATATCTCTCCAAACCATCAGTTATTTAAGGACCACATTATGTTGTATCACCAGGCTCACATCCATGGAAATCACACAATGTAAGAAAACTAAAAAAAGTTAATAGGGAATCTAAGCCCTAAAACCAAGGTATTCAGCCTTCACAAGAAAATGAGATCACTTAGCCTCAAACTTTTATCTTTATCAAACAATTGGTTCATTTCTGTGTTGAATTAACTGATTCATTTATCACATGATACAACCATAGGCCACCTAAGGCATCAGTTATCAATAGGTTTGAATTATTTAAACATGATTTTAAGTAGAACTTACAGTTTCATTAAACTATAAGGAAGAATTATTTCATTTAAACATACCTCTGTTAATTTAACTGAAAAACATTACTTGCTTTAAAAAGTTTAACATGCCTCTTTATTAATTTAGACATAAATAATTACCATATTTACACTCTTTATCCAATTTAAACACAACAGACAGGTTAAACAATAGCATAAACATAGATAGTACACTATCTGTAAAAATAAGAGGCAAATCGTTAACACGGTGGAAACACATGTGATCGTTATAACCAAAACCAAAACCAATTGTTTAAACCAATTTAATCTTTATTAGGGTTAATTATACTATCACCCAAAGAGATAAAGCATGATAATTTTATGATTGAATATAAAAATAGAAGAAGTAACCAATCATCTACCTCAAAACATTGAATGTTCTTTGAAGGACAATGAAACAATAGCATAGATCTCTGATCACCTCTCCTGTAAGGAATCTATATCCCTCCAATGATGTTTCATCGCAACCATGCCAACAAACATCAAAATAACTTCACAAGAATAAAGGAGATCAATCGTTATAGCGTGGAAAGATAATGTGGGTGGAAACAAAACCAAACAGATAAAACACCATAAGACAAAGAGGGAAAACTCACCTCGGATCACCATGGATCAAACATGAGAAGTAGGGGATCAATAATTTTACAAATGGATTTGAAACATCCTAAAGAATCACCTGTGGCCTCTTAGATTTGGGAGAGAATCATAGAGTTTTGGGAAAATCTGAGGGTTTAATTCAATTTATAGGTACACTGTCAGACACACTTTCACATCATGAATGTGTCATTCACGTTGTAAATGGACCAAGTTTTAAGACGAAATGAAAAATGTGTTGCCTAGTTCCAATAAACCTGGATTAATTCACAATATGAAAGTAATTTTCATGTCATGAGTTTGAAGATACTGAGCCATGCTACAGAAGCTGGTAGGTCAAGGATTTAAAATTTTTATCACCGGAAATGACAAAACATGTCACCTATGATGATCTCATCCTTGGTACGGTCTGAGGATCTCATGTAAATTAAATAGAGTATGAAATATAAAACGAAAATACCTCTTTTGATCTAAAACCATGCTCGACATCTATTTTTCTTTGACAATCTCTGCTCGAAGGATCCAAAACAGAATCTCTCTAGATCATCCACATGCGCTTCAAAATTCTGCAAGAGTGTCAATCGTCAAATTCCAAATGCTAGTGCGGTGATCTGATGATGCCTTTGAAATCATGATGATCACTACATCAAAGTTTGTTCAATGTATGGAGATTTAATCGGTCCGATCACTTAGATTAAGAGCTTCTCTCTCAAGAAATCGAGAGAGCAGAGAGAGAAACTGATGAACTCGTAGTGAATAGTCATTGTGTGAGAGCCTCTCTCTTCCTATTTATAGTGGATGCACAAATACCTAGAAAGGGTTCATCAGGCCCTATATATTTAACATCCACTAAATAAGAAATAAATAATAATTATGATGAACTAAACTATGTTATAAATATTATTTATATTTTATCAGATACATATAATATATAATAAATATATTACGTGATAAAACCGAGTCATTTAACTCGACTCATAATTCCTTCTAATATTAAACTAACCTAGAAAATAATATTCATTCATATAATATTATTCTTCATATTTACTTAAACAATTGTAAATAATTTTAATAAATAAATTCAACCTAATTATTCATTACTTGAATAAAAAAGAATTTATTTATCTATCAATGATTGATAATACTTGGATAACACTCTGGCCCCATGGTAGGTCCCACCATGTTTGATATACCTATTCACTAGAATAGGACATATTATTGAATACGCTATTGTGTGTGACCATCTAGGCCCTTTTCTCAATAGTAGTGAATAGTGTCCATAGACCAAGAGTGTAGTCTAACAACCCATCAAGACCCCTAAAGAGATAAGGAATAGTCATAGCAACGATAACCAACCTACAAACATGCATTGTGTAATATAATCTCTTTTTCTTTGGATATCTCATAAAGCAGGACGCACACTTGTGTCATCATCCTTTCTTAATTTATTATTTTTTTATCTAACTAGATAGATTTACCCTTGAATGCATTGTCTAAGGACTTATGAAGGTACTACCATCCAGATCAACCGGACCCGAGATATATTACTTCCTCAACTTGGAAGAGAAAAATTCTATCATGATCATTAAACCAATTTCATACCACCAATGATGTACCCAACACAAGCTACCTCGCCATGATTTAATTATCATGATTTTTCCCTTTCATCAAATTATGTGATCAAATGGAACACTTTGATAATGATCTCAAGTCAGGAGACCAATACACATGTTTGTAGAAAGGAACATCCAATGAAACTTGAAACATGTGGTGTTCCTATTAGTAGGTATGTATTCATGATATCAATTACTAAATATCACCAAGTGATAACTTCATGAGAAGTCTTAATGCTTATGATCCACCAGCACATGATAGTCAGATATCAACTGTGTCCAGTCAATATGATATATCTAGACCATAGGATATATATTTAAGATTAATTTCTTAGTATCTCAAGGTTCTCATTATAGTATGGAATCTGCTATAACCTTTTGATATGACAATTAATTTTTAGACATTACCATTTAAATAGTAGATGCAGAAATGTCGACACTATAATGGTAAGTGTGCATCGTTCATAGATCACTATATACTTGATATGAAAATCAAAAGTATTGTTCAAGTTGGGTCTAGGGAACACACTGTTACAACAATACCACTTGTAATAGAGTCAACTTGTTAACCATCCTTGTTATTTATCACATGATTAAGATCATGTTTTTGCTGAGTCACAAATTTAGTTGTTGGGTCTGCCATGTTTATGTTGTGTGTCTATTCTTCTATGTGCGACCACGCCTCCTTGAGTAAAACTTCACAAGAGATGTTATTCCTAATTATATCCTTGTTGTCTACTGTCAAAACTTAACATCTTTGATGAGACTAGTCATAGAGTTATCATAATGATAAAATTTTATAAACTTGGTGGGATTCCAAGAATTGGAAAAAATCATTGTGTTTAATAACTGCTTCTCAACTTCCTCAGAAGCTGCAATGTACTCGGTGTTGGTAGGTATGGATACCACTGGCTTGTATAAGCTTTCCTTGCTCATTACCTTAGCTTGATTATGATATTGGATCACTTGATCCAAGGAAGACTAGTTTGTGTCCCATCAATACTAGTATCCCTTCTTCTCAACATACCAAGTACATATCCATTGTACTTATTCAAGTGCAATTGGATAGTATTGACTATTTCCCTTGCATTTATCTTTGATATAACTCATATTTTCCTATCATAAAGTATATGTTGGCAATATCATATCTTGTATATATCATGGAATATGTGATTGATCCATCATTGAAGTGTATGGAATTTCAACTCTCCACTTTAATCATCTCATATGCCCATGCATATCTACTTGGATAGATTTATGTCATGTGACACTTGTAACAATTCTATCTTGAATTGTTACAGCTTGTATTTTTTTAACACCATGTTAGTATATGTACAATTGAATAGGTCTAAGAAACTATTAGATCTACCTAAGTAGATATTTTTCCCTATAACATAGGTTGTAATTTTGAGTCAGTCTCTGGAGAGATTCGTTTATTCTATTCTTAACTAACTATAAGACCAATAGTTATTTTCCATATGTTAGAAAACATATTTTACTTAGAAAATAATGGCGCTCCCACTAACCTCTAGTAGACACATAGCAAATATTTATTCCAAATGAATATTCTATGATCTTGTTGCTTACTTTAATCCTAAACTATATTTAAGTAACTTGCACCCCTTATTGGCATTCTTTGATGTCACCATCCCTTTCTGATTACTTCGTATAGACATCTTCCATGATTAATGGTCTTGACATCCAATGATCAATAAAATGATCATAGAAATCATCTATGAAAAGTAAAATTCTAATGGATTTAGGCATATTGATCATCCATGTATCATCTCACTTGATATTACCAATCGATCCTTATTGATATTATGCATGTATCATCCATGTATCATCTCACTTGAATACCCACTGCAATATTCAAAATAATCCCCAACACTTTGATACATGGAATCCATAATTAAATTTTAATTGATCTTGTCAATTTTAGCTTGTTTCCATATACTGCCTACTTATAGGAATTATTATTCTCAATGAATAATATATCACCATTCACGGTGAATATAAAACTATCACCATGGTTTTATTCTTCCCATGTAGTATGTATCTCTGGAACATTATTCTTCCATGCACCTTGTGGAAGTTATTCCTATGTGCACTATTTATGCATGTCAATCATTGACTAAACCCAATTCAATCATTCTCCCATTATCACTAGTAGAGATGTGCACCCTTTTATAGAAATGTATTATATCACTTGACTACAGCTCATCTATTATAGGTTTTTCTGTAATATCCTTAGAAACATTAGGATAATTACTATAGATGCACTTTTTTTCCTTGATGCAAGTTTTTTTATAACCTAAAAAAAAATTCCTCTAAACACGTGTTATTATAACATAATGGATTTCCATCATACTATAACTCATAAGATATCCATTTTTCATTATAGTTGGAACATGGTTATGGGATAATTCCATTATTTGTGAAGCACATCTTGAAATATAGAAGTGTATGCAATGCATAAGATTTAAAATTAATTCTCCTTTTAATTACATCATGACTCTAATGTGTATAAGAAATTTAGAATTTAGAATTTTCTCCATGCTACATCTTATTGATCAATGTTAACATGTAAGACTCATCATTGATCCTCCTTATTGGCATCATAGATCTGATGTGGATAAGGTAATGTTTATTTAGGAATTACTCCATGCTACATTATATTGATCGATGAATGCTTGGTCAAGATATTCTCTGGCATACCAACCTGAAGAAACTCATATCATCTAACCATGAATATATCATACTTCATTTTCATATTCCTTAATTACTTAAAGGAATATTATGAATTATAGGAATATAAATCTAGCTTCTTCTTAGAATAGCTCACACTCTCTAGTTGAATTAGTTATGAAAGCCTTTATTTATTAACTTTATTTATAAAGGTTTCTTTTTCCAAACTATATAAGTGTATACGTCAATAATACCTAAGGTGTTTAGCTCCACTAAGAATAAATACCATATTGGGAATATCCTTTTTTCCAATTATTTTTTCTTGACAAAGTGTTATCTTGACACAACTAGGTATATAAGTCTTATATTTTATATTCATCTCATATTGCCTATGGTTCATGTATTACGAAACTATTAGTTGACTATTATATACCACAAAAAACATTAATTCATGAAATAGAATAACGTCTACATGTTTCTAAAGGGTATGTGAGATAAATGTTTTGTTTATACTCAATAAAAGTTCTACTAGAATCAATCACTTGGCAATTAGTGTTGGAGTTGGTGGTCTAGAACCAACTACTTTGTACTTTATTCATTAATAAAAGCTTTATCAAATTTTTATTGTTCTTCTGCGTAATGATGAATGTGATAATGTCCTAAGGATAATTGTTGCATTAAAGGGTCATAGCGGATCCCTGCTATGATGAGAACCCGAAAGTGCCATAACACTATTCTTGAATATATGTTCTATGGCCGGATGATATTATTTGAGGGATACAAATAATACAGGTCATTAGGGGTGAGGACTCATAAAACTTTGAGGCACCTTATCATGGTGTGCACCCTTGGTAATATCCAGGAGGATATTATGAGAATGAGACCCGCCAGTAGGAAATCCATATTTCATAGTGTCATTGGATGTTCCTATCTGCGGACGTGTGTATTGGTCCTTACACTTTAAGATTATTATTAATGGGTAATACAGCTCACGCACTTAGATGTATTGACGAAAACTGTGACGAAACACTGTTCATAGTGATATAGAATACGTTGGGTGCGTCACGAGTAATACTGCATTAATAGATAATGCAAGAAAGGATTTACCCCTTCTGTTCCATAACAGAAGTAGATATCTCAGGCCCTTTGATGGAATTGATATAGCCTAAATAAATCCATGGCCATGGTAAGGTATGTTCAAGTTCAATTACAGTAATTCAAAGAAAGAATAATCGAGCACATGGGTTGATGACACTAGCATGCAACCACCTTGATTAGAGATATCGAGGCAAAGGGATTATATTACATGGTAAGCATTCGTAGAAGGTGGCATGTCATTGCGGCATTAACTTCTTTCTCTATGGGTGCCTTGGCGTGTTGCTAGATTCTAACCTTGGACTTTAGGAAGGCTCCGCCTAATGCCACTGAGAAAGAGGCCTAGAGGGTCACACATTAAGTGTGTTCATGTGTCTCAGTTAAATATTAATTTAGAAAGTTAAATAAAGATTATTCCTGATTGTGGTTTAATAATTATTTAAGGATGCCTGATCGCATTTATTTCGACACTAGTTATTCGAGAGAATATATTGTGGGTGAAATAATATGTTTATTAGTGAGTAATGTAGTTAAATTTATTTAAGAAATAAATAGCTATTACTCAAGGTCTAATAAATGTGATGGAGGAAATAAAAATAAATAAAAGTACATGTCGTGTATATTAAATATACACGCTGTGTAGTTTTATGGAAAAACGAGTACATGTCGTGTATTAATGATTACACGCTGTGTAGTTTTTCCAGTTGGGATTTTGAGGATATAATATTATTTTATTAAATGATATTTATTATAATCAGCGTGGGCGCATGTCAAGGAATTAATAATTCGACATGGGGGATAACAATAAGAGTTAATGAAATAAATAAAACACGTAACGCATTTATTTATTGTCATAACTCTATAACCTCAAACTCGATTATAAATATCCTCACAACCCCAACACATTTCCACAAGAGAATCGTTGTGCACGACAATTCTGAAGAATTCTTTCAAGCCCAAAAGAACTCCTTCCTCCAAGAACGCTCTCAAGACCGAGAGATCAAGGCGATCGAAGGCGGACATCGCAAGCGAAGGTTCTTCCGCGCTAGCACCCAGAGATCCCTTCGGCGACGTCTGGAGATACGTGGCACACGTGTGGATCACCACTAGAGAAATCTTACACTCGGATTCTACGATGCAACGACGGATCACCGAATCGTGACCGGATACATCAACAAAGAAATAATTCCACCAAGGTAATTCTTGTGAATTAATTAAATTAATTATAACCAACATATGATGATCCTATCTCTATGGTTCCGGGATTCCCCCCTTTTTTTTGTTCTTTGTTCTATTCCGAAGATCCGGTGTTTTATATCGTGACGGATCTCGGTTTGAACGTTGTTTAACGCTAAAATTAAAGTTGGGAAAACCCACCAACGCGCTTCCGCTGCGCCCGGAACCTACAAGTGGTATCAGAGGGGTCATATCGTTGTTTATAATTATTTAGTTTTTCGTTGATGTTTTATGCATTTAATAATTTAGTTGTTTCAATTCAAGTTTAATCATTCTGGAAATATGAATCTCAAGATCTGTTCCTCCTCCATCGTTTCTCGTTGACCTCACAGAAACGGATTTTTCTTTTAATTTTGATTAAAATAAAATAGAGGAACTCATCCGGAGCAGCCAAATGTTTCTGACCGTACAACACCAGAATACACGACGTGTATTTAGAAGTACACATCGTGTAGTATAGATTCATGCATCGGACTGATCCGCCAAATCAGGTCGTGTATTGGATCCTATCTAAGTCATTAATGACACCGTGTGTTGGCCAGGAACAGGTGGCACATAGTTTCCGGATTACATGCCATGTGGTCCAATGAACACGACGCGTAGTCCCTTCGGGTTAGGGCTGGACCGTGTACCCCGTACATGGCTTGCCCGGATGGAAACCGCGTAACGTGAAAACTACACGGCGTGTGTTCCACTGAACACGTCGTGTACTCCGAAAATTTCCGAAGTAAGTTAACATGCCATGTCCCCAGGTGTGTACTTAGGATGGACGGTGAACAAAAGTACACACTGTGTCGTCGGAACTACACGTCGTGTACTCGTTCAAATTACGCAATAAATGAGAATTCACCGGGTTGCCTCCAAGGTACAAGTTATGTACAAGGATAATTTTAAATGAATTTATTTATTTAAAATTATGATGGATGAGAATCTCAAGGAAATTCAGAAAAAGTGTTTAAGATAAAAGGATTGATTAATTAAATATAATTAATTAATTCGAGCGTAATTTATCTTAAACAAGAACGATTAAAGAATTGAATGCTAGTTTTATTTATGCATAAATATCATTGCATGTATGGATGATCAGGAGCTAGACCGAGACCTTTTTATGTGAATGGTTTCTTTTAATTTATTTATTTAAATTAAATTTGCTGGTCTATGAGCCATCTCCTCATTAATATGTAGGGTCTGCGCACCCAATGATTCTTTTATGTAAAAACCTTTTTTACCCCTCACCTGCGTGTGAGATAAATGCATATGTAATGGATGGAGCTCCCAAGCTAGTGGAGGCGGCTCAAGTCAGGAGCCAAGGTGAAACCAATCCAATGAGATACAAAGGTGGACAGGTGGAAAGCTGTAAACATGAACCCACAAGGTTCAAGGTGTTTCTCCCCTAGGTCTTGGGTTAGTTTATCAACCACTATATAAACTAACCAATAGAACAAGCTCATGATCATACCATTTATTTTATTTCTGTCATTTTCATGGTTTATTTATTGTGGGTGTGTTTTCATGATCACACAATTAATGAATTAAACAAGCATGCAAGATGGAACTAAAATAAAACCGGCTTATGCGTAAATATTATCTTAGACATCGTTAATCACTTAAGTATATCCCACTTAATCTTAAAAAGCATGTAATCAAAGATAATAAATTGGAAATTTACGTATAAAGATAAAATACCTCAAAGAAATATTAAGTCGGTATATCCTTCCATAATCTTGGTTAGAATCAAACCATAGTTCAAAGTGCTTGACCAACCCTAGTTGGGGTGCTTTCAATTATCGGGGAATTTTAATTCAAGGTTTTTGGGTTGACTTGACTTGGTTCGCATCAAGGGTTGACTTCCACAGCAGGACTTGGTGTGACCAAGAGGCAAAGGTTGAGGAAATCTAAAATAAAAGGATTTCAGGATTGGGGAGTCCACTCAGCAGATCAAGGAGCTGCGAATTAAATGCAGTTGGCATTTGGAATGCCTTCTTAAAAACCCTTCAAGTTGTTTGACCAACCCTAGTTGGGGTAATGCGAAGGGCAATATGGATCCTTGCCACTAGAATATTCAGGCAATAGAATATTCTGAAGTCAATGGTTAGGGCTATTAGATTTTGATAAAATAGTGGGAGACTAATAAGTATTAATTTATTTATTTGTCTTAATTTTGTAATAAAGTACTAAACCTTTTCTCATCTTAATTTGTAGAAAAGTCAAGAAAATGACTTCAAACATATCATTACGCAATATACTCGAGAAGGAAAACCTTCTCACCAGCACCAATTTCCAAGAGTGGCAGAGGCGTTTACGCGTCATCCTTCGCCACAAAAGGAAATTGTATGTGCTGGAAGAGTATGTTCCAGTTGCACCTGGAAAAGAGGCTGGTGATGAAGAAATATTTATCTACATGATACATTTGGATGATGCCACATATGTCCAATGTTTCATGCTATTGGCCATGTCTAATGAACTTCTAAAGTAACATGAAAACATGGACGTGTATAGCATGATGTCTCACCTTAAGGATATCTACCAAGAGAAGGCGAGACAAGAGAGATATGAGATCTTCAATGCTTTGTTTACAAATAATCTTGGAGATTCTGTGCCATCTGGGTATCATGTAGTCAAGCTTATTGGCTATATTGAACTCCTGGACATCTTAGGGATCAAATTCATGGATGAGTTGCATACAGATCTCATCCTATCATCATTGTCCAAGACCTTATCTAGCTTCATTGTCAATTATAACATGAGCGGAAATGAGAAGAGTCTATCGGAGCTTCTGACCTTGATTCGCCAGGTAGACAAGGACATGGGGGATGAAAAACCCACAATCCTTATGGTGAACAAGAAAAGGAAGGACAAGGCAAAGGGGCCAAAGACTTATAAACGGTCTGAAGCCCCCGAGCACCGTCCCTCCAAGAAGGGGGAGATCCAGAGGAAGGGCAAGGAATGGGAGACGGTGTCTTTTTCATGTGGTAAGCAGGGCCACTGGAAGAGGAACTGCACCCAGAAGTGTGGGGACACTAAAGGTGTGTTCGTTATCGAGTGCAATCTTTCTATTTCTACACATTGGGTATTAGATACAGCTTGTGGGGATCAGATCTGTATTCAAATGCAGGAACCAAGTAGATTTAGAAATATTTCCAGAGGAGAGGTGGATCTTCGAGCTGCCAATGGCGCAAAGCTGGCTGTATTGGCTATTGGCGACTACCACCTCTCATTGTCGACTGAGATGATTTTTGGTTTTACATAACTGTTATTATGTGCCTACTGTTACCAAGAACATAATTTTTGTATCTTGTTTGGATATGAATGGATTTAGTTTCAAGTTTGGAAATAAGGGTTGTCTCTTTTATAAGAACAACGTATGTTATGATACGGCACATTTAAATAATGGTTTGTATGTATTAAATTATGAAAACCAAGTGTTGCCAATCGATAACAAAACAAACTCACATGACTCATACATCACCCAGTTATGGCATCACCATCTCGGTCATGTAAACAAGAAGCATTGGACAAAGCTCTGCCAAGATGGCTATTTAGACTCTACCAAGCTAAAACCACTTGATAGATGTCACGCTTTTTTACAAGGTAAAATGAACAAGCTGCCTTTTGGTGGACAAGGTGAAAGAGCCACAGAACTTCTAGCATTGGTACACACGGATGTATGTGGACCATTTCCAGTAGAATCTAGAGGTGTATATTCTTACTTCATTACTTTTACTGATGATTTGAGTAGATACGGATTTGTCTACTTAATGAGGTATAAGTTAGAGGCCTTAGAGAAATTTATGGAATTCAAGAATGAAGTAGAGAATCAACTTGGTAAGAAGATAAAGAAGATTCGATCGGATCGAGGTGGAGAATATCTGAACCAAGAGTTCATCGATCTTCTACGGGAGTCTGGGATTCTATCTGAACTCACTCCTCCTAATACACCATAGTGGAATGGTGTTAGTGAAAGGAGGAACCGCACCTTGTTGGACATGGTGAGGTCGATGATGAGTCATGCAGATCTTCCATTATCCTTTTGGGGATATGCATTACAAAATGCAGCATATACATTAAACCGAGTACCAACTAAGGTGGAAAGTGGAATTCCCCCCGAGTTATGGAATGGAAAGAAACCCATTTTTTTGCATACACGTGTATGGGGATGGGAGGAATTTGGTAAGGCCTTCTCAGGCAACAAACTAGCACCCCGGGGCATGAAGTGTATCTTTATAGGATTTCCTAAGTAAACGAAAGGATATTACCTATATAACCCTCAAGACAAGAAAATGATTGTCACCAGACAAGCCGTCTTTCTTGAAAGGGAGCACATCCTCAAAAAGGATAGTGGGAGTAAGATTGACTTCGACAAAGCTGATGCTCAAGATACATAGGAGTTCGTACTGGAATAAGTTCCACAGGTCCCCGTGGAAGAGGCTCCGGAAATACAAGTACTGCGTAGGAGCTCAAGAGAGGTAAGGGAACCGGAGAGATTTGGTTTCCTAGTCACCGAGGATGGTGAATCATTATTGTTGGACAATGCTGAACCTCTCTCCAACAAGGAAGTAGTAGAAAGCTCAGAAGCTGCAAGATGGCTAGAAGCTATGAATTCTGAGATGGATTTCATGTATCATAACCAAGTCTGGGTTCTGTTTGATGAGTCAGTTGATGTAAAGCCTGTTGGATGAAAATGGGTATTCAAGAGAAAACTGGACATGGAAGGTCAAGTTAGCACCTATAAATCAAGGCCAGTGGCTAAAGGATTCAGATAGCGTCAAGGAATTGACTATAATGAAACCTTCTCGCCCGTTGCCATGTTTAAATCCATAATAATCATACTTTCCATAGCACCTTAGCATGACTATGAGATTTGGCAAATGGATGTCAAAACAGAATTCCTTAACGGGAACCTTTAGGAAGATGTGTATATGACACAACCAGAAGGGTTTGTGACACTAGGTGAATCCAAACAGGTTTGCAAGTTGCAGAAATCCATTTATGGGTTGAAGTAAGTATCCAGGTCATGGAACATTCGATTTGATGAAGCCATAACGGAATTTGGTTTCATTAAGAATGAATGTGAGCCATGTGTTTATAAGCAGTTTAATGGGAATGCGATCGTTATCCTAGTAGTATATGTTGACGACATATTACTTATTGGAAACGATGTACCAGTCTTACAGTCAATTAAGGACTAGTTGAACAAGTGTTTCTCCATGAAGGACTTAGAAGAAGCAGCCTACATTCTAGGGATCAATATCATTCGTGATAGATCCAAGAGGTTGCTTGGACTAAGTCAGGGTACATACATTGACGAGATACTAAAGAGATTTAGTTTGGGATAATCCAAGAGGGGATTGATTCCAGTGTCACATGGCCTACATCTTTCTAAGAAAATGTTTCCTCAGACACAACATGAGAAAGATAGAATGAGTAAGATCCCATACGCTTCGGCTATAGGATCCATCATGTATGCTATGTTATCTACCATGCTTGATGTTGTCTATGCACTGAGCATGGTAGGAAGATATTAAGCAGATCTAGGAGAACAGCATTGGACTACTGTTAAGACTATCCTTAAGTATCTGAAAAGAACCAAGGATATGTTCCTGGTGTATGGAGGAGATAAGGAACTTATCATCAGAGGGTATGCTGATGCGGGTTTTCAGACAGATCAAAATGATCTGAAGTCGCAATCTGGATATGTTTTCTGTCTCAATGGAGGAGCTGTGAGCTGGAAGAGTTCAAAGTAGCCAGTTGTCGTCGATTCTACAGCGAAGTCTGAATAAATAGCAGCTTTCGATGCAGCCAAGGAAGTTGTCTGGATTCGGAACTTTGTCCAGGATCTTGATGTGGTGCCTAGCAGTAAAGATCATATCACGTTTTACTGTGATAATACTACACTGGTGGCTCTTGCAAAAGAACCAAGGTCACATCAACTGAGAAAACAAATACTCCAGAAGTATCACCTCTTGAGGGATGTCCATCAGAGGGGTGAAGTTGCAGTGAGTAGAGTGTCCACGGAAGAGAACGTGGTGGACCCCATGACTAAAGGTCTATCTCAGCAGAAGCATGAATATCATGTGAGAGCTAGCAGGTTAAAGGTTGTTAGCAGTTGGTTCTAGTCCAAGTGGGAGTCTGTTGGAGTTGGTGGCCTAGAACCAACTAATTTGTACTTTATTCATTAATAAAAGTCTTATCACATTTTGATTGTTCTTCTGTGTAACGATGCATGTGATAATGTCCTAAGGATAATTGTTGAATTAAAGGGTCATAGCGGATCCCTGTTATGATGAGAACTCGAAAGTGCTGTAGCACTATTCTTGAATATATGTTCTATGGTCGGATGATATTATTTGAGGGACACAAATAATACATGTCATTAGGGGTGAGGACTCATAAAACTTTGAGGCACCTTCTTATGGTGTGCGCCCTTGGTAATATCCAGGAGGATATTATGAGAACGAGACCCGCCAGTAAGAAATCCACATTTCAAAGTGTCATTGGATGTTTCTATCTGCAGACATGTTTATTGGTCCTTAGACTTTAAGATTATTATTAATGGGTATTACAACTCGCTCACTTAGATGTGTTGACGAAAACTGTGACGACACACTGTTCACAGCGAGGTAGAATACGTTGGGTGCGTCATGAGTAATACTGCATTAATAGATAATGTGAGAAAGGATTTGCCCCTTCTGTTCCATAACAGAAGTAGATATCTCAGGCCATTTGATGGAATTGATATAGCCTAAATAAATCCATGGTCACGGTAAGGTATGGGCGAGTTCAATTTCGGGAAGTCAAAGAATGAATAATCAAGCACATGGGTTGATGACACTAGCATGCAACCCATTTGATTAGAGATTTCGAGGTAAAGGGATTATATTACACGGTAAGCATTCGTAGGAGGTGACACGTCATTGTGTCGTTAACTTCTTTCTCTATGGGTGCCTTGGCGTGTTGCTAGATGCTAACATTGGACTTTAGGCAGGCTCCGCTTAATGTCACTGAGAAAGAGGCCTAGAGGGTCACACACTAAGTGTGTCCATGTGTCTTAGTTAAATATTAATTTAGCAAGTTAAATAAAGATTATTCCCGACTGTGGTTTAATAATTATTTAAGGATGTCTGATCGCATTTATTTCGACACTAGTTATTGGAGAGAATATATTGTGGGTGAAATAATATGTTTATTAGCGAGTAATGCAGTTACATTTATTTAAGAAATAAATATCCATTACTCAAGGTCTAATAAATGTGATGGAGGAAATAAAGGAAAATAAAAGTACACACCGTGTGTATTAAATATACACGCCGTGTAGTTTTATATAAAAACGAGTATACACTGTGTATTAATGATTACACGCTGTGTAGTTTTTCTAGTTGGGATTTTGAGGATATAATACTGTTTTATAAAATGATATTTATTATAATCAGCGTGGGAACATGTCAAGGAATTTATAATTCGACATGGGGGTTTTCAATAAGAGTTAATGAAATAAATAAAACTTGTAACGTGTTTATTTATTATCATAACTCTATAACCTCAAACTTGATTATAAATATTCTCACAACCCCAACACTTTTCCACAAGAGAATCGTTGTGCACGACAATTCTGAAGAATTCTTTCAAGCCCAAAAGAACTCCTTCCTCCAAGAAAACTCTCAAGACCAAGAGATCAAGACGATCGAAGGCGGACATCACAAGTGAAGGTTCTTCCGCGCTAGCACCCGGAGATCCCTTCGGCGACGTCCGGAGATACGTGGCACACGTGTGGATCACCGCTAGAGGAATCCTATACTTGGATTCTACGATGAAACGATGGATCACCGAATTGTGACCGGATACATCAAAAAAGAAAGAATTCTACCAAGGTAATTATTGTGAATTAATTAAATTAATTATAACCAACATATTATGATCCTATCTCTATGGTTCTGGGATTCCCTCTTTTGTTTTTTGTTCTTCGTTCTATTCCGAAGATCTGATGTTTTATATCGTGACAGATCTCGGTTTGAACGTTGTTTAACACTAAAATTAAAGTTGGGAAAACCCACCAAGGCGCTTCCACTACGCCCGGAGCCTACAAGTGGTATCAGAGGGGCCATATCATTGATTATAATTATTTAGTTTTTTGTTGATGTTTTATGCATTTAATAATTTAGTTGTTTCAATTCAAGTTTAATCGTTCTGGAAATATGAATCTCGAGATCTGTTCATCCTCCATCATTTCTCATTCACCTCACAGAAATGGATTTTTCTTTTAATTTTGATTAAAATAAAATAGAGGAACTCATTCAGAGGAGCCAAACATTTCTGGCCGTACAACACCAGAATACACGACGTGTATTCGGAAGTACACGTCGTGTAGTCTAGATTCATGCATCGGACTGATCCTCCAAATCAGGCTGTGTATTGGATCATATCTAAGTCATTAATGACATCGTGTGTTGACCAGGAACAGGTGGCACATGGTTTCCGGATTACACACCGTGTGGTCCAATGAACATGGCATGTAGTCCCTTCGGGTTAGGGTTGGACCATGTACCCCGTACACGGCTTGCCCGTCTGGAAACCGTGTAACGCGGAAACTTCACGGCGTGTGTCCCACTGAACACGCCATGTACTCCAAAAATTTATGAAGTACATTAACATGTCATGTCCCCGGGCAAGTACTTCAGATGGACTATGAACAAAAGTACACGCCGTGTAGTCGGAACTACACGTCGTGTAATCGTTTAAATTACGCAATGAATGAGAATTCACAGGGTTGTCTCCAAGGTACAAGTTACGTACAAGGATAATTTTAAATGAATTTATTTATTTAAAATTATGATGGATGAGAATCTCAAGGAAATTCAGAAAAAAGGTTTAAGATAAAAGGATTGATTAATTAAAGATAATTAATTAATTTGAGCGTGATTTATCTTAAACAAGAACGATTAAAGAATTGAATGCTAGTTTTATTTATGCGTAAATATCATTGCATGTATGGATGATCCTGAGCTAGACCGAGACCTTTGTATGTGAATATTTTCTTTTAATTTATTTATTTAAATTAAATTTGTTGGCCTGCGAACCATCTCCTCATTAATATGTATGGCCTGCGCGCCCAAGGATTCTTTTATGTAAAAACCCCTTTTTACCTCTCACCTGCGTGTGAGATAAATGCATATGTAATGGATGGAGCTCCCAATCTAGTGGAGGCGGCTCAAGTCAGGAGCCAAGGTGAAACCAATCCAAGGAAATACAAAGGTGGATAGGTGGAAAGATGTAAACACGAACCCACAAGGTTCAAGGTGTTTCTCCCCTAGGTTTTGGGTTAATTTATCAACCGCTATATAAACTAACCAATAGAACAAGCTCATGATCATACCATTTATTTTATTTCTGTCAGTTGCATGTTTTATTTATTGTGGGTGTGTTGTCACGATCACACAATTAATGAATTAAACAAGCATGCAAGATGGAACTAAAATAAAACCGGCTTATGCGTAAATATTATCTTAGATATGGTTAATCACTTAAGTATGTCCCACTTAATATTAATAAGCATGTAATCAAAGATAATAAATTGGAAATTTACTTATAAATATAAAATCCCTCAAAGAAATATTAAGTCGGTATAGCCTTCCATAATCTTGGTTAGAATCGAACCATAGTTCAAAGTGCTTGACCAACCCTAGTTGGGGTGCTTTCAATTATCGGGGAATTTTAATTCAAGGTTTTGGGTTGACTTGACTTGGTTCACATCAAGGTTTGACTGCCACAGCATGAATTGGTGTGACCAAGAGGCAAAGGTTGAGGAAATCCAAAATAAAAGGATTTCAGGATTGGGGAGTCCACTCAACGGATCAAGGAGCTGCAAGTTAAATGCAGTTGAAATTTGGAATGCCTACCTAAAAACCCTTCAAGTTTCTTGACCAACCCTGGTTGGGGTAATGTGAAGGGTAATATGGATCCTTTCCACTAGTATATTCAGGTAACAGAATATTCTGAAGTCAATGGTGAGGGCTATTGGATTTCAATAAAATAGTGGGAGACTAATAGGTATTAATTTATTTATTTGTCACAATTTTATAATAAATTACTAAACCTTTGTTCATATTAATTTGTAGAAAAGGTAAGAAAATGACTTCAAAAATATCATTGTGCACCATACTCGAGAAGGAAAACCTTCTCACCGGCACCAATTTCCAAGAGTGGCAGAGGCGTTTACGCTTCATCCTTCACAACGAAAGAAAATTGTATGTGCTAGAAGATCCTATTCCAGTTGCGCATGGGAAAGAGGCCGGTGATGAGAAAATATCTCTCTACGTGAAATATTTGGATGATGCCACATATGTCCAATGTTTCATGCTATCAGCCATGTCTAATGAGCTTCTAAAGCAACATGAAAACATGGACGTGTATAGCATGATGTCTCACTTTAAGGATCTCTATCAAGAGAAGGAGAGACAAGAGAGATATGAGATCTCCAATGCTTTGTTTACAACTAAGCTTGGAGAGTCTGCGCCAGCTGGGTCTCATGTAGTCAAGCTTATTGGCTACATTGAACTCCTGGACATCTTAGGGATTAAATTCCCATATGAGTTGTGTACAGATCTCATCCTATCATCACTACTCAATACCTTCTTTGGCTTCATTGTCAATTATAACATGAGCAGCAATGAGAAGAGTATATCGGAGCTTCTGACCTTGATTCTCTAGGTAGACAAGGACATGGGGTGTGAAAAACCCGCAGTCCTTATGGTGAACAGGAAAAGGAAGGACAAGGAAAAGGGGCCAAAGACTTATAAACAGTCTGAAGCCACCGACCATCGTCCCTCCAAGAAGGGGAAGATCTAGAGGCAAGGCAAGGAATGGGAGGTGTTTTGTTTTGCATGTGGTAAGCAGGGCCACTGGAAGAGGAACTACACCCAGAAGCGTGGGGACGCTAAAGGTGTGTTCATTATGGAGTGCAATCTTTCTATTTCTACACATTGGGTATTAGATACAGTTTGTGGGGATCACATCTGTATTCAAATTCAGGAACCAAGTAGATTTAGAAAGATCGCCAGAGGAGAGGTGGATCTTCGAGCTGCCAATGGCGCAAGGCTGGCTGCGTTGACTATTGGCGACTTCCACCTCTCATTGCCGACTGAGATGATTTTTGGTTTTACATAACTGTTATTATGTGCCTAGTGTTACCAAGAACATGATTTTTGTATCTTTTTTGGATATGGATGGATTTATTTTCAAGTTTGAAAATAAGGGTTGTCTCTTTTATAAGAACAACGTATGTTATGGTAAGGAACATTTAAATAATGGTTTGTATGTATTAAATTACGAAAACCAAGTGTTGGCATTCGATAACAAAACAAACTCACATGACTCATACATCACTCAGTTATGGTATCACCGTCTCAGTCATGTAAACGAGAAGCGCTTGAAAAAGCTCTACCAATATGGCTATTTAGACTCTACTGAGCTAAAACCACTTGATATATGTCACGCTTGTTTACAAGGTAAAATGAACAAGCCGCGTTTTGGTGGACATGGTGAAAGGGCCACAGAGCTTCTAGGATTGGTACACATGGATGTATGTGGACCATTTCTAGTAGAAGTTGGAGGTGGATATTCTTACTTCATTACTTTTACTGATGATTTGAGTAGATACGGATTTGTCTACTTAATGAGGTATAAGTCAGAATCCTTAGAGAAATTTAAGGAATTCAAGAATGAAGTAGAGAATCAACATGGTAAGAAGATAAAGATGCTTTGATCGGATCGAGGTGGAGAATATCTGAACCAAGAGTTCATCGATCTTCTATGGGAGTCTGGGATTCTATCTCAACTCACTCCTCCTTATACACCACAGTGGAATGGTGTTAGTGAAAGGAGGAACCGCACCTTGTTGGACATGGTGAGGTCGATGATGATTCATGCGGATCTTCCATTATACTTTTGAGGATATGCATTACAAACTGCAGAATATACATTAAACTGAGTACCAACTAAGGCGGAAAGTGGAATTCCCTCTGAGTTATGGAATGGAAAGAAATCCATTTTTTCGCATACATGTGTATGGGTATGAGAGGCATTTGTTAAGGCCTTCTCAGGCAACAAACTAGCACCTTAGGGCACGAATTGTATCTTTATAGGATATCCCAAGGAAACGAAAGGATATTACCTATATAACCCTCAAGACAAGAAAGTGCATGTCGCCAGACAAGCCGCCTTTCTTTAAAGTGATCACATCCTCAAAAAGGATAGTGGGAGCAAGATTGACTTCGACGAAGATGGTGCTCAAGATACACAGGAGTTGGTACAAGAAAAAGTTCCATAGGTCCCCATGGAAGAGGTTCCAGAAACACAAATACTACGTAAGAACTCAAGAGAGGTAAGGGAACCGGAGAGATTTGGTTTCCTAGTCACCGAGGATGGTGAATCATTATTGTTGGACAATGATGAACCTCTCTCCTACAAGGAAGCAGTAGAAAGCTTAGAAGCTGCAAGATGGCTAGAAGCTATGAATTCTGAGATGCATTCCATGTATCAGAACCAAGTCTGGGTTCTGGTTGATGAGTCAGTTGGTGTAAAGCTTATAGGATGAAAATGGGTATTCAAGAGAAAACTGGACATGGAAGGTCAAGTTAGCACCTATAAAGAAAGGCTAGTGGCTAAAGGATTCAGACAGCGTCAAGGAATTTACTATGATGAAACCTTCTCTCTAGTTTCCATGTTTAAATCCATAAGAATCATACTTACCATAGAATCTTACCATGACGACGAGATTTGGCAAATGGATGTCAAAACAGCATTCCTTAACGGGAACATTCAGAAAGATGTCTATATGACACAACCAGAAGGGTTTGTGACACCAAGTGAAGGAAAACGGGTTTTCAAGTTGCATAAATCCATTTATGGATTGAATCAAGCATCCAGGTCATGGAACATTTGATTTGATGAAGCCATAACGTAATTTGGTTTCATTAAGAACGAATGTGAGCCATGTGTTTATAAGCGGTTTAATGGGAATGTGATCGTTATCCTAGTAGTATATGTTGACGACATATTACTTATTGGAAATGATGTACCGGTATTACAGTCAGTTAAGGACTGGTTGAACAAGTGTTTCTCCATGAAGGAATTAGGAGAAGCAGCCTACATTCTAGGGATCAAGATCATTCGTGATAGATCCAAGAGGCTGCTTGGACTAATCAGGGTACATACATTGACCAGATACTAAATATATTTAGTATGGAACAATCCAAGAGGGAATTGGTTCCAGTGTCACATGGCCTACATATTTCTAAGAAAATGTGTCCTCAGACACAACAAGAGAAAGATACAATGAGTAAGATCTCATACGCTTCGGATATAGGATTCATCATGTATGTTATGTTATGTACCAGGCTTGATGTTGCCTATGCACTGAGCATGGTAGGAAGATATCAAGAAGATCCAGGAGAACAGCATTGGACTGTTGTTAAGACTATCCTTAAGTATCTGAGAAGAACCAAGGATATGTTCCTGGTGTATGGAGGAGACGAGAAACTTGTCATCAGAGGGTATGTTGATGCTGGTTTTCAGACAGATCAAAACGATCTGAAGTCGCAATCTGGATGTGTTTTCTATCTCAATGGAGGAGCTGTGAGCTGGAAGAGTTCAAAGTAGCCAGTTGTCGCCGATTCTACAGCGGAGTCCGAATATATAGCAGTTTCTCATACAGCCAAGGAAGCTTTCTGGATTCGGAACTTTTTCAAGGAGCTTGATGTGGTGCCTAGCAATAAATATCATATCACGTTGTACTGTGATAATACTGCAGCGGTGTCTCTTGAAAAAGAACCAAGGTCACATCAATGGACAAAACAAATACTCCAGAAGTATCACCTCTTGAGGAATTTCTATCAAAGGGGTGCAGTTGCAGTGAGCAGAGTGTCCACGGAAGAGAACGTGGTGGACCCCATGACTAAAGGCCTATCTCAGCAGAAGCATGAATATCATGTGAGAGCTAGCAGGTTAAAGGTTGTTAGCAGTTGGCTCTAGTCCAAGTGGGAGTCTATTGGAGTTGGTGGCCTAGAACCAAATACTTTGTACTTTGTTTATTAATAAAAGTCTTATCACATTTTGATTGTTCTTCTGTGTAACGATGCATGTGATAATGTCCTAAGGATAATTGTTTCATTAAAGGGTCATAGAGGATCTCTGCTATGATGAGAACCCAAAAGTACCATAAAATTATTCTTGAATATATGTTCTATGGTCGGATGATATTATTTGAGGGACACAAATAATACAGGTCATTAGGGGTGAGGACTCATAAAACTTTGAGGCACCTTCTCATGGTGTGCGCCCTTGGTAATATCCAGGAGGATATTATGAGAACGAGACCTGCCAGTAGAAAATCCACATTTCATAGTGTCATTGGATGTTCCTATCTGCGGACATGTGTATTGGTCCTTAGACTTTAAGATTATTATTAATGGGTATTACAACTCACGCACTTAGATGTATTGACGAAAACTGTGACGACACACTGTTCACAGCGAGGTAGAATATGTTGGGTGCGTCACGAGTAATACTGCATTAATAGATAATGCGAGAAAGGATTTATCCCTTCTGTTCCATAAAAGAAGTAGATATCTCATGCCCTTTGATGGAATTGATATGGCCTAAATAAATCCATGTTCATGGTAAGGTATGGGTGAGTTCAATTCCGGGAAGTCACAGAAAGAATAATTGAGCACATGGGTTGATGACACTAGCATGCAACCCGCTTGATTAGAGATATCGAGGAAAAGGGATTATATTACACGGTAAGCCTTCGTAGGAGGTGATGCGTCATTGCGGCGTTAACTTCTTTCTCTATAGGTGTCTTGGCATGTTGCTAGATGTTAACCTTGGACTTTAGGCAGGCTCTGCCTAATGCCACTGAGAAAGAGACCTAGAGGGTCACACACTAAGTGTGTCCATGTGTCTCAGTTAAATATTAATTTAGAAAGTTAAATAAAGATTATTCCCGACTGTGGTTTAATAATTATTTATGGATTCCTGATCATATTTATTTCGACACTAGTTATTCAAGAAAATATATTGTGGGTGAAATAATATGTTTATTAGCGAGTAATGCAGTTATATTTATTTAAGAAATAAATAGTCATTACTCAAGGTCTAATAAATTTGATGGAGGAAATAAAGGAAAATAAAAGTACACGTCGTGTATATTAAATATACACGCCGTGTACTTTTATGGAAAAACGAATACACGCTGTGTATTAATGATTACACGCCGTGTAGTTTTTCCAGTTGGGATTTTGAGGATATAATATTGTTTTATTAAATGATATTTATTATAATCAGCATGCGCGCATGTCAATGAATTAATAATTCGACATGGGGGTTTTCAATAAGAGTTAATGAAATAAATAAAATGGGTAACGCGTTTATTTATTGTCATAACTCTATAACCTCAAACTCGATTATAAATATCCTCACAACCCCAACACTTTTCCACAAGAGAATCATTGTGCACTACAATTCTGAAGAATTCTTTCAAGCCCGAAAGAACTCCTTCCTCTAAGAACGCTCTCAAGACTGAGAGATCAAGGGGGTCGAAGGCGGACATCGCAAACGAAGGTTCTTCCGCGCTAGCACCCGGAGATCCCTTCGGTGACGTCCGAAGATACGTGGAACATGTGTGGATCACCACTAGAGGAATCCTACACTTGGATTCTACGACGCAATGTCGGATCAACGAATCGTGACCGAATACATCAACAAAGATAGAATTCCACCAAGGTAATTCTTGTGAATTAATTAAATTAATTATAACCAACATATGATGATCCTATCTCTATGGTTCTGGGATTCCCTCTTTTGTTTTTTGTTCTTCGTTCTATTCCGAAGATCCGGCGTTTTATATCGTGACGGATCTCGGTATGAACGTTGTTTAACGCTAAAATTAAAGTTGGGCAAACCCACCAACGCGCTTCCGCTGCGCCCAGAACCTACAAGTGGTATCAGAGGGGTCATATCGTTGGTTATAATTATTTAGTTTTTTTTTTGATGTTTTAAGCATTTAATAATTTAGTTGTTTCAATTCAAGTTTAATCATTCTGGAAATATGAATCTCGAGATCTGTTCCTCCTCCATCGTTTCTCGTTCACCTCACAGAAACGGATTTTTCTTTTAATTTTGATTAAAATAAAATAGAGGAACTCATCCGGAGGAGCCAAACGTTTCTAGCCGTACAACACCAGAATACACGACGTGTATTCAGAAGTACACGTCGTGTAGTCTAGATTCATGCATCGGACTGATCCGCCAAATCAGGCTGTGTATTAGATCTTATCTAAGTTATTAATGACACCGTGTTTTGACCAGGAACAGGTGGCACATGGTTTCCAGATTACACACCATGTGGTCCAATGAACACGGCGTGTAGTCCCTTTGGGTTAGGGTTGGACCGTGTACCCCGTACACGGCTTGCCCGGTTGGAAACCGTGTAACGTGGAAACTACACAGCGTGTGTCCCACTTAACACGCTGTGTACTTTGAAAATTTCCGAAGTACATTAAGATGCCATGTCCCCGGGCGTGTACTTCGGATGGACGGTGACCAAATGTACACGTCGTGTACTCGTTCAAATTACGCAATGAACGAGAATTCATCGGGTTTCCTCCAAGGTACAAGTTACGTAAAAGGATAATTTTAAATGAATTTATTTATTTAAAATTATGATGGATGAGAATCTCAAGGAAATTCAGAAAAAGGGTTTAAGATAAAAGGATTGATTAATTAAAGATAATTAATTAATTCAAGCGTGATTTATCTTAAACAAGAATGATTAAAGAATTGAATGCTAGTTTTATTTATGCGTAAATATCGTTGCATGTATGGATGATCATGAGCTAGACCGAGACCTTTGTATGTGAATGGTTTCTTTTAATTTATTTATTTAAATTAAATTTTTTGGTCTGCGAGCCATCTCCTCATTAATATGTAGGGTCTGCGTGCCCAAGGATTCTTTTATGTAAAAACTCATTTTTACCCCACCTGCATGTGAGATAAATGCATATGTAATGGATGAATCTCTCAAGCTAGTGGAGGCGGCTCAAGTCAGGATCCAAGGTGAAACCAATCCAAGGAGATACAAAGGTGGATAGGTGGAAAACTGTAAACACGAACCCACAAGGTTCAAGGTGTTTCTCCCCTAGGTCATGGGTTAGTTTATCAACCATTATATAAACTAACCAATAGAACAAGCTCATGATCATACCATTTATTTTATTTCTGTCAGTTGCATGGTTTATTTATTGTGTGTGTGTTTTCACGATCACACAATTAATGAATTAAACAAGCATGCAAGATAGAACTAAAATAAAACCGGCTTATGCGTAAATATTATCTTAGACATGTTTAATCACTTAAGTATATCCCACTTAATATTAAAAAGCATGTAATCAAAGATAATAAATTGGAAATTTACGTATAAAGATAAAATCCCTCAAAGAAACATTAAGTAGGTATAGTATTCCATAATCTTGGTTAGAACCGAACCATAGTTCAAAGTCCTTGACTAACCCTAGTTGGGGTGCTTTCAATTATTGGGGAATTTTAATTCAAGGTTTTGGGTTGACTTGACTTGGTTCGCATCAAGGGTTGATTGCCACAGCAGGACTTGGTGTGACCAAGAGGCAAAGGTTGAAAAAATCCAAAATAAAAGGATTTCAGGATTGGGGAGTCCACTCAGCGGATCAAGGAGTTGCGAGTTAAATGCAGTTGGCATTTGGAATGCCTAACTAAAAACCCTTCAAGTTGCTTGACCAAGCCTATTTGGGGTAATGCGAAGGGCAATATGGATCCTTTCCACTAGAATATCCAGGCAACGGAATATTATGAAGCCAATGGTGAGGGCTATTGGATTTCGATAAAATAGTGGGAGACTAACAAGTATTAATTTATTTATTTGCCTCAATTTTGTAATAAAGTTCTAAACCTTTTCTCATCTTAATTTGTAGAAGAGGCAAGAAAATGACTTCAAATATATCATTGTGCACCATACTCGAGAAGGAAAACCTTCTCACTGACACCAATTTCCAAGAGTGGCAGAGGCGTTTACGCGTCATCCTTCACCACGAAAGGAAATTGTATGTGCTATAAGAGCTTATTCCAGTTGCGCCTAGGAAAGAGGCCAGTGATGAGGAAATATCTCTCTACGTGAAACATTTGGATGATTCCACATATGTCCAATGTTTCATGCTATCGTCCATGTCTAATGATCTTCTAAAGCAACATGAAAACATGGACGTGTATAGAATGATGTCTCACCTTAAGGATCTCTACCAAGAGAAGGTGAGACAAGAGAGATATGAGTTCTCCAATGATTTGTTTACAACTAAGCTTAGAGAGTCTATGCCAGCTGGGCCTTATGTAGTCAATCTTATTGGCTACATTGAACTCCTGGACATCTTAGGGATTAAATTCTCGAATGAGTTGCGTACAGATCTCATCTTATCATCACTGTCCAAGACCTTCTCTAGCTTCATTGTCAATTATAACATGAGCGGCAATGAGAAGAGTCTATCGGAGCTTCTGACCTTGATTCGCCAGGTAGACAAGGACATGGGGTGTGACAAACTTGTAGGCCTTATGGTGAACAAGAAAAGGAAGGACAAGGCAAAGGGGACAAAGACTTATAAACAGTCTGAAGCCCCCGACCACCGTCCCTCCAAGAAGGGGAAGATACAGAGGTAGGGCAAGGAATGGGAGGCGATGGGTTTTTCATGTGGCAAGCAGGGCCACTGGAAGAGGAACTGCACCCAGAAGTGTGGGGACGCTAAAGGTGTGTTCGTTATCGAGTGTAATCTTTCTATTTCTACACATTGGGTATTAGATACAGCTTGTGGGCCTCACATCTGTATTCAAATTTAGGAACCAAGTAGATTTAGAAAGATCGCCAGAGGAGAGGTGGATCTTTGAGCTGCCAATGGCGCAAGGCTGGCTGCGTTGGCTATTGGTGACTACCACCTCTCATTGCCGACTGAGATGATTTTGGTTTTACATAATTGTTATTATTTTCCTAGTGTTACCAAGAACATAATTTTTGTATCTTGTTTGGATATGGATGGATTTATTTTCAGGTTTGGAAATAAGGGTTGTCTCTTTTATAAGAACAACGTATGTTATGGTATGGCATATTTAAATAGTGGTTTGTATGTATTAAATTACGAAAACCAAGTGTTGGCAATCGATAACGAAACAAACTCACATGACTCATACATCACCCAGTTATGGCATCACCATCTCGGCCATGTAAACGAGAAGCACTTGATAAAGCTCTACCAAGATGGCTATTTAGACTCTATTGAGCTAAAACCACTTGATAGATGTCACTCTTGTTTACAAGGTAAAATAAACAAGCCGCCTTTTGGTGGATAGGGTGAAAGGGCCACAGAGCTTCTAGGATTGGTACACACGGATGTATGTGGACCATTTCTAGTAGAAGCTAGAGGTAGATATTCTTACTTCATTACTTTTACTTATGATTTGAGTAGATACGGATTTGTCTACTTAATGAGGTATAAGTCATAAGCCTTAGATAAATTTAAGGAATTCAAGAATGAAGTAGAGAATCAACTTGGTAAGAAGATAAATAAACTTCGATCGGATCAAGGTGGAGAATATCTGAACCAAGAGTTCATCGATCTTCTACGGGAGTCTGGGATTCTATTTCAACTCACTCCTCCTTATACACCAAAGTGGAATGGTATTAGTGAAAGGAGGAACCGCACCTTGTTAGACATGGTGAGGTCGATGATGAGTTATGTGGATTTTCCATTATCCTTTTGGGGATATGCATTATAAACTGCAGCATATACATTAAACTAAGTACCAACTAAGGTGGAAAGTGGAATTCCCTCTGAGTTATAGAATGGAAAGAAACTCATTTTTTTCTCATACACGTGTATGGGGATGCGGGGCATTTGTTAAGGCCTTCTCAGGCAACAAACTAGCACCCCGGGGCACGAAGTGTATCTTTATAGGATATCCTAAGGAAACGAAAGGATATTGCCTATATAACCCTCAAGACAAGAAAGTGATTGTCGCCAGACAAGCCGACTTTCTTGAAAGGGAGAACATCCTCAAAAAGGATAGTGGGAGAAATATTGACTTCGAAGAAGTTGATGCTCAAGATACATAGAATTTGGTACAGGAACAAGTTCCACAGGTCCCCGTGGAAGAGGTTCCAGAAACAAAAGTACTGTGTAGGAGCTCAAAAGAGGTAAGGGAACCGGAGAGATTTGGTTTCCTAGTCACCAAGGATGGTGAATCATTATTGTTGGACAATGATGAACCTCTCTCCTACATGGAAGCAGTAGAAATCTCAGAAGCTGCAAGATGGCTAGAAGCTATAAATTCTGAGATGGATTCCATGTATCAAAACCAAGTCTGGGTTCTGGTCGATGAGCCAGTTGATGTAAATCCTATTGGATGCAAATGGGTATTCAAGAGAAAACTGGACATGGAAGGTCAATTTAGCACCTATAAAGCAAGGCTAGTGGCTAAAGTATTCAGACAGCGTCAAGGAATTGATTATGATGAAACCTTCTCGTCAGTTGCCATGTTTAAATCCATAAGAATCATACTTGCCATAGCAGCTTACCATGACTATGAGATTTGTCAAATGGATGTCAAAACAGTATTCCTTAACGGAAACCTTCAGGAAGATGTCTATATGACACAACCAAAAGGGTTTGTGACACCAGGTGAAGCCAAACAGGTTTGCAAGTTGCAGAAATCCATTTATGGATTGAAGCAAGCATCCAGGTCATGGAACATTCGATTTGATGAAGCCATAACGTAATTTGGTTTCATTAAGAATGAATGTGAGCCATGTGTTTATAAGTGGTTTAATGGGAATGTGATCGTTATCCTAGTAGTATATGTTAATGACATATTACTTATTGGAAACGATGTACCAGTCTTACTGTCAGTTAAGGACTGGTTGAACAAGTGTTTCTCCATGAAGGACTTAAGAGAAGCAGCCTACATTCTAGGGATCAAGATCATTCGTGATAGATACAAGAGGCTGATTGGACTAAGTTAGGGTACATACATTGACCAGATACTAAAGAGATTTAGTATGGAACAATCTAAGATGGGATTGGTTCCAGTGTCACATAGCCTACATCTTTCTAAGAAAATGTGTCCTCAGACACAACAAAAGAAAGATAGAATGAGTAAGATCTCATACGCTTCGGCTATAGGATCCATCATGTATGTTATGTTATGTACCAGGCTTGATGTTGCCTATGCACTAAGCATGGTAGGCAGATATCAAGCAGATCCAGGAGAACAGCATTGGACTACTGTTAAGACCATCCTTAAGTATCTGAGAAGAACTAAGGATATGTTCCTAGTGTATGGAGGAGATGAGGAACTTGTCATCATATGGTATGATGATGCTGGTTTTCAGACAGATCAAAACAATCTGAAGTCGCAATTTGGATATGTTTTCTATCTCAATGGAGGAGTTGTGAGATGGAAGAGTTCAAAGCATCCAGTTGTCGCCGATTCTACAGTGGAGTCCGAATATATATCAGCTTATGAGGTAGCCAAGGAATCTATCTGGATTCGGAACTTTGTCCAGGAGTTTGATGCGGTGCCTAGCAGTAAATATCATATCACGTTGTACTGTGATAATACTGCAGCGGTGGCTCTTTCAAAAGAATCAAGGTCACATCAACGGAAAAAATGCATACTCCGGAAGTATCACCTCTTAAGGGGTTTCTATCAAAGGTGTGAAGTTGCATGGAGCAGAGTGTCCACGGAAGAGAACGTGGTGGACCCCATGACTAAAGTTCTATCTCAGAAGAAGCATGAATTTCATGTGAGAGATAGCGGGTTAAAGGCTGTTAGCAGTTGGCTCTAGTCCAAGTGGGAGTCTATTGGAGTTGGTGGCCTAGAACCAACTACTTTGTACTTTATTCATTAATAAAAGTCTTATCACATTTTGATTGTTCTTCTGCGTAACGATGCATGTGATAATGTCCTAAGGATAATTATTTCATTAAAGGGTCATAGCGGATCCCTGCTATGACGAGAACCCGAAAGTGCCATAACACTATTCTTGAATATATGTTCTATGGTCTGATGATATTATTTGAGGGACACAAATAATACAGGTCATTAGGGGTGAGGACTCATAAAACTTTGAGGCACCTTCTTATGGTGTGCGCCCTTGGTAATATCTAGGAGGATATTATGAGAACGAGACCCGCTAGTAGGAAATCCAGATTTCATAGTGTCATTGGATGTTCCTATCTGCGGACGTGTGTATTGGTCCTTAGACTTTAAGATTATTATTAATGGGTATTACAACTCGTGCACTTAGATGTATTGACGAAAAATATGATGACACACTGTTCACAGCGAGGTAGAATACGTTGGGTGCGTCACGAGTAATACTGCATTAATAGATAATGCGAGAAAGGATTTGTCCCTTTTGTTCCATAACAGAAGTAGATATCTCAGGCCCTTTGATGGAATTGATATCGCCTAAATAAATCCATGGTCATGGTAAGGTATGGGCGAGTTCAATTCCAGGAAGTCAAAGAAAGAGTAATCGAGCACATGGGTTGATGACACTAGCATGCAACCCGCTTGATTAGAGATATCGAGGCAAAGGGATTATATTACACGGTAAGCGTTCGTAGGAGGTGACACATCATTGCGGTGTTAACTTCTTTCTCTATGGGTTCCTTGGCGTGTTTCTAGACACTAACCTTGGATTTTAGGCAGGCTCCGCCTAATGCCACTGAGAAAGAGGCCTAGAGGGTCACACACTAAGTGTGTCCATGTGTCTCAGTTAAATATTAATTTAGCAAGTTAAATAAAGATTATTCCCGCATGTGGTTTAATAATTATTTAAGGATGCTTGATCACATTTATTTCGACACTAGTTATTCAAGAGAATATATTTTGGGTGAAATAATATGTTTATTAGTGAGTAATACAGTTACATTTATTTAAGAAATAAATAGCCATTACTCAAGGTCTAATAAATGTGATGGAGGAAATAAAGGAAAATAAAAGTACACGTCGTGTATATTAAATATACACGTCATGTAGTTTTATGGAAAAACGAGTACACGCCGTGTAGTTTTTCCAGTTGGGATTTTGAGGATATAATATTATTTTATTAAATGATATTTATTATAATCAACGTGGGTGCATGTCAAGGAATTAATAATTCGACATGGGGGTTTTCAATAAGAGTTAATGAAATAAATAAAATGTGTAACGCGTTTATTTATTGTCATAACTCTATAACCTCAAACTCGATTATAAATATCCTCAAAACCCCAACACTTTTCCACAAGAGAATCGTTGTGCACAATAATTCTGAAGAATTCTTTCAAGCCCGAAAGAACTCCTTCCTCCAAGAACGCTCTCAAGACCGAGAGATCAAGGTGATCGAAGGCGGACATCGCAAGCGAAGGTTCTTCCGTGATAGCACCCGAAGATCCCTTTAGCGACGTCCGGAGATACGTGGCACACGTGTGGATCACCGCTAGAGGAATCCTACACTTGGATTCTACGACGCAACGAAGGATCACCGAATCGTGACCAAATACATCAACAAAGAAATAATTCCACCAAGGTAATTCTTGTTAATTAATTAAATTAATTATAACCAACATATGATGATCTTATCTCTATGGTTCTGGGATTCCCTCTTTTGTTTTTTGTTCTTTGTTCTATTCCGAAGATCCGGCGTTTTATATCATGATGGATCTCGGTTTGAACGTTGTTTAACGCTAAAATTAAAGTTGGGAAAACCCACCAACGCGCTTCCGCTGCACCCGGAACCTACAATTAGAAGTTATGTGCTTCTCACAGCGGACATAGGAACCACCTTTTCTCAGCCACTTTGAGAATACACCTTACTTCTAGTAACATTTCTATACTTAGTTGGTTACTGTATTTGGATACACATATGTGATAAACATATTTTATTTAATACCTAAGAAGTAATTCAGAAAAAAATACTTATAATTGATGAATATACCTGAAAAAGAAATGATTACTTGCTTCTTTAATTTAGTTCATTGCATTTAAACTTCCAAAGAATCATTTCATGATATGTGAAGTAAATAACTTCATGTTTAATGCCTCTTATTTGAAGGATGTTGCGAAGATTCCTTTGTCGTCACACTTTCCATATGGCCTTTTCACCTTGTCCTACAACTTGTTCGCTATAAGAACTAAATATTAAACTTTATTTAATGTTCTTATTGCTTAGAGAACATTACCTAGAAGGTAATGAATCATTTTCTTCAGGATTTTTTTTTTATAATCTTAAATAAAAATGAAGAAAATAGGTGAAAATAATATGAGAAAGGGATTCATTGAATAATATCAATCTAACTTTCAATTTACACATCACCTGTGTAATAATTACCCATTTATATCTTTTCTTCTCTTTCTCCTCTCAATATTCTCAGAGATGAGACAGCATATAAAATCATCCATGTTATGATGTTTTATCCACAAATCACATCGGACATTGATGACAGCATTATGACATAACCATCATATGAATTATACATAAGTATCCTGTAAGTATTTTTACACCCTCGCTTCCTGAGGCGGCTCAACAGGTATAGGGACACTAGCACTTTGAATTTTTGAAATCGTAGTATTGTGCGCAAGCACCTGTACTACACTTGGGAATTCGTGCTAGTTTGGAAATTTACACTTGGTATTACTCTCCATTTTCTAAAAAAAATAAAATCTAGCAGATTGTACTTTTATCTTGATTATCGATTTAGACATTATTAATTAATCATTAAATGTCTCCCACTATTTTATCAAATTCTAGGAACCCTTTGTACAAGAATCAAAATACTCTATCGCTTTAGTATCCTAGTGGCAAGAATCCTTGAACTTCCCCTAATAGTCTACAATATATGGTTATGCTACTACTTGAAGTGTTCAGGGTAGGAGTTTGTCTGGCTCACTGTATTAACTCGTGGCTCTTTGATCTATTGAGTGAATTCTCAACTTCTAAAATCAAAAATTTGATGTACACAACACTTGAATTTGAAGTTGCAACAAGCTAGCTATGGATACTCATTTGCTGCTAACTTCTGTTAAATCAACTCATCATTCTCATAAGAACTCCCCAGTAGTATGAGGCATCCTCAACTATGTCTGATCAAGCACCTCGAACACATGATTGTGTTCAAATTCAAACGACGGAAGGCGTTTTGTGACTTAATATTTCTTTAAGAGTTTTTATATTTTTTTATCAAAAAATGTAATCTATTTATATTAAACTTGTTCAATATATGTTGTTGCACTCACAACTAAATATTAATAGAAAAATATTTATCACTTATTTATGCATTTTTTCTTGTTTATTATATTGTGTGTTTCCCACTATCATGAAAATTCATAAAAATAAAAATAAATGATAAAGAAAATAAACTAACCTACTATCCTTGAGTAACTAATATTGGTTGATCCATTTAAATTTAATGGATCAAACATGAACTATGGGAATCATACATGAGTCATGACTTTACTCACGATGCAACTCGTCCCCGTCTAGTGCATCCACTTCCCGTCTAGATTTCACCTTGTCTTTGTGGGGTCCATGTCATATATTATTTTTGTTAAAGTGAAAATGTACTCGATCACAGGTGAGGGGGACTAGGGTCGCAATATATAACAAATGAATTTGGACACGCAGGACCTTATACATATTGACTGGAAAAATTATTATGTATGGACCGTTTTATTTAATTACAATCATTACATGAAATTAAATAATTAAATAGTACCAGAAAAGTTCAGAACTTGAGTAAGCTCGGTCCTAAAATTTGAAAAAGAAAACAAAAGTACAGTATAACACAACAAAACATGTGGCGCAAAAAATCCCCACAAAATCAAAAAGGTGACAAAACAATGTCACTCTGGACAGAGTCAAACAAAGTTAAGATCATTCTCATGATCATGGTAAAAGTCATCATCAGTAGTCTCCCACTCTGACTGTGAGTTTCTTTGATTAAAGATCACCGTGTATTTCTCCCTGATATTCTTCTGCTCTGCAGTGAGCTTAGAAGAAGACCTGTTAAACGCACTTCAGTTGTGATTTCATGTTGCAGCCCACTCATCTCGCCAACTTCCTCTTCCATGTCCTTTTGGATGTCTACCCCATCTCTAGGATTTGGAAACTATTTGATTAGTCACCCCATCATCAAACTCATCTTGAGTGCAAGAATCCATCAAAGGTTGCATCATCTTTACTATTTGGCCATCCTCTGGAAGGTCAGCCAATGGTAGAATGTTTGGAACAACATCAGCCTGTGAGCAATCTATATATTTTTTCACTTGAGGTGAGTCAATATCACCCTTCCTAACATCCTCATTGTGTGATTCAAGCACTCCAACAGGAGGGAGAACATCATGAGGAGATCCTGCAGCAGTCACATGTGCACGTTCAATCTGAACATCTTTTTTAGGCAAGACCAATTGGAAGCCCTCCACATCCACAACCTTGGCCTTCCCCTTCCTTTTTGCAGGTGAAATTAAGCCATGCTTCAAGTCAAGATCAACTTCTTCTTGACCGAAAGCCTCATGAATAGACTAATCCTCCTCATCCTCATCAGTAGAATCAACCCACTTCTAAGATTCATTAGGCAGCCCCTCCTAAGGTGCCACATGAGCAGCTTGAACTCCTTCTGCTAAGCCAACGTTTGCTGTTGAAACTTCCCAACAACTATAACTTCCCACGATCTCTTCATGCCTTCAGAACTCTCATCAGCATTGATTTTTTCCTTTTCTGAAGGACCTATGTCATGTGTATGATCAAGATGACCAACCCCAGCTTCCGCAATGTTGAGATCATTAAGATCTCTTTCCTCCTTCACTTGTCTAGGAAAATCTTTTTTCGTAAAGGTGGGAACCACCCTCCATATGCAAGTCTCCCCTATCGCCCATAGGATATTGTTGGATCACATTATCATTACCCACCATGGAGTCCTTCACAGATCTCCTACATTTGTTAGTCTTGTGCCCCTTCATCCCGCATGCACTACAGACAAGCCTTCTTCTACACTTATCATAGGCATGCCCAATATTATGACAGCCCATGCAAAAATCAGGAACATTTTCAAAGTCAATGGATAAATCAAACCTATATTCATTAGCAGAAAACACCACTTTTTTGATCAGAGGGGAGGTGAGATCAACCTCCACAAGCAGTTAAGAAAAACGGTCATATTTTTCCCTTTCTATTTCACTATCCATCTTGATCGGAACACCTATGGCTGAGGCAACCTCCCATAAAATCTGTGGATGCCATAGAAACCATCTAAGACCATGTATCTTAACCCAAATCTGGGTTAGAGAATTCTTTGTAGTCAAGGGATTAAATGTAGGATCCCAATCCTGAATCCAAAGGATCTCACATTTCAAATTCACAAGACCAAACCCCCATTCTCTTGACTTCATAGCTGCATTTGGGAAAACATCATGAAAGAAACCCTTCCCCAGTGAGGTGAGTTGCCAACCATCAAAACCCCAAATGTCAATCAGACATTTCTTAAGCTCAGGAAGGATCCAATGAGATTCCAGGGCTTGCAAAGAAATGTGAGCAATAATAGAATGCTTACACTCCTTAATCTTATATGTTGTGATTCTTTGAGTAGCTTTGACGAAGGTCGTATCCCACTTGTGATTTTTTGGGTTTCCAATTTGAGGGAGCCCTTAATTCCTTCAAAGGACCTTCATTTTTGAGCAATTGTCGGCTCATGTGAGGCCTCGGGCACAAATGAGGTCAACGCTGGATCTGGATTTGTGGCACTAGGATTCCCAAGCACCGCTTGGGCATAGTTGTGATTCACGCCACATTGAACAGCTCCTAGACCATTGGACACTGAACCTTCCACGAAACCCTTACCAACCACTGGAAGAGTCGCTCTCAGAATAGAAACCCTAAGATTCGGCTCCTTGTTTCCCAGGGGTTCCTTGTCGCTCAGAGTCAAAATCGCAAGAAGATTTTTCGGTTCCTTTGAATCAATCGAAGTTGGATTCGTCTTACCTGTATTCAGTCCGCGAGGAAGAGAATCCACTGAAACCCCACACGGGGCTTGTGCGGGTCGGACCGAACACGTGCATCCCCCATTCCGGGTCGGGAAAACCTTGTGCAGGGTTATTCTGGGCCAGGTCGGTCTCCCCAGATCTGTTTCGGGTCGGGCGGACTCGGCTAGGCCCATTTCAGAGTGGATCTGATCTAATGGGACCAAAGCAAGGTGCCTCATAGCAGCAACAGGCTCAGTGGTCACCAGAAAGAGGTCGAACTAAGGGAGTGGATGGTCGGTGGTGGTGCGACGATGGTTGACCGTATTTATACGCACTCGATCTGGCAGCACCTATGAAGAAGAGGCGTCTGTAAGGATCTGCTGTGAGTGATCCTTGATTGCAGATGTTGACCGGTGGGTGCAGCGACCCCGTAGGAGTAGTAGGCTGCGGATTGGCATACCTTAGGCAATGCAGTGGAAAACATTGATCTAGGTAGGGGAGGAGATAGTGGCGGGGTTCGAACCAATGGAGGCCAATGTCCTCGAAGGACGACTAGGTTGGATCTACACCGGGACCATGACGGGGTAGCAAGCAAGGATCTGGTCGTGCGGGGACCTCGACCGGGAAAATGGGATTAGGCAGTGGTACGTCGATCGATGCTCGAGGGATGAGGGTCGCGGGAGGTCCTGCATTGAACCAGGCTATGGTGTGTCCATTGGGTGTTCGGTACAGCAGTGAGGGGTGGCGCCATGAGGGAGCGGAGCACGACGGCAGTTCTAGCCACGGTGAGGAGGGAGGTGTGGTCGGACCTGGTGGTCAGAGGGCATGGCCGTGGCGATCCTGTGGGTTCACCAGAGAGAAGGATCCCAACAAGGGAGATAGGTGGGGGGGAAATCCCTTTGAATTTTTTTTTTTTTTTTTGAAATTTTTTCCTAAGCCTAGTTTATGATTTTGGAAAAAAAAGGAAAAACAAGAGTTTTTGTCCACTCACTGTCTCCCAAACAAAAAAAACTTATTTTTTATCTAAAAATTATACAACCTATATAATAGTCTTAAGAAAATTGAATATTGAACAATTTTTTTTATTCTTATTCCACAATTATGTGTACTTAATGGTCACCGTCTAGAGTAATTCGGGCGACTGGAATCTTGGCAGTACCCGATCAGTAAAACAAAAAAACATCGAATAAGATAAGAACAGGATCATATATATCGTGTTCTTCAAAACTTTAATATCAGTTAAACAACCGATTTTGATCCACAAATTTTTTTTTCGAATGGCCATAATTTGGTTATCTGACCTCAGATTGAATCACAGTTGGATCCATTGGAACCGATTTAATACCTTCTACATCATTTTAATGCAACTTAATTTTTTATTGGATCAGATAGTTTATGCAATCACTATGATACGAATTGAAGGTATCAGGGTACGTTGTGGAATTCAGTAAGTCGGAGATTTAAAATTTTTATCACCAAAAATGATGGAACTTGTTGTCTCTGATGATCTGACCCTCAATATAGTCTGAGGATCTCGTGTGAACTAAATAGAGTACAAAATATAAACTAAAAAATACATCTTTCGATCTGAAGTCGTGCTCGACATCTTCTTGTTGCCGATGATTACTACTCAAATTATCCAAAGCATAATCCTTCTAGATTATCCACACGTGCTTCAAAAATTTGTAGGAGCGTCGATTGTCGAATTTCGGGTGGTAGCGTGGTGGTCTGATGATATCTTCGACGTCCTGAAAATCACCGCATCGACGTTCCTTCGATGCATGGAGATGTGTTTGATCTAATCACTTTGATCAATAGATTCTCTCTCTAGATTATGGGGGATGAGAGAGGGGCTCTGATGAACTTGTAGTGAATAGTTATTATGCGAAAGCCTCTCTCCTCCTATTTATAGTGGATACTCAAATACCCAGAAAGAGTTCCTCAGCCTCCATATATTTAACGTCCACTAAATAAGCAATAAATAATAATTATAATGAACTAAAATTTGCCATAAATATTATTTATATTTTATCACATGCTTGTAATACATATTAAATATATTATGTGATATAACCGAGTCATTTAAATCGACTCATAATTCTCGGTAATATTAAACTAACTTGTAAAATAATATTCGTTCATATAAAATTATTCTTCTTATTTACTTAAATACTTGTAAATAACTTTTAATAAATAAATTCAGCATAGTTATTATTTACTTGAATAATAAGGAATTTATTTATTTATCACTGATAAATAATACTTGGACAACACTCGGACCCCATGGTGGGTCCCACCATGTCCGATATACTTATTCAACAGAATATGGAAGATTATTGAATACACTATTATGTGTGAGCCTTTGGACCCTTATCTCGATAGTAGTGAATAGTATCTACAAACCAAGATCAGATTCTAACAACTCATCAAGTCCCCAAAAGAGATAAGTAATAGTCACAGCAATGACAACCAACCTACAAACATGCACTGTGTAATATAATCTCTTTGTATTTAGATATCTCATAAAGTAGGATGCACACTTGTATTATCGTCCTTTCTTACTTTATTATTTGTTGATCTAACTAGACGAATTTACCCTTGATTGCCTTGGTCAAGGAATTATGAAGGTATTACCATCTTGATCAACCAGGACCGAGATATATTACTTTCCCAAGCCTGAAGTGGAAAATTCTATCTTAACCATTCATACCACCAATGACGTACCCAAAATAAGATACCTCGCCACGATTTCATTATCATGGTTTTTGTCTTGCATCAAAGTATGCAATAAAATGGTACACATTGATAATGATCTCAAGTCATGCGACCAATACACATTTTCGTAGGTAGGAATATCCAATTACACCTGAAATATGTGGTGTTCCTATTGACAGGTCTGTCCTCATGATCTCAACTACTAGAGATCACCAAGTGCAAACTTCATGAGAAGAAGTCTCGATGCTTATGAGCTCCCAACACCTAATATTCAAACATCAACTGTGTCTAGTGAGTATGATGTATCTAGAACATAGGATATATATTTAAGATTATTTTCATAGTATCTTGAGACTCTCATTATAGCATGAGATCTTCTATAACCTTTTGATATGATAATTAATATTTGGAAATTACCATTTAAACAAAGGATACATAAATGTATAAACTATAATGGTAAGTGTACATCATGCATAGCTCACTGTATAAATGATATGGTAAACAAAAATACTATTCAAGTTGGGTCTAGGGAACCCACTATTACAACAGAGTTTTCGGGGATAGATTCAAGAAATATGATCCTATCCTTTCACATCATGAATCTACTTGTACACGTCATGAATCACACCCTAGAAACTTCTCTTACTCAAGCCGCAAATCATCATTTAGGATGCGAATGATTATCTCATGTCGTGAATAACTCTTCATGTCATGAATTACTCATGCTTCCATATTTTGGCTTACAAACTCCGTTGAACCTACTCTGAGATTTTTCCAAACACAACAAGCTTCTGAAACATGCAAAGGAATGTGTTAGAAGGATCTAGGCCCTTACATAATTTCACCTTAAGAACTTTTGTAAGTTACCAGTCTAAAAAGTTACTTGCATTAAGTTTCTCATTCCTATAGGATTAATATCAAAGCTAAATTTGATGATGATAATTTTATTAATCTATAACATAATTTTTTAATAAATATTTAATAAAATTTATTAAATATGCTCCCACTAAAATGGAAACCCCCTTTAAACTTTTCATATTCATTAGTATTCTAAAATCTATATTTCACTAAGCAATGAGTTCTCATTAGAATTCCTCTCACTATTTAGCAATTTATGTAGAGCATCATCTCAATCATATCATATATTACTCTTGGATAGTTGAACAGACAATATGGGTAAACCCAACTTTATTCATGTAGTATCATAACTCTTAGAGTTTCCCAACTAAGTATAGCCCAAAGAAAATAGTGGTATTTAGTTATCTAACTCTTAGGGTTAGTCATTTCCATTGTGTATTACACCAAATAATTCATTGGCGCCATGTTTTGGAAGAACCTACCTAGTGGAATGATCGAGGTTTTGTCATGTGCAGCATTGGAAGGAATCTAACACTTAGTATTTTAAAGGGTATTTAATCTCACTATCTTATCTCATGTTATTCACCTTATGTGTGCATGTTTTTAGTGATTTAGTTTGGAATCATATTCCTTCTATCAAACCAATATATTCAAACCATATTAATGTGTAACTTTTTACAAAACTCACAATTTGTGTTTCTCGTCCAAAAAATAGAAGTTAAATTTATTTACACATATTCAAATACATATCATGCATAAGGTACATGAACTTTTCATTTAAAGGTTTAGAATTATATGAAATTAAAAATATCCACATGAGTAAGCCTAGAGACAGAGATAGCCAACTAACACCTTTCTAAAACAAGACATAAGCCTTCAGGCTAGTGGGAAGTCTGACACAAAGTCGCTTTACTCAGGGATACTTAAATGGATAGAGATTCTAATTCATCATAACTCTAACACCTAATATGTATAAACTATATTCAATAACTAAATTTAAGTTAAAAACTTTATTACAAACCAAAGTCAGGGTAGATGGAAACTAAATTCATTATCATACCTAACATGTAATTACTTAGATGCATGTATGATAATCTCTAAAAGTGAAAACTTTAAATTAAAGAATAAACTTATTCATAATATAAAAAATGTATATCCGTGGATAATAAGGGAATTACTTTTAAATAAATGAACAATTCACTTATAAAAGCTAATTACAAACACTTTATAATTTTAGATATTCATCATGAACATTACATAATCTTAAATATAAACACTTCATATTCATCTCATAATACAAACTCCTTCATATTATTCATAATACAAATTTTCCTTTTACTATATGATATTTTGTGAATTATAAATATTTTATAGTTTAATTCTACCATGTAAACATTTTACATATTTTAAATATCACCCACTTAACATTATACAAACTTTGATCAAATCAAACATCAAAACTATTTTGATGTGTTTTAAATAATATCTCAAATAAGGCCCTTAATTTGAACAATTCAAATAAAGTATTATGAATAATTCATAATCTTAAAATATAAATGTAACATCCCAAGTAAGTAATGAATAATAGATTTTCTTATCTATGTCTATTTATGAATTAGATAGTGTTTTAGAGGCTTAAAATGAGAATAAATCCAATCTTAAGCATAGAATACTCTAATATTTTTAAAAGATTGTTTTACCGCCTTTTGATGGCGAACCATTTTTAAATCTATCTTTTAACAATTTTATAAGCTCTATTTGTCAAAATAAACTTATTCTTTATGATTGGGACATTGAAATTTACTTTGGATAAATTTTTGGTATTTTTCTGACAATGTTCATTTTTTAATGAATAGTGAAAAATACTGCATTTTACATCAAAACTGCTTTTTCATCTAATTTAATTATATGGTTAGATTATCTTTTTAATTGGTTTTAAAGTGTAATTAGAATATATTTTTACCATTTAATCCAATGGTGGTCATTATAATTAATTTCACTTTGGAATTGGGCATAAACAAGTGTCAAACTTTTCATAGATATTGTTTCGAAAAAACCCGCTATTTGTTTTGACAACGGGAATTATTTTTAAATTAATTATTACAATTTCTATGTTTGGAATTTGGTAAAATGGATTCCATATTTGGAATCATAAGGTTCAAATTATGTAATTAAGACTCTTGTTTTTTGACATTATGAATAGTAACGACGGTAATTATCTTTAATTATCGTGATTAATTGGTAACCGGGTAGTTAAGGATAATAAAATAATATCATAATAATAACAAATGACCCCAACATGTGTCCTAATGCTACTGGTTGTATCATGTCCTACCATGGGATGCCTTGTGCCAAACTTAGGGACCTCATGGAATCACTTTTGGGTGAAAGTGACATTTTATCATTTTATTTTTAAAGAAAGGAGAATATCACTAAAGAATGTATCACCCGAGTAAAAAAAATAGTTTTGTCCATGTAAATGATCTCTTAGACTATGAATATTCATTGGAAAGCTAAAAAGATTTCCTACATCATAGTATTTTTTTATAATTTTTAGACATTAAATAAATTAATTTATTTATGACATCGTGATGATGCAGCGATTATCTCATTAATGAACGATTTAAATAAAATGAAAAGATAATGTAAAATATAAGACTTACACTTGTAAAAAACCTATTGGATGATTATATTTTGAACCCTTATCACCTTATCCTCGAAATATATCAATGTGGGACCTTTTAAATCTGAAACTCATTTTAAAATAAAGTAACATTTCTTGACTTTCCAAGAGTGTCCATCCTCCCTCTTATAAAAGGCCCCCACCTCTACCTCCTTACCCACACTTCTCAAGCCATTGGCTCGGCCAAAATCTGCTCATTTTATCTCTCAACATCCCTCTCTTCATCCTAGAAGCCTTACCTTAGGCAGAAATCTCTTCAAGAAACCATTTTGGTTCAAACCAAGAGGAATTACCCGATTTAAAGGTAATGTCTTCACTTGTGTTCTTTTGTTTTATTTTGCTTCTCCAACCCCCTAAACTCTTTTTATTCCTTTCTCTTGTAAAAACACCAGTATCTTCAATATACTAGGATGTTATTATAAGAAGTATTCGAGCTACACTTACACACACCTACATCTAATGGTTAAAGAACATAATGTTTCCGTGGATGGCGAATTTCTGCCTCACGAAACGATGATTGTTTAGTATTCTTATAAAACCTTCAAAGGTGGTCATTAAGATGTCACTATATTTATATATGATATATAATATGTTTTTGTTTTCCTTAAGCTTCTGTATTTTTCATTTATGGCATACCTTTATGATTTTCATTATGGGTAAACGCGATATCTTCATTTTAGGAAGTGCGGACTACCACCCCCTCAAAGTGATTTGATTCATTAATGTCATATGTGGGACGTATAAAGGATGGAGTTAATGATATTATATATGATATTATACTGGAATTATAATATACCTTTATATCATTATGATTCCATTCCATAAAATACGAAATAGAAATGAAAGTAGCGTTCATGCGTACGTACGGCTTACCATCTCCATGAACGGTGCATTTCATTTCTTACCTCTACATGTTATGTAATATTATAAATGCATGTATATACTAGATATATATGATATATATGATATCTACATCATGAATATAATTCTAGATATAATGGATATTTTACCACATGAACAACTTGTAATTATAAAGAGTTTATTTTTGACTCAAGTACCTATGATCGACAAAACGACCATTATTAACTTAAATAATTACATAGTGTTCATAACATGGTAATAAGTGATATAAAAGAAATAATGAACTTGAAAAAGGTTCTTAAGCAAGTATAAATTAACTCAAGTTTATTATTCAGGAGGTTAAAGAACGATCGAGTCAAGTCGGGCCCGAGGTAAGGGACTTCGTCTCAATCTCCTTTCATTGAGGCATATTTTGTTTTATACACAACTTTCTTTTATATGGTGTATAAACCCCTTTGACTTTTACATTTATTCAAAAGGAATCTTTTTTATACGAAGTGTTTTACTAAACGACAAAAGGGGATGTTTTTGTCGTACGTATGCAGCGACAACGACTTCTCCGCCGTCGTGACCATTATTTGAGTTTCAGCTTCCTCTACAAGCCATAACTTTTTTTAAAATGAAAAATAAATACCATGTTTTACTTTTATTTTATTTTGGTATTGAAATGGTTTTGATAATGTTTTTATTATATCAATGTGTTATTGATATCTTGTGATTGAAATGTGGAAATGTTATGTTTCCTTTATGCATGTTTTATGTGATAAGACTATGTTATGGTTCTTGGGCATTGTTTATGAAGATGGGTGGTTCCGTGATAAACTAAGAGCGGGTGAGCCCGATATATCTCTCCAATGCATTGGGTAACGTGAAGGGGTTAAACGTTAAGGTTTCTATGAAGAGATTTAGGGAATATACTATGATGGGTATTCCAAATGTAACCATGAGGGTTACTCCCTACGTAAGAATGTTATGAATGCCTCAAGTTACCTTTATGTATTATGATTTCTATGATTTATTCATGATTTGATGAGGTATGTTAAAATTCTTATGTTTTATGAGTAAATTATGATTTCATACATGGACTAATGTTTTCATTTCGTACTTTTATATCCCTTACTGAGCTTTTTATGCTCATCTCATGTTTTTGAAATGTTTTTCACAGGTCAAGGGAAAGGTACATGATGTGATGATAGTTTCAAGGAAGTGTCAAGAAAGAATCCATGTTTTATTTTAAATATGTTTACGTTGATGGGAAAAATGAGTACTATCTTTTATGTAACCACTTTGTTTAAATGTGGAATGTAATGCATGATTTATGATCTAATTCTCTAAAACTCTAAACCTGAAAAGATCCTCAACGTGTATTCTTGAAATAACTCAAGATTAAGTAATGTTTAAGGCTGGGGCCTTATAATAAACACCTTATATTTAGCCTTATTTTTCAATTTATAAACATTTTAAACTGTGCTTATGATTTCTAAATAAATGCTTTATTTCTAATTCATAAGGCATGTCATGTAATTTAGTAAAAGGTGTTTTAGTATTAACACTTAATATTCATAGAATATTTATTAATAAATGGTTCATAAACATTTTTTAGTAAAGAAAAGCTAGACAAACTATACAATTCATGCTCTTCCTAGCATAGCTCGTTCCCAGCAGGTGTACCAAGTCCTGGGTCTCAAATGCAAATTGTAACCTGACTAGGTAAAAGTGGCCTCTCCACACTACCTCAGCACTATCGATGCGGTAAATCGCACGGGGTTGAAATTACCTCGATCGAAGCATGTAACCGATGGTAGCCAACCACTGGACTTCAATGTCCATGCCCCCAACCCTTTCCACTGGGCCACCCCCATGGGGGCATGGTTCGTAAATATTAATTAATTGATTATAAACACTTTATAATTAATTTATTTATAGACTTTATAAATTAATAAATATCCCTAAAATACCTTTTATCATTATTTATAAATAATATAATTCCATTCATAATTAAATTTAAGGAAAACAAATTTTTCTTCACCAATCATATTTAACAATATAATCTGAATAGTAGGATACAATACAAATCATTTTTAATGATCCATAGTGAATTTTAGGCTACGACTGATAGGTGTGGTACTTAAAAAATGTAAGTGTTATCAGTCGTATTTGATGACTAATAGCCCTATTATATTTTACGATGCACAAAGATATCGTAAAGGAGGTACGATACTCTGTTTTTGTAACACAGCAAAACAATATCATAGGATGTGATATTGAAGAGTTGTACGCTATGAGCTGTACAAAACTGAGGGATTTGTATTGTGTTCATGCTTACAATATCTATCAAAATCCATGACTTAACCACGCAAAACAAAAAATATGAATCGCTTTTTTCGATAGGGAATATGATATACAATATGACTGAAAACATCATTTCTCAACATGATTTCATGAATATAAATTCATAGTAAGCTCTGATACCACTGGTGTGTTTTGAAGGGATCTAACAATAGTTGTTAAACCAGTGAAAAAAATATAGAAATTCAATCCAACATCAAACCATTCCATAATACAGAAACCATGCATACTATAAATAGATAATGAAGAAACCAGTATACATTTCACTGTTGTTTGCAGCAACATCGATCTCCATCCAACAACATATGGGTTTGATGAAGATCTCCAAAGGGTATCCAAATGACATCCCCTCTCTGTGACATATCCATGAGCTGTTGAATCGCTCGATGCTCAAGCAGGATTCTCCACCCTCCATAGTGTGCTATCACCTCATGGAATAAAGGCAGTAAAAGAGTGCTTTGGGTAGGGAAGTATCATCCAAGGCTCGAGCAAAGTTGCACCCACCATCTCATGATGAATGACCCTGTATATTTCCCTTGAGGATGCTTCTTAGGTGAACTCACATTTACTCATATGTTATAACACATGAGTAAATGTCATGGCCATTTCATGAATTCATCATATTAATTCTTCTCCCATGTGTTTCATCTTATGAAATAACCCATTCAATGATAGACAACATAGAAGACTCACACGAACGTTAACACTTAACATTCAACCATCGTTGCATTCGTGGATGGTGGCATGCATATGCCATATAATATGGACAAATCGTATCTTATGATTGCATAGGCAGTATCATGTTTTCACGTGTTTTATGATATCCCCTATCATTAAATACTATATAGACATGTGTATCACATGCATAAATGGATTTCAGGCATATTTACTTACAACATCCTAACACCAAATTTCAGGTATGGACATTGGTTTAGTTTGTCCTTCCTTACTCTTACTTTGATCTTTTGTTGTCTCATTGATTCTTGGTTGATTTTATCTCGTTTGAACCTTTAGAGGAGTCAGGGGTGTTTGTTAATCCTTGTTTGAGAGTTCGGGAGATAGATGAGGGCTTTAGCTCAGGAGTGAGCATGGTCCTGTTGTTAGAAAAGCTACAAGAGGCCCACCAGCTCACAGGTGAGGGCCACCGGCTAGCCGGTGGGAGGCTAGTGGTGGTTTCTTCCTATAGGAAGCCCATCGGCTAACCGGTGAGGTCCACTGGCCGACTGGTGGGCCATTGGAAGAAAAGGAGTTCCTATAATAACTCCACCAACCATCTAGTGGGGTTCCCAGACCAACATGCAATTTTCATGGCGACATCTGCTAGACGGTGGGAGCCAACAGCTAGTTGGTGACACCAATATGGCCAAGAAACGGCAGGGTAGTATCATAATTTTATTTTGTTTAATCTTTCTTTAAACTCCAAACACATCTCCCTCAAACTGAATTCAACCATAATCACCTTAGAGGCTCTCTAGAGGCAAATTTGGTCCTTCCAACCTTGTTTCTTCATAGATCAAAGTGTCAGTTGGTGCATTGGGTCTCTAAGTGCAATCTCAATTTGAACGTGATTCCTTCTTTCCTCATCTCTCTCCCACTTCGAGAGCAGTGGATCCTCATGTCGTTGATATATCTAGATCAGGGATTGATGAATTTTGGTTCTAGGATACCTTTTTAATTGCTCTAGCCTTCGACACTTCATTAGAGGATCTCATGTTGGGTGATTGTTGATCTTGATTGAGGTAGGTGGTTTTTTAAGGTAATTCCTGTCATTTGAAACTATTGTTACTTAATTTGAAAAGGATTTTTGAGTGGTTTTCCAAATATTGATTTGAGTCTTTTGATAAATGATTTTGAAATGGCATGATGTGTCTGATGAAATCTCTTTTACAGTGGATTTTTAAATAAAGTGTTGATTTTCGAAAAAATACTCTTGAATTGAAATGAATGATTTGAAGCATGAATTTGATGATGAATTTTGAAAAGAGATTGCATGAGATGTTTTATGATTTGGAATTAAATGAATTGATCAAAAAAGTATGAGTTTTTGATGAAAACCATTTGATGTTGGTTTTTAAAATGAAATGGCATGTTTTGAAACTTGAACTTGTGGCCAAATGAAATGATTGATTGAAATGATTTGAGACTGATTGAAATGAATGATAGACCCAAGTATGATTGATTAACTTGAATCACATAGGAGTCTGGGTAGTTAGGTGGAAGAATATGCATTCTAGGTAAACTGTTATCTAGAAATGACTTGACAATGACAATGATATTAAATTGCCATGATGGTAGGGAGTTTATTCGTTGGGGTGTTATCTTATTCCCCCTAATCTTGAGATCTAGGGAGTGAGTGCACACCTGGAGTTGTATTTCACCGAGATTGTGAAGAAACTTATAATTCAAACCAAAATCAGATGTTATTACCATGGTGTTATGATTGAAAATTATTATACATGTCAGTGTTTTTTTAAATGCTTATTCATGCCTATTTTGATAGAAATGTTTATTCATGCTTATTTTGAAAAGGCTTATATCTACTTGCTTTGAATGAAATGTACTTTTATACATGTTTCATATTATCCATTGAAATGTTTTATAAAGCATGTTTCGATATAAACTGTGAAAATATTTTCATAGCATGTTTTATTAAAAATTGAGCATATTTGGTTTACTTAATATGGTTTGAGTATGGAATACTTGGTGAGATCCTATTAGGCTTTTTCGCTCACACCCTACTTTTTCCTTTGATCATTTATAGACTTTATGATGTTAGGTCCAGGGAAAAGAAAGGTACTGCTTAGAGGTGGTGGATGTTCTTGATAAGCGGGACCTTTGGGGTTGGTGGTGACCGGTTGAGCATGTAATACATTTATTACAAGGATATCTTATGATGTTTTATTTGATGGTTTGATGTGACAACTTTGGTTGATATACCATTTTTGGGACATGTGTCTGTCTAATTATGGTACTTTTCTCTTGAGTAGTGTTTGGAATACCGACTTTTTATTTATTTATATCTGCTACTTTGTCTTGATGAGTTGTTCTTGTAGAGAAATTGTTCTCTCTTGTTTATATTTGATTCTCAGGCACTGGTCGTCAGCCCATGGAGATCAGGAACGTCCTTTGGGTCGTATTAGAATTGATTTGGGTACTGTTTAGGCAGGTTATCTAGATCAGTTTGTGAAAAATTGGTATCATAGAAGGACATGTCCTTCTATGCTAGTATGTCTCTGTGGGCAGCACCAGTTTTGTTTGTAAAGAAAGCATATGGAACTTTGAGGCTATGTGTGGATTATCGTAAACTTAACCAAGTTACGATAAAGAATAGATATTCACTTCCATGCATTGATGACATGTTTGATTAATTGAGGGGAGCTTAGTGGTTCTCCAAAATTGACTTACGGTCAGGATATCACCAGTTGTGAGTTCGGAAGGAGGATATTCCAAAGACAGCTTTCAGAAGCAGATATGGCCACTACGAATATGTAGTCATGCCTTTTGGTCTAACGAATGCACCAGCGGTCTTCATGGCTTTAATGAATCAGATATTTCAACAATATCTAGATTCTTTTGTTGTGGTGTTTGTGGATGATATATTGGTGTATTCAAGAACAAGGGCAGAGCATGAGCAACACTTAGCGATAGTGTTGGAAATCTTGAGGAACCATCAATTGTATGCCAAATTATCAAAGTGTGTTTTTTGGATACAAGAGGTACGTTTTCTGGGCCATGTCGTTTCTGAGAAAGGTGTTTCAGTGGATCCGGAAAAGATAGAAGTTGTTCTTTCTTGGCAACCACCGAAGAATGTCTTTGAAATACGAAGTTTTCTTGGTCTAGCTGGTTATTACCGACGCTTTGTCCGTGACTTCTCACGACTAGCTTCGCCTATGACAGCTTTGACAAAGAAGAACAGTGCATTTCAATGGACTGAGGAATGTCAGCGATCTTTTCAAGAGTTGAAAGTTTGCCTTACATCAGAACCTATCTTAATCTTGCCAGAATCAGGGCAAGGATATGTGGTGTATTGTGATGCTTAGGGAACAGGGTTGGGTTGTGTTCTCATGCAAGGAGACCATGTTGTTTCTTATGGCTTAAGGCAGTTGAGATTGCCTGAGAAAAATTACCCAACACATGATTTGGAGTTAACTGCAGTCGTCCATGCTTTGAAAACATGGAGACACTATCTCTTTGGTGGGAAATTTACTGTGTTTACGGATCACAAAAGCTTGAAACACATTTTCTCACAATGAGATTTGAATCTGAGGCAGAGGAGATGGATAGAGTATCTTAAAATGTTCGACTTTGACTTGATGTATACACTGGGTAAGGGAAATTCGGTGGCCGATGCATTAAGCAGGAAGTCGTATGCTCAGTTGGCAAAAGAAGCTTCAAACGAATGGCAGTTGGTGTCGGTCTTAGCCGACATGCATGTGGAATGTGAAGACCGAGGTGATGTTGCGGTTTTCTTTTCAGCTATGCTTGTTCTTGATCTGGTGAGTATGGTAAAGGATGCACAGACATCCGATGTGGAATGTGTAGCGATGAGTTCAAAACTCAATGGTGGGGAGACCATTGAGGGATGGAAGCTGGATGGGAGTTCAGTTTTGTGTTTTAGAGATCGGATGGTTGTACCTATGGGGTGTCAGGAACAACTCCTTCATGTTTACCACCATTCAAGATGGGTTGAACACCCAGGTACACAAAAGATGTATAAGGCGTTGAAGGCGCAGTTTTGGTGGAGTAGCATGAAAAGGAAGGTGGTCGAGTTCATCTCACGATGCTTAACTTGTCAGCATGTTAAAGCAGAGCATCAGCGATCAGCTGGTATGTTACAGTCTTTACCTATCCCAGTGTGGAAATGGGATCAGATAGTAATGGATTTTGTTACAGGTCTTCCAAGAACGGTCCGAAAATACGATGCCATCTGGGTGATAGTGGACCGTCTGACCAAGTCTGTAACGACCCAAAGTTTAATTAATGAAAATCACTCTTGATCTAATTAAATGTCTCTTTATGTTTATATAAAATGTCAACTTCTTTGGTTTTATGTTAAGAATTTTGACCGTTGCTAATATAGTCGTTGAACAGTGATCACATGATTAGTATAAATATAGGACTTTAACAAATCCAATTTACTCAGACAAAGGAAGCGATGGCCTCATCCAGTAGAATTGCCCCATACGAAGCTCATTTGTCAGAGCTCGGAAAAGAGGTGGCATCTTTGGGCTTTGCCCTTGACCAAGTCCAAGCTGAGCTTCATCTTGTCAAGCTCGAATGTGACCGTCTACGGGAAAAGTGGAAGTTGATTGAAATTACCACTCGAGCGATGTTATCCGAGCCACCCCAAGAGTCTGTCACCATCGTACACCTTACCCTTAGGTCTTATGCGGCTGTTTTAAGGGGTTATGTAACAAATTAGTAGTACTATGTTCATGTACATTATTTTTGTATATAATAATGAATATAATTTCTAGTCATTTTTGATCCATTGTAAATGGTTTTTAAAGTACAAATGGTGTTTTTAGTTATTATTTAATTAAGAAATCTATTTTATTAAATTAAGGGATTTTTGAATTAAATAATATTTTAATAAAATAATATTATTATTATTAAATTAATTTTTATTAAATATAATGATCTTATAATTTTATGAATGCAATTAAAATTTTTATTAAGGTTTGAAAGCCATTTCTGTCAAAACCCGTGAATTTTTGATAAATGTCGGTTTTTATTTTAAAAGTGGAAATTCACATATTTAGAAAATTATTTAGATAAAATAAATGTTATTTATGGAATCAGGACGTCAAAATTATCCAACGGTGAATTTTTCATAATTTTTTGAGATAGTCAAATTTTTGGGTAAAAATTAAATACCGTTTAAATATATAATGTGTTTTATGACATCATAATGACCCAATAGTGATGTAATAAAATACTATGATCTTTATGTTCGGCCAATATATGTTTTACCATTAATATAATGTGATTTTGGGTTTGTTTGACTTGCTTTTCAAAGCATTAATGGGCCCATCAAGACTTATTCAACACCTTGCCTTTTTAAATTAATTTCCATGGGAGTGTGACTCACCTCCACATAAGCAACCCTAATATTTTAAGAAGTTCGGACTTTGACCTTATAAAATATTGTTTTCCTCTTCCCTTTGCCAAAAACCATGGGCAAAAACCATGGGATGGTTTGTGGTTTGGATTAATTTAATATAAGGGGTCCCAAACCTAAATAATAAAGAATTCTCTCACCTTTCCTATATAAACCCATCCAAGCTCTCACTTCCTCCTCATTCAAAACCTTTGGAGTTTGTCCAACCTCTGTCCTACTCTTTCTAGCCTTTGGAAGCACACTTTCAAGTAAGGTTTTTTTCTTCCTTTCTCATTTTTGTCAATTTTCTTTAAGTTGTATTGCCCTTTTAATTTCAATTATGAATGTTGGGGTATGGTTTCGCACCTCCCCCATACTGCCCTATTATTGTTTGAATGATGGGAGACCCCTTTCCCTCTCATTAAATTTCTCCCATGTACACCCGTTACTATGCCAAAATTCTGAAAGGAACTTCTCTCTCTTCTTTTACATTCAAGCAATAATTTTGTATCATGAATCTAAATTTCATTACAATTGTTGGGACATGTATCTATATGACCTCTTTACTGTCCATTACATGTAAATATGATGAGGAACTCATTTCTCTCTCATCAACATTTTTTTATGAATTCTTATGTCACGCCGTTACGCTACCGAAATCGCACCTATTTTCTAAGTCAATGTCATTGTGTAGTGGATAACATGCCCATTTCTCCATCAAGGGTATCCACATTTATGCACCTTTACTTATTGATTACAAAGTTTCATGTATGAATTTCACATTCCTTTATCGTGGAATAAATTATTATGTTTTATGAATCCATATTTCATGATCCATGTGGCACACTTATGCATGAAATGAAATGTTTAAGAAGGGTGTGCCCTTATAGCGCTACAATGCATTGGGTAAAGTGTAGTATCATGATACGTCATGTGAAATGAGTGTTGAATCATGCTAATTCAAGTGCAACGAGGGTTTACTCGTGATTTATGTGCAATGAGGATTTACTCATGCTCCATGTGCAATGGGCCTTGGCTCATGCTAATTCAATGTTAAGTGTTGTTGCCACATTTCCATGTTATGATTATCATGCTCTATCATGCCTTTATGTTCATGTTTTTCTTATGCTCTATTGATATGCCTATTTTCTAACATGTATTGTACTCCTCATGTTATTCCATGTGTACTCCCTTACTGGGCTTTATAGCTCACCCTTTTCTTATGCATGTCCTCAGGTTATCCCATGCAATGCTAAGTACGAAGGAATGTAGTGGTCATGAAAATGAAGTTTTCAATAAAGATATTGTATTTCATGTTTTAAGTTTTTATGTAATGATCCTAAGCCCCAAAGACACTAAACCTCTCGATCTTCTTTATTGTATCAAGTGAAGTTTTATGTAATAAATCATGTTTAAGTTTGTAATAAAAGCGGGGTTGTCATAAAGTCGTCCCATTTCATCCCTATTCGTGAAACTCATACGGTGGAAGATCTTTCAAAAATCTATATCCGGGAAGTGATAAAGAGACATGGTGTACCAGTGTCTATCGTCTCAGAAAGAGATTCGAGGTTCACATCTCGTTTCTGGAAATCCTTACAACAAGCCCTTGGGACTCAGTTGACTATGAGCACGACGTATCATCCTCAGACGGATGGGCAATCTGAGAGGACGATACAAACTTTGGAAGAAATGTTTCGGGCTTGTGTAATGGATTTTGGTGGCTCATGGAAGGAACATATACCCTTAGTGGAGTTCTCATACAATAACAGCTATCAAGCTTCGATATGCATGGCTCCGTTTGAAGCATTGTATGGGCGTCCGTGTCGTTCTCCACTATGATGGGTGGAAACGGGTGAAACTTCACTAGTTGGGCCGAGCCTTGTCCAAGAAACAATGGAGAATATCCAGTTGATTAGAAAGAGGATGGAGATAGCTCAGAGTCATTAGAAATCTTATACAGATCACCGTCGAAGATCGTTGTCGTTCGTTGTGGGTGATCATGTCTTTTTTGAGAATCTCTCCAAGACTTGGACATCGTCGTTTCGGGAAGCAGAGCAAATTATCTCCTCGATATATAGGCCCTTTTGAGATACTGGAAAGGGTTGGCGAGGTGGCGTATCGGTTGGCATTACCACCACGGTTCAGTGTAGTGCATAATGTGTTCCATGTATCTCAGTTGAAGAAGTATCAACCCGATCCTGACCATGTGATCAGATGGGATCACGTTGACCTAGAGCCGGATGCTTTGTTGGTACATATCCCGGTGCAGATTGTGGATAGGCAGGATAAAGTCTTACATGGAAAAAACATCAGTCTAGTGCGGGTTTTGTGGCAGCATGGTCAGATTCAGGAAGAAACTTGAGAACGCGAGAAAGAAATGAAAGAGTAGTGGCCAGAACTCTTTCAGGCAAGCGATGGTTTTCTACTTTCCGGGGACGGAAAGGCCAATGGTGGGGAGAATGTAGTACCCCCGGTTTTTGGTAAGTAACCCTTGTTTTATGCTTTTTAAGTGCATGAAGTATATGGGAGATGATTGGGGAAAGTGGGAGACTTTTAAAGTGTAAAAGGGAAAAATTTGGGGACGCACGGGCTGCGCACGGTTTGTCAAACCGTGCGGAAGCCGTGCAGGTGGTGGTCTTTTGGACAGAGGAGACCGCACGGTGTGCGCACGGTTTGGGAAAACCGTGCGAGGAGGTCGTGCGGAGAGCCCCTCTCTGGCAGTGACTGCCGCACGGTTAGCGCACGGTTTAACTAACTGTGCGGACTAACCGTGCGTGAAGTCAACTAAGATCCTATTTATTAGGATCTAATCTGTTTTATCATTTAACCCACTTGTTTTTGCTCCCAGACGGCCCTAACTTGGGATTTCTCTCTGGGGAAGGTGGGAGAACACTTACCAGGCATTTTGGAAGCGATCTGGAGGGTTGCCTTGGCGTTTGGAGGCCGGTTGATTGCGGTAAGTCTCGTTCTTGTCTTGTTTTCTTAGATCTCCTTCTTCCATCTTGTTAGATCCTTAGATCTACGCCCTAGGTGGGTAGATCTAAGGTAGTGGATGACTTCTAAGTCAGGTTTTGGTCATGTTGGTGATAGGGGAAGGAATCTAAGGAGAGTTCTTGGAGAATCGGCTCGGTTTTGTTGGCGTTCTTCGTCCGTTGGTTGGTTTCGCCCAATTTGTTGAGGTAGGTGGCTTCACTCTCGATTTCTCTTTCTTAGAACTTGAAGGCTTAGTTTCAAATTGTTTTCCTTGATTGAAATGATTTGTTTATCTATTGTGAAAGAATGATTGAAACCCCTTTTTAGTAACAGGTGATGAAATTTGTGTGTTTTGGAAAGTGGTTGTTGAAGTAAATTTAAAAGGGTGATTTTAAATTGGTTATGGTTTTGCTGCTTGAATGAAATGGTTTTCAATAAAAGGGTGATGCTTTATTGGAAGGTTTTGAACACACTTTGTTTTGGGCATAGATTGCATGGGTTGTGGTGTGTGTTCATATGCATTGGAATGGATAAGGGTGAGAAGTCCCCCCATTAAAAGGTTGGGATGGATAAGGGCGAGAAGTCCTCCCATCACTAGGTTGGGACGGATAAGGGACGGCTTACTGGAAGGATAACTCACCACTTGCGAGTATAGGAAGGTCCAGGTTGCATGCATGGTTGGTTGTGTGGATTGGTGGAAGGGAACGAATGTGCCAAATGGAAATGTGAATGAAATTGGGAACTTTTCTTGGTTGCCTTTCTTGAGAAAAAATGGGTTTTTTGGGGGAAATGGTTTTTGACATGGAACTTGTTATATTGTGAACTGATTTGAAATTGTTTTATATAAATTGTTTTATATAAATGTGCTACATGTTTTATCCTAGAGGCATGGGTTGGAAAGTCATCGGGGAAAACCTATTGAGTTTAATTACTCACCCCCTGCTTTGGCACGTTGGTGCTTTTGAAGATGTCATATACCGGGACGTTGGAAAAGGTAAAGTGTCACATGTTTAGAGCACTGCTTCGTGATACTTGGGCTGGTTCATGATGTTGGAGCTTGGAGCTTGTAGAGCATGGAGTTGTGTTGTTGTCTTGCAGTCTTTATAACGACCCATACTTCACATACATTATTAATACTTCAAAATTGAAGCACACTTATTACAACATATGACAAAACCACAAAGGACCGTATAGGTATAGTGTCTTTAGAAACTGGGAAACATAAACAACTGGTTCATAAATCTTCTACAGTGTCTCCCATTTATTTCATCATATCTAGGGTCCCTTTTAGCATATTCTACTTAATATCAATCTTCCTGACCTGGGGAAAAGAAAACATAAAAGGGTGAGCTCAAATGCTCAGCAAGGGCAAATAAAGGAAATAAAAATCATATCATATCTTTTTGAAAATCAAAACCTGCAAAAGAGATCATAATATCTTAACATGGAATAAATCATAGAAGTGAAAATGAGGTCCCCATAATCATAACATAAAACTTGAAACTTTGTGGAATGCACACATAATCATGGAAAATTATTTCTTGTTAGTCATGACTCATTGCCAAGACTATCTTAGTGGACAAAGTCCCTTTCTGAACCGAGTTCACTCCTCGTTTCAGTCCTGTATCACTGAACCGAAATAACCTTCCGTTCCAGCCATGTCTATCTCATGAGATATAAAATCTTTAGCCAATGCATTGGAGGGAGATATAGGTCCCACCCATCTTATAATGAATCCTTTCTTATGTGTGCCACATAATCATAAACCATACATCATAGCGTAACCCATGTAATAAAAATGGGATTCTTAAACAACATGAAATCATAAAACAATTCATATAAGATAAAGGAATTCATAAAAATGTTTCCATCACAACATAATCAAATCCATGTAATAATAGGGATAAAAAAAGAACCCTTTTATTATCTTAGATGGAAAATAATTTTGATCAAATACTTGAACTCCATTCTTGAGGAAAATATCCTTTCTACTTTAAAAACATTTTTCCTTTCATAACATGTCATACGACTTTAAAATAAAAGAAGTTGATTAAAAATAAACTTGAAAACTTGTAAAGGAAGCTTCTTGGAAATAATGTTTTAAAAATCCATTCATGCCGTATAAGTTAAAAAAACATTCTTCGTACTTTTGTCGGAAAAGTCAAAAAGTACTTCGTACGAAAAACGACAAAAGATTCCTTTCATACATATTACTAAAAACTCACCGAAGGGTAAAAATGGATTTAAACAATTGTAGGTGGATGGAAATAATATTACATATTGATGAAACATGGATGTGGATGATAAAATACACCCCAGTAAATACTTACGAATAAACAATCTCGGATAAAAATAAGATTGTGATATTTCTCTTACCTTAGGTTCGATTTGCTTTGTACATGTCCGAAGCTCCTGTATAATGGTTTAAATAATGTTATTGACTTATTCCAGAATCATACATATTGATATGATATCATATATGGTCATATTCTTAGCTTCTTGTTAGTAATATTTCATTGTTACTTGTTACTCGGGTCTTTATTGCCTTTTGTTCTTATGCGTGTTTTGCCGAATACATTCTTATTCTTCTTTAAAGGTTATAGATACCTTATATCCAGAATGGTATTAGTGTAACATATATCATATTTATTCATTCAATTCATTTATATAATTACTATGTAATGATGATCATGTAGAACGAGTCGCATCACATCGTGGAGACGGTATTCCGTACGTACGCACGAGTGATGATATCGTTCCTATGATCGTGGAATTGTATTGGAGTATATATATATTATTTCAGTATCAATATTACTTAATAATAATCATAAATAGTTACTCATTACACCATTATACCCATCCTTATAAAGTGATGGTGGAAAATAGATTACACCACGGCGTGGAGACGGTATTCCGTACGTACGCACGCGTGGTGATTTCATTTTTCCGTAGGATGGATAGAAGGTGAATTAGGGTTGTTTCATATTTATAATAACATATCAGTATGTAAGTAATAATTATGTTATTAATTTATCATGAAACAACTAAAGAAGAAGAAGTTGAAGAAGAAAGAAATTGAAAAGATCAGTAATGGATATTACCTCTTCTTTGGAACGCCTCTTTGAATCCTCCACTTAGGGAACTAATATTGGTCTTTGAAGAAGACCAGGACCTCTAGGATTATTCTAGGTAATTGGAGAGGAGAAAATGGCAGGGGTTGGCCGAGCCTGAGTGCTCAAATTGGTGTGAGGAGGAGGGGGAGGAGGTGCCCTTTTATAAGGGAGGAGAGGGGCACCTTAAGAATATCTCAAAATATTATTTTATATTAAAGTCAAAATCGGTTTATAATGGTTCCAAAAGGTCTTATTTCGAAGCTAAAGTGGGGATGGGTCGAAATCCTATCAACCAATAGGATTTAGAAAAGTTTAGGGTATTATTTTAACCTTATCAATTAGATTTAACTCTAAGTTAAATAATTTAACTTTTACCATGTCTTTTTGTTTTCTTTCACTATATGGTGAATACACTTACTATAACATGTCAAACGAACCCCAAATTGTTTATTATTAATATATATATCCTTATCTAAGTCATTTGGCCGAACCTTAGATTTTTAGGAATAAAATAACAATTAATAATATAATATTTGATTTAAAAACTATTTTGTGTCAAGTTTGACACTATTTGATATATGATTTTTGTGAAAGTCATAACAGAATTATATGTTCGAACCAAGTTGATTAAATCAACACTAATATATCATAGTAACCTAGAAAATTAGTGGAATTCATAAAAAGTCTTAAATTACATTTATTTTGGTATTTATATTATCAATTATGTCAATATTTCATTAATAAGATAATTACTGCATCATCTTTGTGTCATAAATAAATTAAATTATTTGATGTCTAAAAATTACAAATAAAATACCATCATGTAGGAAATCTTTTTAGCTTTCTAATGAATATTTACAATCGAATTTATCTTATGTATAACCCCATATTAAAAATGATTTACTTATTAAACTTTGATTTTAACTATTTTAACCCTTCTTTAAATAAATTAATAATAAATGTCCTAATCTAATCCAAGTGGGCCTAAATGGTCATATTTTATTACTAAGTTTGTTTTTGGTCGAATTACACTTGTCCAATAGAATTAGGACATGTGTTAGGGTAATATTAATATCATATTTACCCTTAGTTACCCTATTTACTATTAACCACGGTAAAAATAGTAAAAAGTTACTATTCACCAAACAAAAATCTCATATCACACCTATGGTCACTCGTGCCCAAGGGAAGAAAGGTTCTGGAAAATCTAAAAAAAAGAAGGGTGCTAACCCAAAACATAAATAATGATGAATTTTCTCTTCTGGAACTGCCAAGGCTTGGCCAATAACGATACTTATACAACTCTTAAGAGATTTATAAGCACTCATAAGCCTCATCTCTTTGCTATCTCTGAACCTAAAGTCAACTTTAAGACGAACTTCATGAGATTTGGTTCCCTTAATTATAGTTTTCTAAGCTCCTGTAAAAATGCCTCTCAAACTGACTCTATGTGGTTTTTTTATCACAATTCTCTTCAAAATATCAACATTTTTAAAATCACTGACCAGCAACTCACATGCGATTTCTTATGGAATAGTCATCATACCTATTGCACCATGGTTTATGCTAATAATAGGTATCAAGAAAGAAGAACTCTATGGCAGGACCTTCTTGATATGGCTCCCTCCATTCATGACCCTTGGGTTGTGATGGGAGATTTTAATGCCATTCTTAATTCGGGTGAGAAAATAGGTCCCTCTCACCTCTCTATATCCTCTAGGGAATTCAGATCTACTATCGAAGACTGTGACCTCATTGAAGTAAATCTTACTGGTGCCAAATATACTTGGTACAGAAAGCATTATAATAAAACGGTTGCTAGTAAGCTTGACAGGGCTTTTGTCAACATGAAGGCTCTTGATACTTGGGATTGCATCTCCAGTACTACTCTACCTCGTCTCAACTCTGACCATCACCCCATCCTCCTCAGTTTCAGTATGAATAGTCGCAAGCTTGCCCTTCCTTTTAAATTTAATAATGCTTGGTCTTCTACACCTGACTGTGTCTCCTTTATTCATAACACATGGACCTCCATGAATTACCACAAGGATTCCTTTGCCTGTATTTACAAATTGAAAATCTTAAAGCAGGCCCTGAAAGGATGGTGTAAAACTGCTAGCTCTCAAATTGACCTTGATATTTCCTCTCTTGAAAAGGAGTTGCACCAGGTCCAAACCCAAAGTACCTCATCTGATTTTAATATGGACCCTCAATTAGAAGCTAATCTCTCTCTCAAACTAAATAATTTGCTTACCCTCAAAGAAAACATCTGCAAGCAAATGTTTAAGACTAAATGGCTCACTGATGGCGATCGCAATACCAAATTTTATAACTCCATTCAAAGAGTCAGAAAGGCTAACCGCCCTCTCTCTAAGCTTACTTATCAAGACTTGATTCTTGACTCTGAAGAGGCAATAGCGGATCATGTCATCTCGTACTTTCATAATATTTTTAATGGTACGAAGACTAGTGCTGATCTAAGATCTGGCATTATTCCTTCCTTGGTTAATGAAAAGGAAAATGAATCTCTCCTATGTACTCCTTTAGATCATGAAATTAAAAATACTGTCTTTGGTCTGAATCCAGACAGCGCGCCCGGTCCGGATGGGTTCAATAATGGTTTCTTTCAAAAACACTGGGATATTATCCACAATGATGTTTGTAACACTGTTAAGAATTTCTTTATTCATGGTTCGCTTCCTCATGGAATAAATGCCCAATTCCTAACTTTAATTCCCAAGGTTGAAAATGCCTCGGAGATCCATCAATTAAGACCAATTGCCCTGCTCAATACTCTCTATAAAATCATTACCAAAATAATTGCGAACAGACTCATGCCCATTTGCAACAAAATTGTCTCGTGGAATCAATTCGGTTTTATTAAGGGTAGGTCCATCCAGGATTGTATTTGCCTTGCCTCCGAATGTACTAATTGCCTTAACAAAATTTCTAGAGGGGGATGTGTGGCCATCAAACTTGATATCAGGAAGGCTTTTGACACCATTGACTGGAACTTTATTTTCAATGTTCTCTCGTCTTTTGGCTTTCATGATGCTTTCATCTTAAAAATTAAAACTTTATTTAACTCAGCTCTTATTTCTGTTCTGATCAATGGTTCCCCTAGAGGATTCTTCAGATGTTCTAAGGGTGTCAGACAAGGTGACCCTCTCTCCGCTATACTTTTTGTTATCGCTGAAGACTACTTAAGTAGACTCCTCATTCACCTGGTTGATCAAGGCAAGCTCAGACCTATTCAAGCTGCCAGGAATCTCACTACTCCTACTCACCTTTTCTATGCTGATGATATTATCCTTTTTCTCAAAGGTGATCAGAAAAATATACATGTTCTAAAACAAGCCCTTAATCATTATGAAGAGGTTTCTGGTCAAGAGATTTCCTGGGATAAATCTTATATTTTATTTGGCAAAAGCTTCCCTGTTAGAAGAAAACCTAGCATCACTGTTTCTCTTGGTATCAAAGAGGGCTTCCTCCCTTTCAATTATTTAGGCGTCCCTCTATTTTGGGGTCGTCCTAAAGCCTGCTATTTCACTAACATTACTGATCAAATTATTAAACAACTCTCCACTTGGAAAGGGAAATTACTCTCCATGGCCGGTAGGATATGTCTGGTCAAATCAACCATTGTTTCCAAAATGGTCTACTCACTCATGATCTACAATTGGCCTTCCGGAATTTTTAAAAAGATTAATACCTATATCAAAAATTTTATTTGGACAGGGAGCACTTTAGAAAGGAAGCTTGTCACTATTCCTTGGAATTCTTGTTGTAAACCTCTTGATAAAGGCGGTATTGGTATAAAAAATTTAAAGCTTTTCAATAATGCTCTCCAATCCTGCCTTACTTGGCGCATCATTAATGGTTCCTCTAAAGCTTCGGAGTTCTTGAAGCATAGGTTTTTTCCTAAACTCGTAAAAGGGAATTTTTGTCACATCAACTCCTCGATCTGGCCCGCCATCAGAGACTCGTATCACTCTATCATGAAGAATTCTAGATGGATGGTCAGTGCGGACTCTTCCATTAATTTTTGGTGTGACAATTGGCGCGGTAACCCCTTGATTTCCTTGCTTTCTACGAATACTTCTCCTGGAGATACTAGTCTTTCCATAAAGGAAGTCCTGCGATCCCATCGTCACACCCTCCCAGATAATATTGCTCAGATCATTGATAATCATCCTTTCTCCCCTGGCGGCGACTTTCTGGTGTGGGAACCTGCTCCAAATGGCATCCTCGATTCTAAAACTTTCTATAATCACTGCTTCTCTCGAGAGGATCCCAATTATCAATGGATGAGTTTTTTTAATAAGCCTTGGATAAAACCCTCTAGACTCACCCTCATTTGGCGTCTAGCTCACAATAGAATTCCCACTGATGCTTGCCTTCAAATCTTTAGCATTCAACTTTGCTCTAAATGTCGCATGTGTAATCAACATAGGGAGGATGCCAACCATCTCTTTTTGTCCTGTGCGACAGCCTCTGCTTTATGGAAATATGTTCTGGATCTTTTTAATTGCAGATGGCCAACTTTTGATTCCATTTGTATGTTTCTTAAATATTGTATCAGATATGATGCCTCTTTGCAGATAAAGAATATCTTCCTTGCAGCAATAGCGGAGCTCCTGCATGTGATCTGGTACGCCCGTAATGATTTTATTCATAACAACCACTCATTTAGTCTCAATGCAGGTAAAGCTCGGATCCTTATTGCGATTCATGAAGCCGCTTCAATCCAAAAAGCTTCTTGCAACAACTCGGCTAACGATTTAGTTATTCTTCGCCGCCTCGGTGTCCCGGGCATCTATCCAAAACCCAAGCGTTTCTTTGAAGTTTTCTGGCAAGCACCGATGCCAGGATGGATTAAAGTGAACGTTGACGGCGCTTCCAAAGGCAACCCTGGTCCTGCTAGTTGTGGTGCCATATTCAGAGACTCATCTGGTCACTGTCAAGGCTGTTTTTATGCTGGCTGTGGTCTTTCTTCTTCGCTAGAGGCTGAGATGCTTGGTGTCATCCATGCTGTTGATTTTGCCATTCAAAGAGGCTGGAGAAAGCTCTGGATTGAAAGTGACTCCACAACCATCGTTCAGGCCATATGGAACGGCGATACTCATCTTGCTTGGCCGCTTACCACTCTCTGGATGAAGTGTCTGAACTCGCTTCACGGGCTTGATTATATTGCTACTCATGCTTACCGTGAAGCGAATTCTATTGCTGATGCTCTCGCCAACAAAGGTATTCAGCAGAGCATGACTTGGCTTGACAATCTTCCAGCTGACTTATTGCCGCTCTTTGAGAGAGACTGTAACAAAATCCCATCTTTCCGAACTTTGTAATCCTCTTGCTTTCTTATATATCTTGTGCTTTGGTCTTTTGACCGAAGCATTACCTTTAAAAAAAAAAAAAACTTAGTGGTTTCACTATTCATCAAAAATTGAAAGTTTTCAGAAAAATACCAAAATTTCACCCTACGCTAATTTCGATATTCTGAATCCAAAAATGAAGTCCATTTTGAAAAATAAAATTTATAAAATTTCAAAAAGTGGTTATTACTATTCATAACGGCTAGTTTTAATAGCATATTGTTGTTTAGTGAAACTCGGTATTGCGTACGATGCAAGCTATCGAGGAAGGTCGCGATTACGTGTAAAGCAAGTCAGGCAAGTGTTGTGTAGAAAAAGATTCCTTTGATGATTCATATAACATAAAAGTCTCGGGTGTTACATTCTACCCCCCTTAAAAAGAATTTCGCCCTCGAAATTCGTCACTTTGTAACAAACAGATGAGGATACTTCTCCCTCATCATATCCTCAAGCTCCCAAATAGCTTCTTCAAGTTGGTGGTTCCTCCATAAAACTTTCACCAAGCGAGTGGTCTTGTTTCGTAGGACTTTTTCGCTACGATCCAGAATCTCTATCGGCTGTTCTTCATAAGAAAGATCTTGCTCCAGCGGTACAACTTCTGAGCTGAGTACATGTGAAGGATCTGGTATGTACTTTCTCAGGAGAGATACATGAAACACATCGTGAACTAGAGAGAGATTCGGTGGAAGCGCCAATCGGTAAGCTACCTTCCCAACACGATCCAGTATTTCGAAATGACCGATATATCTAGGGCTCAACTTCCCCTTCTTTCCAAATCTCATAACCCTCTTCCAGGGAGATATTCGTAAGAACACTTTATCACCCACTTCAAACTCTAGGTCTTTTCTTTTGTTGTCGGCATAACTTTTCTGTCGACTCTGAGCTGCGCTTATGTGTTGTTGAATAGATCTGACCTTTTCTGCCATTTCATCAACGAGATCAGGTCCTAATAGCTTTCTTTCCCCAACTTTATCCCAGCAAGTTGGAGTCCTGCTTTTCTTTCCATAGAGAGCTTCATAAGGAGCCATCTGAATACTGGAGTGAAAGCTATTATTATAAGAAAATTCCACCAAAGGTAGGTGTTGATCCCAGCCTCCTTTGAAATCCATAGAGCAAGCTCTCAACATATCTTCTAGGGTTTGAATTGTTCTCTCAGACTGACCGTCTGTCTGGGGATGATAAGCAGTGCTGAAACTCAACTCTGTATCCAGAGTATGCTGAAGACTTCCCCAGAACTTCGAGGTAAATCTCGGATCCCGATCAGATATAATAGAAAGTGGTACTCCATGCAATCTTACCACTTCCTTTACATATATCCTGGCAAGCTGATCTAGAGAGAAATCCTCTCTAATAGCAATGAAGTGTGCAGACTTTGTAAGACGATCAACTATGACCCAGATAGCATTATTGCCTTTGGAAGTTTTAGGAAGTCCTGTGACAAAGTCCATAGTGATGTTTTCCCATTTCCATTCGGGTATGGGTAATGGTTGTAACATCCCCTTAGACTTTTGTCTCTCAACTTTAACTTGTTGACAAACCAAGCATCGAGAGACATATTCAGCAACATCTCTTTTCATGCCATCCCACCAGAAGTACTCTTTCAGGTCCCTATACATCTTCGTGCTTCCAGGATGAATAGAGAATGATGAACTGTGAGCCTCATCCAGCAGCTCCTTCTTTAATTCGGGGATGGAAGGAACACAAACCCGATTCCTGGATTTTATTATCCCATCACAATCAAGGTTGAATTCAGGAACATTTCTCACCTTCTTTTGTAACTCGACATCTTCTTTCTGTGCCTCTTTAATCTTCACATGTATGGATGGTTGAACATTCATTTGAGAAAGATAAGATTTTTCCCCTTCCATTATAATTCCAAGATCCATCCTTTGTAAATCCATAAATATTGGATCTTTTGTGATCCTCATCATGGATAAACTAGCATGGTCTTGTCGACTTAATGCATCTGCCACCTTGTTTGCTTTCCCAGGGTGGTAATGGATTGAGCAGTCATAATCCTTAATCAGCTCCAACCATCTTCTTTGACGCATATTCAACTCCTTTTGTGTGAAAATATACTTTAAACTTTTATGATCAGTATAAATATCACACCTTTAACCATAAAGGTAATGCCTCCAAATCTTTAATGCAAAGATTACCGCAGCCAACTCCAAATCATGTGTTGGGTAATTTTGCTCATGGATTTTCAACTGTCGTGAGGCATAAGCTATCACCATATCATTTTGCATAAGAACACACCCCAATCCCTTCTTGGATGCATCACTGTAGATCACAAATCTTTCTCCACTACAAGGCAGTGTGAGCACAGGTGCACTGGATAACCTTCTTTTCAACTCCTTGAAATTCTCTTCACATTCCTCTGTCCAGACAAACTTAACTCCTTTCCGAGTCAACTTGGTGAGTGGATTAGATAATCATGAAAAATCTTTTACAAAACGTCGATAATATCCAGCCAAACCAAGAAAACTTCGGATCTCAGTTACTGTTGTTGGTCTCGACCATCTTTCGATAACCTCTGTTTTTGCTGGATCCACAGATATCCCCTCTTTTGAGATTATGTGACCCAAAAATTCAACTTTTTGAAGCCAAAATTCACACTTGGTAAATTTGGCATAAAGCTTCTCCTTTCTCAGGGTCTTCAATATAATTCTCAAGTGATCTTCATGCTCTTCCTTGCTCTTTGAATAGACAAGAATATCGTCTATAAAGACTACCACAAATTGATCAAGATAGTCTCTAAAGACTCTATTCATTAGATCCATGAAGATAGCAGGGGCATTAGTAAGACCAAATAGCATCACTATAAATTCATAGTGTCCATACCTTGTACGGAAAGCCGTCTTTGGTATATCCTCCCTTTTGACCCTTAATTGATGATACCCTGAACGAAGATCAATCTTAGAAAAGTATTGAGCTCCGCGTAGTTGGTCAAATAAGCCATCAATGCGTGGGAGAGGATATTTGTTCTTGATAGTGATCTTGTTAAGTTCTCGATAATCAATGCAGAGTCTCATTGATCCATCTTTCTTCTTAACAAATAGAACAGGTGCTCCCCACGGTGATGCACTAGGGCGTATGAATCCCTTATCAAGATTCTCTTGGAGTTGCTTCTTCAATTCCTGCAACTCAATTGGGGTCATTCTATAAGGTGTCTTTGAAATAGGCAAAGCACCCGGTACGAGTTCTATTGAAAACTCAACTTCACAATTTGGTGGAAGACCTAGTAATTCCTCTGGAAAGACATCATCAAACTCCCGTACAATGGGCATATTCTTAATCGTGAGTTTCTCACCAACCATTTGAGATAAATAACCTTCATTTAGTGGAATCAATACCCATAAGATGGAAGAAATTTCCACTGGAAGATTATGTTCATCCTTGCATTGATATACGATCATAGATTGATCTGGAATATGAAATGTGACTTCCCTTCTTTGGCAATTGATATGAGCTCCATGTAGAGAAAGTCAATCCATGCCAAGAATCACATCAAATTCCACTAAAGGAAGGATCACAAGATTTGCAGGAAGCACTTTCCCACAAACTTCGATTGGAGAAGAATTATAAACTTTTGATGCGACTATTGTGCCATTAGGTGTTGTCACAGCTAACTCAACATCTAATTGTTGAGGTAATAAGGTGATACCCTTAGAAAATTCTTTAGAAATAAAAGAGTGGGTGGATCGAGAATCAAATAAAACATTTGCTACTTTAGAGTGGATGGTAAGTGTACCTTTCACCACTTCGTTATCGTACTCCACATCGCTGATAGAAATTGCATGTGACTTTCCTTTGTCTTTAGCCTTAAGATTTTGTTGACGTCGACCATCATCATCAACCCTTGGATTTGGGCATTGATTGGCATAATGCCCCATCTCCTTGCACTTGAAACATTGAAGTGTAGTAGGTTTATTCTATGTATCCCTTCCTTTGTTTGCGTCATTAGACATCTTCTTCCCATTATCACGGCATTCAAATGCCCGATGACCTTCCTTTCCACATTTAAAACATTTACTTGTCCCTTTAAGACAACTCCCTCCATGTTTCTTTCCACACTTTGAGCATAAGGAAAAGCTCATCTTCTTTTCCGTGTGCTCTTTATATTTTTCTTTGAATTCCATCTTCCTCTTCTTATCAAACCCATGTGACTGATGGGTTATTCCAATCTCCATCTCGACTTTGAGAGCACATCGAACGATTTCCTCGTAGCTATTGAAGTCCCTTATGGATAACGCCCTTCGAAGACTTGGTTTTAAGCCACTAAAGAATCGATCGATCTTACTCTCAGGTCGGATAATAATACCAGAAGCGTACCTTGCAAGTCTTGTAAAATTTGCTTCATAGGTACCAACAGATTCATCATCCATCTGCTTCAGTTCAAGAAACTCTTTCTCCATCTTTGTTTGGAGAATACGAGGGAAGTACTTATTGAAAAATAAGTTCTTGAACTCGTCCCATTCCATAGACTCAATTTCATCCCTTTGCCTCGTATTCTTAATAAGATTCCACCATTGATCAGCATCTCCTTCCAAACGATACACTGCTAGGATGACTTTATCATGTTCAGAACATTGAAGAACTGAAAATATCTTTTCAGTAGTACTAATCCATTGTTCAGCAACTAATGGATCAGTAGACCCACTGAAAGAAGGTGGACGCTGCCTCATGAAGGATTCAACAGAATGTTGCTCCTTCCTTTGCTCGTTTGGAAGTCCTGCATGATTCATAGCTTGAGAAAGTTGTGTGAGCATGGCTACAAAATTTTGCATTCCAGCTCCCATATCGTTTGGTTGCTCAGGGGGACAATCATTGCATTGCCCATCGCATTCCGCATTAACACGGTTCCTTCGGATTCCAGCCATTGACTAAAACCAAGAAGAATAGTGTGAGCAACACTAATTATAATAGGAAAACCACATAATTCAAGAATAAAATTTTCATGCTTAAGGTCTTATCCTAGGTTATTCAAGACCATTTCTAAAACACTAAGATTGTGTTCTATGCTTAGACTTATCCTTAGGGTTCTTACTAAGGCTTTCACATCCTAGTTTCCAAAGGTTGACTATACCTTTCCTCTGATACCAACTATAACGGCCCATACTTTACATACATTGTTAATACTTCAAAATTGAAGCACACTTATTACAACATATGACAAAACCACAAAGGACCGTATAGGTATAGTGTCTTTAAAAACTGGGAAACATAAACAACTGGTTCATAAATTTTCTACAGTGTCTCCCATTTATTTCATCATATCTAGGGTCCCTTTTAGCATATTCTACTTAATATCAATCTTCCTGACCTGGGGAAAAGAAAACATAAAAGGGGGAGCTCAAATGCTCAGCAAGGGCAAATAAAGGAAATAAAAATCATATCATATCTTTTTGAAAATCAAAACCTGCAAAAGAGATCATAATATCTTAACATGGAATAAATCATAGAAGTGAAAATGAGGTCCCCATAATCATAACATAAAACTTGAAACTTTGTGGCATGCACACATAATCATGGAAAATCATTTCTTGTTAGTCATGACTCATTGCCAAGACTATCTTAGTGGACAAAGTCCCTTTCTGAACCGAGTTCACTCCTCGTTTCAGTCCTCTATCACTGAACCGAAATAACCTTCCGTTCCAGCCATGTCTATCTCATGAGATATAAAATCTTTACCCAATGCATTGGAGGGAGATATAGGTCCCACCCATCTTATAATGAATCCTTTCTTATGTGTGCCACATAATCATAAACCATACATCATAGCGTAACCCATGTAATAAAAATGGGATTCTTAAACAACATGAAATCATAAAACAATTCATATAAGATAAAGGAATTCATAAAAATGTTTCCATCACAACATAATCAAATCTATGTAATAATAGGGATAAAAACAGAACACTTTTATTATCTTAGATGGAAAATAATTTTGATAAAATACTTGAACTCCATTCTTGAGGAAAATATCATTTCTACTTTAAAAACATTTTTCCTTTCATAACATGTCATACGACTTTAAAATAAAAGAAGTTGATTAAAAATAAACTTGAAAACTTGTAAAGGAATCTTCTTGGAAATAATGTTTTAAAAATCCATTCATGCCGTATAAGTTAAAAAACATTCTTCGTACTTTTGTCAGAAAAGTCAAAAAGTACTTCGTACGAAAAACGACAAAAGATTCCTTTCATACATATTACTAAAAACTCACCGAAGGGTAAAAATGGATTTAAACAATTGTAGGTGGATGGAAATAATATTAGATATTGATGAAACATGGATGTGGATGATAAAATACACCCCAGTAAATACTTACGAATAAACAATCTCGGATAAAAATGAGATTGTGATATTTCCCTTACCTTAGGTTCGATTTGCTTTGTACGAGTCCGAAGCTCCTGTATAATGGTTTAAATAATGTTATTGACTTATTCCAGAATCATACATATTGATATGATATCATATATGGTCATATTATTAGCTTCTTGTTAGTAATATTTCATTGTTACTTGTTACTCGGGTCTTTATTGCCTTTTGTTCTTATGCGTGTTTTGCCGAATACATTCTTATTCTTCTTTTAAGGTTATAGATACCTTATATCCAGAATGGTATTGGTGTAACATATATCATATTTATTCATTCAATTCATTTATATAATTACTATGTAATGATGATCATGTAGAAGGAGTCGCATCACATCGTGGAGACGGTATTCCGTACGTACGCACGAGTGATGATATCGTTCCTATGATCGTGGAATTGTATTGGAGTATATATATATTATTTCAGTATCAATATTACTTAATAATAATCATAAATAGTTACTCATTACACCATTATACCCATCCTTATAAAGTGATGGTGGAAAATAGATTACACCACGGCGTGGAGACGGTATTCCGTACGTACCCACGCGTGGTGATTTCATTTTTCCGTAGGATGGATAAAAGGTGAATTAGGGTTGTTTCATATTTATAATAACATATCAGTATGTAAGTAATACTGATGTTATTACTTTATCATGAAACAACTAAAGAAGAAGAAGTTGAAGAAGAAAGAAATTGAAAAGATCGGTAATGGATATTACCTCTTCTTTGGAACGCCTCTTTGAATCCTCCACTTAGGGAACTAATATTGGTCTTTGAAGAAGACCAGGACCTCTAAGATTATTCTAGGGAAGTGGAGAGGAGAAAATGGCAGGGGTTGGCCGAGCTTGAGTGCTCAAATTGGTGTGAGGAGGAGGGGGAGGAGGTGCCCTTTTATAAGGGAGGAGAGGGGCACCTTAGGAATATCTCAAAATATTATTTTATATTAAAGTCAAAATCGGTTTATAATGGTTCCAAAAGGTCTTATTTCGAAGCTAAAGTGGGGATGGGTCGAAATCCTATCAACCAATAGGATTTAGAAAAGTTTAGGGTATTAGTTTAACCTTATCAATTAGATTTAACTCTAAGTTAAATAATTTAACTTTTACCATGTCTTTTTGTTTTCTTTCACTATATGGTGAATACACTTACTATAACATGCCAAACGAATCCCAAATTGTTTATTATTAATATATATATCCTTATCTAAGTCATTTGGCCGAACCTTAGATTTTTTGGAATAAAATAACAATTAATAATATAATATTTGATTTAAAAACTATTTTGTGTCAATTTTGACACTATTTGATATATGATTTTTGTGAAAGTCATAACAGAATTATATGTTCGAACCAAGTTGATTAAATCAACACTAATATATCATAGTAACCTAGAAAATTAGTGGAATTCATAAAAAGTCTTAAATTACATTTATTTTGGTATTTATATTATCAATTATGTCAATATTTCATTAATAAGATAATTACTGCATCATCTTTGTGTCATAAATAAATTAAATTATTTGATGTCTAAAAATTACAAATAAAATACCATCATGTAGGAAATCTTTTTAGCTTTCTAATGAATATTTACAATCGAATTTATCTTATGTATAACCCCATATTAAAAATTATTTACTTATTAAACTTTGATTTTAACTATTTTAACCCTTTTTTAAATAAATTAATAATAAATGTCCTAATCTAATCCAAGTGGGCCTAAATGGTCATATTTTATTACTAAGTTTGTTTTTGGTCGAATTACACTTGTCCAATAGAATTAGGACATGTGTTAGGGTAATATTAATATCATATTTACCCTTAGTTACCCTATTTACTATTAACCGCGGTAAAAATAGTAAAAAGTTATTATTCACCAAAAAATTATTTTTATCTCATTGAACCACATTTTACTTAATGATATCAACCGTGTCTGTCGGATTTTCGAAATTCCATTCACAGAAGCGGTAAAATTAAGTTTTATGAAAAATTCAGTTTTTAACCTACCACTTAGTGGTTTCACTATTCATCAAAAATTGAAAGTTTTCAGAAAAATACCAAAATTTCACCCTAGGCTAATTTCGATATTCTGAATCCAAAAATGAAGTCCATTTTGAAAAATAAAATTTATAAAATTTCAAAAGATGGTTATTACTATTCATAACGGCTAGTTTTAATAGCATATTGTTGTTTAGTGAAACTCGGTATTGCGTACGACGCAAGCTATCGAGGAAGGTCGCGATTGCGTGTAAAGCAAGCCAAGCAAGTGTTGTGTAGAAAAAGATTCCTTTGATGATTCATATAACATAAAAGTCTCGGGTGTTACATTCTACCCCCCTTAAAAAGAATTTCGCCCTCGAAATTCATCACTTTGTAACAAACAGATGAGGATACTTCTCCCTCATCATATCCTCAAGCTCCCAAGTAGCTTCTTCAAGTTGGTGGTTCCTCCATAAAACTTTCACCAAGCGAGTGGTCTTGTTTTGTAGGACTTTTTCGCTACGATCCAGAATCTCTATCGGCTGTTCTTCATAAGAAAGATCTTGCTCCAGCGGTACAACTTCTGAGCTGAGTACATGTGAAGGATCTGGTATGTACTTTCTCAGGATAGATACATGGAACACATCGTGAACTTGAGAGAGATTCGGTGGAAGCGCCAATCGGTAAGCTACCTTCCCAACACGATCCAGTATTTCGAAAGGACCGATATATCTAGGGCTCAACTTCCCCTTCTTTCCAAATCTCATAACCCTCTTCCAGGGAGATATTCGTAGGAACACTTTATCACCCACTTCAAACTCTAGGTCTTTTCTTCGGTTGTCGGCATAAATTTTTTGTCGACTCTGAGCTGCGCTTATGTGTTGTTGAATAGATCTGACCTTTTCTGTCATTTCATCAACGAGATCAGGTCCTAATAGCTTTCTTTCCCCAACTTTATCCCAGCAAGTTGGAGTCCTGCTTTTCTTTCCATAGAGAGCTTCATAAGGAGCCATCTGAATACTGGAGTGAAAGCTATTATTATAAGAAAATTCCACCAAAGGTAGGTGTTGATATCAACCTCCTTTGAAATCCATAGAGCAAGCTCTCAACATATCTTCTAGGGTTTGAATTGTTCTCTCAGACTGACCGTCTGTCTGGGGATGATAAGCAGTGCTGAAACTCAACTCTGTATCCAGAGTATGCTGAAGACTTCGCCAGAACTTCGAGGTAAATCTCGGATCCCGATCAGATATAATAGAAAGTGGTACTCCATGCAATCTTACCACTTCCTTTACATATATCCTGGCAAGCTGATCTAGAGAGAAATCCTCTCTAATAGCAATGAAGTGTGCAGACTTTGTAAGACGATCAACTATGACCCAGATAGCATTATTGCCTTTGGAAGTTTTAGGAAGTCCTGTGACAAAGTACATAGTGATGTTTTCCCATTTCCATTCGGGTATGGGTAATGGTTGTAACATCCCCTTAGACTTTTGTCTCTCAGCTTTAACTTGTTGACAAACCAAGCATCGAGAGACATATTCAGCAACATCTCTTTTCATGCCATCCCACCAGAAGTACTCTTTCAGGTCCCTATACATCTTCGTGCTTCCAGGATGAATAGAGAATGATGAACTGTGAGCCTTATCCAGCAGCTCCTTCTTTAATTCGGGGATGGAAGGAACACAAACCCGATTCCTGAATTTTATTATCCCATCACAATCAAGGTTGAATTCAGGAACATTTCTCACCTTCTTTTGTAACTCGACATCTTCTTTCTGTGCCTCTTTAATCTTCACATGTATAGATGGTTGAACATTCATTTGAGAAAGATAAGATTTTTCCCCGTCCATTTTAATTCCAAGATCCATCCTTTGTAAATCCATAAATATTGGATCTTTTGTGATCCTCATCATGGATAAACTAGCATGGTCTTGTCGACTTAATGCATCTGCCACCTTGTTTGCTTTCCCAGGGTGGTAATGGATTGAGCAGTCATAATCCTTAATCAGCTCCAACCATCTTCTTTAACGCATATTCAACTCCTTTTGTGTGAAAATATACTTTAAACTTTTATAATCAGTATAAATATCACACCTTTCACCATAAAGGTAATGCCTCCAAATCTTTAATGCAAAGATTACCGCAGCCAACTCCAAATCATGTGTTGGGTAATTTTGCTCATGGATTTTCAACTGTCGTGAGGCATAAGCTATCACCATATCATTTTGCATAAGAACACACCCCAATCCCTTCTTGGATGCATCACTGTAGATCACAAATCTTTCTCCACTACAAGGCAGTGTGAGCACAGGTGCACTGGATAACCTTCTTTTCAACTCCTTGAAATTATCTTCACATTCCTCTGTCCAGACAAACTTAACTCCTTTCCGAGTCAACTTGGTGAGTGGATTAGATAATCGTGAAAAATCTTTTACAAAACGTCGATAATATCCAGCCAAACCAAGAAAACTTCGGATCTCAGTTACTGTTGTTGGTCTCGACCATCTTTCGATAACCTCTGTTTTTGCTGGATCCACAGATATCCCCTCTTTTGAGATTATGTGACCCAAAAATGTAACTTTTTGAAGCCAAAATTCACACTTGGTAAATTTGGCATAAAGCTTCTCCTTTCTCAGGGTCTTCAATATAATTCTCAAGTGATCTTCATGCTCTTCCTTGCTCTTTGAATAGACAAGAATATCGTCTATAAAGACTACCACAAATTGATCAAGATAGTCTCTAAAGACTCTATTCATTAGATCCATGAAGATAGCAGGGGCATTAGTAAGACCAAATGGCATCACTATAAATTCATAGTGTCCATACCTTGTACGGAAAGCCGTCTTTGGTATATCCTCCCTTTTGACCCTTAATTGATGATACCATGAACGAAGATCAATCTTGGAAAAGTATTGAGCTCCGCGTAGTTGGTCAAATAAGTCATCAATGCGTGGGAGAGGATATTTGTTCTTGATAGTGATCTTGTTAAGTTCTCGATAATCAATGCAGAGTCTCATTGATCCATCTTTCTTCTTAACAAATAGAACAGGTGCTCCCCACGGTGATGCACTAGGGCGTATGAATACCTTATCAAGATTCTCTTGGAGTTGCTTCTTCAATTCCTGCAACTCAATTGGGGCCATTCTATAAGGTGTCTTTGAAATAGGCAAAGCACCCGGTACGAGTTCTATTGAAAACTCAACTTCACGATTTGGTGGAAGACCCGGTAATTCCTCCGGAAAGACATCATCAAACTCCCGTACAATGGGCATATTCTTAATCGTGAGTTTCTCACCAACCATTTGAGATAAATAACCTTCATTTAGTGGAATCAATACCCATAAGATGGAAGAAATTTCCACTGGAAGATTATGTTCATCCTTGCATTGATATACGATCGTAGATTGATCTGGAATATGAAATGTGACTTCCCTTCTTTGGCAATTGATATGAGATCCATGTAGAGAAAGCCAATTCATGCCAAGAATCACATCAAATTCCACTAAAGGAAGGATCACAAGATTTGCAGGAAGCACTTTCCCACAAACTTCGATTAGAAAAGAATTATAAACTTTTGATGCGACTGTTGTGCCATTAGGTGTTGTCACAGCTAACTCAACATCTAATTGTTGAGGTAATACGGTGATACCCTTAGAAAATTCTTTAGAAATAAAAGAGTGGGTGGATCCAGAATCAAATAAAACATTTGCTACTTTAGAGTGGATGGTAAGTGTACCTTTCACCACTTCGTTATCGTACTCCACATCGCTGATAGAAATTGCATGTGACTTTCCTTTGTCTTTAGCCTTAAGATTTTGTTGACGTCGACCATCATCATCAACCCTTGGATTTGGGCATTGATTGGCATAATGCCCCATCTCCTTGCACTTGAAACATTGAAGTGTAGTAGGTTCATTCTGTGTATCCCTTCCTTTGTTTGCGTCATTAGACATCTTCTTCCCATTATCACGGCATTCAAATGCCCGATGACCTTCCTTTCCACATTTAAAACATTTACTTGTCCCTTTAAGACAACTCCCTCCATGTTTCTTTCCACACTTTGAGCATAAGGAAAAGCTCATCTTCTTTTCCGTGTGCTCTTTAGATTTTTCTTTGAATTCCATCTTCCTCTTCTTATCAAACCCATGTGAATGATGGGTTATTCCAATCTCCATCTCGACTTTGAGAGCACATCGAACGATTTCCTCGTAGCTATTGAAGTCCCTTATGGCTAACGCCCTTCGAAGACTTGGTTTTAAGCCACTAAAGAATCGATCGATCTTACTCTCAGGTTGGATAATAATACCAGAAGCGTACCTTGCAAGTCTTGTAAAATTTGCTTCATAGGTACCAACAGATTCATCATCCCTCTGCTTCAGTTCAAGAAACTATTTCTCCATCTTTGTTTGGAGAATACGAGGGAAGTACTTATTGAAAAATAAGTTCTTGAACTCGTCCCATTCCATAGACTCAATTTCATCCCTTTGCCTCGTATTCTTAATAAGATTCCACCATTGATCAGCATCTCCTTCCAAACGATACACTGCTAGGATGACTTTATCATGTTCAGAACATTGAAGAACTGAAAATATCTATTCAGTAGTACTAATCCATTGTTCAGAAACTAATGGATCAGTAGACCCACTGAAAGAAGGTGGACGCTGCCTCATGAAGGATTCAACAGAATGTTGCTCCTTCCTTTGCTCGTTTGGAAGTCCTGCATGATTCATAGCTTGAGAAAGTTGTGTGAGCATGGCTACAAGATTTTGCATTCCAGCTCCCATATCGTTTGGTTGCTCAGGGGGACAATCATTGCATTGCCCATCGCATTCCGCATTAACACGGTTCCTTCGGGTTCCAACCATTGACTAAAACCAAGAAGAATAGTGTGAGCAACACTAATTATAATAGGAAAACCACATAATTCAAGAATAAAATTTTCATGCTTAAGGTCTTATCCTAGGTTATTCAAGGCCATTTCTAAAACACTAAGATTGTGTTCTATGCTTAGACTTATCCTTAGGGTTCTTACTAAGGCTTTCACATCCTAGTTTCCAAAGGTTGACTATACCTTTCCTCTGATACCAACTATAACGACCCATACTTTACATACATTGTTAATACTTCAAAATTGAAGCACACTTATTACAACATATGACAAAACCACAAAGGATCGTATAGGTATAGTGTCTTTAGAAACTGGGAAACATAAACAACTGGTTCATAAATCTTCTACAGTGTCTCCCATTTATTTCATCATATCTAGGGTCCCTTTTAGCATATTCTACTTAATATCAATCTTCCTAACCTGGGGAAAAGAAAACATAAAAGGGGGAGCTCAAATGCTCAGCAAGGGCAAATAAAGGAAATAAAAATCATATCATATCTTTTTGAAAATCAAAACCTGCAAAAGAGATCATAATATCTTAACATGGAATAAATCATAGAAGTGAAAATGAGGTCCCCATAATCATAATATAAAACTTGAAACTTTGTGGCATGCACACATAATCATGAAAAATCATTTCTTGTTAGTCATGACTCATTTTCAAGACTATATTAGTGGACAAAGTCCCTTTCTGAACCGAGTTCACTCCTCATTTTAGTCCTGTATCACTGAACCGAAATAACCTTCCGTTCCAGCCATGTCTATCTCATGAGATATAAAATCTTTACCCAATGCATTGGAGGGAGATATAGGTCCCACCCATCTTATAATGAATCCTTTCTTATGTGTGCCACATAATCATAAACCATACATCATAGCGTAACCCATGTAATAAAAATGGGATTCTTAAACAACATGAAATCATAAAACAATTCATATAAGATAAAGGAATTCATAAAAATGTTTCCATCACAACATAATCAAATCCATGTAATAATAGGGATAAAAACAGAACCCTTTTATTATCTTAGATGGAAAATAATTTTGATAAAATACTTGAACTCCATTCTTGAGGAAAATATCCTTTCTACTTTAAAAACATTTTTCCTTTCATAACATGTCATACGACTTTAAAATAAAAGAAGTTGATTAAAAATAAACTTGAAAACTTGTAAAGGAAGCTTCTTGGAAATAATGTTTTAAAAATCCATTCATGCCGTATAAGTTAAAAAAACATTCTTCGTACTTTTGTCGGAAAAGTCAAAAAGTACTTCGTACGAAAAACGATAAAAGATTCCTTTCATACATATTACTAAAAACTCACCGAAGGGTAAAAATGGATTTAAACAATTGTAGGTGGATGGAAATAATATTACATATTGATGAAACATGGATGTGGATGATAAAATACACCCCAGTAAATACTTACGAATAAACAATCTCGGATAAAAATGAGATTGTGATATTTCTCTTACCTTAAGTTCGATTTGCTTTGTACGTGTCCGAAGCTCCTGTATAATGGTTTAAATAATGTTATTGACTTATTCCAGAATCATACATATTGATATGATATCATATATGGTCATATTCTTAGCTTCTTGTTAGTAATATTTCATTGTTACTTGTTACTCGGGTCTTTATTGCCTTTTGTTCTTATGCGTGTTTTGCCGAATACATTCTTATTCTTCTTTTAAGGTTATAGATACCTTATATCCAGAATGGTATTAGTGTAACATATATCATATTTATTCATTCAATTTATTTATATAATTACTATGTAATGATGATCATGTAGAACGAGTCGCATCACATCGTGGAGACGGTATTCCGTACGTACGCACGAGTGATGATATCGTTCCTATGATCGTGGAATTGTATTGGAGTATATATATATTATTTCAGTATCAATATTACTTAATAATAATCATAAATAGTTACTCATTACACCATTATACCCATCCTTATAAAGTGATGGTGGAAAATAGATTACACCACGGCGTGGAGACGGTATTCTGTACGTACGCACGCGTGGTGATTTCATTTTTCCGTAGGATGGATAGAAGGTGAATTAGGGTTGTTTCATATTTATAATAACATATCAGTATGTAAGTAATACTGATGTTATTACTTTATCATGAAACAACTAAAGAAGAAGAAGTTAAAGAAGAAATAAATTGAAAAGATCGGTAATGGATATTACCTCTTCTTTGGAACGCCTCTTTGAATCCTCCACTTAGGGAACTAATATTGGTCTTTGAAGAAGACCGGGACCTCTAGGATTATTCTAGGGAAATGGAGAGGAGAAAATGGCAGGGGTTGGCCGAGCTTGAGTGCTCAAATTGGTGTGAGGAGGAGGGGGAGGAGGTGCCCTTTTATAAGGGAGGAGAGGGGCACCTTAGGAATATCTCAAAATATTATTTTATATTAAAGTCAAAATCGGTTTATAATGGTTCCAAAAAGTCTTATTTCGAAGCTAAAGTGGGGATGGGTCGAAATCCTATCAACCAATAGGATTTAGAAAAGTTTAGGGTATTATTTTAACCTTATCAATTAGATTTAACTCTAAGTTAAATAATTTAACTTTTACCATGTCTTTTTGTTTTCTTTCACTATATGGTTAATACACTTACTATAACATGTCAAACGAACCCCAAATTGTTTATTATTAATATATATATCCTTATCTATGTCATTTGGCCGAACCTTAGATTTTTAGGAATAAAATAACAATTAATAATATAATATTTGATTTAAAAACTATTTTGTGTCAATTTTGACACTATTTGATATATGATTTTTGTGAAAGTCATAACAGAATTATATGTTCGAACCAAGTTGATTAAATCAACACTAATATATCATAGTAACCTAAAAAATTAGTGGAATTCATAAAAAGTCTTAAATTACATTTATTTTGGTATTTATATTATCAATTATGTCAATATTTCATTAATAAGATAATTACTGCATCATCTTTGTGTCATAAATAAATTAAATTATTTGATGTCTAAAAATTACAAATAAAATACCATCATGTAGGAAATCTTTTTAGCTTTCTAATGAATATTTACAATCGAATTTATCTTATGTATAACCCCATATTAAAAATGATTTACTTATTAAACTTTGATTTTAACTATTTTAACCCTTCTTTAAATAAATTAATAATAAATGTCCTAATCTAATCCAAGTGGGCCTAAATGGTCATATTTTATTACTAAGTTTGTTTTTGGTCGAATTACACTTGTCCAATAGAATTAGGACATGTGTTAGGGTAATATTAATATCATATTTACCCTTAGTTACCCTATTTACTATTAACTGCGGTAAAAATAGTAAAAAGTTACTATTCACCAAAAAATTATTTTTATCTCATTGAATCACATTTTACTTAGTGATATCAACCGTGTCTGTCGGATTTTCGAAATTCCATTCACAGAAGCGGTAAAATTAAGTTTTATGAAAAATTCAGTTTTTAACCTACCACTTAGTGGTTTCACTATTCATCAAAAATTGAAAGTTTTCAGAAAAATACCAAAATTTCACCCTAGGCTAATTTCGATATTCTGAATCCAAAAATGAAGTCCATTTTGAAAAATAAAATTTATAAAATTTCAAAAAGTGGTTATTACTATTCATAACGGCTAGTTTTAATAGCATATTGTTGTTTAGTGAAACTCGGTATTGCGTACGACGCAAACTATCGAGGAAGGTCGCGATTGCGTGTAAAGCAAGCCAAGCAAGTGTTGTGTAGAAAAAGATTCCTTTGATGATTCATATAACATAAAAGTCTCGGGTGTTACAGTCTTTGAGTTGTCTTTCCACTATTTACTCTGATGTTTTTGTGTTGGTTTTCGCTGTGGTACTCTTGGTTGATTTTTGATAAATAAATGGTTGAGCTTTCTGAGTTTTTTTATCATGCATCATTAGTAGATTTGTTTGGTTATGGTTGTTGGCTCTGTGGTATGTTCTAAAAGGGTAAATCGTCCCCCACTTGTTTTGAAACCCTTCGGCATTTATTGCCAGCCTTTGACGCTTTGGAGATGTCGCTTAAGGCCATGTAATGACTCGTTGAGCTCTCAAGCCAATGAGAATTGGCGGGTCATTACAGGCACAGACATCTAATTCTGAATGTATTTCTATGAGGTCAAAACTCAATGGTGGAGAGATCATTGAGGGATGGAAGCTTGAAAAAAATCAGTGATATGGTTTTAAGATTGGATGGTCGTACATATGGCTTTTCAGGAACAAATACTTTATGCTTACCACCATTTGAGATGGGTTGTTCATCCGGGAATACAAAAGATGTATAAGGCACTTAAAGCACAATTTTGGTGGGCGGGCAAGAAAAGGAAATTGGTTGAGTTTGTTTCGAGATGCATCGCCTATCAACAGGTTAAGGCAAAGCATCAGCAGCTAGCGGGTATATTGCAATCTTTACCGATTTTAGTGTGGAAATGGGAAAAAATAACTATGAATTTTGTAACAGGCCTACCAAGGAAGGTTTAGAAACACGATGTCGTATGGGTGATAATGGATCAGCTCACAAAGACGTCTCATTTCATCCCTATTCGTGCATCCAATACGGTGGAAGACTTGTCAAAAATCTATATATGAGAAGTGGTAAAAATACATGGTGTACCAATTTGATAGTATCAGACTGAGATCTGAGATTTACGTCTCATTTTTTGGATGTCCTTAAAGTAAGCCTTTGGGACTCAGTTGACTATGAGCATTGTGTATCATCCTCAAATGGATGGACAATCTGAAAGGATGATACAAACATTGGAAGACATGCTTAGGGATTGTGTAATGGATTTTGGTGACTTGTGGGAGAAGCACATACCGTTAGTGGAGATCTCATATAACAACAGTTATCAAGCCTCGATATATATGGATCCTTTTGAAGCATTGTATGGGCGTCCTTGTCTTTCTCCACTTTTTTGGGTGGAAATAGGTGAGACTTCACTGGTTGGACCAAGCCTTGTGCAAGAGACAACGGAGAAGATTCAGTTGATCATAAAGAGGATGGAGACATCTCAGAGTCGTCAAAAATCGTATGTGGATCATCGTCGATGGTCGTTTTCATTTGAACTGAATGGTCATGTGTTATTGAGAATCTCCTAAGGCTTGAAAATCGTCGTTTTGGGAAGCAGGGCAAGTTATACCCTCGATGCAAAGTCCCTTTTGAGATACATGAATGGGTTGGTGAGTTGGCATATCGGTTAGATTTGTCACCAAGGTTCAATTCAGTGCATAATGTGTTTCATGTATCTCAATTGAAGAAGTATAAACTTGATCCTGACCATGTGATCCAATGGGATCATGTTGACCTAGAGTCAGACGCTACATTCATTCATGTTCCAGTACAAATTGTGAATAGGTAAGAGAAAATCTTTCATGGGAAAAGCATCAGTCTAATGTGGGTTTTATTGAAAAATGGTCATATTTAGGAAGAAACATGGGAGCGTGAAAAGGAAATAGTGGATCAATGGCCCGAACACTTTCAGGCCAATTGTGGTTTTCAACTTTTCGGGGACAGAAAGACCAATGGTGGAGGGAATTTAGCACCCCTAGTTTCAGGTACTTGACCCTTTATTTAAGTATTTTAAGTATATATAATGTTTGGGTTAAGTTCTGAGAGGATTAGGAGAATTTTGGAATGTTTTGGGGCTTTTTAGAGATACACGGTTTGAGCATGGTTAGTAGAAACCATGCAGCACCTTCCAGGAAACTGTGAAACAAAAACAATGGGCACTAGGTAGGCACATGATTTGGCCAAACCATGCGAGTGTCCAGGAGAAACCGTGCAAAATTGGATATAGGGTTTTAGCATGGTTAGTGCACGGTTTGTCTAACCGTGCGAGGTGGATTTGGAGGAGGTGTTTGGTGCATGGTTAGTGCACCATTTGCCTAACTGTGCACCCTAACCATGCACCGTTAAAATTTAGATCTGAAAATTTTGGATCTAACTCGGTTTACCCCCTAAGTGTAACACCCCGACCCTAGTTACCCATAGTTTGTGCATTATTACATAACATTGGCATGATCACAAGAGATCAAATCTCAAAAGACCGATTAGTTTAGTATCTCTTGGAAGTACTAGATACATACATAAGTTTTACATTACATTATGAAATAAAAAAAACATTTTGTCTCCTTTGAACACACTCATATCCCATAGCCTATCCCTGCAGGTCAATCATAATATACTTCTTCACATCCTAGGAACAATAAAACATAAGAAAGGGGTGAGCTCAGATGCACTGTAAGAATAACAATATAGCGGAAACTTTCATAAATAAGTATAAACATTGAATTCAATGTATAAGACTAAAACACAAGCCTTTTAAAATTAAACTTCAGCATAATATGGCAATGATAAACCAAATAATATCATTTACTTATTCACATGGATATTCTACTAGTCGAATAATCACATGTAATATCAATAACTAATTTCATAATGATGGAATGCATAATGTCAGACATCACAACCACATAGTCAAGGCCTCGTGTCAGGACTAAAAATAATAATTTTTTTAAGGCCTTGTATCAAGAAACTAGTTTGTCTCATAAGACCTACCGATGCATCGAGAAGCTATAGCGGGTTTCACCCGTCACTTACTAAGTCCAATGCATTCCTCGTATGAAAATGTTGAATCATAACATAAACATTCGTATTAAAACTAACATACAAAATGTTAATATTTTAACCATAAACCATGAATAGTATAAAAATAACACATACATAGTCAAACATATCACAAAACCTTCAATACGATATGGAAGATTGTATCATAATAAATCAACTTCAAAAAAGTGTAAAATCCATCAAAAGATGTTGATATAGATGAAAATAATTAGTAAAACTATTTGAGATAAATATCCCATTTTTCTTGAAAACATTTAAAAGTCTCACTATTTATCAAGAAGCTGTTAAAATAGATTTTTGAATCAAAGTATCTCATACCACTTTGAAACTTTTAAAAGGAATTTTAATTTTAAAACATTCATGTCCATATAAATAAATCCTTAAAACCATTTTTAAAACATGGACATTAATGAGAAAGATTTAGAAGAATAAATCTTTAAAACATTTAAAATGATATTTTAGTTAAAGAGTTCCTAATCAAATGAGAGACGCTTGAATACAAATTATTGAGGAATAAAATTAATCAAAACTTTATAATATCATGAGAATAAAGGGATTCATGATATAATATGTCAAAGGACGGTATATACACCATATAAAAGTGAATTGGCGCATAACAACAAAGAAATATCAATGGAATGTAAATTGAGATGAAATCCCTTATAAAGACCGTATACTTAGATTAAGGATAAATCAATGAAATAATTATGTGTGACAAATGTAAATATACTCAATATGATTCGATATTCAATGTAAATCAATCAGAGGACATTCGCACATATTCTTATAAAAACAACACCAATGACTTGGATGTTTAACTCAATGAATGGAAATTGAGTTAAGATTACTCTTATCAAGTTCATATTGATGACTTGAGAATTTATCAACAGAGTGATTATGTGTATCAAAAGCATATCCACACAGAGGAGTGGAAATTACTACATAAATAAATAAATAGTGATTTCAGACATAATCTTGGAGTAAAATAATCAATGAAGTTTGCGTAAAACCAAATGAGTGGAAATTGAAATTAGAAATTACCTTACCGATTTGGTAACTTACGAAACATAAACTCCGTGAATGAAGGATCACACAATAAAGATGTAAATACCCATAAATTAAAGTATATTATACAAATAATATAATCATAGGAAGTACATAAACCACACAAAAGGAAGTAGTGGAAATATAGCATGAATCTCACGCGAATAAAAAGTGAGATGAAAACCTCTTACCTTGTACTTTTCCTTAGTCGAGGGTACGTTAACCTCTTGTATAATGGTGAAACCATTGTTATTAAATTATACAAGAACCGCATACATAAATATGATATCATATATGATATTCTAATATTGCTTTGTTAATGATATTTCAGTAGTATCATTGTTTTGGGTATTAACTGATTTGTTTTCTTTTATATGTTTTGTTACGTAAGTCATGTTTGTTTATGGAAGTATGTATTTGATTCATATCCAGAATGATATTAAGTTCTTAAACATTATTTTTAATCATCAAATGAAAATTATTCTTGAATGGTTATGATGGGGAACGAAATCTCATCGCGTCATGGAGACGGTAAGTCGTACGTACGCACGAGCGACAATATCATTCTATTAGTAGTGAAATCGTATATAATTGGATTGTTATATTATATATACAGAATCATTAACATGTTATATTTATTATTTACATCAGTTATACTCATTATTATACTCATCTAAATAATGAAGTGTTGAATAACAAACTACACCACGACGTGGAGACGGTAAGCCGTACATACGCACGTATGGTGACTTTGTCATTCATAAGATGGATAGAATAATGAATATGGTTGTACCATATTTATAATAACATCTCAATATGTAGAAGGTACTGGAGTTATTATTTTAGTATGGAAACAACAAAGAAAGAGGAAGTGGAGAAAGAAAAGAACTTTGAAAGAGGTGATGAAGTAATTACCTCTTCTTTAGATCCTTCCTTTTGATTTGAACAAAAGGGCTCCTTAGGTTGGCTTTCTGATCAAAGTAAGACCTCTAGGTTGAATTTAATGTATTTGGGAGGATATTTGAGCAGGGGTTGGCCGAGCCAAAAGGCTTTGGAGGTGTGAAATTAAGAGAAGGGGAAGTACCCTTTTATAAGAGAGGTGAGGGTCACACTTTAGGAAAAATTTGAAATATTATTTTATTATAAAATCATTTTCGGTTTATAATGGCTCCAAAAGGATTTATTTCGAGGCTAAGATGGGGCTAGGTCGAAAATCTCTCAACCAATAGGTTTTAGACAAGTTTAGGTCACCATATTAACCTTATCTTTTATATTTAACTCTTAGTTAAATAGTTTAACTTTTACAATGTCTTCTTGTATTTTTATATTACATGGTTAATAAACTTACTATAAAATACCAAACAAACCTCAAGTGGTTCATTAATGACATATCTATCATTATATAAGTCATTTGACCGAACCTTAGAATTTTAGAAATATTATATCATTTAATAATATAATATTTGTTTTAAAAACTCATTTATGTTAATTTTGACACTATTTAGTATTTGGTTTTTGTGAAAGTCATAACAACTTTATCACTTCAAACAAAATTTATTTAATCAACCCTAACATGTCATATTAACCTAAAAAATTCGTGGAATGCATAAAAAGTCTCAATTTACATTTATTTTGATATTTATAATATCAATTATTTTAATCTTTTGTTATAAGGTAATTACTGCATCATCATTGTGTCATATATAAATTTAATTATTTAATGTCTAAAATTTATAAATAAAATACCATGATGTAGGAAATCTTTTTAGCTTTATAATGAATATTTATAGTTAAATTTATCTTATGTATAACCCTATATTAAAAATGTTTTAGTTATTAAACTTTGAATTTAACACTTTTAACTCTTCCTTAAATAAAATAATAATAAATGTCCTAATCTAATCTAAGTGGATCAAAAGGATCATATTTTATTCATAAGGTTGATTTTGATCAAAATACACTTATCCAATAGAATTAGGATATGTGTTAGGCTAATTATAATATCATTTTTACCTTTAATTACCCTATTTATTTTTAACATTGGTAAATAAAATTCAAAAGTTACTATTCACCAAAAATTATTTTCATCATATTGAACCACATTTTACTTACTGATGTCAACTGTGTCTCTCGAATTATTTAAATTCAATTCACAAAAGCGGTAAAATTATGTTTTATGCAAATTTGCAAATGTGCCTAGAATGTAAGTAAAATACGGTAAAAAGTTCAATAAAATTTTATATATCTAATCTTATTATAAAATGATTTCAATGAATTACAATGGACTAATATAGGTATTCTGTATCTATTTTGACTTTAAAATAAATTTAAATTAAAAATAATTATTTAAATAAAAAAGTCGGCTTTAAACAATAACGCAGTGTTTTTCACTATTCATCAAAACTTGAAAGTTTTTAAAAAAATACCAAAAATTTACCCAAATCTAATTTTGATATTCCAAATTAAAAAAATGATGTCTATTTTACCAAATTCAAAACATAGAAGTCGTATTAATTAATTTAAAAAAAATCTCGTTGCCAAAACCAGGAAGCAGGTTTTTGAGAATTAAAGACTATCAAAAGATTGATATGTGATTATGTCCAATTTAAATGTAAAATTACTTCCAACGACCAACATTGGATTAAATGATAAAAATATAATCTAATTATACTTCAAAACCATTCAAATGTATAATTTAACACTATAAATTATTTTAATTAAAAAAGTTGTTTTCAATTAAAATTTAGTATTTTTCACTATTCATCAAAATATAAAAGTCATCAAAAAAACACCGAAAATTTATCCAAACTAAATTTTTATGTCCCACTTCTAAAGAAGAAGTTTCTTTTTTCAAATTGAATATATAAGTCTCAAATATTGGATTTAAAAAATGGTTCGCCATTAAAAGGCGGTAAAATTGCATTTTTTTTAAAAATACTTCTTTTATCTGAAAAATTGAATTTGTTCTTATATTATGTCTAAGAAATAGATAATATGGATGTTAAAATTATTTGGAGTATATAAAATTCAAAATGCAATTAATACTATTCATAATCGCTTTTTGAACAGCTAGTTTGGTAAGTCGTGGTGTGCTCAAACTCGGTGTTGCGTGTAGCGCAAGCTATTGAATTACTTTAAAGAAAATAACTTACTATGAAATCTTGTGGTGTTACATTAAGCCTCTCTTGTTTCCCCTAATCAGGTCATGACCCAAAGTCCTCTTCCTCCAAAGGCTTTGGAGACCATTCATCTCGATTCAAGAGTGATTCCTAGGTGAATCTAGGTGCGTTGGAGACCAGATTTGTTGGTAAGTGGTCGTTCTTCTTCGTTTTCCTTAGTTTTCTTCTTCTTCCATCTCATGGAATCATGGATCTAATCCGTTGGGGATATATTCATCTTGTGTGATGTCAATCATGATGATATATGGTTGTTTTGGTTGAAGGGAACAAGATCTAAGGTTGAATCTTGAAGATCTAAGATGGATTTTTGAAGTTTCGTTTCGTTCTTCATCGTCGCCTAGGTTTGAGAGGTATGTGGCTTCTCTCTCAACTCCTCTTGGTTAGAACTTGAAGACTTGGTTTCAAATTGATTGAATTTATTGAAATTGATTGCGAAATTGATGTGTGGTTCTTGATGGAAAATCTCTTTAGTGATGGTTTTGTGAAATGGTGAAAATTGGATAGTTTTGTGGAAAATTGTGTGACGTTTATTTTAAAACGACGAGTTTAAAATTATGGCTTTTGGTTTTTTCACATGGAAAATTGTTTTGTAGAATTTTTTCCAATACTGACTGAATGGCCCGAAGGCCTAAATTTTTATTGATTTTGGATAAAACCCCCTTTTAAGGGTAAAGGGGAAAAACCAAGACATCACGGACAAAGGGACATTAACAAAATTCAAAAAACATGTGGGTTGTAACCAATCACAGGACTACGTAGAAGTACCCCCTCCCAGCATCAATGTCGATAAGGAACGCCTCCACCAGAGCATGGCTGCTCAGCAAGCTGTCCCATGCAAAAAATGCACAGGCGCGATACCGATGGCAGCGCCATACCCTCTCAATCATCCAAATCTGAATAGCCATGTACTGAGAAAGCGACCAGCTCTATTGAAATGGATTGGCATAGTTGGTTTGGCATGGCATTTGGCTTACTTGGTTGGTGTGTGTTCATTTGCATTAATGTGACCCTATTGAAGGGGTGTGTGTCATTGGGGCACTTGGTAATGGTTACCTTGTGATGACTTGGTAGATCGATGAGAGACCGCTCATGAGTATGGAACTGTCACCTGGGCATGTCTGTGTGGATGTGTGGATGTGTGGATATGTGGATGTGGAATGGGTATGCCCAATGGATATGAGAAATAGTTTTAAAGACTTGTTTGGTTACTTTCCTTAGAAAACTGTTTGATTTGAAAAAATATTTTGGCTTTGATATAAACTTTTTTAAATTGTTTTAAAGTGTTTTATATAAATGTGCTAACGTGTTCTATCCTGGTAGCATGAGTCGGGAAGCCCTTGGGGAAAACCTGAGTGTTATACTCACCCCCTGTTTGGGCACTTAGGTGCATTTTCAGATCTGATATATTGAGAAACAAGTAAAAGCAAGGTATTTTAGTTCTTTAGTGATGCATCTTGATACCTTGGGTCGGGCATGGGGAGTTGGAGCTTGGAGCAGGTTGGGAGTTTCTAAGTTGGTGTATTTGGAGTCTTTGAGCTTTATTAGTTTGGTTTCCACTTTGCACTCTCACATTGTTGTTGGTTTGGATACTCTTTGAGTTGTATTATGTTATACTCGTGCATCATATAGTGGTTTGTTGGTTAGGGTGATCTTGGTTTAGTTGTTTATTTTCAAAGGGAAAATCGTCTCCCAATTGTTTATGAAGCTCTTGGCATTTATTGTTAGCCTTTGATATCTTGGGGATATCACCTAAGGCCTAGTAAAACACACTGCCTCTTCTCAAACCAATGAGGGGTGGGATGTTACAGAGGTGGATCTCTGGGATGCAAATGGTGTGAGTCTAGCAGTCTTGGTTGTCAGATATTATCATCTGACTTTGCCTAGTGGTTTTGTTCCTGTATTGAATAATTGTTATTATGTTCCTTCGGTTACCAGAAACATAATATCAATGTCAAGTTTGGACACAATGAGATTTTATTTCAAGTTTGGAAATAAATGTTCTCTCTTTTATAAAGATAACATGTGTTATGGTATAGCGCATCATATAACACCCACTTATGGAACTTCAATCTTGGTCATGTAAATAAGAAGCGTTTATAGAAATTACATCAAGCAGGGTATTTAGACTCAACTGAGTTAAAACCCTTAAATATATGTCACACTTGTTTATAAGGGAAAATGACCAAAGCACCCTTCTCTAGTAAGGGAGTAAGAGCCAATGAATTACTGAAATTAATTCATACTGATGTATGTGGTCCATTTCCGATAAAGGCAAGGGGTGGGTTTTCGTACTTCATTACTTTTACCGATGACTATAGTAGCTATGGTTATATCTACTTAATGAGGTATAAGTCTGGTTCCTTTTAGATGTTTATGGAATATCAATATGAAGTAAAAAAACCATCTTTGTAAGAAGATTAAGGCACTTCGCTCATACCGAGGTGGAGAGTATCTTAACCAAGCTTTCATTGATCACTTAAAAGAGTGTGGGGTGGTATCTCAACTCACTCCTCCTTATACACCTTAGTAGAGTAGTGTTAGTGAAAAGAGGAATGGGACTTTTCTTAACATGGTAAGATCAATGATGAGTCAGAAAAGTATTTTGTTATCCTTTTGGGGATATGCATTGCAGACAACGGCATATACCCTTAACCGAGTACCAACTAAAGCGGCAGATGGGACTCCATATGAGTTGTGGTATGGAAAGAAATCTAGTCTATCACACATACATGTATGAGGATGTGAAGCTTTTGTCAAGACCATACCTAGTGACAAATTAGCATCCTGAAAAATAAAGTGCATCTTTATAGGTTATCCTAAAGAAACTAAAGGATGTTACCTATACAACCCTTCAGATAAGAAAGAGATTGTGGCAAGGAATGATGCGGAGACGATGGAAGTCGTAGCGACAGAAATGGTTTGCGGATGAAGAAAAGATAGAAGAAAGAAACACATGGGACACAAAGATTTACGTGGTTTGGGAAATGATCTCTACGTCCATGGAGAGGTAGAATAACTTCACTAGAAAAAAATACAGGACCACAATTTACAAGTATCTCTAAGTTTCTCACAAAGAAACCCTAGCCCAAAATGGGCTACAAAAGGAGGAAGATGATCCATTGTTCCACCAACCGTATAGGAAGTCCACATCGCTTCAGTGAAAGGTGGTGGTAAGTCCATGTCGCTACAGTGTCGCGGCCACCTAAGTCAAGAGTGCTACAGTGGTTGGCGACTAGAAGTCCAATGAGCTACAGTACTATTGACTCCAAAGTCCAACCTACTACAATAGTCATGCCAAAGTCTGCACTGCTACAGTACCTTCTCAGTGTCGATTGGTCATCTCTGCTACAATTGTCAGAGTTGCTACAGTGCCCCAAAATTTTGGGTTGGGGGCCTTCGACCCCCGAAGTCCCCCTGCAACCCCCAACAAGATCACCACGGAGCTCAACCCACAGAGTTGGCGACCTGGTGCGCAGTATGGGCCGGAAGCATTCGGCCCAAGAACATCCAAAGGGAATCCGGCTACACCAAATCCAACAAGACATGCCATATTTCTAGAAAGGGAACACATTTCCAATGGAAATAGTGGGAGCAAGATTGACTTCGATGAAGTTAATGATCTAGATGAACAAGAGTTGGTACAAGAAAAATATCAACAAGAGTCAGTGGGAGATGGAGCAGTTCCCATGACTTAGGTACTGCGTAGGTCTACTAGAGAGGTTAGAGAACCAGATCATTCTGGTTTTCTTATCACCGAGTCAATGACACGTCACTCTTTGAGAATAATAAATCTATAACCTACAAGGAAGAAATCGAAGGCAGAGATGCTGATAAATGTCAAGAAGATTTTCATTCTAAGATGGATTCCATGTACCAAAACCATGTTTGGATTTTGATAGACCCTTCAGTTGATGCAAACCCCATTGGGTGCAAATGGGTATTCAAGAAAAAACTAAACATGGATGTTAAAGTCAATACCTATAAGGCACAACTGGTAAAAAAGAGTTTCAGACAACGTTAAGGCATAGACTACGATGAAACCTTCTCAATAGTAGAAAATCTAAAATCCATCAGAATATTTCTTACAATAGTAGTCTTCCATGATTATGAGATTGGGAAAATGGATACCAAAACTTCTTTTCTAAATGGAAAGTTGGTTAAAGATGTTTATATGACTCAACCCGAAGGGTTTGTTAAGTTAAAGAATGCCAATAAAGTGTGCAAGCAATAGAGATCCATTTATGGGTTGAAGAGGCATCACAATCATGGAATGTTCATTTTGATGAGGCCATAAGAGAATTTGGTTTCATCAAGAACGAAAGCGAGTCATGTGTCTATAATGAGGTTAATGGGAATGCAATCATTTTCCTTTTATTATAAGTTGATGACATATTAATTATTGGAAATGAAGTGCAAGACTTACAGTCAGTTAAGACTTGGTTAATTATAGGTACAGTATAGGACAATCTAAGAGAGGGTTGTTGACAATGTCGCATGGCAACAATCTCTCCAAGAAAATGTGTCCACAAACACAGGAGTGGATTGAAATAATGGGTAGAATCCCTTATTCCTCAGCACTATGGTCTATCATGTATGTCATGTTATGTACTAGGTTTGATGTTGTCTTTGCTTTAAGAATGGTGGGAAGATATCAAGCTAATCTAGGAGAGTTGCATTGGGCAGCTGTGAAAACTATCCTGAAGTACTTGAGGCATACAAAGGACATGTTCCTAATATATGGAGGGGATGAGGAACTAGTGATGAGAGGATACACTGATGCTAGTTTCCAGACAGATCATGATAATCTGAAATCATAGTCAGGCTACATATTTTCCCTAAATGGCGGTACAGTGAGTAGGAGAATCTCAAAGAAAACTGTGATCTCCGACTCTATAGTAGAATTTGAGTATTAGAAGCTTCTAATGCAGCTAAGGAGACAGTCTGGATATGCAGCTTTATCTCAGACATGAGTGTTCTTCCTAGTAGTGCAGACCATATTCCAGTTTATTATGATAATATTACAATAGTAGTACTTGTCAAGGAGCTCAGGTCACACTAGAGGACAAAGCATATACTTTGAAAGTTTCGTCTCTTGAGGAATTTTACCTAGAGAGCTGAAGTCACGGTTAGTAGAGTAGCCACAGAGGATAACATGGAAGACCCCCTAACTAAAGTCATATCTCATCAGAAGCATGATTCTCATGTGAGAGTTAGCGAATTGGGACATGTTAGCAGTTGGATCTAGTGCAAGTGGAAGTATTGAAAATGGGTGCCATATACCCAACTTATGTATGTACTTTGATTACTGTTACATGTATATTGTTTGATATATACATGTTCTTATCTTACCAAAATAGTGTTGATAATTTTGTATCCACTATATTTATGGTAATGTCCATAGATGAATTATTGTGTCAAAAGGTTATAACTTTTTCTGGCAATAATGAGAACCTCGGGATATCATGACATTAATCTTAAACAATATGTTTTATTCCCTAGATACATCATACTGACTAGAAACAGTTGATGTCTAATTATCAGGTGTTTGGAGCTTATAAGTATTGAGACTTCTTCTCATGAAGTTCGCACATGAGGATCTCTAGTAAGTGATATCATGAGGACAGACTCGCCAATAAAAACACCACATGTTTCAGGTGTCATTGGTTGTTTGTTGAATTGGTGTAGCTCTGTTGACTTATTGACACTGACACTGTAGCAGCTTGGACTTGGGTGGCCGCAACACTATAGCAATGCGGACTTCCAGTCATCAGCCACTGTAGTATAGTGAACTTACTGTTCAGTTGGTGGTATAGTGCTTTGTCTTCTTTATTATCTCATTCGAGCTAGAGTTTTTTGTGTGTGATAGAAACTCTGAAAAACCTCCATGTAATTTTGCTCTTGAATTTAGTGAATTGTACTACCTCTCTGTGGACGTAGGAATCATTTCCCAAACCACATAAATCATTGTGCTTGTGGTCTTCTTCTTCTTCTTTTGTTTTTATCTTTTCTTCATCTGCAAACCTCTGGCATTGTGACTCTCACCATTTCCTCAACAGTTACTATCTATGAACATGTGTATTAGTCTCCTGACTTGAGATCATTGTCAATGTGTACAATTTGATCATGTAGTTTGATGCAAGGCAAAAAACATGACAATGAAGTTGTGGTAAGGTTGCTTGTGTTGGGTGTGTCTTTGGTGGTATGACATCGGTTGAATGGTCAACATAGAATTTGTCGCTTTCAGGTTGAGGAAGTGATATCCCGAGCCTAGTTGACCGGGATGATAGTCGAAGGTAAGTATCTCCATTTAGATCAATAAATAATAAAGCAAGAATGTATTATGACATAAGTTGTGTGTCTCACTTTATGAGATATCATATGACAAAAAGAATATAGTACACAATGTGTGTTCATAGGATGGTTGTCATTGTTATGACTATTCTTTATCTCTTTAGGGAGCTTGATGGGTTGCTATACTCTTCTCTTAGTCTATAAATAATATTCACTTTTATCGAGGTAATGGCCTAGAGGGTCACACACAAAAGCGTATTCAAGAGACTGTCATATTCTGGTGAATAGATGTATAGGACATGGTGGGCCCCACCATGGGGTCCGAGTGTTGTGCAAATATTAACGAACACCGATGAATAAATGAATTCATTATTATTCGAGTATAGAATAATTGGGTTGAATTTATTTATTAAATGTATTTACAAGCATTTAAGTAAATACATGGAAAAATATTATACGAACGAATATTATTTTAATATTCAAGATTCGTTTAATATTACGGGAATTACGAGTCGGGTTAATGGCTCAGTTTAATAATGTAATATATTTAATATATGTTACATGTATGTGATAAAAATATAAATGACATTATGACGTTGTTAGTTCGTCATAACCTGTCGTTTATTGCTTATTTATTGGGCGTTAGTTATACAGGGATCGGGGAACCCTTTCTGGGTAATTGCCTTTCACTATATAAGCACGAGAGGAGTCTTTTCATGGGCACTATTCATATCCATGGATTTGAGAGATCCTCTCTCTTCTTTCTCGTATCCAACAGAGAGAAAACTCTCATCCAAGCTTCTGATCTTCTAATCTTCGATCTTCTTCACGAATCGAATGGACAGGATCGTGGTGATTGTCGTGACATCTAAGCACTCGTCAAAGCTCTGCACTTACACCTGAAATTTGACGATCAACATTCGTGCGGATTCTTGAAGCGTGTGTGGACGATCTAGGGGTTCAAGCTCAGATCCTTCAAGCAATGCTCGTCGGCGACCTGCGACAAACAAACGTGTCTTCTGTCCAAATGAGGTATTCATTATTTTAATTTTGTTCTTATTAAATTTACATGAAATCTTCAGACCTCGGTCAGGGCTCAGATCACTAGAGATGATGAAGTTATGTCACTCTGATAATGAAAATTTTAAAACCATCGGCCCACTAGCTTCCGTTGTGCACCCTGGTACCTTCAATCCATGTGTGCCTTTGAACTAGAGCAGAAATCTTCATGTGGTGATGTTCCTCCGGTAGCTATTGAGTTTCTTGATGCGTTTCCATCTAACTTGTATGGTCTATCGTCGGTAAGGGAGGTGGAGTTTTCAATCGACTTGGTACCAGGTACCCAACCTATTTATATTCTCTCTTACCGAATGACACCAGCTGAACTGAAGGAGTTAAAGATTCAGTTGGATAACTTGATGTTCAGAGGCTTTATTTGACCCAGTGTGTCACCTTAGGCAGCATCAGTGCTTTTTTCCAAGAAGGCTGATGAAACTCTTCACCAATGTGTTGATTATCGAAAGCTCAATCAGGTTACAATCAAGATCAGGTATTTGTTTCCCTATATTGATGATTTGTTTAACCAGTTGAAAGGGGCGAATTGGTTCTAAAAATTTGATCTTTAGTCTGGTTATCACCAGCTTAGGATCAAAGAGTCTGATATCCCTAAGACCGCCTTTAGGAGTAGGTATGCCCAATATGAGTACTTTTTTGTGTCATTTGCTTTAACCAATGCTCAAGCTATGTTTATGAAGTTGATGAATAGGATTTTCCACTAATACCTCGATTCTTTCATTGTGGTGTTTTTGGATGACATCTTGGTTTACTCTAAAACTGAGGATGACCATGTGCGTTATTTGAGAGCAATTTTGGACATCTTGAGAAATCACTGACTTTATGTCAAGCTATCAAAATGTCATTTCTGGATTTGGAAAGTAAAGTTCTTGGGGAATGTGTTTTCCGAACAGGGTATCTCAATTGATCCTAAGAAGGTGAAAGTTGTTATGACATGAGAGGAACTGCATAACGTCTTTGAGATTCAGAGCTTCTTAGGCTTGGCAGGGTATTATCATCAATTCATGAAATATTCTCAAAGTTGGGTTCTCTGTTGACCGCTCTCACTCATAAGGGAGTAAAGTTTGTTTGGGATATGAAATATCAGGCTTCCTTTGGTGAGTTAAAGCATTGTTTGACTTTTGCACCGGTGTTGACTCTTCCAGAGACTGGGTAGGACTATATGGACTTCTGTGATGCATCATGATCAGGTTTTTGTTGTGTTCTCATGCAAGGTGATCACGTGGTGGCTTATGATTCTTATCATCTTCGGTCTCATGAGAAGAATTATCTCACACGTGATCTCAAACTCGCAACTAAGATGCAAGCTCTTAAGATTCGGTGGGATTATCTTTTTGAAGAAAGGATTACAATCTACTTTGATCATAAAATCTTGAGTTATATTTTTCTCAAAAAGATCTAAACTTTTGGCAAAGGTGATGGGTGGAGTACCTGCAGACTTAAATTTGACATTGCATACACCCCTGGGAAGGGGCATGTTGTTGTTGATGCTTTGAGCAGGAAACTTTCATCCCAGCCCGTGAAATAATTTTCTGAGGAATGGAATCTGATGGATCACTTTACTCGTATGCATTTGGGAGTCCGGGAGAGTGTGACTGGGGTTGTTTTGACGAGTGTTCAGTTAACTTCCTCTCTTCACGAGATGGTTCTCCAAGAACAGCGGCTTGATGATAAGCTCTGAGGCATTAAGGATTCTTTATGCGGTGAAGAGACCATCAGTGAATGGTCTCTATCTTATGAGGGTGTCCTTTGTTCTAGGAATCGTTATGTTGTTATGTCACCTACGAGAAAGGTTGTGATGGGGGGTTGTCATCTTTCTCAGGGGACGGTACACCCAGGCGCAATGAAGATGTTTTATGATATGATGTGTCGATCCTGGTGACTAGGTATGAAACGAGACATTGCTAATTTTGATTCCCATTGTTATACTTGTCAACAAATTAAGATCAAGCATCAGAAGCCTTCAGATCTGCTTCAACCGCTTTCGGTGCCTACTTGGAAGTGCGATGAGATATCGATAAACTTGGTTGTTAGGTTTCCACGTACCCCTTAGGGAAAGAATGTGATTTGGGCGGTGATTGATCGATTGACCAAATCAGCTCACTTTATTCCAATTCATGATACAACCAATGTTGAGGACTTTGTAAATCCGTATGTGCGGGAAATCATCATATTGTAAGGAGTTACGACTGTCATAGTTTCTGATAGGGATCCTCGATTCACTTTTCATTTTTCAAGAGGCCTCCGAAAGGCAATGGGATCCAAGGTAAAGTTGATCGCGACATACTATCCTTAGATAGATGGTCATAATGAATGATCTATACGGATTCTAGAGTGCATGCTTCATGCTTGTTTCCTTGACATTAGAGAAGCCTAGGATTTCCACTTAGGGTTGGTTGAGTTTTCCTATAACAATAGTTATCGATCGCCCATCAAGATGGAACCCTTTGAGGTCTTGTATGGTTGATCATGTAAATCTTCGCTTTGTTGGTCAGAGACTGGTGAAGCTTCCCTTATAAGACTTAGTTTGGTCCAAGAGATGACATTAAAGATTTAGTTGATTTATCAGAGAATGATAATGGCACAGAGCCAGTATAAGTATTATGTTGATCATCGTCGATGCCCTTTGGAGTTCTCAATCGGTGACCGGGTGTTTTGAGAGCCTCACCTCATTTGGTTCATTAACGGCTTGGAAGATAGAGGAAGTTGGCACCTAGATACATGGGACTGTTTGTGATTGTTGAACAGCTTGGAAAGGTGGCATACTGTTTGGTTTTTCCACCACAGATGACATCGATCCATGACATATTTCATGTGTCACAACTCGAGAAGTATCTTTCAGACTCGTCTCATGTCTTGAGTTGGGAAGACCGTCGTGTGAAGCCAAATATGATCGTGACTGAGCAGCTAATTCGGATTATCGATTCTCAGACAAAGGTTTTTTGTGGAAAGTCCATACCCATGGTTCGGGTGTTATAGAATCATGGTTATAATTCTCACAAGATATGGGAGAGTGATGCTTTGATGATAGAGCAGTCACCTCTTTGATATCGAGTCTTCTTGACAGGCTTTCTAGGGGTAAAAAACATTTATAATAGAGAGAATTATAACCTCTTAACACCAACTTTTAGGTACGAACCTTGGTTTATTTTGGCTTTCCTTGTTCTTACTTCTATCCTCTCATTGTCTCGTTGATTCTTGGTTGATTCCAGCTTTTTTGAACCTTTAGAGGGGTTGAGAGTGTGTGTTGATCCTTGTTTGAGAGGTCGGGAGATTGGTCGAGGTGTTTATCTCAGGAGTGGGCATAGTCCTGTAGCTGGAAAAGCTACAGGTGGCACATCGGCTCGCTAGTAGGAGGTTGGCAGTGGGGTCTTCCTACATGAATCCCACCGGCCAACCGGTGAGGTCCATCGGCCTACTAGTGGTCCACTAAGGAGTTCATGTAGGAATGCCATCGGCCCGCCGATGGGGTTCCCAGACCAATAGACAATTTGTCTAGCACCACCGGCTAATCGGTGGGAGCCAGCGGCTAACTGGTAACGCTGATGTGGTCGAGAAATGAAACAGTAGTATCATAATTCTGTTTTGTTTCATCTCCGCTTAAACTCCAAACACCTCCCCCTCGAACCTAATTTGACCCTAATCACCTTGGAAGCTCTTTAGAGGCAAATTTGGCTCTTCAAACCTTGTTTCTTCACAGATCGAAGTGTCAATTGATGCGTTGGATCATTTATGGTAAGTGTAATCTCAATTTGATCGTGATTCCTTATTTCCTCGTCACTCTTCCTCTTTAAGATCGATGGATCCTCATATCGTTGGTGGATCTAAATCTTGACTTGATGAATTGTGATTCTAGGATCCCTTCTTGATCGTTCTAGTCGTAGACTCTCAGTTGGTTGATCTTGTGTTGGGAGATTGTTAATCTTGATTGAGGTGAGTGGTTTCGTAAGGCAATTCTTATCATTTGATATAGTTGTTGCTTGCTTAATTTAAAATGGATTTTCAAGTGATTTTTCAAAAATTTATTTGAGCCTTGATAAATGATTTTGAAATGGCATGGTGTGTGTGATGAAATCTCTTTGACAATGGATTTTGAAATAAAGTGTTAATTTTCAGAAAGATGATCTTGAATTGAAATGAACAATTTCAAGCATGAATTTGATGATGACTTTTGAAAAGATATGGCATGAAATGTTTTATGATTTATAATAAAATGAGTTGATTTGAAAAGCATGAGTTTTTTGATAAAAACCATTTGATGTTGATTTTTGAAATGAAATGGCATGTTTTGAAACTTGAACTTGGCGTCGAATGAAATGTTTGATTGAAATGATTTGAGATTAATTGAAATGAATGAAATCCCCAAGTATAATTGATTACCTTGAAGCACATGGGATTTGAGTAGTTAGGTGGAAGGATATGAACGTTGGGTAAATTGATATCTAGCAATGACTTGGTGATGACAACGATACTAAACTACCATGAGGGTAGAGAGTTCATTTAATGGGGTATTCTCCCCCCCCCCCCCCGGGATTGAGATCTAGGGAGTCTTTGCACAACTGGAGCCGTATTTCATCGAGATTGTGTGAAACCTTGTAACTAAAACTAACCTGATTGTTATTACCATGGTCATATGACTGAAAATGATGATATATTCTAGTGTTGGTTTGAAATTTTTATTCATGTCTGTTTAGATAGAAATGGTTATCCGTGCATATTTTGACAAAGAAGTTTATATTTGCCAGTTAAGAAGGAAATGCACTTTTGTACTTGTTCCATATTAACCATTGAAATGTTTTGTAAAGCCTGTTTTGATATGAACTGTGAAAATATTTTCATGCTATGTTTTATTAAAAATTGAGCATATTTGGTTTACTTGATATGGTTTTTTATGGAATATTTGGTGGGATTCTATTGGACTTTGTCGCTCACACCTACTTTTTCCTTTAGGTGTTTTTAGAATTTCTAATACTGGGTTCAGGGAAAGGAAAGGCACCGCTTGGAGGCAATGGATATTGATGAGCGGGGCCTTAGGGGGTGGCGATGACCAGTGGAGCATGTGGTCCATTTGTTACAAGGAGATCTTGTGACGTCTTTGATGGTTTGATGTGATGACTTTGGTTGATGTACCGTTTTGGGACATGTATCTGTCTATTTATGGTACATTTTGATGCGGAATCGTCGGGAGACACAACGACAGAAAACGGGAAAAACGAAAGAAAGAAAGCAGAGGACACAGCGATTTACGTGGTTCGGGAAAAAATCTCTCTATGTCCACGGGAGAGGCAGAAATTCACTATTTGGAAGCACAAATTACAGAGGGTTTTTTTCAGTGGTAAAACTCTAGCCCGAAATGGGCTACATAAGAAGAAGACGGTCTGTTGTTCCGAATAGTAGTCCGCGTTGCAACAGTGATTGGCGGCTCACTTTGTCAAAAGTGCTATAGTGTCTGCCGACTAGAAGTCAAAAGCACTACAGTGAAGTTGACCCCGAAGTCCGCACCGCTACAGTGCTTGTCGGTGTCGGTCGGTCAGCTCCGCTACAGTTGTCAGCATTGCTACAGTGCCGAAAAATTGGGTCAGGGCCCTTCGGCCCCCGGACCCCCAGAGCAGGGGCGCGTTGCCCCCTGCAACCCCCAACGAGCTCACCGCGAAGCTCGACCCGCGACAGTTGCAGGCCACAAGTATTCGGCCCAACCGGATCGGGCAACACCAATCCAACACATTTTTTCTGAGTGTTTGGAATATCAACTGTTTATTGATTTATGACTGTTGTTTTATCTTGATGGGTTGTTCGTATAGAGAAACCGTTCGCTCTTGCTTGTATTTGATGCCCATGTCCAATAACTATTTTCAAACTCATAATTAAAAATACAAACTGAGGTCGAGGCAAATGAAAACTAAATTTTATGATATCAAATCAAACATGATATGCAAGGCTCTATCCTAGAAGCAATTTAACATATAAATGGGCACACACAATATTCATATTTCATAAACAAGATACTAAACATGAATATCAAGGAAATTTAACAATTTAAAAATTTATTTAGTTTCCAAAACATGACACTTATGAACTATTCATAAATAAATGTCAATTATAAACATTTTTTAATTTAGCAAGAATATAAACATTTTATATTCATTTCAATATGAACTCCTTCATATTTTATATTAAATGTTAAATTATATTCATATGATATTTCATGAATTATAAACATTTTATAATTCAATATTATATAAACATTTTATATAATCTAAATATCATAAATTTTGTAATTAATAAACATTTCATAAATCACCTCTTATGATTTCTAAATAAATAATTTGTTTCTAGATCATAAGGCATGTCATTTAATTTCTCAAAAGGCATTTTAAAATATTAACCTTTAATATTTGGGAATAATATTTCAGAAATGTTTATTTAATTAATTATAAACAATTTATAGTTAATTAATTAATTAATTAATTACATCCTTATAAATTAGAATATCGCAAAATATTAACCTTTAATATTTGGGAATAATATTTCATAAATGTTTATTTAATTAATTATAAACAATTTGTAGTTAATTAATTAATTAAATAAATAAATCCTTATAAATTAGAAGATCACAAAATGCCTTTTATTATGATTTATAAACATTTTATAAATCATAAAAAACATTTAATATTTAAAAACAATTTTAAAATACAGTTTCGAGCTACCCTTACGCAGAACCCCTCTTCTGTGTAAGGGTATCCTCCCTTCACCCTTACGTGGGACATCTAGCAACCTCCTTACCTTTACGCAGCTTAGATTTTACATGTTGCGTAAAGGTAATATGAAGATTACCTTTACACAGCTTGCTCTGTGTAAGGGTATAGAGGATATTACCTTTGCGTGAATGCTTCACTTAAGGGTAGGTCTCGATTTACCTTTACGTGACATTGTTGCATAAGGGTACTATCAATATTTCTTATGTTATGTAAAGGTAAACATCAGAGACCTTTACGCAGCATCTCAAATACCTTTACGTATATGGGTAAAGCACCAATGACTCTTACGTAAACCTCTTTGCGTAAGGGTACTACCTTTACGCAACTCATTTACGTAAAGGTAACAATGAGGCTACCCTTATGTAACCGACCTGTGTTGCATAAAGGTAACAGTGAGGTACCCTTACACGGACCTTCTACATAATTGTATGACCTTTACGTAACTGACTTGCGTGAGGGTAAATCAAATTTACCCTTACGTAGCCCACGTGAGGGTCTATAATCATCTGATTTTATGAAAATGCTATTTTTCGTTTTTCTTTGAAAACTAGTGATTCAAACAAGTTAAAAAACTTGAAAATCTGTCTTTGATACCACTGATGGGTTTTGTATGATCATCTAATGATCATATGCAATATAAGACAACCCAAAACATTGGAGATCTATCTTTAAGAAATTAATGTGTAAATAATACTGTAAAACATAGTTTTTGGAATTCACGGGCATCAGCAGTATCGATCTTCCTTCACGAAAAGTGTTTGAGGAAGATCACGAGGAAAACACCATGCCTCTAAGGGAGTACATTGGCCAATGGATCCACAAACGCTTCAAGAGGATACCCTAAATCCGAAAGGGTGTTAGCGCATTCTCAAAAGAGATAAAAAGAGTTTCGGGAGGAAGAGAGTTTAGCATATGTTCATACACACACCACCCCCAATAGGAGAGGATCACATCCTCTTATATAGTCGAAGCCTGAGGCATCTCAAATGCATCGTATGCGTTTCTGGTTATTGGGGTATTATTCATTGAACGTTTTCAATGAATTTAATGCAAAGTCTTTAATCCATTCATAATGGATTGTAACTAATGAATAAACCATTCGGGAGAAATAAATAATATATATATATTATTCATGCATCAAATGCATGTATTAAATGTACACTTATATATATAATACCATATTATATATATATATCATGCAACATGTGCATGTGTATATGCATATCATGCATGTACATTTTAGTGCACATCCAATAGATTCCTTGGCATGGATAGACAGAACTCTGAAAGTTAATGTCAAAAAAACGAAGTTGCTTTGTGATTTGAGATACATGGCCATTACACTGATGGTGTGATGCTTCGTGATTGGGACCGTAGCTTGTTGAATAATCAATCATGCTAAGGGAAATGATACAAGGTTATGGTGGTTGATCGTCGATAGAATTGGCGACTTTGTCCCAATGTATCAAGCATAGTGGTGCTCCCCTTTCTTGCATTTATCACATTGTAATGTATCAAGGGCATTTGCCTTGATGTGCCATGGTTCAGGGTGTGGGCATACGGTGTGGCTTACGCAATTATGTAGGAATGGTTAATGGTTGTCCAGATGTGTCAGTGTCCACTTCTTGAGAAGGGGATGTGGTCCTCATTAACACTCGTATCGTGCATAGTGGTTCTCATTTTTCTTCCATTTACGGAATGGTGATGTATTGGGGTAGTTTGCCTTCATGTGTCATGGTTTCAAGGTGTGGGTATACAATGTTGCTTACGCAATTGTGTGGGAGTGGTGGATGGTTGTCAAGATACAGCGGTCTCTCTTTCTTTAAAAGGGACCATATGTCTCGTTGACACCATCATTCATCCTATGATGGTTTTCATGGGTTATTTGGTCCTTGCAGTTTTGTTAGATGTCGTGTTGGGGTTTCAAGTATGGGTGGCTTCCTCAATCATATATCAAACGTGAATATCTAGTTGTCCTTAAGGTTTAGCCAAAAGTCCCAGAATGTGTATCTATTTGTGCAGCACGATATACGAGCAGCATACTGATGACCACCCTTTGTAGGGATCTTGTAAAATGGTGGAAAGGAAATCATAATGAACCATGGCATGGGCAGACTATTTCTGCTATGATAAGCGAAGAACGAAAGTCGTGACCCTGTCACAAATCATTCATGTCTGAGGAAAAGCTCGAATGCTATTACAAAGCAATGTAATCCATTCTAATATTATGTTGGGGTTCTAAGGAGTGGCTTCATCCTCAGTCATATCCCAAGAGTGAATATCTAATTGTTCCCAATATTTAGACAACAGACTCGAAATGTTTATCTATTTGTGCAATGTGATACACATGCATCAAGCAGAGAGATGATTCCTTACAGGTATCCTTTAAAATGGTGGAAAGAAAATTATAGTGGATCGCAGCTCGAGTGGGTTATTCCTATTAGTGATAAGCGAAGATTAAAAGTTGCGATCACGTCACAGATCATTTGTGTCTGAGGAAAAGCTCAAATGCATATACATAATAGTGTAATTGATTCTAATGTCATGTTTGGGTTCTGGGGAGGGGCGATGTCCTTCTCGGTCATACCTCAAGCGATGGCAATCCAGGTGGGTGGTGTGACACCTGGTAGACCCTCCCTCATCTTGTGATAGTTGCCCCTGGTGATGGTGGAATTCGTGGGTAGTGGTGAATTGGCCTTGTATATGCTCGGGTTGAATGCTCTCGCATAATGGCGTTTCCTTATTCCATTAGCTTGCTAAAAAGATATTGTAATGGTAGCCAAACTCAGTTGGGACGATGATGAATGGGCATGGTTGATATCCAAATGCTTGAGCCTTGTAGACTCTGGAATTGGGAGGAGATCGTCCCCTGATGTTCTTGTTTTCTTTAGCATGCTTGCTTAAAAGTTGTCTAGCAGTGGTTGAGATCTTAGGGATGGTGGGATGTGGGAGGCATGGTGGGATAGGGGTTCCCTCATCTCATTTCATACTTCCCTCTCCCCGTGTCTCTGGAGCATTGTGGGCTTGTTGATGGATGGTGAAAACATGAGCAGGGTCCACTTGATGAATGGATTGAATTGCTCTAGACATTGGGGTGTCTGGTTGTGCACGTTTTGCATGATCATGATGATAGTTCATGGTTGATATTCAAGTGCCTCAGCATTGTAGACTCATATTGGGAGGAGTTAATCCCCCTCATGTTGTTGTTGTCTTTCACTAGCTTGCTTAAAAGTCATCTAATGGTGGTAGAGTTCTTGAGAATGGTGGGATGGGGTTTTCCCCCTAACTTTGGGCGTTGTGGGCTAGTTGAATGATAGCAAAACCTAAAGGAGATGAGTCCACTCAATGCATGGGTTGAATTGTTGTGTGCACCGAGGTATTTGCCTATGGCATATTGTTTGGATCAAAAAACAAGGCTTAGTTGATGTCTAGGTGTGCTTCAGCACAGTTGACTCTTGAATTGGGGGGAGCAGATCGCCTCATGGTGCTACTTTCTTTTGCGAGATGGCTTAAAGGTTGTTTAACGGTGGTCGAGTTCTTAGGGATGGTGGGATTTGGGAAGTGTGGCGGGATGGGGGTTCCCTTGTCCCCTATCATAATTCACTTTCTCATCTGTCTTGGGAGCATTGTGGGCTTGTTGATTGAAGGAGGAAACATGGGGGAGTGAAGTCCACTTAATGGGTTGATCCGCTTGGCGCATTGGGCATTTTGGACTCAGAAATTGGGAGAAGTTGATCCCTTCAATGCCTTCTTTGGATGGTTTTCTTAAAAGCTACCCAATAGTGGTTGTGTTCTTAGAGATAGAGGGATGTGGGAGGCGTTGTGGGATGGGGGTACACTCTTGTCATGCTCTGCTTCACTTTCCCCTCTTATCTTGATGATCAATGTGGGATAAATAACGGTTGGCATATATGTGGGGAGCGAAGTCCACTTGATTCATGGGTTTAATTGTTGGCACCACTAGGATGCAAGACGGTACTCTTTCATTTCCTATCCGGAGAAATTCCTCGAAAAACATAGCAAGTTTTTTAATTTTGGACAATGAGTGGCGGGTGTGCTTTATTCAATGCATAGTTAGGGCCACATGTGAGGGCGCGGAGTCTCGAACAATTCACACCACTAGGGACGGTTGTTGGGATTCCAGATTGGGGTGTCTTCCTCCTCGGACATACCTCAAGTGAACTTATTCGGGTGGGTGGCATGCCGCCCAAGGTTTAGCCAACAGTCTCGGAATGTTTATCTACTTGTGCAGAGCAATGCGTCATGCAAATGATGACTCTTTGCAGGGATCCTGTAGAACGGTGGAAAGGAAATCATAGCGAACGGTGGCTCGGGTGGGCAATTCTTATCAGTGATGAGTTAAAATGTTGTGACACTGTCGCAGATCATTCAGATCTGAGGAAAAGCTCAGATGTTGATACGAAGTACTGTTATCGATACTAATGTCGTGTTGGCATTCTGGGGAGTGGCTTTTTCCTCAATCATGCCTCAAGCGATGACAATCCAGGTGGGTGTTGTGGCACTTAGTAGACCCTTTGTCAAACGATTACCCCAAGGTTTAGCCAACAATCGAAGAATGTGCATCTTTGGGCATTTAGATACACATGCATCATGTCGGTGAAGACTCTTTGGTGAGAGTTTATAAAATGTTGGAAAGGAAACCGTAACAGACCCTAGCCTGGGTGGTTTAGCCCTACTAGGGATATATGAAATTAGAAAATTGAGACCCCATCACAGATCATTCACTTCGAGGAAAAGATCGAATGTGTTGGGATGGTGTAGTCTGGTCCGTTTGGAAGTAAGGATGAATGCTCGCAGACCAGAATGTACACCAGACTGCACTTCTCACGGTCTGACCTCCGCGGTGAGGTTGTTGGGGGTTGCAGGGGGCAAGGTGCCCCTGCTTCAGGGGTCTAGGGGCTAAAGGCACTCGGACCAGATTTTAGGAGTTGTGGCAATGATGACTTACTGTAGAAGTACTGACCGACGACACCGACATGGAACAGTAGCAATGTGGACTTTGACATGGCATTGTAGCAGAGTTGACCAGGCGACGCCAATACTGTAGCATCTCAGACTTTGGAGACGGCAATATTGTAGCTTTGTGGACTTATTGTCACTAACACTATAGAAGCTTGGACTTTGATGGTTGTGCCACTGTAGCACAATGGACTTATCGTTCGGTTGGTGGAATAGCACATTGTCTTTTTTATTAACTTATTCGAGTTAGGGTTTTGTGTGTGAAACTCTGATTATCTTCTTGTAATTCCGCTCCTAAACTAGTGAAGTGAACCTGTCTCTCCGTGGGCGTAGGATTTTTTCACGAACCACATAAATCGTTATGTCATGTGATTTTCTTCTCGTTCTTTTCTTTTCCCCTTTTACTCTCCTGAGAATCGTTTGTCATTTATTGTTCTGGCCATTTCCGCAACAGCTAGTGTTATGGATTATATTGTCGTGTTGGGGTTCCAGGGATGGGTGGCTTCATACTCGATCATACGAAGCAATGAGCCTGACACGTAATGACCATGGTCGAAAAATTATATCCACCAAACTAGTGAAGCATGGTGGATTTTGGCACACCGACACATTGTCGGTGTATGCTCATTGGACATAGCCTTTGGCACCAAACCAAGTAAAAATTATTGTGCCTTGTTTTAACTTCTACATTTGTCTTTGTGGTGGATGGGTGATTAACTATGACAAGTTTAATGAGTTTCTGGTAACATGGGAACAAGATCCAATGTAATGTGTGGAAAAGTCCACACCCTGATTCACACCCCACCCTGAGGGTGCCTCGGGTTGCAATAAGTGATATCAAAACCAAGGTTACGGGTGTTGAATTTGTCGTCTAAAGCTCATCGGTATGGAGAACACGGTGAATGTTAAAGGGCTACCTTTGTTCAATGGCTCCAATTACCAAATCTGGAAGAATATGATGAGATCACATTTACAGTCTCTTGGACTAAACGTTTTCTTAGTTATCATACATGGGATATACGTTAGCGATGTTTCAGAACTGTCCATGGTAGAAGACGATAGGAAGTTGTCTGATGTTGACGTCAAAGCTCAAAATTCTCTATCTAGAGCTCTTTCAAACCAAATTTACATGAAGGTCATGAGTTGCACTAGTGTCAAAGTCATGTGAGATAAATTGGCTAATATATATGAGGGTGGCAACAAGGGAAAGGAGGCAAAGCTCAAAGTGTTTCATAATAAGTTTGACGACTTGAAAATATTCCCTAGTGAAATTGTTGATGGGTTCTTCAACTGAATCATTAAGGTTGTCGAAACAATTCGGGCACTTGGTGAAGAGATAAAAGATATTGATATTGTAAAGAATGCCATCTGAAACCTTGAACCTCTTTATAATCGGAAGGTCTCAGCTCTTGAAGAGAGGAACTTCGCAGAACTTCCGTTGGATGGTCTGCAAAGCAGTTCGGTTGCATATGAAATGCATGTTAAGTTAGAAGGAACATCTAGTCACTCAAATAAGGAGATAGCTTTTAAAGTTATAGAAAAATTGTTGTGGAAATGTCTGGAGCAACCTGTAACGACCCAAAGTTTTATCAATAGAATTCTATTCTTATAATTATGTCATATAGTATAATCACATAAAATCACATTAGGAAACACGATGTTGTGTCATGCTTAAATGAACTACTAAATCCTATGTGACCTTTAAACATAATTTTGTCAGTTCTGTGATTTGAATTTTGAAAATCTGACACACGGTTGCGATCAGTAAGATGTTTGGAGTCTAATAGGACAAACATAATTTTTAGTAAATAGTAACATACTTTTATGAATAGTAATGTTACTCTTATGAATAGTAATGTTACCCTTATGAATAGTAAATCAGCCAAGTGAATAAGAACCTTACCAATGATAGTATAAATAAAATTTAGTCATCCTATAAGTGACAATATGATATAATTATATTATAATGTTGGTTTTTTTTAAGTCATGGATATTTAATGATTAAGTTAATAATTTAAAAGAAATTTTATTTTCATAAAATGTATTCATAAACTAGTATTTTAATGTCTTATGATTATAAGATAATTTTATGAGACAAAGTGTTAGAAAATCAGTTTTAATTTTAAAATTTGTATTTTTCAAGTAAATTATGATTTTAATTAAAAAATAAATTATTCATATTTAGAAAATTGTTTTCATAAAATAAAGTTCATTTTTAAATTCTACACATCGAAAAATGATTAAGGTGAATTTTTGAGATTTTTTTGAAATACTTTAATTTTGTGAATAGTGAAATTCGATAATTTACAAAATATGCTAAATAAATTGATTTTTGCATCATGTTTGAGTCATGCTTGATGTAAATGATCATTGGTTCGAACTCACATGCCCTCTTCACTGTATTTAGTCATAGAATCATCACTATTGTTTGTCTTTTGGAGAAATAATAAATTAATGATTATAATATTGAGAAAACTCTTCCCCTCTCCACTATAAATATCACTCATCGTAACCTCATTTACTCACACATCTCAAGCCTTGTTCCTACTCCAAATTCTGCTCAAATCTCTTCTCAAACTCCTCCACCACGTCCAGCAGTCATTGGTCTCATAAAAAGACCAAAACCTCTCCCCTAAAGAGGCTCTCGAGAAAGATATATTCAAGAGGTAATTTCTCTCTTTTCTTTCAATTTCCTTTCAAATTTCATTTCTTTTCTTCTTTTATCTCCATCTTCTCTTATCCAAATGTCATGATAACTCCATTATTATTGATATACTAGTATGTTATCATGTTAACGGAAGATTATTCATTATACTCCTCTCTCTCTCTCTCTCTCTCTTTATAAAAACGAAATCGTCATTCGTGAGGTGAATTTACCTACGGGGGCGATGCACTTCCATTTTCCTAACGCCTTCAAGGCTATCAATAAAACCATTAAATGGTTAAAAACAGGTTGTAATATGTATGTTGTAACCCCTTTTACGTTCTGGAAACAACTTTTATACATAATATTAAATGATAAAACAAAACATGTTCGTTGTGATCCAAAAACTTTCCAAATTAACCTAAAACGATCATCATTAAATTTTATCTAATGATTCATCCACATGGTATATAACCAAATTCATTATAAGATCATTTAAACTCCTGAAAGATCATTAATAACATGTAATAGCAATTTTGGATGTTTATCCATGTTCTGCATGAACTTTCATTCATGTGTACAAGTGAACCGTTCATGAAAACAAAGAAAAAGAACACTTGAACAATGAATTTAAACTCTATAACTCATCCAAAGACCCATAAAGGAACTTAATAAAACCATAATGAATCAATTCCATGTATAAAAGGTCATGTAAGTATTAATTAATGAAACTAATGTGATTATATAGGACATTAAAGTGGAGAACGTGTTCGGATACAAGGTAAGGGGGATTCTCGAACTCAACTTTCTTTATTCGAGTTTTCCCTCTTTCACTCCATTTTCGGTATGTTTATTCCTTAAAAATCATTTATTCATCATTATCTTACCTTTTCTAAGATATACATGTTTTCTACTAGAATTTATGTCAACCACAATGTTTTACAAAAGAACTCTTCTTTCAAAAACACACATTTTACTTCACACTCAAGATTGATGGTGTTTTTATCAAGTATGTCATTCCCTCTTTCATTTGGGAACCCAAAGTTTATGAATGTATGCTTTATGAAGTGAAACTCATTCCTTTCCATGGGTTGTTTTATGTTCAAGATTGATATATGTTTCATGTGACATGCATGATAATGTAAATGTTAGGATGTAACAGGTGCGCTCGGAATTATATAGCGTCATGAAAATGTTATGATGTGATGGGTGTGTCCGAAATTATATAGCGCTCCAATGCATTGGGTGATGTAAAGATCTTCATGAGTAAAGTGAAATATGTGTAAACATGATACTAGTTTTGTTCACAACTATGTGTTCTAGTTAACTACTAAGTCATAAGGTTTCATTTTTATGCATTGTCACATTTCATGCTATTATCTAATGCATCTTGTCATTATGATGATGATGTTATGACTATGTTCGCCTCATGTTATATTATTTCATGTTCTTATTTATCCTCTTACTGGAATTTTCGCTCACCCCTTTTTGATGTATATCCTCAGGTACGTGTACTAAGGAGAACTCAATGGCCAATAAGAAGCTAGAGAAAAAGAAATTAAATAAATGTCTATTTTATGTTGTAAAAGTTATTCATGGTCCTAGTTTGCTCAAGACACTAAACATTTGGATCCTCATTGTGTAATGTTTTTATGTTGTTTATCATTAAAATGATGTAAAAATAATGTGAGAAAAACAATGTCACTATACAACCAACAACAAATGGTTCATAGAAAAAGAGTAAAGGGGAAAACAAAAGAACAAGAAGAACATGAGACGCGAAGATTTGCGTGGTTCGAGAAATGATCCTGACGTCCACATAAAGGCATAAATATCACTATGTTTGAGAGTAGAATTATAGGGCAGTTCCATAGCATCACACACACAAAACCCCTAGCTCGAATGAGATAATAAAGAAGGTGGTGCAATTGTGTCACCAACTGCAATAAGTCAAATGTGTTACAATGACCGGGGGCTGTATAGTGCTATTATCTCCAAAATCCAAGATGCTACAGTAACAATGACAAAATCTGCACCGCTACAGTGTGTTGTCGATGTCATCGGTCACCTCTGTTACAGTGCGGTCAAAGTTGTTACAGTGCCCAAAATTCAAGTTGGGGGCCTTCGGCCCCCAAACCCCTGAGCAGGACATGTTGCCCTTGCAACCCCCAGCGACTTCACCGAGGAGGTTAAACCGCAGGAGGTGCGGCCTTGTGTGCAGTATGGGCCGCCAAAAGCTGGCCCATCTTCATCCAACAATCGGACTACACCAGTCCAATAAAAACTTGATATCACTAAAGGTGGAGATGAGGAATAAAATATAAGTGATGAATTATATCTCTTGTGGCAAGGAAATTCAAGAGCAAATGGTGGATTTAAAGGTAAATTGCCCTATGCATGTGTTCATTGTGGTAAAAATAAACAAGTTAGGTTTCGGGTACCTCAAATTTCATGGGTACCCAACCCGTCGTCATCCTTCTCAGCACACAAATGAGACTATTGCGGTAATGTAATTGTTGTATAAAGTTGTTGGCGTAATTGTGGGGGGTGGGGAATTAAATAAAGGTTGTAGGGCTGGGGGGCTACGATTGGTTTTTTCCTTTCAGCAACGACTAAGCGAAGGGTTAGGCCTTAGGCCTTAGGAGCGCCACCTTCCAAGGAGTTATCCTTCTCCTTCACCATTTCTTCTTCTTATTCGTTTGTTGTTGAACTTTCTGTCAAATCTCGTATGAGTTATTGCTTATATTGAAAGATTTTCATTGTTTCTCTCTCACACACCTATCAATCAGTTCTTCCATTGAGAGAAATTCACTACCATGAAGAGAGAAATTCAAGAAATTGATTCTTGATTCAAAAATTAAGGGAGACGCGGTAGTTGATGACCATGCACATGAAAATCAGGTAGCGATGTTGGAAACTTTAGTCTCAAAATTGTCGACATGATTCCAATAGCAAGAGAGTTTGATGCAAGAACTGAAATCAATGGTAGCTCGGTTGTACAAGTCTTAAGTGGAAAAGTCAGCTCATGAGGACAGTAGAGGCAAGCTGATAGTTGTCGAGGAAGGTGAGAGCGGTATGCGAACTGAGGAAAGAGCACAAGAACATCAGGTTCTGACCGAGAAGGATGAAAGAGGAACGTGCACGGTGGAGCAAGAAGAACTACGAGCAGTAACCAGACAAGTAGAGATGTCGAAGACAAGTAGAGATGTCGAAGACAAGTAGAGATGTCGATATTCCCTGGTGAAGATCTGGTTTCTTGGATAATCCGAGTTGAGACTTACTTCTCACTCTATCGGACACGTGAAGAGCTGAAGGTGCTTTTAGCACAACTGGACATGAAAGGTATGGTTCAGTATTGGATGATGTCATTGAAGACGGTCGGAACAAAGTTCGCTTGGCAAAAGCTCAAGAAAATGCTTGCGCGATACAGAAGTGTTGCGGAGGAAGATCCTATGATGTACCTAAAAGGATTGTGGCGGACACTTTGTGGACATATATATAGATGAATTTGAACAAGTGATTGTGAATACCAAACATCACTGAGAAGTGGTACATGAGCTTGTTCGTCGGGGTTTGAAGCTGGAGATTGGCAATACCGTTCAGACGCTTAACACGCAAAGGCACGGATGCTGACATTGACAAGGAGAGTCGACAGGGAACTGTTAGTAAAAAGCATCATCAAACAGAGGCGCACCAACAAAGTGGAGTTCCGGGAGGGCAGAGGAGAGGTTGGAACACTGATATGGTGAAATTTGTTCCAACCAAAGGCAAGAAATAGGAGCGAAGTGGCGGAATTACACCGAGCTGGAAGGGAGTCCGGAATTTAACTAGAGAAGAATATGAAGCAAGGAGGGTGTGTCAGAAGATTCATCAAGTTTTCCACTTGGGGACAAAGTGAAATTCTAAGAGGGCGAAATTGATAGAAATGTGGGGTTGGGGTACAGTTGTGCATGGGAGGGGTTGTTACTGCCAGGGCAGTAATGTGATTGTGGTATAAAGTTGTTGGGGAAATTGGGGGGCTGGGGAATTAAATAATGGGAGGTTGTAGGGCAGGGGGGCTACGATTGGTTTTTGGCTTTCAACAGTGGCTGAGAAGGGCTAGGCCTGAGGCCTTAGGCGCGGGGCGTTCCAGGGAGTTTTCTCCTTCTCCTTCACCAGTTCTTTTACTTTTGTTGTTGAACTTTCTGTCAATTTTTGTACGAGCCGCTGCTTATATTGAAAAAGTTTCATTGTTTCTCTCTCTCCCACCTATCAAAGGATAACAAGGAAGAATATTCAATCTTAAGCAAACACTGCTAAGGTTTCTAGGTCAATCCTCAAGTAGATACACTGTACAAACTACAAACAAAAAAGCACCTTCAATTTTGTGAAAAAAATATACCGATCGGCCTTTTAAAAAACTGATTATGCCATCAAAATTAAAAAGTAATTTTTCTATTACAACACAAATAAAAAAAATCCAAAACCAATTCAAAAATACCAACCTAAATTCACTTATTCTCTCCATATTTCATTTCATTAATGCAAACGGGCTGGCAGGCAGTTGCTAAATAATCTACATCATACAATAAAAGAACAATCCAGACGATACACGCAAAAAGATGCATAAATACACACGAAAAGATGCATACACACACTCACAGGTTTGTTGAGGCTTCATATCCGACTAGAATCTCTCCCAAAAATGAACCTCCTCATCCAATCCGACAACACCAGATATCTGGTTCTCCAGCTCACCTGCTTGCTGAACATAAACAAAACTCAAATCAGTATCACGCAACACAGCTCGGGAGGTGAGTGGATGATCACATCACCTTGCATACACCGAATACCACAGCCACTGGGTGCTGCGCCCCACCGAAACCCAGTCTCCCGGCAGCTCTGCCGCTGCCTCCTCTCCCCCCAATGTAGCAAATTGCCCAAAATGCTTGTAACTTCGCATATAACATGCACAAATCCCACAAAACACACCACTGCCTCATTCCGAAAACTTTCACTCTCACTGTGAGCACATATGGCCAAAGACGCGAGACATACCTGAAAGGACGGAATGCATGATGCCCGGAGCCCTTAAAACGCCGAGGCCCTTCCGGCCTATGTTCACAATCATCCATCCGGTTAAAGCAGTTAGATAGGTACGCACCTTGTTGAGCAGCAACCTGCCAAGTCCCATCAACATTAACAAAAATCGAACACACGCAGTCGGGGAGCACGGGACAAGTACCTGGGCAGTTGCAGGAAGATGTTTCATCTGAGAATCCACATGGCTCAGCGCATTCTTAAACTCCTCAATATCAACCTCTGCTCGCTCATTCCCTTGTGAATCCCTCAACAGGTCTTTCACATCATGCAGATGCTCGCTCTTTAAGTACAGCCCCACCTGGGGGTACCGGACGAGAACGTCTTCAAGCACGTCTTCGAATTCTTTAACAGTTAAAGTGCCCGAATCATCAATATCAGCAGCCTTAAATATGCTTGATATATCTTCCTGCAGACACGATGCACATACGTCTTTCAAAGTAAAATGCAACATGCAGATGGTATGAGAATTGTTGGAGTATGTGTAACTTCCTGCCCCACTTCCTTTGTAACTTTCTGCCCCACTTTCTTTGTAACTTCCTTTGTAACTTCCTCTTTCTGTTCTATAAATGAAGGTCCTCTCCTCACCTTGAGGACAAGAGGGATTTCTGAAATCACATGGTATCAGAGGGGTTACGACCCACCCACCATTTTTGCCCCCCACTCCTGTGTGCACTGCCCCTGCGAGGCTCTCCTGTCCTGTTATGCGGCAGCCTCTCCTAGCGCGGCGCGACCTTCCTTCCCGGCGCCCCCTTTTTCCCACGACGTCGCTCCCCTCCCGCTCCGCGCGGCTCCCCACTCGGCGCCCTCCCCAGTGCGACGCCGTTACCTTCCGGCGCCCGCTCCTCCTGCGCGCAGGACCTCCCAAGTGCGGCGCAGCTATCCTCCCGACGCCCTCACCCGCGCGGACCCCCGTCCCGGAGACCCTCCTTCCCGGCGGCCCTAACTCAGCGGCGCCCTCTCCCGTCGCACCTCCCGTCGCCCCCAGCGCGACTCCTTTTTCCGCGGCCCTCTCTCCAGACGCGGCTCCCCCCACCCAGCGGTGCCCTCGCCTCGTCGCCCTCGCCCCGTCGCCCTCGCTCCAGCGCCCTCGACTAGTGGCGCCTTCGCCCAGCGGTGCACTCGCCCCGGCAATCTCCCTCCCACTGAACAGGCTCCATCCGGGCAGACCGGGCTCCCTCGGTTTTTTTTTTCCAGCGCCCGGTGTGCTCCGCTTCCCGGCACGGCTCCCTGATTCCGGATCTTCCCTCCGCTGCATCTTCGTTATCCCCGAGCCGCTACCATGGCAGACTCCTCCCCTCTGCCGCCGATGATCACCGCTTCTACCCGCCTTGTGGATGACCGATTGGACTCCACAAATTTCTTCATCTGGCGGAAGACTGTGGTGATGTCCCTCACCGGGATGGACCTCGATCATCATCTTGAGGATCCTCCCCCAGCCTCGACTGATCCCAAATATCGTTCCTGGAAACTTGCTGAGAGCAAGATCTTTGCTCTGCTGGTCAATTCCATGGAACGATCGGTCAAAGATGTCACCCGCGCAGCAAATACCGTCAAGGAGCTCTGGGACTCCTTGAATATCATGTACTCCGAGACCAATAACCTCGCTCGGGTGTCCAATATCCTTCAGCGACTGTCCCATGTTCGACAGCAGAACCAATCCTTTACATCCTACTTCCTGGAATGGAAAGGGCTGCGTGATGAGTTGCAGGAGTTGTGGCCCATTCCACAAACACCGACCGAAGCTCAGACCCAGCGGGATCAACTCTGTCTCTTCACTCTTCTCAACGGCCTCGCTCCAGAATTTGCCACCACGGCAACCGAACTGCTCGCTAGCTCGTCGACGCTGGAGATCCCACAGGTGTATCACCGGCTCAGCAAGGCCCAACGGGCTCTTCCTCCTCCCACCCCCGTTATCGACCACTCAGCTCTGGTCGGTCATGGCGGTGGTCGCTCATCTGGTCCTCGTGGACGTGGTCGTGTGGAAGGTCGTCCACGTCCCCTCTGTCAACATTGTGGCAAGGTTGGCCACACGATCGACCGATGTTGGGTCCTGCATGGACGTCCATCTCCGCGCCCGCGGCAGGGACAGACAGCGGTCCAGGAAGCGCCATCGGCAGTCGCCACTCTTCCCCACTCTCTGGATCATTCGATAGCCGACATCCGGCTTACTCATGATCCTCGGGACTCTGACGACCCCGGCCCATCAGCGGCTTCTATAGCCCATTCTGCTCACTCCACTGCCTTTGTCGGTCGTCGCTCCCCTGCGTGGATGTTGGACTCAGGTGCCTCCGACCACCTCACCGGTGATGCTGGTATGTTGACCTCTTACTGCCCTTATACCGGTTCCTCAGCCATCACTGTCGCTGATGGCTCCACTATCCCGATTGCGGGCTTCGGCGCCTGCTCTCTGACTCCGTCGATTCACCTACCCTTTGTGGCACATGTGCCCCGCAGTCCGTTTAATCTTCTTTCCATCAGTAAGCTGACAAAAGATTATAACTGTGCTGCCATATTTACCTCCTCTGGGATTGTTTTTCAGGAGCAGACAACGAACCGGGAACTTGGTAGAGGCCAACTTCGGGACGGGGTCTACATGTTCGATGCACCGACACCCATCGCTTGCTCATCTACCTCTTCTCGAGCATTGGATCTTCATTCCCGGTTGGGACATCCGCCGGCATCCACCATTCATCAGCTTTTTCCAGAGTTTAGTCGGAATCTTTCTTTTCATTGTGAGTCCTGTTCTTTTGCCAAACATCATCGCACTACATACCTTCCTCGGGTGGATACACGGGCCTCAAACCCTTTTGATCTCGTTCATTCAGATGTTTGGGGTCCTTGTACCATTTCGAGTCATTTGGGATATAAATACTATATATCTTTCATCGATGATTATTCGCGAATGACTTGACTTTACCTCCTTCGAGAACGCTCCGACGTGTTTTCCACCTTCCAAACCTTTTATGCTGAGATTCAGAATCAATTTTCAATCTCCGTCAAATGTCTCTGCTCGGACAATGGGCGTGAGTATCTCTCCACTTCCTTTCGGCAGTTTCTCCAGACGAAAGGCATCCTTCATCAGACCTTCTGTCCTGATACACCCCAGCAGAATGGCGTGGCCGAGCGGAAACACAGACATATTCTGGAGACTGCTCGTGCCCTCCTCTTTCACCGACAGGTGCCTCTGCAGTTCTGGGGCGATGTCATTCTCACCGCCACCTACCTGATAAACTGTCTTCCTTCCACTATCCTTCGGGGAGAGACTCCTTTTCGGACTTTGTTCTCCTCTCCCCCTCTTCACTCCCTTCCCATTCGCATGTTTGGGTGCCTCTGTTATGTTCGCGACACACGTCCGGGTCTCTCCAAACTTGATCTCAAATCCCTCCGCTGCATCTTTTTAGGCTATTCCCGCACTCAGCGCGGATATCGCTGTTTCTCCCCCGACCTACGGCGGTATGTCATCTCGGCCGATGTTGCATTTGCTGAGAGTTCTCCATTCATCCTTCCTTCTCCTCATCCTGACCCTGTCATCGATGATTGTCTTCCTCTCATCATCCATCCTCCACCGGCGTCAACCCCTGTTGACACCCATTTTGGTCAGATATACTCCCGGCGTCCATCGACTGTATCCCCCGTCCCGGACACTGCCCCTGATGCTCCCGCTTCGTCCGCTGCTCCTGCTCCGCCACCCGAGGACTTTCCCATTGCCCTTCGGAAAGGTACTCGCTCCTGCCAGAGTACTCCTCTATGTGTATCTTCATACAGGGGTTTGTCCGCTCTGGAGACAGTTTCTGTACCTCGCACAGTTGGTGAAGCCAAATCTCATCCCAGGTGGCTAGCTGCAATGCGGGATGAATTGCAGGCTCTAGAGAATAACCATACTTGGGATCTTGTACCTCTTCCAGCAGGCAAACAGGCAGTGGGCAGCAAATGGATTTACACCGTCCGGCTGAATCCCGATGGCACTCTCCACCGCCTCAAAGCCCGCCTTGTTGCCAAAGGCTTTGCACAGACGTACGGTGTTAACTACTTTGATACCTTCTCACCGGTTGCCAGGATGGCCTCTGTCCGGTTATTCGTCTCTCTTGCCGCCCATCATCAGTGGCCTCTTCATCAGTTGGATGTCAAGAATGCCTTCCTCCATGGCTTCCTTGAGGAAGAAATTTATCTGCAGCAGCCCCCTAGATTTTGTGCCTTCGGCGCTGAATCTCGCGTCTGCCGTCTCCGCCGCTCTCTTTACGGCCTAAAGCAGTCTCCCCGTGCTTGGTTCGGCCGCTTTAACACGGTCATTAGCGACTTTGGGCTTTCTCGCAGTATGAAGAATCACATTGTCTTCTACCGGACGAGTGCACGTGGCTGCATCTTATTGGTCGTATATGTGGATGACATCGTCATCACCGGCAGCGACTATGGGTATCACCCACCTCAAGGCCCATCTTCACCAACACTTCCACACGAAGGATTTTGGTCCTCTCACCTACTTTCTCGGCATCGAGGTTTCCTATTCCTCGGACACCATCTCCCTCTGCCAACGGAAGTATGCATTGGATATATTACAGGATGCTGGGCTGACTCAGGCCACTGCGGTCGATACTCCTCTCGAGTCTGGGGAGCGGTCTCTCTATGCCTCCTCAGCAATGTACCCACATCCCGAGCAGTACCGTCGATTGGTGGGCCAACTCAATTATCTCACCATGACTCGACCCGACATCTCCTGTGCAGTTGCCAAAGTCAGTCAATTTATAGAGCATCCAACAACCTCTCAGTGGGATGCTGCCATCCGCATCGCCAAGTACATCAAGCGTGATCCTGCCCGTGGTCTTCACTACTCTCGGCATCCTCATCAGAATATTGAGGCCTTTTGCGATGCTGATTACGCTAGCTGCCTTGCCACTCGAAAATCTACATCTGGGTTTGTCATATTCTTGGCAGGCAATCTCATTTCTTGGCGAAGCAAGAAACAGACGGTCGTCTCTCGCTCCAGTGCCGAGTCTGAGTACCGTGCCATGGCCACCGTCACTACCGAGATCCTATGGCTTCAACACCTCCTCCAGGAGCTTGGCTTTCCTCAGCAGACTTCTGCTCACATATGGTGTGACAATCAGGCAGCCACTAAAATTGCTTCGAATCCCGTTTTCCATGAACGCACGAAGCATATAGAAGTGGACTGTCACTTTCTTCGCCACCACCTGGAGCACAAACATGTCAGCTTTAGCTACATTTCAACGGCAGACCAGCTTGCTGACATCTTCACCAAAGGCCTCCCCGGTGCTCGCCTCGCTTCTCTTAGTTCCAAGCTGGGGATCCACAGCATCTGACGCCCAGCTTGAGGGGGAGTGTTGTGGTCTTTTTTTTTTTTTTGATTTGTCTGTTTTTTCATTATATGTCCAAGCTAGGTACACCTAGCTTGAGGGGGAGTGTTGGAGTATGTGTAACTTCCTGCCCCACTTTCTTTGTAACTTCCTGCCCCACTTTCTTTGTAACTTCCTTTGTAACTTCCTCTTTCTGTTCTATAAATGAAGGTCCTCTCCTCACCTTGAGGAGAAGGGGGATTTCTGAAATAACAAGAATAAACATACCATGATTTTACGCTGATCGATTGTTGCACAATCACCTAGTGCGTATACGCCCTCGCATCCCTTCACTCGCAACCATTCATCAGTTGTTAGAACTCGTCTCTTGCTCTGCATTGAAAGCAAAACCAATATTAGTATAATTAATTTCTATTGACAAAGCAGTCATTCTCCAGGCATAAGAACAGAATTCGGTTGTATAACCTGCCCAATTTGTTCCATAAAATCCCTCAGAACTGGGCGAGTCCCGACACCAGTTGACCAAACAACCATTCCATAAGGCACTGACATAGTTTCTCCCTTTGATTTCACCTTTATGGTAATCTCCTTATCCGAAACACACACAACTCGAGATCCAGTTTGGACATCAATACCGTCTCTCTGGAACTTTTTTTCAGCAAATGAACTTATTCTTTCATCAAAACTGGGCATGAAGCGTTAAAAAGGGTATATCTGCATTAGAATTATGGTCACATGAACTTACAAATAGAAAAAAACTAGGAAAGTTCAATTTTCAAAATTTTTGCAAACCTATATTAAAAAATCAGTGCTTGATGTTGGACATGCTCAGACTAGTTTGCAATAACTAGTTAAAGCTGCTTGTGTTCAACATTCAACCCACACAAGATATGGAAGAGAAATAACATAAACAGGCTGGCTGGCAAATAATATAAATCAAAAATTGCATCTAATTGTTTTCCTCTCATGTGCTGCAAATATAATGCCATCTGTTGTGTTTCAAGCAGCGCAATAAAAGCAGGAATATTGAAACCTTACGTGTTTAAGATATGATCACCGGATTGTATGACGGTTATTTTCACGTGATCTTTGACCATGGGATATAGCTTAATTAAGTCCTCATGGATAAAGTCATGCAGCTCGGCTGTAAACTCTACACCAGTTGGGCCCCCTCCAACAACTACAAAGTGCAGGTTTGTCCTCCTTTCTTCTTCACTAAGTTCTGGAAGGACAGCATTTTCAAAACAGTCTATTACGCTCCGCCTGATCTTCTGTGCATCCTCTACTTCCTGCATGATATTCAACATTCCTTAATGACAATCAGGTTTGGCATCCATTGCCTCCCTCGTTTACCTTCAGAAAATGGCAGTTCTCTGTGACACCAGGTGTGTTAAAAGTGTTGACTTCTGCTCCCATCGCTACCACCAAATAATCATATTCCAGCTGGAAGTCTTTATTTCCCAACAACTTGTTGTCGATGCTAGACCGACAAGAAACCTTTTTGTTTGCTGCATCGATCTTAAGACATTCTGCCTCCCAAAATTTAATTTCACCATCTCTCTGTCAGGGAAAGGTAAACAGAAGAAACAATGAAGCATTGCCGATAAATTACTGAAATAGTTAAGAGACAAACAAACTATCATGCAATAAAATCAATGATGTTGTGAAATTCTCTGCACACTCACACAAGTAAAAAGGATGTAGAGAGGGAAAAGCAAAACATGGAGGGAGAACCTTATTAACATACACGCGCACGCATATTTTTGGTTTGCATGTGCATCATTTCAAATGGATAGGTCTACTTATGGGCATACAAGGAAATATCAAAAGTCATTTCCAATTAAGGTCGTTTGGAAGAGAAAAGCCATTGGGGGATGTGCAAACATGGAAAGTGAATAAACAGTCAATCTTATCATTATAATATTCACAATACTTCTCATTGGATGTTTATCACTTCATGAAATATGTATTAAGCCTCACATAAAAAAAATACTGTGAAAAAAATAAGAATAGGAAAATCAATCCATGATGGTTAAAAGCAAACACATTAAAAAACTTGCCAGGTAAAAAAACTCAGTTGGGTGAAAAACTGTGGTTAAGGGAAAAAGAGTACAAATATGTTAACTCATTGATCAAAACATCATTGCATATTCATAAATTGTAGCATTCCAATTTTGGAAATCAATCATTCAAATGTCGCAGTAGGTAATGCATAGTGAATAATCTGAGAGATTATCACACAACTTAAGTTATAGGTTCACTTCAACAATTGTCACTCGCAAGGTTAAATGTATTTTTTAAGATAGTTATTAATGGCATGCGTCATCGTGCCATGGCTAGCGCCTGGCACCATTGTGCCACGCAACGGTTGGGCAATAGCACATTTGGGATGGCACGTTGTGGCGTGGGCGATGTTGCGCTCTGGAGCACAGTGGCGTTGTGCGCACCACAGCACCATCCTTTTTTTTTTATTGCATTGTCGGTACACCCCCTTCCTCCCCAATGCTACACAACAGCCAGCAACCCTCGACTTCTTCCTGCAATTGCAGCGACCCATCCGGACTACTTCAAGCACAACGACCCAGCCGAACTCCTTCGAGCGTCGCGACCCACCCACATCAGCTCGTCCAGGGCAGGAAGCGCCCAATCTGCTGTTGTGTGAGCCCCCTTATCTCTCTTTTTTTCTTCATCTGTTTTTAATTTAATTTAGTTCTGCTTCTGTGCGAGCCCCCATCTATTTCTTTTTTTCTTCTTCTTTTTTAATTTAATTTTGTTTAGCTGCATATTTATTTTAATTATATAAATGTCAGGTTTGTATTTATTTTTTTATTCTATTTTTCTTGGGTTTTTCTGAAAATCACTTTGGACGGGGGATGCTATATATTGTTATTGATAGTGTTTTTTTTTTTTTTTTGAGATTTATGGTTTTGAATATCTAATTGTTTGTTTCTCTCCAGATGATTCTGAAAATGATAATGAGAGAATACTCGGTCCTTAAATGTTGTATGTTTTAATCTTTGTTTGCATTCATACTTTATATGTGACATTGTTGACTTCAATTGTCTTTTGATGTATGGAATATGAATCATTGACATAAATCTTTTATATTTATGTGTGTTGTCTAACTTATTATTTGTTATTGTTGATATGTGTTTATCCGTCTTTTATGCGCCGCAAGTTAATATTGTCATGTGTTGCGCTACGCGCTTTTGCACCTGGGTTCCTTGTCACCATTGTGCGTCATGCGCCGTAAATAACTATGTTTTTTAAGACAACAAACATGCTCAATACATGCATCATTCAACTGCCACAAAGTGGCCAGCCATCAAGCAAATGCTTCAATACTTAAAAGATATTGCTCGCCCCGGATTATATTTTCAATCTACTAACTCACCCTCGCTTCAAATTTTTGTCAATGATAATTGGGTAGGAGATTTCAACTCTTGAGATTCTACCTCTGTGTGTTTTATAGTTTTTGGATCGCATCCGATAAACTGGAGCTTTGAGAAACAAATTACAATACTTCGATTCTCAATTGAAGCAGATTAGTGCCTTTGCTATGGTCACTGTAACACCCCGCCCCTACCTCATTGGCTTGAGGGGGCGGTGAGGGTTACTTGGCCTTAAGCGACGTTTCCAAGGCGCCAAAGGCTGGCAATAAATGTCGAGGGCTCCGAGAACAGATTGGGGAACGATTTGCCCTTAAGACAAAACCAACCAAACAATCCACAAACTATATGATGCATGTTAACAAACCCAACCAAACCATCCACTAACAACCAAGTTGTTCCACAATGCAAACCAAACCCAATACAACTAGACATGTCCACAACACATCAGAGTACAAAGCGGAAACTAAACATCCAAACACCAACAAGCCATGACACCACCACAGCTTCATACCAAGCTCCAAGCTCCAGGCTCCACCATGACATCACAATGCTCCACTAAAGGAGGGAGATGCCTTACCTTTGCCCACGTCACGGTACACAACATCTGCAAAGACACCACAGTGCCAAAGCAGGGGGTGAGTGCTAAAACTCAGTAGGTTTTCCCCAAATGACTTCCCTACACACGCCACTAAGATAAAACCGTTAGCACATTTATATAAAACAGTTTATATAAAATAAAACACAAGTGCATCCATTTTTCATAAGCCAAACGTGCCCTTACCAAGTCATCATACCACAACCAAACATCCAAGGGAAAGCCAACCAAACATGCCACAAGTCGTTTCATCATTTCTCATTAGCACCACAATTTCCATCTTGCAAAGCAATGCACAAAACAACCAAAACAATCAAACGGTGGTGCTTCCGTCCAACCGTTCACCCATTCACAAATAGTGGCTTTTCCCGTCCACTTATCCTTTGATGGTGGCCCTTCCGTCCACTATCCATCCCCCTTCATTATAGTGGTACTTCCCGCCCACTTCCACATGACATTTCAGACATTCACACCCAAGCATCCGACCCACCAAGAGCATAACATCATGCAATCAACCAAATTCCATTGCATATAAATCCACTGCAATAAATCATCCATTTATTGAAAACCATTTTCCATGCCAAAACCCCATTCCAATAAAACAACCCTTTTTATTGGATACCATTTCCCATCAATCATTTCACAAATCAACCATAGCATTCCATTTTAAAATTCTCATTTTAAAATTCACAACAATAGCATTTCATCACAAAACCCCCTTTTTCCCAAAAACCCCCAAATGGATTTTCAACCAAATTCGCACATCAACATACAATTAATTTCAATCATAACAAATTAATTGTAACATGTGGAGTCGAGAGAGAAGCCACCTACCTTTAGGGTTCCCGAGAAATCGACCCACAAACCACCGCACCTCAAAACCGGCGAACGCACCACCGAAACCTCTCTAGATCCCTTTCCCTGACATTCACAAGCCTTAATATTAACATCCAAGGCAACCCCAACCCTAGATCTACACACAACAAGTGTAGATCTAGAAAACCAAGAAAGAGAGGGATGTAGATCTAGAAGAAAACACAAGAGAAACAAGAGGAGAGACTTACCCGGGAGAAATCACCTTGAATCCACCTTGAAACCCCTTCGAATCTCTTCCAAAACGAGTGGGAGAGCACCCCTAACCCCTGAGAACCCAAAAACCCGAGTGAGGCTCGAGTGGGAGGAAGAGAGGAGTGAAATGAGGCAATCCCGAGTGAGCCCGAGTTTTAAAACCCTAACTTTAAGTGACCGCACGGTTAGCCCGCACGGTTTGGCAAACAGTGCGTTAACTGTGCGCATGTCACTGCCTCGAGGGCCAGAGTCCGCACGGTTTCCTCGCACGGTTTGGCAAACCGTGCGCAGGCCGTGCGGAGCCTACTATCTCCCCCTGCACGGTTTCCTGGAGCATACGCACGGTTTACACTAACCGTGCACCCCTTTAAAAGCCTCCAAACTCGTCCAAAACCATTCCAAACACTCTCAACCTCTTCCCAACTCATTCAATGCACTTTAAACACATAAAAATGCATAAACGAAGGCTACATACCTCAAACCGAGGGTGCTACAGTCACCACAAAAGCAAATTGGATCACGTGAAGAGTTTTTTTTTTATGTGTTTTTAGATTATTTTTTTTAAATGTCTTGGTAAAAAAAAATATTTAAAACTGTGTATGAAAGGCGGAAGGGGATCTGCCACCTTTCAAGCCCCCACCGCCTTTGCACCGGATCGATGACATGGCAAAGGCGCGCGGAGGGTGGCCGCCTTCCACCTAAAGACAAAGAGAAAGGCGGCAGGGGGCGCGCACCTTTCGCCTAACGCAAAGGCGAAAGGCCGCCCTCCCCCTGCCGCTTTTCCTTTAAAGCCCTATAAAAAGGCACCCCTCTTCTCCTCACTTCAAATTTCACTCATCTCTCTACATTCCACAGTCTCTCTCTCTAGAAGAAGTTTTTTTCCTGCGCAGTGGATCCGGTGGTCTAAAAGAAGTCCCGTTTTTTACGAAGCATCATTTAGATGTATTTTTTCTTATTTAATGTAATGTTATTTATTTAGCTAATTGAAGTCGTTTTAGTTAGTTAGAAATAATAGTTATTATTAGTAATGATTAAGTATAGATTAATTGATGAATAACTTAGGATTAAAAAATGATTACATATAATGATTAGCTAATTATAATTAACTAATGAATATCATATGATTAACTTTTTATTAAGGAATAATTAATTAAGGATTAAATAATGTTTAACTAATGATTATAGAATGTGTGAATAATGATGTAGTAATGATTAGCTAATGATTAAATATTGATTAAATTATGATTAAATTATGATAATGTAATGATTATAGATTGATTAAGTAATGATTAACTATTGATTAAGGGATGATTAAAGAATGATTAAGGGGTGATTAAAGAATGATTAAGGGGTGATTAAAGAATGATTAAGGGGTGATTAAAGAATGATTAAGGGGTGATTAAAGAATGATTAAAGGATTGTTAAGTAATGATTAACCAATGTTTAACTAATTGTTAATTAATGATTAGTGTCATCTTTTAGGATATAAGAAAACGTTATAAAAAGTTGATACCATAAAGATTATGTGGTTATCTAAGCAATCAAATTCATGTCTGGATACAAACAAGTGGATGTGCCTCTGGCACAGATGTACCTAGGAGTAACAACTCGAACAAGGTGTTCTGGGCCTGACTCAGGGTAACCTAGTACACGACAACGGGTATTGTTGCACACCTGGTTTGACACTCCTGAGGGATATGCTTTAGATGATTTATATTTTCTTTATGAACTACTGAAATACCTTTAGGATGATTAAAAATTGTACTAAGAAACATTAATATCATAGTTTAGGATATAAGAAAATGTTCTAAAATTTTAATATCATAAAGATTATATGGTCAACTCTCATTGTCAATAGCATTCATAAAATGTTTTGAAAACCGAGGTAAAAAGAAGAGAAAACACCAAATCAATTTATTTATCATTGATAAAATGACAATTGTTGGTGGGTGAATTCCCCTTACCTCAATGTGAGGTGAGGATATTCTTTTATAGATTAGGAAACCAATATACAAGACGGGTAAGTCTGATGTGGGACTCACCCATTTACACTTAAATGGGTTCCAACACTCCCCCTCAAGCTGGACATGCCCAGATTGGATAGAGTCCCACACAGAAAGAATAACAAGACAATCTCAAACTCCCCCTCAAGCTGGGCCATGGAGGTTGTGAACACCCAGCCTGGAAGTGAGAGACTCAAGACGAGCTCCGGGAAGACCTTTGGTGAAGAGATCGGCAAGCTGATCGGCCGTCGGGATATGGCCGAAACCGATATGGTGCTGCTCCAGATGGTGGCGGAGAAAGTGACAGTCCACCTCGATATGCTTCGTCCGTTCATGGAAGACGGGATTTGAGGCAATCTTCGTGGCGGCCTGATTGTCACACCAGATATGAGCAGGAGTCGATGCCGGGAAACCGAGCTCCTGGAGAAGATGACGAAGCCAGAGGATCTCAGTAGTGACAGTGGCCATGGCCCGATACTCGGCCTCGGCACTAGAACGGGAGACCACAGTCTGCTTCTTGCTGCGCCAAGAGATGAGATTACCGGCGAAGAATACGGCGAATCCCGAAGTAGACTTGCGGGTAGCGAGGCAACTGGCATAGTCCGCATCACAAAAAGCCTCAATATCCATGTGAGCATGATGTGAGTACCGAAGGCCGCGTGCAGGGTCTTTCTTGATGTACTTGGCAATGCGGAGGACAGCATCCCACTGAGGGCAGGTGGGATGCTCCATGAACTGGCTGACTTTGCCAACGGCACAGGCAATGTCGGGACGCGTCATGGTGAGGTAGTTGAGTTTACCAACCAAGCGTCGATAGCTCTCAGGATGAGGAAAGAGTTCCGAGTCGGAATGAAGGGAGCGTTCCCCAGGCTCAAGGGGAGTGTCAACTGTGGTGGCGGTGCTCAACCCGGCATCCTGCAATATATCAAGAGCATACTTGCACTGGCAGAGAGAGATAGTGTCCGCAGTTCGGGAGACCTCGATGCCAAGAAAGTACGTGAGTGGACCAAGATCCTTGGTGTGAAAGTGCTGGTGAAGATGCGTCTTGAGGCTGGCGATGCCTCTGGAGTCGCTCCCTGTAATGATGATGTCATCAACATAAACGACAAGCAAGATACAGCCGTGTGCCGTCGTACGGAAGAAGACGGTGTGATCTTTCATACTCCGAGAGAGGCCAAAGGCGGTGACGACAGTGCTGAAGCGGCCAAACCATGCGCGAGGAGACTGTTTGAGGCCGTAGAGGGAGCGACGGAGACGGCAGACATGGGAGGCGGCACCAGAGGCAGAGAAACCAGGGGGCTGCTGCAGGTAAACCTCCTCGTCAAGAAAGCCATGGAGAAAAGCATTCTTAACGTCGAGTTGATGAAGTGGCCAGTGATGATGAGCAGCCAGAGAGATGAAGAGGCGGACCGAGGCCATCTTGGCGACTGGAGAGAAGGTATCAAAGTAGTCGACGCCATATGTCTGAGCAAATCCCTTGGCGACAAGCCGGGCTTTGAGGCGGCAGAGAGAGCCATCGGGATTGAGACGGATCATGAAGATCCATTTACAACCGACCGCCTGTTTGTTTGCCGGAAGGGGAACAAGATCCCAAGTACGGTTGGCATCCAGAGCCTGCAATTCATCCCTCATTGCGGCTAGCCACCCGGGGTGAGATTTGGCTTCACCGACCGTTCGAGGAAGCGACACGGTCTCCAGAGCGGACAATCCCCTGTAAGAAGATACAAAGAGAGGAGTATTCTGACACGAGCGAGTACCTTTCCGGAGCGCAATCGGCACATCCTCGGGAGCTGTGTCAGGAACATCAGGCGAAGCGGGAACAATGGTTTCCTCGGCCGGGACGGGAGGTACAGTGGAAGGACGACGAGAGTAGGTCTGTCCAAAGAGATGACCGGTCGGAGGAGACACCAGAGGCGGGTGAACCATGAGCGGAAGGCAGTCATCGATGGTAGCGTCAGGAGAAGGAGAGGGGAGAGTGAAAGGAGAGCTCTCGACAAACGAAACGTCGGCAGAGGTGATATACCGGCGGAGGTCTGGAGAGAAGCATCGGTACCTGCGCTGAGTGCGGGAATACTCGAGAAAATACAGCGAAGGGATTTGGGTGATAGTTTGGAGAGATTGGGGCGAGTGTCCCGGACATAACAGAGACATCCGAAGACACGGAGTGGAAGGGAGTAAGGAGGGAGAGAGGGAAACAGGGTATGAAAAGGAGTCTCCCCCTGAAGGATGGAGGAGAGAAGACGATTGAGAAGGTAAGTAGCAGTGAGGATGGCATCCCCCCAGAAAAGAAGAGGTACCTGGCGATGGAAGAGGAGGGCACGAGCGGTTTCCAAGATATGTCGGTGTTTCCGCTCGGCTACCCCATTTTGCTGAGGGGTATCAGGACAGGAGGTCTGATGGATGATGTCGTGGGCCCTCATAAACTGCTGAAAATGAGTGGATAAGTATTCTCGCCCATTGTCAGAGCGGAGACATTTCACAGGGAGAGAAAACTGTGTCTGGATTTCCTGAAAAAATGTCTGAAAGGTTGAGAGAACCTCTGTTCGATCGCGAAGAAGGTAAAGCCAGGTCATACGGGAGTAATCATCAATAAAGGTGATATAATAACTGTACCCTGACTGGCTAGGAACCCTGCAAGGACCCCATACATCGGAATGAACAAGAGCGAAAGGAGCCGCTGCACGTGGTTCCGGGCGAGGAGCATACGTCGTCCGATGATGTTTGGCAAACTTGCAGGATTCACAATGGAAGTGAGGGTGCGGCCCTGCCGGAATGCTGTCGTCCGGAGGTGATGCCGGAGGGCCGCGGGCGGACACGCCAGCCATTAATGCAGGGGGGGGGGCTGGGCCGACGGCACAGGAAGGCCGCAGGGTAGCTGCAGGGAAGCCGCTGGGAGACGGGCTGGGGAGCGGGACGGGAGAGGCCGCCGGAGAGGGGTCGCCGGACTGGAGGGAGATCCGCCGGGAGCCGGGAGCCGCGAGCGCGCGGGAGCAGCGGGAGGCGCCGGGAGCAGCGGGAGGCGCGGGAGGCCGTCGGGGCTTGGACGCCGACGGGAAGAACCGCGGAGGGCCGCGTCGGGAGAAAGGCCGACGGGAGGGAGGCGGAGCCGGGGAGCCGCAACAGGAGGCGGGGCCGAAAGTCCGCCGTGAGGCGCGCAGGAGGGCGGAAGGAGCCGCCGGACAGCAGCAGACCGCCGGGGAAGGGAGGCCGCTGGGGAAGGGAGGCTGGCGGAGACGTCGGGGAGCAGCGGGAGGCAGCGGGAGGCGCTGGAGGCGAGGGTGCCGGGAGCGCGCCAGGCGAGGGTGAGGGTGTCGGGGCGAAGCGGGGCGAGCCGCCAAGAGCGGGACGTCGAGGGCGGGGTGCGCCGCAGCGAGGCACCGAGAGCCGGGGAGGCAGAAGATGGCGCGCGCAGGAGGGAGCGGGCCGGGAGATGCCGCCGGGAGCCGGGAGCCGCGTGGGAGGGTCGGCGAGGGTTTGCGGGGACGAGGGCGCACCGCAGGAGGACGGCGGACGCCGGGCGCCAGGCGAAGGCCCGCTGGGCGAGGTGGCGGGTGAGGGAGCGGCCGGGGCTCGAGCGCCGCTTGGAGGCAAACGGTGCGGGGGCTAGGGCGCGGGCGAGGGCGAGGGAGCCGCGCGGGCGTGGGCGCGGGGGCCGACGGGGCGAGGGAGCCGCGAGGGCTAGGGCGCACCGCGGGACGCTGGAGCCGGGAGCCGCGTCTGGAAGGAGGCCCGCCGGGAGGTGGAGGCGCACCAGGAGGGAGGACCGCCGTGAGCAGAGGGGCGCCGGGAGGGAGAGCCTGCTGGGAGAAGAGGTGGCCGCCGGGAAGGGCAAGGCCAGAGGGGGAAGAAAGGCGGGGCCGGACAGAACCGGGAAGCCGCGGGGAGGGAGGGTCGGGATTAAAATCCCTTTGATACCATGTTGGTGGGTGAATTCCCCTTACCTCAATGTGAGGTGAGGATATTCTTTTATAGATTAGGAAACCAATATACAAGACGGGTAAGTCCGATGTGGGACTCACCCATTTACACTTAAATGGGTTCCAACAACAATTATGATCATATAAAGTGAAACGGAGAAGAACAAACACATTAAAAAAACACATGAATGTTTTACAACATACAAGAAATACCTTGAAATTTTTCAATAGAATATGATATGAATGAGATGAGCCTCACTTGAGATAAAATCCATCTTATTTTTAATTGACAGCTTAATAACATCTTTTAAAGGTATGTACTTAACTTTTGGATTTTCAAAAGTTTTCGGCTTTCCAATGACATCTAAGATGACATCTAAGATATGTCATTAGAAAGCCGAATGCTTTTGAAAATTCATAAGTTAAGTACATCCTTTTGGAATATGTTATTAAGCTATCAATTGAAAATAAGCTCGATTTTATATCACTTTCGAAGTCAGACTCATCTCATCCAAACAATGTTCTATTGAAAAATGTTAAGATAAATCTTATATGTTGTAAAGCATTCATGTGTTATTTAATGTGTTTGTTCTTCTCCATTTCACTTTATATGATCATGATTATCATTTTATCGATGATAAATAAACTGATTTGGTATTTTCACTTCTTTTCACCTCGGTTTCCAAAACATTCTGTGACTTATATTTTAATAAACTTTTATATAACAGAACATTAGTATCATATTTTAGGGTATAAAAAGACGTTCTAAAATTTCAATATAAGAAATATTATATGATCAACCATCATTGTCATTATTAGTTACACTATCATTGTCATTATATTTTGGAATATTATATGATCAACCATCAATGTTCTATAAGAAACATTTTTGATGTAGAGAGTCATGTTTGTCTGTGTGTACTGCTACGGAAAGGTTATTCAAACTGAGCAAGGAGCTTCTTATAGTACACAACCAACAACAGTGGTTAGTACAGCTAATTGTGTAACCCTAAGTGAACTTCAAGACAGAATTTGTGGTTTCTTAAATTTGGGACCCGATCAAGAGATCAAGTCTATGAGCTATAGATATTTGCAATTCCCGACTACACTGTATCATCTAACTTGTCCATTGGTTGCTGATGCGCAGTGGATCCAAGCAATAAATTTATTTTCCCAACGGTCAGACAGTACCATGATGGAGTTATATGTTGATGTTTTCACTATACAACAACAACGTCCAATTGTACGAAGACGTAAACTTACAAGAGTGGTTGAAGATGGTCTGTCCCGAGAAATTGAGGTTATTCCATTTGATGCGAAAGAACACAACCAAGATGATCTCTCGGATATGCATGTAAATCTGACTTCCGATGAGGATTTTTGTAATGATGGAACAGAATGTAACAACAGTGCTGATGAGCAGGGAGCAGCGAAAGTTGAGGAGGAAGTTTCTAGAAATCCATTAGTTGTTCAGCAGCCTCGACCCACAATAAATCATCCACCACTCTTCGCATCTTGGTCGGAAGCAATGGCACGTGTGTCTGAATTCGACAATAATGTTCTTACACCCGCAACTGAGTTTCCCAGAATTGTACCCGATAGATTTAGTGAGCTGGACAAAACCTTATATGTAGGGATTTTCCAAGTAAAGATGCAGTAAAAAACACGCTAAAGAGATTTCACATTGAGAGTCACTGCAGATATATAGTACAGGAATAAGGCCGTAAAAAATACCTCATACAGAGTGACGAGTATGGGGATGATTGTAGATTCCGCTTGAAGGTGATTCCAGACATTGCATTTGGAGGTTGGAAAATCTCGAGGATTGAGGCAGCTCATACTTGCGTTCAGCCAAACCTGACACAAGATCATAACTCATTGGATGTTGAATTTGTGTCATCCATTGTTATCGAGATGATTAGGACATGCCAAGATGTTCTTATAACCCTTGTGCAAGAGAGGATACAACAAACTTTTGGTTATAAGATTTCTTATAATAAGGCATGGATGGCTAAACAGAAGGCAATTGTAAAGGTCTGCGGTGATTGGGATGACTCGTATCAGGTGTTGCCGCAATTGCTAGTCATACTGAGACACAACAACCAAGTTGTCTTCCATCTTCATACGAACGAACATGTGTTCCAAGATAACCTACTTCATCCATCTCGTGCTCAATTTCATCGGTTGTTCTAAGCATTCCTCTCTTGTATCTCCGCAATTCATTTCAGCAAACAGTTCATACAGATTGATGGAACGTTTCTATACAGAAAATATAAGGGCGTATTGTTGATTGCAGCAACCCAAGATGGCAACTGTTCACCTCTTTCGTTTGTCTTTTCCATTGTGGAGAAGTAAAACTGCGAATCATGAAATTTGTTTTTGGCATGTATCAGCAACCATTTCACCGGCATTTGGGGTGTCTGTTTGATATCTGATCGATATCGGACAATCAATGAGGCAATCAATGCAGACCCTGATACATGGAGACCCTCAAATGCACATCATCGGTACTGCATCAAACACATTGCTAGCAACGTGCAGAAACAGTCCATAACGAACCTATGAAAAAGACAATCACGAGACTTGGTATGCAATGTCTTTGTTATTTTTTACTTATTTCAACGTAAAGATAAAATCAATTTATGTGAAATATGATCACTTTTGTGTACCATATGAGCCGAATCAACGGAGGTTTGAAGAACGTTTCGAACAAATCCGCAAGACTAATCAAGAAATGTATGATTATATGATGCGAATTCCAAAAGAAAAATGGGCACTGGCATATAACGAAGGGAAGAGGTATGGACACATGACCACAAACATTGTGGGTGCATCAATGGTGTCTTCAAGCGGCTTCACAAGTAACCTATAACTGCCCTGGTTCAAGAGAAATTTTATCGGTGCGTGAAGTACTCCATTGATAGACAAAAACTAGCCTCAGACGGGATTCAACAGGGGCTAAGGTATGGAAGGCACTTTCAACAGGAGATTAAAAAGAACATTGAAGAAGCTTTTGGTTATCATGTCTGTCTTTTCCGCTGAGAAGACTCTCGATTTGAAGTTCAAGAGCGTTCGGACCCCATCACAAATAACATCGGTGAAAAAATGGTGATATTACTGGAAGCGAGGCAATGTCAATGTGAAAATTTCAAGGCCTTACGGTTTCCATGCGCACACGTTATCACAGCATGTGCCTCTTGGAACATATCATGGGAAACATATGTTGATCCAATGTACCGGTTGGACATCATTGCAAAGTTTAAGATGCACCTTATGTTATCAAGAAGGTCATAACCGGAAACGATGCCCTAACATTGTTGGATCGAGTTCACACTCTCAGCCACAATGATGTATTGTCTCTTCTGTGATCTTCTAATATTGTTAATTATATGGTGTTAATATAAGATCTTTCATTTTATAGAATTGTCTCACATCGCCAAATACTTTTACTATCAAATAACAATAAACCTTTTACATTCACATTAAAAGGAATATGACAAGTGCATTTGAGGTGACATTAACGCATAATCAATCTTTTCATGTCTAACCATAAAGCAAGCATGTGAGCAAATAATCATGAAACATACCATCATGTGGGAAATAATAAATAAATTACAAAGCACACCATTTTCTAATAAACTTTTAGATAATAAAGACAAAATGTTTATATATATAAATATATAAAAACATCTTACAAAACACCATTTGTTAGGTAAAAACATATCTCAAAAACTCTTTAAAAATATGTTTTGAGAAACATGAAGACATGTCTTTCTTTTGGTAAAAAATAACTCCATAAAACAATGTGAATAAACATGGCATGTCTTACATTTTACAAGTCATAACGTTATATTTACATTTTACACTTACGACTCATTTCATTTTTTTACATACAGATGGAGGATACTAGACTACTCATTGAGCAGGCTAGGCATGTTTCCCAGGCCGTGTTACAGGGTGGTGAGGTTCGACAGATCAGGGTGCGTCGAGCGCACCGTTTTCATCACACGCTGCCTCCACCCGTTGTCTCCACCCGCCATTATACCATACATGCGTCGTGCTGGCTTCTACGACGGTGCAGTATTTGATTTCACATTTGTTGACCATCACCTGTTTGTTGCCCTCCTGGAGAGGTGGAGACCAAAGACACACATTTCACCTGCTTAAGGGAGAGATAACCATCACCCTTGAGGATGTGGCAGTCTTTCTTGGTCTTCCTATCCAAGGAGAAGTCGTTATTGGACCCACCCGTGCATACTGGTCTGACCTTGTTCAGAGATTGCTAGGCGTCGATATTTTGGCTGACGCTAGGGCTATAGATGGCGAGTCGATATCTATAACTTGGCTTGAGAGGCACTTTCAACATTTACCCAATGATGCTGACGAGCAGACTGTCATGCGTCATGTTTGTGCATATATATTACAGATTATTGGAAGGACTTTGTGCACTGATCACTCAGGTATGCATGTGCACATGATATATCTAGGGCTGCTGAAGGACTTTGATCGGGTCGGGACGTACAGCCGGAGATCTGCGTGTTTGGCTTACACTTACAGAGAATTGTGCACGGCATGCCGCAAAGACCGCAAGGATCTCAGGGGATGTGTCATCCTTCTTCAGATGTAGGCATGGGAGCGCATCCCCTCACTCTGCCCTGATCTTACTGGTCAGACGCCGCCTATAGAGGTGTTGCATGACGCTCCGCGTGGACGATGGTATGATCACTCATCTCTAATGGTTTCTGATGCTAACGGGAGTTATTGAATTTAATTTTTTATTATTTATCACTTACGATGTTGTATTTTACAGGTGGACTCAGAAACACAACTTCGTCAGCATTCTAACACACCATTTGGGTGCATATCGTCTCAAGTTGGACAGTCTCTTACCCGATGAGGTAAGTATATACAATCTATCATTTTCTAACAATTTTAATAATAACATCAATTTTGGTTTTTAGTAAGGAAATTTTTTGACAAATCTCACATGTCATTTCAGATTTCATGGATGTCGTACTGGGCTTTATTGGATCAGTTGTCAGCATACTGCACTGCTGGACTTCATGATGTTATAGTTGTAGTGTCACTCATTCACTTTCATATTATTGAGTGGCAGCAGCTTGATAGAGTCATGCGTCAGTTTGTCTCTGTTCAGCTGATTCTATTTCCGCTGAGACAGACACGGAATCTTCATGACTTGAAGCTGACAAAGAGGAAGGATGAGAATTGGCGCTGACAACATGATGACTATCTCAACCTTTGGGGCAGACGAACAACGCTTCGTATCCAGGGTGTAGCTACGAACAACGCTTTGTATCCACGGCAAAGGGCTTCATGATATGGTAAGTCAAAAAAAAATCATTAGTTTGTTTATTAAACTATTTTCTAATTCATTTTGAATCTATTTACAGCATACTCAATCAGAACAGCTTATTTGCATAAGTGATCCAGATGAGGACGGGGTCGCTAGCCTGGCAGCAATCCATGCTGCAGCACTAACGCTAAGGCCAGCTTATCATGCGATTCACAAGAGCATCTTCGATAGTCCACCCTAGAGAGTGGAGGTTCTGGCCTAGGGAGCGGAAGTTCCTGCTCAGGAACCTCCTCCAGCAGGTGTTGAAGCTAAGAAGCCACGACGACAACGATGTAGACAGCATCGTCCTGCACGTGAGGTCTCACCTGTTCCACAGGCAGAGGTCGGCCCTCTAGCAGTCCAGCCTCAACCGATTGTGGATGTGCATCAGAGGGTATGGGATTCATCTTTCTTGACAGGATATCCACAGTTTTCTCCAACTTTGGGTTCTGATCCTTCGCAACCTATATGGTTCCCGCAGGCGATGATGCGGGTACTTCTACGACACTAGTGGGAGAAGGATCAGGTGCGCATTATAACATCCAGTTGACACCTCCTCCCACTGACACACAGGCGGAGCATGCGACGGTCGACATTCCAGTGCCCGAGGATCAGCCATCTCCAGGTCATCAGACTCCACCCCAACACGGAGCTCGCCGATCTCAATACGGACGTTCCATTCGCAGACCACCATGTGGGACGAAATCTCCCCATAGACATTGATTGTACTCATTCATGAATTTTGAAGTGTTGGTTTACGTACTTCATAACCTTTATTAATGACTTTGGTTGGTATGTTTATATGTTTATGACGAGGCACGAGTATGAAACTTACGAAAAGTTCAAAGAGTTTTAGAATGAATTACATAATCAATTGGGAAAAGGTATTAAGATTCACTGATCAAATCAAGGTGTTGAATACATGAGCTAGGAATTCACTGATCATATGAGAGATTGTGGAATTGTTTCACAACTCACTCCTCATGCAAAACCATAGTTGAATAGTGTGTCTAAGATAATGAATCATGCATGATTGGACATGGTTCAATCAATGATGAATTAGTATGATCTTATTATTTCATTATGGGGGAATACTATGAAAATGGTTTCATTTCTACTTAACTATTTTCTATCTAATGTGGTCATAAATACACTATATGGTATATTCACTGGTAAATGTCCCAAAATATCTTTTATTAAAATTTGGGGTTGTGAATCACTCGTATGAAAATTGGTTTCTAATAAACATAGCCCTAAATTAGTAAAATGATTATCTGTTGTCTATCTCAAATAAACTATGAGATATTTTTCTAAAATCTAACAAAATACAAAGTGTTTGTGGCTAAAACTAGCATATTCCTTAAGAATCAATATATTAATTGAGGAGTCTGTGGGATGAAAGTTGATCTTGGAGAAGTTAAGGACCAACAAAAAAAAAGTTCTTCTGACATGGAAGTTGAGTCAGTTCCATAAAGAGTTGTGGAAGAACTAATTCAAGTTACACAATAACCTCAATGCTCTAGTAGGATTCGTCAGGAGCCTGAGATATATGAATTTATTATGGAAAATGATGATGAAGTAATGTCCATAGATGATAAACATACAACATATTACCCGAATGGCCCGAATGCCTTCTTTTTTATTTATTTTTGGATAATCCCCGTTTTAAAGGTTGAAGTAGAACCCTTATATGACTTGTAGGTCCAAGGCACAAGGCTCATACACAACCCAATACATGACCTTAAAAGGCTCAAGACCTGACACACTTGAAAGCCATAGACCAAGAAATGGTTAAAAGCCATAGAATCTAAAATGGACTCCATGTACATAAACCAGGTTTGGAACTTGGTGGATGCAAATGAAGGGGTGAGACCCATAGGGTTTAAGTGGGGTTTTAACAAGAAAAATAATATAGATGGTAGGGTGTCTACCTATAAATAAAACCTGAGGGAAATAGTTACAAAAAATTAATGATATTGACTATGAAGAAACATTTTCATCTTTTGTGATGATAAAGTCTATTCAAATATTTCTTATAATGACCTAGATCCCATATACATATTATTACATTATCTTTACCATAAACATCTATATAATACTCCCAAAAATCTAGAGGTTCAAGATCTTTGGAAATTGGGTACATGATAAAAACAATAACATAGTCTTTTATCCTCATATTCGTACTTTCTCCTAGACCTCACCTTACTCTTACTACATGGAATATCTTGGAGACACATAAAAGAAAGGGTGAACCATAAATCCCGTTAAGATTGTCACAACATAAAATTGGATAATATATCATGAGAGTCAATAATCATAGAATGAAAACAAAAGGGGAATGATTATGAAGCATCACTTAAAAACATGACATAAGAGTCGAATATCATAAGAGTATGGTAAACATAAGACAACATAAAGTGTGACACAAACATAAGACATGTCATCATAATGTATATATTTATAAAGAATGATAATATTATAGTTATCTAATAATGACAAAAAAAGTATTTAACTAGACCAAATGTATAAGTGATTTCTAACAATATACATATAAATCATAATATACAAACCAATATATTTATAATTATAAAAACATGTATAAATATTTTTTTTTTTTTTGCTGAAAGGCGGCAGGAGGTCTGCCGCCTTTCATACACATTTTTTTTTTTAAAAATGACCTACACATTTTTTAAAAAAATATTTTTTTCAGAAAACACAAAAAAAAAACTCTCACGTGCACCGCCCCTCCTAACATTTACCATAATAAGGTGAGCAACATTTATATCAGCTTCAAATCAGTCCTTCACTTTCAAATGAAGCTGTTGACTTTCATTTTGTTTAACCAAGTGGCAAATTTATCTAATTCTGAATCATTGTTATGCAGATGTAAGATGTGCTCCTTGGATCAAAACACAGAAAGTTGTGTGCGTGTTCACTCAGATGCCCTGACGAATTTTATGGTACTATCACCTTTCATGTACTATCATTAAACAAAGTCAAAACGTAAGTTACAGATGGAGTGGGCTTGCATGGTTTAGACCCCTGCCAAAGCGAACATTAAATCGTAAGGTCATGCATACCTTTTTGACCATGTTTCGGATTGGCTCTACTATGCTTCGAGCTTCAACAGTGCCACATGTGACACTAGGTAACAAAGGAGTAAACGCAAAATAATTGCGAGGTGAAACCACCTGAACATCGCAGGATGATATATCCAGTCCTTTCAAAAAACTCGTACCCGCCCACCCCGTTCCAAGCACCACCACACTCTTCTTATTGGAGCCCTTCGAGTCGCTTTCAGAATCTCTCACGCTGACGCCAGGTTTGGAGTCGGAGTATGCCACGACACTTCCACTGCCGCGACAATCCATACAGAAAATCAAAATAAAAGGATAATCTCGAAGCAGAACGAAAACTAAGCAGAACACAAATGAGAAAATGCGCTACAGAAAAACCTTGAGAAAATCAGTTTCTAATTATAAGAATGCATTGGAAGGGAAGAAGGATAGAGGCCACAGAACAGGATCGTCGATAAATGCAGTTCTTCATGTGGAATCTCGAACAAAAACGTGTAGGAAGCTTAATAAGCGTGAGGTCTCACTTAAGTAAAAGACCCCCCCCCCCCCCCGATGGCGGAGGAATGAAGCAGGCGTAGTAAGGCAGCAATTACAGGGGAGAAAATCAAAGATGGAGAGTGGAGAAAAATTGAACCTGAGAGCGCAGAGGAGGAGAATCTTGACAGAGGAATTGCAGACATTGAGGATTTTAGAAGCTTCATCGACGAAGAGGGAAACCCTCGCCATTTTGCAGCAGCTTGATCTCAATTGATCCCAAGACGACGAACTGTCGCCAAAGAGTATTGCCCTTTCCGTTTGCGACGGAGGAAAGAAGCCGGTGTTCAAACACGTCTCAATATTTAACGGACTTGGGAACTTTAGAACGGGTGGCCCCAATTTCACTGTGTTTATCCATCTTCATGATCACAAGTGGTGTTTATCCATCACCATATATTTATTGTAACCAATTTTTAATAATTGTTTTCAGCAGCATACTTTAAAAAAACATTTTAACAATAAACAGTTTTGAAATACTTGAAGAAAAGCATTGATCATGATATACGCTATCCACGATTTTCATTAAATGTTGTCAAACTAAATTCAATTGTTCTTAGTAGTAAGTTAATGTTGCACCACATTCTTAGTAATCGTTACACAACAATATTTTGTTGGGTCGAAAGACTTATTTTTACATTACTTTTGAAAATCACAATACACATCTTTGTTGTTTTTGTTTTACCTTATTATAGTTTTCAAGTTTATTTTTGAAAGTATTTTAAGTTTTTCTAAACAGTCATTATGATCCATTTTACCTTAATGGGAAGGATTTTATCAAGTATAACTTTACCAGAAGGAAAGGTATAAGCAAGTTATGATTATTTGCTTAATATAAATGTTTTGGAAGAAGTTTATTTATATTTTTGTGGTAGAAGTAGAACAAGAGTGAATCCATTAGGAGTATCTGACGTTGCCCATGCAGTTGTAGCTGAACCTGAGAACCGCAAAATTCGAACATTGAAGTCTGTTGCAACCTATGTATATAAATAACATCGCGAGCACGAGGTGAAGAAGTACCGAAGAATGAAAAGGCTATCCGAAGGTTACTTGTGTTTTGAAGTCTCCAATTTCTCGTTGCCTTGAGTGCTTTTGTTTGCAATCTTGTCATATAGTTTTTCGTTTAAGAGCACAGGTGTGTGGGGATTTCTTATAAATGCTCTTAAGCACATTATGTTGTTTGTGTTGTAGTTATGATCTGTGAGATCGAGGGCTCTTGAGGCTAAGGAGACATAAAGTCGTTCTGATTACGTGAGATTGAGGGCTTCCGGAAGAAAGACAGAAAGTCATTCCGATCAGACTGATCTCCAAGGTTTTGGAAGAAAGACCTATCAATAGGTTTATAACCAGGGATACCCTAAAGTCAAGTCTACACACTTCCTTGTCGTTATGGGTTAAAGCGGAGACCTCACTCAGTTGAGGTGTTGTAGGTTTCTATTCCGCTATGCATAAGTTTCCGTTTATATACAATTTCTTAGTTAGTTTGTTTTTATATACATTTTCTTAGTTACTCTCTTTATAAGAATATTGTCACGAACCAACCCGGGTCGACTCTGAACCGGTCACTCAAGCCGGTCCGCGACATGGCCCAAGAGGCGTTCCCGATCCTCCCGGGCTGGCGACAAGCGCCAGGGCATCAACAGAGACTGTGAGAACGATTTCGCCCAGTAAAAATAAATAAATAAAGCAGCAGAAATAAAACAGAGCAGTGCAAAATAAATCAACAGAGTAAAGTAACTAAACAATAACAAAAGAAAATAAAACTAACCGAAAGAGACAACCATTATCTCCGTGTGACCTCGCGGGTCATTCTCCAACTCACGACCAAACGTCGCCCAAGGCGAATGCACACAAGTTGTAGCCTGCACAAACACTAAAAACAGAAAAGAACTATAGGCGTGAGTATTAAAACTCAGCAAGCGTGCCCAACAAACTATTCCCAATGAGCTACCTTTAAACAAAGAAATTTACTAATTCCAGGTTTGAACTAAAGTATATAAAATATGGTTTTCGCACACCTTCATTTCTAAAACAAGTAACAATCCATTGCCCTTTTTAATTTAAAAACAAGTTTAATGTTTGAAAGGAACAGGTGCATTGCATTTTAAAACATTTCTGCGAACAATTTAGAAATTCAAATTTCAGTTGTTAGTCAAATGGAAAACCACACACAGCACACATCACACACTAAGGGCAATGGAGAAGAAGTAGCACACATGGGCCAACAACCGAACTAGACCTCTCAAACATCCGCCACATAAAAATAAACACTAAAGAAAACATGGGTCAAACCCAGGAGCTCGTGAACAATCCAAAACATACCATACATGTGACTCATCTTGAAAGCATGCTCTAACTCGATGACGTCATAACGCCCTAACGCTCGGTATAGCCCTACATGGCCTAACCGAGGGGCCCAATCCCCATAGCAGCAATAACTCAGTATTCCCCTGCTATGGGGCCACTAGCCAGTGCATAATCTAAACTAGTGCGACAATCGTTCTCAGAAGATTCACTCACTATGTCAGGTTCCTATGTCAACACAAGCAATAAAAAGGGTGCGTCAACAATGTAAATCAACCAGTCACGATGCACAAACATCATATATAGCTCACACAATCAACACATACCAAAGATCACCCCCTGAGTGGGTTTTCCAAAATAATTAATTTTATTAAAGTGTCAAACGGGCCTTCACCAATTTTAAAGAAAAACCTCATTTCTCAGAAAAACCCAAAACACTCGTTCACACTTCAGAAGAAATCATTTATCATTTAAACCAAAACTACATTTGAAATTCTGTGAATTATGTTTAAAGTCCAAACGGGCATTCTTTCACGACTGAGTGTCCGTTCATCAATAAAACATTTCAAGTGTCGTGTATAAAATAAACGGCTTTTTTTCACCAAATAATCATTTTAAAACTAATTATCTTATATTATTTCTCATTAATTAAAATTAATAAAATATCAAGCAATTAATAAATTCTGAATTTAAAGGCGAGTGCAGTGGGGACCTACCTCGGCTCGTTGTCCAAACACAAAGGCGCGCCACGCCTCGCACAGACGCACAAACACGCGCAAGTCGACAACCACAGTATAGCGAGGTTACCTCGCAAACACGTTGCAACAAACACACAATAACTAAAATTACACAAACACAAACTTAAAACAATCCAAACGAGCAAACAACGCGAAAGAACCACCTTGACACGTTTTCAAAACACAACTCGCACCTTCAACACTATTTACTAAACCACTTTAAAATTTATTAAACAGATCTAAATAGAAACCATAGCTTTACACACCCAAAACCTTTTCAAAAACACTTTTTATATTTAAACGCACACTCTCAACACACCATGTCAGAACGCGCACCACTTGCGTAGTTAAATTGACAAACTGCAAATTTAATAAAAACTGTCAAACAACACACAGATGACTTCCATAAGAACGTGCCCTAATTTCCATGAGCATGCTACAAAATATTAAACATAAACCAAGTAATTTTTTTTAAAAAAAAATTAAACTTCGCACAAACCAAACATAAAAAAAACCCTTTTGAAAACATCGCACCAAAACAAAACAAAACATTGACACGTCCTTAATCAAAAATTCATTGTTAACCAGCTAACACACTAATCATTCTAAAAATACCATTCACACCACAAAAAGGATATTAAAGAACACTTTTATAAACTCATATTCATAATAAATTAATCACACAAACAAACAATTCACCCAAATAAAGTTTATCGATAGAACAACTTACATCAGGTATCGAGAACTCTCAAAACTTGGTGCCAAACTCCAATCGCACAAAAAACGCACAAGGAATCCAAATTGGATCCTATATCAAGAATGCGAACCAAAATGAATCCAAATAGAACACTAAAAAGAACCTCATACCCATAGGAAACCAAAAAGTCAAGGAATAACAGGGGAAACCTTTTCGTGGGAGTTGTGCCGGAGGTCGCAGGTCATCGCCGGAAGTTGCCTCGGCTGGTGGAGATCACGCGGCCAGGGGTTGCGCAGGGAAGCCAGAAGAAGGGTGTGCGCGCGACGGTCGGATGGGGTCGGCAGGCAGAGGGAAGGTCGGGAGGCGCCCGGAGGGCAGTGGTCTGGTGTGCTAAAGAGGAGATTGCTGAAGAGGTTGCTGCTGACGAGGGAGGCGGCAAACAAGGGGGGTTCGACCAGAGTTACGCGCCGGAGAGGGGTGTCGCCGGATGGGGTCACATCGGCAGGGAAGGGAGCCGCCAGACGAGGTCGCGCCAGAGGAGGTCTGGCCAAAAGGAGGGTCACAGAAGGAGGGTGAAAACCAGTAGGGACGGGTCTGGAGCGTAAGGGCGGCGAGGGATAGCGAAGCGGGGAGTGCGGTCACGCCGCACCGCTGGAAGGAGGGGGAAGACACACCATGCTGCTGGAAGGAGGCCTTGCGCCACTGGAAGGAGAAGCAGAGGGCGCCTCGCGCCGAGGGGGAGGAGGGGAGGCTGCCTACAGTGCGGCGAGGCAGCGGCTACGCGAGAGGGGAGAAGCAGGGGCTGCGCTAGGTTTTTTTTCTTAATAATAATATTATTACCATAATAATAACAATAATAATAATAATAATAATAATAATAATAATAATAATAATAATAATAATAATAATAATAATAATAATAATAATAATAATAATAATAATAATAATAATAATAATAATAATAATAACAATAATGATAAAAACAACCAAAATAATGATACTATTATTATTAAAAACATAATAATATAATTATTATTTTATGTTTAAATATTCTTTTATCAAACTCTATTTTATTAAATTTTTATTTTACTTCATTTCATTTCACTTGCCCTTAATTAATTTATTTACTTATTTCGGATGTTGGGAGACTGCGCGACTCGCGTGTCGTCAAGTGCGCGATTGAGCGGCTGCGCTCGAACCATGCCACTCGGCACTAACCGACCACAAAGTCAAACAGGGTGCTGTCGCACAATTTTATAAGACGCGTGCACAAGTTGCGTGTCAAACCCGGTCGGGGTGTGACAAATATCATTCTGATTTTTTTCTCATTCTTTTTAACAAAAGAAACTAATTCTGAAAAAAAAATATCTTTACTCGTGCTTCTTTTTATTTGTTTGCACAAGAGTGTATTTTTTTCAATAGTTTGAAAAATTTCAATTCACCCACACCCCTCTTGAAGTATATATGTTTTACCTCATGAGGCAACATTTGATATCATAACAGGTCTCTGCATTTATTTTCTGCTTCTTACACAAACTATGCGACAAAAAAAATAGTTTTTTTTTGTTATGGTAGGTTTAAACGTTGGCACATTGAAAAATCCAAATCTCAACAGACCACCACTTTTTTATGGGACAGACTATGAGTATAAGAGTGGTCGTATGAAGACTTTTTGTGATTAACACAAGAGTGGATAACTTTGTTATGATGACTGGGAATTATAAGATTTATGATAAGGAAGTTATAACTTTTACGAGAGACGAGAAATCTGAGTATCAGTTGAACTATAGAGTTCATAATACTATTATGTGCTCAATGATGAGAAATATCTATAGTCAAATATATTTTTACGAAACAACGAATAATATATGAAGAAATTTGGAAGTGACACATTTCAGAACTTCTAAGGTACTAGAAACCAGAAGGTCTATGCTTCGAGCTGATTATCAAGCTTTTGATTTCATACTTGGTGTGTTTGTTGCACAAATGCATCAGAGGTCTAAGGCCATTGTGAATAAATTCCGCTAACTTGGAGAGAAAGAACTATCCTATGAACAACTTTTTTAGAAGATTATTAAAATCATGCCTAAATGATAAGAATTGAATAGAATAGTTATGGATGACTCGAAACATCTGACTAAGTTGAGTCTTTATGACTTTATCAAAACTCTTATGCAATATGAAATCAAGTTGAAAAGAGATGGTGAAAAGGAAAAAAGGAAGAATGACATAGCTTTTGCATCAGCTTCTGGAACAGTTATAGCTAGAAAGGCTAAGGCTGGTGAAATTGTTCAAAAATCTTGAAAATCCAAAAGAAAAGTTAATGATGATTCAGGTTGCAATATTTTTAAGGAAAGTGAGAATGAACTTGCTCAACTTGTGAAACAAATGAATAAAATTAATTGAAAGAAATATTTTTTCTAAAAGTATAGAAAAAAAATCAAAAAGATAAAAATGAGAAAAAAGATACTTCTAAAATGATTTGTTATAAATGTATGAAAATATTGCATATCAAACCTGCCTATTCAGGGTTAAAAGGGAAATGAAAAAGTTCAAAGAGATATTATAAAGGCAAAGGAATTTTTTTAAAGTTATGGACGCTTGAAGTGCGAGTAGTGGAGATACATCATTAGATAGTTCTTTAGATGGAAGTAATGCCAGTCAAAAAGTTATTGGTTTATATGCTGATATTTTAAAGACTAATTAATGTTATATGGATAAGGCATCTACTGAATCCCTTATTAATTTGAAATTAAATGCAAATTATCCTAATACTTTGGATGATTATTTTAGTTCAACTTCTTCGGAATGTGAAGTTGTTTCATTAGAAGATGAGGACAATTTACCTTCATTTGAGGAAATGATTATATATGTGACTCTTCATGAGGAAAATAATTCCAAAGTAACGAAATACTATGATTGTGCTAAGGAGGATCATGCTAAATCTAATAATAGGATTTCAAAACTTACTTCTGAAATTTCTAAACTCACCTAGGAATTAGATGAGAAATCTATTTATAGTTCAACTCATGAAGATTAGAATTTGGATTTGAAAATTAATTATGAGATTCTTAGTCCGAATAAACTTCTATCAATTTTTACTTTTGGGAAGGGAAAAATTGATAAAGTTTACAAACAGAAACCATGTAAAACCAATTTTGGAATAAGATTTACTTAAGATATGTCACATTTCCAATCAAATTATTTTGTTCATAAAAGTTCACGTATGTACAAAATTTTAAATAGGAGTTCATTGGAAGAATAAATGTTCCTGAAACCGTGTTCGATCTTTTGGTTTTCATGAAGCTTATATTTCTAGTGAATTAGTAGTTGTACAACATAAAATAGTTGTACATATGTGGATTCATAAATACTTCTGAACCCAAACAAGCATGGGTACCAAAACCATAGTTTTGATATTCTTAGGAAGGAAGGTTGAGTATCAACAGCTGAGACATTTGGTACATGGATAACGGGTGTTCAAGACACATGATAAGAAATAAAAAGTACTTCCAAAGTTTTCAAAAGATGAAATGTGGAAAAGTAACCTTTGGATATAATACTCAAGGAAAAATCAATGATATTGGTGATGCTGAGTTTTTTTGTAAGTATTTAATTTCAAATGTTTTATGTGTTTTAGGAATCAGGTGCAATCTCATTAGCATAAGTCAATTATGTGATGAAATCTATCTTATGAACTTCAAGAATGATAATTGTACTATTCAAAGTTCATAAGGTAAGTTTATTATTTATGTTGATAGGAATGATAATTTCTACACCTTAGACCCAACGAACCTTAGAAACCAAGATCTACCTTGTTTAATTATGGTGAAAGATCAGTCTTGGTTGTGGCATAAAAGGTTAGGATGTTGTAATGTTCATACTTTAGTTAAACTTTCTAAGAAAGGACTTATGATGAATTTACCCAAGTGTAAAATCCCATCTTTTTCTAAGTACGTCTCTCTTTGAGTTTTTCATTAATCCTCTCTTTTGGTTGTGTTTTCATCATGAGAGTATGTCATTTGAATAAAATTAGTCTTGGGGTGTAAGGTAACTTGAGAAAGACCGAAGATTATCTGCAAAGAGATCTTTATTAGAGAAAATGACCTAAAGTTAGATGATATATGCTTTTTTGAATTAATGGAATCCGAATATAAATGGGTTAAGTGTTTCATGGGTTCTTGGTGAGATTGGAAACTTTAAAAGAGGTTCAAACCATTTAAAAGGAAAATGGGATGAAAAAACAACTATAGACACTACTGGAAATATGACCTATACCAACTGTTTTGGCCAAACCATTGGTATAGTTCATTAATTTGTACCTATACCAACAGTTTGGCCAAACTGTTGGTATAGGTCCCCCCTATACCAATGGTTTGTCCAAAACCGTTGGTATAGGTCCCAAAATCAAAGGACCTATACCAACGGTTCTCAAAACCGTTAGTATAGGTACATGTATTTTTAATGGAATATTCTTACAGAGAACATTAAATAAATCAAAATTTAAAATATTTATGATAATACACATATATATTTATGAAATTATGTTCACAAAAACCATGTTAGGTTAGTGGTTTGGTCGTTCAATCATAAACTAGAGGTCCTGGGATCAAATCCCATCGAATGTTTCTTTTTTGAAATACATATACCAACAATTTTATGGAACCGTTGGTATAGATTTTCATATTACTTATACCAATGGTTTTCCCAAAACCATTGTTATAGACCTATCCTCATGTCTTACTTGGAAACGGTCCTCCAAACCGTTGGTATAGGCTATACCAACGGTTTGGAGGCCTATACCAACGGTTCCAAACCGTTGGTATAGGGTATTTTTCCAGTAGTGAGAATATTTACATGTCATTTAAAGGAATTAAACATCGTGTAATTATTCGAGGGTTTTAATAAAATAAATCTAAGGCGATGGGTTTTTTGGCATATTCCATTAAAAACATTTACATGAAGTATAATCACATTACACGATGTGTAAATATCTGACCTACTATTTTAAACATGCTATGCAATTGAAATCCCATTGTTTCGACTACAAATCTTATCCTCTCGATCCTAGGGATTTATCCAGGTGATTTTAGGGTGCCAACTTCCCTTTTAGACACCCCGTTTGTGTGAATGATCCCTGGTAAGTCTTTTTGGTTAGGTTTCTTCCTTATCTTCCTTCTTTTCCAACTGTTGCAGTGAAATCATTTGACCAATTGCATCATTGGTTTTGATATTGGTCGGTTTTGATCTAGGAGCCTCTTTATAATTGTCTTCACCTTCTTCCTCATGGGCGTTGGCTATTGGAAGCGTTGTTGGATCTTCATTTAAAGGTAGGGGATCTAATATTAACCCTATGGTTTGATAATTATCAAGTTTATGAAATATTGTGATCTCACCATCATTGTGTGCGACCAAATTAATTAAATAAACAAATGGAATTATTCCTTGAAGTCCTTTAGTTTCAAATATATTTTTAACTGGTTTATGCCTGCCCATGGGGTGAATGAACCATGATTATAATTGAATTGACAAACAACTTAAAGTATGTTTATCATGACATGTGACCTAGGGTGATTTCTTGTTATATAATCCCTAAATTGTGTCTTATTACTTATTGATATAATTGTTAATCAAATGTGAATTAAATTACAAGTGGCATATGAAAGAATAATAGCAATCATCATAATTAACCATTGAGAAATGTGATGTGATATTGTGATATTCATGTTGTATAATAGAGATTGTGTTCCATGCCGTAATGCTTATATATCGGGCTCGACCATGACACTTTCACACTTATATGATGTAATGCTGATATTGACTGGGATGAGCCCAGTCTCATGTTGTAATGCTTATAGAGAGTGGACTATGCCCAATCTCATGCTGCAATGTTTATAGGGCTTTGACCTGAAGCTGTAATGATTATAGAGCTTTGAACCAGATTGTTCTGACCATACCATGGTTATATGGTTATGGTTGGAATGGTCATAATACATACTCAAATATATTCTGGCACAGATCCAAATTAGGTTTTTGTTGTATTTTATTAATTGTTAAATTAATTGATACACCTGGTTATCACTTTATTACATAAACTTCTTATCAGACTGGTTTTATTTATACACAGTGGTGTCGACCTACTGAGTTATACTCACACTCTATTTGGGACATCATTTGGTACCCGATAAGATTACATGGATGCATGTTTAGACAAGGGAAAGAGACCTTGTTGTTTATTACTTGTTTGTGGATGATCTGGAGTTTGGAGATAGGACCTTCGTGAGGTTCGGGACCCAAGACTTTGAGTCTACTAGTTTTTTCTTGTATTGTTATAGCATGATATTACTTTTCAGAATGTCGTTACATTATTCCTTATTTATTTATTATATTATTCAGTTTGTTTTTATTGTTTCATTTTTCCATGTCTTTACTTTGATTATTTCCATTCTATTATGATATGTTTCTACTACTATGACACTTCATACCATGGGTTATAGTCTCCCCACTATACATTTCACACCCCTACTACTAGTTAGCAGCCTATGGCATACGAGGAGGCATGCTTAAGGTCTCATAACCAACCCTTTTCATCCATGTGAGAGAGTGTCAGATTGGGGGATGTTACAAATTGGTATCAATGGAAATAAGTTTTTATTTCTTCTACTTTACTATTTAGGAAAGGTAGAAAGGAGATTAGGATTTTTCGGGACTTGGTGATGAGCTTGTGCATGGGTGTAGCTAACCCATGTACAGGGGGTAATCTGAGTGCCCAAGGATGAGATTGTTGTTGTGTTCTGTGCTTGTTATAGTTGATGTTATTTCACCTTGGGTGATTCACTTATTGTGTGAGGTTACTGTTTTATGACGTTATTGTTTCTTGAAATTTGTACTCGTGGCCCAACATGGCACAAGATGAGAATACATGCATCATAATAGGCACATAGGGATATATTGACATGCATTGTTCATGACAGGGGCATATCTATTTTTGCATGTGATATATATTTTCCTATAGAACTGTGACATGAGATGTTTGTTTTAATGGATAAATGAAATAAGTTTTTGTGTCATGCTAAAATACTTGTAATCCATGTCTAGAGATATCAAGAGTTAGTGGTTCTCTATTGTAGTCACATGTTGAGGTTGATCTTGTTGCTAGCTAGTTCTTTAAGGTGCGTGTTTGTCTTATAAAGAAAATACTTCCTCATCAACTTTGACTTGAGCATCAGGAGAGTGTAAATAAACACACTCCTAATGAAGATAAACCAGAGATTCCTACAGTTTCAGAGGAGTAGATAGATGTTAATCTTCGTAAAAACTTCTGGAGTGTCATGTGATCTGGGGAATGGGAGACTGTTTGTACCGTTCCTTTGATGTATGAGCTGACGAGAGAGTTTCATATGCATCATCTGCCTGTGTTCACTAGGTAAGGTGGACCCCAAGTAGCTGAGTTTTGGATTGAGTTAGTCTAGAAAATCTTCAAGCATCTTAAGATATCCATGGATATGAGGGTGAAGCTTTCTACGTATATGCTTTGTGGACCTACCAAGCATTGGTGGGATATTCTGGAGGAAGCTGGGCAGTAGAATGATCTATCGTGGAAGGAATTTTAGGTGAAGTTCTTCTATCCTAAGACCTTGAGGGATGAAAAGGCTCACAAGTTCATACATCTAGAGCACGAGGGTTTGTAAGTGCTAGAATATGCTGGATTTTTTATCAACCTACAGTGCTTTGCGCCATCCTTAGCAGCTGATGAGATATCCAGGGTGAGACGTTTCCAAGACGATATTTGTTACGAGATCAGGTTGTAGGTAAATGTTTTCCATTTAAGTAGCTTTAAAGATGTGATGAATCAGAAACTCATCGTGGAAGGGAATTTGAGAGAAGCCCCGAGCAGCATCCAAGTTGTTTCAGCAAGGCAATATGAGAGTTCTTCAAGTGGTAAGAAACATCATTATGATAGTTTCCACCAAAGCACTAATGGGTAAAGTATTCAGGGTAGTAGAAATCCATCTCAAGATCGTGTTCCGTTCTAGTGCTATCAGTGTGGAAAGTTTAGCCACAAGCACCCATAGTGTCCTTACCCCACAGTCGAGTGTCATATCTATAACAGACTAGGTCATCTTCAGAGGTTCTGTGTGAACTTTCTACAACATAGTAGTGGTAGAGGATCATGATAGGCACCAGAATCGGGAAGGCGCTCAACTACCCCTCAACAGGCTGGTAGCTGGAGTTCCACATGCCATTCAGGTCAAGACAGGGTACGTGGTACCCTAGTTCATGAGCAGCAGTACCAAGCAAGGGAAATAGCTCAGGGTAGTTAGATTGGAGCTCAGGGAAAAGGGACAAGTCTGCTGCATGTTATACAGACTACCCCAGCTAACGTGGATGCAAAATTGTCTACCATAAAAGGTACAATTCTTATATCATCTACCTTACCTTATGTTTTGTTTGATACATGAAAATCACATTCTTTTCCATCTTATCTTTTTTTAAAAAAAGGGCTTGGATGTGGAAATATTAGATGGTGTTTTAACCATTGACACACTGTTGGGAGTGCGGTCAGAGAATATCAAACATTTCAAGATGTGTTCACTAAAGATTGGTGGTTACCGTTTCTTTTAGGAACTATTTATAATAGAAATGACAAGATTTAACTTGATTATTGGTATGGATTGGTTAGTTCTATACCAAGATCATATCAACTATTATAAGAGGAGAGTTACCTTCCTATCTCTGGAAGGAAGCAACTATTATCACCAAGGTGATTGAGATCTTCATGTTGGTCATGCGGAACCAATCTAGTGAAAATTGTATTGTCTCATGACTCAGATTGTCGGTATTTCTCTAGATAATGGTGTAATGTAGTAGGATTATTTTCCTCTAGTGTTAAACCATTTTTAGTATATTTTCCCTGACGAGTTCTATGGCTTATCTCCTGAGTGAGAGATCGAGTTCACGATTGAGTTAGTGCCAGGAGAAGAGCTAGTTTCTATCCCACCTTATCGAATGGAATCAATAGAGCTTCGAGAGTTGAAAGTTCAGTTGAAATATCTAGAATCTAAAGGCTTCGTACGGCTGAGTACATCTCCTTAGGGTTCTCTAGTTCTCTTTTCCAAAAAGGCTGATGGATATTTGTGCTTATGTGTGGATTATCAGAGGTTGAATCAGATGTCGATCAAAAACCAATATCATCTTTCATGCATTGATGATATTTTTGATCAGTTGAGAGGTGATAAGATCTTCTCTAAGATTGACTTGAGATCAGAATATCACCAGTTAAGGGTGAGACTATAAGACATACCTTCGACTGCTTTTAGGAGCAGATATGGCTTGTATGAATTCGTAGTGATGTCGTTTGGGCTGACTAATGTGCCTGTAGTATTCATGGCCTTAATGAATATGATCTTTCATCCTTTTCTAGATCAGTTTGTGGTAGTTTCCACTAGAAATATCTTAGTGTAATCATAATTAGTAGACGATTGTGCTAAACATCTTGACATCGTCTTGAGTACATTGAGAGAGAATCATCTTTATGCCAAGCTAACCAAATGTAGTTTCTAGATTAATTAAGTGCACTTCTTAGACCATGTCATCTCAGAGGCAGGAGTGTCAGTGGACCTAGAGAAAGTCTTAGCTGTGATATCTTGGAAAAAACCTAAGAGACTCTTCAAAATTTGGAGCTTTTTGGTTTTAGCATGTTATTACCGATGTTTTATCCAAGATTTCTTCTGTTTGGAAGCACTAATGTCTGGGCTGACCAAGAAAGGGGTGAAATTTGTTTGGTATGATTCTTGTGAGAGAGATTTTTAGGAACTGAAATGCGGGATGACCTCATCACCTATCCTCGCTTTACCTATTCCGGGTAAAGCATATACAGTGTATTGTGATGCTTCTGGAGTTGGACTCAAAGCAATTATAATGCAGGAGGATTGTGTGGTTGCTTATGGTTTTAGGCAGCTAAGAAAATATGAGAAGAATTACCCTTCTCACAATCTAGAGTTAGTGGTAGTGGTACATGCTATGATAGATTGGATACACTATCTTGTGGGTGAGAGGCTTGTGGTATACATGTATCACAAGAGCCTCAAGTACACATTTTCTCAGCGAGACCTGAACTTTCGACAGAGGAGGTGGGTCAAGTATCTATAGTTTTTAACTTTTAATTTGCTTAAAAACTAGAAAAGATAAATTTTATTGTTGACTCTTTGAGCCAAAAGACACAGACAAAGGCAATATGAGAGTCTTGTGATGAGTGGTGGATAATGACCCTCTTCATAGACATGCATTTGGATGTTCAAGAATCCCCTGGGCGATCTGACTTCGAAATCTGTTATACCCATGCTTTTGGACCAGATTAAGACCAAGCAATTTTCTGATATGAAGGGCTCACTTCTAAGAGATAAATTATATGGTGGGGAGGTTCCATCAGGATGGTCTCTTGGTTGTGATAATTCTCTTCTTTTTTTGTGACTGAGTATGGATTCCTACGGGATTGCACGAGGAGCTGATGAGGGAGTTTCATGCTTCTAGATGGGCGGTGTATCCTGGTTTAATAAAGATATATTTTGATCTCTATAGACAGTACCAATGGCCACACTACTACAAAACAGGCTTTAAACAACGTTGATCTTTATCAGCGCTAGAAAAAAGTGTAGATAAAGGTTATATTTATCAGTACTAAAACAATCGTTGATAAAATGTACCTTTTATCAGCACCTTTTTTAGTGCTTATAAAAGACAGTCTTTATCAGCACTTTATTAATAACGCTGATAAAGGGTGCCCTTTATCAACGCTTTATTTTTAGTGCCCATAAAGGGATCCTTTATGAGCGTTTTCTCAGCACTGATAAAGTTCCGAATAAAATGAAATAATGAAATAATTAAAAAATAAAAATGAGTTTATTCAAAAAATATTAAAAAAATTATTAATTAAATAATTTTTTATAAAAATGAATAGATTGATTATACTATATATAAATTATAAATACTAATAAATAGTATATATTAAATATATAGATATATGTAAAATAAAAATTAAACAAATAAAAATTTAAAAATAAGTAAATTAAGAAAAATATTAAACATTTAAATAATTATTGATAATCTTAATAAATAGTATATATTAAATATACAGATATATATGAATGTAAATAAATATGATTTATATAATACAAAATATTTATTCTTTACATTAAATAGTAATATATTTAGTGACTAATGGTTTATAATTAAAAATTAATATGAATTAAAAATACTGACTAATTACATCGAGTAATGAACATAATTGAATGTCATTTGATTTTTCAATTTAACATATATCTAATGTGTGTTATATTGATTTCACATATACATAATTAATGAATTTTTATATATAGTGTACCCACACAAATATTTTTTTGGGAATTTAATCAATTTCTATTATTTATTTTATATATATTTATTTACTATATTTTAATATTTTCAATATGTATTCATCTTTATTTTAATATATATCCATTTTTTATAATAATTTATATTTTATTAATAAAACTTGTCCATTTTTTAATATTGTTAAAGTGTACTCATTTTTAATTATTCAATTTCACTCATTTTAAACATGCATGAACTTAAGATTAAATATTCATTAATAATGTTAAAAATATATTTGTAAAAAATTATTTATAAATAAATATATTTATAAATGTATATTTACTATTTTTATACATTTATATATTTATAATTATAAATAAATAAATATTATTTTAAAAAAAGTATTTATATAATTATAAATAAATAATTATAAATTTATAATAAATTTATTTAAATAATGAATAAATTTTCTATATTTATATTTATATATATTTATTAAATATATATATATATATAATTATATAAATATATATAATTATATAAATATTATTTTTTAAAAAAGTATTTATATAATTATAAATAAATAATTATAAAATTATAATAAATATATTTAAATAAAGAATATATTTACTATATATATATATTAAATATATTTATATTTTTTTATTTATAATTATAATTATAAATCCTTTATTAGTGCTTAATTAATTGGCGCTAATAAAAGGCATATTTATCAGTGCTAATTAATTTAGCGCTGATAAAAGAGAACATTATTAGTGTTTTTTTGGAAGCGTTGATAAAAGTGTCTCGATCTATTTAAATAACCCTAACCATTCATGATACCGAAGCTTTCCACAGAAGCCACCCTCTACCGGTGCTCCTCCCTGATGAATCGAAGCTCGAATCAAGACTCAAATCCAAGGCCCGAACAATTTCAATGCTCAAATCCAAAGCTCGAATGATTTAAGGGCCGAATGAATCCATGGCTCAAATGTTTTCCAGGTTTTCGATATCTCTACTTTTTCTCAAATGATTCAAAGTTTCAATCCAAGATATCTTATTTTCTCCTCATCCTCCTCACTCGTTGATTGCTTACTTGGCAAGAACTATTTGCATTTTTATCATCATTTTTTCTTTATCATCAATATATCCTTATGGTAAACAATGTTTATTGGGGATGTTTGGTTGAAAGAAGATAGAGTTATCATTCCTTACACTCCCCCACCCTCACTACTTGTTGATTATGTGCAACCCGCCCACCCCAACGCCACTAACTCCTGGTTCATGAGATCATTGACCCTTAATGTTTTTCATAATTTTAAAATAGAAGAAATCTCATTTACACTGTACCCCCCTTCTGCACACAACCACCTCCTTTATCAAGTGCTCGCTCCTGCCAGCACAGGCGACTACCGCCACCCTTCTACACATAGACAACACTAAACAAGAAATTATCTTTCCGTTAGACTCAATAATAGAGTCTATGGAATGAAACCTAGCTACATGACCACCTCACATTTTAAAAAAAAGGTGATGCCTTGACCCAAACGGCCAAAACGCACAATTTATTAAAAGAAAGTTTACAAAAGTCTAAAGTATGGGATCGTGTTACAATCTTTTTCATGAAAGGGAATAAGAGTAGCGTGGATGTCTTCACACCAGGTTATGTCTTGATTAACTCCCAATTTTTCCAAGCCATCAACAACCGTGTTTGCTTCCCGATAAACATGTGTGATTATGTAGTTCAGATCGGTGAGCGAACGGTTGCATTCCATCCAACAGGTAGTAATCGACCAAGCTAGATGAGTTACGCCATTCCAAATTTCTTGTACGATGGTCATCGAGTCGCTTTCAATACATAGGTTGTTCCAACCAAAAACCATGGAAAATTTAATCACATGAATCAAACCCATCATCTCAGCTTCAAGGGAGGTGGTAATGCCACAATGACCCATGAAGCATCCTAGAATCTGATCGAGGTGATTCCTAAAGACAACACCACACCCTATAGGTCCTAGATTTCCCTTGGAGGCACCATAAATGTTGATTTTGATCCATACAGGGAGAGGAGCTCTCCAGAACACCTCCAGAGTGCGATGCATATGACAGAAGTTTTCGTTGATCTGTAGACATTTCAGGATTCCAAAGTCGTGCACAGTGTTGTGAAAATGTCCTTTTTGTATCAAATCAGCTTCCTGTATGGTAATGAGGATCCGAATCTGACCTGCATTAAGATTGAGTGAGTATTTGTTATGAATAATTGCATTCCGATCATACCAGATCATATGGTGGAGTTCAACAATTACAACAAGGAAAATTTTACTGATTTTCGAAGAGCCTTCCATCTCTGCACATTTCATAAGTTGAGTTTTTATAGAGTCAAGTATCAACCATATGCAATCAAAGATGTCAAAAATATAGTTCCAAAGAGAATAAGTAGTAACACAAGAAAGGAAGAGGTGGTTAGAATCTTCTCTATGTTGATTACAGATTTTACATTTAGAGCAAAGCTAAATTCCAAACAATTGAAGAAAAATATCAGTGGGAACTCTATTGTGAGCAAGGCGCCAGATGAGACTAAATATCTAGGGATTTATCCAAGGTTTGTTGAAGTGTTTAATCCAACTATAATCATTCTCCGTGTTACAACAAATATGATTGTAGTAATTTTTCGAGGTAAGCATTCCATTGTGAGCAGGCTCCCAAATTAAGAAATCATTGTTATAAGCGGAAGAATAGTTTTCAAGGAGATTTAAAATAGTATTTGGGAGATGATCTTGTTGAGAATTTAAAGTATCTTTGATAGAGCTGTTGATGTTTTCAGGAGCTTGATCAGGAGAAATCATAGAGATTAAAGGCATGTCAGTCCAGTTATCTTGCCAAAATTTCATAGATGAATCTCTAGAGACCATCCATATGGAATTATTCATAATGTTGGCAAAGGAGTTCTCGATGGAAGACCATATGGAAGAATTCATAAAGGTTGAATTGCGAGTCTTAAGTTTTCAAGAAATCTATTTTTGACAAAGGTGATAGATTCAGAAGAATTGTGAAAAAGATTCTAAGTAATCTGAGCTTGAAGAGCTTCATTAAAGTACTTTAAGTTTTTTATGCCAATGCCACCATTCTCAATAGGCTTGCAACAAATTGACCAAGGGACCAGCACAAGCTTTCTTTCTAGAATACTACCAGTCCAAATGAAATTTTTAATAGCTGTGCTTGTTTTTTTGATAAGGATAATAGGAAATTTGTAGACCATCATGAAGTAGACAATCTTGGAGATAATAGTGGATTTAACAAGGCAAGTCCTACCTTCCATAGAGAGCGATTTACCCTTCTAAGAGGAAAGTTGGTTTAGAACTTGATTAACAATAGTCAAAAAGTGGCAAGACTTGGGTATAACCCAAAATATGGGGACTCCAAGGTAAGTGAAGGAGAGAGATCCTTCTTTTAGACCTAATTCACTGATAATGTTACATTTTCTATTGAGGGGAAAGTTCTTACCAAAGAAGATGCAGGATTTGTTCTAACTTATGGTTTGTCCAAAAAACTTCTCATAGTAAGAGAGAGTAGTTTTGAGGTTAAGGATGTTTCTTTTTTCACCTTGGAGGAAAAGGATGATGTCATCGACATAAAAGAGGTGAGTGGGAGCATTTACATTCCTGGAGACATGAACGAGTTTCAGCTTATTTTGAACCACCAGACGATTGATCAGACGACTGAGGTAGTCTTCTACTATTGAGAAGAGAATAGAAGAGAGGGGGTAACCTTATCTGACACTTTTAGTGTATTTAAAGTATCCTTTGGGAGATCCATTGACCAAAATGGAGATATTGGTAGATTTGAAGAGAGTTCTGATAGCAATGATAAAAGGGGCACTAAAACCAAAGCTTTGAAGGACTTTAAAGATAAAACTCTAATCCACGGTGTCAAAAGATTTTCTGATGTCAAGTTTAATAGCTATGTTTCCTCCTCTATTAGTTTTATTCAAGTTGTTGATAAACTCAGAGGCAAGATATATACAGTCTTGAATGGATCTACCGTTTATAAATCCAAATTGGTTTCAAGAGACAATTTTTTCAGTAATAGTTAAGAGCCTATTAGTAATGATTTTGGTGATGATTTTGTAAAGAGTGTTGATAAGATAAATGAGTCTAAAAAGGTGAATCTCAAAGGCATTATCCACTTTAGGGATCAAGGTGAGGAATTGAGCATTAATAGCACGAGGAAGCACCCCATTGGTGAAAAAGGATTTAACAAGATTACAAACATCTATATGAACCACATCCCAATAATGTGGAAGAAACCATTGTTAAAGCCATCAGGACCCGGGGAACTATTGGGATTTAGACTAAAGACAATGTCTTTGATTTCATGATCCAGTGAAGGGTTAAATAAGGAAGGTATTGTCTGTATTGGTGATCACTAAAGGAATGACCTCAGGAAGGAGGTCTTTGTTGTTATTAGGGACATTGAAGATGGTCTCATAGTAGGAGACTATATATTGAGCTATGTCATATTCCTTGTCAAGAATCTTATCCCCATACTTTAAAAAGGTTAGAGGTCTATAGACCTTCCTGATTCTTTGGAGAGAGTTATAGAATTTGGTATTTCTGTCACCTTTAGTTAACCATTTAACTTTATAAGCTTGCTTTCTCATATTTTCCTTAAAAGTGAGCAAGGAATTGAGATTGACTGCAATGTTTATTTCTTGTGTAGGATCGGTGTGGAGGTCAGATTTGGTGTTTTTTGTTTTGAAAATCATTGAGTTATTTCTCAAGAAGAGTAATGTCATTGTTAAATTGTTTGGATTTGGAGTTGCACTAAGATTTGAGATTCTGTTTGAGGTGTTTTAGTTTGAGGTTGCAAGAAAAGGCATCATTGCTATGAGACATTGAGGACAAAAAGTTTTGGATGACATGATTTCACTCTTCATCAGAGAGCCACGCATTATTGAAACAGAAAAGTAACCAAGGTTTCATGTCTTTGGAGGAAATGTTTACCAGTATAGGGTGATGATCAGAGTTTAGTATGTGAAGAGTGATGATGGATATGGTGTCCCATTGATCTAAAGTAGGGACATTCGTAAAGGATCTGTACAATTTGTAAGAAACCACTTTATTGTAATGTCTTTTATACCAGGTGTATTTAGCACCAATGAGTTTAATTTCAATAAGATTTTTGTCCTTGATCTAGTGTAACAACCCGGTATTTTATGATAAGTATTATTTTTAATTTATTTGATGTCATGTGTTTTATGCTACACCAAGATTATCTTGTGCTATACGCAACACCGTATTAGCTTTCAGTATACGCAACTCAATTCTTGGATCGTGTTACACACAATTTCAAGTTCATCTGATAGAAGTTATTCTACGCAACATTGAGTGTATATATATATATATTCAATGTATAAATGAAATATGGTTGGATTTTGTTATATGCAACAACAAAGGAGTCTTTCACTACACACAACCCTGACTTGGCTTTCATTACACGCAATTGCGACCTTCCTCGATAGTGTGTGTTGTACGCAATACCGAGTTTCACTAAACAACGATATATGATTATAATATTATCACGAACTAGATGTTATGAATAGAATTAACCACATTTTTAATTTTATAACATTATTATTAATCTTATAAATTTTTTAAAACATTTTATGTGAACAAAATAAATTTTTCGGGTAAAATAAGTATTTTTCAAAAAATGCAGTTTTGCCGCCTTTTGATGGCGCACCCACTTTAAATATAGTTTTTGACATGATTATAAGTTCAATTTGACAAAATAAAATTCTTCTTTGGAATCAGGATATAAAAATTTACTTTGGATAAATTTTTGATACTTTTCTGATAACTTTCATGTTTTGATGAATAGTAAAAATACGCTAATTTTTTAATTAAAAACAATTTTTTTCATTGAGATAATTTATATGGTTAAATTATAACATTGAATGGATTTAAGGTATAAATAGAATATATTTTTACTATTTAATATAATGTATGTCATTAGCATTGATTTTACCTTGAATTCGCAGGTTAAATCAATTCAATCTTTTGCAACGTTTTAAACAAAAACCTGTTTTCTTTCGACAACAGGATTAATTTTAATTTAATTTCTGCAACTTTTGTGTATTGAATTTAGAAAAATGGATTCCATATTTAGAATAAGTGGGTCCAAATTATGTTAATAAGCTAATTTTTATTTTTGGGCATTATGAATAGTAACTACGGTAAATTTTATTTACCATAGTTAAAGGTAAATCGGGTAATTAAGGGTAAATATAAGATTATAAAATTACCCTAACACCTGTCAAAATCCTATTGGATGACTAAAAGTCGACCCATATCACCTAAGGGATGGATTAGAACCATTTAATGGACTTTGGACCATGAAAATAATTTAATCATTATTAAAACCAAAGAAAGTGACAACATGTCACTCTCTTAAATCTTAAAAGTATAATAATTTTAATTTAGTGATAAACATCATAAAACTTCGAAAATGAATAGTCTCCAAAAATATAATAAAATTATCTACATCATGATAATTTATTTAGAATTTTTAGGGATTAAATAATTGTCATTAATGGTGAAACATTAATGATGCAAAAATTATTTATTAAGTGAAAAATCAGTAATATAGTTATTATTGAAATAATAATACCCATTAAAAGGCCCAAACACCTAACCAAAACTTATTGGTAGTGTATATATATACCATAATCATCCAATTACCTAATATATAACCGTTTGGATCCTTATAAAAGCGATTATGACACTTATATTATTTTATTTTAAATGATGCCAAAGTTGTCACCTTCATAATTTAATAAATATAACAATTTAAATATTGTTATTTTAAGATGATAAATTCGAGTAAAAGTATTATTGTGAAAGGTAATAGATTTATCTTTATCATAGGATTTTATTTTTAATTTTTATGCAAAAAATAAGAATATTAAATAATTATACAAAAATGTTGTAGTAATTATTTTATTAACAGATAAACCAAATAAATGGTTTAAAAATAATAATAAAATAAATATTATATGAACTATTTAATGTACTCCACTAATTTTATAGATACATATGACCTTTTATGAATCTATTAAAGCTTTTAGTTCAAACATATATTCTTTATATATTTTTTTTAAATTCAAATAAATGAATAGTGTCAAAATTGACACTATTGTTATTTTATAAAAATAACATATTATAAAATTGTTTAAAAATCACAAAAATATTTAAAAATTATAAATTTAAATTTATATGGTCTATAAAGTTATAAAGTAAACAATTATGGAAAATTCACAATAAATAAGTAATTATTTGTTATAATTTAAAATTTAGAATGTTATTACCACAAATAAAATTAAATTGATTAAATAAGGATAAATCAAGTTGATAATGTTTAAACTAAATTCCTAACATGTCTAAATTATATTGGTTGATGATATTACAACCCTATATCATCTAATCTTCGGATATGAGTAATTTTGGAGGTTTTTATGTGGGTTTGGGATTTAATATAAACTAATATTTCTTATATTTCCAAAGGTGCCCCTCTCCTCCCTTATAAAAGGGCACCTCCTCCCTCTCCTCCTCACACCAATTTGAGCCTTCAATCTCATCCAACCACTGACCAATTATATTCTCCACTTCCCTAGAAACATCCTAGAGGTTCTGGTCTTCTTCAAAGACCAATTTTAGTTCCCTAAGAGGAGGTCTCAAAGAGGCACTTCAAAGAAGAGGTAATGTCCGTTACCGATTCTTTCAACTTTATTTCTTCTTCCACTTCCTCTTCTTTAGTTGTTTCATTATGAAGTAATAAAATCAGTATAACTCATATACTTATATGTTATTATAAGTATGAAACAACCCTATTTCACCATCTATCCATCCTACGGAAAACGAAATCACCGCGCGTGCGTACGTACAGAATACCGTCTCCATGCCGTGGTGTAATCTATTTTCCGCCACCACCTTACATGGATGGGTATAATGGTGTAAATAAATAACTATATATGGTTATTTTAAAGTGATATTGATTATTTAATATTATACATACACTTCAATACAATTCCATGATCATGATAATGATATCATCGCTCGTGCGTACGTACGGACTACTGTCTCCACGGATGCGATGAGATTCATTTTCCATGATTAACCATTCAAGAATGATTATAAAGTATATATAATGAATAATGATGAAATATATGACATAATTAAGCTACTGGATTTATTTATACATATATATATATTTCATATACTTAATTCCATTCAATTCAATAAGGAAACGAAAACAACGTTCATGCGTACGTACGGACAACCGTCTCCATGAACGGTGTATTTCTTTACATTTATCGATCTATTATATATATGTATATTATGAATATATATTATATATAAATCATGTTTTACATTCTGGATGTATGTAATCATGATCTAAGTAATCATATGAATAATTACAAGTTAAAACACGAACAATAAATGATACGATTTTACCCAAAACGCTACTTTAACATGAATTTACAAAAGAATGGGTAATATAAAGTCATAAGTGAACCATATATGATATCATAACAATGAATATGATTCTATAATAAGTCAATGACATTATTTAAATCATTATACAGGAGGTTTGGATACATACAAAGCATATCGGACCTAAGGTAAGAGATAATTTTGCAAATCACATTTTTATCCGAGATTGCTTATTCGTAAGTATTTACTGGGGTTATTTATATCATACATGTCCATGTTTTATAAAAGTGTTTTCCTGAATGCTTAAAGTCCTTTTTACCCACTTTTGAATTTTTAATTTTTTACTACATGGTATGTAAGGAATCTTTCTTTTGTTTACGTTACAAGGTACTTTTTTGACTTTTCCGGCAAAAGTACGAGAAGAATGTTTTTTTAACTTATACGACACAAACATATTTCTACGATTTTATAAAGCCTTATTTTCATGAAGATTCCTCCAAAATATTTCATGACTATTTTCAAAAAAATAATTTTCTTTTAAAAATTCATGACATTTTGTGAAAAGAAAATGATTTTAAAGAAGAAAGGTTATTTTCCTAAAGAATTCATTTCAAGTGTTTTATTAAAACCATTTTCCATCTAAAATGAAATTATTACATATGTGTATGTTTCAAGTATAATGTCACTATGATTTACATGGTTTCACTTTTCTTATTATGAAATGATATCCATTTATTTTATATGGATTATGTGATGATGGGATAATGTTTATGAAACCCATTCTATTCGTTGGGTTATTATGAATGATATATGTTTATTTTATGGCACAAGTAAGAATGATTTAATTATGAGATGGGTGAGACCTATATATCCCTCCAATACATTGGGTAAAGATTTATATCTCATGAGATAGACATGGCTGGAACGATAAGTTAATCCGGTTCAGTGTTACAGGACTGAAATGAGGAGTGAACTCGATTCAGAAAGGTACTTTGTCCACTAAGATGGTCTTGGAAGCAATTACTTGGCTACTATGGAAATTATTACATGTTCTTAATGGATTCCACAATTACATGTTTTATTCCCATGGTATTTTATCATGATTTATGTTCCATTATGATCTATACCTTATGTACTTCCATGTTTTATGTCGTTGCTCAAGATTTTAATGTTCATGTTTTTTTTAAGTTCAAATGTATATGGTATGTTTTATTTTATCCATTATTACCCTTACTGAGCATTTGAGCTCACCCTTTTTATGTTTTATTTTCCCCCATGATTAAAAGAAATATTTTAGGTAAGGAAACAAAAAAATGGGAAGATCTTTATGAGAGATGTTGAAGATCTTTCACCACGATTAGAAGATTACGTTCCAAGTTTCCAAAGACACTAAACTATTACGGTCCTTCTGTGTCTGTTTTTGTTATGTACTAAGTGTTCCACAAAAGTAATGTAATGTCTATGTACGTCAAGATTCGGGTCTCTATAGTTGGTATTAGAGGAAAGGTTTAGTCAACCTTTGGAAACTAGGATGCGAGAACTTTAGTGAGATCCCTAGAGATATTTCTAAGGTATGTCTAGGGATGTCCCTAAGGATAAGTATACGTATAGGATATAGTCCTAGAACTACGGTAACGATCTTAGAATTTAACCTAAGATATTATATATTGAGGGTACTCCCCTTTACTATGTTGTTTTCCCTAGCATGATTTTTGCTTCTCACACTATTATTTTTGGGTTTTAGACGATGGCTGGAACCTAAAGGAACCATGTTGATCAATGTAATGGACGATGCAATGATTGTCCTCCTGAACAAACCAACGTTATGGGAGATGGAGTGCAAAATCTTATTTCTATACTTACACAAGCTATGAATCATTCTGGACTTCCAAATGAGCAAAGGAGGGAACAATATTCTATTGAGTCCTTCATGAGGCAACGTCCACCTTCTTTCAATGGGTCTTCTGATCCACTTGTTGATGAACAATGAATCAGTACCATTGAAAAGATATTTTCCATACTTCGCTGTTCGGAACTTGATAAATTCATTCTAGCTGTTTACCATTTAGAAGGTGAAGTAGACTAGTGGTGGAATCTAATTAAGAATACAAGGCCCCGAGATGAAATTGAGTCCATGGAATGGGATGAGTTCAAGAACTTATTTTTCAATAAGTACTTCCCTCGTATTCTTCGAACAAAGATGAAGAAGGAGTTTCTTGATCTTAAGCAGAAGGATGATGAATCTGTTGGTATATACAAAGCAAATTTTACAATACTTGCAAGGTATACATCTGGATTTATCATCCAGCCTGAAAGTAAAGTTGATCGATTTTTCAGTGGCTTAAAACCAAGTCTTCGAAGGGTATTAGCTATAAGAGACTTCAGTAGCTATGAAGAAATTGTGCATTGTGCTATCAAGGTAGAACTGGAAGTTGGTGTAACATATCCATCTCATGGTTTTGAAAAGAAATGAAAGATGGAGTTTAAGGAGAAATCTCAGAACAATGGTGAAAAGAATATGAATGTTTCTTTATGATCAAAGTGTGGAAATAAGCATGGTGGAGATTGCTTAAAAGGTACTAGAAAATGTTTTAAGTGTGGAAAAGAAGGTTATGAAGCAGTTGATTGTCAAAGCAATGAGAAAAAGGTTGCTAATGTGTGAATAGAGAAAATACTACAGAGAACTCTCCACCAACACTTCAATGCTTCAAGTGCAAGGAAATGGGGCATTATGCTAATAAATGCCCTAATCCACGGGTTAATGATGATCAACGTGAGCAAACTCTTAAGGAAAAGGATAAAGGGAAGTCTCATGCGATCACTATTTGTGATGTTGAGTATAAAAATGATGTTGTGTAGTGATTAAGTGTTTATGTAATGGGATTTCAAAATAGTATCATGGAATCTCATGTATGGTATTGTGGAATTTTGGAATATCTATGTATTGGTTTTCAATAATTATATGGTTCTGGTAACCATGAATATGTGATTGAAATATTTTTGGAAAGTAGATGATATGCCCATAATGAAGGGATAAGAAGATAATGAGATGTTTGATTGTATTCATGAGCTCATGACTGATATAAGGACTAAGTGATATTCTGGTTTGATTATATAATTTTTTTGGGATTTTGGAAAGAGTTACCTTTTGATAGTATTCATGTTTTTACTAAGGTTATATGGTAATTTATGTTTCAAGAGAATATATGACTAAGGTATTCATGTGTTTGGAATGCAACCAACAAGATATATCTTATGATATATGTGGGATAAATGCTTGTATTCACATTCTTGGTAGATAACCTTTCTAGTAATTATTTTCTTTATACTATGAGCTTGGACCTAAGTATTTTAGATAAGCCTAAAGATTGGAATGGATTATGTTGGACATAAGTTAGTATTGTTTAAGGATAGAACTTTTTTTGATATTATTATAGTAAGGTAGTTTTAGAAAAAGGACAACCTGCAGGACAGGCGACAACCCATCGCGTCAGACAAGGCTGTGGGAATCGAACCCACAACCGAAGTGCGACTGGCCTTTATCACCTACCACTGTCCTACAGGAAGTCCCTGTTTAGTAGAAAATAGTTTTATTATATTAAGCAGTATGATATATGAAGTATAAGTCCATTTTAGGAACCATATATGATTAATATCACTATATATGGACTTATGTATTTTTTGATAACTTTTCTAACCTTTTGTTTGAGACAGATGGAATGAACCATCATTCCATCACATGATCTGCTAACACATCATGAATGACAAATTTAACTTAATTTATTTAAGAGATGAAGTGGAAATTTTTCAATGAACGACCAACGGTGAGACTGTACCAAAATCACGAAAGTATTTCTTCTAATTCCAATTTCATCAACTTTAGGGAAATGATCTTGACAACCAAAAATGTTGTCCTAGTACTCTTATATCTGATGAATCAGATGGTACCTTAGATTATCACAAATTTATGGCTTTGTGATTGATGGCTTTTTCATAGCCATGTTCTCTACCACTCTCCATCAGAACTTAATGGTTAGATTTTTCTTCCAAATCCATATTTTCACCTATGTTCTCCTATATGGAAACCCAGTGATGAGTTACTTTGGGTAATCTTTACATTTCATACTTTAGTTTTTAAAATTAAGTTTTAGTATTCCTTTTTATGATGTGGGTTTCTATGAATAGTAAACGATTTATAACCCTGATGAATTTCGAGGGCGAAATTCATTTTAAGGGGGGTAGAATGTAACAACCCGATATTTTATGATAAGTATTATTTTTAATTTATTTGTTGTCATGTGTTTTATGCTACACCAAGATTATCTTGTGTTATACTCAACACCGTATTAGCTTGCAGTATACGCAACACAATTCTTGGATCGTGTTACACACATTTTCAAGTTCATTTGATATGAGTTATTCTACGCAATATTGAGTGTATATATATATATATATATATTCAATGTATAAATGAAATATGGTTTGATTTTGTTATACGCAACAACAAAGGAGTCTTGTACTACACGCAACCCTGACTTGGCTTTCATTACACGCAATTGTGACCTTCCTCGATAGCGTGTGTTATACGCAATACCGAGTTTCACTAAACAACGATATATGGTTATAATATTATCACGAACTAGCCTTTATGAATAGAATTAACCACATTTTTAATTTTATAACATTATTATTCATCTTATAAATTTTTTAAAACATTTTATGTGAACAAAATAATTTTTTTGGGTAAAATAAGTATTTTTCAAAAAATGCAGTTTTGTCACCTTTTGATGGCGCACCCACTTTAAATCTAGTTTTTGACATGATTATAAGTTCAATTTGACAAAATAAAATTCTTATTTGGAATCAGGATATAAAAATTTACTTTGGATAAATTTTTGATACTTTTCTGATAACTTTCATGTTTTGATGAATAGTAAAAATACGTTATTTTTTAATTAAAAACAATTTTTTTCATTGAGATAATTTATATGTTTAAATTATAATATTTAATGGTTTTAAAGTATAAATAGAATATATTTTTACCATTTAATATAATTTATGTCATTAGCATTGATTTTACCTTGAATTCGTAGGTTAAATCAATTCAATCTTTTGCAACGTTTTAAACAAAAACCCATTTTCTTTCGACAATGAGATTAATTTTAATTTAATTTCTGAAAATTTTGTGTATTGAATTTTGAAAAATGGATTCCATATTTGGAATCAGTGGGTCCAAATTATGTTAATAAGCTACTTTTTATTTTTGGGCATTATGAATAGCAACTACGGTAAATTTTATTTACCATAGTTAAAGGTAAATCGGGTAATTAAGGGTAAATATAAGATTATAAAATTACCCTAAAACTTGTCAAAATCCTATTGGATGACTAAAAGTTGACCCATATCACCTAAGGGTCGGATTAGAATCATTTAATTGACTTTGGACCATGAAAATAATTTAATCATTATTAAAACCAAAGAAAGCGACAACATGTTACCCTCTTAAATCTTAAAAGTATAATAATTTTAATTTAGTGATAAACATCATAAAACTTCAAAAATGAATAGTATCCAGAAATATAATAAAATTATCTACATCATTATAATTTATTTATAATTTTTAGGGATTAAATAATTATCATTAATGGTGATACATTAATGATGCAAAAATTATTTATTAAGTGAAAAATCTGTAATATAGTTATTATTGAAATAATAATACCCATTAAAAGGCCCAAAAACCTGACCAAAACTTATTTTTAGTGTATATATATACCATAATCATCCAATTACCTAATATATAACCGTTTGGAGCCTTATAAAAGCGATTATGACACTTATATTATTTTATTTTAAATGATGCCAAAGTTGTCACCTTCATAATTTAATAAATATAACAATTTAAATATTGTGATTTTAAGATGATAAATTTGAGTAAAAGTATTATTGTGAAAGGTAATAGATTTATATTCATCATAGGATTTTATTTTTAATTTTTATGCAATAAATAAGTATATTAAATACTTATACAAAAATGTTGTAGTAATTATTTTATTAAGAGATAAACCAAATAAATGGTTTAAAAATAATAATAAAATAAATATTATATGAAATATTTAATGTTCTACAATAATTTTATAGATAAATATTACCTTTTATGAATCTATTAAAGCTTTTAGTTCAAACATATCTTCTATATATATTTTATTTAAATTCAAATAAATGAATAGTTTCAAAATTGACACTATTGTTATTTTATAAAAATAACATATTATAAAATTGTTTAAAAATCACAAAAATATTTAAAAATTATAAATTTAAATTTATATGGTCTATAATGTTATAAAGTAACCAATTATGGAAATTCACAATAAATAAGTAATTATTTGTTATAATTTAAAATTTAGAATGTTATTACTACAAATAAAATTAAATTGATTAAATAAGGATAAATCAAGTTCATAATGTTTAAAATAAATTCCTAACATGTCTAAATTTTATTGTTTGATGATATTACAACCCTATATCATCTAAGATTCTTATATGAGTCATTTTTGAGGTTTTTATGTGGGGTTGGTATTTAATATAAACTAATATTTCTTATATTTCCAAAGGTGCCCCGCTCCTCCCTTATAAAAGGGCACCTCCTCCCTATCCTCCTCACACCAATTTTAGCCTTCAAGCTCGGCCAAACCCTGAAAAATTCTATTATAAACTTCCATATAAACATCCTAGAGGTTTTGGTCTTCTTCAAAGACCAATTTTAGTTCCCTAAGAGGAGGTCTCAAAGAGGCGCTTCAAAGAAGAGGTAATGTCCGTTACCAATTCTTTCAACTTTATTTCTTCTTCTACTTACTCTTATTTAGTTGTTTCATTATGAAGTAATAACATCAGTATAACTCATATACTGATATGTTATTATAAGTATGAAACAACCCTATTTCACCATCTATCCATCCTACGAAAAATGAAATCACCGCGCGTGCGTACGTACGAAATACCGTCTCCACGCCATGGTGTAATCTATTTTCCGCCACCACCTTACATGGATGGGTATAATGGTGTAAATAAATAACTATATATGGTTATTTTAAAGTGATATTGATTTTGTAATATTATACATACACTTCAATACAATTCCACGATCATGGGAATGATATCATCGCTCGTGCGTACGTACGGACTACCATCTCCACGAATGCGATGAGATTCATTTTCCATGATTAACCATTAAAGAATGATTATAAAGTATATATAATGAATAATAATGAAATATATGACATAATTAAGCTACTGGATTTATGTATACACATATATATTTCATATACTTAATTCCATTCAATTCAATAAGGAAACGAAAACAACGTTCATGCGTACGTACGGACTACCGTCTCCATGAACGATGTATTTCTTTCCATTTATTGATCTATTATATATATATGTATATTATGAATATATATTATATATAAATCATGTTTTACATTCTGGATGTAATTAATCATGATCTTAGTAATCATATGAATAATTACAAGTTAAAACACGAACGATAAATGAAACGATTTTACCCAAAACGCTACTTTAACATGAATTTACAAAAGAATGGGTAATATAAAGTCATAAGTGAACCATATATGATATCATAACAATGAATATGATTCTGTAATAAGTCAATTACATTATTTAAATCATTATACAAGAGGTTTGGATACGTACAAAGCATATCGGACCTAAGGTAAGGGATAATTTTGCAAATCTCATTTTTATCCGAGATTGCTTATTCGTAAGTATTTACTGGGGTTATTTATATCATCCATGTCCATGTTTTATAAAAGTGTTTTCGTGAATGTTTAAAGTCCTTTTTAACCACTTTTGAATTTTTGACTTTTACTACATGGTATGTAAGGAATCTTTCTTTTGTTTATGTTACAAGGTACTTTTTTTACTTTTCCAGCAAAAGTACGAGAAAAATGTTTTTTTAACTTATACAGCACGAACAAATTTCTACGATTTTATAAAGCCTTATTTTCATGAAACTTCCTACAAAATATTTCATGACTATTTTCAAAAAAATACTTTACTTTTAAAAATGCATGACATTTTATGAAAAGAAAATTATTTTAAAGAAGAAAGGTTATTTTCTTCAAGAATTCATTTCAAGTGTTTTATTAAAACCATTTTCCATCTAAAATGACATTATTACATATGCGTATGTTTCAAGTATAATGTCAATATGATTTTCATGGTTTCAATTTTCTTATTATGAAATGATATCCATTTCTTTTATATGGATTATGTGATGATGGGATGATGTTTATGAAACCCATTCTATTCGTTGGGTTATTATGAATGATGTATGTTTATTTTGTGGCACAAGTAAGAATGATTTAATTATGAGATGGGTGGGACCTATATCTCCCTCCAATGCATTGGGTAAAGATTTATATCTCATGAGATAGACATGGCTGGAATGGTAAGTTAATCTGGTTCAGTGTTACAGGACTGAAACGAGGAGTGAACTCGATTCAGAAAGGGACTTTGTCCACTAAGATGGTCTTGACAGCAATGCCTTGGCTACTATGGAAATCATTACATGTTCTTAATAGATGCCACAATTACATGTTTTATTCCCATGATATTTTTTCATGATTTATGTTCCATTATGATCTATGACTTATGTACTTCCATGTTTTATGTCGTTGCTCAAGATTTTTAATGTTCATGTTTTTTTAAGTTCAAATGTTTATGGTATGTTTTATTTTATCCATTATTACCCTTACTGAGCATTTGAGATCACCCTTTTTATGTTTTCTTTTCCCTCAGGATTAAAAGAAAGATTTTAGGTAAGGAAACAAAAAAATGAGAAGATCTTTATGGTAGATGTTGAAGATCTTTCACCATGATTAGAAGATTACGTTCCAAGTTTACAAAGACACTAAACTATTACGGTCCTTGTGTGTCTGTTTTTGTTATTTACTAAGTATTCCGAAAAAGTAATGTAATGTCTATGTATGTCAAGCTTCGGGTCTCTACAGTTGGTATCAGAGGAAAGGTTTAGTCAACCTTTGGAAACTAGGATGCGAGAACTTTAGTGAGATCCCTAGAGATATTTCTAAGGCATGTCTAGGAATTTCCCTAAGGATAAGTATACGCATAGGATATAGTCCTAGAACTATGGTAATGATATTAGAATTTAACCTAAGATGTTAGATATTGAGGGTACTTCCCTTTACTATGTTGTTTTCCCTAGCATGATTTTTTCCTTTCACACTATTCTTTTTGGGTTTTAGACGATGGATGGAACCTGAAGGAACCATGTTGATCAATGTAATGGACGATGCAATGATTGTCCTCCTGAACAAACCAACGTTATGGGAGATGGAGTGCATAATATTATTGCTATACTTACACAAGCTATGAATCATTTTGGACTTCCAAATGAGCAAAGGAGGGAACAATATTCTATTGAGTCCTTCATGAGGCAACGTCCACCTTCTTTCAATGGGTCTTCTGATCCAATTGTTGCTGAACAATGGATCAGTACCATTGAAAATATATCTTCCATACTTTGCTGTTTGGAACATGATAAAGTCATTCTAGTTGTTTACCGTTTAGAAGGTGAAGCAGACCAGTGGTGGACTCTAATTAAGAATACAAGGCCCCGAGATGAAATTGAGTCCATGGAATGGGACGGGTTCAAGAACTTATTTTTCAATAAGTACTTACCTCATATTCTTCAAATAAATATGGAGAAGGAGTTTCTTGAGCTTAAGTAGAAGGATGATGAATCTGTTGGTATATACGAAGCGAATTTTACAAGACTTTCAAAGTATGTATCTGGATTTATCATCCAACCTGAAAGTAAAGTTGATCGATTTTTCAGTGGATTAAAACCAAGTCTTCGAAGGACATTAGCTATAAGAGACTTCAGTAACTATGAAGAAATTGTGAGTTGTGCTATCAAGGTAGAAATGGAAGTTGGTGTAACATATCCATCTCATGGTTTTGACAAGAAATGAAATATGGAGTTTAAGGAGAAATCTCAAAACAATGGTGAAAAGAAGATGAATGTTTCTTTATGATCAAAGTGTGGAAATAAGCATGGTGGAGATTGCCTAAAAGGTATTAGAAAATGTTTTAAGTGCGGAAAATAAGGTCATCGATCATTTGATTGTCGAAGCAATGGGAAAAAGGTTACTAATGATGTGAATAGAGAAAAGACTACAGAGAACTCTCCACCAACACTTCAATGCTTCAAGTGCAAGGAAATCGGGCATTATGCTAATAAATTCCCTAATCTACAGGTTAATGATGATCAACGTGAGCAACCTCTTAAGGAAAAGGATAAAGGTAAGTCTCATGCGATCACTATTTGTGATGTTGAGTATAAAAATGATGTTGTGTAGTGATTAAGTGTTTATGTAATGGGATTTCAAAATAGTATCATGGAATCTCATGTATGGTATTGTGGAATTTTGGAATATCTATGTATTGGTTTTCAATAATTATATGGTACTGGTAACCATGAAATGGTGATTGAAATATTTTTGGAAAGTAGATGATATGTGCACAATGAATGGATAAGAAGATAATGAGATGTTTGATTGTATTCATGAGCTCATGACTGATATAAGGACTAAGTGATATTCTGGTTTGATTATATAGTTTTTTTGGGATTTTGGAAAGAGTTACCTTTTGATAGTATTCATGTTTTCACTAAGGTTGTATGGTAATTTATGTTTCAAGAGAATATACGACTAAGGTATTCATGTGTTTGGAATGCAACCAACAAGATATATCTTATGATATATGTGGGATAAATGCTTGTATTCACATTCTTGGTAGATAACCTTTCTAGTAATTGTTTTCTTTATACTATGAGCTTGGACCGAACTATTTTAGATAAGACTAAATATTGGAATGGATTATGTTGGACATAAGTTAGTGTTGTTTAAGGATAGAACTTTTTTCGATATTATTATAGTAAGGTAGTTTTAGAAAAAGGACAACCTGCAGGACGGACGACAGCCCATCACGTCGAACAAGGCTGTGGGAATCGAACCCACAACCGAAGTGCGATTGGCCTTTATCGCCTACCACTGGCCTACAGGAAGTCCCTGTTTAGTAGAAACTAGTTTTATTATATTAAGCAGTATGATATATGAAGTATAAGTCCATTTTAGGAACCATATATGATTAATCTCACTATATATGGACTTATGTATTTTTTGATAACTTTTCTAACCTTTTGTTTGAGACAAATGGAATGACCCATCATTCTATCACATGATCTGCTAACACATCACGAATGAAAAATTCAACTTTATTTCCTTAAGAGATGAAGTGGAAATTGTTCAACGAATGACCAACAGTGAGACTGTACCAAAATCACGAAAGTATTTCTTCTAATTCAAATTTCATCAACTTTAGGGAAATGATCTTGAAAACCAAAAATGTTGTCCTAGTACTCTTATATCTTATGAATCAGATGGTACCTTAGATCATCACAAATTTATGGCTTTGTGATTGATGGATTTTTCATAGCCACGTTCTCTACCACTCTCCATCAGAACTTGATGGTTAGATTTTTCTTCCATATCTATATTTTCACTTATGTTCTCCTATATGGAAACCCAGTGATGAGTTACTTTGGGTAATCGTTACGTTTCATACTTTAGTTTTTAAAATTAAGTTTTAGTATTCCTTTTTACGATGTGGGTTTCTATGAATAGTAAACGATTTATAACCCTGAAGAATTTCGAGGGCGAAATTCATTTTAAGGGGGGTAGAATGTAACAACCCGATATTTTATGATAAGTATTCTTTTTAATTTATTTTATGTCATGTGTTTTATGCTAAACCAAGATTATCTTGTGCTATACGCAACACCGTATTAGCTTGCAGTATACGCAACAAAATTCTTGGATCGTGTTACATACAATTTCAAGTTCATTTGATAGGAGTTATTCTATGAAACATTGAGTGTATATATATATATATATATATTCAATGTATAAATGAAATATGGTTGGATTTTGTTATACGCAACAAAAAAGGAGTCTTGCACTACATGCAACCCTGACATGTATTTCATTACATGCAATTGCGACCTTCCTCGATAGCGTGTGTTGTACGCAATACCGAGTTTCACTAAACAACGATATATGGTTATAATATTACCACAAAATAGCCGTTATGAATAGAATTAACCACATTTTGAATTTTATAACATTATTATTCATCTTATAAATTTTTTAAAACATTTTATGTGAACAGAATAAATTTTCGGGTAAAATAAGTATTTTTCAAAAAATGCAGTTTTGCCACCTTTTGATGGAACACCCACTTTAAATCTAGTTTTTGAAATGATTATAAGTTCAATTTGACAAAATAAAATTCTTCTTTGGAATCAGGATATAAAAATTTATTTTGGATAAATTTTTGATACTTTTCTGATAACTTTCATGTTTTGATGAATAGTAAAAATACGCTAATTTTTTAATTAAAAACAATTTTTTTCATTAAGATAATTTATATGGTTAAATTATAATATTGAATGGTTTTAAAGTATAAATAGAATATATTTTTACCATTTAATATAATTTATGTCATTAGCATTGATTTTACCTTGAATTCGTAGTTTAAATCAATTCAATCTTTTGCAATGTTTTAAACAAAAACCCGTTTTCTTTAGACAATGGGATTAATTTTAATTTAATTTCTGCAAATTTTGTGTATTGAATTTGGAAAAATTGATTATATATTTGGAATTAGTGGGTCCAAATTATGTTAATAAGCTACTTTTTATTTTTGGGCATTATGAATAGTAACTACGGTAAATTTTATTTACCATAATTAAAGGTAAATCGGGTAATTAAGGGTAAATATAAGATTATAAAATTACCCTAACACCTATAAAAATCCTATTGGATGACTAAAAGTCGATCCATATCACCTAAGGGTCGGATTAGAATCATTTAATGGACTTTGGACCATGAAAATAATTTAATTATTATTAAAACCAAAGAAAGTGACAACATGTCACTCTCTTAAATCTTAAAAGTATAATAATTTTAATTTAGTGATAAATATCATAAAACTTCAAACATGAGTAGTCTACAGAAATCTAATAAAATTATCTACATCATGATAATTTATTTATAATTTTTAGGGATTAAATAATTGTCATTAATGGTGATACATTAATGATGCAGAAATTATTTATTAAGTGAAAAATCAGTAATATAGTTATTATTGAAGTAATAATACCCATTAAAAGGCCCACACACCTGACCAAAACTTATTTTTAGTGTATATCTATACCAAAAGTATCCAATTACCTAATATATAACCATTTGGAGCCTTATAAAATTAATTATGACACTTATATTATTTTATTTAAAATGATTCCAAAGTTGTCACCTTTATAATTTAATAAATATAACAATTTAAATATTGTGATTTTAAGATGATAAATTCGAGTAAAAGTATTATTGTGAAATTTAATAGATTTATCTTCACCATAGGATTTAATTTTTAATTTTTATGCAACAAATAATTATATTAAATAATTATACAAAAATGTTGTATTAATTATTTTATTAAGAGATAAACCAAATAAATGGTTTTAAAAAAATAATAAAATAAATATTATATGAACTATTTAATGTGCTCCACTAATTTTATAGATACATATGAAATTTTATGAATCTATTAAAGCTTTTATTTCAAAAATATCTTCTGTATATATATTTTTTAAATTCAAATAAATGAATAGTGTCAAAATTGACACTATTGTTATTTTATAAAAATAACATATTATAAAATTGTTTAAAAATCACAAAAATATTTAAAAATTATAAATTTAAATTTATATGGTCTATAATGTTATAAAGTAACCAATTATGGAAAATTCACAACAGATAAGTAATTATTTGTTATAATTTAAAATTTAGAATATTATTACCACAAATAAAATTAAATTGATTAAATAAGGATAAATCAAGTTGATAATGTTTAAAATAAATTCCTAACATGTCTAAATTTTATTTTTTGATGATATTACAACACTATATCATCTAATATTTGGATATGAGTCATTTTGGAGGTTTTTAAGTGGGGTTGAGATTTAATATAAACTAATATTTCTTATATTTCCAAAGGTGCCCCTCTCCTCCCTTATAAAAGGGAACCTCATCCCTCTCCTCCTCACACCAATTTGAGCCTTCAAGCTCGTCCAAACCCTGCCAAATTCTCTTCTACACTTCCCTAGAAACATCCTAGAGGTTCTGGTCTTCTTCAAAGACCAATTTTAGTTCCCTAAGAGGAGGTCTCAAAGAGGCGCTTCAAAGAAGAGGTAATGTCCGTTACCGATTCTTTCAACTTTATTTCTTCTTCCACTTACTCTTATTTAGTTGTTTCATTATGAAGTAATAAAATCAGTATAAATCATATAATAATATATTATTATAAGTATGAAACAACCCTATTTCACTATCTATCCATCCTACGGAAAATGAAATCACCGCGCGTGCGTATGTACGGAATACCGTCTCCACGCCGTGGTGTAATCTATTTTACGCCACCACCTTACATGGATGGGTATAATGGTGTAAATAAATAACTATATATGGTTATTGTAAAGTTATATTTATTCTTTAATATTATACATACACTTCAATACAATTCCACGATCATGGGAATGATATCATCGCTCGTGCGTACGTACGGACTACCGTTTCCACGAATGCGATGAGATTCATTTTCCATGATTAACCATTAAAGAATGATTATAAAGTATATATAATGAATAATAATGAAATATATGACATAATGAAGCTACTGGATTTATGTATACATATATATATATATATATATATATTTCATATACTTAATTCCATTCAATTCAATAAGGAAACGAAAACAACGTTCATGCGTACGTACGGACTACCATCTCCATGAACGGTGTATTTATTTCCATTTATCGATCTATTATATATATGTATATTATGAATATATATTATATATAAATCATGTTTTACATTCTGTATGTAATTAATCATGATCTTAGTAATCATATGAATAATTACAAGTTAAAACACGAACGATAAATGAAACGATTTTACCCAAAACGCTACTTTAACATGAATTTACAAAAGAATGGGTAATATAAAGTCATAAGTGAACCATACATGATATCATAACAATGAATATGATTCTGTAATAAGTCAATGACATTATTTAAATCATTATACAGGAGGTTTGGATACGTACAAAGCATACCAGACCTAAGGTAAGGGATAATTTTGCAAATCTCATTTTTATCCGAGATTGCTTATTCGTAAGTATTTACTGGGGTTATTTATATCATCCATGTCCATGTTTTATAAAAGTGTTTTCATGAATGTTTAAAGTCATTTTTACCCACTTTTTAATTTTTGACTTTTACTACATGGTATGTAAGGAATCTTTCTTTTGTTTACGTTACAAGGTACTTTTTTGACTTTTTCAGAAAAAGTACGAGAATAATATTTTTTTTACTTATACGGCACGAACAAATTTATACAATTTTATAAAGACTTATTTTCATGAAGATTCCTCCAAAATATTTCATGACTATTTTCAAAAAAATACTTTTCTTTTAAAAATTCATGACATTTTGTGAAAAGAAAATGATTTTAAAGAAGAAAGGTTATTTTCCTCAAGAATTCATTTCAAGTGTTTTATTAAAACCATTTTCCATCTAAAATGACATTATTACATATGTGTATGTTTCATGTATAATTTCACTATGATTTACATGTTTTCACTTTTCTTATTATGAAATGATATCCATTTCTTTTATATGGATTATGTGATGATGGGATGATGTTTATGAAACCCATTCTATTCGTTGGGTTATTATGAATGATGTATGTTTATTTTGTGGCACAAGTAAGAATGATTTCATTATGATATAGGTGGGACCTATATCTCCCTCCAATTCATTGGGTAAATATTTATATCTCATGAGATAGACATGGCTGGAACGGTAAGTTAATCCGGTTCAGTGTTACAAGACTGAAATGAGGAGTGAACTCGATTCAGAAAGGGACTTTGTCCACTAAGATGGTCTTGGAAGAAATGCCTTGGCTACTATGGAAATAATTACATGTTCTTAATGGATGCCAAAATTACATGTTTTATTCCCATGCTATTTTATCATGATTTATGTTCCATTATGATCTATGCCTTATGTACTTCCATGTTTTATGTCGTTGCTCAAGATTTTTAATGTTCATGTTTTTTAAGTTCAAATGTATATGGTATGTTTTATTTTATCCATGCTTACCCTTACTGAGCATTTGAGCTCACCCTTTTTATGTTTTCTTTTCCCCCTGGATTAAAAGAAAGATTTTAGGTAAGGAAGCAAAAAAATGGGAAGATCTTTATGGGAGATGTTGAAGATCTTTCACCACGATTAGAAGATTACGTTCCAAGTTTCCAAAGACACTAAACTATTACGGTCCTTGTGTGTCTATTTTTGTTATGTACTAAGTATTCCGCAAAATTAATGTAATGTCTATGTACGTCAAGCTTCGGGTCTCTACATCTAGGCTTTAAATTATCTCACGGAGATAGAAGAGTGAGATGGTCCAATTTTTTCACTAGAGTTAAGAATAGAATTAAAGTATCCCATAAGAAACCATGGGGCATTGATGTTAGTGCCTAAATAAGAGAGGTCATTCCAAAGAATTATTCTTTCTTGGTATATATTCTTAGCATAAAAAAGGAGTAAAAATATTAGTACCATCAATAGTAAAGGTGTAAGTGAGAATATGATCAGAGATACTAAGAACACTAAAATCCTGTAAAGAAGAATGCACAAAAATCCATAAAGAACCAGCATTGAGATTATTATTGATTGCACTAGAAAACATATAATTGTGTTAAAACAAGTGATAATATTTAGATGAGAAAGTGATTTTTGGTTCCACAATAGAAAAAAGAATAGAGTGATGCATGTTAACCATTCTTTTCAAAACATTGATGATGTAAGAGTTGGCAATACCCTAACAATTCCAAAAAAGGATATTCATTTAAACCTAAATTTGGAGTTAGAACTCCCTTTTATCTTTTTTACAGATCCTTTATTTCTATTAGACCTTATAACCACTTGAGTATTAGTGGTCTTTTCCTATTCATTGTGAGAAATGAAATTGTTCTTATTTGTAGGTTCTTTTAATTGTGCAGTCATAGTTGATTCTGTGGAATCATTTAAACCTTGCAACAAGTCATTGGTACTTTGAGATAATACGTTTTCAGACATTATATAGTAGTATTCACTTAATAAAGTAATAGGATTAGAATTACCTAGAGCCTTTATATCCACTGAGGACAATGTCTTGACAAAGTTAGATGAGTGACTTTGTTTATGTTCGAGGGAGTCCTTCTTATCCTGTATATGGATCGGTTCTAGAATAGTAGGTAGACTATCATGTAAAATAGGTTCTAATGTCATGTTGGCATATGAAGTAAACTCAGTACTTAAGGTCTGTATCTCGGGTTGAACAACCCTGTTAAGAGAGATAGTGTAAGTAGAGGGAGAGGGGGTTGATTTATAGTCATGTGCTTTGGTTTCATTCCTCTTTTAAATAGTGGTGGCACTTGGAGTTAAAAACAGGGCACTATTCCTAGCATGAACATTTATTTTTGAAGCATTAAGGGATGGGTTAGTGGTGTTAAGATTGCATAAGTTCAATGAAACAAAAGCATAAGAAAAAACATTAGTGCAAGAGTATGTGGAACACTTAGAACAAAGAAATAAATTGCTTTCATTATGAACATAGAGCAGGTTTTCAGACATCATAGAATAGTCCTCACTAGCAATAGTTAGAAGAGTAGGAGTACCTGGGACAGGTGGGTCCAAAGTAGACTATTATTTGACAGAGTTCAGAAATTGACTCTGATTCTGCTCTAGGGGATCTTTATAAACCTGTATATGCATGGGTACTAAAATCTAAGATGAATTTTCATGTAATACAGGTTCTAAGTTCTTTTTCATGTCCACCCCAGCTTCTACCATGGGTATATTCTGCTTGGTGGAGCCAGATGGGGTGTCAGTCACTGCTTGAACAAAAGTTTCTTTGGGGTAGACATCATAATTATGGGTGTTAGTACATGTATTGCAGGCATTTTCCTGCTCAGTGGATAACCTAACAGTGTTTAGGACCAAATTTTCAATTTCAATTAAGAGACCTTGATCATTAATAGATTTGTCTTGTTCTTCAACATCATATGCCCAGTTAGTACCTGAACTATCCCCTATGTGTGTCAAATTGTGTATTTTTTACCCAAGCTTCCTTTTTGGGTGGCCCACCTCACATGACACATATTAATATAATGATATATATATATATATATAATGGTAAATTTATAATATAATTATATCTACATACACACACAAACCCACACACATATTTATAAATACATTTATATTTATGTATGTCAATATATATATGTGTGTGTATATATAATATATATATGTTTTTATATATATATTTATAATTTTTTATTAAATGGATTTAACACGTTACATATATAAATATGTTAAATATTTATATATTTATATGTATAAATTTGAAAAAATACAAATATATAAAAAATACAGATATATATTTATATTACATATTACATATTATATATTTATATATCACACACACACAAAAACACACACATATAGACACACACACATGTATATTTTAAAAATACATATATATATATATAATAGATATATATAATACAAATGCATTATGAAAATATATATACTACTCAAATACAAATATATATTATACAAATATATATTATACAAATATATATTATACAAATATATTATACAAATATATTATACCAATATATTATTCAAATATACTATATAAATATATTATGAAAATATACTATATAAATATATTATACAATTATATTATAAAAAAATATATTATACAAATATGTTATACAAATATATTTCACAAATTTATATGTATACAATTAAAAAAATACAAATTTGTTATAAAGATTCATCTCACTTTGAAACTATTTTTGTAAGAGTGGTTCATCTCCCATTTAACTTAAAATCTCTATATCTTCCATAATTACTATTATTTATTTCATTATAACTAAATTTTTATACCATGTGCCCAAAATCACCATAGAACCCATAATGGCCATGAAAATGAAATTTTCTTATAAAGCCTACTCTTCATCTGCTTGAAAATAATTCTTATTTTCAACCTGTCTAGAAATAATTCTTGAATCAATTTATCAACTAAGAATTTTTAGATGTTTAAAACCTTTATCGTTATTAGGTATAGTCTTTTCCTAAAATTATTTATTCCACTTCTTATCAAATTTTAATTGAAATTATTATTTTGGGATGTTTTCAAATATTTGATATACCAATAATATTAAATGTAATAATTTATTAGGTTGTTACATCACTTAATACAAAAAATAGAATGGTGATTATCAAATTCTATATATATTGGAATAATTATTAGAAATTATTTTTAGGTATTCATAATTTTAGGTCTACATGTATTGGTTCCACCCCTAGGAATCTCTGATCACCATCCATGTATATGAAATAGCTATTTATTTATTAAAATGTTTTATCAATTCATTTTTATATCTTCTAGTTGATCGAATGATAGTTTATTATTATTGTTTATCATATTTGGGTTTCTTATTACTCCTTAATTACCTATATTATGTTTTCATTTATTTAAGGGATTTAAGAAATACTTGATGACTCATTTTAATAGATATAGGACTAGTCTTAGTTAGAGTATTGAAATTATTAAAAGTGATATTTCTCCTATAAATATAGAATTCATAGAGGCCCCAAAGATTCATATATCATAACATGTCCCTACTGAGACCCCTTGAATCACATACAAGAATGTTCATTCCCCAAAATATCACCTTCAATAAGCCACAAGTTAATAACCCATGTAAATGGTGTAATTCTCATAAATGGGATACATTTATGCTTTTAGAGAACATAATGTAGTACAAATTTCATCCTCATCAGCTTCATCTCCTGAATAGTTATTATTGCATTTTGTTTCCATGAGACTCATCTCCCATCTATTTTATGTTTCTTGTACTACTCTGAGCATTAGTCATCCCATGGATGACTACTGCTTAGATTATTTCAAGAAACATAGGTGTATGTCCACAAGAGATGGAGGATGCATGTCAAACAAAAAAATAAAATGATAAATGTCCGAGAGATGATAAAATGAGGATGATAGTTGTCTATAAATTTCACCTTTGAATGAATTAAAATCAAGGATAACCCTTTCATTTGGAGATCACAATTAGTTCATTATGGTACCAATGTATATAATGTCCTGTATATCAGAGGAGACCAAAAATAGGGGATTTGGATTCTAGATAGAGGAACCAAATCCTTAAAACCTTTAAAAAAGCAGAGATTTCAATGAGAAGGTAAAAGTGTTTTTTAATATACTATGTTATTCCTCATAATATTATATATTCTATACTACATTAAAATAATCTAAATTAAATACTTGACTACTCATGTAGATAATGACTTCTGTACATTATGATGTTACCAATACCTCAGAAGAACAAACTATAATGAAGGAAACCCTTTAGGAAAATGTAAAGCTAATGTTACAATATACTTTATCTATTTTACCGAAAATTTATATAATGAAACATTGATTTAATTTTCATTATTTATTGCATATTTCATTTATTTTAGAAGATTTATGTCCACCATTCATGCCTTTCTACACCAAAACTTCCATAGACCTCTTCTCCCTCAAAACCTTTTCACCCCCGCAATGTTTCATTTATCACTTTCCTTTAAGTTCCCTCCATTACCTTTGTAGGAAGAGAAACAATGCCGACTTTGCTCAATCACAAAGGTAATATTTATATTTCCATAGTAAAATCATTTTCCATAGAATTAATTTATTGTTTCATATTTATGTTCAATTTATTTATTTTTAGTATTACTCACATAAAAATTGTTTTCTTATACAGGTGGATTATTTTGTTCAATTTGGGGTGGTCTGTCCATCTTTCAAGCCTTTTCGTGCTAAAAATTCCACAAACTTCTTATCCCTCAAAACCTTTTCACCCCTAAAGTATTAAAATTTATCACTTTCCTTCAAGTTCCCTCCACTACTCAATCACAATGGTAATCTTGATGTTTTTAGTATAAAATAATTTTCCATATAATTAATGTATTATTTAATATTTATGTTTAATTTATTTATTTTTAGTATTAATCATATAATAATTGTTTTCTTATATAGGTGGATTATTTTGTTCAATTTGGGATGATTTTTTTGAATATGTTCATGTTCATGAGAGATTGGACTTTAAGCCCGCAACTGAGATAATGACAATAAGGAAATGCATCTAGAATGCTTGAAACCATCATAAAAAGGTGGATTCCTACTACTTATTTAATTAATTCTATCATCATTTTATCTACTATTTGTAAGTTAATTTCCTTATCATTTTTATCTGATACTTATTTAGTTTTTTCATAGATCTTTTGGGAAGTCATATTTTGATTTTAACTATCTATAACAAGCCACAAAAGAGATAAAATATTTATTTCTACCAATGCTACCATGATTTCCATTTCTATTGCCTTTATTTATCGAACTACCAACACTACATATTGATTCAATATTCTTAGTTGAAAAACCTTTCTCATTATTGAAAGGTAGAAGAGTATAGGAAGATCATGTTCTCATTGTGGTGAATTCTCATGATATAATGGGCACATGATATTATAGATTTCAATAATGAGAAATGTTTTTCAGCTAGAAAAACTGACTCAATATGAATTGTTGGTAGTTCGACAAAGAAAGGTAATGGAAATCATGATAAAATTGTCATTTAAGATTTTTTTGAGACTTTGAGATGTGTAGGAATCAGTCGCACCTCAATCTTGTACAAGGTGTGATCATTTTTATTCCAAGTGATTTTTTTAATTTAAAATTGAAATTAATTTTATTAAAAATGACAACTAGCATACTCAAAACTGAGAAAAAAATATTCTTATTATTTTGATACTTTAAGACAATGATCCATAAGTCATTTTTGATGTGTAGGAATCAACTGCACCTCAATTCGATAATTGATGTGCCTGGTATGACTCAAAGTGTCCATTATTAGTTTAAAATCAAAATTTTAGTTCAAAAAGTGTCACTTATTAAAAACCAAGAAAATATGCTCATATTTTCTTAGTAATTTAAGAAAAATATTCATAAATCATTTGTGAAGTATAGGAATTAGTCTAATGTCAAACTGATATACGATGTGATATTTATGAGTCAAAGTGCGTGCTTCCAGTTTAAAATGACTTTTTAGTAAAAAAGACAAGTAACATAATCAAAAATGATAAAAAACATTAGTATTGTTTTTATACTTAAGAAAACAATAAATACGACATTTGGGATGTGTAGAAATAGGCCACATCTCAATCCGACACATGATGTAATCAGTATGACTCTAAGTGCTTCTTTTTATTTAAAATTTACATTAGTTTTAGTAAAAAAGACAACTGATATACTCAAAACCACGAAAAAAGATTTCGATAATATTTATACTTTAGGAAAACAATCCATAAGTCATTTTGGATACTTAGGAATGTAAGGACCCGACCCCAATTTCCCAGAGCCGGTGCCTTATTTTATTACATTAGCATATAAACAAGGAATATGCATCCCGAAGGACCGAGTAGTTTAATAGATTTGTAAATAAGATAGAAACATTAGTTCAACATTACAACTTGAAATGAAATACAACATATAAGTTTTGTTGGGAACATATACAACTATAAGTTTATCCTTCTAGGTAAAACATAGTAAACTTCTTAATGTCCTAAGAAAATGAAACATAAGAAAGGGGTGAGCTCAAATGATCAGTAAGGGTAAGAAATACAACAGAAGATGTCATAAACATAAAAATTAGGCATGGTGAATAACTAAAAACACGTACCTTTAAAAATAAACTTGAACACATTGTGGTAGGAATAAGATCTAAATAAATAATGCCATAATAAAACATAATCATGGGTATTCTACTAGTCAAATATCCACATGAACTATCAATACTATTTTTATAATGAGGGAATGCATATTGTGGGACATCATAACCATACCGTCAAGTCCTTGTGCCAAGACCATCAATATCCATTTTTTCAAGGCCTCATGCCAAGACCATAGTTTGTCTCATGAGACCCACTGATGCACCAAGGGGCTATAACGAGACCCACCCAACACTTACTAAGTCTAATTCATTCCTCATATGAACGGGGATAAACATAAACAACATATATATTCATATTGAAACAAATATATGAAATGTAAATAACTTTCCCCAAATATTAAGCATAAACACTAACCATTCAGAGTAAATTGGTGAATGGTTTTAAGATAGCACATACATAGTCAAAATAATCATAAACCATTCAATTAAATATGGTAGATGATATCATAAAATATTAATCCTAATAATACATAATAATCAAAAAGAGTGTTGAAATAGATGAAGATACAATTATAAAATCATCGAGTAATTCTTGGGATAAATAATCTTTTACTTTGAAAAGAAGATTTTTTTGGAAAAATATTTGTATAAAACCAAAAGTGAAGTAAGATAGTATTTTAATAATACAATGAGATATTTTATAAAGATAGTGTTTGTTATGAACCATCCCCTGGGGCCCATGCTGTGACTACCCCAAGCCCGCCTTCCATAGCCCAGGGGCTAGCGACTAGCACCGAAAGACATATTTCCTAAAACAGGAAGACATTGCCTTTAAACCTGTACAAACACATGGTCTGAGAATACAACAAGAAGAAACTGTGAAGTAAACTACTATAGTAAAAGAGTGTTGAAAGTAAAAAGAGGCCGAAATACAAGCCCAAATATAAAAGTACAAGTACGATTGAAAGTAAAATATAACTAAAAGAAAAAGGGAAACAATTACTGGGTCATCCTTCGAGGTTCCTACCTGAATGGTAGGTACAGATCGCCTCCTCATCACTCCATGTCCATCTGTCTCCTCTGCGTACCACTAGGTTCTGGCTCCCTCAAACCTCATCCCAACTTCTCATCGTATGCACAAGAAAAAATAAGGGGCGGGCGAAGCCCATGCAGGGGTGAGTATAACGATACTCAGTAGGGACTCGGAGACCTCGAAGACCTCCTAGAATTCCACAAAGAAAAACCATAGGGTAACACCATGAAGGTAAAGTACCACACATGTAAAGTACCACATAACATAACCTCAATCACAAGCACAAAGTAAAGATAGCTCACATCAGGATTTATTCTAGGGGTAGTAACAAATAACATCCCCAGTCACATCGTCAAATACCACAGCTACAGGAGAACTCCTCCTATATCAAGTACAATGGGCCTACCGCGTCACATAGAGGCACTTCCCACTAACCTTGAACTACTGAGGTACTCCTCCCCATCGCGTACCGTGGGTCTACCGGGTCACACAGAGCCGTCCCTCCCCACCATGGTCTTCTAAGGTACTCATACCCATTACATACCATGACCTCTCTCCACCATGACCTACTAAGGTACTCCTCCCCATCACTTACCGTGGTCGTCGAGTCACTCCAAGTCGAAAACTCAGCAGTCATCAGGTCTCAGCCAGTCGCAGGGTTTCGTACGTAGTGCGCTTGGGAGAACCTATCCCCAAGCCATCAATCAGATCTCAACTAGAACGAAGTATCACAAAGAAGTAACCCGATGATCCACCATGTCATAAGGGTTCCAACGCAACAGATGGCGTGTCAGTCGGACGCCCGGTCTGTGTGTTAATGTAATTTCAGTGTCAAGGGCCCAGTTGGATTCGGGTGCGATCCAACCTAGCCATACTTCAAGTTTCTCCAAAACTCTAATGGAGTAAGTCAAAAGTACCACCTCTCTCCAAGGTTCCCAAAACCGCAGATGTTTTGTCAAACGGACGTCCGCTTCTCAAGATAAGGCCCTTTAAGTGTTCCTGGGTGGTACTAGGTCTGGGTTCGGTCCGCCTCGGTCGGACCGGCCCAACCCGGGTCAACCCGACCCATCTAGGGTCTGACCTGACCTGGGTCAACCTGGCCCGCTATACCCAACTGATTTTCGAGTCAGGCCACTGGGCCGCGGGTCGGCCCGCTAAGCGGCGGGTCGGTCTGCTGGACCGACCCGATAGTGCCACCCACCTGGCGGCGCGGGCCGCCAGGGATACCCTGATGCACTACATCCGGGTAGGGCTGACGTGGCGTGGGGTCACATCAGCGGGTCAATCCGCGGGGGTTAACCCCAACGCGGTGCCACGTGGTGCCATGGGTCCCTCGTGCTTCGGCTGACAGGCTGCGGCTTTGCCGCCGGGCGCGCCGCTGGCGCGCGCCCCGTCCACCGGCCGCCAGTTGATCCAGCAACCACTTTCTCCCACCATGGCCAATGCTGGTCGTGGTCTTTCTGTCGTGTGGGTGCGCCACTGGGGGCGCGCCCCACCTCCGCTCCGCCGGCTCCATCACGGCTGGCCGGCATGCCGACTAACCTCTCCTCCGGTCGTCGTGGCTGACGAGCCGTGACCCTCCTTGTTCATTGGCGGTACGCGATGGTGCGCCGCACCTCCTCCGTGGCTGGCCGGTGTCGGCCACTCCGACGACCGCCATGACTTTGTGATGTGGCCTCCTCTTGCGGTGTGCGTTGACGCGCTATCCACCACGTAGCCGGTAGGTGTCGTCACGCTGTCGGTCTTCCATGGAGACACAAGGATGTAACAAAAAAATAGGGGAGGGTTCGGGATGGGTTCGTTAGGCCCGCGCCCTCCACATTAGCTCATAACAGGAGGGGGGTTAAGGGTTTTATAACAATTGAATTAAATAACAAGATAAGCCCCATGAGATTCCCCGCAACAATCCTCCCACAAAGATGAATGAATCGCGGGTCAACCCACTAGTCAGTTGACCTGCGTTCTTTGTGTTATTAAAGAACGGGGAAGAAGAAATCATTCAAAAAGCGTAAAAAAATTAACCCCTACCTCAAATCAATGGAAAAATGCCCGCGCTTGAAGGTGGGTTGGTGTTCTTTGTTCCTGCAACCGATTCCCAATGACGCCACTAGTATGTCGCCCTTAGGTTTGTGGTTCGGTGTCGTCCGTCACCTCCCACTGGGTCGACTCCATATTCTAAGGGCTCGACATCACGACTCTCCTTCAGTACTTCGTTGCTTGGCGAAGCTGTGCCGATACCTCCCCCCAAGCTCCATATATATAGGAGAGGGGGAGGGTAAGTACCGACGTTGGAGTTTAATGAGGCTCATTAATTAGGAAGATTCCTAATTCCCCAACGACGTCATTACTTAGGGTTGGCAGGTCAAGCCATTTATTGTCTTGACACATCGCTATCCCCACCCCCTTTACTTTTCCTTTGGAGGATATGAAATAAAATAACAAAATTATTTTATTTCATTTTTTAAAAAAAAGTCACAAAAATTAACTTTTTCTCCGGACCTACTGCGGTCAAAGTAAAGCCTCCTTTAAGTGAATCCCGATGTTGTGGATTCAACAGTGCCCTCATATTTTTAATCCGAGCACTGGTTCAAAAGTTATAAAACACTGCTCGCATGTTTACTGAACGTACCTGAAAAAAATTTAGAAAATTATTAACAGTCACCCTCGACCTGCGCCAGTCGATGTTAGGCTCTGCCTAAGTAAAACACGCCCCAACTAACCCAATGGTACTCTCAGATTTCCAATCCAAGCTACCATTTAAAAGGTATGGATTTTACAATAAAATAATTGTCACTTAATTATTTTATTTATGACCAAAAACTAACTTTCACTGGTGGTCTGCGCCGACCAATGTTAGTATCTACCTAAAAAGAGAATACCCTCACGAGTTCAGTGGTGGTATTATATTTTTAATCCGAGTTACTGTTCTTGAGTTATAAGCATTTGAAAAATAAAATAATTTTATTTAATAATTTTATTTATGGTTATGCCATTTTCAGGTTTTCTCACAGGAGGTCCACGCTGACTAAACTTAAGTCACGCATAGGGTAAACCTACCATCCTAAGCGCAATGGTGCCCTCAGATTTCTGATCCGGGAAACTATTTAAGAGTTATTCCACTTTTTTAGGAAAACTGCTTACACACACTATTTAAAGTTTAACAAAACTTCGACAGATCATTCAGGGCACTCCGGGCCTCGGAATCACGCGCTGTAAAATTTCGCGGTCTCGAAATAATTCCATATAATTAAAAAAAATATACATAAATTCCAGGACATTCCATTCTCCCCACCTTAGGGATTTTCATACCCAAAAGCCAAAATAAAGACTAAGGAAACAAATGGGGGTATTGAGCACGAATCTGAGCCTCCCACTCCCATGTGATCTCCTGGAAGTTCCCGTGCTACCAGAAAATGTGCACCAGAGGTATCGACCGCCCATGAAGGACCCGCTCCTGTCGATCCTCAAACTCCACCGGGAACTCCATAAAAGTCACCCCATCATAAAAGTACAACTCAACCTAGTTGATAATGTGCGATGAATCATGCACGCATCTACTCAGCTACGACGCATGGAAAACATTATGCACCCGGTGCATCTGTGGGGAAAGAGATAGATGGTACACCTCCTTGCCCACTCTGCTAATAATCTAGAAAGGTCTGATGAACCTCGAAGATAACTTGATTCCCTAGCCAAATATCTACAAACCTCGTCGAGGTGAGACCCGTAGGAAGACATGGTCTCCCTCCTCCTGTCAGCATAATACTTCTACCAGCTCTGAGCAGTTTTCACTTGCTAACAAGTGAGGCATAGTGATACAAACTCTGCCACTACTTACTTCATCTTGGGCCATCAGTACTGATACCAGATGCCCTGTTACATCTTTGCTACTCCAGGATGTACTGTTAAAGGGGATGTATGGATCTCCCTCAACACCTCCTTCCAAAGCATCACTGGTACCATGGTGCATCCTCTGAAGAGGATGACGTGCTCCCCACCTTCAAAAAATTCTTCAGGAGACCGTCCTGAGGATATCTGAGCACGTCGGGCCTCGCAGTCAACATCTCAATCTATGTCCCCCCCAAATTTTCTGAATAATTAGGGGAGTGATAGTCATAGACTGGAGGTAGATGCTCCATCTTTATCCGCAAAGGATATCCACAGCGTGACTAGCTGCTCTGATGCCTCACTCAGCTGTTGCAGACCAGACCTCCTACTGAGTGTGTCTGATACCATGTTCCACTTCCCAGGAGTATAGAATATCTCAAGGTCATAGTCCTCGATGAACTCTATCCATCTTTGACGTCTCAGGTTCAGACCCTTATGTGAGAAGATACACCTGAGACTCTTGTGATCAGAGTAAACAGTAAACCGTTCACCCATCAAGTAGTGCCACCACATCTTCAGTGAAAAGACCACTACTACTAACTCCAGATCATGGGTAGCATAGTTCTACTTTTCAGTCTCTGTCTCAGCTCCTGAAAGCTCTGCTGACACTTCTCCATCCACAGGAAAGGCTCCCCCTTTTTCATCAAAACTGACAAGGGTGCCGCTACCCTGGAGAAGTCGGGTACAAATCTCCGGTAGTACCTAGCCAAAGCAGATGTCCCTCTACCTTTAGGGAGGTAATCCTAGAAACATATTTTGAAAATATGTCTCCATGATCTGTCACTCCAGTTTGGAACTGAAAACTTAAAACTCCTACTGCCATGAGGGTAATTCTGGATGACTCAAGAGTGATCGGTTTCACCCTCTTATGCATGAGTTTATCCTATGCTACCTAGGTTTCCTTTTTATCCGACCAAGGAAAACACCATTCCCAAGTTGTAGATAAACCACAACCTTTTTTCCTAATATAGTCAATATGAGTATGAACTGTGGATGCCCAGTCCATACCCAAACTAACATCGTAAGTCCTAGATGCTACCACCAAGAGGTTCCAACCAAAACTCTTGCCTAAAGGGTTAGTTCACACCATCGCCATAAGTGTGATTATCAAGTATCCCCCCAAAGGTATCTCTAGACGTGAGGGTCAAGTCAATGGTTTAACCAGAAACTCTAGGTCTTGGACAAGATTCGTGGAAGGAAGGAATGATTGGTACCTATGTCTATTTATACGACAGCTAGTAGTAGACACAGACCATACCTCTAATCATTCTTAGAGTCCTTGGGTCACACTCCTTAACCACATAAATCTACTCCCTTCCCCTGTCTTCCAGCTCCCTGAGCCTGGTGGGGACCACATTTGAGGTGATGGTTGTAACATGTCGAAATGTATACCACCTCATGATGCTCTCCTAGCTCCACTTCCTTGTCTGCTTCCCTACAGATTCATCTATCCCTATCACTTCATCTTCCCGAAACATTTTACACACCCAAGTCTCCAAGACCGGCATTAGTTTCCTACTTTCATACTGCTAACATTCACTAGCTGTATTCGCTCAACCAAAGAAAATTCAACCACAAAGGTTTTCTCTAGCACCCTAACATAAGTAGGAATGCATAGAGGATTACTTTTGGCTTGGATGTCCCTAAACACACCTCTCTCAGAGGTCTAATCCCTGAAGCATTGATCGTACTATATTCATCAAATACCTAGGATGGTCGGTACACCTCGATGAATACTCAGCTACCGACATGTTGTCCTGCCGAAGTTGTAGAAGCTCTAGGGAACTCTCATCCCTTAGCTCTTTATGGCAATAGAACCTATTCTCTGAGGAAGGTTCTCAAGCTTATCCATAGAATAAGTCACCTCTTCGCAAGATCAGGGTAATCTAAACCCTCTCATCATCCTACTAAGCCACATAGAAGGCTCTCTACCAGGACCGCCATTTGATCAAATGGTGCCCTAACTAGATGGAATCTCGACCACCTCCTCAATCCAGTCCTTAGCCTCCTGTGTGCTGGGCTCACCTCAGAACCTGAGGGGTATCTGATGATGAAACATGTATAAGGCACTAAGCCAACATGTGTCCTCTACCGGTACCGCCGGTTGTAACTGCTGACCAACGAGCAATGATATAGCTAACACACTACCCGAAGGTACTATCTCGGGCAACGGTCCATGTACCGAATCCTAATCACTATGTGGACCATCCTCATGCTCACTCACTGGAAAAGACTAGAAGCTAAGATTACCATCTACTCTATTGGTGTCTCAACTAGGCAGAAAACTTTAGCCACAACCTCCAACTAGTCCTCAGCCGCCTGCGGGTCTGTCTCTCCTCAGAACCTCGGAGGCCTCTACCGCTGAAACTTGTGCAATGCGTTCAGTCGGCGTGTACCCTCTACTGGTGGGCTGGTGGAAATATCTGACCAATGGGTAGTGGTGCTACTGGTACACCACCCGAAGGTGCTAACGCTGTAAGAGGGCCCTACCTGGGGCCTCATCGCCCGGTGGGCCGTCGTCGTGTACTCTCTAGGGAATCCTAGCTGGTTGTCTAAGCGGAATTATTCTGATAAGGAACATGTGCACCACTTTCATTAAGTTATAATTGGTGAGTTGAATCCAAAGAAATCAAAAGAAAAACTTTTCAAAAACACACGCAATCAGTGTTTTCGTGTGCTGAGTTGGAAATCAGAATTCAGGGTCCTGGTGTATAGATACATCGACTGCCGCACCAACATTGGATTCCCCAAACTGAAAACCATACCCATAACACTTAACACTATTTCCACACAGAAAAGACTAGACTTATAGTTCTTCAGTAGAACCAAACTCCTCTGATACCACTTTGTCATGACCCATTCCCCGAGGCCCGTGCTGTGACTACCCCAAGCCCACCTTCTATAGGACAGGGGCTGGCGACTAGCACCAAAAAGAATATTTCCTAAAATGGTAAGGCATTTCCTTTAAATCTGTATAAACACACGGTCTGAGAACACAACAAGAAGAAACTGTGAAATAAACTGTTGTCATAAAAGAGTACTGAAAGTAAAAAGGGGCCAGGATACAAGCCCAACTGTAAAAGTACAATTACGAATGAAAGTACAATATAAATGAAAGAAAAATGGAAATGGCTACTGGATTGTCCTCTGAGGTTCCTACCTGAAGGGTAGGTATAGATTGCCTCATCAGCACTCCATATCCATCTGTCTCCTCCGGGTACCACCAGGTCTTAGCTCCCTCAAACCTCAACCCAGCTACTTGTCATCTGCACAAGGCACAATAAGGTGAAGGCGAAGCCTGTACATGGGTGAGTATAATGATACTCAATAGGGACCCCGAGACCCTGAAGGTCTCCTAAAATTCCACAAAGAAAAACCACATGGTGACACCATGAAGGTAAAGTACCACACAGGTAAAGTACCACATAACATAACCTCAATCACAAGCACAAAGTAAAGAAATATCACACCAGGATTTATTCTAGGGGTAGTAAAAAGTAACATCCCCAGTCACATCATCAAACACCTTGACTTCTGGAGAACTACTCCTCTATTGAGTACATTGGTCCTACCACGTCACACATAGGCACTTCCCACTAACCTTGAACTGCTAAGGCACTCCTCCCCATCGTATACCGTGGGTCTGCTGGGTCACACAGAGCTGTCCCTTCCCACCATGGTCTGTTAAGGTACTCCTCCCCATCATGTACCACAACTACTCCCCACCATGTCCTTCTGAGGTACTCCTCCCCATCATGTACCGTGGCCGTCGAGTCACTCCGAGTTGAAAAGTCAACAATCGTCAGATCTTATCCAGTCGCAGGGTTACGTACGTAGTGCGCTTGGGAGAAACGCTCCCCAATCCATCAATAGCATCTCAACCAGCACGAAGTATCACAAAAAAGTAACCTGATGATCCTTCATGTCATAAGGGTTCCAACGCAACAGACGACGCCTCAGTCGGATGCCCGGTCTGTGCTTTATTGGCATTTCAGTGCTGAGGGCCTGGTTAGATCCAGGTGTGATCCAACCTGGTCATACTCCAAGTTTCTCTAAAACTCTAATGTAGTAATTCAAAAGGACCACCTCACTCCAAGGATCCCAACATCACATACGGTTTGTCAAACTAATGCCCGGTTCTCAAGATAAGGCCCTTTAAGTGTTCCTGGGCGGTACTGGGTTTGGGTCCGTCTAAGGTTCGACCCAACCCGGGTCAACCTGTCCCGCTGGGCCCGGACCGACCTGACTGAGCCGTGGGTCGGCCCACTGAGTGATTGGTGCAACCGACCAATGCCAGCCGCTCCGACGACTGCCATGGCTTTATGCCATGAACTCCTCTTACAGCGTGCGTTGACACGCTATCCACCACGTAGCCAGTCAGTGTCGTCACACTGTTGGTCTTCCATGGAGGCACAAGGATGTAACAAAAAAATAGAGGAGGGTTTGAGCCAGTTTCTTTAGGCCCGCGCCCTCCGTGTTAACTCGTAACATGAGGGGGGGGGGTTAAGGGGTTTTTAACAATTGAATTAAACAACAAGATAAACTCTATGAGATTCCCCACAACAGTCCTCCCACAAAGATGAATGAATTGTAGGTCAACCCATTAGTCTATTGACCCATGTTCTTCATGTTATTCAAGAATGGGGAAGAGAAAATCATTCAAAAAACATAAACGAATTAACCCCTACCTCAAATCGTCGGAGAAACACCCGCGCTTGAAGGTGGGTTGGTGTTATTCATTCCCACAACCGTTTCCCAATGACGCCACTCTTAAGTCACCCTTCAGTTCTTGGTTTAGTGTCATCTATCACCCCCCGCTGGTTCGGCTCCGTCTTCTAAGTGTCCAGTGTCGCAGCGCTCCTTCAACACTTTATTTCTTGGCGAATCTGTGTTGATACCTCCCCCCAAGCTCCATATATATAGGAGAGAGGGAGGGTAAGTAACGATATTGGAGTTTAATGGGGATCATTAATTATAAAGTTTCCTAATTCCCCAACGACATAGTTACTTAGGGTTGGCAGGTCAAGCCATTTATTTTCTTGACACATCGTTTCCCCCACCCCCTTTACTTGTTCATTGGAGGATATGAAATAAAACAACAAAACTATTTTATTTTATTTCTTTTAAAAAAAGTCACAAAACTTAACTTTTTCTCTGGACCTACTGTAGTCAAAGTAAAGCCTTCCTTAAGAAAATCCTAGTGTTTCAGATTCAACGGTTCCCTTAGATTTTTAATCCGAGCACCGGTTCAAAAGTTATAAAACACCGCACGTGCGTTTACTAAACGTACCCGAAAAAAAGTTCAGAAAATTATTAACAGTCACCCTCGACCTGCGTCGGTCAAAGTTAGGATTTTCCTAAGTGAAACATGCCCCAAATAACCCAACAGTACTCTCGGATTTCGAATCCAAGTTACCATTTAAAAGTTATGGATTTTACAATAAAATAATTTTTGCTTAATTATTTTATTTATAGCCAAAAACTAACTTTCACTGGTGGCCCGTGCCAGCCAATGATAGTATTTTCCTAAAGAGAGAATACCCTCATGAGTTCAGTGGTTGTCTCATATTTTTAATCCAAGTTACCGTTCATGAGTTATAAGCATTTGAAAAATAAAATAATTTTATTTAATAATTTTATTTACGGTTATGTCATTTTTGGGTTTTCTCACAGGAGGCTCGCGCTGAATAAACTTAAGTCGTGCTTAGGGTAAATCCACTATCCTGAGTGCAACAATGCCCTCAGATTTCTGATTTGGGTAACCATTTAAGATTTATTCCACCTTTTCAGGAAAACTACTTACGCACACTATTTAAAGTTTAACAAAACTTTGACGGATCATTTCGGGCACTTCGGGCCTTGGAATCACGCACCGTCAGATTTTGAGGTCTTAAAATAATTCTATATAATTAAAAAAAATTATATTAAAATTATGGGACATTAAAATGGTTTCCAAAAATATTTTATAGAGTTCCCTTGTAAATAGGTAAGAATTTGAGAAATTCCCTTGAATCTGGCTCGCATTTTAGGAAGAATTTTTGAAAGATCCCTTTAAAATGTATAAATCCCCATAAATGAAGGGAGGAATCTAGTTTTTAAAAATATATATAACATTCAAACATAATTTATGAGGAGTAAATATGAATAAATAAGAATTTAATTGAGGTAATTAGATAATAAGAGTAACCTGAATGAAAATGGAGGTTCGGGTAGAAAACCTTTACCTTAAGTCTGAACGTTCTTCTCTTGAACTTATGGTCCTAGAATATGAAATTATACTAATTAATAACTTAATTCAGAACCTATTAGACATGTATTTATTTTATCATAATTTTTTTAGTTCATTTATGTCCTTATTTATAAGTTATAATATTGAATTCCGTCATTCTGGAGTGTTCGTTTTCTTGATTTTCATAACCGGTTCACTTGTTTTTAAGTAATGGAGTTCATGTGGAATGGATATAAATCTCTATAATTGAATTTAAACATTATTTATGAACATATATAGGTTTTAATGGTCATTTATATCATTTGGTTACATGGAATGAGGATGAATCATTTGATGAAATATTAATGACAATCACTTAGATTATTTTAGCTATATTTTGATTATTAGGAACTGGTTTGGTCATATGATTTAATATTATGTACATATACTAGTTAATGAATGTTAAATAGGTTATAATACATATATTATAGCCTGTTTTAACCATAAAAATGGTTTCATGACTAGTATTGAAGGGAAAATTGAAGAACAAAACTTCATCGTCCACGAAGGTTGTAAATTGGCATCTCACGGATGATGATTTCGTTTATAAAATAAAAGAGAGAGAGTAAGGATATTGATGATAGTTATTCCATTAACATGATATAATTCCAATATATAGATGATATTGGAGTTATCATGGTCATTTTTATAGAGGAGGTGAGGAGAGGATAACAATAGAAAGGAACTTTAAATGTAATTGAAAGAAATAGAATGTGAATTTACCTCTTGAATCCACCTCCTTGAGAATCTATTTAAGGGAAGGGGTTGACCAAGAGATCTTGGAAGTTCGGAGTGAATAGGTAAGGGTATTTGGGTAGAAATTTTAGTATCTTCAAGGTTTATAGGAGTGAAGATAAGAGGGAGTGAGGGGGGGGGGGGGTTATAGTGGAGGAGAGGAGGATTTTCCCATTATTTTACTCATTATTTTATTTTTTTTCCAAAGACAACCAATAGTATTTATTCTTGTGACAAATAATATTAATATATGAATGTGAGTTCAAAACAAGTGTCCTTACATCATCCATGATGTTATTAATAGTGAATTTAACTGATAATGTATATATACGGTAAATTACCGTATTTTATTATTCATAAAAAATTTGAGTATTTCAGAAAAATCCCAAAAATTCACCCTAACCATTTTTCGACGTGTAGAATTAAAAAATGAACTCCATTTTTTGAAAATATTTTTCTAAATATTATTAATTTATTTTTTAAATAAAATCATAATTTATTCAAAAAATAACAATTTTAAAATTACATTTCATTTTATATCACCTTGAAAAATTAATCAAGATCTCATCATCTTATTACCTTAAGAAAATAAAATAATAATATGGTTTACTATTCATAAGGTTCATATTACTATTCATAAGGGTATGTTACTATTAATCAAAAATTAAGTTTCTCTTATTAGACTCTAAATATCTTACTGAACACAACCGTGTATGTTAGTTTTTAGAAATTCAAATCACATTGGTAGAAAAATTATGTTTACTGGCTAGGTTATAACAAAGTGGTGTTTTGTAGAGACTTAATTTTTTATGCATTCAATATTAAATTTATGTGCTGAATCTTGGGGTGCTAAATTATCCCCTCCTTACAAAAAATTCATCCTTGAAATTACTAGAATGTTACCTCACAAAAAGATTTGGGTAGTTATTTATCATAAGATTCTTAGGCTCCCATGTTGCCTCTTCAATTTTATGATTTTTCCAAAGTATCTTTACCAGTTGAGTTGTTCGATTCCTCAACACTTGTTCTTTAGTGTCCAAAATCTGGATAGTCTCTTCACAGTAAGATAGGCCAGGTTCCAATTCTATACATTCAGAAGTGAGTACATGCGTTGGGTCTGGCATGTAATTTCTAAATAATGAGACATAGAACACATTGTGTACTTTAGACAGGCTAGGTGGCATAACCAAATGATATGCAATAGTTCCAATTCTCTCCAGAATTTTTAAAGGGCCTATGTACCTAGGGCTTAGTTTCCCTTTCTTCCCAAATCTTATAACACCCTTCCATGTAGATTCTTTTAAGAAAACACGATATCCCACTTGAAACTCGAAATCCTTCTTTCAATTATCAGCATAGATTTTTTTTTCTATGAGCTGCTTTGATATGACCTTGAATAGTCTTTACCTTAGCTATTGTTTCCTTTATAAGCTCTGGGCCCACTAGCTTCCTTTCACCAACTTCATCCCAACATGTTGGTGTACAACATCTCTTTCCATACAATGCTTCATATGGTGCTATTTGAATACCAGAATAGAAACTATTATTTTATGAAAACTCCACCAAAGGCAAATGTTGATCCCACGTACCTTTAAAGTCAAGTTAACATGATCTCAACATGTACTCTAAGGTTTGGATCATTCTTTATGAATACTTTTCTAGAATTTTGATGTAAATCTAGGATCACGATTATACACTATTTAAAGAGGTGCTCCATGAAGTCTTACAACTTCATTGATATAGATTTGTGCAAGATGCTCCAGTGGAAAATCCTCCCTTATAGAGAGGTAATGTACAGATTTTGTAAGTCGATCAACGATTACCCATATTGCATCATTCTTTATTGGAGTTTTTGGTATTCCGGTGACAAAATCCATGGTTATGTAATCCCATTTCCATATAGGAATAGGTAGAGGTTGCATGAATCCTCTAGGATGTTGTCGTTCGACCTTCAATTGTTGACAGACTAAACATCTTGATACATAATCAACAATTTCCCTCTTTATATTGTCCCACTAGAAATGTTCCTTAAAATCTCTATACATTTTAGTGCTACCAGGGTGTATAGAGAAATTTGAGCTATGAGCATCATCCAATAACTCCCTTTTTAGCTTGGGTATAGAGGGAACACATAAACTCTTCCCAAATTTCATAATTCCATCTTCACATACGAAGTCAGCCAACTTCCCCCCTTTCACAAAATTAATTTTCTTTTGTAGGTTCTCATCATCAGGATGAGAGATTTAAATCATTTCTAATAAATATGGTTGGGAAACCAAATGAAAAAGTAATTATGTTTCACCTTCTTTTATAATTCCCATATCCATCCTCACTAGATCCATGTATAAAGGATCCTTGTCAATCCACATTTTGTTGAGAACTCCATGATCCTTCCTGCTCAAGGAATCAAATACCTTATTTTCCTTTCCTGGGTGGTAGTGTATGGTACAATAATAATCCTTGAGTAGTTAGATCCATCACCTTTGCCTTATGTTGAGTTCTTTATGTGAGAAGATATACTTCAGACTCTTGTGATTCGTATTTATCTCACATCTTTCACCATAGAGATAGTGTCTACATATTTTTAGAGCAAAGATCACAACAACTAACTAAAGATCATGAGTAGGATAGTTGTATTCATTAATTTTTAACTACCTTGATGCATAAACAATAAATCTATCATTCTGCATAAGGACACAACCAAATCCTTTATTTGATGCATCACTATAGATCACAAACCCATCATTCCCCGATGGTATGTAGCAATGCGAAATAGGTGGGGCGGGGCAAGCCCACGTGGGCTTGAGCCCATGAGGGATAGATCTGCAAAAGCCCGCATAAAAAATGGGTGGATTTATCAAGACCGCCCCACCTCGCAGTGAATGCGGGCAAGCCCGCGGGCAACCCGCATTCAATATTGTTTTCTATAATTTTTTACATTTTAATAGGCTTGTAAAATCCCTAATGAAAAATGAGTCAAATTATGGTTGGAAATTATATGAGAATAAGAATGTAAGCTTGAAAATATAAAAAAAATAATTTAAAAAATGATTGTAATAACTATTCAAAATTCCAACTCATTATAAAATTGTCCATGATTAGCATAAAAAGTAAGAATTTTCAAAATCAAAGTTACAAATAATATAACACTAAACAAAAAATATAGAACAAGTCGATCTATTTCACATGCTTCTTCAATATTCCATGCACCCTTGTCTCCTTTAATGCTTCCTCCAAATCCTACATCAAAACACAATTAAAAATACACTTTTAAACAAATATAAAATAAAAAATATATTAAAAAATAAAAGTATCGATGAATTTAATTTTGATAAAAAATCTTATGAAAGTATACTAATAAAAGTAAAGTATCTTTATTAATTATTAGGAATACATACATTTAAGATATCGAAGGAGTACTTGTTCTTTACACATATATACTTTCAGAACTAGAATCTTCCTCCAAGAAAAATTCCACCTTTTCATCCTCCAATCCTGTAAGAAAATCAATGTTAATATAATTATTATATATATAATATGATAAAACATAATATTGATAAAGTTACCAATAGGTTCAAAACCATGAATCCAACTCCGAGCACATATTAATTCTTGAATGTTTTTTGGTAGAAGACGACTCCTATATTTATTCAACACCCTTTCTCCAATGCTAAAGGAAGACTCTGAGGCCACCATGGTAATAAGAATGCATAAAAAATCACATGACATGAGTGATAAGATAGGAAATCTTTTACTCTCATCCTTCCACCAATCAAGAACATTTAGATTTCTATAAATTAACATATCCACCAATGGCATCTCCAAATAAATATCCAATTGAGATTTTGAATCATTTGGGCCAAAAAATTTATTTTTTAGATCAATCCACATCTACAAAAAAAATATATAAACAAAAAAAGTTAAATTAAATAAAATGAAATTAAATACATAGATAATGATTTAAATAACAAGAAACTGAACTTACATCAATTACATCATCATTTTACCTTGTTGAATAATTAAGAGAAGCAGAAGATGAACCCATTTGATTAGTTCCCATTGATGGAATAGAAGATAAATCCTTTGAATACTCTCCATAAAGCTGATATAGCTTGTTTTTCACCATAAAAATCTTTTCTTGATAATGAAATGAATCAAGAATTTGATAGCTAAATTCCAACATTGCCAACTTGATATGAGGATCAAACACAACCGCCATTGCAAGTAGAATGCTATAATGAATCCAATATTTATCAAATTTCTTCTTCATATGGAATGACATTGTTCTAATGACATCATCATCATTGTTGATATTATGCAAAAAAAACCTCTCAATTTTCCAAACTTGACCAAAGTATAAATTTGATGTAGGATATGTGGATCTAGAAATCAAATTTGTCATATCAAAAAAGGGATTCAAAAAATTGCAAATCAGTTCATCTCTCTTCCATTCTGCTTATGAAGAACAATTATTATAATTTGGATCATAAATATCCAAATTATTGAAGACATCTTTATACCTCAATGAACTTTCTAACATTGTATAAGTATAATTCCACCTGGTGGGCACATCCAATCTCAAAAGTACACCACTATCAACTGAAACACTTTTTGCGCAATCTTGAAAGCATATCATTCTACCCTCAGAAACTTTAACATAAGAAATGCTTTCTCTAATTTTTTGGCATGAATAATCAATAACTTTCATACCTTCTTGAACAATAAGGTTTAAAACATTGGCACAACATCGAACATGAAAAAATTCGCCCATGAAAAGAAAATTCTTTTCCAAATTCAATTGATCTTTCATCTTTTGTTGCATGGTATCATTGGCAGAAGCATTGTCAAGGGTGAGAGAGAAAATTTTATTTATTATGCCCCAATCAACTAATATTTCTTTTAATTTTTTTCCAATTTAGCACCAGAATGTGGAGGTTGCATGTCAATAAAAGAAAGAATTTTACTTTTTAACTGCCACTCCAAATCAACATAATGAGCAGTCACACAAAGATACCCCTTACTAGTACAATCCATCCATAGATCAGAAGTAAGACATATCCTATCACCAATGTTTGACAAAATATATTTAATTTTTTTTATGTTGATCATATACTTCCATCACATCCGAACTTGCAGTACTTCTAGAAAAAAACTTCACTTCTGGATTCAAATAACTGAAAACTTCTCTAACTACTTTATATTCAACAAATTTAAATGGAAGGTCTTGTCTTATAATGGACATTGCCATATTTTCTCGAAACATCTTTGAATCAGATTTTTTATTTCGCAACTTTCCTGAATGGTCCAAGATCATTGAAGTAACACTACAATTTTTTAAAACTATGATTCCATTTTATTTTTTGATATGCCGAGACAAAGTTGATATTCCATATTTCCTTCCACCTCCCACCAATATTAATCCACATCCTTTATACTTAACTCTCGATTTTTCATCAATTACACCCATTTTCTCAAAATAACTCTAAATGTCAGATGTTGTCTTTTTTGATCTTTTTGCTGCAACTTGAACATCATCATTTATATTTTCGTCTTTATCCATGTCTTGACTAAATTGGTAAGTGTTATCCACATGATCATGTATCACTGAGTTACTATCATTAATGCCATGATTTTCTTCCAATTCAAGATCATTTTGAAGTTGATACATGTTTAATACAACCTACAATAACAAAATAATGTATCTATATTAGACAAATAATTTATATAAATTTTTTTAATACGATATTGGTGATTAAAAAATACACTAAACATTAAAATAATTATATTTTTACAATCATAAATTTTAATAAATAAAAATTAATAATTTATAATTCAAATATAAATACATAAATGATAAAATCTGATAATCTAATGAAATCTTATAAAATTAAAAATTAAAAAATGAATGATTTCATTTTAAATGAAATTATGAAAAAATTCACAATTTCTCAAAAATAAAAAATAATATTAAGAGTTAATAACTATATAAATAACAAAATAATATATATATATATATATATATTCTAAAAATAATTAGATTTTAAATTAAAAAATAAGGGTGTGATTTATGTGATATAATATTTATTGATGTTATTATATGTTATTTTTTAAACTTACATTAAATTATTATGAGAAACACAATAAAAATGTGGAAAATATTAAAAAATAAAACTAAAAAAATAAAATAATTTTATGAAATAACATAAATAAAAAAATATATCTCTTCTGTTTTGTTTGCAGTACCCAAGAGCGGAGAGGAGGAGCTGCCGAGCCGGTGAACGTGGGGGTCGCGCGCGGTGAAGGAGCCTCCAAAGAGGGGTATCGATCCCGGAGGAGCCGGCGATGTCGGGGGTCGGGGAGGAGCCTCCGGAGAGGGGGGTCGCGGTCGCGGAGGCTGGGGTGGTGGAGGAGGTGGCAAAGACGGGGGTCTGGAAGGAGCCGCCGGAGGTGGGGGTCGTGCGCGGGGAAGGAGGCGGGGAAGGGGTCGTCGAGGTCGGGCGGGAGTGGCGGGAGTGGATATGGCGGTCCACGGAGGAGGCGCGCGAGAGGGGCTGGGGTCGGGCGGTGGGGGTACTGTGGGTTGTCATCGCCGCCGAGGAGGCGTGAAGGTGGGGTGGGGGTCGCGACGAAGGAGGCCGGGGCCGGGGGTAGTAGTGGTGGAGGAGGTCGGGGGTAGCAGCGGAGTAGGTTGGGGGGTAGCGGCGGAGGATGCCGGGGTGGGGGGGTATCGGGGGTCACGACGGGGGAGGCTGGGGACGGGGGTAGCAACGGAGGAGGCTGGGGCCGGGGGGTAGCAGGGGTCGCGGCACGGCATAGGAGGCCAGGGTCGGGGGGTAGCAGGGGTCATGTCACGACGGAGGATGCCGGGGCCAGGGGTAGCAGTGGAGGAGGCTGGGGGGTAGCGGGGGTCACGACAGAGGAGGATGGGGCTAGGGGTAGCAATTGTGGAGGAGGCCGGTGGGTAGCGGCGGAGAAGGTCGGGGTGTAGCGGCGGAGGACACCGGGGCCGGGGGTTAGCGGCGGAGGAGGCCGTTGCCGAGGGGTAGCGGCGGGGGAGGACATGGCCAGGGGGTAGGAGGCCGGGGTCGGGGGGGGGGGGTAGCGGAGGACTCGGAGGAGTCGATGTGTAGTGCAATAGCCTGTAGGTGAGTGTGAAGGAGGGGTGGGGGAATATATGAGGATAATTAAAATAAATATAAATGGATAAATGGAGGTAGGAATGTGACTACGTTGGGAAATGAAGGGAAAGGGAGGTGGCAGGACGGGAGGCATGCATGGTGTTGGGAAATGAAGGGCCTAAAAAATTTAAAGTTAGTATAATATAATTATTATAAAAACAATTACACCATTAACCCACGGGCCAGCCCGTATCCGTGTGGGTAAACCCGCACGGGTTGGATGTCCATGCGGGCTGCCCATATAAGCCCGTTTCAAATGTGGGATATTTTTAATAAACCCACCCCGCCCCAAACCCATCCCAAGCCTGCTTAACCCGTGGGCCCGCAACCCGTTTTGCACCGCTAATGGTAGGGTTAGGATCATAGCATTCACTAATCTCCTCTTCAATTCTTCGAAACAGTCCTCACATTCTTTTTTCCATACGAACTTAACCCCTTTACGTGTAAGCTTGGTCATTGTGTTGGCTAAATGAACAAAGTTCTGAACGAAAACACTGATAATAACCTGCTAAACCAATAAAACTACGCACCTCAGTTATGTTCGTTGGAGTAGGACATTCTTGAAAAACCTTTGTCTTTGCAGGATCAATAGATATTCCATCCTTAGAGACAAGGTGGCCAAGAAAGGAAACTAATTGAAGCCAAAATCCATACATGCTAAACTTCCCATATAATTCATTTCTTCTAAGAGTCTTTAGAATAGTGCACAAGTGATTTTCATGATCTTCATAGATTTTGGAGTATACCAAGATATCATCAATAAATATCACCAAAAATTTATCAAGACATTACTTAAAAACTTTATTCATTATATCCATAAAAATAGAGGGTGTATTAGTCAACCCAAAAGGCAATACTGTAAACTCGTAATGCCCATACCTAGTTCGAAATGTTGTTTTTGGAATGTCTTCCTTCCACACAAGCAATTAATGATATCTAGATCGAAGGTCAATCTTCTAAAAATATTGAGATCCATGAAGTTGATCAAATAAATCATCGATGTGAGGTAGGGGATACTTGTTCTTTATTGTTTTATCATTGATCTCCCTGTAGTCAATGCATAACCTCATAGACCCATCTTTCTTTTTAACGAAAAGAATAAGGGATCCCCATAGAGAAACACTAGGGTGAATAAATCCTTTATCATTATATTCATCTAGTTTTTTCTACAGTTCCACTAATTCCACAGTGGCCATTCTATAAAGGGTCTTTTATATGGACCTTGAATCATGAATTAAGTCAATGGAAAACTCAATTTTTTTCTCTAGAGGATGTCCAGGTAAATCCTCTGGAAATATTTCAACATATTCTTGCACAATATGTATATCCTATATTTTAACATTATTTTCCTCACCTATAGTTATTACATTCCCTTCCTCCCCAATAATTGAATTTAGTAGAGCTATTGGGGGTGGATCTAGATGAGAATCAGATGGTGATGTTTCTACCCTAAAGATAAGTGATTCCACATCATCCTCAAAAATTGTAACCTCCTTATTCTTGCAATAAATTTTCGCATCATGGTTCGAAATACAATACATACCAAGGATTATATAAAATTAAATAATGGGTATGATAATAAAATCAGAAGAAAAAGCACATTTATATGCCATAATAGGGACTGCCTAACACAACTTTGTTGCAATGATACCTACCTTAGGAGTTTTGACTGAAAAATACTTTATTAAATAAAATTGGAAACATCTAATTTTCTTGGAAAACTGGGAAGATATGAAAGAATGTGATGATCTAAAATCAAATAAAGCATTGGATAAGTTCAAGGAAACAGTTAAAGTACCTACTACCACATCGTTAGGAACTTCAACCTCTATAGTTGTGACCGCATAAGCTCAGCCTTGCTCCCTTGGCCTTCTTTGTGGAATGTTTCCCTAACGCTTAGGACATTCATGTGCATAATGTCCCATCTCCCTACAATTGTAACATTGAACATTGGTAGATTCTTTCTTCCCCTTACAATCCTAAGATAGGGGTATCTTTCTCTACACTTATAATAGACTCCCATTCCCTCCAAGAAAGTGCCAGAGTGTTTCTTCCCACAATTACTACAGGATGGAAGGTCAAATATTCCCTTCTTCCCCATTTCCTTATTTCATTTTCCATAGTTTTTGAAAGCCCGCTTCTTTTATTTTTTTCCTTTAAAGTCATAAGACTTAGAAAATTCCTTTTCCATCTTGATAGCACTTAAGACTATATCTTTATATGATGAGATAATTTGAGAGACTAGTGCCCTTCGAAGGAATGGTTTTAAACCATCAAAGAATCGATCAATATTTCTCCTTGGATTATGTATGTAGTCAGTGACATGTCTTTCTAACCTTGTCAAGTTAAATTCATACTTTGCAACATTTTCATCTTTCTTATTCCTCAGATTTAGGAATTTCCTTTCTATATCCTCTCATTGTTCACGGGGAAAATATTTTTCTAGGAACATTTCCCTAAAATCCCCCCATTCCATCTATTATATTTCTTCCTCCTCCTTTGTGTTTTGGATTAACAACCACCACTGATTCGTATCTCCTGATAGACTATAAACTTCCATGAAAACCTTCTCTCTTTCATTACATCCCAAAGTGAGAAATATCTTCTCTAGGGAACTTATCCACTGCTCAACTACAAATGGCTTTGTAGTCCCATTAAATTAGGGATGATGTTGTCACATAAAATTATCCAACATAGCTCCTCTATGTTGTGGATTAGGATTCTACATAAGGGTAAGTTTATTGTTCATAACCTGAGTCAGTTGTCTCAGTATATTTATAAGTTTCTAAGTACTAGTCATAGCTCCAGATCCAACATCATATCTTGCATATGAGGTAAATACCTAAATGGGGTATGCGTGTTATTGCAGTTTCCATTCCTTCCACTAGGATCCATTTCTAAATAATGGCATACACTAGATTAGATTATGAATCATAATGTATAATATCAATGTAGAAAAATACTTATCATAAATTGAAATTATATACATAGCTAATATCATAATCATAAACATGGTTTCTTTGAGGAAAAATTTACATTTAAATCCTTCATAATGGATTGTAAATAAAATGTGAATTATCTTAAGCATATCCCCAAGGAGTGTCAAACTAGTTGCACAGTAAGACTCATTGTCATGTACTAGGAATCCCCAGGTCAAGTATGAAACTCCTTGTCAGAGTTTTCACTCCTAGGTACATCTATTCCAGAACCACGTCTATTTGTAGTATCTAGATAGGGATGTATTTTCTAGAAATATCCACATAATCCATTAATTACAAAAAATTCTAGGATGTTATTGTATGTTTTATCCACAGAGACTATCTTAGGGGCCTGTTCCCTAATCTACATTCTCTAAATCTAGTTTCCAAGTTTTCTACTAAACTTCCTCTGATACTAACTGTAAGGACCCGACCCCAATTGCCTGGAGCCGGTGCCTTATTTTATTACATTGACATATAAACAAGGAATATGAATCCTAAAGGAATTATTATTTTAGAATATTTGGAAACAAGATAAAAACATAAGTTCAACATTACAACTTGAAATGAAATACAACATATAAGTTTTATTGGGAACATCCACAACTATAAGATTATCCTTGCAGGTCAAATATAATAAACTTCTTCATGTCCTGATAAAATAAAACATAAGAAAGGGGTGATCACAAATTCTCATTAAGGTTAATAAATATAGTTTAAGATATCATAAACATAAACATTAGGCATGGTGAATAACTAAAAACACATGCATTTAAAAATAAACTTGAACACATTATAGCATGAATAAGAGTTGAATAAATAATTTTATAATAAAACATAATCATGGGTATTCTACTAGTAAAATATATACATGAAATATCAATACTATTTTCATAATGAGGGAATGTATAATGCAGGACATCATAACCATACCATCAAGGCCTTGTGCAAAGACTATAAATATCCATTTTGTTAAGGCATCGTGCCAAGATCATAGTTTGTCTCATGAGACCTACCGATACATCGAGGGGCTATAGCGGGCCCCAATATACACTTACTAAGTCCAATGCATTCCTAATACTAATTGGTATAAACATAAAAAACATATATATTCATATTGAAACTAACATGTGAAATGTAAATAACTTTCCCCGAACATTAAGCATAAAAACCAACCATTTAGAGTAAATTGGTGAATGGTTTTAAGATAGCACATCCACAGTCAAAATAATCATAAACCATTCAATTAAATATGGTATATAATATAATAAAATATTAATACCAATAATACATAATAATCAATAAGAGTGTTGAAATATATAAAGATGCTCTTATAAAATCATCGAGTAATTCTTGGTTTAAATACTCTTTTACTTTAAAAAGAAGAGTTTTTTTGGAAAAATATTTATATAAAACCATAAGTGAAGTAAGATAGAATTTTCATAATACAATGAGAAATTTTATAAATATAATGGTTTCAAAAAATATATTATAGATTTCCCTTGTAAATAGGTAATAATTTTAGAAATTCCCTTGAATTTGGCTCGCATTTCGGGAAGAATTTTTGAAAGATCCTTTTAAAATGTATAAATCCCTATAAATGAAGGTATGGATATGGTTGTTAAAAATATATAGAACATTAAAACAGAATTTATTAGGAGTAAATATTAATAATAATAATTTAATTGAGGTAAGCAGAGAATAAGAGTAACTTGAATGAAAATGGAGGTTCGGGTAGAAAACCCTTACCTTAAGTCTGAATGTTCCACTCTTGACCTTATGGTCCTGGAATATAAAATTAGACTCATTAATAACTTAATTAAGAACCTATTAGACATTTATTTATTTTATCATAATTTTTTAGTTCATTTATGTCGTTATTGATAAGTTATAATATTTAATTCCGTCGTTTCAAAGTGTTCGTTTTCTTGATTTTCATAACCGGTTAACTTGTTTTTAAGTAATAGAGTTCATGTGGAATGGATGTAATTATACATAATTGAATTTACACATTATTTATGCACATCAATAGGTGTTAATGGTCATTTATATCATTTGGTTACATGTAATGAGGATGAATCATTAGATGAAATATTAATGATAATCACTTAGATTATTTTAGTGGTGTTTTGATTATTAGGAACTATTTTTGTCATATGATTTAATATTATGTACATATACTGGTTCCTAAATGTTAAACAAGTTATAATACATATATTATAGACTATTTAAACCATAAAAATGGTTTTATGACTAGTATTGGAGGGGAAATTGAAGAATGAAACTTCGTCATCTACAAAGGTTGTAAATTGGCACCTCACGGACGATGATTTCATTTATAAAATAAGAGAGAGAGATAAAGAGAGAGAGAGTAAGGATATTGATGATGGTTCTTCCATTAACATGATATAATTATAGTATATAGATGGTACTGGATTTATAATGGTCATTTGGATAGGGGATTTGAGGAGAGGATAATAATAGAAAGGAACTTGAAATGAAATCGAAAGAAATAGAATGTGGATTTACCTCTTGAATTCAACTCCTTGAGAATCTCTCTAAGGGAAGGAGTTTTGATCTTTTGGAAAGACCAAGATCTCCTGGATGTGGAGAGTAACTAGGGAAGGTTATTTGGGTAGAAATTTTAGGAGCTTCAAGTCTTAGAGGAGTGAAGAGAAGAGGGAGTGAGGGGGGGGGGGTTATAGTGGAGGAGAAGAGGGTTTTACCATTATTTTACTCATTATTTTATTATTTTTCCAAAGAAAACCAATAGTATTGATTCTTGTGACCAAGAATATTAATATGTGAATGTGATTTCAAAACAAGTGTGATTACATCATACATGATTCTATTAATAATTAATTTAATTGATAATGTATATACGGTAAATTACCGTATTTTACTATTTATAAAAAATTCAAGCATTTCAGAAAAATCCCAAAAATTCACCCTAACCATTTTTCAACGTGTAGAATTAAAAAATTAAATCCATTTTTGATTTTTTTCTAAATATTATTAATTTATTTTTTAAATAAATTTATAATTTATTCGAAAAATAACAATTTTAAAACTATATTTCGTTTTATATCACCTTGAAAAATTAATCAAAATCTCATTATCTTATAACATTAAGATAATAAAATAATATTATGATTTAATATTCATAAGGGCTATAATAATATTCATATTACTATTTATAAGGGTATGTTACTATTCACCAAAAATTAAGCTTTTCTTATTATACTCTAAATATCTTACTGAACGCAACCGTGTATGTCAGTTTTTCAAAATTTAAATCACAACGGTGGACAAATTATGTTTACTGGCTAGGTTATAACAAAGTGGTGTTTTGTAGAGAATTAGTGTTTCATGAATTCAATATTAAATTTATGTGTTTAATCTTGGGGTGTTATATGGAATCATCCTAACCTCAATCCGATGCACAATGTGACCGATATGACTCAAAGTACGTCTCTTTATTTAAAATTGACATCAAATTTTGTAAAAAGGACAAATAAACCACTCAAAACTGAGAAAAATCACTAATATTGTTTTTATACTTTAGGTAAAAGATCCCTAAGTCATTTTTGATGTGTAGGAATCAACCTCACCTCAATATGATACATGATGTACCCAGTACATCTCAATGCGTCCGTTATCAATCTAAAATTGATATTTTAGTTCAAAAAGTGTCACTCATCGAAAATATAGAAAATTCAATCGTATTTTATTGATAATTTATAAAATTTATTCATAAATCATTTGTGATGTTTAGGAATTTATCTCACCTAAAAATGACACACAATGTGATCTGTATGAGTCAAAAATCCATGTTTCCAGTTTAAAATGACATTTTAGTAAAAAAGACAAGTGACGTACTCAAAACCAAGAAAAACATTCAGATTGTTTTGATACTTTAGTAAAAAGATCCATAAGTCATTTGGGATGTGTAGGATTCATCCAAACCTCAATATGATGCATGGTGTGACCGATATGACTCAAAGTGCATCTTTTTATTTAAAATTGACATCAATTTCAGTAAAAAGGAAAACTTACCTAATCAAAACTGAGAAAACACATTCATATTGTTTTGATTATTTAGAAAAATGACCCATAAGTCATTTTTGATGCCTATGAATCAAATGAACCTCAGCTCGATACACTATGTGACCAATATGACTCAATGTGTCTGTTATCAGTTTAAAGTTGACATTTTAGTTCAAAAACCATCACTCACTAAAAACCAAGAAAACACACTAGTATTGTATTGATAATTTAGAAAAATGATTCATAAGTCATTTGTGACATATATGAATTAGTATCACATCAAACTGACACATGATGTTATCAGTATGAGTCAAAGTGTGTGTTTCCAGTTTAAAATGACATTTTAGTAAAAATGACAAGCGACATACTCAAAATAGATAATGCTCATTAAAATTATTTTGAAACTTTTGGAAAATTATCTATAAGTCATTTTAGATGTGTAGGAATAATCTACACCTCAATATAATGCACGATGTGATCAGTATGACTCTAAGTGTATCTTTTCAATATATAAGTGTCGTTTTAGTTTAAAACGTGCATCACATCACCAAAACTAAACAAACGATCCTAGATTGTTTTCTCATCATTCTATATGATGTTACTTAATTAATTTCCTTATCATTTTTATCTTATAATTATTTATTAAATTTTCATAGAGATAATGCTTGAAGACGAGCAAGAAATGATGTGATGTGCAAGAATCAACCGCAACTCAATTTGATACACAATGTTTTTGGTGTGAATCAAAGTTTAGTTTAAAATTAACACTTTCTGTTAATTTATTTCTTTATATTATTACTAACATAAGGATTGTATTCTTATACAGGTTCATTTTTTGCTTGATCAGGGGTCAGGATCAATAGACAATAAAACACTGATGTTTTTTAATGTATGTAATAATTTGTACTTATGTAATTGTATATACCAATGTTTTAAAAATGTATATAATATAGTGTTTTATTGTATTTTTCATGTAAATTTTATTTCATTTAAATTATTTATCGGTACTTTATTTTTCCAATTTCATGGTATTTTTGGTGCTGTGGTGTGACGTTTCAACATATTGCATCGGTGCTGTAGTGTGCTGTTACAACACACTGTAACATGCCCCTTTATCAATGATTTTTTAGCATTGATAAAAGACTAGGGATTTTAATATTTCTCTAGTAGTTAGTGCTTATCTAGCACTAATAAAGATTATTTTTAGCACTATTAATGACTTGTTTTGTAGTAGTGTCAAGAATGAAGAAGGTGGTGGCAAGATTCTTGGCTAGATGCTTTACTTGTCAGTAGGTTAAAGCCGAGCATCAGAGGCCAGCTAAGCTTTTGCAGCCTTTAACCATTACTGAGTGGAAATGGGATGATGTCACAATGGATTATAGATAGGACTACCTAGGATAACCTGTAATAATGATGTGTATGGGTTGTTTTGGATTGACTGATTGTGGTAGACCATTTTTTATCTATTAGGGAAACCTTCACAGTTGATGACATGGGAAATATTTATGTGTGTGAGGTGGTTCGATTGCATGGTGTTATGAGAAGTATCATTTCAAAAAGATATTCTCATTTCACATTGAGTTTTTTGAAGGGTCTTCAGAAAGCCCTAGGATTGTGAGTTCTTTTAAGAATAACCTCTCTTCCATAGAATTATGGTCAATCTGAGTAGACTATTCAGGTCTAGAGGATATGTTACGAGCCTGTGTTTTGAATTTTGGTGGTTCATGAGAGAAAAATATAACACTTTTGGAGTTTTAATATAATAATAGATTCCATACATCAATCCAAATGACACATTTTGAGGCTTTTTAGGGAATTCTATGCCGTTCACCTGTTTGTTGGTTGGAGGCAGGTGAGTCAACACTTGTTGAGCCTAGTCTCGTGCAAGAGACATCTGAACAGGTTCAGTTGATGAGACAATGGTTGGTGACTATGAAGAGAAGGTAGAGATCATATACCAACCATTATAAATGACCTCTAGAATTTGAGGTTGGTCATCGTATTTTTCTTCGGGTGTCATATAGGATGGGGCAACACCGTGTTAAGAAATAGGGAAAGCTAACACTCAGGTTTGTTGGGCCATTTAAAATTGTAGAAAGGGTCGGTCCAATGGCATACCGTTTATCCCTTCCATAATTCTATAATTCCATGCACAGCGTGTTCCACATGTTGCAACTACAAAGATATCATCCAGACCCATCCCATGCGATAAACATAGTAGACACCGATCTTTGTGCTGATATTTCCTTTGAGGAGCATTCGATATGGTTTGTGGATCATAGTGAGAAATATCTTTAGGGTAGGAATATACCATTGGTTCGGGTGAAATGATAGCATGGGTGAGTTCAGGAGGATCCCTGAAAGAGGGAGTCTAATATGAAAACACGGTGGCCATATTTGTTCACTGAGACCTTATAGTGATGCTTGGGGCAGTTCGAGATGAGCTGTTATAATGTGGGTAGGTTTTAAGATCCCATATTTTTCTAGACACATCTCTCTATGAGTTTTTTGTTAATATTATATTTTTTTTGTTTTCATCATGAGAGTCTATAATTTGAATAAACACAGTCTTAGGGTTCAAGGAAACTTGAGAAAGACCAGAGAGTATCCATGAGGAGAGATTTGTTGGAGAAAATGACCTAAAGTTCAGGTATATATGCTTGTTTGAGTTAATGGATTCTAGATATAAATGGGTTAAGTGTTTTATGGGTTCTTGGTGAGATGAGAAACTTTAAAATAGTTTCAAATTGTTTAAAATGAAAATGGGCTGAAAAATAAATTTCTAAACACTTACACTTTGTGTAAAGTGATTACACATCATGTAATTGTTTAAGGGTTTTAATAAAATAAATATGAGGTGATTGTTTTTTTGGAATATTTGATTAAAAAAATTTACATGATGTGTAATCAGATTACATGACATGTAAATTTATGACATTCTATTTTTAAACATGATATACGGATGAAATCTCATTATTTCAGTTGCATCTCTTCTCCTCTAGACCCTAGGGCTTTCTCTAGGTGATTTCAGGGTGTCAACTTCCCTTCTGGATGTCCTGTTTTTGTGATAAATCCCTAGTAAGTATTTTTAGTTAGTTTTTTTATTCTCTTCCTTCTTCTCCAACCATTGTGGTGAAATAATTTTACCAATTAAGTTTTTAGTTTTTGTCTTGGTTGGTTTTGATCTAGGAACCTATTTTCAATCATCCACACCTTCTTCCTTGTGGGTGTTGTCCATTGGAAGTGTTGTTAGACTGTCAGTTAAAGTTAGGGGGTCTAAATCTTAACCCTATGGTTTGATAATTGAAAAGTTTATGAAATATTGTGATTGCGCCATCATTGCGTGTGCCCAAATTAATTAAATAAAAAATGGAATTGTTCCTTGAAGTCATTTGGTTTCAAATGTATTTTTAAATAGATTATGCTTTCTCATGGGGTGAGAAAACCATGATTATAATTGAATTGGAAAATGAATTAAAGTATGTTTAACATGACACGTAACCTAGGATGATTTCTTGTTATAGAATCCCTAAATTGTGGCTTATTTATTATTGATATAATTGTTAATAAAATATGAATTAAATTGTAAGTGGTATATGAAAGAAGAATGGTAATTTTCATAATTAACCATTGATAATTATGATGTGATATTGTGATATCCATTCTGTATGATAGAGATTGTGTTCTATGCTATAATGCTTATATATCAGGATCAACCATGACACTTGCAAACTTATATGTTGTAATGATGATATTGAGTTAGATTATCCTATTCTTATGCTATAATGCTTATAGAGAGTGGGTTATGCCTAGTCCCATGAGGTAATGCTTATAGGGATTTAACTTGGATACTGTAATGCTTATAGGGATTTAACCTAGATTGTTGTGACTATACCATGGTTATATGGTTGTGGTTGACATGGTTATAAGACATGATCATAGATATTCCAGCATGGCACCGAAGCAGGTTATTTTACCTTGGTTATATGGTTGTGGTTGACATGGTCGTAAGACATGCTCAGAGATATTACAGCATGGAGCCGAAGCAGGTTTTTGTTGTATTTTATTAATTGTTAAATTAATTAATACACCCGATTATCACTTTATTTCATAAACTTCTTATCAGGCTGGTTTTGTTTATACATGATGGTTTAGACCTAATGAGTTATAATCACACCCTATTAGGGTCATCGTTTGGTACCCAAAAATATTACATGGATGTAGGTTTGGACAAGGGCAAGAGACTATGTTATTAATTACTTATTTGTGGATGGGATGAAGTTTGGATATGGGGCCAATATGGGGTTCAGGAGCTGGGACTTTGAGTCTGCTATTCCTTTTCATGTATTTTTCTAGCATGACATTTAGTTACTTTCCAGCATGTCATTACATTATTCTTTATTTATTTATTGTATTATTCAGTTGGATTTTATTGTTGTATTCTTCTATGTCTGTACTTTGATTATTTCCATTATATTATGATTTGTTTCTACTATAATTACACTTCATACTAAGGTGTATAGTCTCCCCACTATATATTCCACACCCCTGATGCTAGTCAGCATCCTATGGAATACTGGGAGGTGCGCTTAAGGTCTCATAACCAACCCTTTCTGGCCATGTGAGTGAGTGCCAGATTGGGGGACGTTACATCAAAGCATATGATTAATTCTTAAAAAGTATATTATCCTTGAAAATATGGTAAGAAACATAAGTCTAGATTTAAATATATTAGTGGAATATCAACTTTCAAATTTTTACATTTAGTGCACATTGATTTGTTTAGTCATATACAAACTAAGAGTATTGGAGGAAAACTCTACGTGTATGTATTGATTGATGATTACAGTAGATATACTTGATTTTATTTTATAGAAAAGAATTCATAATATCTTTTTTATTCTAAGTGTTTTCATGTAGGTGTTATAAATGAGAAAAATATACCTTTTATTCCCATTCAAAGTTTTCATGGTGGTGAGTTTGAACATTTTTATTTTGAAACATTTCTATATAAAAAGGAATTACTCACAACTTCTCAACACTAAGAACTTCTTAGAAAAATGGTGTAGTTGAGTGATGAAATATAATTCTTTAGAAAATTACTCGAACCATGTTGAGTGAATACTTTATTTCTAAGCATTTTTGGTCTGAAACTGGTAGTACTATTTTTTATACTATAAAATTAATTTTACTTCGTCTTTCATTAAATAAAATTACTTATGAGTTGTGTACTATAAAAAATACAAAAATTTCTTACTTATTAGTTTTTTGATGTAAAATGTTAATTCAGAATAAAAAATTTCATTTACACAAATTTAATCCAAAAGATAATGAGGGAGTATTTCTTGGTTATTCTATAACTAGTAATGTGTGTCATGTTTTTAACAAATGAATAGACACTGTTGTGGAAATAATACATATTAAATTTGACAAAAACAAACCTTTTGTTTTCAAACATTCAGAAGATACACCTTTAGATAATGTTTTTGAAACCACTTATCTTTCAAATCCTAGAATATATTTTCAACCCATGCTGATAAATTATTGAAGTTTAAGACCAATGAAAATTCAAATTTTGGAAGTTATTACTTCAAAATAAGTTCATCTTATTATTTAAGAACATCATTTTTCTTTTCTATAAAACCAATCGTTCTTAAGGAATAATCTAACTGGTAATATCATTGGAGATGTAGATCAACCAATCAAAACTCATAGTTCCTTAAGAAATGAATGTGAACATTGTGCATTATTATCTTAGTTTAAAACTAAAACACATGTTGAGGATTTATGTGATGAAGATCGTATAAGGGAAATGCAAGATTAACTCAATGAATTCAAATAGAACAAGGTTTGGATTTTGGTATAATGACCTAAAAATATTTCGGTAGTTGGAGTTAAGTGGGTTTTCCAAAATAAATGTGATGAAAATGGAATTATTGTTAGGAATTATAAAATATAGTGACACAAATAAAAACATATTTATTTTATAATATTTCTATAAAGTAAACATTACACCTCATAAAAATAATCTCAAAATCTCAAGAATAGATGGTTTAGTGTATTTGAGTACTAGTTACATAAGCAACTTATTTTACAACCCTTGTGAACATTTCTCCATAATTGAGCTACACTATACTCCCTTTTATACTTATTATATATTATACTAATCTTCATAACTTGGGGAAATGGAAACATAAGAAAGGGACAAGTTCAAATACTTATTAAGGGTAAATTCAAGAAATAAAAATAAAATATAATAAGTTATTATAAGGTGAGCATATGCGTATAACCAAGATATGCAAAGACCCCAACTACAGTTGCCTAGAGCTGATGCATTACTTTATTACATTGTCATTATTACAAGTAATTTCATCCCAAAGGACTGAATAGTTTATTAGTCATGGTAAAATAGATTACATACATGATACCCATTTTACATTGGAAAAAAATAAAACATAATACACAACAAAATCTAATAAACTGCATTCTTGAAAACTCATTCAAAGATCTCTTCTTCATAACCCGGGGAAAGAAAATAAAAAAGGGTGAGATTTAATTCTTTGTAAGGGTTAAGTATAACAAAAAATATAATAAATAAACAAGAATAATCAATATATAAATATAGATAACTAAACTCACATTCCATTCAATCAATATACTTAGAATGAAATGCATCTATAGATTTTTTCATAGTGAAATCTCATGGATAATAATAAATGAATATTGAATGAAGGAAATGTGTAATTATTGGATGTCATGTATCTATCATATGAACCACTACCATTAATACCTTTCAAAATATAGTTTAATCTATAGGTAAAAACCTATTTAATTCCAGCTTAATTGATTCGTCCCATGAGACTATCGATGCATTGAGGGGCTATCTATAACCAGGCCCCACCTGTATTTTCTAGTCCAAATAATTCCTCATATATTGAATAATTGATTTAATTAATAAAAAATTCATCTTATCATCAAATATCCATTTTGAGTAATTGATACAGATTTAACATCATTTCCCCAGTTAATCAAATAACTTTCAAAGTAAACACTATATGTAAAAATGATAGACAATTAAAGAAATAATCAAATAAATAAATTATGTGTATTCATTGTAAATCCACATAAAAAAAGATTAAATACAAAATATAATAATCAAAAGTCATTTTTCACATAATATTAGCATTAAATAATCAATAAAGTAGAATTTTTAACCCAATTAATGGAAACTGAGTCAAGAAACCCCTTACCACTTTATAATCAGTCGAATCATTTGCCCCATAAAATTAATAATCATAAAATAAAATATTTAATACCATGAATATAAATACATTCATGATATAATATATAAAAGGGGTAGTATATGAACCACACAAAATAAATAAGTGGTGAACATGACAAATGTCTTATGGAAGTAAAAGTGAGACGAGAAACTCTTACCCTGTGCTTTCCTTTATTTGAACATTCTTTAACCTCCTATATAATGGTTTAAATAATGTTATTTATTTATAATAAAACCAAATTAATATTTATTATATCATATACGATCCTATTATATCATCTTATCACCTGTCTGTTAATGATATTTCGTTATTACCCTTGTTTCGGGTGTTAACTGCTTCATTTTCCTATGCGCGTTTTGTCATGTAAGCCCCGATTATTGTAAAAATGATATAGTTCCATCATATACAGAATTATATTAAGGTCATATATTTCATATTTATTCATTATATACATTTTTATAATCATTATTGAATGGTGAAAATGGAAAATGAATTACATCATGGAGACGGTAAGCCGTACGTACGTACGAGAAGCGATATCATTCCCTTAATGGTAAGGAAGTGGATGATATATATTTTTATTCCAGAATAAATATAATGTCCTAATAATATATATATATATATATATATATATTATTTCCATTATAACCATCCATTTAAATTAGTGATGAAAAATAAATTACACCACAATGTGGAGATGGTAAGCCGTATGTACGCACGCGCAATGATTTCATTTTTTATAGGATGGATAAAAGGTAAAATATGGTTATAAAATAATCATAATAACATATAATCATATATATGATACAATATTTATTAATTTATCATGAAGACAACACATAAATGTGAAGTATAAGAATATATAAACTTGAAAGAATCAGTAAAGATGATTATCTCTTCTTTAACGAACTTCCTTAATAACTTCTCTTAAGGGACCTAGGGTAGGTCATTTTGGAGGTACTAGAACCTATATAACTTAAATTAATATTTTTATAAGATAAATTGGTATAGTTTGGTCGATATATATGGCTGAAGGTGGTGTGAATAAGTGAGGAAGGATGCGCCCTTTTATAATTGAGGTGAGGGTCAATCTTGGAATTTCCAAAAAGATTAAATCATAATAAATTAATTTATCATTTAAAATTCCACAAAAATGAAATTTATTAGAACATAATATTGTATAGTGTTTTAATACCATAAAAAAATAGAATTTATTGAAGTTTTTGTGTCATTTTAAACCTTATCCTTTTGATTTACCCCTTGGATAATTATTTTTGACCTTAACCATAATAACCACTATTTTAATCATAAATGGTTAATAATGTTACTATAAATGAAAAAATGAATCATAAATAGAAAATTTATGATGTGTTTAACTTTATTACATTCATGTGAATGAATATAATATTTTTATGAATTTTAAATAATTAAATAAAATATTATTTTCATAAATTGTCATTAATGTCAATTTTGACACTATTCATTTAATTTGACTTCAAATATATTAATAAAGAAGGGGAATTAAAATATAATGATTTAAAAACTATATAATATGTCATATTGATCTATAAAATTCATTTCAAACATTAAATCATTCAAAAAATATCAAAATTAATATTTTTAAAATCATTTATTTTATTTTTATGTTAATTAAATAAATATTGTATTTGCATTTAACAAGCATTTAAGGTAATTATATAACTTATAAAAACTAAAAATAATTTTATATAATAAAAATAGTTTCATTAATATCAAAATATAAATTTAGTTTCATTCATATCTTGATTTTTTCCTATATGAACACATAAAAGATATTAAATACAAAGAGAGTGACATTTTATAACCTTCTTTTATTTAAATAATATACAAGTCATTTTCAGGAAAAATTTTCAATTAAATTAATCCAATTAAATACCAAGGTGATAAGGGTAAAATATTATTCATAAAATAATTTCTTTTGACAAGTTTAGGTCATAGATATACAATTTTATTTTTGTTTTAACCCTTATTTAACCACTTTAACTTTTACCTTGACAACGTGAATTTTTACTCTTTAAGGGTTAATGTAGTCACTATAAGATAAAAATAAACCCATAAATGGATCATTGATGAAATATTAAACCTTATAAAAATTATTTTGTCTAATATATAATTTTTAATAATTTTATATCATTTAATAAAATATTATTTACTATAAAATATCCATAATGTGAGTTTTAAGAACTATTCATTATTTCAACTTTAATAAAAATAATAAAATAAGATAAATAAAAAAAAACTTTTAATACATCCCTAATATGTAAAATTATTCTAAAAAATTTATTAATTAAATTAATTATATCAAATTATATTTATTTTAATATTGTTTATATCATTTGTTTGATATTTCAATTAATAAAATAAGTACTACATCATCGTTGTACAATTATTTAAGGTAATAATTTCTTCACTAAAGATTAAAAATAAAATACCATTATGCAGATAAATATTTTATATTTTAAATTAATATTTATATTCAAAGATATAATCTTGATAACACCATATTAAAAATGATATATTTATTAAAAATATGAGTATGAAATCTTTAACTTTTCTTTAAATAAAATATTATAAATGTAAAAATCTCATAAAATTAGCCTAAAAAGGTTATAATTATTGTCCTTGTATTATTATGGTCTAAAATAACTCATATAATAAAATTATGAAAAGTTTTATGATAATTTATAATTCTTATCATAATTATTTTTACCCTTAATTACCCGTTTTACCCTTAATTATGGTAATAAAAATTACTAAGTTTACTCTTTATATTTTCTAAAAATAAAAGTTACCTATTTAACAAATTTTTATATTATTATTGTAAATATTTAATTCAATTTTAAAAGTTCAAAACATATATTTGGCTAAAATTAATTAAAAATTAATCTAGTAGATAGGGTGATAAAATAAATTTTTAAAGTAAAAATGTTCAAAAGTTTACTAAGTTTTTATATATAAATTCAATATAAAAATTATTCCAATGACCTAAATTGGATTAATAGATGTATAATTTATCCAATATTACTTTAAAACCAATTTAAAATATAATTTAGCATTATAAATTATTTAGATGAAAATGCAGTTTTCAATTAAAATGTTGTATTTTACACTATTCACTGGAAAATAAATATTTTCTAAAAAATATCAAAAATTCACCCTAAGATAATTTTGGAATTCATATTTTAACAATAAATTTTATTTTTTACAAAAATAATTTATAAAATTTTCAAAATTTAGTATTAAAACAAGTACACCATTAAAAGGCGACAAAATTGTCTTTAGAAAAATATAGTTTTTTATGCATAAAATTGGATTTATTCTTATCTTATGCCTATAAAATCTATTAGATTAATGTAAAAATATTTTATTGAATATATAATATATAAATTTCATAATGTGTTTAATACTATTCATTCCCACCAATTTAATGGATAGGTTATAATAATATTTCATTGTTTGTTTTAGCTAGGTGTTGCGTGCAACATAAGATATCGAAGAGATTAAATTTAAAAAGAAACATACCATAAAATCTTGGGGTGTTACATTATTCCATCCTTCAAAAAATTATGTCCTCAAAATTTGAAATTTCACTGCAAAAATCAAAGGTTAATACTTGAAAATTCCTTTGTGGGAAACCCACATCCTAAATAGGGTTAATAAAACATCCTCTTAATAAGAGGGAAAGGTAAACATAAAGGTTACCACAAAATTATACTTTAGATTATGATAACATTAGCGGGAAGTGAAAATATGGACATATAAGAGAAACATAATTGTCAATTTCTACTAGAGAGTGATAGAGAACATGGTCATTAGAATGTTAACCATCACAAAAGCATAAATCGGTGATTGGTTAAAAGACCATTGATTTCTCAGAAATAAAAGAAAATGGATTATGTTTTTACTCCAAAATAATTTTCCTAGAGTTTTGAGATTATTTTAAAATCTAGATAAATCACTCTAGAAAATTTACTTGATTTATTTTCATGTCATAATATCTTTCTTTGGTTGTGTTTCGATCTATTTGCACTTTATATCTCATGCCAGGAAATGGATGTTCAAGATGAGTTTTTTTTTTCTGAATCACTTTAATGAATCATAAGATTCACAACTCATTCCTTTAGCCTTTAAATGTTTACTGAAACCAAAATGGTTAGAACATGTTATCAAAAAACAATAATATCTGAAGTTTAACTTAATCCATCCATAATTAGTTAATCTTAAGACTTATCTAACATATGTTAGTCCAAATTCAAAGATAAAAAATTTATACGGAATATTACTAAATTTCCAAAATCAACTTAACATTAGATTAAAAAACAACATAATATACCTTTTAATTTTACATACCAAAATATGAATACCTTTATCACCTTAAAAACTTAACTAAAATATATATACTTCAAAAATAAAATCTCAGGTTGTTGAATATATTTACTTAAATCCAAACATCTAATAATCCCAACATAAAACATCAAATCACCAAAAACCTTCTTAAGCACCAATACTATCCCATAAACATATCTTTATCATTATTATCTCAACATTAAGAACATATTAATTCTATCTTCCCCAAATCACGTGTTTTTCAAAAGACCAAATTTCCACAAAATCACTTCTTTGGGCAACCAGTATCACTCATCACATACCTTCAAATCCTTGTAGAAATGGTAATGTAGTACAATCTTTATACATTTTGGGATTATTATCATATTTATTGGAATGAAAATACACAAGAACACTAATCATTACACTTTATATATATCAATAACTTAATATTGACCTTGATCCCTTTGCTTATTTTGAGATATATTCCCTTGATGCTTGGAGATTTTTTTTTGTGTAGTACCCCATATCCTTAGAGTGGAAGTATTGAACATTGGAAAATTCTTTTTTAACCTTGAAATAAAAAGCATAGTGGATTATTTCCCACATTTGAAACAAATTCCTTTTCCTTTTAAGCATATACCAAGGTATTTCCTTCCACAATTATCATATGAGGAAAAATATTTCTTTCCCTTCTTCCCTTTATCTATAATTTTCTCTATCATCCTCTTCTTATCTTGCTTCCATTAAATGTAATAAGACTTAGAGAATTATTTTTATATATTGTTAGAACATGATACTATGACCTCATAATATGATAATGTTTGGGATACTATTAACCTTAAACCCATTAAATAAATGACCATTCTTACTCATTGGATCATGTGCATTGATATAGTTTTCATTGTTTTCATTAGGTTCCATTTATAAAAATTTCATAAACTATCATAAAATTATGAAACATAATATATAATCTCAAAACTATTGATTAAAAGTTTAGTTATAACTAATATATAATACATAAGATTGGTTTCTTTTGGAATATTTCCAAATTCCATCATAGTTTTTCATTCTCTAATATGTGGTTTCCTAAATCTAGTTCCCAAGGTTTCTATTAAAATTCCTCTGATACCAACTGTAAAGACCCCAACTCTAGTAACCCAAAGCCAATGAATTACTTTATTACATCAAAATTATTACAAGGAATCAAATCCCAAAGGACTGAATACTTTATTAGTCTTGGTAAACTAAATTACGTACATGATACCCATTTTACATTAGAAAAATAAAATAAAACATAATACATAACAAAATATAATAAACTACATTAAAACTCATTCAAAGGTCTCTTATTCACAACCTGGGGAAATGAAACAAAAAAAGATGAGCTAAAATGCTCATTAAGGGTTAAGTAAATAGGAAACTATCACGAATCCATGAGCATAATCAATATGGTAAGGTAGATAACTGAACTCACATGCCATTTAATCAATAAATTGAGAATTAAATGCATCCATAAATTTTTCCATAGTAAAAATATCATGGATAATAATAGCTAAATGTTGAATTAAAGAAATGATTAATTATCAGAAGTCATTTATTTAGCACATGAACCACTAACATAAAGACCTTTTAATCTATAGGTAAAAACCTGTTTAATACTAGTTTAACTGAATCTTCCCATGAGACTACTGATACATTGAGGGGAAATCTATAACCAGGCCCACCCGTATTTTCCAGTCCAAAGGATTTATCATATATAAAATAATATATTTAATTAATAAACAATGTTACTTATCATCAAATATCCATTTTGAGTAATTAATATAGATTTAACATTATTTCCCCAGTTAATCAAATAACTTTCAAACTAAACACTATATGTAAAAATGGTACACAGTCTAGGAAATAAGAAAATGAATCAATTATATGTATTCACTAAAAATCCAACTAAAATAAGATAAAATACATAATAATATAATAAAAATTAATTTCTCACATATGATATATGTCTCATGGAAGTAAAAGTGAGACGAGAAACTCTTACCTTGCGCTTTCCTTTAGTTGAACGTGATTTAAAATCACATATAATGGTTTAAATCATATTATTAATTTATAATAGAACTATATTAATATTTATTATATCATATATGATCTTATTATATGATCTTATCACCTTTTTGTTAATAATATTTTGTTATTACCCCTATTTTGGGTGTTAACTGCTTCATTTTCCTATGCATGTTTTATTGTGTAAGTCCCAGTTCTTGTACACATGATATAGTTATGTTATAAAAAAATGATATTAAGTTCATATATTTAATATTTATTAATTATAAACATTTTTATAATCATTCTTGAATGGTGAAAATATAAAATGAATCACATCGCAGAGACAGTAAGCTGCACGTACACACGAGTGACAGTATCATTCCCTTAATGGTAAGGAAGTGGATGGAAAATTAATTTTTTTATAGAATAAATATCATTTAATAATCATATATATATATATATATTATTTATATTATACCCATCCATGCAAAGTGGTGATGAAAAACAAATTATACCACAACGTGGAGATGATAAGTCGTATGCACGCACAGGCGGTGCTTTCATTTTTTATAGGATGAATAAAAGGTGGAATATGGTTTTAAAATAATCATTATAACATATTAGAATATATATGATGCTATATTTATTACTTTATCATGTAAACAAAACATAAATAGGAAGTAGAAGAAAAAATAAACTTGAAAGAGTCAGTAAAGACGATTAACTCTTCTTCGACGGACTTCTTTTATAACTTATCTTAAGGGACCTAGAGTAAGTGTTTTTATAGGAATAAAATTTATAAAAATTGGACAAATATGTTTATAAAATAAATTTTTACATTTTATTTGATATATATAGATCAAGGTGGTGTGATGAAGTGATGGAGGAGGTGCCCTTTTATAATTGAGGTGAGGGGCACTTTTGGAATTTCCCAAAATATTAAATTATAATAAATTAATTTATCATTAAAAATGCCTCTAAAAGTTAATTTATTATAATATAATAATGCATAGGGTTTTAATACCACAAACCAATATAATTTATACAGGTTTTTGTGTCATTTTAAACCTTATCCTTTTGATTTACCCCCTGGTTAGTTATTTTTGACCTTAACTGTGGTAACCACTATTTTAATCATAAAGGGTTAATAATGTTACTATAAATGAAAAAATTACTCTTAAATGGAAAATTTATGATTTTTTAACTATATTAAATTCACATGTACTATGATAATATTTTTATTAATTTTAAATAATTAACTAAAATATTATTTTGATAAATTATCATTAATGTCAAACTTGACACTTCATTTAATTTGACTTCAAATATGTTAATAAAAAGGGGGAATTAGAATATAATGATTTAAAACCTCTATAATATGTCTTATAGATCTATAAAATTCATTTCACACATTAAATTATTCAAATTATGTCAAAATTAACTTTTCTAAAATTATTTATTTTATTTTTATGTTAATTAAATAAATATTGTATTAGCATTTCTCAAGAACTTAAGGTAATTATGTAAATTATTAAAATTAAAAATAAATTTCTATAATAAAAATAATTTCATTAAGATCAAAATATACATTTTTTTTCATATCTTGAGTTTTTCCCTATGTGAACACATAAAAGATATTAAATACAAAGAGAGCGACATTTTGTAACTATCTTTGATTTAAATAATATATAAGTAATTTTCATAAAAAAGTGTTCATTAAACAACTAAAATTCAAGGATAATGTGATAATAGTCAAATATTATTCATCAAATATTTTTTTTGGATAATTTTTGGTCATGATTATACCCTTATCTTTTTTGTTTTAACCCTTATTTAACCAGTTTAACTATTATATTGACAACATGAATTTTTACTCTTTGAGGGTTAATATAGTTACTATAAAATGGAAAAGACCCATAAATAGATTATGTATGATATTTTAAACATTATACCAATTAAGTTTTTAGATTATAATATTTTTAGTAATTTTATATCATTTAATAAAATATTATTTACTATAAAATATTCATAATGTCAATTTTAAGAACTATTGATTACTTTTAATTTAATAAAATTAATCAAACAAGATAACTTCAAATTTTTTAATACATTCCTAATATTTCAATTTAATCTATAAAATTAATTTTTGAAATTAATTATATCCAATTATATTTATTTTAATATTTTTATATAATTTATTTGATATTTTCATTAATAAAATAATTACCGCATCATTGTTGTACAATTATTTAAGGTAATTATTTATTCAATAAAAATTAAAAATAAAATACCATGATATAGATAAATATTTTATATTTCAAATAAATATTTATAGTCTAATATATATTTTAGATAACACTATATTAAAAATGATATATTTATTAAAAATATGAGTATGAAATCTTTGACTTTTCTTTAAATAAAATATTATAAATGTCATACTCTCATCAAAGTGACCACAAAAGATTATAATTTTTATAATTATATGATAATGATCTAAAATTACTCATCCAATAAAATTAGGACAAGTGTTAAGGTAATTTTCTAATCCTTATCATAATTATTTTAACCCTTAATTACTAGATTTACCCTTAATCGTGGTAAAAAAATTACTAAGTTTACTATTCATATTGTCCAAAAATAAAAGAGAACTATTTTAAAATTTTTTAACTTATTATTAAAAATATATAATCCATTTTTAAAAATCCGAAACACATAAGTCGCTAAAATTAATTAAAAATTAATCTCGTAGACGGGGTGAGAAAATGCGCGTTTAAAGTAAAAATGTTCAAAAGTTTAATAAGTTTTAATATCTAAATTAAATATAAAAATGATTAAAATGAACTAAATTGGATTAATATATGTATAATTTATCCAATTTTACTTTAAATCCAATTTAAAATATAATTTATCATTATAAATTATTTATATGTAATGCCAATTTTCAATTAAAATGTAGTATTTTTCACTATTCACTAGAAAATAAATATTTTCTGAAAAGTACCAAAAATTTTACCTAAGATATTTTTGAAATTAATATTCTAAAAATAATTTTTATTTTTTCAATTTTTTTTATGAAAGTGTAAAAATTTAGTTTTAAAACAAGTATATCATTAAAAGGTGACAAAAATGCCTTTAGAAAAATATGGCTTTTATACGTTAAATTGGATTTATTCTTATCTTATGACTATCAAATATATTGCATGAATTTAATTTTTTTATTGAATATATAATATATAAATCTAATAATTTGGTTAAAACTATTCATTCTCGCCAATTTAATGGCTAGGTTATAATAATATTTCATTGTTTATTTAAGTTGGGTGTTGCATGCAATGTAAGCTATTGAAGAGATTAAATTTAAAAAGTGACATACCATAAAATCTTAGGGTGTTACAAGATACATAAGAAAATCATACTTGATAAATCATAGATCATAAAACATGATTCATGTCATACAACATAGCATAACATTAGAAATTAATCAAGTGGGTGTAGAAACATGAGTCAATAAACATAAGACATGAGAGTATAACATAGTCATAAGAATAAGCATAAGACTATGGAAAACACATAAGCATAGGAATCATAAAAAAATATGATAATAAATACCAATATGGTACACATATAATATAACATGAAAAATTTTCAACCATAGGGGTAGTTCCAACTAATAAGTTACATGTCCAACTCACTCTAACATGAGAGAAGGGCCAATAAATACAGTAAAAAATTTCTTACCTTTCCAAGAATTCATTTTCAAAGATGAGGATAAACTCATAGGAATACACGATCTCTGATAAAAAACTCTAACCATCAACTCCTATGATTCATATAGGATTTATTTCTACTCTAAACAGTCCTCGTGCAATCTCAAATAACTTATTCATATTTCATCATATCCTATACCATCTCCAACCCAATCAAAACACCTCACCAACCTCAACATAGTATAACAGTGAACAACATATCCACCCATATAAATCCTTATAAGGTGATCCACCAATAAAGTAATGATTACTATTATTATAATAAAATTCCACCAATGGTTAATGATTTGCTTATGACCCTACAAAATATAGGATACATTCCCCAAAAATATCATCTACTGTATTGATCATCCACTCAATTTAACCATCATTAGTCGGGTGGAATATGGATCTAAGGCACAACCAGGCACTGAAATTGAAATAAAACCCCTTCCATACTAGTGATGAAAGTTGAGTATCATAATTAGACACTATAATTCTTGAAAGTCAATAAAGATTCACCACCTTCATCACATAAATCTTCTCCAAACTATCCACTGAGCCCTATTCCTTAGTCATGTAAAAATTAGTTAAATTCATCAACCGTTTAATGATAACCCAAATAATATAAATTCCTCTAAGATAATAGGGAAATCCTTTAACAAAATCTATAGAAATATCCTCCCACTTCCACTGGGGAATCTATAAGGGTTGAAATATTCCAACCAGAACCTAATGTTTGGTTTTCACCTACTGTAATACAAGACATGTAGAAACAAAATGAACCACTAACTTATTCATCCCAAACCATAAAAAATAACTCTTGAAATCATGATACATCATTATGATATCAGGATGTATCACCAAGATTCACTATAAAACTATCACAAAACCACTTCTCACGTACTCTGAGGAACAAATAAATTCTCATGGGTAAATAGTCAAGGTTCTCTATCCTCAGTATAACTATCAAAAGATTCTCTATTCACTATCTAATATCTCCACACAATCACCTCAATATATCTCAATTGAGACTCCCCTACATTCCACACCCATGAATATGCCACCACCATCTATAAAAACAAGCTTCATCACTAATCTCCTAAAATTTTAGATTTACGATGCCAAAAAAATCACATTTTCCATTCTTTATTTTCCACTGAGAAACATCATCATAATAATTTATAATCAATGTGCTAGACACTATATTACCCATTAAAAGGGTATATATGATATAAAATTCATAGTATTGGAGAAATTCCACCAGTATTGTGTAGCACCAATTAATTTTTTAGAAAATATATATCTTAATCTTTTTTGATTTTTGTAAAAATCAATGTATTCTTCAAGAAAAAAATACCTTCAAATCCTAAGTGAAAATACTACAACCAAAATTTTTAAATCATGAGTATCAGAGTTATATTCCTGGGGACATAACTATTTTGACCAAGAAGAAATGATTGTATTCTTTTATATCAAAACACTTTCAAACCCATGAGGGGATGTGCCACAATATTATTCATAAGGAGTAACCTATTTAGGTAATTGAAAAATTGTATCACTCATTAACATCTCCTTCAAACTTTAAAAATAAACTTGAAATTACCTCATCCAAGAAAAACATTTCCTTTCTTAGTCAATGTTGATAATGGAGTCTCAATCTATAAAAAACCTAGTATAAGCCTCCTATAATATTAAGATAATCCTAAGAAAAGTTATTCTTCTAAAACATTATTTAATAGATTCTACGCAACAACATTATTAATATTCATTAGGTCCACTACTACACTATATGATGATATTACATGACCCAAAAAATTCACCTCACACATCTATAATCTACACCCAGATATCTTCTCATATAACTAATGTTCCCTAAGCAACTCCAACACAAACCTGAGATTCACTAAACTATCCTCCTAAATTTGAGAATAAACTAAGATATTTTCAATGAATATTACCATAAAATCATTAATATTGGGTTTAAAACCCTATTCATAATGCTCATAAACACATTCAGTGCATTCATAACTCTAAAAAACATCACTAAAAATTAAAAATGCTCATACAAACACTAAAAAGTTATCATGGGGTCATCTTCATCCTTAAACCTGATTTGGTGATATCTGAATCATAAATCAATTCTATACCCCCTAAATTTGTTAAACAAATCATCATACTAAGATGAGGATAGTGATTTTTTACCATCATTTGATTTAATTGTTGATAGTTTATATACAATCGCAAGATCACATCCACCTTCTTTACAAACAACATCATAATAGCCCATGGAGACACACCATGCTGAATTAAAACTCTACATAATAACTCATCAATTTAAATACTCAAATCTTAAAATATTTTTTTGGATCTATATGATATAGAACCATATAAATAGAGAAACGCATAGATATATCTCAATTCCAATCTTAATCTCTCACCTCAGTGGTAAGATCATAACCCATCTTGGTAACAAATCATAATGATCCCTCACAACATAGGGAAGCTCCTCTATCTTTATATCAAATATAAAAAACATCTAGATCTCTAAATTTGATGTAGGAATTTTTGAATCAATACTCCAATTCCCCAAACAAAAATATATTTCTCTAATAAGTTGCACATGATGACCATTTGAACTAGATAAATCCATCATCCATAAATACCAATTGACATAAGATTGTATAGAGTAAAACTAATTCAAACCAAGGATAATGATATATAGTTGCAGCTATAACAAGAGCAGTTTCTATGATAATCGATCTTTCCCCATAACCAACTCACAATCACACACCATGGTCAATCTCATCCGACCACCCACTTGAGTAATAAAATCTAGAATCCTATGAAGATTATCTATCATAAGTTCTAAACCATAAAGTAGAGAAGGGGTTATAAAATAATATTAATCACTATTATTAATAAAAATAAAATTAAGAGTTGAATAAATTCATATCATACCTCAAACCACCTATGGTATGTCTACATCTTGAACTTATATAACCCGTATTTTCACTTTTCTAACACCTCCTCCTTACCCCCCTTAAACTTTTCTATAACTCCTATATAGACGTATCTTTATCCCTAAATATGTTAAGGTCCTATATGATATCATATTTCAGAACCACACTACACTGGGGGCCTCAAAAATCATCTATCCAATTGTTGTTGAGAAAACTACTACTGAGGAGGTTGAAAAAATTGATGGGGTAGTCCATCAATTATCACACTCTCTACTCATTCCCCCTCTATACACCCTAAAATAATGGGTATATAGCTTGGTGATGGACAATATTTATATAACAGAAGCATCAAAATCCTTGGTTTTCACTAGATAGTTATGTTCTACTCATGCTAGTAAAATAAGATCACACTGAAAACTGACTCCAATGGCCCTTTGAGAACTAATATTGCTTTGAAAATTTTAAACTTCCACCTATATTTTCACTATTATCAAAACTTTTTCATGAAATATCAAGGAAATAATTTGTCTTGGTCAAAAAATTATCTTATATATTATTATTTCACAACATCTCTATGAAGGGACTAAGATGAAAGATTTATAACTACCTATGTATATTAGGCCTCAAAGTTCTTTGGATATGATAATATCTTAGCTTCTCACAAGTCATAACATCAAAATAATAACTTATCAACTTCATAAAACTCACCCTAAAATTCCAAAAAAATAACCTACCTATTGTATAACCAAAATATATCACTAATACTTGGGTCTAAGAAACTCTAATAATAAATATTTTTTGAAAAATATCCCAAAACCAAGTCCATCATACAAACAAAATTTTTACCTTATTTTATATATGAACCACATTTTTGGTTTTATGGGAACCTGGAGCATGATCATGATCAAAATACTAACAACCACACAATCCAAATCACAATAGATAAAATCTTAACAATCATAAACCTAAAAATATAAAAGAGCCTCGACCATGACTACACCCATGTCCCATCACCACCAAAAAACAGACCAAAATACCAAAATCATAAGATTGTGTCACCAAGAAACTTCCAAGGATCATGAAAACTAAAGAATCCACCTACAAAAACCCATTACTACAATGCTTGAAATCAAGAACAACTCAACATGGACTAAATACCTTACAAACATCACAACCATCGACTTTAGTGGAAAAAACTATCCCTAAAACAATAGTTAGGGAAAATGAATGCCTCCTTTAAAAGAACCATCAAATGTTGTCACCTTTTATGGGGAGAAGAAACCACCACCGAGTTAGAAAAAATTATTGAACCAAACAAAAAACCCAAACTAAATCCAATAACTAAACAACACCAAAACTATAAAATACCCCTCATAATAATCCCAATCACTGTACCAGATCCATCCCCAAAGAATAATGAATTTATTATCGAGAAACCCACAATAATAGAAAAATAGTATTTAACATCAGTGTTCTAACATTGGTTATTCAAGAGAGATGTTAAAAGTACTCATAGATTACTTTTAACATCATTTATTCAGTAAATGATGTTAAAATCCCACTTTTAACATTAGTTCCTAAAAAAATGATGTTAAAGGTCCTTATAGAAGAATTTTAACATTAGTTTTTTTAGAAATTGACATTAAAAGTCCCCTTTTAACATTTTTTTTGAAATATGGAATAAAAAATGTTTATATACTTGTAGTTAATTTCCTTATATTTTATTTTACTGTTCATGTAGCTAAAACATACTTATAGATCAAAATTTATGGATGTTTGAATTTGGACTTCTCTACGTAGCTAAAACATACTTATAGATTAAAATTTATGGATGTTTGAATTTGGACTTCTCTACGATAAGTTTTAGAGAATTACAACATTGGATGACCATAATTTTTGACCCGTAAGTCTATTTGAGCTCTATGACTAGTAAAATCAAAGACTAAGAAACCAAATATGCACTAACATTAATATTTTTCATGTTTTAATGTTATCTTGTACTAAAAACCAAGGTGAAAATCATTTTTCTATTTTTGATATTAGTTATTAGTAAAAACCAATGTCAAAAGTTTTTTTTGTAAAACCTAAGTGAAATGTGATGCGATGATCTTTAAACATAGGTTTTATAAAAAAATGATGTTAAAAACCCAATATGATAAGGTTTTTAAATTCTATTATATATTTATCCAATATTAAAAGTATAATTTCAAATATACAGGTTTGATATTTCAATTTTTTCACAACGTGGATTTCAATTTTTAAAATCCCGCATAAATTTTAATACATCACCTATGAAAATATATATTTTAAAATATATAAATCCTCATTCTATTTATTTCAAAATTTTCAACCTCTTTGATCTAATAAAACTTTAAATGATTCTTCAGTCGATGATTTGAACATGGTATCTATTCTCATCATTTAATTTATTTATTATTGTTTTCCTTAATTGCTAAACATATTCATAATTTTTCATATGATGATGAAGACTTATTCTGATTGAGATTAAAAGATAAAATTTCTACATGAGATTCACAAAATGAAGTAAAAAATTCCTTATCGATCATTGTTTTCATTACTGCATGAGTTATTCCATAAAAAGAAGAGAAATAATGACAAAAAACTTATCAATTTAAAGAAAATCAAAAAATCATTAAAATTAGGTTGAAGATTTAAGTTTATTTTTTTTGTTTGGTTTCTATAATTTTCAGTTCATGTTTCTCATATTTTCTTTAAAGTGAGTAATATCTATCAAAACTTAGAGAAGTACAACTTTCAATGACCATAACTTTTGATCTATAAGTCTATTTTAGCTCTATGACTAGTAAAATCGAAGTCTTAGAAACAAATTAATCTCTAGTATTCAGAGTTTACATGTTTTATTTTTATTTTTTACTAAAAATGATGTGAAAATTATTTTTTTACATTTTATGTTGATTTTTTTATAAAACTGATGTGAAAACATACTTTTAACATTGTTTTTTTTTTCAAAAACCGTTGTTAAAAATATTGTAGAATTAGTATTTTGATGTCAGTTTTCCAAAAAACTAACGTCTAAAGGTCAAAATTTTACTTTTTTATGTTATTTTATAAAAACCAATGTTTAAATTCCTACTTTTAACATCAGAAACTACAATATAGGTTAAAAAATGATGTTAAAATACAAAAAAAAAAAGATGTGAAATTACATTTTTCTACTAGTTCCACTGTCACTAGGTTAAAGAGGAAGTAACACTATCACTATAGGTTTGGGTAAAACACCCTATAGGAAATCAATGACACCCGACATAAGAATAAAGAGGGTAGGGATACACCACTTTAGGGTTTAGAGAAAATCCAATAAACACATTTTAAGAGATCAATCTAGGGAAAAAATAGTGAACAAACATGTCTCTAAGAACCAAAAGGGAAAAGAATCACTAAAAACACAACAAGGAAATTAATGTTAAGAGTTGGATCAAACCCAAGAGCTAAATACCATTGAGATAAAATAAAATTACATGCATGAGGAAGAATCCAGGAGGCAAATTCCTAACTAAAATAAGTCAGGAATTAATCGAGGGGGAGATAAAGATCTAAAAAAACATGTAGAAATAAGGGATAATTCATAAAGACCATATGATAATGGAGGACACCATAATTATTGGATACCATGAAGGAAACCCCAGAATAGAGAAATAAAAGGAGAGGCTCTAATAGGACCCCAAAACCAAGTTCATCCAACCATAGACACATCAAAATCTCCTAAGTATAAAATCCATCATTGACATGCCAAACCTTGCAACAAACTCACTTCTAAAGGAACAAAATGTTAATATCTAGCATTTATTAGATAGAAAAAATATCAACCTATTCCAACCAATTCTCAATATCATTATTACTGATAAACCCCTAATAATTTCATAACTTGTGCTTCTAGAACTCACTCAATGATTTTTCCAAGACTGACCTACCACTATAGGAAAATGGGTTGATAATGGTGGTTTAAACCACATCCATATCATTTTGTAGTGATTTTTAGAAACTAACACTAAATGTGGTGTTAGGAAATATTTCATATTACTTTTTTAATCTTTTGGAGGATTTATTAAAATGTTATGACACATTTTTTTCATGATGGTTTTTTAATTTTTAGCAGAGATTTTGGATTAAATTTTTACATCTTAGAATGTGGTGATTTAAACCACCACTAAATAGCCAATGATGTTTAGTGGTGGTTTAAAAAATCACCAATTTTTTTCTTATTTGGTGATAGTTTAAACCATTTCTATTTTTTTCACTATAAAAAAATTAAATTTATATTCCTTCCCCCAACACAAAAAAAGTATATAACAACTTTAGATATATGCTAGAAAACATAATCAACAACTCTATTAGATATATAAATGATCATAAGGGAGAACATAACATACTGGATATATTATAACCATATAGATATAAGAAAATGAACATGATACAAGACATAAAACTTTGGAAATAAAATGATCATGAAACATAGTGATATATGATAAGAGTGTAGAACATACATAATAATAGTATATCATAATCATAAATTAATAAAAACCACTAATACAAACATAACATAATGAACTAGGCTAATTTCCTAAGTCCTATAAATAATAATATCATAAGTTATAATTATTTACCTAATGTAATATAGGTTTATATAATTCCATGATAACCCACCACATAATACTACATCCATATATATGTGTGAAACATAAAGAAGAAAACAATAATATATCCATCAAATGTCATATAATGATTAACCCATGAAAATAAAATGTGTGATATAAAAATGTTCTCAAGGTTAAAAAAGTCATTCAAAGAAAGGATGTGGATTATAACATGATTATATATCTATAGTGAAAGGAGGAAAATATAACACAAGATATCTACATAGAGTGTGACATAAAATTGTATTTATATAGATGAAAAATCCCTTTAATAGAATTTATGAATTTATAGAATACTTTTGAAGAATATTCCTTAGGGTTTCCAGAACATTGAAACATCCAACAATAAGGGGAAGAGTATTTTATATTTCATTTTTATGAATTGACGTAAATATAAGAGTATTTTCATAAATTGTTTTTAAATATGACTAATGAGTATGATATATAAAATAACTCAAGTAAAATACTATCAGTCTCTAGTAGGAATAATATAAATTATATGAAAATTTATAGGACATACTATTTTAAATAATTTCATTATACATGAAATATTTAAAAATAATAAAATAATTAAATTCAATGAAAGTATAAATGAAATATTATGTGTCTAAATAACATGACATAAAAATATTTGAGAAAAATAAATTGGATATAATGACATATATATGGAAGATAAATATTCAATAAAAATGTGATCAATAGGAGGGTTACCCCTTACTTTTATACACCAATAAACATAAAAAAAAACAATATTTACATCCATTAATAAGAAAAAATAGATAATATATATATATATATATATATATATATATATATATGGTTAATTAAACACAATACATTACATATACTAAGTTTAGTTATATAATATCACCGCGATAGAGTTCAAAATCAATCCTCATGATTACATCCTGATGAGTGAAAATCATCTCCATCTCCACTCACTTATTTCAACACCTGTATTATAATGTTTTTGAAAATTAAACTATAATTTATATTTATATTTTAACTTAAAATAAATAAAACATTATATTATAAATGATTATATTTTTTTTAATTTATCTAATGATGCACAACCTGTCGCAGGTCTACCAAAAAATGAATTTTGAACCCAAGTTTTAAAATATAGTTATAGTGGACTCAAGTTGTCTCTAGAGAGAAGTGTTATGGGTGTGTTTTTATTTTTTTATGGGTTATGTGTGTAATTGAAAATTGTGGTTGAATTAAATTGGTTTTAAATTTAATATTAAAAATAGTGGTCAATACTTAGGTCATTCCCTCATCCTTCTATTGAATCATTATTCAAGTTGTTCCCTTGTTTTTCTCTAATAAGATGAAATCTAATTGATTACTGTCACCTAGATGCTTCATCTTGAATAAGAGATTACAATGAGATTATATCCCCTAATCTTTCCTAGCCCAATGATCAAACATTTACAATCACTCTCAGACTAACTAAATGCTCATTATTACAAGAAATAGAGTGAATCCAACTGTCATGTGTGTGAAATTTATAGAATGAGAGAAGAAGTAATTAAAAGAAAAATAAAACAGGAAACTCCTACTAATTATGAAATTAAAACAACTAGATAAGTAAGTAAGAGAGTTAAGAATTAATGAGTATAATTTAACAATATGGGAATGAGTGAATTATCCTTGAAATTAACACAAATGGACCAATTTTCCATTATCAGAGTATTATAGGATAATTAAGATATAAAAAGGAAAACAATAGCACTATATCTTGATTAAAAGAAATTTTGGAAGATGACTCTATATTTAGTGGCCAGTTCTATATTTATATAAGAATGATCATAGATTCTTGGAACACTTCCAAATTTACCATGTGAGAAATCTGAGCTTTATAAATTTACTCTGGTCATTTTAGAACTTCTGGAAACTTCCTAAAATTTAGTGTCAAGCCCTAATGAATTCTCCTTCATTGAATTTTAGATACATATCCATCTTGAGGGTCATTAAGGATTAATTTGGGCATATAAAATCTTTATATTATTCCCAAAATCTATTTCCATATTATTTTGAGAGGAATTAGAGAAGAAGTGTTACAATTCTTCATAGCTATAGTGGAAGTTCGAGTGCTACTCTGATGTGTTCACGAGCTGATTAGAGTAAATATGAACTACTTAAGTTTGATCCTGAATTGGTTAAGGTCTTGAGATTATATGTACAACTAGTTTTCATATCATAAGTATTTGAATCCTTAAAATGGGAAGCTTCTCATAATTTAAAAAATTCTAAATATTTACATTCCTGTGAAAATCCTTACACTCAAGGTTGAAGTCTTACACTCAGGGCCAAAGGTTTACACTAAGTCTAGGAAAGTCTTATGCTAGTAAGTTCTTAATTTTTTTTGCAAAATCCTAAAGTATTATGCTCTAGATAAAAGCCTTATGTTCAAGGTTGATTTCTTGCTCTTAAGGACAAAGGTTTTCATTGAGTTTGGGAAATTATTACTTTCATTACTCTATCATTTTTACTAGAAATCATGAAAATATAATCTTTTTTGTGTAGGATTATTAGACTAAGTACAAAAAGAATAAAACCAATAAAAATAATATTTAAAATACTTCAAACAATTAAGTTCCTAAATCAATAAATGTATGGATTTTCATTAAAATCCTAAGGATGAATAAAATAATTAAAAACCATCATTCTATATATTCAATAAATTAATTCCATAGTTCACCATAGAATCAAAATTATATTATTTACAAATTATTTAAATTAATTAGGGGACTAATTTCTAATAAAAAGAAGATAGAAAATAAAAAATGTTTTCTCACATCACCCCCACACTTAAACCATTTTACTCCTAACAAGTATAGTAAATTCAATTATTTTAATAGACATTTACTTCTTAGACATAAGTAAATAATCCAAAGAAAAATAAAATCAGAGATCCCTCAATTGTTTGAATCATATTGCATTCTTTATGACTTTAAGTCACCGTCTCACTTTAATTCAAGAAAGAGTTACACATATGTGAGTGGAATAGATAGATTTAACTGTAATTTGAATTTTAATAAGTGGAAATTCCATTTATATATTTCTTCTATATTCCTTAAACCAAGGTTTCAATTTCCACTTAATTGATACAAGTCAAATGAATTTTTTAAAATTCAATTTCCCACTTCTTCATATGGGTTCAATATTTCCCTCACCTAAATGAATTCATTTTTTACAATTAGGAACTTATTAAATTTTTTCTTAGACATGATTGTGCAAAGAACTATACGAATCAATTATTGGATAAAAATAAATGTCATTTAATCACACCCTGTTCCTAACATCTCATAGATTCATTATGAGATACCAATTGACCATTTTAATATAGTTTCCAAAGAATTATATCAATTTCTTTTGGGTTGGAACCCTAAGGTGTTGTTTTTCCAAAATTATAAGTTACCTCAAATTAAGTTAAAAATTTTAGTGATCTCATGTTATAATTCCAATCCCAACATGATATTTTTACTCACACTTCTTTTCTTGGTTCAAAAAACAAATTTCCATGAAATAAATAGGAAAAATCACTCAGTAATCATTCAACTATCGCAATTTCAAAACCAATGAACTGATTCCATTCTAGCATGGTATTTTTCCTAGGTAATAAAACATTGGGGATATAGTTTTAATATACTAAAAAAACACACTAGATGTTTTAAAACTATCATGAAAGAGAATTTATATACAAGTTTTTAATTTTTTGAACACTATTATTTATTTTATCTTAATAAAAAAACACTCAAAAGTAACATATAAAGGGTATTTATATCCTAAAATATTTTGTCTTCTCCCCCACACTTAACTCAGGAAAAATTACAATTAATTCAATCATGCATTTATTAATGAAAACATATTAAAAAATATATATACTAGTGTAAAGGAAAGAGACAACCTATTGGTTATTTATTCAATGGTAGCTGGGAGAAGTTTGGACTCACACTTGGGTTATTTATAGAAGTCCTATTAGTAATGCTTAAATTTTTGGCTATTCACCTTGAATGGATTCTTTGAATCTCCTCTACACCAAATGGAAAAGTGTTAGTCACTATGTATGGCCCGATCCATTTGGAAGAAAGTTAATCAGGCATAAGCTTCATTACTGATGAGAACCATAACAATTTATCTCTAATATCAATGATTATTTTTTAGATTATCATGTCATGAACATATTTGAACTTTTAATTATATAACAATAAATTATCATAATCTTTCCTTCTCATTTCCTCAAGATCCATAATCTGTAACTTCTTATATTCCCCAGATTTTCCAAATTCCATGTTTACCTTCTTCACAACCCAGTAATCCTTATTCTACAACTCAAATTACAAGTGAAAATGTTTTATATAAAAAATAATATAAGGGTACATACCTAAGTGGGGTTTTTAGGTAGTTCTATAAACCCATAATGCATCTAATAACTTTATACTCTAGTATTTTTTGGTGGTTTGTACCATATTCTCCAGAAACATTTTTATCTCTCTATTAGAAACCTATTATTTCTCATTTTTCTATGGGTGATATGAAGTTGAAGTCTTAGGGTGAACTTTTATATATTCATAAGGGTCTCCATTTTATTATTGAAAAAATGTGTGCCTTGGTCACTAATTATTTTTTAGGGCACTCCAAATCCAAAAAAAAATGTTTGTTTTTAGAAATTAAATGAAAAACTTAGAATCATCAGTTCTGGTGGATTTTCCTCCAATCCACTTAGAAACATAACACACTACTAAAAATATGTAGGAAAAACCAAATGATTCAGAAAATGGACCCATGATACCTATTCCCCATATATCAAATATTTCACAAAAAATCAAAGGTTTTCAAGGCGTTTTATGTTTTTTAGAAGTTACACCAATAAATTAACAATTTGGACACTTTTTACAAAATTAATATGAATATTTGAAAATTGAGGGTCAAAATAATCTATCTTATAAGACATTATTAACTATTATTTGAGGCACAAAATGGCCTCCTCATGAAATTTTATGGAATAATGTAAGCATAAATTTAATTTCTTCCTCAAGGATGCACCTTCTAATTACTTGGTCTTTACAAATATTCTATAAATATAAGTCTTCCTAGACATAATAATTTGAATCAAATTTCAATTTATAAGTTTGATGGTTGGTAATGAAGGGAGTTTCCTTTGAAGTGATTAGAAAATTAACCAAATTAGCATACCAAAGTACTTGAGTGGTTTCATACAATTTCTCACCAAGGAAGGAGTCATCTAGATTTGTTTCAGTTGGGGGTTCTACCTTGGTAGTGTGAGGAAATCTACTCATGTAATTAGAAAAGAGATTTTTACAAACCTTTTTTTCCTTGATTTACAAGTCAAACTCTTACAGTAACAACATCCATCTCACCAGTTTTAGTTTTGTATCAACCTTCTTGATCAGATAGTTCAGTGTTGCATGATCACAATAAATAGTTATTTTAATTCCTAAATGATATGAAATAAATTTATCTAAATCCAAAAAAATTGACAAAAACTGTTTTTATTAAATACCACATCTTTTATACACTTTATTCCATGATTTATTTCATAAAGAAACACTAAATACAATCTTAGAAAATCAAGAGTCCTAGTGTCTTTGAGAAATTAGATATATAGAATAATAACATGAAACAAGGACAAAAAAATTATTTAAAAAAACTATTTGACATTTCCTTACATTCCACTAACCTTATAATACTGTATGGGATAACTTGGGGATATAAATAAGAAAAGGGTGAGCTATAATGTAACATCCGAACCCTAACTAGTGGCTTTAAAAGAGCCAATGTGCCACTAACCTTAGGTGGTACCCCCAAGACACCAAAGGCTAGAAATAAATTCAAAGGTCTTACCTAAACATTATGAGTGTGATTTACCCTTTTTAAACATTACAAAATTTGAAGACAAAATAAAAAAAACAAACCAACTATTTGATGCATGATGTATAAACAATACTACTCAATAAAAAACCAATAAAACAAAAAATATCCGAGTAGTAAAAAAATGAAAGTAAAAAAAGGTGACTCAATAAAAATAAAGGATGTTCTAACACAACATCAATGATGTGGAATCAATCTAACCAATTCATAAGATAAACTCTATAATCCAAACACCATCATGAGGAATTAGTATCATGATGCTCCCTTAGAGAAATAAGTGACATTTCCTTTACATATTTCATGAATAATAATAGTGGGTGAATAATCATACACATTAATATTTCCACAAGAGACTTCCTAATTCATGAAACTGAGATAATAACATGTTATCAAAAAGATTAAAATACATCTTATAATAAATAGAGAAACATCAAAACATTTTTCCAATTTAAAACAATTTAAACTAAAAGCAGAAAAAGTTATCTATGAATACCACTTATCATACCCAAACCACATCCATACACGCATACCAAAATTCATGCTGAATGAAAATCCCAATACCCATGAGCGGTGTCATCACTTGGTGATATACCTTCATGACTCTAGTCCAACACCATGTGCTAAGTCCATACCAACAACGCCCCGTACAATGAAAATACCAACACACACCACCCGTGTATACCAAATTCTCACAAAAATTCACTATACATAAATTCATTATTTATTCTAAAACATAAAATTGATAATATTTCTTAAATCAAACCAAAACCATAATTTAAAATCATATTTCAAGGGGGTTTTCTAAAAAATTATTCAAATAACCAAGATTTCTAATTCATAAACCATGTGGATTTTCCTTTATGAATTCATCCAATGCTTCCTTTCTAAATACATGAATTTTTTTAATAAATCTAATAATTCATGTTATAGAATAGGTGTAGAAGAGAGAGAAGATACCTACCTCACAATGATTGACAAAAATGGTAAACGTCGCAACGAAACATCTAGATCCAAACTCAAAACCTCTTTCCTTTAGTATATCCAATAAAAATATCATCAAAACACATAATATATAATATATATATACATAATGGATTTTATCCAAGGTTTTATTTGATAGGAGATGAGTATATCTAAATAAAAAAAGATAAAATGGAGATTACCATTGGTTTTGGATATCCAACACACTTAGATTCATCAAAACTGGCTTCTGAATAAAAAATAACTACCAAGAATGTTTATGAGAGGAGTGAAGTTCAAGATACTAAGAGGATAGGTGAAAAATGAGGGATTTAGGGCTTTAAATTGAGTTAAACTATAATTTTACAAGCATTAAATGCATGCGACATGGTTATTCTGCACATTTTGAGAAATCATTCGCTAACCGTGCACATGCTACTTCCTCCAAATCACCCCTCGCATGATTGGTTCACATGGTTTGACAAACCATGTGCCAAATGTGTTTTACCCTATATTTCCACTTATATGGTTTCTCTTTAAAACCCCCATAGTTTGGAAAAAATGTGTGCTATCCATGCACACTCTCATGTCCTCCTAACCCCATCACACAGTTTCCTAGAGAAAACTGCATGGTTTCCCCTAATCATGTTCAAATTTTTCACCGTTATAAACACTTTAAAAACATAAAAAAACCATCCATAGACTCCAAAAACTCAACCTATTTATTATATGAATTATAAATATATAATAAAATGGTAAAGTACCTGAAATTTAGGTTTACATTCTCCCCACCGGTAGGATTTCCATCTATGAAAATCTAGATATTTATAGTTCTTTAAAAAAGTTCATGCCATTATTCCAAAATATCTATTTTATATTCCCATGTTTCCACAAAAATCTTTACATATTTCCAAAATACTCAAACAAATGGAATATGTTTTATACACATGACTTTATCTTGTCTATATAAGATATGAATTGGTGAAGTAACAAAAGTAGCATATGGTTCAAGATCAACATGGTCCTATGAAATCACATGGTTAGCATCAGGTTAGTATTTAATTAGTTGAGATACATGTAAAACATTATTAATCATACTAAAATGTGGTGGTAAATCCAACTTATAGGAAATATCATCAATTATTTCAAGTATATCAAAAGGTATAACATATCAAGGAGAAAAAATTACATTCTTACTGAACCGATGATGTCTCTACCTTAAAGATACTTTAAAGAACACATGATCTCCCAAAAAAAATATTAAAGGGAATAATCAATTATATGAATAAGATTTATGAATGATTTGGGAAAAAACTATTTGTTTCTTTATCATCAAAATTTTCTCAATTGGCTCTTGAACAAGGTTAGGTCCCAATAGTGAAATTTCTTTGATCTCTACCCAATAAAGTAGAGATGGACAAGGATGTATATACAATTAATTTAATAAATCCATATGTATTGTGTCATGATAAATATTGTTATAATAAAACTCTACTAAAGAAAAATGGTCCTCTCATGAGCCATCAAAATCCATTACACAAGCAGAAAGCATGTCTTACAGTGTTTGGATTGTTTGTTCAGACTTCCCATGTATTTGAGGATGACATGTCATACTCATGGTCAATTGGTTACCTAATTCTTCTAGAAGTGATTGAAAATTTTGAGAGGTGAAATGAGGACCTCAGTTAGAGATAGTCAAAACTGATATTTCATGAAGTATTACCACTTCCTGGATATATATATTTTCCAAATTATCTACCATATTGGATTCATGAATCATATTGAAGTGGGATGACTTTGTGAATTGATCCACAATCACATAACTTGAATAATGATTCCAAATAGTTATTAGTAAACTCATGATAAGGACTATAATTATTTTCTCCCATTTCCATATAGGTATAGGTAAAGATAAAAGCATTCCATCTGGTCTTTGATGCTCTACCTTGACCTGCTGACAAGTTAGGAATTTTGAAAAAAAATTAACCACACTTTATTTCATACCTTCCCACTAAAAGTGGGTCTTTAGAACCTTGCACCTTTTGGATTCCTGGGTGAACTGCCCATTTTGAACAGTAATAAGTAGAAAAAATTTGTTCTTGATAAGATGAAAAAATGACAATTTGACATCAAAAATGAAAAATAATGTTCCCTTCTTGTTTCCATCCTTCAATGGTCACCATTAAGTTTTTATGTAATGGTAAGGTAACCATAATCTAATATTTGATAATCCATGACTTGTTCAACCAATTTAGGAATAATAGTCACCAGATAGAAAATTATAACTTCATTTTTCTTAGTGTAATCCAAATGAATATCCACTATGATTCTCATCAATTTACACTAATCATGAGCTTCTTTGGCTAATTTATTATACGAATTTCAACTTAAAGCACCTTCCATGGAATTTTATTTACTAGGTGTGTAAACCAAGTCAAAGTCGAACATATGAAGATATCCCATCAATCGTCTTTGTCTTAGGTTCAAATAAATTTGTGAAAATATGGGTTTCAAGATTTTATGATCAGTGGACACAATGAATTTCTCACTAAAGAGACAGTGATGCCATGTTTTCAAAGTATGATCCACCACATCCAATTCCAAATCACGGTTTAGATAATTATTTTTAACAATTTACAACTGTCATGATCTATAAGTTACCACATGATCTCCCTACATGAGAACACAACTAAGTCCATATCCAGATATATCATAATAAACCACATAATCCTTCTCAGGTTATGAAAAAACAAGATTTGGTGTGAAATTGAGCCTCTCTTTAAGATACAAAAAATATTTTTGACAATTCTCACTCAATTAAAATAGAGTTCCCTTTATCACGAGTGATATCATTAATTATGAAAGTTATGGTAAGTCTCAAATAAAGATATGATAATAACTTGATAAGATTAGAATGATACATATCTCAAAGGAATTCTTCAGCAGTTTCCAAGAAACAATAACTTTTATCTTTTCAACATCTTCCGATATGCCTTTATAAAAAATAACATGGCTAAATAAGTGAACTTCTTGTATCCAAAAATAAAATTTATATAATTTTTCATATAATCAGTGCTCTCAAAAAATTTCCAATACGATCTCTAAATGTTATTCATGTTCTTTTTGAGTTTGAGTATACACCATATGTCACCCACAAATACAACAATGAAAGATTCTAGGTACTATTGAAAAACACAATTCATTAATTCCATGTAAACTGGTGGTGAAATTTTAAGACCAAAGGGAATGACTACATATTTATAATGAAAGTAACGATTATTAAAAATTTTCTTTGGAATATCACATTTCTTAACTTGGAGTTGGTGATAACCAGAGCATAGATCAATTTTTGAGAACTATTGGGCTCCCTTAAATTGATAAAAAATAATCTCAATCCATGGAAGGAGATATCTATTCTTTATCATAACCTGATTCATTTTACAATAATCAACATAGAGTCATAATGAACCATCTGCCTTATTGATAAAAAAACTAGAGAAACCCAAGGTGATGTACTTTGTATTACAAACCATTTACTTTCTAATTCTTCCAATTAGATCTTAAACTCCTTGAATTACATTAGTACCATTCTATATGAAGGAAGTGAAATAGGATTTTCTCTTAGAAAGAGATCAATAAAAATTACACTTCTATTTCATATGGGAAACTAGTGAAATTGTTGGGAAACACATTGGTATAGTGATCCACACTGATAAGAAAATTTATAGTCCCAATTATGTCATTAGTTCCCAAAGTGACTACCATTAATTGATAATAAATAGTTCCAACCATTAGTGCTAAATATTCTACTTTTATAGTCATCAAATCTTAGTATTCTTTAAAAATATACCCTATCCCATTAGGAAATGTAAAATTTACTAATCACACATAACAATCGATATAGTCCTTGGAAGAAATTAATGAATACATTCCCATGATTAGTTCAAATAAATTCATATCCAAAAAAAATCCCCCCAAAAATTGGACTTTACTGATTGTTAGAGTACAAGATTCTCATTTGAATGCTCTATAATCTCACTACTCAAGAGGTGTCAAGATATTTATCATGCATGGAGTCATTTTGATATACAACCCCATTTGATTAATGAAACTTGAATTAATACAATATTAGGATACACTAGTATATAAAAAACTTTCATAAGTCCTGAGTAAAGTTGAATGTTACCTCGTACTGTTGAAGGACCTGATTGGTCTTCCATGATCATATAATTATCACCATATAACTACTTACTTTTCCAACTTGTTACTCACTTCCATGTTGTGGTTGCATTATCTGAGGAGCCAAGGTGTTCTTATAATCACCCAAGTTTGCTGAGTTCGAAGGATTATAACTGTTCTGACGTGATCATCCAGTTGAAGTATAAAATTTCCAAGACACATGAGATGTATTTCCATCAACTGACTTTATAGTGCTATAGAAATAATACCAGAGATGTACCATATTATTACAGTTGTGACACGCTCTAGGTGGTGACATACAATCTCACTTCATATGATTGAATGAACCACATTGGAAAAATCCAAGATTGGTTCTAGGGTGTAAAGAAAATTTAACCAATCTAGTGGTTTGATTCTGAGATTCTCTACCACCTTGGAAGTAGGCGTCCCACTTCCTCTTGTTTCCAACATTAGAGTTCCCACTTGTTCCCATGGTGATAAACATAGTTCCTACAACTGGATTCCCAATGAAATCTATTTACACCACTGTCACTTTATTAATAATCTCTATATAATTAGTAATACAAAGTAAAACTACCTTAGAATGAATTTATGGTTACAATCTAGGTTCAAAGATGTGTTCCTTCATGGATACACTAACAACTACTTCTAGAGCAAAAAAAAAACATGTTTATAAAATTAGATTTATATTCCATCATTGATAGATTGTATTACTTAAAGTTGAATAGATATTTCATTCTGGATATCTTTAAGGCATGAGGGTATATTTTTTTGAAAAATTATTCAAAGTCTTCCTATTTAAGGCCTTAGTCGAATTTATCTTGGAAAAATAATTCTCACAATTGGCGTGAAAGATCCACCATCATTTAGACAAATAATTTGACCTTTATATCAGCCAAGGTTATAAGGAAATCAAACATTTGGTTCATTCTATTAATCTACACCTCTACCTTTTCAGGTTCTAAATCCTCTTAAAAGATTAGTAGATTTTGTTTATGAAATTTCACAGAATGATCCACTTGTTATGGTTTTTCATTTCGATTCCCCTTATCAACAACTTGAAAAGTTTGCAAAATTATCTAAAAAAGTTGTTGGTTTACCTATGGTTTGAGTAAAACCATATTATCCATGTAATCTTATTATATGTTTCAACATTTTCAGTTCCATTTCTCTATATTCATAATAAGACACTATTTAGTTATCACTTACTACCTAACTGAAGTCTTAAAAAAATTCAAAATCATAAAAAACAACAATTTTTTTAGAAAGAATATCCAAAAACCATTACTCATAATGTAAATAGTGCAATCATAGTTAGAATATTTAGTAATAACACATGATATGCTACACTCATCGGCTAAACCCATGACAATGAGACGAAAATACACTTAGAAGTGTTTTAGAACACTTTGTACTCACATCACCCTGATAACATAAAGTTCAACATAAAGATGTTATCCAAATATTTTTATACCATATATTCCATGTTTCAAAACTTTTTATCTCCTTGATACCATCCCAATATGATGGAATGAACAAGACTGATGAAATTTATAATATCTTGACCCAAAGTGTTGTCTTGTAAAGAGTTGAGGTGCCCCTAACCTTAGGTGAAATCCCAAAGACACCAAATGTTGGTAATAAATGTTAAGGGATTACCTAAAAATTGGGGGGATATTATTTTCCATTTTTAAACAACATAAATCATCAACACAAAATGAAAACAACCAAACTAACTATATGATGCATGAGGTATAAACAATACATCTCAATGAAAACACAATAAAACAAAAATATCATAGTAGCATAAAAACCAATGTAAAATAAGAAGACTTATGAAAACCAAAGGATGTAATGATTCAAAAACACCAATGAGGTGTTGATACAACCAATCCATAAGAGAAAATACATTCTCCAAACACCATAATGAGGAAGTAGCATTATGATTCTCCACCAAAGAAATAATAGACCTTTCCTTTACTAGTGTCATGAAGAACAATGTCTTCATATGAAATAAAGTGCATATGCAAGGGGTGAGTAATTATACCTAGTAGTCCTTCTATAGGATACTTATAAACTCATTCCACTAGGACAAGAACATGTTATCTCATATTTTAAAATATAATTTATAATAAAGAGAGGAATTTAAAAACAATTTTCTAATTTTAAATAATTTAAATTAAAAGAAAAATAATTTATCTATGAATACAACTTGGAATACCCAAACCAAATCCATATAATCATGCACACATTAATTCTAAATTCTAATCCTAATACTCATGAATAGTGATACATCCTTTACCAAGTCATCACTTGGTGATATACCTTCATGCCTCCACTCTAGCACCGAGAACCAAGTCTATACCAATAAGGCCTTGTATAATGAAAAAATGAACACACACCACCAATGTATTTAAAGTTATCACACCAATTCATTCCATGTATATTCATATGTTCTTTTAAAAATAAATTTGAACATCATTCTTGCATCCAGCCAAAACCATAATTTGAAACCATAATTCAAAGGAGTTTTCTAAAAACTATTCAAATTAGCAAAATTTACAAAACATAAACCAAGGGGGGTTTCCTTTATCAAATCATCCAAAATTTCATTTAAAAATATAAGGAAAACATTTAATAAATCTAATCCTTCATGTTCTGGAATAAGTGGAGAAGAGATAGAATCCACCTACCTCACAATAGGTGATAAAAATGGTGAACAACACAATTAAATCTCTAAATCTGGGATCAAAACCACTTTCTTTAAATAGATGCAATAAAGGTATCATCTAAAACCATTATAGATTATAGATATATCTATAACAGATTAGGTATAACGTTCTGAGTGAGAGGAGATTAAGAGATCTAAAGTGAAAGAGAGAAAACAGAGACTCACCATTGATTCCAAATATCCAACACACTTGGATCCATCAAAACTGGCTTATGAATCAAAGGTAACCACCAAGAATTCTTAAGAGTGGAGTAGATTTCAAGATCCTGAGATGAGAGGTGAAAAATGAGGGTTTCAAGGGTTAAAACTAAATTAAAATATAATTTTCAGAGCATTAAATGCATGTAGGACAGTTAGTTTGGATGATTAGAGAAATCATACATTAACCATGTGCATGATACTACCTCTATGTCACCCCTAACATGGTTGGTTTTCATGGTCTGAACAACTATTCACCAAACATGTTTTCCCTATGTTTCAATTTTCACGGTTTCTCCTAGGCACCCACATGGTTTGGACAAATTTTGTGCTAGCCGTATGCACCATCCTACCATCCTAATCATATCACATAGTTTCTTGTAGAAAAACATATGGTTTACCTTAACTATGCTCAAACTGTGCACCATTATAAATGCTTCCAAAATACACAAAAACCATCTATAAACTATTGAAACTCAACCCAAGTATTATATAAATTCAAAATACATAATAAAAGGTTAAAGTACATGAAACCATGGGTGTTACATATAACACCTAGTAAGGGAATAATCAATAAATAACATAAATTAAAGTAGTACATGTGAGTCAAGAGGCATAAAATGATGACATAGAAAAGTGACAATCATAATAATGAACATCAAATCATGATATAAAATGATAATATCAAGGAATCATAGGAATATTGAAATAACATAAAACATGACATCATAAGCATAAATCAAGTCTAAATGCTAAGACATCCTAACATAGTGTACTTAGGATAAACACTTATGCACCATACATGGTATCTCTTGAAATAAAATCATTACGCAATGCATTGGAGGGCTATATAATTCTAGGCCCATCCATCATATTCATATCATGTAGATGCATTTGTGTCCCACATAGATAATAACATAAGAACACATTTAATTAATTTTAATACCATGATTAAGGAGTGTGGGTCACAAACATGGAAGTTCCCAATCAATTAAGGGTATGTACAAATAGGTGAATAACCCTAAATTAAAGTATGTTTGAGTTTTCACATCATAAAATTTTGGCATGGAAAATCACATGATAATTTCAACAGTATAACAGGTGTATATAAAGGCTCATTGAAGAGATTAATGAGAGTGAAAGGTGAAATCTCATTACTTAGAAATCATAATGATATTAAATGGATGTTTAAAAACACATTCCAATGTGAACAATTACAAACCAAAAGGTTTAATATAAAGAAAGTGCTTGAATGGAAAATAAGGGAGAGAGATCCCTTACTTAAACATAGTAACTACTTAAGTAAAGGTTATAATGAGAGGGGATAAATATTCTACAATTATTAAAAAATTAATGGGATAGTAGAGGGATATTTATAAGAACCTTAAAATACAATCAATTGAGATTCAAAATTCTAAATACAAAGGAAGTACTTGAATGAGGAAAAGGAAGAGAATCGCTTACTTTGATATAGTAATGACCTATATAAATGTTATAATGAGAGGGGATAAATAATATCTCATTATTAAAACATAAATTAGATAGTAAAGGGATATTTATAAACACTTGACATAATAATTAATTGAGATTCAAAATACTTAATACAAAGGAAGTTCTTGAATGAAGAGGAAGAGGGAGAGAATCCCTTACCATGAGGGAGTGCTTCTAAAAGCTTGGGAGGACCTTCTTAAGAGATTGGGAACACCTTGGAAGTAGTTTAAAGAGGTATAGGGGGAGGAAATTCACGATCAATGGGTTTTTAGAGAATAGTAATGGGATGTTTGGTGGGTATTTATTGTAAAAGAGAATGGAGTTATTTATTAATTTCTAAAATTAGGTTTTAGACTCTAAGTAATAAAATACTCAAAACCATAAACCTTACCATGTTTTTTTCCAAAGAGGAGTTGTTTATAATATTTTATTAGTTTAAGAACCAAAATCATTAAAATAATATTATTCATGATGTGGAAGTGAGTCATGTTCATAAATAATTGTTTTTAAAACCTTAAAATATAATTTAGGTTTTGGAGGTTTCATTATAGGTTTGTAAAAATAATCAAATAACTTAAAAACACATCATTTTAAAGGTAAAAAAATATTTCTGGTCATAGATTCATTTTATAGTAATTATTAAATCACTTTTGGGCTATTATGATGTCATAATACATATTGTATATTTATACCGTATTTAATTTTTACCTAAAAATTGGACCATCTCAGAAAACCATGAAAAAGTCACTATTTTCAAATTTTGATGTGATGATTTCAAAAAAGATATTTATTTTAATGAAATTATTTTCTTAATATAATAATTTCAACTATTAATTATAAATCCATATTTACTGAAAAATACTAGTTTTATGACCCCAATAACTTTTTGAACCTTATAAAAATTACATGGGACTTTATTAAATTATATTATCATTTATATTTAAATAAAAATTATTTAATAAGACTAAGAAAATAACATTTATTTTAAAATATTTATATTTATAAAAAATTGTGTTCTAATTAAAACTATATATTTCCCCAAAATAAGATTTTAGTTTCTTCATATAAAAATATAATTTTGTATAAAAAAAGGTATATATATAAATTAATAATGAAAATGGTCAGAATAATCATTACTTTATTAAAAATAAATTATAAAAATTTATACAACTAGGGTCTAGATATATGACCCCATATTACACTAGCTTATGCCCTAAGGGTAAGGTGTGTGATAATAGTACTTTATTAGGGTGGTTTAATGAACATGGATTGAGTGGTGATCTCTATATGATTGAACTTATCTAATAAATAGTTTTTTTTATCAATTTTAAATTGTTTAATCTCAGTTTGAGATCGATTAAAGGAAAATCCTAGCGATTCCATCTCCCTCATAAGCTCCTATAAATGGGCTTCATAGGGCATGATCCTACTGGTCGAGGCTATTTATTCTTCCTTCAATGTCAATTTGAAGTTCCCAAGTAGGATCAAGACCACTAGGGGGAGGGGGGGGGGAATTAGTGCTTCCATTTTCTTTTATAAGAATTTTTCTTAACTTCTTAAAAAAAACTTTCTTAACCTATGAAACTTTTTAAAGTTATGTTCCACTCAAATATAACTCATAAACTCACCTTTTGTATGCAAACAATATAAAGAGAAGGAAACACATGATATTTACAAGGTTTAGTACAAATACCTACTCCTTTCCATGTTGGACAGTCCCCCCAACATGGATTCTTTCACTATATTCTTTCTAGAATACAAAGTCACAAGCCAAGAACAATTCTAAAATCCTAGTAGTAACTTTCCTTTTATAGTTGGTTATACCCCCAACTGTCCTTTCCAGTATCCACTTCCTAAAATAAGCCTTTTCAACAAGTGGTAAGCATCCAAAATCACTATATTCACTTTCCTTCTTATTTTTTGATCCACTTTAGAAAGTATTAACTTTCTCCACAAGTAAGTTGAATCAAATTATACCTGTGTACCTTCTTCAAGAACTTCAAAAATTCACTTAAGGAATATGTTGGTCTTGATTAGTCTTCTAGATCCTCAGTCTGAAAAACTTCTTCAAAATCAACCTGAAACACAAAGATTGGTTGGATACTCAATACCTATCCCATAAATTTCAGAGCTCGAGCGCTTGAACAGTCAAGAGACACATTTAGAAATGAACTCATATATACTTTTATAAGGACCTAAAAAATGGTTTAGGTAGACTTATTAGAACCTTTCCCTCTTAATGAAATTTCTTGAATCTTCAATTATACTTAAATCTTAGATCTATATTTGAATCATTCAATTCTGTTTCAAATCTTCAAATTCCTCCATTTTTGGAACTTATTTTGACTTCTAAAATGCTTCAAACTTTATTGAAAATGTTTTATTGAGTGGGAATTTTTTCTTGAGTAAGAAATTTTCCTTGCATAAGAACTTTTTCTGTAATAAAATTTTCCTTGCATAAGATATTTTTCTGTAAGAAACTTTTCCTTGCATAAGAAATGTTTCTTGAGTAAGAAAAATTTCCTCGAGTAAGATATTTTTCTTCCTCAAGCTCAACAACATATTTTTCTTCCTAATCCTCATAAAAATATTTTATTTCCTCACTTTTTCCTTCATAAATATTGAATTATAAGTTTCACAACTTACTTATGATTTATGAGAAATAAAAAACACCAAAGCATCATCATATTTGATGCTGGATCTAATTATGTCAGAATTCTAGATATGATTTCTTAGAAAACTGGTTCCAATTTTCTCAGAATCTTGGTTTTGATTTTCTCATAATCTTAGTTCTGATTTACTTAGAAAACTAGTTCTAATTTTCTTATAATGTTTCTTCCAATTTTCATAAAACGATGGATCCATTTTTCATAGAATGTTGGATCCAATTTTCAAATGTTGGATCCAATTTTCAAATACAAAATCTGTTTTTCATCATTCCTTACATCCTTCTCAAAATAATTTCTTTAATAAACATATTGATCTTCATTCATCAACATATTGATATATTGAAAAAAATACAACCAAAACTTAACTGGGGTCCAACAATATCTCCCTTTGTGTTTGTTTTCAATACCCACTTCACTACCTACACTTAACCTCTTCAAAACAATAAGTGGTATTGTTTTGTTTTCTCACATTTTCTTCTCCATGTCTTATTTTCTTGCTCCACCTATTTATTATCTCTCCATGGTTTATTTTTCTATCCTCCTAAATATATCCCCCCCCCTTATTGACAATCAAATTCAAAGGGGTCATCATGACATGCTTCCTTCCTTATTGAAAAATGTCTCATTTCAAAAGGTTAGAAATTTTATCTCAAAAACTTGAAACTCATATTTAGAATAAAATAAGTATCACATGAGTTTCTTAACAAAGAGACTTTAACTAAACAACTCTAAGTCTATGTGGGAGAACCCAGTGTAGAAAACAAGAGTGTATAATCAAGGTTATGAATGTTTTCCATTACAAAAATTTCATGTAATACCTTTTCATGTTTCCTTCAACATTCTTATTTCTGGGGAACTATTGAAAATAATTTATTTAAGATAAAAATAACTTGCAACCATATCAAAAAACATATTATAATTTCAGATGTATAAAAATAAATTTCAAAACAAATTTTTCGTAACCTTATTACTTTATTTTGCAAGAATAGTAAGAGAATCAACAACATTATCTTCCTTAAGTTAACTACTTCAATTCCCTACAAGTTAGTACAAATAAAAATATTTTGGGAATAATGAGGAACCTCATAGCTTCTCAAAGTAAAGTTCAGACTAAGAATATTCTCTCAGTCTTAACTTATTCTTCTTGGATTTTTCATTGGATGTTTTTTATTCCTTATGATCACCATTATCAGATTTTATAACAAGTTTCTTTTCATCTGTATACTCTTCTGATAAGGATATAAACTACTTTTCTTATTTAGTAACCTTTTTGTTACAATGATTTTGTAACAACTCTTTCATCCCTTATTCTTATTCTGACAGGATAGTCAGAAAACTTTTTGTAACATGCCCTTCTTGCTCACATATCTTATATCTTTTATGAATTATCAACCCAAAATATGTTGTTACCTTTTTATAAATTTTTCTCACATCATCAGAGAAATTTTTATTCAGTTTATTTTTGGGCTTCTTCAAACTTTCTTGTCATATCAACTTGTTCTGACCAAATAACTAAGCACTCTTTCTTTTTGGATTCTACATGTTGGTTTTTCTCCACATTATTAAAACACTCATATTTCTTAACATACTCATATTTATTCATCTTCTGAGTTTCCCTTTTCAGTTCCACATAATTTTTATGAACATTTGATCTTATTTTCTCATCATATCCCCCCCTTGATTCATGCCTATTTCCAAGTAGAGACATGTTATATCAACATGAAAAAGATCTATATCCAAAAATTCCACAACACAAATAGTGACCTATGAATCTTGATATTTAGTATTGAGAGTAAAACTGATCATAACATGGTTGTTATTGTTTCTTAACAAATTTTGGACCACTTTTCTTAGGAGGATACTTTTCTGAAGAATTCCTATCTTTCTTGATGAAATATGTTTTCTCATAAACCATATTTTTTAATCCTTTCTTTTCACCTTATTTAGAATTTTCACCATTAAATTTAATTTCCTTGGTGAAGTTTTATATAATATTTCTTTTCTCACTTTGTGCAATAAGAAACATTGATTGTGTTTCTAAAAACTCTTCTTATTTCTCAACCAAATTACTTTTCAAAACATCAATGATTTTTTCTAAATTCAGCTACATTAAACTTGTTTTGTTTACTTTATTCAACAAGTGTAGATTAAATATTGTCAAGATTATCACTGTAATATAACTTTTATCCATAACCTTTTAGTTTTATTTCAAGTTCACAGTTCTCTAATTTTATTCTTTTAACATCTTTCTTCAGCTTCTTTCTTTCTTAAGTTGAGTATTCTGATTAATTTCTTTCTCTAGATCCTTTTTGAGAATCCATTGAATTTTTGTCATATCATAATTCTCTTAATCACTTCTAGATGATTGAATTCCATTTCTAACTTGAGAAATAAATTTTAGTTGATGATCAGGTTTATCATAAGATTAGGAATAATTATTCTTTCTTATACTCAAATAACTTTTCTTCTTTTTGTCACAAGGAAATATTTCCTTATGTTTCTTTCACTTTTTTTTTTCTGAGGTTTTTAATCATCATCTTCAAACTCATATTCTCCAACTTTCTTCGTAGGATAATTTTTTTCAAAATGCCATTTCCCTTTACAATTCCAACATTTGAGATTTTTACTTTTCCACTTTACCTTATTGTATTTATTTGAAAAAAGGGAAACAATTTTGTTGAAATATTTAACTTGTTCACCAGCTTCTGAATCATTTGATCCTTCTTTAAATTCTTCATCTTTGTTTTTCCATTTTAAAAAATATTTTAAGTCTATTTCTTGATCAAAACTTTCTTTCTTTCTCACAACAATCTATATTATCATTTCACAAGTAACAAGAATACTATATAGATCATCTAGAGATAGAGTTTCAATATCTATATCTTCCAAAGATGAAAAATTAACATTAAACTTATCAGGAAGAATTATCAAGATATTTTCAACAACATTTTAATCTTATAATTTCTCACCAAGACATCTTATGGTGATAACAATATCATTTACCCTTGTAATGAACTCAACAACAGATTCCTGCTCATCAATTTTCAGATCTTCATACTTCATCCTCCAGAGTTGTAACTTTTCCTTCTTCACCTTTATATTGCTTTCATAAATGTTTTTAAACTTATCCCAAATACCTTTGTTGGTTCCAAATCCCTTTACTCTAAGAAACTCACTTTCATTAAGTGATGAGAGTAAATAATCTTTCACTCTTCCATCATTATCAATATTTTTATTATTAGTATAAGTAATAGGAGTATTCCCAATACGAGGAGGAAATACTTCTGTAGTAACTTCTAAAACATCATACCCAAGAGACATAAGATATGGAATCATTTTATCTTTACAGATATGATAGTTATTTATGTTGAAAACCAAAATCCCCTTATAGTTCATAGAATTGATGTTCTCCATTCTCATAGATGGATATTTCAGAGGTAACCTATGTTATGATACCAATTGTAGTTCCCAAGTAGGATCGAGACCACTAAGAGGGGGTGGGTGGGTGAATCAATGGTTCCTTTTTATTTTATAATAATGTTTCTTAACTTCTTAACACAAAATTTATTAACCTCTGATACTTGTTAGAGTTTCGATCCACTCAAATATAACTCACAAACTTACCTTTTGTATGCAAAAAATATAAAGAGAAGGCAACACATGATATTTAAAAGGTTTGGTACAAAGACCTACTACTTTCCATATTGGATAGTCCCACCAACATGGATTCTTTAATTATATTCTTTCTAGAATACAATGGAATAAGAAAAGAAAAATTCTACAATCCCAGTATCAACTTTCCTACTATAGTTGGTTATACCCCCAACTATCATTTCCAGTATTCACTTCCCAAAAAAAGCCTTTTCAACAACTAGTAAGCATCCACAGTCACAAGCTTCACTTTCCTTCTTCTTTTATGATCCACTTTAGAAAGTATTCACTTCCTTTACAAGTAAGATAAATCAAAACCCACCTATGTAACTTATTTAAGAACTTAAATAATTCACTTAAAAAATATGTTGGTCTTGAATAGTCTTCTAGATCATCAGTATGAAAAAATTCCTCAACATCAACCTGAAACACAAATTTTGGTTGGATACTCAATACCTGTCCCATAAATTCCAGAGCTCGAGCGCTTAAAAAGTCCAGAGACACATTTAAAAATGAACTCAACTATCCTTTTAAAGGGACCTCAAAAATAGTTTAGGCAGACTTCTTAAAACCTTCCTTACTTAATGAAATTTACTGAATCTTCAATTCTCCTTAAATCTAAGATCTATCTTTGACTCATTTATTTATTTTTGGAATATTAAAATCTCTCTAATTTTTGGAACTTCCTTTGACTTCTTTAATGCTTCAAACTTTCTTGAAAAATGTTTTCTTGAGTATGAACTTTTTCTTGAGTAATAAATTTTCCTTATATAAGAACATTTTCTATAAGAAACTCTTCCTTACACAAGAAATTTTTCTTAAGTAAGAAACTTTTCCTTGAGTAAGATATTTTTCTTCCTCAAGCTCAACAACATCTTTTTCTTTTCGAGCCTCATCAAAATATTTTCTTTACTCACCTTTTCCTTCATAAATCTTGTATCATAAGTTTCAAAACTTACTTATGATTTATGAGAAATACAAAACAACAAATCATCGTCAGATTTGATGCTGGATCCGATTATCTCAGAATTTTGGATCCGATTTTCTCACAAAATTGGTACTGATTTGCTCAGAATCTTGGTTCCAATTTTCTTAGAAAACTGGTTTTGATTTGATCAGAATATTGGTTTTTATTTTCTTAGAAAAATAGTTCTGATTTTCTTAGAATATTGATTCTGATTTTCTCATAATCTTGGTTCCGATTTTCTCAGAATCTTGGTTTTGATTTTCTCTGAAAATTGGTTCTGATTTTCTTAGAATATTGTTTCTGATTTTCATAGAATGCTGGATCCATTTTTCGTAGAATTTTGGATTTGATTTTCAAATGATAGATTTGATTTTTAAATACTGGATTTTTTTTTCATCATTCCTCACATCATTATCAAGATAATTTCTTTTATCAACCTATTGATCTTCATTCATCAACATATTGATCTATTGACAACAAATACAAACAAAAATTAACTAGGGTCCAACACAGTTATATTTTATCATAATCCTTAATATATAATATTATTAATAGCCACTGTAGAATGACTCTATTAATAATGGTTATAGTTCTTAATGGTATTTTATTCCTGACAAACAATTATGGCTATATTTTATAAATATCCAAAAAATATAGTGCATGTGTATTCTATAACTACATTACTTAATATGGTATTTATTTATTCATAAGGGAATTTATTTTATAAAATATTGGGTTGTTACATTCTACCCCCCTTTATAAATTTCAACCTTGAAATTTATTTTCATACACTAAAACAGATACAGATACTTCTGTTTCACTACCCCTTCTAGTTCCCATGTTGCCTCTACAATCTTGTGGTTCCGCCATAGTACTTTTACTAGATGAGCTATCTTTTTTGTATAACTTTGTCTATATGATCTAATATCTTCATCAACTAATCCTCATATAAGAAAATACTCTCTAAATGAACCACCTCTAGATTCAGTACACACGATGGGTCTGGTATGTACTTCCTTAAGAGGGATACATGGAACACATTATGTACTTGAGATTGGATTGGTGGGAGTGCTAGTTGATAGGACATAACTATTATGTGATCAAGGATATTAAAGGGGAAAATGTATATAGGACTATGATTTCCATTATTCCCAAACCTCATGAGATTATTCTATGGTGATATACAAAGGAACAACTTATCTTTAGTTTCAAAATCTTAGTATTGTTGATGATTGCATGCATAGATTTTCTATCATCTTTGCATGAATTTCATATGAAACTAAATAGTCTGAACCATATATATCTTTTGTCGGATAAGATCAAGTCCCATAATCTTTCTCTCTATAACTTTATCCATTCATGTTGGAGTCTGACACTTCTTCCCATACCAAGCCTCATAAGGTTCCATTTGAATACTAGAATAGAATCCATTGTTATATGAGAACTATACTAGGTGAAGGTGTTGATCCTAACATCCTTATAAATCCATTTAACATGATATTAATATATAATCTAGAGTTTTAATAGTTCTATTAGACTTACCATCCATATGAGGGAGATAAACAGTACTGAAACTCACATCTATATCCAATGCTTGTTGAGGGATTCTCCAGAACCTCGAGGTAAACATCAGATCTCGATCAGATACAATTGAGAGTGCTACTCCATTTAGTATTACCACTTCTCTTATATATATCATGGTGATTTAGTCAATATAAAAATATTACTTTATATTAATGAAATTTACATACTTAGTAAGGTGATCAACTACCACCCAAATGACACTATTCATTTTATATTTCCTAGGGAGTCCTATGAAAAAAATCCATGGCTACGTTTTCCAATTTCCATACCGGTATCAGAAATGGTTTCATCATACCCTTTGAATTATGTTGTTCATCCTTGACTTTCTGGCATACTAAGAATCAAGATACAAATTCTACAATCTTCCTATTCATGTCATCCCACCATAAATTTTTCTTTAGATCTCTATATATCTTAGTGCTTCCCAGATGAATAGAGAAGGATGATATGTGTGCATCATCCAAAATTTAACTCTTTGGTTTTGGTTTTGATGGGACATGTATCTAGGTTCTAAACCTTATAATTCCATCTTTAGAAAATTTCAACTTCAGAATATTCACTACATTTCTCTGCAACTCTTTATCATCTTTTTGGGCCTCCTTGATCCTCTTAAGAATGGATGGTTGAGTAGTTATTTGACCAATGTGGGATGTAGTTTATTTTATTATTCCCATGTAAATCCTTTTTATGCCTAAGAAGATTTTATCCATTTCAATCCTCTTCATGGATAGGGTTGCAAGATCCTTTCTACTCAAATCATCTACCACTTTATTCACCTTCCTAGGATGGTAATAGATTGAACAATCATAATACTTGATTAGCTCTAACCACCACTATTTGTGCATATTGAGTTCATTTTTTGTGAATATATACTTGAGAATTTTATAATTTGTATATATTCCACAATTACCCCCATAGAGATAACGTTTCCAACTACCAAATGTGAAGATCACTATAGAAAATTACAGATCATGTGTCGAGTAGTTCTACTCATGGATCTTTAATTGGTTAGGGTAATGATCCACCACTTTATCATTTTTCAAAAGTACACAACCCAATAATTTTTTAATGATTTTCTATAGATCAAAAAATTCTTACCCAGTAGTGGGTAATTTAATAAAAAGTATAGTGATTAGCCTCTTCTTTATCTCTTTAAAGATCTCCTCATATTCATCAGTCCCTAAAAACTCCACTCCCTTCTGAGTTAGCTTAATTAGTAGGTTTTAAAATCATGATAAATTTCTCAAAAATTGAAGATAATACCCAAATAATCCAAGGAAAACATGGATCTATATCATAGATATTGGTCTTGGACATCCTTTAATATCCTATATCTTAGAAGGATCCAAAAATATCCCTTTTCTACTGATAACATGCCCCAAGAATGTCACTTTATCTATCCAAAACTCACATTTACTATACATTTCATATAAATTTTCCTTTCACAAGTTCTTCAGTACAAAATTCAAATGATTATCATGTTCCTCCTTTATTTTGGAGTAGATAAGAATATCTTCTATAAATACTACCACAAATTTTTCAAGTAAATCCCCAAAACTCTATTCATTATGACCATGAAGATATCTAAATCATTAGCGAGTCCAAATGGAATCACTATGAACTCATAGTGCATGTACCTTGTACAAAAAATAGTATTGGGGATATAATTATTCTTTACCTTTACTTGATAACATTAAAACCAAAGATCGACCATAAAGAAGTACTAGGCTCCATGTAGTTGATCAAACAAGTCACCAATCCATGGAAGATGATACTTGTTCTTTATCATGATCTTATTGAGTTCATGATAATCAATGTAGAGGCGCATTGAATCATATTTCTTCTTGATGAAAAGGATCGATGCACCCCCAAGGTGAAGCACTTGGGCATATAAACCCTTTATATATATTCTCATATAGTTGAAACTTCAACTCTTAAAGTTTAACAATAACCATTCTATACAGAGTTTTGGAGATTGGAAAATCTATGAGTATTAGTTCGATCAAGAACTAAACCTCTCAGTTAAGAGGAAGACTAGGAAACTCTTTGGGTAACACCTCAAAATATTCTATTACAATGGGCATTACATCAAGGATGATCTTTTCCTTAGTCTCAATCATCTGATATAGATACATTTTTTTATAAGAAAATAATATCTATGCTTGAGATGATGATTCCAAAGGACACCCATCCTTATCCTTACACTTGAATAGAATCAAAGGATGATTCTGAATACAAAGGGTTATTTCCTTCTCCTAGAAATTTATATTGGCTCTATATAAGGAAATCAAATCCATACCCATAATAACATCAATTTCCTCTAATGGGAGTATCATAAGGTTTACTGGGAAATTTAACCCACAAATATTTATAGGGGAGAAGTTATATGCTTGGGATAAAATAATTGACCCATTTTCAATTTTCATCGATAACTCAACTTCCATGGTTCAAGGTGGTATTTTAATAGTTGTACTAAACTTTCATGATATAAAATAATGTGTAGAACCATAGACACATAGGACATTTAAAGTTCATGAATGTATAATATGTGCTCCTTTTACTTTTTTATTCCAATTACAATCATTTAATTTATCCAAAATAGACTTATGGATGATAGTTTTAAAACTATTGAGCATATAAAATGGAAAATTATAAACATAAAAGGGATAACCCCTAAATTTCATTTATTCCTTAACCTATGAATATATATGTTTCAATCTAATTTATCCAAAACCTATTTACTAACTTTAAATTTCATTGGAATTTTTGTTCCCTTCATAATATTTTGTAAAAAGAATGTGATAAAACAAACCATATACCTATAGAGTGTCTGGATAGGTGTTTAGTTTTAGGATTATTTTTGATACACCAGGTACAAGTTGAGTTAATACCCAATAAATCCTTTCAAAGTTATTACATTTAGGTACATACATTCCACAACCACATCCACTTACCAGTTTCTAGATGGAGATTTATTTTTTTAGAAAACCAATAACTCTATAATTTACCAAAATTAAGGGGTGTTTTCATATGTTTAGTCTTGTACATTTGGTTTTCACTAAGGTTTTATAATCCTAACCCCCAAAATAACTAGACCTTGCTATGATACCAATTATGATAACCCATGTATTTTATACAATTTATTTAATAATTTATTATATAATGATACACATAATAAAATCCTATAAAATCAAGATGGATATAGTCTTTAGGAAATTATATACATATAATAATAAATTTAAATTGGGATAAATCAATATTATTTTAAAAAACTCCTTAACGTGTCCTTAAATTCCATTGACCTTCTAATACTGCATGGGATATCCTATAGAAATACATAAGAAATGGGTGAGCTATAAATCCCATTCAGGTAATAATGAAGGAATAACATAAATTAAAGTAGTACATATGATTCAAGAGGCATAACATGATGAAATATAATGGTGAGAATCATAATCATGAACATCAAAGCATAATATAAGATAACATTACAGGAATGTGGAAACAACATAAAACATGACATCATAAGTATAAATAAAGGATAAACATCAAGAAATGATAACATAATATGATTATAATAACTTTTTATTACACCATAAATGGTATCTCATGAGATAAAAATATTACCCAATGCATTTTAGGGCTATGAATTCTGGACCCACCCATCATATTCATATCATGTACATGCATTTGTGTGCCAAATAGATCATAACATAAGAACATATTTCATCACATTTAATCCCATTATTAAGGAGTTTGGGTTGAAAGTATATAATTAACTAATAAATTAAGGATATGTAAAAATAGATTAATACCCTTAAATGGAAGCAGTATTCGATCTTCATAATATAAAATTTAGGCATAGAAAATTATGGGATAATTTTAGCAGCATAACAAGTGCACACAAAGGTTCATAGAAGGGATTAATGAGAGTGAAAGGTGGTATATAATTAATTGGTAATCATAATAATAATAAAGGTATGTGTAAAAACAAATTTCAACATAAACAATTACAAATCAAAAGGTTTAATATAAATAAGGTGTTTGATTGGAAAATAAAGGAGAGAGATCCCATATTTCGGAATAGTAATGACTTAAGTAAAGGTTATAATCAGAGGGGATAAATAATATACCATTATTATAACATCAATTTGACAGTAAACAGATATTTATAAATACCTAAAAACATAATAAATTGAGATTCAAAATGATAAATACAAAGGAATTACTTGAATTAAGAGGAAGAGGAAGAGAATCCCTTACTTCAATATAACAATGACTTCGGTAAATGTTATAATGATATAGGATAAATAATTTCTCACTAATAGAAAATAAATTTTAAATTAAGGGGACATTTATAAATACATGATTCAAAATACTTAAAACAAAGTAATTACTTGAATAAAGATGAAGAGGAAGAAAATCCCTTACCTCGAGGGGTTGCTTCTAAAATATTAGGGTGTGATTATTAAGATATTGAGAAAAAATTGGGATGGATTTATAGAGGTAGAGGGAGATGAAATCCATGATAAATGGGTTTTTAGTGAATAGGAAAGGGAATTTGGGTGGGTATTTTTGACAAAAGAGAGGATAATTCTTTATTAATTTCTAAACTTCAGCTTTTAACTCTAAGTAATAAAATACTCAAAGCCAAAAAACTTCTCTTGGTTATTACACATGGTTTATTATAAATATGATTGGTTTCTAATATTATATTAGTTTAATAATTTAAATCATTTAAATAATACTATTCATGATGTGGAAGTGAGTCATGTTAATACATATTTTTTTAAAGACTTAAAAATATAATATAGGTTTTGGAGGATTAATTATAGGTTTGTAAAATTGATAAAACAACTTAAAAAACATTATTTTAAATGTAAAACCAATTTTTGGTCATGGATTCCTTTTATAGTATTTATTTCATCACTTTTGGGATATTATTATGCCATTATACATATTATATATTTATACCATATTTATTTTTCACCCAAAATTTTGAATGTCTAAGAAAATTATAAAAAGTTCACCATTGGCTAATTTAGATGTTTTAATTTCAAAAATGATATTTATTTTACCAAAATATTTTTTATAAATATAGGAATTTTCACTATTAAGTAAAAATCCTTATTTACTAAAAAATACTAGTTTTTATGACATTAAAAACTTTCCGACCCTTATAAAAATTACATGGAAATTTATTAAATTAAATTATAATTTATATTTAAATAAATATGATTTAATGATACTATGAAAATAAAATTTATTTCAAAATGCATGGATTTATTAAAAATAGTGTTTTAATTGAAACCATATATTTCCCAAAAAATACAATTTTGGTTTCTTTATATCAAAATATAATTTTATATATAAAAAGTTATATATATATATATATATAAAGTAATATTGAAAAGGGGTTAATATAATCATTATTTTATTAAAACTAAAATATAAAAATTTATATTACTAAGGTATAGTTACATAACTCTTTATTACTCCAGTATATTCCCTAAGGTACGATGTGTAATAATAGTATATTATTAGGGTGGTTTGGCGAACATAGATTGGGCGATGATCTCCATATGATTGAAATTATCTCATAAATGATTTATCTTGAGTTTTATTTGTTGAATCTAATATTGTTTTTAATCAAGGGAAAATACCAGTGATGAAATCTCCCTTAGAAGATCCTATAAATGAGATTCAAAGGGTATGATCCTACTAGTCAAGGAAATCGATTATTCCTTCTGTATCAATTAAATTTTATCATAACCCTTAATATATATTAATCTTAATAGTTACTGTAGAATGTCTATATTAACAATATTTATGATTCCTAATATTATTTTAAGCCCAGAAAATAATTATGGCTATATTTTATAATGGTTCAAAAAATAAAATATAGTGCATGTGTTTTCAATAACTATATTACTTAATAAGGTATTTATTCATTCATAAGGTAATTAAATTTATAAAATTTTGGGTCATTACTCATTTTCTATTATTGTGTAATTTATTTGCATTGTATCCAGTGTGTGAGAAGTGTAGGTGATCACTTTTGGGTGACCATCAATTTTTTGGGGCAACACAACTCCTACAAATTTATTTTATGTGTCACACAATATCTCAATGGTGAATTATATTCTGGTGGATAAATAATGGGGGTTGCCATCAGGATTTCTTTGAGAATATCAAAATTTATCCCATAGGAATCATAATAAAAAAATTCAGTCTCCTTCTTAAGTAGTTTAGTTAGGGGAAAATCAATCTTGTTAAAGTCTATAATAAACCTTCTGTAAAATCAAGTATATCCTAGAAATGATCTAATGTGTCTCAAAATGTGGGATAAGTAATTGTATAAATCACATAAATTTTGGAATTTTCTACTTCAATCCCATATTTAGAAATTACATGTCCTATAACATTTACCTTTTCTGCCATAAAATGACATTTTTCAAAATTCTAAACCAAGTTTTTCTCAATGTGTTTTCTTTAAAAAATTTCAAGACTCTCCAAAAAAGTTCCATAAATAGTGAAATTTTCCAGAAATACCTACAAGAATATCTCAGTCAAATTTGAAAATATACTCACCATACACCATTGAAAGGTATACAAGGCATTGTAAATATAAAAGGAAATCCTTTGGTAATAAAACATACTGAAGGGGAAGGTGAATGTAGTCTTCTATTGGTATTCAAAAGCTATTAGAACATAAAAATACCCATAAAATTCATAAAGAAAATGATAATAACCTTTATTAGCTAGTCTCTCTATTTTTTTTTCTACGAATGGAATGAGTAAGTGGTCTTTGTAGGTTATATAGTTCAATTTATTATAATCAATGTAAGCTCTACAATTATTCTGAATTCTTTTGGGAACTAATTCATTATTCTTATTTTGTATGATAGTGTATCTAGTTTTATTAGGAATTATTTGAACATGACTCACCCATTGGGAATCTAAGATAGGGTAAATTATTCTAGCTTCTAATAGTCTTCATACATTCTTTTTTAAAACTTTCAAAGGGTTATGTTAAGCCTTATTTGGGGATATCTCACTAGTTTATACTCATTTAAAAGTAATATATGATGTATAAAAGTGATAGGTATAATCATTTGAATGTATTATATTGTATTTCCTAAGGCCCTAATATTTTTTTAGAATTTAAAATAGTTGATACTCTTTTTTTGGGCTTTAAATTATTTGAAATTATGACTCGAAATTTCTTATTTTCCTTAAGAAAAGAATATTTAAAGTTTGAAGGGAGTAGTTTTAGTTCCAATTTAGGGGGTGTTCGAAATATTATTTTAGCTCAATATTCCTCATGTTGGTATCCTTCACATTTAAGGTAGAAGTATCAGGAGTTTTTTTGAGTAAATAATTAAAGAAATATTCATCAATTTCTTTAAACTGTCCAGCACAAAACACTATTTCTAGATTAATCTCATTTTCAAAAATAGATTCATCAATAAGATCAAGTATTTATAAAAATTATCTTAATAAAATTACATCATCAAATACTTAAATTTATTCCTTAGAGAAATAAGGAAATTCAAAATGTTTTAAATTAAAAACATATTACTCTTCATGGGGGCATTTTATTGAATTTAAAATGTTAAAATTCATTATTTGTACACCAAAAGTCATTAAAAGAGTTCCTATTAACATTTATTATTGTATTTATATTCATGAGTAATAGATTACTTAGAATTATTGGGGAGTGAGATTTACCTTTTCTTTCCTTCATTTTTAGAGTGTGGAATTTAGGAGGGAATGAAAATCCTCTTACACTTACTAGAATATCTTCTAGAACTCCTATTGGGTAGGTAGTGGATTAGTTGGAAATTTGAAAAAATACTCATATTTGTTTGATATATCCAATATATTGGGAAGAATAAATTAAATAATACATTATATTAATTTATGCTCCTAAATCACATAATGAATTGGAAAAATTAGGCTCCCCAATAGTGAATGGGATAGTGAAGGTACCTAGATCTTGGAATTTCTGGGGTATTTATGGGTTACAAGTGCTATTTTTTTACCTAAACTAAAATTTTACTTACATTTAAATATTCTCATTCCATTCCACATATCTATGATAAATTTTTAATACCATGGGATTTTTTGGATGGATTCTAGAAAAGGGATATTAATCTAAACATTTTGGAATATCTATAGAATCTTTTGATGTAGCGTGTCTTTATTTATTTTATTGGGTGGTTTTAATCTAGATGGGAAGTGAGGTTGGAGTGGATTTAAGTCTTCCACTTTGTATTTTCCCTTTTACTTCTTCAATGGTAGTGTATCATTAAGTACCTCTTGGTTTTATTCTACTCAAGATGGTTTATCCTAATTCTTAGGTTGTTCTATTTAAGATTCAGCTTCTAGTGAGGATTCTTTATTTATTTTCACGTACCTACCACTTCTCAAAGAAATATAATTTAAACTTACCTTATATTTAGACTTTTTTTGGGAAATAAGCTTACCCGATCCTTGATTTACCAGGTTATTGAGATTAGACATAAGTTGGCCAAACTATCCTTTCATCTCCCTAATTTCTAATATTTGAGTGGATAGAGTAGTTTGTTGACTGGTTTGTGACTCCAAAAGTTGCCTTATAATTTCCTTTATAGTGTATTTCTGATATTTCCCTTATTGTTAGATTATAGAGGGTTAAGAAACAATCCTTTAAAATAGTGGAAGCTGGAAAGGTTAATGGTAGGTTTGTTGGAAGGGTGGCCTTTTCCATTATTAGTTTCTAGCTCCAAAATGAGTATTAGAATACTCCATGTATCCTTGGTTTCTTGTTTATTAAATCCGGTATATCCTCTGGAACACAACGTCACAAATTTCTTACACATGCGAGAATCCATAAATTTAGTGGTCCTAAGAGTGAAAAATTTATAAGACTTTAGGGGGTGTGGTAGATGTGTTGTAATGACCTAAAATTTTATAAATTAAATTCCATTTTCAAATGATTAAATGCCTTATTAAGTAATCTAGTTATAGAAAGAACATAATATACTTTGGTTATTTTTGTTTGTTATATGTTCTGTCAAATTTTAAAATACTGTTAATCATCATAACCATTGATAATATAGAAGTTTTACAATGACCATTAAGATCAATATATTAAGTGTTATAATAAATTCCATTTGATATAGATAAAAAAGTGATGACCTCGACTAGTTGGATCATACCATATGAAGCCCATTTATCAATGCTTATAAGGGAGATAACATCACTGATATTTTACCTTGACCAAGACCAATTCAATATTCAACAACTAAATCACACACAAAATCGTTTATGAGAGAAGTTCAATCTCATAAAGATCATGACCCAAACCATGTTCACCGAACCACCCCATGAAAATCTCACCATCACACACCTTAACCTTAGGGAATTAACTAGTGTAATAAAGAGATATGTATCTTGACCCTAATGGTATGATTTTTATATTTTATTTCTAATAAAAAATGATTATATTTATCCCTTTTTAATATTACTTTTTAAAACATTAAATAACGTGTTTGATAAAAATTAGAATTTGATACAATGAAACACAAATTAAATTTTTGGGAAATATATAGTTTTAATCAAGACACACATTTTGATGAATTTAATAATTTTTGAAATAAATTATATTTTAATAAAATACTATTATTAAATACTATTTATTATATATAAATTATAATATAATTTTATAAAGTCAAATGTAATTATTATAAGGGATAGAAAACTATTATTGTAAAAAAACCAATATTTTTAAATAAATAGGTATTTTGATTTAAAATTTAAAATCTCATATTCAGATAATTATTTTAATAAAATAAATATTTTTTTAAAATCACCATGTTGAAATTAACTAATGGTTATTTTTTCATAATTTTCTGAGATAGTCGATTTTTTTGGTAAAAATTAAATATGGTATAAATATACGGTATGTATTATGATGTCATAATGACCAAAAAGTGATTTAATATTTTCTATAAAAGTTATCAATGACCAAATATTTATTCCCCTATTAAAATATTGTGTTTTTAAAGTTATTTTACTAAATTTATAAGCCCTTAACGAATCCTCCAAAACCTATATTATATTTTAAGGTTTTAAAATCACTTCTTTGTAAACATAATTCACTTACACATCACAAATGGGAATTATTTTAATGATATTGGTTTTTAAACTTTTAAAATATTTAAAAAACTCCACTTTGGAAGAAACCATGGGAAAAAAATGTGCGATGGTTTTTGTTTTGGATTACTTTATCATATAGAGTCCAAAACCTAAGTTTGGAAATTAGTAAAGAATTATCCTCTCTTTTACTATATAAAACCAACCAAAATCCCATTTATCTTCATTAAAAACCCTTGTATCATGACTTTAGTCTTCCCTTAAATCTCTATAGTCCTCCCAAGGTTCCCAAAATCTCTTTATAAGCTTCTATCAATCTTTAAGAAGCACACTCTCAAGGTAAGGGATCCTCTCCTCATATTTATTCACAAACTTCCTTTGTACCATGCCTTTTGATTTCCAGCTGTTCACATTTGTATATGTTTTTAAACACAACTATTACTATACTCATGTTTAAAAATTAATTATATGCAAATTTATCTCTCATTCACCCCTTCTATAAACCTTTATGCACACCTGTTATGCTACATAAATTTATCTTGAAATTTTCCATGCTAAACATTTGTGCAGTGAATACCCATCTCCATTTCCACTCAAGTGAATTCAACTAGTTTTTTATGTACTTAATTTATTGGGTATTTACATTTATGTAACCCATAATCTTTAATATTGGGGTTAAAATTTATTAAATACATCCTTATGTTGTATTATCTATGTGGCACACTTATGCATATACATCACATGAAAGTGATGGGTGTGCTCGAAATTATACAGCCCTCCAATGATTAGGTAATGTTTTAATATCATGATATGAAATTTATGGTGTTTAATAGGTTATCATAAGTATTATATGTTATTATGTCTTTGTGGTTAGGCTTTAATTATGTTTATGATGTCCTATTTTATATTGTTGGCACATTCCCATGTCTCCTTATGCTATCATGTTATATCATACCTCTTTGTTCAAGCTTACAATTATCACCCCTCTTATGTTACCTTTATATGCCTCTTGGTTCACATGTACTACTTTACCTTATTCTATTATTTTTTATTACATTACTTTTATTTATATCTCACCCCTTTCTTATGTATATCCCCAGGTTATCCCATTCAGTTTTAGAAGAACAATAGAATTTTAGGTGCATGTTAAGGAATTTTTCAATAATTTTATTTTTTTCTTTTTGAATGTTGATATTAAATGTACCTAATTTCCTAAATAAACTAGGATTAACTATCATTTTGGATTTTATTATGTGTAAATTTATGTAATAAATCATGAAATAAGGTGTATTAAAAATATGGGCTATCATAGTTGGTATCATAGCAAAGTCTAGTTTTTTTATTAGGATTAGAAAACTATAGTGAAAGACTTAGGGATAATACTAAACATAGGAAAAAATTTATAAATTTTGGTAAAGTATATAGTAATTGGTTTTAAATAAAATATATCCCTATTTGGATACTAATAGTGGATGTGGCTCTAACACAGTTGTACATAGGGGTAATAACCCTGAAAATGGCGCATTGAGCTAGAATCAATCACCACCTAGTGAAACAAAATGGGCCTTGCTACATAGCTAGTTTGAATATCCTAGAGGATACGATTTGGTAAATTCAAAATCTCCTTACTTACCATTATTAAGGGAACAAAAAATTCTCAGGGATTTTATATTAAGATATAGATCTTGGATAAATTAGATTGAAACCTAGAAATTCATAGGTTAAAGAATATATGTCATTTATTAGTCATCCATTTAATGTTAATGGTTTATCATTTATGTATTTAATAATTTAGAAATTATCATCCCAAAATTTCCCTTTATTTTTAGTCACTGTCTTGAAATAGGAGAAATCAAGTCAGCAACCAATGTGAGGGGTAATGTAATGACTACCCAAATGAGATGCCCAAATAAATGAGATCAGGAATCGAAAACCTCATGATAATACTTTCCCAATTGACCTGCGTTTTGAACTAAAACCTAAATCACTAGGAACACCCAAATCCACCTAATAAATTTAAGGTTTCAATCTAGACCTTTATGTGATAAAGGACTCTGACTTTTAGTGGATCTTCTAATCCCCTAATCATAGAGAAATGGATCATCTCCATTGAAAAGATATTCTATGTACTTAAATTCTTTGAGAAAGAGAAGGTCATGCTGGATATTTATCATATGGAAGGGGAATCTGATCAATGGTTTATGTTGGTCAAAAATATGAATCTTGAAGAGGATATCAAAGTGATGGAGTTGAAGGAATCTCAGAAAATGTTTTTTTAAAAATATTTTCCCCGCACACTCCAAATTAAAATGGAAAGGGATTTACTTAACCTCAAGAAAAATAATGATAAATCCAATGAGGTGTATGAGGAAAACTTTTCAATAATTTCATGATACACCTATGACTATCATTTCCCTCAAAATTAAAGTTGACCACTTCTTTAGTGGGATAAAGCTGAACCTACGAAAAGTATTGGATATTTAAGACTTTGATAACTGTGAGGAAATTGTCCGATGTGTCCTCAATGTTGAAATAAAGATTAGAGAATATCAAGGGTCTCTTTATACTGAAGAAAATAATTAGATAATTGATTTTAATTTTGGGTGTGTGCTGGAAAAATATCATATGGGTAAGAAAGATGATCATCCCACTTATCAAAAGTGTAGGAATAAGAATACCAAAAATTACCTAAATGGGATGAGGACATGATTTAGGTGCAGGAAGGAAGGGCACCTAGCTAGCAATTACCAAATAGAGAAACACACTAATGTGATGGAATAAATTAATGCTCCAGTAAACTATTTTCCTATCATACAATGTTTCAATTGAAAGGAACATGGACACTATGTGAATCAAATCCCTAAGCCAAGGGTTGTTGATGATAAATAGTGATAAAAACCTCTAAATCCTAGATAAAAATGGAGGAATTATATGGTTACAACTTTTGATGTGGATCTCAAAAATGAATTGGTAATAGGTACACTAGTTATTCATTCAATAATATAGAATATACTTTTTGATTTTGGTTCTATGCATTATTTCATATCATGAATGTTTAGTAGAACTATTCAAACACCTCCTCAAAACATGGAAGTTGAGTTATCAATTAAGAGATGAAATGAGTAAATTATTTTATCCTAAGAATATAAAACATCCCATATCCAAATTTTTGGGTTGAATTTCCTAATAAACCTTATGATAATGTCTTTAGTGGAATTTGATGCTATTCTGGGTGTGGATTGGCTTTCCTTGTATAGAGCCAACATAAATTATCGATAGAAGGAAATCACCCTTTATATCATAAATAATCCTTAGATTCTATACAAGTGTAAATAGGAGGAAGAATATTATTTGGAACCAACATCTCAAACATGGATATTATTTCATTGCAAGTAAGCATATCTAAAAAAATGATTATGAATAAAGAAAATATCACCCTTGATGACATGCCCATTTTGAGGGGATTCACTGATGTGTTTCCTGAAGAATTTTCTAGTCTTACTCCTAGTAGTGATGTTGAGTTCTCAATAAATATCATACCCAAATATTTTTCAATATCCAATACTATATATATAATATCCATTGTTGAACTTTATGAGATAAATAAACAATTACAGAAGAATCTGGATAAAGGGTTTATATGCCCAAGTGTTTCACCATGGGGTGGATTGGTCATATTTTTCAAGGAGAAGGATGGGTAATTGCACCTCCACATTGATCATCATGAGATCAACAAGATCATGATAAAGAATAATTATCCACTACCACAGATTGAAGACTTATTCAATAAACTACATGGAGCATAATAATTCTCCAAGGTGGATCTTTAGTTGAGATATTATAAATTAAAGGTAAAAAAGGAGTATATACCCAAGATTTATTTTCATAAATGGTATAAGCACTATGAGTTCATAGTTACAACATTTGGGATCACTAATTCTCTAGTAATCTTTATGTACTTAATAAATAGAGTCTTTAGGGATTACCTTGAAAAATTTGTTGTAATATTTATAGGAAATATTCTTATATACTCCAAAATAAAGGAGGAAGATTAGAAGAATTTAAATACTATACTAAATAACTTATAGAAAGAAAAATTATATGAAAATTATATTAAATGTGAGTATTAGTTGGATAAAGTAACTTTCTTGGGGCATGTTTTCACCAAAAAAGGGATATCTTTGGATCTTTTAAAAACATAAGCAATCAAAGGATGACCTAGACCAACATCCATGATAGAAATCCATAGTTTCCTTGGATTATCTAGGAACTATCATTGAGTTGTGATAAAATTCTTATGATTTTCACGACCAATAACCAAGATTAATCAGAATAGAGTCAATTTTTTCTAGACTGATGAATGTGATGAAATATTTAAAGAGATAAATAAGAGGTTAATCATTACACAAGTGATCAAATTACCCACCAGTAGGGAGGTATTTTTTATCTATAGTGATGCATTCAAAAAGGATTGGGTTGCATACTCATGTAATATGACAAAGTGACAGCCTATGCCTCTCACCAATTAAAGATCCACGATCAGAACTAACCAACACATGATCTATAATTAATTTCAGTGATCTTCACATTGAAAATTTGGAAAAATTATATCTATAGAGAGAAGTGTGACATATATACATAACATAAAAGCCTAAATTATTTATTCACACAAAGGAGATTAATATGCACCAATGAAGGTGGTTAGATATGATCAAGGAATTGCTAGAACCAAGGCTGTTCTTTGCTAAAAATGGAGTATGGTCTGTGTTTGCTATCAATCCTCAGATGTAATATTAGAGAGTTTTCAAGGAAAGAGATCTTACAGTTCAAGCTGAAAACAATATTGAAGGTGGTTCCATTTCCTAGTATTTGCCAAATTTTTGGGGTCCAAAATTTAGAAGATATATTGCTTTACGAAAAGTGGATTTCCTTGAATTCCTTATGAAAATATAGAAAAGGAATGATTTTCATGAAGATGGGATTCATGAATTGTGTTTTGTGAAGGATCAAAGAAATTTGATGATGATCTACACAACAACAATGATAATCATGAACAAAGAAGAATTGGAGCATCGTGAATGGTGATGGTGATGTTCACAATTATGAGAATTGGAGCATTGTGAGTGTGAGATGGTTTAACGAAAATATTTGTGAAAAAATAAAATCACAATAGAGCATCATGAATGGAAGAGATACACAAAGGTGGTTTTGAAAGATCTTGAAAATCCTATAAGATATGGTGGAGCATCGTGAATGGTTGAGCCTATAAATATGAGGCTACCACTCTTCACTTAACACAAATTTTTCCAAGGAAAACATGGAGTCACTATTATTTCATGAATCAAGGGGAGATCTTCTAAAATGACATTCCATGCGAGCTTGAGTATTGTGAAAAGTCTTGTTTATTATTAACTGATGAGAATTATTCTGATTAATGATTGCTTCATGATGATGGGGTATTTTGTGTTGACTCAGAGAGATTCACGATGGTAGTTTGTTCCATGAAGGTAGTTAGCTTCATGAAGGTAGTGAGCTTTGAGAATGAGATTCGCAAAAGGCAATTTTTAAAATCATTTTTCAATGAACAATGCTTTTAGAGTGCATCAAATCAAGTCTATGGTGAATGAAGAGTCTCGTGATAGATAAGTAAAAAGTCTTTAATGCTAATCCATTGAAGTTACCTTCAAGTTGATAAACTGAGTAAGAATTCTATCAAAGCAGCGAGCTAGGGGGATTCAATGGAAGTGTTCCTAGGGATGTAGTGTGCTATCCATAAAATATTTTAAAGGAAGTGTTCATGGAACAAAGTGAAAATTACTGAACCCATATATTCTACAATTAGTGAAGATTAGTAGATTTTTGTAAGACTGATACACTATCAGTGTATGCTCCTTGGACTAGCCCTTAGTGATGAACCAAGTAAAAATATTGTCTTGACTTTCCGTATGTGAATGTTTGATTTTTGATTGAATCCATCATACAAGTTTAACGAGTTCCTAACAATTTTGGAACAAGATCCATCACATTAAAAGAAAAAGTTGACACCCTGATTCACCACTCCCCTTTCAAGGTGTTCTAGGGTCCTACAAGAATATGACTGTTCAATCCATTACCATCTTAGGAAGGAAAACAAAGTAGAAGATGCTCTGAGTAGATTGGATCCTACAACCCTATCCATGATGAGGATTGCAAGAGATCCAATATTCTTGGACATTAGAGGATGAACATGGGAATAAAAAAGGATATTAATATTACCTTTCTCAAATAAATTCTAAACCATATATTCTTAAGAGGATCAAAGAGGACTAAAAAGATGATGATTTTCTATAAAAGAAAGTGTCCAATATTCTAGAGTTCAACTTTTTTGAAGATGGAGTTAGAAGTTTTTGAAACCGGATATGTGTCCCATAAAAACTAGAATTGAAGATAAAACTTATGGATTATGCACATATATAATCTTTCTCTATCCATTCAAGAAGAACTAAGATTTATATAGATTTGAAGAAAAACTTTTGGTGGGATATCATTAAGAGGGATATTGTATAGTTTGTATCTTGATGCTTGGTATACCAGTAAGTCATGTTAGAATAATATAAGTCTAAGGTTATTTTGAATCCATTTACCATAACAGTATGAAAATGGGAAAACATAATCATGGAATTCATCATAGGAATCACTAGGACCCCTAAAGGAAATAACACCATTTGGGTGGTAGTTGATCACCTTACCAAGTTAGTGCATTTCATTGATATGAAGGAAGATTTATCTCTTGACCAACTCACTAAGATATACATATGGTAATTGGTAATACTTCATGGATTTACACTCTATATTATTTCTAATCGAGATACGAGGTTTACCTTGAGGTTTTTAAGAATACTTTAGCAAGAGTTGGTTAAAGAATTGAGCTTCATCACTGATTATAACCCTCATATGGATGGTCAATCTAAAAATACCATTAAAACTATGGAGGATATAGTGATATCATTTTCAATTTATTTATAAGGATGTTGGGAAAAACACCTTCACTTATTGTATTTCTCATTTAACAACAATTTCCATTCTAGCATTCAAATAGGACCTTATGAGGTTCTGTATGGGAAGAGGTGTTATAATCTGACATACTGGGATGAAGTTGGAGAGAAGAAACTAATGACACCTTATTATATCCAATAAATGATATAAAAGGTTCAAACCATTCAACATAATATTAAAACCACTCAAATTATACCAAAAATCTACGAATAAAGTCATCAATGAGACCCAAAATTTGATGTTAAAGATAAATTGTTCCTTCATATATCATTGTGGAAGAAATTTATGAGGTTTGGGAAGAAGGGAAAGATTTTTCCTAGATACATTATCCCCTTTAAGATCCTTGATCACATTGGAGCAGTGTCCTATCAACTAGCATTCCCACATAACCTATCTCAAGTACATGATGTGTTTCATATATCCCTCTTGAGAAAAAAATACCAGACCCCTCACATGTATTGAATCCATAGGTTGTATTGTTGGAGAATGATATTTTATATTAGGACTATCCAGTGAAGATCTTAGATCATAGAGACAAAGTTATACAAAACATGAAAACTCACTTGGTCAAAGTGTTGTGGAAGAACCACAAGTTTGAGGAAGTTACATGGGAAAAAAGAGAGGAAATGAAAAAAAGTACCCTCATCTATTTTAGTGTATGAAAATAAAATTTCTAGGGTGAAATTTTTGAAGGGGGGATAATTTAATGACCTGAACTTTTATAAAATAAATTCCTATTTTATATAAGTAAATGATTTATTAAGTAATCTACTTATAGAAAACACATGCACTACTTCAGTTATTTTAGACCAATATATGGTATGTAAAATTTAAAAGACCATCGATCATCATAACCATTGATAATATAAATATTTTACATTAACCATTAAGATTAGTATATAAGGGTTATAATAAAGTCCATTTGATACTAACAAAGGAAGAGATAGCCTCAACCAGTAGGATCATAACCTATGAAGCCTATTTATCAGAGATTTAGAGGGAGATAGAATCACTAGTATTTTAAATTTACTAATCCCAAGATGAGATTAAACAAATAAAGAATGAGTGAAACCTTTTATGGGAGAAGTTCAAGATCATCAAGATCATGTACCAAACCATGTTCACTAAACCACCCCATGAAAATATCACTATCACACACCTTATCCTTAGGGAATTCCATAGAGTAATAAAGGGATATGTATCTAGACCCTAATAATATGATATTCATATTTTATTTTTAATAAAACAACTATTATATTTATACCTTTTTAATATTACATTTTAAATTACTAAATAATGTGTTTAAATTTTTTTTTGATTTTGAAACGATGAAACACAAATTGTATTTTTGGGAAATATATAGTTTCAATCAAAACACTATTTTTGATAATTTTAATAATTTTTAAAATAAATAATATTTTAATAAAATACTATTATTAAATAATATTTTTTAAATATAAATTATAATATAATTTTATGATGTCAAATGTAATTATTATAAGAGACAGAAATCAATTATTGTAAAAAATCCAATATTTTTCAATAAATGGGGATTTTTATTTAAAATTTTAAATTATCATATTTAGAGATTTTTTTATAAAATAAATATTATTTTTTAAATATGAATTTCAAAATTATATAATGGTTATTTTTTTCATAATTTTATGGGACAACTGAATTTTTGGCTAAAAATTAAATATAGTATAAATATACGATATGTATTATGACATCATAATGACACTTAAGTGATTTAATATACAACATAAAAGGTATCCACGAACAAATATATATTTTCCCATTAAAATAATGTGTTTTTTAAGTTATTTTATTAATTTTATAAACCCTTAATTAATCCTCCAAAACCAATATTATATTTTAAGGTTTTAAAATCAATTCTATGTAAACATGAATCACTTGAACATTACCAAGGGAATTATTTTAATGAGATAGGTTCTTAAAATTTTAAAATAATTAAAAAAACTCCACTTTTTAAGAAACCTTGGGAAAAAACCATGGGATGGTTTGTGGTTTGGATTACTATACTATATAGAGTCTAAAACCTAAGTTTGGAAATTAATAAATAATTCTACCATCTTTTTATATATAAACCCACCCAAACACCAATTTATCTTCACTAAAAACCATTGGATAATGACATTACTCTGAACTTGTCTCTCTATAGTCCTCCCAAGATTCCCCCAAGCTCTTAAGAAGCTCCTCCCAAGCTTTAAGAATCACCCTCTCATGGTAAGGGATCCTCTCATTGTCCTCTTTATTCAAGAACTTCCTTTGTACTATGCATTTTTATTTCAAATTTTTCTTGTTGGGATATGTTTTTACACATACCTATTACTTTTTTTATTATTACCAAGTAATTAGATACACATTTATCTCTCATTCACCCCTTCCATAAACCTTTATGCACACTCGTTATGCTGTAGAAATTTATCCTGTGATTTTCCATGCCAAACATTTATGTAGTGAATACCCATATCCATTTCCACTCAATGGTATTAAAATATTTGTACCTATCCTTAATTTATTTGGTATTTACATTTATATAACCCATATTATTTAATCATGGTGTTAAAATTGATGAAATACATCCTTATGTTGTATGATCTATGTAGCATACTTAGGTATGGACATGGTATAAAAGTGATGGGTGGGCCCATAATTATACAACCATTCAATGAATTGTGTAATATTTTAGTCTCATGAGATGCCATGTATGGTGCATGGGATATTATCCTAATAATTATATGTTATTATGTCTTTATGTTTAGCCTTGAATTTTATTTATGATGTCATGTTTTATATTGTTGCCACATTCCCATGTTTACTTTATTCTATCATGTTTTATCATACATCATTATTTAAGTTTATGATTATCACCCCTCTTATGTAACCTTGATATACCTATTGGATCACATGTACCACTTTACCTTATTCAATTATTTTTTTATATCCTTATCGAGATTTATATCTCACCCCTTTCTTATATACATACCTAGGTTATCCTATCCAGTTTTGTAAGAATGGTGGAATTTGAGGATCATGTTAAGGAAATTTTCAATAATTTAATTGTATTCATGTTTTAAGTTGTTATTAAATACACCTAAGTTTCTAAAAACAATGTATTTATATATCTCATAAATAATTTCAAAGCATTTGGGGGTTTTATTGAGTGGAAATGTCACCCTGTGATCTTGTATCAATCCTAGGTTTAAAATCGGTTAGGAGTGAATTTATGTGGTATTATAGTAGTACTGTAGTGATATAATGATGAGGGTACTGTACCAAAAAAATTATTCACCCGAATTTGGATTTCAATCCACATATTTGGTCCTTTGGGCCATTGGGTCTCTAGGCTATCAATGGTGGGACTTCAGGCTCTATATTGAAGCATTTTATGATTGATGAAGAGAATTAAGGTGAAAAGGTAGTCTCTAGTGATCAAGATAGCTGTATAGGTTCATTCATTGAGTGGATTGTACACACTTGTTCAAGATACCATTCAAACAGGAAGTAATGATGGACCACAAATGTGATTTCAGGACAACAAGCTAGAGTAGATGGATATTGGAAGCCAAGAGGGGATGTTTCAGTGTGGGGTATTATAGAATTGGGCATTTAGGACATATAACAGGACTTTGTACTATTAGGACATCAGGCCATGTATTTCAAGGACTTTTTGCCTTTGGGACTTTGATTCATGTAAAGGGTTCCCTCTCAACTGATTTAAAAATGGGGGTTATCATAATATAAAAATATGGAATCATCAGTCATAAATAATTAAAAATGATTGATAATAAATATTCAAAATAGTTTTAAATGGTTTAAACCAAAAAAACCAAAAGTGAATTTAAAAATATAAGGCAAAAAATTCATACCCATATGATTTTAAAAACTCAAAAAATTTCAACCTTACAGTCAAACATATAACTTGAATGAACCCATGCCAAGAAATAATTTTGACAAATAACCCTCATTTAAATAATTTAATAGGAAACTAAAGGCAATGTCTTAGTGGTTGTGCCTAAATACATAAAATGAAAGGATATATCTTATGTTTTTCCTCCAGGTTAAATATATTAATCAATGATAATAAAGAGTATTTTATTCCTTATATCAATAGGTTATAAACAATAATGAAACTTAATAGGGTAATTCCGTAAACACTATCATAAAGAGATACATGTTTAGTTTGAAAGGAATATGAAGAAGAATCTAAAATCTATTATTATACAATAGATTTTATGAAATGAAAAAATAATGGGGAATAAAAATTTACACCCCAATATGTTTGTTAGGCTCATTCACATGACTTTCATTGGGTTTGGTATGGACATCTGACCAAACTTTTATAAAAGTTACTTGTCACCCTAACTTCTTCGTTTTTGTGAAAATGAGAGAAATAAATATTTTAATATATGAAACACATAATATTATTATATAAATATTGTAATTCATGAAAATATTACCATAGTAGATATGTTTCTCAAAAAACTATTTGAACCAGATGTGCGAGGGATGATCCGTTTCTCTTTTCTTGATGCATTTTTTGTGGACACTTCCTAAAATAAATAATAGGTAATTTAATAACAACTGTATACATATATATAGAATGATATTAATATAATAATATATTATTCAATACCATATAGTTTTCCTATTGATAACTACTGATTAAACCTTTCTACTACTCTCAAGGTACACTTTTAGGTACCTTATCATACATCTACTGAATATTCAATGAAGTATCATTAAACTCATGAAAAAATATCCATTTTATACCCTTCTAATTATTTCCAAATTTTTTAACATCCATTGAAATGTGATAACATTATCCATAGTAAAGTGAAATAACATATGTGAATAAAATTCATTCAAATTGTTAAAATTTAATTAAACAATGACATTCAATTTAATTTGAGATGGATAATGCATAAAAACTACCTTTATCTACAAATTAAATACCTCATTATTCCAAGATATAGGAATATGTATCCAATTTGAATATGTAATGGGAAGGGCCACTAACTCACATGATAACTAGCCTAAGATCTAATTGAATAATCCCACAACTTCCTCTATCGATACCCAAAACTATCAAATGGTACAACTATATTCATTCTATTCAGATTCCGCACTTATAAAATATAAATTTCTATCTCTCTATTATTATTATTTGTATCTATTATGAAAAAATATATTAGTATAAAAAAATGAAATAAGTTTTTCACATTAAAATTTTCACCCATAATCATGGCCCTCCAATATCCTCATGAGATAACTGGAGTGACCACCAGCTCCATCAATGCATAAACATTTCCTATAAAACCCAATGAATCAGTATAAAATATTCTAGATGATATTGGGAGAGACATAAAAAGTATTCCAAATATTCTTAGGATGGAGATAGAGGGCATGAAAGATACCATTAAGAGGGATATAGATAAAATTTCAAATATTTTTAGGAGGGAGGTAGAGGGAATTCTAGATGCAATATATAAGGTATGATCAAGAAAAATTAACGATTTCTAGATGGTGGGAAAACCATTTAGTGATAATCGAATTCTATTACCAAATCATTTTTCCTTGGAATTTCTATCATTTAAAATTATAAAACTAGCATCAGAACATATATTTTAAAATATATATAACATCTAGTTTTTATAAATTTAATACTCCATACATAAAAATAAATTTAAATACAATAAAATATATTATATGAACACTCAAAACCATTAGATACCTGATATATGAAGCGCAATACAAAAATCCAACTATATAAAAATCCAAAAAAAGAGAAAATTAAACATTGATGGGCCCCTCCAACCCATTATAGAATATAGAATGTTACTATTGACACCACCATTAACCCATATTGAGGCATATGAGAAATAGGAAATAATAATTTTCAAAATTTAAAACACATGTTTGGTCTAAATTGAAACCACACATGGCGATAAAATAAAAAACCATTAGGTTTTAATAAATGTTTAAAATAAAATTTTAAAATTAGTTTTCAATTTTAAAATTCTGAATTATATTAAACGTTATAAAATAATGATGGGATCTCACACATCACTGGTAAAAAAAGTTAAATAAGGGTTATTATTATCCACAACTAATAATTATTTATGTTTCCCTATTAATAAAGTATTATACTAGATCTTGAAACCAAAGCATCAAAATATATCACTTTAAAAAATACTAAACACTATTTAATAGTTATAAAAAATATCTCAAGTAGGAATAAAATTTACCAATTAATATCTATGTACTTGTATTATACTTTTGAAATAATCAAATAATAAAAAAAGAAGATATATATCTCTAAAAACCAATTATACCTTAAACCTATATAGGGATAAAACATATCCTAAAACCTATCTTGTTATAATGTATTATTATTAATTTACCTAGTTATACATGGTAAATTAGATCATTTCTATATTCTAACAAATTTTAAATAATAATTTTATAGATAATTACATCTACCCTCTTGGATAAGCAGAAAATGTTGAATAAGAACTTAGTATAGATGAAATGAAGGACCCAGTATATAAATGAAGTTATAATTTTCAAGGACTAAAGAGCCAATAATTAGAGGAGGAGGAAGCATCATTGAAATATGGACCAGAAATAGAACCTATAATCTAATCAATAGTGAATGTGGAAGAAGATCTTGAAGAACAAAAATATATACTAAACACTCTTAAAATTGTTTTCCCAACGGCCTTATATTTTGATCAAGAGTTATATACTGATACATCTAAGAAATATCATCTTTACATGGATTGATTTTATTTATATTAAATGAAATTTTAATTTCTCTATGATGTATTTAGAGACCCATTCAATCTCTTGAGGGTTATAGATGATGATGAGTAAAACATAGTGTATGGGTTATATTTTTAGAAAAGGATTGAAGTATCATATGTAAAAAAGTATTATAAGTGATATTACACAGGCATTGAATGATTATAAAGAACTTAAAACCGATATTTATGCTGGAGTTGATCAAACATTAAATGGATTTCATTTTAGTTTTACAAAATATATTATAATTTTTGACCCTTATAGTATTTAATAACATAACCAACACTATTTGTGTTTTCCATGTCATAATATGAAGAGGCTTTGGAAGAGGTGACCACATATGATGAGATAAGAGAGGATTTGAAACAATATTACACTAAGGTAGATCAAGATTTAAACACTGGTCCATAGAGTATAAGAATAGGAGGAATCTCATATACTTAAGGATGAGACTCTATGAATACTATGAACCCCACCCCATTAATTTCTTAATATTAAGAGGGTATAATTAAATGTTTTCATAGATAAAGGATACCACCAAAAGGATAAAGTGGTGAAGAAAAAAGGAAGCATAAAATTGTGGTGTTTAGAATTAAATAATATCCACCTACCCATTGATTAGGGATGCCAATTTCCACCACCTAGTCGTTTTTAGTAAAAAAAAAAACCTATCTTGGGAGGGATAACCCATGATTATTCCCATTACTCTATTTTTCTATTTTATTTAGTTTTTAATAAAATTATCATGTTTTTTCTGTTTTATTGTAGGTTTTCAATTGGAAATAAGAAGTTTATTGAACAAAATATTCATTTATAGAAGATACATATCCAAATAAACTAGACTATTTCTTCCCCCATTGTTTTTATTTTACATTACTATATTTTTCTTCCCATTGAAATTTTATTAATTAAAATAATTGAGGGTATTTTTATTAATAAGTGTGTGTGTGGGGGGGACTGTTAGTGTATTTTTTACATACTTTTTAGTTTTATAATTTTATTTTGTTTTATTTTATGGGTTTTGTGGAATTGAACTATAATGAAAATAAAATTTTATTAATGTTTCAGTCCCCTCAATGGAATATAAAAAAGTCACAATGGAACTATATAAATTTTTTTTTGGAACTAGGGAAAGGATTACTAATGGGAAAGACCTTAGTGTAATAAAAAATCATAATATGAAGAAATTGGATTTTTGAACTTGATCTTGGAAAACCTATCCAATATGAATAATTAACACCTTAAGGGTCCAACATAAATGAAATTTTGACAGATAATATGATCTAGAGTAAAAAAATCATAAGATAACCGATATAGAAATATTTTCAAGACAACAAAGCACATATGTGTATGAGTTATCCATTCAATAAGAGTTGAAGAAACATGAGAACCTATTTCCCAAGTGTTTCTTTCATTACCTGGATATTAAACTTAGTCCTAGGGGATTCCTAATAACTTAGGATTATTTAGTTTTAGTTGATCTGCACTCACTTAATAAGTTATTTCCATAAAATTTTACCTGAAAAAATACAATAAGTGCTAGTTGGAATAGGGGATGGAGATATTATGGAATTTTTAACTTAGATAAAGAATGGAGAAGTTATATATTAAAATTTAATATTGTAAGTTTCAAGGAATAATGAAAATAATTGGTGAAACAAGGAGTATGCAGGAGAGGTATTAATTAAGGCACCACTTTTTGTGATTTTAATTAGACAAATTTATCTCCTTTTAATAATCATTGAACCAGAACATTGACTTGAGAAGAAATGGGACCTTTGAGAACTTGAGGGAAATTTCTTATTTAAGTGTGGGGGAGTGATCAAGAAACATTTCCCATTTTTTAGTATATATATAGTATAATTAATATAAATAATATTATAGAATAATGCAAATAAATATGTTTTTATTTTAATATCGAATGGCCAAAATTTAAAAACGGGTGTTTGATGTTTTTAGGAGAATCAACCCACTTTATATAGCTATGTAATAATAAAAGTATAATTCTTCATGATTCATGATTTTAACTAATAAATCTAGGATTATACATGATTTAATATTCCCTATGTTAGAATAAATTGAAATTCCAGGCACTGTATAAGAATACTTGGCCATGATGCATCGTGCATGACTAACTTCTGCAGAGAAGATCATATTTGAATAAACAGCATGGCCAATCACTGCATAATGATAGATGGGTCAGGACACCACTATGTCTGAATAAACTAAAGGGTATCACAATATATCATAATCAATTCACATGAGTAATTCTTTGTGTATGAATTAATCCCCATGTTCTAGAGACCTTATGTTTGAATGAATCTACGCTATGTCATATTGGATCCAATTACCCAACAACCTGGTATGAATCATTTTTCTAGAAGATCATTATGGGAGATTAAATGGAAATAGGAATGAGATCATATATGATTAAATAAAACAATCATATATGAACAAAGTTGTTCCATCCAGATCTCACACAAGATTAATGAAGTACCACACCTAGACCTATGTAAGGTGAAGCACATTCTCCAACTAGCTATATAAAATGAACCAAACCATGATTTTGTGAGATTAAACTGTGAAACCCATCCCATTCTATATTTTCTTAGAGATACATTTACTATGTAGGAATGTCACATTATAATTTAGGTATATCTCTTGGAATCCGTGAAACTCTTTTTATAACATCGAAAGGCTTAGATTACCACAAACCTTTGAATCATCATGCACAAGTTACATAGATTAATCTTGAAATAACAAGAAGGATTAAGACACTTGAGTGAATCCCATGGATTCATTAAAAGTACACATGTATTCCATAAAGAATGTGAGATAAAAACAAAATATTCATAGGAAAACATTTCAAACCATTTCAAGAAAATAGTTTTGAAGAAGATCTAAATGCCCAAAATCTATGAAGAATAAATCATATTTATCATGGGAGTTGTTTGATGTACGAGGGAGAAATATCCTCAAATATGAAACCTCCTAGAAGGGGTGATGTGTATTGAATCTAGACCTACATTTAGAGTGAACCCATGGTTCAAAATAGAGAGTAAAAGAATTTTTACGATCCTTTAAAAAGAAGAAGCATGTCACTATGATCAAGGTTTGAATCTTCAATGAGAATAAGGTAACTCAACACCTCCTTTTTTATTTTATTTTCTTCTTTATTTGTACTCTCTAATTATGTTGATCTAAGACTATTATAGATAAGACAAGGATACCCCCCACCCCCACTTTTGAATTTGAATGGATAATTGATTTAATCTCTTTTTTTGTTTGATTTTCATGATGATTCATGTGTATGAATGAGAATAATTTATGGTTGTCCCTGTACTAGTGTGTACCACAAAGTTTACTTCTATCACTTTTGGTTTTCACACACATCCCCCTAGGCCCCTATCATTTATTATATGGTGGAATTATTTGATAGGGATTTAGTAATATTTGAGGGTTCTTGAATACTTTATGAGAGTTAGGGTAATGAGTGTAGTGGTCACTGCATTATTATATCCAATAATTGATTACTAGGGTAAGGTGGGTGGTAAGTGATCTTAAGCCACTAAATGAGGAAGTAGGGGAGTTTTTATTTCTTAATTAAGGGATTATGATTAAGTGATTTAGGAAGAATATCTAAGGACTAACCACACATTCTTCCATATAGTTTCTTTAATTCACTACTTTATTCACTCTTGAATACCTTTCACACACACACACAAACATAATTTTTATCCTATTTTACCCTTATTATTTCATTCTTTAAAAATAAAAAAAAACTTTAGTTAGGATTTAAAATGGATAACAATGATGAGTATCCCCTTCCATGGTAGAATGACCCATATTCAGCTTCCCTATCTCTATTTTAGGATTTATTACATATTCTTTGTTGATCATGAGGCCCATAATATATTCACATCATCTACCTATAAGAAATTTCTCTATTTTCAAGGTTTACAACCTTAAGGAATAACCCCTAGTATAAACCACATTGGTTGGGAAATTTTCTAGTCATAAGGACTCTTATTTTGTTAATTAGAGTGCACCCTCAAGGACTCTCCCCTCCTTAACCTTCATCATCATGACTGCCCATCACAAATTCACCATTTTTGGGAAAAAATACATCAAGCTAACATTAAAGCATTTTTGGGTTGGTTGTTTTTGTTGACAAATAGAGTTTCCATAGTGAGTTGTCGTGTTATAGAGATATTTTTGAAAATATACGTTAAAAAATAACCATGATAAAGGAATGGATGATCTATAGGTGGTAAAAATAGAATATATATAAGGCGTCACCATTTTCAAGTGTTTGCCAATTTTTTTGGGTCCAAAATTAGAGAAATAGAGAAATGTGTTTTTGGAAAAGGAAGTTGCACGCAAGATTGAAGGTGATTTGGAAACTTGCATGCAAGACATGTTTCAGGATTAGAATATCGAAATATGAAAAAGGCATAAAGTGCATGAAATATTTGTAAATGTGCGTGAAATATGAGGTTGTGTGAAAAAAATTGGTGCACACAATGTGATGTCAAATTGGGTTTTGTACGCATGGAGGGGATCTTGTGTAACACATAGAATCTTCCCCAGAGGGGTCGGTGATGCTTATAAATAAGAGGTGACCCCCTCATTTGATGCAACTCAACACTTAGAGAGAATTTAAGCTCAGGATCACATAATAATTTCATGCAATGGGAGTTGCATGAAAGAATTAGAGTTGTGCGCAAGCTAAGGAAGTTTCATATAAGATTGGATTTGTGCATAAGATTGAAGTTGCACGTAAGAGGAGGTTTTACACGCAAGGCATAAAACTTGCGGGTAAGGTGTAGTAAGGGTTGCATGAAAGATTTTAAGTTTCTCAGTACATTTGTGGTAAAGTAGTATTAATCAGTGGATGAAAGTGGGACATCAATAGAGCATCTACATACAATGGAGGATGCATTAATTAGATATAATGAAAGGACCTACAAGTCTATAATTTATGAGTGGATATTTTGAAGAAGCGGTGAACACACTTTAGTTGAGAGGGCAGTAAGATTTAAAATTGTGATTGGTTGTAAACCATGAGGGATAGTGAGTCCACTCTGAACTTTGTAAACAACATTTCACTTTTGGCGGATTTGGTACATCGACACATTGTCATTGTATTCTCCTTGAACATAGACTAGTGAGGGTGAACCAAGTAAAAATTGATGTTTCTAGTGCATGTTTTAATTTATATTCATACTTTTCTATGGGAAAGAGAGAGAATAGAGTTTTGTTTAGCAATGAAACTGTTGGATTCACCTATTTTGATAATCCCAAATCATGTTTCATTTATGTGATAATCATATTTCTACTATAGAATAATCATGTTTCATTAATATTTATAATCTCTATCCAGTGGTACCTATGCATCTTTAATATCACTATTCTACTATTTAATATTACAGTTCAAAATTTATCTAAGTAAAGGTTACCAATACAAAGGTCACTGATGCAAAGGTCACAAATAGAAAGGTTACTGATGAAAAGGTCACCGATGCAAAGGTTACCGATGCAAAGGTCACCAATATAAAGGTTACCGATGAAAAGGTTACCGATGCAAAGGTCACTGATGTAAAGGTTACCAATGCAAAGGTCACCGATGCAAAGGTTACCGATGAAGGTCACCGATGCAAGACTACCATTGTGAAGGATACCGTTACCAGGATACTGATGCACACTACTATTGAAGCCTACCATTGTGAAGGCTGCTGTTACCAGTCTATCGATGCTTACCCTTCTATACTTTGTCAAATTCTTAAGATTATTCTAATGGTCATATTTGGTAAATTTAATGCTTCTGAATTTAATTAATGCTGATTGTAGAAATATCAAGAAACTGTATATGGGGACAGTACGAGGTATGAGGAGGACCGCACATGGTTTACTTATTCCTATTTTCGGACCTCAAATAAAAAAGAGAAGACCAAGGAAGAAAATAGGGGTGTGCGAAAAGGCGTGTGAGAGTGCATAAGAATGCACGAGAAAGAGATTACTTACTAGATCAAAGAGAATAATGGAGAACCACTCGATGCTGACATGGTGAACCCAAGAATCTCAAGAATATCATTTTGTGAGAATAATTTCAAGAATTTATTCTATGGTTCATCAAATATTGATCAACACAAGAAGAAAGATACTCAGTTCCTGAAATCTAGAACCTAGAGTTACAACACTCTGTTTTGAGGACAACTTCCAGAGATAGACTCGAACTGAAAATTCTTCATCCCAAGGAGTCAAGAGCTGAACTGCAAACACATAGAGCTTTCTAAACTCAATATCATATTATCTCTACTGTGTTCCTTCATTTTACATTTCCAAGAAGTGTGTGTGTCTATTTGTTACAGAAATTGTCTCCTGTGCTTGTACTGGAGGATACTAAAAATCCTCACATCAAAATTTACTTACATTTTGTTTCCTACGTATAACTGTGGAAGAGACTGTGTGTGGTATGTATTGTTTGTTTTTACCATGAATAACTTTGGTAGAGGGTGTGAACCCTGGACAGTTTGTGAAAACTGTTGTAAAGCCCGATACAAGATGTGTATCAAGTTTATTGTTAATATAAAATTCTTGGTGGTAGGTGATCACCAAGTGAAGAGGATTAAGTCTCATCTTGAGATTGAACCTATTGTTTAACTCTAATGTGTACTATATTTTTAAATACTATGTTTTATCTATTTTTCACTACTCATTAATTCTAAAACAGAAAATTGTTTTGCATTGACTTTGATAGATAGTTCTGGTTAATATATGTATGTGTTTAATTCAGTAGACTTGTTTCAAAAGTTGAAGAAGTGTTTTACATTGATTCAACTGAGGACTAATCACCCTTTGAGAAACTTGTTGACTAAATAAACATTTATATCTCTACTTCCTTAATTAACCGGGCTGTTTCATTTTTGGGGGATCTTTATAAGAAAGTTTTTGACAGAAATTTTAAGTAGGAACTCAATTCACCCTCCTCTTGAGATTCCACTCTGACCAACATTTGGTATCAGAGGTTTTATTTTTTATTTCTACTATCTAAACTGTTGTGCAAGTCATAAAATTCTTTTCAACTGTAATTTTAGTTGTATCTTAAAGATCTTAAAATTTATATCATATCTAATTTTTCAGTTCTTTAAAATTCTAATTAATAATGGATAACAGAGTTGAGGGTGATGCTACTAACATGACACCATTATTTAATGGTAATAACTATTCTCAGTGGTAATTAAAAATGAAAATGTATCTAGAGATCATGGGTCCTAAAATCTGGGACACAATTTAAGAACAACATGTATTGCCTATTACTTCTAGAGACACATGGTCTCAGTTGACTAAAGATACATATAACAATAACTGGGAAGCAATGAATGCATTGTACCATTATTTAGGTGATTAATAATTCAATAGAATATCTGCCTATAAATCTGCTTATGAAATTTGGGATACTTTGGCTGATTCTCATGATGGAGCAACCAATGTTAAAGAAACGAGATTAAATACCTATACTATTAAATATGATAATTTTAAAATTAATCCTGATGAGATTATATCTTAAATTTATCTCAGGTTCAATGAAATAGTGAATACCATGAGTCTGCTTGGGAAACCAGTGGACAACAAGGATCAGATTATGAGATTTCTTCGATGCCTACCTGACAGATGGAGAAGAAGTTCTGTTTCTATCCAAGAAACCCATGACATAGGCAAGATACTAGTGAAGGAACTAATTGTAAAACTTATGATGTATGAAGAAGATATTAAGGTAAAACAAAAAGGAGATGAATAACTAAGAAAGAAATATATAGTATTCAAGACTGCTAGCTTAAATAGAAAAGACAAAGAAAAAGTTCAAGCCCCTGTAGACACTTCCACCAGTGAAGACTCAACTTCTGACAGTGATGATGAGATTACTCATATTTCTAAGAGATTCAAAAATTTCTACCATAAGAAGAAGTTATTTATAAATTCAAACTATAAAGTAATGTATGATAATAAAGGATAGTAGAAAAAGGACAGAAAATGGAATGAAAACACAAATGAGATAGTCTGCTATGAGTGTAAATAAAAAGGCCATGTGAAGGCAGATTTCCCCAAGATGAAATTTAAGAAGAATTATGAAGATAAGGGAAAGGTATATAAAAAGGCTATGAAAGCTACCTGGAGTGCTTCATAAGATAGATCCAATGGATTTGACACTTCTGATATTAAAAATAACAAACATGAAAACCTGTGTTTCATGACAGAAACATATAAGGTAACACCCAATTCCCTTATACCTAATTATTATTATTCTGAGAATGAAAGTGAATCAAATACTGGTGAGAATATTACTAAGGATAAACTATTTGAATATTGTGTAATGATTGAGGATACCTTTAATGAACTCAAGGATAAATATAAATTGTTGAAAAGACAACATTCTTTAAATGCTAATTATAAGTCTGATTTGGATATTGAGAAAGAAAAATGTGCTCAGCTATTAAAAGAAAATACTAAACTTAAATTATAAAATGAGAAATTAAAAAGAGATCTTGAGAAATTTACTGAAGTTAGAGATACCTTAACTCAGTTTCTAGAGAAACATATTGCTCTAAAATAAAAAACTGGTATAGGATATCAACCAGGATAGAGAAGGATTATTAAAAATAAATTTGTTCCAAAATATGGACAGTTCACTGCTAGTTCGAGTTCTGAACCATGTTTTGAAAAACATTTCTCTAAAGGACCTAACAAATTATTCATGTCTCAAAACATATATTCTGATTATAGGAAACTTGTGAGACAAGTATGGGTTCTCAAAGTTTTACTTGGTAACCTCTCTAAACCCAAGAAAATAAGGGTACCAAAGTTACCCTACACTTAATTTGTTTTGCCGAAATTTTTTCTAAAGATATCCTGTAAAACTCTATGGTACTTGAACAGTGGATGTTCAAGACATATGACAGGAGAATATTCATGCTTCAAGAGCCTGTTTAAAGTGGATGGTGGAAATGTCACATTCGATGATAATGCTAAAGGGAAGATCACCAGCTTAGGCTAAATTGGTAACCCTAATACTATATTAATTTCAAAATTACTTTTTGTTGATGGGTTAAAGGACAATTTACTATGTATATATCAGTTATGTGATGATGGTTTTAATGTTAAATTTTAAAATGATGCATGCAATGTTTTTAATTATAAAAATTATTTAATATTCACTACTCTTAGAAATGAAAATGTATATGCTGTTGATTTAAATTATTTAGCTAAGAAAAATGTTTCTTGTTTAAATTATTTTCATAAGGAATCCTGATTATGGAATAGAAGATTAGGACACTACAATTTGCACTCAATTAGGAAACTAATTAGGAAAGGTTTAGTTAGAGGCTTACCTAAACTGGAATTACCACTTAAAAAAGTTTGTGATCCTTGTCAAAAAGGAAAACAACACAAATTTATTTCAAACCAAAAAAAGAAGTTTCTACTTCTCAACTGCTTGAGTTAGTTCACATAGATTTGTTTAGACCATCTAGAGTTTCAAGTTTAAATGGGAAGCACTGTGTTTGTGTTCTTTTAGATGATTTTTCTAGATATACTTGGGTATACTTTCTAGATCACAAAAGTGAAGCATGTTCTTACTTCATTAAATATTCCAAATCTATATAAAATCTTAGTGGACTTAGAATTAAGACCTTGAGAAGTGATCATGGCCATGAGTTTGAAAATCAGGAATTTGAATATTTTTTCTCACAAAATGGCTATAATCACAATTTCTATGCTCCTAGAACACCTCAACAAAATAGAGTTGTATAAAGAAGAAATAGGACACTTCAAGATATTTCCCAAACTATAATAAATGAGTATAATCTACCTATCTATTTTTGGGATGAAGTTGTTAATACAACTTGTTACATTATCAATAGAGTCTTAATTAGACCTATTATTAAGAAGACCCCTTATGAGCTCTGGAATAATAGGAATCCTAAGGTTAATTTTCTTTATAGTTTTTGGCTGCAAAGTCTTTATCCTTAACACTAAGGATAATCTTGACAAATTTTCTTCTAAGAGTGATGAAGGAATTTTCCTAGGTTACTCAATCTCTAGTAAAGCTTATAGAGTATTAAATAAGAGAACTAAATGTGTGGAAGAATCAGTTCATGTCAAATTTGATGAGACTGATCCACATGAACCCAAAACCTCCGTTGAACATCTTGAGGAAGATATGTCAATACTAGACCTTAATGATAAAGACAATGAACCCTTAGTGAAAACAACTAGTTCTGGAAATTTTCCAGAATATGAGCATGATGAATCTGAACCTATAGACAACAACAAGGAGTCTAGTTCAACTCTTTCTAGAGGTATTAGGACTCTCAAGAATCATCCTTTAGATGTTGTAGTAGGTGATCTAGATAGAAGAACACAAACTAGATCTTCTCTGAGAAAACAGGTTGAACATCAAGCCTTTCTTTCACAGATTGAACTTAAAGATATTAATGATGCTATGAATGATGAATTTTAGGTGATAGCTATGAAAGAAAAATTAAATCAGTTTTAAAGAAACAAAGTTTGAGAATTAGTAGAAATACCTAAAGACACCTTGACTATTGGAAATAATTGGGTGTTTAGAAATAAAGTTGATGAATTTGGAAACATAGTTAGAAACAAATCTAGACTAGTTGCACAAGGATATAGTCCAAAATAAGGAATAGACTATGAGGAAAACTTTTCACCTGTAGCTAGAATAGAATCTATTAGGATACTACTTGCTTATACAGCTCATCTAAATTTCAAACATTACCAAATGGATGTCAAAAGTGAATTTTTAAATGGGTATATAGTTGAGTATGTATTTGTTGAAAAACCCCCTGGTTTTACAAATCCCTATTTTCCAAATCATGTCTTCAAATTGTCTAAAGCTTTATATGGTCTAAAAAAATTTCTAAGAGCTTGGTATAATAGACTTAGTTCTTTTCTTATTTTAAAAGGTTTTACTAAAGGAATAATGGATCCTACTCTTTTTATTAAAAGGATTTCCAGAGATATTTTAATAGTACAGATTTATGTAGATGCCATTATTTTTTGATCCTCAAAAAATTATTTATGTATTTATTTTTCAAAAATGATACAAGATGAATTTGAAATGAGTTTAATTGGGGAACTTAATTTTTTCCTTGGATTTCAAAATTTTCTAAATAAAAATGGTATTATTATAAATTAGAGTAAATATACTAAAGATCTTTTGAAATGATTTGGTTTGGATAGTAATAAAGGTATTGATACACCTATGAGTACCACCTGTAAATTGGATGCTGATGAAACTGGTAAATAAGTGGATCAAACCAATTACATAGGTATGATTTGGAGCCTACTCTATCTTACTACTAGTAGACCTGATATTATGTTCAGTGTATGCATGCATGCTAATTGTCAATCCAATACCAAAGAGTCTCATTTAACTGCTATTAAAAGGATTTGTAAATATCTCAAGTATACTAAAAACTTAGGACTATTTTATCAAAGAGGAGAATCATTTGACTTAATAAGTTATTCGGATGCTGACTTTTTTGGTTGCAAGTTAGATTGAAAGAGCACCTCTAGAACATGTCACATTTTGGGCAAGTCACTAGTATCATAGTTTAGTAATAAACAAAATTTTGTTGCATTATCTACTGCCAAAGTTGAATATATAGCTGCTGGTAGATGTTGTGCTCAAATTCTGTGGATGAAACACACTTTACTAGACTATGGATATCAATTTAAACATGTCTCTATAAAGTGTGATAATATAAGTGCTATTAACATCTCTAAAAATCCAGTATCTCATGCTAGGACAAATCACATTGATGTGAGACATCACTTCTTGAGAGATCATTATCAAAGAGGTGATATCAATCTTGAATTCATTGGCACTGAATATAAATTGGATGATATATTCACAAAGCCTTTGAATTATGAGAGGTTAAATTACATCAAACATGAGTTAGGTATGATAAATTGTTAGGAACCTCACTGTTAAAAACCTCACCATTGGACCTCACTATTAGGAACCTCACCATTAGACCTCACTGTTATGAACCTCAACGTTGGACCTCACTATTAGAAACCTCACCATTGGAACCTCACCGTTAGAAACCTTACTGTTAGGAACCTCACCATTATAACCTCACCGATATACCTCACTGTTGGAACCTCACCGATTGACCTCACCGTTAGAACCTCAACGATAGACCTCACCATTAGAACCTCACTGATAGACCTCACCGTTAGAACCTCACCGATATACCTCACCTTTAGAACCTCATCGATAGACCTCACCATTGTTACCTTACTAATATTCGATGTTTTTGGGACTTTACTTATTTCTTTTACATGATTTGTTTTTCGATCCCTAAATGATAAAAATAAAGAACACACCACATTTCGATCCACTTCTACTCTCTTACAAAACTCTTTCTCCCTAAACTAAGAACCTCACATTCTGTTGAAAAACTCAAACCGATCCAAATTTAAATTGGAAAGTTGAAGCGACCGTTGGTCAGTGATGAAGGAGATGCGCCAAATCCTAAGAGACCTTGAGCTGAGTCGATTATTGGAAGCTAGGCAGTGGCAAAGCTGATCAATCCACATCTGTCCAAGAGGGAAATCATGGTTGAGAAGGAACTAAGCTCAGAATGGATAATTTCGAGCATGTCTTTAGTGCTAAAGGCACTTGAAGCTCAAGGTTAGGTCAAATTATTTGTAAATAATAATGGAACCTATTATCTGAAGCTAGTGAAAGAGTTTAATGAATCTCTGAAGTTCAAGAAGACTGAGGTTGAGAACATAATGTCTTCAAGGGTAAATTGAGTATTTATAAGATTATCCTCTCTTGAATGGGCTGAGTGTTTGAGAGTACCACATGAAGGGATTTTCGATTACTACTTAGGAGTGGTGCCTCCCACTACTGAGTTCTTATGTTATAAAGAAGCTCTAGCTGAACTGACAGGGAATGAGATCCCTAAAAAATTAATTGTTGCCGAAATGGAAGGAGAAGACATGTTTCTGTTTAAATTTGTTCAACATGTTTTGAGTCCCAGGAGAGGGGAATTTTCTACCTTGAAATATCAAGATGTATTTCTTTTGTATCTGTTGAAGCATGGAAAAAAGATAAATTTTTTTAGGATGACAATGATTTAATTAGAAGATATGAAAAATACTAGTTCCAAGTCCAATGCCTTGTTTCATTCCAGATTTATATCCTTAATGTTGAAAGTAAAAGGAGTTGTTGGAAATAAAGAAGAAACAGTTTTTGTGAGAGACAATTTCTGCATCACCAAGATAATTTGCATGTTTATAAAGATCAGCTATAACCCTTGGCAAAGAAGATGGGTAAATGATGAGGCTAATATATATGAGGAATTCAACCCAGTTACTCATCCTAATAGGAATAAGGATAAAAGATATCCTGGTCTGAAGCCTAATGAAGTGGAGCCTGCATACTCAGATGATGAAGAGGAGGCTATTGTTATACAGGTCAGAGAGGATTCTCCTATAGATGATAGGAGTGATCCTAAACTTCATCATGACAATATTGTATCTTTTGGTGATCCTATCCCACCAAAAGGGCTTCCTATAATGGATAATGTTCTAAGTTATAATGATTATGAGGAAACTAGTGAATAAGAAGAAGATCAAAATGTCTTAAGAGACATTAGAGAGACCTCAAAGGAGTAATATGACACTGAATCTAGTCATGATGACTTTGAGACAAATGTTGGTGAAAGTGAAGAAGAATGTCTAAGTCTTAATACTCTAATAGGACATAAATAAATTGTAGAAAATGTGGATGAAGAATTTTATGATTCATTTGAAGGTGGAATTGCATTGGAAATAGTTAAAGATTCTATGGAGGAAGTGGAAGTGGACTCTCTTGTTGATGCAGTTGCTCAAGGAGGTATAACAGAGATGAATGTGGTTGATCAAAAGACTGCTCCAAGTGAGGGGGAGGATCCTATTGCTACAGGTTTGGTTTTTGTTTCTCATGGGATAGAAGATTGGTTAGAAGACCCTGAATTTGTGGTCTTAGGCTTAGATTATGAAGATTCTGATGATGAAAAACCTATTAGAAGTCCTCCAATTACTTCAGTTGTAGAGACTACTATTGTGAAGCCAATAGTACTTTTACCTCGAGAATATGTGAAGAAGGATGATTTGCAATCATTAAAGTCAGATTTGAAAAGGCACTGTGATGAAAAATTTGTTGAGATAGAAAGATCAGTGGCCCTAAATCAAGAAGTGGTGGAATCTTCCTTAGAGAGAGTTGTTTCTACCTCTCATTTAAATCTGCTACATGAAGTGAAGGAGTGCCAGAATCAGGTCAGAACCTTGGTAGAGTTTATGGAATCAGTGAAATAGTCTATTTTCAATTTAGACTCCTTTATGGCTTCAAGGGTACAAGTGGACAGAGATCTTATATATGTTAAGAGCGTGGTTCAGTAGATGGTCACTATGTTTTAGGACTTTAATAAGTCTATGGAGACACATGTGAGTGGCCAGGATGATGATGTGAAAATGCTGATCAGTGGGATGAAAAAATATTTTAAGGAGACAGTGGCTTTCACTATGGAATCTCTCTGTGCATCTGCTTCCTCTTCAACCTCTCCTCCTATTGATCCAGAGGCCATCAGATCAGTTGTCAGAGAAGAATTGGAGAAGTTATCTGGTACTAGTACCTCAGACCCTCAGTCTATGACTCAGGTTATTTCCACTACCAGGGAAATTCATAAACTTTTGGGATATTATCTAAGGGAAGCTGCTCAAGATTAGAAGGCCATCAAAGAGTAAGTTTATTTCTATTATAAAAGGGTGTACACTAAGCATTGGATGGATGGTCACTTTAAGCTACTGTTGGAGAACTTGAGGATACTACCTATCACTCAAGCATTTAAGGATCAAGTTAGCAAGCTTAGAGAGATGACTCCTGCCTTAGAGAGATTTATGGAGAATAAGGATGATTTTATCTTAGACATGGAAATATGAGGAAGTATTATTATGTATTTTAGAAATCTTCTTTTACCCTTCCTCCATGTGGACTAAGCTTCCATCATTGTTCCTCCAACATTACCTTCTTCCTCAGCTACTTCAGGTTCTACCAGTACTGCACCAATGATAACTCTTGAATAGGACATCAGAAGCTTGAACCCTATGATTCCTAAGAGATCTACTCACTATAGGTCTATTGATTCCTATGTAGCAGCTCCTCCAAACCTACTGACTGCCATACCTAGGCCTATCCCTCCATCTTCAAAAGACAAATCTCCCTTGGACATATCTGATGTGGATTGAATGTGGGATGTCTTAGTTGATAGGGATCTTTTGTACAATTTTTGTCTCTTGTATTATTGCTTCATTAATAATAAAATTCTCTTTTTTCAATTTTTGTCTTCCATTATTTTTGTTAATCCCAAAGGGGGAGAAGTGTTCCCCAAAGTTACCCAAAGGGGGAGAAGTTTTTAAGTTACCTAGAGTTTTTTCAGTTAAATACTTTTGTATTTTCCACCATAACCATGGTTCAGTTTTAATTATATACATCTCTAAAGATATTATAAAATGTGCTTAACCCTGATTGAGAAAATACTGACATAATTTGTGATTATCAAAAAGGGGAAGACTGTTTGACTCACTTGTTTTGATAATCCCAAATCATGTTTCATTTATGTGATAATCATATTTCTACTATAGAATAATCATGTTTCATTAATATTTATAATCTTTATGCAGTGGTACCTATGTATCTTTAATCTCACTATTCTACTATTTAAGCTTACATTTCAAAATTTATCTAAGTAAAGTTTACCGATGCAAAGGTCACTGATGCAAAGGTAACCGATGTAAAGGTTACCGATGCAAAAGTCACCGATGAAAAGGTTACCGATACAAAGGTCACCTATGTAAAGGTTACCGATACAAAGGTCACTGATGGAATGGTTACCGATGAAAAGGTTACCGATGCAAAGGTCATCAATGTAATGGTTACAGATGCAAAGGTCACCGATGCAAAGGTTACCGATGAAGGTCACTCATACAAGGATATCGTTGTGAAGGCTATCATTACCAATCTACCAATGCACACTACTGTTGAAGCCTACCGCTGTGAAGGATACCATTAGCAGTCTACCGATGCTTACCCTTCCATACCTTTTCAAATTATTAAGATTATTCTAATGGTCATATTTGGTAAATTTAATGCTTTTTACATTAATTAATGCTGATTGTAAACATATTAAGAAACTGTATCTGGGGACTGTACGATGTATGAGGAGGACCGCACATGGTTTACTTATTCTTATTGTCAGACCTTAATTATAAAAGAGAAGATTGAGGAAGAAAATAGGGGTGTGAGAAAAGGTGTGTGAGAGTGCAAAGGAATGAACGAGAAAGATCTTACTTGATAGATCAAAGAGAACAAGGAAGAACCACTCGACACTTACACTGTAAACCCAAGAATATCAAGAAGATAATTTCAGGAGAACAATTTCAAGGATATATTATGTGCTTCATTAAATCTTTATCAACACAAACAGTAGGATACTCAGTTCCTAAAAGTTAGAACCTGGAGTTATGACACTCTGTTTTGAGGACAACTTCCAGAGATAGACTCAAACTAAAAATTCTTCATCCCAAGGAGTCAAGAGCTGAACATCAAACACATAGATCTTTCTAAACTCAATCTCATATTAGCTCTATTATGTTACTTCATTTTACATTTCTGAGAAGTGTGTGTGTCTTTCTATTACACACACTGTCTCTTGTGCTTGAACTGGAGGATATTGAAAATCCTCACATCAAACTTCACTTACATTTTGTTTCCCACATATAACTGTGGAAGAGACCATGTGTGGTCTGTATTGTTTGTTTTTACCATGAAGAACTGTGGTAGAGGATGTGAACCTTGGACAGTTTGTAAAAACTATTGTAAATCCCGATACAGGCTGTGTATCAAGTTTATGATTAATATAAACTACTTGGTGGCAGGTGATCACCAAGTGGAGAGGATTAAGTATCGACTTGAGACTGAACCTCTTGTTTAACTCTATTGTGTACTATTTTTTGTAATACTATGTTTTATCTATTTTCTGTTGCTCATTAATTCTAAAACTGAAAATTATTTTGCATTGAATTTGATAGTTAGTTCTGGTTAGTGTGTGTATGTGTTTAATTCAGTAGACTTTTTTCAAAAGTTGAAGATGTGTTTTACACTAATTCAACTAAGGACTAATAACCATTTGAGAAACCTATTGACCAACTAAACATTTATATCTATACTTCCTTAATTAACTGGGGTGTTTCATTTTTGGGGGATCCTTATAAGAATGTTTTTAACAAAAATTTTAATTAGGAACTTAATTCACCCCCTCTTGAGATTTCTCTCTGACCAACAGAAACAAGATCAAAAGGGGAAGTTGTTTTAATTTGTCATACCCTAATTCACCCCCCTATCAGGGTATTTGACATATCGGACCTAACAATTGGTATTAGAGGAAGGTTAATATTAATTTTTCTCTCTCAATAGTGGTCATCAATCACAAAAGGATTATGATATTCGATGGGAATAATTTTTATTTATGTAAGAATCGAATGAAACACTACTTCCAATCCTTAGTAATAGATGTCTTCACAACAGCGATGTAAGGTATTTCAGCCGATATCAATAGTGGTGCTTTATCATAAGCTAAAAGAATGTAATTGGATGCTGATGCCAAAGGAATTAATGCTTTAAGGGTATCCCTATCCAATGCAATATATACAAATGTGATGTCATGTAAAACATCTCATGCCATGTGGGAAAATCTATTGAATATATATGAATGTGATTTAAAGGTTAGATAAACGAAGCTGTAAGTTTTTTGGAACACGTATGAAGACCTGAGAATGAACCCATATGAGTATACTGATTCATTTTTTAACAAAGTAAATGTTTTAGTGGAAGACATGCGAGGTCTTGGAGAAATCATCGAAGATATAAATATTTTGAAGTTTATCTTGAGGAAACGTCCACCTTAGTTCAATCTGAAAGTTTCTGTACTGGAAAATAAAGATCCAAAAGTGTTGACCCTGGATAAATTACATAGTAACCTTGTAGTATATAAAATTAGAAATTATGATAACGATGCTGTGGAAATGGGGAAATCTAAAGAGGTGGCATTCAAGGCCATGAAGAAGCTCACTATTGATGATTCTCAAGAAGAAGAAGAGACATACAAGGTGATGTAATTACTTTATTCAAATATACAAAGAGTAAAAGTAAATTTCAAGGGGAAACTTCCACTTTCTTGCTTTAGATGTTAAAAGTTAGGTTATCTTACAGAAAGGTTACCCAAGAAGTTCTAAAAATATGATGAGGATAAAGTTGAAATTCCTATAAAGAAGTCTTCAGCCTATGTGAAAGGAAATAAAAATTTTAAGAGAAATTTATTCAAGAAAAACAATCTTCTTTCACTAGAATATGATAGTTCAGATGAATCAGCGGTTGAAAAGGTTTAATAGATAGAGAACTGTAAAGATCATGGAGAAAATTCTATAGTGGAAGTTGTCGGTAGTGCTCAAAAAAAGAAGAAACCAACATTGATGAGGAATAAATTGAAGGACTAATTGATATGAAGGATTAATTAGAAGCATCTCTTGAGGAAATAAATGTTTGGAGATCCAAAATGAAGAAAGATAACAAAGTGGTTCATGACACAAAACTCTACATGCAACAACAGGATGAAGAGAAGTTGGAGTTAATGTAAGAAATTGAGAATCTCAAGTCTTATTTTCCAATGGACTCAGAAATAGTTAGTGAGCACAAACTTGCAGTTGAATAATAGAGAAGGGAGATTGATGTTTTGAATAACACAATGAGATATCAAATCAAATGAATTAAAGAACTTTAAGAAGAATTTGTTGGTTTGTGACAAAAAGTTAAGGATCAATAAAAACTCTTGACTCCTAATATGACATCGGCAAAGTAGATCACTCAAAATATGGAAAAGTTGGAAGTGAAGCATAGAGATCTAGAAAAATAAAAGCAACAAACAAATCTAAATGATAAGGCTGGTATAGGGATTGATCATAAATAGAAAGCAGTCACAGTTGAAGTTAGACTGTAAGAATCTACTTCGAGAATAAAGATTGACTTGGGTATAGAGAAGAATCAAAAGATGAAAAGAACCCAAGGGACAACCAGAAGTAAATAAGTGAAACCTAGGAATGTGACCTACATCTAGTGTTATTACTGTTGAAAGATGATACATTCACAAAATGTGTGTTCCATAGCTAAGAGATATCAAAGGGAACAAGAAAAACAGTAGAATCCAAACAGATCTTGATACTCTAGAATAACTTTCTAGGGAAATTGATTTTGGTGTGGAGGATTTGGCTACATGGATAAATATTTTACATCAACCATTCAAAGGAATGCACCAAAGCAGAACCAAAGTGGTCATAAGAAGAAAATCAAAGAACCAACAAGTTAGATGAAAATGAAAAATTGATTTGTAACTCTACAGGATGAAGCTGGTCTATCGTACTTCGAGGAAGATCAATACTTCCAATATATACCAAGTATGAAGTCAAAAACTTGGATCAAGAAGAAGAGAGATGAGAAGGCAGTGGTTTCTGAAATTTCCCTTCAAGCATCAGATCATTCTAGTGTATGGATCCTTGATAGCGGTTGAACATCCCATATGATAGGGAATAAGGATATTCACTACCACAAAACAGGACAAGGCCAGCGCCACCCTTTATCAGTGCTAACGAAAAAGCGCTGATAAAGGGGGGTAGCTTTATCAGCACTAAAAAAAGCGCTGATAAAAGTAACCCTTTATCAGATCTTTTTTTAGCACGGATAAAGGTACCCCATTTAACAGTTCTTTTTTTAGCGCTGTTAAAGGGTACCCCTTTATCAGCGCTTTTTTTAGTAGCACTGATAAAGGGGGGTCTTTATCAGTGATTTTTTTAAAAGCACTGATAAAGGGTCTACTTCCAAAAAAAATTCATTAAAAAAAATATATTAATATTTAAATATATAGATATAGTTATATTGATATAAATATAATATATATTTTTTAAATATAATTTTAAATATATTTTAGATAAGTATAAATATACAGTTACACTTAATATATAAGATGTTTAGTGAAAATGGATTATAAAAAAATTAAAAAACTTATTTCTAATTAATAATTTTCAAATTATTATGGAGTAATAGTCATTTAATAACAACTTTAAGACTAAAAAAATAAAAAAAAATTAAAAAAAGATCCAAAATATGTTGAAAACGCAACTCGAACTTCAAACGACCATAACTTTTGATCCCGGTATCCATTTGAGCTCTATCACATATCAAATCGAAGTCTGTGATGATCTCTACACCCTTATAACTTGGTAGGACCCCAATAAAGGGGTTTTTAAGGCCAAAAAAGGCCCATAAGGCCTCTAAAACTGAGTTTTTATTCAGGATACCCCGATTTCTTAACATTTTGTGGATTTTCAGCCTCGTTTAAGGGGGTATTATTGGATTTTTTTGGTGGAGACTAAATTTATTCCAGGGTATTACATTAATATTGATATTATTTTTTTGAAATTTTATCATTTTTTATAATGCACTGCTATTTATAATCAAATATATAACAATATATACATATTTTTTATATATTCACACATTAAAATTTAATTATAAATATAAATAATAAAATATATTTACATATAAAATATATTAGCTTTATATAAATAATAACTAATATCCATTTTATTTAAAATACCAATATATAAATATTTATATACCTATATATTAATCTAACTATATATATATATATTAATATAACTACATATATATATTGATATAACTATAAATATATATATTAATATCACTATAAATATATATATGAATATAACTATATATATATTAATATAACTATATATTACTATATGAATAAATATTACTATATATATATATATATAATTAAATAGATATGTCGTTAACTGAAGAACAAATCAATATGGCAGAGTGGTAAAGGCTTTAGGCACGTAAAGGGGAGGTCTCGAGATCAAATCTTGGTGGAGGAAAGGGTGTGCACATGGGGATGGATTTGGGGGGCTAGTGCTGATAAAGGGGGTGGTTGTAGTGCTGATATAGGGTGGAGGGGGGTGCATACGGGTGCTGGAGGGGCTGGAAAGCGCTGTTAAAAGGAGGGCTCAAGCACTATAAAATCCCCCCCGATTGGCATGATTTTTTTTTAATTTTTTTTAATTTTTAATTTTTTTTACTTTTATCAGCGCTAAAAGAAAGAACTGATAAAAGGGGTCTTTTATCGGTGCTAAAAAGAAAGCACTGATAAAGGACCCTTTTATGAGCGCTTTTTGGAGCGCTGATAAAGGGGACCCCCCCTTTATCTTCTCCAGCTTTAACAGTGCTTTTCTAGAGCTGTTAAAGGCCATTTTTAGCACTGATAAAAGGGGTATTTGTAGTAGTTATTGTTATAGTAATAAAGTATAAAAAAGAACGAGTTTACAAATTTGGAAATGATAAAGGCCTGGAGATAATTGGTTTGGGGAAGACCAAGTTTAGGGGAAAAGAAATGAGACGTGTTGATGTCTTATTAGTATAAGGTCTCAGTCAAAATTTTCTTAGCATCAGTCTACTTTATAACTCAGGGAATTATATAAGATTTACTAAGAATATGTGTATAATCAATGAAAGAAATGGTGTAGTTTCTCTATAGGGAAAAAGGAAAAAGAGAAATATATACCTTGTAAGTGGGTAAGAAGATATGTTTTTTTATCTAGAGAGGAAGAAAACAAGTTGTGGAATAAACAACTTGGTCATTTATACTGACCATCTAGGAAGATCTGGTAAAGTGTGATGTATCTAGAGACCTCCCTAAGCTATCACATGATCATACTCATACATGCGATGGATGTCAAAAATGGAAAATTATTAGAAATATGTACAAGGTAAATGAACTGAAGTCAACGAGAGTGCTTGAATTGGTTCATGATGATGTATGAGGACATATATCACCAATATCCATTGACAGAAAGAGATATTATGTTCTTTTCATTGATTATTATAGTATAATTTAATGAGTATTTTTCATTTCCCATAATTCTGATGTGTTCAGCTACATAAAACAATATCAGAGGGAATCTGAAAGGATGGTTGGGAAGAAAATTATTAATTTTGGTTCTAATAATGGTACGAAATTCACAAACAGTCAAGTGGAAGAATATCTCTAGAAACACGATATAAGGAATCAAGTTTCTTCAGTGAGAACTCCTCAACAAAATAGAGTGGTTGAGAGGAGAAATTTTATTTTCAATAACATGTCCAGAACTATGCTTATTGAAAATGACCTTCTAGAGAAATTCTAGAAGTAGTCTTGACATCAGTCTACATTTCTAATAAGGATCTATTGTGTCCAAATGAAGGAAAGACTCTTTATGAGATATGGTATGGAAAGAATCCAACATTAAAATACTTTTGAATCTTTGGAAGTAAGTTATTTATTCTCAATAAAGAAGAAAATAGGAAATTTATACACGTGGAGATGAGGGGATATTCCTTAGTTACTCAAGAAAAATAAAAGCATATAAATGGTTTAATAAGAGGCTAGGAAAATTAGTTGAGAGTAATGATGTCACTATAGTGTAAAATGAAGAGAATATTCAACAACACAGTGAATAGTTTCCTGATGAAAGTGTTGAGGAGGTAAGCAACACAAGGGGAGAAGAAGTGGTAGATGCTGATTCAGAAGAAGATACTGATGACTAGAAAGAAGAAGTCAAGTCTATATCTGTGAAGAATCCAAATATTTGAGATGAAATTGATAGAAAAAATATCATCGGTGATCATACATCACCGGTTCAAACAATAATAATGAATTAATTATAGAAGGAATATTTCCTATCTCAAGTAGAGCCTAAATAATTTGTTGATGAAGTTGAATATAAAAACTGGGTTCAGGAAATGAATGAAAAACTAGACCGGATTGGGAATAATCAGATATGGGAGATTATTTCGAGGCCAACAGATAAAAATTTCATCATGACTAAATGGGGTTTTTGAAAAAATATGAATGAAAGTGGCACAGTGATTCAAAACAAAGGATGGATAGTGTGAAAAGGTTACTCCCAGATAGAGGGTATCGATGTCGATGAGACATTTGCACCTGTTACAAGGCTGGTGATAATTAGATTATTCTTGTGCATTGTAGTGAAACTAAAGTTCAAAGTTTTTTATATGGATGTAAAGTCCAACTTTTTGAATGAGTTTTTGGAAGAAGAAGTTTATATTGAGAAGCTATATAGTTTTATCATTTATGAAGATGAGACCAGAGTTTTTTAGTTGATGGAGGTGTTATATGGTTTGAAGTAGGAACCAAGAGCGTGGTATTCCAGTCTTGATTAATTTTTGAAGAAGATTTATTTTCATCATGGTGAAGTTGATTTCAATATATATGTGAAAAATGATATTAATCAAAGGATTACGGTTTTGGTGTATGTTGATGACATAATATTCAGTGGATCAGATGAAGCACAGTGAAGATAGTTTTCTGAATTCATGAAGAGTGATTTTGAAATGTCAATGATTGGGGAACTAAAATTTTTCCTTGGTTTATAGGTGACACAAGTAAGGAATGACACATTAATTTCTCAATCAAATATTCCAAGGAAGTTTTGAGAAGGTTTGGAATGGATAATTTGAAGGAGATGAAGACTCTGATTTCTACCTGAACAAAACTATCAAAAGATGATGATGGAAAGGAAGTTAATATCACCGAATATAGGCAAATTATTGGAAGTTTACTATACTTTATATCAACAAGTCTTGATATTTTTTTCCACATGCCAAGAAGCGAGATATCAAACCAATCCCAAGGAAAGACACATACTTTAAATGAAAAGAATACTTCGGTATATCAAGGGCACTATGGATTTTGGTTTAATTTATATTGAGAAATATTATCCAGAGATATTGGGATATATAGATGCAGATTGGGCCAGTTCAAGAGACGATAGGAAATAAAAATCTGAAGGTACATTTTATATTGGTGGATTGTGTATTTCTTGGCTCACTAAGAAACAAGATTTCATTTAATTGAGAACCGTAGAAGATTAGTATATTGAGGCCACTCAAGCTTATACATAATTATTATGGATGAAGCAACAACTTTATGACATGGGAGTTTAAGTGAAGTCTTTGATCATAATATATTGATATAATTCATGTGCTATAAATTTATCAAAAATCCAGTCCATCACTCAAGGACAAATCACATTGAAATCAAATATCATTTTATCAAGGAGAAGGTCGAGCAAGGGCTTGTGAAATTGGAGTATGTGCCTATAAAACTACAGGTTTCAGACATTCTGACAATGACCTTACCTAAAGAATCATTTTGGAGGCATCAACTAGCTCTGGGAGTTCAGTAGACTCCCCACACTTGAAAAATTGTGGATGTGGTACCCCCTCTACCTGAGGTATGGTGTGGTTTTCCCTAATGAACTGATCTGTGTTCTTTCCAATGTTTCAGACCACAAAGAAGTGACATTTGGGTTTATTGACAAAGGGGGAGAAATTGTGTCTATAAAAGGGAGAAAATGTCTTAGTCAAGGCATATTCAAGGAACAAGGAGAAGCTAATAGGTGGAGAAGTGAGATATGGGAGTTAATCAAGACAGGTGGCGATGTTGATAGGGGGACCAACAAGAAAATAATTTGTCGGTGTTATGAGGAAACATCTAGAGCTTATCTTGGACAACTTTAAGTATTCCAAAACATGAGAACTAAATAAATTAAGTTGAGAGAGTTTTAAATATGACGATACTAGATGTGATCGATCAAAGAAGATATATCATGATAGCTGAGGTTCATAATGAAATAAGTTGATTGGTTTCAATAATTAGTGTCAGGAATTAAGTGATTCATTAATGAACTTTTCATTATACTATTGTTTCTCATGCCAAGCATTGTTCATGTGAGCTTAGAGTACGTGTTGAGTTTTTCCTTGATCGCTATCTAAATCGTGTGATGAAAATGGTGGTAGAATATGGATGAAGCTATAAAGAGGTATCAATTTATGAAAGAGTTGTCAACAAACCCAAAGGGGGAGATTTTGGGGAAAAAATACCTCAAGGTAACATTGAAGCATTTTTGGGTTGGTCATGTTTGTTGACAAAGATGGTTTCCACAGTGAGTTGTCCTATTCTAGAGATATTTTTGAAAATATGCATTGACAGAGAACCATGATAAAGGAATAGATGATCTAGAGGTGATACAAAAATAACAGATATAAGGTGGCATCATTTTCCAGTGTTTGTCAAATTTTTGGGGTCTAAAATCAGGAAAATGGAGAAATGTGTTTTTAGAAAAGGGTTTTGCGTGCAAGATCAAAGGTGATTTATAAAATTTTATTCAATTAATGTTTAATTATAAAAAGTTATAAATATGGAAAATTAATGAACTACATGAAATATTTAGAAATGTATATAAAAGATGAGGTTGCGCAAAAGAAACTTGCACGCCCAACGAAACATCAAATTGGGTTTTGTATACATGGAGGGGATCTTGCGCGGAATGTCTAATCTTGCGCATAGGGGTTGACGATGACTATAAATAATAGGTGACCCCTCTCATTCAAAGTTTCTCAACACTTAGAGAGAATCTGAGCTCTATATTATGTAATACTTTCATGTAAAGGGAGTTGCACGAAAGAATTGGAGTTGCGCACAAGCTAAGGAAGTTGTGCGTAATATTGGAGTTGCGTGTAAGATTGAGGTTACATGAAATAATAGGTTTTTCGTGAAAGGAATAAAACTTTCACATAGGTCACAATAAGGGTTGTGTGAAATATTTTAATTTTTCCAGTACATATGTAGTAAAGCGGTATTCATCAGTGGATAAAAGTGGGACATCAATAGAGCATCTACATACAGCGGAGCATGAATTCATTATAATCAATTAAAGGACCTAAAATTATATAAACTATGAGTGGATCTTATAAAGAATAAGTGAACACACTTTTTTTGAGAGAGCAGTAAACTTTCAAATTGAGATTGGTTGTAAACTAGGAGGGATAGTGAGTCTACTCTGAACTTTGTAAACAGTAGTGCACTTTTAGTGGATTTGGTATATCAACACATTGTCATTGTATGCTCCTTGTATGTAACCTAGTTAGGGTGAACCAAGTAAAAAATGATGTGACTCAAACACGCTTTAATTTATGTTCATACTTTTCTACAAGAATGAGAGATAAGAGAGTTTTGTTTAACAACAAAAAAAGATCAAAAGGGGCAGTTGTTTTAACCTTTCATACCCTGATTCACCCTCCCTATTTGGGTATTTGACCTAGTAGACCTAACAAACATAACTAGATACATTATCAATGATCATAATTATTGATTATCACAAATGGATCTAGGTTACCACTATTTATTTTATCCCCCTCTTAGACCACTACACATATAAAGGTTATAGGGAATATAACCACACCCACATAGATATATCACACTCTTATCTAGGTATGTAATAACTAGGTCCTAGTTAGTAAGTAACCATATCTCACATTAACACCAATATCATACATAAGTTTAATGGACCATTCATTCACATCCCATTAATTTTTCATTTTTTGTGGTTTGAGGTGTCTGGGGGAGGTTTTAGGAGTTTTTAGTGGATGCTGGAGGTGCAACAGAGCTGCTGTAGAAAATAAACACCCTGTTTACATGACATGAAATAACAGTTGATGTATTATGAATTTGGTTAATTCATGTCTTATAAATTGGTTAAGGGTATCCATGAAACAAATTAACATCATTTAAATGAAATTCATGACATGCAGTAATTAAAGTATGAGATGACTTGTTTTTCAATGAAATATGGAATTTTCGAAAAACCTATAGTTTACATGCCATGTAAATTTTACATGATGTGAAACTAACAAGATCCAGGATTTAAAATACATTATTCATTTGATTCTCTTCGTTCATGTGAACACTCCTCTTTCTCTTTTTTAGGAAATCCCTAATCAATTTTCAAGGATCCTATATCCCTCTTCCTCCCACTTTGATCTGTTGATTCTGGTTGATCCTCATTGGAAATCTGTGGTAAGTTATTCTCCCTTCTTTTTGGGTTTATCCCATTTTTATTTTTAGAACCCACTAGGTTGGTGAAATTTTGTTTTAGGCAATGATTTGGGCTATGTTTTGATGATCCTTTGATGTAGTTTAGGTTGATATATGATCTTATGGCACAATTGTGGTTTGTATGTGTTTCTTCTTCACCATTTGGTGTAGATCGAGTTGGAAAATCTTCTTCAATGAAGGGAATCCCTTATTTCTATTTATTATTTATTATATGGGCGGGGTTTACTTTTTTTATCTATGGGGATGATTGTGATAGATTAATTAAAGATAAATTATAATCTAATTGAATTTGAAGGGGAAAAGGGAAATAATTCAAATGATTCTATAGCTTTAATATTATTATGATATGATGGATTGTATGGGCTTGATGCCTTACTAAAAATTGTGTCTATTGGGGGATTTTTCCACTAGATGACATGTTTTGTGAATTCTTTATCTGTTATGATTATTGTGATATCATCACAAAAATATAAATTTACTAACCAATTATTTTCGGCTAATGAAATGGTTGCCCCAAGATTATGGTTTTTGTGATGACACCCCTAAAATAAAGTGAAATGTGATAAAATCCACTTTACTAAATCTATAAAATGATCTTTGATGCGTTGTGATGCGTGGCCATGCTTGTGGGGAGATGATGTGTGATTTCAATGTGATGTGGTGATAATGGATGAGATGTGACAGTGCTTTTGGGGTGGTGAGGTGGTGTTTGTTAGGCAGTTCTTTTGGGGCGATGAGGTGGTGGTTGTTTGGCTATGCTTTTAGGGCACATGGGTGGTGATTTGTTTGTATTTTATTTTGGGGGTGGTGAGGTGGTGGTTGTTTGGCCATGATTTTGGGGTGGCAAGGTGGAGGTTTGTTTGGCCATGATTTTGGGGCAATGAGGTAGTCTTTTTTTGGACATCCTTAAGGGGCGGTGAGGTGATGGTTCAATGGGAATGATGAGATGCTTGTAATGTTTGGTTTCTTTGTGCTAAATTCCTGGGTAGTGGAATAATAATAATTTAATAATTATTTAAATAGATGTGGTTTGGTTTGGTTAATGGGATGAAAATGTTTAATGAATAAATAAATTATGGGCTATGTGGTTTAATATGGTTTATGGTTAATAATAAAATGAATGGGTTGAATAGTGGAATTGGTTGGTGGTTTGATGTTGCATGTGGCTTGTGTGGTGTTATTCATTTAGAGGTGGAAACAAAAGTGGGGATGTTGTGAGTTGGTTAATGTTTGGTTTTGAACCCATAGGTCGGTCTTGTGTGTGACTATATGTATATACTTGTATATTAATTTTAATTTCTATACTCACCCACCCACATTGATCACTATGTACTGACACCCATATATTCTCATGGGGGTGTATTTCTTAATATCCTGGTGATGAGGATGGATGGATAGCTACCTGATCTTCCTTGATATCTCTTCTAAGAAAGTAGATATAAATAGATTGTGATGGAAGGAGGTATGTTAGTTCACTAGGTAATGGACCGGGTGTTTTCAAGAAAGATATGATGTGACCGTGTTATGGTGCGGTGACCCAGGGGTTTTCAGGCAAGATGTGATGTGATTGTGCTTTGGGGTGGTGGATTAGGTGTTTTTAAGAGAGATTTGATATGACAGTGAAATGGGGTGGCTTTTGGTGGGGGTCATTCATGGTAGGAGAAGGGAATGAGGTTAATATCCCTTATGTTCATGATACCCTACTACTCCTGTTATGGTTGTGATGTGATGAACCAGGTGTTTTCAGGCGAGATATGATGTGACCATGCTGTGGGGTGGTGGCCCAGGTGTCTGCGGGAATGATGTGATGTGACTGTACTATGGGGTGGTGGTATTTTTTATTCAGAATAAATGGGAGTGTCAGGACGTATGATGTTGGGGTGTAAGAGTGGAAAATCAGTTGGAAAGTGGTGTAGGGTACCCTATATCAATATGCTTCTTATTATGTTACTATACTTGACTTTCATTACTTGGTGAGCATGCCTTGGTGAGGTTAGGATGGATGGTTGAACTATTTAGGTGTTGGTTCTATTGTTTTCTCATGGGTGCATTAGTATGCTTCTTTAACATGTGCACAAGAGACTTTGGTTTTCCTACTGAGCAATTTTTATGCTCACCCTATGTATATAAACTAATTTTCAGGTTTACAGAAGAATTATGTGGACTGTATTAGGAATTAATAGTTTGGACCTTTGGATAGCTACCGTGTCACTGATTTATCTTTTCTTTTGGGTATCTACTTTTTCACACTTTTATTTGTATTGATTTTATTTATACATTCATTGTGGGATGGATTTAGTTTCTTTTTGTATTATGTCATGGAGTTTCTTGTGGATGATTCATCTTATCTCCCTATTCTATTTTATTATAGAGGGAAATGCCTCCTATATCATGATATTTTTATACCCTCAGTGGTAGTCACTAACCTTGGTCCTACTGGAGGTGGAACTTAGGGGTCATTATCTATCTCCCCTCATTGTGGTATCTTTAGTGGGAGGGGGTCATGAAAGAGTGGCATAAGAGGTGATGGTTTTGATATAGGATGAATTTTAGAGTTAGACATAGTGAGGATTGCATGGGTTGGTTTGACAATAGTGATAGTTGACCTTGGTACATAACATAAGCTAGTAATACCAGCTAGGAAATAGGATTTTAGGCCCCCCCATGATCCAGTGTATGGACACTGATCTTATTTAATGACCAAGTGAGGTGGACCTATTTGTAGGGTAGATACCTATGAGAGGTACATCTATCATGATGAATTGTTTTCTTATTTTAATTGGGTTTATTTGGGAAGGTTAAAATGGGTAAAGTGAATTAAAAGTAATCTAAATAAAATTCCATACTATCGGTCTTAGAAAGTTCTTTTTTTATTTCATCTATGGATATTGTTCATCATCTGCATGTGTCTCAGGAAGTAGAGGTTCAATAGGCTTATCCAGTTGATCATTAGAGGGTTGATTTTATTGAAGAGGATAATCATTGGTAGAGGACATTGTGTTATTTCCAACGGTACGATTTGTGGAAGTATGAGGGAACTGTTTCATATGCGGAGATAAAGAGCTAGATGGAGGACATCAAGATCACTATCAATTTGATCCAGGACCTAGTGGGATACTCAATCCCTTTGGCAGTTAGTCATATGTTGGGTAAATGAGCATCAATGGTGGGAACTGTATCCGAGAGAGAGGAAATAGGTATATGTTTCATGTGTTGACTTTCAGATAGAGTTTCGTACAAAGTTCCTTTTTTCGACCATAAAGATAGTGAAGAGGCATGAGATTATTTCTCTTCAGTAGGGGAGTATGTTAGTGTAGGATTTGGGAATCAAGTTCAAAGAATTTTTTTACCCAGATATTTTTCTAGATGAGGAGTCTCATGAAAGACATCTTTAGAAGGCACTCTATCCTTTTATCTAGTATGCAATTACTCCTTTTATGTTGCTAATGTATCTTGAGGTTTAGAATAAGGAAAAGGTGATCGAGAGGATGCACTCATGAGGAGATTTACCATGATAGGGGAACCAAAAGTGTTCCTTGAGGAGTATATTTGTCATTGGGAAGTCTCAAGTGCCAGGTCCTTTGAGGTTTTGACCAGTGGGGAGTAGACTTTAATAGTTTCCCTTTCAGACTTCTAGGGCCAATAGTTTTTCTAATTTTCATAAAGATATCAGGATAGTGTTTTTTTAGTTGTGGGGTTCATTTTTATTTCCAGAACCAATTCCCACCAGTTACCTGAGCTCATTTTGGTGGAGGTGTATTGGTTCATCACCGTCCTTAGTAGTAGTTTCCAGTGAGAGTGTTTTAGCAGTAGGGAAACCATGATTATGATCCACCAAGAGGAGATAGAGTAGGTAGAGGTTGACCTTAGGATGTTCCTCATATTTAGGGACCTCTATCTGAGCATGGTTTAAGAGGTGGTCATCAACAGATACTTAGATGAGCTGATAATGGTTAGTTGCACACAGTGGAGATGGTAGTGCCAGAGGGGCCAGATATCATCAAAGGCATGATCTATTTTTTAATACCCTTGTTTGGGCCTTGTTTGATTTAGGAGATTCACACTCCTTTATTTCACCCACTCTAGTCCATTCTCCAGGACAAGACATAGAGAGGATTTCTATGCCCCTAGTGTTGACTATGCCAGTCAGAGGCCAAGCTAGCTTATTTGATATGAGCTGGGGGTATAGACTGATGATGGGGCCACATCCATATCATGGGGATATTTTCATTCTAAATATGAAACTATATGATGTTATCATCGTCATAGGCTAGTTTTATTTTATACGTTCTATTATCAACTACTTCCAGACGAGATTTGTGTTCTCGGATATGGATTACTAACATGTGGTTTTCATTAGCGGGTGGGTTTTCAAGTGGGAAATCAGTGTGTAGAGCCCCTTATTTCTTTATTGGATGATTTTTAGGTGTAATCAGCGGATGTTGGGATAGTGGGAGTACCCAATATTGTTGGGGAGTTTTTGGATGTTTTCCTAAGCAAGTTGTTATGCTACCTCCTTGAAGTGTTGTTGAGTTTGAGATATACTTGCATCCTGGTGCTTCTTTGATTTCAATGGATCCTTATCAGAAAGAACCTTTTAAGTTGCGGTAGTTGAGGATTCAGATAAATGATTTGACATAGAAGAGTATTATCTGTCCTGATGTTTCACCATGGGGTGCTCTAGTATTATTCACCAAGAAGGTAGATAGTAGTTTGAGGTTGTGTATATACTACCAGAGGTTCAATTAGGTAATGGTCAAGATCTGATACCCTCTACCAAGGATAGATGATATTTTTTACCATATTATAAGGGTGATTTGTTTTTCTAATATTGATATATGGTCTAGATATCACAAGTTCAGGGTGATATATTAAAGACTGCCTTCAGATGTAGGTATAAGAACTTTGAGTTTGTAGTCATGCCGTTCGGTCATAGGAACAAAGTAACTGTGTTCATAGGGTTTATGAACTCCATGTTCCATGAGTTCCTAGACCAGTTCATCATCATATTCATCGATGATATCTTGATCTACTCGAATTCATAGGAGGAGCATGCTGAGCATATTAGAGCTATTTTACAGGTCCTTAGACACCACCATCTTTATGGGAAGTTTTAAAAGTGTGATTTCTATTTGTAATAGGTACGTTTCCTTAGACTTGTGGTGTCTCATTAGGGTGGGGCTGTGGACTCATCGAAAGTTGAGGTATTTGTTTCTTGGGAAGCACACACGAATATACACAGGTTCATAGTTTTCTTGGTCTTAGAGGATATTATAACAGTTTTGTGAAAATTTCTCTCAAGTTTGATCCTCATTGATAGCATTGAATAGGAAAGACAAAGATTTTGTGTGTATTGATTAGTTCTGGATAACATTCAGTTACTACAAGGGGAATTTGGTTAGTTCTCTAGCACTTTAGTTACCTGGGGAGGGTGTGATGTTTGAGGTGTTTTGTGAAGCTTACTGTCTAGGATTGGGATATATATTGATGAATAAGAGGGTAGTGATATGTTATGGGTCTAAGAATTTATGTCCCCAGGAGCATAACTATGCCGCCATTGATCTGGAGCTAGAATAGATTGTTTTTTAACTGAAGTTGTGATGAAATTACCTCATTGGGGAGTGCTTTGTGGTCTTTACAAATCAGAAGAGTTTGAGGCATATATTTTATTAGCGTGATTTGAATATGTGGTAAAGGAGTTGGATGGATTTTCTTCAAGATTATGATTTTGAGATCTATTACACCTCAGGAAAGGGGAATTTTTTATTTGATACTTTGAGTAGGAAGTTGGGGAATGATGTTGTTCAAGAGTCTGGGAATACTTTGAGAGAAATAGAGAAGTTGTAAGCCTTTCACTTAGATACAGGGGTGGATAATGGTATAGGCCATTTGTTTCAAATAATAGTGCATTATTATCTGATGCGGAAAGTGTAGAAGTCTCATTGGGGATACTTAGAGGTATAGGTGATGTGAGATTGTGTTGTATGTGGTGATACTTCAAAGGGATGGTCAAAGAATGGTTAGAACTGGGTGTTGTTTCATGGGATGTTGTTTATTCCAACAGTAATGCACAAGGGATTCCTTCATGATTTTCATAGTTCACCTTTTTCAATACAACCAAGAGTATCCAATATGTACTATGGTTTGAGGATGCAGTTTTGGTTGCCCAAGATGAAATGGCTGGTGCTGAAGTTCGTGGCATGGTGTTTGGTTTTCCAGTAGGTAAAGACTGATAATTGTGTTCCTTGTGTTTTTTTTCAGCCTTTAGATGCTCCCAAGTGGAAATGTGATGAAAAAATCAATTCATTTCATCACAGGGTTACCCCAATCTTAGGGATGTTGTGATGTTATCTAGGTGATCATGGATTGTTTGATGAAATCTACCCATTTCTTAGCAATCAAAGAGTGGGGAACATTGGATGCTTTATCTAAGAGGTATGCAGATGAAGTGGGGCATGTACATTGAGTTTCTAGGTCCATTATCTTAGATTGAGATGCAAATTTTACCTTGTGATTATGGAGGGGATTGAAACATGCTTTTGGTTCTCATTTATGCTTCAACACTACTTTCCACCCTCATACATATGGGAAGATGGAGTGAACTATCTAGACACTAGAGGATATTTTTCGGGAATGAGTCTTGGACTTTGGTGGATCTTGGGTATGACACATTCTGTTGGTCAGAGTGGATACTCAAGAGGGAGGGGGGTGAATTGAGTTCCAATTACAATTTCTGTTAAAATGACATCTCTTAAAATCCCCCAATTTAAAAACTAAGTTAAACTGTAGTGAATTTATACAGATTGTAAATGTTCAATTAGTTTCTAAAATATTGATTAGGTCTCAGTTAATTTAATAAGAAGATTAAATTAGCTTTTGAAACTAACTTACCGGTTTACAATAAGTATAAACACTTGCTAGATTAACTATCAAAGTAACTTTAAAACAAATTGTATTTCAAAGTAATTAGCAGCGGAATATGAAATATATAATATACTTTAAACTTAAAATAAAATGCACAGGATATGTAACCAAGAGGTTCAGTATCAAGCTGAGACTTAGTCCTCTCAAACAATTTATATAAATTTGATCCACACCCTAGATCAGGTTAAACAACAGTGCAAAGACTTTCCAGGTACTAAAACCTCTACCACAGTTCTTCGTGGGAAAACAAAAAACAGCTCACAGGCTGTTCAGGTCTTACATGAACTCTACCACTATCCACAGTGGGATACAAGGGAGTTATAGAAAGTTTGAGTAACGATTTAGAAATCCTCCAGCTTAGCTCATGAGGCAGTGTGTGTATAAAATATATAGAGTATCCACACTTCTCAAAATGTAAATAAAAGAATCACTAAGAGAGTAGATATGAGTTTTAGAAATATATAGTGATTTGAAGTGCAACTTTGGACTCTTTTGATTAATCAGAAATGATTCTAAGTCCTTCTCTGGTTTTTGTCTGAAAAATAGAGGGTCGTTTTCTTCAGGTACAGTTTGATCATATTGAGTGCATGAAGAGCTCGTTGTAGTCCTTCACTTCTTGACTAAGGTGAAACTTGTGTTCTCCTATAGAAAATGAAATGGCTTTGTGTATGTCCATTTCTCTTCCAGTATGAATGTAGCCTTTATTTTCTATGTGAATGCACCATTTTCCAATGGTATTCAACCCTTTCTTTTTCAAACACTTCACTTGCCTTATTAGTTTATTTCTGCCTGGTCTTTGTCCTTCCTTTTATATATTATATCTCCGGTAAAATGAATGATTACCTTTTCATGGGTACTAGGTACGGTTCCCTGACATGCCAACAACTATCATTAAATAACATTAATTTCATTAAAAACAACAAATACAACCGTTTCTTAATAAATAAATAATATTGAAAGAAGCATAGTTTGACTGGTCAGTCTTTCATCAGTAGCCTTTTGTTAGTAGATAACGGTGGACTTTGTATTGTAGTGACCTTCTATCGATAGCTCCTTGTATCAGTAGCTGTTACTCCATGTATCAGTATCTCCGTGTACCGGTGACTCCTTCTATCGGTAGCTTGTTCTGTCTAGCATTAACTCGCTTGTATCGATATCTTGATGTTTCGGTAACTATCTGTATCGGTAGCTTGTGCATACCAGTAGCTTCGTTCTGTACTAGTGAAGTGTATATCGGTAGATTTATGCATACCGGTAGACTTGTTCTATCGGTAGCTCTCTATATCGGTGGACTTGATCTATCTGTGGCCTGTGCTTACCAGTGGACTTATACATACCGGTAGCTCTACATATCGGTGACCTTAGCTTATAGGTGTCTATTTCTATCGGTAGACTAAGTCTATCGGTAGACTAAGTACCGGTAGATCTGTGTTAGTAACTATAAGCATATCAGTGACTTAACACTTATCTGTTTTATGCAGAACATATCCGATTGAGTTAAAATTACTTCAAAATTCATATAAACATAGATAAACATTGATTAACATATTACAAATATTATTTTAATATAATTATCAACTTGATAATAGAATATCATATATTAAAAGAATTAGTATATAGATACACATTATTTGGAATTATCACAGTATGTGAATGCATAATTGGGATTATCAAAACAGGTGAGGTCAACAATCTCCCCCTTTTTGATAATCCCAACTTATGATATTATAATCTCAACATAATGAGTAATTGTATTAGAGGATATAGCATTAAATTAAATTTTAGCAGAGAAAACAACACACCAGAGGTAAAAATATAAGATGTGAAATGTTAAATGTATCAGAGGTAGAATTAAATGCAATGGTATCAAAGTTACAAGTTACAAAATGCAATAGATAGTAGCTCTCCTCTTCAGTTCTGTTTTCTCTCCCCCTTTGTGATTAGAGAAAAGTGGGAAACAACAAATAGAGGAACAAAATGGGAAAGAAAAGAAAGCCATTTTTATTTCATGTTGTAAAAAGGTACAGGGAAATAAAAACAAAATATAAGGGATTCCTATCAAATATCTTAGCCACCTATTAAATCCACATCCTCAATGTGAGATTTTCCCTTGGGATCAGAAGAGTATTCAGGCTGTGTGGATGTAGGAGAAGGCTTAGGAACACCAGAAATGATCACAATAGGCTAAGCTATTGAAACTGTTCCTGGCCTGTACTGAGTATCCCTATGAGTGATCATAGGAGTAAGGCTGCGAATGGCTTGGGCTGGAGTCATCTGAACAGGATAAGTAGTAGAGGAAGAGGCAGGTAAAGATGGAAGTACAATCACTGGCCTAACATCGACATGCAAGAAAGGCAACAAGAGATTTATGAAACCCATAATGATTACTCGTCCTCTCTCCATAGCAGATATGAAATCATCCTTGTTCTCCATGAATTTGTCTAAGGCTGGAGTCAGTTCCCTTAGCTTGCTTAGTTGCTCCCTAAAGGATTGATTGACAAGAGGTAGCTTCATGTTTTCTAACATAAGCTTGAAATGATTGTTAAGTTTATGCTTGGTGTAAACCCTTTGGAAATCATAATCCACCTTGTCTTTCACCTCTTTCTGAGAAACAAAAGCTTCTCTCATATAGTCTTAGACTATCTTCATTATATCTCTAGCTGTATCTCTAATAGAAGTTACCACTTTTCTCAGATCAGATGATTTCACAGAGCCACTGGTTGATGTTGAACCAAGATCCTCCTTTATCACAGCTCTAATATGAACCAAATCCACTGATGGTCTGGAAGCAATAGAACCAATAGAGAAGGTTACTGTTTCCTTGAAGTTTTTGGTCAACCCACTGATAAGATTTTTCACTTGGGAATCCTGGGTGCTGACATGATCTTTCATGGAGGTTTTAAATCCTTCAAAGACTGATACCATCTGGATCACAACTTTTTTGACATAAGCTAAATCTTTATCTGTTTGGGATCTAGAACTCATATAAGATTCTAAAGAGATAATAGATTTCTTTAGAACTTCAACATCCTCTTCCAGTCTAGATACTTGAGTCTGGAAAGCTATAACTTCATCTACTATTTTTTCCACAAAGGTTGACACATTACAACCGAGAGAGAGTTCAAAATAATTTTCCAAATTGCTCATCTCTTCAACAAATCAGTGCTTAAATTCGGCAACATAAGCACTAAAAGACTCTTTCAACTCATCCTTTAAGGATTCAAGGTCAGCCCTAGTGATCATATCAGTAGGTGAAACCACAACAGGTGCTCTTTCAGATACTATACTGGCCACTGAGTCATTCATAATCGATTGAATGGATGACACCGGTGAAGCTTCCATTTTCCTTATTTTTTCCACAAAACTGATTTTGAGATCAGACTTTAGCTTATCCAGATCACGCATTCTGACCACATCTTCAGGTAATAACTCAGTCTGAATATCATAATTAATTTTTGGTCTATTAAGGGATGCCTCATTATCAGAATCGGGATAATCTAATCCAAAAACCACAAAACTTGGGCCTTCTACCCAATCCTCAATTTCAACAGCCACTGAAACACTGTCAAACCTGATTGGATGCTCCCCCTCAATGGGTGCATTCTCTTGTACAACAACAACATTCTCAGCAGGTCTTTCTTTCTCAGAAGAATCCTCTACAACTAACTCCATTTCTGTAATAGCAGGAGGCTCCTCTAGATTAGGCACAGGTCCTTCCATCTCACCCACTACATCCTTAACAGGAACAACTGGGCTTCCAATCAATGGACTTAGACTTAAGCAGACAGAATCAAAGGCTTCAAATTCATTCTCTCTTTCTTCTTCATTCTCAGGGGCTGGCTGGTCTTCCTCAATAACAGGTGTTTTTTCTTCTAATAAAGTTTCCTTTTCGGAAGATATAATTTTAGCAATAGGACTTGGGGGCAAGTCCGGATCCCTTCCATCATCCATAGAAGTCTCCTCTTCATCAGTCTCATCACTGTACTCAGGTTCTTCCTCATTAGGTCCTAGACCTAGATCCCTCACATACTTAGGCCTTGAAGGATGATCCACATGATTGAATTTATCATATAGATTCTTGTTATCATTAACCCACTCTCTTCTCCATGGATTCCAGTTTATCTTCATGTATTTGCAAACTGTGTTTGTGATACAAAAATTATTCCTTACTACCACTGTCTCATCTTGAGACTTAGATACCCCTTTCACTTTGATCATCACTGATATCAACTTGGAAAATAATAAGGCATCGGTCTTCGATTTTGGCCTAGTCATTTCCTCCATTTGAATCATTAGCAGCCTGCACAGATTCACTTTCACACCATGTCTCAAAAGATGTAATAGATAGATATCCTGATATCTTAAATTTGAAAAGTCCCCCCTCCTTGGAATTAAAACATTCTGAACAAACTTGAACAACAATATGTTCTCTCCATCCATTTCATCAGCCACCACCTATCTTTGATTTCCACTACCGGTGAGCTCCTCTAAGGCAGTCTCATAATCAAATATGTCGCTTGTAGGTGGTACTGATTTCGAGAAATATCCAGGAACACCTTCATGTGGAACCTTCAGGCATTCAACCCACTCAATGGATGAAAAAGATATCTCCTTTCCATTCACAAAAGAAATCACTCGGTTCTCATCTTCTGATTTCTCAAAGCTCAAAAACTCATAGAACTGTTTCACCAACTTCAGATAGTAGGGTCCATTGTTGTTCGAAAATCATTCTAACCACTTCTGATTTTCCAGAACCTCTAGAACTAACGATCTATTGGACAACAACCATTCCACGCATAGCTCTTTTTCGATCACAATAACTCTATTATATAAGTGAGGGTTCACTGGTCGCCTCCCTGACCGTGTTCTACCAACACTGATACTTCCTTCTTGGTCTGTCTTCTGCTTCTTCGCATTCAGCTCATCAATTTCATCTCTGATAGTAGGGAGTTTGGTTTTTTACATCTATGGTTCGAGGAACTTAGGGTTTTCGAGAAATTTGGGAGCTAATGCTTGAGGGTAAAGGGTTTGAGGATCGGTGGATTGAGAAGTAACTATGACTTTGTTTTATTATTTAGTAATCATAAAATAAATAATTAAAATAAAATAAATAAAGTATAAACGATACAAATTCTGGCGGCAGACAGAAGTTTAAAACATCGAATAGGTAGGTTATATCGGTGAGAATTCCTAATCGGTGAGGTTTCATATCGGTGAGGTACATTAGTGAGGTATCACATCGGTGAGGTACATCAGTGAGGTATCACATCGGTGAGGTACATCGGTGAGGTATCACATCGGTGAGGTACATCGGTGAGGTATCACATCAGTGAGGTACATCGGTGAGGTACATCAGTGAGGTATCTACCGGTCAAGGTTAATAATTCCTAACTCATGTCTAATGTAACTTAACCTATCCGAACTTAAAGGTTTGGTGAAAATGTCAGCTAATTTATGTTCAGTACCTATAAATTCAAGAGTAATATCACCTTTTTGGTAGTGATATCTCAAGAAATGGTGCCTTACATCAATGTGTTTGGTCCTAGAGTGAGATACAAGGTTCTTTGAAGTGTTAATTGCACTAGTGTTATCACAGTTAATTGAAACATGCTTAAAATCATATCCATAGTCCAAAAGAGTGTGTTTCATCCACAGAATTTGTGCACAACAACTACCAGTAGCTATATACTCTGCTTCGACAGTGGAAAAAGCTACATAATTCTTCTTTTTACTACACCAATACACTAAGGATTTTCCTAATAAATGACATGTTCCAAATGTGCTTTTTCTATCCAACTTTCAACCAGCAAAGTCAGCATCTGAATAAATCATTAATTCAAAATATTGTCCTTTTGGGTAAAACAAACCTAAGTTTACAGTGTGTTTAAGATACTTAAAAATTCTTTTAACTGCAAGTAAATGAGATTATTTTGGATTATCTTGAAATCTTGCACACATACACACACTAAACATAATATCTGGTCGACTGGCAGTAAGGTAAAGTAAGCTTCCAATCATACCTCTGTAATTGGTTTGATCCACTGGTTTCCTAGTTTCATCTGCATCCAATTTACAGACAGTACTCATAGGAGTATAATTTTCCTTAATACTATCCAAACCAAAACATTTTAAAATATCCTTTGTATATTTACTTTGATTCAAAATAATACCATTTTCAGTTTGAAAAACTTAAAATCCAAGAAAATATTTGAGTTCACCCATTAAAATAATTTCAAATTCATTCTGAATGCTCTTTTAAAAATCATTACATAAATAATGTTTAGAAGATCCAAAAATAATGTCATCAATATAGATTTGTACTATCAAAACATCTTTAGAAATTCTTTTAATAAAAAGAGTTGGATTAGAAATCCATTTAGTAAAACCTTTTGAAATAAGAAAATTGCTAAGTCTATCATACCAGGCTCTTGGAGCTTATTTTAAACCATATAAAGCTTTAGATAGCTTGAAAACTCAATTTGAAAAATGAGGATTAGTAAATCCAGGTGGTTTTTCAATAAAAACATCTTCAATTATAAAACCATTTAGAAAAGCACTTTTGACATCCATTTGATATAACTCGAAATTCAGATGAGTATCATAGGCAAGTAAGATCCTAATGGCTTCTAATCTAGCTACAGGGGAAAAGGTTTCCTCATAGTATATTCCTTCCTCTTGACTATATCATTGTGCAACTAGCCTTTCTTTGTTTCTAACTATATTTCCAGACTCATCAACTTTGTTCCTAAAAACCCATTTAGTGCCTATTGTCAAAGTGTCCTTGGGTCTGTTAACTAATTCCCAAACTTTGTTTCTTTCAAATTTATTAACTCTTCTTGCATAGCCATTACCCAAAATTCATCATTGATTGCATCATCAATATTTTTAGGTTCTAACTGTGAAATAAAGGCTTGATGTTCAACCTGTTTTCTTAGAGAAGCTCTAGTCTGTGTCCCTCTATCAAGATTACCAACAACAACATCTAAAGGATGATTCTTTAGAATACTAATTGATCTAGTAAATGTAGGATTATAAATTTCAGGCTCTTCTCTAAGTTCGGGTTCTTCAGAAGAATATTCTGGAATATGTCTAGAACTGGATGTTTTTACAATAGGTTCTTTAGTTTTATCATTAAGGTCTAGAACAGTCAAATCTTCTTCAAGATTTTCAATGGAATATTTAGGTTCATGTGGATCAGTTTCATCAAACTTGATGTGAACAGATTCTTCCACACATTTGGTTCTTTTTTTAAAGACTCCATAGGCTTTTCTAGTTAAAGAATAACCAAGAAAAATTCCTTCATCACTTTTGGGTGCAAACTTGTCAATATTATCTTTTTTATTGAGAATAAAAACTTTACATCCAAAAACTCTGAAGTAATTAACCTTAGGTTTCCTATTGTTCCATAATTCATAAGGGGTCTTCTTGAGAACATGTCTAATCAAGACTCTATTAATAATATAACAAGTTGTATTTATAGCTTCAACCCAAAAATAAATTGGCAGGTCATACTAATTAAGCATGGTTTTTGCAATATCTTGAAGGGTTCTATTTCTTCTTTCTACTACACCATTCTGCTGAGGTGTCCTAGGGGCAGAGAAATTGTGACTATAGCCATTGTGTGAGCAATAAGATTCAAACTCATGATTTTCAAACTCACGACCATGGTTACTTCTCAAAGTTTTAATCTGAAGTCCACTATGGTTTTCTACAGACTTGGAATACTTAATAAAGTAAGATCAAGCTTCACTTTTGTGAGCTAAGAATTATACCCAAGTATATCTAGAATAGTCATCTACGAAGACAGACATAGTGCTTCCCATTTAAACTACAAACTCTATAAGGTCCAAAAAAATCCATGTGAACCAACTCGAGAGGTTGAGAAGTTGAAACTTCTTTCTTTGATTTTAAAGAAACTTTATGTTGCTTTCCCTTTTTATAGGGATTACAAACTTTGTCTGATGGGAATTCAAGATTAGGTAGGTCTATAACTAAATTCTTACTAGCCAGTTTTCTAAGTGAATGTATGTTGCAGTGTCCTAATCTTCTGTGCAAAAGCCAAGATTCTTTATGCAAATAATTTAAACAAGTAAAATTTTTCTTGGCTAAAGAATTCAAATTAACACCATAAACATTTTCATTTATCAATGCAAAAAATACTAAAACATTTTTATAATTAAAAACATTACAAGAATCATTTTCAAATTTAACATTAAAACCATCATCACATAGCTGAGAAATACTTAACAGGTTATATTTAAGTCCATCAACAAATAAAACTTTAGAAATTAAAACTGAGTCAGTGTTACCAATCTGGCCTAGACCGATGATCTTTCCTTTAGATTTATCACCAAATGTGACATGACCTCCATCAAATTTGATTAAACTCTTGAAGCATGAGTAATCTCCAGTAATATGCCTTGAACATCCACTTTCCAAGTACATACCTTCTTATGAGAACTCTTTAAGCAAATTCCCTACAAAACATGTTTAAACAGAGAATGATTTTGGTACCCAGATTTCCTTGGGTCCAGATAGGTTAGCAAGCAAAGCTTTAGGTACCCAGATTTGTCTTATGGGTCTCAAATAGTTTACAGAATCAATAGATTTTGAAAGATAAACTTTATTTGATATATAACCATATGAATAACTAGTTGAAGCATACAGATTTACAGAACTAGAACTAGCAGCATTCTGTCCAGATTTAGAAATGAATATAGTTTTAGTAAACTATCTCTGTCTAGGCTGATAGCCTATTCCAGTGGTATATTTTGGTGCCGCTTGTTTTACTATAATTTGTGTAAGTGTATCTTTTCCATTTGTAAATTTTTATAAGTCCTTCCTTAATTTCTCATTAGACAATTTTAGTTCAGTATTTTCCTTTAGTAATTGATAATTATTTTCCTTTTCTCTATCAAGGGAAGATTTAACAGTGCTAGATAAATCATGATGTTTCTTTAAGGTTTTATACTTGTCCTTTAATTCATTACATGTCTCTTCTAGAATATTACAATATTCAAATAATTCTTCACTAGACATGTTTTCAGATTCAGAATCAGAATCAGAATCAACTCCAGAATAGTATGAATTTAAAGCAAGAGGGTCTAGTGTTACCTCAGATGTGTTTGTCATAAAACACATGTTATCTTTATGAGAATGTCCATCCTTAGCAGAATCAGAATCACTAGAAGTGTATTACGAAGAACTCCAAGTTGCTTTCATTGACTTCTTATACTTGTTGTCCTTATAGTCATGTTTCTTCTTGAACTTCAACTTTGGAAAATCTTCTTTCACATGTCCTTTACTTTTTCATTCATAGCAGACAATATCATCACTTTTATCAGGCTTATTCTAGTCCTTCTTTCAATGAACTTTGTTATCATATTTTCCTTTTTAATTTGATTTTCTGAAGAATCTCTTCTTCCTTTAGAACTTCTTGAATCTTCTGGCTATTTGAGCCATCTCAACATCACTGTCAGAATCTGAACTTTCACTTGATGAGATTTCAGTAGGTATGTGAACTTTCTCCTTTTCCTTGCTCCTCGAGGCAGTAGACTTAAAAGCCACTGAATTTCTTTTTGGTTCATCATCTTATTCCTTATTTACTTTAAACTCTTCCTCATACATTATAATCTTACCTATTAATTATTTAATAGGTAGTGAACTGATGTCATATGATTCTCTAATAGAAATAGATGTTCCTCTCCATCTTTCTGGAAGAAATCTTAGTATTCTCATGATTTTTTCTTTTGTAGGAAAAACTTTACCAAGAGAGCTCATGGTGTTGACAATGTCATTGAACCTGAGATACATGTCCGAAATGGCTTCATCAGGCTTCATTTTAAAATTATAATTTTTAATAGTATAGGTATTCAGCCTCATTTCTTTAACATTGGTTGTTCCCTCATGGGAAATAGCCAAAGTGTCCCAAATTTCATAAGCAGTTTTACAAGCAGATATTCTGTTAAATTCCTCATCACCTAAAGCACAGTACAAGGCATTCATTGATTTATAGTTATTATTGTAAGCAGTTTTAGTAGGTTCATCCCAAGTAGTTCTTTCAGATTATGGAATCTTATATTGAGTCTCTATAGCAGTATAGATATCAAATCCCATACTTTTTAAATGAATTTTCATTTTAATAATCCACTGGTCATAATTTGTACCATTAAATAAAGGTGTCCTGTTGGTAGCAGCACATTCCAATCTATTATCCATAGATAGAGTTTAGCAAAAATATTTAAAGATATAAAATTTAGAACTAATAGAAATTTAAGATCTTTAAGATACAACTAAAATCACAGTTGAAAAATAGAGTGTTTTGAAAACCTTTAATAATAAAAAAACCTCTGATACAAATGTTGGTTGGAGTGGATACTCAAGAGGGGGGGGGGGGTGAATTGAGTTCCAATTAAAATTTCTATTAAAATCATATCTCTTAAAATTCCCCAATTTAAAAACTAAGTTAAACTGTAGTGAATTTATACATATTGTAAATGTTCAATTAGTTTCTCAAAGATTGATTAGGTCTCAGTTAATTTAATCAGAAGATTAAATTAGCTTTTGAAACTAACTTACTGGTTTACAATAAGTATAAAAACTTTATAGATTAACTATCAAAGTAACTTTAAAACAAATTTTATTTCAAATTAATTAGCAGTGGAATATGAAATATATAGTATACTTTAAACTTAAACTAAAATTCACAAGAGATGTAACCAAGAGGTTCAGTCTCAAGATGAGACTTAGTCCTCTCAAAAAATTTATATAAATTTGATCCACACCCTGGATTGGGGTAAACAATAGTGCAAAGACTATTCAGGTACTAAGACCTCTACCACAGTTCTTCGTGGGAAAACAAACAACAATTCACAAGCTGTTCAGGTCTTACTTGACCTCTACCACTATCCACAGTGGGATATAAGGGAGTTATAGAAAGTTTGAGTAAGGATTTAGAAATCCTCCAGCTTAGCTCAGGAGATAGTGTGTGTATAAAATATACAGAGTATCCACAATGCTCAAAATGTAAATAAAAGAATCACTAAGAGAGTAGATATGAGTTTTAGAAAGCTCTAGTGATTTGAAGAGCAGCTATAGACTCTTTTGATTAATCAGAAATGCTTCTGAGTCCTTCTCTGGTTTTTTTCTGTAAAATAGAGTGTCATTTTCTGCAAGTTCAGTTTGATCAGCTTGAGTGCATGAAGTGCTCATTTTAGTTCTTCACTTCTTGACTAAGGTTCAACTTGTGTTCTCTTATAGAAAATGAAATGGATTCGTTTATGTCCAGTGCTCTTCCAGTATGAATGTAGCCTTTCTTTTCTGTGTGAATGCACCACATTCCAATGGTATTCAGCCCTTTCTTTTTCACACACTTTACGTGCCTTCTTAGTTCATTTCTGCCCGGTCTTTGTCCTTCCTTTTATAGATTACAGCTCCAGTAAAAGGAATGATTACCTTTTCATGGGTACTAGGTACGGTTCCCTGACATGCCAACAACTATCATTAAATAACATTAATTGCATTGAAAACATCAAATATGACCGTTGCTTAATAAATAAATAATATTGAGAGAAGTAGAGTTTGACTGGTCAATCTTTCATCAGTATCCTTCTATCGGTAGATAACGGTGGACTTTTTATAGCAGTGAACTTCTATCGATAGCTCCTAGTATCAGTAACTGTTACTCCGTGTATCAGTAGCTCTGTGTACCGGTGACTCCTTCTATCGGTAGCTTGTTTTGTCTAGTAGTAACTCACTTGTATCGGTAGCTTGATGTATCGGTAACTGTCTGTATCAGTAGCTTGTGCATACCGGTAGCTTCATTCTGTACCAGTGAAGTGTATATCGGTAGACTTATGCATACCGGTAGACTTGTTCTATCGGTAGCTCAGCTTCTATCAGTAGCTCTCTGTATCGGTGGAATTGATCTATCAATGGCCTGTGCTTACCGGTGGAATTATACATACCAGTAGCTCTGCATATTAGTGACCTTAGCTTATCGGTGACTATGTCTATTGGTAGAATAAGTCTATCAGTATACTAAGTACCAGTAGATCTGTGTTAGTAGCTATAATCATATCAATGACTTAACACTTATCTGTTTTATGCATAATATATCCGATTGAGTTAGAATTACTTCAAAATTCATATAAACATTGATAAACATTGATTAACATATTAAAAATATTATTTGAATATAATTATCAACTTGATAATAGAATATCATAGATTGAAATAATTAGTATATAGATACACATTATTTGGAATTATCACAGTATGTGAAAGCATAATTGGGATTATCAAAATAGGTGAGGTCAACACATTACTTTGGTTGATTTTGCATACAACAACAACTATAACTCTTCCATTGGCATGGATCCATTTGAGGATTTGTATGAGAGAAATTTTTTTCTCTATTGTAATGAATAGAGGTTGGGGAGGTAGCAGTTCTGGATCCTGATGTGGTGTAGAGCACGACAGAGAAGGTTTATCATGTTCATGTGAAGATGAAAGCAGTGCAATACCGTTAAAATTAATATGGAGATCATAGGAGGAGGCCTTTGGAGTTTGAGTATAGGGACAACATATTCTTGAAGGTTTCCATTTGATGTGGAAAGTGGAGGTTTGGCAGAGGGAGTGATCTTTCTTCTAGGTTTTTGATCCCTTTGAGGTGTTAGGGAGATTTAGAGAGGTGGCGCATCAGTTGGCATTGCCACCATAGTTTGAGAGGATCCATGATCTCTTCTATGTCTCTTAGCTTCATCGGTATCTTCATGATGAATCCCATGTCATTAAATGGGTATAGTTGGATATCTAAGATGACATGACGTTCGTGGATAAGATAGTAGAGATCCAAGATCATCAAGATAAAGTGCTTCGAGGATGAACCATCCATTTAGTTTTCATGTTATAAAGGCATAGAGGCCTGGAAAAAAGTACTTGGGAGCGAGATACGCCAATGCGTGCCTAGTACTTGGAGCTGTTTTATGTTTTTATTTCTATGTTTTTCTTTTTATGTGATTATTGGACCTTTTTGTTTTATGAGATGTACTTTTTTCCTTGATGTGTGATTTTTGATAAAGTTATGAAATATAAAAATTAGAGGACCTTATCCCTAATCGAGATTCATTATACCACGATGTGATTAAACCCATGTGGGCGAGTCATTACTGCTCGGATTGAATGATATCTAGACATGGAGGATGGAATTCACTGATTCATATATTTGGGGTAGTGAGGTTTTTTGGTTATGAAGGTTATTGGTTTGTGTTTAATAGAGGTTGTATGGTTGTGGTGATGTGGCTATGTGGTGGTGAGTTTGTACGAGATGTTTTTTGGCCTTTTGGTTTGAAGTGCTTGGATGGTGGTGGCATTTGAGGTATGATGAGATCTTTAAGAGGTATCTTGCGGGGTGGTTGTTCAGACCCCTTTCCCTTCTAGGATTGGTTTTGGATTCTCGAGGTAAATAATCATTTGATAGGTATATGATGTAATGGCTCGAGCCTTCCTAGACCATTACTTTTCCAGTTTTTGTGGTTGGAGGTGTTCGGGGGAGGTTCTAGGAGTTTTCAGTGGAGTATGGAGGTACACCAAATATGTTGTAGGAAATACACGTCATGTATTATTTACACAACATGAAATGGAAGTTCAAAGATTGTGAAGCTGGATAGTTCACATATTGTAAATCGGCTAAGGGGAGATGTGAAACAAATTCATGTTGTGAAAATTCAATTCAAGATGTATAATAATTAAAGGTTGAGGTGATGTTTTTTTTCAGAGAAATTTGTAATTTTTAGAAAAACCATGGTTTTCATGCCATGAAAATTTTAAAAAATATGAAACTAATGGGATCTAGGTTTTAAAACCCCTTATTTGGATGATTATCTTCATTCAGCTAAACCCTCCCTCTCATTTTGTGGAAATATCTAGGTTATTTTGAGGGATCTTCTAGCCCTCTTCCTCCCGCATAAATTCATTGATTCCGGTTGATCCCCATTGGCAATCCATGGTAATTTATTCTCCCTTATTGGTGTTTTTCTCATATTCTTCTTTTGGGAACTTGCTGTGGTGGTGTAATTTTGGTTTAGGGAGTGTCTTGGGATATGTTTTGATGATCCTTAGATGTAGTGTTGGGAAGTCCATGATCTTATGGTGTAGTTATGGTTTACAAGAATTTCTTCTTCACCCTAAACTGTGCAGTGAGTTAAAAAAGCTTCTTTGAGGCATGAAATCCCTCATTTATCTTTATTGTTTATCACACAATAGGGGTTAACTTTTTTTTATCTCTGGGGATGGTTATGTGGGATTAATTAGTGATAAATAATTAGATAATTAAAATTTAAGGGTAAAAGGGGGAATGGTTTGCATGCTTTTACAGATTTGATATTATTAAGATATGATAGATTGTAAGGGCTTGACTCCCCACTAAAAATTATTTCCATTAGGGGATTTGTTTGTGCTGGATGACATGTGTTGTGAAAACTGTGTCTGTTTTTTATTTTTGTGATATCAACCTAAAAATGGAAATTGTCTAACCAATTATATTCAGCATATGAAGTGGTTCCCCTGGGATTATGGATTGTGTGATGAGACCCCTAAAATAAAGTAAAATGTGACAAAAGTCTATTTTATAAATCTGTAAAAATGTTATTTGATGTGTTGTGATGTGTGGTTGCATTTTTGGGGTGGATATGTGTGATTATGATGTTATTTGGGGCTTATGGGTGAGATGTGTCTGTTCTTTTAGGGTAGTGAGGTGGTGGTTGATTGGACATGATTTTGGGGCACTGATGTGGTTATTTGGATGTGCTTTTAGGATAGTGAGGTGGTGGTTGTTTGGCCATGATTTTAGGGTGGTGAGGTGGTGGTTTGTTTGACCATGGTTTTGGGGTGGTGAGGTGGTGGTTATTTGGCCATGTTTTTGGGGTGACAAGGTGGTGTTTTGTTTGGATGTTCTTTTGAGGTAGAAAGGTGGTGGTTTTTCGGTTGTTCTTATGGTGTGGTGAGGCGATGGTTTGATGGGAATGATTAGTTTCTTGTGATGTGTGGTTTCTTTGTGATAGATGCCCGATTAGTGGTGGAATAATTATTTAACTATAATTGAAATTTATGGGGTTTGGTTGTGTTAATGGGATGGAAATGATTAATGAATAAATAAATTATAGGCTATATGGTTTAATTTGGTTGATTCTTAATAATAAAATGAATGGATTGAATAATGGAATTGGTTGGTTGTGTGAGGTGGATTATAGTTTGTGTGGTGTTATGCATTTAGAGGTGGTAGTGAAATTGGGGATATTGTGAGTTGGCTAATGTTTAGTTGTGAACCGATAGGTTGGGATTATGAGTTTATATATGTATATACTTTTATATTCCTTGTGATTTCTATACACACCCCACCCATGTTGAGCATTATGTGTCAACACCCATATATTCACATGAGGGGTGTTTTTCACAACATTATGGTGATGAGGATGGATGGATGGCTACCCGATCTTCCTCAATCTCTCTTATAGGTGAGTAAATATGCACAAGTTGCGATGGTCAGAGGTCTGTTAGTGTACTAAGTGATAGACTAGGTGTTTTCTGGTGAGATGTGATGTAACTGTGCTATAAGGCAGTGGCCTAGGTGTTTTCGAGTGAGATGTTATGTGACTGTGCTATGGGGCGGTGACCTAGGTGTTTTTGGGAAAGATGTGATTTGACCATGCTATGGGGAGGAATATGGTGGGGGTCATGCATGGTAGGAGGATGGAATGAGGTTTATTTCCTTCATGTTCATGACAACCTACTACTCTGGTTATGGTTGTGATGTGATGACCTAGGTGTTGTTTGGAGAGATGTGATGTTGGGGTGTGGTAGTAGAAAATCAATGGGAAATAGGTGTTGGGTACCCTTTATTGATATTCTTCTTTTTATGTTACTGTACTTAACTTACGTTACATGGTGATCATGCCTTGGTGAGGTTGGGATGGATGGTTGACCTATTTAGGTGCTATCGATTATACTATTTTCTCACAAGTGCATTAGTATGCTTTTTTCACATGTGCGTGAGAGACTTTGGTTTTTCTATTGAGTATAGTTTCATGCTCACCCTGTGTATATAAACTAATTTTCTGGTTTCCAAGAGGACTATGTGGACCGTGATGGGTATTACTAGCTCAGACCTTTGGATAACTTCCATGGCGTTACTTTAGCTCTGCTTTTTTGTATTTAATTTTGGAGACTTTTAACTTTATCAGTTATATTTATACATGCTTTTTGAAATAGTTTGGTTTCTTTTTATATTATGTGATGAAGTTTCTTGTGGATTATTCATCTTATCTCTCGATCCAATTTTATTATATAGGGTAAATCCTCCCATATCATGAGATTCTTATAACCTTGGTTCTAGTTGCTAACCCGGGGCCTACTAGATGTAGAACTTGGGGGTTATTATCTGTCTCCCCTCATTATGGTATCTTTGGTGGGAGGGGGTCATGACAACAGGTCTACCAAAATATAGATCCTATGGAGTAAATAGCTACATTTTATATTCACACCACACTCCCAACTATGTAAAACACAATACAGGTCCTAGGGAGTAATTCACTACCTCCCTAACATTCTTCATATATAGGGAATAATAATCTCTAAAACACTAGTTAAAACTAATCATAAAACCCTTATCAATAGTCATACCACCCACTAAACCTTTTAATGCATGTACCTCCATATTTACACACAAGTGAGATTTATTTAAGGGTATATAAGATATTAAAATTTCATCACCACTTATCAATTCATCCCACAAGCTCTAGTACACACCTTTATAAAAGTGGGAAAAAGAATAAGGAAGCATGAATCATTATGAATTTGGCATAGAACTATTCTAATATGGAACGATCCTTGTGAAATACACACCAACCCCATGTAACTCATGACTAATAATATCTCTATTCCATAATAGGGTATGACTCTATACCTAAGGGTTATAGAACCTATAAAAATACCTTCAAATTTATCTCATTCTATCACCAATACTTCATAAAACGTTTCTAGAAAGTAGCATGGTTATTTTCTTAATTTGGTATGGCTGATATCAAAGTTCAAAAATTCACCAATCTTTCCACATAAATTATTTTTAACAATTCAAAATTATTCTAGGCTTAAAATTTAATACAAGTAATTATCAAATATTTTATATATATTCATAAATAATAATAAATACAAATTTCCATGACTGAGGTAGGTGGACACTAATTTTACTACCATTATATGTAATTGAATGTATTGTATGATATGAAAGTAGGGGTAGGTAGATGGAAAAAACTTGATATATAACCAAGGAAAGCCAAGTGTAGTCCATTATGATTATAGCAAGTCCTCATAGTATTATTTCTTGGTTACATGGATATTTAGGGACATGTTATCTATAGGAAAGTATGGGTTAGAGTTTATTTGGAACCCTAGAGGGTGTCCAAACTTGAGAGATGACTCTAGTAACATCTAAAGGACTTATGTATTAGAGTATGGATATCACCTAGGATGATTGTAAATTACATATAACTGAGTATAGTTCTTGGGGTTGGGTGATCTCAATAACCTTCTATCATGAAGGTGAATCTTGAGGATTGGAAAATTTATCAACCTGTTATTAGAATAACAATCACTTTTCTTGATAACTATGAAATAAATTAGGGATTAAAACTAGAATATTTGTATTCTAAGCCTTATATCAAGGGACTATTCTATATGGTTGTATACACTTATTAAAAATATATATTCAAGGAACTCTCTTAGGGTTGGATACTCTTGGTTTTCTATTAGGTTCTTTACCATGGAATGATCATTTAATTAAGATCGTTTTTGTGATTGTACCAGAGGTGAGTTACAAGCATATCTATCTTTGTATCAGGAGCCTTCTCTTGGGGATGGATAAAAATGAACTTTTATGAGGATTAATTGAGTCTACTATCATGTGTATCTCTCTTAGGGATAGATGATGACTATTTATATTCTCAAACCTTGGAAAAACCCTTTTTATTGGAAGATTTTTGTTTCATTTTAGTCCCATTTTTAATATTGTATTCAAGAATTATTAGTACCATCCCATTTATGACATTATAAAATCAAGTGTGTGTTGATAAATGTGGATTATCAGGAACCCAATGATATACTTGGTTTATGCACACATTTTTTTATATAATTCATTTCATTTAGTGCATGAATTAATATATATAATGGTTATTATTAGGGGTACCGTTGGTGGTGTTCTAATAAGTTTTGTGCTCACACCCTACTTTTGGAACTTAGTGAATGTATAAACCTTATGGTTGATATGAATGACGAATAAAAGTCCCTAAATTAGGTGAGAAGGCTAGAGTATATCAATGTGGTTATAAAGGCAAGTATGAGGGAGGCCAAGGAAAAATTTTCAATCTCCTTGTAGTTTTAATTTTATCTTTGATTATGTACTATGCATATTCATTCCTTTAGGAAATATAACATTGATATATGACTATATGATATAACATTAGTCCATTTTATTATAGTATTGTATTTCTATTGTTACTATATGTTTATTGCTTTAATTCCATTAGTTTTACTTTGATGTTATAGTTGGTTATAAATTTTATTTTAATTAATTTTTATTCCTTACAATAGTACTGTGGTTATAGTCTTATCACATGGTTTTTTCCAACCCTCACTAATATTCGGTAACTTATTGTATATGATGTGGTAAGCTTTAACTCATGTGGAGCTTCAATTTAGGCTGTACGAATAGGTTCTATGCTGAGTTTTTATAAAGTAGTATCAGAGCATGATTTATATTTTTCATATGATTAAGGACATGGTAGATATAGATAGGTCTAGCTAGAACTTTGGATGGAAGTCATTTTTGTGCATGGACAACACAACTACAGGTGAAAATACTAGTTTTTTTTTGAGTTGGGATCATGGTTATTAATTTTTTAGCTATATTTGAGATGTTATTGATAAAGTATGATGTTCATGGTTATATTTTATTAGTTTTACTATTGGATTTGGGTGGAAAGATACATATATTCAGGAATCATACTTGTAATGTAGGTTCACATGACATGTGGGTGCTTGTGTGTGATTGAGAAGATGGTTATGAAGAAAAAATAATCATATGTTATTTAAAATATCAACAAAAACCTATTTGATATTTTCCAAAATAACTTTCTGGTGATGCTCTAATTAATTGAATTGACAATTATGATTTCTTGGATGTGAATATTTTAAGAGGGATATCATTAAGGTTCACATGGATGTAATGATAAATTCCCTTGATTGGGTAACATGGTTATAGGGATACTCTATATTGATGAGATCCTTAATAGGGTAATGCCGTAAACACAATCATAAAGAGATATATGTTTAGTTTGAAAAGAATATGAAGAAGACTCTAAAATATATTATTGTACAATAGATTTTATGAAATTAAAAAAATAACGGGGAATAGAAATTTACACCCCAATATGTTTTTTAGGCTTATTCACATGACTTTCATTGGGTTTGGTATGAACATCTAACCAAACTTTTATAAGAGTTACATGTCACCCTAACTTCTTCCTTTTTGTGAAAAAGAGAGAAATAAATATTTTAATATATGAAACACATAATATTATTATATAAATATTGTAATTCATGAAAATATTACCATAGTAGATATGTTTCTCAAAAAACTATTTGAACCAGATGTGCGAGGGATGATCCGTTTCTCTTTTCTTGATGCATTTTTTGTAGACACTTCCTAAAATATATAATAGTTAATTTAATAACAGTTGTATACATATATATAGAATGATATTAATATAATAATATATTATTCAATACCATATAATTTTCCTAGTGATAACTACTGATTAAACCTTTACACTACTCTCAAGGCACACTTTTAGGTACCTTATCATACATCTACTGAATATTCAATTAAGTATCATTAAACTCATGAAAAAATATCCATTTTATACCCTTTTAATTATTTCCCAAATTTTTTAACATAAATTGAAATGTGATAACATTATCCATAGTAAAGTGAAAGAACATATTTGAATAAAATTCATTCAAATTGTTAAAAATTAATTAAAAAATGAAATTTAATTTAATTTGAGATGGATAATGCATAAAAACTTTTTTTATCTACATATTAAATACCTCATTATTCCAAGATATAGAAATATGTATCCAATTTAAATATGTAATGGGAAGGGCCACTAACTCACATGATAACTAGCCTAATATATAATTGAATAATCCCACAACTTCCTCTATCTATACCCAAAACTATCAAATGGTACAACTATATTCATTCTATTCATATTCCACAATTATAAACAATAAATTTATCTCTCTCTATTATTATTGTTTGTATCTATTATGAAAAAATATATTAGTATAAAAAAATGAAATAAGTTTTTCACATTAAAATTTTCACCCATAATCATGGCCCTCTAATATCCTCATGAGATAACTGGAGTGACCACCAGCTCCATCGATGCATAAAAATTTCCTATAAAACCTGATGAATCAGTATAAAATATTCTAGATACTATTGGGAGATACATAAAAGGCATTCCAAATATTGTTAGGAGAGAGATAGAGGGCATGAAAGATACCATTAAGAGGGATATAGATAACATTTCAAATATTTTTAGGAGGGAGCTAGATGGAATTCTAGATGCAATACATAAGGTATAATCAAGAAAAATTAACGATTTCTAGATGGTGGGAAAACCATTTAGTGCTAATTGACTTATATTACAGAATAAATTTTCCTTGGGATTCCTATCATTTAAAAATATAAAAATAGTATCAGAACATTTATTTTAAAATATATATAACATCTAGTTTTTCTAAATTTAATACTCCATACATAAAAATAAATTTAAATATAATAAAATATAATATATGAACACTCAAAACCATTAGATACCTGATATATGAAGCACACTCCAAAAATAAAACTATATACAAATCCAAAAAAAGAGAAAAGTAAACATTGATGGGACCCTCCAACCTATTCTAGAATATAGAGTGTTATTATTGACACCACCATTAACCCATATTGAGGCATATGGGAAATAGGAAATAATAATTTTTAAAATTTAAAATACATGTTTAGTCTAAATTGAAACCTCACATGGCGATAAAATAAAAAACCATTAGGTTTCAATAAATGTGTAAAATAAAATTTTAAAATTAGTTTTCAATTTTAAAATTCTAATTTATATTAAACATTATAAAATTATGATGGGACCTCACACATCACTGGTAAAAAAAGTTAAATAAGGGTTATTGTTATCCACAACTAATAATTATTTATGTTTCCCTATTAATAAAGTATTATACTAGATCTTGAAACCAAATCATCAAAATATATCACTTTCAAAAATACTAAACACTATTGAATAGTTATAAAAAATATCTCAAGTAGGAATAAAATTTACCAAGTAATATCTATGTACTTGTATTATACTTTTTAAATAATCAAATAATCAAAAAAGAAGGTATATATCTCTAAAAACCCATTATACCTTCAACCTATATAAGGATAAAACATATCCTTAAACCTATCTTATTATAATGTATTATTATTAACTTACCTAGTTATATAGGGTAAATTGGATCATTTCTATATTCGAACAAATTATAAATAATAATTTTATAGATAATTACATCCACCCTCTTGGATAGGCAGAAAATGTTTAATAAGAACTTAGTCTAGATGAAATAAAGGACCTAGTATATAAATGAAGTTATAATTTTCAAGGACTAAAGAGCCAATAATTAGAGGAGGAGGAAGCATCATTGAAATATGAACCAGAACTAGAACCTATAATCTAATCAATAGTTAAGGTGGAAGAAGATCACTAAGAACAAAAATATATACTAAACACTCTTAAAATTGTTTTCCCAATGGCCTTATATTTTGATCAAGAGTTATATACTGAAACATCTAAGAAAGATCATCTTTACATGGATTAATTTTATTTATATTAAATGTAATTTTAATTTCTCTATGATGTATTTAGAGACCCATCCAATATCTTGTGGGTTCTAGATGATGATGAGGAAAACTTAGTGTATGGGTTCTATTTTTAGAAAAGGATTGAAGTATCATAAGTAAAAAGTATTATAAGTGATATTACATGGGAATTTAATGATTATAAAGAACTTAAAACTGATATTTATGAGGGAGTTGATCAAACATTAAATGGATTTCATTTTAGTTTTACACAATATATCATATATTTTGACCCTTATAGTAATTAATAACATAACTGACACTATTTATGTTTTCCATGTCATAATATGAAGAGGCTTTGAAAGAGGTGACCACATGTGATGAGATAAGAGAGGATTTGAAACAATATTACACTAAGGTAAATCAATATTTAAACACTTTGGTCCATAGAGTATAAGAATAGGAGGACTCTCATATACTTAAGGATGATACTCTATGAATACTATGAACCCCACCCCATTACATGCTTAATATTAAGAGGGTATAAATAAATTTTTTGATAGATAAAGGATACCACCAAAAGGATAAAGTGGTGAAGAAAAAAGGAAGCATAAAATTGTGGTGTTTATAATTAAATAATATCCACCTACCCATTGATTAGGGATGCCAATTTCCACCACCTAGCCATTTTTAGTCAAAACACAACCCCTCTTGGTAGGGATAACTCATGATTATTCCCCTTACTCTATTTTTCTATTTTATTTAGTTTTTAATAAAATTATCATGTTTTTTTTGTTTTTATTATAGGTTTTCAATTGGAAATAAGAAGTTTATTCAACAAAATATTCATTTATAGAAGATACTTATCCAAATAAACTAGACTATTTCTTCCCCCATTGTTTTTATTTGACACTACTATATTTTTCTTCCCATTGAAATTTTATTAATTAAAATAATTGAGGGTATTTTGATTAATAAGTGTGTGGGGGGGGACTATCAATGTATTTTTTAAATACTTTTTAGTTTTATTATTTACTTTTGTTTTATTTTAAGGGTTTTGTGAAATTGAACTATAATGAAAATAAAATTTTATAAATGTTTTAGTCCCCTCAATGGAAGATAAAAAAGTAACAATGGAACTATATAAACTTTGTTTTTAGAACTAGGGAAAGGATTACTGATGGAAAAGACATTAGTGGAATCCAAATCATAATATGAAGAAATTGGATTTTTGAACTTGAGCTTGGGAAACCTATCCATTATTATAATTAACACCTTAAGGGTCCAATGTAAATGAAATTTTGATAGATAATATGATCTAGATTAAAAAAATCATAAGATAACCAATATGAAAATATTTTCAATCCAACAAAGCACATATGTGTGTGAGTTATCCATTCAATAAGAGTTGGAGAAACAAGATACCTTGTTTCCCAAGTGTTTCTTTCATTCCCTAAATATTAAACTTAGTCCTAGGGGATTCCTACTAACTTAGGATGATTTAGTTTTAGTTGATCTACACTCACTTAATATGTTATTTTCACAAAATTTGACCTGTAAAAATACAATAAGTGCTAGTTGGAAAAGGGGATAGTGATATTTTTGGAAATTTTAACTTGGATAAAGAAGGGGGAAGTGATATATTAAAATTTAATATAGTAAGTTTCAAGGAATAATGAAAATAATTTGTGAAACAAGGAGTATGCGGGAGAGGTATTAATTAAGGCACCACTTATTGAGATTTTAATTAGAAAAACTTATCTCCTTTTAACAATCATTGAACCAGAACATTGACTTGAGAAGAAATGGTACCTTTGATAACTTGAGGGAAATTTCTTGTTTAAGTGTGGGGGAGTGATCAAGAAACATTTACCATTTTTTAGTATATATATATATAGTATAATTAATATAAATAATATTATATAATAATGTAAATAAATATGTTTTTATTTTAATATCGAATGGGCAAAATTTAAAAATGGGCGTTTGATGTTTTTTAGAAGAATCAACCCAATTTATGTAGCTATGTAATAATAAAAGTATAATTCTTCATGATTCATGATTTTAACTAATAAATCTCAGATTATACATGATTTAATATTCCCTATGTTAGAATAAATTGAAATTCCAGGAACTATATAAGAATACTTGTCCAGGATGCATCGTGCATGAATAACTTCTACAGAGAAGATCATATTTGAATAAGAAGCATGGCCAATCACTGCATAAGGAGAGATGGGTAGATACACCACTGTGTGTGAATAAACTAAAGGGTATCACACTATATCGTAATCAATTCACAAGAGTAATTCTTGGTGTATGAATCAATCCCCATGTTCTAGAGACCTTATGTATTAATGATTCTACGCTATGTCATATTGGCTCCAATGACCCAACAACCATGTATGAATCATTTGTCTAGGAGATCATTATGGGAGATTAAATGGAAATAGGAATGACATCATATATGATTAAATAAACCAATCATATATGAACAAAGTTGATCCATCTAGATCTCACACAAGATCAATGAAGTACCACACCTAGACCTATGTAAGGTGAATCACATTCTCCAACTAGCTATATAAAATGAACCAAACCTTGATTTTGTGAGATTAAACTGTGAAACCCATCCCATTTTATATTGTCTTAGAGATACCATTACTATGTAGGAATGTCACATTATAATTTAGGTATATCTCTTGGAATCCATGAAACTCTTTTTATGATGTCGAAAGGCTTATATTACCACAAACCTTTGAATCATCATTCACAAGTTACCTAGATTAATCTTGAAATAACAAGAAGGATTGAGACACTTGAGTGAATCCCATGGATTCATTAAAAGTACACATGTATTCCATAAAGGATGTGAGATAAAAACAAAATATTCATAGGAAAAAATTTCAAACCATTTCAATAAAATAGTTTTGAAGAAGATCTAAATGCCAAAAATCTGTGAAGAATAAATCATATTTATCATGGGAGTTGTTTGATGTACGAGGGATAAATATCCTCAAATATGAAACCTCCTAGAAGGGGTGATGTGTATTGAATCTAGACCTACATGTGGAGTGAACCCATGGTTCAAAATAGAGAGTACAAGAATTTTTACGATCCTTTAAAAATAAGAAGCATGTCACTATGATCAAGGTTTGAATCTTCAATGAGAATAAGGTAACTCAACACTGCCTTTTTGATTTTATTTTCTTCTTTATTTGTACTCTCTAATTATGTTGATCTAAGCCTATTATAGATAAGACAATGATACCCCCCCACCCCCACTTTTGAATTTGAATGGATAATTGATTTCATCTCTTTTTTTGTTTGATTTTCATGAGGATTCATGTATATGAATGAGAATAATTTATGGTTGTCCCTATACTAGTGTGTACCACAAAGTTTACTTCTATCACTTTTGGTTTTCACACACATCCCCCCTAGGACCCTATCATTTATTATATGGTGTAATTATTTGATATGGATTTAGTAATATTTGAGGGTTCTTGAATACTTTATGAGAGTTAGGGTAATGAGTGTAGTGGTCACTGCATGATTATATCCAATAATCGATTACTAGGGTAAGGTGGGTGGTAAGTGATCTTAAGCCACTCAATGAGGAAGCAGGGGAGTTTTTATTTCTTACTTAAGGTATTATGATTAAGTGATTTAGGAAGAATATCTAAGGACTAACTACACATTCTTCCATATAGTTTCTTTAATTCACTACTTTATTCGCTCTTGAATACCTTTCACACACACACACACAAACATAATTTTTATCCTATTTTACCCTTATTATTTCATCATTTAAAAATAAAACAAACAATTTAGTTAGGATTTAAAATGGATAACAATGATGAGTAACCCCTTCCATGGTAGAATGACCCATATTCAGCTTCCCTAGCTATATTTTATGATTTATTACATATTCTTTGTTGATCATGAGGCCCATAATAGATTCAAATCATATACCTATAAGAAATTTCACTATTTTCAAGGTTTATAACCTTAGGGAATAACCCCTAGTATAAACCACACTGGTTGGGAAATTTTCTAGTCATAAGGACTCTTATTTTGTTAATTAGAGTTCACCCTCAAGGACTCTCCCCTCCTTAACCTTCATCATCTTGACCTCCCATCACAAATTCACCATTTTTGGGCAAAAATACCTCAAGGTAACATTAAATAATTTTTGGGTTGGTTGTTTTTATTGACAAATAGGGTTTCCATAGGGATTTGTCGTGTTCTAGATATATTTTTAAAAATAAACGTTAAAAAATAACCATGATAAAGGAATGGATGATCTAGAGGTGGTACAAAAATAATATATATAAGGCATCACCATTTTCCAGTGTTTGATAAAGTTTTTGGGTCCAAAATCAGAGAAATTGAGAAATGTGTTTTTGGAAAAGGAAGTTGCATGCATGATTGAAGGTGATTTGGAAACTTGCGTGCAAGGCGTGTTTTAGGGTTAGAATATCGAAATATGGAAAATGCATGAAGTGCATGAAATATTTGGAAATGTGCGTAAAATATGAGGTTGTGTGAAAGAAACTCATGCACACAATGCGATGTCAAATTGGGTTTTGTACGCATGGAGGGGATCTTGTGTAACACATAGAATCTTCCATATAGGGGTCTGTGATGCTTATAAATAAGAGGTAACCCCCTCATTTGAAGTAGCTCAACACTTAGAGAGAATTCAAGATCAGGATCACGTAAGAATTTCATGAAAAAGGAGTTGCACAAAATAATTAGAGTTGCACGCAAGCTAAGTAAGTTTCACATAAGATTGGATTTGTGCATAAGATTGAAGTTGCGCGTAAGAGGAGGTTTTGCACGTAAGGCATAAAACTTGCATGTAAGGTGCAGTAAGGGTTGCATGAAAGATTTTAAGTTTCTCAGTACATTTGTAGTAAAGTAGTATTAATCAGTGGATGAAAGTGGGACATCAATTGAGCATCTACATACAATGGAGGATGCATTAATTAGATATAATGAAAGGACCTACAAGTCTATAAACTATGAGTGGATATTTTGAAGAAGCGGTGAACACACTTTAGTTGAGAGGGTAGTAAGCTTTAAAATTGTGATTGGTTGTAAACCAGGAGAGATAGCGAGTCCACTCTGAACTTTGTAAACAACAGTTCACTTTTGGTGGATTTGGTACATGGGCACATTGTCATTATATTCTCCTTGGACATAGACTAGTGAGGGTGAACCAAGTAAAAATTGACGTTTCAAGTGCATGTTTTAATTTATATTCATACTTTTCTATGGGAAAGAGAGAGAAGAGAGTTTTGTTTAAAAATGAAACTATTGGATTCACCTATTTTGATAATCCCAAATCATGTTTCATTTATGTGATAATCATATTTCTACTATAGAATAATCATGTTTCATTATTATTTATAATATCTATTCAGTGGTACCTATGTATCTTTAATCTCACTATTCTATTGTTTAAGCTTACAGTTCAAAATTTATCTAAGTAAAGGTTACCGATACAAAGGTCACTGATGCAAAGGTCACCAATTGAAAGGTTACCGATGAAAAGGTCACCGATGAAAAGGTTACCGATGCAAAGGTCACCGATGAAAAGGTTACCGATGCAAAGGTCACCAATGTAAAGGTTACCGGTGAAAAGGTTACCGATGTAAAGGTCACCGATGTAAATGTTACCGATGCAAAGGTCATCGATGCAAAGATTACCGATGAAGGTCACCGATGCAAGACTACCATTGTGAAGGATACCATTACCAGGCTACTGATGCACACTACTGTTGAAGCCTACCATTGTGAAGGCTACCGTTACCAGTCTATCGATGCTTACCCTTTTATACTTTGTCAAATTCTTAAGATTATTCTAATGGTCATATTTGGTAAATTTAATGCTTCTGACATTAATTAATGATGATTGTAGAAATATCAAGAAACTATATATGGGGACAATACGAGGTACAAGGAGGACCGCTCATGGTTTACTTATTCCTATTTTCGGACCTCAAATAAAAAAGATAACACCAAGGAAGAAAAGAGGGGTGTGTGAAAAGGCATGTGAGAGTGCAGAGGAGTGCATGAGAAAGAGCTTACTTGCTAGATCAAAGAGAACAAGGAATAACCACTCGACGCTTACACTTTGAACCCAAGAATCTCAATAATATCATTTAGTGAGAACAATTTCAAGGATGTATTCTATGATTAATCAAATATCGATCAACATAAGAAGCAGGATACTCTATTCCTGAAATCTAGAACCTAGAGTTACGACACTCTGTTTTGAGGAAAACTTCAAGAGACAAATTCGAACTGAAAATTCTTCATCCCAAGGAGTTAAGAGCTAAACTACAAACACATAGATCTTTCTAAACTCAATATCATATTAGATCTATTGTGTTCCTTCGTTTTAAATTTCTGAGAAGTGTGTGTGTCTATTTGTTCCAGACACTATCTCCTATTATTGAACAGGAGGATACTAAAAATCCTCACATCAAACTTCACTTAAATTTTGTTTCCCTCGTATAACTGTGGAAGATACTGTGTGTGGTCTGTATTGTTTGTTTTTACCACAAATAATTGTGGTAGAGGGTGTGAACCCTGGACAGTTTTTGAAAACTATTGTAAATCCCGATTCAAGATTTTTATCAACTTTATTGTTAATATAAAATTCTTAGTGGTAGGTGATCACCAAGTGGAGAGGATTAAGTCTCGACTTGATATTGAACCTATTGTTTAACTCTAATGTGTACTATATTTTGTAATAATCTATTTTATCTATTTTTCACTACTCATTAATTCTAAAACAGAATTTTTTTTGCATTGACTTTGATAGTTAGTTCTGGTTAGTGTGTGTATGTGTTTAATTCAGTAGACTTGTTTCAAAAGTTAAAGAATTGTTTTACACTGATTCAACTGAGGACTAATCACCCTTTGAGAAAATTGTTGACTAACTAAACATTTATATCTCGACTTCCTTAATTAACTAGGATGTTTCATTTTTGTGGGATCTTTATAAGAAAGTTTTTAACAGAAATTTTAAGTAGGAACTCAATTCACCCTCCTCTTGAGATTCTGCTCTGACAAACATTTGGTATCCGAGGATTCAGTTTTTATTTCTACTATCTAAACTGTTGTGCAAGTCATCAAATTCTTTTCAACTGTGATTTTAGTTGTATCTTAAAGATCTTAAAATTTCTATCATATCTAATTTTTCAGTTCTTTAAAATTCTAACTAATAATGGATAACAGAGTTGAGGGTGATGCTACTAATATGACACCATTCTTTAATGGTAATAACTATGATCAGTGGTAATTAAAAATGAAAATGTATCTAGAGTTCATGGGTCCTGAAATTTGGGACAAAATTTAAGAACAACATGTATTTCCTCTTACTACTAGAGACACATGGTCTCAGTTTACTAAAGCTACATATAACAATAACTGGAAATAAATGAATGCATTGTAATATTCTTTAGATGATGAAGAATTCAATAGAATATCTGACTATAAATATGCTTATGAAATTTAGGATACTTTGGCCCATTCTCATGAGGGAACAACCAATGTTAAAGAAATGAGATTAAATACCTATACTATTAAATATGATAATTTTAAAATGAATCCTGATGAGATTATATCTGAAATGTATCTAAGATTCAATAAAATAGTGAATACCATGAGTCTTCTTGGGAAACCCGTGGACAACAAGGATCTAATTATGATATTGTTTCGATGCCTACCTGACAGATGGAGAAGAACTTCTATTTCTATCCAAGAATCCCATGACATAGGCAAGATACTAGTGAAGGAACTATTTGGAAAACTTATGATGTATGAAGAAGAGATTAAGGTAAATCAAAAAGGAGATTAAGAACTAAGAAATAAATCTTTAGCATTCAATACTGCTACCTCAAAAATAAAAGACAAAGAAAAAGTTCAAGCCCCTGTAGACACTTCCACTAGTGAAGACTCAACTTCTGATAGTGATGATAAGATTAATCATCTTTCTAAGAGATTAAAAAAGTTCTACCATAATAAAAAGTTCTTTAGAAAGTCAAACTATAAAGTAATGTATGATAATAAAGTATAGTGGAAAAAGGATAGAAAATGTAATGACAACAAAAATGAGATAGTCTACTATGAGTGTAAATGAAAAGGCAATGTGAAGAATGACTTCCCCAAGATGAAATTTAAGAAGCAGTATGAAGATAAGGGAAAGAGATATAAAAAGGCTATGAAAGCTACTTGGAGTGATTCATAATATAGCTCCAGTGGATCTGAAACTTCTGATATTAAAAAGAACAAACATGAAAACCTGTGTTTCATGACAGAAACATCTAAGGTAACACCCAATTCTCCTATACCTAATGCTTATTATTCTGGGAATGAAAGTGAATCAAATAATGATGAGAATATGACTAAGGCTAAACAATTTGAATATTGTGGAATTATTGAGGATACCTTTAATGAACTCAAGGATAAATATAAATTATTGAAAAGACAACATGCTTTAAATGCAAATTATAAGTCTGATTTGGATATTGAGAAAGAAAAATGTGCTCATCTATTAAAAGAAAATACCGAACTTAAATTATAAAATGAGAAATTAAAAAGAGATCTTGAGAAATTTACTGAAGGTAGAGATACCTTGACTCAGTTTCTAGGGAAACATATTGATCTAAAATACACAATTGGTATAGGATATCAACCAGGATAGAGAAGGATTATTAAAAATAAATTTGCTCTAAAATCTGGACAGTTCACTGCTAGTTCGAGTTCTGGACCATCTTTTGAAAAAAAAATTCTCTAAAGGACCCAACAAAGTATTCATGTCTCAAAACAAATCTGCTGATTATAGGAAACTTGTGAGACAAGTATGGGTTCCCAAAGTTTTACTTGCTAACCTCTCTAGATCCAAGAAAATATGGGTACCAAAGTTACCCTACACTTAATCTGTTTTGCCGAAAAATTGTCTAAAGATATCCTATAAAACTCTATGGTACTTGGACAGTGGATGTTCAAGACATATGATAGAAGAATATTCATCCTTCAAGAGCCTAATTAAAGTGGATGGTGGAAATGTCACATTCGGTTATAATGATAAAGGGAAGATCATCGGCTTAAGCCAAATTGGTAACACTAATACTTTATTAATTTCAAAATTACTTTTTGTTCATGGGTTAAAGTACAATTTACTAAGTATATATCAGTTATGTGATGATGGTTTTAATGTTAAATTTGAAAATGATGCATCCAATGTTTTTAATTCTAAAAATGATTTAATATTCACTGCTCTTAGAAATGAAAATGTATATGCTGTTGATTTAAATTCTTTATCCAAGAAAAATGTTTCTTGTTTAAATGATTTTCATACGGAATCCTGATTATGGCATAGAAGATTAGGACACTACAATGTGCACTAACTTAGTAAACAAATTAAGAAAGGAATAGTTAGAGACTTACCTAAACTAGAATTACCACTTAAAAAAGTTTGTGATCCTTTCCAAAAAGGAAAAAACACAAAATTTCTTTGAAACCAGAAAAAGAAGTTTCTACTTCTCAACCTCTTGAGTTGGTTCACATGGATTTGTTTGGACCATCTAGAGTTTCAAGTTTAAATGGGAAGCACTATGTTTGTGTTCTTGTATATGATTTTTCTAGATATAATTGGGTATACTTTCTAGGTAACAAAAGTGAATCATGTTCTTAATTCATTAAATATTCCAAGTCTATATAAAATCTTAGTGGACTTAAAATTAAGACCTTGAGAAGTGATCATGGCTGTGAGTTTGAAAATTAGGTATTTGAATATTTTTTCTCACAAAATGGCTACAATCACAATTTCTCTGCTCCTAGAACACCTCAACAAAATGGAGTTGTATAAAGAAGAAATAAGACACTTCAAGAGATTTCCTGAACTATACTAAATGAGTATAATCTACCTATCTGTTTTTGGGATGAAGCTGTTAATACAAATTTTTACATTATCAATAGAGTCTTAATTAGACCTGTTCTTAAGAAGACCCATTATGAGCTCTAGAATAATAGGAATCCTAATGTTAATTACTGTAGATTTTTTGGCTGTAAAGTCTTTATCCTTAACACTACGGATAATCTTGAAAAAATTTCTTATAAGAGTGATGAAGGAATTTTCCTTGGTTACTCAATCTCTAGTAAAGCTTATAGAGTATTCAACAAGAGAACTAAATGTGTGGAAGAATCAGTTCATGTAAAATTTGATGAGACTGATCCAAATGAACCCAAAACCTCCGTTGAACATCTTGAGGAAGATATGTAAATACCATACCTTAATGATAAAGACAATGAACCCTTAGTGAAAACAACTAGTTAGGGAAATTTTCCAGAATCTAAGCATGATGAATCTGAACCTATAGACAACAACAATGATTCTAGTTCAAATATTTCTAGAGGTATTAGAACTCTCAAGAATCATCCTTTAGATGCTGTAGTAGGTGATCTAGATATAGGAACACAAACTAGATCTTCTATGAGAAAACAGGTTTAACATCAAGCCTTTCTTTCACAGCTTAAACCTAAAAATATCAATGATGCTATGAATGATGAATTTTGGGTGATAACTATGCAAGAAGAATTAAATCAGTTTGATAGAATTTTTTTTTGGGAATTAGTAGAAAGACCAAAAGACACCTTTACTATAGGCAATAATTGGGTGTTTAGAAATAAAGTTGATGAATTTGGAAACATAGTTAGAAACAAAGCTAGACTAGTTGCACAAGGACATAGTCAAGAATAAGGAATAGACTATGAAGAAACCTTTGCACCTGTAGCTAGACTAGAATCCATTAGGATACTACTTGCTTATACAGCTCTTATGAATTTCAAACTTTACCAAATGGATGTCAAAAGTGCATTTTTAAATGGGTATATAGTTGAGGATATATTTGTTGAACAACCCCCTGGTTTTACAAATCCCCATTTTCCAAATCGTGTCTTCAAACTGTCTAAAGATTTATATGGTCTAAAACAAGTTCTAAGAGCTTGGTATAATAAAATTAGTTCTTTTCTTATTTCAAAAGGTTTTACTAAAGGAATAGTGGATCCTACTCTTTTTATTAAAAGGATTTCCAAAGATGTTTTAATAGTAAAAATTTATGTAGATGCCATTATTTTTGGATCCTCTAAAAATTATTTATGTACTGATTTTTCAAAAATGATTCAAGATGAATTTTAAATGTGTTTAATGGGAAAACTTAAATTTTTCCTTGGATTTCAAAATTTTCAAAATAAAAATGGTATTATTCTAAATTATAGTAAATATACTAAAGATCTTTTGAAATGTTTTGGTTTGGACAGTAATAAAGGTATTGATACACCTATGAGTACCACTTGTAAATTGGATGCTGATGAAACTAGTAAATTAGTAGATCAAACCAATTACAGAGGTATTATTAGGAGTCTACTCTATTTTACTACTAGTAGACCTGATATTATATTCAGTGTATGCATGTGCGCTAATTTTCAAGCCAATCCCAAAGTGTATCATTTAACTGATGTTAAAAGGATTTTTAAATATCTCAAATATACTACAAACTCAGGACTATTTTATCCAAGAGGAGAATCATTTGACTTAATAAGTTATTCAGATACTGACTTTTTTGGTTGCAAGTTATATAGAAAGAGAACCTATAGAACATGTCACATTTTGGGCAAGTCACTAGTATCATGGTGTAGTAAGAAACAAAATTTTGGTACATTATCTACTGCCAAAGCTAAATATATAGCTGCTGGTAGTTTTTGTGCTCAAATTTTGTGGATGAAATACACTTTACTAGACTATGAATATCAATTTAAACATGTCTCTATAAAGTGTGATAATACAAGTGCTATTAACATCTCTAAAAATCCAGTATCTCATGCTAGGACAAAGCACATCGATGTGAGACATCACTTCTTGAGAGATCATTATCAAAGAGGTGATATCACTCTTGAATTCATTGGCACTGAACATAAATTGGCTGATATATTCACAAATACTTTGAATTTTGAGAGGTTAAATTACATCAAACATGAGTTAGGTATGATAAACTATTAGGAACCACACTGTTAAGAACCTCACCGTTGGACCTCACCGTTAGGAACCTCATCGTTGGACCTCACTGTTATGAACTTCACTGTTGGACCTCACTGTTAGGAACCTCACAGTTGGAACCTCACCGTTAGGAACCTCACCGTTTGGAACCTCACCATTAGAACCTCAATGATAGACCTCACTATTGGAACCTCACTGATAGACCTCACCATTAGAACCTCACCGATAGACCTCACCTTTAGAACCTCACTGATAGACCTCACCGTTAGAACCTCACCGATAGACCTCACAATTAGAAGATCACCGATAGACCTCACCATTGTTACCTTACCGATATTCTATGTTTTTGGGACTTAACATTTTCTTTGGTGGAATATGAAACATTTTATGTATTACTTATTTCTTTTACTTGATTTGTTTTTTGATCCCTAAATGATAAAAATAAAGAACACACCATATTTCAATCCACTTCTACTCTATTCCAAACCTATTTCTCCCTAACTAAGAACCTCACCTTCTGTTGAAAAATTCAAACTGATCCAAATTGAAATTATAAGGTTGAAGTGACCATTGGTCAGTGATGAAGGAGATGCGCCAAATCCTAAGAGACCTCGAGCTGAGTCGAGTAGTGGAAGCCAGACAGTGGTAAAGCTGATCAATCCACATCTATATAAGAGGGAAATCATGGTTGAGAAGGAACTAAACTTGGAATGGCTGATGTCGAGCAGGTATTTAGTGCTAAAGGCACTTTAAGCTCAAGGTCGGTTCGAATTATTTGAAAATAACAATGGACCCTATTATCTGAAGCTAGTGAAAGATTTTTATGAATCTCTGAAGTTCGAGCAGACTGAGGTTGAGAACATAATGTCTTCAAGGGTAAATGGAGTATGTATAAGCTTCTCATCTATTTAATGGGATGAGTGTTTGAGAGTACCACATGAAGGGATTTTTGATTACTACTCAGGAGTGGCGCCTCCCACTACTGACTTCTTCTGTTATGAAGAAGCTCTAGCTAAACTGACAGGGAATGAGATCCCTAAAAAAGTAATTGCTGCCGAAATAGAAGGAGAAGACACGTTGTTGTTTAAATTTTTTCAGCATGTTTTGAGTCCCAGGAGAGGGGACTTTTCTACCTTGAAATATTAGGATGTATTTATTTTTTATCTGTTGAAGCATGAACAAAAGATAAATTTTTGTAGGATGCTAATGATTCAATTAGAAGATATGAAAAAGCCTAGTTCCAAGTCCAATGCCTTGTTTCATGCCGGATTGATATCCTTAATGTTTAAAGTAAAAGGATTTGCTGGAAATAAAGAAGAAACAGTTGTTGTTGGAGGCAATTTCTACATCACCAAGATAATTTGCAAGTTTATGAAGATCAGCTGGAACCCTTGGAAAAGAAGATGGGTAAATGATGAGGCTAATCTATATGAGGAATTCAACCCAGTTACTCATCATACTAGGACTAAGGATAATATAGATCCTGGTCTGAAGCCTAATTAAGTGGAGCCTGCATACTCAGATGATGAAGAAGATGCTATTTTTATGCAAGTCAGAGAGGATTCTCCTATAGATGATAGGAGTGATCTTGAACTTACTCATGCCAATATTGTATCTTTTGGTGATCCTATCCCAACAAAAGGGATTCCTAGAATGGATAATGTTCTAAGGGACAATTATGATGAGGAAACTAGTGAAGAAGAAGAAGATCAAAATGTATTAAGAGACATTAGAGAGACCCCAGAGGAGGAAGATGACACTAAATCTAGTCATGATGACTTTAAGACAACTACTGGTGAAAGTGAAGAAGAATGTATAAGTCTCAATACTCTAATATGAAATACATAAATGGTAGAAAATATGTATGAAGAAGTTTATGATTCGGTTGAAGGTGGAATTGCATTGGCATTATTTGAAGATTCTGTGGAGGAAGTGGCAGTGGACTTTCTTGTTGATGCAGTTGCTCAAGGAGGTACAACGGAGATGAATGTGGTTGATCAAGAGACTGATCCAAGTGAGGGGGAGGATCCTATTTCTATAGGTTTGGTTGTTGTTTATCATGGGATAGAAGATTGGTCAGAAGATCCTGAATTTGTGGTCTTAGGATTAGATTATGGAGATTCTGATGATGACCATCCTATTCGAAGTCCTCCAATTACTTCAGTAATAGAGACTACTATTGTGAAGCTAGTAGTAATTTTACCTCGAGACTATGTGAAGAAGTATGATTTGGAATCATTGAAGTCAGTTTTGAAAAGGCACTGTGATGAAAAATCTGTTGAGATAGAAAGATCAGTGGCCCTAAATCAAGAAGTGGTGGAATCTGCCTTAGAGAGAGTTGTTTCTACCTCTCATTCAAATCTGCTACATGAAGTGAAGGAGTTCCATAATCAGGTCAGAACCTTGGCAGAGTCTATGGAATCAGTGAAACAGTATATTTCTAATTTATACTCCTTTATGGATTCAAGGGTGAAAGTGGACATAGATCTTAGATATGTTAAGAGTGTTGTTCAGTAGATGGTCACTGTGTTTTAGGACTTTAGGAAGTCTATGGAGACACATGTGAGTGGACAGGATGATGATGTAAAAAGGATGATCAGTGGGTTAACAAAATATTTTAAGGAGACAGTGGCTTTCACTATGGAACATCTCTATGCATATGCTTCCTCTTCATCCTATCCTCTTATTGATCGAGAGGCCGTCAGATCAGTTGTCAGAGAAGAAGTGGAGAAGTTATCTGGTACTAGTAACTCAGACCCTCAGTCTATGACTCAGGTTATTTCCACTACCGGGGAAATTTATAAACTTGTGGGAGATTATCTAAGGGAAGCTGCTCAAGATCAGAAGTCCATCAAAGATTAAGTTGATTTCTATTATAAAAGGGTGTACACTAAGCATTGGATAGATGGTCACTTTAATCTACTATTGGAGAACTTGAGGATCCCACCTGTCACTCAAGCATTTAAGGATCAAGTTAGCAAGCTTAGAGAGATGACTACTGCCTTAGAGAGATTTATGGAGAATACGGATGATTTTATCTTAGCCATGGAAATAGGAGGAAGTATTATTATAGATTTTAGAAATCTTCTTTTACCCTTCCTCCATGTGGACTGCACTCCCATCATTGTTCCTCCAGCATTACCTTCTTCCTCAGCTGCTTCAGGTTCTACCAGTACTGCACCAATGATAACTCCCAAAAAGGACATCAGAAGCTTGACCCCTATGATTCCTAAGAGATCTAATCACTATAGGTCTACTGATGCCTATGTAGCAGCTCCTCCAAACCTACTGACTGCCATACTTAGGCCTATCCCACCATCTTTAGAACCTACCTCCTCAGCATCAAAAGACAAAGATCCCTTGGACATATCTGATATGGATTGAATGTGCGATGTCTTAGTTGATAGGGATCTTTTGTACACTTTTTGTATCTTGTATTATTGCTTCATTAAAAATAAAAATCTCTTTTGTCACTTTTTGTTAATCCCAAAGGGGGAGAAGTGTTCCCCAAAGTTACCCAAAGGGGGAGAATTTTTTATGTTACCTAGATTTTTTTCATTTATAAACTTTTGTATTTTCCACCATAACCATGGTTTAGTTTTAATTATACACATATCTGAAGATATTAGAAAATGTGATTAACCCTAATTGAGAAAATACTGAAATAATTTGTGATTATAAAAAAGGGGGAGATTGTTTGACTCACCTGTTTGGTAATCCCAAATCATGTTTCATTTATGTGATAATCATATTTCTACTATAGAATAATCATGTTTCATTAATATTTATAATCTCTATCTAGTGGTAACTATGTATCTTTAATCTCACTATTCTACTATTTAAGATTACATTTAAAAATTTATCTAAGTAAAGGTTACCGATGCAAAGGTCACCGATGAAAAGGTCACCGATATAAAGGTTACTGATGCAAAGGTCACCGATGAAAAGGTTTTCGATGAAAAGGTTACTGATGAAAAGGTTACCGATTCAAAGGTCACTGATGGAATGGTTACCGATGAAAAGGTTACCGATGCAAAGGTCATCGATGTAATGGTTACCGATGCAAAGGTCACCCATGCAAAGGTTACCGATGAAGGTCACTGATGCAAGGCTACCATTGTGAAGGCTACCATTACCAAGCTACCAATGCACACTACTATTGAAGCCTACCGTTTTGAAGGCTACCATTACTAGTCTACCGATGCTAACCCTTCCATACCTTTTCAAATTCTTAAGATTATTCTAATGGTCATATTTGGTAAATTTAATGATTTTGACATTAATTAATGCTGATTGTAAACATATTAAGAAACCGTATATGGGGAAAATACAATGTATGATGAGGACCACACATGGTTTACTTATTCCTATTGTCAGACCTCAATTAAAAAAGAGAAGATCGAGGAAGAAAATAGAGGTGTGCGAAAATGTGTGTGAGAGTGAAGAGGAATGAATGAGAAAGAGATTACTTGCTAGATCAAATAGAATAAGGAAGAACTAATCGACCCTTACACTATAAACCCAAGAATCTCAAGAAGATAATTTAAGGAGAAAAATTTCAAGGCTATATTCTGTGCTTAATCAACTCTCGATCAACACAAAAATCAGGATACTCAGTTCCTGAAAGCTAGAACCTGGAGTTATGACACTCTGTTTTGAGGACAACTTTGAGAGATAGACTCAAACTGAAAATTCTTCATCCCAAGGAGTCAAGAGTTGAACTGAAAACACATAGATATTTCTAAAATAAATCTCATATTATCTCTATTATGTTCCTTCAATTTACATTTCTGAGAAGTGTGTGTGTCTTTCTATTACACACACTGTCTCCTGTGCTTGAACTGGAGGATATTGAAAATCCTCACATCAAACTTCACTTACATTTTGTTTCCCACGTATAACTGTGGAAGAGACCATGTGTGGTCTGTATTGTTTTTTTCCCACGACGAACTATGGTAGAGGGTGTGAACCCTGGAAAGTTTTTGAAAATTGTTGTAAAGCCCGATATAGGCTGTGTATCAAATTTATTATTAATATAAACTACTTGGTGGCAGGTGATCACCAAGTGGAGAGGATTAAGTCTAGACTTGAGACTGAACGTCTTGTTTAACTCTATTGTGTACTATATTTTGTAATACTCTGTTTTATCTATTTTCTGCTGCTCATTAGTTCTAAAATAGGAAATTATTTTGCATTGACTTTGATAGTTAGTTCGGGTTAGTGTGTGTATGTGTTTAATTTAGTAGACTTGTTTCAAAAGTTGAATATGTGTTTTACACTAATTCAACTGAGGACTAATAACCCTTTGAGAAACCTATTGTCCAACTAAATATTTATATCTCTACTTACTTAATTAACTGAGCTGTTTCATTTTTGGGGGATCTTTATAAGAATGTTTTTAAGGGAAATTTTAAGTAGGAACTTAATTCACCCCCTCTTGAGATTCCAATCCGACCAACAGAAACAAGATCAAAAGGGGAAGTTGTTTTAATCTGTTATACCCTAATTCACCCACCCTCTCAGGGTATTTGACATAGCAGACCTAACAATTGGTATCAAAGGAAGGTTAATATTAATTTTTCTCTGTCAATAGCGGTCATCAATCACAAAAGGATTATGATATTCAACGGGAATAATTTTAATTTATGGAAGAATTTAGTGCAACACAACTTCCGATCCTTAATAATAGATGTCTTCACAGCAGTGATGCAAGGTATTTCAGCCGATATCAATAGTGGTGCTTTATCATAAGCTGAAAGAATGCAATTGGATGCGGATGGAAAAATAATTAACGCTTTAAGGGTATCCCTATCCAATGCGATATATACAAATGTGATGTCATGTAAAACATCACATTCCATGTGGGAAAATATATTGAATATATATAAAGGTGATTCAAAGGTCAAATAAGCGAAGCTTCAAGTTTTTTGGAACACGTGTGAAGATCTGAGAATGAACCCAAATAATTCTGCTGATTCATTTTTTAACAAGGTAAATATTGCAGTGGAAGACATGCGAGGTCTTGGAGAAGTCATTGAAGATATAAATATTTTGAAGTTTATCTTGAGGAAACTTACACCTTAGTTCAATCTGAAAGTTTCTGTACTGGAAGATAAAGATCCAAAAGTTCTGACACTGGATAACTTACATAGTAACCTTGTAGTATATAAAATGAGAAATTATGATAACGATGTTGTGGAAAAGGGGAAATCTAAAGAGGTGTATTCAAGGCCATGAATAAGCTCACTATTGATGATTCTCAAGAAGAATAAGAGACATACGAGGCGATGGCATTCCTTTATTCAAATATACAAAGAGGAAAAGTAAATTTCATGGGAAAACTTCCACTTTATTGCTTTAGATGTGAAAAGTTAGGTCATCTTGCAGCAAGGTGCCCCAAGAAGTTCTAAAAATATGATGAGAATAAAGTTGAAATAACTATAAAGAAGTATTCAACCTATGTGAAAGGAAATAAAAATTTTAAGAGAAATTTATTCAATAAAAACAATCTTCTTTCACAAGAATGTGACAGTTCAGATGAATCAGTGGTTGAAAAGGTTGAATAGATAGAGAACTATAAATATCATGGAGAAAATGCTATAGTGGAAGTTGTCGGTAGTGCTCAAAAAAGGAAGAAACCAACATTGATGAGGAATAAATTGAAGGAATAATAGATATGGAGGCTGAATTAGAAGCATATCTTGAGGAAATAAATGTTTGGAGATCCAAAAGGAAGAAATATAACAAAGTGGCTCGTGATGCCAAACTCTACATGAAACAACAGGAATAAAAGAAGTTGGAGTTAATGTAATAAATTGAGAATCTCAAGTCTTAATTGCTGATGGACTCAGAAATAGTTAGTGAGCACAAACTTGCAGTTTAATAATAGAGAAGGGAGATTTATGTTTTGAATAACACAATGAGATATCAAATCAAATGAATTAAAGAACTTGAAGAAGAATTTTTTGGTTTGTGACAAAAATTTAAGGATCAAGAAAAACTATTGACTCCCAATATGACATCGGAAAAGTAGATCACTCAAAATATGGAAAAGTTTGAAGTGAAGCATAGAGGTTTAGAAAAATAAAAGCAACAAACCAATATAAATTATAAGGATAGTATAGGTCTTGATCATAAATATAAAGTAGTCATGGTTAAAGTCAGACCACAAGAATCTACTTCGAGAATAAAGATTGAATTGGGTATAGAGAAGAATAAAAAGATGAAAAGAACCCAAGGGACAACCGAAAGTACATAAGTGACACACAGGAATGTGACCTACATCAGGTGTTATTACTGTAGAAAGATGATACATTCACAAAATGTGTGTTCCATAGCTAGGAGATATCAGAGGGAACTAGAAAAACAGTGGAATCCAAATAGATCTTGATACTCTAGAATATATTTCTAGGGAAATTGATTTTGGTGTGGAGGATTTGGCTACACGTCTAGATATTTTACATCATCCATTCAAAGGAATGCAACAAAGCATAACCAAAGTGGTCGTAATAAGCAAATCAAAGAACCAACAAGTGATATGAAAATGAAAAATTGATTTGTAACTCTACAGGATGAAGCTGGTCCATCTTACTTCGAGGAAGATCAATTCTTCCAATATATACCAAGTATGAAGTCAAAAACTTAGATCAAGAAGAAGAGAGATGAGAAGCCAGTGGTTGCTGAAATTTACCTTAAAGCATTAGATTGTTCTAGTGTATGGATCCTTGACAGCGGTTGCACATCCCATATGATAGGGAATAAGGATATTAATGTCATAAAGTATGAAAAAGAAGGAGTTTATAAATTTGGAAATGATAAAGGCCTGAAGATAATTGGTTTGGGGAAGGCCAGGTTTAGGGTAAAAGAAATGAGATGTGTTGATGTCTTAGTAGTAGAAGGTCTTAGTCAAAACTTTCTTAGCATCAGTCTACTTTGTATCTCAGGGAATTATATAATATTTACTAAGAAGATGTGTATCATCAATGAAAGATATGGTGTAGTTTCTCTATATGTAAAAAGGAAAAATAGAAATATATACCTTGTAAGTGGGTAAGAAGATATGTTTTTTTATCTAGAGAGGAAGAAAACAAGTTGTGGAATAAATAACTTGTTCATTTATACTGACCATCTTGGAAGATCTGGTAAAGTGTGATGTATCTAGAGACCTCCCTAAGATATCAAATGATCATACTCATACATGCGATACATGTCAACAATGGAAAATTATTAGAAATATGTACAAGGTAAATGAACTGAAGTCAATGAGAGTGCTCGAATTGGTGCATACTGATGTATGTGGACCTATCTCACTAAGATCCATTGACAGAAAGAGATATTTTTTTGCTTTTAATTGATTATTATAGTATAATAGAATGTGTATTTTTCATTTCCCATAATTCTGATGTGTTAAAATACATAAAACAATATCAGAGGGAATCTGAAAGGATGGTTGGGAATAAAATTGTAATTTTTTTTTTCTAATAATGGTACGAAATTCACAAACAGTCATGTGGAAGAATATCTCTAGAAACAGGATATAAGGAATCAATTTTCTTCAGTGAGATATCCTCAACAGAATAGAGTGGTTGAGAGGAGAAATTGGATTATCAATAACATGTCCAGAACTATGATTATTGAAAATCACCTTCTAGAGAAATTCTGGAAGCAGTATTGAAATCATTCTAAATTTCTAATAAGGATATATTTCCAAAGGAAGGAAAGAATCCTTATGAGATGTGGTATGGAAAGAATCCAACATTAAAATACTTTTGAATATTTGGAAGTAAGTTCTTTATTCTCAATAAAGAAAAAAATAGGAAATTTTATACATGTTGAGATGAGGGGATATTCCTTAGTTACTGAAGAAAAATAAAATCATATAAATGATTTAATAAGAGGATAGGAAAAGTAGTTGAGAGCAATGATGTCACTATAGTGTAAAATGAAGAGAATATTCAACAATACAGTGAATAGTTTCATGATGAAAGTGTTGAGGAGGTAAGTAACACCGGGGGAGCAGAAGTGGTAGATGCTGATTCAGAAGAAGATACTGATGACTAGAAAGAAGAAGTCAAGTATAACGACCCATACATTACATACATGGTTGTTACTTCAAAATTTAAGTACAATTATTACAACATATAACAAAACCATGAAAGTACATTATAGGTATAGTGTCTTTAGAAACTGGGAAACATAAACAACTGGTTCATAATGCATCTACATTGCCTCCCATTTATTTCATCATATCTAGAGTCCCTTTTTGGCATATCTTACTTAATAACCTTCTTCCTGACATGGGGAAAGAAAACATACAAAAGGGTGAGATCAAATGCTCAGTAAGGGTAAACAAAAGAAATATCAATCACATCATATTCATAAGAACATAACATTTTGGAAATCTTAACCTGCAAAAGAGATCATAATTTCATAACATGGGGTAAATCATAGTAGTGAAATGTAATCCCAATAATCATAACTTAAAACATGAATCTTTGTGGGATACACACATAATCATAGAGAATCATTTCTTAGTAGTCAAGAATCATTTCCAAGACTATCTTAGCGGACAAAGTACATTTCTGAACCGAGTTCACTCCTCGTTTCAGTCCTGTTTCACTGAACCAATTTAACTTGCCTTTCTAGCCATGTCTATCTCATGAGATATAAATCTTTACCCAATGCATTGGAGGGAGATATAGGTCCCACCCATCTCATAATGATACCATTCTTATGTGTTCCACAAAATCATAAACCATACATCATAGCATAACCCATGTAATAAAAATGGGATTCTTAAACATCACGTCATCATAACATAATCCATAAAAAGATATCAAAAAAATAATTCCATCATAACATAATCAAATCAATGTAAAAATAGGGATATAAATAGAACCCTATATTATCTTATATGGAAAATAATTTTGATAAAACACTTGAACTCCATTCTTGAGGAAAATATCCTTTCTACTTCAAAAATATTTGTCCTTTCTTAACATGTCATACAATTTTAAACTAAAAAAAGTTGATTAAAAATAAACATTAAAACTTGTAAAGTAAGCTTCTTGGAAATAATGTTTTAAAAATCCATTCATGCCGTATAAGTTAAAAAAACATTCTTCTCGTACTTATGTCAGAAAAGTCAAAAAGTACCTCGTATGAAAAATGACAAAAGATTCCTTTCATATCTTTTACTAAAAACTCACTGAAGGGTAAAATTGGATTTAAAAAATTGTAGGAGGATATAAATAATATTAAATATTGAGGAAACATGGATGTGGATGATAAATATTCCCCAGTAAATTCTGAAGTATAAACAATCTCGGATAAAAATTGAGATTGTGAGATTTTCCCTTACCTTAGGTCCGATTTGCTTCGTAAGTTTCCAAACCTCCTGTATAATGATTTAAATAATGTTATTGACTTATTACAGAATCATAATCATTGTTATTATATCATATATGGTCATATTCTTAGCTTCTTATTAGTAATATTTCATTGCTACTTGTTATTCGGGTGTTTATTACTTTTTGTTCTTATGCGTGTTTTGTCGAATAAATTCTTATTCTTATCTTTAGGTTATAGATACCTCATTTACATAATGGTATTAATGTACTATATATCATATTTATTCATTCAATTCATTTATATAATCACTATGCAATGAAGATCATGTAGAACGAGTCACATCACATCGTGGAGACGGTATTCATTACATACGCACGAGCGATGATATCATTACCATGATCATGGAATTGTATTGGAGTGTATGTATACTATTTCAGAATCAATAACAATTTAAAATAATAATATATAGTTATTATTTACACCATTATACCCATCCAATTAAGGTGGTGGTGGTGGAAAATAGATTACACCACGACGTGGAGATGGTATTACTTACATACGCACGCGCGGTGATTTCATTTTCCATAGGATGGATAGATGGTGAAATAGGGTTGTTTCATAATTATAATAACATATCAGTATATGATTGATACTGATTTTATTACTTCATAATTAAACAACTAAAGAATAAGAAGTGTAAGAAGAAATAAAATTGAAAGAATCGGTAACAGACATTACCTCTTCCATGAAGCACCTCTTTGAGACCTCCTCTTAGGGCACTAAAGTTGGTCTTTGAAGAAGACCAGGACCTCTAGTATGTTACTAGGTAAGTGTAGAAGATAATTTTTCAGTTGTTGGCCGAGATTTAAGGCTCAAAGTGGTGTGAGGAAGAGAGAGAGGAGGTTCCCTTTTATAAGGGAGGAGAGGGGCACCTTTGGAAAAACTAAAATTATTATTTTATTATAAAGCCATATTCGGTTTTTAATAGCTCCAAATTGATTTATTTAGAAGCTAAGGTGGGGATGGGTCGAAATAATCTCATAAAATAGTATTTAGACAAGTTTAGGTATCTATTTTAACCTTATCATTTAGATTTAACTTTAAGTTAGATAATTTATTTTTTACCGTGTCTTCTTGTTTTCTTACACTATAAGGTTAATAAACTTACTATAACAATCCAAACGAACCCCAACTTGTTTATTATTAATATATATAACCTTATCTAAGTAATTTGGCATAACCTTAGATTTTCAGGAATAAAATAACAATTAATAATATAATATTTTTTTAAAAAACTATTTTATGTCAATTTTGACACTATTTGGTAATTGATTTTTGTGAATATCATAACATAATGATTAGTTCAAAAAAAGTTAATTAAATAAATAATAACTTGTCATATTAACATATACAATTATTTTAATTCATAAAGAGTCTCAAATTACATATATTTGGGTATTTATAACATCAATTATGTCAATATTTTATTAATAAGATAATTACTGCATCATCATTGTGTCATAAATAAATTAAATTATTTAAAGTATAAAAATTACAAATAAAATACCATTATATAGGAAATATTTTTATATTTCTAATGAATATTTATAGCTGAATATATCTTATGTATAACCCTATATTAAATATGATTTACTTATTAAACTTTGATTTTAACTATTTTAACCCTTCTTTAAATAAATTAATAATAAATGTCCTAATCTAATCCATGTGGGTCTAAATGGTCATATATTATTCCTAAGATTGTTTATGGTCGAATTATACTTATCCAATAGAATTAGGACATGTTTTAGGGTAATAATAATATCATTTTTACCTTTAGTTACCCTATTTACTTTTAACCGTTGTAAAAAAAAGTAAAAAGTTACTATTCAACAAAAATTATTTTCATCTCATTGAACCACATTTTAGTCTTTGATATTAATTGTGTCTCTTGGATTTTTTTTAAATTTCACTCACAGAATCGGTAAAATTATGTTTTATGTAAATTTTCAAATTCTCCTAGGAGGTGGGTAAAAGACAGTGAAAAGTTGAATAAAATTTTTATATATCTAAAATTATTATAAAATGACTCCAATGAATTGAATTGAACTTATATAGGTATTATGTATCAATTTTTACCTAAAATAAATTTAATTAAAATAAATAATTATTTAAATAAAATGTCGGTTTTTAAATAGTAACCCAGTGTTTTCACTATTCATCAAAAATTGAAAGTTTTCAGACTAATTTCGATATTCCAAATCCAAAAATGAAGTCCATTTTGAAAAATAAAATTTACAGAATTTCAAAAAGTGGGTATTACTATTCATAACGGCTAGTTTTAATAATATTTTAATAGAATATCGTTGTTTAGTGAAACTCGGTATTGCGTACGACGCAAGCTATCGAGGAAGGTTGCGATTGCGTGTAAAGCAAGCCAAGCTAGTTGTAACGCCCCGACCCTAGTTACCTAGATTCGGTGCATTATTACATAACATTGGCATGATCACGAGAAAGATCAAGTCTCGAAAGACCGATTAGTTTAGTATCCTTGGAATAACTAGATACATCCATAAATTTTTACATTACATCATAAAAAAACATCTTGTCTTCATATCCCCTCATACTATCCCTGCAGGTCATTCATAAATTACTTCTTCATAATCCTGAAAAAAAAAACATTGAAAGGGGTGAGCTCAGATGCTCAGTAAGGATAACATTATAGCAGAATCTTTCATAAATAAGCATAAACACTTAAGGCAATTTATAACTAAAACAAAAGCCTTTTAAACTTGAAATTCAGCATAAAATGGCAAAGGTAAAATGAAATAATGCCATTTACTTACTCACATGGATATTCTATTAGTCGAATGATCACATGCAATATCAATACCCACTTTCATAATGTTGGAATGCATAATGCCAGACTATCATAACCACATAGCCAAGGCCTCGTGCCAAGACTACAAATAAGATTTTGTCAAGGCCTTGTGCCAAGACACTAGTTTGTCTCATGAGACCTACCGATGCATCGAGGAGCTATAGCGGGCTCCACCCGTCACTTATTAAGTCCAATTCATTCCTCATATGAACATGTTTAAACATAACATAAACATTCGTATTAAAACTAGCATACGAAATGTCAATACTTTTATGACAAACCATGAATGGTATAAAAACAGCACATCCAAAGTCAAACATAACTCATTCGATACAATATGGAAGATTGTATTGTATCACATTAACCTCAATCAAGAATAATGAATGATGTTGACATAAATGAAAATAATCATCAAAACTATTTGAGAGAATTATCCCCCTTTTTTTGAAAACATTTAAAAGTCACACTATTTGTCAAGAAGCCATTTAAAAGTAGATTTTTGAATCAAAGTGTCCCATACCACTTTGAAACTTTTTAAAAGGAGTTTTAATTTCTAAAACTTTAATGTCCATATAAATAAATCCTTAAAACCATTTTTAAAACATGGACATTAATGAGCAAGATTTAGAAGAATAAGTCTTTAAAACATTTAAAAATGGTATTTTAGTTAGAGATTCTAACCAAAAGAGACACTTGAATACAAATAATTGAGGTAATCAAAACTTTGTAATATCATGAGAATAAAGGGATTCATGATATACTATGTCAAAGTACATTATATACACCACATAAAAGTGATTTGGTGTATATCAACAAAGAAGTCTCAATGGAATGTAAATTGAGATGAAATCTCTCATAAAGGCCGTATCCTTAGGTTAAGGATAAATCAATGACATAATTATGTGTGACAAATATAAATACAATAAATATGATTGGATATTCAGTGTAAAACAATCAAAGGATATTCACACATATTCTTGTAAAAACAACACCAACGAATTGGATGTTTAACTCAACAAATGGTGAATGAGTTAAAATTACTCTTATCAAATTCATATCAATGACTTGAGAATTACCAATGAGTGATTATGTGTATCAAACTTATATCCACAGGAAGGGGAGTGGAAATTATGACATAATCAAATGAATAGTGATTCCACACATAATCATGGAGTAATATAATCAATGAAATATGCGTAAAGCCAAATGAGTGGGAATTGAAATCTCAAATTCCCTTATCGATTAGGTAACATACGAAACATACACCCATGAAAGAAGTATCATACCATGATGATGTAAATACCCATAAATTAAAGTATATTACACAATGAATACAATCATGGGCAGTACACATACACCACATGCAATAATTAAGTGGTGATCAATGGAAATCTCACGAAATTAAAAGTGAGATAAGAACCCCCTTACCACGTTAATCAACTAAGTCATATGACCAAAAGTTAATAACCACCAAATGTTTTACATAATAACATGAATATAAATAGAATCATGAATATATATCAAATGGCAGTACACAATACACCACTTTCAATAATTTAGTGGCAAAAAATGGAAATCTCACGGAATTGAAAGTGAGATAAGAAAATCCCTTACTTTGTACTTTTTCCTTGGTCGATGGTAGGTTTAAATCCTGTATAATGGTGAAATAATTGTTATTGAATTATAAAAGAATCATTTACTTTAATATGATATCATATATGATCTTTTAACATTGATTTGTTAATAATATCTTAGAATTATCGTCATTTCAGGTGTTAACGGGTTCATTTTACTTTATATTCTTTGTTATGTGAGCCATATTCTTTATTAATGGGATGTATATTATTAATATCCAGAATGATATCAAGTCCTTAGATACTATTTTTAAATCATCAAATGATAATTATACTTGAATGGATACGATGGAGAATGAATCTTATCGCGTTCGTGGAGACGGTAGTCCGTACGTACGCACGAGCGACACTATCATTATTTTGATATTAAAATAATATATAAATGGATGGTATATCATATATACTGAATAATTAACATGTTATATTTATTATTTACATGAGTTACACATCATTATTATACCCATCCAAATAATATTATATTGAATAACAATTACACCACGACGTGGAGACGGTAAGCCGTACGTACGCACGTATGGTGACATGTTATTCAAAGGGTGGATAGAATACTGAATATGGTTGTACCATATTTATAATAACATCAAAGTATATATATGATACTGGAGTTATTATTTTAGAATGGTAACAACAAAGTAAGAAGAAGTGGAAGAAGAAAGGAACTTGAAAAGGGGTGGTGAAAACATTACCTCTTCTTCGGGTTCTTCCTTTTGATGTGATCAAAAGGGCTCCTTAGGTTGGCTTTATGATCAAACTAAGGCCTCTAGGTTGTAGTGAGGGAAGTTGGGAGAGTATTTGGGCAGAGTTTGGCCGAACCAAAAGGCTTGGAAGGTGTGAAGAAATGAGAAGGAGGAGTGCCCTTTTATAAGAGGGGTGAGGGGCAGCTTTGGAAAAGCTAGAAATATTAATTTATAATAAATTCATATTCGGTTTATAATGGCTCCAAAGTTGATTATTTAAATGTTAAGGTGGGGATAGGTCGAAAAAAACTCAACCAATATAATTTAGACAGGTTTGGGTACTTATATTAACCTTATCTTTAAGTATTAACTCTAAGTTAATTAGTTTCACTTTTACAATGTCTCTTTTTATTTTTATATAATATGGTTAATAAACTTACTACATACATCCAATATACCCCCAAGTGGTCCATTAATGATGAACCTATCATTATATAAGTCTCTTGGCCGAACCTTAGATTTTTAGGAATTTAATATCAATTAATAATATAATATTTGTTTTAAGAACTCTTTTATGTCAATTTTGACACTATTCAATAGTTGATTTTTGTGAAACTCATAACAGATTTATTACTTCGAAAAAAGTCAATTAAATCAATCCAAATATATCATATTATCCTAGAAAATTAGTTTAATTCATTAAAAGTTTCATATTATATTTATTTGGGTATTTATAATATTAATTAATTTAATTTTTCACTATTATAGTAATTACTGCATCATCATTGTGTCATAAATAAAATAAATTATTTAATGTCTAAAAATTATAAATAAAATATCATTATGTAGGAAATCTTTTTATCTTTCTAATGAATATTTATAATCTAAAATCCAACATATATAACCCTATGTAACAATTGTTTTTCTCAAAGATATATGCTTGTGTCATTTTTGTATTCATTTTAACTTAAATAAAATAAAGTGTCATTATCACTTACAAGTGGATCCATGGGGTCCCAAAATCGACCCAAAGATGCCCATGGTCGAGCATGTATCAACCAATAGGGTTAAGGCACGTTTTAGGGTAATTTAGTATTATTATAATATTATTTTTTAACCCTTATTTACCGGATTTACCCTTAACCATGGTAAATAAAATATTTACCGCAGTAATTATTCAAAATGTCTAAAAATAAAAGTTACCTGTTTACACAATTTGAACATCCTGATTCCAAATATGGAATCCATTTTCCTAAATTCAAAACATAGAAGTGGCAGAAATTAATTTAAAATTAATTCCCGCTGTCAAAACAAAAAGCGTGTTTTTAAGAGATAATAATTATCAAAAGATTGACACTTGTTTATGTTCGGTTTAATTGTAAAATTATGTACAATGACCAACATTATATTAAATGGTAAAAATATATTCTAAATATACTTTTAAACTACTAAAATTCATAATTTATCACTATTAATTATTTTGATTAAAAAAGTTGTTTTTAATTAAAATTTAGTAATTTTCACTATTCATCAAAATATAAAAGTTATCCGAAAAGTACCAAAATTTCACCCTAGGCTAATTTCAATATTCCGAATCCAAAAATGAAGTCCATTTTGAGAGATAGAATTTATAAAATTTCAAAAAAGTAGGTATTACTATTCATGGCGGCTAGTTTGATTGGTTATGGTGTGTTAAAATCTCGAAGTTGTGTACAATGAACGTTATTGCATTATTCGAAAGGAAACATACCGAGGAAGCTTGGGGTGTTACACTAGTGTTTTGTGTAGTGAAAGATTCCTTTGATGATTTATATAACATAAAAACAAAATATTTCTCATAAAAGTCTGGGGTGTTACATTCTACCCCCCTTAAAATGAATTTCGCCCTCAAAATTCGTCACTTTGTAACAAACAGATGAGGATACCTCTCCCTCATCATATCCTCAAGCTCCCATGTAGCTTCTTCTAATTGGTGGTTCCTCCATAAAAATTTCACCAAGCGAGTGGTCTTGTTCCGTAGGACTTTTTCACTACGATCCGGAATCTCTATCGGCTATTCTTCATAAGAAAGATCTTGCTCCAGTGGTATAACTTCTGAGCTAAGTACATATGAAGGATCAGGTATGTACTTTCTCAGGAGAGATACATGGAACACATCGTGAACTTGAGATAGATTCGGTGGAAGCGTCAATCGGTAAGCTACCTTCCCAACACGATCTAGAATTTCAAAAGGACTGATATATCTAGGGCTCAACTTTCCCTTCTTTCCAAATCTCATGACCCTCTTTTAGGGAGATATTCGTAAGAACAATTTATCACCCACTTCAAACTCTAGGTCTTTTCTTTGGTTATAGGCATAACGTTTTTGTCGACTCTGAGCTGCTCTTATGTGTTATTGAATAGATCTGACCTTTTTTGCCATCTCATCAATAAGATTAGGTCCTAATAGCTTTCTTTCCCCAACTTCATCCCAGCAAGTTGGAGTCCTACATTTCTTTTCATAGAGAGCTTCATAAGGAGCCATCTGAATACTGGAGTGAAAGATATTATTATAAGAAAATTCCACCAAAGGTAGGTGTTGATCTCAACCACCTTTGAAATCCATAGAGTAAGCTCTTAAAATATCTTCTAGAGTTTGAATTGTCCTCTCAGACTGACTGTCTGTCTGAGGATGATAAGTAGTGATGAAACTCAACTCTATATCCAGAGTATGCTGAATACTTCAACAAAACTTTGAGGTAAACCTCGGATCCCGATCAGATATAATAGAAAGTGGTACTCCATGTAATCTTACCACTTCCTTTACATATATCCTGGCAAGATGATCCAGAGAAAAATCTTCTCTAATAGCAATGAAGTGTGCAAACTTTGTAAGACGATCAACTATGACCCAGATAACATTATTTCCTTTGGATGTTTTAGGAAGTCCGGTGACAAAGTCCATAGTGATGTTTTCCCATTTCTATTCGGGTATGGGTAATGGTTGTAACATCCCCTTAGACTTCTGTCTCTCATCTTTAACTTGATGACAAACCAAGCATCGAGAGACATATTCAGCAACATCTCTTTTTATGAAATCCCACCAGAAGTACTCTTTCAGGTCTCTATACATCTTCATGCTTCACGGATGAATAGAGAATTAAGAACTATGAGCCTCATCCAGCAGCTCCTTCTTGAATTCTGGGATGGGAGGAACACAAACCCAATTCCTGAACTTTATTAACCCATCACAATCAAGGTTGAATTCAGGAACATTTCTCACCTTCTTTTGTAACTCTACATCTTCTTTCTGTGCCTCTTTAATCTTCACATGTATATATGGTTGAACATTCATTTGAGAAAGATATGATTTTCCCCTTACATTATAATTCCAAGATCCAACCTTTGTAAATCCATAAATATTGGATCTTTTGTGATCCTCATCATGGATAAACTGAAATGGTCTTGTCGACTTAATGCATCTGCCACCTTGTTTGCTTTCCCAGGGTGGTAATGAATGGAGCAGTCGTAATCCTTAATCATATCCAACCATCTTCTTTGGCGCATATTCAACTCCTTTTGTGTGAAAATATACTTTAAACTTTTATGATCAGTATAAATGTCACACCTTTCTCCATAAAGATAATGCCTCCAAATCTTTAATGAAAATATTACCACAGCTAACTCCAAATCATGAGTTGAGTAATTTTGATCATGGATTTTCAACTATTATGAGGCATAAGCTATCACCATATCATTTTTTATAAGAACACACCCCAACCCCTTCTTGGATGCATCACTGTAGATCACAAACCTTTCTCCACTACAAGGCAGTGTGAGAACAGGTGCACTGGATAACCTTCTTTTCAACTCCTTGAAATTCTCTTCACATTCCTCCATCCATATGAACTTAACTCTTTTTCGAGTCAACCTGGTGAGTGGATTAGATAATCGTGAAAAATATTTCACAAAACGTCGATAATATCCAGCCAAACCAAGAAAACTTCAGATCTCAGTTACTGTTGTTGGTCTCGACCATCTTTCGATAACCTCGGTTTTTGCTGGATCCACAGATATCCCCTATTTTGAGATTATGTGACCCAAAAATGAAACTTTTTGAAGCCAAAATTCACACTTGGTAAATTTGGCATAAAGCTTATCCTTTCTCAGGGTCTTCAATATAATTCTCAAGTGATCTTCATGTTCTTTCTTGCTCTTTGAATAGACAAGAATGTCGTCTATAAATACTACCACAAACTGATTAAGATAGTCAGAATCTATTCATCAGATCCATGAAGATAGCAGGGGCATTAGTAAGACCAAATGACATAACTATAAATTCATAGTGTCCATACCTTGTACGGAAAACCGTCTTTGGTATATCCTCCCTTTTGACCCTTAATTGATGATACCCTGAACGGAGATCAATCTTGGAAAAGTATTGAGCTCCACGTAGTTGGTCAAATAAGTCATCAATGCACGGGAGAGGATATTTGTTCTTGATAGTGATCTTGTTAAGTTCTCGATAATCAATGCAGAGCCTCATTGATCCATATTTCTTCTTAACAAACAGAACAGGTGCTCCCCAAGGTGACGCACTAGGGCGTATGAATCCCTTATCAATATTCTCTTGTAGTTGCTTCTTCAATTCCTGCAACTCAATTGGGGCCATTCTATAAGGTTTCTTTGAAATAGGTAAAGCACCCGGTACAAGTTCTATTGAAAAATCGACTTCACGATTTGGTGGAAGACCCGACAATTATTTTGGAAAGACATCATCAAACTCCCGTACAATGGGAATATTCTTAATCGTGAGTTTCTCACCAACCATTTGAGATAAAAAACATTCATTTAGTGGAATCAAGACCCATAATATGGAATAAATTTCCACTGGAAGGTTATGTTCATCCTTGCATCGATAGACGATCATAGATTGATCTGGAATATGAAATGTGACTTCTCTTCTTTGGCAATTGATATGAGCTCCATATAGAGAAATTCAATCCATGCCAAGAATCACATTAAATTCCACTATAGGAAGGATCACAAGATTTGCAGGAATCAATTTCCCACAAACTTCAATCGGAGAATAATTATAAACTTTTGATGCGACTGTTGTGCCATTAGGGGTTGTCACAGCTAACTCAACATCTAATTGTTGAGGTAATACGGCGATACCCTTAGAAAATTCTTCAGAAATAAAAGAGTGGGTGGATCCAGAATCAAATAAAACATTTGCTACTTTAGATTGGATGGTAAGTGTACCTTTCACCACTTCGTTATCATACTCCACATCGCTGATAGAAATTGCATGTGCCTTTCCTTGTCTTTAGTCTTAAGAGTTTTTTGACGTCTAACATCATCATCAACCCTTGGATTTGGGCATTGATTGGCATAATGCCCCATCTCCTTGAACTTGAAACATTGAAGTGTAGTAGGTTCATTCTGTGTATCCCTTCCTTTGTTTGCATCATTAGACATCTTATTCCCATCATTGAGGCATTCAAATGCCTGATAACCTTCCTTTCCACATTTAAAAAATTTACTTGTCCCTTTAAGACAACTCCCTCCATGTTTCTTTCCACACTTTGAGAATAAGGGAAAGCTCATTTTCTTTTCAGTGTGCTCTTTATATTTTCCTTTGAATTCCATTTTCATCTTCTTATCAAACCCATATAACTGATGGGTTACTCCAATCTCCATCTCAACCTTGAGAGCACATCGAACAATTTCCTCGTAGCTATTGAAGTCCCTTATGGCTAACGCCCTTTGAAGACTTGGTTTTAAGCCACTAAAGAATCGATCGATCTTACTCTCAGGTTGGATAATAATCCCAGAAGCGTACCTTGCAAGTCTTGTAAAATTTGCTTCATAGGTACCAACAGATTCATCATCCTTTTTCTTTAGTTCAAGAAACTCCTTCTACATCTTTGTTCAAAGAATACGAGGGAAGTACTTATTGAAAAATAAGTTCTTGAACTAGTCCCATTCCATGGACTCAATTTCATCTCTTCGCCTCATATTCTTGATAAGATTACACCATTGATCAGCATCTCCTTCCAAATGATATACTGCTAAGATGACCTTATCATGTTCAGAACATTGAAGAACTGAAAATATCTTTTCCGTGGTACTAATCCATTGTTCAGCCACTAATGGATCAGAAGACCTGCTGAATGAAGGTCTACGCTGCCTCATGAAGGATTCAACAGAATGTTGCTCCTTCCTTTGCTCATTTGGAAGTCCTGCATGATTCATAGCTTGAGAAAGTTGTGTGAGCATGGCTAAAAGATTTTTCATTCCAGCTCCCATAACGTTTGGTTGCTCAGGGGGACAATCATTGCATTTCCCATCGCATTCCGCATTAACACGGTTCCTTCGGGTTCCAGCCATTGACTAATACCAATAAGAATAGTGTAAGCAACACTAATTATAATACAAAAAAACACATAATCAAGAATAAAATTTTACACTTAAGGTCTTATCATAGGTTGTTCATGGCCATTTTTAAAATACTAAGATCATGTTCTATGCTTAGACTTATCCTTATGGTTCTTACTAAGGCTTTCACATCCTAGTTTCCAAATGTTGACTATACCTTTCCTCTGATACCAACTATAACGACCCATACTTTACATAGATGTTTGTTACTTCAAAATTGAAGTACACTTATTACAACATATAACAAAACCATGAAAGGACCATATAGGTATAGTGTCTTTAGAAACTGGGAAACATAAAAAACTGGTTCATAAAGCATCTACATTGCCTCCCATTTATTTCATCATATCTAGAGTCCATTTTTGGCATATCTTACTTAATAAACTTCTTCCTGACCTGGGGAAAGAAAACATAAAAAAGGGTGAGCTCAAATGCTCAGTAAGGGTAAACAAAAGAAATATCAATCAGATCATATTCATAAGAACATAACATTTTGGAAATCTTAACCTGCAAAAGAGATCATAATTTCATAACATGGGGTAAATCATAGTAGTGAAATGTAATCCCAATAATCATAAATTAAAACATGAAGCTTTGTGTCATACACACATAATCATAGAGAATCATTTCTTAGTAGTCAAGACTCATTTCCAAGACTATATTATCAGACAAAGTCCATTTCTGAACCGAGTTCACTCTTTGTTTCAGTCCTATTTCACTGAACCGGTTTAACCTACTGTTCCAGCCATGTCTATCTCATGAGATATAAATCTTTACCCAATGCATTGGATGGAGATATAGGTCCCAACCATCTCATAATGATACCATTCTTATGTGTGCCACAAAATCATAAACCATACATCATAGCATAACCCATGTAATAAAAATGGGATTCTTAAACATCACATCATTATAACATAATCCATAAAAGGATATCGTAAAAATAATTCCATCATAACATAATAAAATCAATGTAAAAATAGGGATATAAACAGAACCCTATATTATCTTATATGGAAAATAATTTTGATAAAACACTTGAACTCCATTATTGAGGAAAATATCCTTTCTACTTCAAAAACATTTGTCCTTTCTTAACAAGTCATACAATTTTAAACTAAAAAAATCTGATTAGAAATAAACATGAAAACTTTTAAAGGAATATTCTTGGAAATAATGTTTTAAAAATCCATTCATGCCGTATAATTTAAAAAAACATTCTTCTTGTACTTATGTCGGAAAAGTCAAAAAGTACCTCGTACGAAAAACGACAAAAGATTCCTTTCATATCTTTTACTAAAAACTCACCGAAAGGTAAAATTGGATTTAAAAAATTGTAGAAGGATATAAATAATATTACATATTGAGGAAACATGGATGTGGATGATAAATATTCCCCAGTAAATTCTGAAGTATAAACAATCTCGAATAAAAATTGAGATTGTGAGATTTTCCCTTACCTTAGGTTAGATTTGCTTCATAAGTGTCCGAAACTCCTTTATAATGATTTAAATAATGTTATTGACCTATTACAGAATTATAATAATTGTTATGATATCATATATGGTCATATTCTTAGCTTCTTATTAGTAATATTTCATTGCTACTTGTTATTCGGGCGTTTATTACTTTTTGTTCTTATGCGTGTTTTGTCGAATAAATTATTATTATTCTATTTAGGTTATAGATACCTCATTTCAAGAATGGTATTAGTGTACTATATATAATATTTATTCATTAAATTCATTTATATAATCATTATTCAATGAATATCATGTAGAACGAGTCACATCACATCGTGGAGACGGTATTCCGTACATACGTACGAGTGATGATATCGTTCCTATGATCATGGAATTGTATTGGAGTATATGTATACTATTTAAGAATCAATACCACTTTAAAATAATCATATATAGTTATTATTTACACCATTATACCCATCCAAGTAAGGTGGTGGTGGTGGAAAATAGATTACACCACGGCATGGAGACGGTATTCCTTACATACGCACGCGCGATGATTTCATTTTCCATAGGATGGATAGATGGTGAAATAGGGTTGTTTCATACTTATAATAACATATCAGTATATGAGTGATACTTATGTTATTACTTCATAATGAAACAACTAAAGAAGAAAAAGTGGAAGAAGAAATAAAGTTGAAAGAATCGGTAACGGACATTACCTCTTCCTTGAAGCGCCTCTTTGAGACCTCATCTTAGGGCACTAAAGTTGGTCTTTGAAGAAGACAAAGACCTCTAGGATGTTCCTAGGGAAGTTTAGAAGAGAATTTGGAAAGGGTTGTCCGATATTGAAGGCTCAAAGTGGTGTGAGGAAGAGAGGGAGGAGGTTCCCTTTTATAAGGGAGGAGAGGGGCACCTTTGGAAAAACTAAAAATATTATTTTATTATGAAGCCATATTCGGTTTTTAATAGCTCCAAATTGATTTATTTCGAAGCTAAGGTGGGTATTGGTCGAAATAATCTCATAAAATATAATTTATAAAAGTTTAGGTATCTATTTTAACCTTATCATTTAGATTTAAGTTTAAGTTAGATAATTTAACTTTTACCGTGTCTTCTTGTTTTCTTACACTATAAGGTTAATAAACTTACTATAAAAATCCAAAAGAACCCCAAGTTGTTTATTATTAATATATATAACCTTATCTAAGTCATTTGGCCTAACATTAGATTTTTAGGAATAAAATAACAATTAATAATATAATATTTGTTTAAAAAACTATTTTATGTCAATTTTGACACTATTTGGTAATTGATTTTTGTGAAAATCATAACAGAATGATTAGTTCAAAAAAAGTTAATTAAATAAATACTAACATGTCATATTAACATATAAAATTATTATAATTCATAAAAAGTCTCAAATTACATTTATTTGGGTATTTATAACATCAATTATGTCAAAGTTTCATTAATACGATAATTACTGTATCATCATTGTGTCATAAATAAATTAAATTATTTAAAGTATAAAAATTACAAATAAAATACCATTATGTATGAAATATTTTTATCTTTCTAATGAATATTTATAGTCGAATTTATCCTATGTATAACCCTACATTAAAAATGATTTACTTATTAAACTTTGATTTTAACTATTTTAACCCTTCTTTAAATAAATTAATAATAAATGTCCTAATCTAATCCATGTGGGCCTAAATAGTTATATATTATTCCTAAGGTTTTTTTTCTCGAATTATACTTATCCAATAGAATTAGGACATGTTTTAGGGTAATAATAATATCATTTTTACCCTTAGTTACCCTATTTACTTTTAACCGTGGTAAAAAAAGTAAAAAGTTACTATTCACCAAAAATTATTTTCATCTCATTGAACCACATTTTAGTCCTTGATATTAACCGTGTCTCTCAGATTTTCTAAATTCCAATCACAGAAGCGGTAAAATTAAGTTTTATGTAAATTTGCAAATTCTCCTAGGAGGTGGGTAAAAGACATTGAAAAGTTCAATAAAATTTTTATATATCTAAAATTATTATAAAATGACTCCAATGAATTGCATTGAACTTATATAGGTATTATGTATCAATTTTTTCCTAAAATAAATTTAATTAAAATAAATAATTATTTAAATAAAATGTCGGTTTTTAAATAGTAACCCAGTGTTTTCACTATTCATCAAAAATTGAATGTTTTCAGAAAAATACCAAAATTTCACCCTAGGATAATTTTGATATTCCGAATCCAAAAATGAAGTCCATTTTGAAAAATTAAATTTACAAAATTTCAAAAAGTGGGTATTACTATTCATAACATCTAGTTTTAATAATATTTTAATAGCATATCATTGTTTAGTGAAACTCGGTATTGCGTACGATGCAAGCTACCGAGGAAGGCCGCGATTGCGTGTAAATCAAGCCAATATAGTGTTGTGTATAGTGAAAGATTACTTTGATGATTTATATAACATAGAAACAAAATATTTCTCATAAAAGTCTCAGGTGTTACATCAAGTCTATATCTGTGAAGAAGCGAAAGATTTGAGATGAAATTGATAGGAGAAATATCATTGGTGATCAGACATCACCGGTTTAAACAATAATAATAAAGTAATTATAGATGGAATCTTTCCTATCTCAAGTAGAGCCTAAATAATTTTTTGATGAAGTTGAATATGAAAACTGGGTTCTGTAAATGAATGAAAAACTAGACCGGATTAGGAATAATCAGATGTGGGAGATTGTTTTTAGGCCAACAAATAAAAATTTCATCCTGAATAAATGGGGTTTTCGCAAAAAGATGAATGAAAATGGAACAGTGATTCAAAAAAAAAATCACGAATAGTGTGAAAAGGTTACTCCTAGATAGAGGGTATCGATATCGATGAGACATTTTCACTTATTACAAGGCTGGTGATAATTAGATTATTCTTCTCCATTGTAGTGCAACTAAAGTTCAAAGTTTTTTATATGGATGTCAAGTCTAATTTTTTGAATGGGTTTCTAGAAGAAGAAGTGTATATTGAGAAGATAGATAGTTTTCTCATTCATGAAGATGAGACCAGAGTTTTTCAGCTGATGAAGGTGTTATATGGTTTGAAGTAGGAACCAAGAGCATGGTATTAAAGTCTTGATTAGTTTTTGAAGAATTTTTTTTTCAGCATGGTGGATTTGATTACAATATATATGTGAAAAATGATATTAATCAAAGGATGATGGTTTTGGTGTATATTTATGACATAATATTCAGTGGATCAGATGAAGCACGATGAAGATAGTTTTCTGAATTCATGAAGAGTGATTTTGAAATTTCAATGATTGGGGAACTAAAATTTTTCCTTGGTTTATAGGTGACACAAGTAAGGAATGGCACATTAATTTCTCAATCAAATATTCCAAGGAAGTTTTGAGAAGGTTTGGAATGGATAATTCGAAGGATATGAAGACTCCGATTTCTACCCGAACAAAACTATCAAAAGATGATAATGGCAAGGTAGTTAATATCACTGAATATAGGCAAATTATTGGAAGTTTACTATACTTTATATCAATAAGTCTTGATATTTTTTCCACATGCCAGGCAACAAGATATAAAACAAATCCCAAGGAAAGAAACATAATTTAAATGAAAATAATAATTCGGTATATCAAGGGATCTATGGATTTTGGTTTAATGTATATTGAGAAATATCAGCCAGAGCTATTGGGATATATAGATATAGATTGGGCTAGTTCAACAGACGATAGGAAATAAAAATCTATCAGTACATTTTTTCTTGGTGGATTTTGTATTTATTGGCTCACTAAGAAACAAGATTTCATTTAATTGAGCACCTTATAAGATTAGTATATTGAGGCCACTCAAGCTTGTACATAGTTATTGTGGATGAAGTAAAAACTTAACAATATGTGAGTTGAAGTGAATTCTCTGATCAAAATATATTGAGATAATTCATGTGCTATAAATTTATCAAAAATCCAGTCCATCACTCAAGGACAAAGCATATTGAAATCAAATATCATTTTATCAAGGAGAAGTTCAAGCAAGGGCTTATGAAATTGGAGTATGTGCCTACAAAACTACAGGTTGCAGACATTATGACAATGACCTTACCCAAAGAATCATTTTGGAGGCATCAACTAGCTCTGGGAGTTCAGTAGACTCCCCACACTTGAAAAATTGTATATGTGGTACCCCCTCTCCCTGAGTTATGGCGTGGTTTTCCCTAATGAACTAATCTGTGTTCTTTCTAATGTTGTAGACCACAAAGGAGTGACCTTTGGGTTCATTGAAAAAGGGGGAGAAATTGTGTCTATAAAAGGGAGAAAATGTCTTAGTCAAGGCATAGTCAAGGAACAAGGAGAAGCTAATAGGTGGAGAAATGAGATAGGGGAGTTAATCAAGACAGGTGGAGATGTTGATAGGGGGACCAACAAGAAAATAATTTGTTGGTGTTATGAGAAAACATACATAGCTTATCTTGGAAAAATTTAAGCATTATGAAACATGAGAACTAAAGAAATGAAGTTGAGAGAGTTTCAAATCTGACGATTCTAGATGTGATCGATCAAAGAAGATATATCATTATAGATGAGGTTCATGATGAAATTAGTTTATTGGTTTCAATAATTAGTGTCAGTAATGAAGTGATTCATTAATGAACTTTTCATTATACTTTTGTTTCTCACACTGAGCATTGTTCATGTGAGCTTAGAGTACGTGTTGAGTAAATCCTTGATCGCTATCTAAATTGTGTGATGTGAATGGTGGTAGAAGATGGATGAAGCTATAAATAGGTATCAATTTATGAAAGAGTTGTCAAGAAACCCAAAGGGGGAGATTTTGGGGAAAAAAATCCTTCAAGGTAACATTGAATCATTTTTGGGTTGGTCGTGTTTGTTGACAAAGAGGGTTTCCATAGTGAGTTGTCGTGTTCTAGAGATATTTTTGATAATATGAATTAACAAAGAACCATGATAAAGGAATAGATGATCTAGAGGTGGTACAAAAAGAACAAATATAAGGTGGCATCGTTTTCTAGTGTTTGTCAGATTTTTGGGGTCTAAAATTGGGAAAATGGAGAAATGTGTTTTTAGAAAATTATGTTTCGTGCAAGATCAAAGGTAATTTATAAAATTGTATTCAATTCATGTTTAATTATAACAATTTATAAATATGGAAAAGTAATGAACTGTATGAAATATTTAAAAATGTACATGAAATATGAGGTTGCGCAAAAGAAAATTGCACGCCCAATGCAACATAAAATTGGGTTTTGTATACATGGAGGGGATCTTGCGCGACATGTCTAATATTACACATAGGGGTTGAAGATGCCTATAAATAATAGGTGACCCCTCTCATCCAAAGTTTCTCAACACTTAGAGAGAATCTGATCTCTATTTTACGTATGAATTTCATGTAAAGGGAGTTGCACAAAAGAATTGGAGTTGTGCACAAGCTAAGGAAGTTGTGCGTAATATTGAAGTTGCATGTAATATTGAGGTTGCACGTAAGAATAGGTTTTGCGTGAAAGGAATAAAACTTTCACATAGGTCACAATAAGGGTTGTGTGAAATATTTTAAATTTTCCAGTACATATGAAGTAAAGCGGTATTCATCAGTGGATGAAAGTGGGACATCAATAGAGAATCTACATACAGTGGAGCATGAATTCATTATAATCAATTAAAGGACCTAAAATTATATAAAATATGAGTGGATCTTATAAAGAATAAGTTAATACACTTTGTTTGAGAGAGAAGTAAACTTTCAAATTGTGATTGCTTGTAAACTAGGAGGGATAATGAGTCTACTCCAATCTTTTTAAACAACAGTGCGCTTTTAGTGGATTTGGTCATCAACACATTATCCTTGTATGCTCTTTGTACGTAGCCTAGTGAGGGTGAACCAAGTAAAAAATTATGTGTCTCATACATGATTTAATTTATGTTCATACTATTCTACAAGAATGAGGGATAAGAGAGTTTTGTTTAAAAACGAAAAAAGATCAAAAGGGGCAGTTGTTTTAACCTTTCATACCCTAATTCACCCTCCCTCTTAGGGTATTTTACCTAGTAGACCTAACAACCATCTAGATACATTATCAATGATCATCATTATTAAGTATCACAAATGGATCTAGGCTCCCAATATTTATTTTATCTCCCTCCCATACCACTACACATATAAAGGTTATAGGGAATATAACCACACCCACATAGATATATCACACTCTTATATAGGTATGTAATAACTAGGTCCTAGTTAGTAAGTAACCATATCTCAAATTAACACCAAGATCATACATAAGTTTAATGGACCATTCCTTCCCATCCCATTAATTTTTCATTTTTTGTGGTTTGAGGTGTCTGGGGGAGGTTTTAGGAGTTTCTAATGGATGTTGGAGGTGCAAGAGAGCAGCTTTAAGAAATAAACGCCCTATTTACATGACATGAAATAACCATTGATGTATTATGAAGCTGGTTAGTTCACATCTTATAAATTGGATAAGGGGATCCATGAAACAAATTCACATCATGAAAATGAAATTCATAACATGTAGTAATTAAAGTATGAGTTGACTTGTTTTTCAATTAAAGATGGAATTTTCGGAAAACCTATAGTTTACATGCCATGTAAATTTTACATGATGTGAAACTAGCAAGATCCAGGATTTAAAATACATTATTCATCTGATTCTCTTCATTCATGTGAACACTCCTCTTTCTCTTTTTGTGGAAATCCCTAATCAATTTTCAAGGATCCTCTATCCCTCTTCCTCCCACTTTGATCTGTTGATTCTGGTTGATCCTCACTGGAAATCTGTGGTAAGTTCATCTCCGTTCTTTTTGGGTTTATCCCATTTTTATTTTCAGAACCCACTAGGGTGGTGAAATTTTGGTTTAGGAAATTATTTGGGCTATGTTTTGATGATCCTTTGATGTAGTTTAAGTTGAACTATGATCTTATGACACAATTGTGGTTTGTAGGTGTTTCTTCTTCACCATGTGGTGTAGATCGAGTTGGAAAATCTTCTTCATTGAAGGTAATCCCTCATTTCTATTTATTATGTATTACATGGGTGGGGTTTACTTTTTTTTATCTCTGGGGATGGTTGTGATATATTAATTAAAGATAAATTATTATCTAATTTAATTTGAAGGGTAAAAAGGGGAATAATTCACATGATTTTATAGCTTTGATATTATTGTGATATGATGGATTGTATGGTCTTGATGCCTCACTGAAAATTGTGGCTATTGGGGGATTTTTTTCCACTGGATGACATGTTTTGTGAATTCTTTATCCGTTGTGATTATTGTGATATCATCATAAAAATATAAATTTACTAACCACTTATTTCTGGCTAATGAAATGGTTGCCCCAAGATTATGGTTTGTGTGATGACACCCCGAAAATAAAGTGAAATGTGATAAAATCCACTTTAATAAATCTGTAAAATGATCTTTGAAGCGTTGTGACATGTGGCCATGCTTGTGGGGAGATGATGTGTGATTGCGATGTGATGTGGTGATAATTAATGAGATGTGGCAATGATTTTGGGGTGGTGAGGCGGTGGTTGTTTGTCCATGCTTTTGGGGTGGTTAGGTGGTTGTTGTTAGGTAGTTCTTTTGGGGCGATGAGGCGGTGGTTGTTTCGCTATGATTTTAGGGCGGAGGGGTGGTGGTTTGTTTGTATGTTCTTTTGGGGGTGGTGAGGTGGTGGTTGTTTGGCCATGATTTTGGGGCGGCAAAGTGGAGGTTTGTTTGGCCATGATTTTGGGGAAATGAGGTAGTGTTTGTTTGGACATTCTTATGGGGTGGTGAGGTGATGGTTCAATGGGAATGATGAGCTGCTTGTAATGTTTGGTTTCTTTGTGCTAAATTCTTGGGTAGTGGAATAATAATAATTTAATAATGATTGAAATAGATGAGTTTTTTGGTTAATGGGATGAAAATGTTTAATGAATAAATAAATTATGGTCCATGTGGTTTAATATGGTTTATGGTTAATAATGAAATGAATGGGTCGGATAGTGGAATTGGTTGGTGGTTTGATGTGGCATGTGGCTTGTGTGGTGTTATGCATTTAGAGGTGGTAGAAAAAGTGGGGATGTTGTGAATTAGTTAATGTTTGGTTGTGAACCCATAGGTCAGTCTTCTGTGTGACCATATGTATATACTTGTATATTACTTTTGATTTCTATACTCACCCCACCCACATTGAGCACTATGTACTGACACCCATATATTCTCCTAGGGGGTGTATTTCCTGATATCTCGATGATGAGGATGGATGGATAGCTACCTGATCTTCCTCGATATCTCTTCTAAGAAATTAGATATACATAGACTGTGATGAAATGAGGTATGTTAGTGAACTAGGTAATGGACCGGGTTTTTTCAAGCAAGATGTGATGTGACCGTGTTGTGGTGCGGTGACCCAGGGGTTTTCAGGAAAGATGTGATGTGATCGTGCTTTGGGGTGGTGGATTAGGTGTTTTCGGGAGAGATGTGATATGACAGTGAAATGGGGTGGCTTTTGGTGGGGGTCATTCATGGTAGGAGGAGGGAATGAGGTTAATATCCCTCTTGTTCATGATACCCTACTACTCTTGTTATGGTTGTGATGTGATGAACCACGTGTTTTCAGGCGAGATATGATGTGACCATGCTGTGGGGTGGTGGCCCAGGTGTATGCGGGAATGATGTGATGTGACTGTACTATGGGGTGGTGGTATTTTTTATTCATAATAAATGGGAGTTTCATGATGTATGATGTTGGGGTGTAAGAGTGGAAAATCAATTGGAAAGTGGTGTAGGGTACCCTTTATCAATATGCTTCTTATTATGTTACTATACTTGACTTTCATTACTTGATGATCATGACTTATTGAGATTAGGATGGATGGTTGAACTATTTAGGTGTTGTTGGTTCTACTGTTTTCTCATGGGTGCATTAGTATGCTTCTTTCACATGGGTGCAAGAGACTTTGGTTTTCCTACTGAGCATACTTTTATGCTCACCCTATGTATATAAACTAATTTTCAGGTTTACAAAAGAATTATGTGGAATTTATTGGGAATTAATAGTTTGGACCTTTGGATAGCTACCGTGTCACTGATTTATCTTTTCTTTTGGGTACTTACTTTTTCACACTTTTATTTGTATCGTTTATATTTATATATTCATTGTGGAATGGATTTAGTTTCTTTTTGTATTATGTCATGGAGTTTCTTGTGGATGATTCATCTTATCTTCCTATTCTATTTTATTATAGAGGGAAATGCCTCCTATATCATGATATTTTTATACCCTCGGTGGTAGTCACTAACCATGGTCCTACTGGAGGTGGAACTTAGGGGTCATTATCTATCTCTCCTCATTGTGGTATCTTTAGTGGGAGGGGGTCATGATAGAGTGGAATACGAGGTGATGGTTTAGATATAGGATGGATTTTAGAGTTAGACATAGTGATTATTGCATGGGTTGGTTTGACAACAGTGATAGTTGACCTCAGTACATGACATAGGCTAGTAATACCAGCTAGGAAATAGGATTTTAGGGCCCCCCATGATCCAGTGTATGGACATTGATCTTATTTAATGACCAAGTGAGGTGGACCTATTTGTAGGGTAGATACCTATGAGAGGTACATCCATCATGATGAATTGTTTTCTTATTTTAATTGGGTTTATTTGTGAAGGTTAAAATGGTTGAAGTGAATTAAAATTAATCTAAATAAAATTCCATACTATCGGTCTTAGAAAGTTCTTTTTTTATTTCATCTATGGATATTGTTCATCATCTGCATGTGTCTTAGGAAGTAGAGGTTCAATAGGCTTATCTAGTTGATCATTAGAGGGTTGATTTTATTGAAGAGGATGATCATTGGTAGAGGACATTATGTTCTTTCCATCGGTAGGATTTGGGGAAGTATGAGGGAACTGTTTAATATATGGAGATAAATATCTAGATGGAGGACCTCAAGATCACTATAAATTTGATCCAGGACCTAGTGGGATACTCAATACCTTTAGAAGTTAGTGATATGTTGGGTAAATGAGAATCAATGGTGGGAATTGTATCTGAGAGAGAGGAAAGAGGTAGATGTTTCATGTGTCGACTTTCAGATAGAGTTCCAGACAAAGTTCCTTTTGTCGACCATGAAGATAGTGAAGAGGAATGCAATTATTTCTCTTCATCAGGGGAGTAAGTTAGTGTAGGATTTTAGAATCAAGTTTAAAGAAGATCTTTTTTTACCCAGATATTTTTTATTGATGAGGAGTCTCATGAAAGACATCTTTAGAAGGCACTCTATCCTTTTATCTAGTATGCAATTACTCCTTTTATGATACTGATGTATCTTGAGGTTTAAAATAAGGAAAATGTGATCGAAAGGATGCACTCATGAGGATATTTACCATGATAGGGGCATAAAAAGGGTTCCTTGAGGAGTATATTTGTCATTGGAAAGTCTCAAGTGCTAGGTCCTTTGAGGTTTTGACCAGTAGGGAGTAGAATAAAATAGTTTCCCTTTCAGACTTATAGGGCCAATAGTTTTTATGATTTTTATAAAGATATCAGGATAGTGTTTTTCAGTTGTGGGGTTTATTTTCATTTCTAGAACCAATTACCAGTGGTTACCTGAGCTCATTTTGGTGGAGGTGTATAGGTTCATCACCATCCTTAGTAGAAGTTTCGAGTGAGACTGTTTTAGTAGTAGGGAAACCATGATTATGATCCACCAAGAGGAGATAGAGTAGGTAGAGGTAGACCTTAGGATGTTCCTAATATTTAGGTACCTCTATCTGAGCATGGTTGAGGAGGTGGTCATCAACAGATACGTAGAGGAGATAATCATGGTTAGTTTCACACAGTGGAGATCGTAGTGCCAGAGGGGCCAGATATCATCAAAGGCATGATCGATTTTTTAGTACCTTTGTTTGGGACTTGTTTTATTTAGGAGATTCACACTCCTTTATTTCACCAACTCTAGTCCATGCTCTGGGACAATACATAGAGAGGATTTCTATGCCCCTAGTGTTGACTATGCTAGTCAGAGGCCAAGCTAGCTTATTTGATATGAGCTGGGGGTGTAGACTGATTATGGGGCCACATACATCTCTTAGGGATCTTTTATTTATAAAGATGAAACCATATGATGTTATCATCGACATATACTAGTTTTATTTTATATGTTCTATTATCAACTGCTTCCAGATGAGATTTGTGTTCTCAGATATGGATTACTAACATGTGGTTTTCGTTAGCGGGTGGGTTTTCAAGTGGTAAATCAGTGTGTAGAGCCCATTATTTCTTTATTGGATGATTTTTATGTGTAATCAGTGGATGTTGGGATAGTTGGGGTCCCCAAGGTTTTTGGGGAGTTTTTGGATGTTTTCCTAATTAGGTTGTTATGCTACCTCCTTGACGTGTTGTTGAGTTTGAGATATACTTGCATCCTGGTGCTTCTTTGATTTCAATGGATCCTTATCAGAAAGAACCTTTTAAGTTGTGGTAGTTGAGGATTCAGATAAATGATTTGACACAGAAGAGTATTATCTGTCCTGATGTTTCACCATGGGGTTCTCCAGTATTATTCACCAAGAAGGCAGATAGTAGTTTGAGGTTGTGTATTGACTACCAGAGGTTGAATTAGGTAATGGTCAAGAACTGTTACCCTCTAACAAGGATAGATGATATTTTTTACTATATTATAAGGGTGATTTGGTTTTCTAATATTGATATATGGTCTGGATATCACCAGTTGAGGGTGATATACTAAAGACCGGATTCAGATGTAGGTATGAGCACTTTGAGTTTGTAGTCATACTGTTCGGTCATACGAACAAAGTAACTGTGTTCATAGGTATTATGAACTCCATATTCCATGAGTTCCTAGACCAGTTCATTATCATATTCATTAATGATATCTTGATCTACTCGAATTAATAGGAGGAGCATGCTGAGCATATTAGAGCTATTTTACAGGTCCTTAGACACCACCATCTTTATGGGAAGTTTTAAAAGTGTGATTTCTATATGTAATAGGTACGTTTCCTTGGACTTATGGTGTCTCATTAGGGTGGGGCTTTGAACTCATCTAAAGTTGAGGTAGTTTTTTCTTGGGAATCACATAAGAATATACACAGGTTCATAGCTTTCTTGGTCTTAGAGGATATTATAAGAGTTTTGTGCCAATTTCTCTCGAGTTTGATCCTCATTGATAGCATTGAATAGGAAGGACAAGGATTTTGTGTGGATTGATTAGTTATGGATAGCATTCAGTTACTATAAGGGGAAGTTGGTCAGTTGTCTAGAACTTTAGTTACCTGAGGAGGGTGTGATGTTTGAGGTGTTTTGTGAAGCTTACTATCTAGGATTGGGATGTATGTTGATGCATTAGAGGGTAGTGATATGTTATGGGTCTAATAATTTATGTCCCCACAAGCATAACTATGCCTCAATTGTTCTAGAGCTAGCATAGATTGTTTTTTAACTGAAGTTTTGGTGAAATTACCTCATTGGGGAGTGCTTTGTGGTCTTTACAGATCAGAAGAGTTTGAGGCATATATTTTATTAGCATGATCTGAATTTGTGGTAAAGGAGTTGGATGGAGTTTCTTCAGGATTATGATTTTGAGATCTCTATCACCTTGGGAAAGGGGAATTTTTTATTTGATACTTTGAGTAGGAAGTTGGGGAATGATGTTGTTCAGGAGTCTGGGGATTCTTGGAGAGAAATGGAGGAGTTGTAAGCCTTTCACTTAGATATAAGGGTGGATAACAGTAGAGGACATTTGTTTCAAATAATAGTGCATTATTATATGATGTGGAAAGTTTAGGAGTCTCATTGGATATACTTAGAGGCAGAGGTGATATGTGATCGTGTTGTCTATGGTGATACTCCAAAGGGATGGTCAAAGAATGGTTAGAATTGGGTGTTGTTTCATGGGATGTTGTTTATTCCAACAGTAATGCACAAGTGAGTCCTTCATGATTTTCATAGTTCACCTTTGGCAATACAACCAAGAGTATTCAATATGTACTATGGTTTGAGGGTGCAGTTTTGGTTTCCCAAGATGAAACAACTAGTGCTGAAGTTCATGGCGTGGTGTTTGGTTTTCCAGTAGGTAATGACTGAGAATTGTGTTCCTAGTGTTTTTTTGCAGCCTTTAGATGTTCCCAAGTGGAAATGTGATGAAAAAATCGATTCATTTCATCACAGGGTTACTCCAATCTTAGAGATGTTGCAATTTTATCTAGGGGATCATGGATTGTTTGATGAAATATGCCCACTTCTTAGTAATCAAAGAGTGGGGCACATTGGATGCTTTATCTATGAGGTATGCAGATGAGGTGGTGCATGTACATTGAGTTTCTAGGTTCATTTTCTTGTATTGAGATTCAAATTTTACCTTGTGATTATGGAAAAGATTGCAACATGCTTTTGGTGCTCATTTATGCTTCAACACTACTTTCCATCCTCATACATATGGGAAGATGGAGTGAACTATCTAGACCCTGGAGGATATTTTCCGGGTATGAGTCTTGGACTTTGGTGGATCTTGGGTATGACACATTCCATTGGTCAATTTTGTATAAAACAAAAACTATCACTCTTCCATTGGCATGGATCCATTTGAGGATTTGTATGAGAGAAAATTTTGTTCTCTATTTTACTGAATAGAGGTTGGGGAGGTAGCAGTTCTGGATCCTGATGTGGTGTAGAGAATTAAAGAGAAGGTTTTTCATGTTCATGTGAAGATGAAAGCAGTGAAAGACCGTTAAAATTCATATAGCGATCATAGGAGAAGGACTTTGTAGTTTGAGGTTAGGGACCACACATTCTTGAAGGTTTCCCTTTGATGTGGAAAGTGGAGGTTTGAAAGAGGGAGTAATCTTTCTACTAGGTTTTTGATCCCTTTGAGGTGTTAGGGAGAGTTGGAGTGGTGGCGCATCAGTTGGAATTTCCACCATAGTTTGAGAGGATCCATGATGTCTTCTATATATCTTAGCTTCATCGGTATCTTCATGATGAATCCCATGTCATTAAATGGGGATAGTTGGATATCGAAGATGATGTGACGTTCGTGGAGAAGATAGTAGAGATCCAAGATCATCAAGATAAAGTGCTTCGAGGATGAACCATCCATTTTTTTTCATGTTGTAAAGGCATAGTGGCTTGGAAAAAATTACTTGGGAGCGAGAGACACTGATGCGTGCCTAGTACTTGGAGCTGTTTTAAGTTTTTATTTCTATGTTTTTCTTGTTATGTGATTATTGGACCTTTTTTATGAGATTTACTTTTTTCCTTGATGTGTGATGTTTGATAAAGTTATGACCTATAAAAATTAGAGGACCTTATCCCTAGTCGAGATTCATTATACCACGATGCGATTAAACCCATGCGGGTGAGTCATTGCTACCCGGATTTAATAATATCTAGACATGGAGGATGGAATTCACTGATTCGTATGTTTGGGGTAGTGAGGTTTTTTGGTTATAAAGGTTATTGGTTTGGGTTGAATAGAGGTTGTATGGTTGTGGTGATGTGAATATGTGGTGGTGAGTTTGTACGACATGTTTTGTGGCCTTTTGGTTTGATGTGTTTGGATGGTGGTGGAATTTGAGGTATGGTGAGATCCTTAAGAGGTATCTTATGGGGTGTTTTTTCAGACCCCTTTCCCTTCTAGGATTGGTTTTAGATTCTCGAGGGAAATAATCATTTGATAGGTATATGATGTAATGGCTCAAGCCTTCCCAGACCATTACTTTTCCATTTTTGGTGGTTGGAGGTATTTGGGGGAGGTTCTAGGAGTTTTGAATAGAGTATGGAGGTACACAAAATATGTTGTAGGAAATACACATCACGTATTATTTACAAAACATGAAATGGAAGTTCAAAGATTGTGAACTTGGATAGTTCACATATTTTAAATCGACTAAGGGGGATATGTGAAACAAATTCATGTTGTGAAAATTCAATTCAAGACGTATAATAATTAAAGGTTAAGGTGATGTGTTTTTCAGAAAAATTTGCAATTTTTAGAAAAACCATGGTTTGCATGCCATGTAAATTTTACAAGATATGAAACTAATGGGATATAGGTTTTAAAACCCATTATTTTGATGATTATCTTCATTCAGCTAAACCCTCCCTCTCATTTTGTGAAAATATCTAAGTGATTTTGAGGGATCTTCTATCCCTCTTCCTCCCGCATAAATTCATTGATTCTGGTTGATCCCCATTAGCAATACATGGTAAGTTATTCTCCCTTATTGGTGGTTTTCTCATATTCTTATTTTGGGAACTTGCTGTGGTGGTGTAATTTTGGTTTAGGGAGTGTCTTGGGATATGTTTTGATGATCCTTAGATGTAGTGTTGGGTAGTCCATGATCTTATGGTGTAGTTATGGTTTACATGAATTTCTTCTTCACCCCAAACTGTGCAGTGAGTTAAAAAAGATTCTTTGAGGCATGAAATCCCTCATTTATCTTTATTGTGTATCACACGAGAGGGGTTATCTTTTTTTATCTATGGGGATGGTTATGCATGATTAATTAGAGATATATAATTAGATAATTAAAATTTAAGGGGAAAAGGGAGAATGGTTTTCATGCTTTTATAGATTTGATATTATTGAGATATGATGGATTGTAAGGTATTTAATCCCCACTAAAAATTATTTCCATTAGGGGATTTGTTTGTGCTGGATAACATGTGTTGTGAAAACTGTGTCTGTTTTTATTTTTGTGATATCACCCTAAAAATGGAAATTTTCTAACCAATTATATTCATTATATGAAGTGGTTCCCCCGGGATTATGGATTGTGTGATGAGGCTCATAAAATAAAGTAAAATGTGAAAGAATTCCATTTTCTAAATCTGTAAAAATGTTATTTGATGTGTTGTGATGTGTGGTTGTGTTTTTGGGTTGGCGATGTGTGATTTTGATGTGATGTGGGGATTATGGGTGAGATGTGTCTGTTCTTTTAGGGTAGTGAGGTGGTGGTTGATTGGCTATGATTTTGGGGAACTGATGTGGTTATTTGGATGTGCTTTTAGGATAGTGAGGTGGTGGTTGTTTGGACGTGATTTTAGGGTGGTGAGATGGTGGTTTGTTTGACCATGATTTTGGGGTGGTGAGGTGGTGGTTATTTGGCCATGTTTTTGGGGTGACAAGGTGGTGTTTTTTTGGATGTTCTTTTGAGGCAGTAAGGTGGTGGTTATTTTTCTGTTCTTATGGGGTGGTGAGGCAATGGTTTGATGGAAATTATTAGTTTCTTATGATGTGTGGTTTCTTTGTGATAGATACCCGATTAGTGGTGGAATAATTATTTAATGACGATTGAAATTTATGGGGTTTGGTTATGTTAATGGGATGGAAATGATTAATGAATAAATAAATTATGGGCTATAGGGTTTAATGTGGTTTATTCTTAATAATAAAATGAATGGGTTGAATAATGGAATTGGTTGGTGGTGTGACGTGGATTATAGTTTGTGTGGTGTTATGAATTTAGAGGTGGCAGTGAAATTGGGGATATTGTGAGTTGGTTAATGTTTGGTTGTGAACCAATAGGTTGGGATTATGAGTGTCTATATGTATATACTTGTATATTACTTGTGATTTCTATACACACCCCACCCATGTTGAGCATTAAGCGTCGACACCCATATATTCACATGAGGGGTGTTTTTCACAACATTATGGTGATAAGGATGGATGGATGGATACCCGATCTTCCTCAATCTCTCTTATAGGCAAGTAGATATGAACAAGTTGTGATGGTCATAGGTCTATTAGTGTACTAAGTGATGGACTAAATGTTTTCAGCTGAGATGTGATGTGACTGTGCTATGAGGCAGTGGCCTAGGTGTTTTCGAGTGAGATGTTATGTGACTGTGCTATGGGGTGGTGACCTAGGTGTTTTTTTTGAAAGATGTGATTTGACCATGCTATATGGAAGAATATGGTGGGGGTCATTCATGGTAGGAGGAGGGAATGGGGTTTATTTCCTTCATTTTCATGACACCCTACTACTCTGGTTATGGTTGTGATGTGATGACCTAGGTGTTGTTTGGAGAGATGTGATGTTGGGGTGTGGTAGTAGAAAATCAATGGGAAATAGGTGTTGGGTACCCTTTATTGATATGATTCTTTTTATGTTACTATACTTAACTTGCGTTACATGGTGAGCATGCCTTGGTGAGGTTGGGATGGATAGTTAACCTATTTAGGACCTATCAATTCTACTATTTTCTCACAAGTGCATTAGTATGCTTCTTTCACATGTGCGTGAGAGACTTTGGGTTTCCTATTGATTATAGTTTCATGCTCACCCTACGTATATAAACTAATTTTCAGGTTTCCAAGAGGACTACGTGGACCGTGATGGGTATTACTAGCTTAGACCTTTGGATAACTTCCATGGCGTTAATTTAGATCTTCTTTTTTGTATTTAATTTTGGATACTTTTAACTTTATCAGTTCTATTTTTACATGATTTTTGAAATAGTTTGGTTTCTTTTTATATTATGTGATGGAGTTGCTTGTGGATTATTCATCTTATCTCTCGATCCAATTTTATTATATAGGGTAAATCCACCCATATCATGAAATTATTATAACCTTGGTGCTAGTTGCTAACCCAGGGCCTACTAGAGGTGGAACTTGGGGGTTATTATCTGTCTCCCCTCATTATGGTATCTTTGGTGGGAGGGGGTCGTGACAACAGGTCTACCAGAATATAGATCCTATGGAATAAATAGCCACATTTTATATTCACACCACACTCCCAACTATGTAAAACACAATCCAGGTCCTAGGGAGTAATTCACTACCTCCCTAACATTCTTCATATATAGGGAATAATAATCTCTAAAACACTAGTTAAAACTAATCATAAAACCCTTATCAATAGTCATACCACCCACTACACCTTTTAATGTATGTACCTCCATATTTTCACACAAGTGAGGTTTATCTACGGGTATATAAGATATTAAAATTTCATCACCACTTATCAATTCATCCCACAAGCTCTAGTACACACCTTTAGAAAAGTGGAAAAAAGAATAAGCAAGCACGACTCATTATGAATTTGGCATAGACCTATTCTAATATGGCACGATACTTGTGAAACACACACCTCCCCCATGTAACTCATGACCAATAATATATCTATTCCATAATAGGGTATGACTCTATACCTAAGGGTTATATACCCTATAAAAATACTTTCCAATTTATCTCATTCTATCACCAATACTTCATAAAACTTTTCTAGAAAGTAGCATGGTTATTTTCTTAATTTGGTATGGTTGGTATCAAAGTTCAAAAATTCACCAATCTTTCCACTTAAATTATTTTTAACAATTCAACATTATTCTTGGATTAAAATTTAATACAAGGAATTATCAAATATTTTATATATATTCATAAATAATTATAAATACAAATTCCCATGACTGAGGTAGGTGGACACTAATTTTACTACCATGATATGTAATTGAATGTATTGTATGATATGAAAGTAGGGGTATGTAGATGGAAAAAACCTGATATATAACCAAGGAAAGACAAGTGTAGTCTATTAGGATTATAGCAAGTCCTCATAGTGTTATTTCTTGGTTACATGGATATTTAGGGACATGTTATCTATAAGAAAGTATGGGTTAGAGTTTGTTTGAAACCCTAGAGGGTGTCCAACCTTGAGAGATAACTCTAGTAACATCTAAAGGTCTTATGTATTACAGTATGGAAATCACCTAGGGTGATTGTAAATTACTCATAACTGAGTATAGTTCTTGGGGTTGGGTGATCTCAATAACCTTCTATCATGAAGGTGAATCTCAGGGATTGGAAAAATTTTCAACCTGTTATTAGAATAACAATCACTTTTTCTTGATAACTATGAAATAAATTAGGGATTAAAAATAGAATATGTGTATTCTAAGCCTTATATCAAGGGACTATTCTATATGGTTGTATACACTTATTAAAACTATACAGTCAAGGAACTCTCTTAGGGTTGGATACTCTTGGTTTTCTATTAGGTTCTTTACCATGGAATGATCATGTAATTAAGATCTTTTTTATGACTATAGCAAAGGTGAGTTACAAGAATATCTATATTTGTATTAGGAGGATTATATTGGGGAAGGATACAAATAAACTTTTATGAGGATTACTTGAGTCTACTATCAAGTGTATCTCTCTTAGGGATAGATGATGACTATTTATATTCTCAAACCTTGGAAAAACCCTTTCTACTGGAAGATTTTTGTTTCATTTTTGTCCTATTTTTAATATTGTATTCAAGAATTATGAGTACCATCCCATTTATGACATTATAAAATCAAGTGTGTGTTGATAAATGTGGATTATCAGGAACCCAATGATATACTTGGTTTATGCACACATTTTTTTTATATAATTAATTTCATTTAGTGCATGAATTAATATATATAGTGGTTATTATTAGGGGTACCGTTGGTGGTGTACTAATATGTTTTGTGCTCACATCCTTTTTTTGGAACTTAGTGAATGTATAAACCTTATGGTTGATATGCAGGACAAATAAAATTCCCTAAATTAGGTGAGAAGGCTAGAGTATATCAATGTGGTTATAAAGGCAAGTATGAGGGAGACAAAGGAAATTTTTTTAGTCTCCTTGTAGTTTTAATTTTATCTTTGATTATGTACTATACATAATCATACATTTAGGAAATACAACATTGATATATGACTATATGATATAACATTAGTTCATTTTATTATAGTATTGTATTTCTATTGTTACTATATATTTATTTCTTTAATTCCATTAGTTTTACTTTTATGTTATAGTTGGTTATAAATTTTATTTTAATTACTTTTTATTTCTTACAATAGTAATGAGGTTATAGTCTTATCACATGGTTTTTTCCAACCCTCACTACTTTTCGGTAACTTCTTGTATATGATGTGGTAATCTTTAACGCTTGTGGATATTCAATTTAGGCAGTACATATAGGTTCTATGCCGATTTTTTATAAAGTAGTATCAGAGCATGATTTATATTTTTCATATTATTAAGGAAATGGTAGATACAAATAGGGCTAGCTGGAACTTTGGATGGAAGTAATTTTTGTGCATGGACAACACAACTACATGTGAAAATACTAGTTTTTGGTGAGTTGGGATCATGGAAATTTATTTTTTAGCTATAGTTGAGATGTTATGGATACAGTATGATGTTCATGGTTATATTTTATTATTTTTACTATTGGATTGGGGTGGAAAGATACATATATTCAGGAATCATACTTGTAATGTAGGTTCACATGACATGTGTGTGCTTGTGTGTGATTGAGAAGATGGTTATGAAGAAAAAATAAGCATATGTTATTTAAAATATCAACAAAAACATATTTGATATTTTCCAAAATAACTTGCTAGTGACGCTCTACTTAATTGAATTGACAATTATGATTTATTGGATATGAATCTTTTAAGAGATATATCATTAAGGTGCACATGGATGTGATGATAAATTCCATTTATTGGGTAATATGGTTATAGGGATACTCTATATTTATGAGATCCTTAGTATTATGGTTATAACACATGAGTTTTAATGAGCTATTTAGACTAAATCATGATATCCACTTCATGTTATGTGACCTATATGAGATATAGTCCATAGAATAGTTAGGGGAGCCTAGCGATTGTGATATATGACTCAAGATATTAGTGAGTTGTTTACGTTAGTATATTTTTAGAGATATTTTCATGTTATGATTTATATGGGTTGTGATATGTTAGGGTAACTAACTGAGTTCATATTTACATATGTTTTCTTTGAAATTCATTACCTTTTTACACCAAAATTATATTATTTTATAAAAATTTACTACATTTTCATGTATTTAAGTAAATAAATAAAGTTCATGTTTAAATATTTATTTTAAAGATAAAAATACATATGGATTGTTTTTTGATAAAGATGAAATTTATTTTAAATTCCTTATGAATTTATATTTTGAAAATATACATGTTTTATATTTTGTACATTGTGAGTAATATTAATAAATCATAAGTTTTATTTTAATAGTTTTTAATTACATTTAAATAATAATATAAAAAATATATGTGTTACGTAGGTTTGGAAATTTTTGAATGATATTGAGATATAAATTTCTATTTGAATTTGTTGCTACTAAATTGTATTTTTTTACTTTGATTAATATAGATAAATAAAATATGAATAATTAATGTTGGAAATATGTTAATGGAAAATGATGCAACTATGATGAACATTTGAGCTGGACTTCATGTATTAATATCTTCACACAAATAATATTGATGGATTTTCAAGGCTGTACTATTCTTATAATTGTTATTTAATCACTGGTCTGGGAGTTTTTCTATTAATCTTGTGGTGGGGATAAATGATCAGGGGGTTATCCAAATCTAGATAGACCAAGATTCTTAAAGTAAAGTTTTTAGAACCTTATATTGGGTTCCATATAGCTTTTAATCAGATGAATATTGGGATATACATTGATAGATTGAGATAAGAGGATAAAACAATTTTTTTCCTTCAATGCTTCAAATTTGGAGGTGTAAATTGGAGTGTGTGATCTTTTTTTAATTATTCTCAATTATGGAGTGGTTTGGTGGTTTGATTAAAGACCATCATTGCACTGGGTTTTTTCATTTGATTTTTCTTTAAATATAAACTCCAAACTATGAAATTCTAAAGGCTATTGTGGATTGGATAAAGATTCCTTTGAATCCAGTTTATAGGTTCAGAGTTACTAGTTCATGGGTTTCTCAATTGGTATTAATTTTTTACTATATATTTTAAGTTGAGTATTTTTGTGTTGTTTCTATATGGTTATGATCCTTACATATTATTTTAAATATAGATATTTGTTTTTTTGTTTTCCATGGATTTAGTGAATCTTGATTTTATTCATTCATTCATGTCAAGTAGAGAAGTGGGTTCTTTTTGTGTATTGTTGCTTCTAAGTTGGAAAATATGGTTTAATATAGAGTGGGATGTTTTTGAAAACTGGGATCAAGTTTTTTTTTTCTACTAAAACATTTTATGATGGAAATATAAAATAACAAAGTGTTTTTCAGAGCTTGTTTCTAAAATTTGGAGACTAGTGATCTCATACTATTAGAGATAGTATGTTGCATCACAGTAGAGGTGAATGGAGGGGAAATCAAAAGAAGGATAGGCGGAACATGAAGTATTCCATTATATGTAAAATCACTTGGGAGATTATTATTTGATTAGAGAACATTATTGACCTCCTAAGTAGAAACCAAAGCCAACTGTTACTATGTGTATGACTGAACCAACTTAGTGTGGTATCCAAATTAATTTTCTCTTGTCTGTAAATACCCGAACATGTTAATAGTTTGGGATCATTCACAATTTTTGTTACTATTTTGGGTTTTATTACATTTCTTTTTCCATAGTAATATTTCCTTATATTCATTTCTATGTTTTCTTATCTTCTTTTCTATTTATTTTCCCTATGTTTTTATATTGTATAAGTTTAATTATATGTATACTCATCTATGTTGTATAATTTATTCTTTGTGTTGTGATTATCTTACTCCACGATTATGGAAAATAACTAAGGGATGATTTTATGGAGAATACCATATGATAATCAATTATATAATTTTATTTGTTACTTGTTTTTGTTTCAATTTATAGTGAAAGAAGCATGTTCTGAGAGTTTTTAGAAGAATAAAGCTAAAGAGAAGGCCATATCCAAGAACCAGATGTGTTTGGATAAAATAAAAAAGAGTTAAATAAATAAATTAATAATTCAATCTACTAAAGTGATTTATGATTGATATATAATAATATTTCATTTTATAACTCCAATGACACATTCTCTATGCTTTTTTGAACATGGAAAATCCCTATAGGGAGTTATTTTTATGAAAGTTTTGGATTGAATTTAATTATTATATACAATGAAAAAAAATCCCCCTTCACTCAAGTCACTCTTTATATGGTGTATTAGCATGACATGAGAATTTAATGGTATGTAGTTTCTGTCAGGGAGTGAGTGATAGTGTTTTATCAACTAGGGAATACTATTTACTCATTCAAAAAATATAAATTAAGTGGTTAGTATGATTTGATAGGTTCTTGAGTGCATTGGTAATTCATGTATAAAAATAGCGAGGGATAACTAAACTAGTGACCTTGAGTTTTGGTATAGAACAAATTATAGAACAGTGAAGGATCTCATTGGATTTCCCCCGGTCAAAAACCTTTCTTCATAATAGTCTTATTTCAATTATATTTCTCCATGTTTTATATAAATAAAAAAATAAAAAATTTACTTTTAAAATTTCCATTTCATTTAAAAATATAAAAAACTTAAGAATAATAATTTATCTCATAAATAATAAGTGAGTATAAATGAGCCTCCTCGAGAAATTGACTCCTGTGTTATGCCAATATGGTGCATTCCTTTAGTGAATATAAAATACATTGATTAATACGTCATAATATAGAAATCTTTTCAATTTTAAACCATTATTGAGGAGTTTTCATCACTTTTATTTTATTATTTTTCATTTATATTTTAAAAATATAATATAAAATAAAATAATAAAATGTTTTTAAAAATTAGAGTGTGATTGAAAAATTGGCTATTCCAACCAAAAAAATTTTAGGGTTCTTTAATTTAGGCTATATGGAGAATATTTTTAGTGAATTTATATAGTGATATTTTTTTTATATTTTTCATTTTATATCTATATTAAATAATCCCTATATATATGAATAATTATAATAAATAAAAAATTTAATATATGAGTTGATTTTGGACATAAATGTGAAATCAACGTAGAATCATAAGTTTAATGGAATTAAATATTGTTTTAAATTGTTATGTATAGTTGAACTTTGATATGAGAGTTTTTTATAAAAAATATATGATGGGAATGAATCTCAACCATGGAATGATTGAAGACACAATGGTATATTTTAAAAAGTGTCACATATCATAAAATATGACATAGGGGAGATACTTTGTATGAATCAAACACATTTATAAAGGAAATGATGTATCAGGGTTGAAAAAACCATGTAATTCTACCTAAAAAACTACCACACATGTTAATATAAATATGTTTAAATAAAAGGTTGTAATGTTATATTTTATGTCAATTTTAGTCACTTGGAGTTTCTGGGTTGAGTTATAGAAATATAGAGATATTTGGTGAAGATTTGAAGGTGTTTTTTTTACAGATAAGGAAATATATAATGGTGAAACAATGAGGGTTACAATGTGAGTGAATTTTAGGAATGAATAAAGTTCCAAGGAGAAATTGTTTCATGCCACAGTTCTTTAAATCACACTATAGTATCATATCTCACCTCACAATAAGTACCCTATGAAAATTTTGAGTCTCACCAGTTTGGCTATAAAATTAATCACTCCATGGAAGATGACTATTACACAATAATAGGTCTTGTGTAAGACTAAACTTGTTACATCTCATTACTATCTCAAATATATTCCAAATCATTAGTTTTGATCATCCTTTATTTGGGTGCGTTTGTGGGTAATTTCTAGAGTTTTTGGAAAATATGGGTTTCTACACAAAACTGCACCATGGACTGTCTTGCTATAGTGTAGGATATGCTTGTTGTGGCATAGTTGAGAGGGTTGTGGTGTAGATTCCTACTGGGATGAGTTGGTTAATTATTACAAATTCAATGCCCCTATGATGTAGAGATGGGTAGCTCCGTAGACCACTTCTCAAGTGTAGAGATGGGTTTCCCTAGGATAAGTGGATCTGAGTGAGGTCTGCATCATGGTATCTTGATGTTAGTTGGATAAGGGTGACTAGAACGTGGACAAGGGGATCTATGTCATGGTCTGGTGGCTTTGTAGTGTGGTCCTTGAGGCTGCACCATGGTATTGTATTTTATAGATTGGATACAAATTATAAGACTACCTCTAAACTAGTTCTTTTCCCACTTTTCAATCTCAAAATTTAGGCACCTTAGAGATCTATTTGATTTCATTTTAATACCTTCTTGATTGGATTCAACTCCAAGATTTGGGAGATCAATCCTTGGTGTTTTCTCTCCATTCTTGTGGTAGTTGTCTCTATATAGAGGTTCTGATTCTTGAATAAATTTATGTTTTTATTTAATTACTTAATTTGTGTTATTAAAAGGTTTTATTTGATATCAAGGTGTATTTTTTTCATGAAATATACATTTTTAAATTGATTTTATTTAAAAAACGTTTTGGACACACTATGTGCTGATAAAATTCCTTAAAGGTGGGTTGATTACAAATGATTTTCAAGAATAAAAGTGGAGATGATTTACTATGAAAAATGATTTATATATTGTGATAACTGATTTCAAATGGTTTTTGTAAAGCATGGAACATCAAGGGCCTTGGGTGGATCGAGAAATGGACATGTCACTTTAGTGTGTGTAATAACACCAAAGGTTTTGTGATATTAACAGACCATTATAGGACTCAATATCATTTTGATCCACATTATTATTGGTTTATGATTCATTTTATATATGTTATGTATTCTCATAGGCTAGATCATAATATTGTGCTTGTTATTTATGATTGGTTTTATGCATGATTCTTTATTTCATGGTTTGATTACTCACTTGTTTTTATTATGGTGTATCTATGGATGATTTGTTTATGATCACCCTCTTTCCTATATAAACTTTTCATATTCCTTGTTGTGTGAATATTAATGTCTTTTTATGAAAACTAATTTAATTTTTACAAAATTTTTTATCTTCTGTAAATTCTTTAAAAACTAGTTTTGTTTTAAAACTAGATTTAATGTTTTCATGATATTAGACTTTGTATATATTCTTTGGTGAAATCCTAATGGGATATGCGATCACACCCTAAATTGTTCCTTTGGTTGTTTTTATATGTGGTTTTTCAGGACTCAGGTAAAGGGAGGGGTGAATTTTAGTTTTCCGACTTCTCTTGGTCATCGATGCCTTTGATGTGGGTTAGTTTAGTGGTGAGGGATGGTCACATAGAGGCTCTTTTTAGTCTTGTCTTATTTCAAATTTTGGTTTATACCCTTGGAATTGAAATTGTATGTCTCATGTATATGTAATATTTCTTATCCTATGAACTCTATTGATTTTCCTTATTCTGGTTAAACATGAGAGTTTGGTTGTTTTATTGATACTCACCTTATATCGGACCTTCTTGGGAGACTTGTCTATTTTTCCCTGGTTGGTTCATTGAAAAATGGTATCAGAGGCATATCCAGCCTAAAGTGTTGTGAAACTTCCTAGTTTTAGTTCAAGGTCTTTGGTATATAAGAGTTAGTACTATCATAATTCATATATTAAGTATAGGAGGGTTCCTGGATAGCTCACTTATGTGTTTGAACTCAAGTTTCCATGGGTGGTGTACGAATTTTTTCCAAGATCAAGACTTGGTGTTTGAGGGTATTTGAATAAAATGAATTTAGGGTTTATTTAAATAAAACAATTCCTTCTTCAAGTGTTTAATTTCATTCATATAATCCATGATTTCTTTAAATTATTATTATTTAATGGCATTGATATGGATTCCTGAAGTGGTATTATGATTTGGGAGTTGCTCATAATCTTATTGGTTATTTTCTTGCATCCATTAGAAAATTACTCCAAGAATAGATATCTTTAATATAATAAAGGAAGTTATGAGAAAAGTTCTGTAGGATAATACTATGGTGGAACCTTCTTTGGTGAAAGCTGTAATACACACCATTTAGACTTTGGTTTGGGAAATTATTAGGAATCAAGGTTAGATAGTGGATCATGTCTTGGAATTCACTAAGTAGAATTCACCCATATTCCATGGAGACAAGGGACCTAAGGAATTTGAGGAGTGGTTTTAGTGGATTAATAGTATCATCTATTTTCTAAAAACACTTTAGTACTTTTACATGGGGTTTTATAAATACATTCTTCAGGGACTGGAAAAGATATGGTGGGACTCTATTGTCAAAGCTAGGATGAAAGAGGGTCTTACTTGGGCTTCCTTTAAGAAAAAAATTTAATCAATAGTTTTATCCTGAAAAGTTTAAAGTGATAAATACTAAATAATTTCTAACCTTAAGTATTCCACCCATTTCAATGACTTAGTGAACCTAACACCTGAGATTGTTATAAATGATTACCTAAAAAATCATAGGTTCAAGATGGGTTTGAGAAAGGACATTCAGTTGATGTTGACTCTCTTATGAATTTTAGATTATGGAGGTGTCCAATAAAGAAGATATGGATTAGGGAGACGTCATGGGGAAAATGGTCCTAGGTGAAGATTTTGTTTCTTTAGTTTTTATCCAGGGTGTGTCTTATGGACAAAAAAGGAAATACAAGGGTGATCAGTTTTCTTTAAGGCCAATTTTAGGGGATTCATTAGGACAACAAAATGTTTTTTCTATCGGTGTGAAAGGACCAGTCATAACAATCATAACTATATGAATGTTCCTGAAACTTTTCATCTTTGTGGACAATCTGGTTATCTTAGGAATTTTTGTGGGTGGATTTCCCAAGGAAGTAAGGCTAGATCCACTCTCACTAAGGGTGCATAGGTTCATTCTGATGCTTCCAAGGGTGGTGGGTCTTATCCTCATTCCAAGGGGAATGCTCATATGACAAAGATATCTCAGGGAGGATCTGAGAGTAGATGTATTTATATAGTAGAGTATTCACCAAAGGAATCTGAGGCAGGTCTAACTACAGTTAGAGGTATGGTGTTTATTTCATCCTATATAATACTATATTTATTTTACACCAATTCTACTCATTATTTTATATCATCAAAATTGGTTGACATGTTTATTTTACATTATGATCTTATTATGGTTTTTTGTATCTTTCCACACCCATAGGAAAGAGGTTCGAACAAGGTTTTGAGTGTCCCGTGTGTTGGGTGATGATAACCAACTTTGTAGTGGTGTGGGATTTCTTGGTTCTTGATCTTGATATCTTTGACCTAATCATTGGCATGGATCAGATGATTATAGTTAATGAAAAGGTTGATATTAATCATCATTGAGTTCAGTTTATATCACCTAATGGATTATCTCATGAAATTCATGGGGAGTGTGATTCTAGGTTTAGGAGAGTAGGGCCTATTGTACCTTTGTTGCAGTGATATCATGGTAGGTGATATCTTGTCAGTTTATGGTGGTGTTTCTTGATGCCGTTGATCCCTATTTGATAAGTCCACTTATTATAGTTGTGTGTGTGTATCCCAAGGTATTTATTGATGTTTTTAGGGTTACCACCATAGAGAGAGGTGAAATTAACTATTGACATACTTTCTAGTATGATTCCCATTTATTTATCATCTTATCCCATGGAACATAATGAGTTAAAGGATCTTAAAGTTTAATTGAAAGATATTGAGGCTAAGGGATTTATTTAACCTAGTATGTCACCTTGGGATTCGCCTATCCCATTTTATAAGAAGGTAAACCATATCCTAAAACTTTGTATATATTATAAAAAGTTAAATCAGGTAACTATTAAGAATAAATATCCATTTCCAAGGATTGATGATCTATTTGATCAACTCAAAGGGTATCATTGGTTGTCAAAGATTAACCTCCATTGGGGGTACCACTAGTTAAGAGTCTGATAAGTGGATATATCTAAGACAAAATTTAGAATCTAATATAGGAATTTTGAGTTTCTACTTATTCTATTATTCCTCACTAATGCTCATGCGGTATCTATGGTGTTAATGAACCAGATATTTCATCAGTTATTGGAATATTTTGTGGTCATTTTTGTGGATGATATTTTAATGTACTCTATATAAGAGAAGGAGCACTAGGATCATTTGGATAACATACTTAGATCCTTGAGAAAATATCATCTATATGGTAAACTGTCTAAGTGTGAGTGTAGAGACCCGAAGCTTGACATACATATACATTACATTACTTTTTCGGAATGTGTAATACATAACAAAAATAGACACCAAAGGACCTTAATAGTTTAGTGTATTTGGAAACTCGGAACTTAATCTTCTAATAGTGGTGAAATATCTTCAACATCTCCCATAAAGATCTTCCCATTTTTTTTCTTACCTAAAACCTTTCTTTATATCCTGGGGAAAATAAAACATAAAAAGGGTGAGCTCAAATTATCAGTAAGGGTAAGCCTAGATAAATTAAAACATACCATGTACATTTGAACTTAAAAACACGAAAGTAATGTTTAAACATCAAAAGCTTGAGCAATGACATAAAACATGGAAGTACCTAAGGCATAGATCATAAAGAAACATTTATAATGATAAAATAGCATGGGAATAAAACATGTAATTGTGGAAACCATTAAGAACATGATATAATTTTCATAGTATCCAAGACATTGCTGCCAAGACCATCTTAGTGGACAAAGTCCCTTTCTGAATCGAGTTCACTCCTCGTTCCAGTCCTGTATTACTGAACCGGTTTAACTTTCCGTTCTAGCCATGTCTATCTCATGAGATATAAAATCTTTACCCAATTCATTGGAGTGAGATATATGTCCAACCCATCTCATAATGAAATCATTCTTATGTGTTCCACAACATAAACATAAATCATTCATCATAACCCAAAGAATAAAATGGGTTTCATAAACATCATCCCATCATAACATAATCCATATAAAACAAATGGATATCATTTCATCATTAGAAAAGTGAAACCATGTAAATCATAGAGACATTAAACTTGAAACATCCATATATTAAATAATGTCATCTTAGATGGAAAAAGGTTTTGATAAAACATTTGAAATGAATTCTTGAGAAAAATATCCTTTCTTCTTTAAAATCATTTTCTTTTCAAAAATGCCATGCTCTTTTAAAATAAAAGTATTTTGTTGAAAATAGTCATAAAATATTGTAGAGTAATCTTCATGAAAATGAGGCATTATGAAACTGTAAAAATCCATTCATGCCGTATAAGTTAAAAAAACATTCTTCTCGTAATTTTTTCAGAAAAGTCAAAAAGCACCTCGTATGGTAAACAAAAGAAAGATTCCTTACATACCATGTACTAAAAGACAAAAATGGGTAAAAAGGACTTTAAACATACATAAAAACACTTTTATAAAACATGGACATGGATGATAACAATAACCCCAGTAAATACTTACGTATAAGCAATCTCGGATAAAAAAATGAGATTTGGAAAATTATCCCTTACCTTAGGTCTGATTTGCTTCATAAGTGTCCGAACCTCCTGTATAATGATTTAAATAATGTTATCGACTTATTAAATAATCATATTCATTGTTATGATATCATATATGGTTCACTTATGACTTTATATTACCCATTCTTTTGTAAATTCCATGTTAAAGAGCGTTTTGGTTAAAATCGTTTCATTTGTCGTCCGTGTTTTGACTTGTAATTATTAATATGATTACTTAGATCATGATTACTTAATTCCATAATATAAAACATGATTTATATATAATATATATTCAGAATATACATATATATAATAGATTTATAAATGGAAAGAAATACACCATTCATGGAGACGGTCGGCCGTACGTACGCATGAACGCTGTTTTCGTTTCCTTATTGAGTTGAATGAAATTAAGTAGATGACATAAATATATATATACATAAATCCAGTAACATTATTATTCCATATATTTCATTATTATTCATTATATATACTTTATAATCATTCTTGAATGGTTAATCATGGAAAATGAATCTCATCGCGTTCATGGAGACGGTAGTCCGTACGTACGCACGAGCGATGATATCATTCCCGTGACCGTGAAATTGTATTGGAGTGTATTTATACTATTTAATAATTAATATCACTTTACAATAATCATATATTGTCATTATTTACACTATTATACCCATACAAGTAAGGTGGTGGTGGAAAATAGATTACACCACGGCATGGAAACGGTATTCCGTACGTACACACGCGCGGTGATTTCATTTTCCGTAGGATGGATAGATGGTGAAATAGGGTTGTTTCATAATTATAATAACATATCAGTATATGAGTGATACTTATGTTATTAATTCATAATGAAACAACCTAAGAAGAAGAAGTGGAAGAAGAAATAAATTTTAAAGAATCAGTAACAGACATTACCTCTTCTTTGAAGCGCCTCTTTGAGACCTCCTTTTAGGGCACTAAAATTGGTCTTTGAAGAAGACCAGGACCTATAATATGTCTCTAGGGAAGTGGAGAGGAGAAAGTGGTAGGGTCTGGCCAAGCTTGAAGGCTCAAAGTGGTGTGAGGAAGAGGGGGAGGAGGTGCCCTTTTATAAGGGAGGAGAGGGGCTCCTTTGAAAAAACTAAAAATATTATTTTATTATAAATCCAAATTCAGTTTTAAATAGATCCAAATTGATTTATTTCGAAGATAAGGTGGGTATGGGTAGAAAGAATCTCATACAATAGAATTTAGACAAGTTTAGGTTCCTATTTTAACCTTATAATTTATATTTAACTTTAAGTTACATAATTTTACTTTTACCGTGTCTTTTTGTGTTCTTACACTATAAGGTTAATAAACTTACTATAACAAGCCACACTAACCCCAAGTTATTTATTATTAATATATATAACCTTATATAAGTCATTTGGCCGAACCTTAGATTTTTAGGAATAAAATATCAATTAATAATATAATATTTGTTTTAAAAACTATTTTATGTCAATTTTGACACTATTTGGTAATTGATTTTTGTGAAAATCATAACAGAATGATTCGTTCAAACCAAGTTAATTAAATTAATAATAACATGTCATATTAACCTATAAAATTAGTGGAATTCATAAAAAGTATCAAATTACATTTATTTGGGTATTTATAACATCAATTATGTCAATATTTTATTAATAATATAATTACTGCATCATCATTGTGTCATAAATAAATTAAATTATTTAATGTCTAAAAATTAAATAAAATACAATTATGTAGGAAATATTTTTAGCTTTCTAATGAATATTTATAGTCGAATTTATCTTATGTATAATCCTATATTAAAAATTATCTACTTATTAAACTTTGATTTTAACTATTTTATCCCTTCTTTAAATAAATTAATAATAAATGTCCTAATCTAATCCAAGTGGGCCTAAATGGTCATATTTTATTCCTAAGGTTTTTTTTGGTCTAATTACACTTATCCAATAGAATTAGGACATGTGTTAGGGTAATAATAATATCATTTTTACCCTTAATTACCCTATTTACTTTTAACCGTGGTAAAAAAAAGTAAAAAGTTACTATTCACCAAAAATTATTTTCATCTTATTGAACCACATTTTACTTAATGACATCAACCGTGTCTCTCGGATTTTTGAAATTTCACTCACAGAAGTGGGAAAATTAAGTTTTATGAAAAATTCATTTTTTTAACTACCACTTAGTGGTTTCACTATTCATAAAAAAATGAAAGTTTCCAGAAAAATACCAAAAATTAGGCCTAAGCTATATTTGATATTATGAACTCAAAAATTATGTCTATTTTACCAAATTCAAAACATATCAGTTGCATTAATTAATTTAAAAATTAATTCCCATTGTCAAAACAAATAGCATGTTCTTAAGAGATAATAACTATCAAAAGATTGACACTTGTTTATGTCTGGTTTAAATGTGAAATTACATCCAATGAACATAATTGTATTAAATTGTAAAAATATATTCTAAATATACTTTAAAACCACTCAAATTAATAATTTATTACTATTAATTATTTCGATTAAAAAGGTTGTTTTTAATTAAAATTTAGTAATTTTCACTATTCATCAGAAAATGAAAGTTATCCGAAAAGTACCAAAATTTTACCCTAAGCTAATTTCGATATTCCGAATCCAAAAATGAAATCAATTTTGAAAAATAAAATTTACAAAATTTCAAAAAGTGGTTATTACTATTCATAATGGCTAGTTTTAATAATATTTTAATAGAATATCGTTGTTTAGTGAAACTCGGTATTGCGTACTACACACGCTATCAAGGAAGGTTGAGATTGTGTGTAATGCAAGGCAAGTAAAGGATGTGTGTTGTGCAAGCTCTTTTTTGTGTAGCGTACAACACAAGATATTAATGAAATTAAAAATAATATTTTTCATAAAATCTTGGGGTGTTACATTCTACCCCCCTTAAAATGAATTTCGCACTCGAAATTCGTCGGGGTTATAAATGGTTTACTCCTCAAAAGTTTCTTTAATAGAAACCCACATTGTAAAAAGGAATACCAAAACCAATCTTTAAAAACAAAAGTATGAAACGTAACGGTTACCCAAATAAACTAATCACTGGGTTTCCACGTAGGAGAACATAGGTGAAAATATGGATATGGAAGAAAAATCTAACCATCAAGTTCTGATGGAGAGTGGTAGAGAACATGGCTATGAAAAATCCATCAATCACAAAGCCATAGATTTTTGATGATCTAAGGTACCATATGATTCATCAGATATAAGGGCACTAGGACAACATTTTTGGTTTTCAAGATCATTTCCCTAAAGTTGATGAAATTGGAAATAGAAGAAATACTTTCGTGATTTTGGTACAGTCTCACCGTTGTTCGTTCTTTGGACAATTTCCACTTCATCTCTTAAAGAAATGAAGTTGAATTTTTCATTCGTGAAGTGTTAGCAGATCATGTGATAGAATGATGGGTCATTCCATCTGTCTCAAACAAAAGGTTATAAAAGTTATCAAAAATAAATAAGTCCATCTATAGTGAGATTAATCATATATGGTTCCTAAAATGGACTTATACTTCATATATCATAATGATTAATATAATAAAACTAGTTTATACTAAACATGGACTTCCTGTAGGCTAGTGGTAGGCGATAAAGGCCAGTCGCACTTCGATTGTGGGTTTGATTCCCACAGCCTTGTCCGACGCGATGGGATATCGCCCGTCCTGCAGGTTGCCCTTTTTCGAAAACTACATTACTATAACATCCCATCAATAATATCAAAAAAATATCTATCCTTAAAAAATACTAACTTATGTCCAACATAATCCATTCCAATCTTTAGGCTTATCTAAAATACTTCAGTCCAAGCTCATAGTATAAAGAAAATGATTACTTGAAATGTCATCAACCAAGCATGTGAATACAATCATTTATCCCCCATATATCTTGTTGGTCACATTCCAATCATGTGAATACCTTAATCATGTATTCTATTGAAAAATGAATACCCATTAAACCTTAGTGAAAACATGAATGCTGTCAAAAGTTAACTCTTTCCACATACCGAAATCCAAAAATTCTATATACTCAAACCATGATATAACCTTCTCCTTATATTATTCATGAGATCATGAATACTATCAAACATTTAATTTTCTCCTTATCCCTTCATTATGCGCATATCATATACATTCCAAAAATATCTAAAAAACCTTTCAAGGATACTGGTACCATTAATCATACACTTTCAAAAATCAAGGAAAGGCAACACTGTAACAATCCTTAGATGTCTCTTTATTCCATAGTACCATGAGATTACTTATACAACATTACACTTGATAAAAATGTAATCATTCCACTACCTTCTTAAACCATTGACCGCGCTTCAACAATTATTTCAACTCACATATCATTTGTAGTCTCTTCATCATCATCAACATAAATACTACCCATACGACCATACTGATTCTCTTCATGAGACTTTCCCTTAGGGCATTGGTTTGCATAATGCCCGTACATTCCACATTTAAAACATTTAACCATTGTTGATGTCGTAGCAATACCATTATCCTCATCCCTGGTGTTAACTGAACCTTTTCCTTTGCACTTACTAGCTTTGTGTCCTTCTTTTCCACACCCAAAGCATCTTCCAGTTCCTTTGAAACATTCTCCTTGATGCCTCTTCCCACATGATTTACAAAAGGGAAACTCAACTTTCTTTCCTCTATGATCATCATGAAACTCCATCTTTATCTTATTAGCCGAGTCAGGAAACTTACCAAATTTTAGTTTATTGATCATATTATGAGATTGCTGATTCGGAATAATAATGATGTTTGGACTTACAAATCCCATTTCATTTGGTTGCTCATGAAGAATATCATTCCATTGTCCATCATATCCTCAATTATCATGAATCATCTTGTTTCCAGCCATTTTCTAAAACCCAAAAAGAATAGTGTGAGAGGAAAAAATCATAATAAAGGGGGAGTAACTTCAATATCTAACATCTTAGGTTTAATCTAATATCGTTACCATAATTCTAGGACTATAATCTATACTTATACTTAACCTTAGGGACATCCCTAGACATACCTTAGAAATATCTCTAGGGATCACACCAACGTTTTTGCATCCTAGTTTCCAAAGGTTAACTAAAAATTTTCTCTGATACCAACTGTAGAGACCCGAAGCTTGACGTACATATAAATTACATTACTTTTTCGAAATGCATATTACATAACAAAAACAGACACCAAAGGACCATAATAGTTTAGTGTCTTTAGAAACTCGGAACGTAATCTTCTAATCATGGTGAAAGATCTTCAACATCTCCCATAAAGATCTTCCCTTTTTTTCTTACCTAAAACCTTTCTTTATATCCTGTGGAAAAGAAAACATAAAAAGGGTTAGCTCAAATTCTTAGTAAGGGTAATCCTGGATAAAATAAAACATACCATATACATTTGAACTTAAAAACATGAACGTAATGTTTAAACATCAAAAGCTTGAGCAATGACATAAAACATGGAAGTACATAAGGCATAGATCATAAAGAAACATTAATAATGATAAAATAGAATGGGAATAAAACATGTAATTTTGGAAACCATTAATCACATGATATGATTTTTATAGTATCCAAGACATTGCTGCCAAGACCATCTTAGTGGACAAAATCCCTTTCTGAATCGAGTTCACTCCTCATTCCAGTCCTGTATTACTGAACCGGTTTAACTTGCCGTTCCAGCCATGTCTATCTCATGAGATATAAAATCTTTACCCAATGCATTGGAGGGAGATATAGGTCCCACCCATCTCATAATGAAATCATTCTTATGTGTTCCACAACATAATCATAAATCATTCATCATAACCCAAATAATAAAATGGGTTTCATAAATATCATCCCATCATAACACAATCCATATAAAACAAATGGATATCATTTCATCATAAGAAAAGTTAAACCATTTAAATCATAGAGACATTAAACTTGAAACATCCACATATTAAATAATGTCATCTTAGATGGAAAAAGGTTCTGATAAAACATTTGAAATGAATTCTTGAGGAAAATATCCTTTATTCTTTAAAATAATTTTCTTTTCACAAAATGCCATGCTCTTTTAAAATAAAAGTATTTTGTTGAAAATAGTCATAAAATATTATAGATTAAGCTTCATGAAAATGAGGCGTTATGAAACTGTAAAAATCCATTCATGCCGTATAAGTTAAAAAACATTCTTCTCGTAATTTTGTTGGAAAAGTCAAAAAGCATCTCGTATGGTAAACAAAAGAAAGATTCCTTACATACCATGTAGTAAAAGACAAAAATGGATAAAAAGGACTTTAAAAATACATAAAAACACTTTTAGAAAACATGGACATGGATGATAACAATAACCCCAGTAAATACTTACGTATAAGCAATCTCGGATAAAAAAATTGAGATTTGCAAAATTATCCCTTACCTTAGGTCCGATTTGTTTCGTATGTGTCTGAACCTACTGTATAATGATTTAAATAATGTTATTGACTTATTAAATAATCATATTAATTGTTATTATATCATATATGGTTAACTTATGACTTTATATTACCCGTTCTTTTGTAAATTCCATGTTAAAGAGCATTTTGGTTAAAATCGTTTCATTTGTCGTCCGTGTTTTGACTTGTAATTATTCATATAATTACTTAGATAATGATTACTTAATTACATAATATAAAACAAGATTTATATATAATATATATTCAGAATATACATATATATAATAGATTTATAAATGGAAAGAAATACACCATTCATGGAGACGGTAGGCCGTACGTACGCATGAACGCTATTTTCGTTTCCTTATTGAGTTGAATGAAATTAAATAGATGACATAAATATATATATATATAAATACAGTAACATTATTATTCTATATATTTCATTATTATTCATTATATATACTTTATAATCATTCTTGAATGGTTAATCATGGAAAATGAATCTCATCGTGTTCGTGGAGACGGTAGTCCGTACGTACGCACGATCGATGATATCATTCCCGTGATCGTGAAATTGTATTGGAGTGTATGTATACTATTTAATAATCAAAATCACTTTAAAATAATCATATATAGTCATTATTTACACCATTATACCCATCCAAGTAAGGTGGTTGTGGAAAATAGATTACACCACGGCGTGGAGACGGTATTCCGTACGTACGCACGTGCGGTGATTTCGTTTTTCGTAGGATGGATAGATGGTGAAATAGGATTGTTTCATACTGATAATAACATATCAGTATATGAGTTATACTTATGTTATTACTTTATAATGAAACAACCTAAGAAGAAGAAGTGTAAGAATAAATAAAGTTGAAAGAATCTATAACGGACATTACCTCTTCTTTGAAGCGCCTCTTTGAGACCTCCTTTTAGGGCACTAAAATTGGTCTTTGAAGAAGACCAGGACCTCTAATATGTCTCTAGGGAAGTGGAGTGCAGAAAGTGTCAGGGTCTGGACAAGCTTGAAGGCTCAAAGTGGTGTGAGGAAGAGGGGGAGGAGGTGCCCTTTTATAAGGGAGGAGAGGGGCTCCTTTGGAAAAACTAAAAATATTATTTTATTATAAATCCAAATTCGGTTTTAAATAGCTCCAAATTGATTTATTTCAAAGCTAAGGTGGGGATGGGTCGAAATCCTCTCATCCAATATAATTTAGACAAGTTTAGGTACCTATTTTAACCTTATCATCTATATTTAACTTTAAGTTAGATAATTTTACTTTTACCGTGTCTTTTTGTGTTCTTACACTATAAGGTTAATAAACTTACTATAACAAGCCAAAATAACCCCGAGTTGTTTATTATTAATATATATAACCTTATATAAGTCATTTTTCCTAACCTTAGATTTTTAAAAATAAAATATCAATTAATAATATAATATTTGTTTTAAAAACTATTTTATGTCAATTTTGACACTATTTGGTAATTGATTTTTGTGAAAATCATAACAGAATGATTAGTTCGAAACAAGTTAATTAAATTAATAATAACATGTCATATTAACCTATAAAATTAGTTTAATTCATAAAAAGTATCAAATTACATTTATTTGGGTATTTATAACATCAATTATGTCAAAATTTTATTAATAAGATAATTACTGTATCATATTTGTGTCATAAATAAATTAAATTATTTAATGTCTAAAAATTAAAAATAAAATACCATTATGTAGGAAATCTTTTTAGATTTATAATGAATATTTATAGTCAAATTTATCTTATGTATAACCCTATATTAAAAATTATCTACTTATTAAACTTTGATTTTAACTATTTTATCCCTTCTTTAAATAAATTAATAATAAATGTCCTAATCTAATCCAAGTGGGCATAAATGGTCATATTTTATTCCTAAGGTTGTTTTTGGTCAAATTAAACTTATACAATAGAATTAGGAAATATTTTAGGGTAATAATAATATCATTTTTACCCTTAATTACCCTATTTACTTTTAACCATGGTAAAAAAAGTAAAAAGTTACTTTTCACCAAAAAATATTTTCATCTCATTGAACTAAATTTTACTTACTGACATCAACTGTGTCTCTAGGATTTTTGAAATTTCACTCACAGAAGCGGTAAAATTAAGTTTTATGAAAAATTCATTTTTTTTAACTACCACTTAGTGGTTTCACTATTCATCAAAAAATGAAAGTTTCTAGAAAAATAAAAAAAATTAGGCCTAAGCTATATTTGATATTATGAACTCAAAAATGATGTCTATTTTACCAAATTCAAAACATATCAGTTGAATTAATTAATTTAAAAATTAATTTCCGTCGTCAAAACAAATAGCGTGTTCTTAAGAGATAATAACTATCAAAAGATTGACACTTATTTATGTCTGGTTTAAATGTAAAATTACATCCAGTGACCAAAATTGTATTAAATTGTAAAAATATATTCTAAATATACTTTAAAACCACTCAAATTAATAATTTATCACTATTAATTATTTTGATTAAAAAGGTTCTTTTTAATTAAAATTTATTAATTTTCACTATTCATCAGAAAATGAAAGTTATCCGAAAAGTACCAAAATTTCACCCTAAGCTAATTTAGATATTCCAAATCCAAAAATGAAGTCAATTTTGAAAAATAAAATTTACAAAATTTCAAAAAGTGGTTATTACTATTCATAACGGCTAGTTTTAATAATATTTTAATAGCATATCGTTGTTTAGTGAAACTCGGTATTGCGTACTACACACGCTATCGAGGAAGGTCGCGATTGCGTGTAATGCAAGGCAAGTCAAGGATGCGTGTTGTGCAAGCTCCTTTTGGTGTAGCGTACAACACAAGACATTAATGAAATTAAAAAGAATATTTTTCAAAAAATCTCGGGGAGTTACAGTGAGTTTTGGATATAAAAAGTAAAGTTTATAGGTAATGTTATATTTGATAGGGGAATATAAGTGGATCTTGATAAACACTAGTGGAAATGTCCAAGGAGTGGCCCAAAAATATTTTTTATATCTGAATATTTTTGGGATTATCCAGTTATTATAGTGAGTTTTTTTATGAATTTTACAATATTTCATCTCTAATGACAACTTTAATCCATATGGGTGTAAATTTTTAGAGGGATGAAAAATGGAAGAGATATTTTGAAGAATTGAAGGCAAGGTTGACTTTAGATCTAGTTCCGATTATTTTGGAACTGGGTTTATATAACAGCCTAGAATCTTCACTTCTGGATCCAGTGTTATAGACATAAAATTTAAAAATGTGGCTCAAATTTTTCTATATAAAATTACAATATAAAAAGTAAGTATTAGATCACGTACACACCCAAGGAATTTTTAGGTTTATAGTTTTAGAGAATTATTTCAAACTCTTATATATCATATAAAAATAAAAAACTGGTCCATAAAAAAATATATTATCTAGAAAAATTTCTTCATGTCTAGATCTCTTCTTAAAAATATTCTACTTAAAACCTTTCTTCATAACATGATTAAATGGAAACATAATAAAGGGTGAGCTCGAATTCCTAGTAAGGGTAAACATAAGAGTAATTAAACCATTATCACATGAAATTATAAGATGAGAATATGATTATGTGATCATTAACATAACATTTGAAAATTATATTCTATATATCAAAGTTCAAAACCTTGAGTCATGAAATAAAAAATGGATGTTCATAAGACCTGAGTTATAAAATAATAAAATAACACGAGCCATGAGAGCATTCTATAAAACATGGAATTATGGAAATAACATATAATATGAAGAAAACATGAGTCAAGGATAACTTCCAAGATTATATCACATAGTGGACAAAGTACCATAAAGGAATTAAGTTTACTTCCTATCCTAACATGAAATTCCAAGAGACTAAACATTACCCAATGCATTGAAGTGATATCTGGGTGCACCCATTATAACATGTTCATTAATATATGTGCCACAAGAATATAAATCATTCATCATATCATAACCCATAAAAAGAAATGGGTTTTATAAGCATGATTTCATCATAAACATAAACCAACCATAGAAAGAATAAGGATAACATAATTAAACCATATCCACAGTACATCATAAGTAACATAAAATAATGTTATCTTATATGAAAACTGGTTTTGAAAGTTCACATAAAATAATTCTTGAGGAAAATATCCTTTCCATTTTTTAAATCATTATTTATTTTAAAAAGTTGCACAATTATAAAAGACAAAAATTTATTTTAAAATAAACTTGAAAACTTGTAAATTATTTCTCAAGACATTAAGTTATCATGATAGTGGGGAATTATGTTCATTTCATATAAGTTAAAAAACATTCCTTTCATATTTTTGTTAGAAAAATCACAAAGAACCCCACTTAGAAAATGACGAAAAGAATATTTTAAAACAATTCTGTAAAAAGTAAATCCTAGGTACTTTTTTTAAACAATTAAAGGAGAATAGTAAAAAAAAATTAAAAACCTTTTTAGAAAACATATACATGGAAGATAAATTTTCCCATTGGATATGTAAACATAAACAATCTCAAATATTAATGAGATTATGAAAAAAACATTTACAAATATCATATAATTTAAGTGAGCATTAATCAAAGGAGTAGATTATTTAGATTAAATTTAAATATACATAAAAAGTGTAAATACAACAATATAATTTAATCAAAATTCATTTTACACATAATCATATCATGACATAATCAATGAAATAGTAGTTTAACCCAATTAATGAAAATTGAGTTAAGAATGCCATTAAAAAGTTCATATCATCAAGGTGAGAATTAATTAATGGGGTGATTATGTGTAATAAAAGTATATCCACAAAAATATAATTGTAAATAAAACATAAAGAAATAAATAGTTATTCTACACATAATCTTTTCATAATAAAATCAAAGTATACATATGGCATAATGATTGAAAATTGAGTTAAGAAATCCCTTACCACATGTCTCAACTTTCTTTGTTCACATTGAAACATCATTTATAATAAATATGGAAAAATTTATTCATTAAAAATATACTTATCATAACTTTTATGAGTTATTTATAACATATTATCACCCATTTATTAATAATTTGTTATTAAAATCATTGTTTTGGGTGATAACTGCTTTGTTTTCCAAGATTTTTTTAGTTCAATAGCCTTGATACTTATACTTTGATATTTGTTCCCATAATTTACAGAATGTTAATAATGGTATAAAAATAATATATAATAATTATATATATATATATATATTTATATTCATTCATATAAAGTATAAATAGAGAATGAATTACACCGTTCATGGAGATTGTAGGTCGTACGTATTCATGAATGCTGTTTTCATTTTTCAATTGATGGAAGGAGATAAAGGTAAATAATAATTAATATTTTTACAGAATAATTATTATATCATATATATCATATATATCATATATATTTATTAACCAATCATAATACCAATCTATAAAATATGGTGATGAAAAATGAATTATATCGCTATGTGGAGACGGTAAGCCGTACGTACGCACAAGAGATACTTTTACTTATCGTTTGATGGAAAAAGGGAATAATATGGTGTTTTCATAATAATAATTACATTTAAGTAAATTTAGGATACTTAATTTATTATTTTATGGTAAAAATTATAGATTTAGAGGTGGTAAGGAAGATTAGAAAAGGAAAGTGACCAGTTAGAGTGATTACTTATTCTTTGAAACTTCTCCTTTCAATCTCCTCTAAAGGGCTCTAGGGTTGGTATTTTGGAAAGACCATCACCTATATAACGTGTATAGGGGAGTGGATAAGATAATATGGTAGATTTATGTTTATATATAAATCTAAAAGTGATGTTAATAATTTAGGGAAGAGGTGTCATTTTATAATGGAGGTGAGAGGCACTTTTAGAAATTCTCAAAAGATTAATTTATAATAAATTCATTTTCTATCCAAATACCACAAAATGTACATATATTCGAAGATAAGATATTATAAGGTAGTAATATCATCAAAATATATTTGTTAGACAAATTTTTTGTATTATCTTAAACCTTATCATTTTGATTAACCTTTAGTTAACCTATTTAATTTTTACTATGATAACAACCTTTTTTAATAATCTTTTTTAATTTTTTACTTATATGATGTCAATTGTCCATAAATGGTAGATTTATGAAATTTTAAACCTTATCATAATCAATTTTTATTTTTTAAATATTTCAAATTCACAATTTTAAATAATTTAATAAAATATTATTTTCATAAAATACCATTAGTGTCAATTTTGACACTATTTATTACATTGATTTTGAGAAAATAAAAATAAATATATAACTTAAAAAAAAATTTAATACACCCCTGATATTTCATAGTAATATAGAAATTTTTTATAACATTAATTAATTCAAATTATATTTATTTTAATATTTTTAATATCATTTATTTTATTTTTCCACAGTTGAATAATTACTGCATCATTGTTGTGTAATTATTTAAGGTAATTATTTAATTAAAAAAAATACTAATAAATTACCATGATGTATATAAATATTTTATATTTCCAAATAATATTTTTAGTTGATAATATATTATGTTCAACCCCATATTAAAAATTTTATACTTATTAAAAACCAGAGTGTGATAAGTTTGACTTTTCATTAAATTAAATACTATAAAGGTAATAATATTATTAAAGTGGCTCAAGATGGTCATTAATTAGACTATTGGTTGATTATGGTCAATATATAATAAAACAATAATATTTTTCATGGGTTTTTTTCATTTAATTTTTTTTATTATTTTAATTGAAATCATTTTATTGATTTTTCATCTGCTTGCATAAGCACTGCATTAATGTTGCATAAACATTAAAGGTAATTATTTCACATAAAAAAATTAAAATTTAATTATTATCATAATAAAAAATAAATAATTATCAATATAATATTTATATTCGTTCATAACCTAATTTTTTCCCCATGTGGACACATGATATACATTTAAGACAAAGAAAATAATATTTTGTGAAATTCTTGGATTTAAATAATATATAAGCCATTTTCGTAGAAAAGTGTCCATTAAATAACTAAATTTAGAACATTAGGTGTTAAGAGTCAAATTAAAATCATCCAATAATATTTGTTCAAGTGTTAGTGTCATTTCATTCTTCTTATCATATTATTTTTAACCTAAATTTCCAAAATTACCCTTTATCGTGGTAACAAAAATTATCAATGTTAATATTCATATTGGAAAAAAAATAAAAGTGACCTATTTAATAAATTTGGAACTTTTGAATCAAAATGTGTAATTCATTTTTAAAAATTAAAATTACATATGTTTAAAAATTTAATTTAAAATAAAAATGATCAAACACAATGAAAATAATTTTTCAGAAAAATGATATTTTAAAATTTAAACTATTTTTATACTAAATGCAAGTATAAAATAAATTTTAGAAACCATATTTGGATTATTTTAAATAAAATGGATCTAATTAAATTTTAAAACTAATATAAAACATAATTTTAGTTTTAAACACTTTAAAATATAAATTTAAATAAAAATCAGTATTTTTACTATTCATTGAAAAATTAAACTGTTCAAAAAATTATCAAAATTTAACCACAGTAAAATTTTAATTTGATGATTTCAAAAATTAATTTCATTTGATCAAATAATTTTTTTGAAGGTTCCATAAATTATTTATTTTATTTGTACATAAAAAGAAATAAAAATCATTTTTTGAAGAAAATATGTTTTTGATAAATAAAATGAATTTACTAAAAAACTAGTAATTATTTACAAATAAATAATAAATTATAAATGGGTAGTACCATTATATATATTTCATATTTCATTAATACTATTCATTCTCTCTAATTTAACAACTAGGTTATAATGGTCACATTTAAATAATAATATCTAGTTGTTTGTTTAAGCTCGATATTGCGTATCTTATACACAGTCAAACATAGTCTTTGATTTTAAAATCTAGGGATATTATAGTTTAGGTTTTGATATTTTTTGTGTTGCTTCTGGTATGGGTTTTGGGTGTGTATTGATGTAGGGAAATAAAGTGGTGGCCTATGGCACACACCAGTTATGCACTCATGAGAAAAACTACCTTACCCATGATCATGGGTTGGCAGTGGTTATGCATGAGATCAAAATATGGCGTTACTATCTCTTATGGCCGCGATTTATGGTATATTTTTATCATAATATTGTGAATTATATTTTTAATCAGAGGGATATGAGCCTAAGACATATAAGTTGGGTTGATTATCTATATGATTTTGATTTTGATTTTTATTATTGTCTATGGAAAGGGAATGTGGTCATTGATGGATTGAGTAGGAAATTGATGGCACTAGTGGAGGAGTGATATTTGATGAGTTTGTTTTCTAAGATGAGGTTGGGAATGGAAGAGGCTTGTGGATAGATGTTTTTAGTTTTGGTAAAGATTTAATTTCCTTTTGATGAGTGGGTTTGGCTTAAGAAAGTGTTAGACACTGATTTATAGTGCTTGAGTAAAATCCTAAATTTTGGGGAGACCTCATATGAGTGGTCTTGGTCTCTCATTTGTGCTTTGTGTTTCCGAGATAATTTGTTTATTCCTATTTCTATGAGGCAAGAGTTGATGGAAAGTGGACACCAGTATTGTTGGTCTATGAACCATGAGAATAAAAAGATGTATTATGATTTGATACATTGGTATTGGTGGATGGGGATGATATGGTCTGTTGTGGATTTCATGTCACAGTGCCTGGATTGTCAGAGGATTAAGGTAGAACACTAGAGACATACTGATTTGTTACAATTTTTATCTATTTTGATATGAAAGTGAGATGATATGTCTATGGAATATGTCATTAGTTTACCTTGTACTCATAACTGAATGGTTGAAATTTGGGTGATCATTAATTGAATTATGAAATTAACTCATTTTCTCACCATCAAAGATACAATGAAGGTAGAATAGTTTGGGAAATTGTATGTTTGAGTGGTTGTAAGAATACATGGGGTTTCATATATGATTGTTTCTAATAGGGGCATGAGGTTCACATCTAGGTTTTGGATGGGTTTATAAGAGGTGATGGGCTCCTAGTTAAAATTAATCTTGACATATCATCTGCAGACAGATGTGAAGATAGAGAGGGATATTCAGGTTCTTGAGTATATGATTTGGGAATGTGTGTTTGATTTCAGTGGTTCTTAGGAAGTGTACATTATTATATCCTAGTTTTCATATAACAATATTTATTAGTCTTAGATTAAGATGGTTTCCTCTAAAGTATTATATGGTCATCCATGTAGATCTCCCTTATGCTAGGATGAGTTGGGAGAGTGGTCCTTGGTTGGACTGAGATTTGTTTAGGAGACAATGAAAAGGTTTAGTTGATTCAGAATAGATTTTTCATGACATAGAGTTATCATAAATCCTATGTGTACTATCATCATTGGATTCTATAGTTTGAGGTTAGTGATTGGATCTTTCTTTGAGTTTCACCTCAATTGGGAACACATCAGTTGGGTAAGCAGGGTAAGTTGACACTAAGGTTATCAGCCCCTTTGAGATCACTGGGTGACTTGGTATGGTGGAATATTGGTTGGATTTTTCATCTCGTTTGACATCGATTCACAATGTGTTTCATGTTTTCCAGTTGAGGAGGTATCAATCGGATCCTACCCATGTTATTGAATGAGAGGATGTTGATATTGAAACTAACACCACTATATTTGAGAAACCAGTTCAGATTATGGATCACCGAGATAAGGTACCATATGGTAAAATTATTCCTTTGATATGGGTACTATAGTAGTGAGGATGGGATATCCACGATATGTGGAAGCATGAATAGTTAGAGAGGCCATAATAGCCTTCTTTTTTGTGAGTCCAGGATCATAATAATTTTTTGGGGACATAAATATTTTATGATTCGAAGATCGTGACATCCCATCACCAGCTCATTGGTATTCAAAATCACTAGTTTTGATCATCCTTTGTTTGGGTTCATTTGTGGATAATTTCTAGAGTTTTTGGAAAAATTATGGTTTAGTACACAACCCTGTTTCATAGAGAATCATGTTTTAGCATAGGACATGCTCACTATGGTGTGTTCTAGAGGGCTATGATGTGGAGTCATATAGGGGTGAGTTGTTTGGTTCTAAAAAATTGGACACCCTTATGGTGTGAAGTTGGGATACACCATAGCCCACTTATTGGGAGTGTTGGTGATACAATGTGGTGTATTCATCTATACTATAGCCTTTCCCAGGATAAGTTGATCCAGGAGAGGTCTAATATGTGGTTGTAAAAGGCCATTTGACTATGGGTGATTGCGGTGTGGATAGGTGGCTCTATGGTATGGCCTAGTGGATTTGTAGTGTAGTCCTTAAGGTTTCATGGTGGTTTTGTATTTTATAGATCTGCTATAAATTACAGGTCTTCCTTGAAAAAGTTCTTTTTCTCACCATTCTCTCTCAAAGTTTTGTTTCTAAAGGGTGGTCTTTTATGGCGAGGATTTAGGAGTTCAATCCTTGATGTTTTTATTCCATTCTTGAGGTTTTTGTCTCTATACAAAGGTTTTAATTATTGAATCACTTGATATTATTTTTCAATTCCTTGGTTTTTATTACAAAAAGGTTAGATTTGATATCAAGGTAGATTTTATTCTTGATTTTTTAAAGGTATTTTATTTTAAAATTGGGTTGGACACTCTATGTGCAGATGAAATGCCTTAAAGGTGGTTTTTGATTACCAATAAATTTTCAAGTATGGAATAAGATATTAATTTCTATGAAAAATGATTTATAAATTGCAAGAAAGGTTTGAAAATGGTTTTTGGAAGGTATGGAACATTGGGGACCTTGGTTTCCTTAATAAATGGACATGTCACTTTAGTGTGTGTAATGCCTCTAGAGGTTTTGTGATATTTATAGACCGTTATGGGAATCCATATTATTTGGATTCATATTATGACTAGTTTAGTCTTATTTTTTATGTCTAGTATGTATTCCTATAGGTTCGATCCTAATATTGTTATTTTTAATTTATGATTGGTTTTATACACGAAATTTTATTTTATAGTTGGATTGATCACTTTTTTATGCTATGGTGTATCCATGGATGGTTTTTCTTATGCACACATTCTTTCCTATATACACTTGTCATATTACTTATTGTGTGAATATGAATGGTTTTTATGAAAAAAAATACAAATTTTACAAAAAAAAAAAATATATCCATGAAATGCTTTAGAAACAAATTTTGTTTTAGAGTTATAGCTAACATTTTCATGATATTTTACTTTGTATAGATTCTTTAGTGAAATCCTACTAGGATATTTTCTCACACACTAATTTTTACTTTTGAAATTTGTAGATGTGGTTTTATTGTACTTAGGTAAAATGAAGGGTTCCTTATAGTTTTCTAGCCTCTCTTGGTCATCGATGCCTTCGATGTGGGTTAGTTTAGTGGTGATGGAAGGTCCCATAGAGGTTCTTTTTAGTCTTGTCTCATTTCAATTTATGGTTTAGCCCCTTAGGCTTAACTTTATATGTCTAATGGATATATAAACTTTCTTATGCTATTTAATCTATTGGTTTTACTTATTCTAGTTAAACATGATACATGTTTGGTTATTTTCTTGATGCTCACCTTATACCAAACCTTCTTAGGTGAATTTTATAATTCTCTGAGGTTGGTTCATTAGAAAACTCAATCTATGTAAGAATAATATGGAATTATGTATGAATGAACTAAGTATGTGTATTTATGAAGCATGATACTATTTTAAGGCTATGAAAATTATCCTACATTATATTTAGGGATAAAAAATGGAAATCACATCATGAAGAGAGTCATTATACCACAACTTGTCTAGAAGTTTTAAGTAACCAGTATACAAACTGATACATCACGCAAGAATAAAAGTGATTAGGATGTTAATTGTAAATAAATGATTAGTTAAAGGGGAAATATTATTTGTATTTCCTTTAATTTCTTATAAGTTTTTCTATGAACTTTATTAGTTAAAATGAATTCCAATGGTGTAGATTTACTTAAAAATAATCTAATGGATGATTTGAAGTAGAGAAAGTTCAAGGTGGTTAATTATTTCAATTTTAAATTACATGATATAGGTATAGGCTATGCTATTATGAAATATAGAAAATAATTCATATAATATATATAGGATTATAATAGAGGATTATAGTTTTCTCATCAAAGAATTTTTTTGGAATATAGAGTGATGTGTTGATGTATTAAATATCATTAAAGATCAGGTTTGATAAGAATTAATTTTCTGTGCATACTTGTGAAGATACAAGGGTGATGATCAAATAATCATATAGGACACCTAGGTTTTATGGTTTTATTGCATTTATGACTCAAATTTTTTAATTCAATTTTCATATCAATATAGTCATTTTTTGAATCCCACTTGAAAGAATCGAGTGAAAGGAAGAGGCCATGTACCTTAAATGATTAGTGATATTTTCTTAAAGAATATAATCACTAACTAGTAAAGTAGTTATTTTTATAAATATCAAAACTTTGTTGATATTTTCTCCTTCGATACAACCCAATGCTGATGAACTATGTATAATCTTGGTGTCCATGCATCTTTCATTTCTATTGTTTGGTTTTGAGGTTATGTGATTATTGGGATAAGTACCAAGAGTTATTGAAAATGAAAACAAAATATTCACTTGAGATTGATATGAGATATTTTTTTAACACACAAATTAACACCCCCTCTTAGTATGTATATCAGGATATTAGGTTGCAACAAGTGGTATAAGAGCCACTAATTAATTCTTGGTGAATCAATCAAGGGAAATATGTTGTTAGGGAGAATTTTGTGAATAAAAAAGGAGTACAACTATTTTATGATTTCAATTACCAAGTTTGGAATAAAAAAATTGAGGATGGACTTTCTATTTCTATGGTTTTATGTCTTCTGAGTAGAAATTATTGAATACATGTCAGTGATTCTATGGAATTTTCAATAATCGAAGCAGATATGAAATTATTAAATTCTAATTCTAAGGCTCAAAATGCCTTTTCCATGTAATTTTCAAATCAAATCCACATAAATGATATGAGTTATACATTAGTAAAAGGTATTTAGGACAAAATTTCCAATATCTATGAAGGATATAGAAAAGTGAAATAGGTGAACCAACATGTTTTTATAACAAAATTAATGATATGAAGATGTGATCAAGTGATAATATTGATAGTTTATTCAACTATATTATTAAAGTTATTAGATCTATCTATATACATGGTGATGAGATAAAAGATATTGAACTTATAAATAAGATTGTACAGAGTTTTCCACCAATATATAATCCAAAAGTGTCAACTCTTAAAGAATTAATTCTTGGGTAATTATCTCTTGATGATCTATATAACAATATGGTAATATATGAGATATGAGTGAAGCATTAAAGTTCTCCAAAACATACATCAAAATAAATTACATTTTAAGATATGTATAATCTTGAGATTCATTTTTCTAGAAATGAAGAAGATGATTTAAGTGATGGGTATTATCATTTTTGGTGAGAAAGTTTAGAGAGGTAAAGGGAGCTTTGAAGGAAATTTTTCTTTGGTTTGTTTTCATTGTGTAAAGGTAGAAAACATCACTGATGGTACACTAAACATTTTTATGTAGATTAAATTGAAATTTAATCCACTCAAAATCTAAGAAAGTAATTTTCCAAAATATGGGACATTAATTTATGAAATGAAAATGGAAAGAAGTTTCACTAAAAAGTAATGGTAAGTAAAGAATAATAAACTGTTGAAGAAGACCCTTTATAGGGTATTGAAACCAAGTTTATCTCAGTCATGGAATATTTTATGATTTCTATAGTAGAGAAATAAAAAATTAAGGTAGAAGGAGATAATCAACTAGAGGGAGTTGTTGATCTCAAGGTATATTTGGAACGATCACATGAGTAAATCAACATAAAAATAAATAAGAAAAATAGGATTTGGGTTTTTTTTGAAATAATACTCAATTTATGTTGATAATATTGATGATTAAATTTATTTAATAGAGAAATTTACAAAGGAACATTCAAATAAATAATTTAAACATGAAGAAGTAATGAACAATAGTTTAAAAATTGAGGATCGTTCTATGATTATCGATGATATTAATATATTTATCAAGGATAAAACTAAGAATATTGAATAACTGTATAATTAAGTGGTATTATGGAGAAATAAACTTGAATCTAAAATAAAATTATATGACTTAAATAAGATGATAAAATTTATAATATTCTCAGATGAAGAACCAAATGAAAGAGTAGAATGTAAAATAAGAGGTGTTTAAAAGGTATTATGTTCTCAAAGACTCAACTTAATAGGTAAAATAGAGATTGGATTTTATCCCGAAACATAAAAAAATAAGAAAATAAATATTAAGAACAAAGGAAAATAGAATATAAGAGAATTTTTTAAATAATTAATAAGTTTTTAGTGAGACGGTGGCAACAAAATGTTTCTATTGAAAAAGAACAAATTCTATGTCTACTTAGGCCACATGATGTCATATTTTGATGAAGCTAAAAGTTATATTAAAGGTGAAGAAATTATAATTTAGTAATCAATAACCACAATATATCATTTATATTAAAAGATAAATACATTCTATGGTTATTATTTAAGTTTCTCTAACTTTGGGCATAAATCTATTGATTTTAGGAAAAGAAAACGTTGGAATTATTCCTATCAAATTCAAAGAAGGATTGATGCAATAAAATATAATGAAATTCAATTCAGAAATAGATTTTATCCATTTTAAGAAAAATAATATGATTTGGTTTCTTGTAATAAATATAATGATAAGGTAACAATATATATCTCAACTCATTATAGGATCTCTTGGAAAGAAAATAAATTAAAAATGAAGGATAAGGTTATACTTGTTGAAATTTTCTTGAAGAAAATGAATAAAAATAGAAGGTATATTCTTGATAGGGGTGTTCCTCCAACATTATGAGAAACATGAATCTTCTAAATAATATTAAAGGAAGGGTTTATGGAATAGTTCATTTTGAAAATTATGGAGCTATAAAGGTCAAAGGAAGTGGTAAAACATTTTTGTTTGAAGGTGAATTAAAAATAATGAAATTATCTACGTGGATGATTTATAAAACAAATATGATGAGCATGATTCTATTATGTCACTTAGGATTAGATCTTACATTCATTCAAAAATGATATTTTAGGATCTCCATTTTGTGAGGGATAAATACTCTTAATGAGTGGGGAAAATTCCTGATAAAGGGAGTCATCAATGGCGCTTAGATTCTTACGCGTTCCCAGGTCACTTTGCCTTAGTATCCACATGAATGAATAGGTTACTTCACCATAGTTCCCATGCCTACACCTAGGTCACTTCATGTTGGCCTCTAAGAGAATGGCTAGGTTTTATTCATTCCCTAGTCTCTAATGGTGCACTCATTTCACTTGTGTGTAATGTTTGCACACTCCCTCTTAGTGTACTTTAGTTATTTCATGAAAAGTGAACTTTTAGAATAGTAAACATGATTTGGTTGAGTTATTAGAACCATGACATGGTTTACCACAGTTTATAAATAGAACCCCATTCCACCACTTAGAAAATAATTTTCATAAGGAAAAACCTCCCACAAACTCTACACACTTAGGTCTTTTAGCTCTATTCATGTGGCTAATTAAGATAAAACCCAAGATAATTAATAAGAATTAGGGGTAATTTCATCATAAAAAGAGTTTAAAATGTGAAACTTCATGAAATAACACTTATACTATGATCCTTGTGGACTATATATAAGGACCCCATCCCAATTTAATTTCACTAGGGTGATGATCACCACTATCACCCCGAGAGTGTAATACCTAGGTTCCATTCAACCAAGTCACTCCAAGAGATCTAAATGAGGGTGAAAATTTTCTTCTTCCTATAAAATAGGGAGATTATTTTCCCTTAACTCTAAACTAAGGTGATAGTTATCCCTCCTCTTGAAATGAGAAGACACTTTTACATACCCTCTAAACTAAGGTGACAATTTTTATTGAACCCTAACTAGAGAGAGTCATCACCCTACACCCTGAATTGGGTGATCCATCACCTACTAAATAGTAGTTCAATCCATCACTAAGGCCCTTGAATATAGTAAGAATTTATCCTAATCCATGTAATAAGTATTAGAACCTCCATTTTATCCATGGTTAAGAATGCCCTTACCTAGGCCTCTTACCTGGGCACTACTCTCACCTAGGTCCTCTAGGGGTTGTCCAGATAATTTTGTTATAGCACTATTAATGTGAATTGTTAGAACATAGTTTAGTCCAAACCATGTTATTTTCAATGAAAACTATGTGAGTTATTTTTATTCTTAGAGTGTTGGTTCATGACTTGCACACAATTAGTGGAAACCATGCAAGATAACTGTGAGTAGTGTTATAGGTGCCTTAAAGTAGACCCTGCATGGTTGGTGCATGATTGGGTAAACCATGTGGCCTAACCAAGTGAGTTTCCCAAAATCACTTAAAATTGATTTTTTGGTTATACCCCTATTAGTTTTAAGGGGTTTTTGGACCCCCTATAATGCCCTAATAATTTGGACAAGTCTAGGATGTGTGTAAGGGATCCCCTCCCCAATATTTGATTCCTAGCCTCCTTAATTCTGATTTCAATAATATACTAAAGGTAAACACTTCCTTTTCTCTTTTTTTATTATACTCCTCCCACCTACACCCATTTCTATTGGGATCAGTTATATCCCACAAACCATTGGGTCTATGATAGAAAAGATTAAGGTTCAGAATGCTTTTAATTTAAATAATTTTGGTGTCCATGTATTGTAGAGGATTTTCCATTTCTCAGTTAGTAATTATCAATAAAAGGTGATGCATTGTGACTTTATTATTCTTGTTTTAAGGTAGGTGTTTTTTAAATTTTCTTCAATTGACATGTCAGAGAGTGCTTGGTTTTTTCTAATGCCTTGTTTTGATAGTCATAGTGGATTTATAAAATGATTTAACTATTTTATCACTTAGTATGAATGATTTTTATGGTTCTATAGTTTTATAAAGTAATGTTTTTACAGAAAAGTGTTTTTTAAAGTTACTATGTGTCTTGTTTTAATTGAAATTAATGGTTAAAGGCATTTTCCCATATTTTGGTAATGAAAAAGGTGAAGGTAAGGTGTTACATGGAATTATTTAAAAATTGAAAAGGGATTGGATAGATTTATTAAATAGTTTTAAATGAACTGGGGTATGGTTTTAATGGTTTTTATGGATTATTTTCCAAGATTTGGTTTCAAGGAACATTCTAAAGAAGGATTTTTAAAATAGTGGAAAATGGATCAACCTCCTTAGCTAGTTTTGAAAGAAAGGCATGGTTGGCATTTTTTAAGGAGTTTTTATATGGTATGTGTTACCCTCAGTGATTCCCATTTTCTTTTTATTACTTCACATACATATATATATTATGGTTCCTGAAGGGAATATTGTATTTATCTACTAAATAGATTAGTAATTAAAAGGGGTTGTTTCTTATGAGGGTTTATGAGGAGATATTAGGTTTATTTCCAAGTATTTTATAATTATTATTTTATGTGATGAATTATTTTCATGCTTTTTTCAGACCTCCAATTTGAAAATTCATGGGAGTAATGGGAAACTAAGTAATTAATGGATGAGTTCTACACTAGTTTAGTTTATGAATCAGATATTTATCTAGTTTATATTATTCTATGGATAGGGGATTATGGCCCATGGTTTTCAAGGGATCCCATGATGTATTATATGGGCCATGTAATCTAAGATCTTGTGGGGTGTATTTTACGACCCTACTAGTCTCCCACGATGCCTATTTCCCATTTAGAATGATTTTTAGGGGATATCATCCTATAATTTTTTTCCACCCATTTTCATTTATGGATTGAATGAAAATATTTCTTTAGAAATTTATATTTTATGTTATATTGATATCTTAGAACTTGTGTTCATTTATATTTCATTCTGATTTTGGGTTCATTTCACTTTTAAATCAATTTATAAAATGGATTATAATGTATGTTTTAAAAATTAAAGTTATGTGTATTTCATATAAAGGAGTTTGATTTTTTTAGAAAGAGGAAAATGATTTGGAATTGTTTTAATAAAATTTAATAAAGGATAATATTTCTATGGTTAAAGGGTGTTTTATAAAAAGGAATTGTTTCCACCCTTTCTTATTTATAGAAGGGGGAGATTTTATAAAATAGATTATGGAAGGATGTTTGGTTTCATCATACTTGAATGTGAAAAAACTATTATATACTTATATTTCAAAATAGAATTAATGAAATATATTTTTAAATTAAATGATTTTTTTTGTGAAATCATACTTGGAATTTTTAGTTCACACTCTACACACACCATTGGGTGTATAAAGATCTCATGTATTCTTTCAGGTGATCATGATTTTCTATCTTTTAGGTTTTATTTTTTAGGTTAGTCTACTAATGGATGGTATGGGATATGGTGAGTAAACATAGGTCAAAATGAGTTATTTGGTAGTGTTATTTGGTTTTATTTTTATTTTTAGATATTATTTATCAGGCTTATCAACCTAGATATATATTTTGGATTATTTGTTTATGTGATATTTTACTTATGTTCAGTTTATGAATTAATGAAATGTATGAGATATTTTTATTATTTATGTTGAATTCTATTCTAATTGGATGTTTCATTCATATAAATAATGTTTATTTTATGAATGAACATCCAATTTATAAATGGGTCATGTCATATTTTTTATTGGGATCTATGATGTGGTTATTTATATTTAGAGGGTGAAATATTACCCAAGTGTGTGTTATTTATGCCCATGCGCTAGTTTCCATCCCATGGGGATCATGAACACCCTTCAGGCCTAGTGGTGGACCAAGTCTAGTGATGTTTTGGCTCTCCCTAGGTTGGTTTTTTTACAAATGGAATCATAGCCTATGTTTTTTAAAGGTATAGGTTCTTGAAGACCCCCATTATCATTTGGGAAGTTAGATAATATGGATATAGGAATATAAGAACTTGATAGGTAGGTGCGAGGAGAGTTTAGATACCTCTTTGTCCCCTAAGTCTTTAGTTACCATAGGTACTCATGATTTTAATATTTATTTCGAGTTAACTTTTTTAATTAATCTTGATTTATTTTGATATGAGATTATGGTATTTCAATCCCCATTGAAAATATCTGTGATTTTGGGGGTCTCCTTGAGTTTTGGGGTGAAAATGGTGAAAGAAACAAATATAAATAGTTAGTTCACATAGTCTATAAAACCATGTGTTTTCTGTGTATATGGATCTATAAAACATTATAGATTATTCTGCATGTTTGGTGCATGGTTTTCCAACCCATACATCCAAAAAATGCATAGTTATACCCCCCCATTTTTTGTTTTTTGTCTCTATTTCCTTCTAAATTTATTTTAATGGTTCTTACCATTAATTTGATGTTAATTAATGGATTTTTATGGTGAATTGATGTGTTGTGACTTGTTTTTTGGCCTAATGTTTTGAATGGTTAGTTTTATGTTTTAGAAAACTTATTTTAGATAGAAAGGGATCTTATGGGATGATATGTTTATAAAACTAATTTTGTGATGGGAATGAATGAAATTTTGGTGAATATGAAATGTTTTTAAATTATTTGTTCATATTATTTCGTTTTTTATTTAGAAGACTTGTTTTAAAATAAAATGAGGATTATGTGAAGTGTTTTTTTCTAAAATATGTATGATTTGATTTATTTATAGATATTTTCTGATTTCCATGGGATGTTTTAAAGTGGTTGATTTCATTATGTAATTTGATATTTTTTTTAAAAATAAAATAGAATTGATGAAAATTATTTAAAATGAAAATGGGGTTTCATTGAAAATTTTTGATATGGAAGTGAGTTTCATGGAAAGTTTTGGTTTTATAATGAAATTCATTGATCATTTTAGAAATAAAAAGAACTTTATAAAGTTCAAGTGGGTTTTTTAAGTTGAATGATTCAAATCACGTGTGTGATTTTGTGAAATGAATTTTAAATTTTTTTAAAATTTGATGACTTAAAAGAAAAAGTGATTTTTCATAATTCCCCTAACTGAAGTGAAATGTTTACAAATGGAAGTTTGAGTTGTTTTCAAAGCATGCATGACTTTGATAAATGAGTTTGAGGATCCTTTTGAAAAGGGGCGTGGTTTAAATAAAATACAATTTTTATGGTGTTTTGTTGTATGTTTTACATCGATGTATCTACATTTCCCCCTTTTGGTGAATTGAGATTGTTTTATTTGGTTTTTAAAATATTAATTAATTAGATTAATATTTCATTCCAATTGGTTTTGACTCATATAAATGTATTAAAAAAATGCGAAAAGGTTTTTTTTAATGATGATTCATAGGGTGAATATTTCTTTCATTTGGATGTAGCTCTCCTAGTTGTTGAATATTCCCAGACATTGAATAGGGAAGTGGAGATAGAAAATTATTTTCTTGAGGAATTGTTGAGTCACCATCCTATTTTCCATAGTAGACAAGGTTATATTGAGGATTGGAAGTAATTATATCATTTTCAATAATCTTATAAGTTGAATTATCTGGAGTAAACTTGAATATAACCCGAATCATGGTAATTTTTTATTTTATGATTTGTTATCATTGAGTTTATAACGAATTGAGGTTTTTGATGAAGTTTCTGTTGGATACATTCCTTATTTCTATTATGGTTCCTCATTTGTGAGTTGGTGATTATTGTATTTGTTCTTATGCCTTGGTGGCTATTTTTGTCATTTGAGGATTGCATGTGGTGCTTTATTTATTTGGGTTTTGATGGATTAGTTGTAGGAAGGTCTTGGGTGCGTGGTTTGGGTGACTAGGATGGATATGGAATAGTTGATATTATTCACTAGTTGGTGTTGGATTAGATATTATTGGGTTCAGTATGAGATGGTGGTCCAGATATGAGGTCCTAGATCACAAATTCCACTTCATTTTATGACCCAAGGTTAGGGCCCATATTGTTTCTCATTGAGTTATGTCTTTGATTGAGATATATTTTTTCATTTTGGTGATATGAGGTGCAGTGAATTGGGTGGATTTTCCTTGCGATCATTTGGATCCTCTTTGGGTTGTAATTCCTTTTGGAATATGAGGTTGTTTTTGGATAATTGATATAGTTTATAGAGGATTGTTATTTCTATTTGGATTCATGGTGGTAGCTTTATTTACTTAATGGTTATCCTCTATTATGATATTTTATCCCATATCTCACTATTTTAGAGGAATTCCAAATGGTGTGGAGACCTATAGTAGGTCTTTATATTCCTAAACCTCTTTATCTGGTGGTTATGAGTTGGATTATGCTTGGATATTATTATTGTTATTGAGGACTAAATCTATAATTTTTAAGAGTTGTGAAAATATTTATTTATTCATTCTCTTTGGACCTCATTTAGATTTTATAGACTTACCTCCTCTTAGGTCAGTGTTTAGGTTTAAAATTTTCTTTTATTTCTATAATTACCAAGTACTTTCTAGGGGAAAAAGTGTCATGGTGGATAGAATTGTGACACCCTTGTATCAATTCTATGTTTTATTTTATATGGTTTTGGGATAATTTAATTTTTTATAAGTTTTCAGTTCAAAAATTTAATTTTCTAGATTTTCCCTCTTTTTCATGGCCAGTGCACACAATTTAGGGGAAATAGTGTGTAAAGCCTTGTATAGTGGGTTCTCCAGTTCATTTTTTTAGTACATAGTTTGGTCTAAACTATGTTATTTCTAGTGAAAACCATGTGAGTCTTTTTGGGATTTTAATTTTTAGTACATGGATTACACATGGTTAGGGAAAACCATATAAGACAACTGCGAATATTAGTATAAGTGTATTCTAGTGACTAGTTCATGGTTGTCACATAGTTTAGTAAAATGTGTGACCTAACTATGAAAGTTTCCCAAAATCATATAAAAGAAATTATCTAGTCATACCCCTATAAATTTTAAGGGTTTTTAGACATCCTCTCTTTCCCTCCTCCTTTGGATAATCCTAGGCCATTCCCAAGGGAGATCCCCTCCCTTATCCTTAGATTTTTATCCTCCTTCCTTCATATTTCAAGTGTATTATTGAGGTAAACTCTTCCTTTCCTCTTGTTATTCTCCTCTCATCTTCCCCAAACTCATTTCTATTGGGATAATTTATCTCCTAAAAACCCTAGGGTTTGTGATGTACAAGATTAGGGTTTTTATGACTCTAATTTGGGGATTTTGGTTGTTTAGGGATTGTAGATAATGTTCCTTTTCCTGGTTAGCTATTCACCATCAAAGGTGCCTGCTGAGAATTTATTCCTCTTGGTTTAAGGTGGGTGTTTTTGTGAATTTCCTTTAATTTACATGTCATTGAGTGTATATGGATTTCTAATGCCTTTTTTTTAAATTAAACCTATATTTGATAGACGTAGTGGATTTTGGAAATGTTTTAAAGGTTTTATCACTTGTAATGAAGGTTTTTTAGGGTTTTTAGCTTTTTAAAGTAATATTTTGAGTGCTAAGGGTTTATGAAAGTTCATAGGAAGCTAGTTTTAAGTGAATTTGATGTCTAAAGGCATTTAATGTTGTCTAGGTCATAAAAAGGGTAAATTAATGGGGTTACATAATTTTTTTTAAAAGTGAAAAGGGATTTATTTTATTTCATAAATGGTTTTAAATTAAGACGGGGTTTGGTTTTAATGGATTTTATGTATGTTTTTTCATGATTTGGTTTCAAGGAATGTTTTAATGAAATATTTTGAAATATTGGTAAATGGATCAGAATCCCGAAGGATCAATTATCACTTTTTAAGAAGTTTGTATGTGGTATATGTGGTCATTAGTAGAGCCAATTTTCTTTATACTTATTTAAATACATATATATTATGGTTTTTGAAGAAAATGTTTTATATCTATAATACATGTATTGGTTGTGAAAAGGTTTATTATGAGGGTGTAGAAAGTGATATTAGGTTTATTTCCAATTGTTTTATAATTATTGATTCATGTAATGATATCTTTTCTTGATTTTTGCTCACATACACTTTGAAAATTCATAGTATTCAGAGGAAACTAAGTAATTGATGGATGAGTGGTAGACTAGTTTTGTTTTTGAGATGTATAGTACCCTAGTTTAGAATATTATCTAGCTATGGGATTATGGATTGTGGTGTCTGAGGGATCTCGAGATGGATCATATGGAATGTAGAAGCTGTGAACTCTCTAGATGGATTTTACAGCATGGATATTCCAATTGGGATACCAGGATGATAGAAAAGTTCCTTTAGGTTGGATTAGGGTTTAGATATTCCAAGCCTTGGATTGAATTACTTGATTCTAAGGGAGTTTCTCATAATGCCAAATTCCTATTGAGAATGTTTTTTATTGGATCTCATTCTACGCATTTTTTGAAACCTCTAACTCTTGATGGATTACATGGAACCATTTCTTTATTTGTTTATTTTTTCATGTTATATTGATATCTTAATGCATGTGTACATTTAATTTTATTCAAGTTATGGGTTTAGTTTAATTTTAAATTAATTTATAATATGGTTTGGATAGTATGATTTAAAAATAAAGTTTTTTATTTAATAAAAAGGAGATGGACAAGTGTTTTTGGAAAGAGAAAAGGGATTTAGGCTTGTTTTCATAAAATTTAATAAAGGATCCTATTTATATGGTTAAATATTGTTTTATAAAAACACATTGGTTCCACCCATCCTTATTCAAATAAGGGGGTAATTTAATAAAATTTCTTATGGAATGATGTTTGGTTTCATCATAATTGCATGCGAAAGCCCTATTTTCTAATTATATTTCAAACTAGCATTAATAGCATAGTTTTTTAAAGAAAATTCACAAAACTCTTGGTGAAATCCTACTAGCCATGTTTAGATCACACCATGTATAAACTTTTAGGTGTATGAAACTCTCATATTTTCTTTTAGGTTCCCATTATTTTATCTCTTTAGAGATTTATATTTGGGATGATATGATGATGGATGGTATGGGATGTGGTGAGCAGTCATGGGTTATAAGGATTCAGTTGGTTGTGGTTCTTTTTTGGTATTATTTTTTGTTGTGATGTATCAGAATTATATTCCAAGACCTTTCTTTTGGTGTGTTTATTTATGTGGTGTTTGAATTATGTTCATTTTATGCATTACTGTTGTTTATTGGATTTTTTTATTATTAGTATTGAGTTGTGCACAGTTTGTTTGTTTCATTAATATTGAAACTTTTATTTTATGTATGATTTATAGATGGGTTATTCTGGATTTACAAGTGGGATCTATGTTGTGTTTATTTATATTTATAGGGTTAAATAAGTCCCAAGTGTGTGATCTTGATACCCAAGCACTAGTTTCTATCCCATGGGGATTAGGAACAACCTTCAAGCCTAATGGAGGACCAGGTCGTGGGATGTCTCAAGTTAGTGTAGGTCAGTTATTTATAATTTAATCCCTTGATAATGAGGATTCATATTGTGAGGATACTAGTGAAACCTCCCATTGCTCAACATGATTAACTTGGTTGACCCATATCCAACATCCAATCAACCCGAGCACCAAGTGGACCCCTTTTTCCACTCAATAAGATAGGGATATGCCTTGGGACTCCTACTAGGTGTAAGCCCCAACTCTTCCTTCCTTTACCTGACTCACCTACCAAGTTAGTCATCTATTGGTAGCATACATGTTAGTTTCTCCTAAGAACTATTTGAAAATACCATGTATAATCTCCAATACTTCCTTATAAGGCCATACCCCCATGAAACCTTCCTCAGAAGGGCCATATTACCTATGAGGAAACTCATTTATCAGAGGGAAATATTCCTTAAGATACCATCATCCTTAAAAGGGCCATATTCCCTATGAGGTGAACTTTAAAGGTTCGTTCATGTGCAATTATGACACCAACTGTTTCTAGGAAAACTTTTACCTAGAATTCCTAGATGCATGAATTTAATCTACATAGAATAACATCCTTACCACATGATGTTAAACTTCATGGAATATTCATATCATAATACTTTAAACATTGAAACTGAACTACATGGGATTCGAATCTTATTAACTATGATATGTAGGCATCCTCCCTAAGGTTCAATCCCAATACCCCATAGCTCCTAGATGCATGACCATATAAGGAACTTCACTTGGTCATGACTACTTTACATTTAAAGGAATGGCATTGATACTTGTCACATGACCTAAAAAGGTATTTTGTGTCCTATTAAGTGGAACCAAAATACATGGGTTTTTTTACCTTCATATACATAGGTAGGAAATTCCTCTTAAGGGATTTATCCTAACTCCAAAACACCTATAGTCTCCCTATATGGTGAAAAATTATAGAGTTTCTAGCTGTGTAGATTTAAATAATAATATAATCCCCTAATAAGGGAAAAATAGAGAACCTATGATATATATAGATGTTCACATAAACACATGGTTTCGATCAATAAATCATGTGGTGGTAACCAATATTTCACTAGTATTTGGAAAAATCCAAAAAAATATCTTAAATCTTTAATAGATTCCCAAAGTTGGATATAGTCCCCCCAAATGGGTATGATGAGCCCGAACTCCCATCCTATAGATAAATTTTCACTCAAAGTATCACTGGTAAAAGTCCCAAAAACCACTTTCCTTTGAAAATTAGGTCTATATAATCTCAAAAAATGAGTGCAAGTTGATGCACATTAGAAAAAAATGGTGAAACAATGTGAATATTTTACCTATAAAAGTGATTGATTGACTAAACTCTTGCTTGTGATTATTCATTAACTAGTTTCTTATTTGTGATTTTTGATTCCTTCAAGACTCTCAAGATCCCTTTAATAGCTCTCTTTGATCCAAATATAAGTATCTTGCCATTCATTAACCAACGTTTTATTCCCTAGATATATTATACCTCATCCATTATGAAATATTTGGCCTTATAGGTTAGAAGTACGGTGTATCCAACCCAAGACCTCCAAATTCAGGTGAAGAACACACTAATCTAGGATTACCATCTCAATGGATAAATACCAACATTATAGGTAGCTTAAAAAAAATTCAATATGTGAAGCCCCACCTACCATCTAATTAATGATGGGATGAGGGGATGCATATGGCCTCTATTTCCTTGTCTGACTGCTTCAGGATCCTTTCTCTAGAGTATGAAAATGCCCATATCTTATATCATAGAGACATGGAGAAATATTCCTTTAACATATCCATAATTATTCAAAATATTCCTAAGATGGATCCTACTATTTTCCACTTCCACTAACACCATATGACACAAACTCCTCTGGAACACACTAATGAGGTTTCTTGAGAGATCCTGATTCTAGTTGTCCAAACTAGGGAATATAGGAGGTCTTTTTAAGGCTGGTAGACCACCAAGAAATGATATTGTATTCTTGTTCACTCCAAAGAGATTCATCGTCATATTTAGATGATGATTGAAGAGAAGGACCATGTTCCTTCTCACACTCAACTAGATTGCCAAGATACACTGGAAGCATAAAAAAGAGAAAGATGGAATATCTCAAATACAACTAAGGATCAATCCCATATCCTTGCGTCTAGATATGAATCCCATCATCATATCCCAATGATGATCAAAGAGAAATACCATAGTATATCCTTAAAGTGATAGAGCATACTCATCGATGCATTTTTTAGGACACCAAGGAGAAATCCCATATTCATGTTACCACAAATATCAGGGGATTATATTATCATATTCTAGTGGATACTCAAGAGTGGACCTATATCCCTACACCCATTCATGAGGATCATTGGAACATCCTAATGAAAAATGAAAATCAAGGGTGATATTATATCCATATCCCTACATGGGTTCGTAGGCATACCACTATAGTTACTCAAGGATGGGATCATATCCTTATAACCACTAGATAAGATTGAAAACATGTACCAAATATGATATAGGATAAATATTATATTTATTCCCATATGTATTAAGCCCATTGATATATCCCGATGGAACCTATTGAGGAGAAATCCCATATTCCTATCCCACCTAGGAATTCTATCAGTGTATTCAAATAGTGATCAAAGACCATAATCAGGATTATATCTTTATTCCCTCTAACCCATTTAAATCATGTTGTAATATTTTACCAACCATCCAAGGGAGTTTTTTTCATACTCTGACTGTAGGCAAGGGGTTACCTATGAAGGTTCCTATGCTTGAGGGTTGTTTACCGCACTACATGAATCCAATCATGATCAACATTCCAAACCCAGTCACCTAATAATGAAGATACATAAGGTATCATTAATGGAATCCAATAACCTAGGTGTAGGATCATATTCCTACCCTAATCAACATAGACATCCCTAATTTTCTTCAGTGCATTTTTGTGGTGGATAAAGAATCTGTCGACCCCTAATTAATCAGAGAAAGAAGTTATGGTCATAGAATTACTGCTATTAGTATATATACTAGTAATTATATAGGTGCTTCCCAGAGTAATATCTATGGAGGTCATCCCCATGGAAACATTAAGAACAACCATGTAGGTATTCCATGATGATCATTATGAAGGTATTACCCACAATGACATTTCTTCTCAGCATGAAGGTCCTCTATATGTCAAAACTACTTCAAGATTGCTATCATATTGATAAGAACTAGAGAATTAAATCTCAAATATTCCAATAAACTCATGAATAACCAGGGAAATCTTATCTAAATCTAAGGATAGTCCGAGGAAACTATCATCATATGTACCTCCCTCAGATCACTGGTCATTTTGTACAACAAAGGAAATTTTGAATGACTCCATCATCCTTGACTATGCAGTGGGGAAATGACCACTATATTGAAATTATCCAGAGGATTCCCTCACATAGGATGAAGAAAATTCAATGTTAATGTGGAAGGAACTGGTCAAGAAAAATATACCAGTCATGTTTTGGGCCATGGCCACTCCTTGATATGGCATTCCAAAAATAATTTAAAGTAGAATTCATACTATATATATGAAAGAACCTATGAGATACTCTCTTCCATATCAATAAAAAATTTTATATTATGGATAGTACACTAACCACATGAAGGAAATGATAAAGATCTATTTTTAAGTTGATTTCACAGTATTTTGGAGTGGCCCAAAATCTAAAGGTGGTGAAGCATATTGATTTCTTCCAACATGCCTTCCTTTGTAGCATGGATCCATTCCATCAAATGATTAAAAATTCATTATCTAATGTGTGTTTCAAAGGGTGGGGTGAATATAGATCAATAAACTTCAATCCTATAAATGGATAATAGATTATGCTAAGAATGGTATCATGTAATGTCATCGCCTCAAGTTAGGTTTCAGGCCTAGGTTTGTATATTGCAACTGGTCATTGAGAGAAATACTGCTTCTACTAAACCCTAGAAGTAGTGTACTTTGTGGGAGTGATCCATTGAAATAATCCTACATAATAATTCCAAGAAGTTAAAAAAAATCCCATAAGATTCAATAAAACCCTAAAACCATCAAACAACCATTAATAGAAAGTGGCCCTCCCCAAGAAAAAGTGTTGTTGTGGAGACCTGAGCATTTTTTATATTAATATTATATCATTTTAGATGAATATTAAATACATTTCACAATAATACATTCCCAATATTCATAAGGGTTTAGAGTATTTGGATACTAGGTACATAATAATATTATTTCATGAAACATATTTAATATATTAAATAAATTTCTTCTCACATAGTTTGTTTCTTTTACATACCCTATTTAAAACCCTTTTTCATAACCTGGGAAAAGAAAACATAATAAATGGCGAGTTTAGGTTCTCAGTGAGTCAAAACAAAATAAATATTAATCAATGATCATAAATTATTATAAAATAAGAATAAGGGTATGAGAACATGATCATAAATTACATTAATCACACCCAATCAGTCAAATAATCATACCCAATTTGTCAAAGATCATCAATCATAAATCATGGAATAAGGATTTTTTATAATAAAATATAGAAGAAATAAGTGTCCAGAAACATCAATAATCAACCATAAGATATGATAATATATTAAAATCATAAGACATAAGTTTTTGGCATATACATAAACATATAAAATTACTTATTTAGTCAAGGATCACTCCCAAGACTATCATTGTGGACAAAGTTCCATATTGTAATTGACTACCCGAACATTTCCAACATTCTCTTAGGAGTAAATTCCATCTAGTTCACCCCATTATATCTTATAAGTTTATTAACTCTATAATATCTTAGGAGTTTATTAACTCCATAAACTATTATGTGTTTCTAAACTCTATCTTCATTACCCAATGCATTGGAGGGATATATAATTATATAACCACCCATAACATAATCATAATTCATTCATATGCATGATAAAAGATAAAAAACATTCATCATATCATCATAGCATAACCCATGGAAAATAAAAAAATTTCATTAACATATCATAATTATAATCATAAACCATCCATATAAAAAATGAGGATGGTGTTATTAGATTATATCCCTAGTAAAATATGATTAACATCAAAGGATGTTATTATAGATGAAGAATTCCTTTAAAATATTACTGGATTATTTCTTGAGGAAAATAACCTTTTCATTTGGAAATTAATTATTTAAAATATAAAAATTTACAAATTAGTATGTAAAATTTTTTATTTGAAAATAAACATAGAAAATTTTAAAGTAAGATTCAAATCATTGAGTGTTAATGACAGTGGGAAAATCCATTCATGCTGCAATCATTAAAAACATAGATTCTGTTCACACCTTAATTAAAAATCAACCCATTAAAAAAATGAAAAGAAGATTATTTTAAATTTTTTATAGAAATTAAAAAATGGGTAAAAATGAATTCAACCAATCATTTTATCATATTAGAAAAATTCTTGATAACATTTTAGATAATATGAATAAAGAGGAGAAATATTACTAACCAAAAGAGGAGAAATAAGGTCATATTTTCTTAAAAAAAATTTCTGAAAAAATTTGAGTACAAAAGAGAGGAAAATTGTACTAAAAATTCAAAATTATAGAAATATCCAGTGAAGAATAAAATAATAGGGTTTTATCAGATAATTATCATATATTTTTCCTCAATTTAAATTCATGTATAAACAATCCCAATTTAAATGAGATTGAAACATAAATCCCTTACCTCAAGTATCATATTGGTTCATAAGGATTAAAACCACCTATATAATAAGTATATAGTTATTATAAATATTTTACATAACCAAAATAATATATATCACACTATATATCATTTACTTACATTTTATGGCTCGTTTATTAACAATTCTTTATTAAAAATGCTATTTTGGGTTATAACTGCTTTGTTTTTCATGCATGTTTCAGTTTAATGGTATTAATACTTTCACTTTGGTCATAATTTCATAATATAAAAAATCTTAATCATGAAATAAGTTTTTTATTTATTCATTATATTCACTTTTATAATTATTCATATAAAGTGGTAATGAAAAATTAATTACATCACTTCATAAAGATGGTTGTCCGTACATACGCAAAAGTGATGTTTCAAATTTTCAATGGTTGGAATAAAATAAGGTAATTAATAACTAAAACTTAAATAATAATTATTAAATTATATATATCATATATATTCATTAAATCTATCCTTATTACCATCCATGTAAAGTAGAAATGAAAAATGAATCACATCGCTTCGTGGAGGTGGCAGTCCACACGTATGTATAAGCGACATTATTATTTTTTATTGGATTGAAGGTAAGAAGGTAAAGAAGATATTATAATTAAAATTTATAATTATTTTATAAATATCATATATAATCATTAAAACCATTATAATAACCAAAAATGAAATATGTTTATGGGAAATGAATCATATCGCTACGTGGTGGTCCACACATACGTACGAGTAATACTTTTATTTACCTTTTAATGTAAATGAGGTGTAAAAGAGTTGATAAGTAATTATAATAAAAATTAATTATATTTAAAATAATAAATTAATAATTTTAGAATGGATATTTATATGAGGCATAATAAGAAATAAAATTGAAAGTAATCAGTTATGATTTATACCTCTTCATTAAGAAACCTCCTTTGGATTACACCTTAAGCATTGCAAGGAAGGTATTCTAATAAAAAAAGATATATTGGATTTGGGTAGGGATTTTAGGAATTTATTATGGAAGTTGTTTTATGATATATAAATCTCATGAAGTGTGAGGAAGATAATAGAAGTGGTATCCATTTATAAGCGAGGGAGAGGAGATACATGGAATTTTTTGAAAGATTAAAATAAATTAGTGTCTTACTCAAGTAACCTGTCTCAAAAATGACAAATATTCAAAGATAATAAGGATAAGGTATAAATAACATCAACCAATAAAATTAAATCAAGTGTTTTTTTATATATTAATCTTTATCTCCTAGGTTAACCCCCTCAGTAAACCATTGTTAACCCTAACCATGGCAACAAAATATCATTGTTTTTACTATTTATTATGAAAAAAATTAAGCTAAACCTATTAAATTATATTAAAAATTATGATTAAACATATTTAATCAATTTTAAAGATTCAATTTACATAAGTGAAAAAATTCATTTCAAAATAAGTGCATAAAATGCAAGAAATAAATTTTTATAAAAATGAATTTTTAAGCAGAAAATATGATTTATTATCATTATATGTATATGAAAAAATATTAGATTAATGTTAATTTTTTTATTTAATATAAAATCTATAAATTTAATTAAAATAATTTGTAAATAAATATTAATTTAATTTATTAAGATAACAACACTTTGTGCGGATAAAAATTATTTTTCAGAAAAACATCTTTATTTTCCTTCAAATGATTTTATTTTCATTTCTAACAAATTGATAAAGAATGAATTAATTTTATAAATGTGTAAAAAATAATTTTTCATTATTTTTTATTCATAACCTCTAATACAATATCTATATAATAACTAACACATTAAATAATAATATTTTAATTGTATATCGTGGTTAATTTAAACTCGGTGTTGGGTGTAAATTAAGCTATCAAAGAAATCAAACTTATTTAAAGATAAATATAACATAAAATATATGGGTGTGACAATATACCCCATTTATAAAAATTTATCCCTTGAAATTATATCACTCTGATACAAACAACTGAGGATATTTCTTACACATCACATCTTTGGGTTCTCATATAACTTACTCAATTTATGGTTTCACTAAAAAATATTGACCAGGTGAGTGGTATTATTTAACATCACTTTCTCTATTTGATAAATAATATTTATCAATTGTTCCTCATAGGAGAGATCATGATCAAGTGGCAGGACCATTATGTCCATTACATGTGAAGGATCAGATATGTACTTTCTTAAGAGAGATTCTGAAAACAACTATCCTGATATGATCAAGAATTTTTAAGGGACCAATATACATAGGGCTTAACTTTACCTTCTTTGAAAATATCATAACCATCTTCTGAGGTGATATTTTTAGGAATAACTTATCACAAACTTTGAACTTTATATCCCATCGATAATTGTCTGCATAACTTTTCTATCATATTTGAGATGCCTTTATGTGTTGTTGAATAGATATAACCTTCTCTTCAATTTCATCAACCTGATTAGATCCCAATATCTATATTTATCTATCTTTATCTGAGCATGTTGGAGTTCTATAATTCCTACCATAGAGTTCTTTATAAGGAGCAATATGAGATATTGAGTAAAAGTAAAGGTTGTATAAAGATTATACCAAAGAAAGATGTTAATAACAAAAAAATTTAAATATAGATAAAAATACATCATTATATCCTCAAGAGTTTTAATGGTCCTCTCAGACTAACCATATGTGTGAGTATTATATGCAGTTCTAAAGTTCAACTCTGTATTCAAAGCTTATTGAAGACTTCTCCTAAACTTCATGGTAATCCTTGGATCCTAATCAGATATAATAGAACATGGTACTCTATGAAAAATTACCACTTCCTTAATGTATATAATGGTAAGCTAATTAAGAGATTAATCTGCTTTGATGGTAATGAAATGTGCTGATTTCATAAGGTGATCGACTAAAATTCATATAACACTATACCCTTTAGATGTTTTGGGGAGTTTGATGTTGAAATCCATGGTAATGTTTTCCCATTTATATTATGGCATGTGTAATGGTTATAACACCCCATTAAAATTCTATCTCTCAACTTTAACTTTATAACATACCACACATCAATATACAGAATTTTCAATATACCTTTTTATGTTATCCCACTAGAAACACTATTTTTAAATTTCTATACATCTTCATACTTCTAATAAGAATAGATAATGATGAACTATGAGGTTCATCCAATAACTCCTTATTCAAGTATAGTATTGATGAGATACATACTCATTTATTGAACCTTATAATTCCATCGTAATCATGGTTAAACTCAGGAACATTTATCACCTTCTTTTATAGTTTCTCATCCCCCTTATACACCTCTTTAATCCTCACATACATGGATGGTTAAACATTCATATGGGAAAGATATGATTTTCCACTTTCCCCATGATTTAAAGATCCATATTATTCAAATCCATAAATATTAGACATCTTTCAATCCTCATTATGGAAAAACTAGCATAGTCTTTTTGATTCAAAGCATTATCCACCTTGTTCACCTTCATAGGGTGGAAATGTATTGAGCAGTTTTAATATTTAATAAACTCCAACCATCTAATTTGGTTCATATTCAGTTATTTTCGCATGAATTTATACTTCAATATCATATGATCAGTATATATATAATAAATTTCACCATATAGATAATTCCTCCATATATTTAATGAAAGAAATTACTGATGCCAACTGCAAATCATGAGTCAAGAAATTTTTCTCATGAATTTGTAATTAGTGAGAGGCATAAGTTATCACCATTTCATTCTTCATGAGGATGAAATCCAATTTGTTATTTAATCCATCAATATAGATCACAAATAATTCTCCACTATAGGGTAGTGTCGGCACATGTGCACTAAACAACCTCCTTTTCTGCTCCTTGAATTTTACTCATATTCATCTATCCATTGGAACATAGATCCCATATAAGTCAATTATTTTATCAGATTAGATATTCATGATAAATCTCTCAAAAATCACTATTAGTATTCAAATAACACAATAAGACTACATATATCAGTTATCATGGTTAGTTTGGGCTATTGGTCAATAACTTCAATCTTTGAAGGATCCAAAGATTTACTCTCACTTGAGATTACATGACCCAAGATAGAAACTTTATCAAGCAAGAATTCACACTTGGTAAATTTATCATACAACTTCTCCTTACCCAGGGCCTTCAATAGAATCCTAAAATATTCTTCTTTCTCTTCATTTATCTTCAAATATATAATAATATCATCAATAAAGACCAACAAAAACTAATCAAAGTAATATATAAAGACTATATTCATTAAATCCATGAAGATAACAAGATAATTGGTAAGTCTATATGTAATTAATATAAATTTATAATGAACATACCTCATATGGAAGGATTTCTTGCAAATATCCTCCTTGTTAACCTTCAACTAATCATATCTAGATAAAAGATAAATCTTGGAAAAATATTGACCTCCTTGTAATTAATCAAAAAGATTATGAATATGGGGTAGATGATACTTGTTCTTAATATTAATCTTGTTAAGTTCCCAATAATCAATAAAAATACACATTGAGCCACATTTATTATTAATAAAAAAGACAAGTAAAACCCATAGTTCCACACTAGAATGTATGAATCCCTTATCAATATTCTCATAGAGTTTCTTCTTCAATTCATAAAACTCAATCAGGGCCATTCTATATTTATTATTTTAAATAAGTGTAGCACCAGGTATGAATTATATTGAAAATTCAACTTCACGGTTCGAGAGAATACTGGGAAAGTCTTCAGAAAATATGTAAAGACCCGTAAAATTCAAGGGAATTTTTTTCTTAATTTTCTTTGGAATTTTACAAGAGCGCGGTTTCTGACGGCACCTGATTCCGAGGCCCGGAGTGTCCGGAATCAATTTCCGAAGTTTGGCTCGGGTACGTTCAGTGAACGAACGAGCGGGAATTCCTAACTTTTGATCCGGTGCTCGGAATTGAAATCCGAGGGCACCGATGAACTCGCAGCGCCGATATTCGCTTAAAGAGACCTTTTCGGAAGTTGCATTTGTTGCGGGACGAAAGTTAGTTTTTGGGAGAATTATAAAAAGTTCAATAAAAAAATGTGGAATTCTTTTTATTTCACTTTTGTAGGTTAACTCCTCTCAAAGGGAGTTAGGGGTGGGACCCACACCCACTTAACCTCCCTTGAGAGGATTAAGTGTGGTGGGACCCACACGAACCTAAACCTCTCATCTTCTCCCTTAAACTCCCCTCTCTCCCTCTTAAAAGTTTGTTAACTTAACATCTAATTAATTACACATGACATGTATAATTAATTAAGGGTTATGTTTTTGAATTTTAAGTTTTGAATTCCTTGGCTTGGAAAATAAAATAAGGAGGAACCTTATTTTATTTGGTTAGTTTTGTTTAGCCAACTTGTGAGGAATTTTGAGAGCTCCTCCTCCTTCTTCTTCAACTTGACGAAGAACGCTCAACTTGACGAAGAACGCTCAACTTGACGAAGAACGCTCAAGTTCCGACGAAGAACGCCACTCCTCTCTTCTTCGTCTTCCGTGTCAACGAGAGGGAACACCGCTTCCTCCTCAGACTCCCTTCGTCGGCATACGAAGATTCGCCAACGACGTATCTCATCGGACGCACCTCTTCGTCAACGGATTTGACGAACGACTACCGCGACGCTCGACCTCCGCGACGTTGTCTTCCGCGGGACGTTGACAAATCCTCGAACTTATACCCAAGGTAGGGGTTGTTGTTTTGTTTATTTATTTATCCTTGATCGTGGTTTATGCATAATTAACGTAAGGATTTTATGTTGTGTTATCTTTTAACGTGAGGGGGCCGGACCGCATGAACACGGCCGAACCCCCTTCTTCGTTCTTGATGTTTATATTGCGGTGAATCAAGGTGGCGTGGTGCCGTCGCACCACGCGGATATTCGCAGAATCTTTACGTGACGCCGTCGCACGCGCTCCATGGAAGAATCATCAAGAACGCGACGCCGTCGCGCCGTGTTGAAGGAAATCAAAGGCGCGGCGGAGGTGCGCGGTGCCGTCGCACCGCGCCGGACGACGAAAACCGCGGCCGGTTCCGGGCCGTGGCGGAACGAGAAGACCGGCGGCCGGGCCGCCGGCGTCGGAAGCCGAAGAGGGGACCGTATTTTCCGGTCCCGTCAGAGAAAACCGGCCGGCAGTTGGCCGGCCAGAAGGTCAAAGGCCGGGGGAATAAATTCCCCCAGCCAGCTCTAAAAACCCCCCTCATTTAAGAGAGGGGCGATTACCTTGAGGGGGGGGGGGCAGGAGGCCCCCCGGTTTTTCTTCAAGCTGGCCCCCACGTGGGGGCCGTTTTTTTACAAAGGGCGCAGCATATAGCCGCGCCGCCCCTTCAATCAAGCGGGGGTTTGATCCCCCCCACGCGCTGCCTCCGTGCGGCACCGGGCCGCCGCGCCGCCGGCCGGCCGGCCGGGCCGGGCCGGGTCGACCCGGTTTGGGCCGACCCAGGGGGGGGGGGGGGGTCGGGCCGGGTCGGCCCGGACCCGGACTCCCCCGTTTCGATTCAGTTTCGGTATTTTGGCCATAACTTGAGCCTCGGACCTCCGATCGACGAACCGTCTGCGGCAACGCGATTCTTGGATCGAGAAGGTCGTTTCGGTATATCGCACTCAAGGTTTCGGATTACTTTGAGTTCGGCCGGGTTGGTTCGTTCACGAAACCAACCGGGCCTTCGGAGCGGAAACGCTCATATCTTGAGCTACGAACGTCCGATTGACGTGCCCTCAGCTGTGTTGTGTTCCTCTTAGTGAGACAAATCTTTTGGCATACTCCGCCCGAGGTTTGGACGCAGGTGGAGTACGGTCGGGTTGGTTTTACCTTAAAAAACCAACCGGGCCCCGAGGACGAAAATGCCAATAACTCTCAGACCGGGCGTCCGATCGACGCGCCGTCTATTGCGTTGAGTTCCTGTTGACGATATGGAACTTTTGGATACATCAACTCTGGACTATGTGACAGTTGATGTATCAGCCTCTCGGCTCGTGGAGCGGACCCTCCGAACGAGCTTGCTGTGTGCGGGAACCCTAGTGCTGGCTGCGACTGTTACTGTGACTACTACTGCTACTACTGCTACTGTGACTGTGACGACGACAGTACAGAGATCCTGTGTGGATTCGACGATGACGACTTCAGCACTCAGCGATCCTACGTGGATCAGTGCTACAGGTCCTGTGTGGGCCCGATCCTGTGTGGGTCCGATCCTGTGTGGGTCTTTGCGCTCAGCGGTCCTGTGTGAACCAGCGCCTACAGGTCCTACGTGGGCCCGATCCTGTGTGGGTCTTTTGCGGGGGTTAGTTACCTATCGATCCTTCGTGGGTCCGACGACTTAGATGGATCAGAGATCATCTTTATCGTCTTTCAAAGAAGTATACCTGTGTGAGCTGAATCCTGTTGCTTTCCTGTGTGGATTGTGTTGTGCAACCCTGTGTGGATTACGTTTTGCTTTCCTGTGTGGAATACGTTTACTTTCCTGTGTGGACTGAGTTGTACTTGGGCTCGGAGGTTGGAGCGTATTTGAAATTGATGACTTAGGTATATGTATGGGCATATACCTAAGCAGTGTCGGTTATTACTTCGTGATTGTTCCTTTATTCGTGGTTTATCCTTTGTGGATTTGAGAGACCTTCAGGGGTCTCGGGGTCCCTACTGAGTAGCTTATACTCACCCCTACACGGGCTTTGCCCGCACTACGTTGTGTTGGTTGCAGACAACGGACATCGTTGACCTTAGCTGAGGCTTGCAGAGCGGGACGGTACCCGGAGGTGGACCACTGGGCGGGATGTGCTCGGAGCGGACGGCGGGACCCGTGGAGCAGAGGAGCTATCTGTACCCACCCTTCAGGTGGGATTTCCAGTGGACAGCTCGGTGTAGCGGCTTTTACTTTTCAGTTTCTGTTTTCCCTTTCGAGTTGTACTTTACTTTCAGTTTGGGTTTGTATTTTGGCCCATTTACTTTTCCTCACTTTCAGTTGTACTCTGCTTTTGCTTAGTGTTTACTTTCCGCTTGCTTTCTCTGTGGTGTTTGTTTACTTTACAAAGGCAATGCCTTCCCTTTTTACCGGGATTTACGCCTTGGTGCTAGTCGCCAGCCCCTGGCCTATGGAAGGCGGGCTTGGGGTAGTCACGGCACGGACCCCGAGGGCGGGTCGTGACAAATTGGTATCAGAGGAGTTCGGTTCTACCACAAACTCTGATCTTTTCTATGTGAAGCAATAATGTTTAGCGTATTGAGTGTGGTTCTCAGTCCAGGGAGTCCAGTGTTGGTGCGGCGGCCGACGTATCCGTACACCAGGACCCTGACTTCTGATTTCCGACTTAATGCACGAAAAAATTGATTGCGTGTGTGTTTCAAAGTTTTCTTTGTGATTTCTTTGTGTCAGCTCACCAGGTATACTGTTTGACCGTGGCGCACCTGTTTCCTTTCAGGATGGCCCCACGACGGCAGCCAGCTAGGGTTCCGAGAGTCGAGTGTGACGACAGCCCACCGAGCGATGAGGCCTCGGTGCAGGGCCCTTTGTCAGCAGTGGCACCGGCGGTAGCTCTACCCGCCGAGCCCCCGATGCTTCCAGCAGCAGCCGCTGACGATGCACGTCTCCTCAGCGCACTGCATGAGTTTCAGCGCCAGCGACCGCCCAGGTTTCGCGGGGAGACGGATCCCCAAGCAGCAGAGGACTGGCTGGAGGCAGTGGTTCAAGTGTTTAGGCTAGTGAGGACACCAGCAGACCTCATGGTGATCCTCGCTGCGAGCCTACTTCACGCAGCAGTAGGACGATGGTGGATCTTGATGCTCCAGGTGCACGATGAGGCATCTCTACTTTGGACGGACTTTGAGAGCCTCTTCCGCTCGGAGTTCGTCCCAGCCACCTTTCGTGCGGTGCGTATCCAGGAGCTTCTACAGCTGCGGCAGGGCAGCATGACAGTCGCTCAGTACTCGACGAGATTTACCGATCTCTCGCGCTACTCGACCGACATGGTACAGGACCCATTCTTCCGGGCCCGGACCTTCGAGCAGGGTTTGAGACACGAGATCAGGGCATCGCTGATCTCCCTCAGCATACCGACTCAGACAGGAGTACTGGAGCGGGCTCTTCTGATCGAGAGCTTCCTTGCTGAGTCTACACCAGCACAGAGACCCACCGCAGGGCGGCACGTGGCAGAGTCATCTGCAGCAGGTAGTCGGCGGATGACTCAGGGGTCCAGGCAGACCAGACCTTCGGGCAGACGACCTCAGGACACTGGCTCAGCAGTGCGGGGCACACAGCGCGGAGCCAGTCTTTCGAGAGGCAGACAGTGCTACTCGTGCGGCGGGCAGGGCCACATGGCTTGTGACTGCCCGACCCGCCGTGCCGAGGAGCAGCAGACGGTTGAGGGACCACCGAGGCAGAGGCAGAGGGTCGACCGTGGCGGTCCGCAGGGAGGAGGCAGACGAGGCAGAGGAGCTGGACAAGCAGCCAGTGGTGGGCGACGCTTTGAGGCTCTGCCACCACCACCACCAGGAGGTCCACCCCGACCACAGGGAGCTGGCGGGCAGAGACAGGCACAGCTCCAGGCAGCAGAGGCCTACGACCACGGCGCACCCGAGATGATTCGAGGTACTATCTGTGTCTACTCCACCCTTGCTGCAGTTCTTATAGACACAGGAGCGAGTCACTCTTTCATAGCCGCTGCCCTTGTTCGGAGCTCGGAGATTCCGACAGAGCCGTTGGCTCAATCCTTACGGCTAGAGACTCCTACGGGAGCAGACTCGACGATTACGCACTGTTGCCGGCAGTGTGAGCTTACTCTAGGAGGCGAGATCTTCGGCTGGGATCTTCTTGTAGCAGCGTCGAGGCCTTACGACGTCATCTTGGGCATGGATTGGCTATCTACGGTCCATGCACAGATTGACTATTTTAGGCGCAAGGTGCGATGTGTACGCACCGACGGGAGCAGGTTCACCTTCACCGGCGAGAAGGGAGCCTTAGAAGCACAGGATGGACTTCCGTGGAGGAGAGGACAGCCCATTACTCATCAGTTAGCTAGCCTCATCCTTGGAGCAGTTGATGTGCGGAGTCCTGGTTTTCCTGCAGTGGTGGATCAGTTTGCGGACATTTTTCCCGACTACGTTCCAGGGCTACCTCCTCGTAGAGAGGTAGACTTTTATATTGACTTGTACCCCGGGACAGCCCCGATATCCACTCCAGCATATCGGATGGCCCCCGCCGAGCTTCGAGAGCTACGAGTACAGTTGGAGGACTTGCAGGGCAAGGGGTTCATCTGACCCAGTGTTTCACCCTGGGCTTCCCCGATTTTGTTCGCCAAGAAGGCGGACGGGAGCTTGCGGCTTTGTGTTGACTATCATCGCCTGAACCAGGTGACAGTGAGGAACAAGTATCCACTACTGAGGATTGATGACCTCTTTGATCAGCTCAAGGGAGCACGGTGGTTCTCGAAGATAGACCTCAGGTCAGGCTATCATCAGCTTAGAGTCAGAGACGAGGATGTGCAGAAGACAGCCTTTAGATGTCGGTATGGCCACTATGAGTTCTTGGTTATGCCATTCGGTGTAACCAATGCTCCAGTAGTGTTCATGGCTCTCATGAACAGGATCTTTCAGCCATACCTCGATCGGTTTGTCGTGGTCTTCATCGACGACATTCTGATTTACTCTACGACAGAGGAGGAGCACGCCTATCACTTGCGAGTTGTACTAGACACACTCCGAGAGAACCAGCTTTATGGTAATCTCTCGAAGTGCCAGTTCTGGATACGTGAGGTCCACTTCTTGGGACACGTTATCTCTGAGGTGGGAGTTGCAGTGGATCCCGCGAAGATTGAGGCTGTGTTAGCTTGGGAGCCACCCAGGAGCGTGACTGAGGTTCAGAGTTTCTTGGGATTAGCTGGATACTATCGGAGATTCGTGCCAGACTTCTCTAGAGTTGCGGCATCACTCACAGCTTTGATGAAGAAGGGGAAACCCTTCGTGTGGATAGACAGATGTCAGCAGAGCTTCCAGGAGCTGAGACAGAGATTGACAAGCGCACCTATCTTGAGGTTTCCTGAGGAGGGAGTAGGGTACGTAGTCTACTGCGATGCATCAGGGACCAGACTCGGATGTGTTCTGATGAAGGAGCGGGCAGTGATCGCCTATGGATCACGTCAGTTGAGGCCGCATGAGCAGAACTACGCTACCCATGACCTGGAGTTAGCAGCAGTGGTCTTCGCTCTGAAGACATGGTGACACTATCTGATGGGCGAGCGCTTTACAGTCTTTTCCGATCATCAGAGTCTCAGGTATATCTTCTCTCAGAAGGACCTGAACCTGAGACAACGGTGATGGCTTGAGTTCCTCCAGGACTATGACTTTGAGATAGTCTATACTCCTGAGAAGGGGAACGTAGTAGCCGATGCCTTTAGCAGGAGGACGGGCATTCAGCTACTTGAGGAGGCGACGGAGCAGCTAGCCTCTTTGCAGATATCCTTCGTGGATAGAGATGGAGCAGCCTTCCTTCAGTCTCTCACAGTCACTCCTCCAATAATGCTGTGAGTCAGGGAGGCACAGCGTGGGGACGCTGACTGTGAGACACAGCGTGCACAGATATCCTCGGGACAGTCACCTGATGGTTTCTCCCTTGGAGCAGAGCACGACATCCTTTTCATAGGACGTACCATGGTACCAGTCGGTTTGCGAGAGGAAGTGCTGAGAGAGTTTCACACTTCTCCTTTGGCGGTACATCCTGGAGTGGCGAAGATGTATCAGGACCTCAGACGATAGCACTGGTGGCCGGGCATGAAGAAGGCTGTAGCAGAGTTCGTTTCTCGATGCCTCACCTGCCAGCAGGTGAAGGCAGAGCATCAGGTACCAGCAGGCTTGGTATAGCCCTTGGAGGTTCCGGAGTGGAAGTGGGACGACATATCTATGGACTTCGTGACTGGACTTCCACGCACTTCCAGAGGTCACGACTCCATCTGGGTGATTGTAGACCGACTCACCAAGTCGGCACACTTCTTACCCATCAGAGAGCAGGGCTCAGTGGAGAGCTTGGGATGTCTCTACGTTCAGGAGATTGTGCGGCTCCACGGTGTGCCATCATCTATCGTCTTCGATCGAGATGCTCGCTTTACTTCCCGGCTTTGGAAGGGGTTACAGGAGGCGTTCGGGACGCAGCTATGTCTGAGCACAGCCTTTCACCCTCAGACGGATGGTCAGATGGAGAGGACCATTCAGACTCTCGAGGACATGCTCCGCGCATGTGTCCTCGACTTTGGTCGTAGCTGGGAGGACCACCTACCCTTAGTGGAGTTCGCGTACAACAACAACTACCACTCCACTATCGGGATGGCACCGTACGAGGCGTTGTACGACCGACCATGTAGATATCCTTTGTGCTGGACAGACCCTGGGGAGTCAGCACTTGTGGGACCGGAGATGGTCTAGGCCACGACAGAGAAGGTCCAGGTCATCCAGGAGCGGATGAGGACAGCTCAGAGCTGACAGAAGTCATATGCTGACAGGAGGCGGAGGTCACTAGAGTTCGAGGATGGCGACCACGTCTTCTTGCGGGTCTCACCTCGACGTGGTATTCGGAGATTTGTCCGAGGCGGCAAGTTATCTCCGCGCTTCTTCGGACCCTTCCAGGTCCTCAGCAGGGTTGGTGAGGTGGCTTATCGCCTGGCTCTACCACCTCAGTTGCACCGGGTGCACGACGTCTTCCACGTATCCCAGCTGAGTAGATACGTGCACGACCCGACGCACATCATTGACCATGGGGAGCTTGATGTTGACGATGGGGCGACTTTTACAGAGGTCCTGGTGGAGATAGAGGATCGACAGGAGCGGGTCCTGCGTGGGCGATCGATTCCTCTTGTGCGCATCAGATGGCAGCACGGAAATCTCTAGGAGAGCACATGGGAGCGGGAGGCTCAGATGCGTGCTCAGTACCCCCATTTGTTTCCCTAGTTTTTGATGTATCTTTATGGGGACGTAAAGCCCTGAGGTGGGAGTAATGTAAAGACCCGTAAAATTCAAGGGAAATTTTTTCTTAATTTTCTTTGGAATTTTACAAGATCGCGGTTTCTAACGGCACCTGATTCCGAGGCCCGGAGTGCCCGGAATCAATTTCCGAAGTTTGGCTCGGGTACGTTCAGTGAACGAATGAGCGGGAATTTCTAACTTTTGATCCGGTGCTCGGAATTGAAATCCGAGGGCACCGATGAACTCACAGCGCCGATATTCACTTAAAGAGACCTTTTCGGAAGTTGCGTTTGTTGCGGGATGAAAGTTAGTTTTTGGGAGAATTATAAAAAGTTGAATAAAAAATGTGGAATTCTTTTTATTTCACTTTTGTAGGTTAACTCCTCTCAAAGGGAGTTAGGGGTGGGACCCACACCCACTTAACCTCCCTTGAGAGGAATAAGTGTGGTGGGACCCACACGAACCTAAACCTCTCATCTTCCCCCTTAAACTCCCCTCTCTCCCTCTTAAAAGTTTGTTAACTTAACATCTAATTAATTACACATGACATGTATAATTAATTAAGTGTTATGTTTTTGAATTTTAAGTTTTGAATTCCTTGGCTTGGTAAATAAAATAAGGAGGAACCTTATTTTATTTGGTTAGTTTTGTTTAGCAAACTTGTGAGGAATTTTGAGAGCTCCTCCTCCTTCTTCTTCAACTTGACGAAGAACGCTCAACTTGACGAAGAACGCTCAAGTTCCGACGAAGAACGCCGCTCCTCTCTTCTTCGTCTTCCGTGTCAACGAGAGGGAACGCCGCTTCCTCCTCGGACTCCCTTCATCGGCATACGAAGATTCTCCAACGACGTATCTCATCGGACGCACCTCTTCGTCATCAGATTTGACGAACGACTACCGTGACGCCCGACCTCCGCGACGTTGTCTTCCGCGGGACGTTGACAAATCTTCGAACTTATACCCAAGGTAGGGGTTGTTGTTTTGTTTATTTATTTATCCTTGATCGTGGTTTATGCATAATTAACGTAAGGATTTTATGTTGTGTTATCTTTTAACGTGAGGGGGCCGGACCGCATGAACACGGCCGAACCCCCTTCTTCGTTCTTGATGTTTATATTGCGGTGAATCAAGGTGGCGTGGTGCCGTCGCATCACGCGGATATTCGCCGAATCTTTACGCGACGCCGTCGCGCGCGCGCCATGGAAGAATCATCAAGAACGCGACGCTGTCGCGCCGCGTTGAAGGAAATCAAAGGCGCGACGGAGGGGCGCGGTGCCGTCGCACCGCGCCGGACGACGAACACCGCGGCCGGTTCCGGGCCGCGGCGGAACGAGAACACCGGCGGCCGGGCCGCCGGCGTCGGAAGCCGAAGAGGGGACCAGATTTTCCGGTCCCGTCGGAGAAAACCGGCCGGCAGTTGGCCGGCCGGAAGGTCAAAGGCCGGGGGAATAAATTCCCCCGGCCAGCTCTAAAAACCCCCCTCATTTAAGAGGGGGGCGGTTACCTTGAGGGGGGGGGGGGCAGGAGGCCCCCCGGTTTTTCTTCAAGCCGGCCCCCACGTGGGGGCCGTTTTTTTTTTACAAAGGGCGCGACATATAGCTGCGCCGCCCCTTCAATCAAGCGGGGGTTTGATCCCCCCCGCGCGCTGCCTCCGTGCGGCGCCGGGCCGCCGCGCCGCCGGCCGGCCGGCCGAGCCGGCCTGGGTCGGACCCGGGTCGGGTCGACCCGGTTCGGGCCGACCCAGGGGGGGGGGGGGCGGGCCGGGTCGGCCCGGACCCGGACTCCCCCGTTTCGATTCAGTTTCGGTCTTTTGGCCATAACTTGAGCCTCGGACCTCTGATCGACGAACCGTCTACGGAAACGCGATCCTTGGATCGAGACGGTCGTTTCGGTATATCGCACTCAAGGTTTCGGATTACTTTGAGTTCGGCCAGGTTGGTTCGTTCACGAAACCAACCGGGCCTTCGGAGCGGAAACCCTCATATCTTGAGCTACGGACGTCCGATTGACGTGCCGTCAGCTGTGTTGTGTTCCTCTTAGTGAGACGGATCTTTTGGAATACTCCGCCCAAGGTTTGGATGCAGGTGGAGTACGGTCGGGTTGGTTTTACCTTAAAAACCAACCGGGCCCCGGGGACGAAAATGCCAATAACTCTCAGACCGGGCGTCCGATCGACGCGCCGTCTGTTGCGTTGAGTTCCTGTTGACGATACGGAACTTTTGGATACATCAACTCTGGACTATGTGACAGTTTATGTATCAGCCTCTCGGCTCGTGGAGCGGACCCTCCGAACGAGCTTGCTGTGTGCGGGAACCCTAGTGCTGGCTGCGACTGTTACTGTGACTACTACTGCTACTATTGCTACTGTGACTGCGACGACGACAGTACAGAGATCCTGTGTGGATTCGACGACGACGACTTCAGCACTCAGCGATCCTACGTATATGTATGGGCATATACCTAAGCAGTGTCGGTTATTACTTCGTGATTGTTCCTTTCTTCGTGGTTTATCCTTTGTGGATTTGAGAGACCTTCAGGGGTCTCGGGGTCCCTACTGAGTAGCTTATACTCACCCCTGCACGGGCTTTGCCCGCACTACGTTGTGTTGGTTGTAGACGACGGACAACATTGACCTTAGCTGAGGCTTGCAGAGCGGGACGGTACCCGGAGGTGGACCACTGGGCGGGACGTGCTCGGAGCGGACGGCGGGACTCGTGGAGCAGAGGAGCTATCTGTACCCACCCTTCAGGTGGGATTTCCAGTGGACAACTCGGTGTAGCGGCTTTTACTTTTCAGTTGCTGTTTTCCCTTTCAAGTTGTACTTTACTTTCAGTTTGGGTTTGTATTCTGGCCCATTTACTTTTCCGCACTTTCAGTTGTACTCTGCTTTTGCTTAGTGTTTACTTTCCGCTTGCTTTCTCTGTGGTGTTTGTTTACTTTACAAAGGCAATACCTTCCCTTTTTACCGGGATTTACGCCTTGGTGCTAGTCGCCAGCCCCTGGCCTATGGAAGGCGGGCTTGGGGTAGTCACGGCACGGACCCCGAGGGTGGGTCGTGACAAAATACATCAACATTATATATAAAAATAGGTATATCTTTGATTTTTGAGTTTCTCCCTAACCATTTGCGATAAACATCCCTCATGAATAGGTATTAAGACACATAAATGGAAGTACCTTCTATTAGAAGTTCATATTCATCCTTACACTGAAAAATGATCATAGGTTGATTCATAATATCAAACATGACTTACCTTCCTTGTTAATTGACATGGGATCTATATATAGAGAGAGAATTTTTTCCCAAAATCACATCCAAATCAACTAGAAGAAGAATCATAATATTTTTAGGAAGTATATTCCCACAAACTTCTTTAGAGAGGAGATATAGAATTAAGATGTGATCATTATACCATTAAATTTTTTTATTACTAACTCAACAAATAATCATTGAGGTGGTGATGTGATACCCTTAGAAAATTATTTAGATATAAAATAGTGGGTATATCTAGAATCAAATAAAAAATTTCTTATTCTATAGTGGATGGAAATTGTACCTTTCACCACTTTATTCTCATGACCCACTTCAACATTTGTTATCGCATGATCTTTCCCTTTATCTCTTATATTAAGAGGTTTTTTATGCCTATTTTCATCATTAAACATTGTATCCATTCATTGGTCATTATAATTTACATACTTCTTATAATTATAAAATTTCATTGTGTTTGGAACATTCAATTGAGGTTTTGACCCTTTCTTTCATTGACTGGTCTCTTCATATCCCTTCAAAATTATTCTTATCCAAGGCCTTCTTTTCCATACTTAAAACATTTACCAAATACCATAAGGAAATTTCCTTCATAATTCTTTCCACACTTATAAAATGGAATAAGATTAATTTTATTTCCTCAATGGGTTTTATTATTATAATTTCCTCTAAATTCTATATTTCTGTTTCTATCCCCAAAACCACGATAATACCAGGATTATCCAATTTCTATTTCCATATTGAGATCATACCATATGATTTATTCATATTTATCAAATTAAATTATATCCAATTCCTTTTAGAGACATGGTATTAAACTAATAAAGAATAAATAAATTTTTCTTTCAGGGTCAATGATAAAACTCAAAGCATACTTTACATGTATTATAAACTTTTCATCATAGGTACTAATGGATTCACCATCTTTATACATTAGATCTTTGAATTCCATCTCCATTTTAGTTAAAATAATTCAAGTAGAAGTACTTATTGAAAAACACCTTCTTAAACTCTTCCCATTTCACGTATTTAACTTCCTCCTCTTTCCATATTTCTTGATAAGAGTGAACCATTGACCTGGGAGGAGTTTAAGAGTCCCCCAATTATTTGATTCACCTTACAAATGATAAAATTCCATGAATTTTTTTTTCATGTTTTGGAAATTTTTAAATGTAAAATATATTTTCAATGGTACTAATCCATTGATAAAAAATTAGTGTATTAGAGTAACCAATGAATGAAGGTGGATATTGCTACCTAAAAGACTCAATTGTGAGTTGTTCCTTCCTTTTTCCATTTGGAAGCTCAACATAATTCATGTTACCATTAATATATTGAGATATTGGGGTGATAATGGTTTCAATATTTTTCATCCCATCTCTAATTTCATTTGGTTGTTCATAAGGATGTTCGTTTCATTACTCGTCACATTCAACACTAGCTTGATTACTTCTAGGTCCATCCATTAACAAAGACCAAAAATCATAGTGTGAACAACAATAATCATAGTGTGTAATCATGTAATATTAAAAATAAACATTAATAGGATTCCTATATCATAAAAACTTATTTTCAATATATTCAACTTTATGTTTAACCTAGGTCATACTTGGCCATCATTTATTCAAATCATTCACACTAGCTCATAAATAAAATGTGAATTAACCCATGCATATCCCTTGGGAGTGTCTAGACAAGTGTGTAGTCTTAGGTCCACTCACCATTAACTGATTAAAATTGATTTAATACCCAATACACTCTATTTAGAGTTGTTACCCCTAGGTACATCTATGCCACAATAACATCCACTTGTTAGAATCCAGACAAGGAAGTATTTCTGATGAAAACTACACACTCTATACTTTACCAAAGATTCTAGATGTTATCCTATACTTATAATTATCCCAAGGGTATTCATAAATTTTTTATAATTAAAATATCTAAAAATATATAAACCCTTATCTAATACAAATGGAGTCAACCCAATCTTTTAATACATTAATATTGAAACATTTTAGACGAATATTCAATATAATTTACAATAATATGTGCCCAAAAACCATTATGCTTAGAGTATTTGGAGATAAGATACATAATCATCTTGTTTTGTGAAATATATTCAGCATATACCAAAAATATATTTTCACATAGTATAATTCTTAGACATACCCTACTTAAAACCTTTCTTCATAACTTAGTGAAATGAAATATAAGAAAGGGTGGCCTTAGATTACCAATGAGGGTAAACATAAGAGATATCAATCAATGATCATAATAGACCATAAAATAAGTATAAGGGTATAAGGACATGATTATAACTTATAATAATAATACTTAATCATTCAAATATCATTAATTATAAATCATGGCATAAGGAATTATCATAAAAAATGATTTAAGTCATAAGAGTGTAGAAAAATCAATAATAAACCATGATCCATAAGAACATATCATAAACATAAGAAATAAGTTTTTGGCATACACATAATAATATAAAATAACTTCCTTAGTCAAGGTTAACTCTCAAGACTATCGTTGCGGAAAAATTCCCATAATGGAAATTCCTACTTAGTCATTTCCAATATTCTCTTAGGAGTAACTTACATCTAGTTCATTCTGTCATCTCTTAGGAGCTCATTAACTCGACCATCTCTTAGGATTTTATAAACTCCATAATCATTACAAAATGAATTAGTGGGCAATATAATTCTATTCCCACCCATCATATAATCATTATCCATTTTTATCCATTCCAGAAGATTATTAAACATTCATCATATCATCATAACAAAACCCATGTAAAATAAATAGGTTTCTTAAATATATCTTTATCATAATAATAAACCATCCAAATAAAAAATAATGATGGTATAATTGGATTATATTCCCAGTAAATAATAAGTAACATCAATTAATTTTAGCATAGATGAAATATACCTTTAAAAGATCACTGGAATATTTCTTGATAAAAATACCCTTTTCATTTTGAAATCACTTATTTAAAATATAATTTTTTAAAAAATACTATAGAAAAAAATTTATTTTAAAAGAACCATGGAAACATATAAATTAAGCTTCAAATTATTTATAATTCATGATAGTGGGAAATTCTGTTCATTCCATAATCATTAAAAACAAAGATTTTGTTCTCACATTCGGAAAAATGTACATCATTCAGAAATGAAAAGAAGATTCTTTTAAAAAAAATTATACAAATTAAAACATGAATAAAATTGAATTTAAAGTATCATTTTATAATATTAAAAACCTTAATGAAAACATTTTATAGAACATGGATATGGAGGATAAATATTCCTGACTAAAAGAGGAGAAATAAGGTCGGTTTTTCTTAAAAACATTTTTCAAAACTATTTTTAGAATTAAAGAGAAGAAATTGATACTAAAACTTAAAAATTATATAAATAAACATATGATAATAAAATAAATGGTTTTATAAAAAATTTACCATAGAATTTCCCATAATGTAAATTCAAGCAAAAACAATCCAGATTAAATTGATATTGAAATGAAAATCCCTTAGCTCAAGTCTCATCACACTTCATATATGTTCAAAACTCATATATAATAAATATATATTTATTATGAATATATTATAAAACCATAATTATATATATTATACCATATACGATTTAATTATTTCATCTTATCATCCTTTTATTAACAATTCTTTATACAAAAAACATTTCGGGTGATAACTGTTTGGTTTTTCATGCCTGTTTCAGTTTGATGGTTCTGGTACTTGTACTTTGGTCATAGTTTCATCATATATAGAATAAGAATAATTCAATAAGTATCATTTTAATTCATCATATAAACTTTTATAATTCTTCATATAATTCAGTGATGAAAAATGAATTACATCACTTCATGAAGATGGAAACTCGTATGTACGCGTGAGTGATGTTTCCACTTTTTGATGGTTGGAAAAAAATAAATGTAAATACAAATAATATTTTAAATAATAATTATTATATCATATATATCATATATATTAAATAAATACGTCCTTATTACTATCCATGTAAAGTGGAATTGAAAAAAAATCACATCGCTTTGTAGAGGTGGTAGTCCACATGTAGACATAGGCAATGTAACATCCCAAGTAAGTAATGAATAATATATTTTCTTATCTATGTCTATTTATGAATTATATAGTGTTTTAGATTCTTAAAATGAGAATAAATCTAATCTTAAGCATAGAATACTCTAATATTTTTAAAAGATTGTTTTACCGTCTTTTGATGACGAACCATTTTTAAATGTATATTTTGACAATTTTATAAGATCTATTTTTCAAAATAAACTTATTATTTATTATTGGGACATTGAAATTTAATTTGGATAAATTTTTGGTATTTTTCTGACAATGTTCATTTTAATGAATAGTGAAAAATACTGCATTTTACATCAAAACTGATTTTTCATCTAATTTAATTATATGGTTAGATTATCTTTTTAATTGTTTTTAAAGAGTAATTAGAATATATTTTTACCATTTAATCCAATGGTGGTCATTATAATTAATTTCACTTTGGAATTGGGAAAACAAGTGCCAAACTTTTCATAGATATTGTTTCAAAAAAACCCGCTATTTGTTTTAACAACGAGAATTATTTTTAAATTAATTATTGAAATTTCTATGTTTGTAATTTGGTAAAATAGATTCCATATTTGGAATCAGAAGGTCCAAATTATGTAATTAAGACTCTTTTGTTTTTGGACATTATGAATAGTAACGACGGTAATTATCGTTAATTATCGTGATTAATTGGTAATCGGGTAGTTAAGGATAATAAAATAATATCCTAATAATAAAAAATTACCCCAACATGTGTCCTAATGATACTGGTTGTGTCATGGCCGATCATGGGATGCCTTGTGCCAAACTTTGGAACCCCATGGAATCACTTTTGTGTGATACAGACACTTTATCTTTTTATTTTTAAAGAATAGAGAATATCACAAAAGAATGTATCACCCAAGTAAAACAATTTTAATTTTGTCTCCTTAAATGATCCCTTAGACTATAAATACTCATTGGAAAGATAAAAATATTTACTACATCAGATTATTTTTTTATAATTTTTAGTCATTAAATAAATTAATTTATTTATGACATCATGATGATGCAACAATTATCTCATTAATGAACGATTTAAATAAAATGAAAAGATAATGTAAAATCTAAGAATTACACTTGTCAAAAACCTATTTTATGAGTATATTTATAACCCTAATCACCTTATAATAGAAATATATCAATGTGGGAGCTTTTAAATCCGAAACTCATTTTAAAATAAAGTAACATTTCTTGACTTTCCAAGGGTGCCCCTCTTCCCTCTTATAAAATGCCCCCACCTCTACCTCATTACCCACACCTCTCAAGCCACTGGCTCAGCCAATATCTACTCCTTTTATCTCTCCACATCCCTCTATTCATCATTTAAGCCTTACCTTAGGTAGAAATCTCTTCAAGAAACCCTTTTGGTTCAAACCAAGAGGAGTTACCCGATTTAAAGGTAAAGTCTTCTATAATGTTCTTTTGTTTTATTTTGCTTCTCCAAACCCCTAAACTTATTTTATTCCTTTATTTTGTAACAAAAAAAGTATCTTAAATATACTAGGATGTTATTATAATAATTATTAGAGCTACACTTACACACATACATATAATGGTTAAAGAACATAATAGTTCCATGGATGGTGAATTTATGCCTCATGAAACGATGATTGTTCAATATTCTTATAACACCTTCAAAGGTGGCCATTAAGATGTCACTATATTTATATATGATATATAATATTTTTATGTTTTCCTTAAACTTCTGTATTTTTCATTTATGGCATATCTTTATGATTTCCATTATGGGAAAACGTGATATCTTCATTTTAGGAAGTGCGGACTACCGCCCCCTCAAAGTGATTTGATTCGTTAATGCCATATGTGAGACGTATAAAGAATGGAGTTAATGATATTATATATGATATTATACTGGAATAATAATATAACTTTATATCATTATGATTCCATTCCATAAAATATGAAATAGAAATGAAAGTAGCGTTCATGCGTACGTACGACTTACCGTCTCCATGAACAGTACATTTCATTTCTTACCTCTAAATGTTATGTAATATTATAAATGAATGTATATACTGGATATATATGACATATATGATATCAAAATCATGAATATAATTCTGGATATAATGTATATTTTACCACATGAACAACTTGTAATTATAAAGAGCTTATTTTTGACTCAAGTACCAATGATCGACAAAATGACCATTATTAACTTAAATAATTACATAGTGTTCATAACATGGTAATAAGTGATATGAAAGGAATAATGAACTTTAAAAAGGTTCTTAAGAAATTATAAATTAACTCAAGTTTATTATTCAGGAGGTTAAAGAATGATCGAGTCAAGTCGGACCCGAGGTAAGGGACTTCGTCTCAATCTCCTTTCATTGAGGAATATTTTGTTTTATACACAACTTTATTTTATACAGTGTATAAACCCATTTGACTTTTATGTTTATTCAAAAGGAATATTTTTTATATGAATAATTTTACTAAATGACAAAAGGGAATGTTTTAATCGTATGTATACGGCGACAATGAATTTTCCACCACCGTGACCATTATTTGAGTTTTGGCTTCTTCTACAAGCCATAATTTTTTTTAAATAAAAAATAAATAGCATGTTTTAATTTTCATTTATTTTGGTATTGAAATGGTTTTGATAATGTTTTTATTATATCAATGTGTTATTGATATATTGTGATTGAAATGTGGAAATGTTATGTTCCCTTTATGCTTGTTTTATGTGATATGATTATGTTATGGTTCTTGGGCATTATTTATGAAGACGGGTGGTTCCGTGATAAACTAAGGGTGGGTGAGCCCGATATTGCTCTCCAATGCATTGGGTAATGTGAAGGGGTTAAATGTTAAGGTTTCTCTGAAGATATTTAGGGAATATACTATGATGGGTATTCCAAACATAACCATGAGGGTTACTCCCTATGTAAGAATGTTATGAATGCCTCAAGTTACCTTTATGTCTTATGATTTCTATGATTTATTCATGATTTGATGAGGTATGTTAAAATGCTTATGTTTTATGAGTAAAGTATGATTTCATACATGGACTAATGTTTTCATTTCGTACTTTTATATCCCTTACTGGGCTTTTTATGCTCATCCCAAGTTTTTGAAATGTTTTTCACAGGTCAAGGGAAAGGTACATGATGTGATGATAGTGTTAAGAAAGCGTCAATAAAGAATCCTTGTTTTATTTTAAATATGTTTTCGTTGATGGGAAAAATGAGTAATATCTTTTATGTAACCACTTTGTTTAAATGTGGAATGTAATGCATGATTCATGATCTAATTATCTAAAACTCTAAACCTGAAAGGATCCTCAACATGTATTCTTGAAATAACTCAAGATTAAGTAATGTTTAAGGCTAGGGCCTTATAGTTGGTATCAAAGGGAGGTTTAGATAACTTTAGGAGTTATAATTATATTAAATGATTATCCAGAAAAAATTTTTTATGGTCAAATTGAAATGATATAGCATTTGAAGATTACCATGTTGCTTCATCTAAGACATGTTTGTTCATAATGGTTTTCTGTAGAGGAAACAAGGAAGTAGTGCTATGAAGGCATACAGAAGGAAATGACCTTCTGAATCAGCGTCCTGAGATGGTCGGAATTGGAACTGAACAGTTTGTTGCAGTAATGGTTCAGTTGACTCAAGCGATAAATGGTGGTGCTATCCTTGCACGAGATCAGCCAGATCAACCGCAGATGAATATGTCAGTGGTGGAACATTTCATGAGACAACATCCCCCATCATTCAGAGTATCATCTGACCCTGTGCTAGCTTAAGGGTGGATTAAAGCACTGGAGAAGATTTTTGATGTCATGGGGTGTTCAGACAATCAAAAGGTTAGTCTTGTAATTTACCATTTGGAGGGTGAAACAGATCAGTGGTGGTCGATGGTTAAAAATATCAGGGACGCTGATGATATTGATGCTCTCGACTGTGATGAATTCAAAGGTATGTTTCTTGAGAAGTATTTTCCTAAGGCTGTTCGACTTAGGATGGAAAAACAATTCTTGTAATTGAGGCAATATGATGACTTAGTGACTGCTTATGAAGAAAGGTTCACTCGATTGGCAAGGTATGCTCCAAATTTTATCCGATACATTGATAGTAAAATCAATCGTTTTTACTCAGGATTAAATCCAAAATATCGAAGGTCATTAGCTTATCATGAGTTAAAAAGTTATGAAAAGCTTGTTTGATGTGCTGAGAAGGTGGAAATGGAGTTTTCTGATGATCAAGTGTTTTATAACAACCAATAGAAGAAGAGACCGAGGTGGAAGGAGAAAGTGAAGAATCCTTCAAAAAGGTCTGATGGTAAGAAAACTAAGTTTCCAGTTTGTGATAAATGTGGTAAAAATCATGTTGTGGAATTTATTTTGAATTATGGAAAGTGATACCGATGTGGTAAGATGGGAAATAAGGCTCGTGATTTCACTGTAAAAGATCAGGGTGATGGTAAGAACAAATTTGATTTACAGTTATTGGAGTGTTTCAAGTGCAATGAGATGGGTCATTATGAAAACGAGTGTCCGACAAAGAGCTTGAGTGATGGGAAGTAGTTAGACTACAAGAAAAAAGGGGTGGTGAAATACTTTGCAACTACTTCAGTAGATGTTGGGCCATCAAATGAAGTGGTATCAGGTACTTTGTTTATTTTTTCAGATTATTTCAGTGTGTTGTTTGATTCAGGATCTACAATTCCTTCATCTATGAAAACTTTTCTAGTAAAATGGGAATACCATATCAATAAATGACTCCTGAAATTGTGGTAAAAATACCTGGGGGGAAATGTTGAGACAAAAATAATTTATAAGAATCTTCCTATCCTTATCCGTGGAAAGAGCCTACTTGAAAACATTATTGTTTTACCTCTATTAGAGTTTGATGTTTTCCTGGGTATGGATTGGTTCTCTATTTACCATGCTAAGATTGATTGTAGATCTAAAGAAGTTTCTTTTCAGAAAGACTTTCAGTTTGTGTACAAAAATGAACCCTTACTGTTGATAACATATCAAGAGGCTGAGAAACTTATAAAATATGGAAATGAATGTTACCTTGCACATATTGTTAAAAATAAAGGAACTGTTCAGATTAATGATGTGCCAGTAGTAAATGAGTATCCTGATGTTTTTCCTAATGAGTTTCCTGGAATAATACCAGATCAAGAAGTTGAATTTACTATTGACTTAGTTCCTGATGCTAAGCCAATTTCAAACCCCCCTTATTGAATGGATCAAATTTAACTTTTAGAGTTTAAGGATCAATTGCAAGATTTATTAGAGAAAGGTTTCATTCGACCTAGAAAATCACCATGGGGTGATCCTATTTTATTTGTTAAAAAGAAAGATGGTTCAATGAGACTTTGCATTGATTATAGAACCTTGAATTACATCACAGTTAAGAACAAATATCCTTTTCTTTATATCGATGATTTGTTTGATTAGCTCCAGGGAGCTCAATATTTTTCAAAGATTGACCTGATATCAGGGTACCATCAGTTGAATGTAAAGGAAGAAGATATTCTGAAGACCGCGTTTCGTACAAGATATGGCCATTATGAATTTTTAGTTATTCCTTCTGGGATAACCAATGCACCTGCTGTATTCATGGACCTTATGAATAGAATTTTCCATGAGTTCTTGGATAAGTTTGTGGTTGTTTTCATTGATGATATTTTGGTGTTTTCTAAAAGTAAAGAGGAGCATGAAAGACATTTAAGGGTTATTTTGAAAACCTTAAAAGAAAAGAAATTGTATGGTAAATTTAGAAAGTGTGAGTTCTAGTTGCAAAAAAATTCTTTCCTTGGTCACATTGTTTCTAAAGATGGGATAACTGTTGATCCTGTAAAAACAAAGGTTGTTGAAGAATGGCCAAGACCTACAAATGTAACTAATATTCATAGCTTCCTTGGTCTGGCAGGCTATTACCGAAGGTTTGTTAGAAACTTTTTCCTGGTTATCTAGTCCAATGACTAAGATAACTCGGAAGGGTGTTAAGTTTATCTGGAGAAAAGAATGTGATGATTGTTTTCAGGAACTGAAAAGAAGATTGGTGAATGCACCAGTTTTGGAACTACCTTCCAGGAATGGAGAGTTTGTTATCTATAATGATGCTTCATTGAAAGGACTTGGTTGCGTCCTAATGTAGAATGATCAGGTAATTTCTTATGCTTCACGTCAGTTAAAAACTCATGAGGTAAATTACCCTACACATTATTTGGAATTAACTGCTATTGTTTTCACTTTAAAAATTTAGAGGCATCATTTGTATGGTGAAAATTGTGAAATATATACTGTTCACAAAAATTTGAAGTATATATTCACTCAGAAATAATTGAACATGAGACAGAGGAGATTTATAGAATTAATCAAGAATTGTGATTGTAGAATTCATTATGATCCGGGAAAAGAAAATAAAGTGGATGATGCTTTGAGTCGAAAAAGTAATGATTCATTAACAATGTTGCATTTGAAACATGATACTTTGGTTAAGGATTTGATGAAATTTGTCATAGAAGTTGTTCGTGCAGGATGTCCTTCTATTTTTTTTAGGTATCAGTGAAATCTTCTCTATCAGTCATAATTAAGCAAGCACATAAGCAAGACAGTGAGTTGCAGAAAAAGGTAGAGCTGGTTTAGAAGGGTAAGTTGCCTGAATTCAACATTGATAATGATTGTGTTTTGAGATTTTGGAAGAGATTGTGTGTGCCTTGTGATTCACAGTTGAAGAGAGAGTTGTTATGTGAAGCTCATAGTTCTCTATTTTCAGTTCATCCAGGTAGTACTAAGATGTATAGAGATCTTCAGGAGTATTAATGGTGGGAAGAAATGAAAAGAGATATTACTGATTTTACTGTGAAGTGTTTGACTTGTCAATAGGTTAAAGTAGAGCGGCAGTTACCGAGAGGGATGCTTCAGCCTTTACCAGTGCTAGAGTGGAAATGGGAGAATATATCCATGGACTTTGTTATGGGATTGCCGAAGACACCTCAAGGTAATAATGCAATCTGGGTTATTGTTGATCGCTTGACTAAATCTGCTCATTTCCTTGCTATATGAGATACTTTTTCCCTAGATCAACTTTCCCGTTTGTATATTAAAGAGATAGTCAGGTTACATGGAGTTCCTCTCTCCATTGTATCTGATCGTGATCCCAGATTTACTTCTAACTTGATGAAAGGCCTTCAGAAGTCATTGGGTACTGAATTAAATTTTAGTACAACTTTTCATCCTCAATCAGATGGGTAGTCAGAATGAACAATTCAGACTTTAGAGGATATGCTACGTGCTTGTTCAATGGATTACCAGGGAAGTTGGGACCAACATCTTTCTTTGGTTACATTTTCTAATAATAACAGTTTTCATTCTAGTATACAGATGGAACCATTTGAGGCATTATATGGGAAGCAGTATCGAACTCCAGCTTTTTGGGATGAATTAGGTGAAAGGAAGTTGATGGGACCAAAATTGGTAGAAGAGTTGGCAGAAAAAGTTCAGCTGATATAGAAACACATGAGAACAGCTCAGAGCAGGCAGAAAAGTTATGTGGACAACAGGAGGAAGGATCACTCTTTTGAGGTAGGCGATCATGTTTTTCTCAAAGTATCACCATGGAAAAGTGTGATGCGATTTGGTAAGAAAAGAAAGCTGAGTCCAAGGTTCATTGGACCATACGAAATTCTGGAGAGATTTGGATCATTTGCATACCAAGTGGCTTTATCCCTGAGTTTATCTCAGGTACACAATTTTTTTCATGTTTCAATGTTAAGGAAGTACATGCCAGATCCATCTCATGTTTTGAGTCCAGAGGTAGTTCAGTTGGAAGATAATCTATCTTATGAGGAACAATCGGTCCAAATTCTTGACCATAGAAATCAAGTGTTATGGAATAAGGTGATTCATCAAGTAAAGGTTTTGTGAAAAGACCACATGAGTGAAGAGGCAACATGGGAATCTGAAAATGCAATAAGGGATAAATACCCCCACTTATTCGATAAGTAAATAAATTGCAGGGATGAAATTTTCTAAAGGGGGGAAGGATGTAACATCCCAAGTAATTAATGAATAATATATTTTTCTTATCTATGTATATTTATGAATTAGATAGTGCTTTAGAGGCTTAAAATGAGAATAAATCCAATCTTAAGAATATAATACTCTAATTTTTTTAAAAGATTGTTTTACCACCTTTTGATGGAGAACCATTTTTATATCTATCTTTTGAAAATTTTATAAGATATATTTTTCAAAGTAAACTTATTCTTTATGATTGGGACATTTAAATTTACTTTGGATAAATTTTTGGTATTTTTCTGACAATGTTCATTTTAATGAATAGTGAAAAATACTGCATTTTACATCAAAAATGATTTTTCATCTAATTTAATTATATTGTTAGATTATATTTTTAATTGGTTTTAAAGTTTAATTAGAATATATTTTTACCATTTAATCCAATAGTGGTCATTATAATTAATTTCACTTTGTAATTTGGTATAAACAAGTGCCAAACTTTTTATAGATATTGTTTCAAAAAAACCCGCTGTTTGTTTTGACAACGGGAATTATTTTTAAATTAATTATTGAAATTTCTGTGTTTGGAATTTGGTAAAATAGATTCCATATTTGGAATCATAAGGTCCAAATTATGTAATTAATACTCTTTTGTTTTTGGACATTGTGAATAGTAATGACGGTAATTATCGTTAATTATCGTGATTAATTGGTAATTGGGTAGTTAAGGATAATAAAATAATAACATAATAATAAAAAATTACCCCAACATGTGTCCTAATGATACTGGTTGTGTCATGGCCGACTATGGGATGTGTTGTTCCAAACTTTGGGACCCCATGGAATCAATTTTTTATGATAGTGACACTTTATCTTTTTATTTTTAAAGAATGGAGAATATCACAAAAGAATGTATCACCCAAGTAAAACAATTTTAATTTTGTCTGTGTAAATGATCTATTATACTATAAATACTCATTGGAAATCTAAAAATATTTACTACATCATAGTATTTTTTTTATAATTTTTAGTCATTAAATAAATTAATTTATTTATGACATCATGATGATGCAATGATTATCCCATTAATGTACGATTTAAATAAAATGAAAATATAATGTAAACTCTAAGACTTAAACTTGTCAAAAGCCTATTGGATGAGTATATTTAGAACCCTTATCACCTTATCATAGAAATATATCAATGTGGGACCTTTTAAATCCGAAACTCATTATAAAATAAAGTAACATTTCTTGACTTTCCAAGGGTGCCCCTCCTCCCTCTTATAAAAGGCCCCCACATCTACCTCTTTACCCACACCTCTCAAGCCATTGGCTCAGCCAAGATCTTCTCATTTTATCTCTCCACATACCTCTCTTCATCATAGAATCCTTACCTTAGGTATAAATCTCTTCAAGAAACCCTTTTGGTTCAAACCAAGAGGAGTTACCCGATTTAAAGGTAAAGTCTTCTCTAATGTTATTTTGTTTTATTTTGCTTCTACAACCCCCTAAAATCTTTTTATTCCTTTATTTTTTAAAAACAAGTATCTTAAATATACTAGTATTTTATTATAATAAGTATTAGAGCTACACTTACACACACCTAAATCTAATGGTTAAAGAACATAATGTTTCCGTGGATGGCGAATTTATGCCTCACGAAATGATGATTGTTCAATGTTCTTATAAAAACATCAAAGGTGGACATTAAGATGTCACTATATTTATATATGATATATAATATGTTTATGTTTTCCTTAATCTTTTGTATTTTTCATTTATGGCATACCTTTATGGTTTCCATTATGGGTAAAGGCGATATCTTCATTTTAGGAAGTGCGGACTATCGCCCCTCCAAGTGATTTGATTGGTTAATTTTATATGTGGGACGTATAAAGGATAGAGTTAATGAAATTATATATGATATTATACTATAATTATAATATAACTTTATATCATTATGATTCCATTCCATAAAACACGAAATAGAAATGAAAGTTACGTTCATGCGTACGTACAGCTTACCGTCTCCATGAACGGTGCATTTCATTTCTTACCTCTAAATGTTATGTAATATTATAAATGCATGTATATACTAGATATATATGACATATATGATATCAAAATCATGAATATAATTCTGTATATAATGTATATTTTACCACATGAACAACTTGTAATTATAAAGAGCTTATTTTTGACTCAAGTACCAATGATCGACAAAACGACCATTATTAACTTAAATAATTACATAGTGTTCATAACATGGTAATAACTGATATGAAAGGAATAATTAACTTTAAAAAGGTTCTTAATCAAGTCAAAATTAACTAAAGGTTATTATTCAAGAGGTTAAAGAATGATCGAGTCAAGTCGGACTCGAGGTAAGGGACTTCATCTCAATCTCTTTTCATTGAGGCATATTTAGTTTTATACACAACTTTCTTTTATACGGTGTATAAACCCCTTTGACTTTTACATTTATTCAAAATGAATATTTTTTATACGAATCATTTTACTAAACGACAAAAGGGAATGTTTTTTTCGTACGTATACGGCGACAATGACTTCTCTGCCGCCGTGACCATTATTTGAGTTTCGGCTTCCTCTACAAGCCATAACTTTTTTTAAATGAAAAATAAATACCATGTTTTACTTTTCTTCTATTTTGGAATTGAAAAGGTTTTGATAATGTTTTTATTATATCAATGTGTTATTGATATCTTGTGACTGAAATGTGGAAATGTTATTCTTCCTTTATGCATGTTTTATGTGATACGATTATGTTATGGTTCTTGGGAATTGTTTATGAAGATGGGTGGTTTCGTGATAAACTAAGGGCGGGTGAGCCCGATATAGATCTCCAATGCATTGGGTAACATTAAGGGGATAAACGTTAAGGTTTCTCTAAAGATATTTAGGGAATATACTATGATGGGTATTTCAAATGTAACCATGAGGGTTACTCCCTACATAAGAATGTTATGAATGCCTCAAGTTACCTTTATGTCTTATGATTTCTATGATTTATTCATGATTTGATGAGGTATGTTAAATTTCTTATGTTTTATGAGTAAAGTATGATTTCATACATGGAATAATGTTTTCATTTCGTACTTTTATATCCCTTACTGAGTTTTTTATACTCATCCCAAGTTTTTGAAATGTTTTTCACAGGTAAAGGGAAAGGTACATGATGTGATGATAGTGTCAAGGAAGTGTCAAGAAATAATCCATGTTTTATTTTAAATATGTTTCCGTTGATGGAAAAAATGAGTACTATCTTTTATGTAACCACTTTGTTTAAATGTGTAATGTAATTCATGATTTATGATCTAATTCTCTAAAACTCTAAACCTAAAAAGATCCTCAACGTGTATTCTTGAAATAACTCAAGATTAAGTAATGTTTAAGGCTGGGGCCTTATAGGCAACACTATCATTTTTTAACTTATGGAAAAGTAAGAAGGTAAAAAATATATTATAATTTTAAAAGTATAATAATTTTATAAATATAATATATAAATGTTAAATCCTTCATAATGACCAAATATTTTAATGAGGGTGATGTCAAAAAAATCATGTCTCTACGTAAAGGTGATAGTCCACATATACGCACAATTTATATTTTGATTACCCATTTTATGAAAAAGTGGTGATTTTTTTTGATAAATCATAATAATAATAATTACGAGTATTTAATATAGTTAAATAATTATTTTATAATGGATACCATATATTTAGGGGAGGTAGAAGAATAAATAAAATCAAAATTACTCTGTTAAGAGTTATACCTCTTCATTGAGAAAACCCATTTGTTTCACACCTTACACCTTGAAAAGATAGTATTATGATCAAAAAAAGATGTTTAGGACATGGTTAGGGATATTAATAATGGATTGGGGTAGGTATTGGTCAAGATATAAGGCTTAGTATGCGTGAGTAATAGTTGAGAGGCATCAACTTTTAATAAGGGAGGGAGAGGACACACTTGGGATTTTTCAAAGGATTAAAATATATTAATACCTTACTCAAGTAAAGTGGATAAAAAATTATAAATATTTAAATATAATAATTATAAGGTAGAAATTACATTTTAAAATAAAATTAAAACAAGTTTTTTTGACATTTAAAACCTTATCTCTTAGGTTAACCCCTAGGTAAACCCTTTTAACTCTAACCCTTATAACAAAATTTTACTATTTTTACTATTTATCATGAAAAAAAATTAATTAGTTTTATTAAATTATATTAATTATTATTATTAAAAATATTCAATAAATTTTAAAATATTCAATTTACATAATCTATAGAAATTAATTTTAACATAAGTGTGAAAAATGCAACAAAACTGTTTTTAGAAAAATTTATTTTTAAGGATAAAACTAGATTTATTCTTATTCTATGCCTAGGTAAAACTATTTTATGAATGTTAAAAAATATGATTGAATATATAATCTATAAATCTCATTAAAATCATTAAAATATATATATTAATTTAATTTATTAATATAAAAACACATTGTGATCATAATGTTTTTTTCAGAAAAATATATCTGTTTACGTTCAAATGCTTTTATTTTAATTTATAACCAATTTATAACTAATGAAATAATTTTATACATGTTTAATTTTTTTTCATAATTTATTTAGTCCCATTCATACCCACCAATCCAACGACTAGGTGATAATTGTCCCATAAAATAATAATATTTAAATAGTATATCGTACTTTGTTTAAACACAATGTTGCGTGTAAAGAAAGATATCAAAGTAATAAAATTTATTTAATGAGAAATATATCATGAAATATAGGGATTTTACAACTGAATATGGCCCATTCCCAAGTAGAGGCCTGAAAATCATGACAGGACACAATATCATCTTCCTCAATAAAATTATATGAGAAACCCCAACCCATAGGTATTGGGGAATTTTTACCCCCACCACCCACCCTTGGATTATGAATTCATAGTGTATTTGAGATTTGATGGTGGAGGAACCAAGTCAATCCTAGCCCATAGGGATTGTGGAATTATTCCCCCCTCATCTTCTAAAAAAGTCAATTTTCTCGATATTGAGATCAAATTCATAGATAGTTCCCCACAATTTCTCATGCTTTGTGATCCATCTAATTCACAAGGAGTCTGCTTAGTGAAAGTCACTAGAGTCTTTCCCAAGGTAACCACCCATTGAGGAGGGAATATAAATCCTATTAAGGGTAGTAAGCCAAAATGGTAGACCCAAAAGGTGAATATAAAGTAGGGTTATGATTTTTCCCTTGTCAGGAATTAATAGGGTGGAAAATCATACTCTGAAACACCCTAAGATTCCATGGTATTCTTACTTTTAAATAATTCAATAGCTTGTGTTGCACGCAACATTGAGTTCGAGCGCACCTGACCTTTCAAACTAGTCGTTTAAAAAAGATGTTATGAATAGTATTAAGCAAATTATTAAATTTATAAATTTAATTTTTCAAAATAGACATCATTTTTGAATTTGGAATATCAAAATTATCTTAGGGTAAAATTTTGTTAATTTTCTGAAAAGTTTCAATTTTTGATGAATAGTGAAAAATACTACATTGTTGTTAAAAACCGACCATTTAATTTAAATAATTATTCTACTGTAAATTTATTTTAAAGTCAAAATAGATAAATAATACATATATTAATCCAATATAGTTCATTGAAATCATTTTATAATAGAATTAGATATAAAAATTTATTAAACTTTTGAACGTCTCTTTTACCCACCTTCTAGCCACATCTATGAGATTTGCATTAAACGTAATTTTACCATTTTGATGAATTGAATTTATAAAAATGGAAATAAATAATTTTAATAATTATTAAAAAAAATTCTAATAAGATCAAAATATTTTTTGATGAATAATAGCTTTTGGATTTTATTTACCACGGTTAAAGGTAAATAGGGTAATTAAAGGTAAAATTAATATTATAATAATATAATATTACCCTAAAACTTGTCTCAATTTCATTGGATAAGTGTGTTTAGAACTAAATCAAACTTATTTATAAATTATGATCCATTTTTAATCCACTTTGGTTAGATTAGGACATTTATTAAATTTTATTTAAAGAAGAGTTAAAAATGTAATATTCAAATTTTATTAACTATGTCATTTTTAATATGAGAATGTATAAGTGATATAGTTTAATATAAATAGTATTTAGAAATATAAAACTATTATATACATAATTTTATTTTATTTATAATTTTAGGAAATTAATAATTAAATTAAATGCTGGCACAATAATGATGGAGTAATTTAATTATTAAAGAAAGAACCAATTAAATGATATTAAAAATATTAAAATAAATAAAATTTGACTTAATTAATGACATAAAAATATTTAATAGATAAAATAGAAATTTTAGTGACATATTATAAGTATTTTTTAAAAGTTATCATGTTAATTTGATATTTTTAAAGATGAAACTTTAGAATAGTATAAAAATTGACATAAATGATACTTTAAAATAAATAATAATTAATTAAATGTTATAAAATTCAAAAAAATATCTGGTTTGGAAAAATAACTTTTATAGTGTTAAATATGTCATAAATTATCCAATTGGGGTTCTTTTTGCATTTTATAGTAACTATATTAACCCTATAGTGTAAAAATACAAGAAGACACGGTAAGAGTTAAGCTATTTAACTAAGGGTTAAACCCAAAAGGGAAGGTTAATTTTGTGACCTAAAATTGTGTAAAAATAATTTTATAAGATTATTTCGACCCATACTAATCTTATACTAGAAATAAGTAACTTTTGAGATATTTTAAACTAAAAATAAATTTATAATAAATTAATATTTTAAGACTATCCAAAAGTGCCCCTCACCTCTCTTATAAAAAGTCACTTCTCTTTCTCTTTAACTCACACCTCCAAAGACCTTTGGCTTGGAAAAAAACTTAAAACTTATTCTCCCAAATTCCATAAATTAATCCTATAGTCCAAAATATAGTCATAAATCCATCCAAATGAATCCTTTTATGCAAACCAAAAGGCGACACCCGAAAAAGAGGTAATTGTTTTATCACCTCTTTCCAAGTTCTTTTCTTCTTCTACTGACTCTTTCTATGTTTTTTACATATGAAAACAATAAATCCAGTATAATAAATATACTTAGATTTTATTATAATCATGTTATAACCATATAACTAATTTTATCCATTATATGAATAACAATATCACCATGTGTGCGTACGTACGACCTACTGTCTCCATGCCATGGTGTAATTTGTTATTAAACACTACTTTATTTGGATGGGTATAATGAGATTATAATGGATATAAATAATGAATATAACATTATAATTATTCTGTATAATTAATATACCATACAATTCTATAAAATTTAACCATCAAGGGAATGATACCGTTGCTCGTGCATATGTATGACCTACCGTCTCCACGACGCAGTGATATTCATTCTCAACACTAATCATTCAATAATGATTATAAAATTTATATGATGATTAAAAATAATAATTATGAACTTAATTTAATTAAGTATATGAATAAAATATATCCTATGCATAATAAACATGACTTACATGACAAAATAAGAATGGTAAAACGAAGTAGTTAACATCCGAAACAATGGTAATAATGAAATATTATTACCAAAATGATATAAGAGGATCATATACGATATAATAAATATGAACATTGTACTGGTATAATTTAATAACATGTTTTAACCATTATAAAGGTGGATAAATCACCATCAACTAAACGAAAGTATAAGGTAAGGGTTAATTTCACAATCTCTTTATTATCCGAGATTGCTTATACGTAAGTATATATTGGGACATCCTTATCATCCATATCCATGTTTCTTAAAATGTAATTCAAAATATTGTCAACAATTTTTTAATGTCATTTCCACTCAGGTTTGAATTTTTAAATTTTTTTAAAAGGAATATTTCAGTTGTTTTCCAAATGAGGTACTTTATAACCTTTTCGACAAAGGAAATAATGTTTTTTAACTTATACGACACAAGCGGTTATTTTCCACCATTATGATGCCTTAAAATTTTGAAGATTTCCTTACAATATTATAAGGTTATTTTCAAAATAAATGTTTTCTTTGATAATTTTTCATCTTCTAAATGACCTCAAAGTAAAAAAGGGTTATTTTCCTCAAAGAGTTTTAATGAATTTATTAAATCATTTTCATATATGTCAACATAGCTTGTTGGATTTTATTTTTATTTGAGGTTGAATTATTATGATACACTCTTCCATATTGTATTGAAGGGTTTATGATATATTTTACTATCGATGTTCTATGTTTATACCATTCATGGTTTATGGTTAAAGTATTAACATTTCATATGGTAGTTTTAATATGAATGTTTATGTAATGTTTCACAATTTTTATAAGAGGAATGTATTGGACTTAGTAAGTGACGTGTGGGGCCCTCTATGGTCATTTGATTCATCAGTAAGACAAACTAGTGTCTTGGTATAAGGCCTTGATGGTATGGTATTGGTCTTGGCAAGAGACCTTTATGGTATGGTTATGATGTCTGACATTATGCATTTCTTCATTATGAGATTAGTTATTGATATTTCATGTGATTATTCGACTAGTAGAATATACATGTGAAAATTTAAATGGTATTATTTGATTTATTCTTGCCATATTATGCTGAATATTATGTTTAAAAGGCTTGTGTTTCAGTTTTATACCTTGCCTTAAAATTTTATTCTTATTTATAATAGATTCTACTATATTGTTTATCCTTATTGAGCTGTTGAGCTCACCCCTTTCTTATGTTTCATTTTACCCAGGATACGAAGAGGTATATTATTATTTACCTAAAGGTATAGTCTAAGGGGTATAAGTGTTTTTAAAGGGGATAATATGTTTTTTTTCATTTCAAGATGTAATGTAAAACTTATGTTTGTATCTAGTATTTCCAAGGCTACTAAACAGATTGGTCCTTCATGATTTTATTTTATTGTGATCATACCAATGAAATAAAATAATTCACCAACTTTGGGAAATTGTGGCAGGGGAATTAGGATGAAAATATGTATATTATGATTGACCTGCAGGGATAATCTAAGGGATATGAGAGTTTTGAAAGGGGATATTATATTGTTTTTCATTTCAAGATGCAATGTAAAACTTATATTTGTATCTAGTATTTCCAAGGCTAATAAAATGATCATTCCTTATAGATTTTATTTTCTTGTGATCATGCCAATGAAATAAAATAATGCACTAACTTTGGGAAATTGGTTTCGAGGCATTACAGTTTGTATCCGAGGAAGTTTAGTAAAAACCTCAAAAACTAGATTTAAAAAAACCTTGATTAGGGAATATTACCCTAAGATAGAATTTGAGGATAAGTATAGAAGAACATCCTAGAATTTTGGTAATTTAGAGATTATGTGGGTATTCCTAAAAAATACATCCATATTTAGATACTACAAGTAGACGTGGTTCTGACACATATGTAACTAGGAATAATAACTCTGACAAGGTGTTTCGGGCTTGACTTGGGGTAACCTGATACATGACAATGAGAGTTATTGCGCACCTAGTTTGACACTCCAAGGGTATATTATTAGGATAATTAATATTTTATTTACAAACCATTATGAATGATTTATGATTAATTATGTCCTCAAATAAACCATGTTTATTATTATGGATTAGATATGTATAAAAATTTCAATTTATGTTAAGTATTTTACTAGTTTGGAATTATGAATTATGATTCATAACCTAATATAGTGTATTCCATTGTTTATAAATGGCTCATAGTGGAAGAAAAGGAAATTGTATCAACACACGTAATCCATGTAGGGATTTCCCTCCTATGAAAGACAATGATAGTGGAGTTGGTGATACAACTGGTGCTGAAAAACTTATAACCATACAGGGACAGTTGACTCAAGTTATAAATAATAACCTTACCCATATTGTAAAGACTCAAAATTTTGAATAATATTTTTGTTTCTTTGAAAATAATGTTTTACTATGTCATAATCATTAAAAATATACAAGTATAAATGAAATATGACCATCAGGTTTTGACCGTTATATGACCATTGGTTAATATGATTGTTGGAAACAATAATAAATTTTTAACATTATAATTATTTTTTATAAATATAAATGATAATGGATAATTAATGAAGAAATAAGAGTTGATGGCCTCTATCAGTAGAATCATTCCATACGAAGACCATTTTTTCGAGCTTGGGAAGTAGGTAGCATTGCTGGGATTTTCTCTAGACCAAGCCCAAGCTGAGCTTCAACATGTTAAATTTGAGTGAAATCTCTTATGTGAGAAGTTCAAGTTGATATAAATCACCACTCAGGCAATGTTTTCTGAGCCGCCCCAATATTCTATCACTATTGCACACCTTGCTCTTAGGTCCTATGTAGGTGTTATATAATAAGGCCTTAGTTACTTTGTGTAATCCATTTTTATTAATAAAATTCTTATTTCTTATTATGGTAAAACAACCATCATTTTTAAATTTAAAATGTAAAAAATAATATAGGATGAATTTTTAGTATTTTTCAAAGAAGTTTCACATTATTTATGAATATTGAAAAAAAGAGCATTTTAAAATATTTTTTATACTTTAAATAATTGATACTGTGAAATTATTTTTGAAAAGTAAACATATACGGTTGTGATCAATATGAAATTTAGAGTCTGATAAGATCAACTTAATTTTTGGTGAATAGTAACTTATGAATAAGAATATTGACCATATGAATAGTAATATGAACATTGGAATAGTAACCTCACCTAAGGAAATATAAATGTAATTCAGGCATCTTGAATGGTAATGTGATATAATAATACAAGAAAATAACTATTTTAGAAATTATTAGTTAAGTATTAGTATTTTTTAGAGTAAATAGTGGTTTTACGTAAAAATTAAATTTCTCATATTTATACAATTATTTTCATAAAATGGTGTTCATTTTTGAATTCATAGAATTGATTTTAGGTTAGGGTGAATTTATGATAGTTTTATAAATTTTTTGTTTTTCAATGAATTGTAAAAATACAATTTTTGAGTTTTCGGTGTGTTTTATGAAATCATAACGATGCAATATATAATTTAAAATTCTAGTTGACTCATGTGGATTAAAATTTTATATTAGGTTTCCTAAGTGGCCAAAAACATGGGCAAATACCATGGGCAAGCCCATGGTTTTTCAAATACCACTAATGTGGTGTCCTTGAAAATTAATAAAAAACTCCCTCTCTTTTAATATAAATACAAAGACATTACTTAATTTTATTTCATTTAAAAATCTTCCCACTCAAAGATATGATAGTATTACCTCCCAATGATTCCTCCCAAGTTGTTCTCAATCCCTCAAGGTCCCAATCCTAGAGTTTTAGAAGTTACTCTTCAAGGTAAGGGAATTCCCAACTTCTCTTTTTTCCATTCAAGTTATCTTTTATTTGGTATGTATTTAAAATTTCCATAACATGTTCTTATTTACATTTTATTATTCCCCTATACTATATTATGATTATATAATGAATGGTTAAACTCTGTCCCCTATCTTTTTAATGTTTTATTAAACTATGTTTCATACCTGTCATGCTGCATAATTTTCGTCTCAAAATATCTATCTTTTTTTAAAGAAATTATTTTATTTTATTTATGTGAATACCCAAACCTCTTTTGTTTCTAGGTGCATTAATAAATAAATAAAAATGAGTTATAATATTCTGTAATTGACATATATAAAACCCTCATTCCCTTTTCATGGGTTGTAAATGACATAATGATCATGTTTTTAAGCACTTTTTAAAAGGCCATGATTTTGTTATGAAACCCATTTCTTTTATTCTCATGAAGTTATTTATGAAATTTTTGATTATGATATATGTGAATCACATAAAAATAAATAAATATTAAGGGTGTTCCATGATAATTCTCCAATTCAATGGGTAAATAAATTAATCTCTAAAGATGACAAGTTTTACGATACTTTAGTGAATAACCTTGGTAATTTTTATAACACCACGGGGATGTACCTTAGTGATATGATTATGAATGTATAAATTAAATGTTATATCCAAATTTTCAGGTTATCATTCAACTTATTATTGTTATTATATGCCTCTTTATCACACCATTATGAAATTCCTCATGTTCTTATTGATATTGATCAAATTCACATGTAAAGTGTTTCACTTGTTTTCCATTACTAGGCCTTATGATCACCATTTCCTTTAATGTATGTCACCAAGTTTTGAGTTGGATTAATTGTACTTAGGATGAACAAATGAATAATCCTTTCAAGTTGATTATAATAACGTTTTCAAGTTTTCATGTATTATGTACCTAATTTCCAAGGCACTAAACTTTAAAAGATTCTCTATTTGTAAAATGTCATGAAACGTTATGTAATAAAAAGGTAGGATGTCATAGTAGGCATCAGAAAATAATTTAGTTATTTGTGGAAATTTTTATTTGAAAAGTTTAGGAAGAACCTTAAGGAAAATATTAAATATATGAATACATCTTGGTATTTTGGTGAAAAATTAAGTAAGTGGTTTTTGAACAAATAAGTCCCTGTCTGGATACGAACAAGTGGACGTGGATTTGGAACAGATGTATCTAGGGGTAAATCCAAAAAACCCACTTTGAGTTATACTTGAATAAGAAATGGTTCATGAAGAAGATCCTTTATTCACTCTTAGTTTGACACTTCCTTGGGATATGTTTGGTTAATCACAATCTTTTTATGAATCATCATGAAGGATTTATAGAGAAATGTAATTTTTGTTAAAGAATAATATGTTTAAGCATGATGTTTTAAGATATAAAAATCCTTTACAGTTAAAATATTCATAAATGAAATAAGTTTCTCAATATGATTTTATTATTTTATAAAATGGTGGGAAATAGGAGGAACCGTGAAAATGGTGACCATAATGGACCATGCACTAAAGGACCTCTGATGTAAGATGAAATGGAAACTTTCATGAGAATGATGAACCAACTGAATCAAGTTATGGGGAATGTATTGAATCAATCCGAGAGAACGATTTCACCACAAAGGGAAAAACTGTCTGTTGAGTCCTTCATGAATCAATGACCACCAATGTTTAGTGGATCTATCAACCCATTGATTTCTGAATAGTAGATCATATCTATTGAAAAGACATTTTCTATACTCCATTGTTCAAAATAAGAGAAGGTCACCCTAGCTGTTTACTGCTTAGAGGGAGAATTCGGTTAGTGGTGGGAACTGATTAAAAACATGAGTCCAAGAGGGTATATTGAAGCTATGTATTGGGATGAGTTTAGAGGGATCTTCTTCAATAAGTATTTCCCTCATTTTAAGATAAAAAATGGATAATTAATTTCTTAAGATAAATTAGAAGGAGAATGAATATATTTGAAGCTATGATATGAGCTTCAAAAGACTTTACCCTTACACATAAAACTTTGTCTTGGATCCTAATGAGAAAGTTGATAGATTATTTGGTTTAATAAGACCACATCTACAAAAGAATATATCCAATTGAGACTATGATAGCTTTGAGGAGATCATACAGAGTGCTATGAAATTAAAATTGGAGTTCAGTGAAACATAGTGGTCTCACCAATCAAATGAAAAAAAGAGATCAATGGAGCCAAGATTTGAAAGGATATTTGATTATATAAGAGGTGGAAAGAAAGTGAAACTTCCCACATGTAATAAATTTGGTAGGAATCATTTAGGGAACTGCCTGATTGGGAGCGGGAAGTGCTACAAGTGTGGAAGAGATGGACATATCACGTGAAATTGTTATAGTGAGGTAAAGCCTCAAATTCCCAACACTAACGACAATGGGAATATTGTACAATCCCTAATTGAAGTCCAATTCTTCAAGTGTGGATAGCTTTATCACTATTACAATCATTTTCCAAATTTGAGGGTAGTGGATGGAAATCACCATCAGCCTTGGCATAGGCCAAGGGAGAAAGGTTGTGATTTTTCTATCATGAAAGATAATGTTGAAGCTCCAAATTATGTGGTGGAATGTACCCTTATTGTTCTCTAAAATCTAGAAAGTACTTTGTTTGATTTTAGTTCTAAACATTCCTTTATTTCCTACAAGTTTGCATAGAATTTAGAATTAACCCCTAAATTTCTAAATGTAGAGTTATCAATCAAGAATCCTGGTGGGATTATCCAAGTACCATCAGTGTTTCGAAACTCTAGTATTTACTTTAGTGAGCACAATATTATCACAAATCTAGTAGTCATTTCCATGATAGAATTTGAAATTATACTAGGGATGGATTGAATGTCAGAGTATAATGCTAAGATAAAATGTAGAAGTAAGGAAATATCAGTAGTCTTGAATGGACAACCTAGAAATATCTTTAAAGGGGAGATATATTGATCTGATTTTTTTCTAGAAGAACCATATGTATCCTTATTTATAGAGTTTATTGGTGAAGATGAAGAAGGATATAAAAGTATATAAATATAGGATGTCCTCATCATGCTAGAATACATTGATGTATTTTCTGAGGAGTTACCTGGACCTCCCCTAGAAAGAGAGGTAGAGTTCTCCATTGAACTCATACCTAGATCTCATCCGATATCAAATACCCCATATATGATGGAAAATGTGGAGCTGGAGGAGTTAAAGAAATAACTCCAATATCTTTTGTAGAAGGGGTTTATCTGACCAAGTGTGTCTTGTTGGGGAGAACCTATTCTCTTTGTGAAGAAGAAGGATAGATCAATGCAGATATGCATTGATTATAGAGAATTGAATAGGATCACAATGAAGAAAAAATACCCTCTTCCAAGAATTGATGGCTTATTGGCCAAAATCATGGGGCTTAATTCTTCTCCAAGATTTATCTTTGATATGGTTATAATTAATTTAGGGTGAAGAAATAAGATATTCCAAAAACTGCCTTCCGATAAAGATATGGGCATTATGAGTTTGTTTTTATTCCATTCGTCTTGACTAATGAACCTACTATTTTTATGGATTTTATGAATAGAGTCTTTAGGGACTAAATTTATAACTTTGTGGTAGTTTTTATTGATGATATTTTGATATATTCTAAAATTTTTTAGTATCATAATGATCATATAAGGGTTATTTTGAAAACTCTATGGAAGGAAAAGATTTTTGGAAAGTTTAGAAAGTGTGAGTTTTGGTTACAAAAAGTTTCTTTCTTAGGGAACACTGTAACCAATGATGGAATATCAAATGACCCTACAAAGAAAAAGGTTGTAGATGAGTGGCCTCATCCTATAATATTTACTGTGATTTGTAGTATCCTTGGTTTATTAAGTTATTATAGGAGGTTTGTGAAAAAAATTCACAACTTTCTAATATATTAACCAAGTTAACTTGAAAAGGGGTCAAGTTCATCTGAAAAAAGGAATTCAAGGAAAGTTTAGAAGAGCTGAAGAAGAAATTGGTTACTGTACCCGTGTTAACTTTGCCCTCAATCGGAGAAGGATTCATTATTTTTAGCGATGCATCTCTAAAAGGGATTAGGTGTGTCCTCATGCAAAATGAAAAATTCATTGATTATTCATCTTGACAGCTAAAGCCTCATGAGTAGCATTATCCAACACATGATCTTCAGATGGATAAAATTGTTTTTACTCTGAAGATATAGAGCTACTATCTTTATGGGAAGAAATGTGATATATACATAGACCATCAAAGTTTAAAGAATATTTTCACATAAGAGAAATTGAACATGATATATATGAGATGGTTGTAACTTATTAAATACTATGATTGTTCAATTAATTATCACCCTGGAAGAGAAAACAAAGTTGCTGATGCATTAAGTAGGAAATACCCTATTGTTCTAGAAATGATGAGGATTCAAGGAGATCCCTTGATCAAATACCTATTAAAAATAGACATGGGAATTTTAAGGGAAGGGAAATTATCAACCCTATCCCAAATTATTTCCCAACCGTCATTACTAGAGAAGATGAAGAAAGATCATAAATAATATCATTGTTACATAAGAATTTTGAGGCTGTGAAGGATGGGAAGTTTCCTGAGTTAAATATTGATCAAGAAGGTGTATTGAAATTTCATACAAGGCTATGTGTTCCATCTATTCTGGAAATAAGGAAGGAGCTGATGGATGAAGCTCATAACTCTACATTCTCTATATATCTTGGAAGCACTAAAATGTATAGGGACCTTCATGATCATTATTAGTGGGATAATGTAACGCCCCAACCCCAGTTACCTAGAGTCAGTGCATTATTACATATCATTGGCATGGTCACAAGAAAGATAAAGTCTCAAAAGACGGATTAGTTTAGTATCCTTGGAGTAACTAGATATATTCATAAAGATTACATTACATCATAAATTGAAAACTACTAAAACAACATCTTGTCTTCATATCCCCTTATATTATCCTTGCAGGTCATTCATAAATAACTTCTTCACATCCTGGGAAAAATAAAACATTGAAAGGGGTGAGCTCAGATGATCAGTAAGGATAACAATATAGCGGAAACTTTCATAAATAAGAATAAACATTTAAGGCAATGTATAACTAAAAAAAAGTCTTTTAAACTTGAACTTCAGAATAATATGGCAAAGATAAAATGAAATAATTCCATTTACTTATTCACATGGATATTCTACTAGTCGAATAATCACATGCAATATCAATAACCACTTTCATAATGATGGAGTGCATAATTCCAGACTATCATAACCACAGAGCCAAGGCCTCGTGCCAAGACTACAAATAAGATTTTGTCAAGGCCTCGTTCCAAGACACTAGTTTGTCTCATGAGACCTACCGATGAATCGAGGAGCTATAGCGGGCTCCACCCATCACTTATTAAGTCCAATGCATTCCTCATATGAACATGTTTAAACATAACATAAACATTCGTATTAAAACTAGCATACGAAATGTCAATACTTTATCCATAAACCATGAATGGTATAAAAATAACACATCCAAAGTGAAACATATCACAAAAACTTCAATACAATATGGAATTTTTGTATCATAATAAATGAACTTCAAATAAGCTTAAAATCCATCAAAGTATGTTGACATAGATGAAATCAAAACTATTTGTGAGAAATATCTATTTTTTTAAATCATTAAAAAGTCACATAATTATAAAATAAAACATTTAATTTTAAAATATTCTTATAATCTTATAAGGAAAGATTCTATGATTTTATAACAGTGGAAAATAGCCGCACCCGTCGTATAAGTTAAAAAAGACATTCTTACCTTAATTCTGTCAAAAAGGTTAAAAAGGACCTTGTTTTGAAAATGATGGAAAGATTCCTTTATAAACTTCTTATAAAAAGTCAAAAAAGGGTAAAAATTACTTTAACCCATATTCTGTAAAATAGTAAGAATGTTCTGAAATACGTTTTTAATAAATATGGATGTGGATGATAAAGAGGTCCCAGTAGATAATCACGTATAAACAGCCTGAGATAATGAAGAGATTGTGAAATAAACCTTTACCAATTTGGTAACTTATGAAACATACACCCCATGAAATAGGTATCATATAATGAATATGTAAATACACATAAATTAAAGTGTATTACACAAAGAATACAATTATGGGTAGTACATACACCACACAAAAGGTAATAGTGGCAATATGGCATGAATCTCACGAGAATAAGGAGTGAGATGAAAACCCCTTACCATGTACTTTTACTTAGTTGATGGTATGTTAACCTATGTGGAAGCTTGGGGTGTTAAATTCTCCCCTACTTAAAATAATCTTGTCCTTGAAATTTCTTTAATACTACCGCATGAAAAGACTCAGGTGGTTCTTCATCATAAGTTCCTCAGGTTCCCACATTGCCTCTTCCATATTATGGTTTCTCTATAGAACTTTTACCAGGCGAGTCGTTCGGTTTCTCAGCACTTGTTCTCTTGTATCAAGAATCCTGATGGGCTCTTCACAATAAGACAGATCAGGTTCCAGTTCTAATTCCTCATAGGTGAGTACATGCGTTGGTTCAGGAATGTATTTTCTCAACAGTGATACATGGAACACATCGTGAACTTTGGAGAGATTTGGCGGCATTTCCAAACGGTAAGCTACAACCCCAATTCATTCTAGAATTTCAAAAGGACCGATGTACCTAGGACTCAATTTACCTTTCTTTCCAAAATGTATAACTCCCATCCATGGATATACCTTCAAGAAAACATGATCTCCCACCTGAAATTCCAAACCCTTTCTTCGGTTGTCAGCATAAATCTTCTACCTACTTTGAGCATCTTTGATGTGGTTTTGGATTACTGTCACCTTTTCCATCATTTCCTCCACTAGTTCTGGGCCTACAAGTTTTCTTTCACCAATTTCATCCCAACAGGTTGGTGTGCGACATCACTTTCTGTATAACGCTTCATATGGTGCCATCATAATACTTGAATGGAAGCTATTATTATAGGAAAATCCCACCAGAGGTAAATATTGATCACTTGGCCTTTTCTGAGGTAAGTTCCCCTGACGCTTAGGAAATTCATTTATATAATGTCCCAACTCCTTTCAATTGTAGAATTGGACATCGGTAGCTTCCTTCTTTCCCTTGCAATCATGAGCTTGATGGACTTTTTCACCACACTTGTAACAGACTCCCATTCCCTTCAAGAAAGTACCAGGGTGTTTCTTCTCACATTTACTGCAGGATGGATATTCAACTTTTCCCTTATTCCCTTTATTTCCATTCCCAGATTGATCATCAGATCTCTTCTTCTCTTAATTTTCTTTAAAGTCATAAGACTTAGATAATTCCTTTTCTGTCTTGATAGCACATGAGACAATGTCCTCGTATGACGAGAAGGATTGTGAGACTAATGCTCGACGTAGAAATGGTTTTAACCCATCAAAGAAATGATCAATCTTACTTCTTAGGTTACGTATATAATCTCCAGCATACCTTGCTAACCTTGTAAAGTTAGCCTCATACTTTGTGACATTATCATCCTCCTTTTGTCTCAGACTCAGAAATTACCTTTCCATATCTGCTCGATGGTCACGAGGAAAGTATTTTTATAAGAAAAGCTCTTTGAACTCCCCCCATTTCATATTTGATACTTCATCGTCTTCCTTCATGTTTTGAATCAATGACCACCATTGATCAACATCTCCAGTGAGGCGATAAACTGCCATGACAACTTTTTCCCTTTCACTACTCCCCAAAGCCTGAAATATTTTCTCTAGGGAACTTATCCATTGCTCAGCTACTAATGTATTTTTACTCCCATTGAATGTTAGTGTTTGATGCCTCATGAAGCGATATAACATTGATCCTCCACGTTGTGGATCAGGGTGCTCCATACAGGTAAGGTTATTATTCATAACCTGAGTGAGTTGTCCCAGTATGGTGATTAGTTGATCAGCAACAGTTGCATCACTAGCTCTGCTATAATTATCTTGAGTAGGAGGGAAATCCCTACATGGAGTACGTGCATTGATACAGTTTCCATTTCTTCCACTAGGCACCATTTCTAAACAATGGCATAAACCAGATCAGTTTATGAATCAAAATACATAATTGCATACTTGTAAAACACTTAACATAAATTGAACTATTTATGGATATAATCCATAATCATAAAAATGTTTTCTTTGAGTAAGTATATACTCATAAACCCTTCATCATGATTTGTAAATAAAATGAGATTTATTCTAAGAATATCCCCCAGGAGTGTCGTAACCAAGAGGGCAGCAAGGCCCGTTATCATGCACCAGTTCCCGTTTGAGTCTAGCTCAAAGCGGTGTTTTAGGGTTTTACCCCTAGGTACATCTGTGCCAGAGATGCCTCTACCTGCTCGTATCCAGACTGGGATGTATTGCTCGGAAAACTCACAAAATCTCTACAATACCAAAATTATAGGAAGTTCTTCTATACTAATCCTCAAAGTCCATCTTAGGTCTATGTGCTCTAATTAGAGTTTATCTAAATCTAGCTTCCAAGGTTTGTACTAAAATTCCTCTGATACCAACTGTAACGCCCTAACCCTAGTTACCTAGAGTCAGAGCATTATTACATATCATTGGCATGATCACAAGAAAGATCAAGTCTCGAAAGACTGATTAGTTTAGTAGCCTTGGAATAACTAGATACATTCATAAAGTTTACATTACATCATAAAGTGAAAACTACTACAACAAAATATTGTCTTCATATCCCCTCATATTATCCCTGCAGGTCATTCATAAATAACTTATTCACATCCTGGGAAAATTAAAACATTGAAAGGGGTGAGCTCAGATGCTCAGTAAGGATAACAATATAGAGGAAACTTTCATAAATAAGCATAAACATTTAAGAAAATGTATAACTAAAACAAAATCCTTTTAAACTTGAAATTCGGCATAATATGGAAAAGATAAAATAAAATAATTCCATTTACTTTTTCACATGGATATTCTACTAGTCAAATAATCACATGAAATATCAATAACTACTTTCATAATGATGGAATGCATAATGCCAGACTATCATAACCACGTAGCCAAGGCCTCGTGCCAAGACTACAAATAAGATTTTGTCAAGGCCTCATTCCAAGACACTAGTTTGTCTCATGAGACCTTCTGATGCATCGAGGAGCTATAGCGGGCTCCACCCGTCACTTATTAAGTCAAATGCATTCCTCATATGAACAGGTTTAAACATAACATAAACATTCATATTAAAACTAGCATATGAAATGTCAATACTTTCTCCATAAACCATGAATGGTATAAAAATAAAACATCCACAATCAAACATATCACAATAACTTCAATACAATATGGAAGTTTTTTATCATAATAAATCAACTTCAAATAATCTTAAAATCCATCAAAGGATGTTGACATAGATGAAATCAAAACTATTTGAGAGAAATATCTCTTTTTTTAAATCATTTAAAAGTAACATAATTATAAAATAAAACATTTACTTTGAAAATATTCTTATAATCTTGTAAGGGAAGCTTCGAAAATTTTATAATGGTGGAAAATAGCCGCACCTGCCATATAAGTTAAAAAAGACATTCTTACCTTAATTCTGTCGAAAAGGTTACAAAGGACCTTGTTTAGAAAACGACGGAAGGATTCCTTTATAAAATTCTTATAAAAAGTCAAACAAGGGTAAAAATGACTTTAACCCATATTCTGTAAAATAGTAAGAATGTTTTGAAATACATTTATAAGAAATATAGATGTGGATGATAAAGAGGTCTGAGTAGATAATCACGTATAAACAACCTCGGATAATGAAGAGATTGTAAAATAAACCCTGACCAATTTGGTAACTTACGAAACATACACCCCATGAAAGAGATATCATACAATGAATATGTAAATACACATAAATTAAAGTGTATTACACAAAGAATACAATTATGGGTAGTACATACACTACACAAAAGGTAATAATGGCAATATGGCATGAATCTCACGAGAATAAGGAGTGAGATGAAAACCCCTTACCTTGTACTTTTCCTTAGTTGATGGTATGTTAACCTCCGTGGAAGCTTGGGGTGTTACAAATAATATGAAAATGGAGATTTTGGACTACACTACATGGTTCCTGGTATGTTAGAAAGTGAAGGAAGAGTGTCAACTTCCTAAAGAGGTATTACAACCAGTACCCATACCAGCTTGAAAGTGGGACAATATCACTATGTACTTTGTCGCTGGTCTCCCAAGAACTTCCAAAGGAAATAATGCGAAATGGGTTATAGTGGACTGTCTCATGAAGAATTCCCATTTTATCTCTATTTGAGAATATTTATCTCTTGATCAAATTTATAGGATTTATGTGAAGTGGTAAGGATACATGGAGTTACACTTTCTATCGTATCTGATCATGATCCAAGGTTCACATCAAAATTTTGGATTAGTCTTCAACATGATCTATGTACCGAATTGAATTTCAGTATGTCCTATCACCCCTAAACTTATGGAAAATATAAAAGGACTATTCAGATACTCGAGGACATGCTGAGAACATTCTCAATGAAATTTAAAGGTGGATGAGATCAACATCTCCCATTAGTTGAGTTCTCTTACAACAATAACTTCTATTCGATCATTTAAATGGAACCCTATGAAGCTCTATATGGAAATCGATGTAGCTTTACTACTTTTTGGGATGAAGTTGGTGAGAAAAAGATTCTTGGGCCTGATCTTGAGAAAGATATGATAGAAAATGTTAATTCCATAAAAAAACACAAAAAGTATGATCAGAGTTAGAAGAAGAGATATACTGACAACCATTAAAGGGAATTGGAGTTTGAGGTTGGTGAAAAAGTATTTCTTTTAATTTCACCTTGGAAGAGAGTCATGAGTTTTGGGAAGAAATGGAAGCTCCACCCTAAGTACATTGGGCTTTATGAAATTCTTGATCGTATAGGAGCAGTGGCCTATCGACTTTCACTTCCTCCAAATCTAGAACAAGTTCATGATGTATTCCACATATCCCTCTTAAGGAAGTGCATACCTGACCCTTCACATGTACTAAATCCAGAGGCGGTACAACTAGAACACGAACTCTCTTATGAGGAACATCCGGTGGAGATCTTGGATTGTAGAGACAAGGTTCTACACAACAAGACTACCCACCTTATTAAAGTGTTGTGGAGGAACTAAAAATATGAAGAATCCATGTGGGAACTAGAGGAGACTATGATTTAGATGTACCCACACCTTTTATCTTATGAGGGTACAATATGAAATTTCCAGGATGAAATTTCTTAAGAGGGAATAATGTAACGACCCAGACTTTTGAATAATATTATTTTTTCCTGAAAAAGTGTGTTTTACTATGTCATTATCAATAAAAATATATAATTATAAATGAAATGTGACCATCAAGTTTTGACCTTTATATTACCATTGTTAATATAACCATTGGAAACAATAATAAAATTTTAAAGTTATAATTATTGTTTATAAATAAAAATGATAATGGATAATTAATGAAAAAAGAAGAGTCGATGGCCTCTACCAGTAGAATCATTCCATAGGAAACCCATTTGTATGAGCTTGGGAAGGAGGTAGTGTCACTGGGCTTTACTCTGGACCAAGCCCAAGTCGAGATTCAACATGTTAAGCTTGAACGAAATTGCCTATAGGAGAAGTTCAAGTTGATAGAAATCACCACTCGAGCAATGTTGTCCGAGCCACCCCAAGATTATATCACCATAGCACACCTTACTCTTAAGTCCTATGAAAGTGTTATAAGGGGTTATGTAATGAGGCCTTAGTTACTTTATGTTACCCATTTGTATAAATAAAATTGTTATTTCTTATTATGGTAAAATAACCATCATTTTTGAATTTCAAATGTCAAAATTAATCTAGGATGGATTTTTAGTATTTTTCTAAGAAGTTTCATATTACTGATGAATATTGAAAAAAATTATTTTAAAATATTTATTTATACTTTAAATAATTGATATTGTGAAATGATTTTCAAAAAACAGACATATACGGTTGTGATCGGTAATAAATTTAGAGTCTGATAAGATCAACTTATTTTTATGAATAGTAACTTATGAATAGTAATATTTCCCTTAGGAATAGTAATATGAATAATGGAATAGTAACCTCACCTAAGGAAGTATATATATAATTTAGGTATCTTGAATGGTAATGTGATATAATAGTATAAGTAAATAACCATTTTAGAAATTATTAGTTAAGTATTAGTATTTTTTTGAGTAAATGGTGATTTTACTTAAAAATTAAATTTCTCATATTTATAAAAATTTTATCATAAAATCGAGTTCATTTTTTAATTCAGAACATCGATTTTAGGTTAGGGTGAATTTATGATATTTTTATAAAATGTTTTGTTTTTCGGTAAATAGTTAAAATACAGTTTTTGAGTTTTCAGTGTGTTTTATGACATCATAATGATGTAATATGTAATTTAAAATTTTTTTCAACTCATGTGGATTTAAATATTATATTAGGTTTCACAAGTGTCCAAAACCATTGGAAAATACCATGGGAAAGCCCATGGTTTTTCAAATACCACCGACAAGGTGTCCTAAAAAATTAATAAAAAACTCCTTCTCTTTTACTATAAATAGAAAGCCATTCCTTCATTTTATTTCATTAAAAAATAATACCCATAAAATATATAATAGTATTAAATCCCAAGGAGTCCTCACAAGGTGTAATCAAGCCATCAAGGTCCTGATCCTAGAGTTTTAGAAGTTACTCTTCAAGGTAAAGGAATTCCCAACTTCTCTTTTCCTTTTAAGTTCTCTTTTATGTGGTATGTCTTTAAAATTTTCTTACCATGTTCTTATTTCCATTTTATTATGTCCATATAATATATTATGAGTCTATTATGAATTGATTACGCCTGTAAACTCTCTTTTTAATGTTTTATTAAACCATGTTTCATACCCGTTATGCTGTAGAATTTTCATCTCAAAATCTCTATCTTTTTTTCAAGAAATTATTTTATTTTCTTTTTGTGAATACCCAAAACTCTTTCATTTCCAGGGGTATTAATCAAGAAATAAAAATGATTTATATTATTCTTTAATTTACATACATAAAATCCTCATTCCCTTTCCATGGGTTATAAATGACATAATGATCATGTTTCTAAGCACTTTTTAAAACGCCATGCATTTGTTATGAAACCCATTTCTTTTATTCTCAATGGGTTATTTATGAAATGTTTGATTATGATATATGTGGGTCACATAAAAATAAATAAATATTAAGGTTTCACTATGATAAAAATCCAATGAATTGGGTAAAGAAACTAATATCAATAGATGAAAAGTTTTACGATACCTTGGCGAATAACCTTTGTTATTTTTATGACACCTTCGGGATGGAACATGGTGATATGATTATGAATGAATAATTTAAATGTTTTAGACACATTTTCAAGTTATTATTAATGTTATTATAGTTATTATATTCCTCTTTCACATGCCTTTATGAAATTCCTCATGTTCTTTTTGATATTGCCTAAATTCACATGTAAACTGTTTCACTTGTTTTGCCTTACTAGACGTTCTGCTCACCCTTTCCTTTGATGTATGTCCCTAGGTTTTGAGTTGTAGTAATTTTATTTAGTATGAACAAATGAAGAGTCCTTTAAAGTGTATTATAATAATTTTTCAAGTTTGCATGTATTTATACCTATTTTCCATGACACTAAACTTTAAAAGATCCTCTATTTATAAAATGTCATGAAAAGTTATGTAATAAAATGGTAGGATGTCATACATATGAAGCACCCTGATCCAAAATGTGGAGGATAAATTTTAGAATGATTCATGAGATAAAAACCTCCAACATTCAATGGTAATTCAAATATATTTGTAGATAAGCAATGGATAAGTTCCTTAGAGATAGTATTTCTTGCTTTGGGGAGTAACGAAAGGGAAAAGGTTGTCATGGAAGTTTATCATCTCTCAGGAGATGTGGATAAATGGTGGTCATTAATTCAAAACATGAAGGAGAATGAATAATTAGAAAATATTGAATGGAGGGTGTTTAAAGAACTTTTCCTAGAAAAATGTTTTCCTCGTGAATAGTGAGTTGATATGGAAAGAAAATTTCTGAGTCTGAGGCAAGAAGAGGATACAAATGTTGCAAAGTATGAGGCTAACTTCACAAGATTAACAGGGCATGTTCTAGAATACATATGTAACCTAATAAGTAATATTGATTGATTCTTTGATGGGTTAAAACCATTCCTCTGATGGGCGTTGGTCTCACATTCTTTCTCATCATATGAAGATATAGTCTCATGTTCTATCAAGATAGAAAAGGAATTCTATAAGTCTTATGAATTTAAAGGAAATCAAGAAAATAATAGGTATTATGGACAATATGGGAAAGGAAATAAGGGTAAGAAGAGAAAAATGTATTTCTACCCTACAGTAATTGCAGGAAGAAACACCCTGGTACTTGCCTAAATGTAATGGGAGTTTATTACAAGTGTGGAGAAAATGGCCACCAAGATCATAATTGAAAGGGAAAGAAATAAGCTGCCAATGTTCAATGAATTTTTTTTAAAGAAATGAGAAATTATGTAAATGATTGTCCTAAGCATTAAGGAAATTTTCATCAGAAAAGGCCAATGGATCAAGGACATGCTTTTTTGATCCCAACTGCTGAGGTTGAAACTTCTAATGATTTTGTGAGATGTACTACAATAATATAATCAAATTTAAAAAAAGATTTATTTGATTATAGATCCCACATTCCTTTATATATTCCCAGTTTTCTTTAAAAATTAAATATTTTAGATTCACTTTAACAAGGGAGTTTTCAGTCAAAACCCATAAGTGAAGTCTCATTGCAACAAAGATGTGTTAGACCGTTCTCATTATGGAATATAAATGTGCATTATCTTCTGAATTTATTATCATACCTATGGTGGAATTTGATAAAATACTAGGTATGGATTGGCTATCAAAATATGATGTGAAAATTTATTAAAAAAAATAAGGAAGTTACGATTTGTGAGGATGATGTAGAATCCATTATCTTTAGAGCAGGAACTTTATCACCTGATTATTGTCAAAATCCACCCCCAGCAGCTTTAATGAATGAGATTCTTGGGGAGGAAGAGGAAATAACATCTAGGGATGAAGAAAGAAAAATTCAAATTGAGGATGTACCTATTGTAAAGGAATACATTGATGATTTTTCTGAATATTTAGATGAACACCTCCCAAAGCGTGAAGTTGAGTTTTCTATTGATTTAATCCCCAATGAAAGACCAATATCAAAGAGTCCTTATAGAATGACCACTATGGAATTATTAGAGATGAAGAAACAATTAGAGGAGTTGAGTAATAAGGGATTTTTGCACCCTAGCATTTTTTCCTGGAGATCCCTAGTTCTTTTTCTTAAGAAGAAAGATGGATCAATGAGGCTATTCATTGACTATAGATAAGTAAATGGTAATACAATAAAGAACAAGTATCCCCTACATCACATTGATGATTTATTTGATCAACTTCATGGAGCTCAATATTTTTTGAAAATTAAACTTAATTATGGATATCATCAATTGTGTGTAAAAAAGGAAGACATTCCAAAGACACCATTCCGAATGAGGTATAATCATTAATAATTTATGTTAATGCTATTTGGATTGACTAATAAATCATCTCTTTTCATGCATCTAATGAACATAGTGTTCAAGGAATATCTTGATAATTTTTTCATAGTATTTATTGATGATACCATGGTATACTCCAAAATCTATGGAGACCATGAGAACCACTTGCATATTGTTCTAAAGACTATTAGAAAAAAATGAACTATATGGGATGTTTAGCAAGTGTGAATTCCGGCTTCAAGAAATTTCTTTTCTTGGACATATTATCTCCAAATATGGAATCTCTATTGATCCTGAAAAAACAATAGGAATCCAAGAATGGCCCGAACTGACGAGTATAATCGAGGTACACGGTTTTATTGGTTTAGCAGGTTACTATCATAGTTTCATCTAGAAAATTTTCTGATTGGAAAACCCATTAACCAAGCTCATGCGTAAAGGGGTTAAATTAATTTGGACAAAAGATTGTGAATAATATTTTGAAAAATTGAAGAAAAGATTAGTCAATGATCTTATCTCGACTCTACCATATAGGAATGATGGGTTTGTGATTTATAGTGATGCATCAAGGAAAGGACTCGATTGTGTCCTTATATAGAATGATAGGGTCACTGTTTATGCATCAAGGTCATTAAAAATTCATGAAAAAAACAACCAAACTCATTATCTAGAGTTAGAAGTAGTAATATTTACTCTGAAGATATGGAGAAACTATCTCTACAGTGAAAAATGTGAGATATATACTAATCATAAGAGTTTTAAATATATTTTCTCACAGAGAGAACTCAACATGAGACAAATGATATGGCTTGAGATACTCAAGGATTATGATTTCACAATACACTACCACCTAGGGATGGAAAATAATGTGGTGGATGCTTTGAGTAGAAAATACCATGGAGTTCTAAACAAAATGAGAGTTGAAAGGGATTATATGTTTATAGATCTAATAAATATGGATATGGGAATTATCATGGAAGGTGAAACATCTCTACTTTTTCAAATGATTTCCAAATATTCATTACTAGAAAGAATAAAAAGTTCTCAGTATGATGATGAGTAGTTTCAAAATAAAATTAAAGTTTTGAATGATGGGAGACTGGTTGAATTCATATTTGATGATGGTACTTTGAAATTTGGGGAGAAGCATTGTATTACTACTATAACTGAGCTAAAAAGAGAATAATTGGATGATGATCATAGCTCTAATTTATCTATACACACTTGTCACAACCCGACCCTACCGGTCTCGAGCCGCAACTACCCCAAGCCCACCTCCATAGGCCAGGGGCTGGCAACAAGTACCGAAGGCATAACAATCCCAGGGAGGCCTTTACCTAAGTACCTTTACACACAACCCACTCAATGAAGAAGTGAAGAATAAAAAGAAAACCAAAGAACAAACAACTATAACACAACCACAGTCAGGCATCAACTTCTAAATAGAAAAAGTAATGTGATGAAAAGTACTGACAAGATAACTGAATAGAAAAAGGGAAAACATGCACCCAACCCGAAAGGCGCCACAACCCGACAACAGGTAAACAAAAGTAAACAACTGGTGAGTCTCACACTTGAAAGTCCTACTATGACCACTGAATGCAGCCCAATCTCCTGTGTCTTCTACGCTCCTTCGTAGTCTCGATCAACCTACCTGTCATTTGCAAGGGCACACCAAGTGCCAGAAAATCCCAAGCAGGTGTGAGTATAAAGATACTCAGTAGGATGCCCCGAAAGCTTGATGGAGCAATAAAGGAGGTACCAAAATGGTGAGCAGTAGACAGAACAAGAACAGTGAAAGAGTATAGTAAATAGAGTGCAGCTCAACCCAACCAAAGAAAGGAAGTAAACTCGTCCAACCAAGAGGAGCTAGACACGGGAAGCACGTGGCATACCCCGCGTGTCTTCACCCCTCCGAGAAGGAGAGTAACTTAACCCAAGGAGTTGGAACAAAATTAGGGTATATATATATATATATATATATATATATTCTCAACAAGAAACCCAAATGAGTGTGTAAGGGGATCTCTATCTCCAAGCTCGACCCATGAGAAGTCGCCCATAGTTCTAAGGACATCCATCACTGATGCCCAACAGTATCGCACATTAAAGTCGTCTCATCACTAAATAGTATAACCAAGGGTCCCACTCCCTTAATCATGGAGAAAATTCACTGACTAGACTCATAGAAAGGGTTGAGTCTAAAATAAGTCGTCAGGTAACCCACTGCCCAGCCCAGATAAAGGGTAAACCCTAAGAGGTCGTCAGGTAACCCACTGCCCAGCCCCGATGGAGGGTAAACCCTAAAGTCAATGAGTAACCCACTGCCCAACCTCGCTGGAGGGTAAACCATAAGGTCAATGGGTAACCCACTACTCAGCCTCGTTGGAGGGTAAACCCTGATACACCGGTGGGTAACCCACTGCCCAGCCCTGCTGGAGGGTAAACCCGGAACTGGTTGGATAACTCTGCACTACCCGTGCCATCACTGGGTGTCACTAACATCGCTACCGTGAGTTGGTTTGGAGTGAATCAAAGGAACCTCCAACAAACTCCCTTTCATTTTTCCACATTTAATGAGATCTTGAAAGAGGCTTTGCACACCCAAACCGATTACACCATTGCAATCCTTGAGGATAAACACGTGAGATAGACTATTTACTCACTTGAAATGGACTCCCAACAAATAAGTTATTCAACACCACTTTATGACCAAACGACGTATCATGGGGCCCACACATCGGTCCCAAAATAGATCGGGTGAACTGTTCCATCGTGATGCTATTGAAAAAACACACCAAAACGACTACTCATTCACCCTGAATGGACATCTGATGAAAAAGTCGCAAAACGCTGCTCACAGATTAAAAGACGGCCCGTGGGGCCCATGCCTCAACTCCAGATTCAACACCTGAAACCACCCTGGAAAACTTATTCTCGACGGCAGGGTCACAACGCCGCTGACGACACCTTAAACGGACTCCATATGTGTTCACGTCATCCGAAAAAAATCCTGGCGATGCACTAAACAATAACTAACGATGTGTCGCGCCACTGAGCCCCCGTCTCGAGAATTAAAAATCACCAAGACAATCTCAAAATCTCCATCTCGAGATGAGGATCACGTCGCCATAGACGGATCATGAATCCGACATTCAGTTTTCCATTTAGAAGTTTTTTAATGCCAATGGACGGAGACAGGGTGGGTCGGACCGGTTCGGCCGGTCTACCCCCTTCAGATCGGCAGTTCGCGGCTCGACTACCCAGATTGCCCAGTCCACCATGGCCCACAGTTCACCACGCAGGCTGCGCCGCATCACCCCAGACCGGCATGAGCCGGTCCGACCTTTCCCCCACAAGACCCGCGATACGCGGGTCTTGGTCTGCACCCGGGGTCGCGATGACCCTGGTCTTCGCCTGAACTGCCGACCGCCGAGGAGCCACCCCGTTCCGGGCTACCGTTTCGGACCGCCTGCGTCGACTACCTGAGATATGCATGTCGCCGCCTGGGAGCCGAGCCACACTGCTGTCTGGGAACCATCGCGCCGTCATCTGGGAGCCGCCGCGCTGCCGTCGCCGCCCGCCGGACCGCCGTGCGGAGCCGTCGAAAACCTTGGAACTGCCAAAAAACCAAAAATTTGGCCGGAAAACTTCCCGGGGTCACCCTTGACACCCGAGACTTGAAAATTTGATCTGAAATGATTTTTTGGAAGCTTAAATCGATACCTACGCAAATATTGCCTTTTCTCAAGAATTAAATAACATAACGACACTAAAATTTGAGTTCAAAGGTATATGCAGGATTTAAAAAAAAAGAAACACGCGAACCTACCTCGTTGGGCGTAGCCCATTGCTTCATGAACGGTATGCCGGGGCCACCACCGTCTTGTTTAAGAGGAGGGGGGAAGATCTTGGAGGAGGTTTCTCCCTTGTTGGGAGAGCTTTCGCCAGGGAAACAAAATGGGGGAAGGAGAGGGGAGGGGTGGATGTGTTTAAGTAAGGAAAACACTTAAAACACCCACTAGTAGGCCTGTACCCCGGACTTTCGGCGGGGTCAGGGTTAAGCCGCCCCTAAGGTAAAATCTGAATTCTGAGCGCAACGACCATCTCGTAATTTTAATCCGAGCCTCTGTTCAGAAGTTATAAAGTTCACGCCCGAGGTTGCTAAATTACGAAAACACCCCTGGTGGTGTTTTCCACAGAAGGGTCGCGCCCGTGAAAGTTACACCCCTCCTAGGGTAAATGGAATGCACCGGACTCAACGATGCCCTCATTTTTCCCATCCGAGCAACCGTTTATGAGTTATTCTATTTTTTTGGCATATCCAGTGTGAACACACTTAAAATTTAATTCCAACCACACCGGGGCTCAGAATCACATGCCTTCTGAACGACCTGCTCTGGAATAACATCAAGAAAATTTCAAAGTCTTATAGTCTCAAAAACTAGGTTCTTAGAACATTCCCTCATTCATGTTTTTCATCCCTAAAAAACAAAAATACAAAAGCAACTCGGGATACTGAGCCCACATCTAGCTCTCCCGTTCCCAGGTGCTCTCTTGCACCCCCCCGTGCTGCCACATCACATAGACCAAAGGGATGGTCCATCCATGAAGTGTCCACTCCTGCCAATCCTCAATCACCATTGGGTGCCCCACAAAGGTAGCTCCATCCTCGATGTCTATATTTCCCCAGTCGATAATGTGTGTGGGGTCGTGCACGTATTTCCTCAACTACGACATGTGGAAGATGTCATGCACCCTCTCCAACTGTGGGGGTAGAGCAAGACGGTAGGAAACTTCACCGACCTTGTGCATGATCTCAAAGGGCCCAATGAACCTTGAGGATAGTTTTCCTCCCCAGCCGAACCTCCATGTACCATGCCACAAAGATACTCCCAAAAAGACATGGTCCTCCTGCTCGTACTCCAAAGGCATGCGACGACGGTCTGTGTATGTCTTATGTTTGCTCTGAGCCATCCTCATCCACTCACGAATGACCTGCAGCTTCTCCGTCATCGCCCTCACCAACTCTGGGCCCACGAGGGAGGTCTCCCCAACCTCCGTCCAGCACAACAGTGACCTGCAGGGTCTCCTGTAGAGGGCCTCAAAAGGTGCGGTGCCGATAGTAGAGTGGTAACTGTTGTTATACGTGAACTCCACCAAGGGAAGGTGATCCTACCAGCTTAGTCCAAAGTATAACATGCACGCCCTGAGCATATCCTCCAACACCAGGATAGTGCGCTTGGTCTGTCCGTCCATCTGGGGGTGAAAAGTTGTACTCATCTGCAGCCGAGTCTCGAATTCCTCCTGCAGGCCTCACCACAATCACGACATAAACCAATCATCATGGTCGAAGACGATCATTGAGGGTACTCCATGAAGGGTACGATCTCCAAAACATACAGCTTCCCTAGACTCTCCACCGAACTCTGCTCCCTGATGGCAAGGAAGTGCGCTGACTTCGTGAGATGGTCTACTATCACCCAAATGGAGTCATGGCCCTTCACTGTGTGTGGAAGCCCTGTGACAAAGTCCATAGGTAATCCTTCCCACTTACACTCTGAGATATCAAGGGGCTGCAACAACCCTGCCAGAACCTGATGCTCTGCCTTCACCTACTAACAGGTAAGACATCGAGAAAAGAACTCAGCTACACACTGCTTTATGCCAGACCACCAAAACTGCCGTTGAAGGTCTCTGTGAATTTTACCTACACCGGGATGTACATACAAGGTAGAAGTGTGGAATTCCCACATTGCCGCCTCCGACATCTCCACTGGTACTACAACTCGCCCCTGGAACAGGATCTTGTGATTCCCTCCTTCAGAATACCCATCAGGTGCGTCGCCCATGGATATCTGATCACGCAACACCCCGCTGTTGACATCCCCCAGCTGTGACTCTCTCACATGCTCAAGGAGAGAAGGAGTCAACACCATCAATTGTAGAAAATTTGTACCCTCTTTCTCCACCAAGGTCAGCCGTAGGGAATCCAACTGCTCTGAAGCTTCCCACACTAAATGATCTGGGGAATTCTTGCTAAGGGCATCTGCTACTACGTTTCCCTTCCCTAGAGTGTAGACTATCTCGAAATCATAGTCTTGCAGAAACTCCAGCCAGAACCTCTTCCTCAAATTCAAATCCCTCTGAGTGAATATGTACTTGAGGCTCTGGTTGTCTGAGTAGACCACAAAATGCTCACCCAGAAGGAAATGTCTCCATAACCTCAAGGCGAAGACCACCACTGCCAGCTTGAAATCGTGAGTTACATAATTCTGATCATGTGGCCTTAGTTGCCTTGACCCATATGCAATCACTGCTCGCTGTTGCATCAGCACACACCGGAGCCCATATCCTGAAGCGTCGTAGTATACCACAAACTCAACACCCTCTTCTGGAAGCCTCAACACTGGAGAAATAGTTAGCCTCCGCCTCATCTTCTCAAAGGCCTTCTAGCACCGATCAGTCAAGGTGAACTGTCGTCCCTTTCACGTCAATGTGGTCAAAGGGGAAACAATCCTGGTGAAATCTTCCACAAACCTCTTGTAGTACCCTGCTAAACCAAGGAAGATCCGCACTTCTGAATAATTCTTGGGTGGCTCCCAAGCAAGCACTGCCTCTATCTTTGCGGGATATACGGACAATCCCTATTCCGTAATAACATGCCCCATAAAGTGAACCTCATGTATCCAGAAATGACACTTCAAGATCTTCCCATACAGTTGATGCTCTTGGAGTAAGTCTAGGACCATCCTAAAATGATCCGCGTGCTCCTCTTCCGTCGTAGAGTAGATGAGTATGTCTTTAATAAAGACAACCACAAACTGGTCCAAGTACGGCTGGAAGATCTGGTTCATCAAATCCATGAAAACTGAGGGGGAATTCATCACGCCAAAGGGAATCACCAGAAATTCGTAGTGCCCATAATGAAAATGGAAAGCCAACTTTGGGATGTCATCCTCACGAACCCGCAACTGGTGGTAGCTGGATCGAAGATCAATCTTGGAGAACCACTTCACACCTCTCAGCTGGTCAAAGAGGTCGTCGATCCTTGGAAAAGGGTTATTATTCTTTATCGTGGCATGATTCAGGAGATGATAATCCACACAAAGCCGCAGAATCCCATCTACATTTTTCACAAACAAATCCAAAGCTTCCCAGGGGGACACACCGGGCCTGATCAACCCATTCTCACGAAGGTCTTCCAAATGAAGTCATAGCTCCTGAAGCTCTGTGGGTGCCATCCGATATGTTGCACATGATATCAGGGTAGTCCTTGACTACAAGTAAATGCATAACTCCATCTCTTGCCTCTGAGGTAGTCCCGTGACATCATTGGGAAAGACATCAATGTATTCCTCTACTACGGTAGGGATCCAGGTTCCTGTAGTATCTGCTGCTCCAAGAGCCATGCTTAGAAATTGGTGAGAAAAAGGCCATGGTCTCCTGCTCAGAGTACCCATCTGATCTACCATGAGGTCTCATTCACCAAGGATGGTGAACCTCGTCCCATCATAATGAATGTATTTGACTAGTCTGCATTGAAAGTCAATCTAGGTGTGAACCATGGAAAGACAATCCATGCCTAAGATGACATCATAAGGTTCCATCATGATGATGAGTAATTCCCACATGAAACTCTCTTCTCCGAATGATAGTTCGCACTGTCTACAGATAAAGGTCACCAACGAGGCACTTCCCATAGGAACCTCGAGGCTAAGTGTAGGTGTCAGCACCTCCACTGGAAGCTCTAACTCCAGTACCAAAAGCAGCGATATAAAGGAGTGTCTAGAGCCTATGTCTACTAGTACCGAAGTAAGTGTGGAGTAAACACAAAGCATACCTCAAACCATCTCATGTGCTAGGGGGACATGAACACCCATAGCCTGAAGCTGCCCGTGACCCCTACCGCCAGCTCCCTGAGCCTAGCGTGGGTCGTCCAGTGGTGGATATGGAAGGACCTCGAAATGTCATCTCCCACCTCCAGGTCCTGCCGCTCTACCTGAGCCGCCTCCCTGAGGGCCACCCTATATTCGCCTGGGGGATCCCCGGTCACGGCGCTACCTCTGCCGCTGCGGTGCACCCACTGCCTGCCACGGCTGCTCGGTACGCCTTTTCATGTAGTCCCGTGCTAGGTGACCCCGTCCATCACAAGCATAGCACCAGCTCTCTACTGACTGCCCTGATGCTCTATGGCGCCACTACGGTGTACGACCCTACCCCTGAGTCTGATCACGGAAGGGTCTCCTCAACTGAGGCTCTGCTCTATGCCGTCTGCCTACTATCAAAGACTCTACTATGAAGCGGCCACTGCTAGGTCCTGTCAGCTGGAGTCCCTCATCCAAGAGGCTCTCTGTCCTGAGCGCCCACTCTAGAACCCCAACATAATTAGGGATTCACAAGGGAACAACACTAGTACAGATCTTCTTGCGAAGAACCTGCTCAAACTTACGTTACCGAAAGTAACTATCGCGGACCATATCCTGTGAGTAGCATGTCAGACTGGTAAACCGGACCGAGTGCTACACCACAGCCATCCCCCCTAATTCAGCTCCATAAGCTTCTAAATCTGAATGGAGGATAAACAAGAGGGGGATTACTCCTCTCAGAAGAGCTACTGGAAGCTATCCCACGTGAGAGAAGACTCGTTGTGGTTCTGCGTAACCAACCCCCACCAACGCTCGACCATCCTGAGAAAAAGGCAGGCATGTAGGGCTACCATCTGGTCCGCTGGTGTCTGTACCAGCCTGAAAATTCATTCCACGGACTCTAGGTAGTCTTCCACTGCCTGGGGATCTGTGTCCCCATGGAACTTCTGCGACCGCTGATGCTGGAAGTCTCAGAGTGCACTCAGCCTACGCTTAAACTCGACCTGTGATGCTAGTACTAACTGCTGCTCTCCAGGTGTAGGGACTACTTCTGAAGCACTGGGCGGAAGGGGATCACGTGAGGGTCCCTAAACTGACACCTCGTCGCTTTCCAAGTCGTCCTCACGAACTAGATAGGGTAACCTGGTTGGCTGCTGTCGTGGGGGAATCTTGAAAATTATCAAGGATTACCATGATCAGATGAGCATATATATATATATATATATATATATATATATATCAGTAATAAAAAAGGGGAGTTTACTCAAAAAGAGAAGTAAAAGACTCAATCCTTTCAAATGCATGTTCTAAAGTTCCCTTCAACAAGTGTCTCAGCGTGTCGAGTCGACAAGAGGGTTATCAGGGTCCTGGTGAATGGATAAGTCGGCCATCCGTACCATCACTAGACTCCCTATCCTGAGAGCCTATCTCAAGACACGTCGACCCTATTGCCCTAAATCCCAACCAATTCCTTTTTAGGAACATCCAAACAATGCCCCAAGGAACTAACCACCTATGATACCACTTTGTCACGACCCGACCCTACCGGTCTCGAGCTGCAACTACCCCAAGCCCACCTCCATAGGCCAGGGGATGACGACAAGTTCCAAAGGCGTAACAATATCAGGGAGGACATTTCCTAAGTACCTGTACACACATACCACTCAATGCAGAAGTGCAGAGTAAAAAAAAACAAAGAACAAACAACTATAACCCAAACACAGTCATGCATCAACTTCTAAATAGAAAAAGTAAAATGCTGAAAAGTACTGACAAGATAACTGAACATAAAAAGGTCAAAACACGTGACCAACCCAAAAGGTGCCACAAACCGGCAATAGGTAAAGAAAATTAAACAATTGGCGAGTCTTACACCTGAAAGTCCTACTATGACCACTGAATGCAGCCCAAGCTCCTGTTTCCTCTACGCTCCTCCATAGTCTCGATCAACCTATCCATCATCTGCAAGGGTACACCAAGTGTGGGAAAATCCCAAGCACAGGTGAGTATAAAGATACTCAGTAGGATGACCTGAAAGCTTGAGGTAGAAGCAAAGGAGGTACCAAAATGGTGAGCATTAGATAGAACAAGAACAATGAAAGAGTACTTTAAATAGAGTGTAGCTCAACCCAACCAAAGAAAGGAAGTAAAATCGTCCAACCAAGAGGAACTAGAAACGGGAAGCACGTGACATACCCCACGTGTCTTCACCCCTCTTATAACAAGAGTAACTGAACCCAAGGAGTGAGAACAAAACTAGGGTGTATATATATATGTGTGCTCAACAAGAAACCCAAACGAGTGTGTAAGGGGATCTCTATCTCCAAGCTCGACCCATGAGAAATCGCCAACAGTTCTAAGGATATCCATCACTGATGCCCAACAATCCCGCACGTCAAAGATGTATAATCGCTAAATCATACAACCAAGGGTCCTGCTCCAGTAATCATGGAGAAAAGTCACTGACTAGCCTCATAGAAAGGTTTGAGTCTGAAAGAAGTCATCGGGTAACCCACTACCCAGCCCAGCTAAAGGGTAAACCCTAAGAGGTCGTCGGGTAACCCACTACCCAGCCCCTCTGGAGGGTAAACCCTAAAGTCAATGGGTAACCCACTACCCAGCCTCGCTGGTGGGTAAACGCTAAGGTCAATGGGTAACCCACTGCCCAGCCTCACTGGAGGGTAAACCCTGATATGCCGGTGGGTAACCCACTGCCCAGCCCCACTGGAGGGTAAACCCAAAACTGGTCCGATAACTCCGCACTGCCCGTGCCATCACTGGGTGTCACTAACATCGCTACCGTGCATTGGTTCGGAGTGCGTCAAAGGAACCTACGACAAACGCCATTTCATGTTTCCATAATTAATGAGATCTCTAAATAGGCTCTAATGCCCAAACCGATTACACCGTTTCAATCCTTGCGAAAAAACACGCGAGATAGACTACTTACTCGCTTGAAACAGACTCCCAACGAAAAATTTATTCAACACTGCTTTATTCCCATACAACGTCACGTGAGGCCCACACCTCAGTCCCAAAAGAGGTCGAGCGAACTGTGCCATCGCGATTATCTCAGAAAAACACACCAAAATGACTACTCATTCGCCCCGAATAGACGTTTGATGAAAAAGTCTCAAAATGCTGCTCACAGCTTAAAAGACGGCCCGTGGGACCCATGACTCAACTCCGGATTCAATGCCTGAAATCACCCTGGACAACTTTGTCTCGAAGTTAGGGTCACCACGCCGCTGATGACACCTTAAACGAAATCCGGATGTGTTCGTTCCATCTAAAAAAAGAATCACGATGAGGCACTAAACAATACCTAACGGTGTGTCTCGCCACTAAGCCCCCATCTCGGGAATTGAAAATCCCCAAGACCATCGCAAAATATCTGTCTTGAGCTAATGATCGCGTTTCCGCAGACGGCGTGCGAATACAAAATTTGGTTTTATATTTAGAGGCAATTTAATGCCTATGGATGGAGACAGGGTGGGCCAGACCGGTTCGGCCGATCCACCCCCTTCAGACTGGCGGTCCGCGGCTCGGCCGCCTGGACTGCCCGGTGCACCGCGACCCGCGGCTCGGCCGCTCGGACCGCCCGGTCCACCGTGGACTGCGGTTCACCACATGGGATGCTTCACATCACCCCAGACCGATATGAGCCGTTCAGCCTTTCCCATATGAGACCCATGATACGCGGGTCTCGGTCTGCTCCCGGGTTCATGATGACCCCGATCTTCGCTCGGACCGCCGACCATCGAGGAGCCGCCCCACACCGGGCCGCCGTCCCAGACTGCCTGCGCCGACCGCCTAGGAGCCGCGTGCCGCCTCCTGGGAGTCGCACCGCGCTGCCGCCTGAGAACCGCTGTGCCGCCATATGGGACCCACCGCGCTGCCGTCGCTACCCACCGGACCACCGCGCGGAGCCGCCAGAAACCCTGGAACCACCAGAAAACCCAAAATTTGACTGAAAAACTTCCCGGGGTCACCTCAGACACCCCGGGACTCAAAAATTTGATCCGAAAGGATTGTTAGAAAGATCGAATCGATACCTACACAAATATGGAATTTTCATGAGAATTAAACAGCATAACGGTGCTATAATTGGAGTTCAAAGGTATATGAGAGATTTTAAAAAAAGAAACACGCAAACCTACCTCGATGGGCGTAGCCCGTTGCTTCACGAGCGGTCTTCTGGAGCCGCCACCACCTTTCTGGAGAGGATCGGGGAAGAGCTTGGAGGAGGTTTCTCCCTTGTTGAGAGAGCTTTCGCCAGGGAAACAAAATGGGTAAAGGAGATGGGAGGGGTGGATGTGTTCAAGTATGGAAAACACTTAAACACCCATCAGTAGGCCCGTACCCGGACTTTCGGTGGGGTCGGGCTTAAGTTGCCCCTAGGGTAAAATCCACATTCTGAGCACAACGACAGTCTCTGAATTTTAATCCGAGCTTCCGTTCATAAGTTATAAACTTCACGCCTGAGGCCGCTAAATTATGAAAATTCCCCTGGTGGCATTTTCCACAGAAGGGCCGTGCCCACGAATGTTAAACCCCTTCTAGGGTAAACGACACACTCCAGACTCAACGGTGCCCTCAGTTTTCCAATCTGAGCAACTGTTTAGGAGTTATTCTGTTTGTTTGACATGTCTAGTGTGAACTCACTTAAAATTTAATTCCGGACACACCGGGGCTCAGAATCACACACCGTCTGAACACCATACTCTGGAATAACATCAAGAAAATTTCAAAGTCTTACAGGCTCAAAACCTAGGTTCTTACAACACTGATGGTACTAAGATGTATAGATTTTTGAAGGAACATTTTTGGTGGGAAACATGAAGAGGGAGATTGCTGATACTGTGTTGAGATGTTATTTTTGTCAACAGGTGAAGGATGGGAGACAAAATCCTAGAGGTTTCATTCAACCTTTTCCTATACCTATGTGTAAATGGGATTGTATTACAATGGACTTTGTCACAGGGATACCAAAGAATCCCAGAAGAAATGATGTGATCTGGATTATTATTGATCGTCTTACCAAATCCGAAAATTTTCTTGCTATAGGAGAATATTTTCCACTTGAACATTTAGAAAGACTATATATTAATGAAGTTTCAATACTTAATGGTGTAACCCTATCAATTTTTCCTGACCATGATCCCCGTTTTTCATCACAATTCTAGAAAAGTCTTTAGATTTACCTAGATACTAAGATTCGTTTGAGCACTTCCTACCACCCTCAAACTGATAGACAATCAAAGAGGACTATTCAAACCATAGAAGACATGTTGATATCTTACTCTCTTGACTTTCAAGGTATGTGGTATCAGTATTTACATATGGTAGAATTTTCCTATAACAATATCTTCCATTCAAGTATACATTTGGCACCATATGAAGCATTATATGGAAATAGATGTCATACACCAACTTGTTGGGATGATGTTGGTGAAATAAAACTTGTAGGCCTAAAATTTGTTGAGGAAATGACAAATAATATAAAAACTATTCTGACCCATATAAAAAAAGCACAAAATAGGAAAAAGAGTAATGTTGACAACCGAAGGAAGGATTTGGAATTTCAAGTGGGAGATCATGTTTTCTTGAAGGTATATCAATTGAAGGGTGTTATATGATTCGATAATAAGGGTAAATTAAGTACCAGTTATATCGGACCTTTTGAAATTCTAGAATGAATTGGAGCTGTATCTCACCGTTTAAAAATTCGGCCAAGTCTCTCCAAAGTTCAGGACATGTTCTGCATATCAATGTTAAGTAAATACATTCCAGATGCAATGCATGTACTCAAATATAAAGAAATAGAACTGGAACCCGATATGTCTTATTATGAAGAGTCTATCAAGATTCTTGATACCATATAACAAGTGTTGATAAATCGAATGCCCCGTCTGGTAAAGGTTCTTTGGAGAAACCATAAAATGGAAGAGGTGACATGGGAACCTGAAGAACTTATAATGAAGAACCACCTGGATCTTTTTATGAAGTGATATTATAGAAATTTTGAGGACAAAATTATTTGAATGAGGGAAGAATGTAAAACCCCAAGCTTCCACCGTACACTTTTAAAAAATTCAATATCTTGCACTGCACGCAACACCCAGTTCGAGCGCACCACGATCTTTCAAACTAGCCTTTTAAAAAAGTGGTTATGAATAATATTAACCAAATTATAAAATTATGAAATTTTATTTTTCAAAGTAGACTTCATTTTTGAATTTAAAATATCAAAATTTTATTAGGGTGAAATTTTAGTAATTTTCTGAAATGTTTCATTTTTTGATGAATAATGAATAATACTGCATTGTTGTTAAAAACCGACTATTTCATTTAAATAATTATTTTACTATAAATTGATTTTAATGTTGTAATAGATAAATAATACATATATTAATCCAATATAGTTCATTGGAATCATTTTATAATAGAATTATATTTAAAAATTATTAAACTTTTTAACGTATATTTTACTTGCCTTCTAGCCATATCTATAAGATTTGCGTTAAACGTAATTTTACCACTTCTACGAATTGAATTTTGAAAAATATACATACATGGTTGTAATCGGTATGAAAAAATTGGTCTAATAAGATCAAAATAATTTTGGTGAATAGTATCTTTTGGATTTTATTTACCATGATTAAAGGTAAATAGAACAATTAAAGGTAAAATTAATTTTATAATAATATAATATTACCCTAAAACTTGTCTTAATTTAATTGGATAAGTTTTTTTCAACAAAAATAAACCTTAGGTCGAAATTATGATCCCTTATTAAGCCACGTGTGTTAGACTAGGACATTTATTATATTTTAATTAAAGAAGAATTAAAAATGTCATATTCAAATTTTATTAAATATATAATTTTTAATATGAGGATATATAAGTGATATGGTTGAATATAAATATTCTTTAGAAATATAAAATAATTATATACATAATGATAATTTATTTATAATATTAGGAAAAAAATAATTAAATTAAATGGTGACATAATAATGGTGTAGTAATTGTATTATTAAATAAATAATCAATTAAAGGATATTAAAAATATTAAAATAAATATAATTTTTCATAATTAATGGCATAAATTTTTTTTATAGATAACTTAGATATGTTAGTGACATATTAGAATTATTGGTTTGAATTTATCATATTGTTTTGATATTTTAAAAAATGAAAATTTTAAATTGTATAAAAATTGACATAAATGATACTTTAAAATAAATAATATTTAATTAAATGTTATAAAATTAATAAAAATATAAGGTTTAAAAAAATTACTAGTATAGTGATAAATATTTCATATATTATACAATTAGGATTCATTTGTAATTTTATAGTAACTATATTAACCCTATAGTGTAAAAATACAGGAAGATATAGAAAGAGTTAAACTATTTAACTAAGGGTTAAACCCAAAATATAAGGTTAATTTTGTGACCTATAGTTGTCTAAAATTCATTGTCTGAGATTATTTAGACCCATATTCATCTTATACTTGAAATAAATTACTTTTTATATATTTTAAATCGAAAATCAATTTATGCTAAATTAATATTTTAAGACATTTCAAAAGTGCCCCTCACCTCTCTTATAAAATGGAACTTCTCCTTCTCTTTAATTCACAACTCCAAATAAATTTGGCTAATAAAAACCCTAACCAATTATTATTTTAACTTTACTCACTTAATTCTAGATTCCACACTTTGGACAGAAATTCAACCTAAGGATTCCTTTTATGAAAACCAAAAGGAGACACCCAAAAAAGAGGTAATTGTTTTATCACCTATTTCAAAGTTCTTTTCTTCTTCTACTTCCTATTTCTATATTGTTTCTATATCAAAATAATGACTCCAATATAATCCATATACTTTGATTTTATTATAATTATGGGACAACCATATTCCTCATTTTATCCATCATATAGATAACAATATCACAATGCGTGCATATGTACAACTTACAATCTCCAAATTGTGGTGTAATTTTTTATTCAACACTAATTTATTTGGATGGGTATAATTATGATTATAATGGATATAAATAATGAATATAACATGATAATTATTCTTTATAATTAATATACCATCCAATTTTATACGATTTAACCATCAAGGGAATGATATGGTCGCTTGTGCGTACGTATGGCATGTCGTCTCCAAGACACAATGAGATTCATTCTCCATGTTAATCATTAAAGAATGATTATAAAATTTATATGATGTGTAAAAATAATAATTATGAACTTAATTTTATTCTATATATCAATAAATTATCTTATTCATAATAAACACACTTACATGGAAAAACATGAATGAGAAAACGAAGTAGTTAACACCTGAAACAATGGTAATAATAAAATATTATTTAAAAAAACTGATATAAAAGGATCATATATGATATCATAAATATAGATATGGTCCTAGTATAATTTAATAATATATTTTAATCATTATACAGGAGGTTAAATCACCCTTGACTAAAGGAAAGTATAAGGTAAGGGTTAATTTCACAATCTCTTTATTATCCGAGATTGCTTATACGTAAGTATCTATTGGGACATACTTATCATACATGTCCATGTTTCTTAAAATGAAATTCAAAATATTATGAAAAAAAATTTAAAGACATTTTTACCCATGTTTTAATTTTTAAAAAATGTTTTGAAAGTAATCTTTCCGTCATTTTCCAAACGAGGTACTTTATAAACTTTTTGAAAAATTAAGGAAAGAATATTTTTTTAAAATTATATGAGGAAAGAAGATATTTTCTGCCATTATGATTCCTTAATATTTTTAATATTTCCTTACAATATTATACAGTTATTTTAAAAATAATTTTTTCTTTTATAATTGTGTGTATTATAAATGATTTCACAGTAAAAAAAGGATATTTTCCTCAAAGGGTTTTAATGAATTTATTAAATCATTTTCATCTATGTCAACACCCTTTGTTGGATTTTATACTTATTTGAGGTTGAATTATTATGATACAATCATCCATATTGTATTGAGGGTTTGTGATATATTTGATTGTTAATGTTCTATTTTCATACCATTCATGGTTTATTGTTAAAGTATTTACATTTGGTATGCTAGTTTTAATACAAATGTTTATGTTATGTTTCACCCTTTTCATAAAAGAAATGTATTGGACTTAGTAAGTGATGGGCGGGGCTCACTATATCCCCTCGATGCATCAGTAGGTATCATGATACAAACTAGTGTCTTGGAACAAGGCCTTGATAGTATGGTAATGGTCTTGGCACGAGGCCTTGACGGTATGGTTATGATGTTCGTCATTATGCATTTCTTCATTATGTGATTAGTTATTAATATTTCATGTGATTATTCGACTAGTAGAATATCCATGTGAAAGCTTAAATGGCACCATTTGATTTATTATTGAAATATTATGATGAATATTATATTTAAAAGGCTTGTGTTTTAGTTTTATACCTTTCCTTAAAAGTTTATGCTTATTATGATAGCTTTCGCTATATTGTTTATCCTTACTGACCATATGAACTAAATCCTTTATTATGTTTCATTTTTCCCCCAGATTCAAAGAAGTATATTATAATTGACAAACAGGGATATTTTAAGGGATATGAGAGTTTTCAAAGGGTATAATTTGTAGTTTTTTCATTTCAATATGTAATGTAAAACTTATGTTTGTATCTAGTATTTCTAATGCTACTAAACTAATCGGTCCTTTGGGATTTGATTTTCTTTTGATCATGAAAATGAAATAAAATAATGCACTGACTCTAGGAAACTTGGGTCAGGGAATTATGATGTGAATAAGTACATTATGATTGATATGCATGGATAGTCTAATGGATATGAGAGTTTTTAACGAGGATAATATGTTTTTTTCATTTCAAGATGTAATGTAAAACTTATGTTTATATCTAGTATTTCTAAGGCTACTAAACCGATTTGTCCTTTGGGATTTGATTTTCTTGTGATTATTCCAATAAAATAAAATAATGCACCGACTCTGGACAACTAGTGTTGGGGCATTACATACTCCAAGGTGGGTGAGGAAATTATTATAATTTCATAATTCGAATCATTAAATTTCATTTGAATTAGCATTATAAATAACAACCATGATCCTGGTATAGAAGAACTCAATGAAGGTACATCTAATCGAAACATGGTCCACACTAGATTCTATGAAGAAGGCATTGTGTACCCAACACCAGAGGCATGAACATGATTTAGGATCTCCTCTAAATATTCAGCTACTACCCCCTCAATGAGCTTTATCTAAAGAAAATGGTAAAGGCATGGGTACAACCCACCTATTACTTGAATAAGTTGGACCTGTCTTTATTGAGGAAATGTTTTCCCAATATGAAGCTAATCTGGGGGAGATGAGGAAGATCAAAACGAAATTACTCATAGGAAATATTTTTTCTGAGTAAAACTCTTTAATAGATGCCAATATATCTCCTCTAGTATATATCCAATAGGTAGGAGTTTCTCATAAAATAATAGTAGAGTCTATCCACTAAACCAGATTTGGGTTCATACCGTCAGTCTATCTAAACTCATTGGTTAATGATTATCAAAAGATTCATCCACTAAGGAAGAAACCACCATCATTTTATAAAAGTTAGCATAGGTTAGCTCAAACCGAATATTAGAAATAGACACAAAAGAGATAACTATATTAGGCTTCACCCATCACTTCTTCTTGAGCATCTTCTCAACTGGAAGTGCCACCATAGCTACGTGACTCCATCTAGTACCTTGATACTCAGATGGAATCTATAGATAAGAAACACACACCAGTATAAATGGATAGAAATATATACCCTGAGTGAGTGGATACAACACCTCCTCCACCCAATTTAAGGGATCTTATATTCCCAACCTTTAATGACATGAGTAAACTAGAGTAGTATCTCAAGCACTTTTTGTCTCAATGCAGCCCCATGATAGGAACATTAGAGAAAAAAGAAGTGAAAAAACTTAGTTTCTTTACATAGAATCTGGAAGGGCCCATGTTTATTTGGTATAACAAATTACCAGTTGAGTCTGTTACAAACTCAGAATACGTCTATTGTAAATTCCTCTACCAGTTTAGTTCCACACTAAGAAATATGACAATCCATGATCTCTAAAACTACAAGAAACAAAAAAAATTGAGGTCCTCAGATTTCATCACTCAATGGAATGCCTGAATTAATCCTTAAAAATAAAACTTCCATAGGATTAGTTTCTGGATATTTATATAGAAAACCTCAAGGGTGACTTGTAAACACCACTTATTCCACTAAAATATCACAATGAATTTCACGAGTTTTTGGAAATTACACAATGGTTGGAGGATTCTATCTGATGAACTAATTTCAAATATTGACCAACATGGATGAAATATGAAAATAAAGATAGTAAAGAAAATATAATATCTATCAAACTTAAACCGACATTGATGATAGATCAAGCACCCAAAAAATAACAATATCATGTGGTGCATCCCCCTAAATGAAAATTGTAGCAACAATACCCTCATCAGGATGAGAAGAGGGATTAAACTTTAACAAAGTTTGATGACCAAAATAAAAAAACCCATTATTTCCAATCAAAGTATATTTTTAAATATTTCATCATGTATATGTAGAAAAAACTTTTAAAGCTTCTAAAAACAAAAAAACCCAACGCGATCGATCTAATTGACTGCTCTGATTACCGCCCCTTCCATTGGATGATGGGGTATAATATCCAATAGTGATTAATCTTCAAATATATACTTCATAATATGGTTTAATATAGATATTTTATGTTTGAAAAACCCTCAACAAAAGTGATTTATATTATTTTCACTCTACTAGAAAAATAAGAGTGGCACCATGTCCTAGACATGCGTGTATAGAAATTTGATGGTTGAATGACTAGGAAATCAGTCAATTGGGTGAATGATATACTCATAGAACAACCAAACCAATTATTTTTAACCTCATATCTCCATTTAAATTTTGAGATGAAATATTAATTTTCATAGTATTCTAAGATATGGTACAATCATCACTGGTGAGACAAGGCATGGAAGGAATAGTCTTTACTAGTACCCAATCCGATCCATAACCTTTTAGGCTTCCTACACTCATCTTTGGGAGGATGGGAAACATCCCACCAAATAGGAAAACATGAAATTACCCATAAAATTATATCCTTATCATATGAAGAGTCATAATATAGCTTAGTCAATGTCACCCACATGGATGACCCTTTTACCACCGATGATGATTTATATAAACCCAATTTCCTTATCCATAATCAGGGAAAAGGTCACAAAGTATAAGGATGTCATGGAAGATGAGGATGTAATAAACCTAAATTCTTAGAAAATATTTCTAATTATTCCATATATTCCACATAAACTCATAGGTAGGAAATCTAATGAGCTTAACATGAGCATCAATCAGATCAGGAATCCTCCTAGGCTCATTTGAACTAAGTCCTATCAGAGGAATGACGGAAAATCATGAAGGTTTCTAGTCAATGTCCAAGTTTTTAAAGTCTATCTCAGCCAAAAAATTATACCAAAAATATACTCCCTAGTTATGGTGAAATAAATGAATCACTAGTAATATTATCATCGACCACTAAACCCGAAGACAAGGAACCACCTCATGATATGAAGCACTAACCCTTGGTATAGAAACATGAAATATTGAATCATCTTTCTATCATTATAGATAATATCTCCATCCTATATTCTCTCAGAATTTCCATATAACTTAGTTAATACCTTATTAAGGCTCTCTCAATCCCTTAAGAGTTTTTGGCTGATGTTGCTATAGTTGAGACATGTTGTAAATAGACAAATTCCATTGAATGTCACGAGGTCACATCCTTTATGGAACAAGATCGATAATCTCCCATAAATGGGAAAATAAAAACCTTTTATATATCTAGAAATATGGATGATATTTATATCCTTTTATCTTTAATTTATAATTTTTTAGATCAACCTCACACTAGTTCTAAATTTCCACTAGTTGGTCTATAATGAAGTAAACTTGACTACCTCCAATTTGACTATATAGGGGTATAAGAAAAGTGAGAAGAAGCCACTTGGGAAGATCAAACTTAGATCTTAGTTCATTGATATCACTTTTGACTTATAATTCATGGTGTTTCACCAACACACAACCTTACATGCTCTGTTAGATAATCCATGACTCTATATGCATGCGATAGTGCCCATATTATACTATCTATGCCTTATGTATTTTTTTAAGGGACAAGTTGGGGTGATGTATAGTGATAATGCCTCATTTAAGTCCTATAAATATTAATATATAGATTAAAGGTTCTATAAAATTTATGGTAATTAGATGATGGTATGTAACACCATCCAGATAAACTCCCCCAATGGATAGGATTCTATCCCTACTAGTCCATAGAGTGGACTCAATGAAGACTATGTGTTGACCATCAATAAAATTGATGCAGAAAACCTGATTTGAAAATTAATTGGGTCACATGGGTTTCATTGTAAAATAAAATAAAGAATGTAATCATTTTTCATTTATACTTTGGTTATGAATACATCCTAATAGAGTAACTACTGATAAAGAATGAAAATATTATTACATAGTCTCTAAAAATCAACCTGGCCCCTGAGCACATTTATAGCCATGAAGGTCAGACTAATATTCAGTCAAACCAATCAAGAATATTTGATCATGTGGATATGAATATTAGTAGAATAATTAAATCATGGGTTTTAAGTACATTATCTCCCATATTCATGTTATTAGTTTCTATAGATGAGTGTAGTCAATTGGAAGAAGAATGTTATTTCGATGGGAATAATAAAGATTCCCTTGCATATTTTTTAGGATATAAATATGTCCCTAAATTATCTATAGGATCTAAAGATACCCAAATATCATTTATTATATCTCAAAATTCCCATCTAACTTATTCTTATAACAATAGAAAGGTTGAATATGAAGAAGAGAATCTCAGAGATGCCCCTCCAATATTCAGGAAAGATGTATCCACTATCATCGATGAACTCCAGTAGGCGAATCAAGGTATGAAGTAAGATCTATGACCTAGTTTTATTAGTTCTTCCATGTACCCTAAAGAAAATGTGAAATATATCCCCTTCCACAAATAATATAGAGATTTATTCACCTATAAATATTCTAAAATACTCAAGTTGAATCCAGATGTGACACATACCACTTAGGTTTACCAGACGACCATCATGGATATAATTAGACAACAAGAAGAATTAATCCAATATATACTTCCAAGTTTGAAGAAAATTTTGATAAAATCATCAAATAAATTTTAATTTTGGAAGTTCAATACCCAAAATATATCACCATCATCTTGCTCGTTAATAAAATTTATGGAAAAATGAGAGCCCACATCGATTTTGGGGATCTCAACAGGTGCTGTTAGAATGATGATTTTCTAACCATGATTATAGAACAAATAATAAATGTGATGGATGGTTTCTAATCCCTCTATTTCATGGATATATATTTCATATATAACCAGATCTAAATTTCCCTTGACGATGAGTAGGTAATTGCCTTCAGGGAACCCCAGAGTGTATATTGTTATCAAGTGATACCCTTTATCTTAATGAATGTTGGAAGCACATATAAATGTGAAATTCTAAATATATTCAAGTACTTTTTAGAGTAATACTATATAATTATAAATTTATGATTTTGTGGGTAAATATCAATAGCGCTACAATCATATTTTCATTATTGAAATAGTTTTCAATAAAATGAAACAACACAACTTGAAGATGAACCTATTGAAATGTTTTATTGGGATAAAATCATGGAAATTTCTCAGTTTTATAGTAATCCATCATTGAATTTAATTTTACCCCCAAAAGGAAAAGGTGATACTAGATATGGAAGATCCCTAGAACCTTAAAGAGTTGAAAGGGATTCAGGTAAGTATCTCCTATATTAGACGCTTCATAGCTGATATCACCAGCAAGTGTCTACCCTTTAAAAAGTTTATATAGAAAGAAATTACCTATCATGGGATGAATATTTATATAAATCCTTATATGATTTCAATAATTTTCTCCTAAAACCACCGGGGATGATTCCACTAGTATAAAAAATGCCTCTCATTCTCAATGTGGAAAGACTAGAGTGATCATTCTGCACACTCGTTGCCTTGAAGAATTATGTGGATAAAGAGAACAAACTATATTATCTTAGTAGGACTATGATGGTTGTTGATAACTTATATTATTATGTCAAAAAGAATTTCTTATCATTTAACTTTACAGTATAGAATTTATGGAACTACCAACAACACCACATGGTCTACCTTGCTTCTCATGTTGACTCTCAAGTATAACCTTAGTCATCCAATGTTAACTGGCATCTAACATGGTGGTTAGTAATTTTAAAAAGTTTGAAAACTATTTCATGATTTATAAGGTAGTAAAAGGGTAAGCATTGGAATATTTCCTCATAGTACATACTACTCCATAGAGTGCACCAGTGAATACATAACTTCCCAAAGAAGAGTTTTTATCCATCCATAACACTCCCCAAATATGAGATATGTACTTCGATAGATCCTTTAGAAGGACAATATAAAAAAGGAAAGAAAAATTGAAAAACAAACTAATTGGATTGGGGATTGTGTTTGTCTATCTAGTAAAAGGGTCCCACCATATTCCTTCCTACTATTATAAGGATTCATCAACAATGAGGAAAAATACCAAGACCTCATTACTAGTCCAGAGCCAGATCTATAGATACTAGTTGTCCATTTAAGTATCAAAGGTTACTATGAGTTGGTAATCAAGAAAATAAATGGTGAATATTCCATTATGTAAAAATAATTGACCCCATTTATTGATTATATATAAGGGTAGATAGATGAGTTCCCCTAAGATCCCACACTGTCTCACATATCATGTTTATAGAATGCCTAATAAAATGCATTGGATAATGCAGCCATAACCCTTGATGTTCCATGAAAGGAAGAGATGGTTATTCTCATTACATATCATAGGAGGGTCTCTTTATTTGTAAATAATGACATAGAGGATATCAACGAGGTTAATACCACCCCTATTCAAGGAATGAAAATATTCTCACCAATTGATAATAAAATTGGATATATTTCTTCTATAATAATCAATCTCTAAAATGGAATTATCCCTTTAGATAAATATAAAAAGGAATTTATCCAATGATGATTCAAAAAATTCATCCTCTATGATGACTTTAATTCCCAAAATGTAATCTAAAAGCAATGCTTTGATGGATTTATCCTCAGATGCATTGAAATAGGAGAAACCATTTCCATTATATAGGAAGTCCATGGAGGTTTCTGCAGCACACACTATTTAGGATCCAATTTATTTCATTAAATCAAAAGACATGGATGTTTATAGACATCAATTAAGTAAGGATATGTGAAGTTCAAAAATAATTTCTATTCTTGTCATATTCATTCCAAATTCATCCATTAACTCCTATAGTTGTGTTTTAGAAACACAGAGAGGAGAAATGATGAATGATCTTAGAAATGAGAGTAAAAAGGAGAAAAATATAAAATTAAGAATATTAAAAATAATGAAAGACACGGTGATTTATGTGGATTAAGAATAATCCCCATGTCTGTGGGGAGTCATAATCACTTAACTAAAATTGGGAGAAAAAAATTACAAATAAATTTCAAAGATTCACACACATAGAAAAACTATCTCAAATGAGATCATAAATAAAACAGTGAGAAAATGACACCAATTGAACAATAAGTCTATTATGATACTGTTAATGGTGGATGGATGTTAAAGGAGCTATAGTACCACTATATCTAAACTCTGATATGCTATAGTCACCAAGTCAAAGTCCACAGTACTATAATAACTTGTTGATGTTGCCAATCAGCTCTACTATAGTCTGATAGGAGTTTCTATCTGATATATAGTTTGGGCCTCTAATAGTTGAACCAATTTCATCATAAGTATTGGGCTACACCATTATAATAAGTTACTCCATACCACCAAATAATCTTGGCCATTTTATATATAGGGAATAAATGTGAGGGGGCCATACCCCTAGTTACAATGATATAATTAAAGTACATCCTTACCACCATTGAATTTTTATCCATGTGGGAAAATGTTATATCCTTTAAGGAAGTAGGAAAATGGATATCACCAACTTTTTAAAGACCAATATCATAAATATATTTAGTACACCTCACACACTGTTGAAAGATAATGAACTCAATTTATTTGATTTTGATTTGAAAATTTATATTAAGAATACAATATTCAGTCCAACCACACTTCCCTCTATCAAATAGTAGTGAACAAATAGATAGAGCCTTTTAACAAAAATCTAGATAATATCCTTTAGAAGATAGTGGAAAAGGACATGAGGTCTTGAATGGTAAAACTCCTAAATTATTTGTGGCCTTATCACACCCTAACCTATACCACAACACAAGTGACCACATATTCATTGGTGTTTGGGAACAGAGGAAATATTTTACATTTAGGTATAGAAACCCTAACTTTTCAACACCATCTGTAATTATCTATCCAAATATGAATAGTCTTAGATATGACTTGATGATTTGGAAAGGATTAATGAGAAAAGGGTTACACACACTACACGACCTTGATATCCATCAAGATAAAGTCTTGTGAGTGTTTAACAAGGAAGTTATGCTCTACTCATTCATCCAAGGAGAATTGGTCCTGACTCTAAGAACTCATATGATACCTAAGAAGAAAACACCAAAAATGGTTCCAAAACGGGATGGACCTTAATCCATACATAAGTTCTACTCTAATTAATCTTAATCCTTGATCAAAATGGATTGAGAGTGCATTATGACAACCATCAATGAAAGGTTTTTCAATAAGTACTTTTTATAACTTCATGATGGGTTCACACATCCTTGTCACATGACATTAAAATACATGACATAAAGTACTCACTACATGACTCTAAACTATACAATGTAAAATTCATTTTCATATTACCTTAAACCACATAACACTTTAGTCCTTGTTTCATAACATTAAACATCATGACATATAGTATACCTGACATGAATTTAAACTAATAAGAGTGTTTTGTACAGTATGAACCTAAAACAATCAGATATATCTATTTCATATTATCTATATCAAAATTCCCATCCCATATATGATATCTCAATCCACATAGGATATATTTTTTCTTTCCTTACAGGTTCAGTGGTTATGGATACACTGGATGACCCGAATGCCATGATTTATTTAACCTATAATAAAAATTACTCTGAAATATAACTACATGTTGTGTGATTCTTATTAGAACATGATACATAGTGATTCTTAAATCTCCAATAATGGAACTATTAATAAATAACAAACAAATATCATCTTTATCTTAATGTTTGGGCCCTTTAATTCATGTCAGATTTCCCTCTATAGATCTAGAACTACCATGAATCCATTATATTTTTATCATGAATGAGAAAGATTTATAAAGAAACCCTTATATATAGTTCCTTATCATATGATATTAAAAATTAAAGGAACCCAAGTGGGATGGAAACTAGTGCATGGGTAGAGGGATGACCATTCACTTGGATGAACATTAACTTTATGAAATCCTGGGTGACCCAACAAAGGAAACATAAAAAAACAAGACAATAAATATTAAGAAAAAAGGAAAATATAATATAAGATAATATTTTCAATAATTAAATTTTTTTTAGAGAGATGGTGGAAACAAAATTTTTCCATTGACAAAGAACAAAATCTATGTCTACTTAGGCCACATGATGTCATATTGTGATGAAGTTAAAACTTATTCAAAAGGTGAAGAAATTATAAGTTAGTAATAAATAACTAAAATATATCATTTATATTAAAAGATAAATACATACTATGGATATTATTTGAGTTTCTATAACTTTGGGCATAAATATAATGATTGTAGGAAAATAAAACATTGGAGTTATTCTTATCCAATTCAAAGAAGGATTGATGCAAGAAAATATAATGAAATTTCTTTGAGAAATATATTTTATCCATTGTAATAAAAATAGTATAACTTGGTTGCTTGTAATAAGGATAATTATAAGAGAATAAAATATATCTCAAATCATTATTATATATCTTGGAAAGAAAATAAGTTAAAAATTAAAGAGAAGGTTATACTTGTTGAAATTTTCTTGAATAAAATTAATAATAATATAAGGTAGATTCTTGAGAGGGGTTTTCCTCCAACACAATAAGAAACATGAATATTATAATGAATAATAAAGGAAGAGTTGATGGAATAGTTCATTTTAAAAATTATGAAGCTTTGAAGTTCAAAGGAAGTGGTAAAACCTTTTTAGTTAAAGGTGAATTAAAAAAGAATGAAATTATCTATGTGGATGATTTATAAAAAATCTACTGAGTGTGAGTCAATTATATCACTTAGGATTGGATGTTACATTCATTATAAAATGATGTTTTAGTAACTCCATTTTATGAGGGATAAGTACTCTTATTGGGTGGGAAAATTCTTGATAAAGGGAGTTGTCAATGGAACTTATATTCTTACACATTCCTAGGTCACTTTGCCTTAGTATCTACATTAATGAATAGGTTACTTCACTACAGTCCCCATGCATGAAACTAGGTCACTTCATGCAGGAATCTAAAAGAATGGATAAGTTTTATTCATTATATAGTCTCTAATGGTGCAATCATTCCACTTTCATGTGATGTTTACGCACTCCCTCTTAGTGTGTGAAAGGCGCTTTTGTGGGTGGTCTCAAATGATATTTAGTTTCGGGTTATTTAGGTGCATTAGAGCGGCTGACTAAGGCCATATCTCAAAGGAGGAAGTAATTTAAAACAACATATTAAAGTTATTTTGAAAATAAAATAAAATAAACAACTTAGAAGGATGGGGTGTGGGTTCAATGTTTATAAAATAATAAGAAGAAGTATACTGGAAGAATATTGTATTTTTTTTGAAATGAAATTTTATTAATAAAACATAATTAGAAGACGTTTTTTTAGATTTTTTTTAAAATGTATAATTGATATAACTATAAATATTCACTTAATTATTTATAATTATAATTTAAATTAATATCCACTTAATTATTATCCCCTAATTTTTTAACCTTCAAACCCTACAGGAGTTAACATAACCATAAAGATGAAATGAATTAAACTCGAGGCTAGCTTCAGAACATGCTATCAGAGAACCCTGATTTGATTGACATTATAAGTATAGATTATGGTCAGTGGTAAATTAGGGAACATATACATTATGCAAAATGAGGATGAATTTTTTTAGGTATTATATTTTAACTCTACAAATTTATCCCGTGAGCTTTTGTTTCACCAGTTAAGGTTGAGCTCTCAAAATTCACACATTACTCGACCTCGCGTGTTTTTGCATGAATCATTCAATTATTTATTAGTTTCAATTAAATTAAAAACTCAATTAATATATAATTTTAGGTGAATTAAAATATATAATTTATTCAAAATAAATTAATGATGAAGGTAAGAGGTAGACCAATTACTAAAAAGAACTACTCTTCTATGGGCGGTGTAATCATATTAGAAACATTTTTCATTCACAAGAGTTTAGAAAGGGTATAACCCAATCTTGTTTATAATCTAAAATCCCAGACCAAATAATAAGATTAATAGAATAATAATATAGAAAACAAAATATGAAATGGAAGATAAACTAAGATTTTATCGAGATCACAACAATTTTACTAAGTGAAGAAGAAGAAGGCTTCGATGAAGGGATCATAGATTCTAGAGCTACACCTCTTGAAATTCTTGGAAAAATTGTGTGAAACCAATTATCCTATTCCTTAAATATCTCAATTAACATTCCAATCCCTAAAAATGAGAAAAAAAAACAATTTATAGAGTGGAGGAGTGGCTAGGTTTCAAGTGGTTTCAAGTGCGAATGGGGAAATTCATCTAAATACTGTATTCCATGTTTCACAGCCTATTTTAACTTCCAAAAAGCGTGAAACATCTGTCATTAAAGGATAATTATTTGTGATAAATTTTTTTCTCAAGATCCTCTCAAAATTTGGGCCCAATCCGAGTAGGGATATAGAATTTATGGCTCAAATACAGAACTGATGTCCAATCTGGCGAGTCCATCCCAACTTTGACTTCATGGCCAATTTTCTTCAAACAAATACATGATTTAGCTCATATTTCCTGAGTAAAAGTTATATACAATTAATTATGGAACATATTTATAAAATATTAAGTTCAAATAATTCAAATAAAATTATTTATGTTCAAAATACTACAGTTAATTTTTAAAGGGTAAAATTGGAATTTTCATCAAATTTTCAAATGAATGATCTAATCCCAAATATTTTATAAATTAACATATTTAACACAATTTGAGGAAATTTTTTCAATTATTATCAATAAAATATTAAACAAAACTATGTTTTATCAACTCCCCCACACCTACCCTTTTGTACTCCCTGGAAAAACCTCATATCATGTATTCAAAAAAATTGTGACAAGATATGCATGTTCATATTTCTCAATACATAGTGGAAATATATGAAAAGTAAGAATCCCATAAAGAGTAAATATCAATAAATTATAAATTAATTTTCTCATAAATTGTATAAAAAAAATCCATTGAGATTCATCACACTAATCATAGAGAAACAAGTCATGGATCTACCATGCCACTAATTCTCCACGTGTGTGTGTGCCAACCATTAAAAGATCATAAATACACCCTTTATTCAGTATATTAAGGTCAAGTAAAACAATTATTCTTACCTGTTTTAATTCACCAAACCTATTATAAATTCCTTTACAATCTAATTTCAAGACACACTCACTTAATCATTCCCAAAAGTTAAAAATTAAGCTCCCTACCTAGATATACCCTTATTTTTTACATTTCATCACTCCCCTCATTTATTATTTTTGTTTTTTAAGTTTCACTTGGAACAAATCTCAAAATAATCTCTCAACCCATGTTTTATATCCTCACGACACTAATTGTAATAGTTATAACAAGATTAAAGGTAGAGGAAGAGTGGTTTTGACCTTCCCAAGACACAACCAAAATTTTTTATTTTTTGTTTTTGTTTTTTTGAGGATGTACAATAGTCAAATAACATGTACAAATGCATAGGTCAATTGAGTATAGTAATGAAAATGATCAAAAGAAAAATGAATGTATGGATCGACTAATGATTTTTTTACTTAACTTGACTATAACTTCAATTGAGTAGGAAAAATTTCAAAAGTCATGGTTGAGTGAAAATTTGTGTGGAGAAATCAATGACACAATTTACCATGAATAAATATCACAAATAATGATGTCAAATTCTAAAAGGTTTTATAATAATACAACCAATCATATCATCTATGACATCAATTTTTATAAAAATCAACCCTTGATGATGAAATATTACTCATTCTTATCATTCAACCAATGAATTTTGAAAAAAATGCATTTTTTATATGTTCCACATGAGAATGTTACATGATATATTTGTTTTTTTATTGATTTTTGTTTTTTTGTTTTTTTTGTTTTTTTTGAAAATTTTAACCAAAAAACTTAATAGAAAATACACACAAAACACACAAATGAAAACCCTAGATATCTACCCTAAATTTTTCCCCCCTACACTTAAAATATTAAATTTTCCTCAATGTGAACCTATGATATGATATATGAACAAGAAATGTATAATTTTAAATAGTAAAAGTAATATAAAAGTGAAAGGGTTAGGAATAGCCTGAAATTTTAAAGTAATTATGGGGTCATGTAGTGTGATGAAATCCACTACATTAGTATAAAGTACCTCAATGTATTTCTTAAAGCATTTCCCATTGACTATAAATCTCCTTCTATTGTCCTCTTGTGTGATCTCCACTACACCATAAGGAAAAACATTAGATACAATATAAGGACCTAACCATCTAGAATGAAACTTACCAGGAATAATATTTAGTCATGAATTGTAGATAAGGACTTTCTCTCTAACATTAAACTCCCTTTGTTATATCATTCTATCATTAGATTATTTTTATCTTTCCTTTCAGAGCCTTGAGGTCTCATATGATGAAAATCAAATCTCATCAAGCTCTTGAATTTGTAGCTTCCTTTGGATTCTATCTTGGGCCAAATCCATGTTACATTTCTTTATATCCCAATAAGACCAATGCTCGACTTACACAGGGAGATGAAACGCTTTTCCAAAAATAATCTGAAATGGGGACATACTGATGGGTGTTTTTTATGTTTTCCTATAATCCCATAGCACATCATCCAAGTGCTTTCTCCAATCCTTCCTATTTGGATGCACAATTTTTTCCAAAATTTGTTTCAATTCCCAATTTGAAACCTCAGCATAGACATTTGTTTGGGGGTGGTATGGTGTTGATGTTTTCCATGTCACCCCATACTTCTGAAAGAGGGAAGCCAAATTACGATTGCAAAGGTGTGTCCCTTGGTCAGTGATGATAGCCTTTGGTACTCCAAACCTTCAAAAAATATGTGCCTTGACAAAGTCGACTACAACATGAGAGTCATCAGTCCTAGTGGCTTGTCCTCCACCCATTTACACACATAATAAAAAACAACCAAAATATAAAAAAACCAAATGAACTAGGAAAAATAACCATAAAATAAATTCCCAAAACCTAAAAATGTCACAGAATAATATAGGTTGTTGGGGAATATCGTGTCTTCTAGAAATGTTCCCAGTGTGTTGGAAACATGAGCATGACTTGAAAAAGACATGAGAACCATGGAATAAGATAGGCCAATATAACCCAGAGTCTAATACTTTCCTAGCTATCCATTGTGGTCCAAAGTTTCCACCACAAGAAAGTGTATGACAAAAATGTAAAACGAACTCAAACTCATGACCAGGAACACACCTTCTAATAATTTGGTCACTACACATGTGCCACAGGTAGGGATCATCCCACACATAAAATCTAGACTCGCTCTTTAATTTTTTTACATGATGTTTATTTAAATTTTCATGAATTTCAGATACAAAAAGGTAGTTTACTAAATCATCATACCAAGGATGTGTACCTAAGATGGAATAAATATGCTCATCGGGGAAAGTGTCATGAAGTGGTACCTGGTCCAAGGTTTCAGCCTATAATGTGTGAGTAATCATACTCATGTGGTCTGCCACTAGGTTTTCTGAACCCTTATTATCCTTTATTTTGATATCAAATTATTAAATAAGAAGCATCCATAAAATAAGCATGGGTTTCACATCTGGCTTCTTCAAGTGGTACCTCAGAGATGCATGGTCATAAAAAATAACTACTTTAGAGCCTAATAAATATGAAAAGAATTTATCTAATGCAAATATAATGGAAAGAAACTCCTTTTTTGTTGTTGTGTATTTTTATTGTACTGAATCCAATGTCCTTGAAGCATAGACAATTACTTTTGAACGTCCCTACATCCTTTGTGATAAGACTTATCCAACTATGAAGTTTGAAGCATCACACATCGACTCAAATGGAATGTCCCACTGTGGGGGTTGTATGATCAATGGAGTGGTCAGACACTATTTTAGCTAATCAAAGGAAGTCCTTCAAGAATCATCAAACAAAAATCAGAATCCTTTTGAATTAATCATGACATAGGAAGAGCAATATTACTAAAATATTTGATGAAGCACCGATAAAATCCTACATTTCCTCGGAAATATCTAACATTACGAACACATGAAGGATAGTGTAGGGATGAAATAATATCTACCTTAGATATATCAACCTCTATCGCATGTTTTGACACTACATGACATAAGACAATGCCATGATCTACCATGAAATAACACTTTTCAAAGTTTAAGACCAGATTCTTTTCAATAAAATGATTCAAAACCTTTCCCAAACAAGAGATACAATCATAAAATAAAGACCCATACACTGTAAAATCACCCATAAATACATCCATACTGGTCTCAATGAAATATGAAAAAAAATACTCACCATACATCTCTGGAAGGTATATGGGGCATTAAGAAATCCAAATGGCATCCTTCGGTAGGCAAACATACTGAATGGGCAAGTGAATATTGTCTTCTTCTAATCGTCCGGAGTAATAGAAACCTAAAAATATCCAGAAAATCCATCCAAGAAATAATAGTGTGTTTTCCTAGATAGTCTCTCAAGCATTTGATCAATAAATGGGAGGGGGAAATGTTCCTTGCTAGTGGACTAATTTAGTTTCCTATATTCAATACACACACGCCAAATTTTTGTACCCTCATTAAAACTAACTCCTCTTTTTCAGTTTTGAAAATAATAACACCATTTTTATTAGGCACAACCTAAATAGGACTCATCCCCTAAGAATCTAAAATGGGAAAAATTATACCTACCTTGATAAAATTTTCAAATTCTTTTTTAAAAACTTTCAGAAGAGTTGGATTCAGTCTCCTTTGTGAATTCCTGAACGGTTTATCCCCATACTTTAAAATAATCCTATGCATGAAAATAGAGGGGCTAATACCTAATATGTAAGCCAAGGTCCACTAAATTTCCCTAATGTTCTCCCTCAAAAGATTTAAAGTTTTTCTTCATTTTCAAAAGGGAGATTGTTATCAATTATAACAGGTAATTTTTCACCACTTAACAAGTATGATTATTTGATATTAGGTGGAAATGGATTGAGTTCCAATAAAGGTGAAGTAGTATGGATAGATACATTGAAGGAACTGAAATATGTGCACAATGAACATTATTACCAGAATATTCATAATCAAAATCATATAATAATGTATCAAAACCATTAGCATATTCAATAACCAATTCATAATCAGAGTGAACATGATCAAAATCAGAATATGAATCCATTTCAAAATCAAATCTAATAGAGTTTTTTTCATTATAAACAGGTGTGGAAGTGCCCTTAGACATCAAACTAGAACCAATACTCATAATATCCCTAATAATAGAACAATAAAATTCCATGGGTTTTTATTTGGTGGTTAAAAATGGGAGATAACAAAAGAATAATGGTCCTATGAGGGGTACTTCATGGATTACATAACATTAAATATCACAATATCATCCCCAAATTCCATGTAAAGTGCACCCTTATTGATATTTATGATAGTTTTTCAGTTTTGAGGAAAGGACTACCTATGATAATGGGATCATGAGAACTTACCTAGTCATCCTCCTTGTTAAGAATATAGAAATCTTCTGGAAAGATCATGTCTCTTACCTAAACAAGTACATCCTTAGGGACTCCCGTAGAATATACTACAACTCTATTCACCAATTGCATCACTACTATCATCAGATTCAACTCACCAGCCTATAAAGAAGAGAAAACAGACTGATACATAACATTTATGGAAGCTCCTAAATCACATAAAGCATCAAAAAATCATAACTCCCCTATGGTGAATAGGATAGTAAATGTCCCCGGATCCTTTCACTTTGTTGGCATTACTAGATTTTGTGTAATGAGTACTGACACATTCCTTCCAAGATTGATCCTATCATTTCCCTTAATCCCTCTTCGATTCGTACAAAGTTCTTTTAAAAATTTGACATACCTTGGGATTTCCTTTATTTCTTCAAGTAGAGGGATGTTGATCTCAACATGATTGAATATATCCAAAACTTCTTTTTTAATTGCCTATTATACCATATTATTGGTTTGTACAACTCTTTTTGAAAATGGAAGGGGTTTAGGAGTAACATCATCAATCTTTTTCTTACCTTTTTCTTTCTCCTTGGGCTGCTCATCAGTGGTTCTTAAATGTGGATTTTCTGGATTTGAGGTGAATCCACGTGGAATGGTAGGTGTAGAAGTATCATTTTTTTGCTTCCCACTTATCAATTTGATGGAATTAACATTCCAATTTGGATTTGGAGTAGGTTGTAAAGGAATATTTTCAGAGTTCTTACTTACTAGTTCATGGAGAGTGGTGGAAATCTGTCTCATTTGAGTCTTTTACTCTATCAGCTCTGGACTTTGACTCTTTAGCTCATTCTGTTGATTAATTTTTTTTTCAAAAATATCATCAGTATTAGAATATACCTTTGGTTGAGAATTCCCTTGTTGTTTACTTGTTGATGCTTGAGATTCAAATCTTATTTGGGGTTGTTGGAAACCCTGCTGGTAAGGAGGAGGCTGTTGGAAGTTTTGTTGAAAAGGGGGCCTTTGTTGTTGTCCAGATCCATAACTCATGTCTGAATGATAATTCCACCCTTGGTTGTATGTTGGTGAAAAAAATCATACTTCTTTTCGGGATTTGGATATTGTTTCTACTGATATAGTCTCCCAAGGAATATTAATGTACAATCCTTTGACTCTTGTAATTGGGGGAAACAGTCAGTTGAGTGGTCTATTTTAGTGAAAATTCCACATGGCCTAATAAGAGTGGGTTGGGATTTTTTTGATCCAAAGCAATCTGCCTCACCATAGTGGTCAATTCTTCCAAATTATTATCAATCAAATGATTTTCAAGAAAGGAAGGACTTACCTGATGTACTCCTCTAACATGTGGTGTACCTCGATCATAATGTTTTTGGGAGTTTTGTTCCATATTGTCGATCAATTCACGCATAACTGCTGTTTTTTTATTGACCAGTGCCCCTCTAGCCACAGAATCAACTATTATTCTCTCCATAGGTGTGATTCTTTCATATAAGTACTAGATTAGTAGTTTATCACTGATTTGGTGATGTGGGAATCTTGCACATAACTTCTTGAATTGATCCCAGTACTCATACATTGACTCCCCTTAGGCTTGTTTGATTACTGAGATCTATTTTCGAATGGAAGTGTTCCTTGATGCTAGAAAAAATATCTGCAATAAAATACCTTTCAAATCATCCCAACATGTTACATCTTCAGGTTGTAAGTAATACATCCAATCCATTGAATCTCCATCAAGTGAAAATGGGAATGTCCTTAGTTTTATTTGATATTGAGAGAAATTTATTGGTTTAAGGGTTGATAAAACCAAATTAAATTATTTTAAATGTTTGTTTAGATCCTTACCAGATAATCCATCAAACTTTGGAAGAAGCTGAATTAACCCAGATTTCAATTCTAAGTCTGATTTGAGGTTTGGGTATGCAATGAAATTTGGTTGATAATTAATGTCGGGTATATCCAATTCTCAAATGGTTCTATTAAGTTCATTGTTATTATTTTTAGACATTAGTTCTTATTTTATGTTTTAATTAGAATTTATTCTAATTTCTATGTCACTAGAATGGAGTAATTCTTCAACTGGTTGAAGGTTGAAACTTCCCATAGACTGAGAATGTCATATTCAAGCCCCAAGGATGCGCTCAGTCTCATGTTCAAGATCTAAGAGATCTTCAAGATTATTTCATGTCATAAATAAAATAAAAATTAAAGGATTAAAGGTGAACCATAATAAAAAGATAAGTAGTTTGGGTTGATGGTTCGATAAAAAAAATAAGAGAGAAAAAAAATGAAAACTTGAGAAAGGTGAAATAAGAAAGAAAGAGGAGAAAAAATAAAAAAATAAAAAAATAAAAAAATAAAAGAAATAACTCTAATTGGTTGAAAAAATTACTTTTATCTCTAGAAACAATTCCAATTTTAAAGGCTTTATCATGGGAACTGTCAAATGATATTCATTTTTGGGTTATTTAGGTGCAACAGAGTGGCTGACCAAGACCGTCTCTCAAAAGAAAAAGTAATTTAAAACAACATATTAAAGGTATTTTTAAAATAAAAAAAATAAAATAAACAAATTATAAGGATGGTGGGGGGGGGGGGGGTTGTTCAATGTTTATAAAATAATAATAAGTATGCTGGAAGAAGATTATATTTTTTTGAAATGAAATTTGATTAATAAAACACAACAAGAAGTTGTTTTTTAGAAATTATTTTAAAAGGAGTAATAGATATAACTATACTGCTTCACTTAATTATTAATATTTATCATTTATATTAATATCCACTTAATTATGATCCCCTAATTTTTTAACCCTCAAACCCTACAGGAGTTAACGTAACCACAAAGATGAAATGAATTAAACTCGAGGCTAGCTTCGGAACATGCAATCACAAAACCTAATTTGATTGGAATTTTATGTATAGATTATGTTCAATTGTAAATTAGGTCACATATCCATTCTATAAAATGAGTATTAATTGTGTTTAGGGTTTATATTTTAACTTTAAAAATTTATCCTGTGTTCTTTTGTTTCACCGGTTAAGGTCGTACTCTCAAAATTCAGACATTACTAGACCTCATGTATTTTTGTATGAATTGTTAAATTTATTTATTTGTTTAAATTAAATTAAAAAATAAATTCATATATCATTTTAAGTTAATTAAAATATCTCATTTATTCAAAATAAATTAATTAATTAGGTAATAGGTAGACCGATTACTAAAAAGAACTACTCTTACATGGGTGGCGTAGTCATCGTAGAAACATTTTTCATTCAAAGGGTTTATAAAGGGTATAACCCAATATTGTTTATAATATTGAATTACATACCAAATAGTAAGATTAAGAGAAGAATAAAATTAAAAATAATAGAAGAAATGGAAGAGAAACTAAGAGTTGATTGAAATCACAACAATATTACAAAGTGAAGAAGAAGAAGTAGGCTTCAATGAAGGGATCCCAGCTTCAAGAGATCTCCCTCTTGAAATTCCTAGATAAATGGAGTGAAACAAATTATTATCTACCTTCAATCTCCCAATTCACGTCTCAACCCCTAAAAATGAGAAAAACACCAATTTATAGAGTGTATGGGAGGATAGGTTTCAAGTGGTTTCAAGTGCGAATAAGGAAATTAGTCCAAATATTTTATTCCAAGTTTCACCATATGTTTGAACTTCAAAAAGCATAAAATAACTGTCTTTATAGAATTATTAATTGTGTAATTTTTTTTATCAATACCCTATAAAAATTTGGGCCCAATCCAAGCACTAATTTAGAATTTATGTCCTAAAAACAGAACTAATGTCCAATCTGGTGATTCCAACACAACTTTGAATTCATGACCCATTTTCTCCAAACAAATGCACAATTTAACTCATATGTATTGAATATAAGTTGTAGAGAATTAATCCAGGAATACATTTACAAAATATTAATTTCAAAAAATTCAAATAAAATTATTTATGTTCAAAATAATATAGTGAATTTGTAAAGGGTAAAATTGAAATTTTCATCAAATTTTCAAATGAATAATCTAATCCCAAATATTTTATAAATAAACATATTTAACATAATGTGAGAAAATTTTGTCATTTATTATCAATAAAATATTCAAAAAAATTTTGTTTTATCAGTGCACTTCGGTTATGTCATGAAAAGTGAACTTATAGACTAGTACACATGCTTTGGATGAGTTCTTAGAATCGTGACATGGTTTACCATAGTCTATAAATAGAATCACATTCCACCACTTAGAAAAGAATTTTCATAATAAAAAACCTTCCATGAACTCTACAGACTTAGTTATTTCATCTCCCTTAATGTGACTAATTAGGATAAAGATAAAACCCAAGAAAATTAATAAGAATTAGGCGTAATTTCATCATAAAAAGAGTTTAAAACGTGAAAATTCATGAAATACCACTTCTCCTATGATCTGTGAGGAATAGATAGAAGTAACCCTTCCCAATTGAATTTAACTAGGGTGATGACCACAACTCTCACCCTGAGATTGTAGTACCTTGGTTCCATTCACCTAAGTCACTCCAAGAGATCTAAATGAGGGTGAAACTTTTACTTTTCCTATAAACTAGGGAGATAATTTTACCTTCCCTATAAACTAAGGTGATTCTTATCCCTCCTATTGAAATAAGGATACACTTTTCCATTCCCTCTAAACTAGGGTGGCAATTTTTCATGCACCCCAACTAGAGAGAGTAATCACCCTGCACCCTAAATTGGGTGAGCCATCACCTACCAAATACTAGGTCAATCCATCACCCAAGCCCTTGAATAGAGAAATAATTTATCCTGATCCATATACTAGGGAGTATAAACTACCTTTTCTCTATGGTTAAGAATGACCTTACATAAAAATATTACCGAGTAACCACTCTCACCTAGGTCCTCTTCTTGGGTGCTACCCTTTCCCATGTCACAGAAACCATGCTTTCTCCTATGTAACTCTGGTGTCTTATTTTAAAGACCGATAATTTCTGTGGAAAGTTTTTTCTTAAATACATGGGAATTTTATGAGTACACAGTTTCTGACGGTGCTTGATTCCGAGGCCTGGTGTGTCCAGAATAAATTTTTGAAGTTTTTTTCAGGTACGTTCAGTAAACGTACGAGCAGGATTATATATCTTTTGAACTGATGCTCAAAATTGAAATCTGAGGGCACCGTTGAACTCGCAACGTCAGTGATTTATTAGTGAAACATTCACCACAGTTGTGTTCTGACGAGTTTGGAAGACAGTTTTTGGGGGTTTTTAATAAAATTGAATAAAATAAAGTATTAACTTTATTTTATATGGGTGGTTAAAACCTCCAAGGGGAGGTTGGAGGTGGGGGCCACCACACCCGAACCTCCCATGGGAGGTTATGGTGGTGGGGCCTACCCGAGCCTAACCTCCCTTGAGAGGATGTTATTAGGTGGGGCCCACCAGAGATCCTTAACTCCTCTAACCCCCATTTAACCCCTTGTAACTCCCAATCAATTGGGTAGCCTCTTCACCTTGCCTCATAAGTGTGCCACTCCACATAAATTAATTAATGGTTTTATCAATTAATTATTTGAATCCATTTGAATTCATTCCAACCATTTAAAATAAATGTTATGCTATTAATTTATTTTGGTTGGCATAATTATTTGGTGGAGCCTTGGAAGAATTGAGAGAACATCCTTTCAACGAAGAACCCGAATAACCGTCTCCATCTTCTTCCTTCTTCAACCAGGGCAAGAAAGGGAAGCGACGCCCGCGAAGAATGCCGATGTCATCTTCGACTTCGTCACCATCGAACACTCGACCGCCAACGATGAGTACCCTCTTCCTCCTCCTACATTGATGGAATGACGCCGCCTTCCCACGACTCCATCAATATCACTGAACTCGAGGTAGGGGGATTTGAGTTAATTTATTTATGAGTATAAACCTCCATTCTTCGTTGTTCAAATTTCTGGATTATGGTTCACCATGACGTGGAGGGCTTGGATCGCACGAACATGGCCCGACCCTCGCCTTTTGTTTGTTCTTGTTTGATGATGAAGAAAGTGGACACCGATGGCCGCTGTCGGGCCGACTGCATAGAAACCCACAGTGAAAGACCGTCGATTCACCAGAAAGGTGCGATACCGTTGTGCCATGCAGAGGAAAGCCGGGCCACAAACAAACCGGGCCTTGGCAAAGGTGGTGTGGCGCCGCCGCGCTGCGCAGTGGAGTAGGGGGCCGCGACCAGGCCGGGCCACAGCGGAGGTGGCGGGGCGCCGTCGCGCCGCGTGATGGAGATGAGCTGCGGCCAGGGCGGGCCACGGTGGAGAAGCTGGGCACGGCGCCGTCGCGCCGTTCCGGAGAATGATCGCGGCCTTAGGCTGCATCGGATAGGGGAGGGCGACTGGATGAGCCGGCCACAGGTGCACGCTACAGGCGGGACCCTCCGGGTCCCACGGTTACTAGGGCTGGCGCCTTGCACCAGTCATTTTGGAAAATCAGGGGGGGTGCGACACCCCCTCCCATGCGTGGCCAGCCGGTCGGGCCACACGACCAGCCATCTGGGCCCCACGACTAGCCATCACGCAACCAGCTGGCCGGGCCACATGGCCAGCCAGCACGCAGCCATCCGGCCGGGCCACACAGCCTGCCAGCACATAGCTAGCCCGTAGGGCCACACAGCCCGCCAGCACACGACCAGCCAGCCGGGCCGCGCCTTCGGGCTGGGCCGCTTCTTTGGGCCGGGTCAGACCCTGGTCTAGACCTGGGTCAGTTGGATCGGTCCGACTGGGTCAGACCGAACCCGGACCCATCTGACCCGAATACACCTATTCGCCCATAACTCGAGATACGAGTGTCCTATCGATAAACCGTCTGCGGTGACAGAAAGATTAGAGAGAGATAGTTCCTTTGGCATACCCCACTTGAGGTTTGGACATAGCTGGGGTACGTTCGGGTTGGTTTGAACCTAAAATACAACTGGGCCCTAGGAACGGAAATGCCAATAACTCATAGACAGGGCGTCTGATTGACGCACCGTCTGTTGCGTTGAGACCCCTATGACATGGTGGTGCTTAGAGATACTTCCATGTGAGACTTGGTGACACTTATAGTATCTACTAGTAGCTCGTGGAGCGGATCCTCCCAGAGATGAGCAGATAGAGTGCATAGACCTAGTAGCTGACAGACCTGACGACTGCTTGACCGATTCAACTCAGAGTGATTCGACTAGCCCAGTGGGGTGTGCCTGGTACTTGGTGGTAGACCCATGGTGGAGTAGTGCCTTGTAGTTAGTGGAAGACCCACGGTAATCGACGGGAGAAGTACCTCTGTAGGCTATTAAGGGGAGTGTCTGGTATTTGGTGGCAGACCCACAACAGAGTAGCGCCTGGTAGTTGGCAGTAGACCTGCAATACTCGATACGAGGAGTACCTAAGCAGTCCAAGGTTAGTGAGAAGCACCTCGGTGTCACGACAGGCCCACTGTACTCAACATAGGAGGAGTTCTCCAACATCCATGGTTTTGATAGTGAAAATCCTGGTTTGAGCTGAGTCAATGAATTTTGTGTTTACCTCATGATTGAGATGGGTTACTTGATAACTTAGGTATATGTATGGTCATATATCTAAGTAATGGTTATTAGTTGAAATAATAGTTTTTGGTTTATCCTTGTTGGATTTTGTGAGTCCTTGAGGGTCTCATGGTCTCTACTGAGTATCATTATACTCACCCCTACACGAGCTATGCCCGCACCTCGTTGTGTTGGATGCAGACGACGGACAACGCTGACGAAGGCTGAGAGCGCCAGGACTGGTCGAAACCCAGAGAAGGACCTTATGACGTATCGGTACACGGTGGATTATGATGGATGTGGTGTACTGTGGAGGCCATCTGTACCTACACTTCAGGTAGGAACCCCGGAGGACGATCCAGGAGCTACTCTTTACTTTTTTCCGCTTGTCCCTTTTTCTGTTGTACTTGCTTTCAGTTGTACTTGTACTTTACAGTTAGACTTGTATTCTGACCCCCTTTACTTTCGGCATACTTGTTAAACAGTTTTTACTTAGTGTTTTCTTCCGCTTGTACTCTGGTTGTGTTTGTTTACAGTTATAAAGGAAATTCCTTCCCAGTTTTAGGGATTTACGCCTTTGGTGCTAGTCGTCAGCCCCTGGCCTATAGAAGGAAAGCTTGGAGTTTTCATGATACGAGCCCCGAGGAATGGGTCATGAAAAATTGGTATCAAAGGAGTTGGTTCTACCATAGAACTTAGGACTCTGATATTTATTTCTTTGAAGAAATAGTGTTAAGGGTACTGAGTGTGGTTGTCAGTTTATGGAGTCCAGTGTTAGTACAGCGGCCAACGTATCCATACACCAGGACCCTAACTACTGATCTCTGACTCAGTGCACAAAAACACTGATTGCATGTGTGTTTTCAAAAGTTTTTCTTTAAGTCAGCTCAACCAGGTCAGCTCACCAGGTATAGTATTTTGATAGCGTCACATCTATTTCTTTCAGGATTCCTCCCCACAGATGACTAGCTAGAGCCCCGAGAGTTGTACGTATTGATAGCCCACTGAGCGAAGAGGCCTCAGTACATGGACCTATTCCAATGGAGGCACCAGTGGAGGCAAGAGCAGTACCACTTTCCGTTGGGCCACCGATGCCACCAGCCATAGCAGCAGAGAGTGCACGCCGCTTGAGCGCGTTACACGAGTTCCAGCGCTAGAGGCCACCCAGGTTCAGGGGAGAGACGGAACCGCAGGCGGCTAAGCATTGGATGGAGGATGTGGTGAGAGTCTTCAGACTAGTAGGGACACCAGCCGACTTCATAAGGATCCTTTCTTCCAGCCTCTTTCAGGCAGCAACAGGCAGATGGTAGAGCTTGATGCTCCAGATGCATGACGATGCGACACTTATATGGGTAGACTTTGAGGGCCTATTTTAGGTGGAGTTTGTACCATCCACCCTTCGACCAGTTCAGATACATGAGTTACTTTATCTACATTAAGGAAGCATGAGTGTAGCTCAGTACTCAGTGAGGTCCACCAACCTCTCACGCTACTCCAATGATATGGTACGAGACCCGTTCTTCAGGGCCCGAACCTTTGATCAGGGACTCAGGTGAGAGATCAGATCTTCAGTTATCTCCCACAGCATCCCGATGCAGACGGGGGTGTTCGAGCGATCCCTTTTATTGGAGAGTTTCCTTGCTGAGTAGACTCCAGCAGCGAGACCCACCACTAGTCATTTTGTAGCAGAGTCTTCTGCAGATGGAAATAGATAGATGACGTAGAGGTCCAAGAGGACCAGACCCATATGTGATTGACTGCACGACTCCGGATCGGTTGTGTGGGGGAACCCAGAGTGGAGACAGAGCTACACATGCCAGGAAAGAACAGTGTTACTCCTACGACGGGCTTGGTCATATGGGTTGTGACTATCCGAACCGCCATACTGATGATCAGAAGACAATTGAGGGACCTCCCAGACAGAGGTATAGGTTCAATCGAGGCGGTTCGTAGGGTGGAGGAGGATTTGGAAGAGGATCTGGATGTGCATCTGGCGGTGGATGATGATACAAGGTGCTACCGCCACCACCACCAGGAGGTTGACCCTAACCGTAGGGAGCGGATGGACAGGTGAGAGCTCAGCTTCAGGAAGCTGAGGCCTACGACCATAGATCTCTAGAGATGATACATGGTATGAGATGTGTCTACTCCACCATAGTTGTAGTTCCTATATACGTAGGTGCCAGTCACTCTTTCATTTCCACTTCCCTCATTCAGAGCTCGAAGATTACTACGGAGCCATTGGCTTAATCATTACGGCTAGAGACTCTTACGGGAGCAGACTCGATGATTACACACTGGTGCCGGCAGTGTGAGCTTACTCTAGGAGGCGAGAGATTTGAATGGGATCTTCTCGTAGCAGCATCGAGGCCTTACGACGTTATCTTGGGTATGGACTGGTTATCTACAGTCCATGCTCAAATCGACAGTATTAGGCGAAAAGTGTGGTGTGTCCACACAGATGGTACTAGGTTCACCTTCATTGGTGAGAAGATAACCTTTTCAGCTCAGGACGAACTTACTCGGAGGAGGGTGCAACGGATCACTCACCAGTTGTCTTGACTTACCCTCAGAGCAGTTGATGTAGAGAGTCCGACTTATCCTGTAGTGGTGGACCAGTACGTGAATGTTTTCCCTGACGATGTTCCAGGACTACCTCCTCATAGAGAGGTGGACTTTTACATTAACTTGTAACCAGGGATGACACCGATATCTACTCCATCATATCGGATGGCTCCCGCTGAGCTTCAAGAGCTGTGGGTATAGTTTGAGGACTTGTAGGGGAAGGGATTCATCCGACCTAGTGTTTCTCCCAGGGCAGCCCCAATTCTATTCTCTAAAAAGGCGAACGAGAGATTGAGTCTCTGTGTCGAATGTTGTCACCTGAACTAGGTGACCATGAAGAACAAGTACCCACTCCCAAGGATTGACAACCTCTTTGAATAGCTCAAGGGAGCATGGTGGTTCTCGAAGATAGACCTCAGATCAGGCTATCACCAGCTCAGAGTTCGATATGAGGATGTGCAGAAGATGGCCTTCAGGTGTCAGTACAACCCCTATGAGTTCTTGGTTATTCCCTTTGGCGTAACCAATGCTATAGAAATGTTCATGTGTCTCATGAACATGATCTTCCAGCCTTACCTCGATCTCTTTGTCATGGTCTTCATTGACGACATTTTGATCTACTCGACTACTGAGGAGAAGCATGCCTACCATTTGCAGGTAGTGCTGGACACACTCTGAGATCATCAGATTTATGGTAAGCTCTCAAAGTGCCAGTTTTGGATTTGATAGGTTCACTTCTTGGGACATGTCATATCAGAAGCTGGAGTTGCATTATATCCAGTGAAGATTGAGGCGATACTTCCTTGGGAGCCACCCAGAAGTGTGACGGAGGTACAGAGTTTTCTGGGCTTGGATGTGTACTACTGGAGATTCGTTCCAGACCTCTCCAGAGTTTCAGTGCCACTATCATCCTTGACAAAGAAGGGGAAACCCTTTGTATGGTCAGAGAGATGCCAACAGATCTTTCATGAGTTGAGTCAAAGGATGACTCGTGCTCCCATTTTGAGGCTTCCAGAGGAAGGCATACGGTACGCAGTTTACTGTGATGCATTAGGGACCAGACTTAGTTGTGTTCTAATGCAGGAGCGAGCTGTGATCGCATATGGTTCTCATCAGCTAAGACAACATGAGAAGAACTATGCTACCCATGACCTAGAGTTAGCAGTAGTGGTCTTCTCCTTGAAGACGTGGCGACACTATCTGATGGGTGAACATTTTTCTGTGTACTCTGATCACAAGAGTCTTAGGTATATATTCTCTCAGAAGGACCTAAACATGAGACAATGATGATAGCTTGAGTTCCTCCAAGACTATGACTTTGAGATAGTCTATACTCTTGGTAAGGGGAACGTTGTTGCGGATGCGGTCAGCAGGAGGACTAACATTCAGCTGCTAGGAGAGGTGACAGAGCAACTGGATGCCTTACAAATATCCTTTGTGGATAGGGATAAAGCAACCTATCTTCAGTCTCTTACAGTCATTCCTCCACTTCTTCAGTGAGTTAGGGAGGTTCAGTATGAGGACGCTGACTGCGAGGCACGACGTGCTCATATATCCATAGGGAAGGCACCTGATGGATTTTCTAAAGGTGGGGAGCATGTCATCTTTTTCAGAGGATGTACCTTGGTACTAGTTTCACTTCAAGAGGAAGTGTTGAGGGAGTTCCATACTTCCCCTCTAGCAGTACATCCAGGAGTGGAAAAGATGTACCAAGACCTTCGACGACAACACTGGTGGCCAGGTATGAAGAAGGCAGTAGCGGTGTTTGTCTCACGATGCCTCACTTGTCAGCAAGTGAAGGCAGAGCACCAGGTACCAGCAGGCTTGGTTTAGCCCTTATAGGTCCCATAGTGGATGTGGGATGGGATAACCATGTACTTAATGACGGGTCTTCCACGTACATCCAGGGGCCATGACTTGATTTGGGTGATCATCGACCGACTTTCCAAGTCGACCTACTTCCTACCGATCAGAGAGAAGGTCTCAGTAGAGATATTGGGACACCTCTACGTGCAAGATATTGTGCGGATACATGGATTACCTTCATCTATTGTCTCTGACCGTGACCCACAATTTACTTCCTGGCTATGTAAGGGGTCACAGGAGGCTTTCAGGATGCATCTACGTCTAAGCACGGCCTTCCATCCTCAAATGGATGGTCAGACTAAGAGGAACATCCAAACCCTTGAGTACATGCTCCGCGCATGTGTCCTGGACTTTGGTCACAGTTCGGAGGATCACCTACATTTAGTGGAGTTTTCCTAAAATAACAGATATCACTCCAACATCGGTATGGCACCTTTTGAGGCCTTGTATGGTCACCCTTGCAGATCACCACTGTGCTGGACAGACCCAGGGGAGTCGGCACTAATGGGACCAGAGATGGTACAGGCTACCACAGAGAAGGTGCAGATCATCCAGGAGCGGATGAAGACTACACAGAGCAGACAAAAGTCATATGCTGACAGGAGACGGAGGCCTCTGGAGTTTGAGGATGGAGACCACGTCTTCCTATGGGTCTCACCATGACGAGGTATACATAGATTAGGTCGTGGAAGAAAGTTATATCTATGATTCATCGGACCATTTAAGGTCCTCAGTAGAGTAGGCGAGGTGGCTTACCTCTTAGCTCTTCCACCTCAGTTGCACCGAGTGCACTACGTCTTCCACATATCTCAGATGAGGAGATACGTGCATAACCCATCCCACATCATCGATCACGGGGAGCTGGACATCAATGATAGGGTGACTTTCATGGAGGTTCCAGTGGAGATTGAATATCGATAGGAGCAGGTACTATGTGGATGGTCGATACCTCTAGTGCGCGTACACTGGAAGCACAAGAACCTCCAGAAGAGCACATGGGAGCGGGAGGCTCAGATGCGTGCTGAGTACCCCCATTTGTTCCCTTAGTTTGAGTTGTAGCATATAGGGACGTAAAACCTTGAGGTGGGGAGAATGTAAAGACCTGGAATTTATGTGGAATTTTTTTTCTTAAATAAATGGGAATTTTACGAGTCTGCAGTTTCTAACGGCGCTTGATTCTGAGGCCCGAGGTGTCTGGAATCAATTTCTGAAGTTTTGTTCGGGTACATTCAGTAAACGTATGAGCGAGATTTTGTATCTTTTGAACTGGTGCTCGAAATTGAAATCTGAGGGCACTGTTGAACTCGCAACGTCAGTGATTGCTTAGAGAGACCGTCACCGCAGTTACGTTCTAATGAGATTGGAAGATAGTTTTGGGGGGTTTTTAATTAAATTGAATAAAATAAAGTATTAACATTATTTTATTTGGGTGGTTAAAACCTCCAAGGGGATATTGGAGGTGGGGCCACCACACCCTAACCTCCCATTGGAGGTTATGGTGGTGGGTCCCACTCGATCATAACCTCCCTTGGGAGGATGTTATTAGGTGGGGCCCACCAGATATCCTTAACTCCTCTAACCCCCATTTAACCCCTTGTAACTCCCAATTAATTGGGGAGCCTCTTCACCTTCCCTCATAAGTGTGCCACTCCGCATAAATTAATTAATGGTTTCATTAATTAATTATTTGAATCCATTTGAATTCATTCCAACCATTTAAAATAAAGGTTATGCTATTACTTTATTTTGTTTGGCATAATTATTTGGTGGAGCCTTGGAAGAATTGAGAGAACATTCTCTTAACGAAGAACCCGAAGAACCATCACCATCTTCTTCCTTCTTGAACTGGGGCAAGAAAGGGAAGAGACACCCATGAAGAACGCCGAAGTCGTCTTCAACTTCGTCACCTTTGAATGCTCGTCCACCAACGACGAGTACCCTCTTCCTCCTCCGACATTGACGGAACGCCGCCGCCTTCCTGTGACTCCGTCAACATCACTGAAATCGAGGTAGGGGGATTTGAGTTAATTAATTTATGAGTATAAACCTCCGTTCTTCATCATTCAAATTTCTGGATTATGGTTTGCCATGATGAGGAGGGATCAGACCGCACAAACACGGCCCGACCCTCCCTTTTTTTTGTTCTTGTTACATGACAACGGAAGTTGACAACGACGGTCGGCGTCGGTCCGGTCGCGGAGAAACCGGCGGTGAAAGACCGCAGGGTCACCAGAAAGGCGTGGCACCATCATGCCACGTAGAGGAAAGCTGGGCCGCATCCAAACCAGGCCACAGAGAAAGAGGCGCGGTGCCGTCGCGCTGTGCGGTGGAGCAGGGGGCTGCGGCCAGGCTGAGCCGTGGTGGAGGTGGCGTGGCACCGTTGCATTGCACGGTGGAGATGAGCCGCGGCTAGGGCGGGCCGCAACGGAGAAGCTGGGCACGACACCGTTATGCCGCTCCGGAGAAGGACTGCGGCCTTAGGCCGCGACAGATAGGGGAGGGAGGCCGACCGAGCTGGCCGTCGGTGCGAGCTATAGGCGGGACCCTTCAGGTCCCACAGTTACCAGGGTCGGTGCCTCGCACCGGCCGTTTCAGAAAATCAGGGGGGCGTGACACCCCCTCCCACGCGTGGCCAGCTGGGCCACGCAGCCAGCCGGCTGGGCCAGACAGCCAGCCAGATGGGCCACACGGCCAACCAGCACACAGCCAGCCGATCGGGCCATAGGGCCAGCCAGCCGAGCCACACGGCCAGCCCGTACGCAACCAGCCGACTGGGCCAGACAGCCAGCCGACACACAGCCAGCCCACCGGGCCACACGAACAGCCAGCACATGGCCAGCCAGCCGGGCTGTGCCTTCGGGCCAGACCACCCCTTTAGACTGGGTCGAACCCTGGTCTAGACCCGGGTCAGGTCGGGTCGGTCCGACTGGGTCGGACCAGACCCAGACCCGTCAGACCCCAATACACCTATTCTCCCATTACTCGGGCTATGAGTGTCCTATCGACAAACCGTCTATAGCGACAGAAATCTTAGAGCGAGACAGTTCCTTTGGAATATCCCAGTTGAGGTTTGGACACATTTGGGGTATGATCGGGTTGGTTTTAACCTAAAATCCAACCGGGCCCCTGGAACGGAAATGCCAATAACTCACAGACCGGGCGTCCGATTTACGCGCCGTCTATTGCGTTGAGACCCCTATGACGTGGCAGTCCTTTGAGATACTTCCACATGAGACTTCGTGAAACTTGGAGTATCGACCAGTAGCTCGTGGAGTGGATCCTCCGGAAGACGAGCAGATAGAGCGCAGAGACCTAGTAGCTGGAAGACCTGACGACTGCTTGACCGATTCAACTTGGAGTGATTCGACTAGCCTAGTGGGGAGCGCATGGTACTTGGAGGCAGACCCATGGAGAAGTAGCGCCTGGTAGTTGGCGGCAGACCTGCAGTACTCAACAGGAGGAGAACCTCTACAGGCTATTAGGGGGAGCACCTGGTATTTGGCGGGAGACCCACAAGGAGTTGTGCCTGGTAGTTGGCAGCAGACCCGCGATACTCGACAGGAGGAGTACCTCAACAGTCCAAGGTTAGTGAGAAGCACCTCGTGGTCGCGACAGGCCCACTGTACTCGAAATAGGAGGATTTCTCCAGCATCCATGGTTTCGATAGTGAAAATACTGGTTTGAGCTGAGTTAATGACTTTTGTGTTTACCTTAAGTTTGTGATGAGTTACTTGATAACTTAGGTATACGTATGAGCATATACCTAAGTAATGGTTATCCATTCAAATCATACTTTGTGGTCTATCCTTGTTGGATTTTTTGATACCTTGAGGGTCTCGGGGTCTCTACTGAGTATCGTTATACTCACCCCTACACGGGCAATGCTCACACCTCGTTGTGTTGGATGCAGACGACAGACAACACTGACGGAGGCCGAGAGTTCCCGGACTGGTCGGAACCCAGAGAAGGACCTTACGATGTATCAGTACAGGGTGGAGTCTGAAAGACGTGGTGTGTTGGGGAAGCCATATGTACTGACCCTTCAGGTAGGAACCCTGAAGGACGATCTAGGAGTTGCTCTTTACTTTTTATCCATTTGTCCATTTTTCTATTGTACTTTCTTTCAGTTGTACTTGTACTTTACAGTTGGTCTTGTATTCTGGCCCCCCTTTACTTTCAGCATACTTGTTAAATAGTTTTTACTTAGTGTTTGTTTCTTCTTGTACTCTAGTTATGTTTGTTTACAGTTATAAAGGCAATGCCTTCTTAGTTTTAGTGATTTACGCCTTTGGTGCTAGTCTCCATCCCCTAGCCTATGGAAGGCAGGCTTGGGGTAGTCACGATACGAGCCCCAGGGGACGGGACGTGACACTTATTTTATATGATTTTGGAGTAATTTAAATTTTTAGAAATTCTAGATTTAAAATTTATATTTTCTAGAATTTTGTTTCTATTACACAGTGGCCATGGGTTAGAGGAAACTATGTGATAAGTCTTACCTAGGGGTTATCTGGATCATTTTTTAGAGTAATATTAATGTGCATGGGTATCACACTATTTAGTCCAAACCATGTGATTTTCAATGAAAACTGTGTGATTTATTTTTAGGCTTGGATTGTTAGTGCACTACATGCACATGATTAGGGGAAACCATGAAAGATAACTGCGAGTAGTGCTATAGGTTCCATACAATGGCCCCCACATGGTTGGTTCATGATTTGGTAAACCATGTGGAATAACCAAGTATGTTTCCCAAAAATCACTTAAAAGTGATTTTTGGTTATAACCCTATCAAATTTAAGTGTTTTTGGGCCACCTATCATCCCCTCTTCATTTGGAGAAGTCTAGGACATTTGTAAGGGATCCAACTCCCCAATATTTGATTGATATCCTCTTTAATTTAGATTTCAAGGATATACTAATGGTAAACACTTCTTTTTCTATTTTTATTCTACTCTCTTCCCACCTACACCCATTTCTGTTGGATTCAGTTGTCTTACACAAACCATTAGGTCTATGATAGTTAAGATTATGGTTTAGGATGTTTCTAATTTAAATATTTTTGGTGTCCCTGGATTTTAGAGGATGTTACTTTTCTAGGTTAGGAATTCTCTATCAAAGGTGATGCATTTTGAATTTATTACTCTTGGTTTAAGGTAAGTTTTTTGTGAATTTCCTTCAATTAACATGTCACTGAGTTCTTGGTCTTTTCTTATTCCATGTTTTGATATTCATAGTGGATTTAGAAAATGATTTAACTATTTTATCACTTAGTATAGAGTTTTTTTATAGTTTTATTGTTTTATAAAGTAATGTTTTGACAGGAAATTATTTGTTAATGTTTCTATGAGTCTTTTTTTAATTGAATTTGATGGTTAAAGGTATTTTCTCATATTTGGGTAATGAAAAGGGTGAAGGAATGGTTTTACATGGAATTATTTAAAAAGTGAAAAGGTATTGGTTATATTTATTGAAATATTTTAAATCAATTGGGGTATGGTATTAATGGTTTTTATGTATTATTTTCCATGGTTTTGTTTCAAGGAACATTTTAAACAAGCATTTTTGAAATAGTGGAAAATTAATCGAACTCTTGAGCCAGTTTTGAAAGAAAGGCATGGTTCACACTTTTTAAGGAGTTTGTATGTGGTATGTGTTACCCTTTGTGATTCCTCTATTATTTTTAATACTTAACATACATATATATTATGGTTCCTGAAGGGAATATTGTATTATCAACTATATAGATTGGTAATGAGGTGAGATTAGGTTTATTTCCAAGTGTTTTATAATTATTATTTCATGTGATGATTGATTGTAATGATTTTTTTCAAACCTCCACTTTGAAAATTCATGGGATTTTTAGGAAACTAATTAATTACTGAGAGTCTGTGGGGTGTATTTTATGGCCCTATTAGTTTCCCATGACGTATATTTCCCATTTAGAATGATTTTTAGGGGATATAATTCTATAATTTATTTTATACCCCAATTCATTTATGGATTTAATAACACAATTTCTTTGTACATTTATTTTTTATGTTATATTGACATCTTAGTACTTGTGTTCATTTATATTTCATTCTGATTTTTTGTTCATTTAAATTTAAAATCAATTTATAAAATAGTTTATAAAGTATGATTTAAAAATTAAAGTTATGTGTATTTCATATAAAGGAGTTTGATTTTTTTGGAAAGAGTAAACAGATTTGAGATTATTTTAATAAAATTTAATTAAGGATACTCTTTCTATGGTTAAAATGTGTTTTATAAAAAGGAATTTTTTCCACCCTTTATTATTAATATAAGGGGGGATTTTATAAAAAATTTTATGGAAGGATATTTGGTTTCGTCATACTCTGATGTAAAAAAACTATTTTATACTTATATTTAAAACTAGAATTAATGAAATTGATTTTTAAGGTAAATGCACAAATGTTTTGGTGGAATGAAACTAGGAATTCATAGCTCACACCCTACACACACCATTGGGTGTAAGAAGATATCATGTATTGTTTCAGGTGCTCATAATTTTCTCTCTTTTAGGATTTGTTTTTGGGTTGGTCTACGGATGGATGGTATGAGATGTGGTGAGTTGTGAGTGACTGTAGGTCACAAGGATTTAGTTGGTAGTGGTTTTTGGTTTCATTTTTATATTAAGATATTATTTATCATACTTATCGACCTAGATATTTATTTAGGATTATTTTTTTATGTGATATTTTTCTTATGTTCAGTTTATGCATTGATGACATGGGTGGGATATTTTTATTATTTATATTACATTATTTTATAATTGGAAATTTTATTCATATAATTTTTTTATTTTTTTCATTCACATCCAATTTATAAATGGGTCATGTCATATTTTTTATTGGGACCTATGATGTGGTTAGTTATATTTGAGGGTTAAATTTTTCCCAAGTCTGTGTTCTTGATACCCATGTGCTAGTTTCCACCCCATAGGGATCATGAACACCCTTTAGGACTAGTGGTGGACCGAGTCTTGTGATGTGTTGGGTCACCTCCATGCCCACCCCAGGATGACCATTCACTTTATTATTATATCCCCCTAAACACGAGTCAAAATTGTGTAAATAACCATATAAGTACTACATGTTCCTTGATTCCTATTATTTAAATATATATAGGGATTCCCACACCAATTATATTGGGCACAAACACAAATTACAATAAACCCTCACTTCATCCTGATATTTGATCCACCCTCATTATTGTTGGGTTTTCTTTCAAAGGTTCTATACTTTGCTGAAGCCACTTTATTTTTTCATACATGAAAAACTTGCACAAATCCCCCTATATATTAGGTCCTCATCATATGACCCTAAACTATAGGGAATATAAGTCCTTGTCACATGATGTTAAACTACTCGATATATGTTCCACCCCACATGGTCTTAAACTACATAGAGTGGTTTTTCCTATATGAGACAACTTCCAAACATGAAATCCAAATCCATGTAAGGGAACCTGGTATATGATTATTATCTGCAAACCCATTCTAGTGAAATGGGATTCATCCCTGAGGCATCTCAGATCTTCTATCCTTAGTATAAGACTCGAAGCTTTACTTGGTTTCAATTTCATACTATATTAAAAATTCCATTCCTCTACATATGATCAAGATATATGTAGGGTAAATTTGATAAGAAATTCATGTGTATTGATAAAATTTATTTTAGGATATATGTTAAATCCCATATCATTAATTTTGGACCCAACCATAAATTCCATCACTATCAAGCTCCTCCCAGTATATGATATCCTCATTCACATCAAGTTTTTCTACATTTAACTCTACTTTGAGATGGTATATCTGTTATAAATAACTACATGGGGATTTATTACTGAGTTTTTATGATATTTAGTGATGAGTGATTTATATGTTTTGGACTCGACCATAAATCACAATCCATTTCCACTCCACTTCAATATCCAAAAATAGACTAACTATGGTTTGTTTTAGAAATGAGTGTTACAGCTACCTATTGAATATTACCTTCCCACAAAACACACTTCATACCTTAATTATCTTAAATTTCAATAAATATTTCTTTTTTATCGGTAAAGAATGAATTTGAATACATAAGAAACCTCTGCATGGTAATTATTTTCATGTCTTCATATGCATAACTTCCAACTAGAGGCCAGTTTTTTTCCTAGAGAAGAGGTTCTATAATATCTATAAATCCTTAAAAAACTTCTATAGAAATAACCATTTTAATATTTCTTAGTATACTTACCAAACATAATTTTTCTATATCATCACTTATTGATTCAAATAAATTTGTTTATGATTTAAATCATCATCATTTAAAAGGTGTTGTGAGCTATTAGCTCTTAAGACCCATTTTGGGTTTTTATATCCCATCCCATACAAGGTATAATCACTATAACCTTAAAATACAAGCACACCTCCCTGATATAGAATTGGAATCCTCATTTATGTTGAGTTGGTACCTATCTCTTAACATATAGTATATCTCATATTTTTCCCTAGTACTATGAACTTAAATTGTGTAAAATTATCCATGAGAAATTCAATACTAGCATTGTAATTTTCATTCATATAAGGTGATTATTCCCTAGCTATATAGATCATTTAACCCTTTTGTAAAAGGTGTATGACCTTAGACCCCATAAAAATTTGGTCAGAGATGTATGACCTTAAACTTTATCCCTTAATGTTCCAAATTTCAATAACTTAAACTAAAAATAAAAGAGGCATAAAGGCTTTTCAGGTCGAAAAAACTATAATGGGTGGACTGAGTAAAATTCGAGTCTTTTCTCACTAAGTCATATCCTTTCAAGGCTTATAAAAAATTTAGAGTAAAAATAGGATAAATCATAAATCTTGGGGTTTCCACTATATATCTCTTGAAAAATCCAATCTATGCTTGCTAGACCCACTAGTATAGGAAAAATTTATAATAGACCTTCTTCCTTCTCCCATTCAAGCATGTTTGAGAAATTTCATGTTGCATACCCTGATCCCACAAAAGTTCTCAATACATGATGTCATAACCTTTAGGTTTATTGAACCCTTATTTAATACCCTTTTCCCCATGAAACTAATTCATACCTTTGATTTCTAAATCATTTCCAAGCCAATTATAGGAGTAGATATACTCCTCTTAGAAACCCATAACCTTGAGGAAATCTTATTGGTTCACCACTTTCATAGAAATTGGTAATGGGTTACTTGAATAATTTGAATAGACCCCCATTTTAATAGTGAAAAACATAGGTTCCTTTGAGCTACTAAGTAACCACTAGGGGATTTTTTTGGTCCTGGATTAAAGGTAACCTTAATCCCCATGAACTATTTTCCTGATGGTATGATGATAATATCTCTATTACTAATAGATAAATTATTGAAACCTATATCCATTTCACATTGATTCAGTCATTATTGTGTTATTATTTATATATTCCATAACCTAACTATTCATGTTTATTAAAATACCATTTTTGTTACAAATTCTTGTATTGTACCCATTTTTTTAGGGAAAGAAGATGACACCCTATTCCTGAATATTTTTGGATCCTCATCTTGTGACCCTAAATTTCAAAATATAATGGTCCAAACACCATGAACTTAAACTTTCTACATCAACTCATGAGGTGGTATGTACTATCATTGGGATCCTCATTCACTTTAGTTTTTTTCTCTAATTATAAATATATTATATCATCCTTTTGGTTGGAGTTATTTGATTTTAAATATCATAAACCTTTTCTATAGGTACTATGACCTTAAATTGTGTGTTCCCCTCATTTAGGCTATTTATATTAGTGGCATTGGGATTTACATTCACATTGGGGTTTCTTCACATATATTTATATGTATAATGCCACATCTTTTAGTTAAATCTACACAACCTTAAACCTCAGCAATATATAGTCTAGATTTAATGACCTTAACTTATGAATGGAAAGAGATACAATACCCCTAAAGTTAAAAAACCACAAATAAAATCCTAGGGAGAATTTGAGTCTTTTATTGTTATAAATTAACCTGTAATAAGCTAAAATAATTGAGAGCTTGAAAAGGGAAAACACATGAAAAAATTTAGGGGAAAAGCCTACAATGTGTGACCTATGAAAATGATGAGTTCTTACCCACTAATAACCCCTCATATGAGCATTATAAAAAAATAAAGGCTAAAGGAAAATAAAAAAAGATTTTGGGGTCCCCCATTTGACCCCAAAAAATTTCAATCCCTACTTACATGGTCCCTTTAACTAAGAAAAAATTAGAAAAATAATTTGTTCCTTCCATATATTGGTTTAGATGATCTGTTTAAAATACAAAAAGATCAAATTTTTGGGTGATCGAGCCCACTTGAATATCTAAAGCCTTATTTTAAACTCCCTTGTGATTTTCATAATGTTGAGTCACTCACCTCTCATATCAAAATGGTCTAACTTTAGTGTATGATGATGATACATATACCGTTATATACGAACCACCTATACCCATTAAAGATAGCTTGTCTTGGAGAAAACCATATTTTATATCCAAGTGATATAATCTTAGATTATAGTGATGGTTTATATGCTACTATAGCTATAATACCTATATCTATCTAAGTGTACATACAGAGGGGGTGACATAATCACATATCCCTTTATCTCAAAGACTCACCCCCGACATACAATGATGGAAGATACACTGCTATATCCTGTAACACACCGACCCCAAAATCCCAGAGCTGATGCATTATTTTATTACATTTTCATTATTACAAGGAATAAAATCATAAAAGACCGTTCCATTTATTAGTTTTGGAAATCCAAATTATATACATGATACCCATATAGTGTTGGGAAACAAGAATTACAAGCATGAAACATAAAAAAATAAACTATTTTCTTGAAGGATTATTCAAAGAATTCTTTTTCATGACCTGAGGAAAGGAAACAAAAAAAGGGTGACCTCAAATGATTAGTAAGGGTAAGGAAATCGGAAGAAATAATGAATAAATAGAAATAAATTAACATGGAAAGGTAAATAAATTGTAACACATGAAATTAAAATAACTAAACAATGCATTATCAATATCGCAAGGTAAGAAACTGAAACTCATTCCATCTAAATCAATAAATTGAGAATTAAATATATCCATAGATATGTTGACGAAAAATCTCATAGATGAATAATAACTGAAACTAAGGTAAAATGTATCCATGATATGTCAACACAAAATCCCACAGTCGAATAATAATTAAATCTAAATGTGGGAAATTCTTAATTATTAGACTCCATGTTTCCTAGGTACATGGTACCTTTACCTTCAAGACCTTTCACAAGACAATTTACAACATGTAGGGTAAAAACCCATCTGATTGGCCAAATGATTCGTCTCACAAGACTACCGATGAATCAAGGGGATATCTATAACTAGGACCCACTTGTGTTGTACCAGTCCAAATCATTTCTCAAATTAATGAACAATGCGCCTTATAAAAATGTATTTGTATTGAATAGAAGATAGAAATTTATCAATAATTCCCCAGTTAATCAAAGAACTTTCATGTGAACATCATATGTAAAATTATATACAATTTTGAAAATAATAATATCCATTGTATGAGAATATGGATATTAAAGTTAATTTATAATGAAAAATGATTACAATAAAGTGATTATTTCTAATATAAATTTAAAAATCACAAAAGTAAGCAAGATTTAAAAGATGACCATTAGGAATATGTTTTAAGATATTAATCATTAAACATCCCAAAGTGTTCCATACCTCTTGAAAAATTTAATTCATAATCCCAATGAGGGAAAGTTTTTCATAACATGAAGAAAAATGATTCATGATATAATTTATAAATGGGGTAGTAGATACACTATACAAAATAAGTGTGGGGTGTATATGTGTATGCCTTACGGAAAGAAAAGTAAGATAATAATCCCTTACCTTAACCTTCATTTTGATGTGTGGTCTTTATCATAATGTACATTGGTTTAAAATATATCAATAACTGATAATAGAAACATAATAATTTTTATAATATCATATATTAATTCATTATAATATTTTATTACTCATTTTTAATAACTTTCATTAATTTTACTATTTTGGGTGTTAATTGCCTAGTTTTCTCGAGTAAGTTTTAACTTGTTATTTTTTGTTCCTATTTATTATAACATGATTTAATAATATAAATAATTTAAAAAATGACTAAATTATCTTATATATTCATTAAATATGTATTTATAGTAGTCCATATTATTTTGAGGTTAGAAATAAAGTGCACCGTTCATGGACACAACAGGTCGTATGTACAGATGAATGATAATTTCATTTCGTTGTTGTATTAAAATAATGAAAGATAAATGATACATATATGTATTGTAATTATAGTATAATATATATGTTATATATGTTTCATAGTTTTATTATAACCATCATTTATACGTTCCATGTATGGCATGAATGAGTCATATAGCTTTGAGGGGGCGGTAGTCCACACTCCCTTAAATGAAATTATCACATTTACACAAGATGGAAAGCATAAAGGTATATTCGAAATAAAAATTACAGAAGAATAAAGAAATTATAAATATAATATATAACATATATAAATATAGTTTCCATCATAATGGCCAGCATGTTTGGTGGTGAGGGAAAAATGAACAATCCTTATTTCGTGAGGCAATAGTTAACTGTGCACATAAACAGTATGTTCGTTACCCATTAAATAGAGGCGTGTGTAAGTGTAGATGAAAATATTAACATAAAAACATCATATTGTATTGATTATACTGGATTTTTATTTAATAATATAATAATAATATTATAGGTAGTGGATAATGGAAATTAATCTAAAAATCTTGAGAGAAGATGCTACCTCTTAATCAGATAACTTCTTTTGGTTTATACCAAAAGAATTACTTCAAAAAATTTATGCCCAAAGGGAGGATTATAGGTCAAGAGGAGGGATTTTTGGAATATATTTGATCAGATATTGTCTGAAATTAATAGTTATTATATGTGTGAAGAATTGGGAGTGGTGGTGGCCTTTTACAGGGAAGGAAAAGGACTCACTTGGAATTTTTCGAAACAAGTTAGGTGTACAAATGTTCATACCTAAAGAAATTCATAAAAAACCAATGAAAATAAATAATGGAAGGTTAAGAACCCAATTATGGACATAAAATGTGTTTTTAAAAGTTTATAGATCATTTTGGCCCTTAAATATAAGGTTTAGTCCATTTTAAAGCCTAATTATACCTTAATCAATGCATTTAATTTTAATCACTTTCACTAATAATTTTGGTAAAAAAATAATTTGATCTTATTATAATCAAAATATCATCCTGATTATAATTTTTTATGTCTATTTTTTGAAATTAAAAAACACAAAATCATCAAAATTATGATTAATGTTAATATTGCAGACATACGATTTAATTGGTTTTAGTAGAAAAATGTTCAAAAGATTGTTGAGTTTTTATATTCAATTTCAATGTGTAATTGATTCTAGTAAAATAAATTATATTAATAGATTTATTATTGATGAAATATTACTTTATAAATTAAAATAAAATATTGTTTAACATTAATAATTATTTAAACGAAAAGACATTTTTTAACTAAAATGCGGTATTTTTCACTATTCATTAAAAAAATGAAGTCTTTAAGAAAAATACAAAAAATTAACCCTAGGATAATTTTGAAATTATTAATTAAATAATTAGACTTATTTTACCAAATTAAATTTATATTTTTTCAAAATTAATATTTCAAATAGGTTCACCATTAAAAGGAAGTAAAATTACCTATATAAAAATACATGTTTTATGTATGAAATATGGTTTGTTATTGTATTATGCATATAAAAACTAATGGATAAATATAAAAAATATTTTATTGAATATATAAAATATATGTTTCATTAAAATAATTCACTAGTTATAATTAGTTATATTTATTAAGGTAAAACTCCTTTAGAAGCATACAAATAATAATATTTCTGTTTATATCAAATTGGTTCTTATTTTTGTTTCTCATTAATTTTTAACCAATGAATTAATTTTATATTATTTTAAACCATAATTTTTATAATTTAGTTATTATTATTCATAAAAACTAATTTAACAGCTATTTTATATCATATTATATTAAATAATAATATTTTAATAATATATTGTTATTTGGTGAAACTCAGTCTTGTGTGTAACACAAGATATCAAGGAAGGTTACTCTTGCATGTAACAAAAGCTATAAAGGAAGGTTTCTCTTGCATGTAACACAAGCTATCGAGGAAGTTCTCTCTTATGTGTAACACATGCTAACTCGGTGTTGTGTTCATTAAAAGCAATTTCATGTGTTAAATTTATTTAAAATAGTAAATATACAGTAGAGTCTTGGGATATTATATTCTCATACACATTTGGTGTTTCATGTCACACATGTTATTGAATACAAGGTTTTACTTTAAATTTTTTTGGTGTTACATTCTCCCCACCTTAATTAAAATGTGTCCTCGCGATCTAAACTTGATCTCTGTAATCTAGGGATTGAAAATAAACTATTGATGAAAACCCAAATCGTAAATATATTTAATAACACGTATTATTAATAAGAGAGAAAGAAATGTACAATGGTCATGTATCCAGGTTCCCTAGTAGAAGAACATAGGTGGGAAATGAAAACATGGATGTGGCAGAAAAATCTAACAATCATGTTTTGATGGAGAGTGATAGAGAACATGTTCAGTTGAAAGTTTTAGACCACAAAACCATAATTCAAAGGTGATAATAAAGGACATTGATATCATAATGAATGATGATAATATGAAAACTTTTTTGTTTCAAAACCCTTTTTTCTATAGTTAAGGAATTATATTACACTATAATATTATAAGTAAATATATTTTCTATAAACATAGTCTTTTCCTTTTATTATGCCTTGAACTATTTCTACTTCATCTCTTAGCACGTGATGCATCATATAGTGAAGTAATACATTAACCTCTGAAATATCATCCAATGATTAACCATTTCATAAATGGTTTACTTTTCCAACATATTATGATCCAATCACTTCTAAAGGAGAGACACTAAATTTCCAAAATGAACTTATCATTATCCTTTAATCAACATAAAGTAGATCTAAATTTTCACATTCCAAACATGTGAATAACTTGATCATGTATACTCTTGAAATATGGTAATAGATAGAATTGCCATAAAACCTCATTGTAAACATGCATTCTTCTTTATTCTTTAAGTAAGACGCGAATGGCCCAAAGACCTTAATTTTTATTGATTTTTGATAAACTCCCTTTCAAGGGATGATGGGGAACCCTTACAAGGCCCGTAGGCTCAGAGATTACATGGCCCATAGGCTTAAGAGATTACATGACCCAAAGGTATAAGGGAATTAAACCAGACTATCTACATGGAACTACCCATCCCTAGCATCTGCATATTGATAGTAGCTCTCCAACTTCGCATGGATGTTTGGCTAGGCTTCCCGTGCAAGCACAGGATGGTCCCGATGATATAGCCATACCCTCTCATTCTGACAAATCCATTTGGTTCTACTCTGGTGAGTGAACCTACTCTGAATCCTCTTCTGGGGATGCTCCTTTTTTATAGTGTGTTTGGGGAAACTGCATGTGGACCGAAGGCCTTGAGGTGGCCCGAAGGCCTTAAAAGTGGCATGAAATCCCTACTGACCCGAAGGCCTGGGTGGCCCAAAAACCTTAAGGACTCCAATCCCAAACCGATGGCCCAAGGTGAATAGTTCCAACTTCTATAGTACCGCACAGTACCTGCTATAGTTCCTACTACAGTACCCGCACAGTGTACAGTTCTGCTATAGTACCTGTACAATGTACAGTTCTGCTACAGTACCTGCACAATGTACATTCCTGCTACAGTACCGCTACAGTTTCCCCTGATTGGCCACTAAACAAGGCTAATATTCGTTGTTAATATAAATAATATTCATGTTATTTATTATTCATAAACACCATTTTAGTGCATTTTACACTTTGAACATCATTTCACATTATGATTGTAATACCTTCTTAAAATGCACTATTATGTGGTACATTTTTGAACTTAATTTAAAGTACCCAATGATTCATCTGATTTTAAGGAATATAATTATAAATATTTTAATTTTATATTTTGGAAAATTTATCTACACTTCAATATGAACATGTTTCATTCAGGGATCAATGGAGAATTTATGGAAGAAGATGGAGATATTTTGTGATGAAAGGAAGCAATTTTAGAGAAGACAGATTGGACACCAGATCACTGATGAGACTGTGGGGCCCAAAATAAATGCCCACTTAATCCCAAATTTCATGGGATGATATAATAAATTTATATAAACAAATCACTCTTCAGGATAAAATCATAATTCGGCCTCCATGGTATCTATTTAGGCGGCCCAATTTAGAGATAAAATTCTGGGCCCTATTCTACGTCCCAGAAAAACCGCCCACCAATTAAATCATATCTCTACAAACATAACTCCTTTTGGGATGAAATTTTACAGGATGTTAGGGGACATCCTGATATTAATTTAATTCTTCTATGGCCTACCCAAATTCTGCCATATAGAAGGTGTTTCAAGCGCCTCTGTTTGGTTGATGCAAGTTGGATGCCTTTTCGGGTCAAAGGTGGAAAGTATTCTCTCCCTTACTTTCTACCCACCTATGGCCTACCACAATTAATTAAGGAGACTTGGACTATTGGAGGGTCGACCAAAGGGCTAAAAAATTCCTATTTAAGGCAGTGGTTTTGGAGGATTGAAACATCTTGGATGCTTTGTTCAATTGTAATGTTATGCTGCAATTTTGTTGTCTCAAATTTGTCTTTCACATATAAGTTGTTCAATTCGCTTTAGTTTCTTAATAAAATTTCTTCCTATACTCTTATTCTGTTGTTATTCATATCACTTTGATACCCTTGGATCAAGTTGTGAATTTATTCACACCAAACCTTGTGAAATTATTCACACAACGGTGGAGTGATCATTTTATTTTTGTTGTTTTCTTTACTTCTCCATTTCATCCCTCATGAGTCTACTTTCCGATTCCATTGAAACCATGGGATAAATGGAGGGATAACCCACTTATGGGTTGATCCAAGGGAGTATCAAGGGGATGTATTGGATTTTATTTATCACCTCATTAATGTATAATCACTTCTTTAATTTAGATTTTTATTTGATGTTTTTTAAACTCCATCGTCCTTGTTGAATTTAAGGCCACACACTTCAAGTGATAATAGGAACCTTTACCTTGAAGTGACCAAAACTTTGATCCTTCAAGTGTATAGGTGATTAGTATTAAAGGGTGTAGGCATTAAACCTGTAAGTGATGATGTTGTTTTATCTCCTTAAATGAACCCATCTCAAATATAAGAAATTGAAATCATTAAAAAGGAAATACGTTCAATCCACCCCGAGCGATAACCTAGGATCAACTCATTATTTTAAATTGAATTAACTTAAGTCTCTTAGAGTTCCTTTAAACCCATCTAAAATCAACCCAAGTTGGCCACTTCATATCCCAAAACAGTCCGTATAATGTACGTGTCTATATGCTACTTCTTAGGTCTCTGAGGATTCGACAACCCAAACTAAACTACAAGGACCTTCTTACCTTATTCTCTTGGGTAAATTTGAGTGAGAATCAAATTTTGGCACCGTTTCTGGGGACCTAAGTAAGTTATCTTAGAAATTATAATTCTTTTACTTCATACCTCTTCTCTGTTCTCACCCCATCACTCTTATGGAATTCAATTTTGAACAAGTCCAAACATGGGACACTTATCCCTACTTTGATCACCCAACCCCATGTGTGATGTACAATGACCATCATAATTTCTACTTGTGGGATCATCAACAACCTAATGAGACACAATGTTTTTACTCCTATTATCCACAAAACATTCCAATATATACTGAGTTTCAATCCCCATAGAGCCAATATGAACACCCTCCAGTGCAATTCCAACAACTTAATTATCCACCTGAAATAGACCATATTTCTCAACCCCTTACCCATCATGATCCACAACCATTAAATGAAAAATTGTGTAAAAAAATGGAGATAATTAATTTTGAGGTTTCATCATTTAGGTTAGAACTACAAAGCATTAAAAATTGTGAGGAACCCATCCCTACACAAACTGTCACTTCCATAACCTCATGTGAAGTGTCTAGTTTCCCACAAACCTCTCATGAATTTACTGAAGATAAAACCTTTGGATTTGGGATAGATAAAGAGGATCAAGGAATTGTTTAAGTTTCTTTAAATCATGAGGAAATTTAATTTTTGGATTCAAAAGAGGAGAATTTGACATCATAGATTGCGTCTCCTAAGTATAACTCCATTGATGAATTTTCAAAAACACCAACCATTGAACCATTGAGAGAAATCACAAAATTTGAGTCCATATCCATTCAAAACACTGATCTTTCCAATTTTTTGGTTGAATCTTATATTAAAAAGGAACCAATTTTGTTGAGAAATTTGGAAAATGAAACTGAGTTGGGTTCAAAATATCAACTTGTGTCTAAATGTCCTATCTAGCCCGAGCCCAAAATTATTGTCCTTCCCTCACAGATAAAGAATCCATTAATAAGGTATAATCATGAACATTCAATTGGAATTCATTCTTATCTTGAAACAAAAAAGTTTTAATGGTCATTTATGTCTTAAGAAAGACTACAGAGGAAATTGGATCAACCATTTTTGATATTCCTTGGATTTTACCACTCATTTTAGAACATAGGTTTGCATACAAAAAAAAATTATAAAAAAATTATAAATATCAATCTAGTGGACATAGAGAAACATGTGGTCCTTAAAATGTTGAAAGTTGGTATTGGATAAGTTGGGGGGTTCAAGTCGAGCTAACAACCTTAAACAAAGCGCTGCACGGGAGGCAACCTGTGGTTTTCATCTTTGCAAATCATCTTTTTTTAAATAGGATTAATGAATCATTTTGATAAATAAAAAAAAATAGACTATTGAACTGTTCTTCTATTATGAGTATGGATTGGTATGAAAGGGGAGAACCATATTCATCCATGTCACGTGGTGTGATCCTTGAGTAATACTATACTCAGAAATTTAAAAAGAAGAAAATGTATCATCAATTTATTTTATTTTATATATATAATTATATTTTACTTATATATATACTATTTTGTTTTGTCTGTTTTTTTCTTTTTCCACTAAGGGAACTCTGCAAGTGACATGGATATCAAAGAAATAAATTGGAGAAGCAAGAACTTCAAACTTCAACCACCAGGTGACTTCATTCCATGATCCTAATATTTCAATTTCCTTTTTGAACTTTCATTATCTACCTCTACCTCCTTCTAAATTTTCTTTTCTATAAAAACTAGGGACAATGTTATTTTAAGTTGGGGGGGAGATAAAATAAAAAATGATTTCATGTTAAAAAAAATGAATGATTTGAAAAAAAATTGTGTAAATGGAAGGAACAATTCATTTAACTTTGAACATGGTAATACACATTGCACACTTTGAAACTTAATATCAAATAATTTAGCATGCCCTGATTCTGATTTTAATCCTTGTATAATTTTATGAGCATAGATTTTGGAAAGTGTGGCTGTCCAATGTGATATTTCATTGTTTATATTTTTATCCAAATAAAAAAAATAACAATGCACGTCCTTTGGATAGTGGGGTATTAGTTTGAGTTCATGGGGTACCCTAAATAAATAGCATAGGGTTGGTGATCATTTTAATTTAATATGAGTATTCAAAAAAAAATTAAAAAAAAATTGCACGTAGAGCAATGAAATGACCTAATGCGTGGCTTTCGGCCCTTGAAGATCGTGACTCCATAGTTGCCTGGCCCAGAGTTATTAATTTTATCTCTATTTTCGTAATTTGATTTTTTTTTTGACTGAGTTAACTCGAGATGATGCCGGAGTATGTGGGCTTCACTTGGTTCCCTAAGGTCTTTGAGCCTGGGAGTCATCAACAAAGTCTCGCTACAGGGGTTGACTCTTTTGAGTGCAATTTCAATTACCATGGAAAAATTGCAAAAAAAAAACAAAAAAACAAAAAAAATACAATAAAAAAATTGAATACTCATCTTAATATTGAAATGTGATTCCACTTAGAGCTTCCGTAATTTGCCCCTTGAATAAAGATGAACCCCCATGTCTATCGTGATGCACAACACATCCTCATACTTAATTGATATTGAATGAAATATGACAATGAATTTGAACAAAGGAATGGGCTTGGGATTGGGATCTGCTTATGAAACTATCTTGTATTAAAATATTTTTATGGGTTTCATGATTGTTTGGTATAAGGGTTTCTGGTGATCATTGTGTATTAAAATGTTTTTGGAAAAGGGAATTCGAATTTCATATTGTTGAGATATATTTTGCTCGGGACTAGAAAAACTCAAGTTGGGGGTGTGATTAGCCACTAAATGAGGCTAATATTCATTGTTAATATACATAATATTCATGTTATTTATTATTCATAAACACCATTTTAGTGCATTTTACACTTTGAACATCATTTCACATTATGATTGTAATACCTTCTTAAAATGCACTATTATGTGGAACATTTTTTAACATAATTTAAAGTACCCAATGATTCATATGATTTTAAGGAATCTAATTATACATATTTTAATTTTATATTTTGGTAAATTGATATACACTTAAATATTAACATGTTTCAATCAGGGATCAATGGAGAATTCATGGAAGAAGATGAGGATATTTTGTGATGAAAGGAAGCAATTTTAGAGAAGGCAGATTGGACACCAGATCACTGATGAGACTGTGGGGACCAACATAAATGCCCAATTAATCCCAAATTTCGTGTTATTATAGAAGAAATGTATAGTAACAAATTACTCTATAGGATCCAATGCTAATTCAGTCTCCATGGTGTCCATTTAGGCAGCCCAAATTAGAGATAAAATTCTGGGCCAGATTCTGCGGCCCAGAAAAACAACCCACCAATTAAACCATATCTCTAAAACCATAACTCATTTTGGGCTGAAAGTTTACAGGATGTTAGGGGACAGCCGTAAATTAATTTAATTCTTCTATGGACCACCAAAATTAGTCCATATAGAAGGAGTTTCATGCGCCTCTGTTTGGTGGATGCAAGCTGGATACCTTTTCAGGTCAATGGTGGAAAGTCTTCTCTCCCTTACTTTCCACCCACCTATGGCCTACCAAAATAAATTGAGGAGACTTGGACTGTTGGAGACTCGGACAAAGGGCTCAAAAATGCCTATTTTAGGTAGTGGTGTTGGAGGATTGAAAAATCTTGGATGCTTTGTTCAATTGTAATGTTATGCTGCAATTTTGTTGTCTCAAATTTGTCTTTCACATGTAAGTAGTTCAATTTGCTATAGTTTCTTAATAAAAGTTCTTCCTCTACTATTATTCTGTTTTTCTTCATATCACTTTGATACCCTTGTATCAAGGTGTGAATTTATTCACACAAAACCTTGTGAAATTATTCACACAACGGTGGAGTGATCATTTTATTTTTGTTGTTTTCTTTACTTCTTCATTTCCTCCCTCATGAGTCTACTTTCCGCTTCCATTGAAACCATGGGATCAATGGAGGGCTAACCCAATTATGGGTTGATCAAAGGGAGTAGAAAGGGGCTGTATTGGATGTTATTTATCACCTCATTAACGTATAATCACTTCTTTAATTGAGATTTTTATTTGATGATTTTTAAACTCCATCGTCCTTGTTGAATTTAAGGCCACACACTTCAAGTGCTAATATCAACCTTTACCTTGAAGTGCTAAAAACATTGATCCTTAAAGTGTATTGGTGATTAGTATTAAAGGGTGTAGGCATTTAACCAGTAAGTGATGATGTTGTTTTATCTCCTTAAATGAACCCATCTCAAATATAAGAAATTGAAATCATTAAAAAGGAAATACGCCCAATCCACCCCGAGTGATAACCTAGGATCAACTCATTATTATAAATTGAATTCACTTAAGTATCTTAGAGTTCATTTAAACCCATATAAAATCAACCCAAGTTGGCCACTTCATAGATAAAAACAGTCCATAGAATTTATGTGTCTATAGGTTACTTCTTAGGTCTCTGAGGATTCGACAACCCAAGCTAAACTACAAGGACCATCTTACATTCTTATATTGGGTAAATTTGAGCGATAATAACCCCTCAAAAATATGCCTCTACCTGGTTTTGAACCTGGGTCTTGTGGATGCAATTAAGGATACCTCACCAACTGGGCTGAGGCTCATGTGCTTCTTTAAGTAAGACACATGTTATTGGATATATTCCTTTAATCCATAAGTTTTTTAAACTCTATCAATGATATCATATACCACTTGTAAAAAAGTTATTAATCAGTTCTAAGGTAGTTAGAAATTATCCAAACAAATAATTTATTCATCATTATATTTACATTATGAACATATTAATAGTTATATTTCCCTCAATCATGTGTTTTATAAAATGTTTCACTTTCAAATAAATTACTTTTCTTGGTACCATTCAACATTTGATCTCAAATACTTAACGAAAAAGTATTATAGTAAAATCCCTATATATTAAATAATTCTTATAACTAGTAAATTGTTGATAAAATATTCAAATGACATAATTATTGAATAGGAAAATTAATAATTCCTCTTTATCTACAACAGTAGAATAACTTGATCATTATACAATAGCATCATTTGGGGTATATTCCTTTGATGCTCGAGACATTCATTTTCATAGTGTCCCAGTTCCTTATAGTTGAAGCATTGTATATTGGAAAAAAATTTATTACCCTTGAAATCAAAAGCATGGTGGCCTTTCTTTACACAATTTTAAAAACTACCATTCCTTTTAATCAAGTACCAAGGTTTTTCTTTCCACAATTATCACATGTGGGAAAATCCTTCTTCCCCTCCTTCCCTTTATCCATATTTTTCTCTGCCATCCTCTTCTTTTATTACTTCCCTTCAAAGCTGTAGGACTGGGAGAATTCATTACTTATCTTGTTAACACGTGATACTATTTCTTCATATGATGAGAAACTTGGGATACTATCTCCCTTTAAAATGTTGTCTTAATACCATGAAAGATATGATCCTTATTTGGATCACATGCATTGGTGGAGTTCTTATTCCTTCTGCTATGCGTCATATATAAATAATGGAATGTACTATATTTGATATTAAAATTATGAAATTTTTATAACTCTAAATATGGTATATCACATAACATAAATTTATGCATCATGAATCCTAGAATTAGAATCATTAGTTACTTCATGTAAAAATATTACTTTTAAGTCCTTCATAATGGTAGGTAATGAAAATGTGAAATATCCAAAGAATATCCCATGGGAGTGTCAAACCAGGTGTACAATAAGGCATGTTGTCACGTACTAGGTTACCCCGAGTCAAGCCTATAACAACTTGTCATAGTTATTACTTCTAGGTACATCTATTTCAGAACACATTCACTTTTTGTATCCAGTTTGGGATATATTTCTAGGAATACCCACATAATCAGTACCTTACCAAAATTCTAATATGTTCATGTACACTCATACTCAATTTATAACTTAAGTTTGTGATGCCTAATCTAGGTTTTCTAAATATAGTTTCCAAGGTTGCTGCTAAACTCCCTTTGATACCAACTATAACTCCCTAACCCCAAAATCTTAGAGCTGGTGCATTATTTTATTACATTGACATTTTTACAAAGAATCAAATCCTGAAGGATCATTTAGTTTAGAAGTCTTGGAAATCCATATTACATATATGATACCCATAATGCATTGGGAAAGAGGAATTATAAGCATGATACATAAAAAAAGAAAATAAACTACATCCTTGAAGGCTTATTAAAATAATTATTCTTAATGACATGGGGAAATGAAACATATTAAGGGTGAGCTCAAATGCTCAGTATGGGTAAGTAAAGCGGAAGTAATAATGAATCAATAGGAATAAATTAACATGGAAAGGTAAATAACTAATAACAAATTTGATTAAAATAACTAGATAAGGAATTATCAATATGGAAAGGTAAGAAATTGAAACTCATGCCATCTAAATCAATAAATTGAGAATGAAATTTATCCAAATATATGTCGATGTAAAACCTCATGGATGAATAATAACTGAAACTAAGGTCAAATGTATCCATAGATATGTCAACATAGAATCTCGTGGATGAATAATAAATTAATCTAAATGATGGAAATTATTAATTATTTATCACCATATTTCCTAAGTACATGGTACCTTTACCATTAAAACCTTTTACATGATGATTTAGAGCATGTAGGGTAAAACCCCATCTGATTGGCCAAATAATTCATCTACTGAGACTATCAATTCATAGAGAGAATATCTATAATAGAGTCCCACCCATGTCATAATAGTACAAATAATTTATGATATTCATGAATTATATGGCTTATCAAAATGTATTTGTATTGAATAGAAGATACAAATTTATCAATAATTCCCCAGTTGATCAAATAACTGTCAAGTGAACACCGTATGTAAAATAATATAAAGTTTAGAAAATAATAATATCCATTGTTTGATAATATGGATATTAAAGTTAATTTCCAATAGAAAATTATTACAATAAATTGATTGTTTCCAAGAGAAATTTAAAAATCACAAAATAAAGTGAGATTTCAAAGTTGATCATTAAGAATTTGTTTTAGGAAATTAATCATTAAACATCCCAAAGTGTCCCAAACCACTTGAAAAATTTAATTCATAATAATAATTAAGGAAAGATTTTAATTCCATGAAGGAAAAGGATTCATGATATATTGTATAAAATGGGAAGTATATACACTATGAAAAAGAAGTGTGGGATGTATATGGTGTATGCTTTACGAAAAGAAAAATAAGACAAGAATCCATTACCTTAACCTCCATTTTGATATGTGGTATTTATCCTTCAATATAGTGGTTTAAAATATGTTCAAAAATTATAATAGAACCATACTCATATTTATAATATAATATATTAATTTATTATAATATTTTATTACCCATTTGTTAACAACTTTCATTAATTTTACTATTTTAGGTGTTAATTGCCTAGTTTTCTCGAATAATTTTAACTTGTTATTTGTTGATCCTATTTCTTAGATAATGATTTAATCATATTAAGAATGTAAAAAATGACTAAATGATCTTATATATTCTATACATATTTATTTATAGTACTCTATAATATTTTGAGGTTAGAAATTAAGTGCACCATTCATGGAGACGGTAGGCAGTACGTATGCATAAAGGATACTTGCATTTATTTTTTGCATTAAAAGAAGGAAAGATAAATGATACATATTTATATTGTAATTATAGTATCATATATATTTTATATATGTTACATAGGTTTATTATAACCATCCTTTATACGTTCCATGTATGGCATGAACAAGTCATATCACTTGGAGGGGGTGGTAGTCCACACTTCCTCAAACGAAATTATCGTATTTACACAAGATGGAAAGCATAAAGGTATGTTCTAAATAAAAATTACAAAAGAATAAAGGAATTATAAATATCATATATAACATATAAAAATATATTGTCAATCATAATGTCCTCCATGATAGGTGGTAAGGGAAAATGAACAATCATTATTTTGTGAGATAGTAGTTCACTGTACACAAAAATAGTATGTTCAATACCAATTAGATGGAGGTGTTTGTAAGTTTAGGTGAAAATATTAACATAAAAACATCCTAGTATATTTAGGATACTGGTTTTTTATGTAGTAATAGTATAATAAGGGTATAGAGTGTGGATAATGGAAATGAAACTAAAAATATTGATAGAAGACGTTACCTCTTAATTGATTAACTTCTTTTGGTTTATACCAAAAGATTTTATTGGAAATAGTTCTATCAAAAGGGAGGATTATAGGTCTATGGTATAGATTTTTGGAATCTAATTGGGTAGATATTGGACTAAAATAAGAGGTTTTAGAGGTGTGAAGAAGTGTTAGAGGTGGTGTCCTTTTATAGGGAAGGAAAAGGACTAACTTGGAATTTTTGGAAACAAGTTAGGTGTATACATGTTCTTTCCTAACAAAAAGTCATAAAAAACTAAGAAAACTCAATAATGTAAGGTTAATTGATTAATTATGGATAGAAAATGGGTTTTGGAAAAGTTTCTCAGTCATTTAGGCCCTTAAATATAATTTTTAGTCCATTTTAAGCCTGATTACACCTTAATTACAGTAATCAATTTTAATCATTTTCACTAATAATTTTGGTAAAAAATTAATTTGATCTTATTATAATCAAAATATAATCCAGATTAAAATTTTCTATGTTTGTTTTTTGAAATTAAATTCATAGAATCAAAAAAATTAAGATTAATGCTAATATTGCAAACAAACAGTTGAACTGGTTTTAGTAGAAAAATGTTCAAAAGATTGTTGAGTTTTTATATTCAATTTCAATGTTAAATTTACTCTAGTAAAATAAATTGTATTAATAGATGTATTATTTATCTAATTATACTTTATAAAAAATAAAATATAATTTAACATTAATAATTGTTTAAATGAAAAGGCAATTTTTAACTAAAATGCAGTATTGTTCACTATTCATCAAAAAAGAAGTTTCTCTAAAAAATACCAAAAAATTACCCTAGTATAATTTTTACATTATGAATTAAATAATGAAGTTTATTTTACCAAATTAAATTTATAATAGTGTCAAAATTAATATTTAAAATAGGTTCTCTATTAAAAGGAGATAAAATTACCTTTATAAAAATATAGGTTTTTATGTGTGAAATAGTGTTTGTTCTTATCTTATGCATATCAAAACTAATGGATAAATATAAAAAAAATTATTGAATATATAACATATATGTTTCATTAAAATCATACACTAATTTTAATTAGTTATGTTTATTAAGATAAAACTCCTTTTGAAGCATAAAAATAATAATATTTCTTTTTATATCTAATTGGTTATTATTTTCATTTATCATTAATTTTTAACCAATTAATTCATTTTATATTGGTTTAAACCATAATTTTTATAAGTTATTTATTACTTTTCATAAAAATAATTTAACTTCTAGTTTATATCATGTTATATTAAGTAATAATATTTTAATAATACATTGCTATTTAGTGAAATTCGGTCTTGCGTGTAATGTAATCTATCAAGGAAGGTTGATCTTGTGTGTAAAAAAAGCTATCAAGGAAGTTTTCTCTTGAATATAACACAATATATCAATGAAGTTTTCTCTTTCATGTAATGAAATCTGACTCGGTGTTGCATGCATTACAAGAAATATCATGTTTTGAATTTATTTAAAATAGTAAATATATAGTAGATTCTTAGGATATTATATCCCCTTATGCATTTGGTATTGCATGTCATACACACTATTGAATACAAGGTTTTAATTTAGTATTTCAGAGTTTTACATATCCACCCCGCCTATATCCATATGAAGGTACATGTTTTTTGGGATAATAGATTGTTTCATCTTTAATTATTTACTCAAGAAACTATAAATTATGATTTACTTGATTCATCCCCATACAATATTAAAGTGGGTTCATTTATCATGGCATTTCCCTTCATTAGTCTTAAAAATTATCACCAACTGATAGTTATAAAAATAAGGAAAACAAAAGAATTGATAATGATATAGGATAAAAGTTCATGTCATTCATTGATCATAGCAAGAGAGAGGAATATTAAAATTCTGAAGTCTCTCTTTTAATATAAAAAAGAGGCTTGAATTATAACAATAATAAAGTTCAATATTAATAGAATCTCAAAGTCGGGTAATTTCTTGTTAAGATTCATTGATAACTTGAAACTATCTAACCAACATTTCATATTTGGCCTCCTCATAAAGACATAATATTTTCCCTTTAAATAACATCAATTATGGACTTCTTATATACCTTGTCTAGCTCCTGTAGATCCTCTACCTCTTTCTTAGTAATAACCAGCTCTTGATAAAGTTAGTCTAGCTCTTGATGAATTCAATTTACTATGGGATATATTTTTATGATCTATTGCTCCTGATTTATTGTCACTATTACCTGTTGAGAATATTCTTGAAGTTTGGTAATCTCAAAACTGGTTGAGCACATTGTTTATTCCTCCATGGAAAGATTCAGTTTGCATGCTTTCTTACATTACTATTCATGAATAATATCCTTCAAGGAAGTACAGATGTCCTAGTAATTGAACTTTTCATATCCTAGGGCTATGAATACATGGTGAAGCTATTATAGTTTTTTATGAAGTACTTCCATGGGGGTTTTGTAAATTAGTTTCTAAATTCCCTTCCATATATGATGTTGGGAGGTACATCAGAAATCGAGGGGTTCTTGGTATAACTCAAAGTTTCTCTTAGAGATTTAAATATATTATGAAACTATCTCACTTATAATGGTTATATATACATCACACTTTGAGATTGTGAGTCTCTAAACAACTTTAGTTTCTATATTATATAGTAGTTGAGATGATGGAATGATAACCCTTTTAGCATAGTCCTCCATTTGATATGGAATTATTGTAATTGGTGGCACCCATAGATAAACTAGTGGATACCAAAATCAATATAAGACATTGTGAATACTCAAATGTTTCTATTGAAGCACCAACTTATTCATCTAGAGTCAATTACTCTAGTGGTGTCAAACGAGCATCACCTCCAGTGAGTGATTCTCCACCTATCAAGAAAGGGGAATTATCACTTATCATTATCTAATCATTTGGAACTATTAGAGCATCTTCACCATCCTATATGACCTGAACAGGTGGTAGATCACGACTATCACCCACAGTAGTCTCCTAATCAACTGGTGGGGTGGTAAAATTCTGATAAGGTGAACCTATTTGTGGAATATTAAGGCTTTACATAGGTAATTCAGGGGGATCCACCCTCTCTGACTCTAAAGATTTCAATGCCTCTACATGGGAAGGAGATATGTCCCCAATATCTTATTGTTGGATCAACCTAGAAATATTTTCTATATATATAACTGTATGATTTGGGGGTTCAAATAAGTATTCCATAATAAGTAACAATTAAACAAGAATAACTGAGAAGGACTTCACCCATCTAACTCCCTATTAAAGTCTATGAATTCATCAAAGGAGTGAAAAGAATATATGGTTTTAAGAGATAATCTACCATGTGAACTTCTTCAAAAAACATGATTATTTTTGTTATAAAATATAAAGTTTTCATGGTGATGGGAGATGAAAAAATAAAACTTAGTAGTTATACACGATCCCTTTATTCCTCCGTTGGTGAAGTCATCTTTAGAAGGTGTTTTCAACACTCCCTCCACTGTTGGTGTAATTAATTTTTTATTTGGATGTGTGGGTTCATCCTAATATTCCCTTCCAATATCCCTTAGGATCACCTCAAAGGGATTCATCTTGGAGAAGTGAGATCTTTATCATGGAATTATGACACTAATACTTAGATGTAGACATATGCATACAAATAGGAAGCAAAACAATAGATTTAGGAATAACCACTTGCACTAATATGGATATTTTTGGCTAATATATTGTTGTTCTATAGATGTATGGACTCATATGAAGGGTTATCCTTCCTCATCTATAGGGGAGAAGGTCCCAGAGTCTGTAAGAGGGAAAGTGGATTTAGTCCATCCACTTCCCCCAATCACCCTCTGACTAAATGAAATCTAATATTCTTTTAGGGTTTCTAATCCCATAACACATATTGGGGCTCCACCCATAGTGTACCATGTTTATTCCATGAGTACAAATTCCATCTATGTTTTCTACAAGAAGGGAAAATATGGGTTTTCAGAAGAAATTTAAAAGATAAAGATAATATTCTTAAAGATAATATTCACCAAAAATCTTTTTGGTTGAAGAAATAATCCCATTAACTATTAAGATAATATTTAGATACCCCCTCAGTGATACCTCCGTTTTCCATATCTCACAATTTATTTGTTATAAGGACCCCATCACTGGTAGAAAATATCAAGATCTCTATACCCCTTAGGAAATTGTTGGTCTCTATAGGGTTCTTCGCAAAGTAAAACTCTTAAGGATCCTTCAAATTTCTATATTATGGAATGTGAACACTGTTATAGAGGGATATTAATATACCCGTGGAATATATAGTCAATTAGAACCTCAACCAAAATTGGAAAGCTTCCTTGAACATAAATTTCGAAGCAACATCAAATGATTCCCCACTAGGTCAAAAAGAATACTCAGGACCCTTTGAATTAATTTCTTCTCAGGCCTCTCATCCTCCACTCAAGAAACACTTTATTCTAATTAGATTGATCACCTATGATCTAACTCATAAAGTGTTATCTCTTTGATCCAAAGTTTTTGGGATATTTTTAAGTGAAGTTGTTCAGAGGGACCAAGTGCTTCACTAGTTATCCCCTTCTCATGGTACTTACTAGTGGTCCTTTTACCTCTATACAGGTATTAATAAGACATCACTATAAAAATTATGGTCACCAATATCCCATTAGGATATTATGATATCAAATTATGGGCATACCTGGGTGTTAATATGGTGAACACATTCAATGAAGGCAACCTGATTCCATCTTGTGTACTCTCCTAGGCCATCACCATCCATAATTATTAGGACACCATTATGTGGTGATATAGTATAAAATTCGTCAATAATGCTTCTATTTTATTTTTTAGGAACTAAAATTGATTTTTAAACAAATACAACACATAGTCCTTGCAAAAAATATCTTAGTAAATTTAGGATACCAGAATTCATTACTTTATGGATGTATTATATGAATGTGCTTCATAGTTACCACTGTCATCATCAGTAATTGTGTGGGTGGGGGGTTCATTGTAAGGGGGAATTTTAAATCTTAATATAGATTCACATGTTTCAAATATTTCTCACCCATTGGTAAAAGTGTCCTGATACCATATATGACTTGAATAAATGGCTTAAACCTGCACTTTGGGATATTAAATTCACTAAAGAGCTCATATTCATTTAAATAAATCATTATCGAACCCTATGATACTTGTAATGACCTCAAGGTATGAAACGAATCCTTCCCCTAATTGGTATATAAATGGAATCAATTTATCCTTTTCGACATAAAGACTGATAATTCCATAATATTTCCTTTTACTAGGTTAGATACTATAATAAATGTGCTCATTCATACTCTATTATTTAAGTCACATAGGTATCAACTCATCCACATTGCAAGGAATTTATCTATATGGTTTTAAGGGTTTTATTAAGGGTTAACATCATAATCCCACTCCTCATATCATCCCATCTCCAACTCCAGTTTGTATATTCCTAGGAATCCCCTTTTCTTCACTGAAGGTGACCTCATTGTGTGTTTTCTAGTTGGAACATATCCACAGAGAACTATAAAAATATTCATCCATATTTCAAAGAGGATGTCCATCCATAATAAGGTCTCATTCTCCACGGAATTAGTGTCCACTCTTAATAATTCTTGGACAAATTAAGGCAGTTATAAAAGATATCCCCAAAAAGTATTTGGGGGGGATTAACTCATAATACATAGATCTAAGGATTGGTACCCCAAATACCTTGTAGAATCTCCACAAGCTAATTCCTATTTCACCATGTATCAGAAGGAATTTTTTTTCTGGATTCTAGTGGATTAGTAGCTTAGGGATTAGGCCGATAAACTTGTACATGCAATTATATGAAATCTAGATAGCTTTATAGATCACCATCACCCTCAACTAGTTATCAAACATGACACATGTTTAGTGGGCCCAATATGACCACATCCACTTAGGATTCACACCACCTCTAAGATATATGCCCTAGTACTCTACCCAGCCTCTAAGTTAGTATGTGGAAGACTAATGGAATATTGAAGAGTAGTAGTGTGTGTAAGGATTTGATATGTAGGTGTGATTATCTAGGGTTTCTTTGGAGTGGTTCATTATATACGTAGGAATGATATTGGAATATAATGAGAATTGGTTCCACCAATTTGGATTCATTGACAAGACTAACATGGTAAGATGGAGCTTATTGGATTTTTTCTTCACAATTTCAACAGTTGTGTGAAGCATTGGGTTTCTAAGTGAAGGGAAATATAACATCCAACATTGTAATTAATTCTCTTTTTAAGTTTAAAATAAATGAATATTCTATTAAGGATGGTGTGAGCCTGGATTTTTTATCATAACTATTCTATATGGAAGAGGGAGGGAGTGTTCAAAACGAGTTTTGGAGAGAATCCAACAGTAAGTGTTGGAATTTTTTGTGATTGAAAACCTATCTATGACACAAATACCATCATTGAAAGCACATGAAGATTTTACTAATAAATATGATCATCAAGATAGAGATGCATCATTAAAATTATGTGTTGACATTATATGACCAAGAAGGCTATTATATATTCATGAAGGAATGGATTTATAAATTTTTGAGTGCATTCTTTTTGTTTCATATAAAATTGGAGTAATTATTTTTGTGAAAGTTAAATGATGTAAAAACATAGTGTGACAAAAGAGGATCACAAAAGAAAAATCAATGAAGTTTATGTTTTTTTCATGCTTGAGGAAGTTGTGTGAAGTAGAGTTTCATGAATGAATAATGTGGATGAAAGTTATGTGAAGGTGGAGTTACTTGAATGAGAAGTTCAAAGTTCTGTGAAAGTTTGGTATTTTTATAAAAATACCCAATTACCAAAAGAAAAAGGAGGGGGGATTGATATATAAAGATTCATGAAAGTGAAATCATTTGAATTTTACAAAGTCATATTGTGTGAATAGAGTTTCAAAAACCACTGAGTTCTATGAGTGATTCATGAGAATCACTGAGTTTTGTGAATCAACTATTTACTCAAACCTTTTTTATATGAAGGAAAAATTGTGTAAAAATGACTTCTTTGAATAGGTTCTTATGTAGGGACATACAAGAGAATACTTTCATGAAATTAATATTTATGTGAAAGTAAATATTTGTGTGAAAGTTATTATTGGAAATTATCAATAAGTGAATAATATAGAAAGTGATTAGAACTCATTAAAAACCTTTCCAAAGCAAGAATTTATTCCTTGAAGACTAAATTTCAGTAGAGAGAGTGAATGTTTTGATATGTATGTTTTCATATATTGTATATGGAAGAGTAGTGTGAAGATAAAAAGACACCTATTGGTGAAATAATATAGAGACAAATAATTCATACTTTAGTTAGTGTGCCAAAGATATTTACCTCCTAATGTAGTGATAAAATCGAGAGGACAAAGTGTGTGACCCTTGGGAGGAATTGATATGTCCCTAAATCTTGTAATGTGAGTGACCTTATGCATTAGAGTGACCTATAATAAACTCTCAACTGAAATATATTTAGTTTATTATAGTACTTTGGAAAATTTCCATTGTATGATCCTTAGTTTATCCCAATGCGAGTGAACAAAGTAAAATTATTTTTTCTTATTTTCATGATTCACTTAACCTCTATAGGACAAAAATCAGTGTATATGGGTTAATCAATCATCTATATTATCTAATTATTCATAGTTTAATAATTATAATATCAATCATATCATCATTAAAAGGATAAAAAAATATTGACCCTTCTAAAAGTGAGTCCAAGATCATTTAGGGTCATGATTTTTTTAGTTTTAAGTGGGGAAATGTAAATGAGTTTCATACCCTGATTCACCAACTCCTCTCAGAATCTCTCCCTAAATACCCTCATGAAGCCACTAATTGGTATAAGAGTATATTATTAACTTGTTGAATTTATTTTGTTTTGAATTGATTCAACCAGTTAGAATCTATTTATTAATACAATGATGTTATAGGATTAGCTGATGAGCATAATTTTCCAAGAGATATTGGGTTTACTGATGATGAGGAGATCCTAATGAATTAAAAGGTAGAAGTTTCCCACATATTTGAGAAACTTTACTAGGGGATGAAAAAATAAAACATAGAGATGAGAAAGAAAAATCAATCTCAAGAAAACCATGTTGAAGTGATAAAAATTGAGGTTAGAAACCTTAATATCATGAATTAAATAATGATTAAATCTATTACTGGTCTAGAGGAAAATAATGATTCACAATCCAATTAATTGAAGGATGGTTCCATAATGGTGAATAATCTTAAAGATGGTTCAATGGAGAAGGACCTTGAATTAAGAGAAATTAAAAAATTTAAGACCAAGAAGGATAAATTTTTTACACATATGGTAGGATTTATTGAAGAGAATCATAGGATATATTAAGTGAAGGTTGACCAGAATTATGAAATTATTAAAATGGTTGAAAAATCAAAGGGCCAAAGTGATCTTTCTGAATAACTTTCACACAAAAAAGAAGGGCATATGGCCATGGAAAAGGATAATTAACCTATAATTATCCCTCTCAAAACACAACATTAAGATAGTTTAAAATTTAAAAAGGAATCTAGCTTAAGTATGGAGGTGATGACTTCAAAATTGAAGGAGAATTTTGGGAAGATCAATGAACTTTAGGAGAGGCAAAAAAACTATATAGAAAAGAAAAGGATACATCCCGTGGAAACATAAATAATTGGAGTCCAAAAATGTGGAAGTTTGAAGTTAATAAGTAAGAGGAAGTGTCTTTCTAAATATATAAGAGATGAATCTTAGAAGAGGGTATCTACAAAGTGATACTATTATGTAATCATGGGACATATCATGAGTGTATTTCTATAATCCCCAAGGCTCATGAGAAAAAGTTTTTCTATAACAAAATCACAACCAAGGAGTGGATATATGAGGTATAATTTTAATGGGTGATTATTTATTTATACTAACCATGGTCAAATGGATATAAATTATAGTAATAAGGGAATGAAAGGTGTCATAAATAATCCCTTCATTACCATGAAAAATGGGGAAGAAGGTTTACACTGAAAGAAATTCTATTGTGATGGGGAAGAAATTTAATAACTTGGTGGAAAATAATGGAGCTAAATGAATGGTTCACCAAGAACAAAAAATGGATGACTCATATTAGAACTCCCAGAAAGAATGAAAACAAATATAAAAGAAAAAGGATGAAGCTAATTCAACTATGATAGAGGAGTATGAGCTTGAAAAAAAATTATTCATCAAGGATGGAAAAGTCCAAGGTGTATCCAATGGCTATCAAAGAAGGAAGACCATAGGTACACCTCAAATGTTTTATAAAATATACCAAAAGGAATTAAATTAAGAGAACTATAAAATTTATAAATAATGTTAAGATAAGGGTTTGAATAGGATTTACAAATCTATATTTGAAAAAAGTGTCTCAGAAATATAAGAAAAATATTTTGAAGACTAAAATTACTCTTAAAGCTTCTCATGTGAAAGAAGCATCCATAAATAAGGCACGAGATATGAAATAAAATTAATAATGTTGGGATAAAAATAGTAATAAGAAGGTTTAGAGACGAAAATTACAATTAGTAACATGTCAAGAGATCATTTTTAGTAAAAGTAATCAAGGAAGAATAACTTGTGATTTGGTCCATGAGGAAAAGAAAAGGTCCCAAACAAGAAATTAAATTTTAAAATGAAATATAAAAAATGAACTTTGTGTAAGTATAATCACTAAAATGAGAGATACTAGAGAGTATTTTAAGAATAATTCCATGAAGAATGATTAGTAATAAGCGGAGTTTGATGAGGTTATGATATCCCTTTCCTTGAAGCTAAAAAGGAAAGAATGAAATTTTAAATGAAAAGGTATATTTCAATATAACCATCTATATTTATAAACTTGGGGAAATTAGAATATCCCCTCACCCAATATAATTAGATTATAAAAATATTGTTGAAGTATTTTAGGTTTTGGGTGAGATACAATCCATTGGGAGAGTGAATTAGAAGATACAAGTAGCATTGAGACATGATCGAAAGTTCCAAGTGATTAAACTGTATGAGTATATACAAGTGGTATCTTTTTTATTCTAATACTACAAAAAACTAGAATTAGAGAAGTAAAAATTAGTTTCAATAATTAGAATTAGGGGATGAATGTTGATATTACACTTTGTTTCAGATGGTATCGAGTTTCATTTGAAGCATTGGTGTTAAGATCCCCTGATTATATTGGAATCATACATTAAGTATAGAAGAATGTATAAGAAGTAATAAAATTATATCTCATGATTTATTTATTTTGATCTAACATATGATATCATCTGACTATTTCTAGGATATTAAAGCTACTATAGGTGGATGATAACCATATTTAATATCAATTCAATATTTGGTGATGGAGTTGAGGAATTTTGGTGGAGTTTTTATATTAAAACTAAATAGGTTTTATCCCCAACAACTAAAGAAATAAACCCAGTGGATAAAAGAAGAAATTATTTTTGATAGTTGGTGTTTGTAATAATTGGTATTAGTTTCAAAAATTGGTATCAGTTTTGTGTCTAGAGGCGATCTTTAAAGAATAAATCTGGTATATCTCACAAATTAGTGTTGCATGGTCAATTAATTAATGTATATGTGAAAGTATGATTGGGATCACATGAAGAATTATTTAGTAGAAGTTAATTTTTGATGTGTGATTAAGATGTACAGAAGAAAGTGAGTGTAATGGATATAAATCACGTTATTAACTTGATCACTTATTTTGTATACTGAGTTTTGACTTAGTGGGATTATAGGTTTTTTTGATGTCTCTTTTCCAATTTGTGAGTCCATCAACTGAAAATAATTACAAAAGAAGATATATTTAAAATATAATTTTGATATTGAGGGATTTCTTGAACCTATAGTAACATATGTAGAAATGATTCTATTGGAGAATATAAGTAGTGGGCCTAACAAAGTGGACGGTGTATAGAATTTTCATATCAAAGGGGATCCTTATCTCTCTTTAATGGATGTAAGGGCCATGGAAAAAAAGTGGTATAGGATCAATGAACCTATTAATATCATTTATAAAAGAGATGGAGTTTAATGAAACACTACATGATATCAATGGTTTAAAATAATCTGAGCTTGTGTTGTATGACATCAAGAAGCCAGGGGGAATGAAAAAATTTATAAATATAAAACCCATGTTTTCCAAGGTAATGATTTTTGAGTGATTATATATTCACTACATATGGTTCATGGTATACTTTTTATTTGATGTCAAATGTGAAGAATAAAGTATCATGAATCTTTATTCTTTCCTAACCTTCTAAGGGGGTAGAAAGAAGTGAAGGCACTAAACATGATGATACTAAATATTTTTTATCAATGAAGACAAATCATGGAAGGTGTGACCTTTGAGTTTGGGATGAAATTAGTTGATAAGTGCGTTTGAGGAAGTGATATAAAGATCTTAACACAATTTATAAAATGGTATCATTCATCCATTGATATCAAGAAAAATATTTTCAATTCACAATTTTTTTTTCATTAAATATAAAGGGGGAGATTATTGGCATATAATGAGAATTGGTGCCACTAATTTGGATTAATTGAAAAGATATACTTGGTAATATAAATATTGTTGGGTTTATAGTTCACCAAGTCATTTTTTAAAATAATTGGGTTTCTTGATAAATGGAATGATAGTATAATTTTTTTGAGTTGGTGCTCTTATGATGTTAGACTAAAAAAGAAGATTTCATGAGGGAAGGTGCACACCTGGAATGTCTATCATGAATATTCTGTATGGAAGAGGGATGAGTCAATATAAAGGATATTTTTAGAGTATCTAGAAGTAAGTGTTGGACTATGCCATTATTGAAGACCTATTCATGACATAGATCCCATAATTAACAACATGTGAAGACTTCCCCTAGAAATACGAGCATTGAGACAAAACTGTATCTTGGAAATTCCATGATGATTCTCTAGGACCATAAATACCTTGATGTATTCATGAAGGAATGATTATGGAATTATTTATGTGAATTTATGAAGTTTCATAAAAAATTAACACAAATAAAGGATTTCCACTTAAGTGAAAAGTTTCACGAACAAAGTACAACAAAGGACTTGCATGTAATAATCATCAATAAAGGTGACATGTTTTTTATGCATATAGAATTTTTTCAAATAAGAGTTTCAAAAATAAAAAATTTGAGATAAAGTTTCAAGAATGTATAGTTGTATAAACTAGATGTTTAGAGTTTCATGAAGGGAAGTTATTTGTATATAAATAGCTAAGTCCTCTAAGAAGAATGAAGGGGAATTAGCAAAGGAAGATTATTGCGAGAAAAATGATTTGAATTCAAAAAGTTAATTTTTGTGATTAGTGTTACATGAGACACTGTGTTCTGTGAGTAGATTACAAGAATTAACTATTTTTTTTAAATAATCTATCTGCTTGAACATTTATTTTTGTGTGTAAGACACCTTGTTTGAAAAGGAATTCCTTGAATAGGTTATTGAATAGAAACTTACAAATACTTATTTTCATGAATAAAGAATTGTGTAAAAATATAGATTTACACAGAAGTAATTATTAGAAATTTGAAATAACTGAATAGTAAAAAAAGAAATTGGAACTTATTGCAGACTTTTCCAAAGGAAGAAGTTATTATTTAAAGAATAAATTTCATCAGGGTGAGTGAATTTTTTGTTGTTAAAGAGTTCAAAGATATTCTATTAAATAGTAGTGAGAAGATGCATGGGAACTTATCAGTTCAATAATAGAGAGATAAATAAGTATTTCAGTGTCCTATTTTCCAAATAGATTTCTCTCCCGGAGAAATGAGAAAATGGGGAGGAAAAAAGGAGTAACCCATGCGAGGTAGCAAGCTATCCCAAAATATTTTAAGGGGATTATCCCCATGGATTATAGTGACCTATAAGAAACCCAAAAATTGAAATAGATTTAGCAGATTATGGTACTTTGGAAAACTTTCATTTTATGCTATTTGGATTAACCCATTTAGGATGAACCAAGTAAACTTCTTATATACTATGTGAATCCATTACTTATACTTTGCAGAAAAATAATCAATGTTTATGGGTTAAGAAATCATTAATCATACCTAATTAAGGATAGGATAAGCATATTTTAAATCATGTCACCATTAAAAGGATAACATAGGAGTGACCTTATTAAAAGTGAGCCCAATATCATTTAGGGTAGTGAAAATTTTAGGTTTAAATAGGGAAACATGAATGAGTTTTGTCACACCCACAATGGAATTTTTAGGTATGATATGATTTTTTTTATTCCTACCTTTAATTTCTGGGTCTTTCTATTTGAAAAAAAATTGAAAATGGGGAAATAACACTATTTCATAGTTAGGGCACAGTTAGTACTAACAATGTAAAATCCTGCAGTTTTTATCAGATGTGATTTTTATGATTGATACATAGGTTTTCTAACTGTGTGTCCAAACTGTGAAACTTACCAAGTGAAATCAATGTAATTTTAATGTTTCAAATTTAGTTTGAAAAAATATGTGGTCAAAATGTGTGGTCCGCCTATAATTTTAAAAAACATGAAATTACTAAAATATCCCTTGCTAATTTAATACCCAAACACCAATATTTTTCATCTCACTTGATCTCCACATCTTAACACACTGAAGGCCCTCTTCTCATTCTCCTCTTGTGTGGATTTCAAGTATTTTTTTCTATTTTTTCTAAATGAAACCTCTTGGATAGTGATTCTTATCTTCTCTATTGGTTTATTTCACTCTTTTCTTATGGATTTGTCTCTATATGAAGGTTTTGGTTACCTAGGTTTCATGTTGATTGATCCTAATGATAGTGGTTTTGTTATTAAGGGTATCCTCTTACCTATTAGGGGTCTTTTTTCCCTTTTCCTTTTTAATTCAAACTATTTACTATGTCTAATCTTGATTGAGGTTGGTGGTTTCATCAGTTATCTTTATTTAATGAACCTTAATCACGTTCTTCTTTATAAATAATGATTTAAATTGTTTTAAGGATTTTTATGATTTTAAAAGATGATATATATGTTATAAATGTTTGGAAATGAGTTCCTTGGTTTTAGTGTTAAATTTTCTTAAAAGGAATGATTTTAGAGGATTCTTGTGCCATGTTTGATTAATTTCCCCATAGAAGTGGCATACATGATAAAATAGTGCCTCTTTGAGTAGGGGTAAAACACATGGTAGTCTATGTATTTAGGTGAGAGGACTTGGACGGGTAGGGATAGGCATTCTATGCCCTCCCTAACATTGGACTCACATTGAAACACTAACTAAATAACTTGATGACATTAATTAGGAGTCACTTGTTGGAGAAAAACCTTCCCATTAGGATTTGATATTACTCTCCCTAGTGGTGTTGTGAATATTTGATTTATTTTGGTTCCATCACTAAGATGTGTTGGGATCCTAGATTTATAAGACTGTAGATACCTTAGGGCTTCCCCCTGGTGATAATTTTCTGGTTGTTTTCAATTGCTTGTTGACACGACTTGCTTGTATACTTGATCATTGAGTTGTGTTGGGATACTAGATTTCTAAGACTGTAAGAACCTTAGGGATTCCCCCTAGTGGTAATTTTCTGGTTGTTTTCAATTACGTGTTGATAATAATTTCTTGTATACTTGAATCTACCATTAAACTATTATATGTTTCTTGTATTCAAAATATTAAAACCTTATGTTCATGTAATATATTTTTTTAACTATAATACTTGGTTCATTTAAAAAAAATTCTCATAAAATACTTGATGGGATCCTACTGGGTTTTTATGCTCACACGCTATACACACCCAATGGCTATGTATGCATACAATGTTTTATAGACATGGATAGAGGAAAGAGAATTCTTGGGGAAGATTTTACTTCTAGGTAGCGGTGATTGGATGTATGATAGTGACATGGTGGTATTTATCTCTTGTATTACATAAATATGGGTGATATTTTTTGTTTATTTTTTATTCTAGTTTTTTGTATCACACTCTAGTATCATCTACTCGGCACTACATCCCGTTATTTTAAACATGTATATGGTCAAATCACCTATTTTGATTATTTATTGTCTCTTTTTATGTTTATTTTTATGGTTTCTCTTTTAATTTTGAGATTATATTTATATTATGGAATATTGACGAGTTATTATTCCTATAACATTTATACAAGACCATAACCTTCCAAGATATAGAAAGGTCATTCCAGGTCTGCAGTGCAGACCTATTTAATGTTTTTTATTTTGTTAACTATACCCAAAAGTGATTATTAATTCACAATCACTAGTTTCTAGAATGAGGAGATAGGGAAATACCATCAGGACTTACCATGAGTTGTCTCAAGTTCCTGATTTTGGGGTGACCTAGGTTGTTTCATGAAAAAATGGTATCAGAGCTTGATTTTAGGTGAATAATATCTAGAATGTTCTGGTAGGTAGGAGATAGGATCACTGAGAATTTAGGGGTATATTTTGAGTTATATATAAAACACTCATCAAAATGAGCCTTAAGTCACCATGGAATATTGGGAAACAGGTTTTTGAAAATATGTTTTTGACTTGAGTTTTGAGTTTTGAGAAGTTTCATGTCAAAAATGAATGGTTGGGGGAATTATTCTAGGGAACATGGATAGGGCGCATGTGTTGTATGTCATGTGTAAAAACCATGTGAATCATGTGGAAAGATTCCAGTGTAAATATCATGGATTGTGCATAATTAGTACTAACCATGTGACCAAACCACGGATAGTGGGAATTTTCTGGAGTTCATGAGTTTTTACTTTTATATATGCTTCCTTGTGATATTTAAAGTTTTTTAATGAATTTTTATGATTAAAATTGAGATTAGTTACCTATTTTTATAGGATATTTACTTCTCATTTAGTTTTTTACAATTTAATGCCTCCTCAAAAGTGTCTTTTGAAACCTGTATAGGACCCTATAGACAATCTTACATGATCCAATCCCTCAGTGGACTATAATCTGATTAAAGCAGTAGTGGGAACAATTGGAGATATAGAATAAGGAGTGGGCCTTGTCCTATCTTGATTTTAGGAAGTATGTTCATGCTCAGGTGGACTTAGGGATCAGGCACATGAATTTTTTTCACAAGACATTGTCTTTCTGAAGAACAAATGATCTTCAAGAAGTAGAGGATTAATAGGAGAATAAAGTGTGGAATATTGAATATCATGAGATTATGGATTCTATTATGGTGAAGTGTACTCCTTTTATGCTAAAAGTTGTAGCTTCAAGTATTTGTAGATGACTTATCAAGCTAATTCGTATAATAAATTGGAGTGGAAATACTTTAATGTTAATTTAACTTAGAATTTATACCTTGACACCTTAGAGCTAGTAAAATATTGAGAGTTTGTGTTTCCTAAAGAAGGTGACTAAATTATTATGGGTCATGCGAATTAATTCATCAAAATAGTCTATATAATTCTTGAGATAATATTGGATTAAGAGTTGAAATATCTATATTTTGAAATGGGATTGAAACCCTATATTTGATCTCAAGTCTTCTTGCTTAAAATCAAGATGTATGCCAAATTGTCCAAGACATCCCCAATAGTAGAGATGAACTAGGCTGAAATGTTGGGTTTGATTTAGGTGCCTTACATTTCTAGTGGGGGTTTAGTCTACTCCTATGAGAAGAAGAGGAAGTGATATATGGATAGAAAGGGAAGTTCTAGTGGATCTAGTATTCCACCTTAGTCCTTATCATTTGTAGAAAGGGGAAGTGAGGATCTTAGTTACCATTAGTGTGGTAAGACTATGAATATGACGCCTTGATACCTATTGATCCCAAAGTCACATCACTCTTTTGGATGCATGGGTCACTTGCAGAGATTTTTAAAAGCTATCTCTTCTCCCTAAAGTGGTACATGATCTTCATCTCCAAAAGTACCCTTGACATATTCTGATGCATCTAAGGTGGATAAGTCTCAAACTTATGGGTGGATAGGATGAACTAGTTCTTTATAAGGTAATATTAAGTTGTGGAATGAGTTTAAAGATAGTAACATAACTCATATTCCTCATGATTATAGGCAGTTTCTTGCTACAGAGGATATGAAAGTGGAGAATGAGGAAGGTCAGATGTATGTGAGAGTTCATATTCTTATTACTTTATCTACGAATACTGCTTTATTTTACATAGTAGAAACTCATTATTTTATATATTATCATATCATGGATGTGTTGTGTCTTTCCTCTAAGATTATTCCTTATGTGATGGATATCTTAACCCATCTTGGGAATTAAAAAGGGAAAGGGTTATAATGCCCCTCATGATCGACCTCAATATCAAATGTGGAGTTATCAAGGGATTTTGTGGTCCTTGAGATAGATCTATTTTATGTCATCATTGGGATGGACTTGACGGCTGCCTTTAAGAAACAAGTTTATTTCTAACACCACAAGGAGACCTTCACCAATTTCAATGGGAGTTCTCATGTGGCTCAAGGGGATTGGAACCCTAAATCGAGTTGGGTAGGACTACCCCTTCACAAAGTAGGTAGTTTGGATTTTCATTTAGAATACCTATTTGGATGAGGCTTATGAAGTGGATTTAGGAATCAAATTTCCTCCAGTCATGAGGGAGTTTACAGATGAATTTTTAGGTCCACTGCTAGGTGGGGGGGGGTTGAGTTTTTTATTGATAAGGTATTGGGAATACAATCGATTTATTTTTCCATATATTGTATTGACCCATGAAAATGATGGAATTTAATGTATAGATTGATAATATGGATGATAATGGATTAATTTTCCCTAAAATATCTCATTTGGATGCCCAAGTTCACTTTTTAAAGAAAAAATGTAGATTTTTGTGTATTGATTATCAGAAGTTGAAATGGGTGAAAATTAAGAATATATATCCCTTTCCCCATATGAATGACCTCTTTGATTTTTTAAAAGGGGAATGTTGGTTTTCTAAGATTGACCTTCAATCAAGTTATCATCAACTCAAGTTGAAATAGGTAGACATTACTAAGAATACTTTCTAATGTAGGTATTGAAATTTAGTGTATCATGTAATGTTGTTTGGGTTGGAAAAATCTCAAAAAGTCTTTATAGAAATAATGAATTAGATATTTCATTGATAACATGACTCTATTGTCATGGTATTCATGGATTATATCTTGGTGTATTTTATGTTAGAGGAGGAGCATGAGAATAATCTAAGAGTTGTTTTGGGAAATCTTCAAGACCATTTAATTTATTACAAGATATCAAAAATGTGATTTTGGTATCTAATAAGTGTAGTTCTCAGGACAGGTAGATTAAAAACATGTCATTTTGATTGATCATGAAAAGGTAGGTGTCATTATCTATTTAGAAGAGATGAAGAATATATTTTATATATGGATATTATTGGGCTTATTAGGCTATTATTGATGATTTATAAAGGATTTATATAATATTTCATTGCCTTTGAGCACTCTTATCTAGAAAGGGGGAAAGTTTGTATGGAGTTCTGAGTTCCAAGAATCCTTAGATAACTTAAAGTGACAATTGACCTCAAAACCCATTCTAATTCAATTGGAGGTTCTTCAGTGATATTTTTTTATTATGATAAACCATGTATGGGTTTGGGTTTTGTGATTATATAAAATTATCACATTGTGGCATTTGGTTCTTTCTATCTCTGAAAACATGAGAGGAATTACCTGACTCATAAACTTGAGCTCACATTGGTTATGCACAACATTAAGTGTCACCATAAATATCATTTTGGAAAAATATTTATGGTTTACTCTAACCATAAGAGATTAAGTTACATATTAAAAAAAAATTATGTAAATATCTTGAAAAGGTAGTGGGTGTAATACATCCAAGAATTTGACTTTGAAATTTCCTATACACTAGTAAACATGATATTTATTACAGATTAGTTAAGAAGGAATTTTCCTTATCAAGATTTAAAGGAGTCCAATGAGGAATGATATGTCATGAGTTTATTTTCTTAGATAAATCTATAGGAAATAGAGGATAATAATAATGTATTTATTACTAGAATTTGATTGATTCCTTCTCTCCTCAAGATTATCCAGTATAAGCAGTCCAAAAATGAGGAATTCTAATGGTTCAAGAAAATCTTAAATAGTGGGGAGATCATAAGAGAGAAGTCTCTATATTTTTAAGGATCCATTTTCTTTAGGAGTTTTTATGTGGTTCCATTTTTAATGAGGATGGTTATGATGTAGGATTAATATCATTATCAGTGGGTCTTATATCATGTCACCACTAAGACTTACTATGATATGGTACACTAATACTAGTGGCCAAGTACGAGACATGGCATAATATATTTTGTGTCATGATGACTCACTTTTCAGCAAGTTAAGGTAAATAACCAAAAACCTTCCGGTTTTTAAAAGCCTCTTCTAGTTCCTACTTAGAAGTGGGGTGCAATGGAAATGGATTTTTTTGGGTTTCCCCATACCTCTTGGGGTAAAAAATATATTTGGGTGGTGATTGATTGGATAACCATGTCTATTCATTTTTTACAAATAAAATATTCTATGAAAGTGAAAGATCTAAGAGGTTATACATTCAGGAGATTGTGAAGTTACATGAGGTACCATATACTATCATCTCTGATAGAGACCCCCCAATTTACCTATAGGTTTTGTAAAGGATTATAGGAGGTGATGAGATTTCAGGTGAAACAGTAAATGACCTACCATCCAAAGTCATATGTCACGATATAGTGAGATATCTTGATTCTTAAGGATATGAATTATGCTTGGATATTATTATTTTTAGGTTTTTCATATATCCATTTGGGACTAGTTGTGTTTTATTATAACAAAAGTTACTATTAATCTATCATAATGGATCCTTTTGAATAATTATACTATTAGTCCTGTCGATCTCTCCTTTTCTGGGATGAGGTGGGTGAGGCTTCCTTAGTGGGATCAATCATCATGCATGAGACAAAAACAAAGGTTTAAATGATTATATAGAAATTAGAGATCTCTCATTGTCAGTATAAGTTCTATGCTGATCATCATCATCCCCCATTAGAATTTTTGATGGGTGATTAGGTGTTCTTAAAGGGTATCACCCAGATTAAAACACCATCAACCAAAAAACAAGGTAAATATTTCTCTAAGGTATGTGGGATATTTAGATATCATAGAGATAATTGGGAAGGCTTCTTATCAAATAGTTATACCTCCATAGTTGATAAAAATCCATGTTGTTTTCAACTTTTCACAAATGAAGAAATACAATATGATAACTTATCACATTTTGAATTGGGTATAAATAGAGATGAATCATGACATTTCAGTAACTCAGTAGCCAGTTTGGATTGTTGAATCCCAAGATAAGGTTCTTTATATAAAGTATATCCCATAATTTAAAGTGTTATGGAATCATGGGAATGAGTATCGTAAGACATGGGAGTGAGAATCCTTGATGAGGGAGAATTTTTCTCACCACTTTATAGATATCCCATATTTAAGATGACTTTATAGGGGTAGAAAGTGGAATGGTGGGGATAATTTTCACACCAACGATTACATTTTTAGGCATGGAATAAATTATTTATTTATCTTTGTTGATCTCTCTGGGAAAATTAGTTGAACTTATATTTTGATAATCCCAACTATGCTCAATCATATTTTAGTTATGCTCAATTATATTTTGATAATCTCAAATTATGTTCAAGTATAGTTTGATAGTTCCTATATTAATTAATGGTTAATTACTTATTTCAGTATTTATGTACACCATGCACATATTCATATATTACAATATTTATATTATCTTTAGAGAATTCGGTTACTAAATGGATATATATTCTAACTTGACCCATTATGCCAATAGAATGCTTAAACAGACAAGTGGTCACAATTATAGAACAAAGTTACCGATACGTCAAGCCCACCGGTACAATAAGCCTACCGATACAAAAAGGATACCAATACTAAAAGGCTACCATACATGAAGGTCACTGTTATGCAAAGCCTGTCAATATGTGAAGGTCACTGATACATCAAGCCTACCGATACGAACGAGTCTACCGTTATGTGAAGGTCACCGGTACAACAAGTCTACTGATTATGCAAGCCTGCCGGTACATCAAGTCTACCAATACATACAAGCCTACCATTACAAATAAGTTACCGAAGTAATTCTACTGTTACATGAAAGGTCACCGGTACATTAAGTCTACCGACAGACATGAAGTCTACCGATAGAAAGGCTACCATTACACAAGAGTCTACCAATACAAACCTACCGTTACTCAATGATATCGATATCCAAAGATACTGTTCCAAAGAATCCGACACTGCCTTAATTTCTTTATCTTTATTTAATCTAACCAACAATCATATTAGGTATATTTTAATGCTCTGTCATTTATTTAATGAAGGTTGTTGGATGTCAGGGAACCGTACCTCGTACCTGCAAAAAGAAATCATTTCTCTTGCCGGAGCTCGTTCCATAAATAGAAGAAGTCCCTGTTGCTACAATATACGATGTTCTATACACACATGCAGAATACATGAGGAATATACACAAGATAGAAGAAAACATGAAGAAGAACATACAAGAAGAGCTCAGAGAGATATACATGCACGATTAAGAAGACATAGAAGCTCATACACATTCATGATGATTTTGAAGAGCTTCATCGACTACATTTCACTATCTCTAAACCTGAATGTCAAGCAGAATAAACTCTGTTTTTCAGACAAAAACCAGAAGAGGACTCAGAACCATTTCTGATCAAATTCGAAGGAGTCCAGAGCTATACTGAAATCACTAGATCCATTATAAATTGTATATCTTACTCAGTGTTTTATTATTTACATTACGAGTAGTGTGTATCATCTAGTTTAATTTTTACACACACTATCTCCTAAACCATAACTGGAGGATCTGTAAATCCTCATTCAAACTCCTTACATTTTCTATTTTCCCACTGTGGATAGTGGTAGAGGTCGTGTGTGACCTGGACAGCTGTATTTGCTGTTGTTTTGTTTCCCACGTAGAACTGTGGAAGAGGTCCTTGACTTGGAAAGTTTTAAACTGTTGTGAACCCTGATCCAGGGTGTGGATCCAATTTATATAAATTGTTGAGAGGGCTAAGTCTTGGCTTGAGACTGAACCTCTTGGTTATATATGTTGTGCTTTATTTAGTTTTATCTAAAACCTTTTTATTCCACTGCTAAGTGATTTAAAACTTAAACAGTTTTCAAAGTTACTCTGATAATTGAATTAGAAAGTGTTTTTATTATTTGAAAATCATTAGGTTAGTTTCAAAAGCTAATATGATATTCTGATTAGATTAACTGGGAATTAATCAATCCCTTGAGATCCTAACTGAATGTTTTCTCTAGTTCAAATTCACTATAATTAAATTAGTATTTTAAATTGGGGGATTTTAGTAAAGGATTTAAAACAGAAATTTTAATTGGAACTCAATTCACCCCCTCTTGAGTATCCACTCCGACCAACATTTGGTATCAGAGGATTAAAATATTTTCTGAAGTACTCTGTTTTTCAACTGTGATTGTAGTTGTATTTTAAAGTTCTTAAAATTTCTGTTATTTCTAAATTTTTATCTCTTTAAAATTTTTGTTTCAACCTAGTTATCATGGATAACAGACTTAAAGGTGTTTCTACAAATAGACCCCCATTTTTCAATGACAACAAATATGCTCAGTGGAAGATTAAGATGAAAATTCATTTAGAGAGCATGGGTTTTGATATTTGGACTTCCATAGAATCATAATATAAAATTCCTATTACTGTTAGATGTACTTGGAATAAAGCTACTAAGACAGCTTACAATAATAATTGCAAAGCTATGAATGCTCTTTATTGTGCTTTAGGTGATGAGGAATTTAATAGAATATCTACTTGTAAGACTGCATATGAAATTTGGGATACCTTAAGTGTTTCTCATGAAGGAACAAATAATGTTAAGGAAATGAGATTGAACACCTATACTATTAAATATGATAATTTTAAGATAATGCCTGATGAACCCATTTCTGATATGTATCTTAGGTTTAACAAAATTGTCAATACAATGATCTCACTGGGAAAGGATGTTTCATTAAAGGAGCAGATCATGATAATTTTGAGATGCTTACCTAAAAGATGGAGGGGTACTTCTGTTTCAATCAGAGAATATTGTGATATTGGTCAACTGCCAGTCAAGGAACTTATCAGTAAGTTGATGATGTATGAAGAAGAACTTAAGGTAAACAAAGAAGAAGAAGATGAACCAAAAAGGAAGTCAGTTGACTTCAAGACATCTACTTTAAAGAATAAGGATAAAGAGAGACTTCAAGCTGTAAGTGATAGCTCAAGCTGTGAAGAAAGTGAAGGTGCATCTGACAGTGATGCAGAAATAGATCACATAACCAGAAGATTTAAGAAGTTTTATAGGGAAAAGAAATTTTTCAGAAAATCAAATTACAAAGGTAAGTATGACAACAAGGGACACTAGAAAAGGGACTGAAAAAAATCTGACAAATCTGATGAAGTTGTCTGTTATGAATGCAAAGGAAAAGGACATATAAAAGCAGACTGTCCAAAGCTGAAATAAAAAAAGAAGCATGAGTATAAGGACAATAAGTATAAGAAATCCATAAAGGCTACTTGGAGTGCTTTTGAGGATAGCTCCAGTGAATATGAAGCTTCTGAAACTGAAATCAGAAATAAGGCAAACATGTGTTTTATGACAAACACTTTTGAGGTAACATCTGAAACTCCTGCTTTAAATACATATTATTATGGAGATGATTCTAAATCTGAAAATTTGTCAAAATTTGAACTGTTTGAATACTTTTATATGTTAGAAGAAACCTGTAATGAGCTGAAAGACAAATACAAAGGTTTAAAGAAACAATATTCTTTAACTGTTAAACATAAATATGATCTTGACATAGAAATGGAAAATAATGCTCAGTTGATTAAAGAAAACACTGAACTGAAATTGTCAAATGAGAAACTTAGGAAGGATTTAGAAAAGTTTAAAAATGGAAAAGACACTATTACTCAACTTCTAGGTAAGCAGATTGCACCAAGATATACTACTGGTATAGGATACCAACCTGGACAAAGAAAAATTACCAAAACTAGATTTATTCCTAAATCTGGACAGAATGTGGTTAGTTATAGTTCTGGAAGCTCATATGCTTCAACCAGTTATATTCATAGTTATAAATCTAATAAATTTTATCTGTCTAAATCTATTGATTCTGCAAACCTTATGAAACCCATAAGACAAATTTGGGTACCTAAAGATTTATTGGCTAACCTTTCTGGACCCAAGAAAATTTGGGTACCAAAATCATTTCTTATCTAAACCTGTTTTGTAGGGAACCTGCTTAAAAAGATCCTGTAGAAAGACTTGGTACTTGGACTATGGATGTTCAAGACATATTTCAAGAGACTTATCATGTTTTAAAAGCATAGTCAGAGTTGATGGAGGTTTTGTCACCTTTGGTGATAATTCTAAAGGGAAAATCATCGGATTAGGCAAGATTGGTAACACTAACTCAGTATTAATTTATAAAGTTCTACTTGTTGATGGACTTAAATATAATTTACTAATTATTTCTCAGTTATGGGATGATGGTTTCAATGTTAAATTTGAAAATGATTCTTGCAATGTTTTTAATTCTAAAAATGGTTTAGTATTTTCTGCTTTGCGAAATGAAAATGTCTATGCTGTTGACTTAAATTATTTAGCTATGCAAAATATTACTTGTTTAAATGCTTTTCATAAAGAGTCTTGGCTTTGGCATAGAAGATTAGGACACTGTAATGTACATTCACTTATAAAACTCACTAGGAAGAACTTAGTTAGAGACCTACCAAAACTTGAATTCCCAACACATAAAGTTTGTAATCCATGTCAAAAGGGAAAGCAATATAATGTTTCTTTCAAATCAAAGAAATAAGTGTCAACTTCTCAACCTCTCGAGTTAGTTCACATGGATTTGTTTGGACCTTCCAAAGATTCTAGTTTAAATGGGAATCACTATGTCTATGTTCTAGTAGATGACTATTCTAGGTATACTTGGGTATATTTTCTAGCTCAAAAAAGTGAATCTTGTTCTTACTTTGTTAAATATTCCAAGTCTGTAGAGAACCTTAGTGGACTTAAGATTAAAACCTTGAGAAGTGATCATGGCCGTGAGTTTGAAAATCATGAGTTTGAATCCTACTACTCACAAAATGGCTATAGTCATAATTTCTCTGCCCCTCGGACACCTCAACAAAATGGTGTAGTAGAAAGGAGGAATAGAACCCTGCAAGAAATTTCCAGAACCATGCTAAATGAGTATGACCTACATATTTACTTTTGGTCTGAAGCTGTGAATACATCTTGTTATATTATCAATAGATTCTTGATTAGACTTGTTCTTAAGAGGACTCCTTATGAGTTGTGGAACCATAGGAAACCTAAGGTTAACTACTTCAGAGTTTTTGGTTGCAAAGTATTTATTCTTAATACCAAAGATAATCTTGACAAGTTTGCATCCAAGAGTGATGAAGGAATTTTCCTAGGTTATTCTATTTCTAGTAAAGACTATAGAGTTTTCAATAACATAACCAAATGTGTTGAGGAATCTGTTCACATCAAATTTGATGAAACTGATCCACATGAACCTAAGACCTCTCTTGAAAATCTTGAAGATGATCTCTCTATTTTGAACCTTAATGATAAAGACAGTGGACCTATAGTTAAAACATCTAGTTCTGTAAATTGTCCAGAACCTTCTACTTTTGATCCCCAACCTGTTGATGAACCTGAAGTCTCTAGCCCTATATTTTCAAGACCAACTAGGATTTCGAAGAACCATCCTTTAGATGTTGTTGTAGGTAATCTAGATATAGGAACACAGACTAGAGATTCTCTAAGAAATCAGGTTAAACATCAAGCTTTTCTTTGACAGTTAGAACCTAAAAATATCAATGATGCTATCAATGATGAATTTTGGGTAATGGATATGCAAGAAGAACTAAATCAATTTGAAAGAAATAAAGTTTGGGAATTAGTAGAAAGACCTAAGGACACTTTAACTATAGGCACAAAGTGGGTGTTTAGAAACAAAGTTGATGAATCTGGAAACATCATTAGAAATAAAGCTAGAATAGTTGCACAAGTTTATAATCAAGAAGAATGAATTGACTATGAAGAAACCTTTGCTCCTGTAGCTAGATTAGAGGAAATTAGGATCTTACTTGCCTTTGCATCACATCTAAATTTCAAGTTATATCAAATGGATGTGAAAAGTGCTTTTCTAAATGGTTTTATTATTAAAGATGTTTTTGTATAACAACCACCTAGTTTTTCAAATCCTCACTTTCCAAATCCTGTTTTTAAAATTTCTAAAGATTTATATGGATTAAAACAAGCTCCAAGAGCTTGGTATGAAAGACTTACAAATTTTCTTATTTAAAAAGGATTTACAAAAGGAATTGCTGATCCCAATCTTCTTATAAAAATAATTTCAAAAGATGTTTTAATAGTAAAAATATATGTTGATGATATTGTTTTTGGAACTTCTAAAAATTCTTTATGTGCTGATTTTTCGAAGGTTATGCAAAATGAGTTTGAAATGAGCTTAATGGGAGAGCTTAAGTACTTTCTTGGATTTCAAATCTTTCAAACTAAAGATGATATTTTTTTAAATCAAAGTAAATATACTAAGGATTTATTAAAAAGTTTTGGTTTGGATAGTATTAAGGGAAGTGATACACCTATGAGTACCACCTGTAAATTAGACATTGATGAAACTGGGAAACCAGTAGATCAAACTAATTATAGAGGTATGATTTGGAGCTTACTTTATCTTAATGCTAGTAAAATTGATATTATGTTTAGTGTATGTATGTGTGCTAGATTTCAAGCTAACCCTAAAGAGTCACACTTACTTACTGTTAAAAGTATTTTCAAATATCTTAAATATACTGTTAATTGGGACTGTTTTACCCAAAAGGACAATCATTTGATTTAATAAGTTACCCAGATGCTGACTTTTCTGGATTCAAGTTAGATAGAAAGAGCACATCTGGAACATGTCATTTACTTGGAAAGTCCCTAGTATCATGGTGTAGTAAGAAACAGAATTCAGTTGCATTATCTACTGCTGAAGCAGAGTATATAGCTGTTGGTAGTTGCTGTGCACAGATTCTGTGGATGAAACACACTTTATTGGACTATGGATTTGAGTTTAAACATGTTTCAATTAACTATGAAAATAATTGTGTGATCAACATCTCAAAGAACCCTATGTCTCACTCTAGAACTAAACAAATTGATGTTAGACACCACTTTCTAAGAGATCATTATCAATGAGGTGATATAACTCTTGAATTTATAGGCACTGAACTCCAATTTGCTGATATTTTCACTAAGCCTTTAAGTTCAGAAAGATTAAGTTTCATTAGATGTGAATTAGGAATGATAATTTAATCTTAAACTCTTAGATAAACCTCACCATTAGATAAACCTCACCATTAGATAAACCTCACTGTTAGATAAACCTAACCGTTAGATAAACCTCACCGTTAGATAAACCTCACCGTTAGATAAACCTCACCGTTAGATAAACCTAACCATTATATAAATCTCACCATTAGATAAACCTCACCGTTAGATAAACCTCACCGTTAGATAAACCTCACCGTTAGATAAACCTCAAAATTATGATAAACCTCACCATTAGGATAGACCTCACCGTTAGGACACCTCACCGGTACATCTCTCGCACTGTTTTAAATTTTTGTATTGAGGCTAAGACTTTAAATTTCTTTCTAATATAAGATTTATTTTATATATGAATCCTAAATGATATTAACCCGACTCTAGACATCACTCAATCATCTGAACCTGTCTGTTCAAATCCCTTTCACCTAAACCTCTAAAGCTCGAAAAACCCTAAGCCTCAGAATCTGAAATGGCCCGTGTGAAGCGACCCTCAGTGGATGAAGGGAGTGATGCGCCGCAAGATAAGAAGCAGAAAGTAACCAATGCTGGTGCCAATGGAATCAGTAGAGATGTTGTTCGAAGGAATCCCGTGAATCCACATTTATCGAAGCGAGAAATTTTAGTAGAAAAGGAATTATGTGCGGAATGGATGTTGGTAAGAGAGTCCTTGATTCTGAAGGTTTTACAAGAACAAGGATGGATCGAATGATTCATGAACAATAATGGACCTTACTATCTAGCTCTGGTAAAAGAGTCTTATGAGTTTGTCTGTTTTGAGATATCAGAAGAGGAGAAAAGGATGATTTCCTACGTAAATGGTCAAAAGATTTTGTTTTCATCTGTTGAATGGGCTGAGAACCTTAGAGTTCCTAATGAATGGGATTATGGATTTTATTCAAAATACATACCGACTGCTAGTGACTTTTTCAATTATGAGGATGCCTTGTTAGAGTTGATAGGAGATGGAACTCCTAGAAAGGTCATTGCTGTATAGATGGTAGTGGAGGACAAACTTCTTTTCAAGTTCATTCAGCATGTGATTAGTCCAAGGAGAGGAGATTTTTCTACCCTCAGATTTCAGGATATTTATTTGTTGTATCTGTTAAAACATGGATTAAAGGTGAACTTATGCTGATTGCTTATGATTCAGATTGAAGAGATAACTAGACTAAAGTCTAAGTCCAATGAACTTTTCTTTTATAAGTTAATTTCTATTATGTTGAAAGCAAAGGAGGTAGCCTGACCTCAATATGGAATTGTTGTGGTTAAGGATAATTTTTTCCTCACCAGGACTGTGTGTAAGTTTATGAAAGTAAGCTGGAACCCTTGGAAGAAATCATGGGTTAATGATGACGGAAAAATCTATGACAAGTACAATCCTGTGGATCATCCTTCTAGACCAAAGGATGTGAGAGATCCTGGTCTTAGACCAGATGAGCCAGAACCGATCTATAGTGATGATGAAGCTGAGGAGGAAGAGATATCAGTTGAGGAAGGAGGAGACCCTGATTTACCTCCTAATCCTATGCCTCAAAATATTTCTTATGGATCATCTAGCCCTCCAAAAGAACTACCAAGGAGAGAAACTATTCTAAAGGACAATGACACTGAGACTAAAGAAGAAGAAGAAGAAGCATGTCAGTATGTTGTTAAGTAAACCTCTGAATAGGATGAGGCTACCGAGTCAGATCAGATTTCTCATGAAGAGAAGGACGCTTCTGGTGAAGCAGATGATGAGGAAAATGAAGAAGAAGAGCTCAGTTTGAGACCTCTGATAGATAGTACAGTCAGGATAGTTCCTGATCAGGAAGCAGAAGCTACATCTATTGATGAGAGAGTCATTGATGACTCAGAATAAATGGCTATTGAATCTTCTATAGTTGTAGAAGAAGTTGTAGAATTACATCGAGCAGAACATTTGGAGGATATTTCTCAAGTGAATGCTCTAAGTGAGGGGGAGCCGATTGGTTCAGTATCAGTGTTGTATGACATTGAAGGTTGGACATCAGATCTAGGATATATGGTTATTGGACTTAAATATGAATATTTTGATGAGGAAGACCAGCCCCAAAGAGAGTCAGTTATCCTACCTGTTGTGGTTGAAAATGTGGCAACCAAGGAGGATCTTGAGTCCTTAAAGGCTGAATTGAAAGAAGCACTGAGAGAATCAGTGGCAGATTTGAAGCAAAGTCTGGATGATGAAATGAGAAGTGTGGAGAAATCCCTGGAGCTATCTCTGGGATGTGTTGTTTGTAGCCCAGTAAAGGAAATGATGGATGAAGTTAAGGTGTGCCATACTCAAATTGAGAGTTGGAAAGGAGCTGTAGTTTCTCTCAGAAAATCCATTGCTTCGTTGACTTCCATGAACAGCTCTCAAACCCAAGTGAATACTGATATTAGATATATCAAAGAGGTAGTCAAACAGTTTTTGGAAGTTTTTGAGGCTTTTAATAAATTTGTCAAAGAACATTTGAACAGTCAAGATGAACTTTTTCAGAAGGTGGTTAGTAATATGACACAATCTTTCAAGGAAACAGTAGCTTTCTCCGTTAAACCCCTTCCCTCATCCAGCTCCACTGTGAACCTTGACCAGATCATATCTGTTATTCAGGAAGAGTTGGAAATGGCCAGTACCAGTGGTACCTCAGATAATCAGATCATTTCTACCACTAGGGAAGTTAGTAGTTTTGTTCATGATCACTTACGAGCAGCTACTGCCTCTCAAGAGGAAATTAAGAATAAAGTGGATGCTTACTTTGAGAAGGTCTATACCAATCATCAAATGACCAATCATTTCAAGCTTTTGATGGAGAATATAAAGTTTCCTCTAGTGACTCAAGCCTTCAGAGAACAGGTTAGTAAGCTCAGAGAACTTACTCCTGCCTTGGATAAATTCATTGAAAATCGAGATGATTTTGTGCCAGCAATGGAGAGAGGAGGCAATATTATTATGGATTTCAGGAACCTGCTGCTACCATTCTTGCATGTGGATGCCAGACCTATGATTGTACCTCCTTCTCTTCCTGCCTCTGCCTCTGGAAGTACACCTCAGATGACCCCTGTTCAGTCTATTCAAATCTTAACTCCTTGATCACACAGAGAAGCACAAATTTCAGATCTGGTACAGTTTTAGTGGCTGAACCTCAAGTTATTTTTTCAGCTATTCCCAAGCCATCTACTCAATATAAACCTGCACCCTCTTTTGATCCTAAAGGAAAGACTCATGTTCAAGAGGATGATTGAGTGATTCTGGATGTTTTTGATGGGATTCACTTGTATTTATTTTTATAATACTGGCTTTATCAGTTTGTACCTTTTGTACCTTAATGGAAATTTACTCTTATATTATCCAATTTACTGTATTTATGTTTCCGTGCATTCTTATCTTTCTCTAATTCTACCCCTCTTCTTGTTCATCACAAAGGGGGAGAAAAATGAAAAACTGAGGAGAAAATGAGAACTGGAAGTGCAATTGATAGGGGGAGAAAAATGAGAACTATGTTTTACAGTAATGTGTTTTTTTTATTAGTAAATTTTTCCTCTGACACTATCTTAATTTTCTTAATACTTTGACATAAGTTGTGCTAGGTTGTGATTATCAAAAAGGGGGAGATTTTTGAGCTCTCTAGGAAAATTAGTTGAACTTATATTTTGATAATCCCAAATATGCTCAATCATATTTTAGTTATGCTCAATTATATTTTGATAATCTCAAATTATGTTCAAGTATAGTTTGATAGTTCCTATATTAATTAATGGTTAATTACTTATTTTAGTATTTATGTACACCATGCACATATTCATATATTAAAATATTTATATTATCTTTAGAGAATTAGGTTACTAAATGGATATATATTCTAACTTGACCCATTCTGCAAATAGAATGCTTAAACAGACAAGTGGTCACCATTACAGAACAAAGTTACCGATACGTCAAGTCTATCGGTACAACAAGCCTACAGATACGAAAAGGCTACCGATATGAAAAGGCTACCGATACGAAAAGGATACCGATACGTGAAGGTCACCATTATGCAAAGCCTACCGATATGTGAAGGTCACCGATACATCAAGCCTAACGATACGAACGAGTCTACGATTACATTAAGGACACCGGTACAACAAGTCTACCGATTATGAAAGCCTGCTGGTACATCAAGTCTACCAATACAGAAAAGCCTACCGTTGTAGATAAGTTACCGAAGGAATTCTACCGTTACACGAAAGGTCACCGGTACATTAAGTCTACCGACAGACATGAATTCTACCTATAGAAAGGCTACCGTTACACAAGATTCTACCGATACAAAGCCTACCGTTACTCAAGGATACCAATATCCAAAGCTACCATTCCAGAGAATCCGATGCTGCCTTAATTTCTTTATCTTTATTTAATATAACCAACGGTCATATTAGTTATATTTTAATGCTCTGTCATTTATTTAATGAAGGTTGTTGGATGTCAGGGAACCGTACCTCGTACCTGCAAAAAAGAAATCATTTCTCTTGCTGGAGCTCGTTCCATAAATAGAAGAAGTCCCTATTGCTACAATATATGAAGTTCTATACACACATGCAGAATACACGAGGAATATACACAAGATAGAAGAAAACACGAAAAAGAACATACAAAAAGAGCTCAGAGAGATATACATGCACGATCAAGAAGACACAGAAGCTCATACACATTCAAGAGGATTTTGAAGAGCTTGATCGACTATATTTCACCATCTCTGAACCTGAATGTCAAGCAGACGACACTTTGTTTTTCAGAAAAAACCAGAAGAGGACTCAGAACCGTTTCTGATCAAATTCAAAGGAGTCCAGAGCTACACTGAAATCACTAGAGCCATTCTAAACTCTATATCTTTCTCATTGATTTATTATTTACATTATGAGCAGTGTGTATCATCTAGTTTAATTTTTACAAACATTGTCTCCTGAACCATAACTAGAGGATCTGTAAATCCTCATTCAAACTCCTTACATTTTCTATTTTCCCACTGTGGATAGTGGCAGAGGTCGTGTGTGACCTGGATAGCTGTATTTGCTGTTGTTTTTTTCCCACGTAGAACTGTGGCAGAGGTCTTTGACATGGACAGTTGTAAACTGTTGTGAACCCCGATCCAGGGTGTGGATCCAATTTATATAAATTGTTGAGAGGACTAAGTCTCGGCTTGAGACTAAACCTCTTGGTTATATCTACTATGCTTTATTTAGTTTTATCTAAAACCTTTTTATTCCGCTGCTAAGTGCTTTAAAACTTAAACAGTTTTTCAAAGTTACTCTGATAATTGAATTAGAAAGTGTTTGTATTACTTGAAAATCATTAGGTTAGTTTCAAAAGCTAATCTGATCTTCTAATTAGATTAACCGGGAATTAATGAATCCCTTGAGATCCTAACTGAAAGTTTTCTCTAGTTCAAATTAAATAAAATTAAATTAGTATTTTAAATTGGGGGATTTTAGTAAAGGATTTTAAACAGAAATTTTAATTGGAACTCAATTCACCCCCTTCTTGAGTATCCACTCCGACCAATAATCTTTATTATTACCTTTCTTTTATATATTTTTTTAAATGATTTGAAATATAGGGAAACAACATTTTTTCATTGTTGGTTCATGATTAGTAAAAATAGTGTGGAAATTCATGAAAAAGCATCAAGTTTTTAGTAGAGGTTATTTTCACGGATGGAATACAGTTTATCTAACCATGAAGCCAAACCATAAGACTACCGAAGTGAATATAATTTCATTTTCATTATTGGTGAATGGTTTGGAAATCTATGTGTCCAAACCATGGATTCTTCCCATACTTTTGAAAATATGGAATTCCTAAACTACTACTGACCAATTTAATACCCTAACTCCCCTCTTTTCTCCCCCACTCAATCTCCAGATCCTAACTCATGATTGGACCTATAATCATTCTACTCTTGGGTATATTTTAGGTGTTTTTCCTTATTTATTTAATAAACCTCTTGTTAAGGGAGTTATCCCTTCTCTATTGGTTTATTTCTCTCTTTTATCATGGTTTTCTTTCTAATTGAAGGTCACTGAGACCAAGTTTTCATGCTACCCAACCCTAATAATAGAGTTTTTGTTTTTTAGGTTTACTAATTGACCCTAGTGGTCTTTAATCCATTTTTTTGGATCCACTCCATTTTCAAGTGGTTAAGATTGATTAAGTTTGGTGGTTTCATATGTTATATTTATTTCATGAGTCACAATTGCCTTCTTCTTTCTAAATAATGACTTAAATTGTTTAAATCATGTTTTAAATACTTTAAATTTAGATATAAATGCAATAATTTTTTGGAAAAGGCTATCCATTGGTTTTAGTATTTAAAGTGGATTAAAAGTAATAATATTAAGTCATTTTCCAATTTATTTGATGAAATTCCCTATAGAAGTGGTTTAAATGAAAAAATGGTTCCTATTTGAGTGGTGAGGGGGGTGGATAAGAAATGAGATCATATGTATTTAGGTGGGAGGAATAAGATAGGAATATTTATCCAGGGTACTACCTCCCTAAAATTTTAAACAAATTAAAAAACTAACTAAATACCTTGATTATGTTAATTAGGAGTCATTTATTGGGGTGATCTCTTCCCACTTGGATATGAGATTACTCACCCATGTAGTGGCATGTGTAGTTAAAGTTTTTTTGTTTGATCATCGTGTTTTGTTAAGATCCTAGATTTCCTAGATCATATATACCTTAGGGATTCCCTATGGTGCTAATCTTTAGGTAGGTTTCAATCACTTATTTACATGACTTGCTTCTATACTTGAAATTGCAATAAAAATATTATCTTCTGCTAGTCTTTAAAATTTTAAAATATCATGTTCATATAATATATTGTATAAACTAGCATGCTTGGTTTTTTTATAAAGATTGCTCATGAAACACTTAGGGGGATCCTACTGTGTGTTTTGATCACACCTTATATAAAATAAATGGGTGTATGTATAATTTGTTTTTACAAACATAGATAGAGGAAATAGACCGCTTGGTGGTGGTGGTCCTTGTAACACCCCAAGATCTCATAGTACGTTATCTCATTAAAGTAATTTAATAGCTTGCGCTTCAAGCGCACCATGACTTACCAAACTAGTCTTTCAAAAGTGGTTATGAATAGTATTAACTGAATTTTGAACTTTATATAATACTTATAATTTTAGAATCCATATTATCAGTTTCTTAGACATAATTTAAGAACAAATCCATTTCTTTCAGATAAAAGAAGTATTTAAAAAAAATGTAATTTTACCGCCTTTTAATGGAGAACCATTTTTAAATCCAATATTTGAAACTTATATATACTCAATTTGACTAAATAGATTTATTCTTTAGAATTGGGACATCAAAATTTACTTTGTGTAAATTTTTATAATTTTTCCGATAAAGTTCATTTTTAATGAATAGTGAAAAATATTGTATTTAAATTCAAAAGTGCCTTTTAATCTAATTTATTTATATGGTTAGATTATATTTTTAATTGGTTTTAAAGTGTAATTAGAATATATTTTTACCATTTAATCCAATATTTTTTATTGGAATTAATTTCACTTTGAAATTGGACATAAACAAGTATCAATCTTTTGATAGCTTTTTGTTTCTTAAAAACACGCTATTTGTTTTAACAATGAGAATTAATTTTAAATTAATTAATGCCACTTCTATGTTTTGAATTTAGAAAAATAGACATTATTTTTTAATTCAAAATATCAAATATAGTTTAGACTAATATTTTGGTATTTTTCTGAAAAACTTCAATATTTGATGAATAGTGAAAAACACTAAGTTATTGGTTGAAACTGACTTTTTACTAAAATAATTAATTATTTTATTTAAATTTATTTTAGGTCAAAATTGATACGTAATACCTATTTATGTTCAATGTAATTAATTGGAGTCAGTTTATAATAATTTTAGATATATAAAAATTTTATTGAACTTTTCACCGTCTTTTACCCATCTCCTAGGAGAATTTGCAAATTCACATAAAAATTAATTTTACCACTTCTGTGAGTGGAATTTAGAAAATCCGAGAGACAAAGTTAATATAAAGGAGTAAAATGTGGCTCAATAAAATAAAAATAAGTTTTGGTCAATATTAACTTTTGACTTTTATTTACCGTGGTTAAAGGTTTTTTTATAAAAGGTTGAGGCGCAAAGGCCCCTATTATTAAAAATAAAGTCATACAAGTAAAGACATAGGAGAAAAAACAACAATTTAAGTGCATAAAAATGATATCAGTGCACTCGCGAGCGAGTGTTCATACCGTGATGAGATGTCTGAGCACCCCCGCCACGTGGATGTCTCCCTCTCCACCTGGCCTTTGCCTGCATCTAGGGACCTCCACCATCATCCAGGAACTCAGAAGGTACATCAATGTTCACATGCTTAACTCCATCCTGATCTTCCATTATTTTCCTATCTTCATCACTACTAGCAGATGCAAGCAATTGAAATGAATTATAGGTACTCCCCTTTTTCATAGATTTATGAATTTGAGATTGAGGGGTGCCATAACTTGGTGGAGGATAGGGAGATCCAGCCACTTTTTCATTTTTTATTCCCTTCAATCTGGGAGAGTCCATATGAATTTCAGGAGAGGAGGCTTGGACAGCTTCCTTTAATGGACTGGTCTATTCATGCTGCCAGTTAGAGTGGGTTTATGGCATAAGCTATGGGTAATCATAGCATCCTGTGCATTTGCCTCTTTAAGTGGAGAATAGGCTGGAACAGAAATGACTGTATTCCTACAGTACTTATCGTGCAATAGTGAAGTATTGCTATCACAAATCTTAGTTGGAAGACCATAAAATGAATTGGGTTTAGCATGGGCTCTAGGATTACCTTCCAGAGGGGAGACCTCCACATTAGTGTTGTTGGGAGCTGTAGAAACAGATGTTTCTCTATCTACTGTAAATAGAATGGTGTCTTTGACATTTGAGGCCTGGGGTTGTACCTTTGTATTTTCCTATGCCGAAGTATAGTTACCATCATTCACCTCCTTCCTATCTTTAGATTTCCTTGAGACAGGAAGATCTATCTTTTCCTTGCCTCTTCTACTTTTGGCATTGACCAAAATCTATTCTTGCTTTAGGCAAGAGTCTGCATCTTCTTGAGCAGCAGTTTCCAGAGCATCAAGGCTATCAATTGATTCATTATAATCCTCAACTTTGATACCCCTTGTCAATATATATTTGAAGGAGGCTCCATTATCTTCCACAATAGAACTATCATTAACGGATAGGTGAATATCATCCCCTAGATCTGCCCAGGATAAAATAACTCTCTTATGTTTTTGTGTAGAAGAAATTCTCTTGATAGGTTCTTCAGAACATCCTTTTTTGGAATTATGTTCTTCATCAAGAGACCATTGATATTTTTCAGCAGACTCAACCTTCTTTTCATCAGACTCCTTTAGAAGGTCAATACCAATGACAACAAATTTCGTATTCTGCTCTGTGCTTTGTGTTATACCTTATTTATGTGGCTTCCTACTGTGTTTTAGGCCATGCCTTTTAAGTTGGCAGTTGTCACAAACAATGTTTCTTCTATAAGAATATTCTTCATGCCCAATTACTTGACATGGAATGAAAAAAGCAGGAGTATTTTCATATTCAATTCGAAGAAAAATATCATCCTGTTGAGTAGATAAAATCACCTTATCTATTAAAGTAGTACTAAGATCAACCTCTACAAGGACCCAAGAAAAGTGAACATAACTTAATGATTATGTAACTTGATCCATTCTAATCAGAATCCCAATGGCAGATGCAATATTGAATAAAATCTCAGCATGCCATAAAACCCAGTTAAGACCATGTATTTTTATCCATATTTGCGCACAGGTATCATTAAAATCAAGAAAATTTAAGTTCAATTTCCATTCATGAAGTATAAGTGTACCTGGCCTGAGATTGATGGAACCAATACTCCAAGATCTCCCTTTGTGATCCAAAGAAGGAAACATGATATGAAAAAGTCCTCGACCGAGGGACACACATTTGAATTCGTTGAATCCCCAAATATCACCCAACTGAGAGATAAGATCAGATGTTCTCCAGGGTTTCATACCTTTAATAATGGAGATGCGAGTGATAAAAAAATTCTTGTACAGATCAATCTGAGATGCTATTTCATCCTCAGAGGCCGATACATGCACTATTGACCCTTTCCGAATTATTCGATGCGGCGCGCGATTTGCAAGAGGTACGAAGGATCCCCCAGAGAAACACTTGAAGGAGGCTAGGTTATTCGTAGCATCATGGTCCTTCTTCTTATCCTCTAAATCCAAACTAATCTATTTTGCGAGTCTAAATGCCTTAAAAGAATGGATATTGATACTGTGTGGGTGAGTTAGGTCAGACGAAACTACGATATGTAGCGACGACAGTTTCCTCTCTTGCTCCTCCATCCTCCCTATGCCGCAGTTAAAGGTAAATCGGGTAATTCAAGGTAAAAAGAATATTTTAATAATTAAAAATTACCTTAACACATGTACTAACCTTATTGGATGAGTAATGGCCGACCATGGACCTCTTTGGGTCAATTTTTTCACCCCATGGATCCACTTATGAATGATAATGACACTTTATATTAATTAATTTAAATTAAAGGAAAAATTGACATAAACAAAAATCTTTTAGTAATTAATTTTTATATGGTGTTATATAAGTAATAATTTTGACTATAAATATTAATTGTATAGATAAAAAGATTTCCTACAGCATGGTATTTTTTTATAATTTTTAGACATCAAATAAATTAAATTATTTATGACACAATAATGATGTAGTATTTTCTCCATTAATAAATGATTTACATAAATTAGATTATAAATATTAAAATAATATCCAAAACATATCCAATTCTTATTGGCTGATTTTATTTCGACCATGAGTCATCTTATATTCGACCATAATTATTTTTGGACCTTTAGAAACCGAATATAATTATATAATAAAATAATATTTTCACACTTTCCTAAAGAACCCCTCCTCCACCTTATAAAAGGAGACCACTTCCAACCAATTCCTCACACCTCTAAAGCCTTTAGGCTCGTCCAAAAACTGCCAAATTAAGCTCCCTACATTCCTATCCTTCTCCTAGAAGCCTTACCTTAGGCAGAAGGAACTTCAAGAAGTCCTTTTGGTTCAAACCAAAGGAAGTTACCCAAATTAAAGGTAACAGTTTCTCTTAACTTCTTTTCTTTTATTTTGCTTCTCCAACCCCTAAATTATTTTTATTACTTTCTTTTATAACAAAGCTAGTATCCTCAATATACTAGGATGTTTTTATGATAATAATTAGAACTAAACATACAGACACCTCCGTCTAATGGGTGAAGAACATAATGTTTCTATGGATGAAAAACTAACGCCTCACGAAACGATGATTGTTGAATTACCTCCTACCGCCTCTCATGGTGGCCATTATGATGGAACTATATTTATATATGATATATATTATGTTTATGTTTTCTTCATGCTTCTGTATTTTTCCTTTTATATCATACCTTAATGGTTTCCATTATGGGTAAACGCGATAATTTCATTGGAGGAAGTGCGAACTACCGCCCCCTCAAAGTGACATGACTCGTTAATACCATATGTGGGACGTATAAAGGATGGAGTTAATGATATTATATATGATATTATACTGGAATTATAATATACCTATGTATCATTATTTTTTTAATTCCATTAAAATAAGAAATAGAAATTGAAGTAGCATTCATGAGTACGTACGCATTACCGTCTCCATGAACGGTGCATTTCATTTCTTACCCCAAAATGATATGTAATGTTATAAATACATGTATATACTGGATATATATGATATATTTGATTTCTAAATCATGAATATAATTTTGTATATAATGAACTTTTGACCATGTGAACAACTTCTAACTATAAGGTGTTCATTTTTGACTCAAGTGCCAAATATCGACAAAATGAACGTTATTAACTTAAATGATTACATAATGTTTATAACATGGTAAAAAGTGATATAAAAGGAAAAATAAACATGAAAAAGGTTATTAAGCAATTATAAATTAACTTTAGTTTATTATTCAGGATATTTAAGAAGGAACAGGTCAATTCGGACACGAGGTAAGGGGTTTTCATCTCACTCATTATTCTCGTGAGATTCATGTTATATTGCCACTATTTCCTTTTGTGTGGTGTATGTACTACCCATAATTGTATTATTTTTGTAATACACATTAATTTATGTGTATTTACAACTTCATTGTATGATACTTATTTCATGGGGTGTATGTTTCATAAGTTACCAAATTGGCAAGGGTTTATTTCATAATCTCTTCATTATCCGAGATTGTTTATACATAATTATCTACTAGGACCACTTTATCATCCATATCCATGTTTCTTAAAAATATATTTTAAAACATTTTTACTATTTAATAGAAAATGGGTTAAAGTAATTTATACCCTTGTTTAACTTTCTATAAGATGTTTATAAAGGAATTTTTCTGTCATTTTCCCAACAAGGTCCTTTTTAACCTTTTCGACAAAATTTAGGTAAGAATGATTTTAACTTATACGACGGGTGCAACTATATTACGTCATTATAAAATCGTCGAAGCTTCCCTTACAAGCTTATAAGAATATTTTCTAAATAAATTTTTTCTTTATAATTATGTGACTCTTAAATTATTTCAAAATATAAAGAGATATTTCCCTAAAAAAGGTTTTGATTTCATCTATGTCAACATCCTTTGATAGATTTTAAGTTTATTTGAAGTTGATTTATTATGATACAAAACATCCATACTGTATTGAAGGTTTTGTGATATGTTTGACTATGGATATACTATTGTTATACCATTCATGGTTTATGGTTAAAGTATTGACATTTTGTATTCTAGTTTTAATATTAATGTTTATGATATGTTTAAACCTTTTCATATGAGGAATGTATTGGACTTAGTAAGTGACGAGTGGAGCCCGCTATAGCTCCTTGATGCATCGGTAGGTCTCATGAGACAACTAGACATGGAATTGTCCGAGGCCCTTCCCAATTTGATATATAGTTTTGGTTGAGGCCTTAATCATTTTTAGACGTCTTTGCCGAGGCCTTGACAGAATTTTTCAGAATGTCCGGTATTATACATTCCCTCATTATGGAAATAATATTGATGGTTCATGTTGTCATTAGACTAATAGAATACCCATGATTGTGTTTTATTATGGAATTATTTACTCAACTCATATTCCTGCCCTAAAATTATTCATGTTTATTATTGGTAAAGGCATGTGGTTTCAATTACTCACCATGCTTAATATTTATGTTATCTTCCATTGTATTGATTAATCTTACTGAGCGTTTGATCTCACCCCTTTCTATGTTTTATTTTTCCCAGGATTCCAAGAAGTTTATTGTGATTGATATGAAGGGTTAAGCTAAGGGAATAATGGAGTTCATAAAGGATTATTTATGTTGTGTTGTATGTTATAAAGTGTATTGTAACATTCATGTATGTAATCTATTTTCTAAGACTGCTAAACCGATCAGTCCTTCGGGACTTGATTCCTTGTAATCATGCCAATGTTTTAAAATAATACACCGACTCTGGGTAACTGGGGTCATGGCGTTATAGTTGGTGTCAGAGTAAGTTTAGTACAAACCTTGGAAACTAGATTTAGATAAACTCTGATTAGAACACATAGCCCTAAGATAGACTTTGAGGATTAGTATAGAAGAACTTCCTAAAATTTTGGTATTGTAGAGATTTTGTGAGTTTTCCAAGAAATACATCCATGTATGGATACGAGTAGGTAGAGGCGGCTCTAGCACAGATGTACCTAGGGGTAAAACCCGAAAAAACCTCTTTGAGCTAGACTCGAATGGGAACTAGTGCATGACAATGGGTCTTGCTGCACTCTTGGTTACGACACTCTTGGGGGATACGCTTAGGATAATTCTCATTTCCTTTACAAATAATTATGAATGGTTTATGAGTATATACTTCCTCAAAGAAAACATTTCATGATTATGGATTATATCCATAAACTATTCAATCTACGTTAGGTATTTTACAAGTTTTGAATTATTCATTGCAATTCATAAACTGACCTAGTATATGACATTGTATAGAAATGGTGCCCAGTAGAAGGAATGTGAACTCCAGTAATACGTATGATCCAAAGGGTAAGAATGATCATATCCTTCACGGTATTAAGCCAACATTTAGAGGGGAAATAGTATCTCATGTATTATCAACATATGAACAAATAATATCATGTGTTAATAAGATAATTAAAGAATTATCTGAGTCCTATGGCTTTGAAGGGAATCAAGAGAAGAAAAGGATGGAAGAGAGAAAGATGGATAAAGGGAAGAGATAAATGAATGATTTTTCCATATGTGATAACTGTGGAAAGAATCACCTTGGTAAATGATTGAAGGGAATGGGAGTTTTTTAAGTGTGGAGAAAATGGACACCAAGTATGTGATTTAAAAAGTAAGAAAAAAGTTTCCAATGTACAATGCTTCATCTGCAAGGAGTTGGGACACTACGCGAATCAATGTCCAAATCGTCAGAGTATACCCCAAATGCTATAATTGGATAATAATAAAGTTAAGATACTACCAAAGATGAAGAGGAATGATTAGATTTCTTATGTTGTTATTAAATTATTGTGTCATTTGAGTATTGTATTAATGATGTACATGTTATAATAATTATAGAGTATATAAGGATTGTACTATAGTACTATTTCATTAGGGACTTGAGATTGTGTGGAACCAAGAAAATTGACTCAATTGCAGGTTAAATTTTTGGAAAATATATGGTTGAGAGAAAGATAAACCATAATATGGTTCTGATACCGAGTTAGTGATTTTGGAATACGAGATGGTTGATTTGGATAAATTATATTGAATATTTTTGACTTCCTTGGAACTGATTAATAGTTTGTTTATTTCATCATTATTGGAATATTAAATATTTTTGGATATAAGGAATATATCCCATATTATATAAAGGATAACAGAGCATGAATGTAATCAATAAGGTTTTATGGTAATTCAGGGTGTTACCATGTTTTAAAATAATACAGAATGAAGGTGTTCACATGTTATTACGTGGAAAAAAGGATCTTCATTGTGTTTAACTTCCTTATAATTTTTGGACTGTGAGTTTGGATAGATTTATTTTGGATAAGTCTAAAGGTTGTAATGGATTAAGATACTATTTTTAAGGTTATTTTTGGATTTTTATAAAAAGGGCAACACACAGACCATGTGACAACCCGTCGTGTCAGAAAAAGCTGCGGGAATCGAACCCACAACCATAGTGTGATTGGGATTTATCACCTACCACTGGACTACGTGAAGTCCCTAGATTGTATAATGTAGTTTCTTTTTTCAAAGGGTATGATAGGTGAATTATAAATTCATATTTTTTTTAACTCTACATGAATAGGAGAAATAGAATATATTTTTTGTTCTATTATTTTTTTAGAGTGAAAGATGAGTTTGTGGTAGAAATTAGTTAAAGGATGGAACTCTACTTGTCAAGTATATATATATATATATATATATATATATATTATCTTATTCTATGAATAAATTAATTCTTAAACTTTAGGTAAGGGATCTTAAAACAAAAAAATGTGTTATCTTAATACCTTATTTTTTTGTTGAACCGATGATATTTTAAATCATCATAGATTGATAGTTTTGAGGCCCTCAATTCTACAATTGTTTGTGACTGATGACCTCAATCACTCCTTATAAATATTTACATTTTTTATCCAATTATGTGTCTCTAATTTGCACCAATGTTCTCCTAATTGAGATCATAATTTGGTGGTGACTTTTTTAATCCCCTTTTCCTCTTATTAAGACTAAATTTTATTAACCCAACTTCTGATGTGGGTTTTCCACAAAGGTATTTATCTATTTTTAAACTTTTATTTTCAAAGAACAAATTCAAATTGCGAGGACACAATTTATTGAAGGATGGGAGAATGTAACACCCCAAGATCTCAAAGTACGTTATCTCATTAAAGTAATTTTATAGCTTGCGCATCACCGAGTTCAAGTGCATCATGACTTACCAAACTAATCGTTCAAAAATGGTTATGAATAGTATTAATTGAATTTTGAACATTATATAATCCTTATAATTTTAGAATCCATATTATCAGTTTCTTAGACATAATGTAAGAACAAATTCATTTCTTTCAGATAAAAGAAGTATTTAAAAAAAATGCAATTTTACCGCCTTTTAATGGAGAACCCTTTTTAAATACAATATTTGAAACTTATATATATTAAATTTGACTAAATAAAATTATTATTTTGAATCGGGACATCAAAATTTTCTTTGTATAAATTTTTAGAATTTTTCCGATAAAGTTCATTTTTTAATGAATAGTGGAAAATATTGTATTTAAATTGAAAACTGTCTTTTAATATAATTTATTTATATGGTTAGATTATATTTTTAATTGGTTTTAAAGTTTAATTAGAATATATTTTTACCATTTAATCCAATTTTGTTTATTGGAATTAATTTCACTTTGAAATTGGACATAAACAAGTATCAATCTTTTGATAGTTATTGTTTCTTAAAAATGCCCTATTTGTTTTAACAACGAGAATTAATTTTAAATTAATTAATGACACTTCAATGTTTATAATTTATAAAAATAGAAATAATTTTTGAATTCGGAATATCAAATATAGCTTAGGATTAATTTTTGGTATTTTTCTGAAAAACTTCAATTGTTGATGAATAGTGAAAAACACCGAGTTATTGGTTAAAACCGACTTTTTACTTAAATAATTATTTATTTTATTTAAATTTATTTTAGTTAAAAATAGATATATAATACCTATATAAGTTCAATGTAATTCATTGGATTCAGTTTATAATAATTTTAGATATATAAAAACTTTATTGAACTTTTCACCGTCTTTTACCCACCTCCTAGGAGAATTTGCAAATTCACATAAAACATAATTTTACTGCTTCTGTGAGTGGAATTTAGAAAATCCGAGAGATACAGTTAATATCAAGGAGTAAAATGTGGTTCAATAAGATAAAAATAATTTGTGGTAAATAGTAACTTTTGACTTTTATTTACCGCGGTTAAAGGTAAATAGGGTAATTCAAGGTAAAAAGAATATTGTAATAATTCGAAATTACATTAACACGCATCCTAAAATTATTGGATGAGTAATGTACTACCATGGGATTCTTTGGGTTGATTTGTTGACCCCATGGAGCCACTTATGAATGATAATGACACTTTAGATTAATTAATTTAAAGTAAAGGCAAAATTGACATAAACAAAAATCTTTTAATAATTAATTTTTATATGGTGTTATATAAGTAATATGTCACGAACCAACCCAGGTCGACCCGGGCCCGGGTCACCTGAGCCGGCCCGTGACATGGCCTCAAGCGCGTCTCCCCTTACGCCAGAGGTTACTGACTAGCGGCGAGGGTGTAAGGTAAGTCAGGGGGGAGACTATACCCTCTTATCAAAGTGGAGCAAAGGCACCAAAAATACAGCAACAGAAGTAGTGTAAATATAAATAAGAAGGCAACGGAAAACATTTTTCATTTATAAGGTTTGAATAAAAGTGGCGAACTACAGTTTATATAAGAGATGCATGCATGACATGCTAATGATACAATGGAAGCATTAAATCACGTGACATACTTACACATCAATGCAGAAGTAAATGAACAAAAGTCTCAAGCCCTGAGGGAGATCTCCATGAGCATCCCGAGCCCCAACTCGGTCCTTTGCTCCTAACTCCAAGTACAAGAAACAACAACAACAAGGTCCTGCAACCAAATGGAATCTACTCGGGTACCCTAGTGCAATGGCGGCCCGAGTAGGGTGTGAGATATATATCTCAGTAGGCCGGAACCACCGGGGTCTAGCCCACTCTAGACCATGAAATATAATTAAACAATGTTCTGGTATTTTCGAACAATAATGACACAATACAAACAATAAATGCTCGTCCAGGTTCCAAAAAGGACGCCTGACGGCAATACCTACTTCGGCCCATAGTCGGGATAGGAACCTGTTTAAAACAAACCAAGTAAATTTGGTTCAAGAATAAAAACAATTTTTCTCATTTTTCTCACTTACTCTATTTATTCACTTATAATTTCAACTTAGACTGGAAATCCATTCATTCTTACCTTTCTTTATTTGATCACAATTCACTCGGGTTTTACCCACATCTCTCATTCTTTTCAGAAATCATTATTATCATTTTTTTGGTGTTGAACACCATGTTAAGCACCGCAATTCTCATTTGGTGTAGATCGCCATGTCTAACACCTCGAATCACATTTGGCGTAGATCGCCATGTCTAACACCTAGATAATTATTCGGTGTAGATTGCCATGTCTAACACCCCGTATCACATTTGGTGTAGATCTCCATTTCTAACACCTTATATCACAATCTTGGATAACCATTGGGAAGGAACGCCATGTCCAAACCCAACATTTAAATCGGTCTAGAATGCCATGTCTAGGACCCAGAATCTCATTTATTTATTATCATTTATCAATTAATTAATCAATCTACACAATTCTCATTTCATAATTAATTCTTCACATTTAATTATCCAAATCATATCTCAACTTTTTATAATTAATTCTCATAATTAAGTGTCTTTTATCAACATTCTGACACATAATTAATTCATATAATTAAATACCTCTCATAGCATACATTAGTTCATGATTAGTTTCTACCAATCACTTATCTTATCAAATCAAAACAAAAACTTGATTACAAGACCTCAACCCACAGTCAATCCCCAAAACAATTATCTTAAATAATTTATTTAATTAGAACTCAATTTAAAGGGACCATGCAACACATGTAGTTGAATAATCTTAATCATCTTGGGCTAATATAAAACGTACCAAACACGTCATCACACCTAAATGGGTGTCCAAAAAGGCATAGAGAACACCCCAAACGGGTTTTTCCATAGGCGAGGGTCACAATGAACATGCTAAAATATCCAGGTAATTTATTATAAGTCAAACAATTTGTTTTCGCATATCCAATCATTTATTACAAAACATTAATTCATATCAAAGAGGGAGAACACTAACTTAGTACATATCAATCGGTGCATGTAGAAACATTAATAAAATTCGCACAACATGCATTATAAAAATAATTATTCACTACTTTTAGATTGATGATAGCACAACCCAAAAATGGGTTTTATTTTAACACGTGACTTCTATTATCAAACGATAATTTGTTATATTTTTCACTTCTAAACTGCAATTAATTTAAATACTTGACTGCATTAATTAAACAATAATTAATTTAAAGACATAACAACATTTATTAAATAGAAGTTAATGTAAAGACTTAAATGCACAAATTAAATGAAAATTAATTTAAAAAATAATAATGGTGCATCGAATAATTAATTCACTGAGTTAATAAATTAAAGGGGCAAGGAAAGAGACCCTACCTCGGTTATCTCATTTTAAATACGGAACATTTTATCAGCGGAAACCACTTCACACGTCACGCAGTCGTGTGCACGTGACTTTGACGTGCGTAAATATATATAGATATTAAATATATAACATGCATAAATATAACCTACAATGTAACACCAAATACATTGCTACATTAATACCCAGTGCAATATGGTCCGTGTGACAACAAACACATATCAGCGACTCAAAAGCAACTTTGGTAAACAACATAGGACCAGATAAATATAAAAAAAACTCATATTTTATTTGGTCTAAGAATGCGGTTTATTACAAACTACCCACCTTAAAAACTTCTCGTCCCCGATAAGCCTTCTGGAACCGATGAAAACATCACCCGTCCTACAAGGGTCGTGAAGTTTCATTAAACAAGATCACATTGCCTTTCAACGCCCAATGCATCTTTAGAATTTCCAAAGAAAACCGCACTTAAGCCTTTACAGCCTGAGCAAGCGCTCAGGTTACAACTGAAACATCAAGGCAGAGCTTACCTCCGAGGCCATTATAGGGACCTCAACCAAAGAAAACGGTCGAATCACGATCGACCAACTAAAATTGGTCACACATGATTTCCTCAAAAGACATCGCCAACCCAAAAATCATACTCACCTTTAAACCGACGATGTGCTTTTAAAACTGCTCTGTTATCAACCACGCGTACACCGAAGTCCTTACACGACCTCCGGTGATATTCTCAAGTCAAGCCATCACAAGACTATTATAAAACTGTCATACCTCAGCATGAAGCGTAACTCCAAGAAATCGTGCATCCCACGCACAACCAGAGAGAGGTTACGAAACAAACCCACAACTTTTAAAATTTAGTGCGGCGTATAACCGACACTATCTTGGTGTATCCAAGACAACGTCAAGATGGGGGACATGCTCGTCTCATCCAGCAGAGTACACTAAGATTAAACCAAGGTCGCTGAGAAGATCAATCAGACCAAAATCTGATGCCTATACCACCTGAGGCATTCGTATTCGTCAAAGCTTAACCACTGAAACTCTTCCCGCACTAACGGAGTTTCTAAAGCATTGTGCACACTGCCAAACTTATCAAAGTTGTGCTGCCAAGCAAGCACCGACATGAAAACAGAAACTCATGCGACACTACCCACCTTAGGAGTGTCCATGTCATCGAAAGAACTAGCCGCTCACCGGCGCACTATTTTTGAAACACTTTAACGCATGGGTTACGTTCCTCGAACTACGATCACCACATCATAAGCTCACACCGAAAACAAGGCAACTCAATCTCTAAGGGTACTACCTAGCACAGGCTAGTCCCTTACGAAGAACACGCGTCGACCCTAACTCTTGGTCACACAAAACAAGGATTACTAGGCTCAAAACCCCCTTTCCATTTTATCCATTTCATTAATTCATTTTAACCTTTATTCATTTGAAAGAATATTTTAACAAACCCACAAGTACTATTTCACAACAAGGTACTTGGTTTTCAAACAACGCCCCACGGGCAAAACAGGAAAGTTGTAACAAACTTCCTCTTCAACATTTAACATTTAAACTTTAGCATCCATCTTTTAAAAAGTTTCAAAAAAAGATTTACCTTTTTCCCAATTATAAGGTGCCCATACACCTTATAATGGAAAATTGGCTCCGTCGTAATCACAACCAACAATTTCATCCAAAGGAACCAAGCGCTTGCTAGCAAGCTAACAAGCCACTACAAACAGCTAGCAGAAAGCAGAAAGCTAAAATCACTAAAACATGTTATAACACAGATCATGACACATAAGAAAGATAGAAAACATGACATATTATCACCCAAACATGTTAACTATCACTGAAACATGCTTTCTAAAGAGGCGTGCTAAATAAATCCAGACATGACATATTTCCAAGGCACACAATCAAAATCAGCAGGCATCCTACTAATGCAACTACATGGCATGGCACATATGCAGGACATGTGAATCTATAAGTGCCTAATATGATGCATGCAATGCAATTTCCTGGCCATATCGGGCCAAGGAAAATTTTCAAAACCTCCTCATAAACAAATAAGCAGTGGAAAGTACAACATTCACCCAAGGTGAAATCACATCAACTGTAACCGCAAACAACATGAACATCAATTCCCAGCCCTGGACACTTGGTCATTTACCGTACGTGGGGTGATCAGTCCCAGACATGGCTATTACCCAAGCACCGACACATTCCTAATCTCCTGTCTACCAATCCCAAAACAGTAAGACAATGAAAAGAAAGAAACCCCCTTTGATACCATTTTGTCACGAACCAACCTAGGTCGACCCTAAACCGGACACCCGGGTCACCTGAGTCGGCCTGCGACATGGCCTCAAGCGCGTCTCCCCTTACGCCAGAGGTTGCCGACTAGCGGCGAGGGTGTAAGGTAAGTCAGGGGGGAGACTATACCCTCTTATCAAAGTGGAGCAAAGGGACCAAAAATACAGCAATGGAAGTAGTGTAAATATAAATAAGAAAGTAGCAGAATTGTTTTTTCATTTATAAGGTTTGAATAAAAGTGGCGAACGACAGTTTATATAAGAGATACATGCATGACATGCTAATGATACAATGGAAGCATTAAATCAGGCGACATACTTACACATCAATGCAGAAGTAAATGAACAAAAGTTTCAATCCCCGAGGGTGATCTCCATGAGCATCCCAAGCCCCAACTCTGTCCTTTGCTCCTAACTCCAAGTACAAGAAACAACAACAACATGGTCCTGCAACCAAATGGAATCTACTCGGGTACCCCAGTGCAATGGCGGCCCGAGTAGGGTGTGAGATATATATCTCAGTAGGCCGGAACCACCGGGGTCTAGCCCACTCTAGACCATGAAATATAATTAAACAAATTGCTGGTATTTTCGAACAATAACGACACAATACAAACAATAAACGCCCGTCCAGGTTCCAAAAAGGATGCCTGACGACAATACCTGCTTCGGCCCATAGCTGGGATAAGAACCTGTTTAAAACAACACAAGTAAATTTGGTTCAAGCATAAAAACGCTTTTTATCATTTTTCTCACTTACTCTATTTATTCACTTATCATTTCAACTCAGACTGGAAATTCATTCATTATTACCTTTCTTTATTTGATCACAATTCACTCGGGTTTTACCCATATCTCTCATTATTTTTAGAAATCATTATTATCATTCATTTGGTGATGAACGCCATGTCAATCACCCCAATTCTCATTTGGTTTAGATCGCCATGTCTAACACCTCAAATCACATTTGGTGTAGATCGCCATTTCTAACACCTAGATAATTATTTAGTGTAGATCGGCATGTCTAACACCCCGTATCACATTTGGTGTAGATCTCCATGTCTGACACCTTATATCACAAGCTTGGATAACCATTGGAAGGAACACCATGTCCAAACCCAACGTTTAAATCAGTCTAGAACGCCATGTATAGGACCCAGAATCTCATTTATTTATTATCATTTATCAATTAATTAATCAATAGACACAATTCTCATTTCATAATTAATTCTTCACATTTAATTATCCAAATCAGATCTCAACTTTTTATAATTAATTCTCATAATTAATTGTCTTTTATCAACATTCTGACACATAATTAATTCATATAATTAAATACCTCTCATAGCATACATTAGTTCATGATTAGTTTCCACCAATCACTTATCTTATCAAATCAAAAAAAACTCGATTACAAGACCTCAACCCACAACCAATCCCCAAAACAATTATCTTAACTAATTTATTTAATTAGAACTCAATTTAAAGGGACCACGCAACAAATGTAGTTGAATAATCTTAATCATCTTGGGCTAATATAAAACGTACCAAACACGTCATCACACCTAAAGGGGTGTCCAAAAAGGCATAGCAAACACCCCAAACGGGTTTTTCCATAGGTGAGGGTCACAATGAACATGCTAAAATATCCAGGTAATTTATTATAAGTCAAACAATTTGTTTGTGCATATCCAATCATTTATTCCAAAACTTTAATTCATATCAAAGAGGGAGAACACTAACTTAGTACATATCAATCGGTGCATGTAGAAACATCAATAAAATTCGCACAGCATGCATTATAAAAATAATTATTCACTACTTTTAGATTGATGATAGCACAACCTAAAAAAGGGGGTTTTATTTTAACACATGACTTCTATTATCAAACAATATTTTATTATATTTTTCACTTCTAAACTGTAATTAATTTAAATACTTGACTGCATTAATTAAACAATAATTAATTTAAATACATAACAATATTTATTAAATAGAAGATAATTTAAAGACTTAAATGCACAAATTAAATAAAAATTAATTTAAAAACTAATAATGGTGCATTGAATAATTAATTCACTGAGTTAATAAATTAAAGGGGCAAGGAAAGAGACCCTACCTCGGTTATCTCATTTTAAATACGGAACATTTTATCAGGGGAAACCACTTCACACGTCACGCAGTTGTGCGCACGTGACTTTGACGTGCGTAAATATATATATATATATATATCACATATATAACATGCGTAAATATAACCTGCAATGTAACACCAAATACATTGCTACATTAATACCCAGTGCAATATGGTTCGTGTGACAATGACCACATATCAGAGACTCAAAATCAACTCAGGTAAACGACACAGGACCAGATAAATATCATAAAAAAACTCTAGAGACTCAATTTAATATTTAAATTGACGTAAAGTATAGAAAGGTGTATATTTATATTCTTACCAAACGTCGGCGAAAGAATCGTGAGGGGGTTGTGCAAAGGGGTTCGCCCGGGGAAGAAGGCCGATGCGCCTAGGGAGGATCGGGAGCAGGCCGACCGTGCGCTGCCTTGGAAGGAGGAGGAAGACCATGCGGAGGAGGGGTCGCGTCGTCCTAAATCACGCAGCAAGAGGAGGTCCGGCCGTGGGGTGTCCGATCGCGGAGCTAGGTCTTGTAGCAAGGAGAGCCGGAGGAGGAACCCACGCTGCTTGTTCCTTAGGGTTTAGAGGAAAGCGTGATTGAGAAAAGAGTGAAAGGAGGAGGAATAAAAGAGGAATAAAAAAAGGAATAAAGTAATAAAAGGGCCATGCGTGGGGGGGGGGGGGGGGTCACGCCCTGCCCAGCGCCCCACTTGAAGGGAAAACAAAATATCCCCCTTTTTTAACATATATATATACTTAAATATATATATATATATCCCAAACTACATATATATCTACATATATATATATATAGTCAACAAAATTTATTAAACCCTCTTTAGTTTAAAAATAAATAAATAAACCTATAAGAATAATAATAATTTCATTATTATTATTTAACCATTATTACGATAAAAAATCACCAATTAAAATGCGTCATCAAAATAACGATCTCTTAATTAAATTCCAACGTCAAATTAAATCTGCTAATACGCGATATTAATTTTGACGCACTTCTGGTCAAACTGCAACTCCACAATTAAGGGCTTTTGACCGCCACTTAATTAAATGTATTTGCACCACATTAAATAATAATAATCTCCCACTTTTATTGTTAAAACATCCATTAATTTAAATTAATAAAAAAAATTGTGTTCTGACAACCGTTCAATCACGCGACTTAACTCGCGCGGTCTAACCACCCGTGTGTAGTCCGATGTCACCGCTTGAAACGTTTTGCGTACTCGGAACCTCTTTACAAAGCGCAGTTTTAAAACCGACATGCCGATAAAAGAAAAATAAAAAAATAAAAAAAATAAATAAAAATCATATTTTATCCGGTCTAAGAATGCGGTTTATTACATAATATATTTGACTATAAATATTCATTGGAAAGATAAAAAGATTTCCTAAATCATTTTATTTTTTTATAATTTTTATACATCCAATAAATTAAATTATTTATGACACAATAATGATGCAGTATTTACCTCATTAATAAATGATTTAAACAAATTAGATTATAAATATTAAAATAATATCCAAAACATGTCCAATTCTTATTGGATGATTTTATATAGACCATGAGTCATCATATATTTGACCCTAATAATTCTTGGACCTTTAGAAACATTATATAATTATATAATAAAATAATATTTTCACACTTTCCTAAAGAGCCCCTCCCCCCATTATAAAAGGAGACCACTTCTAACCAATTCCTCACACCTCTCAAGCATTTAGGCTCATCAAAACTCTGCAAAATTAATCTACCTACATCCCTATACTCCTCCTAGAAGCCTTATTTTAGGCAGAAGGCCCTACAAGAAGTCCTTTTGGTTTAAACCAAAGGAAGTTACCCAAATTAAAGGTAACAGTTTCTCTTAACTTCTTTTATTTTATTTTGCTTCTCTAAACCCTAAACTCTTTTTATTCCTTTATTTTATAACAAATATAATATCCTCAATATACTAGGATATTTTTATGATAAGGATTAGAAATAAAATTTCACACACCTTTATCTAATGGGTGAATAACATAATGTTTCTGTGGATGGAAAACTAACCCCTCACGAAACAATGATTGTTCAATTACCTCCTAACGCCTCTCATGGTGGCCATTATGATGGAACTATATAAATATATGATATATATTATGTTTATGTTTTCTTCATGCTTATTTATTTTTATTTTATATCATACCTTAATGGTTTCCATTATGGGAAAACACGATAATTTCATTTGAGGAAGTGCAGACTACCGCCCCCTCAAAGTGATATGACTCGTTAATACCATATGTGGGACATATAAAGGATGGAGTTAATTATATTATATATGATATTATACTGGAATTATAATATACCTATGTATAATTATTTTTTTAATTCCATTAAAATAATAAATATAAATGAAAGTAGAATTCCTGCGTACGTACAACTTACCGTCTCCATGAACGGTGCATTTCATTTCTTACCCCAAAATGATATGTACTGTTATAAATAAATTTATATACTGGATATATATGATATATATGTTATCTAAATCATGAATATAATTCTGGATATAATGAACTTTTTACCATGTGAACAACTTGTAACCATAAGATGTTCATTTTTGACTCAAGTGCCAAATATTGACAAAACGAACGTTATTAACTTAAATGATTACATAATGTTTAAAACATGGTAATAAGTGATATAAAAGCAATAATAAACTTTAAAAGGTTCTTAATAAATTAGAAATTAACTTTAGTTTATTATTCAGGATATTAAATAACGAACATGTCAAGTCGGATACGAGGTAAGGGGTTTTCATCTCACTCATTATTCCCGTGAGATTCATGTTATATTGACACTATTTCTTTTTTTTGTGGTGTATGTACTACCCATAATTGTATTCTTTGTGTAATACACATTAACTTATGTGTTCATGGGGTGTTTGTTTCATAAGTTACCAAATTCCTAAGGGTTTATTTCACAATCTCTTCATTATCTAAGGTTGTTTATACATAATTATCTACTGGGACCTCTTTATCATCCACATCCATGTTTCATAAAATTATATTTTAAAACATTTTTACTATTAATAGAAAATGGGTTAATGTCATTTATACCCTTCTTTTACTTTTTATAAGATGTTTATAAAGGAATCTTTCTGTCATTTTCCAAACAAGGTACTTTTTAACCTTTTAGACAAAATTAAGGTAAGAATGTTTTTAACTTATACGGCGGGTGCGGCCATATTACGTCATTATAACATCATCGAAGCTTCCCTTACGGGCTTATAATAATATTTTCCAAATAAATGTTTTCTTTATAATTATGTGACTCTTAAATGATTTCAAAATATAAAGACATATTTCTAAAAAAAGGTTTTGATTTTATCTATGTCAACATCCTTTGATGGATTTTAAGTTTATTTGAAGTTGATTTATTATGATTCAAAACTTACATATTGTATTGAAGGTTTTATGATATGTTTGACTGTTGCTGTACTATTTTTATACCATTCATGGTTTATGGTTAAAGTATTGACATTTCGTATTCTAGTTTTAATACGAATGTTTATGATATATTTAAACCTTTTCATATGAGGAATGTATTGGACTTAGTAAGTGATGGGTGGAGCCCGATATAGCTCCTCGATGCATCGGTAGGTCTCATGAGACAACTAGATGTGGAATTGGACAAGGCCCTTCCCAATTTTATATATGGTTTTGGTCGAGGCCTGAATCATTTTTAGACTTCTTGGCCGAGGCCTTGACAAAATGTTTTAGAATGTCTGGTATTATACATTCCCTCATTATGGAAATAATATTAGTGGTTTATGTGTTCATTCGACTAGTAGAATACCCATGATTATGTTTTATTATGTCATTATTTACTTAGCTCATATTCCTACCATAAAATTATTCATATTTATTATTGGTAAAGGCATGTGGTTTCAATTATTCACCATGCTTAATATTTATGTTATCTTCCTCTATATTGCTTACCCTTATTGAGCGTTTGAGCTCACCCCTTTCTATGTTCTATTTTTCCAAGGATTCCAAGAAGTATATTGTGATTGATATGCAGGGTTAGGCTAAGGTAATAATGGAATTCATAAAGGATTATTTATATTGTGCTGTATGTTATAAAGTGTAATGTAACATTCATGTATGTAATCTATTTTCCAAGATTGGTAAACCGATCGGTCCTTTGAGACTTGATTCCTTGTAATAATGCCAATGTATTAAAATAATGCATCAACTCTGGGTAACTGGGGTCGGGGTGTTACAGTCCTTCCTACTAGTGGTGGTTGGTTGGATAGTGGTTACATGGTTGGACTTATTTCTCATGTCACATAGATATTTGTTGTAGTTTTTGGTTTGTTTTTGGTTATATATTTTTTATCACACTCTGGTATCAACTACTTGGCTCCCCATCTCATTCATTTATACGTTTATATTGTTAAATAACCTATATTGATTATATCTTGGTTATTGTTTATGTTGATAGTTATGGTTTCTCTTATCATTTTGAGATTTTTTTTATATTATGGCATGTTGATGAGTTATTGTTCCTATATTATTTATTTTAGAGAATTAATTTTTTAATATATGGAAAGGTCATGTTGGGTCCTTGGTATGGAATCGTTTCATGGGTATTATTTTAAATACCATTCCCATTGGTGATTATTGATGCCCAGGATCTGGCTTCCAACCTGTGGGGATAGTGAATGCCCTTCAAGCCTTATTGTGGAATAGATCAGGTGCCTAATTGAGTGGTGGACTAGAATGGTTCATGAAAATTTTTATTCTAAGATTCACCCCTAGGAAATATCTCACCAAAGAACCTCACGAGGCCAATAATTAGTATCAAAGAATAGGATTGTTTTTTATATTTGTTTTATTTTTAATTTATTCAATCTATTAATTGAGTTTAATTATATCATTCCTACACAACATGGGAAAGGGTAAGAATATAAAAAAGAAGTATAACTCCAAATGAATTCTATTTTGAGAAATAGTTTTTGGGAAATGTGGAATTCAAATGAAAGAATATAGTAGGTGTCAAAAGGAATCAATAAATTAATATGATTGTGAATTATTTATTCATATAATTATTTAATAGGATTAGCTGAGGAGACTAATATTCCAAGTGATATTGTTCCAACCAATGATGAGGAGATCCCAAGGAATCAAATGTTAGAAATTATCCACACGTTAGAGAATCTTGACCAGAGGATGAAAGATAAAAAATGAAGCTAATAAAGAATAATAAATTTCATGAAAATAGTATCTAAATTCTAAATATTAAGGTTTAAAAACTTAAGAAAATTAATTATTGAAAAATTAAAGTTGGTACTAGTAAAAAGGAAAAGAACGATTCCCAGGACAAGGAATTGGGGGAGATGTCCTCAATAATGTAAAATATCAAAGATTGTTCAATAGAGAAGGACCATGACTCAAGATAAATTCAAAACATGAAGGTGACCCAAAATGATGACGTTGTGAAAATGGGTGAAAAAATGTAGGTTCAAAGTGATATTCTTGGAGAAATTACACACTAAATATAAGTACACATGTCCATGTAAAAGGAGAATAAATAGAACATTATCCATCTCAAAACATAATTTTAAGAGAGGTTTAATTCAGAAATGAAACGAGTTCAATTTTAAAGGTGATGACTGCCAAATTAAAGGAGAAGGATGGGGATATCATAGAGATCAATGAGAAATTTAAAACCACTACTAATTATTGATTATTTAATGTATAGGGGAGAAAGAGTAAAAGACATAAAGAACAAATCAGAGGAGCAGGGAGCAGGTTAATGTGGCCTACAATAGTGAAGACTGAGGGAATCCCCTCTAGAAAGGTTCTCCCCCTCAGTGCACAAAGGGTTTGTACATGAAAAGAAAATGGTACCTGTAACGTGGGTAGTCAAAGAAGAAATATGGTCCACCAACTTGTTCCGCTCATAGAAAGTATGGAGAGCTCGGATGTTGTTGTTGAGAAAGACTTTACATCTTCTGATAATGTAGTATATTGACCAAGGGGTGGTTCCTGTGTTGATGATAGAATGATATAGAATAGTGGAGTCTATTTATACCTCAGACAGAACAATATTCTGTTGATGGTATAAGCATAAGACAGTGAGCATTTCCTTAAAATCAGCATAAAGAGACAATCTGCATCCTAAGTGAGCTGAGAAGGCCAAAATGATAGAGCCCACCACCCACATGGTTCTTTGGTGACAAGAACCATCTATATTGAGTTTTAGGCCCTTCAGAGGAGGGAAACAGTGGACCCAGGAGCCTTGGGGGTGGGGGGGGGGGGTGTGAAGAGCCTGAGTGGGAGGACTGATCACTTAGAGAGGTCTGAGGGTGGGAGCGTCGCTTCAGTTTTTCACCAATCTAGCCAAGTCAATAAGCATGATCTTAGTGTGGGAAATAAGGGACTGGCCAGAATACCTGACCTCCTCATGGAGAGCCTTGTTTTTTTTATTTCTAGATGCACCAGTATCTAGAATTAAGGATGACTGTCTAAGATTACTGTTTAGGCCCCACATTTCTAGCGTCGTAGAACCACCGATCTAGGAAGGAAGCACCTTGGAGAGCCTGAGAATGGACAGCTGTGAAGTCATCAATGTATCCCTAGATTTCTCACACCCAGTCTCCCTCAAAAAATAGGTGGTGCAGTCTCTCTTTCCTAATTTACCTATAGCACACGCATCTGGATAGATTAGGGATACCTAGCTTTTTGATGTTTTCGTTGGTAGGGACTTCCTGATTTCTGATTCTCCTGGTAAAGAAGTTGATTTTTGTGGGGATTAATTTTCCCCATATTAGAATGTTTCACTGATCCATAGGGTCTTGAGGGAAGGTTTCACTGTGGAAGTCATGCATAGAGAACCCACTAGAGGAGGATGCTGTAAAGATATATTTTTCAGTTTTGGAGTTCATGTAGATGATATAAAATGTCTCATGCTGAGTCTCATTCAGGACTACTCTTGTAAACATTAGGTATTTGTGGGATTTTTTGAAGGAGATATTTGGTGCCGGGCAGCTGGGGAAACCAAGTGTAGAGCCTACCCAATTATGGTTCCAAAAGGAGATTTCACCTTTCCCTACTATCCAGCGTGAAAGAGGATGTAGGGTAGGGATGTGGGAAGATATCTAATTCCAGAGAGGGGATACCTTCCCAGTCATCATTTCCAAGTTACCTTTGCATCTAGAATACATGGTATTTCCCTATAGGGTACATTCATCAATGGTCTCCGACACCAAATTTACATGCAAGTAGCGTAGAGTATATGAAAGACTCCTCACATTGATGACCCCTTCTTGGATGGGTCTAGCCATCCAACTCCAAGAGGTCCAGTTTCATTTTCTTTCCGAAAGAGAGTCCTATATAAACCTCACGAGAGCCTTGTCGATGGTGTGGATAACTCCCTTCGATACCTTGATAGTAGTAAGCGCATGAATGGGAATGGGTGAGAGAACACTATTAATCAATGTTATACTCCCCCCAAAGGATAAGAACTAGTATTTCCAGTTAAGGAAATAACCCATGATCCTATTAACTATGTAGTCGAAGTGGTAGATGTGAATCCTACCAAGATATATTGGGGAGCCAAGGTACTCCATTAGAAAGGAACCCCTCTGCATGTCAACACTACTGCACAATGAGTTGGTCCTTCTTTCTGATCATTTATTCAAGATACAGAGGTTTTTCATAGACATATTAACCAATTGGACACTATAATGGCAATAATATTCAAGAATTGTGTTGATGCCTTAAAAAGATCTCTTTATAGTATTTGTGAAGATGATGGTATTGTCTGTGAACATGAGGTGGGAGATTGTGTGTGGGCCCAATTTACTTGAGTAGGGAAGAATATCCCCCTTTTCTATGCTTCTATGAATGAGCCTACTGATCACATCATGAGTAAGAATAAATAGGGTTGGGAAAAGAGGGTCTCCCTGCCTCAGCCTGTGAGTAGATTTGAAGAATCCATGGATTTTACCCATGAAGGAAACAACTAAACACGAAGAGCTGAAGTACCTAAAAATGATACCATAGGTCCAAGAAGATAATCCCATATCAGAAAGTACATTGATAATGAAATTACATTATATTCTATCAAATGATATGTTCATTTCATGTTTCATTTCCATATTGGATCCATGGGCCTTGGTGTTGATGTCTCTAACCATCTCTTGAGTTAAGAAAATGGCACCTTGGATTGATCTTCCTCTGATAAATACATGTTGTTCTATAGAAACCAAGTGAGGGAGGTGGGTGGATAGCTTCATGTTGATGACACTGTCCAATATTTTTTAAGGGAAGTTACACATGCTCACAAATCTGTAATGCTAGAGGGAAGAGGGGTCTTTGATTTTAGGTATGAGAACTAAGGTGGTTTCACAAGAAACACAAGGGAGACTCCCTCTGCAAGAAAATGTATTAAATATCTCTCACAATGTCCTCTTAAACCATATTATAGGACTCTCTATAGAAGGATCCCAAAAAACTATTAAGACCTGGGGTGATTTTAGAATTGAGGCCCACCATGGATTCATAAAATTTCTTCCTATCAGGCACTGCTCCCAAGAGTTCATTATCCTGGTTGGAGACGGAGCTTGGTATCACTTCTAGAATCTTAGCACACTAATTATTTTACCATTCAGGAATTTATGGGTTGATTTTAGAAAGGAGTGTTTTGAAGTAGGCATGGGCCATGGCACCCACAACATCTCTGTCAGCGGAGTAGGAACCATCATCAATTAGAATATTTAGTTGAATGATGCGTTTCTTCTCTCCAATGAAAGCGTGGAAGAATATAGTATTTCTATCTCCATCATGAGTCCATTTGATCCCAAATTTTTCTTGATCCGTGCGCTCTTGGCATAAGATTACTTCTTCTAAAGTGTCTTTATTGCTAGAGAGTTATATAAATAGAATCTCAATCCAGTCCTCTTCCAGATTTCTCTCGAGCCGAGCGATGTCCTACTCGATAGAGACAATATTCTCCGAGCCAGGGGTATGTACACCAAACCATATCTGGAGGTCCTATTTGTGGTACCTCAACTTATTTTGAATCCTGATCCATGAATCTTCTTGAGTGGGCTTGTTCCAAGAAATACTCACAACTTGATGGTAACCTGTCCACTGGGGCCACTGATGGAAAAGCTGAAGTAGGTGTGTCTTTCCTACCTGGAGGACAAGGAGACCAGGAGTGGAGAATGGTCGGATTAGCTAAGTACCAGGTGAGTCACCTTAGCATTGGGGTAGGAATAGATGACATGTATTTTTTCCGGGCATTTTTTGAGGAGACTCCAAGAATGGAGGGTCCCTTTTTAGTTGTTTCACCAAGTAAACCTATCGCCAGAATACCCCAGATCCGTGAGCCCCTTGTCGGCCATGAACTAGGAAAATTCCAAGCTTTAATTATGGGGAAAAGACCCATGACCTTTATTTTCATATGTATTAGAAATAAAGTTGAAATACCCTCCAATAATCCACATGGAATCCTCGGGATCAAAGGCATTAAGGTTCTTCCACAGGAAGACTCTTGTATGGGCATCACCACTCCCGTAGATGGACACATATAAGATACTATTAATTGTGTTCACTTTGTTAGTGATGGACATATCATCTGCTTGTATCAAGTTTATAGATATAGTGTTTCTCTAAAAGATCCATATGTGCAAGTTAAATGGGTTTGCATGAAAAGAGGCATTCATTCTCATTCTACGGGAAAATTCATCAATTTTGGAAGGAATTTTTTTAGGTTCAAGAACAGAAACAATGGAAGCCTTATGCTTCCTAACTTTAGAGGAGATATAGTTAGTCTTGAAATGTTCCCCCAGGCCATGGTAATTTCAGATGATGATGGGTACCATTAATGGAGGGGGTGCCTGGAAATGGCCCCAGGCTAGAGTGACACTTGCTGTTGGGGAGGATGAAGAGAAATTTAAAACCTATATTAAAAATAAAAATATCCCTACCATGGAATAATAAACAAGTGGAGTATTCAAATGCGAAAAATCATATTTAGAAAGTTAGAGGAAGCGTCTTTCCAAATTTGGAAGATATGAATCTCAGAAGAAGTTGGTTATAAAGTACTACTATTTTCAAATATTGGGACATACCATGAGTGTATTCTTATAAGCCAAGTGGCTCAAGGAAAAATATATAAAACAATAAAATCTAAAATGAGGTGTGTCTATATGTGGAATTATTTTAATGATATATTATTTATCTATGTTAACCATGGTTACATGGATTGAAATTGAAGAAAAAAGGGAAATAAAGGTGTCATAAGGAGTACCTTTATTCTTAAGAAAAATGAGACTAAGGTATACACTGAATGAAAGTATATTATACCAAAGAAAATATTTAATGATTTAAAGGAAAAGGATGGAGCTAAAAGAATGGTTCACCAAGCACCAATAATGAATGAATCAAAATAGACCTCTTGGAAAGAAATAAAAAAAAATCTGGAAGAAAAAGGACGAAGCTTATCCTGTTGTAATAGAGGAGTATGATCATGTAAAGAAAGATTCACCATGGATGGAAAATTACAAGGTAGATTAAATGACTATTAAATAGGGAATAAATGAGGCATATTTGTTTTATTACATAAAATATAATACAAGGAATTAAATAATTAGAACTATGGGATTTCCCAATAAAAGATAAAAAAATGGTTTGAAGATGAGTTCCAAATCATCAGTTGAACAAAAAGCATCTTCAAAAGATGAGAAGAAGATTTATAAGAATGAATGGAATCCAAAATCTTCTCATGTACAATAATTATCTCAAAAAAATTCATGGTATATGAAATATATTGTATCATATAGAGATATAAAAGATAATAAGAGGGTCTAGGGAAGAAAAGTCCAATAAGTGACATGTTAGGAGATCATTTTTAGTAAAAGTACCCAAGGATAAAATCTTATGATTTGGTCCACGAAGAAAAGAGAATTTCCAATCCAAGATTGGGTAATTACAAAGAAAATATATAAATCAAGTATGTATAATTGGAATAAATAAGAGGATATATAGATACCAAGACATCCCATACACATATATCACATCTTAATAGATGAATATTCAACACATTTCAGAAACACATGGCCATGGACCATAATTGTTTAGTGAATGTGGAGACTTGGTACACAATGTTTTTATTTAATAAAAAATATTAAATATACCCAATAATTATCTTCCCATTTTTGTACACTACAAAAACATACCCTACTTAAATCCTTTCTTCATAGCATGGAAAAGGAATCCCAAGAAAGGGTGAGATTAAATGCTCAAAAATGGTAATCATGGGAAATGTTTAAACATACCATGAGCATAAGGGTATGAGATCATGAGTACAACATATGAAAACCATACCCTACATATCAAAGATAAAAATATGTTATCATGTAATAAATATTGGTAGTTCATAAGAAATTAATCATAATATAATTGAATAAAATGGTCCATGATAACATAACATTGGCATAAGACCAAGACTTGTGGAATACACATAAGATTATAACATTTTGAACATATATAAATAGAATTAGGTTCAATCATTAAGTTAAGGAAATGAAATAAATCCCTTTCATAAAGTTATGGACATGAAACCAGGTCTACACATAACCTTATGGACATGAAATCCAGGTCCATTCATAACATTGTGAATATATAATCATGTTTATGCATAACATCATGAACATGTGATCAGGTTAATGTATAACAATGTGAACATATAATTAGGTTCACACACATCATATTTTATCAATACTTATCATTTAATCAATGAATTAGGGGGATATATAGGTCCCACCTACTAAATATTCTATACATTTGTTTTCCATAATATCATAAAACATTAATCATATGATAACCCATGTAAAGGGGTATAGTTCCATAAACATTAAAATATAGTATAAACCATAGAAACAAAATGGTTTCATAAATATATTTTCATTATAATAATAAACCATCCAAATAAATAATAAATATGGAATCATTGGATCATATCCCCAATAAATCTTAAGTAACATCAAAGGATGTCATCTTATATGAAGAATGATTTTGAAAAAATCGCAGAGAAAATTTCTTGAGAAAAATATCCTTTACACTCTGAAACAAAAAATTTAAAACATAAAACATTTTTAAAATAATTATATAAATAACCTTGTAAACTTATAAATTAATCTTTACAACATTGAGTGTTCATGATGAAGAAAAATTCCATACACATTAAAATAAAGATTCTTTTCACATTTTTAGTAAAAGCCAAATGGGCCTTATTCTGAAAAGGACATAAAGATTCCTTTTAAAAAAAAATTAAAAATTTAAACCTGGGTAAAATGTATTTAATAAATAATTTTTGTAATATTAAAACTTTTTTGAATACATTTTTAGAAAACATGGATATAGAATAAAAAGTTTTTTTGACCGAAGAGAGAAATAAAGTCATATTTTCTTATAAACATTATTTCAAAATATTCAATACAAAAAGAGAAGAAAATGAAATTAAAACAATTATTATCATGATGTAACTAGAGTATAATAAAATTCATGAGTTTATTGAGAGATATATCATAACATTTCATCATTGGATGTATAAACATAAACAACCCCGATAGGTGATGCGATTGAATCATTAAAACCTTACCACTTTGGTAAATTTGAATCGTAAGCCCCATTAAAGAGAGATAGTAAAATGGATATGAAAATAACCATAATATTCATCAAAATAACCATAAAATACAATTATGGTAAGTATATACATTATATAAAATAAATAGGTGGTGAATAAGGCATGTGTCTCACAAAAGTAAAAAATGAAATTGAAATCCCTTACCCTAAGTCTCGACTTCCTTCATAAACATTAAAACCTCTTCTATAATAAATATATTTTTATTATAAGTATATTAAATATATATAATTATACATATCATACCATATATTATTTACTTATGACCTTTTATTTCCCATTTATTGATAATTCCCTGTTAAAATCACGTTACAGGTAATGGCTGCATTGTTTTTCATGTAAGTTTTGTTTTGTTAGTTTTGTTCCTATTAATTTGATCATAGATACATCATATATATAATTTTAACCATGATATAAATATCTTATATATTCATTATATATATATATATAGATAAATCCATAAAATATAGAGATATAAAATGAGATAAACCTTTTATGGAGATGGTAGGTTATACGTATGCATGAACACCATTTCCATTTTATCAGAAAATTGAAAAAAGAAGTGTAAATAATATATTACCATTAAGTAATAATTTTTATTTCATATATATCACATATTTTTATTTAAAACTATCCTTTTTACATTCTATGTAAAGCGTACGTGAAGAACGCATCACTTTTCTTTGTGAGGTGATGGCCCGCCGTACACACGAATGGCATTATTGTATCCAAAAAAGAATAGAAAGTAAGAAGGTATAAGTGATATAATAATTATATAAGTATATTTATGTTAAAAATATAATTTATATAAATTATATCCATCATCATACCTAATCGTGATATGTATTTATGGAAAACGTGTTACATCGGTTCATGAAGCGGTAGTCCATTGTACACATGAGCAACATTATCATTTCCCATTTGAGGGAAGTGGAGATGAATGTAGTTAATGAAAATATTATAATAACAAATATTTATATGAAATATACTTAGGATATTATATTATCATGGTTTAATAATATTTTAATGAGGTGGATGAAGAAATAAAATAAAACGCTCGGTTAGGGATGTTACCACTTATTCGGATAACCTCTTTTGGTTTTCAACAAAATCCTTACTAGGTTGGATTTATGAAAAAAATAAGGCATATAGGATAATATTATGTAAGTAAGAAATAAATTCGAGTAGGTATTTTCAAAAAAATGGGGTTGGAAGTGTGAAGAGCAAAGGAGAGGTAGTGTCCTTTTAAAAGTGAGGTGAGTGGCACACTTGTAATTTTTGAAAAGAAAAATGTGTACCCAAAATTTTGACATGAAAAAGAACCCAAAATGGGATAATATATAACAAAATATTTCCATAAAATGGGTTTGGAAAAGTTTATATGTCATTTTACCCCTTATCCTTTTAGTTTAACCCTCAATAAACTAGCTTTAACCTTATCCGTAGTAATTAATTTTTATTGATTTTACTATTAATAATGGTAAAAAAATTAAATTGAACTTAATATATAATATAAATTATTATAATTATAAATATATAATCCATTTTGAAAAATTCTTCTCACATAAGTGGAAAATTTTAATTTTAATTTTAATTTTATCCTGCAGACCTGATGAAAAATTAGTTTTCCAAAGAGAAAAGTTGCAAAAGTTTAAAATATTTTTACATCAAAATTAAATATTAAATTTATTATAATGATACAAATTGGATTAATAGATACATATATTTGAACTAATTATAGTTTTAAAATCAACTAAAAATATTTTTTGTATTTTTAAATATTTTAAAAGAAATAAAAATTCTTAATAATAACTGTTATTTTACCGTATTCATTGAAAAATTTATCTTTTAAGAAAATTATAAAAAATTCACCCTAATATAATTTTGATATTATTATTCAATAAATTATGTGTATTTTCAAATAATTTTTTAATTTTTTTTAAATTAAGTACACAAAAGGTGAAAAACCCGTTTTTTAGAAATATATATATTTTTAAGTGTAAAATTAGATTTATTCTTATATATTTTCTAGAAAACCCATTAGATGAATGTTAAAAATTTGATTGAATATATAGTATATAAATTTTATTAAAATAATTCACCAAAAGTTATTTGTTTAATTTATTGAGTTAAAATGGGTTTGTGTGCATAAAAATAGTTTTTCAGAAAAATATTTCATTTATTTTTAAATAGTTTTTATTTTCAATTATAATTAATTATTAACAAAATAATTAATTATCTATACAAGTGTAAACCATAAATTTTCATAATTTAGTTAATCATGTTCATACCCACCATTCTAATGGTTAGGTGATAACTATCATATCAAATAATAATATTTTAATAGTATGTCACATTTCGTTAAAATTCAGTGTTGCATGTAACGCAATATAAAATCATTGTTTCATGTAACAAAAAATATCAAAAATATTAAATTTATTTGAAAAAATGTTCCAAAAAATCTTTAGGTGTTACATTCTACCTTTTTGAAAATGTGTTTTTCCCTTGAAATTGGTTACTTTGGTAGTAACAACTAAGGATACTTATTCCTTATTACATTTATAGGTTCCCACATAACTTCCTCAAGCTAGTGGTTTCACTATAAAATATTTACCAGGTGAGTGGTATTATTTTTAGAACTTTCTTTGTATAATCCATAATCTGCACTTATTGTTCCACATAAGAAAGAATATGCTCTAACAGTATGACCTATGAGTTTAGTAAATGTTATGTATATGGTATGAACTTCATTAGGAGTGATACATGGAATACATCATGAACCTAATAGTGGTTTGATGGAAGCTCAAAGTGAAAAGCTGCAATCCTGATATGATCAAGAATTTCAAATGGACTGATATACCTAGGGATTAGTCTTACCTTATTTTTTTAACATAGAAATTCATATAAACACTTTCTCACCAACTTAAAATTCTTGATTGCATCAAGGATTATCGACATAAAATTTATGTCACTTTGTACTACCCTTAGATGTTGGTGAATGCATCTAACCTTTTATTCCATTTCACTAGATATCCCATCTCCCAATAGTTTTCTTTCTATAACTTTAATCTAATACATTAGAGTTTTATAGTTCTATCTATAAAGGGATTCATAAGGATCAATCTGAATGCTCAAGTGAAAGATATTGTTTTAAGAAAAGTAAACTATATAAAGGTGTTGTTCCCAAAAAATTTAAAATCCATATAATAATACCATATCATATCATATAGGATTTTAATTGTTCTCTTAGACTAACCATCTATTTGAGGATGATACATAGTACTAAAACTTAACTTTGTATCAAGAGATTACTAAAGACATTTCCAAAACATTGAGTTAGAATTTGGATCCTAATAAAATATAATTTAATGTGGTACTCCATTAAACCTTAACACTTCCTTAATGTATATTCTATCAATTATATCCATATAGAAATATTATCTGATAGAAACAAAGTGTGTTGACTTTATAAGGTGATCAACTACAACCCATAATTAACTCATCATCAAAGATAAGATAAAACCGAAAGGTTACCCGTAAATTTAATCACATGACCACAAATTTTAAAGGAATTCCTCCTAAAATAACTTTTTTACTAAATCATATAGAAAACAAAAAGGTTTTGTTTCCATAAATTTCTCTTAAAATATCCTTAATATTGATAAAATCCCATCACATAAAACCTAAAAAGGGGGTTAATAACTTTGAACTTATGATCAATATTAAAATCACAAACCCATTATGGTATCCATAACTCTTAAGTTAATATTAAATGGATACATATACACTTATAAATTTTAATTCATACTTTATAACTTATATAAGATATTATCTTATACAAATAAAATCATCATAATTTTGGGTTCATCCTTGTACCGATAGAATTTAAAATGTGATTTCATTATTCTAGAATCCATGTAGAGGGAGATAATCAAATGAAATTTAACTGAAGTACGAACAAAAATATTTTCATAGGGCTCATTAATAAAAAATAAAACATGAAATTTCCAACTTAAGAGGGGATGATAAGTGTTCCATATTTATCATGATTCACTTTATCCATTGTGATTGAATAAGCTTTCCATTTATCCTTTTTCTTCAGCGGTTATTGTGGCTTATCATCCACATTAGCCCTTGGATTGGGGCATTGATTCGTGTAATTCTAAAAATATTTTTACTTGAAACACTACAGTGTGGTTGGTTCATTATATTAATATATATCTCTCTCTCCATTTATTTAATTAACTAGCCTCTTTACATCACTTATACATTCTTTTAATTGATGGGAAAGATTCCCACATTTGTAACACCCTCTTGTTCCTCTAAAGAATTCACTTGAGTGATTATTACTACGTTTTTGGCATGGAGGTGACACAAATTTTTTTCCACCATGTGATTTATTTGAGTTCCCATGAGACATGATCTTACTTCTCTTATCAAAACCATGGGAATGGTCAAAATCTCCCATATCCATTTCTACCTTCAGTTCACATCGAATGAATTATTCATGTATACTAAAGTCTCTTATCTCTAATTATTTTATAAGACTTGGTCTTAATACACCAAATAATATATTAATTTTTCTTTTTGGACTAATGATTAAACCAGAATAATACCGCACAAGTCTTGTAAAATCAGCTTTGTAGGCACCAATAGACTCACCATCCTTCTATTAGAGATCATGAAATTCAATATATATCCATTTTTATAATATAAGGGAATTAATTACTAAAAAATATCCTCTTAAACTCATCACATTCCATGGATTAAATTACCTCCTATTGACTCATATTTTTAATAAGGTTCCACTATTGACTTGCTTCACCTTCAAAATCAGAGACAACCAAAACGAATATTTCATGATCCAAACAACATAGAATAGAAAATATATTTTTAGTGGAAGCTATCCATTTCTCAGTGACTAGTTGATCAGTGGACCCACTAAAATAGGGTTCATGTTACCTCATGAAGGACTCAACAAAATTTTGTTCCCTCCATTTCTTATTTAGAAGTTCACCATGATTTATATCTTGAGAATGTTTTGTGAGCATAAAAATAAGGGTTTCCATTCGATCTCCCATAAAATTAGGTTTATTAGAAGGAAAATCGTTTCATTTTACATTAAATTAATCATAAAAATTGTTCCCTTGAGTTCTATCCGTTGACTAAAACTATAAATCATAGTGTGAGCAACACTAATCACATTCGAAAACCACATAATCATGAAAAATCATTTATAGTATGTGTAAATCATGATACCTTATTTTAAATCTATAAAGCCTTAGTATTAACCTAGTCCATTCATGGTCATTATTTAAATCCTTAATGAAGGTTCGTAATGAGTTTTTGAATTTCCAAAACATATCCCCCAGGAGTGTCAAACTTTCTATGAAACATGGTATATTTTCGTGTACTAGGTGATGATCAAGTCTAACCCAATGCACCCTTTTCAGAGTTATTAACCCTAGGTAACTCTATTCTAGATCCACATCCACTTATAGTATATAGACATGTATATAATTTATTAGAAACCACTCACTCTATACTTTACTAAAATTCCAGGACATTTTTTCTATACTTTGACCCATCCATAGAATTGCCCTTAGATATACCGCTAGGCATATAATTAGAAATATCCTTAGGGATATCACTAAAATTTTCTCATCCTAGTTTCCAATGGTAAAAGAATATTTTATTAGATACCAAATTTAGAGACCCAAACTTCTCTTAAATAGATACCAAATATTAATGACAAATATTCATTACATTTTATAAATACATGCCCAAGGACCGTAATGGTTTAGTGACTTTGGAGACTAGGTATACAATATTTTTATTTAGTGAAACATCTTCAAAATATCCTATAAATATATTTCCCTTTTTTACTCATAAAAACAAACCTTAATTAAAAGATTTCTTTATAACCTGCTAAAGGAAACATAAGAAAGGGAAAGATTATATTCCCAATATGGGTAAAAATGGGAAATACATAAACATAATTTGGGTATAAGGGTGTGATAACATGATAATAATATATGAAAACCATACCCTACATATGAATGATCAAAATATTATGTCATGACATAAATATTGTAAGTTCATATGACATGAATCATAATGGAATCAAAGAACATGAGCCATGCGAACTTAACATTGGCATAATATATAGATTTTTGGAATACACATAATCTTATAACACTGTGAACATGTATAAATAGAAATAGGTTCACTTATTAAGCTAAGGATATGAAATCAGGCCCTCACATAAACTTATGGAAATGAAACTAAGTCCATGTACAACCTTATGGACATGAAATATAGGTCCATGCATAACACTATGAACATGTAATCAAGTTCACACATAACATTATAAACATGTCATCAGGTTCACACATAACATTGTGAAAAGGTAATTAATTTCACACATATCATATTTACTCATGATTTATCCATATTAAAAAAATTCATTAAAGGGAGATATATGTTCCACCGGTAACATAATCCATGAATTTGTGTGCTATAATATCATACAATATTCATTATATAATAACATTTGAAAAGGTATTTGGTTCTGTAAACATTTTATTATAGTATAATCTAGGGAAAGAAAAGGGCTTCATAAACATATTTTCATCTTAATCATAAAACATCCAAATAAAGAATATATATAGTATCATTGGATCATATCCTTATTAAATATTAAGTTACATCAAACTATTCCATCTTAGATGGAAAATGAGTTTGAAAAATCATTTAGAACATTTCTTGAGGAAAATAGCCACTTCACTTTGAAAAAAATCTTTTTAAAACATAATTTTTTTAATATTATTTTCTTTTAAAATAACATTTGAATCTTATAAAGTAATCTTTAAAACATTTAATGGTCATGGAGGAATAAAATGTCATACAAGTTAAAAAAAATATTCCTTTCATTTTTTTTCTAAATTCCAAACAATCATTGGTTTGAAAACAACATGAATATTCCTTTTAAAATAGTTTTTAAAATGTAAAACATAGGTAAAAATTATTTAAAAAATCCTTTTCAAAATTGTAAAATATTTTTTATAACATTTTTAGAAAACATGGATATGAAAGAAAAAGGGGTTTCAATCGAAGAGAGAAATAAAGTAAATTTTTATTAAAACCATTATTTTGAAATGTTCAATACATAAATTGAGGAAAATTAATGTAAAAAATTTATTATAATGACATAACTAGATTATAGTAAATTTTTTTAAGATATAGATCATATGATTTCATCATTAGAAACATAAGCATAAACAATCCTGATAGATGATACTATTGTATCATGAAACCCTTACCACTTTGGTAACATTGAATCATAATCCCCATGAAATATAGATCCTAAAATGAATATGTAAATTTTCATACTTTTAAATAAAATAATCATAAAATACATTCATGGGTACTATATACACCACAAAAAATAAATAGGTGGTGAATATGGCATGTGTCTCACAGAAGTAAAAAGTGAGAATGAAATCCCTTAATTTAAGTATCGAATTCCTTAATACAAATTAAAAAATTCCATATAATAATATAGTTTTATTATAAATCTATTATAGAAATATAATTATATATATCATACCATATATTATTTACTTAGGACCTTCTATTACCCATTTATTAACAATTCCCATTTAAAATCACGTAATTGGAAATCACTTCTTTTTTTCATGTAAGTTTTGATTTTTTATTTTCAGTACTATTAATTTAATCATGGTTAAATAATATCCATAATTATAAACATGATATATATATATATATATTCAGTATATATGTGTTTAGATTAATCCATAAAAGTTAGAGATATAAAATGAGATACATCGTTCATGGAGATGGTAGGACGTACATATGCATGAACATTGTTTCCATTTCCTCGAAGGACTAAAAGAAAGAATTTTAAATAATATATTACCATTATATAATAATTTTTCTTTCATATATATCATAGATTTTTATTTAAACCTGTACTTATTACCTTCCATGTAAAACATACATGAATAATGAATCACATCGCTTCGTGAGGCGGTAGTCCGCCGTACACATGAACGACATTATCGTATCCCACAAATAATGGAAAGTAAGAAGGTATATATGATATCATAAATCCATAAGTATATTTATGTTACAAATATAATTTTATATACATTACATCCATCATCATACCCAACTGTAAGAGGTTTTTATAGAAAACATTTCACATCGATTCACAAGGCGGTAGTCCGCTTTAAACATGAGCAACGTTATCGTTTCCCATTTGAGAGCAGAGGAGATGGATTCAGTTCATGAAAATAATATAATAAAATATTAGTATATTTAATATAATCAGGATGTCATATTATCATGTTTTAATAATATTTTAAGGATGTGGAGGAATAAATAAAATAAAATGCTTGGTTAGGGACGTTACTTCTTCTTCGGACAACTTCTTTTGGTTTACACCAAAATGATTAATAGGTTTTATTTGTGAAAAAATAATAATTTTATGATGATAATAGGGAGTAAAGGAGTAAATTTTGGTAGTTATTATCTGAAAAAATTGGTTTTGGAAGTGTGAATAGGAGAGGAGAGGAGATTACCTTTTATAAGTGAGGTGAGTTGCACAGTTGTATGTTTTAAAAAAAATGTGTACCCCTATTTTTCACATGAACAAATAATCCCAAATGTGCCATTATAAAACCTCAGAGGTTATAAGGTCTAAATATGTCCATAAAAGAGGTGTTGAACATGTTTATAGGTTATTTTACTCCTTATCTTTTTAGTTTAATCTTTAGTAAACCCATTTTAACCACAAATGTTGTAATTAATTATTACTTATTTTACTGTTCATGAAGTTAAAAATTTAATTTTAACATATTATATAATATAAATTATATTTATTCCAAATATTTAATCCATTTTAATAAATTACATTCACATCAGTGAAAAATTTTAATTTAAAATTGAACCCATAGATGTGATAAAAAAGCGGTTTTCCATAGAGAAAAGTTTCAAAAGTCTAAAAAGTATTTACATAAATATTAAATATAAAATTGATTAAAATGGAATAAATTGTATTACTAAATAAATAATGGAACTAATTTTAATTTATAAACATCTCAAAATAATTTTTAAGTTTTTAAATTTTTTAAAAGAAATGACAAATTCTTATAAAAACTAGTTTTTTTCATTATTCATCGAAAAAGATATCTATTAAGAAAATTATAAAAAATTAAATATAAGATAATTTTGAAATTATGGTTTAAAAAATTAAGTTAATTTTTTCAAATAAATTTTTTAATACTGTATTTAAAAAAAATAAGTGCGAAAAGGCGATAACACCATTTTTTTCGAAAAATACAGTTTTAAGTATAAAATTGGATTTATTTTTATCTATTTTCTTTAAAACACTTAAGATGATTATTAAAAAAATTTATTTAATATATAATATATAAGCTTCATTAAAATAATTAACTAAAAATTATTTTTTTAATTTGTTGAGCTAAAACGAGTTTGTGTGCATAAAAAGAGAGTTTCAAATAGATATTTCCTTTATTTTCAAATAGTTTTTATTTTCATTTATAATTAATTGGTCACCAAATAATTAATTATATATACATGTGTGAAACAAATATTTTCATAGTTTATTTAATCCTATTGATAAAGAAAATTTCAACAACTTGGTGACAATAATCATATTAATTAATAATATTTCAATAGTATGTTATGTTTTATTAAAGCTCAGTGTTTCATGTAATGCAGGAAAAACTAATTTCATGTAAATAAATCTAGAATATATGTTGCATGTAACAATAAATATCAAAAATATAATTTATTTTAAAAAAATTCACAAAATCTCATGGTGTTACAGAATATCCATTGATGAGGAGTTTAGGAAGAATACCATTGATAATGATTATGAAGAAGATGATGTTGATGATGATATGATATTTTTTTCCTTGAATCTGAAAATTAGAGAAGGAAAGTTTAAATGTTAAGGGTTGTTTCAACACATCCAACAACATTCCTATACTTCAGTAAATTTAAAGATTACATCTCCCTATTTAATTAAATTATATATATCTTGTTTAAGTGTTATAGGATTTACAGAAGATACAATCCATGGAGAAAGTGAATCTAAAGATGAAAGAGGTATTGAGACATGCTATGAAGTTCTAAGTGATGAAATAGTATGAGTACATAAAAGTGGTATCTTTTCAAATATAAAACTACAACAAGAAGAATCAGAGCATTAATGAGTGGTCATAATGATTGTAAATAAGAGATTAATGTTGATATTACACTTGGTGTCAGATAATATCAAGGTTCATCTGAAATATTTGTGTTAAGCGAGACTGATTATATAGACATTATAACTTGAATATAGAAGAATATAAAATCATTAACCAAATTATCTCTTATAATTTATTTATTTTTATCTAGTATATGATATCATCTAACTATTATTAGGATATCAAAGGTGTTATAGATAGATAATACTCATACTAAATATCAATTCAGTATTTGGTGATGGAGTTAAGGCATTCAAGTGGGTTTGATATGGAAACCTAGTAGGTGATATCCCTAGTGACCAATGAATGAAATCTGATGGATGAAAGAAGAAATCAGTTTTGACTGTTGGTATTAGTGATAATTAGTATCGGTTTCAAAAATTGGTACCAGTTTGGTGTCAAATGATGATCGTTAAAGAATAGATATGGTATATCTCACATACTTAGTGTTATATGAAAAATTCACTAATGGTTTTATATAATTGGTATTGATATTACATGAATATTTCCTTGGAAGAATTTATTGTTTTATGACTACTTAAAATGTATGGAAGTAAGTGAGTGAAATAGATAAAAAGGGGTTATTAACTTGATCTCATGTTTCCTACACAAAGTTTTGACTTAGTAGGCTTAAATTTTTTGTTTATGAATCTATTCCAAGTGGTGAGTCCACCCATGAAAAATCATTGTGAATAAACTATAGCTAAAATAAACTTTTGAGATTGAGGGATTGATCAAACTTGCAGTCACATATTAAGAAATGTTTCAGAAGTATAAGAGAATTATAGGGCCTAACAAAGTTCAAGGTGCATATAAGTTTCATATTTGAGGGTGATCATTGTCTCTATTTAATGGATGAAAGGTTCATATATACAATCTATGAGTGGATCAATAATCTTATGCATATCATTAATAAAGGAGATGGATTTAAATGAAAAAAAACATGGTATCAATGGTTTTAAAGTAGCAGAGATTGTGTTGTGGGACATCAAGAATCATGGGTAGAATTATAATATTAGTGGATGTGAAACCCTTATTCCCAATGTAAATTTTTTCCACATATTATATATTCATTTCATATGGTACACAATATACTTTATATTTGATGAACTAGGGGTATACGGAAGTATCATGAATTTTTGTTCCTACTCAACCCTCTTAGTGGGGAGTAATAAGTGAAGGATCTAAACATGTTGATGTTAAAGATATTTTATCAATGTATAAAAATCACATAAGGTATGATATTTGTGTTTAAGATGAAATTCATTACCAAGTGTTTTTGAGGAAGTGATATCGATATTTGACTACAATTCCACCACTCATCAATTGGTATTTAGAAAGAGGCTTTGGATTCAAGATAATGTTGTTTAAAAATCGAAAGGGGGAGATTATTGGAATTCAATGAGAATTAGTGACACAAAGTTGTGTTTTTTAGAATATTCACATGGTAAGATATACCTTATTGAATTTTTTATTCACAATGTATGTAATTAAGTGAAATTATTTATTTCTTGATAAAGAGAAAGATAACATCCAATAAAGTAATTAGTGATCTTTTGAAGGTAGACTAAAAATATAGATTTTATGAAGGATGGTGTGACCCTAAAATATTTATTATGACTATTATATGTGGAATAGGGATGATGTTGTCTAAAATATATTTAGAGAGAATCTAGCAGTAAGTGTTGGATTGTTTTGTTATTGATGGCCTATCTATGACACAAGTCCAATCATCAATATCACTCGATGACTTTCCCCAAGAAATATGAGCAACGAGACAGAGCCGCATAATGTAAATTCCATTATGTTCCAATACCAATAATATCTTGATATATTAATAAAGGAATGTTTCTAAAAGTTTTTGAGTGTATTCATGATGTTGCATAAAAAATTGGAGCAAATGAAGGATTATTTTGAAAGTGAGAAGTTATGAAAACATAATGCGATAAAAGAGTTGTGTGTCAGAAGCATAAATAGAGGTGAAACTCTTTTTGGGCATGGATATGTTTTAAAAGTACAGTGGCATGAATGAATAATGTGTATGAGAGTTTCATGAAGGTAAATTTATATGAATGATAAGTTCAAATTTTTGTGAATGGATAATATTTTCCTATAAATAACCAAGACCTAGAATAATAATGAGGTGGATTTGGCAGAGAAATATTCTTGAGATAAAAATGATCTCAATTCACTAAAGTTAAGTTATGAAAATGGAGTTATACAAACCACTATGTTCTACGAGCGACTTACATGAATCACTGAGTTCCATGAATAACTATTTTTTTGAATATTTTTTATGAGATGGATTCCTTATGAGAAAAGGAATAAATTGAAAAATATATTTCATAGTGACTTATATGGATATACTTTCATGAAAGTAAGATTTTTTAAAAGAAAATATTTTCACAAAAGCAAGTGTTAGACATTTACAATAAGAGAATTGTAAAAAAAATGATTGGAGATTATTTCAGATCTTTCTAAAGGAAGAATTTATTTTTTGAATACTGAAGTTTATCAAGGAGATTAAAGTTTCTATTATAGAAGAATTAATAGATATAATATAAAAAATATGTGTCAAGATCGATGGATTCTTATTAGCGAAACAACATAAATGTAAAAAATTATTTCATTGGAATATGTTCCAAATATATTTATCTTCTAGATTCGCAAGAAAGGGGATATGAAAAATGGAGTGAACCTTGGGAGGATTTTATCCATGACTATTTTTTTAAAAGGAGTGACCCTAATCATTGGAGTGATATAGCCTAAAACCACCACTAAAATAGATTTAGTGGATTCTGGTACTTAAGAACATTTCCATTGTATTCCCCTTAGATTAACCCAATATGGGTGAACTAAGTAAAATTATTGGGTATTGTGTGCATGCTATACTTATACTCTATAGGATGACAATCTGTGTATGTGGGTTAAGAAAACAATTATCTTATCTGATTAAGTCTAAGATAAGTTCAATATAAATTGGATCACCATTAAAAGGATAACATGAGATTAAACTTTCTAAATGTGAGTCCAATATTGTTTTGGGAAGTGAGAGTTTTTTGTTTAAGAGGAAAAAATGAATGAGTTTAATACCATGATTAGCCCCCTATCTTAGGAAAACCCTCACTAAAGACCCTTTTGGCATGAATAGGTGGCCTTTATCTCATTGGTGTATTCCCCATTGGATAATATATTGGAACTCCCTAAGTGAGTGTGTTCTTTGAAATACAAGTCTAGAAAATTGGAATCTGACCTCGGGATGATCATGTATGTCTAAAGGTTGTGATTTTACAATGAAAGGATATTTGATCCAAGATACTCTCGATTATTCTTATTCAAAACTATTAGTAGAGGCGACATGTGAAGCTTACACTAGTTAGTTTATTCATTCTCAACATTCTTATTCAAAAAGTAAATGTGGATAGTGGCTTTATAATTTGAATGGGTTATTGAAGTGTGATCCATTATTTCCATGCAGAAATAAAGTTCAATAATGTTATTTAAGTGAATATAATACATATGGGAAATGTAAGAACACTAAAAATAGGAAGATGAGTATGATCATGAAGGGAACTAAATGAAAATTAGGAATAGGAAAAAATTTCACCGAGTTTCTTTTCCCATGGTTCCTTTTCTCAACTAGCCTCACTCAAGGTAACTTATCATTATAATGGCCTATGTTTTGGACTATTGAAATTTTCAAAGTAATTGGTTATTTTTATTTAGTGGATGGTCCAAATCTAAAAATGAGTTTTAGTAAAAATTTATAAGGGTTGGAACACTTTAACATGTTGTTTTTAGATGGGATTTAAGGATAGAAATGTGTCTCAAGAATTAGAATGATTTTTGAGAGAATTAGGTTTGGAAGACATAGATTCAGAGGAAACAGATTGGGGAACATGGTTGGAACATGATTAGTTCTAACCGCACACCCCAAACCATGCGACCCATTTAGTTGGGTCATAGTTTGGTTAAACTCTGAAAAGGGCCCAGTAAACCATGAACATTGGTGTAGAGGTGCAAGTCTAGTTGCACATTTTGTGCATGGTTTGTATAACCATGAATTGAAACAATGTGAGATGGATGGAACTCCTCGAATTCACCACACATAGTGAGTGTAGGGTTTTATTAACCATGTGCCTAGCTGTTTGAGGGGGGTGTCCTTTTGGATTTTGAGCTAGCATGTTTGGCGCACAATTTTCTAAAATATGTATCCAAACCATAGTGTCCTAACCCAATTTTCACTCAAACAATGCTTTGGGATGGTTAGCCACTATACCTAAGGTGAATCTCCCCATACACTAATGGATGTCGGCTAGCAGTGAAAGTTTGATGAGGTGATAGTGGGGAGACTATAACCTTAGGCGATGATAATAATAATGTTCCATATATATATAACACAAAAAAAGAAGTACCATAAATTAGTAAGAAGTAATGAAGTAAAATACAATGGAAGTATAAGATAAATACACAATAATAAACAATACCAAAGGTATAATACCACTTTTAGATAATAAAAATGTCACAAAAGGTGTTATAAGATAGATAAAAAGAGTCTCCCATGGCTGAACATATAGGTATATATATATATATATATATATATAACATGAAAAAGATAAAAATGAAGCTCTATCTTGATGAAAGAACCACCCTGGTCCCTTTCCATCCATCCTATTCAAAACGTACCTCTACAACCACTAAGTTCCCTCTCTAAAACCTAAATCATTACCTAATCTCAAAATCATAAAGTCTACATGCATCCTGAGGGGCGTGTGCAGGGTGTAAAAATGAACTCTTTAGGACACCATCAATGTGTTCCTGTATTATATCCAAAATTATGCAGGTGTATGAAAAATATAAAAAAAGGTGATGTACACACATGTAATAAATAACCCACTTCCCTTATGCTCACAGCCACAAGGAATAATTCACCTACTTTATCCAACACCGCCATATCTCTGAACATGTGTACCTAATAATATATATGGAACACACTACATATTTTCATATATATAATTGCAGTGGTGACGATCCATGTCTTAATATACAAGGCATCCCCTAACTAATATCAATTTTAGTGAACCCTTAGGTTCCAGCCATAATCATGTCACTAAAAACTCATTCCATCAATCAAGAATCAAACATCAAAATGCAACACCCAACCAATAAAACCCAGGTCCCTAAGACCACCACTAAAAAATTCTTCATCATCTACCATCCTAACATCCCAAGGCATGATGATATCCATATTCCAATAAATAATCTACATCATCTCAACAATCTACATTTCAAGTCATGAAAATATATATCCTCCAATAATCCTGGCCCATCAGCCTCAAGTATAATAGTGAGACATATCCCACAACTGATGGTCTCAACACCATCAACTGATGGCCCATCACCATCCACATGGATTTATATGGTGAAAACCTCTAACATACCCAATTTTCAACACCATCTCCTAGGCCTCAATATCTACAGAGGCCTCTACCCAAAACGAGTAGTCAAAACCACCCCAATTGAGTCATATATATTCTCACATGACTCCAATAGCATGTTATCCAAAAAGTGTAAGCGAAAATCACTAAACAACCAAGGCCACATAGTCTATCACCTCATTCCCCTATGGCCATGTTGCTAAATCCCGATGGTCAACACCATCAAAAGTTATGAGATCCATGTTCTCATCCAGAAAACCCCATCGCCTCAAATCCCAATGACCACGTCGCCTTAATCTAGTGATCAACATCACCCCATATATCTCAATCCAAGACAAACCTGATGAACCATGTCACCTCAGTCTAGGTGATCAACATCACCTCAATCCTCAGTATTAACCCATCACGTTCCCAAGGAACTCAAGCAATCAATATAAAAATTTAATTAATTCAAATCACACACCTAACTTATCCTTTCCAAGCATTCACAATCCCTTACTCAACTGAGTATGTATAAACAATGTATGGAACATTCCCTTGGCATATCATGAAATTTATTAAACAATTAAAAGAAAAGAATTATTTATTTAGGGGTCTCTTTCAAAAAACCCACATGGGTGTATAAAAACACAAACCAAAACACCCATAAAATTATTGAGAAATTTAGGCACAAACTTCCTTATACTCGTAGGTGCTCGCTCGTCAGATATTGTCATCTAACTCGATCCGAAATGAGAGAAATCAACATTTTTGAAGAACACTATGAAAATAGGGAAAATATATTACATGGATTTATAATTATGTATGGAGATATAAACAAGAGATAAAATTAATGGGATTGAAGGCCTTACCGGCACACTTCCAACAAGACCGACAATGTTTGAACCATAGACCGGATAATGAAGGTAGCTCAAAGCCTAGTTGTAGAAGGAAAGGAGATATCCCCATATTTTTTGTGTGTAGGGAATGAGAAAGGAGGACGAAAGAAGAAAATATGATAGAGGGGGAAAATTTTAACTTCACACTTTAAATGAACCACATGATTTGGCCGCACTATTTGTATAATTGTGATCCAACTATATAGTTCCCACTGTCCAAGCGCCACACTACGCATGGTTAGGCACATAGGTTTCCAAATACTGCACATTCCATGTAATTTCCCAATATTAAAAAATATATAGGTCTATCACAACCATACACCCCCACCTAAATAGTTTGACAAACCATGTCCAATGATAATTTTAGTCCACATGGTTTCTCATGGGAGGTCGTATGGTTTGATCAAACTGCATGACTTTGTCTACGCTTTCCCAAAACTGAGTTTATAGGGTTTTAAACACCCAAAATTCATTAAAAACCCTAAGGAACTTTTTGGGAATTAATTCCCATATATAAAAAGTCCTTGGATCAACCCAAATCACATAATTAGGTTCTGAAGATCAAAAAGAAAGTTAACACGCTCACCAAACTCAAAAATTCAAAAAGGTAGAGGAATTTTGACCTTCTCAAAACCCATGACATTATAATATCCACACCTTATAATAGATAATCCCCAACCTATTAGGATTTACTTGAAGATGGTACTAAATATACCCATATCATTTATCTCAACCCGATCTATCCCGGTCATTTATTCATGGTGAATTCCTTTTCTGGCACTCCCCGCCTTAGGAATTTCCCACCCAGTCACTTCCCGGCCTAAAGAAAAATTATGATGGTTGCATTGACCATCCCCAGACATAAAATTCCTCCCATGATGCATTACGATTCCTACACCTCATCAGGTTCCCAATCGTTTCAATTTCATACCTAACACCATCGAGTCCAACATCTCATCAGATTCCCATCAATCCTAAATCTCAATAGATGCCCAAAAATAATCCCACATCATATATATAATCATGAAATACCATCATATTACTGATTCCTATGCACCTCATATAAAAAACACAATGAATAGATGCCCAAAATAATTCATGGTTCCTACAGAACTCATATATATATATATATATATCACAGAACATAATTGATGCCAACATATTAACCGACACTTAGTACAAAAAAATAACCATGAACCTCAACACCAAAACTGAAAAAAAAACAAAAGGAAACTTGATCACACCCATGACCCCAATACACATGGTAGCTCAACTGCATGCACCTAGCATCAATCCTAACTACTTGAGGACTAGCCTCTCTATAGAGATACACCAGCTACCAGCTACCATCCCCTGACCCCACAGCTAGGTATCTCTATCTAGTCCACAACCTACACATGTAACTGAATCCCGAATACCAACTCTTGGTATAACTCTCGGTCCTACCTTGGATCCCCAAGTTTGACTTGGTCCCTAAATCACAGCTGTTTTATAAGGATTCTTACAGAACCTCTCTAGATTCCCTATATTACCACATGCCTGATACCCCTTTGGAGCATACTCACACTATGTAGGTACATGTCCAAGATTACCACATTGGAACCATACCAATGATAAACCAATCCTTGATGGTCTTCCTGAATCTCTATCATGACTGCCTTGCTCAGACTCCTCATGGCCATGCTTCCTTCTACTTGAAGGATCACCGCTTGACTCACCTGGTATCATCAATCAGCTCGAATAATATTGGTCCATCATGTTTCCCTCAAATATCATTACCTAGTTGTACACATCGGAGAACAAGGTCTGTCTAAATATATTCACCTTCACTCTGATGGCATGCTTCTGGCCATCATCAAATTGTCTCACTTGAGCGATGTCGTCTCCCACCATTACAAGTGAAAATCACAAGAAGTCTATGAAATTGACATCATAATCCATGAAATAAGTGTCTCCCTATTAAATATTCATAAAATTTGAATATCTATCCCACATTTATGAGAGAGTCTAAAAGAAACACATGATCATCCCAACCCTTAAGGGACTCATCTTGACCCTCAAGGACCTCATCCCATGTATGCTCATGTGGTACCATATCACCACCCTCATGGCGATCCACCAAAATCCATCTATGTGGTACATTCCTGAATAACAATACCATGGTAAAATATACATAAAAATCATATATATGTATCATATATAGGTAAATATATAATAGGCATCATATCTCACCACCCTTACACTCACCTACCGCAACCATGTTCCATGACATCCAACCTCATGGACACCTACCTACCCATATCAAAGTCAGGTATCATATATAATCTAACCTCATGGCCCCCTATCTACCCATAATCAAGTCAGGAATCACATATATCATTAAAACTCATTGACCCTTACCTACCCATAATAGAGTCAGGCATCACACATTACATATCATCAATATGGGGTAGTTGAGTAGAATTCCACCCAAGAGGCTATACGGGAAAACACTATTTATATTCTCGATAGAAACTATAAACAACTCCACCATTTTATCATCCCTTCACACTCATAATATAGTTGGAACCATATATCACATATCAGTATCACTAGGAACCAAATACCTGGACTGGATGAGTAGAATTCGACCAAAAAGGCAAAGAAAGAAAACACTATTTAGATTATTTGTTGAAACTTTAAATATACCAACCCCTCTTATTAAATTCCAAGTTCCAAGAAATTATTTACTAGAATATCAAAATATCATGTCACTATATATGCTTAACATGATACATAAAAAATCCCCCCTCTCTATACCAGGTCAAGTGTTAAAACATATAATTGATAAACATCACAACCAAGTGTTCCACTCAAGATGGAAATCAATCAAACATAAAAGAACACAATAGATCATAAATTTCCCACCCTATAAACTTGGTATGTCCCCCATACATAGGGATAAAGGCACCCAAACATGACCTCTATACCTAGTTCTGACTACATCCTTGTATCTGGTCTACCATCGCTCAAATAGCAAGACCAAAAAGGAAAATAAAGCACCTTTGATACCATTTATTTCATCCTAACCATATTATCACTCAAATAGTTCTCTGGGTTGGTTGGCCAATGATCCTGAGGGGTGACTCCCCATATACCAAAGGCTTCTGACTAGAAATGTGGGTACGATGAGGTGATAGAGGGTAAACTATACCCTCATATTATGATAATAATAATTATCCATATTTATATAACATAACAGAAGGACCATATATCAACAAAAACAATGAAATAAAATACAACAGAATCATAAGAGAAAGAAATAGTAATAAAAAATCTTAAAGGAATAATACCACTTGTAGATAATAAACATGGCACACCAGGTCTTAAAAAATGGATAAATAGGGGTTTTCAGGGTAAAAAAATGTAACTACATATATAAAAATCATGAAAAATATAAAAAAAACTCTAGCTAGATGCATGAACCACCATGGTCCCTTTCCATTCATCCCATGAAAAAGGTACCTATACAATCACTAAGGTCTAACTCTAGAGCCAAAATCCTTACCTAATCTCAAAATCATAAAGTCTACATGCATCCCGAGGGGTCCGTGTATGGTGTGAGAATGAACACAGTGCACCACTACCAACACGTTCCTATCTTACACCCATAATAATGTTGTTGTATGAAAAATGTATAAAAATTTGATACAAACACATGTATAAATAACCTGATTTCATTATGCACAATAACCATAAGTAAGAATTCACCTACTTTGGCCAATGCCAATATATCTCTAAATACAATCCCCCAATTATATATTTATAATACTTTACATATCTGCATAAATATAATTACAATGGTGAGGATTCATGGATTAATTCCCAAGGAATCCCCTAATGAATATAATTTTTGGTGAACCATTGGGTTCCACCCATAATCATGTCACTAGTACCTCATTCCATCAATCAATTATCTGACGTCCAAACATAATTCCCAACCAATAAAAACTAGTTCCCTCAAACCTCAACTTAGAAAGTCCCCATCGGCTCTCAACTTAACCTAGAAAGGCACAAAATTATCCATCCTCTAATAAATAATTTCTTTCAGCTCAAAAACCGATGTCCCATGGAAAAAAGATACATGTATTCCAAAAATATCAACCCATAGTCCTCAAGTATAATAGTGAGACACATCCCCCAACTGATGGTCACAAAAGTATCAATTGACGGTCTATCACTATCTTATTGGATTTCTATAGTGAGAACCTCCAACTCACCTAATGGTCAACACCATCCTCTTAGTCACAATATCTACAGAGGCCTATACCCAAAATGAGTGGTAAAAACTACCTCAACTAAGTCCTATCAGTGTTAAAATGACTCCAATGACATATTTTCCAACAACGATGAGTGGTAATCATAAAATAACTGAAGCCACATCATCCATAATCTCATGCGCTTGTGACTATATCACTAAATCCTGATGGTCCACACCATCCAAAGTCCCAAGGGTTATTCCCTCATCCTGATGACCTCATCACCTCAAATCCTAATTATTATGTTGCCTCAACCTGGTCATCAATTCTCTATATATCTTGGGCCAAGCCCAACCTGATGTACCATGTTTCCTTAGTTTCGGTGATCAACATCACCTGAATCCTTGGGCCTAGCCCTCTTCATTCCTAAGGAACTCAAACAATAAATATAACAATTTAATAAATTAAAATAAAAAACCTATCCTATCCTTACCATGTGGTCACAATCTCTTACTTAGATGAGTATGTATAAACAATGGTCGGAGCATGCCCATGGAATCTCATGATATTTATTAAACAATAAAAAGAAAAGCATTAATTATTTAGGATTCTCTCTTGGAAAACCCACATGGGAATATATATAACATGACATAAAATACCCATAAAATTAAGGATAAATCTAAGAACCACCTAACTTATACTCATAGGTTACCTATCATCTGATATCAACCTCTAACTCGAGCCAAAATGAGAGAAATTGGTGTTTTATACAAACACCCAAAAATACTTCAAAAGATCGCACACATATTTAAAACTATGTTTGGAAAGATAAATAAGAGTTGGAAGCAATGGTATTTAAGGACTTAATGATATGATTCCAATGATACTTAAAATGTTTGAATCAGAACTCAGATGACGAAGGTGGATCAAATTCTAGGTGAAGAAGGAAAGGAGAGATCCCCCTATGATGCACATGAAGTGAAGGAGAAAGGAGGAGAAACGAAGGAAATTAGAGGGTGGAAAAAATATATAATATTACACTTTTAATTACCTTACTATTTTGGATTTATGGATTGGATAAAGATGTGACAACTATGTGGTTCCCACTACCCAATTACCACACTATGCATGGTTAGGTGCACGGTTTTCCAAACCATGTATAGACTATTCGATTCCCCTTTGTTAAAAACTATAGAGGTATCACATGACCATGTTCCCCCACCCACATGGTTTGAGAAACCATGTCTAGTGCTCAATGTGGGATTCATAGTGTTTCATGTGATACCACATGGTTTGATTTGAATTTTCACCTCTGTCTACACTTTAACAGAACTATGTTTTTTGGGTTCGATGTACCCGAAACTCATCTGAAAACCTGAGGCACTTTACATGCCTTAAAACCTATCTAAAAACAAGGAAACAGTTTAGCCAAAATCTAAAAATTAAGTTCTAAACATCAAAATGAATTTTTCAATTCTCACTAAACTCAAAAATTCAAAAAGGATAAGGAATTTTGACCTGCTAAAAAACCAATGACGTTACATCAAGCTCCCAGTTGGCCTCCTCCTAGGCTTAAATGGGTCTCTCCCATCATGACATATAATCAACCAATATTCATCACATTGGTTATCCCTTAGTAAATCTATGACTCATCCTCATTCTTCTCTTCATTTATTTCACTATATGGAATGCTAAATCTGTGCGATCTAATAATCCCTATTTTCAGGGAATTTTCAATTTTTCTTATTTCTCTCATTAATGATATAATCAAAACCCAATAATAGATGAGTGAAGAATACTTGGTATAATTTAATTGGTATATAAAATTTTACCTTAAATTTGTGTCATTTATAAAATGTATCATTGTTCCATATGTTAGACCTTTCCATGTGTCACCTCCTAAATGTATAATTTATTATGTAAATGATAATTCCTTAAATTAAATAGTTGTTTTGAATCTGATTTCACCATTGGAAGTTTTCACCTCAACTTAGACCACCCCTTAGGGTTTTTTTATTTATTATTTGGTGATTATATGCCTTATATAAGAAATTAAACCACCTGTATATGCGTGTTGTTTTACCTCCCAGTTAAATGAATCAATCTGTTATAAGTCAATTTGATGAATCACTTAGAGTTTGAGAATATTTTTTATTATTCCTGATGGTTATGATGAACCGACCTACATGATTAATTTTGATTGATAAATGTACTAAATTACTCTACACGACCTTCTTAATTAATTGTAAATGGGTTGGATAATGATTCAAATCATGGTAGTCTGTGAATTAGCATGGGTACTTCCCATGGCCTCCTTCTAGTTACAAATGAAATGTCCTAGTTGTGTTAATTTAATTGTATTATGAAATGTTTAATTACATGTCCTTATTAATATTTATTAATTGATTGACCAATATAATTATCATGATGAATCATATATAAATTGGCATGAATTCCTTTTCATGGATTATGTTTAATTATTAGATGTAAATTATTTACACCTTTATATTAAGCCTTAAGAGAACCTTATATTCCCAAATAGGAATAACTTTTATGGGATCATATTTCAGATGGGATACACTATTCCTTTAGAGATATAGGGTTCCTATTTTTAGAAATCCTTGGTTACGGGATCATAGGGAAAGTGGGATTACTTTATACATGAGTATTACTTAGAGGCCCTAGTTAGGGTTATTGGAAATGATGTTTCACACCCCCTTAGTCTAGGATGTTGGACATGAAATTTTAAATCCTTTTGGGTTGTTGTAAAAGACATTTCACATCCATTATTATGATATTGTACATGATGTTATATATCATTGATTGGGATTTATAGTCATGGAGCTCTGTATCCCTTATTTAGATGATTGGTCTTGTACCCCTATTTTAAAACGATACTCATATTTTTGTTGTTATTATTATTATTATTGTTGTTGTTGTTGTTGTTATGTGGATTCCTTGGTCTCACACTTTGTGTCCTTATAGGTGAATGTATATCATTGCATATATAGGTTTACATATATGTATATATATACATGATTACATATTTAGTGATATTTTGGCTTAGGACGAAGTAAGTATGGTCAACCAGACACCCTTGAGGAACCTGATCCTGACTTGATTACTTTTATTTATTCACTGATTTATTGTATACTTTCACATTTTTTTATATTCATAGACTATATTGCATTTGATTCCATTGTTGGTGGCATACTGATTTTATATCACACCATATTCAGTCTACTATTTGGTACCGAGAAAGATCTCATAACTTAAGGTTAGGATCCTGATCATGCTTCTTGGTTGTTGTGTCTACAAGACTATGACTTAGCGAGGGATTATCGACCGAGTATGTACTTGATCTTCCATATGGAGTTGGAGTATTTTTTTATTTTTTTATCTTCCATTCTAGCTCTATTTATGTATTACCTATATCATGTATATTATGACACACTATTTCATGTTTATGCGTGTTCATTTATTCATTTATTATTTATTTTCACTTATTATTATTTTCTTATATTTTTAATTTATTATGCATATATTTTATTTGATACCAATACATAGGGTATAGTCTACTCATTATATCGTCATTAGGACCACATTAATTGACGATAGCCTAAAACGTATGGGGAAGTGTGCTTAAGGCCACAAAACAAATTAGATTGGGGCACCATTTTAGTGGGTCCTAGGTTGGGATGTTAGGAAGTGGTATCAGAGTTTCCTTTATTATTCATTGTTTTATTGTTTTTATTCTGGTAGATAAGAGACTAGTAATGTGTTGGAACTTGGTAAATAGCTCATTTTTGGGTTTAGAAAACCCATGCAAGAGGGAAAGATCAAGTTTTCAAGGATGGTGATTTTGTTTATGATGGTTTATTATTAAATTTTATTATTATTTAACCTTGAGTGATTGATTTAATTTTTTGATTATTACAAAATTATGGGATTTACCTCTTGGACCAATATGGAAAGAGATGAGGTTTGTTCATGCATTATTTCAAGTACATAAGATTCATGTGACATTTAGTGTGCTTATCTATATACCATGATTCTATGATTTCCTAGTTACCTACATGTATTCCTTGATATATGATATTTTGACTTGTAATAGTATGATGTATGATTTTTTATTAAAGTTTCTGCATCAATATAAATGGGTTTTCCCATATATATTTATGGTGGCACCTTAATTAACTAATTATGAAATACTTGATCCTTGAACCATTGGTTTCATGGGATGAAACATTAGAGTTTTTAATTAAATGGGTTCTAATAGTAATTTATAAAGTGTATGGGCTTTTATAAATTGGGAAGGGTAACCCATTTAATCAAACCATCACACATGGCCTTGTTATTTCATGAGACCAAAGGTGAAAATCTGGCTGTAGTTACATGAATGTGATTATAACTTATAAATTAAAGTACCATTATAACTTATGAATGGTAAATAATCTAACTTAGCTATTTTATGAATAAAAGTGTGTTTAAATTCAAATCATTAAGTAAAACATTTAATTACAAGGAAATTGGTTTGTTTAGAATAAATTCAAGTTATTGTTTGTGGACATCAATTAAATGGGTTTTAGTTGAAAATTATATAGGATTGAACCTTCATAACTTAGGAATGATGACCCATATAATTGAATCCTTATACACTTCACTTAGAACAGAGAGGTGAGTTTTAGCATCATATTACTATGTGATAATCCTATTGAGGGTGTGTTCAAAATTATCATAAGATAACTATAAATGGGTTTCACTTAAACGTGATTCCAATTATAATTTATAGAGTATCGACTCTATAAATTGGGAATGGATGCCCATATAACTAAACCCATATTGAAATGAAAAAATATATTATAGGTCACTTTTGTTTTTATATGTCCTAGTTCTTAACCCATAGAGGGTATGTTTGTTATAAATAGTTATGATTATTTAAAGTGTTAGTAACCACTTATACGTTGTTACATATAAATTTATGGTGGAATATTACTAAACCAATTCCATTTAAAATGATGAAATAACTTATATATGTTTTTTATATTTGTTATTACGAGGTTCCAATTAATTATAATGTAAATTACAACCTAAAGGGTGTTTTCCTCTATAGTTTGGAAATTGATTTTTTCTTTAATCGAACCCTGTTGTGAGTTATTAGGGAAATAAATGATGGTTTAAAATTAAATTATGTGTTAATATGTTTTATGTAGCTTGGAGTCAACTAAATAAGGTGCTTTGTAAAATTTTCCTATTTAATTAGTACATCATAACCCTTAAATATAAATTTCTTTAAATGTTGTAAAAATTATAATCGATTAAATGTATTAAAATGTAACCTTTTAGAGGTTTTTATAGAATTTAACCTCATTTAGGGGTTATTTTTAAATGTTTGCTTAAATGTGAATGTAATAACTACCATGGACCTTTGATGACTTCTTCCAAGGTTGTGTTGAACCTAGAGGTTAGGTGGTAAGGCCTAGTTACCTTTTCAGGTGTGACCTAGTTTTAGGGTTAATGCATTGTGTAAGTAAAGGTTTATCCCAGTAGTGGTATCACCCTTAGAAATTAAAGCATTGCTCAATGATTTTAAATATTTTTAGATGTGAAGTACCATTTTGGTTCCTTTCATCCTAAGTAGGACTTTTAATTATGAAACCCCAACACCAAGTATACATATGGTTGTTCAGCAAGCTATTTCTTATGAAGGATGTGAGCATCTCGTAATGATCCAATTCATTGAGTTATACATTCCTAGGGAATTTTAATTTTCTTATTTGTCTACATGAACCTTCCTTTTCAATGATGGATGACTCAATTAGTCATTTTCTAGGTTAATAGTCATCTGGGGTGATATGACTCCAGGTTTAAATCTTTCATGTCGGATATTACATATGGGGAGGAATAGGTCTGATGGGCCTATGGATAGTGTAAAATGAGGTACCATTATACTGATTAACTATTGGGATAATATTCTTTGATACACACAATGTTTGTTGTGTCAAAAAATAATACCAAAAACCATATGAGTTTGGTGGAAATCCTCTAAGCCTTGAGTTATTATGTTGTCATCATAGGTCATATCTGGAGTAGAGTAGCATGGGCATTAAAATTAAACTAACTCATCCTAGTTCTAATGATGATGTTATAAAAATGATCATGTGTTGTAACACACCAGTTGAAGTTGTTTTGGACTTTATTCCTGATATAGATGATGTGCATGAGTGTGGCTTGAAAAGAGAATCGCATGTGTATCTAAGATAAAACCTACTTGAGTACGCTTATAAGTGGATAGTTTTCCTTCCTTCGTGATGGTTCTTGGTAAAATCATGTTTTCCAAATCTGTAACCCATGTTTGGTGTTGGATTGAGCAAGTTCCATGGGATGAGTTTCCATTATCAGTAAGTGATGACTAGGACACTCCTAAGTAATGGAGTGTCATGTAAAACATGTTTAAGTGTGTCCTTCAAAAACAGGGAGTGCAGTCATCGAGGACCTTTTGATAATGGTAATAATATCTTATGAAATCCCATAAGTAAAATGATTTTGAGTTTTATATTCCTTGAGAATATTCTTGATATAAAACTTAGTTATGGGTTTGGATATTTAAGAACCCGGTTCTTAGTTTTGAGGTATGGGTCTCTTCTTTTTCTCCTTTCCTTAAGTGTTTTTGAGAAAATAAAAGAAATGGGGAAAATCCTAAAATTTGGGACAACACGCCGTGTACTTTTCCACACGCCGTGTACTTTTGGCCATGTGGGATGAGTACACAGGGTGTGTAGCCATGTCGGCGACGAAAGGTGTAAAAACCAACTACATGCCGTGTAGTGGGTATTTACACACCATGTAGTTAGTCGGAAGGTGAATAGTAAGGCGGTGGAAGTAGTCTCCAGCTACGCGACAGTACACACCGTGTAGTCATGAATACATGTCGTGTACATATGTCGACGGATGAACAGTGCGGTGGTGCCGCCAAAGGAAAAGTTAAATGAAAATGTACATGCCATGTACTTGAGATTACACTTCATGTAGTCTATTTTTTCGGCTTAAAACAGGCAGTAGCCTCCTCATTTGGTAGGGTAGGCTTTTGACCGTTTTGGAGCCGAAGGAGGAGGGTGGAGATTTGGAGGTCCGTTGATCGCGAACTGGGAATCCGATTCCGCTTCCGTTGATCACGTTGGAACCGCACGGGTAAGCACTCCCTTCTCATTGCGTAGTTCTTGAAATATCTTCCACAAAGGGAAGTTATTTATGTTTCAATAGGTTTTCTTCTAACCTAGATCTATGTCGTCTTTGGGAATTTCTGGAATCAATGTTCGCATATATCATTCGTTGGTGTTAAAGGTAGGTTGTGTAACGACCCAAAGTTTAATTAATGAAATTCCCTATTGATCTAATTAAATATCTCTATATGTTTATATAAAATGTCAACTTCTTTGGTTTTATGTTAAGAATTTTGACCGTTGCTAATATAGTCGTTGAACAGTGATCACATGATTAGTATAAATATAGGGCTTTAAAAAATCTAATTTACTCACACAAAAGAATCGATGGCCTCATCCAGTAGAATTTCTCCATACGAAGCCCATTTTTCGGAGCTCGGAAAATAGGTGGAGTCCTTGGGCTTCACTCTTGACCAATCCCAAGCTGAGCTTCATCATGGCAAGCTCGAACGGGACTGTCTACAGGAAAAGTGGAAGTTTATAGAGATTACCACTCGAGCAATGTTATCCGAGCCACCCCAAGAGTCTGTCACCATCGCACACCTTACCCTTAGGTATTATGCAGCTGTTTTAAGGGGTTATGTAACAAATCTCTTGTACAATGTTCATGTATATTATTTTTGTATATAATAATGAATATACCTCCTTCTCATTTTTGGTACATTGTAAATAGTTTTTAAAGTACAAATAGTGTTTTAGCTATTATTTAATTAAGAATTCTATTTTATTAAATTAAGGGATTTTTGAATTAAATAATATTTTAATAAAATATTATTATTATTAAATTAATTTTTATTAAATATAAATGATCTTATAATTTTATGAATGCAATTATAATTCTTATTAAAGTTTGAAAGCCATTTCTGTCAAAACCCGTGAATTTTTTATAAATGTCAGTTTTTATTTTTAAAGTGAAAATTAACATATTTAGAAAATTATTTATATATAATAAATGTTATTTCGGGAATCAGGACGTCTAAATTATCCAACAGTGAATTTTTCATAATTTTCTGAGACATTCAAATTTTTGGGTAAAAATTAAATAATATTTAAATATATAATGTGTTTTAGGACATCATAATGACCCAATAGTGATGTAACAAAATACTATAATCTTTATTTTCGGCCAATATATGTTTTACCATTAAAATAATGTGATTTTGGGTTTGTTTGACTTACTTTTCAAAGCATTAATGGTCCCCTCAAGACTTATTAAACACCTTGTCTTTTTTAATTTTTTTCCATGGGAGTTTGACTCACCTCCACATAAGCAACCCTATTATTTTAAGAAGTTCGGACTTTGGCCTTATAAAATTATGTTTTCCTATTCCCTTTTCCAAAAACCATGGGCAAAAACCATGGGATGGTTTGTGGTTTGGATTAATTTAATATAAGGGGCCCCAATCCTAAATAATAAATAATTCCCTCACCTTTCCTATAAAAACCAACCCAAGATCCCACTTCCTCCTCACTAAAAGACCTTGGAGTTCTGCCAACCTCTTCCCTACTATCTCTAGAATCCTACCAAGGTTCCCCAATCTCCCAATAAGCCTCTCACAAGCTTCTCTCTAGCTTTTGGAAGCACACTTCCAAGTAAGGGTTTTTTCTTCCTTTCTCATTTTTGCCCAATTTTCTTTAATTTGTTTTGCCTTTTAATTTGAATTATGAATGTTGGGGTAATGTTTCAAACCTCCCTCATACTTCCCTCCTTATGTTTTAATAATGGGATACCCCTTTCTCTCTCATTAAATGCCTCCCATGTACACCTGTTACTATACTGAAATTCTGAAAGGAACTTCTCTCTCCTCTTTTACATTCAAGCAATACTTCTGTATCATAAATCTAAACTCCATTACAATTGTTGGGACATGTATCTATATAACCTCCATACTTTCCATTACATGTAAATATGATGAGCAACCCCTTTCTCTCTCATCAACCATTTTTATGAATTCTTATGTCACGCCATTACGCTGCTGAAATCACACCGATTTTGTAAGCTAGTGTCATTGTGTAGTGAATACCATGCTCATTTCTCCATCAAGGGTATTCACCTTTATGAACATTTACTTATTTATTATAAAGTTCCATGTATTAATTCCACATTCCTTTATCGTGGAATAAATGATTATGTTTTATGAATCCATGTTTTATGATCCATGTGGCACACTTATGAAACAAATGAAATGTTTAAGAAGGGTGCACCCTTATAGCACTCCTATGCATTGGGTAAAGTATAGTATCATGATACATCATGTGAAATGAGTATTTACTCATTCTAATTTATGTGCAACTAGGGTTTTACTCATGCTTCATGTGCAATTAGGGTTTACTCATGCTCCATGTGCAATGAGCCTTGGATCATGCTAATTCCATGTTAAGTGTTGTTGCCACATTTCCATGTTATGATTATCATGCTTTATCATGACTTTATGTTCAAGTTTCTCTTGTTATCTATTGATATTCCTAATGTATAACATGTATTGTACTTCTCATGTTATTCCATGTGTATTCCCTTACTGGGCTTTATAGCTCACCCTTTTCTTATGCATGTCCTCAGGTTATCCCATGCAATGCTAAGTACGAGGGAATGTAGTGGTCATGTAAATGAAGTTTTCAATAAAGATGTTGTATTTCATGTTTTAAGTTTTTATGTAATGATTCTAAGACCCAAATATACTAAACCTCTCGATATTCTTTGTTGTATCAAGTAATGTTTTATGTAATAAATCAGGTTTAAGTTTGTAATAAAAGCAGGGTTGTCATAGTTGGTATCAGAGGATAGGTTTAGTTATTTTTGGGATTAGGATTATAAAACCATTGTAAAGACTTAGAGACAAGACTAAGTATAATAAAAACATCCCTAAGTTTTGGTATGTACTGAGTAAGTGGTCTATCATGCAAATACATCCCTTTCTGGATACGAGCAGGTAGAGGCGGCTCTGGCACAGATGTATCCTAGGGGAAAAACCCGAAAACACCGCTTTGAGCTAGACTGAAACGGGAACTGGTGCACGAAAATGGGCCTTGCTGCACTCTTGGTTACGACACTCCCAGGTGATATGTTTTGATAAATTCACAAGCTTAGTATAAACCCTTATTAAGGGAATTAAAAAAATTCCCCTAAGAATATATGTTAGAAAGTATATCATGAAAAGCCTAGATTGAAGCCTATAGACTCACGAGTTAAGGAAATAAAAGTTTATTTATAAGTCATAAACTTTTGTCTTTGGATTACCCTTTATGTGTTACCCCCCAACATTCCTTTTATTCTAGCCAATGGCTGGTAATAGGAGTACTCGGGCTAACAACCATTGTGAAGATCAGTGTGATGACTGTACTAATGAGATGCCCAATCCAATGGGAGCAGGAATCGTGAACTGTGTCACACTTCACTCTCAGCTAACTCAAGCTTTGAATAGAAACGCGGGTCAAGAGGAATGTTCAACCCCCCCTAAGAAATAACAAGTCGCTATCGAGAGCTTCATGAGACAAAGGCCTCCTACTTTTAGTGGATAATTCGATCCCACGATCGCTGAACAATGGATCAACTCCATTGAAAATATCTTCTTCATCCTTCAATGTTCTAAACAAGAGAAGGTTCTCCTGGAGGATTATCGTATGGAGAGTGAAGCTGATCAATGGTGGGCGTTGATAAAAAATATGAAGCCTGAGGAGGAGATCAAGGCGTTGGAATGGAAGGATTTCCAGAATATGTTTTTCGATAAATATTTTTCGTGCACACTCTGGCTTAATATGGAAAGGGACTTCCTTTCCCTCAAGAAAAATGACAAAGAATCTATCAGAGCGTATGAGGCAAACTTTACAAGGCTTGCACGATACACTTCTAGCTTTGTCATTACCCACAAATGCAAAGTCGACCGCTTCTTTTGTGGGCTAAAGCCTAGCCTAAAGAAAGCATTGGTGATCCGTGACTTTGACAGTTATGAGTAAATTGTCCAATGTACCCTCAAGGTTGAAATGGAGATCAGGGAATTAGAGGGGTATCATGGGGACAAGAAGCGTAAGTTGGACTTCAATGTTGGCGGTCCGATGGATAAATCCAACGGTGCTAAGAAGATCCAGCACCCCACTTTCCAAAAGTGTGGAAAGAAGCACCCTGGAAATTTCCTCAAGGGGATGAGGAAATGCTTTAGGAGTGGAAGAGAAGGGCACCTAGATGTTAACTGTCAGAAAGAAAGACTCGTGACTACGACAGAGGAGAGGAATGCTCCGTTCGAACCTCAACACATTGTTCAATGCTACAAATGCAAAGAACCGGGGCATTTTGCAAATCATTTCCCTAATCCAAGGGTTTTCGGAGGCAACCAACAACCTCTAAGGAAGCAAGGAAGAGCTTTTTCCATCACTTCTGCCGAAGTGAACCCCAACAAAGAAGTGGTGACTGGTACGCTAGTTATTCATTCAAGAATAGAGAATGTACTTTTTGATTTAGGTTCTACACATTATTTTATATCTCGAAAGTTTAGTAGAACAATCCCAGCACCACCACAAATCATGGAAGTGAAGATGTCATTGAGTACAGAAAATGGGGAAATCATTGCATCCCATGAATAAAAGTCATCCCCTGTTTTAATATGTGGATTGAATTTCCCGGAAAACCTTGTCATACTCCCTCTTGTGGAATTTGACGCAATTCTTGGCATGGATTGGATTTCCTTATATATAGCCAACATAAATTGTCGGGAGAGGGAAATCACACTCCATATAGAGAATCGACCCCCGATTCTTTACAAGTGTAAGGAGGAAGATGAATATCCTTTAGATACATCATCTCAAGCATGGATATTACTTCCCTATGAGCACACGTATCTGGCTCAGATGATTGAGTCCAAGGAAGAAACCATCCTGGAAGAAATTCTTATTGTGAGGGAATTCACTGAAGTGTTTCCTGAGGAACTGCTTGGTCTTCCTCCTAGAGGAGATGTTGAATTATCAATTGAACTTATACCAGGGGTGCTACCAATATCCAAGACTCCATATAGAATGGCTGTCGTGGAACTTGAAGAGCTGAAGAGACAACTACAGGAGAATCCGGATAAAGGGTTTATACGCCCAAGTGCTTCACCATGGGGTGCACCGGTCCTCTTCGTCAAGAATAAGGATGGGTCAATGCGGCTTTGCATCGATTATTGTGAACTTAACAAAATCAAGATAAAGAATAGGTATCCTTTACCACGAATCGATGACTTGTTTTATCAGCTGCGTGGAGCACAATACTTCTCCAAGGTAGATTTGCGGTCGGGATATTATCAAATAAGGATGAAGAAGGAAGATGTCCCCAAGACTCCTTTTCATACAAGATACAGGCACTATGAATTCATAGTAATGCCTTTCGGACTCACTAATTCTCCAGAAATCTTCATGGACTTGATGAATAGAGTCTTTAGAGATTACCTCGACAAATTTGTGGTAGTCTTTATAGATGACATTATAATATACTCCAAAACCAAGGAGGATCATGAAGAGCATTTAATAACTATACTAGAGACTTTGCGCAAGGAGTAGTTCTATGAAATGTACAACAAGTATGAGTTCTGGTTGAAGAAGGTCTCATTATTGGGCCATATCATCACAAGAAATGTGATATCTGTGGACCCCACCAAAATATATGCAATTGAGGGATGGCCGAGGCCAACATCGGTAACGGATATCCATAGCTTCTTGGGGTTAGCTTGATATTATCGATGATTTTTGAGAAATTTCTCACGATTGTCCAACCCTCTTACCAATATAACTCAAAAGGGAGTAAATTTTGCTTGGAGTGATGAATGCGAAGAAAGCTTCAAGGAGTTGAAAAGGAGGGTTATCATTGCGCCCATGCTCACTTTACCCACTAGTGGGGAACCTTTTATGGTTTTCAACGATGCTTCGAAGAAGATCTTAGGTTGTACGCTGATTCATAATGATAAAGTGATATCCTATGCCTCAAGGCAGTTGAAAATCCATGAGAGAAACTATCCAATGCATGATCTGGAGTTGGAAGCGGTGATCTTTGCCTTGAAAATCTGGTGGCATTATCTCTATAGGGAGAAATGTGAGATATATACTGACCACAAGAGTCTTAAATATATATTCACATAGAAAGAGCTTAATATGCGCCAGATAATATGGATAGAGCTCATCAAGGATTAGGACTATTCAATACATTACCACCCTGGGAAAGCAAACAAGGTGGAAGATGCCCTAAGTAGAAAGGACCCACCGATTCTATCAATGATGAGAATTGAGAAGGATCCAATCTTCTTATACTTGATGAAGATAGACATGGGAATCATAAAGAATGGAAAATAATCAATCCTTTCACAAATGATTGATCAACTGTCTCTTTTGGAAAGTTTAATGGATGCTCAAAAGGATGATGTGGGAATTACGGAAAAAGTGGAAGCTATAAAAAAATGGAAATCCTCAGAGTTTAATGTTAATGAAGAAGGAATTTTGTGATTTGGTAAAAGAATATGTGTTCTATAGAGTCTGGAGCTGAAGAAGTATCTTTTAGATGATGCACATAGTTCAAATTTCTCTATTCACCCAGGGAGCACAAATATGTATCGACATCTCTGAGAAAACTTTTGGCGGGATAATATGAAGAAGGAGATCACTGAATATACATCAAAGTGCCTGGTGTGTCAGCAAGTGAAGGCAGAGAGGCATAAGTCTAATGGGATGATGAAACCATTGCCCATACTAGAATGGAAATGGGAGAACATCACCATAGACTTTGTCACTGGACTTACAAGGACATCTAAAGGAAACAATGCAATTTGGGTTGTTGTGGATCGTCTTACAAAGACTGCACACTTCATTTCTATTTAGTAGGATTTCTCATTGGATCAACTGGAACAGATATATATCAGGGAAGTGGTAAGGCTGCATGGAGTACCACTATCTATTGTGTCTGACCGAGATCCAAGATTCACCTCTAAGTTTTGGAAGAGTCTTCAACATGCTCTGAATACTGAACTAAACTTCAATACAGTCTATCATCCCTAAACTGATGGTCAATCCAAGAGGAGTATCCAAACACTTGAGTACATGTTGAGAGCGTTCTCAATGGACTTTAAAGGAGGATGGAATCAACATCTTCCACTGGTTGAATTCTCCTACAATAATAGTTTCCACTTGAGAATCCAAATGGAACCATATGAAGCCCGTTATAGGAAAAGGTGCAGAACACCAGCATGTTGGGATGAGGTCGGTGAACGTAAGCTGCTTGGACCAGAAATGGTCGAGGAAATGGTGGAGAATTTGAAAACCATTCAGCAGCATATCAAGGCAGCCCAGAGTCGAAAGAAGAGTTATGTAGATAACCATCGATGGGACCTTGAGTTTAAAGTTGGAGACATGGTTTTTCTATGCATATCTCCGTGGAAAAGGTCATGAGGTTTGGAAAGAAAGGGAATTTAAGTCCAAGGTACATTGGCCCCTTCGAGATTCTTGATCATGTCGGGGATGTGGCCTATCGACTACCACTTCCACCTACCATGGCCAAAGTACATGATGTCTTTCATGTATCCCTCTTAAGGAATTACATAACGGACCCTTCACATGTACTCTCTTCTGAGGTGGTACAATTGGAGGATGATCTTTCTTATGAGGAGCAACCAGTGAGGATCTTAGATCATAGAGAAAAAGCCCTATGAAATAAGACAATGCCCCTTGTCAAGGTGTTGTGGAGAAACCACAAGTTTGGAGAAGCGACTTGGGAATCAGAGGAAATGATGAAGCTGAGTTACCCACATCTGTTTTAGTGTGGGAAAAGGAAAATTTCGAGGGCGGAATTTCTTAAGGGGGAATATTGTAATGACCCAAAGTTTCATTAATGGAAATCCCTATTGATCTAATTAAATGTTTCTATATGTTTATATAAAATGTCAACTTATTTGGTTTTATGTTAAGAATATTTACCATTGCTAATATAGCCGTTGAACAGTGATAACATGATTAGTATAAATATAGGGCTTTAACAAATCCAATTTACTCAGACAAAAGAAGTGATGGCCTCATCCAGTAGAATTTCTCCATATGAATCCCATTTGTTGGAGCTCGGAAAAGAGGTGGCGTCCTTGGGCTTCACTCTTGACTAATCCCAAGATGAGCTTCATCATGTCAAGCTCGAACGGGACCGTCTACAGGAAAAGTGTAAGTTGATAGAGATTACCACTCGAGCAATGTTATCCGAGCCACCCCAAGAGTCTATCACCATCGTACACCATACCCTTAGGTCTTATGCGGCTGTTTTAAAGGGTTATGTAACAAATCTATAGTACTATGTTCATGTATATTATTTTTTTATATAATAATTAATATACCTCCTTCTCATTTTTGATACATTGTAAATAGTTTTTAAAGTACAAATAGTGTTTTTAGATATTATTTAATTAAGAATTATATTTTATTAAATTAAGGTATTTTTGAATTAAATAATATTTTAATAAAATATTATTATTATTAAATTAATTTTTATTAAATATAAATGATCTTATAATTTTATGAATGCAATTATAATTTTTATTAAGGTTTGAAAGTCATTTCTGTCAAAACTCGTGAATTTTTGATAAATGTTGGTTTTTATTTTAAAAGTGAAAATTAACATATTTAGAATATTATTTAGATATAATAAATGTTATTTCTAGAATCAGGATGTTGAAATTATCCAATGGTAAATTTTTTATAATTTTCTGAGACAGTCTAATTTTTGGGTAAAAAATAAATATTGTTTAAATATATAATGTGTTTATGACATCATAAGGACCCAATATTGATGTAATAAAATACTATAATCTTTATGTTCGGCCAATATATGTTTTAACATTAAAATAATGTAATTTTGGGGTTTTTTGACTTACTTTTCAAAGCATTAATGGACCCCTCAATACTTATTAAACACCTTGTCTTTTTAAATTATTTTCCATGGGAGTGTGACTCAGCTCCACATAAGCAACCCTATTATTTTAAGAAGTTCGGACTTTGGCCTTATAAAATATTGTTTTCTTCTTCCCTTTTCCAAAAACCATGGTCAAACACCATGGTATGGTTTGTGGTTAGGATTAATTTAATATAAGGGGTCCCAAACCTAAATAATAAAGAATTCTCTCACCTTTCCTATATAAACCCACCCAAGCTCCCACTTCCTCCTCACTCAAATCCCTTGGAGTTCGTCCAAACTCTGCCCTACTCTCTCTAGAATCCTCCGAAGGTTCCCCAAGCTCCCAAGAATCCTCTCACAAGCCTCTCTCTAGCCTTTGGATGCACACTTCCAAGTAAGGGATTTTTCTTCCTTTCTCATTTTGTCCAATATTCTTTAAGTTGTTCTGCCTTTTAATTTCAATTATGAATGTTGGGGTATGGTTTCTCACCTCCCTAATACTTCCATCCTTATGTTTGAATGATGGGAGACCCCTTTATATCTCATTAAATACCTCCCATGTACACCCGTTACTATGCCGAAATTCCGAAAGGAACTTCTCTCTCCTCTTTTACATTCAAGTAATACTTCTGTATCATGAATCTAAATTCCACTAAAATTGTTGGGACATATATATATATAACATAAATACTTTCCATTAAATTTAAATATTATTATCAACCCATTTCTCCCTCATCAACCATTTTTATGAATTCTTATGTCACGCCGTTACGCTGCTGAAATCGCACCGATTTTCTAAGCCAATGTCATTGTGTAGTGAATACCATTCCCATTTATACATCAAGGGTATTAACATTTATGAAAATTTACTTATTGATTATAAATTTTCATGTATGAATTCCACATTCCTTTATCGGGGAATAAATTATTATGTTTCCATGTTTTATGATCCATGTGGCACACTTATGCATGAAATGAAATGTTTAAGATGGGTGCGCCCTTATAGCGCTCCAATGCATTGGGTAAAGATTAGTATCATGATACGTCAAGTGAAACTAGGGTTTTACTCATTATTCTTTTTCAATGAGGGTTTACTCATGCTCCATGTTCAATGAGCCTTGGATCATGCTAATTCTATGTTAAGTGTTGTTTCCACATTTCCATGTTTTGATTATCATGCTTTATCATGCCTTTATGTTCAAGTTTCTATTGTTCTCTATTGATATGCCTAATGTATAACATGTATTGTACTTATCATGTTATTCCATTTGTATTCCCTTACTAGGCTTTATAGCTCACCCTTTTCTTATGCATGTCCTCAGGTTATCCCATGCAATGCTAAGTATGAGGTAATGTAGTGGTCATGTAAAGAAAGTTTTAAATAAAGATGTTGTATTTCATGTTTTAAGTTTTTATGTAATGATCCTAATTCCCAAAGACACAAAAAATCTTGATCTTCTTTGTTGTATCAAGTGAAGTTTTATGTAATAAATCATGTTTAATTTTGTAATAAAAGCAGGGTTGTCATAGGTTGCTTGGTGTTTAATTTCCAACTGTTGTGCGTTTTTGTGTACCGTTGAGATACGCGCCCATGAATGGGGCGTCGTATGGCTAAGGCCTTGTTAAATTAAATACCTAGAATGATATTGGTGACTAAATGTGATAACAAACTGTTGTTTGGGATCGTTGATTGGATCCAGGACCACCCTGGGGGTGCGTTCATCTGTTTAGCCGTTTGGCCAGGATACCCGAGGGTATGCCATGTTTGCTTTATGCCTTACTTTTTCCTTGAGAGAAACTATAAATAATTGAATGTTTAAATATTGGGCATGGGCCAGTTACTTTATAGCCTGAGGTCATGGTTACTTGTTTAGCCTGAGGGCAGTGATATATTAGCCTGAGGGCATGGTTGATTAGCCTGAGGTCATAGTTCTGTTAGCCTGAGGGAAATGCCTGAGGGAAATATTCTGATTACCTGAGGGTTTCGTTTCCGTTTGGCCTAAGGGAAAGATTTTATTTCTCCTGAGGGAAAGATTCTGTATAGCCTGAGGGAATGGGTTTACTATATTAGCATGAGGTCAAGATTCTGGTTGGCCCGAGGGCTTGGTTCTGTTGAGCACGGGATGTTATTAAATAAAATGGTTAAATGAATACTAAAATGGAAATATAACTAGTAAAGTGAGTTACTATTGAGTACTGATTAGTTTATTGTATAGATTATTTCTCACACCCTATTTGAGTCATGCTTTTCTGCCCAAACAGATTACGTTTCTGCAGGTGTGGATAAGGGAGAGGGTCCCTATAATGGTAATTGATTTCTACTGAGGAGTAGGGGAGCATGGGACCAGGATTAGGCTCGTGATGCTACTGACTGTTTTGTTTTGTTTTGCTGTACTCTGTATTGTAATGTACTATATTGTTTTGTAACATGTTCTGGATTTTTTCTTAGAACTTTAGGCATGTTTCATCATCATTATATATATATGACTATTGGTTGTTTTTAATGTAGTTTTATGTTTAGAATTGTGTATGGTTTATCGCTTCCGCTGTTGTCATATGTTTTTATTATTCTGCTATGCTACACTTTAAAAAAATGAGTGCATAGTTTCCCCACTATCAGACTTTGGCCCTCGCTGCTAGTTGGCAGCCTCTGGAGTTTGGGGAAATGTGCTTGAGGTCACGTGGAGAACCGGGCTCGGGGCACCCGTTGAGTGGCACCCAGACCCGGGATGTTACAAAGTGGTATCAGAGGAGTTATTTTCTTTGACTTACTATTTGGATCTGTATTCAGGGATAGGACGAAAGTGGTAGTTGGTAATAAGTTGTGCCCGGGTGTAGCTAACCCGTGTACAGGGAAAATCCATTCTACCTTGGTTATTGAAATTTTTCTGATTTTTTAAGTTTTACAGTTGATTTGATTTCACCGTTGGGTGATGCACTTGTATTGTGTTGTTTATATTTTATTCGTGGGTTATGTTTAGTTACAACCTGATGAGATGAGGGTATGCCATCTCATGTATCATTATGCACATGCTAGAAATCAGATGCCATGCATAGTTCCATGCCATGTAAGTGCATTAGAAATATCATGCTGTTGTGATAGTTGTGATGCTAGAGAAGCATGTTGTTGTGATAGCTACTTGATAAATACCTGTTATGTGATAGGGTATTTTTGTGTGAGACTGTTTATAGAATGGATACCAAACTTTGGTTTCGGGGGAGTATGGGCCCTCATTGACCGGAATTTTGTGGACCATTGACTGTTTATTTTGTTATAACACATATAAGATGTCAAAATTTGATTCGTGGGGAGTATGGGCCCTCAAGGATCAGAATTTGGCACTTAGGTGTTGTTTTTCAGTATTTTCTAGGTTCCGGGGAAGTTTCTGAGGCATACTATCCAGAAACCTAGTATACACACCGTGTAGTACCTTAAACACGCTGTGTATGGTCTTCTGTTTGGGAAGAAAAGAAAACTTTTTGAGTACACGCTGTGTACCCTAAGTACACGTCGTATAGTCTCTTCCCGTGTCATAGACCATGTGGGCGGGGACATGGGGAAGGGAAATTCTTGGGGAAAACACACTGTGTACCGGATGTACATGCCATGTAGTGTTTACCGAGAGTCTGCTTGTGTAACTAACAAACACGGACAAAGGAGACCTTAATATATACACACCGTGTCCACTGTGGAACATGCCATGTAGTCTAACCCAGGATCCGGCTGTGTAACTAACAACATGGGTCAGCAAAGTTCGTCTAGTACATGCCATGTGCCTAATGGACACGCTGTGTAGTCTTGTCCGAGGACAGACCGTGTGGACTTAGCCGTGTGGCTTAGCTATGTAGAAGGACCCGGGCAGGGGAAGAAAATTCAGGTACACACCGTGTAGTTAGTATACATGCCATGTAGTCTTGTTTTTCAAATCTTTAATGCCTTCTTCCTCCTGTTCCCCTTTTAGTCCCTTCGTTTTGAGTTTTTATAATCTTGATCTAAGGTGTGTGTTTGACCTTGTAGATTCATACCGCCGAGACCACCACACGTTGTTCTCTAGGAGATCAGCAACGATTATACTCCAGAGATGGTGGGCCATGGGCTACCAGTAGATCCTCCAACAGAGCCAGATGTGGCGCCAGCTTCTATACCAGACACAGGTGGGGAGGCGCAGTTCCGTGATGGCTTTATGCGGTTCATGCAGACCTTTCAGGGAGCACCGTCGGATGCCACATCTATGGCTGAGCTGACTCATATCTTCTAGCAGTATCATCTGCCATCGTTTTCAGGGGATGGCGGACCACAGACTGTTGAGTCTTGGATGGGGTCTATGCAGACTATCTTCGAGCATCTAGAGACTCCTCCAAGGCAGAGGGTCAATCTCGCAAATTCTATGCTATTTGATTCCGCCAAGAGGTGGTGGGATGTTACCACCCAGTCAGAACATCACAGAGACATGGTGTGGGAAGATTTTCAGGCAGTCTTCTATGAATTCTTCTTTCCAGAAATGCTGAGAGAATATAGAGACCGAGAGTTCATGAATCTGCAGTAGGGTGCTATGTCGGTGATGGATTATTTTGCTCGTTTCACTGAGCTCCAGTGTTTTGCACCCGTTTTGGTGGGTGATGAGACGTTGAGGGCTAGACGCTTTGAGGATGGTCTTCAGTATGACATCCGAGAACTGGTGAATGTTTTTGGGTTGCCTTCAGTACATGATAGTGTAAACCAGGCACTGATTACAGAGCGAAACCTACAGGAAGCTAGTGGTGTGGGCCATGGCGGTTCGACACCAGTTTCTAGTACTATTACTACCGGGAAGAGGAAGTGACAGTTGAGTTTCTCTTACGGTGGCAGTAATAGCCTAGCAGTTTCTTCACATGGGATGGTCTTTTGCTACCAGTGTAGTAAGAAGCGGCACAAAAGACCTCAGTGTCCATGAGACCCAGTGGAGTGCTGGGCTTGCAGCAAGATGGGTCATCTTCAACGCTTTTGCAGAGCGTTTCCACTAGTGGATAGTGATAGGGGTTCTGTGAAGACTCCGCGTACGGGAGTAGGACCGATGGATTCTTACCAGTCAGGAAACTGGAATACGTCAGGGCGTGTAGGCAGAGATGGTGGTCGTGGCCGTGGTAGCCAGACATCAGGATCTCAGAGGCAACAGGGTGGGACATCTCAGGGTAGCCAGGCTGTGTCGCAGGGCCGCGACATTGGACAGGCATATGCAGTGCAACAGACCCAGCATGAGTAGGATCCCAGACCTTCAACAGTCAGAGGTAATATTATAGTAGCTTTTTTCTTATCTTCAGTAATTTTCGATACGGGTGCTACACATAGTTTAATATCTATGCTTGTTGTGAAGATCCTTGGGCTCTATGTTTCTACTGCTTTTGATATAATGATGCTAGACACTCTATTAATAACTATAACGACATGTGTGCATCAGTGAAAGGAGTTCCCCCTTGAGGTTAGAGGGTGTCACTTTCTATGGGACCTATATGTCTTGGAGATGACGAACTATGATTTCATTCTCGGGATGGACCGATTAGTTCCCTTTCAAGCCTTTATAGACTGCTATCGTCGTAGGGTGAGTTTCATGTCACCAGAGGGCGAAGAGTTTCTATACAAGGGTGAGTGGGATGTTCAGGCGAGTCGAGCTGGACCAAAGCATTGTGGGCGAGGTGGAGTCACAACCCAGATTGCGAGTTTATATCTGGATGATCAGAGGACTTGTTAGATGGATTTCCCTCCAGTGGTTGATCATTTCAGGGATCTCTTCCCAGACGACTTTTCAGGTCTACCTCCAGAGTGAGAGGTGGATTTCTCTATTGAGCTTGTGCCAGGAGCAGCACCAATGTCCATTCCTCCTTATAGGATGGCTACACCAGAGTTACAGGAGCTTAAGAGGTAGTTAGAGGAGTTTCAGGCAAAGGGTTTCATACGATCCAATACTTCTCCTTGGGGTTCGCCAATCCTTTTTGCGAAGAAGGAAGACGGTACCCTCAGACTCTGTGTGGATTATCGGAAGCTGAACCAGTTTACGGTTAAGAACCGATATCCTTTTCCGAGGATTGATAATCTTTTTGATCAACTTCTTGGAGCACGAGTGTTCTCGAAGATTTACTTGAGATCAAGATATCATCAGCTGCGCGTTAGACCATCTGATATACCTCTCACAACTTTCAGGAGCAGTTATGGTCTATACGAGTATACAGTTATGCCGTTCGGACTCACAAACACGCCAACATTATTTATGGATCTGATGAATCGTGTGCTCCATCCTTATCTGGATTCTTTCATGGTAGTATTCGTGGATGACATTTTGGTGTACTCTCACACTAGTCATGACCATTCCACCCATCTTGAGATCATATTGAGTACACTAAGAGAGAATAAGTTGTATGATAAGCTCTCAAAGTTCCACTTTTGGATGGACCAGATTCACTTCCTGGGTCAATCATCTCAGAGGCAGGAGTTACAGTAAACCCAGAGAAGGTGAGGGAAGTGGTTTCCAGGGAGTGGCCTAAGAACGTGTTTAAGATACGGAGTTTCTTGGGGCTAGATGGTTACTGTGGATGCTTCATACAAGACTTCTCCTGCTTAGTAGCACCGTTTTTGGGTTTGAATAAGAAGGGTGTGAAGTTTGTTTGGTCCGAATCTTGGAGACAGCCTTTCAGGAGCTGAAGGGAAGGTTGACATCCGCACTAGTCCTAATACTTCTAGAGCAAGGGAAGAACTATACAATTTACTGTGATGCATCAGGTATTGGACTGGGAGAAGTGTTGATGCAGGGTGATCGAGTTGTTGCATACGGTTCTCGGCAGTTGAGGCCACATGAGAGGAATTACCCAATGCATGATCTCGAGTAGGATGTAGTTTTTCATGTGTTACGCTGTTGGTGACATTATCTGTGGGGAGAGAATTTTTTGGTTTTCACCGACCACAAGAGCCTCAAATACATATTTACTCAGTGTGAATTTAACCTGAGATAGCAAAGGTGGGTTGAATACCTTCATTCCTTCAATTTTGAGCTTGCCTATATGCCTGGTAAAGGTAATGCAGTGGCTGATGCACTGAGAAGGAAGACTCAGATACAAACTGTGTAGGAGGCCAGTGGTGAATGGAAGCTCATGGATTTGTTCTCTGAGATGCATTTGGAGGTGTACGATAGTCGGGGGCAAACATATCTTTCATCTTTAGCTGTGACTCCTACCCTCCTGGATAGAGTGAGGATGAGACAACTATCTGATTCAGAAGGCCTAGTTTTACGGGAGTCAGTGGAAAGTGAGGACCCTCCTCCTTGTTGGACGATATGCGATGATGAGGTACTGCATTTCCATGGACGAGTATGGGTTCCAGGGGATATATGTGAGGAGTTGATGCGGGAGTTTCATGCTTCAACTTGGGTAGTTCATCCCGGAGTTACCAAGATGTACCATGACTTGAGACGTCAGTACTGGTGCCCGGGTATGAAGAGTGAGATAACAGGTTTTGTTATGAGGTGTTCCACCTGTCAGCAGGTGAAGGCAGAGCATCAGAGACCAGTTGGAAAGTTAAAACAGTTACCCATTCTGGCGTGGAAATGGGATGATGTCACGATGGATTTCGTGACGGGGTTGCCAAGGTCACCTCGAGGCAATGATGCCGTGTGGGTTGTTGTGGACAGACTCAGGAAGGTAGCTCACTTTTTTCCGATCAAGGAGACCTTCGGTGTTGACGAGATCGGTAAGTTGTATATTTGAGAGGTCATACATCTTTATGGGGTCCCTTGTTCTATCATTTCAGATAGGGACGCTCGTTTTACCTCTTGTTTCTAGCAGAGTTTTTAGAGGGAACTGGGTACACAGGTTCTTCTGAGCACAACTTACCACCCTCAGACCGATGTTCAGGCAGAGTGTACGATACAGGTGCTATAGGACATGCTTTGTGCATGCATCTTAGACTTTGGGGGCTCTTGGGAGAAGCATATACCCTTAGTTGAGGTTGCCTATAATAATAATTTTCAGGAAACTATCGAGATGGCACCTTACGAGGCTTTATATGGTAGGATATGCCGATCACCTTTGTGCTGGTTAGAGGCAGATGATACAACTTTAATGGGACCACAACTAGTACATGATACTTTTGAGCAGGTCCAATTGATTCAAAAGCGGATGGCTACTACATAGTCTCGTCATAAATCTTATGCTGATCGCCATAGACGACCCTTGGAGTTCGTGGTTGGGGATAAGGTTTTCTTCCATGTTTTACCGAGTTTGGGACACAGGCGGATCAGGAGATAGGGTAAACATTCACCGAGGTATGTGAGGCCATTTGAGATTCTGGAGAGAGTCGGGCTGGTTGCCTATCGGTTGTAGTTACCATAGAGGTACCGAACCACGCACAATGTCTTCCATGTATCTCAGTTGTGTCACTATCATTCAGACTCGTCTCACGTCTTTCAGCCCGAGGAGGTTGAGCTCGAGGTAGATGCATCCTTCGAGGAGCATCTGATTCGTATCATTTATAGGATCATGAAGGTTCTCTGAGGTCGATCAGTTCCTCTCGTACGAGTGATATGGCAGCATGGCCGAGTTCAGGATGAAACCTGGGAGCGGGAGACTGATGTACATGCTCAGTGGCCGGAGTTGTTCATGGCTATGTCTTCACCACCCTTATAAGGGCAATTCAGGGACAAATTGCTTTAAGGGGGGAAGTTTGTAAGAATTCGGTTCTTAGTTTTGAGGTATGAGTTTCTTCTTTTTCTTCTTTCCTTAAGTGTTTTTGAGAAAATAAAAGAAATGGGGAAAATACTAAAATTTGGGACTACACGCCATGTACTTTTCCACACGCCATGTACTTTTGGCCGTGTGGGATGAGTATACAGGGTGTGTAGCCATGTCGGAAATGAAAGGTGTAAAAACTAACTACACACTGTGTAGTGGGTATTTACACACCGTGTAGTTAGTCGGCAGGTGAATAGTAAGGCGGTGGAAGTAGTCACCATCTGTGCGATAGTACACGTCGTGTAGTCATGAATTCACGCAGTGTACTCATGTCAACAGATGAACAGTGCGGTGGTGCCGCCAAAGGAACAATTAAATGAAAAAGTACACGCTGTGTACTTGAGAGTACACACCGTGTAGTCTGTTTTTCAGCTTAAAACAGGCAGTAGCCTCTTCATTTGGTAGGGGAGTCATTTTAGCCGTTTTGGATCCAAAGGAGGAGGTCGGAGCTTTGGAGATCCGTTGATCGCGAATCGGAAATATGATTTTGCTTCCATCGATCACGTTGGAACCGCACGGGTAAGAAATCCCTTCTCCTTTTGTAGTTCTTGAAAATTCTTCCACAAAGGAAAGTTATTTATGTTTGAATGGGTTTTCTTCTAACCCAGATCTATGTCTCCTTTGGGCGTTTCTGGAATCTACGTTCGCGTATATCATTTGTTGGTGTTAAAGGAAGGTGGCTTGGTGTTTAATTTCCAACTGTTGTGCGTGTTTGTGTACCGTTGAGATACGCGCCCATGAATGGGGTGTCTTATGGCTGAGACCTTGTTAAATTAAATACCTAGAATGGTATCAGTGACTAAATGTGATAATAAACTACTGTTTGGGATCGTTGCTTGGATCCAGGACCACCCTAGGGGTTCGTTCCTCTATTTAGCCATTTGGCCAGGATACCTGAGGGTATACCATGTTTACTTTATGCATTACTTTTACCTTGAGAGGAATTGTAAATAATTGCATGTTTAAATGTTGGTCATGGCCCATTTACTTTATATCCCGAGGGTGTGGTTACTTGTTTAGCCTGAGGGAAGTGATATATTAGCCTGAGGGAATGGTTGATTAGCCTGAGGGAATAGTTCTGTTAGCCTGAGGGAAAGATTATAATTACCTAAGGGTTCCATTTCAGATTGGCCTGGGGGAAAGATTCTATTTCGCCTGAGGGAAATGCCTGAGGGAAAGATTCTATATAGCCTGAGGGCATGGGTTTACTATATTAGCCTGAGGGAAAGATTCTGGTTGGCCTAAGGGCTTGGTTCTATTGAGCATGGGATGTTATTAAATAAAATGGTTAAATGAATACTAAAATGGAAATATAACTAGTAAAGTTAGTTACTTTTGAGTACTTATTAGTTTATTGCATTTACTTTTGCATACTGTTGTTGCATGGTTACACACAGTTGAACACGAGCCTTTGGTGGGTGCCTACTGAGATTTTTTCTTCTACCCTGTTTGGTTCATGCTTTTCGGCCCAAACAAATTACGTTTCTGTAGGTGTGGATAAGGGAAAGGGTCCCTATACAGGTACTTGATTGCTGCTGAGGAGTAGGGGAGCATGGGACCGGGCTTAGGCTCGCGATGCTACCAGCTGTTTTGTTTTGTTTTGCTGAACTCTGTATTATACTATACTATATTGTTTTGTAACATGTTCTAGCTGTTTTCTTAGAACTTGAGGCATATTGCATCATCATTATATATATATGATTGTTGGTTGTTTTTACAAAAGTTGTTCGTTTAGAATTGTGTATTTTTTATCAATTCCTCTGTTGTCGTATGTTTTTATTATTCCGCTGCACTACACTTCGACAAATGACGACATAGTTTCCCCACTATCAGACCTGGGCCCTCGCTACTAGTCGACAGCCTCTGGCATTTGGGGAAATGCGCTTAAGGTCACATGGAGAATTGGTCTTGGGGAACCCATTGAGTGTCACCCGGACCCGGGATGTTACAGGATAGATTCTAAATTCTAGATTTAGGGTTGGGGTGCATGAGCGACCCAGAAAAAAAAGGAATGCTTTTGTAATGCATCTATGCTTGTAAGGAAGAATGAAAAATAAAATGATTGGTTGGTAAGAAACCATTGGAAGTTTCTGAGTGTCAATATCATAATTTGGTGGTTATGCTTGAATGGTTAAGGAATGTATAATGAAATAGTGGTATAGTGGTCAAGTAATAATAAATCATTGATAGTAAAACCAATATTTTTCAAAATAATTGACCTGATGTGGTTCAACTATCTTTTTTATTTGAAGTTAGATGGAAATAGTTTGAAATAATCCCAAGAACTTTACATTAGGACTGACAATAGTGACCATAGATCTTATTGAAGGAACTTTTAAAGAGGGTTTAGATTATCATTATAGGAAGGGGTGATGAGTATTATCTAGAAAATGTTTTCGCTGCTGTGATACGGGTGACCCATGTTTGGGCCTTAACACATGGTCAAGATATGTAGTGTTAAGAGTTGGATAAAGGCAAGTAAAGCCTGCTTTTCCCTAAGCATGTCTTGAAGTGGGTTATACATACCCGACAATGTAATTATTTATTTAATATATTATCATGCTCTTGATTTTAAAGTGATCATGCCCAATATCTCGACATCACATTGATTACATTAGGAGAGAGTTGGTTATATACTGAGTTAAGGGAATTAAATTTGGTCAACATATTTCCTGATTGATGGGTGAACTCCTTAGGTGTAGCAATCGAGGAGAGGTATAACGAATTCTACATGGTGAGGTGGATAGCTTAGGTTGTTGATCATGACCATTACATGGGATGGGTCATGAGAGAATGGGACATTGTGTGGCTAGATTTCTTGGTAAATTCCAAGCATGATCTTAGTATTTTTAGAACTTATTTATTTCTTGATCTAGTCCGGAATCTTTACATAGGGGTGAAATATCCTAAGTGACACTTGGATTCCTGAGTAGTAATTCCATGGATGGACTCATGGACACTGGAAGATTCTTTAACTTGACATCCAGGAGAGATACCACCTTTAGGACCGATTAGTGGTTCTGATGTGTGGACATCTTGGATATGTACCAATGTTTAACCTATAAAATTCAGAGTATGGACTAACTTTTATGGGATCCTTAAACTCTAGTAGTTCAATATCGATGTTACCACATGGATATAGTTATTATGGTGATGAACCACATCATGTATATTGTGGGTTGAGTTGAGTGCATTGTAATAGTCATCTATGGATTTTGAAGGAAAATATAGTACAACTAGAGTAAGATTGGTCGATTGGAATTTGATTTTTTTGATAAATTGAAGGACCATAGGTAGAGTACTTGTATATTATAATATATATCAAGTTTATAATTATGTAAATAGAATTATTATAATGCTACAAACATGATTCAATAGGAAAATATGATGGTGAGAAAATTATAACTTATAATTGTCCATCGAGATCTAAAACTGATGGAGGGTAGAACTATAGTCCCATTTATGAAATAGAAGATTAAATAGTCATATATTAGGTTATATGGGATTGAGTGAGAATAATATTGATGTTTTGTCTTTGGTTACAAGCATTGGTTCTAGTTTTGGTGGTTTAAGCACCACATGCTAAAAGTAGCGCGTGGAGGGTGCATTGGGAATTCAGAAATGCAACGTGACTGTTTGAATAAAAATTCATAACCCAAGTAGTCCAAGTGATGTTTTTTTCACTAGGGATATCTAGGATGATAAGTTCTAAGGTGTGGAGGTTGCAATACCCCATGTTTTGGACCATTAAAATTTTCAAATGAATTTAATATTTTCATTTATTATATGATCAAAATCTAAAACTGAGTTTTGGATCATGATTTCATTGGTCGTAACACTTTAACATGTTATTTTTAGATGGTTTTTAAGGAAAAAATAATGTCTTGGGAGTTTAGATGAGTTTTAGGAGCATCAATATTTGAATACTTGATTTTGGGGGAAAACATGATGAGGCGCACAATAAGAACATAGTTAGGGATAACCATGTGCCCCAAACTATAAAACCCTTTTTATCAGGGATACCATTGGTTTAATCTATTCCAAGGTCCCAATATACCATGGAAATTGGTGTAGAGGTGAAAAGGTAGTTGTAAAATTGACACACATTTTATCTAACTCTGAGTGTAACCCTGTGGGATGGATGGAGATCCCAATAGTGTCAACGCATGGGCAGTGCAAGGTTTGACTAACCACATGCCTAGCCATGTGAGGGGGTATCCTTTTGGATAGTGATATCATGTTGTGCAAAGTTTTTCAAATCATGTGGCCAAACTGTGTGTCTCATTAAATGGATAGAAATGTATCTTTTCACCTTCTATCCCTTAACTCATACCCATCCTCTTTCTTCCCTCATTTATCCAATGTCAGTAGCCGCTTGAGCCCCACCTTGGCCTCATCCCACGCTTTGATAAATCTCTCCCATTTGGATTTTAAATCAACCATTGTTCATCATATTTTTTATCCATCATATGTCTAAGACTCCTTCTACTTATTCTCTTCATTTTTATCACCATATATAATTCTTGATTCGTGCAAGCTAGTATGACCTATTTTCATGGAATTTGTCGATTCTTCTGATTTCTATAATTTCAGATCAAATTGAATCCCAATAGTAGAATATTGAATCATACTTAGTATAATTTAGGTGGTCTATATTATTTTCTCATGAATCCATGTTGTTTAAGAAAATAACTATTATGATACATGTCAAACCTTTCTACATGTCACCTATTAAATGTGGAATTTATTATGTAAATTCTAATTCCTTAAATTATCTAGCCATTGGATGTTTAATTTCACCATCATAGGCAAATCACCTAGACTTGGACCAACCCTTATAGTGTGTTAATTTACAATCCTATGATTCTATGCCTTGTATATGTAATTAAATCACCTTTGTATGTGTGTTGAATTTCCTCCCAATTAAATGAATCAATCTGTTATAAGTTGAGTGGATGTATCACTTAGAATTTGAGAATATATTATATTATTCTTGATGGTTATGATGGACCGACCTACATGGTTAATTTGGATTTACAAATGGATTAAATGACTTTACATTTCTCACTTAATTAATTTTAAGTGGGTTAGATAATAAATTGAATCATGGTAGTTCATGAATTTTCATGGGTTCTTCACATGAACTCCTTTTATTTACAAATGAAATGGAATAGTTGGGTTAATTAAATTTTATTATGGACTATGTAATTACATGGACTTACTTATATTTATCAATTGATTTAACAATTTAATGCTCATGATGAATCATATCTAAATTGGAATGAATTCATCCTCACAACCAATGTTTAATTATTAAATTAAAATATTTAGAACATTATATTATTCCTTGAGTGAACCTTGGATCCCCAAGAATGAATACCTTGTATGGGCTCATAGGTTAGATGGGATACACTAGACCTTGAGAAATACCAAGTTCTTCTTTATGGAACACCTTGGTTAAAGGATCACAAGGAAATTGGGATTTCCTTATACATGATTACTAATTTCATGCCTCAGTTAGGGTTATTGGACATAAATTTTCACACTCCCTTGGTCTAGGATGTTTTAAATGGTGTTTCGCATCATTTTGTTTTGTTGGATATAAAATTTCAAACTTGTGATTAGGATTTTGGACATAAAATTTCACATCATTGATTGGGATAAATGGGCATGAAACTCTATATCCTCTATTCATATGCTTGGCCTTGTACCAATATTTAAAAATGAGACTCATATTGTTGTTTTTGTTGTTGTTGTTGTTATTATTATTATTATTATTATTTTGTGGATTCCTTATTCTCACTCCTTGGGTCCTCTCCAGTTCATGTATATATTTTCATATATAGGATTTCATATATTCATATATATACATGATGGAATGTTCATAGATATTTCAGTTTAGGACAAAGAAGGTATGGTCAGCCATGTATCTGTAAGGAACTAGAGACCGACTTGATTACTATTATTTATTCACTACTTTATTGTATACTTTTACACTACTTTATTTTATATCATTATACTAGATTTCATAATATGACTTTGGTGGTGGCCTATTAAGTTTATCTCAGACACTATTTAGGCCACTATTTGGTACTCAAATAGATATACTGACTACACGTTAGGATCTTATTTAGGCTTCTTGGTTTCTGTATCTCTTGGGCTAAGACTTGGTGAGAGAGTAGAAACTGAGAAAGTACTTGGGAAGACCTATAGAGTTCAAGTCTTTTGTTAATTTATTTATATGTTAGTCTAGACCTGTTCATGTATTACCATCTATGTGTCAATTATGATATACTATATCATGTTCATTCATGGTCATTTATTCATTTATTATTGATTTTTAGTTATTATTATTTCGACTTTTTTTCATTTATTATCCTTCCAGTATATTTGGTACTGATCTAGAGGGTATAGTCTCCATACCATACCATCATTAGACCCTAAATTCTAGTTAGTATCCTCTAGAATATGAGGATACATGCTTGAGTCCATATAGAAAAATAGCTCAGGGGACCATTTTACTAGATCCTGGGTTGGGATGTTAAACTCTTAGCTAGTCATGCTTAAGTTCCTTTGATCTTATAGCCTCATGTAGGAACCTTCACTCAACTGGATCACTCAGCCCATTCACCCAATATATGTAAGAACCAGGTTCTTATTCTTGAGGTACAAGTTTCTTCTTTTCCTTTTTCCTTTAGTGTTTTTGATAAAATAAGGAAAATGGGGAAAATCCCAAATTTTGTGGGTACACGCCGTGTAGTTTTCCACACGCTGTGTACTTTGGCCTCGTGGGAAGAGTACACAGGGCGTGTAGGACTGCCGGCGATAAAGGGTGTAAAAAATGACTACACACTATGTACTTAGTATTTACACGTCGTGTAATTAGTCGGCAGGTGAATAGTAAGGCGGTGGAAGTAGCCGCCAGCTGAGCGATAGTACACGTTGTGTACTCATGACGATTGATGAACAATGCGGCGGTGAAAAGTAGCCACTAGTGGAACAGTTAAAAAATGAAAAGCACATGCCGTGTACTTGAGAATACACTCTGTTTAGTTTTTTTTCTATTAAAATGGGTAGTATCCTCCTCATTCGGTAGAGGATGTGGTGGACACATTTGGAGCTCGGAAGGTGAGGTCGAAGCTTGGAGGAGCTCCTGATCGCACGCTGGGAATCCGTTTCTTCTGTCGTTGATCTTGTTTGAACCATGCATGTAAGACCTCTCTTCTCCTTGAGCCGTTCTTACCAGTTATTTACCGAGGGGATGTTATTTGAGTTTGAACGTGATGTTTTTTATCTTATATCTATGCCATTATCAGTTGTTTTGGGAGTCTTTGTTTGCGTATATCGATCAATGGAGATCGAGGTAGGTGGTCTGATGTTTAATTCCAATTGTCATGTTGTTTTTGTGTACCGTTGTGTTAGGCTCCCATTTTTGGGGTGTCTTATGGTTGAGGCCTTGATTAATTTAATACCTATAATTGCGTAGGTAATTTAATGAACATGTACAACTAAAATTTGGGATCATTTCTTGGATCCAGGGCCACCCCGTGGGTGTGCTCACTTGTTTAGACGTTTGGCCAGGTTGCCCAAGGGCATACTGTGATTTTAGCATGATTTCAATTTCCTTGAGAAGAATTGTATATAAATGTCTTGATTATGTGTTGGGCTCATCCTGGTTAATTTCTTATCCTAAGGGTAGTGTTTCTTTTAGCCTGTGAGAAACTTTTCTCATGCCTGTGGGCAGTAGTTTCTGTGCCTGTGGGCAAACCCTCATATGCCTGTGGGAAATATTCATTATGCATGTTGAAAATCACCTGTGGGTTTCGATTCTGATTACTTGAGGGTAAGGAATTTCATGTCTGCAGACAACATTTATTTTTCATATTCACTATGGTGATTTTACATGTCATACCTACCAAGCTAAATCACATGCTTGGTATTGTATTACCTTGTACTTTTTAGATATCTTGTTATAGTTTTGTTGCAGCACTGTTTGGGAGATTGTCGGGTGAGGATGAGTCTTGGGAACTTATAATTCAATTAAATTGAATTGTTGAATAATAATTAAATGGAAATTGAACTAGTAGGAATGTTTACTTTTTTGTACTTCCTGGTTTACTGCACTTCATTACTGCACATTGCTATTGCACAAACTCACTGACAGTTGGACACGGGCCTTTGGTTGTTGCCTACTGGGATTTATTTCTCACACCCTGTTTGGGTCATGTCTTAGGACCAAAAATATTATATTGCTGCAGGTGTAGATAAGGGAAAGAGTCCCTGTATAGGTACTTTATTATTGCAGAGGAGTAGGAGAGCATGGGACCGAGCTTAGGCTTGCGATGCTGCTGGGTTCCTGTTGCACTGCTTTATTTTGATTTTCTGTACTTTTCCCTTGTATTGTATCATTTTAGATTGCAGTGTATCCTATTTTGGCTGCTTTCTTAGACTTAGGGACATATTGCGTCATTATATATGATTGTTGGTCTTCTCTTTATTTTCGTACTCTGTCCATTTCAGCATTGGTGTTGTTTACTGCTTCTGTATTTTGTATGTTAATATCTATTTCCACTGCGCTACACTTTGAAAAATGAGGGAATAGTTTCCCCACTATCAGACCTAGGCCCTCACTGCTAGTCGGCGCCCTCTACCATTTGGAGAAATGCGCTTAAGGTCATGTGACCAACCAGGTTCGGGGCACCCGTTGTGTGGCACCTGGACCCAGGAAATTAAAAATTGGTATCATAGGATTTATTTTCTCTTGAATTACTATTTGGAGCCTATATCTAGGGATAGGACGGAATAGGTGCTTGTTAATAAGCTATGCTTGGGACTAGCTAACCAGTGTATAAAGAAAAGCCAATTTACCTCGTGTTGCAATTTTACTGATTTTTCAATTTTACAGTTGATTTGATTTTCACCATTGGGTGACGCACTTGTGGTGTGAGATTTATATTTTTATACTTGAGTTTTATTTAATTGAAACCCGATGAGATGAGGGTATGCCATCACATGTTATAATCACATTCCATTCATTTTTTCATGCCATGTAGGTACATTAGAAATTGCATGTTGTTGTGATAGATGTTGTGCTAGTAAATGCATGTTGTTGTGGTGGATTCCTTGATAAAATACCTACTATTTGATAGGGTATTTTTATGTAAGGTTTTGTAGAATGAATGCTAAACATTGGTTCTTGAGGAGTATGGGCTCTCATTTACCAGGATTTGGTGGATCATTGACTGTTTACCTTGTTTATAACATGTATAAGATGCCAAAATTTGATTCGTGGGGATTATGGGCCCTCACAGATCGGAATTTGGCACTTAGGTGTTGTTTTCAAGGTTTTCTAGGCTTCGGGGTAGTTTCTAAGGCTTACTGTTCAGAAAAACCTAGAATACACGTTGTGAAGTTTTGAATACACAACATGTATTCTTCTATTCAAGAAGAAATGAAAAAAATTTAAGTACACACCGTGTACCATATGTACACACCATGTAGTTTCTACCCATGTCATAGGACATGTGGGCATAAACATGGGACAACGAAACCTTGAGGGTACACGCTGTGTACCGATTGTACAAATTGTGTTGTGTTGAACCTATGTCCTTCGTGTAACTAACAACACAAGCATAGGAATCTGAGATTATACACACTGTGTCAATGGAAAACATTCCATGTAGTTTAACCTGGGGATCCAGCCGTGTAACTAACAACACAGGTCGGTGTTACCCTACCATGTACATGCCATGTACATGTGGGACACACCGTGTAGTATTGATTGGGGAGAGACCGTGTGGACTTGGCCGTGCGACTGGGAAGCCTGAGTGGTGTAAACACCGTGTGCAGGTGTAACACGCCATGTAGTGTTAGTCGAGTAGCTATCCGTGTCACTAACAACACGGGTAGTTGGAATTTAAGTTGTACACGCCGTGTCCATCTAAAACATGCCGTGTAGTCTGAGCTATGTACCTGGCTGTGTAACGGACAACATGGGTCAGTGAAGCTCTTCTAGTACATGCCATGTAGACCTTATACATGCCATGTATCTGCATTCAAAGGAGATCTGTGTGGCTAAGCCGTGTAGAATCACTCGGGCAGGGAAGAAAATTCAAGTACACGCCGTGTGTATGGACTACACGCCATGTGCTTGGAGTGTTACATGACCAGTTCTGGCAGATGTACACACCCATGTGAAAGGCTTATGGGAACATGCCGTGTAGTTATTATACATGTCATGTAGTCTTGTTTTGTAAAACTTGAATGTTTTCTTTCTCCTGTTCCCTTCTTACACTCCGTGTTTTCAATCCTTGATGATCTTAATCTAAGGTGAGTGTTTGACTTTGTAGAATCATGCCGCCGAGATGACCTAGAGTTTTTCACCAAGAGAGTGTCAATGAGTATACTTCAGAGATGGTAGGCCATGGGCTACCAATGGATCCTCCAGTAGAGCCAGATGTGACACCAACCATTATATCGGACACAGACACTGATACAAAGTTTCGTGAAGGCTTCATACAGTTTATGCAGACCTTCCAGGGAGCACCGCCGGATACTACATCTATAGCAGAGCTGACACATATATTCCAGAAGCAGCATCTGCCTACATTTTCAGAGGATATCGGACCACAGGCTGCAGAGTCTTGGATGGGTTTTATGAAAACTATTTTCAAGCATCTGGAGATGCCTCCTGGGTGGAGGGTCAATCTCACTACATACATGTTGCATGATTCCGCCAAGAGGTGGTGGGATGTTACCACTCAGACTGAGCATCATCGGTACATGGCATGGGAAGATTATCAGGAGGTCTTCTATGAATTTTTCTTTCTAGAGATGCTGAGGGAAGATCGATCTTGAGAGTTCATGAATCTTTAGCAGGGTGCTATATCAGTGATGAATTATACTGCCCACTTCACCGAGCTACAGTGTTTTTCACCTATTTTGGTGGGTGATGAGACGCGGAGGGCTAGACGCTTTGAGTATTGTCTTCGATATGAAATTCGAGTGCTGGTGAATGTTTTCAGGTTGCCTAAAGTCAATGATATTGTGAACTAGGAACTTATTACTGAGAGAAACTTGCGGTAAGCTAGTGGTGCAGGACAGGGTGGTTCGGCACCAATTTTTGGTACTATTTCTACTGGTAAGAGGAAGATCCAGATGGATTTCTCTCATGGTGGAAGTACTATCCCGAATAAGTCTTCAGGTGGCCAGGTCATGTGCTACCAGTGTGGTAGAGAGGGGCACAATAGACCTCAATGTCTACATCACCTAGTGGAGTGTCGAGCTTGCGGTAGGATAGGTCATCTCCAGCGTTTTTGTAGGGTGTTTCCACTAGCGTCTAGTGAGAGGGGTTCTATGCAGACTTTGCATGCGGGAGCAGGGCCAACAGCTTCTTACCAATCAAGGAACTGGGATACGTCAGGACGTACATGAAGAGGTGGTGGTGTGGACATGGTAACCAGACACCAGGATCTCAGAGATAGCAGGGCAGGTCAACTCAGGGTAGCCAGGCTGTGTTGCAGGGCCGCGACACTGGGCAGACATATGCAGTGCAATAGACCCAACAGGAGCAGGATCCTGGACCTTCCACTATCAGAGGTACTATTCTAGTTGCTTCTATTTTGTCTTCATTACTTTTCGATACGGGTGTTACATATAGTTTTATATCTTTCCATGTTGCAAAGAGCCTTGGGATCTGTGTTTATTCTTCTTCTAATGTTATGATGATAGACACTCCGTTGGGGACTAGAATGGCTAGTGTGCATCAGTGCATGGAGTGGCCCGTAGAGGTTAGTGGGTGTCACTTTCTGTGGGACCTCTATGTCTTAGAGATGACAAGCTATGACTTCATTCTCAGGATGGACTGGTTGGTACCCTTTCAAGCCTTTGCAGATTTCTATCGTCACAGGGTGAGTTTCAAGTCACCAGAGGGTGGAGAGTTACTACACAAGGGTGAATGGGATGTACAGGCGAGCTGAGCTGGACCCGAGCATTGTGGGCGAGGTGGAGTGAAATCCCAGATTGCGAGTTTATATCTAGATGAACAGGGAACTTTTCAGAAATATTTCCCCTGTGTAGTTGATCTTTTCAGGGATATCTTCCCAGATGAATTTTCAGGTCTTCATCCAGAGTGATATGTGGATTTCTCTATTGAGCTAGTGTCAGGGGAAGCATCGATGTCCATTCCTCTTTATAGGATGGCTACACCAGAGTTTTAGGAGCTCAAGAGGTAGTTGGAGGAGTTACAGGCAAAGGGTTTCATCCGACCCAGTACTTCTCCTTGGAGTTTTCCTAACATGTTTTCTAAGAAGACAGACGATACCCTCATACTCTGTGTGGATTATTGGAAGATGAACTAGTTGATGGTCAAGAAACAGTATCCCTTTCCAAGGATTGATGATCTTTTTGATCAACTTCAAGGACCACGAGTGTTCTCAAATATTGACTTATGATCCAGATATCATCAGTTACGCGTTAGACCATCATATATACCACTTACATCTTTTCAGAGTAGACATGGTCTATATGAGTACTTGGTTATGACATTCGGACTCATGAATGTGCTAGAAGTTTTCATGGATTTGATGAATCATGTGTTCCACCCTTATCTGGATTCTTTTGTGGTAGTCTTTGTGGATGATATCTTTGTGTACTCTCACACTCAACACGACCATGCTAACCATCTTGAGATCATTATGAGTACACTGAGAGAGCATTAACTATATGCTAAGCTCTCAAAGTACCACTTTTGGATGGACCAAATACACTTCCTGGGTCATATTATCTTAGAGGTAGGAGTTGCGGTAGACCTAGAGAAAGTGAGAGCAGTAGTTTCTTGGGAGAATCCTAAAAATGTGTTTGAAATATGGAGTTTCTTAGGGCTAGCTAGTTACTACAAGTGCTTTATACAAGACTTCTTCTACCTAACAATGATTTTTATGGGTTTGACTAAGAAGGGTGTGAAGTTAGTTTGGTCAGAAACTTTTGAGACAGCCTTTCAGGAGCTGAATACAAGGTTGACATCAGCACCAGTCCTGATACTTCCAGAGAAAGGGAAGAGCTATACAGTTTACTGTGATGCATCAAGTATTGGGCTGGGAGCAGTGTTGATGCAGGGTGACCGAGTAGTTGCGTACAAGTCTTAGTAGTTGAGGCCACATGATAGGAATTACCCGACACATGATCTCGAGTTGGTGGTTGTTGTTCATGTGTTACGCTGTTGGAGACATTATCTCTTAGGAGAAATTTTTTTGGTGTTTACGGACCACAAAAGTCTCAAGTACATCTTTACCCAGTGTGACCTTAATTTGAGATAGAGAAGGTGGGTTGAATACCTTAAGTCCTTTGAATTTGAGCTTTCCTATACACCTGGTAAGGGTAACGCAGTTGCTGATGCATTGAGTAGGAGGACTCAGTTACAGGCAGTGCTGGAGGCAAGTGGTTAGTGACAGATCATGTATTTTTTCTCTAAGATGCATTTGGAGGTGCACGATAGTCAGGGGAAAACCTATCATTCTTCCTTAGTTGTAACTTCTACCCTCCTGGATAGAGTGAGGATGAGAAAACTATCAGATTTAGAAGGCCCAGTTCTATGGGAGTCGGTGTCAAGTGAGGACCCTTTTCCTAGTAGGACGATAGGCGATGATGAGGTACTGCGTATCCATGGACGAGTATGGGTTACAGGGGATATGCGTGAGGAGTTGATGTGGGAGTTTCATGCTTCATCTTGGGCCGTTCACCCTAAAGTCACCAAGATGTACTGTGACTTGAGACATTAGTATTGGTGGCCATTTATTAAAAGAGAGGTAGCTGGTTTTGTAATGAGATGTTCCACCTGTCAGCAGGTGAAGGCAGAGCATCAAAGGCTAGTTGTACTGTTACAACAGTTACCCATTCTAGAGTGGAAATGGGATGATGTTGTGATGGACTTCGTGACAGGGTTTCCATGGTCACCTTGAGGAAATGATGCCATGTGGATTGTTATAGATAGACGTATAAAGGTATATCACTTTTTTCCAATCAAGGAGACCTTCAGTGCTGACGAGCTCGTGAAGTTTTATATCTGAGAGGTGGTATGCCTTTATGGGGTCCCTCATTCTGTTGTTTCATATAGGGACACCCATTTTATGTCTCATTTCTGGAAGAGTTTTCAGAGGGCACTGGGTACACAGGTGCTTCTGAGCACAACTTACCACCCTCAGACTGATGGCCAGTCAGAACGTACGATACATGTGCTAGAGGACATGTTTTTTTCATGCATCCTAGACTATGGGGGCTCTTGGGAGAAGAACATACCCCTAGTCGAGTTTTCCAGTAATAATAGTTTTTAGGAAATTATTGAGATGACATCGTACGAGGCTTTATATGGTAGGCCATTCCGATCACCCTTGTGCTGGTTGGAGGCAGGTGAGGCATCTTTACTAAGACCATGCCTCGTGCAGAAGACATTAGAGTGGGTCTAGTTGATTCAGTAGAGGATGTTTACTGCACAGTCTCATCAGAAATCTTATGCTGATCACCGTAGACGAACACTGGAGTTCAGGGCCGGGGATCATGTTTTCTTGCGTGTTTCACTGAGGTTGGGACATAGGAGGATCAGGAGACAGGGTAAACTTTCACCGAGGTATGTGGGGCCATTTGATATTCTGGAGAGATTCATGATGGTTTCCTATCGGTTGTAGTTACCATAGAGGTATCAGGACATTGACGACGTCTTCCATGTATCTCAGCTGCACCATTATCACTCAGACCCATCTCACGTTTTTCAGCCCGAGGAGGTTGAGCTTCAGGTCGATGCATCCTTTGAGGAGAGTCCGATTCATATTATTTATAGGAGCACAAAGGTTCTCCAAGGTTGGTCAGTTCCTCTCATACAGGTGCTATGGAAGCATGGTTGAGTGTAGGACGAAACCTGGGAGCGGGAGACCGACATACGTGCTCAGTGGCCAGATTTGTTCTGAGCTTTATCTTCACCACCCTTGGAAGGGAAATTCTAGGACAAATTACTTTAAGGGGGGATGTTTGTAAGAACCCAGTTCTTATTCTTGAGGTATGGGTTTCTTATTTTCCTTTTTTCCTTTATTTTTTTTATAAAATAAGGAAAATGTGGAAAAATCCCAAATTTTGTGGGTACAACCCGTGTAAGTTTCCACACGCGATGTACTTTGGCCCTGTGGGAAGAGTACACATGGTGTGTAGGACTACCGATGATAAAGGGCATAAAAACTGACTACACTTTATGTACTTAGTACTTACACACCGTGTAATCAGTCGGAAGGTGAACAGTAAGGCGATGGAAGTAGCCACCAGCTGAGCGACAGTACACACCGTGTATTCAGAAATACACATCGTGTACTCATGTCAACTGATGAACAGTGCGGTGGTGAAAATTATCCACTAGTGGAACAGTTAAAAAATAAAAACTACATATCGTGTACTTGAGAATACACGCTGTGTAGTTTGTTTTTTCTCAAAAAATGGGAATTAGCCTCCTCATTTGGAAGAGGAGGCAGTGGACACATTTAGATCTTCGAAGGTGAGGCCAGGTCTTGGAGGAGCTCTCGATCGCATGACGGGAATCTGTTTCTTCCACCATCGATCTTGTTTGAACCATGTGGGTAAGACCTCCCTTCTTCTTGATCTGTTCTTACAAATTCTTTCCTGAGGGGAATTTATTTAAAGTTGAATGTGTAGTTGTTTATCCTATATCTACACCATTCTCGGTTGTTTTGAGAGGCATCGTTCACGTATATCGATCAGTGGAGATCGAGGTAGGTGGTCTGATGTTTAATTCCAACTGTCGTGTTGTTTTTGTGTACCATTATGTTACACGCCCATTTTTGGGGTGTCTTATGGCTGAGTACTTGATTAATTAAATACCTATAATTGCATAGGTTATTTAATGAATATGTACAACTGCTATTTGGGATCATTTTTTGGATACAGGGCCACCCCGTGGGTGCGTTCCCTTGTTTAGCCATTTGTCCAGGTTGCCCAAGGGCATACCATGATTTTAGAATGCTTTGAATTTCCTTGAGATGAATTGTATATAAATTTCTTGTTATGTGTTGGGATCATCCCAGTTACTTTCTTATCCTGATGGAAGTGTTTCTTTTAGCCTGCGGGAAACTTTTCTCATGCATGCGGGTAGTAGTTTCTATGTGTCATAAACCCTCCCCACAAAGTGTACCCCTCCTAGGCTAGCAATGTGAAAAGGGAGATAATGACCCCCCAAGTCCCGCCTCCAGTAGGCCTTGGGTTGGTGACTAAAACCGAGGGTATAATAAACACTCAAATGGGAGGCATTACCCTCTAAGAGAACACATGCGGAAGAGAGAGATAAGACAGACACCAACCAACTCTAACTCAAAACTGAAATATAAAAGAAACCCATGTATATATATGAAATTCCATGCAAAAGTACTACAACTGAAAGGGGAAAACTGAAAGTACCCAAAAGAAAGTAAAAACAACAGCAACCACAATCCCGAACAGCTCTTGCAACCACAGGCTAGTAGTAACCGGCCTGATCTCCAACCTACTCCAGGTGACCTGAAAAATAGTTCATAAATACATAGGGTGAGTATAACAATATACTCAGTAGGATCCTCCATGAAGCCTCTCGTACAAAAGTAAATAAGACATTCTAAAGCATAGTGAACAGCAAGTGAAACCAACACATCACCTAAACAGGTATACTATATTCCCAACCTCACCATGGATACTCTCACCAAGTAATGAAAACAAGAATATATCATATAGAAAATAATATCAAGGGTACCCCACTACTACTTTCCCACTAGTTTACCGCTTTTCCCCAATGACATACGTCCTGTGCATCTCTCTCCAAAAAGGCTTGCCCATATACACTTGGGCTAAGCTCCACAATCTGCAGCACGTGCACCACAAAGGCTTGCCCACAGACACCTGGGCTAAGAACCACACCATCCTCACAACAAAAAGTAACCAGGTAGTTTCTGGGAGCCACCATAGCTCACATAACATGTATCATACGTCGGGTATTATACCTCAAGACATTACAACCCATACACCGAGTAAGGATCCTCAAGACATATCCTATACACGTTACACCTATAGTAGTCCGTAGGATGCTATATCCAGAATATATGGGTGGAAATAACCACAAGCCATTATAGCCCTCTACACAAATATATGGGGAAAATGCACCGCTGTGCCAATGGCATGAGTATCTACCAAGAGAAGAGAGTGGGGCCAAAGGGGGTAGTCAGCCCTTCATCCTCCCACCAAAATGTTGGGGAAAACACCCCCCCAGGGCTCAGAATCCTTGGGGTGTCAGTTGCCGTTACGGACAAGGTGGAGTGGTGTATAGAAACACAAAAAGTACAGAATATATATAACTCACAACCACACTATGGGAATAACCTAGTCTTAGTCTCAACTGCAGCTAACATCTCTCAGACTTCAGGATGCTATTTCTAAGACTAGGTATCCTATAAGCACACAACCAATTAAAGAAATTCATTAGTTCACCTTATTATCTTTTTCATAGATTCCTCTTTAAGTTAATTAATTATTATCACATTAGTTAACCATGAACAAAACCACATTAGACTTCATTGGCATCACATTCAAAATCAACTGTTTCTTTAAAAGTTACAACATCACCATTAAATTCTAGCATCTCCATCCTCGTGGATCATCGCCAATTAATCAATATTTCATTATAGAATTACTATCCCATATTCCCAGGAATTCTAGAAAAGCATCCTATGCTACTAAACACAAGGGGGCTCAGCACGGTGAGTAGATATACTACACATCGAGTCTTTGCTGCCTATATCAAGAGCGTAGACCCATTCTCCCTCAAGGGGATAAACACGGAAAGCACGTGGCATACCCCATGTGTCTTCGCCCCTTTCAGAAGAAGGGTACTAAAAACTAGTTGTCTTGAAAAGTGGGGAAAATTAAGGTAGATAAACAACCAATCAAAACCACCAAACATCCAGCCATCACAACCATCTCATACCATCATCCCTGGTGTCCTCCCCGACACCCACATGCATAAACTGATGCATCTCGCCACCCTAGGCGTCATCTTCTGCCACAACCACAAGGCCTCCCTACCTCCACATATCACAACACCCCTACAGGGTCACATCACATCACAAGCAGCAGGAAATCAAACATCACATCAATTGGACTCTTAGCCCTATTTCACAATAAGAGGGTAACTCAAAACCCTTCCGGGAATTCAATCAATCAAGTTCTTTAATCCATCTTGAATTAACAAATTCAATTCGTTGGTTCCAACATCATGAACCAAGTCAGTAAGCCATCACAAAAAATAAAAATGCTTACTATTCCAATTTAATCAACATCAAATTACAACAAGAACCAGATTATTTTTCATTCCTCTTTATATTTATCCAATTAATTATCAATTAATTCCAGATTTACATTATTTATCAATTTCATCAAGAACAACATGCTAACAAGCAAGGCATAGATATCACATTATCTAGAAAAAACATGAGGCACCAACATATGTTCGATGAAATTTCTTAATCTGGTTCAAATATATTTGTTAAGTCAATTCCGAAGTCATCCAATGGGATTAGACATGATAACCATGCAATTTCACATAAAAGAGAGAGAAGCATGAATCCCCTACCTCAAAGGTTTTCGAGGAAAACCACAATGGTCGATGAACTCCCAAGAATATGGGTCGATTATCCACGAATCCTCCTTAGGTATTCTCTCCTAACACAACCAAGACCAAAGCTCATCATAAATTACATCAACACACATAGATCTACCCATAACGGTCATAGATCTATGATCCCGAGAGAAGAGGACGAGTAGATCTAAGTAGATCTAAGAAAATCAAGCAAGAATGACCGCATACCTCAAGAACTGACTTCAATTCACCAAGAAAAACCTCTGGATAGCCTCCAAAACACTTAGGAGAGGTTTTCTAACCTCCAAGGTAGAGTAATCCCGAGTTATGGCCGATTAGGGGCTTAAACGAGCAAGATAGAGGCTAAACAGTCAAGATCCTAAATTTTAGGATCTAACTTTAAGTGCTCGCACGGTTAGTCCTCACGGTTTACCAAATCGTGCGTTAGCCACTGCCTCTAATACCAACCTTGCACGGTTTGGCCACACGGTTTGAAAAACCATGTGCCTCCCATGTGAAGGCCATAACCCTTTAGATTTCCTTAAAAGTCCACCCAAATGCACTCCAAGTCACCTTAACCTACCGGAACACCTCCAACACCAAATTTTCACAAAGGAATGGACCGGAGTGGTCCGGGCCATTACATCAGATACCTCTCAAAACATTCTCGTCCTCGAGAATCCAAAACTCACCCAAAGAGAAAATGAAGCAAGATCTGAACAACCACCCAACGAGATACCTCTCAAAAGAGAGCAAGCCACCAAAGAAACAAAGGGAGCCATCTCATAAACACAAAATTTCCATAACCACATAAGTTATAACGATACATAAAAAGAGTTAAACATCAAACAACTCTGGGTACTGAGCACGTATCTGTGACTCATGTTCCCAAGTACTCTCTTCCAAGCCACCATGTCGCCACAAGACATGAACTAAAGGAATGGATCGCCTGTGCAACACCTTCTCCTTGCGGTCTTGGATCTCCACAGGTCGCTCCTCGGAGGTGGAATCATCATCAACCTCGATCTGTCCCCAATCGATGATGTGAGAGTCGTCATGAAGATAACGATGTAGCTGTGATACATGGAAAAAATCATGCATCCGAATCATCTGAGGGGGAAGCGCTACAGGATACTCCACAGCTCCAACATGAGCTAACACCTCGATAGGCCAAAAAAAATAGGGAGAAAGCTTACTCCCACTACCAAAACTTCGCTGCCCACGATGGAGAGTCACCTTCAGAAACACATGATCCCCAACATTAAACTCCAAGGGTCTCCTCCTTTGATTAGCATATGATTTCTGACGATCTGGCGCTACCTTCATCCTATCACGAATCACCTGAACCATCTCTATTGTAGTCTTCACTAGTTCCAGTCCGTGAATTTCTGACTCTCTGACCCTAGTCCAGCACAACGGAGAACGGAAAGGCCGGCCATACAAGGCTTAAAATAGAGCCATACCAATGGTGGAGTGGAATCTATTATTATAGGCAAACTCCACCAAGGGTATGTGCTTCATACATGAACCTCCAAAATCAAGAACACAAGAGCGCAACATGTCTTCAAGAGTCTGGATGGTTCGCTCCGTATGACCATCTGTTTGAGGATGAAAAGCAGTGCTAAGGCATAGCTGAGAACCAAAAGCATGTTGGAGACCTCTTCACACCCTGGAGGTAAAATTAGGATTCTGATCAGAAATGATCATCCTAGGTACTCCATGAAGTCTCACCACCTCCTCCAAATATAGCCTCAAAAAAACTTCCACTGATCTTGACTCCTTGATTGCTATAAAGTGGGCCGATTTTGTTAAACGATCCAATAACACCCAAATAGCATCATGTCCTCCCAGAGCTCGAGATAAACCAGTAACAAAGTCCATCGAGATGTCCTCCCACTTCCACTGAGGAATATCTATAGGCTGAAGAAGACCACCTGGAACATGGTGTTTTCCCTTCACCTTCTGGAAGACTAAACAACGAGACACAAATTCCGCAACTGCACACTTTAGCCCAGGCCACCAAAATTGACTCCTCAAGGATCGGTACATCTTTGTCACGCTAGGATGTACTACTAAGGGAAAACTATGGAACTCTCTGAGAACCACCTCGCGCATTGAAAAGAAAACAAAAATCCTTCCATGATACAACACTCGGTGTTGTTTGTCCTCCGACCAACCATTAGGGGCCTCACCACAAAGAAATCGGTCTCTCCAAACTTCCACCTCTAAATCCACCAACTAGGACTCTTCTACCTTCTTCATTGGGGATGACTGCACCGTCATCTGAAAAAGACAACCTCTACCTTCAACTTCTTCCTTATCAAGATGTAAAGCTGATAGTTCTTCCATCACTCTCCAGGAATCACCAGATTCATGCATAGCATCACTACGTGACTTTCAGCTCAGTGCATCAGCTACAACATTCCCTTTTCCAGGTGTATACAATATTTCAAAGTCGTATTCCTGTAAGAACTCCATCCACCAATGATGACGCAAGTTCAAGTCACTCTGGGAGAAAACATACCTCAAACTCTTATGATCGGTTAAAACCACAAAGCGCTCACCAATGAGGTAATGTCTCCACAACTTCAGAGAAAACACCACGGCTGCCAACTCAAGATCATGGGTGGAATAGTTGCGTTCATGGGGATGCAACTGCCAAGACCCATAAGAGACAACTGACCTCTGCTGCATGATAACACAACCTAGTCCCAGGTGTGAAACATCACAGAAAACATCAAACTGAACTCCTTCAACTGGAAGACAAAGGACTGGAGAACTTACTAACTTCTCCTTTAGATACTCAAAAGCTGTCTGACACTGATTAGTCCATATAAAATCCTGATCTTTCATGGTCAAAGTTATCAGAGGAGTTGCAACTCGTGAGAAATTGGATATGAACCTCCTGTAGTAGCCTGCGAGACCAAGGAAACTTCGCACCTATGAAACTGTCTTGGGGGCTTCCCAAGACACAACTGCTTCTATCTTCTATGGATCTACAGCTACTCCTTGGTGGGAAACCACATTCCCCAAGAAACAGACTTCTCAAGCCCAAAACTCACACTTCAACAACATTCCGAACAGCTGATGTCAATAAATAACACCCAAAATGGCTCGTATATGATTTGTATGCTCCTCTTCAGATGTGGACTACACAAGGATGTCGTAGATAAAAACTACCATGAAATTTTCCAGGAACTCACGGAACACAACATTCATCAATCCCATGAATACAGCTGGAGTATTCGTCATGCAAAACAGCATTACAACGAACTCATAATGCCCATGATGACAACAGAAAGCAGTCTTCGGGATATCCTCATCATTTAAATGCATCTGATGATATCCTGACTGCAAGTCAATATTTTAGAACCAACTTGAACCCTTCAGTTGATCAAATAAATCATCAATCCATGGAAGAGGATAACGATTCTTTATTGTCACTTTGTTTAAGTGACAATAATCGACACAAAACTGTAAACTTCCATCGGCCTTCTTCACAAACAAAACTGGTGCACCCCACGGTGACACACTTGGCCGAACAAAACCACACTACAATAGACCCTAAATCTGTATATGTAGCTCTCGTAACTCAGAATGGGCTATCCTATACGGAGACATAGAGACAGGAGAAGCTCCTGACTGTAGCTCAATCCCAAACTTGATCTCTCGTCGAGGGGGTAATCCAAAAACCTCCTCTGGGAAGACATCAGGGTACTCCTCTACAAACCTAGGAAACGCCAACTGTCGAACCTCTGAAGAACTCAGCATCATCTCAGCCTCCATGGACGATAAGGATGAAACGCACCTATGACCCATCCTAGGGTTTCTCTCACCAACAAACACCACTTTCTCTCCATCCACACCAATGAAAATGACCTTCTTCCTGAAGTAATCCACGATAGCCTGCACCAAATACAACCAATCCATGCTAAGGATGACATCATATGGTTGTATTCGTAAACATAGGAAATCTCCCCAAGTGTGGTGTTTCCCCAACACTAGCTCACAGTCTCTACATACTTCAAACAAGTCATCTCGATCTCCAACTGGCGTAGTCAATGCCAAGGGCACTAGAACCCTCTCTACCTCAAGTCCCAAAACATGGACAAGGGTAGGTGATATGAAGGAGTGTGTCGCTCCTGAATCAAACAAGGCATACACCAAGGTAGAAAACAATCAAAGGGTACCTCAAACAACATCTGGCTCGTCGGGTGCTGGCAACGCTAGATCATGAAGCTGGCCACAGCCTTCTCCACGACCTCTCTGACCCTACTGAAGACCACCACCATGGTCGCGCTCTGCTCTCTGAGGATGAGGAGCATCATGGGGCTATTTTCTGCCTGCCCCATCTACCCTCTTCTGATCGAAAGCTGGTGCAACCTGCTGCTGCTGCCTCGGCTGGAACTGCCTCAACAGAGGAAGCTGGAGCGGAGTGCCTGGTGCCGGATGACCGCTTTGAAAGGTCGGGCATTCCCGCTACTGATGGCCATGACCACCATAAGAAAAACAAGCGCCTGATCCCTTGGAATAGGCCTAAGAGTTGATGCCTCAAGAGAAACGAGATGTGATGGGCTGGGACCTACCCCCGGTTTAACAGAAACTCTTATTCCCTGAAAATCGGGAACCCCAGACCACAACCTTGCTTCGTGAGGAATCATGATGATTCCCCTCTCACGATGATCCGGTCCGAGCCAAAGTACTCTCGACAACCTCTGCCCTCTCCAGCACATCAAGATATGTCTTCAGCATAAATGGGGTGACCTGACACTGGATGTCTAGATGCAAATCCTCCTCGAAATGCCTCGCCCTGGCCTCCTCATCTGGTAACAGGTCCGAAGCATATCGTAAAAGGTTCCTGAAATGGATTCCAAACCCTCGAACACTGGATCTCTCCTATAGAAGGGTAAGAAGATCCTGGAGACTAGACGGCTTTGCTGTCGAAGAAAGGAACTCAACCCTAAACTTGTCTCGAAACTCCTCCAATGAGATCGCTGACTCCTCACGATCACCAAGGAAAAAAATCCACCACTGCCTCACTGATCCACACAACATCATCACAACCAAGGACACCCAGTGCTCCTTCCGAGCACGGATCGAACTGAATCCTATCTCGACCTCATCCAATCAGTATTACATGACTGCATCTGAAATGGATCCCTCATACTTCTGTAAACTCTTGTGCTGAAACTCTCAGAGTGTCTTCTTCCAAGTGTCTTCGTCGTCAACCTCTACCCTGTGGTGATCTGCTAGAACAGCCTGCTGGACATCTTCTACACAAACCTGACGAGGAAATCCACCTGGATCCATAGCTGCAAAATAACAAACACATAGAGATCCTAATCCTGGAATATAGAAGACTCAACATTTATTAATTAATTGTTTTATTTTATTCATTTTAGGTTAACCTATCCCAAGGTCTACCCATTCAAACATAGGCACAAAGAAGAATTATGCATGATCCTTTCCTAGGTCTCTACCCTACAACCAGTATCACCTTGTTTAGTAGCCATTGTAAACTTAAAGGTCCATACATAAGATCATAGGGGGCCCTAAAAACCTCTGTCTCAGCTGTTCTACAGTGTTTACCTCACTTTCTAAACATGAATGACACTATTTCCCTACCAACCCATGCAACCTCACCTGTGCCTAACTCTAAACTCCATCCTATCCCTCAACTTCCCTCTGATACCACTCTATCATGACCCCCTCCCCACAAAGTGTACCCCTCCTGGGCCGATAATGTGAAAAGGGAGATAATGACCCCTGAGTCTTGCCTCCAGTAGGCCCCGGGTTGGCGACTATCATCGAGGGTATAATAAACACTCAAATTGGAGGCATTACCCTATAAGAGAACACATGCGGAAGAGAGAGATAAGACAGACACCAACCAACTCCAACTCAGAATAGAAATATAAAAGAAACTCATGTACATATATGAAATTCCATACAAAAGTACTACAACTGAAAGGGGAAAACTGCAAGTACCCAAAAGAAAGTAAAAACAGCAATGACCACAAGCCCGAACAGCTCCTGTAACCACAGGCTAGTAGTAACTAGCCTGATCTCCAACCTGCTCTAAGTGACCTAAAAATAGTTTATAAATATGTAGGGTGAGTATAACAGTATACTCAGTAGGATCCTCCTCGAAGCCTCTCATGAAAAAGTAAATAAGGCATGCTAAAGCACGGTGAACAACAAGTGAAACCAACACATCACCTAAACAGGTATACTATATTCCCAACCTCACCATGCATACTATCACCAAGTAATGAAAATATGAATATATCATATAGAAAAGAATATCAAGGGTACCCCGATACTACTTCCCCACTAGTTTTCCACTTTTCCCCAACGACATACCTCCTGTGCATTTCTCTCCAAAGGCTTGTCGGTATACACTTGGGATAAGCTCCACAATCTGCACCGCGTGCACCACAAAGTCTTGCCCGCAGACACTTGGGCTAAGAACCACACCATTCTAACAACCAAAAGTAACCGGGTAGTTTTCGGGAGCCACCACATCTCACATAACATGTATCATACATCGTGTATTATACCTCAAGCCATTACAGCCCATACACCAAGTAAGGATCCTCAAGCCATAACAACCTATACACGCTACAACTATAGTAGTCCATAGGATACTATATCCCGAATATATGTGTGGAAATAACCACAAGACATTACATCCCCTTACACACATATGTGGGGAAAACTCACTGTTGTGCCAATGGCACGAGTATCTACCCAGAGAAGAGAGTGGGGCCAAAGGTGGTAGTCATCCATTCATCCTCCCACCAGAATGTTGGGGAAAACACACCCCCCCAGGGCTCAGAATCCCTGGGGTGTCAGTTTCCTTTACTGACAGGGTGGAGTAGCATATAGAAACACAAAAATTACAAAATATATATATAACTCACAACCACACTATGTGCATAACCTAGTCTTAATCTCAACTACAACTAACGTCTCTCAGACTCCGAGCTGCTATTTCTTAGACTAGGTATCCTATAAGCACACAACCAATTAAAGAACTTTATTAGGTCACCTTATTTCATTTTTCATCAATTCCTATTTATGTTAATTAATTCTTAGCACATTAATTAACCATGAACAAAACCACATTAAACTTCATTGGCATCACATTCAAAATCAACTATTTCTTTAAAAGTTACAACATCACCATTAAATTACAGCATCTCCATCCCCTTTTATCATCACCAATTAATCAATCTTTCATTACAAAATTACTTTCCCATATTCCCAGGCATTCTTGAAAAGCATCTTATGCTACTAAACACAAGGGGTCTCAACACGGTGAGTAGATATACTACCCGTCGAGTCTTTGCTGCCTATAGCAAGAGCGTAGACCCATTCTCCCTCAAGAGGCTAAACACGGAAAGCACGTGGCATACCCCACGTGTCTTCACCCCTTTTGAAATAAGGGTAAGCAAAACTATCTACCTTGAGTAGTGTAAAAAATTAAGGTAGATAAACAACCAATAAAAAACCACCAAAAATCCAGCCATCACAACCATCCTATACCATCATCCCTGGTGTCCTCCCTGACATGCACATGCATAAACCTATGCATCTCGCCACCCTATGCATCATCCGCTGCCACAACCACAAGGCCTCCCTGCCTCCACATATCACAACACCCCTCCAAGGTCCCGTCACATCAAAAGTAGTAGAAAATAAAACATAAAATCAATTGGGCTCTTAGCCCTATTTCAAAATAATAGGGTAACTCAAAACCCTTCCAGGAATTCAATCAATCAAGTTCTTTAATCCATATTGAATTAAAAAATTCAATTCGTTGGTTCCAACATCACGAACCAAGTCAATAAGCCATCACAAAAATTAAACATGCTTACTATGAAAATTTAATCAACATCAAATTACAATAAGAACCATATTCTTTTTCATGCCTCTTTATATTTAGCCAATTAATTATCAATTAATTCTGGATTTAAATTCTTTATCAATTTCATCAAGAACAACATCCTAACAAGCAAGTCATAGATATCACACTATCTAGCAAAAATATGAGGCAACAACATATGTTCTATGCAATTTCTTAATCCGGTACAAATATATTTATTAAGTCAATTCCAAAGTCATCCAATGGGATTAGACATGATAACCATACAATTTCACATAAAAGAGAGAGAAGCACGAATCCCCTACCTCAAAGGTTTTCAAGGAAAACCACAATGGTTGATGAACACCCAAGAAACCGGGTCGATTCTCCACGAATCCTCCTTAGGTCTTCTCTCCTAACACAACTAAGACCAAAGCTCATCATAAACGACATCCACACACATAGATATACCCATAACGGGCATAGATATAAGATCTTGAGAGAAGAGGAGGAGTAGATCTAAGTAGATCTATGAAAATCAAGCAAGAATGACCGCATACCTCAAGAACCAGCTTCGATTCACAAAGAAAAACCTCTGGATTGCCTCCAAAATTCTTAGGAGGGGTTTTCTAACCTTTAAGGGAGAGTAATCTCGAGTTATGGCCGATTAGGAGCTTAAAAGAGCAAGATAGAGGCTAACCGGTCAAGATCTTAAATTTTAGGATCTAACTTTAAGTGCTCACATGGTTAGTCTGCACGGTTTTCCAAACCGTGACTTAACCGTGCATTAGTTTCTGCCTCGCCAAACACTCCTCTCATGGTTAGTCCACACGATTAGACAAACCTTGCGCTAACCATGCATTAGCCACTACCTCCAAGACCATCCTTGCACAGTTTGGCCGCACGGTTTGACAAACCGTTCACCTCTTGTGCGAAGGCCATAACCCTTTAAATTTCCTTAAAAGTCCACCCAAACGCACTCCAAGTCACCTTGACCTCTAGGAACACCTACAACACCAAATTGTCACAAAGGAATGGACCAGAGAGGTTCGGGCCATTACATCGTGCCTGTGGGCAGCACCTCGTACACCTACGGGCAATATTCGTTATGCCTATGGGCAATCACCTGCGAGTTTCGATTCTTATTACCTGAGGGTAAGGAATTGCATGTCTGTGGACAATGTTTATTTTTCATATTCATTGTGGTGATTTTACGTGTCATACCTACCAAGATAAAGCACAGGATTGGTATTTTATTACCTTGTACTTATTAGATAGCTTGTTATAGTTTTGTTGCGGCATTGTTAGGGAGATTCTAGGATGAGGGTGAGTCTCGGGAACTTAAAATTCAATTAAATTGAATTGTTGAATAATAATTAAATGGAAATGGAACTGGTAGGAATGTTTACTTTTTCATACTTTCTGGTTTACTGCACTTCATTACTGCACACTACTATTGCACAAACTCACTAACAGTTGGGCATTGGCCTTTGGTGGTTGCCTACTGGGATTTATTTCTCACACCCTATTTGGGTCATGTCTTGGGACCAAACAGATTATATTGTTGTAGGTGTAGATAATGGAAAGAGTCCCTATACAGGTACTTGATTGTTACAGAGGAGTAGGAGAGCATGGGACCGAGCTTAGGCATGCGATGCTGTTGAGTTCCTACTGCACTGCTTTATTTTTCTTTGCTGTATTTGTCCCTTATATTGTATCATTTCAGATTGCAGTGTATCTAATTTTTGATTCTTTATTAGACTTAGGGACATATTTCATCATTATATATGATTGTTGGTCATCTCTGTATTTTCATATTGTGTCCATTTCAGCATTGGTATTGTTTACTGGTTCTGCATTTTTTATGTTGATATCTATTTTCATTATGCTACACTTTGACAAATGAGGGCATAGTTTCCCCACTATCAGACCTAGGCCCTCACTACTAGTTGGAAGCCTCTAGCGTTTGGGGAAATGCGCTTGAAGTCATGTGACCAACCAGGTTCGGGGCACCCATTGTGTGGCACCTGGATCCAGGACATTATAATATACTTCACCCAGGTTAACATTCCTAGCTCAAAGAATTGATGATAGAGTGAATGAATTAGTTGAACACTAATTAATAGAAACATGAATGACATGAGTTAATAGATAGCACAAAGCATCAAGATTCACTCAGGTCACAAAGGTGCATTTAGGTGAGTTGGTCCCCCACTATTTATAGAGGAAGATTCATCACACATCCAGGTCGAGCATGCATGTCTCATGACCAGGGTCAAGCAGATAATTCCTACATCCAAGTTTGAGTGTTTGCATTGTGTTTTTGAGTAATAGAACACATCAAACTCCATACTTCTAAATTGAGTGTCTGGGCCTTCCTTTTATGAAGATTTCATACTAGTGAAACACTTACCTCATAATTTTATCTTCTCTATGTTGATAAAATATAATTCTAATTGGGGTACGGGTTTATTTTTTAGTGATCCCTTTTTCATGGGATAGATACTTTTACCGAGACAGAAAATTGATCAAAGAGACATCAACATAACATATATTCTTGTGTTCACCCAAGTAACTTATCTCTAGTCCCCACATGCATTACTAGGTCATATCACATGATAAATAAGAGTGTTATCATACTTCCTTCATTCCCTAGAATCCAATGGAATTCTTAATCCACTTATGAGAGATTTTTGAACACTCTTTCTTATAATGATGAGGTCATGTAATGTGAAACACACTTCTAGATGAGCACATGTACAACTGTTTCATGCATAGTGTCTCAAAATTATTTTTGTAAACCAATTAATAAATTCCGATGACACCACTTAGAAAAGAATTTTTAAAAGATAAAACCACACACAATCTTAATGCAACCAGGTCTCCAAACTTCATGTTCCATGGTCTTCTGACTCCCTTAAAATGACTAATTAAGTCAAACCCCAAGGGAATAAATAGGAATTTAGGGAAATTGTGTAATTTAAGGAGTTTAATACATAAAACTTTGTGAAATAAAACTTTAATTTATATCATTATAGATTAGGGTGAAGGAGCCCTTATTGGATGAAATTCACTAGGGTTTTGATCATACATCTCACACCTAGAGTGTGGTACCTTGGCGCCACATGCCTAAGTCACTTTAGAAGATATAAAGTAGGGTGAAATTTCATCCTTCCCTCTTAAATAATGTTATACTTCTACATATCCTCTAAAATATGGTGAAAATTCTCCCTTAACTTGAACTAGGGTGATACTTTTCCTTTACCTATAAAATAATGTGACACTTCTCCCTTCCATTGAACAGGGGATACACTTCACCCTTCCCTCAAAACTAGAGTGACACATTTACTTACATCCCAACTATAGTGATATGTTTCCCTACATCCTGACTAGGGTGATTTGTCTTCATAAACTATATTAAGGTGATACTTCACCTTGCCCTTGGACTAGAATGTACCTTTTATTTGGCCTCTATTCTAGGGAACAAAACATCCTCAAACTTCATGGTTGAGAACACCCTTTCCTAGATCTCCTACCTGGGTTCCACTCTTGCCTAGGTCCCATTCCTAAGAACCTACATAGACCTCCTACACAATTTCTTGAAATTAATGACTATGATATTTTCATTAGTATTCAACCTATTGATCATGTATTCCCTTAATAAAAGGTCACTCTTGGGAATTCCTCCCTAACCAATATGATCCTCATAGTAGTTGTGATCTTGTACTCCCTTGATAATGAGGGTTCTTATCATGAGGATACCATAAAAACCAACCCTTTCTCAACATACTCAACTTGAATAACCTATATATAGTATCTAATAATCCTAGTTAGAGTAGAAACATTTTTACACACAATAATCTAGGTATATGACTTCAGCCTCATACTAGGTGTAAGCCCAAATCATTTTTTCCTTCACCCAAATCACTTACTATATTATGCATATTTATATAGAATCCATGCATATAGATACTAAGCACAGGCCTAGAAGACTATGTGTAAGACCAAATCCTTCCTCACAAGGCTATATCCCCCATGAAACCATTCTTGAAGAGATATATTCCTTGTTATGTAACTCATTCCTCAAAGGTCCATGTTCCCTAAGAGATAATAATCCCTGAAATGGACATATTCCCCATGAGGTGAACTTGAAATATCTATTTATATATAAGTACCACACCAATTATTTCTAGGAAACCTTTGACCAATAATTCCTAACTATATGACTTTAGACTACATAGAACAATATTATTTCTGAATGATGTTAAACATCATGAACTAGTCTTTTCACACGACCTTCATCTGTGTAACCTAAACTATATGGGATTTGATTCCTATTAAATAGTATATGTTTGAATCCTCTTTAAGGTTCAATACCAACACCCAATTGGTCCTAGACACACAACTAGAAAAGTAACTTTACTTAGTCATGGTTTCATGGGCTTAAAAGGAACCAATTTGGTCCCTGTCACATGACCTTAAAAGGTATGATGTGTCCCACCAAGTGGAACCAAACTATGTGCATTTCGATTCTCTTAATAGGGATACCAATGAATTTCATATCAAGGTATTTATATGAACTCCACAATAAATTCCATCCCCTTATATGTCGATAAATTTTATAGTGTCCTGTTATGTGGATTTAAAACATATTATAATCACCTAATAAGATAAAAATGGAGAACCTCACATATATAAACATGTTTTCATCGATACATGGTTTTGATCGATAAATAAAACTATGGTAATTATCCCAATAATAGGATTTGATAATAATTCATTAACATATCTTAAACATTTAATAGAGTCCAAGAGTAGGAAATAGTTACCCCCAAATGGGTGTGATGAGCACAACATCTTATCCTCTCAACTAATGCATACCCAACACATCGCTAGTAAAATCCCCAATGACTGCATATCTTTAGAAAGTAGGTCCACATCAGCTCAAAAAATGTGCATGGTTAAATACATGTTAGAAATAGCCAAAATATTAAGGGAGATACTAGAAATTATTTAATTTTGACATGGATAATAAAAATAAATTTATATCATGTGGTTAATAAGAAGAACACTTGTCTTCTAATGGTTGAAGACGAAAATAATCAATGGAATCAAAGTCATGGTAAAGTCTATAAGTAAATTATAGAAAATATCGCCAAAATAATAGTAGCATACATCTCTAATTTGAAGATAAATAGAGAAAAAGTTCATGATACATTATTAAAGATAAATATGGTGATAAATATTTATCATCAAAAGAAGAAAAAATCATAAAATCTGCTAGATTTTGTCCACATCGATAAATGGGTTCCAATTAGTCAAGCTCGAACTTGAGTAGAAATAAAATCATATTATTTTTTGATGAATATAGATGAATGGGATGGGATATGTTTGGCCTAAGAAATAAGTGATGGATTGCATTAAAAGGTTCTGAAGATGATTGAATAATAAAATTGGAAGAATAATAAAAATTCTGTGATCAAATAATGGAATTGAATATACTTCAATTGAATTGGAAAGTTATATGGAGAATAATGGAATAAAGTATGAGGTATATTTAGTAAGGACCCATCAATATAATAGAGTTAATGGAAAGGAAAATTTTAATGCTAAAAAATATGGATAGAACTTTGTTAATTGATAGTGTCATCTCTCACAACTACTGGAAGGAAGTATAGTAAGTGGTTGTATAAAATCAGAACAAGAAATTTCTTAAACCCAGAGAAGAGAGGATTTTATATGAAATGTTAAATGGTAGGAAACCATATTTGAACCATTTAATAGTTTTTTATATATAAAATTTTATTCATATTAAAGAAACAATCTGGGTAAATATAGTGATATTGTGGGTAAAGAAATATTTCTAGGATACTCATATAAAAGTAAATCCTATAAAAGTTTCAATATTAGACTAAATATTTTTTTTGAAAAAAATGATGTAAAACTGGTTGATAATGAAGATAAGGAAAATTTTGGACAACATATATTTGAATAAATTTATGATTAAGAAAATGGTGATGAGAATTTAGGATAAGAGAAAAACATCTCAAATGAAAATGATTTTGGAGTTGTATCAGAGGATGAGAATTATATTGAAGTAGGTAAACCTATGGGTCAAAAAATGAGAAGAGTTGAATTTGAAATGAGATGAATTATTGGATACAATTTTATTCTAATAAAAACCTATAGAATGATAATTATGGAGTATATTTATCTATTATCTTAGGCAGAGCCAAGTACATTTAAAGTGATGGAAAATGATCAATCATGGGTGAAATATAGGAATAAAGAGTTAGATCAAATGGATAAAACCATATATGTGATATTTTAGATATACATGAATATCAAAATGTGATTGTTACGAAGTGAGTATTGAAAAATAAATATGATTAAAATGAAAGAGTTATCCAAAATTTATAAAGGCTAGTGTTTAAAGGGTATACTCAGATCGAAGGAATTTTTGTTGAAGAAGCGTTTTCGATGGTGTAAAGGTTGGATTAATTGAGAAATATCGTTGTAGTGGTTGTTAAAAGGAAGTTTATAGTATATTAAATGGATGTAAAGATATAATTTATAAATGGAGTTATTAAGGAGATGTCCATATCAAAATACTTGTAGGATTTATTAGTAAAGATAACAATGAAATGTTTTATATGTTAAAATAAAAAACCCATGATTGGTATGAATTAATAGACACATATCAAAGAAAACTATAGTTTAAAATAAGAGGTGTTGATCAAAACCCCTATGTGAAAATATTATATGAAGATATGTTTATGGTGATAGTTTATGTGGTTGTCATCATATTTGGAAGTGATAAGAAGAATTGTATTGAAATATTTTCAAATTTGATGTGTTTTAAATTTTATATGTCAATTATTGGAGATATAAACTATTTTATTATGTTAAAATTATATGAAAAGGAAGGAAACAAATTCATTTCATAGGTTAAGTATTCAAGAGATAAGTTAAAGAAGTTTGGAATGGAAGACTACAAATTGGTTTTAACTTCGAAAATGGTTCGAATTAAACTTTGAAAGCATGAGGACAACATGGAAAGGGTCTAAACCTTTTATATAAGAACTATGGGGAATTTATTATATCTCACTATAAAAAAATATATTTTTTTCTACATGTTTGGAAAAATGTTTTCAAAGTTGTTCAAAGGAAGGACATATCTTCATGTTAAAGAGGATAATGAGGTGCATTTTGGAAAAATTTAATTATAGAATTGTTTTAAAAGTAGGATAAGATTATGATTTGGTATATTACTTGGATTTATATTGGTTTAGAGATGTCATGGATTGAATATTTACCAGTATTAAAGTATTATTCATTGGAATAAATTGTATTATATCAGTAATTAAGAAGCAAGAAGATACATCCTTGACTATAATAGAGGCAGAGTACATATCATTTACCAAACCTTATATATAATTAATGATGGATGAATTAATAATTATAAGATCTTGGAGAATTGGTATGATAATCAATAATGAATCAGTGTGACAACAAGAGTTCCATTAAGTTAATAAAGAACCTGATATAACATTCGCATATGAAACAAATAGAAACTTGATATCAATTTATAAATGAAAATTTTGAGTAGGGAATTATTAATTCAGAGTTTTTTGGTAATCAACATAAATTGGAATACTTCTTTACAATTATATTGAATGAACATGTGTTTGAGAATCATCAGTTGAACCTTGGAGTTTAACCAATTTCGTCAAACTAAAGAGGTTTAGAAAATAGCCTTATCCCCAATGCATATATTGTTCTAATTAGATATTTGTAGGTGATTATGTTAATGGAAAAACATAAAGATAATGTATAAATTAACCATGGGGTCATATAGTATTAAAAGGTATATATGAAGTTTCAGTAAAAGAACTCAATAAGTGATGTTATCTAGGATAAAGTGGAGTTACACAAAGAAATCCTTGAATACTTAGAAAAAAATATATGAATTATCATTTTTTATTATTTTCTACACATATTTGAATCATTTAGGCTTAGAGAGTTTTTTGGTGACTCATTGATAAGTTATTTAAATAAGTGAGATAAGAAACTAATAAGATTTCAGCATGTGGCATTGAATTATCTGAATAATCTATCAAATGGGGAGTTCTTTGAATATTCTTGCATAATCAAATTTGGAGATAAATCCCTTATAAATATTATTATTAAATTAGGATAATTGAAGATTCTAATTTCTTGGGAGTGTTTGGTGATTATGTAACAGACTTAATTAGTTAAAATATAGTTCAATGGTGGATATTTACTCAGAAACAATCTATTAGATGATTAAAAGTTGATGAAGTTCAAGGTGGTTAATTATTTTGAATTTTAACTTACATTACAAAAGGAGAGGAGAGTGGTATTGTGAAAGATACAAAAAAATATAGAATATCCAAAGGAGAATAAAAATCAGGAGATATTTATTTTCAGAGAAAAATATTGGAAGTGTGAGTTTTTGATTGATTAAATATCATTGAAGATTGGGTTTGAGAAAAATTACTTTTTTGGGCATACCTATAAAGATATATAGGTGAAAATCACAGAATCATGGAGAAAACTCATGCTTTATAGCATTATTTCATTTCATATTTAATATTTTAAGTTCGATCTACATGTTTATAAAATCAGTTCTTGAATACCACTGGAAAATAGTTAGTGAAATAAAAGAAGTGGTCATGGACCTTAAATAGAAAGCGAGATTTTCCTAAAGACAGTAATAAAAAACTAGTAAAGTATCGATTATTAGGCATGTAAACACATTATTAATATGTTCTCCATTGATCTATCCCAATGTGAGTGTGAAAAAAGTAAAATGTCAGTGTTTGTGAAACATTTATTTCTATAGTTTGGTTGTGTGGTTGTTATATTTTTGTGACAAACACTACGTTTCATTATAAACACAAAGACAAGATCCACACTATATTGATATGAGATGAATTTTTTTAACACACTTATTCACCACCCTAGGGTGTATATCATGGAATTGGATTACAAAAAAAATATAAAAATACTCATGATCCAAATAATGGAAATCCTCACCATACCTTCATCTATAGAAGTAAACATATAGATCATAGTCCCTTATAAAACTATGTAACACCTAAACCTCTTACATATGGACCATCCATACAATAGACATAAGTAAGTGTAATAAATATTATTTCCCAGATAAAAAAACCACCATATACTTCATATAATTATCAAGTCATGAATTTCCAATGCATCGGTCCACTAAGGTAAAATCAAGTAGTTATGGTTTAGTATCAATGCACTATAATAGTTGAAAACTTGGTAACTGAAGCATCTCCACTTCCTGAGATAGTTAAAATAACATCAGAACCATCCCACACCTAGAAACCCATAACACCATTTCTAAGTTGACCCAAATCACACCCAATAACCATGTAGATCCATATAGAGTTCCAAATCAAATCCAATCTTTCATGTCTTATCAAATTCATTCATACCCCACCAAAACACTCGGTTGATCCCATTTGGACAAAATATTTAGAACACCATAATCTATAATGATTAACCATCACTGGGTAAAGAACCATCCGGTTTACCAAATCCATAACAATTCTTCTTGTAATGATACAACCAACAGATCTAGCATAACTAAAGATCCCAACACACCAACCTCTAATACAACATGTTAAGAGAGTGACCAGAACATTAATTCCAAAGCTATGAATACTGGGGATTTTTTTGAATTTTCATGTAGACTATTACATTTTTGTTTTCCATTAAATGATTAATATTTGAATTTTCATGTTAATTTAGGTATTTTTTATATACTATAAGTATGAAAACAGATCTCTCTTGTTTTATTCAAAATTTTATGATTAATTACTTTTGTTATATTTTTTCTTATTCATACTTTCCATAATTTGGTGTGATCTAGACTTTATGTCCAAGGGACATTTGGGGCCATTGATTATGCCAAATCCAATAGTCTAGAATCACATGTGTTATGATTTCTCACTTGCGCTTCTTCTATATATTTTATGTAGGATGATATGTATCTCACTTTCATGACCAACTGGGTTATCTTGTGTGTCTATTTATGTTATTACATGATTAATTACTTGAATGATACAATTCATATACAATATCCAGATATTGTAAATCTCATGTCATCTCCAGCACTACTTACATTTTATCTACCGAAGTGATTAACCTCTCTAGATTTTGTGATTTCGGGATTTTGTGTTATGAATTAGTTTTCTTGGTTTTTGAGAGAGAGTGAGAGAGAGAGAAAGAACCCCTTTAGTTTTCATCAAGGTGAAATAGATCCAAGGAGTTCTTAAAGAACATTCTAGTATGTGATTGTTTCATTCAGTTCATTGAAAAATGAAAACCCTTTTCTAGTTCTATTCCTAGTGTAGGGTTTCCATAGAGAGTGGTGGAGGTCACCAGATTTCAGAGATGGATGACCTAATATGGTGGTATTAGTTGTTTTATAATCACTATTAGAGATTCCCCTTGATTTTGGTTTGTGATCTATCACTATAAGAATTTTACCTACCATTATTTTGGTTTCTATTTATAAGAAGTTTATGTATCCTCTAATGCACCATGTTCATAGTATGTGTTTATCTAGGAATATGAGATATTATCTCCTCATGATGGGTTTCATCACTACCATATAATCTAATATATCCCATTCCTTGGATAGTTTCTCATGTCCTCTTTACTAATTTTGAGTCTTCTAATATCACTATTGTTTTGTTTAGTAATAAATATCTAGGTGTGGTGTTCTCTCCATGAACATATTCCATAGTGGACCAAATCATGTTATATCATTATGTTTCTTTTTTATTCTATTTATTTATTTCAATATCCTTGTTTTTAATCCATTTTTCTATCACTAGTTTTTTTAAATTATCTATATGATTTCATAAGACATATATATCTAGATTAATGGTTCTTAGTTGTTTCATAGGGACTTCTATTACATTTCAACCCCTAATAATTTGTATCATATCCATATAACCTAGAAACATGGGATATAAAAAAGTTCTAAATAGATATGTTCAATGGTGATGACGATTTCAATTTATAGAAGATAAAAATGAGTGCATTTCAAGATCATAATGAACTCCTTGATGCCCTATCTGGACCTAAAAATAATTTTGTTACTATGTCTTCCAATTGAAAATTTTCTATCACTAATTTATATGTCTCTATTGATTTTATTAGGAAGTCCCTTAGTCTTATGCTCCTATATTTAAGTGATATGGTGATTCGTGATGAAACTTATGAGTCTACCACTACCCAAATATATTCTAATTTTGAATCCTTATATATGAAAAAATTATTAATATGTTGGATATATAAGAAAATGTGGTTGTATATTTTTTATATGCACCATAGAACTACAATCAAGATTCACATTGATGAATTTTATTAAAATATTATTGGATCTATCTAATATAAATGTTAAGTTATCAGATGAATATTTTCATCAATTTTTTAAAATATTTATATGATTTTTATAATTAAATTAAAGACTAATTGATGTATAATATAGACGCTCAAGATTTAAAAGAAGTTAAATCTGCCATATTATCTAAAGAAATACAAATGAACGGTTCTATCAAGCAAGAATTTGAGGGGAGTAATGTAAGGGGTAGGCCTAAGTAGAGGGGTTAAATGTGATGGAAGAGAAATTTTAAGAGTCAATCAGGGTCTAGGAGTAGGATGATCAAGTATTTCTAGTGTAAATTTAAGGGGTCCATTATAAGGAATTATCCCGAAAGTAATAATTCCAAAGGTAGAAATTATTATTCATTGCTGAAAGAACAAGGCTTTAATACCGATGATATTATAAATGTTTTTTTTGAATTCCATGATTAATGAGTGGGTCCTAGATTCATGATGATTATTTTATATGTTTCCCAAGGGAGATTAATTTACATATCTAAGTGAAGTAGAGAGGGGTGAGGTGTCCCTAGGGATCAATATAAATTTTTGAATCATGGGTAAAGGTTTGGTTTCTCTATAACTTCATGATGGGTTAGAAAGAACTCTATAAATGGTGAGATGGATACCCAAGTATAAGATAATCTTCATTTACCTAAGAGTGAAAGACTGAAAAAAATATAACTTTTGGGTGGATTCTTGGAGCCTTAAAAATCCAAGGGATACCTCACTATTTTGAAGGTAACTCTTATGAATGGTATTTACTTTTTAGATGACAAGACACACATGTTGTATGTAGTACCCCCAGTTTATGGTATGTAACCCTTTCTTGATGCTTTTAATGGTTTTAAAGTTAAGGGTGATGAATGGGAGAGTTGGGAGAACTTTAAATGATGTTTGAGGAAAAGGGGAAGTCGCACGGGCGGCGCATGGGTTGTCTAAACCATGCGGCCAAACCGTGTGTAGTGGGCCCTTGAGGTAGTAGCTTCCACACGGGCGGCGCACGGTTTGTCTAACCGTGCGAGAAAACCGTGCAGCCACTTAAACGAGATCCTATAAAGGTGGATCTCAAGCATTTTTGCCTCTAAGTGGCTCGTTTTTTCTCCTAAGTGGCCCTAAATATTGATTTTTATTCTCCTAAGGTCAAAGAGGGTTCTCCCATCATTTCGGAGGCAATCTGAAGGCTTCTCTTGGCGAATCGAAGCTAGATTCTTGAGGTATGTGATCATTCTTCTTTGTTCTTGATTGGTTTCTTAGATCTACTTAGATATACTTCTCCTCTTTTCTCAGTTTCTTAGATCTACAACCGTTATGGGTAGATCTAAGTGTGTGGATGCCAAATATGATGAGAATTGGTCTTGATCTTTCTAGGAGAAGATATCTAATGTGGGTTATTGAAGAAGCAACCCGGTTTTCTAGAGCGTTATTCGTTCATTGTGGTTTCTGTAAAAACCCTAAAGGTAGAGGGATTCTTTCTCAACTCCACTTATTAGAACTGATTATCATGATTTCAAATTGAGTGTGTGGGGTGGAATTTATTGTGAAAAGCATAGAATAAATCTTATTTAGGGATGATTTATGGTTTTAGTGAAATTGTGAAATATTGGTGAATTGTTGTGCAAAGTGATTTGGATTCTTGAATTTAAAATGTTGATTTTAAATTATGGATTTTCTGAAATTGTAAATGGTTTGATAAAAAATGGGTTTTCAATAAAAGGGTGTTTTATTGAAATGGTTTGAGATTGAAATGACTTTGATGGAATTGGTTTTCAATAAAAAGGGAGTTTAATTGAAATGGCTTGGAATTAAAATGGTTTGGCTTTGAAATGGTCTTTATGGAAATGGTTTTAAATAAATATGTGTTTTTATTGGAAGGGTGTTTTGGCATGATTGATGGGATGATGTGGTGTGTGTTCATATTGCATTCAGTACGGACAAGGTTTAGGAGTCTCCCCCAACAGTGTTGGGATGGATAAGGGTTAGAGCTCTCCCTCTTCAAACATTCATATTGCATTAGAGATAGATAAGGGTTAGGGGTCTCCCCCATCAGTGTTGGGATGGATAAGGGTTAGGGCTCTCCCCCATCAAGTATTCATGTGCATTTGGGTTGGATAAGGGTAATAAGTTTCCCCCATCATGGTTGGGATGGATAAGGGTTAGGGATTCTCCCCTCTTCAAAGTAGCATGCACGGTTGGTTGCATGAGTTTTTGAAATGGTTGGGTATGCCAAAAATAAAATGTTTGTGAAATGGTTCTTAAGCTTGTTTGGTTATTTTTTCTGGAAAAATAACTTGCTGGAAAATTGGTTTCAATTTCTCTTGGAATTCCTTTGGTTATGAATGGTTTTGGAAACTTGTTTGTATTTAGTTATAAATTTCTTTTGAGAAATTTTTTTATATAAACTATTTTTATATAAAGGTGGATAACTCTTATATCCTAGTGGAATGAGTAGGGAAGTCATTGGGGAAAACCTACTGAGTTTTATACTCACCCTTGCTTTGGCACGTTGGTGCTTTTGCAGATGTCGTATTCCGGGACACAGGTAAAGGTAAAGAATCTTATTTCTAGTGTCTTATGGTGATTTTTGGGAGATGTTTTAGAGCTTGGAGCTTGTGGATCATGGAATTGTAGTGTCTTATGAGAGTCGTGAGTTGTTCATCTGCTGTGTACTTTGATTCTTAGTTTATTCTTCTATTTTTGGGTCATTTGATGTATTTTGATATAAATGAAGTGTTCATTGGTCTTTCATTTGTTCATGCATCATATAGTGAATGTTTGGTTATGGTTAGTTTATGGGTTTATTTATTAAAGGGTAAATTGTCTCCCACTTGTACTTGAAACCCTTCGGCATTTATTTCCAGCCTTTGGCGCCTTGGGGTTATCGCTTAAGGCCTAGTAATGACTTGTGTTACTCTCAAGACAATGAGAATTTGTGGGTCATTACATTGTAATTGAATGATACCCATACCCCTATGGTTGAAAGTTCCATATTGTGGAATAGGAATCAACAACATGTGAATTCCAAAGAGATGAAAAAAATTAGTAAACAAGGGTTTTTGAAATATGTAACCCTAGAAAATATTCAATTTTGCGAATATTATGTGTTTGGAAAGTATAAATGTGTTAACTTTAATAGGTCTTCATATAGAGCTATGGATGCCATTAAATATGTCTATTCAGACTTATGGGGACCCTATAGGGTGTCCTATAATTGTGGAGGTAAATATTTCATAACCTTAAATTATAATTATTCATGTAAATTATGGATTTACATATTGAATTAAAAATATTAAATGTTTGAAATGCTTAAGACTTGTAAATCCAACATCAAAAGTGGGTCAGGAATTAAGTTAAAATCCCTCAGAACAAAAAATGATATTGGGTACTTATCTAATGGATTCATTGTATAATAAATTTTTTATGGTTCTCTAAGACACTAAATATATGTGGAAACCCCACAATATAATGAGTTATTTGAGAATATGAATACATTGATTTTGGAGTGGGTGAAAAATATGCTCTCACAATATGGTCTGTCTAAGTATTTACATATAGAAGATTTTGAAATAATGGTTTAACTAATTAATCTTATTTATTATAGTTATTATTGGTTATAAAATATTTAAGTATATGTAGACTGGTTCACCCCTAGTAGAGTACATTTTAGAGTTTTCATTTCTAGTACTTATATGTATAAAATAATTGATAATCTAAAACCCTGATCTATCAAATGTGTTTTTTTGGGGTTATACTCAGGGTGTTAAGGGGTATACACTTTGGGTAGATAATCTTGTTTTCATAAATGTATCATTTTTTGATACATTTTCTTTCATAATTTCTTTATATCATTATTTAAGCCTTCTGATCCCATTGATGTTGGTAAGCTTATACCTATGGGCATTAAGGTTCCATTAAAACTTAATGAGTAGTCTAACACCAAGATTATCTCCCCAATTCCTCACCAATCAGTTTATGTTTAACCAAATCCTATTTATAAGGATAAATATGGAGTAAAATTTGAGGCTATCAGTTAACACATGATATATATAAGAGAACTATTAGGACACCTACCCATTCTAGTTAGGCTGATATGGATTCTTTTTCTTTTATTATTTTCATTGACATTAACTATGATGAGCGGTAGACCTATAATAAATATATGAAATTTAATTAATTGATGTAGTGGATATCTTATATGAAAAATTAAATTGAATCACTCCTTAAAAACCAAACATGGGTAGATGTTAAAAATCCTAGAAGGATAAAATTATATGTTTTAAATGGATTTTTAAGAAAAAGGAGGATAACACTAAAGAGATGAAAATATAATATAAAGTAAGAATTGTATCTAAATGACTACTTCAATGTGAAGGGATTTAATGTAGTGAAATATTTTCTCCACTTGTTAAACACTCATCTATTCTGATTTTACATTGTTTTATACCCAAAATGATTTTCATATTGAGCAATTAGATGTAAAAAATTCTTTTCTCTCAAAGAAAATTGGATAAAATAATTTACATTAAGCCTATAGAAATATTTTTAAAAGAGTTTAAACCTAAACAAGTTAGTCTTTTATGAAATACATTATATAGTATTAAATAGTCTTATATAAAATCGTATAAGTAGTTTAATTAATCATGTGAAAGAAAAATTAAAATCTGCTTTTGAGATGAAAGATTTAGGGTATGCTAATAAAATGATAGGAATAGAAATTATAAGGGAAAAAATTGATGGAGTGTTTTATCTATCCCAAACTAATTATGTTTAAAAGGTCTTAAATGATATTTTCGTAACCACTATAAATTTTTCACCATGAATCTTGGAAAAAACCTCAAGTTATACTAATATTAGATCCATAGTAATTATTTAAATATAGAATTCATTAAAATGATAATGTATACTAACATAGTTTGTATACTTATGTTTTACATGATATTTCCTAGTCCAAACATTGTAATGACCCACAATTTTAGTAATTACCTTTCCTTAATTAAATTCCATTCGATTATTTTATCTTTCATGAAACGCTAAATTAAAAAAGAAAACCATGATTCCATAATAAAATTATTAAATATTACCATTATATTATAGCTGTTAAGTTTAAGAGTATCACTATAAGTATCTAATTTATAAATACTATATAAAATTTTATAATATAATAAAGATCATTTTATTCTTAGGAAACATGTTTTTCATAAAATTATTTTTATGAACACTTATATTAAAATTTATTTTTACAACTATAAGAAATTGAATCATATGAAATGATTTATATATTTTTATTATCATTATCAAATTAGGAGATGTTATCAATTTATTTTTAGAAATACCATTAAGTTTCCAAATTAAATATTAGTTACCATGATAAAGTGGTTATTTTTCAATGAATTATACTTTTATAATTATTTTTTATTTTTCATATTAAATGAATATATTTTAAATTAATATCTAAATATGATGTTTAAACATATATAAAAATAAATAAACACCCATTTAATTGTTAATAAATGTTAAATAATATTAAGGAAACTTGATTATTAAATAGAATTTTTTTCTTAAAAAACTATTTTTCAACACATTATATTTTTTGATTCTAAAGATAAAATTTTCCTCTTTATAAAATTAATTAGGTTAAATGAAGATCCAATTCATATTAATCACATTAAAATTTGATAATAAGGTAATAATAAATTTTTAGTAATAAAATAATTACAATGATTACTTTTTAATCAAGATTAATAAGTGTAAAAATGGGTAAATAAAGTATCTCAAAATTTTAATTATGAGAAGTTTAATTACACCTTTTAGATATATTTTTTAGGTATAAATTTCCTACCCTCAAGTATCAACTTCCATTTATCCACATAATTAACCTAACTCACCTAACCCACCTAACACTCCATGTGATTCCATTCTTACCCCTTATCTAACTCTATTTTTCTATGAAAATACCCTCTCTTTCACCTATAAAAAAAGACAAATCCAATAATTTCTCTCACCCCACTCCACTAAAAAGGAATTTATCATGTATTTTACTTAAATATACCTCTATAAATGCCTCCCAAGGAGTTACTAGGGTACTAATGATTCCTTATAATCCTTTATAAGTTTCTTATCATGGTAAAGGTTCCCTTCTATGTCTTTTTAATTCAATTACTTATCTTGGGATAATCACTTTGATTTTAAATAAATTATTCTTTAATATGTTCATAATAAAGCCTTAAATATCCAAATTATTATTTATTTATGAGATACTACCATTACCTCTCATTAAACCCATTCTATAAAACTTTTTGTATTGCCGTTTTGTAGCCAAAATCACTTGTTAATTCTCTCCCTCCTCTTTTCAATTCAAGCCCCTCCTTTGTTATAATAATTTTTATTTATATATGATTATGAATACAAATGTTCATAATAAATAATTTTTTATCTTAATTATGACATATTTATTAAATAATATATTTTTCTCTCATTAATCCATTTTATAATCCCTATTCTAAAGTCATCTTGTTGTAAAAATCATTCTTTTATTTTTCATCTTCACGTTGTGAGTGCCTAATTAAAACATCATTAAAGGGTATACATATAAATAAAGTTTAAAAAATTTTATATATATATAATTATGAAATATTTGACTAATATAACTATGTTTGTTTTATAAGAGTATAGAGTGTGACCAACTAAGTGAGAATTCAAGGTAAGGGTTTCATCAACTCAATTTCCAATTCATTGGGTCATAGAATTTTATACATGAATGTAATTTTAATCATTTATTTGATCCTAAATTTCTAATATTTTATTTGGTATTTACATTGTTTCTCTAAGAAAATTAATTCTTATTATTAATAACCAAATCTTTGATAAATGTTTTTCCAAAATAAAAGTGTAATATTGTTAAGAATAACTCCCATTCAAAAAAATTGATTTTTTCATCCATGACCATATTTAACTTCCCAAAAATATTATATTATCTTTTTCTAGGAAATATAATATGTATTATTTTATATAATTATCATAATTATTTTCCCCCTTTTCAAAAGTAATTTTTAATACCCTTTTTACGATTTGGGTAAATGTATTTCAAAATATTATAGAAAAGGGTTTTCCATCCTTTCAAAATCAAATGTTTTTATCTTACACTACACATTTTTTGATAACCTTATTGTCTTTAAAAGGATATTTTATTTTGATATATTGATAATAAGGTTTTATAAATTATTATCTTTACCTCATAAAAAAATGTATTTTTAATGTAATTTTAACTTTATCTTTTATAAGAATGTTTGGATAGTTTTCAAAAACACTTGTATTTTCTATTACATTATTTATCCATGTTTTTTCATTCATGAAGTGATATTTTGACCATAAAATATATTTTATTATGATATGATTCTTTTTGTAAAATGATATCTTTGATCATATTTTATGTTTATGTTATGTGTTGTTTTTTTAATGTTTAAGAAAACTACTCTTTTTTCATGGGCTCATTATGACATGTTTATGTATGATTTTAAGAGGATCACATGTGTATCAATGATGATGGGTGGGGTATTATATTTTCATTCAATGTGATAGTTTAAGCTTATATTTCATTAGATATTAAGGTATAAACATACTGATATTGTTCACATAGGCATGGGCATGATGGGTTTTCTCACATTTTTTGGTGTGGAAATAATGATTTTGTTCACATATGTGTTTTCATAATGGGTTTTCTCACACAAGTTTTCCTATGCTTATGGTTGTGCCACATTTCCATGTTTTTTATTAAGTTATGGAATGTTTTCAGGATTCATTTAATTTCCATTAAATTCCATGTTTTCATGATTATTCCTTATTTTTAAAGTATTCTTAACCCTTATATCATGCTCAAATGATTTATGATCATTAATATATATATTTTTCTATTTCATTTGTTTTATATTTTTTTAATGATTCCTTTATGATATTTTGTTTATATACCATGTTTTATGATTATAATATAAGTTCTTTATATCTTATATTAATATTTTTATGTCTTCTACATGTTCTCCTTCACGTTTATGGTCTCACACGTTCTGATATATTTTTACCTTGTCGAGCATTTGAGCTCACCAATTTCTTAGATTTGAATTCCCTAGGTTATGAAGATGATTATACCATGTGATACATCATGAAAGGGTATAGAGGACAATAATTATAGATAAATGTTGTAAAGTTCATTAAAATAAAATGTTTATATAGATAATTTCTAAGAGACTAAAAATTTAGGTCCTTAGGTTGTGCATCTGGTTTTGATATTTATTAATAAATCATGATGTTAATGTATTATTTATGTCATGTTTATTTTGGGTCTCTATAGTTGGTATCAAATTAGGGTTTAGTTATTTTTTAGATATTAATTTATATAAATTTAATAAAAACACTAGGGAAAATTCTAAGGTATTAGTCTAAGAATATGATAACATCTTGAAGTTTTGGTAAAGCATAGGTTGTGTGGTTTTCTTAGAAAATATGTCCCTATTTAGATACTAAAAATTGGATGCAGGATCTAGAATAGTTGTTCCTAGGGATAATAACCCCGAAGAGGGCATGCGGGATATTTACTCAACCATGAATTAGTTATTGGAAAAAGAGGGGCAATTGAACACCTAGATAGAAACTTTCAAGGGATATTCTTTGGTTAATAACATTATCATTACAAAACATTACAAATTATTTTAATATATGTATAACTTGTTTAGTTAGAAATCTAACCATAGATAATATGGACTAAAAATCTAGAGATTCATAGGCTAACATATACAGGCTATTTATAAAATCATCCATCTATGTTTATAGATTTCTTTTTTATTTACATTAATTAATTTAAGTATAATCATCTCAAAATTTTACTTTAGTAAAGGTAATAATGGGAACCCAAAATTACCAAGTTAACTATGTGTGTAATGTAAAATATTGAGATTTTACCAATGGGTAACCTAATGAGATTGGGGATGGAATGTGTAACTTTATATTAATGCTCAACCAACTATCTAAAGCTGTGGTAAATAAACCAAATCGTATTAAGATCCTAAATGAACCAATGAGGGAACCACTCACAACTAATTCATTTATGAGACAATTTCCACCCTCTTTTACCAGTTATTATAATCTACTAGTTTATGAGTAGTGGTTCTATTCAATGAAAAACATATTTTCCATTATTCAGTGCTTAAAACATGATAAGGTAATTTTAGTAGTCTATTATCTAGATGGTGATGCTGAAAAGTGGTGAAATATCATTAAGAATAGTATAAAAAAGGAGGAATTGGACTCTATGATATGGGAATTTTTCAAGAAGATAATTTTACTAAGTATTTTCCATGGACTCTTCACACAAAAACGGGGTAAGAATATTTAGAATGAAAAAGGATATGAATCTATTGGATCATATAAAGTAAATTTACTAAGACTTGTGAGTTATGCCTTAGGTTTCATCTCTAATTCTCATAGAAAATTTGATCACTTATTTATTATATTAAAGCATAATATTTTAAGGGTGCTATCCATAAGAGAATTAGATATATATTAATATATTACACAATATTCACTTAAGGTAGATATGGAAACTAGAACATCTCAATAATTTGGATAAAATAAAAGAAAAGTGGGGTATTATAGAAGAACTGATGATAAGACACATGGTGGGATGAAATTACAATATACCACATGAAATAAATGTGGTAGAAAGAACCCCATTAATTATCTCAAGGGATCAGGGAAGTTTTTTAAATGTGTTAATGAAGGAACTAAGCCTAAAAATGTAAATATAAGGATAAAAGGATGATTAATGAAACATAAGAAAATAAGGTATCTACTATTTATCCACCCACACTACACTGATTCAAGTTAAAGGAGTTTGGACATAATGTGTATAAATGCCTCCACCCTTAGGACAATGAATAAAATAGGCCCTAAAAACACCCAAACTAAGGAAACAAGGAATGGCATTCATTATCACTACCATTGTGGTAGATCATGATAATGAAGTGATATAAGGTACAATTGATCTCTTTTCTAGGTCTACTAATACCTTATTTGATTCCACACATCACATTATTTTTTATCACGCATTTTTTCCATGAATAATTAATAACCACCTCAAGAAATGAATATAAAACTATCTATGAAAACTCCTAGGGGAACAATAATCATGTCTAATATTTATAAATATACTCTAATTTATATTTTGGGGAGAATAATTTCTATATGTATAATTATTCTTCCTTTTATGAATTTTAAATAATATTTTTCATATATTAGATTTCCTTGTATAAATTAGATATCAAATTTTAGGATAATTAAGTCTCATTCCATCTTCAAAATCACTCGATTATCATGTATCTGTGAAAGGATGATTATAAACTCTATATGAAATAAAATTATATAAAATGGGTCATGATACCAAAAAATTAGGGACTATTGACTCAAATGAGTGGGGAGAAAGTCAAAATTGATGACATAACTATTGTATGAGATTATGAGGATGTATTTCTAGATAAAATTTCTAGTCTTATCTCACAGAGTGAGGCTGGGTTTTAAATAAAAAACATACCTAGATATATTTATATCTCAAAGAGTTTATATATAATGAATCCAATTTAATTATAGGAGTTAAAGAAGCAACTACAAGACAAATTGGAAAAGGGTTTTATATTCCCCAATGCTTCACCATGGGGTGAACTAGTACACTTTGTAAAAAATATGGATGAATTGATGTGCATTTAATTTTTTTAAAGATATTAATAAAATCATGATAAAAAATGAATATCCTCTACACTATATTGATGGTTAATTCTATAAACTTTAAGGGGAACAATACTTTTTAAATATTTAACGTTGGACTATAACCATTAGTTAAGGGTCAAAAGGGAAGAAATTTCCAGAACATATTTCTATATGAGGTATAAACATTATGAATTTATAGTGATTACCTTTATAATTATGAATTATCCTTCTATCTTCACAGAGATAATTAAAATATTCCATAGGGACTACCTTGATCAATTTAAAGTTATATTTATAGATTATATTCTTATATGTTCAAAGGGAAAGGAGTATCATGAATATCATTTATAAATTGTGTTAAATACCTTAAAAAAGAGAATCTATTTGATAAATTTAGAAAATATGAATTATGGTTGCATAAAGTATAATTCTTGGGTCATGTAATTATAATAAAGGTTATATTATTATATCCATAAATGACATAAATTATAGATAAATATCCTAGATCAATCACTATAACTGAGATCCGTAGTTTTCTTGGGTTCTTAGGATATTAATAAAGATTTATGAGAAATTTTTCATATATTTACAATCCACTAACCAATTTTAAATGAAATGGAGTAAATTTCATTTGGAAATAGGAATATAAATAAATTTTTATGGAACTAAAGAAGATTTTGGAAAATGATCCATACTTACATTACCCTGTAGCAGGGAAGTGTTTGTAATATATAGAGATTCTTCAAAAAAGTGTTTGAGTTGATTCCTCACATAGAATGATAAGGTAATATCTTATGCTTCACACCAATTAAAGGCTCATGATAAAAATTTCCCAATGAACTATTTAGATCTAGAAGTAGTGATATTTACATTAAATATTTAGATACATTTTATCTATGGAGAAATGTAGGATATATATACAATAATCACAAGATCTTGAAATATATATTCACATAAAAGGATTTGAATATGAACCAAAAAAATATGGTTGGAATTGATAAAATATTATGACTGATCAATAAATTACAACATAGAGAAGACAAATAATGTGGATGATGCTCTAAGTAGGAAAGAGAATTCTACTCTATCCATGGTGAGGAGTGAAAAATACCCAATACTCATAGTTTTTTAGAGGTTGAATCTTGAATTCATAATGGGGGGATATATATCATATCTTATAAATTGGATGATCATCCTTTTATTCGTACAAACATCAAAGAAACCCAAAAAGATTATGTAGAGATATAAAAAAAGGTAGAAAATATCATAGAGTTCAACTTTGATAATGATGGAGTTATAAGTATGGGAACATGTATATGTGTCCCATCAAAGACATAGTTGAATAAGGAACGTTTTGATAATGTACATAAATCATTCTTATTTATCCATCCTAGAATCACAAAGTTGAAGAGAGATTTTAAGCAAAACTTTTGGTAGGATATCATGAAGAGGGAAATCATGGTGTATATATATTGATTCTTGGTATTCCAATAAGTTAAGGCTAAATGAAAAAATTATAAGGGTATGTTTCAACTATTACCTATACCAGTATGGAAATGAGAAAACATCACCATGGACTTCATAACATGACTCCCCAAAAATTCTAAAGGCCATTTTTCTGTTTGGACTATAGTTTATTGCCTTACAGGTTTAGTATATTTTAATTCCATAAAATAATATTTCTCCCTTAACCACTCATTAAGATATACAAGAGGGAAGTGGTAAGACTGCATGGAGTACCACTATCCTTTATATCTGATTGGGATTTGAGGCTTACCTTGATGTTCTAGAGAAGTATTCAGAAATATTTAGAGATATAGGTTAGTTTTAGTACTACTTATCATCCTTATATAGATGGTAAATTTGATAGGACAGTTTAAATTCTATAGGATATTTTGAGATCATGTTCGATGGATTTCCTATGATATTGTGATAAACACCTCCCCCTGGTAGAGTTCTAAAATAATAATATTTTCCATTCCAGCATTCATATGACACCATATGAGACTCTGTATGAGAATATATGTAGGAATCCAACATGTTCGGTTGATTTTGGAGAGAGGAAGCTGATAGGTACTTACCTTGTCCAAGAAATTACGGATAAGGTTAAAACCATTCAGTGTCATATGAAAGTAATAAAAAATTGACAAAAGAGTTATGTAGATAATCATTGGTGAGATCTATAGTTTGAATTTGGTGAAAATAAATTCATTATAATATATATATATATATATATATTTGATTTATGTCATTTTGTAAGAAATGGATGATTATCCCAAGATACATCAGTCCCTTCATGATCCTTGATAATGTTGGGGTTATAATCTATCTATTATCGCACTATCCAAACCTATATCAAGTGCATGATGTATACCACATATCTATTTTGATGAAGTATATACCATATCAATCACATGTACTAAGCTCAAAAATTGTACAACTGAAACATGAAATTTCATATAAGGAACAACATATGTGAATCTTTGATCAAAGAGACAAGGATCCAAGGAATAATGAAACTCATCTAGTCAATGTTCTATTGTGGAATAATACATTTTAGGAGGCAACATGGTAACCTAAGGATGTGATGAGAGACAAGAACCCTCCTTTTTTTCCTTTGTGCATTAAAAATTCAAGGATAAAATTCTTTTAAGGTGGTAGAATATAATGACCCACAAATTTAGTAATTACTTTTAGTATATTAAATGTCGTGTGAGTAGTGTGTATGGCATGAAACACTGAAATAAAATGAAAATACACCCTATAATAATGAAATTATTAAATATTAACAATATATTGTAGTCGTTATGCTGGTGGGTATCACTAGAAGTAACCACTTTATAAAAACTATATAAAAGCGTGTAATAGAACAAAGATCATTTTATGATTATAAGACATGTGTTTCTTAAAATTGTTTTTATGTGAACTTATATTAAAATTAATTTTTACAACATTAAGAAATTCAATTAGATAAAATTATTTACATATATTTGATTAGTATGATCAAATTATGTAATGTGGTCAATTTCTTTTTAGTCATAAAATTAAGTTTCCAAATTAAATATTTGTTATCGCGATAAAGTGGTTATTTTTAAAAGAATAATTATTTTTTAAATAATGTGTATTGTAAAAATTAAATGAATAAATTTTAAATTAAGACCCAAATATGATGTTTAAACATATATAAAAATCAATTAAAACCTATTTAATTAGTAATCAATGTTAAAAAACGTCAAGAAAACTTAATGATTAAACCGACTTTTTCCTATAAAAATAGTTTTTCAACACAAAATATGTCTTGATTTAAAAGTTAAATTTCTTCTATTTATAAATTTAATTATGTTAAATAGAGATAAAATTCATATTCAACATGTCAAAATTGGGTAATAATGGTTATCCAATATTTTTCATAATAAAACAGCTACCATGATTAGTTTTAAATCAAGATTAATAAGGGTAAAAATGTGTAAATAAAGTATCTCAAATTTTTAATGATTAGAAGGATAGTTACACCATCATGAAATATTTTTAGGTATTAAAGACATACTGAAATGTCTCCTATATCATTTATCTACCTAACTCACCTAACCCACCCAACCCACCCAACACCCCATGTGATTCCATTATTTCCCCTTTCCTAACTTTATCTTCAATGAAAAAGCCCCTCTGTTCCACTTATAAAAGGAGATTACTACCACAATTTATCTCATACCACTCCACCTTAAATGCCTTTATAATTAATTTCCATTATCTACCCACATATAAAGACTTAACAAGGAGTTTATAAGGTTATAAGGAGTCCTCCAAAGCTTTAATAAGCTACCTAACAAGGTAATGGATCTTCTTCTCATCTTTTTTATTTTAGTATTTATTTTTTGATGAACCCTTTGTGTTCCAACTCATTATAATTTAATATATTTATAATAAACCATTTATTTTCCAAATTATTCCTTATTTATGAGTGACTAAACTTACCTCTCATTAAACCCATTATATTAAACATTTTTTATATCTATACTATTTCTAAAAATCAATCTTTGATTCTTTCCCTCTTCATTTTATTTCAAGACCTTCCTTTATTATAAAAAAATTTATTTCCATATGATAATGCATACAAATTTTCATAATAAATAATTAACTATCATAATTATTCTCTATTTATGAGATACTATATTTATCTATAATTAATTCATTTCATAATCCATTTTCTAAAGTTGTCATATAGCCAAAACCATTCTTTGATTTTCCATCTTCATGTTGCGAGTACACAACTCTAATATCATTCAAGGGTAACTATATAAAGTAAGTTTAAAAAAGGTTATGGATATCAAAAACGTTCTGGAATAGCTGAATATGATATCTATTTTTTCATATATGGGGTTATAGTGTGATCAGCTAAGAGAGAATTCAAGGCAAGGGTTTAATTGAATCAATTTATGATTCATTGGTTAATATCCTTTTATACATTTATATAATTTTAAAAATTTATTTGACAATAAATCTCCCCTATTTTATTTGGTATTTCTTTTTATTCGATAAGGAAATTCATTCTCATTATCAATAACCAATTATTTTATAACATGTTTTCCAAAATAAAAGTGTATTATTAGTAAGAATAAATCTCATTCTATCAATGGATATTTTCATCCATAGCCATATTTTCCTTCCTTATAATGTTCTACTTTTTTAGGACAAATAATTTGTTTTATTTTCTATGATTTTAACAAATGTATTTACCCCTTTTCAAAAGTAATGGTTAATAATCTTAATGATTTGGGTAAAGGTATTTCAAAATATTAAAAAAAGGTTTTTACATCATTCCAAAATAAAATGTTTTATCTTACTTACCACATTTTTTGAGAACCTTTATATATTTTTGAGGACATTTTATATATAAATAATGATATTATGATTTTCAAAATTCCTTTCTTTCCCTCTTCAAAGATGTTTTTCGATGTAATTTTCACTTCATCTTTTATAACAATGTTTGAATGGTTTTGTGAAAAAACTTGTATTTTCAATTTCTTTTTCCTCCATGGTTTATCTATTATGAATTGATGTTTCAATCATCCTCTATATTTTCTTATGATATGATTCCATTTGTAAATTTATATTTTTATGATCTTTTAAGTTTATGTTATGTTTTTGGAATGTTTAAGAAACCCATTATTTTTTATATGGGTTCATTAAGATATATTTATGATTGATTTTAAGAGGAATATATATGTATGGATGGTGATGGGTGGGGTCATATATAACCCTAAAAAAAATTAAGCATATATATCATGATATAGTCAGGAATAGACGTATTTATTTTTTCACACAGGTAGTGGTATGATGAGTTTGCTAATATTTTTAGGAGTGTACATCATGATTTTTTTCACATAGGCATGGAACTAATGGGTTTTCTCACATAGGTTTTCCTATGATTATAGTTGTTCCACATTTAATAGTTTTATATCAAGTTATTACAAATTTTTGAGATGCATTTCATATCCATGAAAATCCATGTTTCCATGATTATGCCTAGTTTTGAAAGTATTCTACACCCTTATATCATGATCAAATGTTTTACGATTATTGATATGTATTTTGAGCCATGTCATATATTTTATGGTATCCCAATGATATATTTATGATATTATATTCCTATAACATGTTTAATGATTATCATATAAGGTCTTTTGTTTTTTGATTTTGATATTTATGTCTTCCTCATGTTATATTTCATGTTTAGATATGACATATTATGATATGTTTTTCCCATATTGAGCATTTGATATCACCACTTTATTATGTTTTCATTACCTAGGATATGAAGATTATTATGTCATGTGTGATATCTAGAAAGGGTCTATAGTAGCATGATTATTTATAAATGTTCACAAGTTTTATAGAATAAAATTATTATATAGCTAATTTTGAAGACACTAAACCTTTAGGTTATTATGTTGTGAAAATGGTTGCGAGATGTGTTAATAAATCAAGAGATTAATGTATTATTTATTTCATGTTTTTCATAGTTTACTATAGATATTTCTTTTGTTATTATACTTGAGCAGGTTTATGGGAAATCCAAGGAAGATTCACTGGTAGGAATTGGCCATTACAATATGTTTCTATGTATTAAAATCTATGTATTTTTTGGAAACAAAAATAGTTATGATCATGATATTATTGGATTTTTGGATTCTAATTATAAAGAAAATAGTGATAACCAAAATTTTGTTAACGTTTATGAATTATTAGTTTATGATGGTCCTTTCTCTAGAAAATATACCACTTGGTTTACTGTATGTCAATCCACTACTAAGTTTAAATATATAATTTTAATTTAATTAATTAAATATGTAATTTGGTTAAAGGGTATGATAAATGAAATGTCTCTATCATCTAGTAGTTTTTATGTATTTTGTGATAGTCATTTTTCATTTCATTTATCCAAGAATCATGTTTACCATGGATGATCAAAATTGATAGATATAAAGCTAAAACTTTTTTAAGAAATAATTGAAACTGGGGTGGTGTGTCTCAATGAGATACTCACGTATGATAACCCAACCAATATTTTGGCTAAGATTATTCGGTTATTGATGTTTAGGAACCATTTAGAACTAATGAACATATTCCCAATTCTTTACCATGGGTTACAAAAATACCATTGTTAATAAAGTAATTTATTAAAAAGGTGAAGATTTGTGAATTTTCATATATACGGTTGCATTTTAGTTTTTAATTAAATACTGAATATTTGTATTTTTGTGATAATATTTTTTATTTTTTTCATTCTACATTCCTATACATAGGTTTCACATGTTTTATAAAAAATGATGTGATTAATTAATCTTGTGATATTTATGGTTATTCCCATTTTCCTCATTATAGCATGATCTTACCATTATCTTCATGGGGAATTTGGGGCCATTGATTATGCCTAATTCAATGGTCCATGATCACCCGTTTTGTTCTTTCTTGATTTTTCTTATTATATCTCCCATATATAGGATGATATGTTGATTAATGGACCAACCAATTGGGTGTTACCACATGCCCATCTATTCTATCATGTGTTTAATTATTTGAATGATGTAATGAATCTACGTAGTCCATGTATTGGTAATCTCGTGTCTTATCCTACTCCACTATTTTTTTATTGAAGTGATTAGCCTCCTCAAATTTTTTAATTTAGATATTTATCATTATTCCTAAGTTTTCCATGGATAATGAGATAGTGGGAGAGATAGATATTGATAACCCATCGTTTTTTTATATGAGTGAGATATAAGTAGCTATTAAAGGATATTTTTCTCAATTTTATTTCATACTATACATTGAAAGAGGAATATTCTTTCACTAATTCCATTCCTGGTGTAGGTTTTTGGTGGATAATGGTAGAGGTCTATTGATTTTAGAGTGGGAAGAACTAATGTGGAGGTATCAATGGATGCAGAAGATCTATGTAAGCCTCCTATATAGTCCAGTTTGGATATGAACACTACCACAAAAATGGGTTTTCGCAGTGCTACCCTTTAACAGGGATAAAAAAAGTTTTGATAAAGGGGGTACCTTTATCAGCACTTAAAAAATACTGATAAAATGTAATTTTAACGGCACTAAATAATGATATGTTAAAAGTGACCCTTTATTAGTTCTTTTTTAGTGTTGATAAAGTCCCCCCCTTCATCAGTGCTTCTTAATCACTGTTAAAGGGGCCCCCTTTATCAGTAATTTTTTTAGTAGCGCATATAAATGAGGGATTTATCAACACTTTTTTTATTATCATTGATATTGGGTATATTTCAAAAAAATATTATATTTTATTAAAAATAATATATTGATATATAAATATATAAATATATTTATATTGATATAAATATAATATATATTTTTAAATATTTTTTAGATAAGTATAAATATAAATTTTCATTTAATATATAAGATATGTAGTGAAGAAGGCTTATAAAATATTAAAAAATAATATTAATTAATAATTTTCTAATTATCATCGAGTAATAATCATTTAATAACATTTTGAAGACACAAAAAATCAATAAAAGATCTAAAATAAGTTGAAAACGTAACTCAAACTTCAAACGACTATAAATTTTGATCTGGGTGTCTGTTTGAACTCTACCACATATCGAATTGAAGCCTGCGATGAGCTCTATGTGCTAGAAACATAAGGGAACCTTATAATACATTTTTCAATGCCAAAAATGGCCCAAAATATTCTCCAAAATTGATTTTTTAGTTGGGATACCCAAATATTTTAACATTTTATGGAATTTCAGCCTCATTTTAGGGGGACTTTTTTTCCTTTTTCAGTGGGGAATGAATTTATTCTATGGGATTACATTCAAATTGATATTATGGATTTAAAATTTTATCATTTTTAATAATTTAATATTATTTATAATCAAATATATGACAACATATACATATTTTTTATATATTTACACATAAAAATTTAATTTTATAAAAAAAATTATTAAACGTATTTACATATAAAATTTATTTCTCAATATATAATCCTTATCTAAATAAAAAATAATATTTATTTTTTTTAAAATAGAAATATATGAATATTTATATTCCTATATAATGTGTGTGTGTGTGTGTGCGTATTTGTGTGTGTATGTATTAACAAACTGATATATACTATCTATATATTCTAAAAATATGTATATACATATTAATATATAGGTTTTTTAAATATATTTAAATATTTATAATTATACTTACAGATACACATATAAAATATGTGTGTGTGTGTGTGTTGTATATATGTATTTATTTATTTATAAACACACATAAAAAACATATTTTATAAATGTATTTAAAACTGATCTTATAAATATATATTAATATATGAATAAATATATGGATAAAAAATATTACTAAATTTATATAAATAAAAAGATATAAATATATATTAATAATGAATAAATATATAAATATATGAATATATAAATATATGAATATATAAATATATGAATATATAAATATATGAATATATAAATATATGAATATATAAATATATAAATATATCAATATATAAATATATCAATATATCAATATATCAATATATAAATATATAAATATATAAATATATAAATATATAAATATATAAATATATAAATATATAAATATATAAATATATAAACATATAAATATAACTATATATGTATATATATATAAATATAACTATATATATTAATATAAATATATATATGTTAATATAAATATATATTAATATACAAATAAATATAAATAAATAAATAAATCATTAAATAGAGACCAAAGCAATATGGAGGAGTTGTAAAGGGTACATGCATGCAGAAAAGAGGTGTGGAGTTCAAATCCAGGGGGAGGTAGGGGCGCGCGCGTGGGTTGGTGAATGGGGGTACTAGCGTTGTTAAAGGGTTGGGGTGGGGATATCGAGTGTAGGGGTGGTAGGGTGTGTGGGCAGGGTTCTTCAATAGTATTGTTGGGGGGGGGTCAAGCACTGTTAAACCCCCCCCCCCTAATTTCTATATTTTTTTGTAATTGTTTTAACTTTTATCAACGCTTTTAAAAAATCACTGATAAAGAACCCTTTTATTAGCACTTTTTTAGAACTGATAAAAGGGACCCCTTTTAATAGCGCCTCGATTATCAGCTCTTTTTAGAACTGATAAAGGCCTTTTAGAGCTAATAAAAACCTATTTTGTAGTAGTGGAAACTGTAAGAAAACTGAATGAGTATCCATTTAAGGAAAGAATATTCCAATCTACAAGATCAAATTAGTTAACAATAATGGAAAAGGCCTCTATTAAAGGATTTTTTTCAACCTTCTTACCAACCACCAAAATTCCAATAAGTAAGGAATAATTCCTAACTATTAACTAGCTATCAACTTCAAGGGAAAGTTGAAGTTAAATATTAGAATTCCAATAATGATCTATTGTAATAAATTGTGAAGAATCAAGATAATTAATAATCCAAAATTAAGGAGTTGAAGAACCAGTTTGGAAAAATTCTAAAAAAATTCAATAAAAATGAAACAAATGTCAGGTAGGATTTCATATAAAAATATCATTAGCCCTAAAATAAATTTGAGTGTTACTTCTATTGTTCCTAGTTCGATTATAGATGTATTTTATTTCAATAAGGTTGTAATGTTATGAAGAATTTGATTCAAAGTTGGTTGCATGAGGATGAGTGATCTATTGTCATTATATATGGAAAAGAGAAGATGAGATATATTTCTAACATGGAGGGAATGACTAAATAGAGTCAAGGTATCTTTATATGAGAATATTGTGTGTGTTGACCTTCAAGGTGATATTACTTGTGATGAAAGATTTGAGAGTATAATATTTAACAAGTGTTGTGAATTATTGGATGTTATGTACATATTGTACTAGTTTCTTTTGAGGAAGTTTTAATATGGCCAAATTTAATGTGGTGGTGTTGAAGTAATGGAGAATACATCCATGGTGTGTTAAGAGTAATATATACTGATGTGAGTGTGAAGATACATTGGATGATGTTTTAAGAAGTTTTATAATTCCTGTAGATGGTTTGAGGAATTTTAGAATTCATTTTAATAAGTTTTGAATTCTAGAGTCAAAACTAGAAAAATGAAAAAGTATCTAATTATATGACTTTTCCTAGTGATTGTAAGACTCTGTCATTTGATTTTACTAATACTATAATACTTTTCTGGAAATTAGATGAATTTTAATGGAAGTGTATGAATCATACCATTCGAATTTATCATTTGAATTTAGCAGATCATAAGACTTTTTCATATGATTGTGGTTCAAAATATAACTTTTATTTTCTTTATGACTTGATTATATGACATTGAGAGTAAGGAAAAATCATAAGACTTTTGATTTTATGACATTGTTGGTGAGTGTATGAATTTTATACCAAACATATGACCTATTTATCATTATAATAATTTGTGAAGAGAGTGTAAAACATTTTATCATATATATTCAAGTTTTATAAAATGGGAAGTGAATGACATTGGATCCGTGTGAGACTTTATAAGAACATGACTTCGAGAAAGTCATACAAAATGGATCCCATCTGACTTTAAAGGGCAGTATGACTTTAAAAGATCAAATTTTGAAGGAAAATAATGTTTTAAATTTCCTATAGTATAAAAAAGAAAGAATCAATTTAGTTTTTTGGTGTTTTAAATAAGGATGTTGACTATGTTTTTTAAATAGAGAAAATCATGGAGATCTTTATGAGACTTGATTTTTGATTTAAGGTGAAAATATATGACACATTTTTGTGCCTATTTTAAAGTAGTGAGAAGATAAAGGTGTTTAATTGACTATAAATGGAAACATTATGGGAGATAAGTTTGAGTTATTTTACCCCATAATCCATTGAATTTTGAGGAGTCTATTATCTCCTGATTATATCTAGGATTGAAGATGAAATATGTTTTCCAGTTCTAGAAAATGAATATCCCATGATTCCATGATTTATCGAGTTTATATAAATAAAATATTGAGAAAAATATTTACAATATTATTATGTGAATATATAACATGAAGGTGTGAGGAAGAATGTGATTAATGAGAATTCATAGAGAATTTTGAGAGAAAAAATACACTATTTTACCAAAGGGGTAGATAAGAATGAGTTTGAATCTAGGATATATTTTCATAGTGAAGATTAATTATCATCTAAGTATTCATAAGGAAGTAAAAGATCCATATCATTCAATCTTTGGAGTGATTTTAAAGAATAGTAGTGCTGACCATTATCGAATTCTAAATTTATTAAAAATGTTTACACATGTAAAAAAATTCTGTATGCCCATGGAGGATGATTATCACCAAGTTTTTTAGAAGAATCTAAGAGTGAAATGAGATCTTTTTACAATTGTATCATCATTTTAGAGATGAATTTTTTATTTTATTGTATAATTTCACGACCCCTCCCTATAAAGATACTGCAATAAAGGGAGAAAGATAATGATCCCCAAGTCCCCCCTCCAGTAGGTCTCAGGTTGGTGACTAGCACCAAGGGCATAAAAATATCATGTATGGGAGGAATTACCCTCTATAATATTAAAAGGATCCGGAGATAAGATGAATTATCCACAAAAAACTACAAGACACAATATGAAATAAATAAAAAAAACCATCCCACAATTCACGTATAAAAATACTGATACAGATAAAAGTCTCCAATGTAAATAACCAAAGTAAAGCTAAAGTAGTGACACATCAGTTATCCAAAGATCCGATCTAGTAATGTCCAGCACTGTCCATGTAATCCTCTAGAAAACCTGAAAACAATTTTATATATGTAGGGTGAGAATACATGTATAATCAGTAGGAAAAACTCTAGTCTCTCATGCACATGTGAAATAATCATACTAATGTACTTGGGATAAAACAACAGAACCAAACAACACGTATATAGTTATACTAACCAAACCCAACCTCACCAATTCATGATCACCAAATAACACAACTCAAGTAATATAACATAATATGATCACATCGATAAGGGTACCCCACAACACTTTCCCACTGGTATTCTACTCTCATACCCAATGTCGTACATCCTGGTGCTCCCATATTTTCCATATACCACACCTCCTCACAAGCACCATCACAAAAAACCTCATCCCCAAACATCTGGGCTCACCGCACTACAAGAATGACCACATCACATCTCACCTAAAAACACCTGGTCCAAAACACAACCACTACCAAAATCAAAGTATTAGGGTATCGTAAACATGTAGGACATCAACCTTGTTCCCTCCTCCTATAATGCACGACCCCCACAAACACCTAGGCCATCACATCTCACCCAAAAACACCTGGGATATAACATATCACATGAAGACACACGGGCAATCAAAACCACCATATAGTGCACTAACAGACATCTGACCATCACAACCTATGCAATACCAACCTCTCCTAGAATAGAGAGTGGGAAAGAGTGGGTACCCATCCATCCTTACTCCTCACCGGATGTCAAAAAAACATTCCATGTGTGACTATGCGGGTATTGGCACAAAGTGATCAATGTGGGTGGGGTGAATATAGAATTCACAAGAATATAAAAGTGTATATATATATATAGTATCAAACACTCAAGACCAACCTATGGGTTTATAAACAAACCAACCAACTTACAACACTGTCACTTTTTCTGCCAGCTCTAAATGCATACACCACACAACAATCTACAAAGCCCACTCCACATTTCCAACCAATTCCATTTTATTATTCCATTCTTTTCATTATTTAGCATCAAATGAAATTAACCACACATACCACCATTTAATATTTCATTAATAATTTTCATCTCATTAACCAAACTAAACCATGTCATCTCAAAAATTATTAAACAATAATTAATTTATTCCATCACTACTCAAGCATCTAGCACAAAGAGATCACCACCTCACCAACCCAAAATAATAGCCAAACAAACCACCTCCTCACTACCCCAAAAGCACGAAAAAAAACCACATCCCAACCAACCCAAAATCAAGGCCAAACAAACCACATCCTCTCCACCCCAAAATAACATACAAACAAACTACCTCCTCACTGCCCCAAAAGTACGGCCAAACAAAACACCTCCTCACTTAGTGAAAAGCATGATCAAAGAAAATATTAACCCCACATTCCCAACTACACATCATCGTCCCACAATCACAACCAAAAATCACAACACATCAAGATCATTTCAAAAATTTACAATTTGGATTTTATCACATTCCATTTTATTTTAGGGGAATTATCACACAAGTCAAAATACTGGGGAAACCATTTCATTATATAATTATAAGTAACTAACCAATTTTAATTTAGATTGATATTAAAACAATAAAGACATCAAAAACACTCACAACAGTAACAATACATATATCCATCACAAACAAATCCCCCAATAACCAAAATTATTTGTGTGGAATCAAGATCTTAAAATACAAAATATCACAAATAAAAAATAAAACTGTAAAAACATGAGAATCAAAACATATTTACCCTTTTAAATTCAATTTACCTAATTTTTTTCCTTTTATTAAGCCGTAACAACCATAATCCATAGATAAACAAGAGTAAACCCCTCCTTCATGATACATAATAAATATAAATGAGGGAAACCCTACCTCAAATAAGCTTTCTAACATGTTGCACACCATAAGGTAAAGAAGAACACCCACAAACCACAAATGAACCATGAAAAACCACAGATCAAACTACAACACATAGAAAGACCATCAAACACAACCCAAAACACACCCCAAACCAAAGCAACATCACCACAATGAATCATCGAGACAAGAACAGAAGAAAACCCACCAGGAAGAGAGAAGAACCCACCGCAGATCGACCATGGATTACCAACGAACAACCACTGGGGCCAACAGATCAAAGAGGGAAGAAGAGAGATTGAAGAACACCTCAGGGAACCTAGGTTTCCCCCAAAACGAGAGGAAGAATAAAACATGAACAAAGGAATAAAGGTTTTTCTAGAAAATAACTTTTAAAACTACACTACATTGGGGGTTTACAGAATGTGTAATACCTTTCACATCATGTAATCCTTAGTGTTTATTTTTGCTGAAAAACACGTCACATTTTTATTATTTAACCCTAAAAATTCACACATCATGAACCAGCCCTAGAAAATCCATGAAACGAACTTTCATGTGGGGTAATACACTTACACAATGTGTATTTCTTGTAGCAGTTCTACTGCACCACTATCTTTCAACGAAAACTCACAGAACCTCCCCCAAACACCTCCAACAACCAAAATTGGACAAGTAATGGATCAAGAGAGAATTTACTGTTACATCTGATACATCTCAAAATGTTCTCTTCCTAGAGAATCCAAAACCTATCCTAGAAGAAAATGGTTCTGAATAACCATCCCAGGAGATATCTCTCAAGGATCTCGTCATACCTCAAACGCTACCACCGGCTAAACACACCCACCCAAACGGCCACAAAACACACTGCATTACCACATAACCACAAAAACATTCCACATCTTATCAGAAAAACATTTCAACCTCCATGAATCCAAAACCATAAACCACTATAACTAATTAACCACGCCATCCCGAACACATGAATTGGGGAATTTTGTCCTCCATGTCAAGATACTATCCGCTCTAGGCGTTACTAACTTGCCTAGACGGGTTTAATCACATTGAAGTTAATGTGTCTCAATTAGGAATCAGGTCATCCCATTTTCATATGTCTATAATTTATCACACATCACACCAAACACATCAAAAACCAAGGAAAATACCACATCTCATAAAACAAGGTTCAAACACTACATCCCAAAGAAAAACAGAGGAAATAAAACTCAAAACAACTTCGAGTACTAGGCATGAATCAGTATCCCTCACTCTTAATTACTCTCATATAGGCCTCCATGCCTTGAAATCACATGAATCAAAGAAATGTCCTGTCAACACAATGCTTTCTATTGGAGATCCTAGATCTTTACAGGTCGTTCCACAAACATCGCATCATCCCCAATATCCAAATCTCCCTAGTCAATGAAATGGGATTCATCATGAAACTAAAAATGAAGCTGAGATACATGAAAGAAAACATGGATCATCTCCAACCAATGTGGTAATTACAATCGATACGTCACCTTTCCAACTCACCCCAACACCTCAAATGTCCCAACAAACCTAGGAGAAATCTTACTCCCTCTTCCAAACCTCTACTACCCACATCGAGGGGAAGCCTTGAAAAATACATGGTCCCCAAACTCGAACTCCAAGGTCCTCCTCCTATGATATATATAATACTTCTTCCAGACCTATGCAATTTTCATCCTCTCTTAAACAAGTTGTAATTTCTCTATCATGATTTGTACCACATTAGAACCAAGAACGACTATCTCCCCAACCTCTATCCAGCATAATAGAGATTTAAATAGTCTCTCATACAAAGAGTCAAACAATTCCATTCCAATAGAAGAGTGATGGATATTATTATAAGAAAACTCCACCAAGGGCAGGTGGCATACCCAAGATCCATAAAAGTACAAGATGTACACCCACAATATATCCTCCAACATCTGGATAGTCCTTTCCATATACTCATTTGTAGGAGGGTGTAAAGCAATGTTGAGGTGTAACTGAGTGGAAAAAGGATTATGAAATACCCTCCATACTCATGAGGTAAAATGAGAATCCTAATATGAGATAATGGACCTCATAACTCCATGAAACTGCACCACCTTGTCCACATACCTCTTAGATAAAGCATCTAACGCATCCAACTCCTTCATCCATAAGAAGTGGACCAATTTGGTAAACCTATCCATAACCACCCAGATAGCATCGCAACCTCCATGAGATTTGGGTAACTCTATGATGAAATCCATCAAGATGTAATCTCATTTCCATTATAGATCATCCAAGGGCTTCCAAAAACCACTAAGAACACAATGCTCAACCTTTACCTACTGGAAAACTAGACACTGATCCACAAACTCCACCACTACCTATTTCATCCCAGGCCACCAAAACTATGTCCTCAAGCCATGGTAATTTTTAGAAACTCTTGGGTGTACTTCCAAAGGTGAGTTATGAAACTCATGAAGGAATCTATTTCACATTACTATTAGAACAAAAAACCTCCCACAAAACAACATTTGGTTCTTACCATGCTCCAACCATCCCTTTTAAGAATCACCGTAACCAAAATGATCATGCATCACCTTTGCCTTTGAGTCTCTCCACTGAGATTCTTCCACCTACTTCATCATAGAGGACTTCACCGTCATTTGAAACAAACAACCTTTTCCACTATCCACTCTTTCATCTAAGTGAAAGGGTTACAACTCCTATATTGCTCTCTAAGCATCCCTAGAATCCTGAATAACACCCTTCCATGACTTCTTACTCAAATTAGTAGTCACAACATTCCCCTTTCCTAAGGTGTAAGAGATCTCAAAATCATAATCCTGAAGAAACTCCATCCACCTCCACTGTTAAAAGTTGAAAACCTGTTGGTAAAATATATAACTCAAAATATTGTGATTTTTAAAGACCAGGAAGAGATCCCCAATGAGGTAATGTTGCCACAACATCAATGAAAACACAACCTCAACTACATCTAGATCGTGGGTGGTATAGTTACGCTAGTGGGGACTTTACTTCTTAGACCCATATGATATAAAATCCCACTAACTCATCAGTACACATCCCATTCTCAAATGTGAAGCATCACAAAACACCTCAAAAAACACACCCTCCTCTAGCATTTGAAGCACTGGAGAACTAACTAACTTCCCTTATAGATGTCAGACACTAAACACTGCACAAAAAAGATTAGTCTTTCCTAGTAAAATATCTCAATGCGGATGCAACGTGATAGAAATTGGGTAAAAACCTCTGATAATATCATGAAATACCAATGAAACTGAAAACCTATACCATGTTCTTGGGTGATTCCCAAGAAACAACTACTTAAACCTTTGATGAATCTACTACCACACCCTGATGAGACCCCACATGTCCAAGTAAATGCACCTGTCATGTCTATAAGTTACACTTGGAAAACTTTCCATAGAGATGGTGGAATCAAAGAACATATAATATAGTTTTGATATGTTTGACATGATCCTTCTCTTACTTTTAGTAGATTAAGATATCATTGATGAATATGATGAACAACTAATCTAGGAACTCGTGGAACATGAAGTTCATAAGCCCCATGGACACAACTGCTGCATTAATAAAATCAAATGGGATGACTAAAAACTTGAAGTTCCCATACCTGCACCTGAAGGTAGTCTTCAGGATATAACCCTCCTTCACCTTAAACTAGTGATATCCAAACAGTAGATCGATATTAGAAAACCAAATCTTCCCTCTCAGCTAGTTGAAAAGATTGTCTATCCTAGGAACAAGGTCATGGTTTTTGAATGTCACCTAATTCAACCTCCGGAAGTCTATGTATAGCCTCAGACTATCATTCACCTTACTTGAGAACAACACTAGAGCACCCCACGATGACACAATAGGCCAGATAAAACCCTTCTGTATTTGATCATCTAATTGAACCCTCAACTCTCACAACTCAAAAGGTTCCATCCGATAAGGATCCATCAAAATCAAAGAAGCACTAGGCTGTAAGTCTATCCTAAACTCAACATCATGTCAAGGGGGAAGCATTACAAACACCATGCGGAAAACATATAGGAACTCCCCAATGACCCTGGGAAGCTCTACCATTCATAAATCCATTTTTACCACCTATAATTCAGCCAACAATGAAATAAGGGTCTTCACACACTGACTGCCCACCAGAAAACTTCACTCGCCAATGAAAACCACACACTATTCATTCAAATATTAAAATGAAACTCTCCTATGGAAACAGTCGATAAAAACACGTATAGAATACATCTAGTTAATGTTCAGGATAACATCTTACGGCTCTATCTCCAATAATAAAAGATCCCTAAGAGACTGATGAGGCCCCATCATCAGTCTACACCAACATCACACATCAAATGAACCGGTCTAGCCTCTAAATAAAATAGTCAACACTAGGGGCACGAGAATCCTATCTAAATCTAGTCCTAAAGCATGGGCTAGAGAAAGTTCAACAAAGGAGTTTGAATCGTCGGAATCAAACAATTCATAAACAAGTGTACTAAAAAAACTAATCTCACCAATGATGATATTTGGCCCCTCTGGTACTACTTCCTCCACTGTAAGCAACTGACCACACCCAAATCCTCCACCTATATACTGATAAAAACCTATATGCCCATGCTTGGGTTTCAGTCCCTAAACAGGAGGAACATCCTGAGGTCAGCCCCTACCTTCTCCATATCCACTCAGTGAAGAAAAAACCTACTAGCCCTGCTGCTAAAAAGGTCTCACTGGAAACTACTACTAAGTCTAGAGATTAACTTGTCCACCTCCACCAAACTAAGATTAGGGAACGAGTTGGAACTAGTTCTAGAAATGGAAACAAAACCCACAACCAAAACACATTGGCACAAAGCACCTAGGAAACGCATGGAAACCACTTGCACCAGAAGTCTAGAAGGGAAGCTGTTGAGTTTAACTCCTTGTCAGTTGAAACCTCGAAGGTCATGGGGCCTGAGAACTTCCACTAAAAACTCTAATCCTAAAGAAACCTTAATGGTTCCCCTCCCATGGAAAATATCCTCGTGATTGCATCCACTTGATCACCTCTTCCTTATTCAAAACCTCTAGATACATTGGAAAAATAAAAGGAGTCATTGTATACAAGGTAGAAGGATGAAGTGCTCCCTCAAGATGTCTCGCATGAGACTCCTCATTCGGAAAAAAATCAAGGACAAAATGAAAAAGGCCCTTGAACTTTATTCCCAACTCCCATACTAACATGCTCCCATACTGAAGAGAAATATGGTCCTATGTCTTTACTACCTTCGTGGTCATCAAAGGTAGCTCTTCGTGAAACTCCTTCTAAAAGTCAACCCACAAAACCTCTACCTCCTTACGTTCTCCCAAATATAGCATCCACCACTGATGGGAAGCTCCTCACATCTAACTGACTACAAAAGGTTCCCAATACTACATCAGGGACTAGATCAATCTAAAATAGATCTTGAGATCCTCCATCCATATCTATGTATCTACATCTAAAAAAATACCCTAATACTTACCTAAAGCCTACCACTGGAAAGCACACAACATCCTCTGCCACTGATCATCCTCCTCAACCAGATTAACCCTACAAAGATCAACCAGATCATCCTGAAGATCCTCAATTGCTTGAGTCACATGAGAACGATTAATGGGAGCCATAGCTGAAAGTCAAGAAAGGATTTACTAAGCTTGATAGTGTGTAACTTTACTAATATTTATTTTAACTCATTTAATTAATTTTTTTATTAATTTCAACTTTCCCAAAACAACCCAATTCAAACAAGAACACAAGTCATTATTATGCATGTGCATTTCCTAGGTCTCTACCCTGCAATTAGGTCCATCTCACTTGGCCATTAAATAAGCTCAGAGTCTATGCACTAGATCCCAGGGGGGCTAAAATACCATATCTTAGCTAGTCTGCATGGCCTATGTCACACACCAAGGTCAACTAGAACTGTTTCCATACCACCACATGAAATCCTTACTGTGAATAATTCGAAACTCCACCCTATTTCTCAACCATCACATCTGATATCACTATGTCATGACCCCCTCTCTCCAAAGATATTGCAATTAAGGGAGTGAGATAATGAACCCTGAGTCCCGCCTTCAGTAGGCCCTAGGTTGGTGACTAGCACCGAGGGTATAAAACTCTCATGTATGAGAGGCATTACCCTATATAATATAAATATGATCAAGAGATAAGATATATCATCCAAAAAAACCTAAAATACACAATATGAAATAAATAAAAAAACCATCCATGTATAAAAAGAGCTGATATAGATAAAATACTCCAAAGTAAATACTGAAAGTAAAGCTAAAGTAGCAAGACAACAACTATCCAATGGTGTGGGCTAGTAATGCCCAGTACGGTCCATGTAATCCTCATGGAAACCTAATTGTTTTATAAACACAGGTTGAGCATACAAGTATACTAAGTAAGAAAAACTCAATTCTCTCCTACACATGTGAAAGAAGCATAATGATGCACCTGTGATAAAACAAAAAAACCAAACAACACCTATATAGGTATACTAACTGAACCTAGCCTCACCAAGGCACAATCACCAAATAATGCATGTCAAGTAATACAATAAAACATGATCACACCGATAAGGGTACCCCACACTAATTTCCCATTGGTATTCCATTCTCACACCCAACGTCGTACACCCTATAACTCCTATATCTTCCATATACCACACCACCCCACAAGAATAGTCACAACACACCTCACCCACAAACACCTAGGCTCACCACCCCACAAGAACGACCATGTCACATCTCTCCCAAAAACACATGGGCCACAACACAACCATTTACAAAAGCAGAGTAGTAGGGTATTGTGAACATGTTGTTCATAAACCTTGTGCTCAATTCCTACCATGAACGACCCCCACTAGAAGCTTCCCCACAAGCATGGTCATATCTAATCCTTTCTGAAAACACCTGGGTCATCACATCTCGCCCGCAAACACCTTGGATATTACATATCACCCAAAACAACTGGGCCATCAAAAACACTATTTGTTGAACTAAATTAACTCATACCCTCACAGAATATGAAATACCTACCTCTCTTAGAATATAGAGCATGAAATAGAAGGTAACCATCCATCCGTACTCCTCTCCAAATGTTGGAAAAAACACCCCCTGCATGACTATGCGGGTGTTGGCACAAAGTGCTCAATGTGGGTGGGGTGCATATAGAAATAACAAGAATATAAAATTATATATATATTATCAAAAACTCAATCCCAACCTATGGGTTTATAAACAAACCAACAAACCCACAACACTATCAGTTTTTCTTTCACCTCTAAATGCATACACCACACAACAACCCAAAAATCCTATTCCAAATTTCTGAACAATTCCATTTAATCATTCCATTCATTTAATTATTTATCATCAACCATATTTAACCACAAAACCACCATTTAATATTTCATTAACTAAACCAACCCATGTAAAAAAAATTATTAAATAATTCCATCATGACTCAAGCATATAGCACAAAGAAACCACCACATCACCTCCCTAAAAGAATAAAAAAACAAACCACCTCTTCGACATTTCAAAAGCATGGAAAAAAACATATCCTCTCCACCCCGAAATCACAACCAAACAAAACACCTCCTTACCACCCCAAAATCATGACCAGACATATCACCTCATCATCGCCCCAAAATTATGGCCAAACAGACCAACTCCTCACCGCCCTAAAAGCATGAACAAAAAAACTATCATCCCCACATGACCCAACCACACATCACCGTCCCAGAAGTGTGACCACACATCACAACACATCAATATCATTTCACAAATTTACAAATGGTATTTTTTCACACTACACTTTATTTTAGAGGCATTATCACACAAGCCAAAATACGGGAGAAACTATATCATTAAACGCATATAATTAATTAATCAATTTTCATTTAGGGTGACATCACAATAATCATGATAGTCAAAATAGTCAAAATAGTTAGAATACATATATCTAGTGAAAAAAAATCCCCCAAAAACCACAATTTTTAGTGGGGCATTAAGCCTATACAATCCACAATATCACAAATAACAAATAAAGCTCTAAAAACATGTGAATCAAACCCCATTTACCACTTTAAATTAAATTTAACCATTTTTCATTGATTAAGCCTACACCAAAATAATACATAGATAAACAAGATTAAAACCCTACTACATGATGCATAATAAAGAGAAATGAGGCAAACCTACCTCAAAAAATATTTTCTAACTCATTGCACACCACAGGGAAATGAAGAGCGTTCGTAAACCACAATCGCACTATGAGAAACTATAGATCAACCTAAAATGTATCCAAATATCATAAAATTCAATCCAACACAGACCCCAAACCAAAGAAACATCATTATAGAGAATCCTTGGGAGAAGAATATAAGACTAACCACCAAGAAGGGAGAAGAACCTACCATATATCAACCATAGATTTCCAATGAAAACCCATCATGGCCAATAGATCATAGAGGGAGGAAGAGGTCTTGAATAACTCCTTAGAGAACCTAGGGTTCACCTAAAATGATAGGAAGGAGATACCATAGTCAAATGAATGAAGGTTTTCCTGGAAAAGAACCTTTAAAACTGCACTGCATTGGGGGTTTACATGATGTGTAATCCCCTTTCACGTTGTGTGATACTTGGGTTTCATTTTCACTAAAAAATATGTCACCTTTTTATTATTTAACCCTAAAAATTCAAATTTCATGAAAAATACATAGAAAATATATGAAACTAACTTTCAAATTGTGTAATACACTTACACGATGTGTATTTCATATAGAAGTTATGTTGCACCTCTAGCTTCCACCAAAAACTCTTGGAACCTCCCCCAAACACCTCCAATAACCAAAACTGGAAATGTGATGGATAAAGAGGGGATGTAACATTACTCATAACCAATCATGTTAAGGATAAACTATTATTGGGGTGTATAAATAGTAATGAGAAGAAGGAATACAGTAAGAATCTATATTGATCAAATTAAAGTTTTTCATGGTGTAACCTCTTATGTCTATAGTGGTTAATTAATGTTTGGGGTGTCAAACCAATAATAAAATGTGATAAGTCTTTGAATTTGAACATTGTAAATAATAGTGCTCCATTTATATGATTTCATATATATGCATGTGAGAAAGTGTGATATAATTTATTAAAAGTGGATAGATCCCTTAACTGGTCACATAGGTTGGGTTAAAATAGACTATCTCGTAAAAAGAAAAAGGGCCCCCTAATTCAAACCTCCCCCTCTTAGTGATCCAACTAGATCTATGAACTTAAATTTGTAACATAGAACATGTCCCTTTTTAGTGATCCACTATGTCACAAACCAACCTTGTTCATCCTTCCATAAGATGCCCGATCCGACCTATGACATACCTAAGTGGTATCCCGGATCCCTCCAGGATGACAATAAGAATCAACGGTATCAAATGAAATAATTTAGGATATTTTTTTCATAAAATCAATTAAATGAGTAGTATTAAAATTGGTATGACCACTTCATATTTCATAGATCCATGTGACAATAGAATATATATATATATATATATATAATTTAAATAAAATAACGAAAAGAAACTCCCTCATATCACCTCCAACTTATGCTATAGAATCATTCCCAAAGATCCACTACCTAGTATCCATATATATAATTCACCACTAATTAAAGAAAATAAAAACAAGAATAGATGATTTTCTTGGAACAACTGAAGAATTAAAAAATAAAAATTGACATACCTGATCAAGATCCCCATGTGACTTAGGGTCACACACTAACCACAATACTAAACTACTCTACGAGTGACTAATAATTGAATCTAAACATGAAAGAAACCATTCATTCTACAAACACTGAGTGGTGTGAATAGGGTGTGAGAATAAACTTCATAATAGGCAATAATAAAAGAATCTAGGTATTACCTTTAACTAAACAACCCAAAATAGTAGTTTGAAATACATTAATTTAAAAAAAAGGTTTTGAATATGTTTTGAAAATAAAACTAATATTCATTTCATTACCATTAGTTTCTAAAAGAATTTGACATTTTAGTTAAAGAACCAAAACATAGAGAACTAGACACTAATGGAAATTCGGGCTATAACCACGGTTTAAAACAGTGGCTATAGGTCCTCAAACCGTGGCTATGGGAAATAGCCACAGTTTGAGAAAATGTGGCTAAGTTTGGCGTGGAAATAGGCCTAGACTTATAGACATGATTTGGAACCGTGGTTATAATTCTATAGCCACGGTTCAAACCATGGCTATAGGTATACAACCATGGTTCTAACCGTGGTAATATGACTATAGTGACAGTTTTAAACCGTGGCAATACTAGAGGATAGATACAGTTTATTGCCATGGTTAGAAACCATGGCATTGGACCTATAGCCATGGTTAAAAATTTTGGCTATAGACCTATATACATGGTTAGAAACCATGGATATAGGGTCTGAAAACCCATAAAAAATATCCCCCAACCCCCTACAGCACTCGTTCCCCCATGAAAAGCACCCCCCCACTCCCCTGAACAGCCCCCCCCCCTCTTGGACAGACCCTGGACACCCTGTAACACCCTGAGATTTTATGAGAAATATTTTTTTTAATTTATTATGTTATACGCAACAACAAAGGAATCTTTCACAACACACAATACTAACTTGGCTTGCATTACACGCAATTGCGACCTTCCTCGATAGCGTGTGTAGTACACAATACCGAGTTTCACTAAACAACGATATATTATTATGGACTAGTTGTTATGAATAGTATTAACTACATTTTGAATTATATAACAATATTATTCATCCTACACATTTTCTAGAACATGGTAAGGGAACAAAATAAATTTTTCGGGTAAAATAAGTATTTTTCAAAAAATGCAGTTTTACCGCCTTTTGATGGCGCACCCACATTAAATCTAGTTTTTGACATGTTTATAATTTCAATTTGAAAAAATAAAATTCTTCTTTATAATCAGGATATAAAAATTTACTTTGGATAAATTTTTGATATTTTTCTCATAACTTTCATATTTTGATGAATAGTAAAAATACGCTAATTTATAATTAAAAAAAACTTTTTTCATTGAGAGAATTTATATGGTTAAATTATAATATTGAATGGTTTTAAAGTATAAATAGAATATATTTTTACCATTTAATATAATGTATGTCATTAGCATTAATTTTACATTGAATTCATAGGTAAAAACATTTCAATATTTGGCAATGTTTTAACTTCTAAAACCCATTTTCTTAACAACGGGATTAATTTTAAATTAATAACTGAAACTTATGTGTTTTGAATTTTTAAAAATGGATTCCATATTTGGAATCAGTGGGTCCAAATTATGTTAATAGGCTAATTTTTATTTTTGGGCATTATGAATAGTAACTACAGTAAATTTTATTTACCCTAGTTAAAGGTAAATCGGGTAATTAAGGGTAAATATAAGATTATAAAATTATCCTAACACCTTACAAAATCCTATTGGATGACTAAAACTATACCCATATCACCTAAGGGTCAGATTAGATCCATTAAATAGACTTTTTTTCATGAAAATAATTTAATTATTATTAAAACCAAAGAAAGTGACAACATGTCACTTTCTTAAATCATATAAGTATAATAATTTTAATTTAGTGATAAACTTAATGAAATTTAAAACATGAATAGTCTAAATAAATATAATACAATTATCTACATCATATTAATTTATGTAGAATTTTTAGGGATTAAATAATTATCATTAATTATGACACAATAGTGATGTTGAAATTATTTTATTAATTAAAATATCAAATAAATGGTTTTAAAAATATTAAAATAAATATTATATGAACTATTTAATGTGCTTAACTATTTTTCTAGATACATATGACATTGTATGAATCTATTAATGCTTTTAGTTCAAACATATCTTCTGTATATATTTTATTTAAATTCAAATAAATGAATAAGTGTCAAAATGGACACTATTGTTATTTTGTAAAAATAAAATAATATAAAATTGTTTAAAAATCACAAAAATATTTAAAAATTATAAATTGAAATTTATATGGTCGAAAATTTCATAAAGTGTTAAATTATGGAAAAGTCACAACACATATGTAATTATTTATAATAATTTAAAATTTAGAACATTATTACCACAAATAAAATTAAATTGATAAATAAGGATAAATCAAGTTGATAATGCTTAAAATAAATTCCTAACATGTCTAAATTTTATTGGTTGATAAGCTTACAACCATATCTCATCTAATCTTTGGATATGAGTCATTTTGGATGTTTTTTATGTGGGTTTTGGATTTAATATAAACTAATATTTCTTATATTTACAAAGGTGCCCCTCTCCTCCCTTATAAAAGGGCACCTCCTCCCTCTCCTCCTCACACAAATTTGAGCCTTCAAGCTCGGCCAAACCCTGCCCATTTTACTTCCTCACTTCCCTAGAAACATCCTAGAGGTCCTGGTGTACATAATGGTGTAAATAATGACTATATATAATTATTGTAAAGTGATATTGATTCTGAAATAGTATACATACACTCCAATACAATTCCACAATCATGGGAACGATATCATCGCTCGTGCGTACGTACAGAATACCGTCTCCACGATGTGATGTGACTCGTTCTACAAGATATTCATTGCATAATGATTATATAAATGAATTTAATGAATAAATATGATATATATTACACTAATACCATTCTGGAAATGAGGTGTCTATAACCTAAAAAGAGGAATAAGAATTTATTCGACAAAACACACATACGAACATAAAGTAATAAACACCCAAATAACAAGTAGCAATGAAATATTACTAATAAGAAGCTAAGAATATGGCCATATATGATATCATAAAAATAAGTATGATTCTGGAATAATTCAATGACATTATTTAAATCATTATACAGTAGGTTCAGGCACTTATGAAGAAAATCAGACCTATGGTAAGGGAAAATCTCACAATCTCATTTTTATCCGAGATTGTTTATACTTCAGAATTTACTGGGGAATATTTATCATCCACATCCATGTTTCCTCAACATTTAATATTATTTCCATACACCTAAAATTTTTTAAATCCAATTTTACCCTTCGGTGGGTTTTTAGTAAAAGATATGAAAGGAATATTTTGTCGTTTTTCGTATGAGGCACTTTTTGACTTTTCCGACCAAAGTATGGGAAGAATGTTTTTTTTAAACTTATACGGCCTGAATGGATTTTTAGAAAATTATTTCCATGAAGATTCCTTTACAAGTTTTCAAGTTTATTTTTAATCAACTTCTTTTAGTTCAAAATTATATGACATGTTAATAAAGGAAAATGTTTTTAAAGTAGAAAGGATATTTTCTTCATGAATGAAGTTCAGGTGTTTTATCAAAATTATTTTCTATATAAGATAATATAGGGTTCTGTTTATATCTCTATTTTTAAATTGATTTGATTATGTTATGATGGAATTATTTTTACGATATCCTTTTATGGATTATGTTATGATGACGTGATGTTTAAGAATCCTTATTACATGGGTTATACTAAGATGTATGGTTTATGATTTTGTGGAACACATAAGAATGGTATCATTTTGAGATGGGTGGGACCTATATCTTCCTCCAATGCATTGGGTAAAGATTTATATCTCATGAGATGGACATGGCCGGAATGGAAGGTTAAACCGGTTCAGTGAAACAAGACTGAAATGAGGAGTGAACTCGGTTCAGAAAAGGACTTTGTCCGCTAAGATAGTCTTGGAAATGAGTCTTGACTACTAAGAAATGATTTTCTATGATTATGTGTGTATGAAACAAAGCTTCATGTTTTAAGTTATGATTATTGGAATTACATTTCACTTCTATGATTTATCCCATGTTATGATCTCTTTTGCAGGATAAGATTTTCAAAATGTTATGTTCTTATAAATATGATTTGTTTGATATTTCTTTTATTTACCCTTACTGAGCATTTGAGATCACCCTTTTGTATGTTTTATTTTCCCCAGTCCAGGAAGAAGGATATTACGCAGGATATGCCAAAAATGGACTCTAGATATGATGAAATAAATGGGAGACAACGTAGATGATTTATGAACCAGTTGTTTATGTTTCCCAGTTTCTAAAGACACTATACCTATACGGTCCTTTCATGGTTTTGTTATATGTTGTAATAATTATGCTTCAATTTTAAAGTAATAACCGTGTATGTAAAGTATGGTTCGTTATAGTTGGTATCAGAGGAAAGGTATAGTCAACCAATGGAAACTAGGATGTGAAAGCCTTAGTAAGAAACCTAAGGATATGTCTAAGCATAGAACACAATCTTAGTGTTTTAGAAATGTCCATGAACAACCTATGATAAGACCTTAAGTGTGAAATTTTATTCTTGATTATGTGGTTTTCCTATTATAATTAGTTTTTCTCACACTATTCTTCTTGGTTTTAGTCAATGGCTGGAACCCGAAGGAACCGTGTTAATACAGAATATGACGGGCAATTCAATGATTTTCCCCCTGAGCAACCAAACATTATGGGAGATAGAATGAAAAATCTTGTAGCAATGCTCACAAAACTTTCTCAAGCTATGAATCATGAAGGACTTCCAAACGAGCAAAGGAAGGAGCAAAATTCTGTTGAATCCTTCATGAGGCAGCGTCCACCTTCATTCAGCGGTTATTCTAATCCATTAGTGGCTGAACAATGGATCAGTACCACTGAAAAGATATTTTCAGTTCTTCAATGTTCTGAACATGATAAATTCATCTTAGCAGTATATCGTTTGGAAGGTGATGTTGATCAATGGTGGAATCTTATTAAGAATACGAGGCAAATGGATGAAATTGAGTCCATGGAATGAGACGAGTTCAAGAACTTCTTTTTCAATAAGTATTTCCCTCATATTCTTCAAACAAAGATGGAGAAGGAGTTTCTTGAACTGAAGCAAAAGGATGATGAATACGTTGGTACCTACGAAGCAAATTCTACAAGACTTGCAAGGTACGCTTCCATAATTATTATCCAACCTGGGAGTATGATCGATCGATTCTTTAGTGGCTTAAAACCAAGTCTTTGAATGGCGTTAGCCATAAGGGACTTCAATATCTATGAGGAAATTGTTCGATATGCTCTCAAGGTTGATATGGAGATTGGTGTAACCCATCAATCACATGGGTTTGATAAGAAGAGGAAAATGGAATTCAAAGGAAAATCTAAATACCACACTGAAAAGAAGAAGATTTTTCCCTTATGCTCAATGTGTGGAAAGAAACATGGAGGAAATTGTCTTAAGGGGACAAGCAAATGTTATAAGTGTGGAAAAGAAGGTCATCGGGCAATTGAATGTCGAAATAATGGGAAGAAGATGTCTAATGATGCAAACAAAGGAAGGGATACACAGAATGAACCTAATACACTTAAATGTTTCAAGTTCAAGGAGATGGGGAATTATGAAAATCAATGCCCAAATACAAGGGTTGATGATGATGATCGATGTCAACAAACTCTTAAGGACAAAGACAAAGGAAAGTCAAATGCAATTACTATTGGTGATGTGGAGTACGACAACGAAGTGGTGAGAGGTACACTTACCATCCACTCTAAAGTAGAAAATGTTTTATTTGATTCTGGATCCACCCACTCTTTTATTTCTGAAGAATTTTTTAAGGGTATCGCTGTATTACCTCAACAATTAGATGTTGAGTTGGTTGTGACAACTCCTAATGGAACAATAGTCACATCAAAAGTTTACAATTCTTCTCTGATTAAAGTTTTTTGGAAAGTGATTCCTTCAAATCTTGTGATCCTTCCTATAGTGGAATTTGATGTGATTCTTGGCATGGATTGGATTTCTTTATATGGATCTCATATCAATTGCCAAAGAAGGAAAGTCACATTTCATATTCCAGATCAATTTATGATTGTCTATCGATGCAAGGATGAACATAACCTTCTAGTGGAAATTTCTTCCATCTTATGGGTCTTGATTCAACTAAATGAAGGTTATTTATCTCAAATGGTTGGAGGAAACTCACGATTAATAATATTCCCATTGTACGAGAGTTTGATGATGTCTTTCCAGAGGAATTGCAAGGTCTTCCACCAAATCGTGAAGTTGAGTTTTCAATAGAACTCATACCAGGTGCTTTGCCTATTTCAAAGACACCTTATAGAATGGCCCCAATTGAGTTGTAGGAATTGAAGAAGCAACTCCAAGAGAATCTAGATAAAGGATTCATACGCCCTAGTGCGTCACCTTGGGGAGAACCTATTCTGTTTGTTAAGAAGAAAGATGGATCAATGAGACTCTGCATTGATTATCGAGAAATTAACAAGATCACTATCAAGAACAAATATCCTCTCCCACGCATTGATGACTTATTTGACCAACTACGTGGAGCTCAATACTTTTCCAAGATTGATCTTCGTTCAGGGTATCATAAATTAAGGGTCAAGAGGGAGGATATACCAAAGACGGCTTTCCGTAAAAGGTATGGACACTATGAATTTATAGTGATTCCATTTGGTCTTACTAATGCCCATGCTATCTTCATGGATCTGATGAATAGAGTCTTTAGAGACTATCTTGATCAGTTTTTGGTAGTATTTATAGACGATATTCTTATCTATTCAAAGAGAAAGGAAAAACATGAAGATCACTTGAGAATTGTATTAAAGACCCTAATAAAGGATAAGCTTTATGCCAAATTTACCAAGTGTGAATTTTGGCTTCAAAAAGTTTCATTTTTTGGTAACATAATCTCAAAAGAAGGTATATCTGTGGATCCATCAAAAACAGAGGTTATTGAAAGATGGTCGAGACTAACAACAGTAACTGAGATCCAAAGTTTTCTTGGTCTGGCTGGATATTACCGACATTTTGTGAAAGATTTTTCAAGGTTATCTAACCCACTCACCAAGTTGACTCAGAAAAGAGTTAAGTTTGTTTTGACGGAGGAATGTGAAGAGAATTTCAAAGAGCTAAAAATAAGGTTAGCCAATGCACCTATGCTCACACTGACTTGTAGTGGAGAAAGGTTTGTGATCTACAGTGATGAATCCAATAAGGGGTTGGGGTGTGTTCTTATGCAAAATGATATGGTGATAGCTTATTCCTCAAGACAGTTGAAAATCCATGAGCAAAATTACCCAACTCATGATTTGGAGTTAGCTGCGGTAATCTTTGCATTAAAGATTTGGAGGCATTATCTTTATGGTGAAAGGTGTGATATTTATATTGATCATAAATGTTTAAAGTATATTTTCACACAAAAGGAACTGAATATGCATCAAAGAAGATGGTTGGAGCTGATTAAGGATTATGACTGCTCAATTCATTACCATCCTGGGAAAGCAAACAAGGTAGCAGACGCATTAAGTCGACAAGACCATGCTAGCTTATCCATGATGAGGATCAAAAAAGATCCAATATTTATGGATTTACAATGGATGGATCTTGAAATTATAATGGAAGGGGAAAAATATTATCTTTCTCAAATGAATTTTCAACCATCTATACACATGAAGATTAAAGAGGCACAGAAAGAAGATGTAGAGTTAAAAAAGAAGTTGAGAAATGTTCCTGAATTCAACCTTGATTGTGATGTGATAATAAGGTTCAAGAATCGGGTTTGTGTTCCTCCCATCCCAGAATTAAAGAAGGAGCTACTGGACTAGGCTCATAGTTCTTCATTTTCTATTCATCCTAGAAGTACAAAGATGTATAGGGACCGGAAAGAGTACTTCTGGTGGGATGGCATGAAACGAGATGTTGCTGAATATGTCTCTCGATGATTGGTTTGTCAGCAAGTTAAAGCTAAGAGACAAAAGTCTAAGGGGATGTTACAACCATTACCCATGCAAAAATGGAAATGGGAAAACATAACTATGGACTTTGTCACTGGACTTCCAAAAACATCCAAAGGCAATAATACTATCTGGGTTATAGCTGATCGTCTTACGAAGTCGGCACACTTCATTGCTATTAGAGAAGATTTTTATCTTGATCATCTTTCCAGGATATATGTAAAAGATGTGGTAAGATTTCATGGAGTACCACTTTCCATTATATCTGATCGGGATCTGAGGTTTACCTCGAAATTCTGGCAAAGTCTTCAGCATGCTCTAGATACAGAGTTGAGTTTCTACACTGCTTACCATCCTCAGACAGACAGTCAGTCTGAGAGGACAATTCAAACTCTAGAAGACATGTTGAGAGCTTGCTCTATGGATTTCAAAGGGGGTTGGGATCAACACCTACATTTGGCGTAATTTTATTATAATAATAGCTTTCACTCCAGTATTTAGATGGCTCCTTATGAATATCTCTATGGAAAGAAATACAGGACTCCAACTTGCTGGGATGAAGTTGGGGAAAGAAAGATATTAGGACCTCATCTTGTTGATGAGATGGCAGAAAAGGTCTGATCTATTCAACAACACATAAGAGCAGCTCAGAGTCGACAAAAAAGTTATGCCGACAACCGAATAAAAGACCTAGATTTTGAATTGGGTGATAAAGTGTTCTTATGAATATCTCCTTGGAAGAGAGTAATGAGATTTGGAAAGAAGAGAAAGTTGAGCCCTAGGTATATCAGTCCTTTTGAAATACTGGATCGTGTTGGGAAGTTTGCTTTCCGATTGGCGCTTACACCGAATCTCTCTCAAGTTCATGATGTGTTCCATGTATCTCTCCTGAGAAAGTACATAACCAATCCTTCACATGTACTCAGCTAAGAAGTTGTACCGCTAGAGCAAGATCTTTCTTATGAAGAACAACCGATAGAGATTCTGGATCGTAGGGAAAAAGTCCTACGGAACAAGACCACTCTCTTGGTGAAAGTTTTATGTAGGAACCACCAATTAGAATAAGCTACATGGGAAGTTGAGGATGTGATGAGGGAGAGGTATCCTCATCTGTTTGTAAGGAAGTGACGAATTTCGAGGGAGAAATTCATTTTAAGTGGCGTAGAATGTAACACCCTGATATTTTATGAGAAATAATTTTTTTATGTCTTATGTTATATTCAACACCAAAGTAATCTTTCAAAACACACAATACTAACTTGACTTGCATTACACGCAATCGTGACCTTCCTCGATAGCGTGTGTAGTACGCAATACCGGGTTTCACTAAACAGCGATATATTATTATGGACTAGCTGTTATGAATAGTATAAACTACATTTTTAATTTTATAACATTATTATTAATCTTACACATTTTCTAGAACATGGTAAGAGAACAAAATAAATTTTTCGGGTAAAATAAGTATTTTTCAAAAAATGCAGTTTTGCCGCCTTTTGATGACGCACTCACATTAAATATAGTTTTTGACATGATTATAAGTTCAATTTGACAAAATAAAATTCTTATTTGGAATTAGGATATAAAAATTTACTTTGGATAAATTTTTGATATTTTTCTGATAACTTTCATATTTTGATGAATAGTAAAAATACGCTAATTTTTAATTGAAAACAACTTTTTTCATTGAGATAATTTATATGGTTAAATTATAATATTTAATAGTTTTAAAGTATAAATATAATATATTTTTACCATTTAATATAATTTATGTCATTAGCATTAATTTCACATTGAATTCATAGGTAAAAACATTTCAATCTTTGGCAATGTTTTAACTTCTAAAACCCGTTTTCTTAACAACATGATTAATTTTAAATTAATTAATGCAACTTATGTGTTTTTAATTTTGAAAAATGGATTCCATATTTGGAATCGGTGGGTCAAAATTATGTTAACAGGCTACTTTTTATTTTTGGGCATTATGAATAGTAACTACGGTAAATTTTATTTACCATAGTTAAAGGTAAATCGGGTAATTAAGGGTAAATATAAGATTATAAAATTACACTAACACTTTCCAAAATCCTATTGGATGACTTAAAATCAACCCATATCACCTAAGGGTCAGATTAGATCCATTTAACAACAGGATTAATTTTAATAGGCATGAACTGTTTCCACACATTCTAAACTAAAAGCATATCAGTAGGAGAAATGAAGTGATTTCTAAAAAATGTAAACCAAGGAGGCATACTAATAGTGGCACCATAGTGATGTATATAGAAATCATAGGTCATGAATTTACCATCTAGATTTGGCATCCAAACCAAAATGTCATAATCAGAATAGTCATATCTAGAAACGTCCACAGCAAGATGAGTTGGAAGTAGGTCACAGATACCCAGATTACTTTGTAAATCATAAAAATTAACATCTCTAAGAGTTATAGGAATGTCAATATCATTAATTATGGATCTAGACATCCAATGAGTTCTGAAGATATTCATTTGATAATCCTTACAAACCACCCATTTAGAATAGCCCATAATGTCACAATAGGCAAACTTAATAGTAGACCATATTAATGTGGGCGCATACATGGTATATACGTTGTGTAATTTATTGAAAAATATGGTGAAAATAAATTCCAAAGAGAGGTCATGAGTGGAAATAACCCTCCATGTGATGTTTTTTATCATGGTATCATTGAATATTTTGGTATATTTAACTTTTATACCTCCCATTTTCACAGGATTGACATAATATTTCCAAGAAACTGTTACAAAATTCCTTTCATAAATTGATCTAGTCCAAATAAAATATTGAATCTTATGATTCAATTCTATAACAATGAGTATGGGCAATCTATATAGTGATAAAGAGTATACAAACATTTAGGTGATAAAAAAATTGACCAAGAAAATTATACCTTCCTGAGACATGGTCTTCCCTTTTCATGTTTCCAACTAGTTAACAATTTTCAGAGCAATATTATTCATATAGAAACTTTTAACTCTACCCTACAAAAGGGGAACCCCAAGGTAAATAAATGGAACTGAACCTTTCTTCACACCAAATATTTGGGCTACCCAATTCTACTTAGAAATAGACACTCCATTTCTAAACATAACAGAATACTTATTCTAGATAATAACCTGACCTGAAACATCTTCATAATGTGAAAAAATTCTCTTTTCAAAATAAAACCCTTAGAAATCTCACCCATCTTGTGCGTCATGATTTTTCTAATGACCTTTGGTATAAAAAAATCCAATATAAATAGTCTTAAATCCTTTATATACAGATCATTATCTTTATTTGGGATTAATACAACGATGTTGGAGTTCACCCAAAAAGGCATTGATTAAAGAATAAAAAATTCCCTCACAGTTATTACCTCAAGATGAAGAATGTCCCGTTAAAACATGAAAAAAGTTTTTTCAAGACATCTGGTCCAGCAACACTATCCATATTTAATTATAAGAGAGATGCATGAATATTATTTTTCACTGGGGGCCTCAAATATCCTTATATTCTGAATATCATCAATTCTTGGTTCATTTCATTGGATCAGTTTTTTAGTTTTTCCTTCTCCATTATCTGAGTAAATCTCCTCAAAATAAAAATTCATGGAATTTTTCATTTCATTCTTATAACTAACATATTACTATTAATTTATAGAGAAGTGGGACTCCTTATAATTTTTTTCTCTATATGCATGCTATGAAAGAAAAGTGAATTTAGATCCCCCTCCTTAATCCATCTAATATTAAATTTATTATTATAAAGGTTCTATTTTATAATCAGGATAATATCAATTTTGGATATGGATTTTATCTCCTCCTAAGAGGGAACATCCCGTGGCATGTTTTTTTGTTGGAAAATAACCAGATGAGATTAAGCCTCCTTAATGTCACTATCAAGATTAAAAAAGGATCTTCATTTTATTCTTTCAGTATGACCTTTACAATATTTATCTTGAAAGTTATAATATGTAGAGGACTTCCCACAAAATCAATCTTCCAGGAATCCAAAATGATTTATCTACAGCCTAGCACAACAAGCTAAGAATTGTTAAACTTGAAAGGAAGTGGGGTTGACCTTGATCTATTAATACAGAATTAAATTAATAGAGGACTATGATCAGAATGCAATCTTGGAGGGGTGAGTCCAGATATCTCAACTACACTATTCCTTTCATACAATTACACAAAGAACCCATCCAATCTAATTTCCATCCTCCCCTTTTAAGTATATCGACTCCATGTTTAATCAAATCCAGATATGGAACCTTTGGCCAAGCCACATTTATCAATACAAGAAAAAATTCACTAGTTGAGATTTTATAGAAATTACTACTAGTTTTTTAATCAGGCCTCAAACTATCATTAATGTCACCAAGAAAAATCCAACTCCTAGAAATATTATTTGAGATGGAAGTAGTGTCTATTCATCAGTATCCTCCTCCTATATGAACAAAAACATAAACGACGTCAATAAAATTTCAATGGAATCATGTCCCTTTAAACATAGCAGTGAGATCAGTCTTCCCACTACCTATATGGGATAACCAAAATCAATCACGAACATTTGATGTGAGCTGAGAACCACCACTCAGTGAACCAAATATGAATATAGAAACCAAAATTTAAATATATATGATGAAGGTGTGCATATAATTTATCATTTTTTATGAAAAAAAATATAAAGGTATGAGATTCAAAAATGCATACCTGGGGATCAACTATCCAACCATCATACAAACCAATTTCTAGAAGATCGAATATTGCACACTCAAGAGTAAACTAGAAATCATCAATTCTGCAAGCATGTTGTATGACAATTAAATTTGATTAAAAACACAACAAATTTTTATTAATGTCTTTCAAAAAATGGTATAAAATAATCATTACCTCTTGAATTTTATATTCACGTCAATCCCAGTTGCAAGTCGTTGGAGCAAATCAATTGCATCGGCTATGTTTTCTTATTGGTTCTCTGCATAGAATGCATCATTATCCTGCATACCAGTACAATTCATCAAACTCACAATATGATCAATGAAACTAATTGAGTGGCCTCCTCAAGAAAAAAATAGAAAATTGGACTACATACTGTCGGAGGTGTGCCGGAGGTGATAGAGGGGCTGGCTTGGAGCAGTGTCATCGAGGAGGTACGATGGTCGCATCGGAGGAGGATACAATTAAATATAATAATAATAAAACTTAACTACTACATAAACAAACATATCTCATAATAGAATAATTCAATATATGTAGAAATAGTCAGAAACAATGCAATACAATTCAGTTTTACAATAATAAAACCTCATTGCATAATAAAATTACACATATTAACAATAAAAAAATAAAATTCACATCAATAGTGAGTCTCAATATCAGTATCATCATATTCATGATAACCCTCATCCCCACCTCCTACAGAAACACCATCAGCACCTCTCATGCCACTAGCATCATCATCGACATCAGCATCGGTACCAGCACCGACACTAGGACCGGCTCCGGCTACAGCTCCAGCTCTAGCTCCCGCTCCGGCTACAGCTCCGGCTCCAGCAACAGCTTCAGCTCCACCAACATAACTCATTGACATCAAACATGCGTCAACCACAACATTTTCTTCTAGTGAAAGTGTAGAAGAAATGTCATACATAATTTTCTTCATGTTTTCAAATATCACCTTTTCTTCTTTTTGAGTTGCTTATTTGATTGTAGAATTCATCTATTCCACTGTGACCAAACCAGAACCGGTACTCAAAGAAACATTTTCATTAGACCAGTATCGATATGGTACAATCTTCTTCCCTGGTTGAAAAATCACTCTGCCCTGATGCTTATCTCCTAATACCTGATGTAGATGATCGTTCGAGCCCAAATTGTCAGGTTCTTTTTCTACCAATGTCTGCAAATCATTCTGTTGATTGATATATAACATAAATTAAAATGATAGAATAATATAAGTAATTAAATTGAGTCAAAATAAAATAAATTGAAATATACTTACAATCGGCTTCTCAGTGTCAGTATTTGGCACAATACCATCTTTCTTTTTTCTGCTTATACAAAACAAAGTAGAGTGAGGAACGCAACCCTCGATATTCAATTCTTTTTTCTAGAAAAAACAAAGAAATAAATAAAAATTGGAAGTCAAAAAAATTACACTAAATGAAGCTAAGTATTTTAAATATTAAATTAACTTTTTTTTTCTCACGATCTGGGAGTGAAGTGTGTCCACGAGTATAAACATGTTTCATTCCACTCTTATTTCTTTTATTTCTGTCTGATTTCTCCTATAAAAAAATAATTATATAATTTCATTAACATAAATAAAACTCATTTTCAAATAAATAAATGAATATATATATATATATTTAAAAAATACCTTAAACTCTTGAATCTTCCAATAGCTGATCATCTCTTTGTATTGTGATATTGGGCAATCATGAATCACCGGTACTTCTTCAAGCTCCGTGCCAACTCTATTTTTCTAACCAAGATATAATTCATACTTGTATGCTCACCACACTTCACCTAAATCCATTAACCTTGCAGCCTTGGAATTCTTTTCAATCAGGAAAATTATATCGGAGCTACAGTGGACAAAATATTTGTTAATAAAATATTATAAAGTAATATATATAAAAGGTGATTAACATTACTTACCTAGATCTCTGCCCAGGCATTATCCTTTATTTGTTCTCCAACTTCCCCCCAACTTATTAGTTGAACCAGAATGATATTTCTATGTCTAGAAAGTGTTCCCATAAAGATTTTACATTCCGTACCATTTTTTAATTATAGCTCTATCCTCATTGTATTCAACCATGATTTGCATGTGTCGATTCCAACCCTCTCACATTTTTGTGCAGCCTCGTCATCTAGTGGAGACTGGAGCTAATCATGAAAAAGTAAAAAAGGATAATAATATATATGAATTTATCATTAATCACTAACAGTAATTTTTAAATACATACCAGTAGATGGGGGGTCTGCTGATTCCTAAAGTGCAACGTCTAGAGGGGGAGTAGCCTCTGTGGTAGGTGGGATATATACAGTAGGAGTAATCTATAAAGTAGATGGATAACCATATACAGATGAGGGTGGATATGGATATGGATATGGCGGTGGGATATATGGGGGTGCAGTGCCCTGTACAGTGGATGGTGGGAATGGAAAATAAGGAGGGATGAGAGTCTGAGAACTACCATCCGATGTGGGTACGGGAAGAAAGGGATATGGAAAATGTGGGTATGGATAATGTGGAGGTGTCATAATGGGAGGATGACCCTCTGGTGACTCAAGTGGCATAGAAGTAGGCTGAACTGTAGAATCATTACCCCCCACCATACTATCAGCCTCGGTAGTGTAATCCAAACGTCTCCTTGACGAACTAGCCTAAAATAACAAAGTTGATAAAATAAAATGAACGATAACAAGATAAATAATATGAAATACTATAATATTCAAACATAAATTATACTTACAGTGTTGGCCATATGAGACATACATTATTCATTTCTTCGTATTCTTCTATTTCTTCTAATATCATCATATTCAGATATTTTGACCTGGAAATTTAAAATAATAATCTCAAATAAATAGAAATAATGAAAAATGTTAAATAATATAATTGTATCATAAAATAATGAGATACATTTTCAATGTGATATTTATATTCATAAAATATCAAGACTTTTCTATGTTTAAGAATTACTATAGATGTTCTTAAACAAAAATTGATCAGACTATAAATAGTTTTATATTCGAAAATGGTATAAAATATACTAGTTAATTTGATATCATGTATGGAAGTTTAAAAAAACACATACAATATTATGATAATGTCAGGTAAATACTTAAAAATTTATCAACGTTCTGTGTGGTCTGTGACAATTTCTGGTTCACAATATGTTCTAGAAATTGAGTCATTTGTGTCATCAAATGCAACATTCGAATAAATACTAACAGGTTCATCCACAACATCATTGTAATCCATGTCTCTGTCAAAAATATTTTTAGGAATGACATCAACAATAACACCATTTTTTGTAACAAGTCACTTACAAAAAACACCTATCTAGCCTGTGACACAAAAATATAAGGTTTATCAGTGTGAAGCTGGCGATTCATATCAATCACTCTAAATCCATAGTTATCAATATGCATTCCTTATCGTGTCATTGAATCAAAACACTTACATTTCATCATTGAGACGCAACTATGTGCATAGTAATTTAATAAAATGATCCTTTCAACAACACCATAATATGATATATTTTCTAACTGAGGTGTTCTATATGATGCACTCTCATAACAATATGTTGTGGTGCTTATCATGACACTGTCATGCTGTGTTGCCATTTTTTTACACAACTATTTATAACAAATTCAAATCCATTAACAACCATTTCTTTACAATCACGTACCACGTCATTTGGAACAAATAATAATGCTCTTACTTCATTTGATACTTCATTCATTGGTAGAGTTAAAACCTAAAATATACCAACATTGAATATTAAACAGAGACATGTGATTATGTTATGAGAAGAAGAAAAAATCTATTACCTTTGACTTTAACCAAGCTGTAAATTCTTTGTTGTACAGTAGTTCCTTCCTCTTAATAGATAGAGAGTGATGTCTCTTTTTTATTATTTCTAAATGTTCTCTACAAATATGAAAGCTTAAAAATGTCAGATGATATGATGAAATAACACAATGAAAAAAATTCATATTTATTAGTTTACTTACTTGATATAATCATCAAGTACACGATAGTTGAATAATATTGTACAATGATCCATTTCCCACTCTTCCCTGCTTAAAGTACCCAATGAGTACGATCCAGATATCCCCCCTTTTTGGGGCAGTGAAGGAAATGTAGTCTCAACGGGATCATATTTCTCATCTTTAGTTCTCATAAGTCGATTAGACCTCATAATGACGTTAGCCAAGTACTATGAACATAAATCCATGCATTCTTGTGCTAAATAACATTTCACAATAGAGCCTTCGAGGTGATATTTATTTCCTACATAAGATTTCAATGTAAACATCATTCATTCCATAGGATACATCCACCGACTCGAAACATGACCACCAAAATGAACTTATGTGGGAAGATACACAGTTAGATGTAACATACATGTGAAAAATGACAGTGGGAAAATTTTCTCCAAGTCATAAAGAATAATCATTGCATCTCTATATAAATCTTAAACAACACTTCTACTCAGTCTTTTGGCACAAAGGTGTCGATAAAAATTACATAACTTAATCACAACAACTCTAACATTATATAAAAGTAAATGTTGAATGGAAATAGGAATCAACCCATGTAACAAGACATGGTAATCATGGGTTTTAAGAGATTTTAATTTCACATATTGTGTATTCACCATTTTTGAAATATTACTTGAATAACCATCTGGAACCTTCAAACTTTCCAAGACCTAAAGAAATTATTTATTCTCCAGATTTTTCATCTAATAACAGGAAATAGGGACTTTCCACTTATTTTGACCAATTAACTCAGGATGAAGTTTTACTCTTATACCCCAATCCATCAAATCACGATGAGACCGCAAATCAACTTTTGTTTTGCCTTTGACATTTAAAATAGTAGCAAGTAACATCTCACAAATGTTTTTCTCGATATGAATTACATCCAAATAATGATGCAATAAATTCAATGACTAATACAAAAACTCAAAGAATATGCTTTTCTTTCTCCAATTGTTATTGGAATTTGAATTAACATGTTTTCGATTTCTCATATTTCATTGAATTTTCCCAAGAACATAATTAAAATCATCAAGTTATTTAACAATATCCTTCCCTGACATTCATTGAGGTGTCTCATATGTCACGACAGTATTATCAAACTATCTTCAATTTTTCCTATATGGATGGTCCATCAGTATAAATCTCCAATGCCCTATGAAGCTGAAAGTTTATCAAAACTTTAATCTTCAGAAACATGTATTTTTTATAAAAATAGGGAAGGATAATTTCCCTTTGGTAATCCAACCAGAAATCATTCTGTAGGCAGTGAAATCATTTATCATCCATAATAAAGCTGCACGAAACATAAAGTAGTCCTTCCTAAATGCATTGTATGCCTATGCACCAATAATAAAAAGCTACTTTAACTCCTCTATTAATGGCTGCAAGTATATATCAATATCATTTCCAAGATCACTGGGTCTAGATATCAATATACTCATGATAGTAAATGGATTCTTCATACACATCGATGAAGGAAAGTTATAAATGTGAATGAAAACAGGCCAAGTACTGTGTGCAGTATGAATTTGGTGAAATGGGTTAAAAACATCATAGGATAATCCCAATCTAATATTTGGTGGGTTAGCAGTAAAATCAGGATGTAACCTATCAAATTTATTCCAAGCCAACCCGTCTGCAGGATAAACTATTTCATCACTATCTTTATTTCTTTCATCTTCATGCAATCTCATATTATTTTCCATTTATTCTGATATAAAAAGTTTTTGAAATCTGGGGATTAAAGGGAAGTACCACATCACTTTATCTGGTATGCGAGATTGTGTTTCATCTTTATTAGTCTTCCACCTTGATGTGCCACACTGTTTGCACTTACTTAACTCTACATTTTCCTTCTAGAACAGACAACAATCATTGGGGCAAGAATGAATCTTAATAGATGAAAATTCAATTTTTTCTACCAACTTTTATGCCATGTAATTATTTTCTGGAATACATTCATCATCAGGTAGTAAATCCTTAATAAATGTAAGGAGATAGTCGACTATAGTATTACTAAATCCATACATTGCTTTTCCATGATATAATCGTATTAAAAACTCAAGTTTGCTCATTTTTTCACCTGACTGATATACTGGGGTATTTTCATCTTCCATCAGCTTTCTAACACTCTCAACATTATCATCATGATTAATAGATGAAAAATGTGTTCTGGTATTCATTTACTCTTGCACTGGTTTACATGAGGAGCTGGCTTTAGAAACAAAAGGAAACCGATCAGAAATCATATTTTTCATACCAATCATTTCCGTTGAATCGATGTCATTCACCATTTTCACTTTTTCTCCATTGTGATACCACACATGATAATTGTTTTGGAAACCTTGTTTAGTGATATGATAACTCACTTCCTTGCGAGTTAACCATGGTCTTCCAACACAATCAAAACATGGGCTTCAAATCAATCTTCCATTAGAATCATTAGTGAATGAAAAGTCCAAGAAATGTCGTAACTTCTTCTAAAATTCATCAGTGATCCAATCAACGTTGCACATCCATTATCTATCCATTCTGAGGCATATAAAAATACATTAAATAAATAATCAATAAAATGACATAACATTATATGTATTGTTTTATAAAATAATAAGTAACCATCAATAACATGTAAATAAAAAATCATAACAAATATTATGGTTAAGGGAATTCATAAATGTTTTAAATTATAAAAAATCATGAATATTCACACCTTTCTACGACCACATAAGATTATTTTGGTGTACCTACAACACCCACATTAAAACCTAGATGTTTAAACAATGACCTATTGTGTTTTTTATAGAATTATCTGATGGAAACCCCCCTCCTAGATACCCCTCCCTCTTGGACGCCCCCCTGGACACCCCCTCCCTTCAGGACAGCCCCCCGACCCCCTGGATAGCCCCCCTACCCCTACACCCCCACACCCCTTGCCCCACTCCCTTCCCCCTACACAATGCTCCCCCATACCCATTCACACACCCCCCTCCTGGACAACCCTCCATCCCCTTGCACCCCCTTTCCTCCCCCCTGAACCCCCCCCCCCCCCTCCTGGGAACCCCTCCCCCTAGACCCCCACACCCCCTGCACCCCCTACTCTTTCCCCCCACCTCCCACCCCCCTCATGGACATCCCCCTACCCCTACACCCCATGCCCCCCTCCCTGCACACATCCTCCCTGGACACCCCCCTCCACCCCACACCCACCGCCCCCTCCCCCTGCACCCCCTTCCCCCCTCCCCCTGCACCCCCTGCCCCCTCCCCCTGCACCCCCACACCCCCTTCTCCCTTCACACTACCCCCCTCCCACCTCCCACCCCCTTCCTGAACAGCCCGCCTCCCCCTACACACTGCCCCCCTCCCTACACAATGCCCCCTCCTGGACAGCCCCCCTCTAATACATGATCACATGTGTTTTTTTTTAAATTGGGGCAAACACAAAAACTATGATGAATAGTGTATCAAAACACCTGAACATCTTGGAAACATCAACCCGATTATTGTGATATGTCATATTTCTAATATCACCCAGGTTAATCTAACTCATAGATGGTCAGATATCAATACATAGAAGATCAAGAATCAAACTAGTATCACTAAACACATTCATGATAGCTAAAATACAGAATCTGAGTTCCTATATGGGTCTTCACCTCCTCACTGATCCAAGAAAAACTGACTAAATATGGGGGTTGATTTGTGGGGGAGGGTATGAATGATTCTGGATTTCATCTTGTCGGTTGGATGGGTTGGTGGTGTCAGCCTTGGCTTTGAGGAAGAGTGGTCTTCTTCCATTGGGATCTTCTTTTTTCTATCTCTTATCCTCCATCGTTTTCTTACCTATGGTAGTTATCTGTTAGTGACTATATAGTTTATACCAGTTCAGTGTATAGGGAGGATCTTTATTCTCTCTCTCTCTCTACACTCATAGTCCTAACAAATACCTCTTAGATAAATTTCAAAGAATCATTTTTTTAAATACACAATTTGTATATGCTTACACAAAAAACACTTGGTGTTACAAACAATTTTCAATAAATACCATAAAACAGACTCTTATATAGAGGGACTAATCTTAATCAGTTCACAATAAGTGATGTCAATAAAATACTTCAAGTTCATTTAATATAATTTGAGTAGTTAAAAAAATAGGTGGCATTTTTTTTTCAAAGAAAAAAACTTCCACTAAAATTCACTAAAAGACAACTTAAATAAGAAATATAGAAACTCTTATACTGAATCATTTTTCACAGGTAATAAATTTTATAAGAAGTGTTGTAAAATAAAGCCTTGAAATACATTCCCCTTATGATAAGTAGTTTGAAAAATAACTGATGTGTTCTATTTCTGAAAAAACACTAGTGCGTAAGTTTCAAGAACAAAACCACTTTAAAAACTATTTCAATAAACAATCAGGAAACCCTAATGATAGAGCACTATAATGGGCGCCCTCAAATGATTAATGTGATTTTGGGGTACTTGGGTGCAGTAGAGTGGCTAACCAAGGTTGTTTCTCAAAGGAGGAAGTAAATTAAAATAACTTCTTAAAGGTATTCTAAAAATAAAATAGAATAGAATTAAAACACTATGTGAAAGGATGGGGGTTGTTTATAGTTTATAAATCTAGAAGAAGTTTTCTAGAAGAAGATTGAATTTTTTTGTTTTTAATTTTGAAATGAAGTTTGATTAAAAAGAAACAACAAGAAGATGTTTTTTTAGAAAATATTTTAAAAGGAATAATCGATCTAACTCTACCTCTTCATTTACTTATTAATCATTATCATTTAAATCAATATCTACTTAATTATGATCCCCGAATTTGTTAACACTGTTTTTGTGTTAATTGTTCAATTGCTTGCTTAGTTTTGTAAAATTTTAAAACACAATTCATGGATCATATTAAGTGAATTATAGTATCTCAATGATTCAAAATAATTAAATTAAGAGGGTAAAATATAGATTGATCACTAAAAACTACTCTTCCATGGGCGGTGTGGTCATCGTGGAGACATTTTGCATGAGCAAAGGATTTAAAGGGTAGAACTCAATGTCTTCTCCACTATTGATTCCAACCTAATTAAGAATATTAAGAGAATAAGAAAATGGAATAACACAGAAGATTATTTGAAGAAAAATTCAAGATACAAACATGAAAGAAAAGAAATACAAAGAGGAGGTGGGAGAGGAGAGCCTTTTTGGAAGAGAGGTTTTCACAAAGCCTTACTTCTTCCAAGAGTTTTGAGGGGCTCCAAAGAGACACCATTTCAGACACACCTTCCCAAATCCTCAACCAGTCCTCTCAAATAGTGAAAAACCCCTTTAAATAGAGTTTGTGAGGGCTAGGGTTACATAACTTTTTAAGTGTGAAATAAAAAACTCAGACAAAAATTTTATTCCTTGTTGCACTGCATAGTTGGCCACTAAAACACATGAATTGGCCGGACTTATAGACGGATTATTTGTGCCAAATCATTTCCCAGATCTGTCCTCAAAATTTGGGCTCAATCCAATCCTGAATTAAGAAGATATTTTCCAAATACAGAACCCATGTCCGTTCTTCCAAGTCCAGACGATGATTGAATTAATGGCCCATTTACTCCATTCAAATACACTCTTTAGCTCTAGTGTCCTGAATAAAAGTTATAGAAAATTTAGTTATTAACAGTGTTACAAACTATTAAGTTTAAATAATAAATATTAAAATATTTATCTTCAAAATACTACAGTATATTTTAAAAAGGTAAAACTAGAATTTTCGTCAAATTTTCAAATGAATGATCTAATCCCAAATATTTCATAAATGAATATATTTAGCACAATGTGAGTAAATTATATCATTTATTATCAATAAAATATTCAAAAAAATAGTGTTTTATCACCTAACACAAAAGCACTTATAAAATTTGACAAAAAATTGCATCTCTTATCAAAGGGAGCCAAAAATTGATGCACCAGTGGATTACTAAGAAATGATATCACATGTTAGAAAATAATATTGATTTATAAATAAGATACAAAAAAATAAAAGTATATAGGTATATAATGATAAATAATCTTGAATCAATTAATAAAATCACCTAATAAAAATATCACATATATCATAAAATCATGGTATGAAACCCACATATGATGGCATATTCAAGGCATTTGAATCTCTATGTTCTTAGAATGATGAATGAAACAACATGTTAATTCCATGAAACCTGGGGATAAAATACCCTAATATCATAAATCTATAAGTATAATAGTTTAAATTAATCACTCAAGGTGAAATCATAATCACTTTTAATAACTATCAATAAGACCAGAGTCTCATTCCTGAACACAGTCTTTTCCCTTGCATGGGTTGAATACTCCCAGACATGATTATTTACCTGAACTGACACATTCTTAAAATCATGTCTAATATAAAAAAATTGCATGATAATATAAAAAAAACCTTTTATACCACTTTTTAAATTCCTAACCCAAGATCCACTAAACAGATCCCCAAAATAGTTGGTTACATGGCTACAAGAGTGCCACCGCATATGTCAGAGGCAGCCGACCAATAGCGATTGTACAATTATGGAACAATATAAAGTCTATAACCTTATTAAAATAGTATCATATCAATATACAATAACTACATAAAAAATAAGAATAAGTAAATATGAATGACATAAATTAAAATGATAACAATAACTGATAAAGAGAAAAATATCATCAGCATAAAACAAATGTGATGGTGCAAAGAAATCCCCCCCAAACCCCAACCGCTGATAAAGACCAATATTAACAAGATCAATAAGATACAAACTAAGATAATCCTCATATATATGAAATAAAATCCGAAATAAATGATATCCCTTACTAACTCCTCTTGAACACTAGCAGAAACCCATTGGGGACACATTAACCAGAATAGAGATCATGGCACTGTGTAGGTTATAACAAATCAAATCAATGAAACTCTGTGAAAATACTTTCATTTTTAGAATAGAAGAAATGAAACTCCATTTTATTGTATAAAAATATTTTTATATATCAATATTCAAGGACATATTACCATCATTTACCTTCCTCTTCATGATATTCACACATTTATAAGCATTGTATATGAAATTCTAAATGTTCCTCCCAGGGAAAAACCCAACCTGATTTGTCAAAAATAAAACCCTTAGAAATCTCACTCATCCTATGCATCACGATTTTTCTAATGACATTTGGTATAAAAAACCCAATAGAAATAGTCCTAAATCCTTTATATATAGAGCATTATCTTTCTTTGGGATTAATATAATGATGTTGGAATTCACCCAAAAAGGCATTGATTAAAGAATAAAAAATTCCCTCACAGCATTTATTACCTCAAGATGAAGAATGTCCCATTAAAACATGAAAAAATATTTTTCAAGAAATCTGGTCCAGCAACACCATCCATATTTAATTATAAGAGAGATGAATAAATCTTATTTTTCACTAGGGGCCTCAAGTAGCCTTTTATTCTGAATATCATCAATTATTAGTTTATTTCATCTGATCAGTTTTTTAGTTTTTTCTTCTCCTTTATCTGAGTAAATATTCTCAAAATAAAAATTCACGAAATTTGTCATTTCATTCTTAGAACTAAACATATTAATATTAATTTATAGAGAAGTGAGACTCATACTCACATTTTTCTCCCTATTCATGCTATGAAAGAAAAGTGAATTTAGATCCCCCTCCTTCATCCATCTAATATGAAATTTATTATGAGAAAGGTTCTCTTTTAGAGTAAGGATAATATCAATTTTAGATATGAATTTTCTCTCCTCCTGGGAGGGCACATCTCGAGGCATGTTTTTTTTGTTAGAAAATAATCAGATGAGATTAATCCTCCTTAATGTCACTATCAAGATTAAAAAAGGATGCTTTACTATATTCTTTCAGTTCGGCCTTTACAATATTTATTTTGAAAGTTAGAATATCTAGAGGACTTCCCACAAAATCAATCTTCCAAGAATCGAAAATGATTTATCTACAGCCTGGCACAACAAGCTAAGAATTTTTAAACATGAAAGGAAGTGGGGTTGACCTTGATCTATTAATACAAATTTAAATTAATAGAGTACTATGATCAGAATACAATCTTGGAATAGTGAGTCCTGATATCTCAACTACACCATTCCTTTCATCAAATTACACAAATCACATGTCCAATCTACTTTCCAGCCTCCCCTTTTAAGTATATCGACTTCATGTTTAATCAACTCCAGATATGGTAACTTTGGTTGATCCACGTTTATCAATACATGAAAAAAAATTCACTAGATGATATTTTATAGAAATTACTACTAGTTTTTTAATCAGGCCTCAAAATAGCATTAATGTCACCATGAAAAATCCAACTCCTAGAAATATTCTTTGAGATGGATTCCATGTTTATTTAGATATATCTTTGTCTTGTATATAAATTGAAGGCATAGAAGAAAGTCACAGAAATAGTAGTGTTACAAATGCAATAGGAGATGGTCACTGACTGATGATCATTATGGAAGGAATTGATAGTGAAATTATCATTATGAAGAACCAACAAGGACTATGTGGTAGAATCAAATTGATAATTAGAAAAAAATGAGTAATTGAAAGATTTACATTTGAATTCCATCCAATTCTCAAAATTCAATCTTGGTTTTGTAAGACTAATCGGTATAGGTTTTTTGTTCACAATAATGTGCCTAAGGGTTTTAACCATGGGAGAGTTTCCAAGACCTTGGAAGTTCTAAAGGATGATCTTCATTACATAGCAGACTATATCCTAGTACTAGGCCTATCATAACATTGTGTCCTTCCTTTATCAAAACCAATAGTTTCCAAAACCTATTTACCCATATCATCTATTGCATCAGTAGATGAGGGGTCACATAGGTCTAGTTCAGATAGGGAAAACTCCTTGTCATCTCTCGTAGAGGATTTGGTACTGAGTGAATTGAACTAGTTAGCCGGTTAAACAGGCCTCAAAAGAAGGATTACAAGTAGTTTCCTCCTTGAAATCTTGGATGAAGGAACTATTGATAAATCACTAGTGTGCTAATAAACATATCCTTGAAATCCTGTAAGATAATTATCCTACTCAGTAGATAATTCATTAACTCCAAAGGAACCAGAAACTAAGGCCATTCCCTAGATAGGATCTTGCTCAAAATCCAGATTAGGACAAGAATAATCATCTTGTTCTGTAGGTAAAGTAGGTGTTGGTTCCTCATCATAGAACACACATGAAGCCTTCCCTTGTGGTAAAAAATGACCTTCTCAAGCTCTATAACATTTAAATTCTTATTTGGAACTGAAGTATTGGCCTTCTCTATTTCCATCTCATTGGCACCTTCATTGATAGTGAAATAATGACCAGATCAGGTTCCATAATAATGATATCTATAACTAGTACTGAATCATTTTCCATCTCAGGTTCCACCTCATCGGAATACTTCAGAAGTGTTGAAGTAGTGGCATGTTCAGGTTCCAGAATGACACCCTACATAAGATATGAAGTAGTGAACTACTCAGTGGAAAAAAACCTTGACTAGATACCATGAAAATAGTATCAGTAGTAGCACGGATATGACCGGACTCATAAACAGTATGGACAAAAACAACATCAATAGAGGAATTACCACATTATTTCTCTTAGAAACGTCCAGGATAGGATCACCCTTGTATCCACCCCCATGAGAAGGGGCCTCCATAGATGTGTCATGACCAGAGGGTGGGACCAAACCCTTATCATTCTTTCTCCTGCATCTGGCATCGTCATGTACCCTAATCTTTCAATGATTACATTGTTTGTTTCTATTTCAGTCAGAGTCCATATTCCCAAAAAATGATAATTTTCATAGAATTCTAGCTTCCTCTCAAGAAAAATATCAAGATTAACATCCTCATCTCTGGTAGTTAGAACCACTTATTTAATAAGGGTGGAATCCATATCAACCTCAACAAGAATCTATTCATAATTCCCAAAATATGGATCATCCATCTACCTGTCCATAATGACTCTAAATCAACCATAGTGTTTAACTATTTCACAATATTCACAACATGCACATAATAAAACCTTCAAAATCAAAGAAAGGATCATCACTTAGAAATAATAATAAAATGGTAAAACATATAGAAAAAATAAATCCCCTTAAATTTCATTTAAATCTATATCATTTACTTTATTAGTTAATCCTTCCATCTACCTAAAGGAAAACTGAAATATGCTAGTTACACAGATGAAAAAAAATAATAGAGAATAAGAATCCCATACCTGGAAGTAAGCTTCAAATAAAACTAAACCAAAATAGGGGATATATGAACAATTGTCACTTCCTCAAAATGCTGCACAATGCTTCAGAAAATAAAGGATGAATAGGTGATGTGAACATGCCTAGAATCATGACCAGGAAGGATTTTGGTGGAAGAAGGATACTATAAAGTTCAAGAATGAATTTCACTTGGACATGCTTGAGAGGTGAGATGTTACCACGAAGGCGATTGGGTTGCCTCGTTTGGTGGCAGTGATGGGAAGCATTGCAAGGGGGATGAGGATGGGGCAGCATCGCGAAGGCCGTCCGGGCTCCGTTGGGGATGAGGATCAGGGATAGGAGAGGTCACCAAGGCCATCGGGGAAGAAGGGTCTCCGCCAAGAGGAGAGGTCGCCGCTGAGATTAGTGGTCACCACCAAGAGAGGAGAATTCACGAGGTTGGAGGAGGGCGACCAAGAGGAGAAGTCACACTGAGAAGAGAGGGTTGCCGAGAGAGAATAGGTTATAGGTATAATGTGGATCACAAGGGGTTGAGGGAGGAGAGGAATAGGGCGTCGCAGATAGTGGGGAGGAGGAGCCCAATAAATGGTCAAAAAAACATAGATTAAAATTTGTTTAATTGTGTATATAAACTATGATTTATCTACAATTTTAATAGAAGTGTGGCTATAAACTAAGCTATATCCACATACTTATAAAACTGTGTCTATAGTTCCATGGCTATATCCCTGTTTTCTAGTAGTGAGAGGTCAATTATATAAGGCAAAAAGACATAATTCTTAGTGAAAAAAATGGAAAATACTTATCAAACAACCTAAAAGAAATAAAAGTATTAATGGAATTGTAAGTGAAATACCATATGAAAGTAAATAATACATGTTTCTAACATTTCAAACATGAAAAGAAAATTATATAAATGAACATCAGAATAAAGCACCATGGGGAGAACTAAATGTAATAAAGGTAAAGAGAATCATAGGATTTAGAAACTATCTCTATAATCAAACCATACATAACTTTTATCATGAATAATCCGCTATAGAGGAAGAAGAAAAAGTTACAGAGGTAACCACATCCATGTCATCATGTCTTTTAGTTAATGTTGTATCAAAGACCAAAGACTAGGTAGAATAGACCCTTTCCAAGCATACTTGTTTAAGACTACCCAATTTGGTACCCAGAGTTTCCCATGATGCTAGTCAGGGGTGGTGATGTATTATTTAAAACATCCATCAATCACATGCATAAACAAAATAGCACAAGATAAATATTTCAATATCAATATCTCATCTCACCTCCTTCCACCCTTCATTAAGAGATCCCCTATTTTTATTTACATAATCATAAAAACTAAAATTAATTTCATTAAAAAATACATTGGGATCCATATATGAATAATAAAATGGAACACATGTTATGAAAACCATTCATTCAAGATTCCAAATAGTCTTTAATACTTATTTTTGGAATTCAATTTAAAACTTTATTTTAGAGATCTAACTTTTAATTATCAAGTTCATTTTTCCAGATTTTTTTTTATAAATATACATGTATACACTCATGTATGTATATACATTACCCCTTATAAATGTACATATTCACACACCCAGGTGTGAATATGTACATAATTATATATATACGTGCATCTATTTACATGTGAAAAAATATAAAATATAGTGCGAGTCATTTATAAAATCTACAATAATAGAACAACTTAAAAGGAAATTAATTACTTAAATAAATTGTCAAAAAAATAAAATAGGCCCATAAAACCCCTATAAATCATGAAATAATTTATTTAAAATCAACAAAATCCCATAAAAAATTAAAATATCCCAAAATAATTAATTTAATTAAAAGACCCAATTTTAACTTTAAAAAAATACCTGGGAAGCACAAATCATACCAAAAAACATAAAGTGTTAAGTTTTTAGAATAAATCCTTTTATTTTCAATACATATAAACAAGAAATATTAATAACTTCTAGGAAAAATAAATTTAAAAGGATGAAACATCACTTAGAATATTTATAAAAGGGAATCTCATGGAAAAAACTACCCAAAACATGTGAAGATGGAGCATACCCTTTTAAAATGGAGAAAAGAAGGTCCTAAGAATGAGATGTATTCCCTAAAGATAATAACCACATGAAATAATATCATAAAAAATCAAGGGTTTAACCAGGTCATGTGCATGGAATGGGGAGAAATAAATAAGAATAAAAGGGAATATGAATAAGGAAGATAATGAGAAATATACCTAACCTAGATGAAATCCCTCTAAACTTGCAAGAATAAAGCCTAAAAATCAACTAGAATGAGATGGGAGATAGAACATAGTTCCCCCTAGATCATGTTTCATAAGTATGGGAAAGGGGATGAGGTATTTATGTTAAAAATATGGTAGGGTTGATTTGGTAAATTCTAAATTTTTTAATTCTTGAAAAAAAACATAGTTTCCACATAGTCACAACCATGAACTAACCATGCACTTCATACTGGGTACACTGGGAAATTTTCACAGTTGTTCTGTATAGTTGGATAAAACATTTTCCAAATATGCAAAGAGACTCTTAAAATTGAAAACCCCAAACACATGACTACCAAAAGGTTAGTCCTAACCATTCTTTAATCATGAGACGCCTATAAATTTTAAAATTTTATAGAATTATAAATTAAAATACCGAAAAATATTAAGAAAAAAATATACCAATAAATAAATAAAACAAGGGTTGAGGTGTGACAATCACTACTGGAAATATGATCTATACCAACGGTTTTGGGAAAAACATTGGTATAGGTCACTAATTTGGACCTATACCAACAGTTTGGGACAAACCGTTGGTATAGGTCCGAAAATCAAATAACCTATACCAATGGTTCTCAAAACCGTTGGTATAGGTCTATACCAACAGTTTTGAGAACTGTTGGTATAGTTACATGTATTTTTTATGGAATCTTCTTACCAAGAACATTAAATAAATAAAAATTTAAAATAATTATGATAATACATATATATATTTATGAAATTATGTTCAAAAAAGTCAAGTTAGGTTAGTGTTTAGGTCTTTCAGTAATAAACTGCATGACTGGGATCAAAACCCACCGAATGATTCTTTTTTGAAATATATATACCAACGTTTTTATGGAACCGTTGGTATAGATTTTTCATATTACTTATACCAATGGTTTTGAAAACCATTGGTATAGACCTATCCCCACAACTTACTTGTCCATGGTTCTCCAAACCGTTAGTATATGTTATACTAATGGTTTGGAGGTATATACCAACAGTTCCAAACCGTTGGTATAGGGTATTTTTCTTGTAGTGAATACTCCCCACCATAAAACTTTTCACCTCGAGAAAGACTTAGTAGGCTAAGACAATAAATGGAAAGGATGTGACTCAAACTTTCAAAATATGATTTAATTATAAACCTAAGGAAAAATCATGACTATCACTGAGATCGGGCTGATAATGATATCCAATTCCAATAGTATACTAAAATCAATCAGTCTACCAAAAAACCCAAGGATTATTACTAGCTACCAGATACTCCCAAATAGACATGGCCACCCATTAGGGACCATCAACCAAATTACCAAGGAGCTCAAGGTCAAACTAAACAAGGTAGGGCCTCATAGGGTGCTCTCTCAATCATTAAAAAATTTATATAAGACATTAATTATTTATTAATTAATCAAGAACTCATAAAGGATTGATAAAGAACAAAATACTCAATGAGTAACATAAGGCTCAAAAATAGGTTTTAAAAAATGGATTTCCTCATTATTCAGATGAGAATTCATCATTAACTAGAAGACACCCCAAATCACAATAACCAACAAACCTTTGAAATAAAAATAGAATAAAATACCTATATGTTTACAAACTAAAAAAACCAACCAAGTTAGATCAAATAATAAAATGATGTAAAATAATAAAAAAATCCACAATTTAATCCATGCCTCTAAAAGAACTACACATGTTATCCTTGGGTCAAGTGAAGGTATCTCGGGACCACACTTCTGGAATACCAACTCCCAGTGTGTCTAATAAACAAAAAAACATAATTATCATCTTATTTTCCCAAATAATCACCCATGTATTCCCATGTACAACCTTTTGAGATTAACGACCCATCATAAGCATGCATCACATCAAATGAAAAACAAGACTAACTATCGAGGAAAGTGAATTTACAAAGAAACAACAACTTATAGGGGATAACCAAGAGGAATCTCAATTGAATATAATAAATCTAGATCACCTCAAAAGGCATTTAATATTCTATACCTTACATAATAAAGTCTTGAGGGCTCCCCATATAGATCTATAAAACTCCTCAAGGAACAAAGATCATACCAAAAAAGGAATCACACTAGGGCTCACTTCTTGAGATAGAATTTCTTCCCTATATTGATATATTTGTATGGGCATAATAGAAATAACATGATGAACAGTCCCCAAAACATTAAAATTTCCAAGCATAACTAATTAACCCCATCATAAATCATAGGCCAACTAAAAATACATAGAATTATCAAAACATGTGTATTAAAAATATTTTAAAACCACTTTAAAAAATCATCAACATAAAATAAGAAATTTAAAATTATTTCCATGGTAAAACACCCACTTTTAATAAATTTTACCATTATTAATTTTTTAAAAAAATTCATATACAAAAAATCTTATTCTTATTTTTAACACCAAGAACCCTTTTTAGAAATCCTAAGATTACCAAAAAAAATATTTTAAAAATCTATGATTTAATTTCTAAACTTTAGTATCCATTTTAAATTATTCAAAATATTATATATATATATATATATATATATATATATCACTTCATGATTTTTAAATCACACAATACATTCCACTTCATTTTGAGTTGAAATTTTCATAATTCATTTCAAAACAAAATTTTACCATTTAAAATCATTTCACCCTTTTCAAACCTCAAAGAATTAATTTTAATCATTTTTATTTTCATAAGAATATCTTAATATTTGTTTTAAATATAAACATCATTTTCTTTTGATACCACCATTTTTGTCACCAAACACCAACCATAACCTAATTAATAACATCACAAAACACCAAAAACTTCTCAAACATGGACTAGTGGTTGTGCATAAATTGGTCACATGATTTATAATACCATGTAACAATTACAAAACAACTACTAAGAGTCATTATGAAACCAAAAATCAGGATCCACATGGTTACTAGGCCATTTAAGATCCATGGACGACACTGGTCCACTCCCATTATCATTACTTAAAACATATAAATATTTTAAACATTTAAAAAACCATCAATGAGAATAAAAACATTAAAAAAATCAAATTAAAAAATTCAAATAAAAATATAAATCCTAAAATCCCAAGGAAACTCATGTTTCATTTTTAGAAGTGGTGACCAGGAACCAACCCATGGCCTACCTTCTCAGCCCTGAAAATACTATCTCCCAACTATATAAATTACCCAAATAAAAAAAGGGAACTTTATAAACCTAGTCCCACTTAGGAACCTAGGATATGATACCATTTAATAATGTACCAACCCTGGTATTCCTTCCATTAGAAACCCAACACGGTATGTATCATACTTGAGGGGTGTCCTCAACCCACTAGGTTGAAAACATGATTTAATGGATTCAAATAAAATCATCGGGGATAATGTTTTCCATAAAATCAATTAAAAAAGTAGTAGAAAATGATAATGACCACTCTATATAAATGAGGTCCATGGTCCAACTATAAATTATATATATATATATATATATATATATAATTTAAACACAACACAGAAAAGGAATTCCTTCAACTCACCTCCAACTCCTACTATAGAAACAACCCTTGAAATCCATCACCCAATATTCATATATATATATATATATATATATCACCACCAATTAAAGAAAAGGAAAAAAAGGAAAGGATGATTTGGTAGGAACTACTAATGTTCTTAAAATAAACACTAATAAACCAAATAAATATCCCCATTTGACCTAGGGGAACACTCTAACAAAAATACCAACATACTCTATGAGTGACCATGAACTGAATCTGATCCTCCAAAATCCACTTAGTCTATAAAAACTGAGTGGTGTGAGTATGGTATGAGTTCAAATTATCTATTAGGTAAGAACCATATAGTCCATGTCTTCCATTAAACTAAACAACTGGAAAATGTTAGTTTGAAATACATTAATTTAAAACCAGTTTTTTACAATGTTTAGGAAATACAATTAAAAATTAATTCATTACCATTAGTTTCAAAAAATAGTTTTTATTTTAGTTAAATCACCAAAAGAGAGTGAACCATAGGTTAACAATATAATGTAAACAGACATAATAGTAAACACAAAAATGGAAAATATAAATCAAACAATCCAGAAGAAACAATAGTATGAATAGTCCTGTAAGTGAAACAACATATGCAAGTAAAGAAGAAATTATTTTTGATAGTTTAAACATGGAAATAAAACCATATAAAAACAAAATCATGATAACATTCCATTGGAATACCCTAAGGTAAAAAAGGTGAAGGGGTCTTAGGATCCTTGCACTATATTGGTGATCAAACCATACATAACCATTCTCGTTCATGATTCTCTAGAGAGTAAGAATATAATGTTACAATATTTAAAATATCCATGTCGTCATATTGTTTAGTTTGTGTTTCATTATAGATTAAATTAAAGGTAAGGTGGACATTTTCCTAGTATACTTATCCTACCCACCCAGGTACCCCAAGTTTCCCATGATGCTAGTAATTGGAGATGGGGTATCATTTAAATCATTATCCAATCATAAACATACAAAAATAAAACAAGATAAATTTCACAACATCTCATCTCACCTCCACACACCCTTTTTTAAAAGACAGCCTCTTTATATTCACATAAAAATAAAAAAAATTAATTTCATTCCTTAATACATTGGTAACCATGTACACATCATAAAATTGGCCTATAAATAAGCATGGAGATCATCTTATGAAGTCCATTCATTCAAGATGAAAAATGGTATTTAAAAATTATTTTAAAAATTCTATTTAAATTATTATTTTAGAGATCTCGCATATAAAAATCAAGTTCAGTTTTCAAGACTTGTGTTTATCATTATACATGTAAAAATTCATGTATATATATACATTTTACCTTTTAAATGTATATATTATTACACCCTCATGTTAATATGTACAAAATTATATTTATACATACAACTATGTATATATGTACAAACATAAGGTATAGTGTGATACATTTATAACATATATAAAAAGTGAAAAACATAAAAAAAAATTAATTACTTAGATAAATTATCCAACAAATAAAACCAACCCATAGAACACCCTTAAACTCAAAAAATAATTTATTTAAAATAACTAAGGCCTATAAAATACTTTAAAATATCCCAAAATAATTAATTTAGTAAAAATAACCACTTTTAACTTTATAAAAATACTTGGGAAAAATCAAAAAAACAACATAAATTATTAAGTTTATAGAAAAAATATTTTATGCTTCAATACATATAGCTAATAAATATTAGTAACTTATAGGAAAACTAAATTTAAAATGATCAAGAATCACTTGACATATTTATAAAAAAACACCTGGAGATACCTACCTAGAACCTACATAGTTATTGTGAACCTTTCAAAAATAGAGAAAGGAAAGACCCAAGATGGAACTACACACCCTACGAATCAAACCCATAAAAAATTAAAGCCCAAACCCACGTAGGCTTTACCAAATACATGTGAACAAAAAGAGGATAATTAAAGAAGAAAAATAGGGAAGAGTATGGGGAGTAGAAGGTAAAATAGACTGAACTTGAATGCAATCCAGTTGAAATTAAAAGAAGAAATCCTAAAACATAGTTTCCATAGGACTAGTCGTAACTATGCACAAACTTTAAAACTCTTACTAGGAACTTTTCACATTTGGTCTACCCTGTTGGAAAAAACATGAACCAACCATACAAAATGGATTTGAAAATTAAATTTCCAAAACACACAACTACAACATAATTAGTCCTAATCACGTGTTAACCATGCGATAACCATATGTTTGAAATTTTTAAAGGATTCTTAAATAAAAATAACTGGAAGTCCTAAGAAAAATTAAATACCAATAAAATTAATTAATTAATTAATTAAAAGAGGTACAATGTGGGATACACTATGTTTTTTAGGATAGAAATATACATTTGGTTAATGGTAGTGGTGTTCCAACTTTCTATGGAAGTAACAATCTTAGTTGGAGGAATAGAATGTTACCCGAATTCAAGTCATTTGGTTTGGAATTTTGAAATACTAAAAAAGTGGGATTTCCCCCATAATGGTGGAAAATCCATTGAAAATTTATGATAAGATAACTATAGAGAATAATGGTAAGGATAAAAAATAAATTTTGTTGTCTCTTTCAGAAAAGGTATATAAAAATTTCAAAAGACTTAAAACCATCAAGGAAATTTAGTAATGTTTGGGAAATGGTTAAGAAGGAAATATTAAAGTTATAGAATCCATGTCAAAATTCTATAGAATAATATTTTAAGATATAAATATGGGTTATTATGAGAAATTTGAAGACTATTTTATAAGAGTCAATGATATTATCGGAAATATCCATGTTTTTGGTGAGAATATAGAAGACTCAACTATTATGAATAATATTATGACAAATTTTACAAACAGATTCAATACAATGGTATTAGATTTTTATGTCAGAGAGGATATGTCCCTAGATGAACTTCATAGTATTCTCATATCATATGAGATATAAAAATGGTTCATTATTCATGAAAATGAAAAAATGAGATAGATTTTTAATCTCTGAGAAAAGAAAAATTCATAAATAATAAAGCTATATAATTAATTTATTATGATGAGGAGGAGGATGATAATGAATTCAATAATATTTTTCTATTATTTTAATGAGATTTAATTAGGTAAAAATTAAAAAAAATGGAATTGTGATGGTAATAGAAAATTTTCCTATGAATTTCCAATGAATAATACCATTAATTCTGAGTTAGATGAAGAATATAAGAATCCCTAGAAATATAAGTGGGGTAAAATAGGAAAAAGTTCCCTGGGAAGAGAGATTTTATATACATAAGTGAGAAGGTAAACTCATCATCATTTATAAATCAATATAATGGTGAATCCAACTTTTTTACCATTTTGAGAAATATTATGGCTCCTCAAGTAGTGATAATGAGGATTATAGGATATAACTGGAATGGATACTGAACAAGAATTTAGAATTGTATCTTAAGAAAAATAAATGACTCAAAATGGAGAAGAGTAATATGGATAAAGATAATAAGATGATGTTTTATGAAAATAAGGATTATATCAAGAAAGAAGTGTAATATATTCAGAATATTAATAATTATAATTTAAAGATGGATGAATAAGTGAAAATGTTAAAAGATATTAAAGAGAAGTTGGATGTAAAAGAGGAAGATATTTCTAAGAAAAAAACTATATATTTGGTATCTAAAAATGAGGTTAATAAGATTATAGAAGACTTTACAAAGTCTAATGAAATTAAAGGTTAATATAATTAGTATTGTGAAAAGATAAATCCAATAATGAAGGTAAATAATATAATAATATGTCTCAAAAAAGATCTAATATTCCTAATAACATAGGTCATAAAAATAAAGCTAAATTTGTTTAGAGTAATACGTCAATTGATCGGTAATATTATACATTGAAGGGGTATAGTAATTTGTTAAGGAAATCACTAGTCCCTATAAAAAATAATTCTTCTAATATAATAGGACATTATTAGTTTTAGGGAAGGAATTATCAATAAAATATAAGATCAAGTTTCAAGGGTTCTTATAGTATTGCGGAAGATATTGACACAAATACTACTCCTATAATCTTAATATATATTTTCAATGGAAGAGTAATGAGAAAAGGGAGAGATGTGGTGATAATTTTAGTATATATTTAAAGAATAATGTTGGTGTTGGGATTACATTAAATATATCCACCAAAAATAGGTTTCGGTGTCTTAAAGATGTATGTGGAATATGTGAGTAATAGGGTCACAGATCTAAGGTATGGATGACTAGACTCCCTAAATAAGTTTTCTAGGATGTCAAAGGGAAGTAATGTATTGGTGATTTTACTAAGAAGTCTTATAAGAAACCTAAGAAAACTAAGTATATCAAGAAGTAATTCTTAGAAATCGAGCCATAAAAATTACAGATGGGGAAGAATATAGAGAAAGAAGTTATAAATACTAGGTCCAGGAGAAAAAAATTGTTATAAATAAATAATTTATCATTCATGAGAAGTTTTCCAAAAATGGAGACCTAAAAATTAATTATTAATCATCAATAAGTTCTGACTTAAAGATTTAAAATAATCTGTGTGAAAGGTGTGGGTAGGTTGATCTTGCCATGTATAATTGTTTGAAAATTATTCCATACTAAAAAGATGCAATGCGAAATAAAATTCAAGCATCAGGAAGAAAATTCTCTTTGGTTACTGAGGTGTGGAAACAATCTCCACACCATAAGTCTTATAAAGGTAATAAAGAAGAGAGAACATATTTTTAAACTCACAACAAAAAAGGGAGTCTAAAGAACACTTCCCAATATGTGTTTGGAAGTAAAGAGAGTCCTAGGTTGAGAGAAAACTCTTATCCTAATTTTTATTTTTGAGAATGAAATAGGTCCCTCCTTATTCCTTATTATTCATGTGTATTTGTGATAACATATTTGGAACTAAATAATAAAATCGAGTGTTGTACACATAGGATAATAAAGATGTTTTTCTTCAAAAAGTATTTTATCTAACATTAAGCGGAGGTGTTGAGTGCATACCTTGAGGGGAATAAAAAATGAGTTGAATTTATCATGTAGTGAATCCAGAAATTATGGATAGCTATAAAAAACTGGATAAAATGGTATGGAATTCACACATTTCACCATCATTTTTCTTATATCAAACATGTCAATGGAGGGGGGGGTATTAGATAATAATGAAATTTGAAAAGGGGGAATTTTTATGAGATTAACATAAAATTTGTAGCCCCTAAGATGATTTTTTGAGTGTATCTAAGTTTATAACACATTATGAAAGTTTTATAGACCACCCTAATGTCTTGGTGAAATATCTCTTATTTTCTACACCGGATTTCCTTGCATAGACTTAAAGTATATTAGCTAAAGTATATTTTACAAGTGTATATATGGTATCATCCTTATATAAACTAGTATATAAAAGTTTGTTTTTGAAATTTTTATAGGGATGAGAAGAAGTTTAAAAATAAATAATAATGTTTAGAGAGTCCCTTATATTCTGTTTTTATTAATTTTCAATTAGGGGGATAATAAAAAGGGAAGAAACAAATTTTTTTGAGAAATATGGAATATATATTGATAAAAAATACAAAGGGGGAGATTATTATGCTCAGTTAGATTATAGTTTCATTTATTATCAACAAGGTTGTGAATGTTTGAAAAATTTGGGTCAATGTTGGTTGCATAAGGATGAGTGAGTTGCTATCATTGTACATGGAAAAAAGAAGATAAGATGTGATATTTCCTTGGATAACATGGATAGATAGATTCATAGTACCTTGATATGTAATTATTATCTATGATAATATTTAATGAGATATGACAAGTGATGATGGAGCTAAGAGAAATATATTCAATCAGTGTATATAATAGTTGGTTATTATGTATAGATTACATACGCTGTAATTGAGGAAGTTATAAGATGGAAAAATGGAAGGTGAAATACCTAAATTAATGTAGAATCTATCCACGGTGTGTTGGGATTGTAGTATTTGAATGTGAGTGTGAAGATAACTTTTATGATGTTTTTTGGAGTGTTTGATTACATGGATATGGTTTGATGAAGTTATAAATTCAATTTCAATAAGTTTAGAATTCTAAGTTAAAACTTGGAAAAGGGAAAATTAACTAATCATATGAATCTTATTACAAATCGTAGGAATCAATCATATGACTTCATTTATATTTTTAGACTAAATTATAGATCTTATGAATTTTAATGAAATTATGTGACTTTGAGTGTTTCATGTCACTTTGAGCCAGACTGTAAGACTTGATTGTATAAATTTGGTAGATCATAAGACTTAAACATACTAATTTGGTTCATCATATGTTTTTGATCCGTTGTATGAATTTGATAGTAAGAAAAAATCATAGGAGTTTTGATCATATGACTCTTATTCTGAGCATACAACATTCATTCCAATCATATGAATTTTTTATCAATGTAAGACAGTGTTAAGGGAGTATATAAAATTATATCGTATGACTTGATCATATGAATTCATGTCTTATGAAATGAGTGGTGAATGAAATTGGATCAATACAAGGATTTCTGATCATATGAATTTTATAATGTCATATGAAATGGATACCATATAAATTTGAAGGGTTATATAATTGTTCAAATTTTTAAGGAAAACAATTTTTCATATTTCATAGAGAATAAAAACAGATAATCACTAAAATATATGGGAGACTTAAATAATGATTTTGATTGAGTTTTATAAATAGATAATATTATGTGTATCTTTAGGATTCTTGATCCCTGATTTGAGCTGAAAAAATATGATACATTTTGTGCCAATTTTAATGAAGTTATAAGATCAAGGAGTTGAATCAAATATAAATGGAAAGATTATGAGAGATCTAATTTAGTTTTCCCCCCCATAATTCATCAACTTTTTTGGAGTATATTAACTCAAGATTTTGAGTAAAAATCTAGCCAAAAATATATTCCAATTCTAAAAAAATAATATCACCTACAAAATTGACTTATTGAACTTCTATAAATAAAATATTGAGAAAAAAATTAAAAATATTATTATATTGATATATAATATGTAGGTTTGAGGAAGAAGGTGATTAAGAATCATTCTGAGAGAATTCTAAGAGACATGATACAATTCTATATCAAATGAGGGTAGAATTATGGGTAGGGAGTTGGGAGATCTTTTGATGGTGAAGAAGACCTTGAAAGACCCTTATCATTCGAGATATGGAGGGATTTTCAAGATTGATAGTACTAACCATTTTCAACTACTAACGTTCTTAAAAGGGATATACATGGGAAACTATATCCTATACGCTCATGGAGTAATTTAATTACTAAGTCATGTAGAATAATACATGAGTATAATGAGATCTTTCTATATTTGATCACCATGGTAGAGAATAATTCTCAGTTGGGATGTATAAAAAATCATATGAAGAAGAAACTATGTCTGGGGTGTATAACCAATTTTAAGAAGAAGAAACATAATGGGACTCCTTGTTGATTGGAACCAAATTGTTTGTGGTGCTATCGCTTGCATCTATAGTGGTAAATCTATCACTCGGGTTCCTAACCAATCACAATAAGGAGTAGATATTTAAGGTCGAACCATATAAATCCTCATGTGCCTTTTTTCCTTCATATGATTGAATCTGAAAAATAGTTAGATAAATATTTTAACCTAGATAAATACATTAACGATTCATAGAGGTTGGGTTAAAAGGGAGTAACTCATATAAATAAATAGTGATCATTGATTCACCCCTCCCCCCTCAATGATCCAAATAGATCTGGGAAATACAATTTATTTTAGAAGTGGTCAATAAATTGAACATTAATTGCATGAAAAAAACACTTATGTGATAACTCAAGAAGGTAGCACATCGGAGAGGATACCAAAAAGCGAGGAGAAAGGTAAGGAAAAGATATAATAACAACCTTCTCTAGCATCTATATTTTCATTGATGATGATCCAACCTAAGAAAGTACTTAAGGAGTCTTTGTATAAAGATGCACTTGATATATTCAAGAAGTTATAAATCAAAATCTCACTTTTAGAGGCCATAATGATAATACCAATGTATAAAAAATTTCTTAGAAAACATTTTACCAATAGGAAAAGGTTTCATGAGAATGAGATAGTGATTTTAGGAATAAATGCCTCTTCCTTAATCTCTCCAAAACTTCTTACAAAGTGTTATGATCCAGATATCTTTTATACCATGCCTCAAGATGAAAGGCATTATATTTTAATTAATTATTGGATAAAGCCGCTTCTTAATTGGGTTGGGATAAAACTCTAACCTTACCCGTAATTCTAGAGTAATAAGACTAAGAAATGACCTAACGAACTAAGGGCCAGACACATAGTACAACCCATCCCCAATTATTTTCTATTTGATGCTCCTAAGATACCTACCATGTAGAGAAGATCAAATAGAATTTCCCCATAAATAATTTCATAGTGCCTTGTACCAATGGAAAATTCTATACCCTCTCATCATATCAATCTAAAAAGCTCTATAGGAGGATTCCTAATGCTATGAAATATCCTCATTTGAGACATGTAATGTGGATTTTCATCACCAACATCTGAGTGTGGACCACACACAATTTTGAATACCATATTCTATCCCACATGGTTGTAAATTTTGAAAATTATTGTACTTTCCATTATTAAATTATTTTCTCTTGTATCCATCCGTATCTAAAAACTAAAGTTTTAATCATGATTTATCAATTTGAAATTTATAAGTTAATTATCATAAATAATTTAATGAAAAAATCAACATCAAAATGAATTAATGTTTGAAACCATTTTATTAACATTCTGTTCGACCTAAATATCTCTTAGTTCATTATATGTTTATTTACATTGGATTATATCATAGTTATTATCATAATTACTTAACATAATAAATATTCTATAAGGTATAATAAGGTGAATGTGATTGAACAAAGTATACCCCTCAGGACTGTAAAACTAGGTGTATAGTTAGGCCTCCTTATCATGCACTAGGTGATGATTGAGTTAATATCCAAAAATCATTTTTAAGGTTATTACACCTAGATATATCTTTGAATGATCCTATATCCACTTGTAGTATCCATATAAGGATTTAATTTCTAGAAGAACTGTATAATTCCTAATTTACCAAAACATCAGGATATTATCATATAATTAGACGTGTCTATTATAATTATCCCTTATACTTATCCCTATATATTTCAATAATTTTATCTAGTACTATCAACATAATAACTAAACTAATAATAGAAAATAATTAAACCCAGCTCTAATACCAACAATAGAAACCCATGGTAAAAATTCCTTTATTTTATAATATTTATAAAAAGTAACCATTAAATCTCACAAAAAAATCGCAATCCAATGAATGTAAGGATTAATCTCTTTGAGGTATATCTATATAATAAACATATTTTACAATAATTTTGAACATTTATTAATAATTGGGGTACACTAGAATCCATTATATACTTCTCATATGTTATACTCATCTTTATAACCTAGGTAAATATAATCATAAAGAAAGGGGTGAGGTCAAATTTTGTGTAATTATAAATGTAAGAAATGAAAACCAAAGATAATAAGTGATAATTAGATGATAATATGGGTATAACCAAGATAAATAAAATACTATACCCAATAACTATTATATCATAAAACATGATTCATGATATACGACATGGAATAAAACTAGAAATGAATCAAGAGGGTGTGAAAACATGAGTAAATAAACTTTATCCATGGAAAAATAATATATCCATAAGAATAAAAATAATATTTTAGAACAAAAATAAGCAAAGTAATCATATTTCAAGAATACCCACTAAGTCATTCATCACATAATCAGCTTGGGATAATCACCCATATACCTTCTTGGGATTGGGATAATCCTCTCATGCACCACTGGAATTGAAATAAAACATCTAATATACCACTTTGGCTTGAGATAAACCATCCCATTTATCCTTTGGCCTTGGATAAATCCTCATGTTTACCCTTTGGCTTGGGATAAATCCTCCTACATACCCTTTGGCTTGAGATAAATCCTTCAGTGTACCCTTTGGCTTGGGGAAAATCCTCCCATGTAACCTTTTGATCTTATGATATATAAGAATTACCAATGATATTAAGGTCTATATAAGAACCCACCCATCAATTATCCATTAATATGGAACCACATGAAATAAATTCATTAAACACATCATAAAGAATCCATTGAATGAAAAATGGGTTTCAAAAAATTTCTAGATCGTATCACCAAAATTGACCTCAATAATGTAAATGGTTTATAACCAAAATTAAATCACCCAAAAAGAGTATTTCATGAGAACATTAAGATGGTGATACATGAAAAAAAATTCAAGTAAATACAACCTTTAGAGATATATAGTAAAATGCTAGCGAAATTGTAAAAGAGTTTTGTGGATAATGATTTTACCTTTGGAAAAAGTGATATAGTTATGGGTCAATTTAAAAAGTACTTTTTTATAAAGGAAGGTTTTGAGAAATTTAAAATATGTAATTTTAAAAAATAAATATTTGGAAATAAATATCAAAAATTAATCCTTCGAAAATACATAAAAGTTTCAAAAAGGTATAGTGAAAACATTTTTAAAAAATTTACTTTTAAAAATAATCTTCAATAATTGAGCCTTGAAAAGGAATAAAGGGTTTAAAAATATGAATTTAAATATTTATAAAACACATAATTTTGAAAAATAAACTTCAATAATAGATCCTTGAAATGATATAAATGTTATCAAAATAAACATGGAGTGGTAGATAAAATATTTTGTTATGAAAGAATGGAAAACCTTTTTAATATATTTAAATATCTTTGTTGAAGAACCAAATCATAAAATGAAGTAGTAAAACTTCCCTTTGAAAAGTGGTAATGGAAAACATTAAGGTCACATGATATAATACATAAATATGATTTCCAAAAATAAAGGATAATATTAGTGGGAATGGAAATATGGAAAAAAAGGGGAAATCGTCATTAAAGAGGATGTGAATTATTCTTAATAGTGATATAAATTTTGGGGAAGAGATTCATCATGGTAAAATATTTGGATTAAAGATACTTTATCATTTAAGAGTACTAGAAATTACCCTGACATAAAATCTTGGGTTGTAAGCGACCATTCTTGGAAGAAGGATTATCAAGAAGAAACAATATAACTCAATAAAGAGAGTTGAGTTAACAAATACTCTCTCATATTGGTATATTTTGAAATGAAATGCACTTAAAGAAAGAACATGATAAGTCTCTTCAAACCCCATGAATTAAATGAATATGATAAAATAAATTCATTCAGTAATAATTATATAATATTAAAAATATCATGGTGCACAATAATAAATATTTCTAAAGTATATAAATTTGAGATAATGAACTTATCACCTTGTTTCCCCACTTAGTATAATTCCCCCAAAGATCCTATATAAAAAATATATATATTTATATTCTATTTTATAAACTTATTCACATATATAACCTTTTATAAACTTCATTTATAATTATTCTCTATATGTATATTAGTTAGTTATTATCTATTTTCATTATCTGGTGTGAGTAATCATGATCATTTTGAATTGGTTTCATAATCATGGTGTTTTTATTCATTATTATCTTAATTTTAATCATTCCATGATCATAGAAGGTAATATAATGTATGTTTCAATATATTTTATAATCTTATAATTTCATTCTATGATATTTTTATTTATCTTTCTTGTTGATGAAATCGGTAGCAAGCATGTTTTTGGTGATTTTTAATAAATGAATGAATTTTACAGAATTAATTAGTTAAATGTTTATATTACTAATAAGGAACATTATAAAAATAATTATTTACTTATAAATATCAAATAGTAAGTTTCCTATTCCATACTTGATATTAATTTATAGCATTTTTCATGTAGGTGGTTAAACTGACCCAATAAGAACACACTATAATATATGTGTGAGTGTGGATTTGGAAGATATCCTTTGGTTATAATATCTTTAAAAAAATATAACAAAATTATTTATATTTTATTACTGCGATGAATCAAAATTATAAATATTTATATTAATTAGTTAAATGAAGAAGAAGTTTTCGCTTATAAACAAATTTCCTTCCCTCTTAGCATGTCCGTTTTAGGTAGTTAGTTTTACAATAATTGCTTATTGCTAATATTATTTATAAAATTGATAATTTATATTTACATAATATAAATAATAAAATAAATAAATATCTATTTAATAAACCAATTTATTTAACCATCCTTGAAATATGGTAATGAAAAGAGAAACATGTCATTCATGGAGGCGATAGTCCGCACACACACATGAGAAAAATTTTCATTTCTTCAATTGAATGAGAGGGTAATAGATAATGGATATACCATAAATATAATATAATTTAAGAATATTATTATATACTTATGGTTATAATGGGTTTTAGGGAGGTTTTTTGAGAAGGATAAATAAATGAAGTAATGGTAATTAATATTTACTTTAAGAATTTTGATCTTCTATTGATGTGAACTTTTGAAAAAAAGAACTTAAGGAACTATTTTGAGGATAGATGATTCCAAAAATTTATATTGTATCTATAAGAATTAAATTTTTAAGTGTTTAATGGGAATTTATAACTTTGGGTGTGGCTTGAAAAGGGTGGAAGTGAGCTTCTTTTATAGGTGAAAATAGGGACAAATCTTTGGAAAGGAATGTTAGGTAAGGGGTATAAATATAATTTCATGAGATTTAGGTGGTTTAATGTTTGTGATATGTGTAGGTATGAATTTAAAACATAAAAAATCTATTATATAAATTTATTTTGTAAAAATTTGAGGTACATTAGATTACCCATTTTAACACTTATTAATATTGTTAAATATTAATCATGATTATTAATTTGTCAATAAAAAAATAATATGACCCTTTATTAATAAATTTAAACATATTTAATCCTAATTTTGATTCCATTTCATATAATTAAATTTAAAAATATTATGAAATCAACTTTAAAATTAAAACAAATACTATGATGAAAATTTGTTTTTGTAGAAAACAATAATTTTTATCAATAATCGCTCTTAATTTAATTTTACATTGATTAAAAATTAAATGAGTGTTAATTTATTTGTATATATTTTTAAATATCATAATATAGTCTTAATTTAAAATAGATCCATTTAATTTAAAAATATATAATATTTAGAAAAGTATCATTATCTAAAAAATAATTGTTTACCATGGCAGTTAATTTTCACCTATGTAGTTTGCTTTTATTGTCGAAAAATAAAATGGAACTTATAACATAATTTAGAAATATTGATTCCAAATATGAAATTTATTTTATCTAATAAAATTTTTATGCGTAATAAAAAATAATTTTAACATTAGCAACCATGATGCATAAAAACCCATTTTTTTAAAATGTGCATTTTTAAGTTTAATTTTTTTTGTGGGATAAAATTATCAATATATTTTATTTTCATGATATAAATTGGTTTATTATAAAACAAATAAAATTAATATATATTTAAAATCAATTAGAAACATAATTTTACCAAAAATAATATTTAATTAAAATAAAAAACCAAAAACAATTCCTTTTATTGAAAAATATTACTTAATTTAATAAAAGGATAAACACAAGTCTTCTAAATTCATAATTTTATTTTTAAATTTATTGTTTTATTTATTAAATATATCTTTTATTATTAAATTTTTATATGTTATTAATTTATACTTACTTCTTGATATATTCATAAACAATATGATTTTAGTAAAAACTATATTTTTTCAACTATTCACTTAAAAATCAATTATTTTAAGGAAATATAAAAAATTTATCTTATGGTAGTTTATTCCTTATTAATTAAAAAATTAAATTAATTTTACCAAAAAAACTCTAAAATTTATAAATCTATCTTTTATATTAAAATAAAATATATAAAGAAAAACTGATTTTACTTAAAAATGACCTTTTTTAAATTTAAGTGTACTTAATCATATTTTGTTTGAATTTATAATTGATTAAAATAGTTTTTTTACCATAGGTTTTATTATTCTTAAATTTTCTAAATAATATCCATCTAATTTTTTTGGTTCATTTTAGTTCGGTGTTGTAAGTGGAGAAATCTTTTGAACACATTAGATTTTTTTATAGGAAATATATATAGTAAAATATTAGGTCTTTACGTGAAAGTACTATTGATAAGGGTTACTATCAAAAAAACGAATAGATCATGAATAAATATTTTCACTAGTATCAAGATATAAAACAATACAAATACTTCTATACTTTGCATCTCATTTAAATTTTACACTTCATCCAATGCATGTGAAGTGTGATTTTCTTAATAGATGTGCCCAAGAGGAAGTTTTTGTAGAAAGACCACCTGGTTTTGAATATAAAAAATTTATAAAATGTGTATACAATATTAATAAGTAACTCTATATACTTTAACAATCTCCAAGATCCTGATATGATATAATTACCATATTTTTTACTTCATAATAATTTTAAGGTAGAAACTAATATAACTCTTTTTATAAATAAATTTGTTAAGGAAACCATCATTGGTAAAATCTATGTAAACGAATTTATATTTATATCAACTTAAAAATACCTTTCCTAATTATTTTAAACTTATGAATCCTGAGTTTGAAATGATCATGATGGGGAACTCAGTTTTTTCCTTGGTTTTCAAATTTCTAATAAACTGAAAGGAAGTTTTTTATCTCAACAAAATTATAGTAAAGACATAATAAATTATTTTGGTTTTAACAATGTTATTAGTATAAGTAAACCGATCAAAAAATCTAAAACTCTTGATCTTTATGAATCTAGGTAACCAATTGATCAAAAAAATTATAATTTTGATTATAAGACTACTTTATCTCATATCTTGTCAATGAAATTTGATGTAATATGTGTGCTCGTGAGTGAGATTTCAAAATAATATGAATGATTATCATCTCAAAAAATTTAAAATAATAGTTAATTATCTTAAAGTAACTTCAGATCTTAGATTATTTTATTCAACCTAATGTTATTTTAAAGATTTTTTTATATTTTCACTTTGGGTGATGTAAAATGGATAGAAAAAGTACACCTAAAACTTTTCATTTTTTTGTTAATATTTACTATCTTGGTCATTCAAGAAGTAGTATTTGGTATAACTTTCTAATATTGAAGCTAAATATGTGATATCTAGAAGTTTTTTCACCCTAAGTATTTTGGATGCAACACACATTCATTAATATTGGCATATGTTTTACTAAGACTGCAATTATTTGTGATAATACTAGATTTATAACTTTGTTTAAGAACCTAGAACTTCACTCATGAGAATAAAACATATATATAATAAAACATTTCCTTTGGGATCACACAAAAAAGGAGTTATTATTCTTCAATTCACGGAAACACTATAACAACTTTATGATATCTTTATAAAACATCTTCATTCAGAAATATTTGAATATATTAAGAAGAACCTATGCATGTTCAATTTAAATTGATCACTAATCGACTTCATGGTTTATCTGTCTCCTTATAGAGATACTCCTTAAAAATGGGGAAGGAAATTTGTTTATAACCCATATATTTTGTTCTAAATATTTTTTTAGAAGGAAATTTTTTTCCACAATGTATTGTAATGATTTTTTTTGAAAGGAATAAATTTAAATTTTTACAAATCTTGGAAATATATTTTTTAAGAAAATCTAATTTTTTTATGAAATATTGCTTCATATAAATATTAAATCTAAACCATTTATTTATATTCCTAGATTATGTTATGTTTTATTCTTTAATTTTTTTTATAATTAATTTGAGATATTCTTAAACTCAAGTTCTACTAATTTTGTGTCTTTTTAAAACAAAAAGATTGATAAAAGTATAGAATGAAATATTTTTTCAAAGAGGGAGTTATATAAGAATGCATTTATAATTTTTTTTAAGCATAGGTGTTTCTATTTGTGTCGGTGTCTTATAATTTTCAAAAATAAAGAGATTGTTGGATTGAATTAATTATTTCTACATTAGTTTTAGAAATCATAACACACCTATTTGTTGTTTTTTATTTTATCTAATTATATTTTTCATGATTATATTTTATATTATTTTATGCTCCTATAAATAATAGTTACAATATACTTTACCTTAATCAAATGAACCTTTCCAATTATATATTTATTGATAGGAAAGGTATTGGTGAGTTCTAATTATTTTCATAAAAAAATTTATACGAATTTTGTTTGTGTTTTTTCCAAAAGAAGTATTGTAACAACACTGAAAAAATTCATCTGTAGAATTATAAAAAGAGTGAATTCATCAGAAGGAGTAATTGATATTGTTGATATAGTTTCAACTGAACATGAGATTATTAGAATTCCATTATTATATTTAGTTAAAACATATTTCTATAAATAGAACCATAAGTTTGAGGTGAAAAATTATAGAAGAATGAAAAATATATCTGAATGTTTTTATGTTTTGAATTTTTCAACTTATCATTTTCTTGAGTGATTATATTTGTAATCTTTTTAGAGTGTTTTTTATCAAGAAAATATGTGTGTGTGGATATGTTTTAAATATTGTAAAGAACTTTTTTTATTGTTTCAATATTTGAGATCGAGGGATCCTGAGTCTATGGATTTATAAATTTATTTCGATTAGGTGTGATTGAGGGATTCCAAAAGGAAGATAAAAAGTAATTTAGATTAGATGAAATCTAGGGCTTCCAAATGTAATACAGAAAGTCATTTTGATTAGGCTGATTGGGGGTATCAAGGGTTTTTGAAAATAAACCTACTGATAGGTTTATAATTAGGGATACCTAAAGTCCGGTATACATAATTTCTTTCACCTTTAGGTTAAAGAAAATACATCACTTAGTTGTGGAATTGTAATTTTTTTGTTATGTTGTTCATAAGTTGTTGTTTATATAAAATTTTTTAGTCACATTGTTTTTATATATAATTTATTAGTTACTTTGTTTATAATAATCTCACTCTAATTTCTTACTCATTATTTTTATTAGAATAATACCATTAAAAAATTTTGTTATTTGTTCTCGTGCTTCTATTTATTTTTTGTAGAAGAGGGTAAATTTTAAATAGTTTAATCCCTATAGTTTACCCCTCTAATGTAGTATATCTATCATACATCCTGGGGAAACACATTTCTTATGAGAGACTAAATATGACATATTTTATCATTATTAGAACACACATTAATTTCATGTTTTAGTAAATTATAAAAAACAGAGACCGCTTATTAAACAAAGTATCTTTCATGATCATAAAAATTGTCTTTTAAAAACATTTATTGACCACATTGTGATAGACCCATCCATGATAGGTTCACCAAGAAGAAGAGGGTGAATTGGTGAACAATAATTAATTATTTATTTTTATGATTTTCCAGGAATTTAATTACCACCACCTATTGGAGTGAGTGATCCACTTCTCAACTCACACACATCAAGGAAAGAAATAGAAAAATGATACTCTATGTACAATGTTCACTACTCAAAATGAGTATTTAATCCTTGAAAGGATCTATAATTTCCCAAGACAATACAATCAAGTAGAATCACTATACTGGATACAAAAATAATGGTTTATCTATGAACTCATGTTATAAGATTGAAACACAACTTATCCCTAAATAAAAAGTAAGGATTCTTCCTCGATTGAAGTTTTTTTTTATGTTGTATTATATTCACCGAGGTAGGGATTATCCTTTTACTATGAATAATTTTATCTCCACAATGGTATATTGTTCCCACACTTCTTTATGTTGTATAAAATGGGTGACTTCCTTCATTCTCAACACAAAATATATGTGTGATGATCTCACTTAAGCAAGTGTGTAATTTTATTCTTATTCTATACACTTTCCCATGCACAATATCCCTATTATCTTATTACATTTTTATTCATTATAAAATCCATTTTCAACTTAGTCTTACATAATCAAAGACTCTTATCCAAGTTATAATTTTAATTTCAAATTCAAACTGAAACTAAAAAATTCTTCCATCTTCTTTTCAACTACTCCCACTTCCTATTGAGAATTTTGATCGTTCAAGATATCCTAGTCACCATTGATATTTTTAAGTACATTAGATATTTAGTATGGTAATACCTTTAGTTTTTACCTAAGACACATCATATGACCCACTTAAAAATAGGGACTCTTCTAACCATGAATTTATCATTCATCACCATGTAATGTTTTAATCCATTTCTATAAGTCCTAATTGACCACTACCTTCACCATGGTGTGATGTATGTCATTTTTATCCAACCACTAATAACTATTGTGGAACTTATTTGAAAAAAAAATTATTCCACAATGTATTCTACCCATTTAATTTTGGACATGAATGTTTTTCCCATTACATTACTCATGTCATACTATGGAACATCTTGTTTCAGACCTCAGAAGGCTTCCAAGTCATTTCACTTCATTAAGAATAAGTCTCCTTAATATTGCAAGGAATTATCAAAATGAAAACCATATCTTGACCATGATGTAGAACTATATATTTTTATTCCTAAACAAACACTAATTATTGGTAAAAGTGTAGTATTTTATGTATCATTGATAAGACACTTATGTATCATCCCTTATATAGGTAATTTTTTCAAATATCAAAAAACTCACACAATAGTCACCAAGAATTCAACCACATCATGTATGAGTATTTTAGTTTCCCACAAGAAAACTTCTCAAAAAAAATACCTTTTGAAATTCCTCTTTCAGAGTTCATCTCTATGTTTCCCTTCTATATTGTGTTCTTCATTTCATTATGATATAATAAAATCTTCTTAATTAGACCATAACTAACCAAAATATTCATATCATGTGAGTCATTTTGTTTTCTCTTATAAAACCATATCTACCCTCATTTCATCTATATCCACAATGTGGTGATTTTCCTTATACTTCAAGCATCTTCAATACCCAATATTCAATCTAAAAACGCCTTTTGTGTTCTTCCAATAATTCCAAATTCCTATAATGAACCGAAGCTCAAATGAAACATCATGAGACACCAATGTTTGAACATAATTTATGTGTTGACAATAAAAAACCACTATAATCACATGTACTTGAACAATTATCCAATTCACTTTCTTTAGATTCTTAACACAACATCTTCATTTGTGGGATCAATAATATCCAACTTTGGATTTTTGGTGACCATTGAACATTAATCAATCTATAAACTCAACAAAATTAGAAATGAATCATTATTCAATAATTCTAATCATACCCAAGTGAAATTGGTGTATGGAATAATAACATTGAATAATAAAATCATTTTTTCCATTAAAATGACTTACATAAAATTATTCATAGCTATTAAAACAAGTTTCCGATAAGAATTGTGAAAAAATATTTTTTCACTTCCACTTTTTAATTTTTTTATAAAATTCATTAAGCCAATTAATAATAATTTACTTCATACAATATCACTAAACATGTTATAAAAATTCACAACCATGTTGAATTTATAGCCTACCCCTATTAAAAACTCTATCTATACATGTTCCCCCTAAATAAAAGATATATTGCTATTATATTAAAAACAAAAAATTGGATTCTTCACTTATATTGATTCCCCTCACTTTTTAAATACATAATGTAATAAAAATGAAGGTATGTATTTTTTCTTTCTCCTCCTTTGACTACAATAATCCAAAGAACAAGTGAGAGATGGGATGGAGCTTCATAACTTATACTTTGATGAGTGAAGCCTAGTATTTATTCTTTAAACTCCATGGATTGGTATGCTTCTTCAAATACCTTTTCATTTTTTGACAACCCATCTTCTTTTTCTTCATTTTATTCATTATTTTAGTAGTATGTATTACCAAAAACTATTTCTTATCACCGTACTTCAGCTAAAATTTTATTTTAGAACATAGATATTTTTGTACTGAAAAAATAATACCTTATTTTTCCTTCCTTGTGAGATATTTTCTACTTGTGATCACTTCTTTATACTTATTTTGAGTGTACTTTTCTTTCAACACTTTTGGATTTATTAGTCAGTAATGGATTCTCAATAGCTTCCTTGTTCTTTTTTGTTAGGCATCTTTTCTTCACAACTTCAACAACCTAAATTAGAATACCTCATGTTATATTTTATTCTCATAAAAACATCCATATTTTAGCTCCTTAAAAACACATTAGTTCTTCTAAAATACTACTTCATAACCTTCCTCATAGAGTTAATACCCACTTAACAAATTGTGTTTCAACTAATAAACACACAATGTGTTATTCAATTCAAGATTTCCTCTTCAATGACTGTTGAATCAAATCCTCTAATTTTGAGTGACCTACCACTTTCAAAGGTCATCAATACTTTCTTCAACTTCTTAGTATCCTATAAGAGCTTAAAATATATTATTATAGGATAATTTCATATACTATAAAATATCCATGGATATATTATTTGTGATTCTTTATATGTAACTTCAACAATAAATTCCTTATCCTTTCCTTAATCTTCCTTTTGTTAATACTTTTTGTTATTATATTTAAAACTCAATTTTTGTAGGTAGAATGGTAAGATAATATTTAATAAACTGACTCAACTGGTCACATCTCCCACAATACTCTTCAAATGGTTGAAACGTATTCTCAACCTTTAGTCTAGAAGTTTTAGATTGCTTCTAAACATTTTTCCTTAGAGCGGATTGACTCACACTAAATCATTTCCTTCCAGAACATTTTTACTTATATTAATATTGATAATTAAACCAATATCTTCTTATTATGTTTCCAAATATTACATAATGCCAATAATGACCATAAAAAACATATATACTTATGAAAATAACTTTCTATCTAGATGTTGAAACCTACTCTTATTTCAAGGTGTGTTTCAATGTTTTACGACAAAACTACACTAAAATAATTTTGTTTGAAATCCAATGCACATGACTCCATATAAAAATACACTCTGCACCACCTGCACATATTAATAAGCTAACTGCAACATTTATTAAATCACTAACAGTAGATTAAATGTTAGTTTTTAGCAAGAACACACTTATAACATATAAACATGCTACCAAACAATTAAACACATATCAAACATTAATGAAAACTAAATTCGCACCACCCAAAATAATTAAAGAACAAGCTAAATAAATGAATCCAGACAAAACCTTCATCAAACAACATTAATAGATGAAATCTCTTACCATCAGTGTCGAAAGCCCCAAATTTTGAAGCAAAACACCAATCGCGCACCAAACGCATCGCAAAAAACACTAATATAGAATAAAATGCAACTGAAGTGCTCCGACAAGGGGTTCCAAAAGCTGGCCTGATGAGATGGGGAATGCCGGAAGAGGTTGAACCGTTTGGACCCTTACCGGAAGGAGATGTGGGAAAAGGAGGTCGCGGCTGGAAGTCTGTCCGACGGAGGGAGGGGGTGCTGTTTTTCGGCACGGCTGGGCAGGGCGGGAGGACAGGGGGAGGTAGCAGGGTCGGTCAGGCCAAGAGGAAGGTAGCAGGGGTAAGTGCGGCCCAGCGGTCTGCTGGACAAGGGAGGCGTGACATCGCCGGTGTAGGTTCCTATCGAGGTGGTGCTGAAGCCGATCCGGCGAGAGGGAGAGAAAGCAGCGGGCAGAGGGAAAGAGGGAAAAAATGGCAGAAGAAGAGGCTTGGTCCGATCGGTTTAGTGGGGGCGAAGTCGGTCGGGAGGCTACGCCGAACAGGAGATGGTGCGACATCGTCGGTGGGTGGAATGGGAAGAAGAGGCAGCGGCTCCTAGGGTTTGGTGGAGGCAGTGCGCGACCAAGGTGAGGGATAGTGAACAGTTCCGTGACAGGGAGAGAGTAAGGGAGAGAAGAAGTAAAAAAATAAAAATAAAAATAAAATAAAAGAAAAATAATAGAAAATAAAATAAAATAAAATAAAAGGAATAGGAACTAAAAAAACAAACCAACCAACCTATAATAAAATCAATTAAAATAAAATTGTAAATGTAATTAATAAAATACATTAATAAAGGTGGTTCAATAACAATAATCATAATAATAATAATAATAATGGTATTAATGAGTAAAGATACGCATTTAAAAAGAAAAAAAAGTTAATGATAAAAAGGTCCACCCACACACCAGGCAGGCCGCACGGCTTCACCCGTGCCCTGCCCGCTCATCGGGCTTTGTCAAGGCAGCGTTCATTTATCAGCATAGATGCGCACACTAATTTCGTACTCAGCCCGCTTCCAATGAAAAGAAAATTTATAAAAAGGAAACTAAACTCATGTAATAAAAATAAAAATAATAAATAATAAATAAACATACCTCGGTGCAAAGTCCAGGTGTGGCAATTCTCCCCACCACAAAAACTTTCTGCCCCCAGAAAGTCACCCAGCCAAACGGGTAAACAAACTCGAGTTCGAAACTAAATGAGGCCAAAAAAATCAAAACTCGGCGTGAATTTTCACTCCATCAGTCACACCCGACCAACTCTGAGGGGAATTGAGAAGAGAAGAACCATCAGGAAAAGAGGAGGGTTCTCCCCACCACAAGAACCCGACTAGCACAACCGACATTGAGACCCTTAGCATGAGCTAACTCTAGAACTTCTAACTTGATCCAAGAGGGAACCGCCACACATACCAAACCTCGAAGAAGGAATGACAAGATTCATGGTGAGTCTCCCCACCATTTAAGAACCGACTAGCTTAAACCAACTAGTATAACCCGACATGAGAACTCCCAACCCAAACCAGAAGCCACTGTGACATGAGAAAACCCACAGAAGAATTCTACCAAATAACGAACTTAACCATGAATCATCATTTCCACAAGAGATGATCATCTCTAAAACGAGCATGTACTAAAACAAAACAGGTCACATTTGAGGAGGTGCAGCTACTGGAATTACAAGAAAACAAGATCACCATGCCTTTTTACAACCATAGTGGGGTATTCAAGAACAAGACCACAATGAGAAAAAGAGACCTTTTCACCTCTTACAGAAAAACAGAACCTTCAAAGATGAGGAGGCTACAACAGAGGAATTCAAACCGTCCCTATTCTAGCACTGAAGACAAAAGTTAGACCAATGTGACCCACACCCAATGATTCCTGACTGCGTGAAAGGCTTCACTCCGAGACCTGTGGATGGAGCTCTGATGTCTTGAAGCATCTGCTGTCCCGCAGTCAGGAGCTGATATTCTCCTGTCGAGACTCCTCCTGACGAAGCCGCTAGCGGAGCCTCTCTAAGTTTCCCAAATGGCCACACTGACAGCAAGTCTTCAATGGATGATGATGAGGCGACTTAAAGTACCCAAACCGGCCACAAAAGAAGCAAACAAGAGAGTGGCCCGACTAATAGAAGATGGAATTGACAAGAAGACTTTTTTGAGACAGGTTCCTATGATTCTCTCTCGTCACCAGATGGGGAACCTTCCCGAGAACCGAAAAGAAACGGTCCTGGAACCCTAGACGAAAACCCCGCACAAGAGAAACTTTAACTGATTCCACGACACTACCTCTGGAGAAAATGGAATCAACCCCTTGGCATGTCCCACGTAGGCCTTCACTGCTTGTTGGCCTTACTCGACACCCACTAGTTCTTCCACTTTCCTCGCCTTTACTTCCTCGGGTATAAACCATCGTACGAGTGTCACCTTAAACACCTTCCAAGACGCACCATCATGCAACGACGCTGGGATTATTTCCTCCACCAATCCCAAGTTGCATCTTCAAACGGACCCAAACCAACACGGACTCTCATAACTTTGGGAGTTCCCAATAACCGGAAAACACCCATGACTTCACCAAGATAGTCTGCTACCATCGATAGATCACGATCACCATGGTAGCTGGACAACAACCGAAAAGAATTCAATTCCACCACTCTGCTAAGAGTCTGGGTAGAACCAACAACTATAATAGGCTCACTAGAAACTTCTGGGACTTTTCTGGGTAGCATACTCAAAAACAAGAGGCACAAATTCGAATCAAAACCCATCACAAATCAAAATTCCACACCACAATCACAAACAAAAGCTCAAACTCAAATCACTATTCCAACCACAATTCAGTACGTCAAAACCAAGAACCCATGAAAAGGAATACCCAGCATGAAAATAGAACGCTAAACAATTTCTCGCTCACTTTTCTAAACATTTGAAAAAAACCCTTTTTTGAAAACCATTTTTCAGCAAACAAAACAACTTAAATATCCACAATTGGTATCCCATGAAGTCTCACACATACATATCCAGTGCGAGCTCAAGCACCCATCCACTCACATCACCAATTCCTCCACTTTCCACATGCGCACCTCAATGTATGTGATCACTCATAGGAATACCAAGGGTTAATTCAAGACACGTCTCATTTTCAAAACAGATCATTCAGCATAAAGCACAAATTCCCAACCAATTTGAAAAAGTAACTTATCATCAAAGAAATACATTTCAAATTTCCAAAACATTTTCCAATTCACATCCCAAAAAGTGTTACTGAGATTCCAAAACAACTTCCAAAACACCTCCCACTTTCCCTTTTGAAACCACATATTCATTAAAAGAAAACAATTTCCATTTCAAAACCACTTTTCTACTCTAACACCACATTCCCATTTGAAACCACCTTCACAAAAATCCGTTTTCATTTTTGAGATGTACTCACACCAACCAAAATGAAGGTTAAACATTCCTCACATTAAAACATACAAAAATAAGGGACTAGTGGTTACACCAACCCGGTAACATGGCTTAGCAGGCCATGCTCCAAGCGAGCATCAACCACAGGAAGCATCTTGAACCGTGCACTCAGGCCGTACATGGGTCTCTACTCCATGCAGGCTCGTCGCGTAACACTGGATCACTTCCTTGGTCATCCCTCATCCACACATACCAATCCATAGAAGAAAATTCAAATCCCGGACTACCCCTAGAAACTCAAGTGTCAGGATGGGCAGGGGTTCATGACGTCCTTCCCACACCTACCTCTCGAGTCCCAACACACTTAATCACCAAGATACATGACACCCCAAATAACAAGGGCGCCTCTGATACCATTTTGTCATGAACCAGGCCGGATCTTCATTCGAACCAACGCCCGACCCGGTCCGCGACATGGCCCGAAGGGCGTTCCCGATCCCCACAGGCTGGCAACTAGTGCCGGGCATCAAAACAAACCAGTTGGGAATGGTTTGGCACATGAAAAAGATTAATAAACATAAACTGAACAAGCAGATAAATAAAAAAAATAAACTTAACAACGTGGTAGCGGAAAAAGGAATAAACAACGAAACGTGGCATACCTCAGGTGACCCCGTGGATCACCACGGTACGACAACCACACTCGCTCCCAAGGGGAATCCAAGACTGAAACCTTCAACTGAAAAGTAAAGTAGGCATGAGCACTGAGATGCTCAGTAGGAAATCCAAAAATGTAACGACGTCCTATGCCCCAGCCTTTAGTAAGAAATCCAGTCATGCTAGTATGAAAAATAAGATATAATAAAATAATGTTTTCCCTTCTTTTCAAATTCAAGTAATGAGTTTGCATTTTCAAATAAAGCATTTCACTCTCACTACATTTTCAAAATAGGTTCCAAGAATGCATTAACATTTCAAAATGAAAAGAAACCAGTTGGGAATAAAATGTGATTTTTTTACAAACAAGACACCAGGTATGAAACAACTGAAAAGAAAGTTAGATAACAAGAAGCATGTCCCAAATGAGCACTATGGGTAATCCCTATAGGTAGCTAGAATAAGTGGGAACCTAGAGACCTCTTACCTTGGTGAAACGTGGCTTAGAAGACCATGACCCTCAGAAAACGTGGCTTAGAAGGCCATGACCCTCAGAAAACGTGGCTTAAAAGGCCACGACCCTCAGAAATTCATATGTGTAGTTAGTGTTGTTGCGTCAATCCTGTTAGACAAACCGGTATAAACCCCTGACGTGTCATCTAGCGTACTAGTCCTGGTCACCCACCTAGATACCCGGGTTTCCCATTGTGCTCTATTCTAAGTGGTGGTGAGTTTTTCTTTATCATTCAAACATATATGAACATAAAATTTTCTTTATCAAAGTCTCATTAAACCTCTAACCATTGTTCTTCCTCCTTAAGCGCATTCCCCCTCTTTCACGTCACACAATGCATAAACTTCAACGTTAGGCACATCATAACACTTTCAACATACAAACCAACTTCTAAAACCAAGGGGGTGTGCCTCAAGAGAGGTTATTCTTTTTCATAAAACATTCTTAAGGTTACAAACGGGTTTTATTACATAATGGGAATACTTTTTACAATTAACCGGATAAAATGGCCAAACACCTTTGGAAATACACATTACCAATTCAAAACCACTTAGGAAATCTATTTTTTTCAAGAAAAGGTCACTTAAGACCAATAGCATTTGAAATACACTTCAATTTTCAAAACAAATGCACAATCATTTATAGCAATCGTAACCTGATTTCATAGATTGTGTATATAGCGTAAATGTAAAACATATTTTTAAAAAAAGCAAGCAATTATGAATCTCAAATTAAAGGAATAGGAATAGAGGACCTACCTCAAACATGTCGTTATTGTCGATGACCAATCGAACCGACACTTGGCGCTCACACGCACATGCATTTATACATATTTATATACATACACCTCAAGTTGAATTGTACATATTCCCTGCGCCATGAGGGAATATGTACAAAGTGGTCATATATATATATATATGCCTTACCCTATGCATGTACATGTAGGATGTCTCGACACCCGCGGCCCGAAATCAACGAAGAAAGGCCCAACGCACTACACATAAAATTTAATAAAACAACTTAAACACTTGAACAATCTACAAAAAAAATTCAAAATGACACATCAAGGGTTCACACTAAAAGAAAAACATTCAAAACATCATTTTTAAAACCAAACGCGCCAAGATGCAACAACAAAACACCAAATGTAGTCTATACGCAGTTAATAGATGAACTGCATAGCTAAAAAAAAAGAAACACTGATAAACAATTCAGTATGGTTTTTTCCACAGAATGTTTCATGTGCGACGTCTACAAATAGCACTAGCAAAAGCAAACACACCCATTAATGCACCCAGACAAAACAAGATACGATGCACCCCAAGAACCATCATTTACACACATGGATACCATTTTGAGACAATACGCACACCAAAATAACTCCAAAACACAATCTTCACCTCCTTTACAACTTAACAAATCATTAAAACATTTTATGAAATAATTATAAATAACAATATGAGACTTTTTTATCAAGAACGCACCCAAAGCCAACTTCAATGACCAAGCGCACATTGAAACCATACCAAAACACTAACTGTAGTATTTCCACACTTTGATAAACCAACAATACATTTTATAAAATAGTGATAAGAAGCTTGACATGGGTTTTTCAAATAAAACACATCATATCTCATATTAAGCTACCACTTCAAAATCAAATGTAAAATAAATTGTCTTAAAACTATTTTTGCACCACATATACAATTAAATGAATTAAAGAAAAACTTACTAAAACATTTTCAAGGTGAGTTTCAATGTTTTACTACAAAACTACACTAAAATAATTTTGTTTGAAATCCAACGCACATGACTCCATATAAAAATACACTCTGCACCACCTGCACATATTAATAAGCTAACTGCAACATTTATTAAATCACTAATAGCAGATTAAATGATAGTTTTTAGAAAGAACACACTTATAACATATAAACATGCTACCAAACAATTAAACACATATCAAACTTCAATGAAAACTAAATTCGCAACAACCAAAATAATTAAAGAACAAGCTAAATAAATTAATCCAGAAAAAACCTTCATCAAACAACATTAATAGATGAAATCACTTACCATCGGTGCCGAAAGACCCAAATTTTGAAGCGAAACACCAATCGCGCACCAAACGTATCGCAAACAACACCAATATAGAAAAAAAGCAACCGAAGTGCTCTGACAAGGGGTTCTAAAAGCTGGCCTGATGAGATGGGGAATACCGGAAGAGGTTGCGCCGGTTGGACCCTCACCGGAAGGAGATGTGGGAAAAAGGAGGTCGCGGCTGGATGTCTGTCCGACGGAGGTAGGGGGTGTTGTTGTCCGGCACGGCTGGGCAGGGCAGGAGGACAGGGGGAGGTACCGGGGTCGGTCGGGCCAAGAGGAATGTAGCAGGGGGCAGTGCAGCCCGGCGGTCTGCTGGACAGGGGAGGCACGACGTCGCTGGTGTAGGTTCTGGCCGAGGTGGTGCTGAAGCCGATCAGGCGAGAGGGAGAGAAAGCAGCAGGCAAGGGTAAAGAGGAAAAAAATGGCGGAAGGAGAGGCTTGGTCCAATCGGTGCAGTGGGGGCAAAGTCGGCCGGGAGGCTGCGCCGAACAGGAGAGGGTGCGACGCCGTCGGTGGGTGGAACGGGAAGAAGAGGCAGCGGCTCCTAGGGTTTGGTGGAGGCTGTGCGCGACCAAGGTGAGGGAGAGTGAACAGTTCCGTGAAGGGGAGAGAGTAAGGGAGAGAATAAGTAAAAAAAATAAAAAAAATAGAAGAAAAGAAAAATAATTGAAAATAAAATAAAATAAAAAAAGGAATAGGAACTAAAAAAACAAACAAACCAACCTACAATAAAATCAATTAAAATAAAATTGTAAATGTAATTAATAAAATACATTAATAAAGGTGGTTAAATAACAATAATCATAAAAATAATAATAATGGTATTAATGAGTAAAGATACGTGTTTAAAAAGAAAAAAAAAAGTTAACGATAAAAAGGTCCACCCGCACACCAGGCAGGCCGCACGGCTTCGTCCATGCCCTGCCCGCTCATCGGGCTTTGTCAAGGCAGCGTTCATTTATCAGCGCAGATGCGCACACTAATTTCATGCTCAACCCGCTTCTAATGAAAATAAAATTTATAAAAAGGTAACTGAACTCACATAATAAAAATAAAAATAATAAATAATAAATAAACATACATTGGTGCGAAGTCCAGGTGTGACAGTACAAGTCTCACTCTTTCCTTTAGAAAAACTCATCAACAAAAATGATTTCTAAAATGATAATTTCAGAGATTATATTCCCATTTTATTATTTATGATGTGTTCTTCATTGTACCATGACATATAAAAATATATTTCCTCTTACCAGGACTTATAAAAATACTGATGTCTTGAGATTTATGTCATTTTCCCTTCCGAAAATATCTCTACATTTTTTTCATGTATATCCATACGGTAGTGGTGTTCCATGTACTTAAAAAATCTTAAAACACCACTATTCAATCTCAAAAATTCTTCTATGTTATTATAATATGTCTTAAACATATAATAAAATACATCTCAAATGAAACATCATATGACACCTGAGTTTAAACATTATTTATATCCTAAAAATAAAATAAAACACAATAATCATATCCACTCAAATACTTCTCTAATTCACCTTCTTCGTCTAATTAATAAAAATTATTTATTCTTTGGATCAACACACATAGTGACTATTTTTTATTATTGTAAATAGTTCATTTTTAAGAGTCTTATGTGATTTAAAAAATTAATTGTTAAATTTTTTTAAAATAAATTATAAAATGTTTTAGGGACCACCACAAGTGATAATTACTATTTTGATTTCTTTAAAAATTATTGTCCTTATATTAACATCACGAATAATCTAATTTTTTTAATAATAAAATATTCAAAAGAACACATATTTTTTTAAAAAAAATCATTTCATAATTTTTGAATATTAAAAAATTTATAGTATTTTAATTATTGTTTAGAAATTTTAAAATGAAGATAAAATTAATTTCAAAAGATTATTAACCTACAATTTTCCCAACCGATCTATAATATAATTACTTTTAAAAATAAATTGAAGTAAAATTTAGAAAATAAAATAAAAAAATCAATGACTTATGTCTTGGTTTAATGAATAAAATAAATATTAATGATTTAAAATGGGGAATTTAATAATGAGAATTTGGACTTGTTTGATGTAACATCCTAGACCATTCTAGGTGGATATTTGTTTGTGTTTTGGATAAAAAACAAGCATATTTAAATTTTTTCTTAAATATGAAATTTCATTATACATCTATATTTAAATTATTTTGGTCCTATTAATTAAGGATCATGTTTGGTGATGGTGATTTCAGTAGAATCCTATCTCAACCAACTATATAGGGACCCCATAAAGGTATTATAAGTGTAAAAATTGGTCAGTGGTCTATTATCAAGAATTTTACTTAGTTAAGGACTGTTTATGACTGAACATTATGTTTAGAGGATACCTATTGGTGATTGAACTGTATAGAATACCTTTGGAGTGTTTTTTTATTTTGAGTTTTCTATTCTTTTTCTTTAAAATTTTCTTAAGTTCAAAAACTTTCGCACTAAAATTATACTCATTAAAAAACCATACATACCTCAAGGGGGAAATAAAAATATTACTTAGGGAGATATTACACATGGAAAATATATATTATGTATGATTTTTCTTAAAGTCAAAAATGTTACCTGTGAAATAGAATGTTACACATGGATTTCCAACTAAGGGAAAAACCATATATAGGAAATAATATATTATGTATGAGATAATATATTACATATGAAAATTTATTTAATGTAAAACTATAAAATCTATATGAAAATGTCACACATGATTAAAAATGTTTTGTATTGGTTTTTCCAAAAAGTTAAAAACTTTATGTGTTAAGAATTATACTACATATGAACTATTACTTGGAAATATATATTATATATTAGGGTAAAAATATAATGTATATTTTTTTTCTCAAAGAGAAAAACCTCATATATTGAAGTAGGATATTACACATTGGAATTTTCCCAAGGTAATATCCTTACAAAAGATTAATATATTACTTGTTATGATTTTATTAGGAAAAAACTATACATTCAAGGTAAAATATTACATATGGAGTTTTTACTAAGTGAAAAACATTATGTATAACTTATATATATTATGTATGGAGGGAAATTTTATAAATTTATTTAACTCTTCTAATTAATAAAATTTTATATATATGACATATTTGTTCCTAAGTGGTAATATGAATGATAATTGTTTTTGGGTTACTAGTGATTTTCAAATTTTTAAAAATGATTAACTTTTCCATAATTTTTGAAAATATTAATAAAATGTTAAAAATATTTATTAATGAATAATTTGGGATTTTAAAACTTGTATAGTAGGTAGATTGAAAAATATAGGTCTGATTTTTCTTCTCATCTCTAAGTGATATCCTTCTAAAATATTAAGTGATTCAAACATTGTTTGATATGGGTGGTAGATAAAGGTAAATCTATCACTATGTAACCAATAAATATCAAGTTCTCATGTCTTTTCTCAAACTTACATTGGTTATAAATGTTTTTACCCTATTTCATGGTTTTTTTTTTCAAAGTATCTATTTTCTATAATCTTTTTTTTTTATAAATATTTTCTATAATCTAATCTTGGATTAACTATTGATATTTAATGAGGAACCTTCTACAATTATAAAGTAGGTGGTCCCAATGTTATCCCTAAAGAATCTCTTCATTTTTATGTTTGTATGATGTGTGGTCATGACAACCTATCACACACTTGACCTAAAAATTAAATAAATTATTTATATTTTTATTCCATGTGAATAATCCCTCATTTGATCCATTGAAAACCCAATAATGGAGGTATGTATAGACCTACGTCCATCAAATAATGTGAGCCTTATTTTGGAGAAAAATGGGTATTTACAAGGAAATATTAGGGGTACCCTAAATAGAACCCTAATATAGAGAAATGAACATTGATATCCTCGAATGATACCTATGATGTAATGTGTCATTATTGTTCACTTGGATGACAATATCCCTAGAGGAATAAGGGTAGTGACATGATATGGGTGGGTGACCCTTTTGAATGGAAGACTAAGAGGTTAAGATTGGATATTGACATGAATTGGATTATAAATAGAGTATGGAAAGTATATAATTTGTAAATGTTTTAATTATGATGATTTATATTTATGACTTATTTCAAGGGTAGGGTAATCTTCCCCTTGATAACATATGACTTATTTATAGGGAGAGGAACTATTTCCCCTGATGATCTATGACTTGTTTCTAGGGAAGGGAACTCTTCCCCTGATGATCTATGACTTGTTTCTAGGGAAGGGTGTTATTACCCCTAATAATATATGACTTTATTCTAGGTTGGGGTGATTTTACCCCCTGATAATATATTTATGATGTTTTTATAGGTCAGGCCACTCTTCACCCTCATTATGTTACTATGTACCATGTTCAGAGACATATGGAACTAGTCTAAGTAGGTATGGTTAATCTTAGGTGTCAGATTAGAACCTAAGTATTGATGATGATTTATTTATTATAATTTTATTTATTTCTTATGGAATATAAACATACACCTTATCTAAATGAATATATTTAGTGACATAGTTGGTGGTGGCCTACTGAGTTTTACTCACACCCAAATTGGGCCACTATAGGTATTTGATAAAACTTCATGTTTATAGGATATAATAAGGGAAATATCCCTATGATAAAGGGTTGATTTTTCTTTCTAGTATGGTTCATGATAGATGGGATTGATCTAGGAATCAAGACCAATTTTTATTCTTCTCCTTGTTTTGTTAATTTTTTTTTGATGTATATGATCCACCCACATGGGATATTGATTGGATCTGTATGACATATCTGAGATTTATAACATTAATTTTGATATAGCATGATTTATATATGTTGTTTCTTGGTTCTTTACATGATTTATATTTCCTCTTATTTATTTGTATATATGTTATTATCATTATTTCTGCCATTATTGTTTTACCTTGATATGTGGGTATAGTATCCCTACATTATCACTTTAGACCTTCACTACTAGTTAGTAGCCTCTGGTGTATGGATAGGTGCATCTAAGGACACATGACACTCCAAGAAAATTATTGTAGAGTTTTCCAAGCCATTGATATTAAAAGGTGGTATTAAAGAGCTATTACTTTTCTTTTTTCCTTAAAATTTGGGAAATGTAGAGATTATATAGCTTTTTTCAGAACTTGGTATAGATATTGTGCCTAGGATTAGCTAACCCATGCATGAGGTAAGTCCAAGTTACTAGGGATGGTATTTTTATTCTTGTTTTTTGTTTTTACATTTGAGTTACTTCACCTAGTGTGGCACACTATGATTTTGGATTTACGATTTGTGAGATTTATCTCTTGGATTGGTATAGAAAGATATATTTTATTCATGCATTATATTAGAAAATTATGATTTACATGTCATTAATTTGATTTCTTTTGATTAGTTACCATGCTTATGATATCATGGTATATTATTTAAGAGTCAAAAACAACTTATATGGTACCACCAATAGAAATTGTTGTTCAAATATTATTTGGACACTCATTTTGATGGTTTATTATTATTATTGGTGATTAAATAACATATTTATGGATGGTATTAATTAAATAAAATTAAAATAAAAACTTATAAGGTGTTTTCATCTATAACTTGTGAACAAAATTTCATTTAACCGAACCACATATGATATATCCTTGATAAAGGAAGGATGGAGAACAAAAGAAAATTAAATAATGTGGATCATATACGTATATGATACTGACCCAAAGTATGGTTATACAAGGTTATAAAGAGTTCCTAGTTTGTGAGGAATTAAAATATATGATGTAATGTACAATGAGATGTTATGCCTATTATTGAATCCTTTAAACTATGATATTGAGAGTTTTAATAGAAATATATTTTGAGGGGTATGTTTATATTTTTATAGGGATGCATCCATGACATCCTCTAGTATACTTCTAAGAGGGAGATAATAATTATGACCCATTGAAATTTGGTTCAGAGCCTCCTGTTACACCAAGACTGATGATGGAAAATAAGGTCCATAGTGTGAGTTTTATAGTCTATGGAGAGGAACACTCCATGAGTCGCACCTACTATATATGATCTTATCTAAGAGTTACAGATAGAGAAACAACTATTTTTTTATAGGTGAGGGTGTCCCCCAAATATCTAAGCTCGGAGTGGTGCCTATAGAGAACTTTTTTAACAACCTCAAGAAACTCCTTCAGAAGAGGATGAAGTTTGTGGATTATATTCCATGAATCCCAATGAAGCACTTGTGGGATATTTTGGTCTACGAAGACCAGCATGTATAGTTTTCTTAAAAGGAATTCTAGGTCTAGTTTTTTGGTCACTTCTTCATAGAGACATTGAAGGTGGACAAATCCTAAGATATCACGAATATGAAACAATGAGGGATATTGTTCATAGATTAAGCATCCCAATTTACTAATCTATAGTGATTTTTCCTGATGATGGTTGTGGATAAGATAACTAGGGATCGATATTTTGAGGATGGTATAAGATACAAGATTCATGTTCAGGTGAATGTTGTTTTGTTGTAATATTTTTTATGGTTGTGAATCAGACCCTCATCACAAAAAATAACTTAAGAGAAGGTAGTGGCTCATGGAAGATGACTTTTACTAGGGTTCCTAGCAGTGTTTCCTTGGGTATTAGGAAGAATTAATTTGATAGATCGCACTAGGGTGGAAATTGAAAAAGAATACATAGTTGTGATTAATCTCTTTCTCCTCGGGGAGGTAGTTTTATAGAGTACTACTAGCATGGTAGGCCTAGTCATGTTCATACCCAGTATTATTGGCTCATAGTTGAGTGTTGCGTATGTGGGAAGATACGGTATCTATGATATTTTTGCATGATCTCTCATTGGTCATCCAGGGAGAAAGGACCCAAATAGGTGAAGAGTTCAGGCATTGTCTCAAGTACACCTTTAAAAGTGGATATTTATAGTTACATATTCAGTTTCGGTTGGTGTGGAGGATACAGTGCCAAGGGATACGGGTATCAATGATGGAAATAAAGTACATTCTTGAGGGAGTCAAGAAGAAGCATAGGGACAGGGTTCTGGTGAACTGCAAGTTATCGATCCTACTCATACTGACCAAGATTCAGGACTATCTACTATCCAAGGTATTATTTTAGTATCTTCTACTCTAGTGTTGTATTTTTTTGACATAATAACATCACATTCACATATATATTATTATTTCATTGATTGATTTGGTTTATCCATAAAGTATCTATATGTGGTGATGTCTATTGATACACCTTTACGGTTTTGATCTTAGGTTATTCATAGGAGTAGGGATTTTTCCATTATGATTAGTGGATATATATTACTTTATGATTTTTTGTGCCATAGATTACTATATTTTTTTGATACAGGTGATGGATTGGTTAGTGTGGTATTGAGACCATATATACATTTATATCCAACATGTGTCATTTAAATTTGATAATGGAAGAAATTATGTCTATGTTGGAGAGTGGTACATGCAAGTTGGTTGTGCAGAACCTAACCATCAGAAGCTGGGTGGGATTATAACTATGATTTATAGTCTTGTTTTAGATGATGGGAAGATGTAACAGGTAGCATTCCCTCTCATCATTGATCAGTTCTAGGATATATTCCTTTAGAATTTCTCAATACTACCACCCAATCATGGGGTTGAGTTTAAGATCAAGATCTTTCCTAGTGTAGCACCCTTATCTATTCCTATTTATAGGTAAGATATTATAGAGCTATGAGATTTTAATACTCAGCTAGAGTACTTGGAGTAAAATGGTTCATATAGTTGAGTGTGCCCCCTTGGGGTTCTCTGGTCATATTCACCAAGAATGTAATTAACTCCTTGATATTATGTGTGGACTATCAAAAGTTTAACCAAGTGATAGTCAATAACTAACATCCATTTCCATGTATTGAATATTTATTTTATCTTATTAGATAATACAAGGGGTTATCTATGATTTAATTTAGAATAGTTTATCATCATCTAAGGGAGAGGCCCTTATTTATACCTCAAACTACCATAAAAAGTAGGTATGGTCTATAAGAGTACCTAATGATGTCATTTGGTTTGATGAACATGCTAGTAATGTTTATGGAATTAATGAATTGAGTTTTATATCATTATTTGGATACCTTTATAGCCATATTTTTCGATGATATCATTATTTAATCATGGTTGATGTTGGAGCATGCATGACACTTGGATATCATTTTGAGCACACTTCAAGAGCATCGACTATATTACAATATCTCAAAGTGTTAGTTTTGGATCGACCGAGTATGTTTCTTAGATTATGTGATATCATTTTCTAGAATCATAGTATACATTGAGAAGGTTGAGGTTTTAGTTTCGTAAGATAGGTCTAAGAACATTTTTGATATTCACATCTTTTTAGGTTTGGCCATATGTTACCAAAGGTTCATTCAGGACTTCTTCTACTTGGAAACATCGATGAAAGGCCTGACCAAGAAGGGGATAATGTTTTTTTGGTCATATTTTTATCAAATAGAATTTTTATATTTAAAATATAGGTTGATGATGAAACTGATCCTGATGTTACCTAATCTGGGTAAGGATTATATTTTATAATATGATGTATTTGGATTAAGACTTAGATAATTCCTAATGTAGTATAGTAGTGTAGTTTTTATGGGTCTATAAAGATAAGGACATATGATAGGATCTACAGGACCCCTTATTTTTAGTTATTAGTGTTGGTTTTTTCCTTATAATGTTAACAATATTACCATTTGGAAGATATTTTGGTGGTGTATACTGACCATAAGAGCATGTGGCCCATTTCCTCATAGGGGGGCCTAAACCTACAATAATAATGTTGGGTTGAGTATATGGATTTTTTGATTTCAATATGGTGTATACTCCTAGGAAGGGTAAACCTGTTACAAATGAATTGATTAAGAATATTGAGACACATGTGGTACATGATTCAAATAGTGAGTGGAAGATGATGGTTATCTTTATTGAGTTTCATCTTGAAGTACACAAGTACTAGGGATTAATGAACCTTATTCCACTATCTATGACCTAATAAATTCTCAGTAGGGTTAAGATGATTTATATATCAGATTTAAATTATCTGGTTATAAGGTAAAACACATATGGTGGGGATCCACTACCATACTGGTCCCTATATGCTGACGAGATTCTTAATGTCTGAGGTCTTGTTTTAATCCCTATGAGTATGTTTGGGGAGATGATGAGGGACTCACATACCTAGAGAAGGTATGTAAATTTAGGTTTGATAATTATTTACCATGATATTTTTAGTTAGTAATAGTGTCCTAGGATGAAGAGTAATATAGTAGGTTCCATCACACTGTGCTCCACCTGTCAATAGGTGAAGGTTGAGAACTAGTGGCCCGATGGTCTTATTCATCCACTACCCATTATTGAGTGTAATTGGGATGATGTGGCTATGGATTTTGTGATGGGGTTTCCAATTTCACCCTATTATAGTGATTTAGTGTGTTTTATATTTGATTTTTTTACTAAGGTTTCTTATTTATTATCAATTCAAGTAACATTCATGGTTAATTGGATGGGAAATCTCTATGTCTGAGAGACATTGCATTTTCATGGAGTAATTTGAAGTAGTCTTGCAGACTCTAATGGCACTTTACGTTATATTTTTGGAAATTATTTTATAAGTCAGTTGGTATGTGGGTTCACCTAAGCACTACATATAATCCAAAAATATATGGGTAGTGTGAGAATACTATCTGGATTTTTGAAGACATGATAATATTATGTGTAGAATATTTTTGAGGTTCATGGGAGAATAATTTGGTACTTATGGATAGTTCCTATGATAATATTTACTAAAAATAAATTTAGACATGTCCTTTCAATGTTTTATATGGTACTCTATATCATTCACCTCTATATTGGTTGGAATATGGGGAGTCAATAATTTTTGGGTGGAGCCTCATATAGGATACCTTAGATCACATTCCGCTAATCAAGGTGTGGTTGGTACCACTTAGATCTAGAAATGGTTGTATCCGGACTGATTATGACTTACTCTATAGTTTTTGGTGGAAGAATGGGATTTTATATTAATTTCAGCTTTATTATTTTGTCATAATATACAAAGGTAGGGGAAGTTGACACCCAGGTTTGTGGGGCTGTTTGATATTGTGGATAGAATCGATATAATGGAATAACGATTGGCTCTTCCACAGTGATTTAGTACTATGGATGGCATATTTAATCTATTGAAACTTCCAAAATATTATCCCAATCCTTATCATGTTATTAATACCAATGACATGGATATTGAGGATATTTCATCATTTGAGGAGAATCTAGTGTGTATAGTGGACTGAAGTGATAAAAATCTTTGTGAGAAAACAGTCCCTCTTGTATGAGTGAAATGGAAATATGATTGCATATAAGAGGAGATATGGGAGTAGGAGATTAATATATAGTTAAAATGGATATATTTGTTCCCTGAAGAGGCACAATTTTGTTTAGGAATATATATATTGGGGACTAGAAACAATATAGTGGGGAGGTTGTAACATATTAGAATATTCTAGGTGTGTGTTTGTTTGATTGTTGGTAAAAACCCAAAATTTTTCAATTTTTTCATATTAAAATTTTAGTTTAAATATAAATTTAAATTATTTTAGGGATGTAATTTAATACTTCATATTTATGTATGATGATTTTGGTCAAACCATTTCACGTCCAAGTGTATTGGGACCCCCAGAGGGGTTAGAAGTGTTAAAATAGGTCAAGAGATGAGTCTTGATAATTTTCCTAGTTTAAGGGCTGATTTCTATTTAATTTTCATAGTTTGTGTCTTTGTAGGATCCTTATAGGTTATGAAAATAAATAGGATACGTTTGGAGTGTTTTTGGTATTTTTGAGGTCACTACTATTTTTTAAAAGGTTCTGAAAATAATTAGGATAAGTTTGGAGTGTTTTTGGTATTTTTGAGGTCACTACTATTTTTTAAAATTTTCCTACGTATAAAACCTTATGTGAGAAAACTATACTAAGTCAAAAACCTTATATAATTTAAGGGGAGAAAACAAAAAAAATTAAATAGGGTGAGAAACAATTATTACATATGGATCAAAATGTTATGCATTATTTTTTTAGATAAGGTAAAAACCTTACATAGGAAATAATATATTACAAATGAATTAATATATTATGTAGGTAAATTTGTATAAGGCAAAAAAACCCATTAAATATATATGAAAATATTACACATGGGTAAAAAAATTTACATATTGTTTTTATAGAATGGTAAAAACCTCACATGTTAAGAAATATATTACATATGAACTTTTCCTTAAAAAAATATATTACATATTACGGGGAAAATATTATGTGTTGGTTTTTTATAAAGGGAAAAACCTTACATATTGAAGAAGTATAATACACATATAAATTTTCTCAAGGGAAAATCTTATGCAATATTAATATATTAAATATATTTTTTTTCTTAAGTGAAATACATTATAATCAAGGTAAAATATTATGTATATAATTTTTTCTTAAGTAAATTCCTTATGTACAACTTATATATATTACATAAGGAATGGGGGTAATAAATTTAGTAAAATATTATAATGAGTATGATTTTATATATATTACATACTAGATCCTTGGAGGAAATATATAAGATAAATGTTTAGGGTTCCCAGAGCATGTTAATTTTTTGAATATGATTAATTTTCATGAATTTTCCAAAAATATTAATAAAATGTTGAAAACATGTATTAAATAAAAATTAAGGCTTTTACAACCTATAAAGAAACTAAATCAATAATATAGTGCCCTCATTATTATTTTAACTTCCAATTGAAATCTATCATGAATCTTAATAGATTAAATCACTATTTAATATGGGTGATAGATAAAGGTAAATCTATCACTTGACATTATTTATTTTTTTGTTTCTCATGTTTTTTATTAGTCTTATGATTATTGTGAACATTTATACCATATTTTAGGGTTTTTTCTTCATAATTTTCATTTTATTTCATCTGATTTCGAATTATCCATTGAAATTAAACAAAGTAACCTTTGAGATAAATAAGTTAGTTGGTTATTTTGTTATCCCTAAATACTTATTTGTTTTGCATGTACATATAATGTGTGATCATGCTAACCTAACATGTACTTTAACTAAAAATTGAATAAATGTTTTATATTTTTATTCCTTGTGAATATTTTATCATTTGGGACATGAAAAGCATATTTATAGAGATAAGTCTATAATATTGGATGCTAAGTAAGGTGGTCCTTATTTTTGAGAGAAATAGTAATTTTAAAGGCAACATGAGGGGTTCCCTAAAAAGAACTAGGTATAGAAAGTTGAATATATATTTACTAGGATGTAATTTGTGATTAATGTGATCTTGGATGATAGTGTTCCTAGAGGAATAATGGTAGATACTTGTGATGGGTAGGTAACCCTACTAAAAGGAAGAATAAAGGAAAATCTTAGACACTGGCATGACATGGATTGTAAATGGAATGTGTAAAATATGTAACTAGTAAATGTACAAATTTTGATGATATATATATATATATGACTTGTTTTTAGGGTGGTGAACTCTTCCCAAGTGATGATATATGACCTATTTCCATAGTGGGGTGATCTTCACCAATAATGATATATAACTTGTTTTTAGGTTGGGGTTCTCTTCACTCTAATAATCTAGGAATTGTTTCTAGAGTGAGGAAAAATTCCCAATAATGATATATTAATTGTTTATAGGGTGGAAAAATATTCCCTATGATGATAAATGAATTGAATCCTAATTGTGGTACTCTTCCCTTGATGATATATTTATGAATTTTTTCCAAGGTTGGAAACTCTTACCCATTGATGAAGTTACTATGTATCCTATTCAGAGAAATCCTCCACTGACTGAATTAGGTATGGTTGATACCACATGTCACCTTAGAACTAGAGGATTTATTATGATTTATTTATTATTAATTTATTAATTTATTATGGAACATCATTTTTCATGCTATTTGGTTGGATGTATGTTGCAATACCATTGGTGATAGACTACTGAGTTGTACTCATACCTTTATAAGGACATTATGATTACCTGAGTAGAAATCATAGTTGTAGGATAGAATAATATAAAGTGACCTTTGATTGATGGTTTATTTATATTTCTAGTATAAAGCAAAGGAGGTGGGGTTGGGCTAGGACATGGGACAAGTTTTTTATTTTTTCCTCATTTTGTTTATTTTTTATCGTGATGCATATGATCTGCCCACATGGGATATTTATTGGGAATGTATGAATTTAATGACTTTTAAAACATTCATATTTACATTGAATGGGTTATATATGTTGTTTATTGGAACTTATTTTGATATTTATTGCCTCTTATTTTTATATATGTTTGAAATTATCAATATTTCATTATTTATTGTTTACTCTAATATGAGTTCATAATATCTGAAAAGTATTACCTTAGACCCTCTTTATTAGTCTAAATATTTTGGAATATGGGGAGGAATTCTTGAGGTCACATGTAAATTCTTTCCTATTAATATGGATTAAGATGAACAGAGGAAATATCATTTAAATTTTTAGATTTGTATTAAGATAATTATCATTGATGATGTATTTCGAAAGTTTAATTTGATTTTTTAGTGATGGTGATATGACTAAAAAATCGAATAGTTTATTTTTTATGGGTTTTTGGATTTAAAATTTAAAATAAGTGGTTTCAGGTGACGATCAGGTACCCAGTAGATTTTTATCGATTACTTGATGATCAAATCAGAAGGGAAGTCTCATCAGGTTTACCACTGAGTGGCCAGCGAGGGACCATTGAGTACTCAGTAACCCCAAATTTATTTATTTTAAAATAATTAGGTAGTGTAATCATTGTTTCCTCATTTTATTTTACCCTTTGAGGTCCCCTTCCTCAAGGTTTTTACTCTAAATCACCCAAACATAGGGGTAGCCCTCCCCTTATCTCACTTATTTCCTTACCTTCTTCCCATTAGATCCATGAAGTTTGATATAAATTTTTTTCATTGAATCAAGGTACATTCATTCCCTTCTTCTCTATTTCACCTTTCTCTTATCTCCTCAAAATGAATTTAGTTTAGTTAGTAGTTTTAAAAGGGTTTTTTATGATATATTTATACTCTTAATCAGTGGAAGAAAACATGAAGACCACATACACAAGATATACCAAGAGATAAATTAACAAGATGATATTAAAATCCATAAAGAAAGTGTACCTCCTTACCCATGAATAATTATATGCAATATTTATCTTGATTATGTTCTCTTAGATGAAACCAATGAGTTACAATCTACAAAGATATTTGTTGGCATTTAGAATCACTATAAGATTTGGTAAGACCCTTTGTAATTCAAAGGCATGTTATCACATCCTCTACAAAGGTAGATATAAAGAATATATTATATAGATCTTTGGTTGCATTAATAATTACTATTACTATAAAATGAGGTTCATGAAATCTATTTTATAAAATTTATTCATTTAAAAATGAATATAATGGAGTCAGTCATTTCATACATTAGGAAATGTCATACCTTTGGATTTCCACTATTGTAACTCAATATAGAATCCCCGCATTAATGATGTGTTTTTTAAACTCCTTTAATAGTTGATAATCTATCAACACATCGTCACATGATGTTTCAATAAGATGAATGATAATTATATTTATTATAGGAGAGTTATCAAAATAATACCCCATATCATTTAATATGAACACCAATAAATATTTTATTTAATCTTAATCAAATACAAACCATGTCTTGGTGAGTCTCATCATGTTTTCTATATGATTTAGTGTGTATTTTCAACAATACCTCACTTATTCTAAATCCTCATAGAATTTATAAAAAAACTTCAAATTTTTTTGAATATATATAAACTACTTTATACATTATTATCATACAAACTCTCTCAAATTTTGAACACTTTGTACCAAAATTAATCTTTATTATAGGGCCTTATATAGTAATTTGAGGGATTTTTTTAACGTTGATAATAATTATAAATTCCCTAATATACAACTTGAAGAAAATATAATACCTTATAAAAACACTATTAATGATCAAACTATAGAGGTTACTAGAGAACTATCGATAAAATACACTCTTATCCCCATATAAACATGTTTGATACTGACTAAATAAAAATTAAATTTTTATTAGAAAATGCTTTTAAGGAAAAGTGAGAAACTGCCAAAGTTCAACCAGGAGGACATGCCTCATAAGAGATCACAAAATTATTGAAACATGACTTAAGCCTATTATATGTTTCCTCCCTATAGATTTTCCAGGAAATAGAGTACACCTGTGTATCTGGATCATCAATAATCATTTCTTAAAAGTGGTCCACTAACTTGTCCTAAGTTGGAGCGTACACCTCCTTACTTATCTTCCCTTCATTAAAACCCCTTATCAGAATAAGGTCATGTTTATCTATACAAGTAGCCTAATCACTATTTAAATCCATGTGAAGTAGCCTACCCATCATCTTGTCTGCCTCTTATTGAGTAGCATTGATATAAAAAAACTCCACCATTTTCTCTTCTGAATGGACAAGAAGTTCTAGGGATTTCTCATTAGTGCCATTTTCCACCCTAGTTTTTTTCTTGCACCGACCTCACCCAAATTGAACATTACATCTTCAAGGTTCCCCTATATATTAACCATAAAATCATACATTCATTCCATATCCTTTGATTTAATTTTTTTACCTAACCTCTTCTCCATTGTCTTTGGAAGATATGATTAATTCTTACACCCTTTGTTTTTCTTCCCTATTTCGAAGATGCTACCTCTTGAGTCCCGATCAGACCTCTGACCCTTCTTCTTCCCTAAATTGTACTTGTTGGTACTATTATTCCCTCCAAAAATGTCTTCTAAAAAATATCTAGGGGAGTCCTCATCCGACACCATCCAACCTATAACTTAAACTTCCATGGCGTTCTCTTGGTCTTGAGCCAAGCCATCTAGACCTGAAAAGCGGTTACATATTTGTATGGCCTCCTGAATCTATCAGTATTCTGCAGCCTAATGACCCACCAACTCCCTGGGTAAGATTGATATCATTCACTCTTTCATTTCCATGCTCCTCATTTCTTGATTCCTATACTGGAAAATCTCAACTTCTTGGATGCACTAATCCATGACCCATGAACTATGGTTGGTTATTAGTATCTTCTAAGACCAAGAAAAAATAATTCTCCCAAAATTATTAGTCATTACTGCTATCCTTTTGTTCTATAGATTCCTTACTCAGATCCAACTGTGCCTCCACCTATTTATTCTTAGAATCATTATCCTATACCATACTAGCATTGGTGCTAGCAATCCCTTCCTATGAATTTTGACTTGAAAATCCATCATTCACCTTAATTTGGTTAACATCACCATCCTATATATGAATATTCACATCCACCATAATAGTTAGATGAATATCCTTTGTAACCTCAGTAACACTTGAAGAGACTTCCAAATCTCGACTCAAGCTGTTAAAGGTTATAGTGACACTCGGTTTATAAGGTAACACTCTTGTCTGCTTCTGCTTCACTAGTTCACACGATATCGGACCAGCAGCCATAGGATCAAAAACTCCCTCAATATCCTCATTGCAATTAACATTCAATAGCTTCCTACACCCAAAAATTGGACTAACTGAGGCCCAAATCTCCTAAAAACTAGCACCCAAGTGCCTCAACCCCCTGCTCCAACAAACTTCTGTGTTACACCCCAATTTATTGCATGATGATTAGAACTCATAACAAGATTCAAACAAAAAATGTTGCTTATATCATAACTCCTCCTCCAAGGCAATCCAAAAGTATTCGGAAGTCACCTTATATACATTAACTTCCACCCAAGCCCTTGAAAATATTGAATGGAACACTTCCCTAATCCATCTATCCGAACAGAGATAGCACCCAACCATGTTTCCAAGCATACGAATGATCGAAGGGTCTTAGAAGGGTATTGGAAGTTTCAAAAAATATACCAAAATCTCCATTGAGTATGAATAAAACATCATATAAAAATCATATGACCATTTGATTAGGAGAATTCGTAAACCATTATAGTTCTGAGGTATACTCAACCAGGGAAAAATAAATTCATTTTCAGAAGAAAATCGAAACATGATATGTTTAGAGTCTAGTAGCCCTACCGTCACTCACTCTTGTAGACACCATGATTAGAAAATCCAATGATCGAAGAAATATACTAATGGATGATGATTCTTAAAGCATGAAATCAAGGTCATATGTAGTAGAGAGGATGCGTCTGTGGATTTCAAAGATGTGATCGACAATTGCTGGGTATATTTGAAGCATTCGATGACTTTCGATCTTAGAGAAATCTGGTGGAAATATGGAATAAAATTAGGATTTGAGAAGAAAATGAAAGTTTGAGCTCCAAAAAGTGGCATAGGATGATCCTCCCCCTCTTGGAGGTAGAGGGAGTTTCCATCACCTCCTAGGGATAGAGGTTTGGTCGACCTAGGGCTCCCATCCCTAGATGAAACTGTTTTCCTAATAACATGTCTAATACAATATGTATCTTTATACATCATATGAATTATTATATAATATCTTTTTCTAATATATCAAGTGGACACTATACATGGACCATTTCAATCTAGTATATTTTATCTCATACATTTAAGATTCTTTAAAATAGACTAACCATATTGAATTAATGCATCACATGTTATTTATCTCAATGGTTTAGAAAATCACATGCCACTCAACTGAGCATGTCTATTCATTTAATCATTCTAATTGAATTGAGGAATAATATGATATACTAGTCATACAAGAGGAAAATTCCATCTTGGTTAAATAAAAATTATTTTATGATCAGCAACATACCCAACTGACCATTGATTAACACATCCACAAGGAAGGCATAAGAATAGTGTCAAGGTATGAAGGTTCATATTCTAAGAATATTTTCAAAATCAATTTATGGGGATTTATATAAATCATACACCACCATTTATATTAATGATGATATGAAATTTCATAGATCATTTTAGATAACAAGTATCTATGAATTATCTCATAAGTATACTCTATACCATATATAAGATTCTATGCATAGTAATCTTAACATATCATCACATTGAATAATGCTCCATGATGATCATCAATTATGGATTACTCAAATCCATAATTTAATGAGTTTTTATTATTACATTATTCATGTAATATATATATATATATATACATATCACACATGAATGAATGGTACATATATATTTCCATTGTTATAAAACTCTGATACATTTACATTATCAATAACCATTACACTTAGTCTCTCATGTATCGAATCCCCAAAGAATTTACATTAAACTCATGTTTCTACTATGTAAATGTATTTTTCAAAGGATATGATACATTATTATCTTTATCCATACAATATATTTTTTCATTACCCCTATTTAGTATTTCTCAAATATTATAGTATTTATGAAGGATGTGGTTAGTTCTTTGGTGAGACAGGGGTTCCTTGGCTTGAATAATAACTCTATCATGTCTCATGTAATTCTTAATTACACCCATGATGCTGTGAAGGACCTAAATTTTAATAATAAAATTCTAGACATAAACCAATTCCTTCATAACATATAATAAAATTATGTTCTCTGCCTTTTTTTCAAGTCACGCATGATGTATTATTTGAAACTTTTTAAACAAATAGCTTCACAATTGAGGAAATACATGAAACTGGATTGAGATCTCATATCATCGATATCTAATTTCAAACTATTATCTGTGTAACCCCTTATAATGATCACTTACTCAATCTAAATACTAATAACACTTCCTTACTTATTCTCAATTACTTAAGGATGTTCTTCATAATAATCTTGTGAATATCCCTGGTATTGGATTGGTATCTACTTATTATTCACAAATCACAAGACACATGAGGATAAATAAAAATAATTAACTAAATGATAAATCATAACTCATATGTATAAGTAATATTATCCATGTTTCCCTTTCTAAATATTTATAATTATATTGAGCCTTTTGGATACCCTTTCCACACAATACTAGTAAATAATACTTTCTAGAGTTTTACATGATAAAAATATTTATAGCTTTATAAATGTGTATGTTTTAACTTTTTGAAAGTAACATCTTCTATCTATATATATTGATCTTTATACCTAGTATATAGGCTAATTCAACCATATCATTAACCAAAAAACACTTTACCAACCAAGACTTTATAAAATTTAAAGTTGGTAAATAAATTCTAATGAGTAGTGTGTCATCCATATGTTAGTGTTAAGAAACTGGGAGTTTTGGTATAATTTTTTTACTATTTTTTAAATTTTAAAACCAAAAATCTAGTTTTGAAACTCTAAAACATTCTCACATAGGTTTGGTATATCCTGTAGAACAGATTGGTTTGTCCTATGTAATATACTAGGTTGAAGTTTCAACCTCTGAAAGACCTATTATTTCTATATTTTTATTGGGTACCAATCCTCTCACTAAGTTAGAGGGGATTTAATAGTAAACTAGGTTCTCTATGAACCAAACTATTATAAAAATCCCAATGTTCTTATTATTTACTTTTATTCTACACTATTATTTATTTTTTTGAACACTGCACTCATACATGTATATATTTTTGTGTTTAAATTAATATTACTTTGATAATTTAATGAAATGTATAAATAGTTTAAAAGGACTACTCACCCCTATTCCATATTTATATAGTTAAATCCATCTGACAATTGGTATCAAATGAAGTTCCTTAAAGGATATTTTATACTCTTATTTATTCTGATACTCTCTATCTCTTTTGGATAGGTCAAGTTCTGATTTTATCATTCTTATTGTGTTAACACTGTCCTAGACCAAAAAGTCTAAGGAAATATCATTTTTGTTTTTCAATGTAAAGTACAAGATCCTATAGAAGTTAAAAAGACAATGAGTTGAATCAACTTAGTAAATGTTTGGATGATACTGTAAAGAAGGAACACATTTTAAAATAAGGATTATCAAATAAGTATAATAAGGGATTAAAAAGGAAAGGTAAGTTAATAAAATACAAAAAATATTCTCAATTAACATGACATGAATGTAGAAAGACATGTAACATCAAAATATATTGTACAAAATTAAATAAGTATGGGGAAAATGAAATACAAGAAGGTAATGAAACAAGATTATGATTGTAGAGACCTGAAGCTTGAAGTACATATACATTACATTACATTTGCGGAATGCGTAATACATAACAAAAAACAGACACCAAAGGAACGTAATAGTTTAGTGTCTTTGGAAACTCAGAACGTAATCTTCTAATCGTGGTTAAAGATCTTCAACATCTCCCATAAAGATCTTCCCCTTTTTTTCTTACCTAAAACTTTTCTTTATATCCTGGGGAAAAGAAAACATAAAAAGGGTGAGCTCAAATTCTCAGTAAGGGTAAGGCTGGATAAAATAAAACATACCATATACATTCGAACTTAAAACATGAACGTAATGTTTAAACATAAAAATATTGATCAAAGACATAAAACAAGGAAGTATGTAAGGCATAGATCATAAAGAAACATTAATAATGATAAAATATCATGGGAATAAAACATGTAATTGTGGAAACCATTAAGCACATGATATGATTTTCATAGTATCCAAGGCATTGCTACCAAGACCATCTTAGTGGACAAAGTCCCTTTCTGAATCGAGTTCACTCCTCGTTCCAGTCCTGTATTACTGAACCAGTTTAACTTGCCATTCCAGCCATGTCTATCTCATGAGATATAAAATCTTTACCCAATGCATTGGAGGGAGATATAGGTCCCACCCATCTAATAATGAAATCATTCTTATGTGTTCCACAACATAAACATAAATCATTCATCATAACCCAAATAATAAAATGGGTTTCATAAACATCATCTCATCATAACATAATCCATATAAAACAAATGGATATCATTTCATCATAAGAAAAGTGAAACCATGTAAATCATAGAGACATTAAACTTGAAACATCCACATATTAAATAATGTCATCTTAGATGGAAAAAGGTTTTGATAAAACATTTGAAATGAATTCTTGAAGAAAATATCATTTCTTCTTTAAAATCATTTTCTTTTCACAAAATGCCATGATATTTTAAAATAAAAGTATTTTGCTGAAAATAGTCATAAAATATTTTATAGTAAGCATCATGAAAATGAGGCGTTATGAAATCGTAAAAATCCATTCATGCCGTCTATGTTAAAAAAAACATTCTTCTCGTAATTTTGTCGGAAAAGTCAAAAAGCACCTCGTATGGCAAACAAAAGAAAGATTCCTTACATACCATTTAGTAAAAGACAAAAATCAGTAAAAAGGACTTTAAACATATATAAAAACACTTTTATAAAACATGGACATGGATGATAACAATAACCCCAGTAAATACATACGTATAAGCAATCTCGGATAAAAAAAATGAGATTTGCAAAATTATCCCTTACCTTAGGTCTGATTTGCTTATTAAGTGTACGAACCTCCTGTATAATGATTTAAATAATGTTATTGACTTATTAAATAATCATATTCATTGTTATGATATCATATATGGTTCACTTATGACTTTATATTACATGTTCTTTTGTAAATTCCATGTTAAAGAGCGTTTTGGTTAAAATCGTTTCATTTGTCGTCCGTGTTTTAACTTGTAATTATTCATATGATTACTTAGATCATGATTACTTAATTCCATAAAATAAAAAATGATTTATATATAATATATATTCAGAATATACATATATATAATAGATTGATAAATGGAAATAAATACACCGTTCATGGAGACGGTAGGCCGTACGTACGCATGAACGTTGTTTTCGTTTCCTTATTGAGTTGAATGAAATTAAATAGATGACATATATATATATATACATAAATCCAGTAAAATTATTATTCCATATATTTCATTATTATTAATTATATATACTTTATAATCATTCTTGAATGGTTAATCATGGAAAATGAATCTCATCGCGTTCGTGGATATGGTAGTCCGTACGTACGCACGAGCGATGATATCATTCCCGTGATCGTGAAATTGTATTGGAGTGTATTTATACTATTTCAGAATCAATATCACTTTACAATAATCATATATAGTCATTATTTACTCCATTATACCCATCTAAGTAAGGTGGTGGTGGAAAATAGATTACACCACGGCGTGGAGACGGTATTCCGTACGTACGCACGCACGATGATTTCGTTTTCTGTAGAATGGATAGATGGTGCAATAGGGTTGTTTAATACTTATAATAACATATCAGTATATTATTGATACTGATGTTATTACTTCATAACTAAACAACCTAAGAAGAATAAGTGGAAGAAGAAATAAAGTTGAAAGAATCGGTAACGGACATTACCTCTTCTTTGAAGCGCCTCTTTGAGACCTCCTTTTAGGGCACTAAAATTGGTCTTTGAAGAAGACCAGGACCTCTAAGATGTCTCTAGGGAAGTGGATAGGAGAACTTTGCAGGTTTTTTCCGAGCATGAAGGCTCAAAGTGGTGTGAGGAAGAGGGAGAGGATGTGCCCTTTTATAAGGGAGGAGAGGGGCTCCTTTGGAAAAACTAAAAATATTATTTTATTATAAAGACAAATTCAGTTTTAAATAGCTCAAAATTGATTTATTTAGAATCTAAGGTGGGTCTGGGTCGAAATACTCTAATACAATAGAATTTAGACAAGTTTAGGTTCCTATTTTAACCTTATCATTTATATTTAACTTTAAGATAGATTATTTTACTTTTACCGTGTCTTTATGTGTTCTTACACTAAAAGGTTAATAAACTTAATATAACAAGCCAAATTAACCCAAAGTTGTTTATTATTAATATATATAACCTTATCTAAGTCATTTGGATGAACCTTAGATTTTTAGGAATAAAATATCAATTAATAATATAATATTTGTTTTAAAAACTATTTTATGTCAATTTTGACACTATTTGGTAATTGATTTTTGTGAAAATCATAAAAGAAGGCTTAGTTCGAAAAAAGTTAAATAAATTAATAATAACATGTCATATTAACCTATAAAATTAGTGTAATTCATAAAAAGTCTCAAATTACATTTATTTGGGTATTTATAACATCAATTATTTCAATATTTCATTAATAAGATAATTATTGCATCATCGTTGTGTCATAAATAAATTAAGTTATTTAATTTCTAAAAATTAAAAATAAAATACCATTATGTAGGAAATATTTTTATCTTTCTAATGAATATTTATAGTCGAATTTATCTTATGTATAACCCTATATTAAAAATTATCTACTTATTAAAATTTGATTTTAACTATTTTATCCCTTCTTTAAATAAATTAATAATAAATGTCCTAATCTAATGCAAGTGGGCCTAAATGGTCATATTTTATTCCTAAAGTTGTTTTTTGGTCGAATTACACTTATCAAATAGAATTAAGACATGTTTTAGGGTAATAATAATATCATTTTCACCCTTAATTACCCTATTTACTTTTAACCATGTAAAAAAAGTAAAAAGTTACTATTCACCAAAAATTATTTTCATCTCATTGAACCACATTTTACTTACTTATATCAACCGTATCTCTCTTATTTTTGAAATTCCACTCACAGAAGAGGTAAAATTAAGTTTTATGAAAAATTCATTTTTTTAACTACCACTTAGTGGTTTCACTATTCATCAAAAAATGGAAGTTTCCAGAAAAATACCAAAAATTAGGCCTAAGCTATATTTGATATTATGAACTCAAAAATGATGTCTATTTTACCAAATTCAAAACATATTAGTTTCATTAATTAATTTAAAAATTAATTCTCTTCGTCAAAATAAATAGCGTGTTCTTAAGAGATAATAACTATCAAAAGATTGACACTTGTTTATGTCTGGTTTAAATGTGAAATTACATCCAATGACCAACATTGTATTAAATTGTAAACATATATTCTAAATATACTTTAAAACCACTCAAATTAATAATTTATCACTATTAATTATTTCGATTAAAAAGGTTGTTTTTAATTAAAATTTAGTAATTTTCACTATTCATCAGAAAATGAAAGTTATCCGAGAAGTACCAAAATTTCACCCTAAGATAATTTCGATATTTAAAATCCAAAAATGAAGACAATTTTGAAAAATAAGATTTAAAAAATTTCAAAAAGTGGTTATTACTATACATAATGGCTAGTTTTAATAATATTTTAATAGCATATCGTTGTTTAGTGAAACTCGGTATTGCGTACTACACACGCTATCAAGGAAGGTCACGATTGCATGTAATGAAAGGAAAGTCAAGGATGCGTGTTGTGTAAGCTCTTTTTGGTGTAGCGTACAACACAAGACATTAATGAAATTAAAAATAATATTTTTCATAAAATCTCGGGGTGTTACATTCTACCCCCCTTAAAATGAATTTCGCACTCAAAATTCGTTGGGGTTATAAATGGTTTACTCCTAGAAAGTTTCTTTAATAGAAACCCACATCGTAAAAAGGAATACCAAAACCAATCTTTAAAAACAAAATTATGAAACGTAACAGTTACCCAAATAAACTAATCACTGGGTTTCCACGTAGGAGAACATAGATGAAAATATGGATATGGAAGAAAAATCTAACCATCAAGTTCTGATGGAGAGTGGTAGAGAACATGGCTATGAAAAATCCATCAATCACAAAGCCATAGATTTGTGATGATCTAAGGTACCATCTGATTCATCAGATATAAGGGCACTAGGATAACATTTTTGGTTTTCAAGATCATTTCCCTAAAGTTGATGAAATTGGAAATAGAAGAAATACTTTCATAATTTTGGTACAGTCTCACCGTTGTTCGTTCTTTGGAAAATTTACACTTCATCTCTTAAATAAATAAAGTTGAATTTGTCATTCGTGAAGTGTTAGCAGCTCATGTGATAGAATGATGGGTCATTCCATCTGTCTCAAACAAAAGGTTATAAAAGTTATCAAAAATACATAAGTCCATCTATAGTGAGATTAATAATATATGGTTCCTAAAATGGATTTACTTCATATATCATACTGCTTAATATAATAAAACTAGTTTCTACTAAACAGGGACTTCCTGTAGGCCAGTGCTAGGCGATAAAGGCCAGTCACACTTCGGTTGTGGGTTTGATTCCCACAGCCTTGTCTGACGCGATGGGTTGCTGCCTATCCTGGAGGTTGCCCTTTTTCTAAAACTACATTATTATAACATCCCATCAATAATATTAAGAAAATATCTATCCTTAAACAATACTAACTTATGTCCAACATAATCCATTCCAATCTTTAGGCTTATCTAAAATACTTCGGTCCAAGCTCATAGTATAAAGAAAACGATTGCTTGAAATGTCATCAACCAAGCATGTGAATACCATCATTTATCCCCCATATATCTTGTTGGTCAAATTACAATCATGTGAATACCTTAATCATGTATTCTTTTGAAAAATGAATACCCATTAAACCTTAGTGAAAACATGAATGCTGTTAAAAGTTAACTCTTTCCACATACCAAAATCCAAAAATTCTATATACTCAAACCATGATATAACCTTCTCCTTATATCAGTCATGATCTCATGAATACTATCAAACATTTAATTTTCTCCTTATCCCTTCATTATGCGCATATCATCTAAATTCCAAAAATATCTGAAAAACCTTTCATGGATACTGGTACCATTAATCATACACTTTCAAAACTCAAGGAAAGACAACAGTGTAATAATCCTTAGATGTCTCTTTATTCCATAGTACCATGAGATTACTTATACAATATTACACTTGATAAACATGTAATCATTCCACTACCTTCTTAAACCATTGACCGAGCTTCAACAATTATTTCAACTCACATATCATTTGTAGTCTCTTCATCATCATCAACATAAATACTACCCATACGACCATACTGATTCTCTTCATAAGACTTTCCCTTAGGGAATTGGTTTTCATAATGCCCGTACATTCCACATTTAAAACATTTCACCATTGTTGATGTCGTAGCAATACCATTATCCTCATCCCTGGTGTTAACTGAACCTTTTCCTTTGCACTTACTGGATTTGTGTCCTTGTTTTCCACACCCAAAGCATCTTTTAGTTCCTTTGAAACATTCTCCTTGATTCCTCTTCCCACATGATTTACATAGGGGAAATTGAACATTCTTTCCTCTATTATCATCATGAAACTTCATCTTTCTCTTATTAGTCGAGTCAGGAAACTTACCAAATTTTAGTTTATTGATCATATTATGAGATTGATGATTTGGCATAATAATGATTTTTGGACTTCCAAATCCCATTTAATTTGGTTTCTCATGAAGAATATCATTCCATTGTCCATCATATCCTCCATTATCGTGAATCATCTTGTTTCCAGCCATTTTCTAAAACCCAAAAAGAATAGTGTGAGAGGCAAAAATCATAATAAAGGGGGAGTAAATTCAATATCTAACATATTAGGTTTAATCTAATATCTTTACCATAATTCTAGGACTATAACCTATACTTATACTTAACCTTAGGGACATCCCTAGACATACCTTAGAAATATCTCTAGGGATCTCACTAACGTTTTCGCATCCTAGTTTCCAAAGGTTAACTAAACCTTTCCTCTGATACCAATTGTAGAGACCCGAAGCTTGACGTACATATACATTACATTACTTTTGCGGAATGCGTAATACATAACAAAAACAGACACCAAAGGACCGTAATAGTTTAGTGTCTTTAGAAACTTGGAATGTAATCTTCTAATCGTGGTGAAAGATCTTCAACATCTACCATAAATATCTTCCCCTTTTTTTCTTACCTAAAACCATTCTTTATATCCTGGGGAAAATAAATCATAAAAAGGGTTAGCTCAAATGCTCAGTAAGGGTAAGCCTAGATAAAATAAAACATACCATATACATTTGAACTTAAAAACATGAACGTAATGTTTAAACATCAAAATCTTGAGCAATGACATAAAACATGGAAGTACGTAAGGTATAGATCATAAAGAAACATTAATAATGATAAAATAGCATGGGAATAAAACATGTAATTGTGGCAACAATTAAGCACATGATATTATTTTCATAGTAGCCAAGGCATTGCTGCCAAGACCGTCTTAGTGGACAAAGTCCCTTTCTGAATCGAGTTCACTCCTCGTTCCAGTCCTGTATTATTGAACTGGTTTAACTTGTCGTTCCAACCATTTCTATATAATGAGATATAAAATATTTACCCAATGAATTGTAGGGAGATATAGGTCCCACCCATATCAAATGAAATCATTCTTATGTGTTCCACAACATAAACATAAATCATTCATCATAACCCAAAAAATAAAATGGGTTTTATAAACATCATTCGATCATAAAATAATCCTTATAAAACAAATGGATATCATTTCATCATAAGAAAAGTGAAACCATTTAAATCATAGAGACATTAAACTTGAAACATCCACATATTAAATAATTTCATCTTAGATGGAAAAAGGTTTTGATAAAACATTTGAAATGAATTCTTGAGGAAAATGTCCTTTCTTCTTTAAAATCATTTTCTTTTCACAAAATGCCATGCTATTTTAAAATAAAAGTATTTTGTTTAAAATATTCATAAAATATTATTGAGTAAGCTTCATAAAAATGAGGCATTATGAAACAGTAAAAATCCATTCATGCCGTATAAGTTAAAAAAACATTCTTCTCGTAATTTTGTCGGAAAAGTCAAAAAGCACCTCGTATGGTAAAAAAAGAAAGATTCCTTACATACCATGTAGTAAAAGACAAAAATGGGTAAAAAGGAATTTAAACATACATAAAAAAAATTTAGAAAACATGGACATGGATGATAACAATAACCCCAGTAAATACTTACGTATAAGCAATCTCGGATAAAAAAATGAGATTTGCAAAATTATCCCTTACCTTAGGTTTTATTAAATTCGTAAGTGTCCGAACCTACTGTATAATGATTTAAATAATGTTATTGACTTATTACATAATCATATTCATTGTTTTGATATCATATATGGTTCACTTATGACTTTATATTACCCGTTATTTTGTAAATTCCATGTTAAAGAGCGTTTTGGTTAAAATCGTTTCATTTGTCGTCCGTGTTTTGACTTGTAATTATTCATATGATTACTTAGATCATGATTAATTAATTCCAGAATATAAAACATGATTTATATATAATATATATTCAGAATATACATATATATAATAGATTGATAAATGGAAATAAATACACTGTTTATGGAGACGGTAGGTCGTACGTACGCATGAACGCTATTTTCGTTTCCTTATTGAGTTGAATGAAATTAAATAGATGACATACATATATATATATACATAAATCAAGTAACATTATTATTCCATATATTTCATTATTATTCATTATATATACTTTATAATCATTCTTGAATGGTTAATCATGGAAAATTAATCTCATCGCGTTCGTGGAGACGGTAGTCCGTACGTACGCACGAGCGATGATATCATTCCTGTGATCGTGAAATTGTATTGGAGTGTATGTATAATATTTCAAAATTAATATCACTTTAAAATAATCATATATATTCATTGTTTACATCATTATACCCATCCAAGTAAGGTGGTGGTGGAAAATAGATTACACCACTACGTGGAGACGGTATTCTGTACGTACGCACGCGCGGTGATTTCATTTTCCGTAGGATGGATAGATGGTGAAATAGGGTTGTTTAATACGTATAATAACATATCATTATATGAGTGATACTGATGTTATTAATTCATAATGAAACAACCTAATAAGAAGAAGTGGAAGAAGAAATAAAGTTGAAAGAATCGGTAACAGACATTACCTCTTCTTTGAAGCGCCTCTTTGAGACCTCCTTTTAGGGCACTAAAATTGGTCTTTGAAGAAGACCAATACCTCTAAGATGTCTCTAGGGAAGTGGAGAGCAGAAAGTGGCAGGGTTTGGCCGAGCATGAAGGCTCAAAGTGGTGTGAGGAAGAGGGGGAGGAGGTTCCCTTTTATAAGGGAGGAGAGGGGCTCCTTTGGAAAAACTAAAAATATTATTTTATTAATAAAGCCAAATTCGGTTTTAAATAGCTCCAAATTGATTTATTTCGAAGCTAAGGATGGGATGGGTCGAACTCCTCTCATCAAATATAATTTAGAAAAGTTTAGGTTCCTATTTTAACCTTATCATTTATATTTAACTTTAAGTTAGATAATTTTACTTTTACCGTGTCTTTTTGTGTTCTTACACTATAAGGTTAATAAATGTACTATAACAAGACAAACGAACCCAAAGTTGTTTATTATTAATATATATAACCATATATAAGTCATTTGTCCGAACCTTATATTTTTAGGAATAAAATATCAATTAATAATATAATATTTGTTTTAAAAACTATTTTATGTCAATTTTGACACTATTTGGTAATTGATTTTTGTGAAAATCATAACAGAATGATTAGTTCGAACCAAGTTAATTAAATTAATAATAACATGTCATATTAACCTAAAAAATTAGTGTAATTCATAAAAAGTCTCAAATTACATTTATTTTGGGTATTTATAACATCAATTATGTCAATATTTCATTAATAAGATAATTACTGCATCATCGTTGTGTCATAAATAAATTAAATTATTTAATGTCTAAAAATTACAAATAAAATAAGATTATGTATGAAATCATTTTATATTTCTAATGAATATTTATAGTCGAATTTATCTTATGTATAACCCTATATTAAAAATTATCTACTTATTAAACTTTGATTTTAACTATTTTATCCCTTCTTTAAATAAATTAATAATGAATGTCCTAATCTAATCCAAGTGGGCCTGAATGGTAATATTTTATTCCTAATGTTTTTTTGGTCTAATTACACTTATCCAATAGAATTATGACATGTGTTAGGGTAATAATAATATCATTTTTACCCTTAATTACCCTATTTACTTTTAACCGTGGTAAAAAAAAGTAAAAAGTTACTCTTCACCAAAAATTATTTTCATCTCATTGAACCACATTTTACTTACTGAAATCAACTGTGTCTCTCGTATTTTTTAAATTCCACTCACAGAAATATTAAAATTTAGTTTTATGAAAAAATCATTTTTTTAACTACCACTTAGTGGTTTCACTATTCATCAAAAAATGAAAGTTTCCAGAAAAATACCAAAAATTAGGCCTAAGATATATTTGATATTATGAACTCAAAAATGATGTCTATTTTACCAAATTAAAAACATATCAGTTGCATTAATTAATTTAAAAATTAATTCTCATCGTCAAAACAAATAGCGTGTTCTTAAGAGAAAATAACTATCAAAAGATTGACACTTGTTTATGTCTGGTTTAAATGTGAAATTACATCCAATGACCAACATTGTATTAAATTGTAAAAATATATTCTAAATATACTTTAAAACCACTCAAATTAATAATTTATCACTATTAATTATTTCGATTAAAAAGGTTATTTTTAATTAAAATTTAGTAATTTTCACTATTCATCAAAAAATGAAAGTTATCCGAAAAGTACCAAAATTTCACCCTAAGCTAATTTCGATATTCCGAATCCAAAAATGAAGTCAATTTTGAAAAATAAAATTTACAAAATTTCAAAAAGTGGTTATTACTATTCATAATGGCTAGTTTTAATAATATTTTAATAGAATATCGTTGTTTAGTGAAACTCGGTATTGCGTACTACACACGCTATCGAGGAAGGTCGTGATTGCGTGTAATGCAAGGCAAGTCAATGATGCGTGTTGTGAAATCTCCTTTTGGTGTAGCGTATAACACAAGACATTAATGAAATTAAAAAGAATATTTTTCATAAAATCTCAGGGTGTTACAACGATACTAGATGGAGTTGTACTGAGGAGTCAAGTTCAAGCACTAAGGAATTATAAAGTGAAAAGAAAACATGTAATTTTTTTATAGATTCAAATTATGAGGTACAAAAATCATTTTTATATCGTTATTAAAACCATATTTCTGTACTACAAAATTTTATTATTCAGTAAATTTTGACTCGAATTCATGTTATAGTAATAAAAAACTCGAAAAGTATTAGTTATAAGGAATTAAATAAATAATAAAATAAAATATTACAAGATGGTTCTTTGAAAGTAGTAGAGTTTCTTGAAAAAATTAAAGAGAAATATGTTAAGTTGGAAAAGGAAAATAAAAATATGATAAAGAGAACAATAATATGAAAAATTCCACTACATGTTCTAATTATAAAAATTTGGAAAGTATTCTAAAAGAAAATGAGGAGTTAAAAAATGAGAATGAAATAAATAATAATTTTATGAATAAGATTGATAAATATTAAGAGATAATATTCAAATAAGTTTTAGATGAAATGTTTAAATTTAAGAATTAATGCAAGAAGATAAAGGAGGAAAATAAAAAACTGAAGAATTCAACTTCATTCTCAAATGATAAAATAGGGAAAGATTTATAAAATTTTCAAAAATATAATGGAAATTTTAAAATGAAAATTTATTATTTAGAATCAAATCAATCAACTTTTTTGCAGTAGAAAGTGAAGTTCGACAAGATTATATTCATTAATAAAATAAATAAATACATATCTATTTTTGGTATTAATAAGTAGATTCAAATGATGTATAATACATGTTTTGTTAAAATTACTAATGGTAAATAATATAATCCCACATGTTTTGGGTGTTATATAAAAATGAATTATGAAAATGAATGTTCCCTTAAATTTACACAATCATTTGGTTTTACTAAAACTATTATTTTGAAATATTTATCTTCAAATGTATTAAATATTAATGGGTACCAAAGAGTTTTTGTACAAATACCATTAGACCCAAAGTATATTGGGTTTTAAAACAACTCTTTATTTTAAATGTTAAAATTATTAACACTTTTACAATGTGGGTTCCCAAAGGATCATATTCAAATCCATTAGGTCTCAACATGGTTTATATTATCATGTATATATTTCTCCTACGACCAAAATACATGATCTACCGTTGTTTTAAAATATGGTATATTAGCATTTAAAAATAGTTTTTATTTGTTCATCAATCGCTTTATTTTATTCAAACAAAAAAACTATTTATTTTATGAAAGCAACAGTATATTATTTTTCAGTACGAATCAACCAATTAGTTTTTAGATTGAATTTATTTGTATATTTTTTTTATGGAAAGTGTGATATTTATTATTTTTTTAATTTTTATGGTTTACTAGAATATAATTAATCTTTATTTTTAAATTCATTGAAAATATGTATTTTTAATTTCTTGAATATTTTTTAGAAACAAATTAATTCAGGAGGAGTATAAATGGTCAAAATTAATTTTATAAATTTTCTAATTTTAAGATTAATTAAATAAATTTAGGGGGTGTTTCCAAATATGTTAAATTATTATACATAATTAATTTAAAAGTCTATTAATTTTTTCTTAAAAAATATATTTAAAGTACATGTGAAAATTTTAGTTTTTTAATTATCTATCTAAATCATTGTGTGTTTAATGAATTTTGAATATATATGTTTCACCCTTAATTCTTATTTAAATATTATTTTTACCCTATTTTATTTAAATATGAATATATCATACACTTTAATGTTTTTAAATAAGGTAGAATGTTTGATTTATTATAAGAGTATATTGTTTTTTTTAATATTTCTTGTCCTTTTTGAAAATTTGAAAAAGGGGAAGAATATATTGGGGGGAATGTATTAGAATTTTTGAATTAAATGTTCATTTTTTAAATTTTCATAAAGGGAGATATTTTTAGTGTTGAGACATTAGGAGTTTCGGTAAAAAAATTATTTTGAAAAATTTAAAACCTTATCATTTTATTATTCAATTTCTATTATAATATTTTTTAAATATAAAATGGATTTAAGGTTTAAATTTAGTTAAATAATCCAAATTTTAAAATCTATCTCTTTATTTAGTTCATTATAAATATGATATTTTAATTAAATTACTTTTTAATGAAAATTGTTTTCAGGAAATGAAATTGGTTTAATTGTATCATTAAAATTATATTAATTTGATTTTATTAATTGATTTAAATTATTTACCCCATATATTATTTCATGTACACTTTATTCTTAGGTGGAAATCTTATTACATGACTTAAATATTTAATTCTTTCAGTTATCCAATTCCTCGCATGTTTTTTTAATAAACAATTTGTCAAAATTAATTTTCCATCATTTATTTTGATCATTATTATTATTCTTTATAATCATTTTTGTTTTAATATTATGAAAAATTAATTTTATATACATTTTATTTACCCTTATGTATACTTCATTTATCCCTTACATGGATTTTGAAACTCTATTGTTAACTTTAAATAACTATTTTACACCTTTATGTAATCCTTGAAAGTTACCCTTTATGTAAAGAACCAACCAAATTCATACCTCCATTGGTGCCCAAGATGGTTCACGGAAATTTTCAAAGGGAATTCTTGATCCCCATGGTCTAGTATAACTTCCTGGGCATCAAAGAATCACTACTTAGGGATGATTTATCCAATAAAAAAATTAAATAATATGTATAAAGAAAATAAAATTTTGGTATGACCCATCCGTACATCATTAATTCATGACATAGAAAAATAAATAAGTAGCAACCTAATATCAAAACCAGGAAATAAAGTAAACAAAAATGATCACCAAAAACGTCCCTCACCATATGAACTCCCTCTACTACAAGACAAAGAAACCCATCCAATGGATTTAATCACCCACCATCATATATTTCTACCCTCTATTTGTAGAAAGTGATATAACCTTCAGTGTCTAAGGAAAACCATTTAAATAGGTGCTTTCTCGGAATTCTAGGAAAATAAAAATATCTCCTAATGAAATCATCAAAAAGACACAATTGGAAAAGTTCAATAAACCTTATATTAGTCAACGCTCAAATAATGGCCCGAAAGAGTAACAAGAATCAACAACTAAAAATGATAGGTATATATGCATGTGAATAAATATTCCCTATAGGGATTCCAAAAGAGACACCACACCCTACGCCTTACCCTTAATTTACAAAAAATTTAATTATAGTTTGAATATATTAATATATAAACATAGGTATTCCCTTTAATTTTAAAACAAGTAACAAGCTGATGCTTCTCAAAAAACGATTTTCCCTTTTTCATTTACAAAATGATTTATAAAGAATGGTAAACATTAAAAAAATCATTTATATGAAGGAACATATGATGGAATAATATTTTCAGTGTGAAGTAAAATAGTATAAATCATATCATAAGGATCTACAAACAAAGGAAAGTAGAACATGCCTTTTTATAAATTTATACATAAAAATTAAACAAAGAAAATGCTCATTTTAAAATAGTAACATAGAAACATGAGTAAATGGGATAAAGAGCCATAGGGAATACCTAATAAAATAGATTTAGTGGGGAAATAGAATCCTAATAATATTATTTATTGATGGTGGACATGATGTTCTGTTCTCATACTTGAGCCAACTGGACCACATCATTATAGTATAGTTAGTGTTGTTGCATAATCCTACTAGTTAGCATAGGTCATGCCTTGCGTACTTGTACTAGTATTCCCACCTTGATACCCAAGATCCCAATTTTCCATGCCCACAACCAAAATATATAAAGTATGTGTATTATTAAAACCAATTTTCAATCACACAATATTGAAAATAAATCATACAACAATAATTCACCTCCCTGCACCACCAATGTGAAGTTACCTTTCTTAAAATCATAGAAATATTACAATAATATCAAACTCGAGTTACAAAAGCTACTTAAAAATATGGGCTTATATTAGATCAAACTTCCCTTTTTAAGGCCTTTAGAATATTACAACGAAGCCTTAGATTTTATAAATCAACATTTCTCATTTGGGAAACCACATTTATACCATAGTTTTCACATTCCAAGAGAATGTTTTACCCTTAAACACACATAATCATTGATATATATATATATGATCACCCCTTGTCCCAATGTACAAGTTCCCATCATTATAAGTGAAGATGTACAAATAGGTAACTTGTATATGTTTCTATATCTATATATATGAATAATTCACATTTAAATACAATGATTAGAAACCACTTTGAGGATCTTTAATAAACTAAAACATGACATTAGGCCTTTATGTAAAACCAGTAAAAAGACTAAAACAACCTTACTCATTTCAAACTAATACATTTAAAACCAATATGAATAAAGAAACCATCAATATGTCTTTAAATTTAAACCAATCATGAAAGCATGCATTATTAAAAGAAAATCATGGCAGAAACTTGGGAAAATTATGAATAAAAAGGGAGAATACCATTTGAAACATCCCAACTATTTACAATATTATATTTAACTTATAATATAATAAAACACCTAGAAAAAGAATCAATAAATTATAGTTCTCAAATTAAAGTCTTAACATAGGGTAACTCACCTGGAATGTGTCACTTTTGACAACCAAGGATCAAATCAACCTAAGTTGTGCCAAGAAGACCCAAAAAATAGATTGTACCACCTAAGAACAATAAAAATACACAAAAATCATTCAAACCTAGACCTAGGGTTTGACCAAGAAGTAGATTATAAAGGGGAAGCTGGAAGAGGAAAGAAAAGGGGAGAATAAGAAGTTATAGGGGGATAAATTATTACATAGGATTATTTAACACTGATTTAGAAAGAAAAATGGTGAATGGAGGTCAGATCAAGGGAGGGGTCACGTGTGAGGGATGCCTGGATAGGGGTATATCACATGTGAATGGGGATAGGAGGGGGTGAGAGTTATGTTATGTTATTATTATTATTGTTATTTTTTTTCCTTGTTATTATTGTTTTCTTGTTTTTTTTGTTGTTTTATTTTTTTAAAGTTGGGGGGTGGCATAGTTTTTGTAAGAACCCTGGTTTTTAGAACAGGTCAAAATCCTGACCCTGTTTGAATTTTTGACTTGTTTCTAAAAAAACTGGGAAAATCTGGGAAGTTATGGAAATTTATAGACTACATGTCGTGTACTCTAAATCACATGCCATATGTGGGTTAGCCATATATCATCTGTGTGCTCACTGAGTATATGTCATGTTATGACCCTATAAGAATTTCCTACTACACGGCGTGTAGTGTTACTCGACACGTCGTGTATCCTCCTTTCTGTGTACTGGCTGAGTTCAAGTCGTGTGTCGACCCATGGGGTGCATCTAAGCCATGTGGCTACCTTCGCTTAAGTTAGAGTATGTACAAGGATACAACATAGAGTGTAGTCTTCAATACATGTCATGTACTTTTATTTTTATTCACTTAAATGAAATAGTGTCGCGTTTAATTTTGGGAAACGCCTTCTTCTTACCAAACTTTAGAACAGGTCCATTCTGAAAACCCGAATTATATACCTTTCCCTAGAATCTACAACTAGAGTCCATTATTCAATCTTTCGGTGGCTGTGGGATCGTAACAGTGAGGCTAAACCCGTGCACCTTATTCTGTTCTTAATCCTTTTTCATCACACATCGCAGTTTCCATCTGAGTGGATTTTCAAGGATTTGATGGAAATGTAGATCTATGAATATGGACTTCGAATTGGAGCTCCATATCAGACATTCCTACGTCTACAAGTCTCAGGTAGGTGGTGCATACCTTATTTTGTGTTTTCGCAAACTTTTGTGTGGCGTGACCTTTGGCGCGTTTTTAGGTATTTTGAGCGTGACCCTGTTTTACCTTTTATTGCCTATTTAATTGTTATTTAACCTATGGGATGCCTTTGGGTATGCCCTTTTTCCATTTTTCTTTTGCGAGGCTGGGAGAGGGGTCGTTGTTCATCAGGGAATTTTGGATGGGGGTTTCCAAAATGGTTAAAATTGATTTGTATTGTTTTAAACTATTGAGTTTAGTTTATTAAACCTTGATATGAATTGTTTGATTCCTTAAAGACCTCATTGCGGGTATGGGACAACACATCGCTTGTTCAATTTAGCTGTTTAGTTCATCGTACCTCTTTAAAATATTCTTTTTGTTTTTATATATGTAATGTGTGATATTGCATATGACTGAACCTTCGGTTTGTGCTTGGTATTGTTTAGCGATGCTGATCACAGGTTGGGTTTGACCTGGGTTACATTAGGTGGTTCTGACCATGGTATTGGGCATCATAGACATTAGCTTGAGGCGTTGTGACTATCGGGATTGGGCATGCCCAGGTTACATGGATGAAGAGGTCGTCGGACTTGAGCGGTAAGGTCGCAGGGACATGAGGTGTCAAAGGCGTTGTGACTTGGGTACTATTTTTTTGATTATTGCTCACTCGGAACTTTGAGTAGTGTGCACACATAGAGACTTCGTGATGAGGTGGTTTTGACCACTCGTGTGGGTACATGCCCACGTTAGTTGTGGTTTAGGTACTATTGGTTTGGGGGTTCTTGCCTTAGGATGCCATGAGGAAGGTGAGGAGCCTTTATGGGATAGCGTGGAGGCTATCAAGTTGGGGGCAAAGGCTTTCCGTTACTTGAGGGCAGACATCATTGTCCCTCCGGTTAGATTATATGAGGACATACATCACTGTACTTCTGGTTACTTTATTTGAGGGCAGATATCATTGTCCCTTTGGTTACTTTTTTGAGGACAGACATCGTTGTTCCTCTGAATTACAATTTATTGGGTGTGCCTTCGGGATGTTGGTACTTGAGACACGTGGAGTTAGGGGGAACATGGTGCCGAGTTACAAGACAGAGATTCCAGCAATGGTCAAAGTAGGTAAAACTTCATGGTGAATGTAGCGCACCAGTAGAGTTTACGTTATTTTTGCATCGTACTGTTTACTATTTTCCTTATATGGGAATGCCTTTATAAACACTTATATTAGGTATGCACCGTTGGGTGGTATCCCACTGAGATTTGTCTCACACCGTGCACGGGCCCTTCAGGATGCGTATAGACTTTATGGATTTACGTTTAGTAAATTGGTCAGCTTCTAGAGGTGGACCGCATTAGCTATTTCATGGAGATGGTATGGACCTTGAGGTCTTGCCTAGCTGGAGTTTACTTGGGTTTTTCTTTCTTTCCTATATCATTATTCTTTACTTGTTTTGTAGTTATAGTCAGTTAGCCATTGGTGAATTTATATATGGATATGTATTACCTACTTTGGATGCATGTTTTTTTGTTCAATAGTAGTTACAAGTGGTAATCAACATGTGTTCTATTTACTTTCTGTTGCTGTTTATATTTATTGCTTCCGTTGTTTGTTGCTATGGAATGTGCTTCCGTTATGCGGGTCTGGTTTGAGTCTGCTGAGTCATTTATTTACACTGCATGTTTTGTATATATTATTACTCGGACTAGTACCAGTATTTTCCTTCGAGAGGGTATAGCCTCCCCACTATACCTATAAGACCCTTGCTTCTAGTCAGAAGCCTTTGGAATTTGGGGAGGTGCGCCTAAGATAGTAACACCCGACCCATTTAGCACTGTTCAGATGGTTGTTTGGGTCCGGGTCGTTACAAAGTTGTATCAGAGGAGTTCTTGACATTGATTTAGTAACAGTGTTTTGATGGCTACTAATGAGATTGAGGCTTCTCTTTTATTTTTACTGGTTTTACTATTTGGGATATGGTATATTGGAGATAGGTTGTTACTGGAATTGGGTTTCTAGAGTATGCTTGGGTGCCTACAGCCCCAGGTACGAGGGATGGACCAAGTTTCCATGGGTGGGAATTGATGTTTTCCTTTTTCTCAGATTACAATCTATATGATTTCCACAATGGTGGCTCACTTGGTGTGTGATGTTATTGATTATGATATGTGACCCTTGACCCGGTGCGGTAAGGGAAAATTTGACCTTGGCCCGGTATAGAAAGGCTATTTATTTGGCTTTTGATAAGGTCATTTTTAGGGTATTTCAATTTCATAAATACACATATGCTTTGTGAAGTGATAATTCCATGTGAATAATATCAATTTCCATGCTTTGTATGCTTCAAAATGTGAATAGGTAAAATTCCTGATAGAATTTCTTGTTGATTGAAATGTGTTATGCCATGATTTATATATTTGTAGGATTTCATGTGGCAGGGTATTTGGGTCTGGCTCTTGTACGAGTAGGCAAGTACTATGGTTGAGGTGATTTTTATCACCAGGATTGGGCGACTCGGTCATCGGTTTGAGGCAACGTTGGTTGTCGGGACAGGCATGGCCCGAGGTACTTTTGATACTTGGCTCTGTGAGGGCAGTTAAGGAGGCCATGAGGTCGGGATGCTGTAGGCATGGGTTGCAATAGGGGAGAGTAAGGGTAGTAGTTATGCGCTTCCTTTTACTACTTTTCCTATCTGCCTGAATATATTGTTATATATATATATATGGGTTGTCTGGCCATTTATGGTATTCAGTGGGTTCCTCCTAGATGATTCGGATGGAACATTAGGCAGGTAATGGTATGGTGCCTCAGGAGCATGATCAAGTTCAGAATCCAGAGGGATAGATAGAGCATGAGCCGTAGGTACAGTCTTAGGGACATGATCAGGTTCAGGATCTAGTGTAGGCAGGACAACATCTGGGTTTGGCAGCGTTCGGATCGTGGCTCGACGAGCAGCTCCGAGCTAGCCTGGTACGTGTCTTGTAGAGTATTTACAGAGGTGCGCGGGGTATAGATCCATTTATGGAATATCTGATGTGGGAGTTCTAGTCGCATAAACCATAACTCTTTTAGGGTGAGGTTGGTCTACTGGCATCTGATAACTGGATATAGAGCTTTCAGATGATCTTCGAGCAGTTCGAGTTGCCTCAAGGATGGAGGGTCAAGCTGGCGACGTACATGCTGTGAGGACCGGTGAAGCGCTGTTGGGATGTGCAGGTTCAAGTTTGCAGGCACGAGGGACTAGCATGAAAAGACTTCAAGGACAGATTTTTGAGAAATTTTTCCCAGAGACACTTAGGTAAGAGAGATCTCATGAGTTCCTAGGCCTTCAGTAGGGAGACATTTCTGTTATGAACTATGTAGCTACTTTCACAGAGTTGGCTCACTTTTCACCTGGTATGGTAAACGATGACGCATCTAGGGTGAGGTGCTTTGAGGATGGATTATGACATGCCATTCAGATCCAGGTGAATATCTTTAGGTTGGGTTCATTCTCCGAGGTGGTGAATCAAGCACTTATAGTAGAGGGTAACAAGAGGGATAGTCCCCAAGTTGGCAGGGCGATGATTTCAGATGATGGTTTGGACAGCAGGAAGAGAGGACGGGATGAGTTCTAGTTGGGAAGTTAGGACAAGGACTCAGCTAGACCACCTCATAGCAGTTCAGCAGTGGTTTGATTTCATTTTGGGCAGCCAAGACATATTCAAACTCAGTGTGATAGGCCTCCAAAGGAGTGTCAGTCATGTGGACAGGTTAGTCATCTAGAGAGGTTCTGCGGGCAGCCTTATCAAACAACCAGCAGGTAGGGACTAGGACAGATGGTGGCATATAGAGCTGGTTTAGGTTCGGTACTAGGAGAGGGTAGTTGAGGTTCATCTACACATGGAGGATTTGACAGAGATAGCGGGACCCAACTGAGGGGTCAGTGTCTGGTGACTGGAGAAGCACCGTAGGGTGGTCAGGCATCAGACATTCGTACTTTAGGCTAGGTGCCCTTTGTGCAGCTTCCAGGGGCTGAGCTGGCTAGTGAGACAACGACTGTTAGAGGTACACCATGAGTGTGGTCATGAATTTCTTGTTTCTTTTTAGCATGACTTATTGAGGCATGCCCATTTTGATTGCACAAGGTTCACAAGATTTATGTGGACTGACTAGATGTCGATCAGTGGGATTGGAACCATATCAGATGCTTGATATATTTATATATATGTATGAGATGTGTGCCATTGGGGCATCAAGGATGCAGGTTAATTGAGGTACCTTGGGCATTGGGGCATCGAGGATGTGGGTTACTTGAGGTGCCTAGGCATTGGGGCATCGAGAATGTGGGTTAATTGAGGTGCCTTGGGTATCGGGGCATCGAGGATGCGGGTTACATGAGTTACCTTTCGCATCGAGGCATCGAGAATGCAGGTTACTTGAGGTTCATAGAACTGGGTTTAGCTTTGAGCATCCAAGGGATGCAGGACCTCGTGGAGGTAGACACCGATGCGCTGTGGGATACGTTTGGGGTGTCAGAAATGAAACAGGAGCACCAATGAGGTGCTGGAGTGATGATGCGTTACGACAAAACCATGAGTCTGGAAACAGGTTAGTGAACCTTTTCTTTTTTGAGTTTAGTAGGGTTAGTACCGATTTAGGAAATTCCTGATGCAGGGATCCCTTGAGGAATTTATCTAGAACCATTCAGACCGGGGTAGTACGGGTTACTTTGATCAGAGTGGTATGTTCAATGCCATCTCTGGGTTTCATTTGATAGATCGGGGACGAGCTATGTTAAGTTGGGGATATTGTAAGAACCCAGGTTTTTGGAATATGTCAAAATCTTGAACCTCTTTGAATTTTTTACTTGTTTCTGAGAAAACTGGGAAAATCTGGGATATTCTAGAAATTTCCAAACTACATACCGTGTACTATAAAGTACATGTTGTGTATGGGTTAGGCATGTACCGGCTATGTGCTTGCTGAGTACAAGCCATGTGATGACCATGTAGGAATTTCATACTAAATAGTGTGTAGTGTTTCTCGACACGTCGTGTATCCTTATTTCTATGTACCGGCTGAGTTCAAGCCATGTGTCGACCCGTGTAGCACACCCAAGCCATGTGGCTACCTCTGCTTAAGTTGGAGTACAGACAAGGCTACTACATGGTGTGTAGTCCTTAATGCCTGCCATTTACTTTTATTTTTATTCTCTTAAATGAAAAATCATCGCGTCTAATTTTGGGAAATGCCTTATTCTTCCCCAACTTCGGAACAAGTATGTTCCAAAAACCCGAATTATATACCTTGACCTAGAATCTTCAATTGGAGTCCGTTCTTCAATCCATTAGTGTCTAAAGGATCGCAACATCAAGGTTAAAATCGCACATCCTATTCTGTTCTAAATCCTTTGCCTCACACTTCGTAGTTTCCATCTGAGTGGAATTGTGTGCATTTGATAGAAACGTATATCTATGAAGATTGGATTCGAATTGGAGCTTGATATCAGACATGCCTATGTCTATGAGTCTCAGTTAGGTGGTTCATACCTTCTTTCATATTTTCTCATACTTTTAGGGGGCATGACCTTTAGCGAATTTTTGGACATTTTGAGCATTACCCTATTTTACCTGTTATTTCCTGTTTAATTGTTATTTGACCTATGGGATGCCTTTGGGTATGCCCCTTTCTATTTTTCTTGAGTGAGATCAGGCGAGGGGTCATTGATCATTGGGAAATTTTGGTCGGGGGTTGAAACAATGGTTATAATTTATTTGCATTGTTTCAGACTATTGAGTTTAGTTTATTAAACCTTGATATGAACTTTTGGAGGCCTTAAAGACCTTAGTGCTGGTATGGGACAACACATAGCTTGTGAAATTAAACTTTATAGTTTATCATTCCTAAATAACATATTATTTTGGTTTTTATATATGTAATGTGTGATATTTCATATGATGGAACCTTTGGGTTGGGCTTGGTATTGTTGAGTGATGTTGATCACAGGTTGGGTTCGACCCGGGTAACATTGGGTGGTTCTGACCATGAGATTGGGTGTCATGGACGTCGATTTGAGGCAGTCTGACTGTCAGGATTGGGCATGGCCTGGGTTACTTGGATGGTGAGGCTGTCGGACTTGATCGGCTAGGTCACAGGGACATGAGGTGTCAAAGGCATTGTGGCTTGGGTACTATTTTGGTGATTACCGCTCACCCGGAACTTTGAGTAGTGTCCTCGTAGAGAGACTCTGTGATGAGGAGGTTTTGACCACTCATGTGGGTAGAGTCCCCTGTTAGTTGCAGTTTAGGTACTATGGGTTTGTGGGTTCTTGTCATAGGAATCCACACACAAGGTGAGGATTTATCAGGGGATAGAATTGAGGCTATCGGGTTGGGGGCAGAGGCTCGTCGTTACTTTAGGGTAGACATCGTTGTTCCTCCAGTTACATTATTTGAGGTCAGACATCGTTGTCACTCCAGTTACTTTATTTGAGGGCAGACATCGATGTCCTTCCTGTTACATATTTGAGGACAGGAATCATTGTTCCTATGAGTTATTATTTCTTGGGCGTGCCTTCAGGATGTCGGTACTTGAGACACGCGGTGTCAGGGGGCACATGGTGCCGATTTACATGAAAGAGATTCCAACATTGGCCGAAGAAGGTGACACTTCATGGTGGCTGCAGAGCACCAGTGGAGTTTACATTATTTTTTCAACGTACTATTTAATATTTCCCTTATAAATACTTGATTGATTAAACACTTATATTAGGTGTGCACCGTTGGGTGGTATCCAACTAAGATTTGTCTCACACCCTACATGGGCCCTTCGGGATGCATGTAGACTTTTTGGATTTATGTGCAGAAAAGAGTTCAGCTTCCAGTGCTAGACTGCATTAGCTATTACATGGAGATGGTATGGACCTTCAGGTCTTGACTAGCTAGTGTTTACCTTGTTTTTTTCTTTCCTGTATCAGTATGATTTACTTGTTTTGTAGCTATAGTCAGTTAGCCATTGGCGCCTTTATATATGGATATGTATGACTTGATTTGGATGCATGTTTTGTTGCTCAGTAGTAGTTACAAGTGGTACTAATCATGAGGTTTTGTTTACTTTCCGCTACTGTTGTTTATATTTATATCTTTCGTTGTTTGTTGCTATTGAATGTGCTTCTGCAATGCGGATCTGGTTCAAGTCTACTGAGTCGTTTATTTCCGCTGCATGTTATGTATATATTATTGCTTGGACCAGTACCAGTATTGTACTTCAAGAGGGTATAGCCTCCCACTATACCTATAATACCCTCACTGCTAGTCAACAGCCTTTTTCATTCAGGGAGGTGCACCTAAGATAGTAACACCCGGCCAGTTTAGCACTGTTAGGGTGGTTTTTTGGGTCCGTGTCGTTACAGTTTTGGTGCATGGTTTACCGAATTATGCCCAAATCATGTTACATTTATTGGAAAAAATTGGTGCATGCATGTTTTGGTCACATGATTTAATAAACAATACACAAAGCATGAGAAACCACTTTGCTAAGGTGATAGACTCACCCACATAGTCACTCCATGATTTGGACAACTATATGACCAAACCATGAACCACATTGATTTTTAAAAAAAATCTAAAATAAAAGACATGAACCACTAAAAAAATAAATATAAATAAATAAATAAATAAAATAATCATTAAATAAAGGAATTGATGTGACAATTCTCCCCAACCATGACCCTTATGCCCCCAAAGATCCAAAAAACTTGAAAAGGAAGTCACAAAAAAGAAAATCAAACCAGAAAAAAAACATTCAAACAACTCCAAACCACTCAATATCCTGATGATACATAGGAATATATAAACATCTCAAAATTTAAACATCACACCTAACTATTCTAATCAAAAGGAGAAAATTAGAAGACACTCACAATAGATATCCCTACTATTTATAGATTCCACTAGATTGATAGATTGACAAGGAAATCGAACTCCATGAGAACCACTACAAATAACAACCTAAGTTTACAACTAAGATAAATCAATTCAGAATTATGATCAAAATCTCATCCAAAAAACCACAAAAAAACAATAATTATCAAAGTCATGAACTCTAAGATTAATACTAACAACACTAAATAAACAAGGAAAAGAAATAAATAGATAAAGAAAAAAATACCTAAAAAAATTTACCCACCATTCTAAAAAAAGAACATCACATTAAGAGAAACCCAAATACTTCCCAAATCAGGGGTCACTAACAAAATCATCACCGAAATTCTATCTAGGAAGGGGAAAGAGGAAAAATTCATGAATATTACTCTTTAAAAACAACATGGGATTAACTCTGGTTTCAAAATAATAGAATGATGACCTTGAACCTAAATCTAAATCACCAACCATGGAAAAATCAATAATAACCAAACTAACACCAGCCCGTGCATAACTTAAACTATTTTGGATTCCATCATAGTCACTTAAAACACACACTAAGGTTTTTTCATGTCCTGACAATCAATATAAAACAAACCCCATCACCAAGGATGCTTAAAAATCACATTCCCACTAATGGGTGAAGAGTATAACCCAAAATCATATTGAATGACATGAGAAATAAAATAAGGACCCAAAATACATACTCAAGATAGGACTACCTTAATAACTCAATCAATCAAGAATCAGTAATAGGTGATCTCCAGGTCTCAACAACCCTCGTGAATTTTTAAGGAATTATATCCAAACAACACAAAACATGAATGCTAAAAGAATACCAAAATAATTAGGATAAGAAAAAAAATTAAAGATCCATCAAAATGAACCAAAATAAAAAAATTTAAGTCGTTAACATTTCATAATAATTAATTCTTGTTTATTCAAAATTAACTTTTCACAATACCTTTCAAAGTTGAAACTGAATTTAAAATATGACAACCATAAACAATTCACATTCCAAAATAATAACTCAAGAACACCAATCACAACCATTAATCAAATCAATAAAACCCTGATAAAATCTAATAATTCCTCATTTAAAATCATTTAAAGACCCTACATTCTAATTTAATAACCTAGAGACCTTATCAAATAACCATTTTGATCCTTACATTATAATTTCAAAACATTTGGTACCCATTAAAACAACTTTAAAAGTACACAATTCTATTTTTAAATCTTCAAGTGTCTTTTTAAAAATCATCTTAAAACCTTACATGTTATTTTTCAATATGCCTAAAAATTATTAAAACACATCATTAATCTTAATTAATTTTAAAGAAGACCCTCATTAACAATTTCAAAAATCAATTTTACTATTTAAAACCAAATTCTATTTTAAAACTTCATTAAAAATCAACATAAATAATATCAACATGTCATACAAAATAATTTACAAATCCAAAGGAACCCAAATTATAATTTCCATGGGGATAGGGATCGTTCATGGTTGGAAAACTTAGATTGATTAACCATGGTCCAATAATGAATCTACCATAAAGAGTGTCTTGGAAACATTTGCATGGGCCCCACATGGGTTATCTTGTTGTGTGAGCTACTGGTGCCTTATGTTCCACTCCATTTTCACCCTAAATCATGAAAATACATCAAATAAAAGATAAAATTGAAAATTCAGATCCCAAAAAACCCTGGTTACACAGTTCTTTTCACTAGTGGTAGTGATTAGGCACAAAACCATGAATTGCATTTTAAGCGTCAAAAATATTATCTCCCACCTATTGTACATCCTAAATAATAAGGGATGATTTTGAGATATTTAAGGTCTATATAGAAAAAATTAAACAACTATATTTGATAACCTTTTATGATGAATCAACCTGAGACATCCCTCTCTCATATGCCTAACCTGGTTTGCGACAAGGCCCAACATGCATTCCCAGTCCACATGGGATGGAATAAGTGCCTAGGTTCACGAAAAAGTCCAAAGGGTGTTTTCTATCCCCATGATCTAGGATAACTACCTTTCCATCAAGAAATCACCACTTGGGAATTATTTCACCCATAAATATTAAGTAAATAAGAAGAGAAAAGAAAATGAAAATATGGCATGACATGTATGTATTTCGAACATCCACACTAGAGAAAAATGAATAAGAAACAACCTAATATCAAAATTAGGAAATTTAGTAAACAATAACAAACCAAAACCCCCCAACCCCCACCCCCACCCTCCAAACACCCTCTCATACAAGGAAAATAAGCCCCTCTAATGGATTTTCTTCTCCCACTAGCAGATATTTATACCCTCCATCCATAAAAAGATATAAAATCCTAAGTGTCCAAGGTAAATCATTTAAAGTGAAACTTTACAGGAATTCTAGGAAAATAAAAATAGGTCATAATGAATTCATGTAAAAGTAACAACTAGCTGCATGAAGTAAGTAAAAACTAACCTCAGATAAGTCGATGATTAAATAGTGGTCTAAAGGAGTAACAATAATATACAACTAAAAATTATAAATATATAGGTATGAGAATAAAAATTCACAATAGGGATTACAAAAGAGAAACCACTCCCTACGCCTTACCTAAAAATATAAAACCATTTCATGATAGTTTTAAAATATATATATATATATATATATATATAGGGTTTTCATTAATTTTAAAATAGGTAACAAGCTTATGCTTCTCAAAAACCATTTCCCTTTTTCATTTCCAAAATAATCGATAAATAATGTTAAACTTCCCAAAAACCCATTTATAAGGAGGAACATGTGATGAAAAAATATTTTTAGTCTAAAATAAAATATTAGAAAGCATAACAAAAGGTTCTATAAATAGAGTAAAATAGAAAATGACTTTTTGTCATTTTAGACATAAAAAGGAAACTAATAAAAAATGAATTTTAAAATAGTACCATAGAAACATGATCAAATATGAGAAATAACCATGGGAAATCCTTAAATATATATGGTAAGTGGAGAAATAGGATCATATTACTCTAAATGATTGACCATAGACACAATGGCCCATTCTCTTGATCAATCCAACTAATCTATGTCATCATAGTTTAGTTACTATTGCAGTATAAATTGGATAGGTTGGGAAAGTCATGCCTATAGTACTTTTCCTAATCTACCTGCCTAGATACCCAAGAACCCCATATTCCATGACTATAACCTAAATACACATGGTAGTTATAGTAGAAAAATCATGTCTCAATCACGTAATAATGAAACGAAATAATACAACAACACATCACCTCTTTACACTACCAATAAAAATCCCATTTTATTAAAAGCATTCCAACATGACAATCATATCAAACTTGAGTTCCAAAAACCACATAAAAATCTAGGCTTCCATTTTAGTGCACTTCCCTTTATTAAGTTCTTCATAAAATTCCAATTGGTCCTTATCTTTTATAAATAAACATTTCTCATTTATAAAACCACTTTTTATACCACATCCTTCACATTCCAAAACCATTATTCACACTTAAACACACATACAACTTTATACATATATCTGTATCCCTTGTCAAAAAGTAAATGTTCCCATAACCATGAGTGAATATGTATAAATATAGACCTTATATGTCTATATATATATATATATATGAATGATTCATATTTAAATACAAGGATTAGAAGTCACTTTGAGGATCTTTAAGAAACTAAAAGATTCCATTAAAACTTTATGGAAAACCGATAAAAAGAAAAAATGCCTTTATTCTTCTAAAAATCATGCATTTAAACCCAATTAGAAGTTAAAAACCATATGAATTTATTGACATTGAAAAAAAACTTAAAAACATGCTTTAGTAAAGGGAAACCCTGGAAGTGACTTAGGAAAATTATGAACAAGGGAGAAATCCATTTAAAACATCACAACCATTTAAAATATTATATGTAACTTACAATATAATAAAAAACCCATAAAAAATTAATTTGTTATATTTCTCAAATTAAAGTCATGAATGTATGGAAACCTACCTAGAATGTGTCACCTTTTATAATGGATGATCAAATCCAAAGAAATCGAGCAAAAGAGACTTGGAAAAAATATTGCACTACCTAAAACAACAAAATACCCTAAAATCAGTCAACCCTACACCTAGGGTTTATAGTACATTTGGAACACTAATGGGGAATAAGAAGTTGGGAAGAAAAATAGAGAAGAAGAAGCTGAAGTATGAGAAATTCTTACATAGGATGACCCTACACCAATTCAGGAAGAAAATGATGAATAGAGACCAGATCAAGGGAGGGGTCGCATGCGAGGGTTACTTGTCCTGGGGTTGAGTCACATGGGAATGGGGAGAGGAGGGGGTGATGTTTATATTTAATTATTATTATTATTATTATTATTATTATTATTATTGTTACAATTATTATATTTTTTATTTTTTTATTTTTTAAAGTTGGGGGTGGAGGGATCACAGGGTTTTTCTGCACGATTTATCAAATTGTACCCCAAATGTGTTCCCATTACTGGGAACACTGGGTTCCCACATGGGTTATTTAGGTGATTTAATAAACAATTCACTAACCATGTGAAACTTCTCTTCCAAGGTGATATACTAACCTACATAGTTACTGCATGGATTAGCCAACCGTGCAGCTAATCTGTGCGACACACTGAAAATTTAATTTTTTTTAAGATTTCCCAAACTAAAATTCCATAAACACCAAAATATAAATATAAATATAAATATAAAATAATAATGAAATAAGGTTCTGGGTTTGATACTTTACCTTTATTTAAGTCTACTATTACCCTTACATAAGTATTACTATATGTCCTTTACCCTTATGTAACAAATTCTTTACCCTCATAAAAGTCACATAAAACATTTTATACCCTTAAGTATCTTAGGAGTATCCTTATGTAACATATTATAACATTATGTTACCTTTAAATCAAATTCTTGTTACCCTTATGTATCATGTTTTCCACCCTTATGTAAGTATTTTAATATTTTTTTACCCTTATGTATCTTGGTTTTACCCTTATTTACGTGTGTATTAACTTTACGCATAGATTAAAAATTATTATATACACTTATTCAACTTGATTCTTAACCTTATATAAGTGATCATTACCCTTATATATGTATTTTTCTAAATTTATGAAACCAATTAATTTTAATCTTACCTTTTCACTCTATTTGGAAATTTTAGGTTACCTTTACACAACATGCTAGTTACCCTTAAATAGATAGTTAGAAATATTTTTTAACTTTACACATTCTTTTGAAACACTGTATTACCCATATGAAAAAATATTCTTACCATTATAAATGATTTATAAAATTTTTATTAGACTTACATAATTTTTAAGTTACCTTTATTCATGCTAATTGAATTTTTATTACCCTTATGCATGAATTCTAATTAACTTTACATAGCATATATAAAATTATATTTACCATTACATGGTATTAGGAAGTTTCCTTATAAATGGATACCATTACATGAGCTATACAATTTTTTACCTTTACATAGAGTCATATATATATATCCTTAACAAAGCATGATTTTTCCATGGAAGAAGGATCTCCTTACTTGTATGATATAACTTCTCTCCTCCTTGACAGTAGCATGAACCTTTAAAGAATGAAACACATAAACTAATTATAGGTAATGGTAATATATTTCTAATTTTATTTCTAATATATGGTTTAAAATATTTCATTAAGACTTAGGAAACACCTATATATAGAATATATGTGGTATTTCCTTTAGAAAAATTAATTGTTAGGGTTTAACCAATAAAATTTGAGGCAAGCATAGAAATAGAGGATAAAAAAAAGTAGGGAAAATTATGAAAGCACCGAAAAATTGAGATATAATTTTCATCTTTATTGAATTACTGAATCATCATAGGTTTCCCAAAGTTTAATTATTCTTCAAAAATTCCTGAAGGGATGAATATCACTATTATTCACCATCATGATTTTATAAAATCTTATGAATGTATAGTTAGCTTTATTATTTTTTCAAAAGTGTCTATATTTAAAAGTTCACACATGTTTGTGCCTCCTTCAAAAATTAAATGTTTGGTTATGCTCACCTAATTAAAATTTAGTCACATAGGGTTGGTATTTTCTATAGAATAGTTCGGATTCTTTATATTCCTATGAAAGGTTAGATAGGTTTGGGATTATCCTTAAAAATTATTTGGTTCTTTCTATTCCTATAAAAAGGTAGTATATTTTTTATCTATCCTATAAAATAGAATAGGTTGAATTAGACACCTATAAAAGACAATTTTTTCCCTTATTTTTAGTGCATACCAGTCCTCTCACTGAGTTATAGGGGATTTAAGCATATATTAGATTATCTATGAACTGAAATACTATAAAATGATTGTTTTATTGTTCATTACTTTTATTTTTATTGAATTATTTATTTTATTGAACACTACAATTATACCAATATATATTTTTTTGTTTGAATATATATTACTTTAATAATTTGATTAAATACTAAAAAGTTTAGAAGGAAAACTATACTGCACTATATTTCATCTTTCAATATTTAACTTGATCCAACAACATATACAATTCTAGAAACCCCACAACACTCTAAAAAACCCATTTGTATACACAATAATCATTCACATTATTGATTAAACCAAACACTTTTATTTCATTATCAAATAACATTCTCCAACTCTGAGGATATTTATTTATTCCATAAATGGATCATTGAAACTTGAACACATTAGTAACATCATCTGACATTTCATAACCATTGGGTAGTATCATATACTTGTCTTTAACTAAATTATTATCATATAAATTAGTTGTTACATCCACTTTATTTATCTTATAGTCATAATATGTTCTTATGGAAATAAATATCTAAATAGATTTTATGATCACAATATATAGAAATATCGCTTTTAAATTTAATACCATGAATTGGTTTATACCCATTTCTACTAAACAAGATTTATAGGTGGAAAATATACCGTTTATATAATTTTTTTTCATGGAAAACCCAGTTACACCTTTTTATTCTCACCCATTTAGTTCATCCACTAAGTTTCAACTTTCCTATTGTACGTAATGTTTATCTTATATTTAAGATCCTCTAACCATTTCTCATAATCATAACACTCAATAACATCTCGATAGGTAGTAGGTTTATTATCTATGAATGTTAAATTATCATAATTTCCCATAAAAGTTGATATATATGAGGCTCTTGATGAATCCTGCAAGAATTTTTAAGTTATTGTGTAACTTGTGTCAATTATGTTTCCATAACTTCTAATGGAACTGAATCGCATTCCATCTCAAGAACCATTCATTTTTATTGGTTTTTAACTTCTGAAAGTTTTATTTTCCTCATTATAACTCCATGATTGATATATTATTTCTCAAGTAAAATACTAGTTTGGGCCACAAACACTTTGTGTTCGGTAGGATTATTGGAATAATATCCCTTAGTTTCCTTGGGATAACCAATAAATAAGATTTTTTTATTTCACGTTAAGTTCATCAGATAAACAATATTGCATGTATAGTTCAAAATCTCAAATATATATAAAAAATAAATTGGAATTCCTCCTAGTCCATATATTATATGGAATATTTATATTTTCTTAAGATAGAATAAAATTATATTGGAATGGAGCAATTTCCAAAATCATATCCTTAGAATGGCATAAGAAGTTAAAAATTAATCATAATCAATCTAACCATGTCCAAAAAAGTATTATTCCTCCACTTGAACACAACATTCAACTGTGTTATTCTAGGAGGAATGATTTGTAAACCAATTCTACAATCTCTCAAATGATTAGTATATTCTTAGCTCAAGTATTCACCACCCTAATCTACTTGGAAGATATTAATTATTTTATAAAGATTATAAACTTTTTTATAAACAATTTCAACTTTTCAAAGGACTCAAACTTGTATCTAATAAGAAATACATAACCATATTGATTAAAATCACCAATAAAGGTTATAGAGTACCTATAAATACCTATTTCTTAATTACTAATTAGTCCACACACTTCACTATTTTTAATATTTAATAGTTCACTAGCCCTATCATATTTTCCACTAAAAGGTGTTGTGGTCATTTTTTCAAATAAATAAGATTCTAAATATCAAAATTATTCATAATAGAATTATTTTAACAATATTTCTATGTGGATTATTTGGATTCATTTGACATTTATATACCAAATCCGATGGTATTTTTATCATTAACATGTTGTAAGATGTTCAAACATAGATTTTCTTAAATATAATTAATTCAATGTAGTGGTTCATTAGATTATAGTTTACAATAGTGTAAATTCTTAAGATGGTGATGTTTTTGTTTTTGTTTTAATTATGTGTAGTGAAAGAAACTATAAATTTAGGGAAAATAAAAAAAATTGGATAATTAATTAATCCGGCGGAAGGAGTGCTAGTGTAATTATATAATATTTTGTAAGATGATGAATTCATCTTTTATTATTAATCAATGAGATATTCCATCTTATATATATTTGGGAGAAGAGATAAATAAACCAAACCTCCATCAGAAAACTTACCTTTGACTGTTAGGGAACCTCCCAATTGGGAGATGTTAATCCAAAATAGCTGAGTGAGAGAATTTTTTTATAAGTATGCACTATAAATTTCCAAAAATTATCCACTAAATAACCCATGTTACATAATAAGAATATCATTTTTGAGTAGATAGATAGATTATAGACTAATAAATATATCATAATTCATAAATAAAATATAGATTGATTAAAATCACAACCAACCCAGTATAAGACATTTGGAATTTGAGATTAATAATAATATAAGGAATAAAAATGAATTAAAACTTAATAAAGTACAATGAACTCCCCCACTATATCAATCACCATTGAGGTATTTATCCCTCCATGTGAAGGATTACAACCATAGATATAGAAATCATAAAATAATTTAAGATCTATAATATTATCCTTGGACAAAGTCCCCCAATTAAAATGTTAATCCTCTATTTATAAGCTTCTTCTATTTTCTATATGATCCCATGTGTCTTTGATAAGCTTCATATTTTCTCCAGGTGGTGTGTAAATTTAACTTTTTATTAAACATTTAAAGTTAACACTCTCATGTTTTCAACATAATTTCTCTACTCAAGGATCAAATTCCATGTGTTGGGTTCATTGCTTATTTTCCCAATTTTTTTGATAGGAATAATGTAATATTACCTTGGTCCCGACACTATTTTATTGTATTAAATTAGTGAAACTATAGGATAGAATTATATCCTTTCTCATGTATTTATTACCTTTTCTTTCAAGTTAAGATGGAATTGGTTTAAAATGCATCCCACGCTAGAATTTTACACTATGTTGGATGGAAAACATACTCTATATTAGGGATTAGGATTTAATTGGGAGAAGGAAATATTCCATGTTGGATTATCTTGAGATATTTTTGGTTCCATTATTGTATCATCTAGTTGATTCAACATCCTCTCTCAGTGGACACAATGTATTATAGTAGAACTTGGGGTACTATTGAGAATGAAATAACATAGGGAATATATGTAATATTTCATTGATAAATTTAAGGGCTTATGTATACTAACACTAGATTTCATTGGGTAGTTGATGGATGGATAAGTACGCGATGATTTGGATTACAAAAAACATAACATCGCAATAATCATAGTTTTCTCCCTTCAATTTTACCGCAAGTAATAATTTCACAATATATTGGTTTGAGTTCATAGAGTATTGAAAGAGTGTGAAATTATATTGGTATTAGATGAATTTCAATTGGAGTTAAAAAAGTTGGCGTTGGACAACAAAATATCATCAATCATAGATGATGCATTGTTTTGGCATAAATGTTGTACTATAAAGATGAGACATAACGACCCTGCCACACTCCTCTGTGGAAGTGTGATGATCAATTGACACAATGTATAGTATCAAGGGTGAAATCACAAGACTATGTTCCACTTGTGACATAGTATTGAATGTTTATTTTCAGTTTTTTAGGATTCCATGTGGATCTTCAATCCTTGACATAGCCAATGTTGTCTAATAAATATAATTTTCATTTCTCATCCCAGCTTTAACATTCTTCTTTAAATATGACACGCCATTCTTATTCTTATTATTCTTATTCTTCTATTTTTTACCATGATCCAAAATTTTACTAAATGTAAAAAAACATAGGATTATTAATAATCAATTATTTATTTTATTTTCAAAACTTGATTGACTAATAAAGTCCAAAAAATTTCTAAATTATGAAATATTCCTCAAATCCAATGAAATTAGGTGTTACGCTAAAAAAATCATAGAAGGCTTGTGGATAAAAAGTGTGAGGTAATGATATAAATGTATTTTTAATATAATATGATGAATTATTTTCATGAATCTCACCCACGCTTTAATTGTTACTTTTATTAAATTAATCAATTTCAACAATATTCACATAGTTTTTACATTATCTTAGATTCTATATCCTAGTTAATGAAGGTTAAGTGAAAAGAGGTCAGTTGAATCCAGTTAATGTCTTTAAAATCTTTAAAAATACCACTTAATCAAAGTTCTGACCCACTACTTAGTTTTACACTTCCTTGACACTACATATATGTCATTCTTATAAATTATCCACCCCTTCTTCATTTGAGTTTAGAATTCCCCTAATTTGTCCATACCCTATGACAACTAGAAACTTATTAGATTTTACCGTACCATGTTTGTGCATAAAATTTATTGGATAAGTGAAGTTAATACAAAACTAAGTTATTCTAAACAACATTCATCCCATGAGGTTATTTATAAAAACTGATGAATGAAAATAGGGTTTGTAAAACTGACTCTAATATTTTTATAACTCTTATTAATAGATATGACTCATACACACTATAACATGTTATCTCAGGAATATTTTCAGTTTAGTTCTCATTTAATAATATTACTCTAATTCATATGATTTTGAGAAATATCATTTATAGAGGATACCTAATTCATTATTTTTTAACAAAAAAAATACCAAATATTGATATCAAATTTTCAGGGAGTTCATGTCAAAAATTTTCTTAATAAAAGATATTTTTTGTTTTACTTTATTTCCTCATTATGAACATAATATTACATTCCCATAATGTGTTTCTATATTTAGTTCTTGAAAATGTTATGATTTATGCTCAAATATTTTTCAAAAAAAATCCAAAAATAGATATTCAACACATAAAAACACATAAAAAATACTAAATTATAGATTCTCTCTCCTAAAAAATTATTTCAAGAGATTTACTAAGTTCATTCTGTTAGATATGATTATTCTTAAAAATTATGAAATAGGGAATCATGAAACTAATAAAAATAGAGGGTTAACCTAGTGGGATCAATTATTGAATGGTTAAAGGAGTTAAATCTCCTATAGTGGCACATCTAGATAGATATCATAGTACTTATTCACTCTCTACCCATTCACAATGATGGGTGTCATTGATCCTTCTCTAGTAGTCTCAACTTCACAATATGGTAGAACTTTAGTAACTATAAATGTCTTTTTTCTTATATAAAATATTACATAGCATGAATTTCATTATAGAGTTGTAAATAATAACATTGTTTCATGGATTAAAGTCTCTATTTTGTATAAAATTTTCATGTACCTGTAACACCCCAAGCTTCCTCGGTATGTTTCCTTTCGAATAATGCAATGACGTGCATTGTACGCAACTTCGAGATTTTAACACACCACAACCAATCAAACTAGCCGTTATGAATAGTAATACCTACTTTTTGAAATTATATATATTTTATATTTCAAAATGGACTTCATTTTTGGATTTGGAATATCTAATTTAGCCTAAGGTGAAATTTTGGTACTTTTCGGATAACTTTCATATTTTGATGAATAGTGAAAATTACTAAATTTTAATTAAAAACAACTTTTTTAATCAAAATACTTAATAGTGATAAATTGTGAATTTGGGTGGTTTTAAAGTATATTTAGAATATATTTTTACCTTTTAATATAATTTTGGTCATTGGACATAATTTTACAATTAAACCGAACATAAACAAGTGTCAATCTTTTGATAGTTATTATCTCTTAAAAACACGCTTTTTGTTTTGACAGCGGGAATTAATTTTAAATTAATTTCTGCCACTTCTGTGTTTTGAATTTAGAAAAATGGATTCCATATTTGGAATCAGGATGTCCAAATTGTGTAAATAGGTAACTTTTATTTTTAGACATTTTGAATAATTACTGCGGTAAATATTTTATTTACCATGGTTAAGGGTAAATCCGGTAAATAAGGGTTAAAAAAAATAATATTATAATAATACTAAATTACCCTAAAATGTGTCTTAACCCTATTGGTTGATACATGGTCGACCATGGGCATCTTTGGGTCAATTTTGGGACCCCATGGATCCACTTGTAAGTGATAATGACACTTTATATTAATTAAGTTAAAATGAATACAAAATGACACAAGCATATATCTTTTAGCAAAACAATTGTTACATAGGGTTATATATGCTGGATTTTAGATTATAAATATTAATTAGAAAGATAAAAAGATTTCATACATAATTATATTTTATTTATAATTTTTTGACATTAAATAAGTTATTTTATTTATGACACAATGATGATGCAGTAATTACTAAAATAGTAAAAAATTAACATAATTGATATTATAATTACCCAAATAATTATAATATGAAACTTTTAATGAATTAAACAAATTTTCTAGGATAATATGATATATTAGGATTGATTTATTTGACTTTTTTCGAAGTAATCAATCTGTTATGAGTTTCACAAAAATCAACTAGTGAATAGTGTCAAAATTGACATAAAAGAGTTCTTAAAACAAATATTATATTATTAATTGATATTAAATTCCTAAAAATCTAAGGTTCGGCCAAGAGACTTATATTATGATAGGTTAATCATTAATGGACCACTTGGGGGTCTTTTGGATGTATATAGTAAGTTTATTAACCATATTATATAAAAATACAAAGAGACATTGTAAAAGTGAAACTAATTAACTTAGAGTTAATACTTAAAGATAAGGTTAATATAAGTACCCAAACCTGTCTAAATTCTATTGGATGAGTTGTTTTCGACCTATCCCCACCTCAACCTTTGAATAGTCAACTTTGGAGCTATTGGAAACCGAATATGAATTTATTATAAATTAATATTTCTAGCTTTTCCAAAGGTGCCCCTCACCCCTCTTATAAAAGGGCACTCCTCCTTCTCATTTCCTCACACCTCTCAAGCCACTTGGCTCGTCCAAACTCTGCCCAACTAAGCTCCCCACATCCCTCTCCTCCTCCTTGAAGCTTCCCATTAGGCAGAAAGCATTTCAACAAGTCCTTTGGTTCCAACCAAAGTGAGTTACCTAAATTAAAGGTAACGATTTCTCTTAAATTATTTTCATTTATTTTGCTTCTTCAACCCCCAAACTCTTTTTATTTCCCTTCTTTTGTAACAACACCAGTATCCTCAATATACTAGGATGTTGTTATAAGAAGTATTCAAACTACACATACACACAACTCCATCTAATGGATGATGAACATAATGTTTCTGTGGATGGCAAACTAACGCCTCACGAAACGATGATTGTTCAAAAACATCTTACCGCCTCTCATGGTGGCCATTATGATGGCACTGTAATTAAATATTATATTAATGATATATATTTTATATATAAGCTTCTGTAATTCCATTTTATTTCATACCATTATTCGTTTCATGTCGTATATACATACGATAATTTCATTTGAGGAAGTGCGGACTACCGCCCCCTTAAAATGATATGACTCGTTCATACCACACATGGAACGTATAAAGGATGGTGTTAATGAACTTAAGTAACATATATAAAATATTATATTATACTGTAATAGTAATATACCTATGTATCATTTGGATTCGATTCTTTTAAAATAAAAAATTAAAAAATTAAATGGAAGTAGCGTTCGTGCGTACGTACGGACTACCGTCTCCACGAACGCGATGAGATTCATTATCCATCGTATCCATTAAAGTATAATTATCATTTAATGATTTAAAAATGATGTTTAAGGACTTGATATCATTCTGGATATTAATAAGATACAACAAACATGACTTATGTAACAAAACATATAAAAGAAAATGAGTAAGTTAACACCCGAAACGGCGTTAATACTAAGATATTATTAACAAATCAATGTTAAAAGATCATATATGATATCATATTAAAGTAAATGATTCTTGTATTATTCAATAACAATTATTTCACCATTATACAGGAGGTAAACCTACCATCGACCAAGGAAAAAGTACAAAGTAAGGGATTTTCTTATCTCACTTTTAATTCCGTGAGAATTCCATTGATCACCACTTAATTATTGCATGTGGTGTATGTGTACTGCCCATGATTGTATTCATTGTGTTATATACTTTTATTTATGGGTATTTACATCATCATGGTATGATAATTCTTTCATGGGTGTATGTTTCTTAAGTTACCTAATCAATAAGGGAATTTGAGATTTCAATTTCCACTCATTTGGCTTTACGCATATTTCATTGATTATATTACTCCATGATTATGTGTTGAATCACTATTCATTTGATTATGTCATAATTTCCACTCCCCTTCCTGTGGATATAAGTTTGATACACATAATCACTCCATTGATAATTCTCAATTCATTGATATGAATTTGATAAGAGTAATTTTAACTCATTCTCCATTTGTTGAGTTAAACATCCAATTCGTTGGTATTGTTTTTACAAGAATATGTGTGAATATCCTTTGATTTATTTACACTGAATATCCAATCATATTTAGTGTATTTATATTTGTCACACATAATTATGTCGTTGATTTATCCTTAACCTAAGGATACAACCTTTATGAGAGATTTCATCTCAATTTACATTCCATTGAGACTTCTTTGATGATATACACCAAATCACTTTTATGTGGTGTATATAATGTACTTTGACATAGTATATCATGAATTCCTTTATTCTCATGATATTACAATGTTTTGATTACCTCAATTATTTGTATTCAAGTGTCTCTCTTTTGGTTAGAAACTCTAACCAAAATACCATTTTAAAATGTTTTAAAGAATTATTCTTCTAAATCATGCTCATTAATGTCCATATTTTAAAAATGGTTTTAAGGATTTATTTTTATGGACATTAAAGTTTTAAATTTAAAAATCCTTTTAAAAGTTTCAAAGTGGTATGGGACACTTTGATTCAAAAATCTATTTTTGAATGTCTTCTTGACAAATAGTGTGACTTTTAAAAGTTTTCAAGAAAAGGGGGATATTTCTCTCAAATAGTTTTGATGATTATTTTCATCTATGTCAACATCCTTCATTATTCTTGATTGAGGTCAATGTGATACAATACAATCTTCCATATTGTATCGAATGAGTTATGTTTGACTGTGGATGTGCTATTTTTTTATACCATTCATGGTTTGTGGTAAAGTATTGACATTTCGTATGCTAGTTTTAATACGAATGTTTATTTTATGCTTAAACCTATTCATATGAGGAATGCATTGGACTTAATAAGTGACGGGTGGAGCCTGCTATAGCTCCTCGATGCATCGGTAGGTCTCATGAGACAAACTAGTGTCTTGGCACAAGGCCTTGGCAAAATCTTATTTGTAGTCTTGGCACGAGGCCTTGGCTATGTGGTTATGATAGTCTGGCATTATGCATTCCATCATTATGAAAGTGGTTATTGATATTGCATGTGATCATTCGACTAGTAGAATATCCATGTGAGTAAGTAAATGGCATTATTTCATTTTACTTTTGCCATACTATGTTGAAGTTCAATTTTAAAAGGCTTTTTTTTTAGTTATAAATTGCCTTAAGTGTTTATGCTTATTTATGAAAGCTTCTGCTATAATGTTATCCTTACTGAGCATCCGAGCTCACCCCTTTCAATGTTTTATTTTTCCCAGGATTATGAAGAAGTAATTTATGAATGACCTGCAGGGATAGTATGAGGGGATATGAAGACAAGATGTTTTTTTTATGATGTAATGTAAAAATTTATGGATGTATCTAGTTATTCCAAGGCTACTAAACTAATCGGTCTTTCGAGACTTGATCTTTCTCATGATCATGCCAATGTTATGTAATAATCCACCGACTCTAGATAATTAGGGTCGGGGCGTTACAGTTGGTATCAGAGGAAGTTTAGTACAAACCTTGGTAGCTAGATTTAGATAAACTCTGATTAGAGCACGTAGACCGAAGATGAACTTTGAGGATTAGTATAAAAGAACTTCCTAGAATTTTGGTATTGTAGAGATTTTGTGAGTTTTCCGAGCAATACATCCCTGTCTGGATACGAGCAGGTAGAGGCGGCTCTGGCACAGATGTACCTAGGGGTAAAACCCGAAAACACCGCTTTGAGCTAGACTCGAACGGGAACTGGTGCACGACAACGGGCCTTGCTGCACTCTTGGTTACGACACTCCCGGGGGATATGCTTAGGATAATTTACATTTTCTTTACAAACCAATTTAAGTAATATATATATAAGATGAGAGTAAATGACCTTGGTTAATCCTAATATGTTTCAAATTGAGAATATGGTGACATTTTAATCTCTAAATGATTTTACGACTACTATTACTCACACAATGCTTTATGGTTTTAGTCAATGGCTGGATTCCAAGGAAGTCATAGTGACTTTGAGAATGATGTACAAGATGGGAACGGTGGTGGCAATGAGCAACAAAATGGAATGTTGATAGGCGTAAAAGATATCGTCTTTAAGCCAAATCAGTTTTCCAAAAATATGATCAACAACATATATATTAACCAACTCCCAGACTCAACAAGGAAGAGAAAGGTGATAAATGATAAGAGATCCAGCAATGGAGACCATGGAGAAAAGAACCCTTAATTTTCATCATGCAGGAAATGTGGAAAGAGACACCCAGGAAAATGTCTCAATGGGACAATGAAATGTTTTACGTGCGGGAAGGAAGGACATAAAGTAAAGAATTGCCGAAGAAAAATGAAGAGTACTATGGAAGAAGATAAAAATGGTCCCAAGAGTCCATTTACAGTCATTTGCCGTAAATGTAGGGGACCTGGCCATTACCCGAGTGAATGTCCTATTCTATAGGATATTTTCTTGGTCAAAGAAGAAGCTATGTGGGAATAAATGGTTGGAGAAATGTTTAAAAAGTATTAGCACTCCTTGTTGATGGGTTTACTATGGAATAATTTTCTCTTGTATTTGTAACCCCGCAGTTTTCCATGTGAGAATGATATTTGAGGAAGAATTGTCTCTTCTCTTGTGGATTTGGGTATAAATAACCATTTGGATTTATATGATCATTGGGGTTTGAGAGAATTATAAGTTATTCTAATTTGGGATGAAGATTCAAGGTATGATATAACATTTGTGGTTAAATTTATGATATAGTATTTTGAGGAATTTATCTCATTTTGGCAATATTATAAAATATAGTTTTTGAAAAAGGACAACACGTAGACCGTGTGACAACCCGTCGCGTCGGACAAAGCTATGGGAATCGAACCCACAACCAAAGTGCGATTGGGATTTATCGCCTACCACTGGACTACGTGAAGTCCCTGGTTAGTGTGACTATTTTTTTAGTTAAATGATTTTATTGATCAATAATAAGTTGATTTGGGTTCTTATTTCATATCAAAAGAATACCCTTGGTATAGGAAAATGATTTGGTGATTAAGTGATAAATGTTATTTTGGAAGATGTTCGCTTTGTTGGAAACACTATATGTCCAAGGAAAATAGAATACTATGGGGTTTCATTTGTGGAGTAATGATAGATTTTTATCTACGTTTTTATTGTGGATTTATAGTGATTTGGGTTATTTATGGAAATGATTAACCTATAATAGAGAATATGTGATTAGGTTAATTACTTTTGAGTATGTGACTTTAAGAGTATCTGATGTCTTTTGGAGATACAATTTAACATGGGAGACTACATAATCAAATTCTTCTATGTTTTGGGTTTCAATATTAGTTTGGATTATATTAAAGGATTTTAAGGACAATTGGTTATTGAATGGTATCTATTTAACTTTGGGGTATTGTTGGTTTAATTTTAGAAATTAAGATTAGTGCATATTTATCTCAATGAATATCCTTTTGGGGGATCATTAGATCATTCACTGACCATTTTGGTTTTGATTAATCTTCAAAGACAATGTAAATATATGGTTTATCCTTCATGGATCATGTGATTCTATAGAAGTTTATTCTATCTCTTCCAGTGTGACCAAGTCTTCTAGAATACTCATCGTTTAAAAAAAATGAGTTAGTGGTGGAAATTTATTAAAAAAATGAAAATCTACTTAAAATGTAAGTATATCTCATAATGTTCTTAGTCAATATCATAAATGAATTCCTCTTCCTTATATAATGTAACTTAAAAAAAAATGTGGTCCGTTTACTTTCCTACTAGGAGACTAATGGTTGTTTGTCCCAACACAAGTTTGTGGTTTTCTCATTGTTAACTTTCTCCTGATCATGATTTCTATCCCTCTCCATCAGAACTTGACACTTAGTTTATCATCCATATCCATGTTTTCTTACATGGAATCCTAGTATGGGTTATCTTGGATGACCCTTATACCTCTCTTTCTTTCTTTTAAAGTGACAGTTTTATTGACTCTTTTTCCGATGTGGGACTTTCCATTATATTCCCAAGCAAAATTTTAAAAATTGCGAGGACGCAATTTATTGAAGTAGGGGAGAATGTAACACCCCAAGCTTCCTCGGTATGTTTCCTTTCGAATAATGCAATGACGTGCATTGTACGCAACTTCGAGATTTTAACACACCACAACCAATCAAACTAGCCGTTATGAATAGTAATACCTACTTTTTGAAATTATATATATTTTATATTTCAAAATGGACTTCATTTTTGGATTCGGAATATCGAATTTAGCCTAAGGTGAAATTTTGGTACTTTTCGGATAACTTTCATATTTTGATGAATAGTGAAAATTACTAAATTTTAATTAAAAACAACTTTTTTAATCAAAATAATTAATAGTGATAAATTGTGAATTTGAGTGGTTTTAAAGTATATTTAGAATATATTTTTACCATTTAATATAATGTTGGTCATTGGACATAATTTTACAATTAAACCGAACATAAACAAGTGTCAATCTTTTGATAGTTATTATCTCTTAAAAACACGCTTTTTGTTTTGACAGCGGGAATTAATTTTAAATTAATTTCTGCCACTTCTGTGTTTTGAATTTAGAAAAATGGATTCCATATTTGGAATCAGGATTTCCAAATTGTGTAAATAGGTAACTTTTATTTTTAGACATTTTGAATAATTACTGCGGTAAATATTTTATTTACCATGGTTAAAGGTAAATCCGGTAAATAAGGGTTAAAAAAAATAATATTATAATAATACTAAATTACCCTAAAATGTGTCTTAACCCTATTGGTTGATACATGGTCGACCATGGGCATCTTTGGGTCAATTTTGGGACCCCATGGATCCACTTGTAAGTGATAATGACACTTTATATTAATTAAGTTAAAATGAATACAAAATGACACAAGCATATATCTTTTAGCAAAACAATTGTTACATAGGGTTATATATGATGGATTTTAGATTATAAATATTAATTAGAAAGCTAAAAAGATTTCATACATAATTATATTTTATTTATAATTTTTTGACATTAAATAAGTTATTTTATTTATGACACAATGATGATGCAGTAATTACTAAAATAGTAAAAAATTAACATAATTGATATTATAAATACCCAAATAATTATAATATGAAACTTTTAATGAATTAAACAAATTTTCTAGGATAATATGATATATTAGGATTGATTTATTTTACTTTTTTCGAAGTAATCAATCTGTTATGAGTTTCACAAAAATCAACTAGTGAATAGTGTCAAAATTGACATAAAAGAGTTCTTAAAACAAATATTATATTATTAATTGATATTAAATTCCTAAAAATCTAAGGTTCGTCCAAGAGACTTATATTATGATAGGTTAATCATTAATGGACCACTTGGGGGTCTTTTGGATGTATATAGTAAGTTTATTAACCATATTATATAAAAATACAAAGAGACATTGTAAAAGTGAAACTAATTAACTTAGAGTTAATACTTAAAGATAAGGTTAATATAAGTACCCAAACCTGTATAAATTCTATTGGATGAGTTGTTTTCGACCTATCCCCACCTCAACCTTTGAATAGTCAACTTTGGAGCTATTGGAAACCGAATATGAATTTATTATAAATTAATATTTCTAGCTTTTCCAAAGGTGCCCCTCACCCCTCTTATAAAAGGGCACTCCTCCTTCTCATTTCCTCACACCTCTCAAGCCACTTGGCTCGTCCAAACTCTGCCCAACTAAGCTCCCCACATCCCTCTCCTCCTCCTTGAAGCTTCCCATTAGGCAGAAAGCATTTCAACAAGTCCTTTGGTTCCAACCAAAGTGAGTTACCTAAATTAAAGGTAACGATTTCTCTTAAATTATTTTCATTTATTTTGCTTCTTCAACCCCCAAACTCTTTTTATTTCCCTTCTTTTGTAACAACACCAGTATCCTCAATATACTAGGATGTTGTTATAAGAAGTATTCAAACTACACATACACACAACTCCATCTAATGGATGATGAACATAATGTTTCTGTGGATGGAAAACTAACACCTCACGAAACGATGATTGTTCAAAAACATCTTACCGCCTCTCATGGTGGCCATTATGATGGCACTGTAATTAAATATGATATTAATGATATATATTTTATATATAAGCTTCTGTAATTCCATTTTATTTCATACCATTATTCGTTTCATGTCGTATATACATACGATAATTTCATTTGAGGAAGTGCGGACTACCGCCCCCTTAAAATGATATGACTCGTTCATACCACACATGGAACGTATAAAGGATGGTGTTACTGAACTTAAGTAACATATATAAAATATTATATTATACTGGAATAGTAATATACCTATGTATCATTTGGATTCGATTCTTTTAAAATAAAAAATTAAAAAATTAAATGGAAGTAGCGTTCGTGCGTACGTACGGACTACCGTCTCCACGAACGCGATGAGATTCATTATCCATCGTATCCATTAAAGTATAATTATCATTTAATGATTCAAAAATGATTTTTAAGGACTTTATATCATTCTGGATATTAATAAGATACAACAAACATGACTTATGTAACAAAACATATAAAAGAAAATGAGTAAGTTAACACCCGAAACGGCGTTAATACTAAGATATTATTAACAAATCAATGTTAAAAGATCATATATGATATCATATTAAAGTAAATGATTCTTGTATTATTCAATAACAATTATTTCACCATTATACAGGAGGTAAACCTACCATCGACCAAGGAAAAAGTACAAAGTAAGGGATTTTCTTATCTCACTTTTAATTCCATGAGAATTCCATTGATCACCACTTAATTATTGCATGTGGTGTATGTGTACTGCCCATGATTGTATTCATTGTGTTATATACTTTTATTTATGGGTATTTACATCATCATGGTATGATAATTCTTTCATGGGTGTATGTTTCTTAAGTTACCTAATCAATAAGGGAATTTGAGATTTCAATTTCCACTCATTTGGCTTTACGCATATTTCATTGATTATATTACTCCATGATTATGTGTTGAATCACTATTCATTTGATTATGTCATAATTTCCACTCCCCTTCCTGTGGATATAAGTTTGATACACATAATCACTCCATTGATAATTCTCAATTCATTGATATGAATTTGATAAGAGTAATTTTAACTCATTCTCCATTTGTTGAGTTAAACATCCAATTCGTTGGTATTGTTTTTACAAGAATATGTGTGAATATCCTTTGATTTATTTACACTGAATATCCAATCATATTTAGTGTATTTATATTTGTCACACATAATTATGTCGTTGATTTATCCTTAACCTAAGGATACAACCTTTATGAGAGATTTCATCTCAATTTACATTCCATTGAGACTTCTTTGATGATATACACCAAATCACTTTTATGTGGTGTATATAATGTACTTTGACATAGTATATCATGAATTACTTTATTCTCATGATATTACAATGTTTTGATTACCTCAATTATTTGTATTCAAGTGTCTCTCTTTTGGTTAGAAACTCTAACCAAAATACCATTTTAAAATGTTTTAAAGAATTATTCTTCTAAATCATGCTCATTAATGTCCATATTTTAAAAATGGTTTTAAGGATTTATTTTTATGGACATTAAAGTTTTAAATTTAAAAATCCTTTTAAAAGTTTCAAAGTGGTATGGGACACTTTGATTCAAAAATCTATTTTTGAATGTCTTCTTGACAAATAGTGTGACTTTTAAAAGTTTTCAAGAAAAGGGGGATATTTCTCTCAAATAGTTTTGATGATTATTTTCATCTATGTCAACATCCTTCATTATTCTTGATTGAGGTCAATGTGATACAATACAATCTTCCATATTGTATCGAATGAGTTATGTTTGACTGTGGATGTGCTATTTTTTTATACCATTCATGGTTTGTGGTAAAGTATTGACATTTCGTATGCTAGTTTTAATACGAATGTTTATTTTATGCTTAAACCTATTCATATGAGGAATGCATTGGACTTAATAAGTGACGGGTGGAGCCCGCTATAGCTCCTCGATGCATCGGTAGGTCTCATGAGACAAACTAGTGTCTTGGCACAAGGCCTTGGCAAAATCTTATTTGTAGTCTTGGCACGAGGCCTTGGCTATGTGGTTATGATAGTCTGGTATTATGCATTCCATCATTATGAAAGTGGTTATTGATATTGCATGTGATCATTCGACTAGTAGAATATCCATGTGAGTAAGTAAATGGCATTATTTCATTTTACTTTTGCCATACTATGTTGAAGTTCAATTTTAAAAGGCTTTTTTTTAGTTATAAATTGCCTTAAGTGTTTATGCTTATTTATGAAAGCTTCTGCTATAATGTTATCCTTACTGAGCATCCGAGCTCACCCCTTTCAATGTTTTATTTTTCCCAGGATTATGAAGAAGTAATTTATGAATGACCTGCAGGGATAGTATGAGGGGATATGAAGACAAGATGTTTTTTTTATGATGTAATGTAAAAATTTATGGATGTATCTAGTTATTCCAAGGCTACTAAACTAATCGGTCTTTCGAGACTTGATCTTTCTCGTGATCATGCCAATGTTATGTAATAATGCACCGACTCTAGATAATTAGGGTCGGGGCGTTACAGTACCACTCTTACTTTATCCTTGGTTATTATGTCATTATCAAAGGATTATCTGAAAATTTATTCTTTTATCTAAAACTTCCCTTGGCATACATCTTCTTTTAAATCCAATTTCATATTCTTCACTACTCAGTAGGGATCTTTCTCTTGTTCTATAGGGATGTGGAATCTCTTCCCTTAAACAATCACATATGGACTCATTTTAAAGGTTTTATATTATATAATCCTAAAACAAATATTCCAACCATCATTTATAAAATTTCATATTGGGGTTGATATTCCTTTCAAGAAATCCTTTTACTTATTTGTTGGTTACATCAACAATCCCATTAGTCTGGGTGGTGATATGTTGTTGATGTTCTATGGTTTACTCAACATTTTTCATCAAATCATCCATATTTTCATTACAGAAGTGTGTTCCTTGATCACAAATTATAGCCCTTGTTATTCCAAATCTGTAAATGATTTTATATCTAATAAAATCCTGAACAACATATGAGTCATTAATTTTAGTGTCTTTGGATTCCACCCACTTTAAAACACAATGAATAGAAATAAAAATGAATGAGTACCCAAAATACATGGGAAAGGGTCTCATAAATTCCATCCTACAACAAAAAATATTTCATAAATTTTTATGGGTCTTTGGGGAATTTCATATCTATTTAAAATAATAAAAGTTAATTAGAATTGTTAACACTTATTAAAAAATACATTAGTATATTTAAACAGTGTGGACCAACATAACCCAAATTCTAAACATTTCCTACTAGCTCTTTGATGCCCAAAATTATGTATATAAGAAAAGGTGGTCCATAAGTTAAGTATATAGGGTACTTCACTTTTAGGTAGATACAATCTAATCTTTTGGTCACTATAGATTATCTAAAGATATATATCATCCCACACAAAGAACTTTGATATAGACTTTAATCTTTCAATTTGATATAAATTAAAATGTAATGGGATTTGGGAAGTAACATGATTGTTAATGAGGTTAGTATTCCATGGTACTTCACCTATAATAAAAATAAGTTTCTCACCTAAAATGTTATCCTTTATATATTTATGGATTAAAATTATAACCTCAATTGTATGGAGGTAGTCTTGTCATATGGTTTGCAACTTGGTTCTCAATTACACTTTTTCCCTTGTTTTTCTACATCAAATAATTAAAATAGTAAAATTCATATTACTAGAATTGGATTAGATTTTTCATTCTTAAATAATTATTTAATAAATACATGATTATAGAATATAATAAATTTAGTTTCTAATAGATATGATTTTGAATTTCCATAAGTCATAAAAAATTGCAAGAAGCTCATTCTTAGTGGTGGTGTTGTTTTTTAGTAGAGTCTATTATCTTTGAAGAATATTATATCACATGGGCCTTACTATCTATGTTTTGTGAAAGGATTTGTGGAAATGAACTAAAATTAGGGATATCATATTTTATTATATCCTTGAGTCTAAGAATCGATATATGAATATGGATGCCTCAATCATATCCTGTGATGATTTTTTTTCATAGTGTGTATTGGGAATGTGATATGTGATATCACATGCATGTATTCTACCTTGAATTATTTATTAGTTTTATTAATTTATAGATATACATTTATAGTATAACCATTTAAGTGTTCAATGGTTATACAACTCTAATAGGACATGCATTACTGTAATGCATGTCGACTACCATGGAATAGTGGATTATGCTCTAATATCATTATTTAAATAAGAAAGTCTTTAAAAGGGATGGTATCCCCCCCACTGATGGTATTTTGAACTATTCTATCCTAAGATGAAACTGTATTTAGTTTCTATTCTTTATTTATCTTCATTGAGGAAGGTTATATCACACCTTGGGAGAAAATGAGTCTTCCCATTACAAGTGAGTATCCTAGGATAATGTAATTCTCTCATAGGTAGGGGTATTTTTACTAATTTTTATTAGTGATAGTTGTCAAGTATACTACATCAAAGAGTAAAAAAATGATTATTTTAGAAGTAAAGGTATAATTTTATTTTATTTTATTCATTTGCATATTGATTTTTTTGATGATAAATCCAAAATTTATAGGGTTTATTCCACTATCAGTGATCACCATATAACCTCTAAATACCATTAGAGGTACGAGAAGAATATTCACCAATGAATTGAAATGTTTTTTATTGATTTTTAAATAGAATGTATGTTGAAAAGTGTTTGTGTCCATATCATAGTGTATGATATCTATTATTGATATTATTTTTGTCTTATTCATAGTGTATGATTTCCATATATCATAAGGTTTGATATATTGAAGTCCATGTATTTTTACTACATGATAATATATGATATGTGATATTGTTTCTTAAGATTATATACAAGATTTCACAAAAAAATAGAGCATTGTGTCATATTGACAATATATGGGATGTCATCAAATACGATTATACATTTATGAAAATGCATATTGTAAGAATTGATATCAACTAAATATTATGACTGATTATATTTTAAGATTCAATTTGATATGTAATATTTATACATAGTTACATTTATATATCAATTGTCATTATGAATGATAATTCCCATTATAAGTCATAAATTTTGATATAGCCTAAAAATATTAAAATTTTAATTTTTTTTGAGTTTATTATATTTTATTTTTATAAAAGGTAAGTATTAGGAATTGTAAATAGGATATTTTTAAGTCAAAATTAAATATGAAATGTTCATATTTGTATATCATGTTTGGAAAATGAATAAAATGTTTATTAATTTGTTTATCCCTCTGAATTTTCATATTTATGAAGTGTTTATGAAATGTGGATATTATATATTCTTTAACTTATGAGGTAAATTATTTATCATTTATTATCATTCCATGAATTATATTATAGGTATAAAATCATAATATTTTATTTTCATCTATCTTACCCTCATTTTTAATTAAGTTTATTAGTTTTAATTTATTTGTTGAATATAGTTTGTACATATTAGGTATTAGATTTATGATGGATACGATTATCTATTGAGTAAAGTATCCCCAAGAAGAGGGAATTTGGGTTGGAATTCCAACTATCATGGAGGATTATGCCTTATTTTATAAATATAGGGGTTATCTATCTATAGATCTCGACTTACTCACATTGAGATTTTCAATTTCATATAATTTTGAACCTTTAAATGAAAAGTTCATATAATATATTCATGATATAAATTTGGATATTTTTAAATATGTTTATATTATATTTTTATGTTAATAACCAAACTATGAGATTCTGTAAAGAGTTAAAAATTAATGTGGTCTGAAAAAATTATTCTTTGGCCGGTATAGGGATTCCCAGACTGAATTGTTAGAAGCATGCATGCATAGAGGAATAAAACATGATATAATAAAGATTATATATGATTAGTTATTTATGAGTTTAATACACATGTGATGTATATTATATTAGTAATACTTTAAATAAAATCTGTCAAATAATAAGTGAGATATTCCTTCCAAATAAAACAAATGTTAAGACCATGGTCATTCAATCGGGTAGTTTCACACCAAACCAGGGTGCCCATGGATTATTTTTTCAATCAATATTGATTTTTGATATCTCTAATATTTATGTAACCACATTACCTTGTGATATCTGGGTGAACATAGCTGAGAAACTCTAAGATTTAGGATACCAAATGAACATATTTGAGTATTATAAATATGATGGATATGGAAAAAGAGTTATCCACTCAACTATCAAAGAATAATAACTATTATGATTGGAATGATTGTGTACCTAAATAACTAAAGTGATTTAATTCATTCTAAAGAAGGTTCATTTATTAGTGATACATATACATTGTCTTGCTAAATGGATATGTTGTATGGGGTCATCATTTTTAATGGGAGAAATTTCATTAAATTTTCTTGATTAAATAATATAAAACGTGATACTCACTAATAAATATGTATTTGTTATAGATTTTTGAATGCAACATGTATATCACTTTTTGATATCTTGTAGTTATGAATTGTAAAAAAAACTGGATTTCTGAGAATCTGGATTTATGATAATCTGAATGTGAATGTTATAGGGATCAATTTATTTAACTTTGACACTGGTATTAGATATTGGGTGTGCTTCACACATTTCTTCCAATAAAAACATACTCAAATATAATAGGTAATTGAAAAGGAGTGAAGTAGATCAGTGTATTGACAATAAAGTAAGAGTTGCAACATTGTAATTCTATACTTATGATCTAAGTCTACACAGTGGATTAGTTTTATAATTAAAGAATTGTTATAATGTTCCCTTTATAAATAGAAATTTCATTTCTGTATCTTGTTTGGAAAAAAATTCATTTTTAATTAGGAATGATTTTCACCTATCAACCATTCAAAGTTCTGATTCCCTATTAATGTGTATAGCGACACTCAGGTTGAATATTTGATGATGGTTCTATTTTTTAGAGTATATTTCTTTTTTGATTTTTATTTTGAATGGGGTTTTTTATAGATTAATTAAATTTATTGATGGATTAAGTTTAATAACTTTATAAATATTAGGGAGATTTATTTATTGGGTATGTAATATTATGATATCCTTGATATTTTCAAAACTTTTCTATAAATTAACATCCACTTTACAAGGTGATTTCGATCAGAACTCCCAATTATCTTAGCTTTAATAAAAGAATCGACTAGGGTTTTAATAATTATCATATCTCAATAATGGAGAGTAAAATATTTCATAAACCCATAACATATTTTTTTGACATACACAATATTAATTCAAATAATTTAAAATAAGAAAAAGTTATTAATAAATTAACATCCCCAAATTATGACTCACCTCAATGGTAGATTTACTTAGACATTTGGGTGGTTAATAATATGATTGGAATGTTTTTTATTATTTGGTAAATTAAAAAGGAAAATAATGAAATGAGAAAAAAATACACAAAACACGCACAAATGAACAGAGGTAAACACATGATTTTTATTAAATAAGAAATAAAAGAAAAAAGGGTTAATTTTGTAATGATTTAAACTATATTATTACCATGTATATTAAACTATATAAGGTGGATGATAATAAGAGGTTTTGATAATGATATATTTAATAAACATCAATAGAAATTACAATCACACTTACACAATCACAATTGAAAACACTTGAAGTAAATGAAAGGAAAGAATAGAGGAATGGTATATCAAGTATAAACTTGAGTTTATATGGTTATAATTGTAACACCCCGACCCTAATTATCTAGAGTCGGTGCATTATTACATAACATTGGAATGATCATGAGAAAGATCAAGTCTCGAAAGACCGATTAGTTTAGTAGCCTTGGAATAACTAGATACATCCATAAATTTTTACATTACATCATAAAAAAAAACATCTTGTCTTCATATCCCCTCATACTATCCCTGCAGGTCATTCATAAATTACTTCTTCATAATCCTGGGAAAAATAAAACATTGAAAGGGGTGAGCTCGGATGCTCAGTAAGGATAACATTATAGCAGAAGCTTTCATAAATAAGCATAAACACTTAAGGCAATTTATAACTAAAAAAAGCCTTTTAAAATTGAACTTCAACATAGTATGGCAAAAGTAAAATGAAATAATGCCATTTACTTACTCACATGGATATTCTACTAGTCGAATGATCACATGCAATATCAATAACCACTTTCATAATGATGGAATGCATAATGCTAGACTATCATAACCACATAGCCAAGGCCTCGTGCCAAGACTACAAATAAGATTTTGCCAAGGCCTTGTGCCAAGACACTAGTTTGTCTCATGAGACCTACCGATGCATCGAGGAGCTATAGCGGGCTCCACCCGTCACTTATTAAGTCCAATGCATTCCTCATATGAATAGGTTTAAGCATAAAATAAACATTCGTATTAAAACTAGCATACGAAATGTCAATACTTTACCACAAACCATGAATGGTATAAAAAAATAGCACATCCACAGTCAAACATAACTCATTCGATACAATATGGAAGATTGTATTGTATCACATTGACCTCAATCAAGAATAATGAAGGATGTTGACATAGATGAAAATAATCATCAAAACTATTTGAGAGAAATATCCCCCTTTTCTTGAAAACTTTTAAAAGTCACACTATTTGTCAAGAAGACATTCAAAAATAGATTTTTGAATCAAAGTGTCCCATACCACTTTGAAACTTTTAAAAGGATTTTTAAATTTAAAACTTTAATGTCCATAAAAATAAATCCTTAAAACCATTTTTAAAATATGGACATTAATGAGCATGATTTAGAAGAATAATTCTTTAAAACATTTTAAAATGGTATTTTGGTTAGAGTTTCTAACCAAAAGAGAGACACTTGAATACAAATAATTGAGGTAATCAAAACATTGTAATATCATGAGAATAAAGGAATTCATGATATACTATGTCAAAGTACATTATATACACCACATAAAAGTGATTTGGTGTATATCATGAAAGAAGTCTCAATGGAATGTAAATTGAGATGAAATCTCTCATAAAGGTTGTATCCTTAGGTTAAGGATAAATCAACGACATAATTATGTGTGACAAATATAAATACACTAAATATGATTGGATATTCAGTGTAAATAAATCAAAGGATATTCACACATATTCTTGTAAAAACAATACCAACGAATTGGATGTTTAACTCAACAAATGGAGAATGAGTTAAAATTACTCTTATCAAATTCATATCAATGAATTGAGAATTATCAATGGAGTGATTATGTGTATCAAACTTATATCCACAGGAAGGGGAGTGGAAATTATGACATAATCAAATGAATAGTGATTCAACACATAATCATGGAGTAATATAATCAATGAAATATGCGTAAAGCCAAATGAGTGGAAATTGAAATCTCAAATTCCCTTATTGATTAGGTAACTTAAGAAACATACACCCATGAAAGAATTATCATACCATGATGATGTAAATACCCATAAATAAAAGTATATAACACAATGAATACAATCATGGGCAGTACACATACACCACATGCAATAATTAAGTGGTGATCAATGGAATTCTCACGGAATTAAAAGTGAGATAAGAAAATCCCTTACTTTGTACTTTTTCCTTGGTCGATGGTAGGTTTACCTCCTGTATAATGGTGAAATAATTGTTATTGAATAATACAAGAATCATTTACTTTAATATGATATCATATATGATCTTTTAACATTGATTTGTTAATAATATCTTAGTATTAACGCCGTTTCGGGTGTTAACTTACTCATTTTCTTTTATATGTTTTGTTACATAAGTCATGTTTTTTGTATCATATTAATATCCAGAATGATATCAAGTCCTTAAACATCATTTTTAAATCATTAAATGATAATTATACTTTAATGGATACGATGGATAATGAATCTCATCGCGTTCATGGAGACGGTAGTCCGTACGTACGCACGAACGCTACTTCCATTTAATTTTTTAATTTTTTATTTTAAAAGAATCGAATCCAAATGATACATAGGTATATTACTATTCCAGTATAATATAATATTTTATATATGTTACTTAAGTTCATTAACACCATCCTTTATACGTTCCATGTGTGGTATGAACGAGTCATATCATTTTAAGGGGGCGGTAGTCCGCACTTCCTCAAATGAAATTATCGTATGTATATACAACATGAAACGAATAATGGTATGAAATAAAATGGAATTACAGAAGCTTATATATAAAATATATATCATTAATATCATATTTAATTACAGTGCCATCATAATGGCCACCATGAGAGGCGGTAAGATGTTTTTGAACAATCATCGTTTCGTGAGGCGTTAGTTTGCCATCCACAGAAACATTATGTTCATCATACATTAGATGGAGTTGTGTGTATGTGTAGTTTGAATACTTCTTATAACAACATCCTAGTATATTGAGGATACTGGTGTTGTTACAAAAGAAGGGAAATAAAAAGAGTTTGGGGGTTGAAGAAGCAAAATAAATGAAAATAATTTAAGAGAAATCGTTACCTTTAATTTAGGTAACTCACTTTGGTTGGAACCAAAGGACTTGTTGAAATGCTTTCTTCCTAATGGTAAGCTTCAAGGAGGAGGAGAGGGATGTGGGGAGCTTAGTTGGGCAGAGTTTGGACGAGCCAAGTGGCTTGAGAGGTGTGAGGAAATGAGAAGGAGGAGTGCCCTTTTATAAGAGGGGTGAGGGCACCTTTGGAAAAGCTAGAAATATTAATTTATAATAAATTCATATTCGGTTTCCAATAGCTCCAAAGTTGACTATTCAAAGGTTGAGGTGGGGATAGGTCGAAAACAACTCATCTTGGGTACTTATATTAACCTTATCTTTAAGTATTAACTCTAAGTTAATTAGTTTCACTTTTACAATGTCTCTTTGTATTTTTATATAATATGGTTAATAAACTTACTATATACATCCAAAAGACCCCCAAGTGGTCCATTAATGATTAACCTATCATAATATAAGTCTCTTGGCCGAACCTTAGATTTTTAGAAATTTAATATCAATTAATAATATAATATTTGTTTTAAGAACTCTTTTATGTCAATTTTGACACTATTCACTAGTTGATTTTTGTGAAACTCATAACAGATTGATTACTTCGAAAAAAGTCAAATAAATCAATCCTAATATATCATATTATCCTAGAAAATTTGTTTAATTCATTAAAAGTTTCATATTATAATTATTTGGGTATTTATAATATCAATTATGTTAATTTTTTACTATTTTAGTAATTACTACATCATCATTGTGTCATAAATAAAATAACTTATTTAATGTCAAAAAATTATAAATAAAATATAATTATGTAGGAAATCTTTTTAGCTTTCTAATTAATATTTATAATCTAAAATCCAGCATATATAACCCTATGTAACAATTGTTTTTCTAAAAGATATATGCTTGTGTCATTTTGTATTCATTTTAACTTAATTAATATAAAGTGTCATTATCACTTACAAGTGGATCCATGGGGTCCCAAAATTGACCCAAAGATGCCCATGGTCGACCATGTATCAACCAATAGGTTTAAGACACATTTTAGGGTAATTTAGTATTATTATAATATTATTTTGTTTAACCCTTATTTACCGGATTTACCCTTAACCATGGTAAATAAAATATTTACCGCAGTAATTATTCAAAATGTCTAAAAATAAAAGTTACCTATTTACACAATTTGGACATCCTGATTCCAAATATGGAATCCATTTTTCTAAATTCAAAACACAGAATTGGCAGAAATTAATTTAAAATTAATTCCCGCTGTCAAAACAAAAAGCGTGTTTTTAAGAGATAATAACTATCAAAAGATTGACACTTGTTTATGTTCGGTTTAATTGTAAAATTATGTCCAATGACCAACATTATATTAAATGGTAAAAATATATTCTAAATATACTTTAAAACCACTCAAATTCACAATTTATCACTATTAATTATTTTGATTAAAAAAGTTGTTTTTAATTAAAATTTAGTAATTTTCACTATTCATCAAAATATGAAAGTTATCCGAAAAGTACCAAAATTTCACCTTAGGCTAAATTTGATATTCCGAATCCAAAAATGAAGTCCATTTTGAAATATAAAATATATATAATTTCAAAAAGTAGGTATTACTATTCATAACGGCTAGTTTGATTGGTTGTGGTGTGTTAAAATCTCGAAGTTGCGTACAATGCACGTCATTGCATTATTCGAAAGGAAACATACCGAGGAAGCTTGGGGTGTTACAATAATAGGCCCTTTTTGAGGCTATGGTAGTGCCAATATATCCTCCAAAGTGTTGAAGTTCCAACCTCTTATAAGGTGAATAGGGGACTATATTTATAACCCAATTTGGTGGACTATTTGCATTCCAAAACTTCCCCTACACTTGGATCGAAAATTTGATTATTTATATGGATAAATATCAATCTATATTCTTAATAAAAAATTTAGATACGGATATTGAGATTTCACCCTCTAAACTTGGAACCCATTGAAATTTTTGATCCAAAGTTATGATATTTTCCTAAACAATGTGCTTATGTCCATTTTTGTCCTGTATTCTTCCATGGCCTAAATCTGAATAATTTTATAGATATAAATATCCACTAAAATACAAATAATTTATTATAAAAATATTGGAGACTATATATTTAATTTATCCCCATGAAATTTCTTCTTAATAAGACTTCTATATTGGGATAAAAGTTGAGAAATTTGGGTTGTTTTCAAATCTCAGGCATAATTGTGAGCTGGAATTTCATGCATCAATTGGGCCCCATGTTGGTTGATTTGGGACTTCAAATTTTTATCCAAGTTATAATGTAATTTACCTGGATTTCATGTGGATAATAAGTGAATTTGGACTTCTAGATTGATCCTAGAAAATATAACATCCCAGCTAGTCCAATTTCGTTGAAAGATTCAATGGGCCTTCTTATGTGGTTTATATGGCCCTCCAAATAGCCAAGTTATCCAAAACTGTTGTTGAGTGGTGTGTTTGAATTTTAATAAGGATAAATAAAAAACAATAATCACGTAATTTGGGTTATTATATTAAAATATATTATCAAAAACCTAAGCTTTATTGTAATTTAACAAATTCAAACAATGCTCTTTATATATGATTATAATAAAAATGTGAACATTGAATAGAAATTAATAAATTTTTAGTAAACAATTAATGATGAGAGTAATGTGAAATCATGAATTAACATGTAATATCATATTTTCAATAATTAACCTGAAAAATATTGGTTATATATATATGAATGAAATTATTTATAACATTGGGAATGTGGTGAATGGTTAATACATTCCAGATATGGATAATATTATCTATAATATTCAAAATAATAAATATAAGGTTGTTTATGATACCACCTACCTTTTTCATTATCACCCTAGACATATAAATGAAAAAAAATCAAATACTCCAAAAGATGGATTTTTGGAGTCATTCAACTGTGAATAATTTGACAATTTTAAATCTTATTTTCTTATAAAAAATGACCAAATCACCATTTATTGGAAAAGGTGAAAGGGCTATTAGACTATTGGATATCATGTATAGTGACATATATAGAACAATTAGAAATCAATAATATGGTGGGTTTTGATACTTCATTACTTTTACCAATGAATTATGTCTTTATGGTTATGATTTTCCAATGACAAAAAAGTATGAAACTTTTGAAAAGTTTAGATAGTTTCACAATGAAGTATAGAATCAACTGAAAACAAATATTAAGTTTATTTAATTAGATTGGGGTAGTGAATTATTCCTCAAAAAAATTCACTGATCATTTTAGAGATTATGGAATTGTTCTAGAACTCACTACACCTGAAGCACCTCAATGGAATGATGTATCTAAGAGGAGTAATCATACCCTGTTGGACATGCTTCAATCAATAATGAGTCAATGTGGCTTTCCTATCTCATTTCAGAGATATTCTCTAGGAAATAATGTATTCTTGCTTAATCATGGTACATATAAATAATTAATAAATACATCATATGAAATAAGATATAGGAAACATCCTAATATGTATTTTACGGTAATTTGAGGTTGTGAATCTGTATGAAATTTGGATTCTAAAAAATTAAACCTTAAATCAAAAACAATTATTTGTTGGATATCCCAAGGAAATAAAGGGATATTATTTCTATAATCCTATTGAATAAAAAAAATTTGTGGATTGAGATTTCATTTTTGATGAGATACACCACATGAATAAAGTAGTTAGTGGGAGTAAATTTGATCTTATAGAAGTTTATGACTAATATACATGAAGTGGTCCTGAGATAAAAGTTGATCTAGTTTAAAAATGAGTTGCAAAAGATGAACTAACTCATGTTATATAAAAACCTCAAAGGATTGGTGGTATTTTTCAGGATCCCACATGTTATTAATTTCTTATATAAAATAAAGATGAAGAAATTTTCATAGGTGATGAACCTAATACCTACTGCGAGTCTATTGAGAGTTCTCATTCTAAGAGACAATTAAAAGGAATGGAATCTAAAATGGACTCCATGTACTCTAAACAAGTTTGTAACATTTTGTATGCACATTAATGGGTGATACCTATAAGGGTAAATTTGGTTTTATATAATAAAACTGACATGGGTGGTAGGTTTTCTATGTACGAAGAAAACCTAGTGGGAAAGGGTTAGAAAAAAATTCATGGTATTGAATTTGAAGGGAAATTTTCAACCACTACGATAATAAATTCCATTCAAATATTTATTTCCATATCAACTTATTTTGATTATGAGATATATCAAATGGATGTCAAGAAAACTTTCTTCAATAATAATTTAGTTCAGTATGTTAACATGATACAAATATAAGGTTTTAAAGTGCCAAATATGTCTTCTAATATTTTTAAGTTACAATGGTCCATTTATGGATTGGAGAAATCTTCTCAAAAGTGGAATATCCAATTTTATGATGTAATAAAATAGTTTTTCTTCATTATTAATGTAGAATAATCTAGTGTATATAAAAATATTAGTTGGAGTGCGGTGGTATTTTTGATATTTTATATGGATAACATACTTCTTATTAGAAAGGATATCCAAACTTTACACTCTGTAAAGATTTGGTTGGGTTAATTATTCTTGATGAAAGACATGGGTGAAATAACCAACATATTGGATATAAATATCTATAGAGATAGATCTAATATAATTCTTATAATGAGTTGGAACACATATACTAGTAAATTGATAAAATGGTTTAACATGGTGAACTCTAAAAAGGGGTATTTACTAGTGTTTCATAGCATGGATCTTAAGAAGATTCATGATACTTATATGGAGTTATAAAGGATAGATATAATTCCATATGTATTAACCATAGAATATATCATGTATTTCATGTTTTTTACATTAACCAATGTCACTTATGCATTGAGAATCATAAGCATATACCAATCTAATTATGGTGAGAATACATGGATTATTGTAAAGAAAATCCTCATGTAACTATGAAGAGATCAGGATATTTTATTAGTATTTGGAGGAGAGAATGAGCATTTTATAAAGGGTTATACTATTGATATTTTTAAATATAACAAATATGACATGATATATCGATATTGTTTTATGTTTTTTTCAGAATGCTAGATCTATAAATTTGAAGATTTATAAATAGCCCAACATAGAAGACTTGATAATAGAGGCTGAGTACATCACTACATCTGATACTATGAATGAAGATATTTAGTTTAAGAAGTTAATTTATGAAATTAAGATGGTTACTAAAATTGAGGGAGAAATTGAGCATTATAGTGATAATAATAAATCCATTTTTCAAGCCAAGGAACCTCATTCTCACCAAAGGTCTGAACACTTCCTTGAAAAATAACATCTCATTCAAGAGATCCTTGAGATGGGTGTTTTAAATATCTTCTATGAGGCTATACAGGATAATTTATCAGATTTATTCAAGAAAACATTACTGTAATAAAATCATGAGGGTTATGTTTAATCTATTAGTATAATATACATGAGATATGTGATGTAATGGTTGTAAAATATACCAAGATTTTATAATAAGGGAAATATTCATTGATCATTCATTCATGTGTGCTAAAATATTACATGAGTAGTGGAGTTATCATATCCACTCAGATTATTACTTTAAATTGTCCTTAATCGATGATCATCATAGAGTATTATAAGTTGTGATGATATGTTAAGATTAACTTGAGTAGTAGATTCATGGGATAATAAGTGAAAAATTATAATTTGTATAAACTAGCTAAAGTATATCTCACAGAATGTCTTACAATCATTGAGATACTTAGGTGTGTATGCTTGTTATGAATCCTTTTTATCTAAGTTTGGAGATAAATCTAGCATGAGAGCCTTCATAATTTTATACCTTTCTTATGTAATCATTTAGTCTTAGTTAATCAGTGTGTTTTTTAGTATTTTTTTGATCATGTCATTAGTTGGAGATCAATAAAGATAAGATTTCCCACTCAAATGATGAGAAAATACATTTTTCCTTAATTGAATCAGACTAAGGAAATGCATGGCCATTATTAGTCGAGTGACATATGATTTTCTCAACTATTTAGATGAGGGAAATGTAATATTCTAATATAATAGATGAATGACATGTTATGTCAACTTGGTTAGTCTTTTTCATAGAATCGTGAATATATAAGATGGAATATACTATATTGACATGTTCCATGCCTAGTGGTCACTCTATGTCATGGAAAAATATATTATATAGGTATATATATGATTTAAATGATATATATTATATTTTAAATGTTCATATAGAGATATTATTATGTTTGAATGTGATGAAACTCGGCCCCTTTATAACTTAAATGGCATCAATTATTTTTTAGAGGCCACTCTTTTCTTATATAAATAAAATTAAGATTCCATATTAATTTTCCAAAATAGAAATTCCTACAAGTTTACATAGTTAGGTATTAGGATAAGGATTATGTTTTCGAAAAAGTGTTTGTAAAAAAATGAATAGAGTTTGATAAACTATATCCAAAATAGCTTTGGATGGATTCACAATGAGTTATAAAGTTTTATGTAAGTCCTTATGGAATTTTAGTGCAACTGGGATATTATTGGAAATAAAATAAAAGTTTGGATATAATATTTCATGTTATACTTGAGATTTAGGTAGTATAATCTACATATGGATGCCTCAATCATAGCCTACAATAGGTTTCCATCATAGTGTATGATGGGTATGTGGTATGTGGTATCACATTAAATCATTCATCCAAGTCTTCTCGATCAATTCCATTTAGTTATGAATCAATTGGATCGATTAATTTATGGATATAAATTCATAGTTTAATCAAATAATTGTTTAATTATTATAAAACCCTAATGGGTCATACATTACTATAACACATGTCAGCTTCCATGAGAAGGTAGGCGACGCTCCACTCTCTTCATTTAATGAAGGGAGTCTACTGTGATGCATGGTAGCCTAATCCAAATCTCTCTTTAGTTCTTGGTTCTTAATTTAATTTCATTAAGGAAGGTTCTAGAATAATTTTGTAGAATAATATTCATCTCATTAGTAATGAGGATCTAAATCCAATGTAATTCACTCATAGGTAAGAGTATTCCATCTGTTACTGCTTTGGGTTCATTATCAAGCATAATCCACTGAATAGTAAAAGATGGAGACTTATACAGTAAAGGTACACCATTATTTTATGTTCTTCAAATACATATTGATTATATTGATGATATATTTGGAATTTAATGGATTTTCTTCCACCACCATTGATCATTAAATGATTTATAAATCCCATCAAGGAATGCTTCTACAATATAATTTGAATCATAATACAGTTCCTTATAAGGATGTTCCCAATTTGGTAGTCATATTAATGGCGGTTCATTCAATTTATACTTCAACACATCAAATTATTTTCTTCAAGAATCATTAATAATGAATTCAATTACTTTTTGAGGCAAATTGGATAGTGGTATTGTTAGTCCCCGGAACACCCTCAAAGGGGTGGGTGATTCAGGGTTTAAAATTTTTTCTTTGAATTAAATGAATCTTGTCCACATGATGGTAGGAAGTTGTTAAACCTATATGATTGAATTATGTAATAACCCAATACACATATGCTAAAATAGATACACAACATAATTTTTTTACTTGGTTCGCTACTAAGGGATAGTCTAAGGTGCATGTTGTAACAGCTCTGAATGATAAAGGGTTAAATGATTAAATGATATGACTCGTGTCAACAAGGTGTACCTTCATTTTCAGGAGCCTACCAGATTAGAATTCCACAGTTAAATGTGCTTGACCTGGAGTAGTAATTAGGATGGGTGACCTTCTAGGAAGATTCACAGGGTGTGTGTGTGTGTGAGGACAAAGCACACTGGAAAGGACATGTGTTGGAATGTGGGGACAATAATTAGTCAGATGACTCGTTCAGGCATGTGGGTGGGCCCCTGGGTGGGGACGACATGTCTGTGGGGAAACTGGTGGTACCTGGTGGGCCAAGACCTGATGACAATGTTAAGGCAGGGTGGTTGTGCTGTCACCGGGACCTAGTTGTCACATTTGGTATCAGAGGTGGTACCCAGCCTTAAGTGTGGGGCACTTCCTGGGTTGATATGTAGGGCCCGCAATGAGGAATTTGTGCTCTAAAGGAGGGGGTGATTGTAACCCCCCCCCCCCGAATGATAAAGAATTAAATGACTAAATGATATGACTCGTGTCAACAAGGTGCACATTCCTTTTCAAGAGCCTACCTGATTAGAACTCCATAGTTAAGCGTGCTTGGCCTGAAGTAGTGATTAAGATGGGTGGCATTCTGGGAATATTCACAGGATGTGTGTGAGTGAGGACAAAGAACATTGTAAAAGACTTGTGTTGTCTTGTAGGGACAATCATTAGTCAGATGAATCGTTCAAGCATGTGGGTGGGCCCCTGGGTGCGGACCACATGTCTGCGGGAAACTGGTGGTAGTACCTGGTGGGTAGGACCTGGAGACCATGTTAAGGTGAGGTGGTTGTATTGTCACTGGGACCCATTTGTCACACATTTTCTAAAAGTGTGTCGATTACACAATAATAAAAAAAATCTTCACTAGATTATTTGGATTGAAACTTTTAAGTCATGATCACTATATGAAAAGATCACTATCTTTACAATTATTTTAGGAACAACACAATTCCTACCTTTGATCACTTACAAAAAACTTCCTTGATCACTACTTTGGGAGAATTATTCCTCAGTTTATCAACTTGAAGTTCGGATTCATATAGGAGTACATGTTAATTATGTTTTCAACATGATGGTCTAAATATGATTCTATAAGGAATTATAAAAACTCTTACCATGTGTGACTTATTCCATGAAAGTATTTTTCATGAAACTACCTTTCTTAGGAAACATTTGATTTTTTCATAACCTTTAACTTTCCTGAAACACCTAACATTCACAAAGCATCTAAATTTCATGAAACCCCTATTCACTAAATTCTCTTTTCTCAACTCATTTATAAGCCATAATGTTTTCAAAACATGTGTTCATGTAATGTCTCCATTTCACATAAGAAATAAATTTTTTTAATTCTTACATGAATTCAAAGGGATTTTTCATCCTTAAAAAATCAATTCTTAAAATGATGATAGGTGGCCTATTTATAGTGAAAAATACCCCTCTACTGAAACTAAATGTTTCCATAGATAACTATTTCATAGTGACATTGATTCACCTGTGTATACTAGTTCACAAAACTCGGTCATTCACAAGAATTTATACTCTACTTATATTTTATCTTCCTTCTTCAAGCAACCTAATTTTTCAAAACTTCCTAGTTTTTGTTAAATTAGTTATTTTCAATTGAATCCTTTTGCATGGATTGGATCAGTTTTACATCTCAAAAAAAGTTACTTTATATACAAATCCATTCTTAGCACTTCAATATAATACAAAGCATCCCAAGAAAACCTCCCCCAGCCTCAAAACTCATTGATAAACCCAGTGTGGATTGATAGCAAACAAAACATACCATTAATTTCAATTTTTGAATAACCTTGGTTCCAACAGGTATAACTAACTTACTAAAATCCTTTATGAACCTCCTATTAAATCTATACATGCTTGAAGAACAATCTAACATGTTTCACCTAAGTTAGGTAAGGTGTGACAATGATGATATCACTTTTTGATTTTTCAACTTCAATTCTATTCTTTGGAATCACATGTCTTAGGAAAATTCCCTCCTCCACCATGAAATTTCATTTCTCAAAATTAAACCCATGGAATTCTAAATTAATATATATTTTTTTAGATTTGATAGGAAATGAAAAATTGAATTCCTCAAAATAGTGAAGTCAACTAAGAACACTTCAAGATCATCTTCAATAAAATCAAATAAGATGCTTATAATAAATATTTTAGTTGTATTGGGAACATTAAAAAATATAAATAATAACCAAGAAAAGTGGATATAAGGATAAGTGAAGGTTTTTTTCTGGTCATTTAGTTAAATCGACACTTATAAAAACCTTGAAAATCCATCCACAAAGAAAAAAATGGTTCTTTCCTGACATTATTTCTAATATTTTTCCTATGAAGGGAATTGAGAAATGGTATTTTTTTATTGTGTATTTATTTTTTAAGTCAATTCATACTCTATAACTTTTTTTACTCTCGTTGGAATCAATTCATTCTTTTCATTCTCAATAATGGTGAGTCCTTACTTTTTAGGAACAATGTAAATAGGATTTACCCAATATGAGTTAGTAATGTGGTAAATGATGTTTTTTATGACAATTTATCAATTTATATTTTAATTACATCTTTCATGGTTATTTTTAGTCTCATTTGAGCATGTCCCACTCATTTGGAATCATTTTCATGAATGGTTTTGTGTATACAAATATTTGGACTATGTTAGGGTATATCACCTATACTCTATCATATGGATTTCAAATTCTATCTCAAAATGTAATTGAGTTTTAGTTCTTGGTATATTAATAAATTTCTAGTAATTATAATTTAAAACCTATCTTCACCTATTAAGTACACATATTTTAATTTGGGTGGTGGTGGATTCAATTCTATTTTGGGTGACTAAACTAGATATGACAACTAACTTCTATTCCCATAACTTTTATATGTGTAGTTATTATATAAAAGGGACACTATTATTTTCATAATTTTAAAATAGTTATTCAAATCCATTAATGAATTAAGAAGTGAAATCATCCTAAAATTCCTATATAATGATTGTAGACTGATTAAAATAATTTTCCATTTAAATATAAAATCTTATCTTGTTACCCAGATTTAAAATATCTTTCAAACAATCAATTTCCTCATGCATAAAGGGTACATTAGAGTTTGAAAGTGTTAAAAGTGAATTTTTCAACTTGGATATATTTCATTGAATATAAAATTATAAAGTGAACTATGTTTTCAAAAAAAATCATAGTTAATGTGCCTTCATGGTTGTTGATGATGGTTTTGGATATTTTCAATAATGGAATGCCTAGAATAGTCAGTGTTTTGGTAGGTTAACTCTATTCTTCCATATTGAGGATATATATTCTAGTCCAAAAATCAGGTTATGGAAAATCACTAGGTAATTTTCAAGTACTCTAACTGGAAATGAAATAGCTTAGTTAGGAAGATGAACTAACACTCTTCAGGGATTGGGTTCAATAATCTATAATGAATAAAATATATAATGGGTAATAATGTTAATTGAAGATATAAGTTCACATAAATAATCTATGAAAAATATAGATCCAATAGTTTCAAGGGACAGAAAATGTATTTAGATCATGAATTTTTTAAGAAATTTGGGTGTTATCAGAGCTTCCACATTTATTCTTAATCACATTATTTCATTTCCTTATAGCCTTATTTTTTGGTTTCATAGTTCCTTAATTAAATTAGAATATTTTTGAATCTTTTTCATGGATTATAAAAATAGTATGTTGATTTCATCTCTCTTGAATGTATCCAGTATTTCCTTTTGAATTTATTTTTCATGAATTTTCTTAGATTGAATAATTATTAAAGGAAATTATAGTGGAATGATTTTTATATGTTTTACTTATTTTTAATATTAAGTTATTAGTTCCATTTTATTCTTTTAATAATTTTATTACTCATTTTCATTGGTATCCTTTGACTATCCCAGTATTTGTTTTAGGTTAGGTTGTATTTCTTTTCCACTACTTTTAGTCACTATGGTCACATTAATTTTTGGATTTGGTAGTGTTTAAGCTGGTAGTTTCCTAGGGTTTTTGATAATCATTTCCATTAAAATTTATAAATGGTTTTTCAATTCCTTCATTTCATTTTTCAATTCCTTTATGTTTGGTTCTAGTTGGCTATGAACTTGTGATTAAAAACACAAGGAAATCTGGTCAAAGTGTTTTCTCTATTGAAATAGTGGTGGTTTGTAATGTTATTGGTATCCTTACTTAAAATTCCATTTAAAGGGTATTAGTTGATGGAAAAAATATTGAAATGTTTTTCAGGACTAGTTATTTTGATTTTCAAATCAAAATTGGAATTGGTATTTGTCTTCCTATCCTTATATGGCTCGTTGAAATGGTCTATGTTGATAAGAAGTAACACAACACTCAATATCCTATACTTCAACAAACTAATTAGTGATGTTATTTGGAGAATAAAAAATGCAACATACTTTAATAGGGTTGTGTTTCTCATTGGATTTCTTAAGTTACTTTTATCTTATAAAAATTTTAATTTCTTTAATATTAATCTCAAATAAGGGTTATTATGAATATTTTACCTCGTATAATCCTCTTGTGAAAGTACAACTTTTTTCAAATTGTTTTGAGATTTGTGCAATCTTTTATATTAATTCCTTAACTTCTACCTAATGACTTATCAATCAATACTCCACTAGATTATGAATCTAGAATATTATGATCACTTTCAAAAATACCTTGGTATAAAAATATTAGGAAGTTATGTTCCTCCACATCTTAGTGTAGACATATTGCATAATGTTTCTTGAATATTTCCTAGTACTCATAGATTCTCTATACTCTTGATTGTATAAATATATTTTCTTAGGGATTTTTACTTGACGTTATAAATAATATTTGAATAAAACTCCTGTTAAGTGAATGTTATAGAGTGTAGTTGTATCATCCTTACCCAAGTTACTGAGTCCAATTTGGAATGACACATGACCTTAGGTATGACTCCCCAAATGCCATATATTGTTAAATAGTAATGAGGGTCTATGTAGATTCATGGGGATATTATGCCCTCAATCAGAGTATACAATAAAAATTCATAACCAAATATGTAAACATTATACAATCAAAGTATGTCAAAACAATAAACATGAAATATATATAAATGATATGAAAAAATATACAAACTTAACAGTCATATAAAACTAATAGTTTATCATCTATTGGGCCGGCCACATATAAAAATAGGAGAAGAACAAAAGTTAAATAGGATCTCCAACTCCAACCTCACCACATCCTAGTATTTAGACTTATAAAAATATATCCTACTTAATGATAAAAATGGGATTTATCACAACTTGTACCTATAATAAGAGAGGGGTCCTCAAGTACCCAAGTGTCATGGCCACTTGAGAAGGGTGTGAGTAAAACTCAATAAGACACCACCAACATGTTTCAGTACCCAAATAGTAGTATAAAATGTATGTGAATGTGATAATATAATATAAAGTATATAGGAAATACATAACCATGTAAACATAGAATATAATCATTATCACCCATAAGATAAAACAATAACCATATACCTATAATACATTCACTTACCAAGACGCATTGAACCAAACCATAATTTCTTTAGATAAATGCTACTATGAATATATGTAAGAATCTATCACCACATGTGATGAGATGTTTCCAAAAAACTAGTGTGGGTTGGAACTCTATACCTACCAGTCCAAGTTCTTCCACTAATAAAACATTGAATGACCCACCCTGATGCTGGACATTATTAGAAACACCAAACACCCCACCCTGTTAGTGGTTGTTATCACAAAAACAACACATCCCACCTTGATAGTGGTCATTATCAAGAACACAACACACCCCACCTTGAAGGTGATCATTGTATGAAAGTACTACATTCCCCACCCTGACAGTGGTCATTATCAAGGACTATGTACACCACACCTAGATGGTGGTCATTATCCTTAGATGATAGTAATCCCCACCTGACATGTTTGATGTAACTGTATAACTCAAAAACCCATTGAATGGCATTATCCCACTTCATCCCAAGATGATGGACTCTCATCCCATGCATGGTCTACTCCATCTTCAAAAACCATGTCTGCGATCCAACCCATACCACTTTTGTATCCCAGACAGGATCAATGAACCACTGAGAAGGGAAGGGGGTTAATCAGTTATATGTTTTATTTTAAGTTTGCATTCTTTTGAAATAATGTTCACCTCCTATTAAATATTTATCACTTTTCTAAAAAAATCACACATTCACAAGAACACAAGTATTTATAATGTTCACTACTCAATGAGAGTAGCTACGTCCTTTGCATGGTTTGGAAACCATCCAATACCACACAATCCACTATAAAATAATCCCTTTATGGGGAAACAACATGTAGGATATACCCATAAACTTCAACAGAAATATGATCAACACAACAACACGTGTGCTTCTTATAGAATGAATAATATAAAACAATTTTGTGAAATAGGTTAAGAAACATTTAACAGGTGGTTCAAAACTTGTTAATATACTACCTTATCAACTTCCACTTTTGTATTTCTTCAAAATACACTTCTTTACATTCTTAACTAGTAGTGGGTAAGAACTTCACTTTTTCACTTCATATAAAACTCAGTCTGATTCCTCCATCTGATTCCTCCGTCTGATACATTAGTATAGAAAGCATATATGGAATTAATACATCGGAAACAATTTTAAACCACTTTCAATTTTCCTCAAAAAATTACATCTGATGGATCAGTCCAATCAGGTAACACTTCATTCTTCTTCTTCTATTTAGAAAAAATCATCAAGAAAACTCTATCCAAAAAACTCATTCTCTTTAAAATTATAGCACTTTCTCTCTCTATTCCACATATAAATAGTGTTCCATCATCAGAAAGTATAATTTAATTTATTCTATTTATATGTGTGTTAGGATAAGAAAGGGTGGGAACATAATTCCATTTTCCTACTCAACCAAATTTAAAAAATATTGAATTTTATTTTCATTTCGACTTCATATTTAATTGTTTCAGTTCTTCTCAACTATTCTTGATTCTTCTTGAAGCATCTCCAAACATCTCATGACTTTAGTCAAATTTGAATTTTCTAACCATTATTTAGTTTGATACCATTTCAATTTATGATGTAGGTATTTATTAATATTAAATCATATAGTCACTCCAATGTTTTTTGAACTAATTTTAAGATGAATTAGATCTAAAAACTCTACATTACTATGAACTGTATCAACTAAAATTCACTTGTTAAAACATTGAAAAAAAAATTCCTAAAACATTTTTTCAACTTCATTAGACTTATTTTTCTTTTATTTTTCCACAAAAATAATTTAAAATTATGAAGATAACATCACCCCCTTCAAAAATACTTCCGAAAAGATCTTCAAAAAAATATCCTTGTATCCTTTTCCTTAGATTGATGATCCTTCATCCAATTACTTATCTTTGTTAACCTACGTCTGAGGTATTAGTATCTATATTCTTCTAATTTATCAATATTAATGTCAATTTGATGAATCCACACCACTTCTCTTTTGATGAATCTTCACCCACTTGAAAGAATTCAGAGTATATGAAAATGCTTGACTACATTATTGATCATCATCTGATTGATTGAACTCTTATGTTATTATATGCATCAGTCCCAACAACATTGTATATTGATCTACATTGAAAAACTTTTATGCCTCCAACGGATCAATGACAAACTAAATTTGATGGAACAATTTTAGTAGAAAAATATATCTTCTATACTTCCCAATGGATGATTTATCCTTATGAATTGTTCATTTAGTTAATTAGATAGTCCAATAGTTCATACAATCTGATGGATCGATCAATTAGTGATTCAAAAAAACGTAAAATTCAAAAACTTCAACCTCCCCAGATTTTCTTCCTCCAAAAAATTATACTTGTATAATGATTTTTTCATGACATTGAGAACATTTGGATTGTAATAGAATCATATAAATTATATTAAAATGTTCTATGAATTCTTATCATTCCATCACCTTCCTCAATCTTATTTTCATCACTTAAAATGGCCAAACACATCTTCGCCCCTTTATTTTAGAAAGATTGTGTTATAGGTTTATTAAGAAAATTATGATATTGGAGAAATAATTGAACAAAAAAGAATCTTCATATTTGGAATGTATTTATTCATAATCTGATAAAACTTATCATATCAACCAAAACTTTCATTCTAGACCCAAGGTGAGTCCAATGAAAACTTATAGTTACTCAATAGAAAACCAAGACCGATGGAATTTATTAAGAAATTTTCTATGTTCATCTGAGTCTGGTAATCCTTCTATTCGATCATTAGAACATAAAAATTGAATTGACTTTTTCATAATGACAACAAAATACAAAACAATAATAACAAAATTCTTTTATCATTAAAAAACAAATTCCAAAGAACTTGGTCCAAACATATCCCCATTTGGATTTTGTTGTCATACAAGGTTCATAAATCACTAAAATCTGTAACCTCAATATATGGATCACTAATCAAAAACTTTATGACTATGTGAGATAACCCTTTATAGGAAACTAGAATCACTAACAACAAAACAATGTTGTCCAAAAGTAGTAACTTATGAAACTTATTCATCTTTTAAACATTCCATTTCATTAAGCCTTCACACTTTCTTACTTTTTGAAAAAAAAGGTTTCCTAAAACCATCTCAACAAACTGATAGAACATTTCACAAACTTACATGTTGAGTTCAAGTATTACCCACAACCACCTACACACATACATCCTTAAAAGGTCTAGTACATATCAATGGATAGATTTATGAAACAATTATCCCCCTTTGAAAACACTATCCAATGACTAGATGAGAGAGGGGACATAAACACTCACCTAAACCTTGGATAGAAAGAGGTTGAACACCCATGTTCAACCTTAGTTTAAAAAAATCTTCCTTCAGTAAAGGTTTTTTGAATATGTCATCAACTTATTCCAGTGTAGGAACATACTCCATCTTCAATTTATTCTTCTCCATATGATCCAATTCTTCATTCATAGCATGAATCAACTCCTGATGCTTAAAAACTTTGTTAATATATTTTGTTTCTACTTTTTAATATAAATTAACTACAACAACTTTTTATAATATTCTTATTTGATCCTTTTTATTTTGATCACAAATAGTGATTCTAACTTCCACGTATTTCCTCATCCATGGATGAGATGTACAAAATTCTTCATTATCACTAGAAATTGTTGATTATGATTCTCTCTCTAATTTATTTATCATGTTTTGTTTACACATATGTATCAGTATTTTATGCCACATATTATTTTATTTCATCATTATTAGATAAAATAATTTTTATACATCACAAACTTGAAATAATTTTCCCTTTGTATGTTGGACTCTTAAAACCCCTTTTCCACCTTACTCTATTTTCAAAAAATAACCATATTTTCTCAACACAACTCTATTACCTATATCAAAAAAATTGAGATTGTAAACATGTTATTTTTCAACCCATTAAAAAAAATCTTGGATTTAAACTTTTCTTCCCCAATGATGGTAGATCCAACACCTTTTATTCTGAGAGATTCATCATTACCAAATGTAATTGTTCCTTAATTGAAATCTTTTATATTATTCAAAATTTTCAAGTATCCTTCCATATGAGAAGAACACCTAATATCCAAGATCTAGGTTTTTTCTCCTTTTATAGATTTGATATTGGTTTCAATAATAAGATCTTTTATTTTCCCTTTATCATTCTTCACATCCAGCTTTTAAGAGTTTTTATAAACATGTTGTTGTGATGGTAATGAAACAAGACACCCTTTTTCAAGATGTCCAAGTTGTTCACATATTTTGTAAATAGTTTCAAATGGTTGGAATATATTCTCAATGATCAAGAAATCCTTCTTAGATTTCTTCAAAACAACCTTCGTAGATTTCTTCCTTTGATAGGATTTCCCCCCTCCCCCCTCAAAATTTTCTTTTTGTATTTCATGGGATAATTATAATGTTGTTGGTTAAAAAAATAAATATTTTCTATATTTTCAAATCCATCACAATACCAATAGTAATCATAGAAATAATATTTATCATTGTAACTTTCATACTCTTCGGAGTTGTGAACATGTTTTCCAAAAACATTATTATATTTCACATCAAAACTGTGTTAAGTCCTAAACTTTCTGTTATCAGCTGAACTATTCTTATTTCATTTTCAATTTCTTCCCAAAATTATTATATTTTTAATTAATATAAACTTTTTTTTAGTCACAAATTTTTTAGAAACATTTGAATTGTTTACTTTGTTGGTTTTTTCCACATACATGACTTTCCCATCATTCTTCTTCTTAGAAACAACTTCATTATTCTTTTTAATATTTGAAGGAAAGTTTTTTAGATCCTTCTCATTTTCAAAATTTCCATAACATTCACCAACTTCAGATAAAGAATTCTTGAAGCTTGTAGTTCCCTTCTCAGTTTTAGAAAATGTTTTTTAACAAGTTCAAACTCATCTTCCTTTTCTGTTAACATAACTTCAATATGTTCATTCTGATTCATTTCCTTTTCAAGATACTTCTTCAGACAATGAACCACTTCAAATAGATTACCTTTATCTTCAAGAAAGGATTCTTGATTATTTTTTGTAGAACTTTCCTTCTTTAACTTTTTGATTTTTTTCTAGTCTTGTAATCTTTGACAAACATTCTTTCAATTCTCTATTTTGGAAAAACTTTATCTTAGTCTCTTCTTATTCTGAACCACTGATTTCAAAAAATTAACCATTAAATATTACAATAAACATGTTTTATTCAGTAACATTAGTGATTTTTTCGGTTTCTACTTCATTATCATCATCTTTAGACAAAAAAAATTCTTCTTTAAGATTTGAATAAATTCTTATCCTTTCCATTCGAGTAATACTTATGAAGATGTTTCTTTAAAGATCTTTTGGACCCTATTTCTTCTTCATCACTTTCTTCTTCTTAACTTTCTTCATTACTCCCTCTTTGAGGACAATTAATAGGAAAGTTCCCAACACCTCCATATTCAAAACATTTTAAGGGAAGTTTTAATTTATGTTTTCCTATAATTATTTTTGAAATTTCTAGAAATCAAGGGTAAAAACTCGTCAATATTATTACATACCTCATTTTTGAATTTAGATTCATCCACTTATTCTTATTTGATAATATTATTAGACTTTCCTTTCTCAGAAAATTTGAAAGAAATTTCTCAATCAACTTTTATCATTACCTTCATAAAATTCTCCCTTCTCATTTAATAAGTAATGAGAGTACTATAAATATCATCCAAAGATAGAGTTTCATAATATCTATCTTCCAAAGATGAAAATTTGGCATTAAAATTATCTATAAGAATTCTAAAGTTCATTTCAACCAAAGTTGAGTCTCCCAACTTCTCAATAAGATATCTAATGGAGATAAAAATATCATTCACCCTTGTAAATAATTCACCAACAGATTAATAATCACCCATTTTAATATCTTCATACTTCATCCTCCACATTTTTAACATTTCCTTCTTCACTTTTTTATTTCCTTCATAAATTTTTTCAACTTATCCTAGATACATTTATTAGTTTCTATACCCTTTAATCTAAAAACTCACTTTTAGACAGTGATGATAGTAAATCATTTTTAACTCTTCCATCAATTTCATAGTTATTCTTATCATTATTCGTAAAGGGATAATTCCCAACCTGAGGAGGAAATCTATCTATAGCAGCTTTCAAAACATCATACCCAAGAGACATAAGATATGACATCATTCTATCCTTCCAGGTATGATAGTTATTATCATTTAAGATTATAATCCCTGTATTATTCACAAAATTTATATTATATAGAAGAACTTATCTTAATAAAATTTTAGCAAAGGGTAAATGAAGGGAACCTTCTCTGTGACACCACTTGTTTTGGCCCAACTAGGATCAATGTATCACTAAGAGGGAGTGGAGGTGAATCAGTGATATTTTTTTCTTTTAGTTTTCCTTTCTTTTGAAATAATATTCACTTATTGTTAATAATTTATCACTTTGCTAAAAAAACAATCATCCATAGGAATAGAATTATTTAAAATTTTCACTACATAATAATAATAGCTACGTACTTGGAATGGTTTGGAAAAAATCTAATAACATAAAAATACAATAGAAAATGATCTGTTTGTGTGGATAAAACAAGTAGGATATACCCCTACACTTTTGTACCACTATGATAAATACAGTAGTGTATGTGATACTTCTATCATAAATAATATAAAACAAGTCTGTGTAACAAGTTAATAAACCTTTAGTAGTTGGTTCAAAATATGTTACTATACTACCTTATCAACTTCCATTTTTTGTATCTATTTAAAACACACTTCTTCATTTTCTTACCTAGAAGCAGGTAAGAACTGAAAATTTTCACTTTGTACAAAAATCAATCTGATAAATCAATCTAATTCCTCTATCTGTGACCTCAGTCTGGAAAATAGATAAGGAAATAATACTATAGAGACAATTCTAAACCACTTCAAAATTTCCCCAAAAAATGAATCCAATGGCTTGTTCTACTCCAGTAACACTTCCTTTTTCTAATTCTATCTGGAAAACATTTCCTGGAAAACTCTATCCATAAACTTCTTCTCTCTGAAACTCCAGCACATTCACTCTCTCTCTTATATGCATGAACAATGTTCTGTCATCAGAATGTACAATGTACTTTCTTCTATTTATAGGTGTTTTAGGATAGGAATGGGTGGAAACTTGCTTTTGTTTTCCCACTCAACAAAATTTATAGAATCTTGAATTTTATTTCCATTTAAACTTTATTTTTGACTATTTAATCACTTATCAACTCTTCTTGATTATTATCAAAACTTCTCAAAACTACTCACAACTTCTGTCCACTTATAACTTTCTAAACATTCTTCAATATGATATTATTTTATATTCCGATGTAGGTATTCATTACGATGAAAACATATGGTCACTCTGATTTTATTGACCGACTTTCAAAATAAATCATTACTGAAAACTTATCATTAATATACTCTTTATTAACTAAAATAAACTTGATAAAACATTGAAAACATTTTTACCTAAAACATTTTTGCAACTTCATTAGACTTCTATTGTTTTTTTGTTCCTTAAACATCGTTAAAACTTCTGAAGATACCAGTACCCCCTTCGAAAATACTTCAGGAAATATCTTCCAAAAAATATCCTTTTCTTATTTTCTATATACTGATGGCCTTACATACGATGAATTATTGTTTTCATCTAGTATATGATGGATCGGTCTTTGTCTCCTTCAAAAGTATCAGTGTCAACGATAGTCTGATGAATCAGAACCACTTCTTGTCTGATGACTCTTTACCCACTTGGAATATTTAAAAGATGATGAAAATGGTTGACTACATTGTTTATTATAATCTTATTTATTTTTCTCTAATGTTCTTACACGAATCGGTCCCAAAAAACTCCACATACAGATATATATAAAAAACATTCTCTGCCTCTGAGGGATCTAAGACACAATTCATCTGGTGGACTGGTTTCAGCGGCAACATCTTTTATCTAAACTTCCCAACTAACGATTGATCCTTATGACTTTTTCATCTAATTAATCAAATAATATGATGTATTGATCGGTCGGTGATTCCGAAAAACATCAAATTTAGAAATTCAACATCCCTATATTTTCTTCCTCCATAAACTTTTTCTTGTACCATGGATTATTCATGACTTTTAGAACATTATTGTTTTCATATCATCATTTTAATTACATTATAAGGTTCTATGACTTCCTTGAATTCCAACACATTCCTCAATCCTATTTCTAAAATGTTGAATGGCCAAACACATCTTCTCCCCCTTTCTTTTACAAATATTGTATCATAATTTTCTCAGAAAAATTATGATATTTTAGAATTAATCAAACAAAAAATCATTTCCATATTTGGTATGGATTAATTCAATCTTCAATACAACTTCTCATAACAATTGAAACTTTAATCCAAACCCAAGGTGAGTGTGATGACCACTTAAATTTTTTTAATATAAAACCGAGACAAATGGAATTTATTAAGGAATTTTCATTTTATCTCTTGAGTCTGGTAATCCTTATGTATGATCACCAAAACATACAAAGTGAATTGATTTTTTCATAATGAAAATAAAATAAAAAAATAATCCCCAAAAAATTATTTCAGCAACCAAAAAAAACTTCCAAACAACTTAGTCCCAACAACTACCTAATGAGTTAGTCTGTATCCATCATTGCATCATCACTCTCCCCTCCAAGGTGGTATCTATTTTAAACAAAGAGACTCTTTCATTCTAATACCTGAATTAATGTTCCGTATATAATTAAATATCTCAATTAAAAGTATAATGTCAAGGAATAATAAGGAATATCAATAATAAATCTCAAGAAGCTACACATAATCCCACCAGAAATCACTATCAAGAAAGTTCAATATGTTATGTCAACAAGGTATCACATCAAGGAAATAAGGGTATATAAATAATAAATCATGGAATTATATCATAATTCATAGTATTTATACTTGTTATCAAGCACCAAAAAGGTCTTGTGGATACACATACACACAAAAAGTGACTAGGGATCAAGATGGTCTAATAGTGACACACACACACATCTTTTCAAACCTCAAACATTGGCGGGAAACATCAATCTAGTGCACAAGGTTCCATCATGGCCCATGGAACTTTTTCCAATTATATTAGGCAGGGTACCTTTAATTAATTAATACTTAAGGATCATTAATTAATTATTATTTGTTATTTATTACATAATATGAATTTATAGTGTTTTTACAAAATTATGAACCTCATATATCATGCCAATAAATATACATAAACCATAGGGTGGAGTATAATACCACCTATCTCATGTTTTTTGATATAAAATTTAAGTTTCGTCAAGGAATCATAACCTAGAACATCCCAACATATCAATCAGTATAAACTGATCACTAAGGAATCTTGGAACTGATTCCATTATTTTATTTCCAAAATAAATAAAAACAACACCCGTGATGAAAAATCTCTCTCTCCTTGATAATTTATAAATTATCAATTTAATACAAGGAATGTGATAATAATTTATTCTTTAAAGATTAATTATAATTCCTCATGAAATAATATTATTTCTCTAGAATAATCCAAGATAAGAATGATAATTATTCTTTTTCACCCTATAATAATTACAGGTCAATTATAATTTAAGAAAACTCTCTCATTACACCAAAAATATTCAAAAATCTAAAATCACATATTTTTCATGAAATAAGAAGAAGAGTAATATAGATTCCTACCAATAATTTTCGTTTTAAAACACTAGTTCCAAGAATATAGGAGAGAGAGGTGTTTTCCACTATTGAAAATATGAAGAAAAAAATGGTTCATTCAAAGAAGACTTCTTAGATCATGTATAAAGAAGTTACGGTTTCTCGAACTCTATTTGATATAAAAAATAAAGGAAATATAATGTCTATCTATTTAAAAAAACGCTTACTGATTCACAAAATTAAACCTCAAAAATTAAGTCAATCATTTAATTTTTATATTAATCGATCCATATTATGAATCAAAAACTATAAATGAGTCAAATAATTGATTTCTAGGATTTTAGTCTTTTAAAATCATCAAAACATGTTATAGGATCGATCTGAAGAAGAAGAAATTAATAATGGGGGTTTTAATTATTTTTATCCCAAAATCATGTTGCATAAATGTAACATGGTTTTAATATTATGTATCTCTTAGCCACCACATGAGGGTAATAAGTTTTACCCTTATTGAGTGAATGAATTTTATACTACCCTTACATATCTTGGTTTAACCTTATGCAACATTTATAAAACCCGGGTTATCATTATGTAGCAGATAGAGATTTCTCTTACCCTTACTATCGACCAAGTTTCCCTTATTTAACCTTTGAAATGACATTCTTACCTTTATAAAATGTTTACTTTACCTTACACAATCTTTAATAACTCCCTTTTACCCTTATGTAGTGAATAGGTTACCCTTATTTAAGCTTTATAAAACCAAGGTTAACTTTATGTAAAATTGGAAAAATCCACTTACCTTTACACATCCTTTGTAAAACATGAGTTACCCATATGAAAATAATAGGTTCTTTATAAGGGTAAATATTAAATTGATTTTTAAAAAAAATTACACAAATGGAATAGAGATTTAAAACCAAAAGTGGGTTATAAAAATGAGGATCTTACAATTCTCCCCCTCTAAAGCATTATCTTCCTCAAGAAGTACCTTCACCAGTTCTTTGTAAACAATGTGGGCCATTGAGCATGAAAATATACCTCTCACTCCTAAGTATCATCCAAGATTCATCCATGCTTCCATAGGATCTTGAAAAGTGGTACCATATTTCCTCTGAGGACCTTCTCACATGGGTCAAAGATCCACACCAAGATCTACTCATAAGATGAACCTATATCTAACTCAACATCATTATAGTCTATAACATGCTCAGGATCGAGTGTGTACCTCAAAAACTAAGAAATGTGGAATACATCATGCATGTATTGATAATGTGAAGGAAGATCTAGATAAAACAAAACTTTATCAATGTATTTGGTTATATAAAATGGTCCAACGTCCTAATTTAAATCTAAACTTACTTTGTATGAGTTTTGCAGGTAGGTTCACCAACATCTTGTACCAATCATAAGGCCCACAACCACATTTTAATGAACTAATGATGCCACTCCTCATATTTCACCAACTTTTCTCTCAAATCCAAATCCCATATCTAATTTCAATTGAGATATATATCTAAAACAAACATCAAAAATTCAACATGCAACCAAATACTCTCAAATCCACTACAAATTAGTCTCTAGAGTCACTGTGATCAGTCAATGTCCAAACTTACATAAACTAAAAACCTTCCACAAGAGATTTCATTTCACACGTGACTTAGTTGATGATCCCGACCAAAAATATATATGTAGTGTAACTTCCCATTCACATGTTTACTTTTATGACTAACAACTATTCATCACCAAACATGTTTACTAAGTGTGTTAGTTTGATCAACTGATTTCCAAGAAAAATATCAAGAACCAAACACACATGTAATTATCCTAATATATTCCACTACATTAAGCGAAAAATTATTTAAGTGAAAAATATTATCCATCGGCCCAATCATAGGTAATGAATCCTAATCTATATGGGTCTCATCCCTTAGCACAACCTCTACTTTGAAACCCATAATCTACGTTAACGACAAACTAAGGTTGACCGTATAACGGTACCTCAGTCTATTTTGTATGTCGCCTTCCACCATAGATACAATTCCATCAGTATTAACCATTGGTCCTTCAAAACCTATGAGTTTTAAACCTAACACACCAATTGGTAACAACAATGGTGACCCTTAACCAATCTCAATAGTTACCTACCACCACTATTCACTCTGATTTCATCCACAAAACTAATAAAAATGTCAACGATCATCTCACCACCCTACCTCTAATGATTCAACTGACCCCATGAGTAACCACCATATGCATGATCACACATTAAATTTTTCCCAATAAATCATGGAAACACCACTCATTACTCCAATTAAGTTATTTTTTCATCAAGTAATAGACCTATGTGCTAGAATCACAGTCCTTAATAGTTGTCCATGCACCACAAGGTGCTAACAGAGCCAAAACCAATTACTCACAATGTTTCTCTTAGAAAAGGTAACTCCTTAATTTTAAGTTTTTCTATGTACCACCCATCTCATGAATGTTAGATCATGTTGATGATTATACACCCACACTCAACCCTTTTAGGACCGACCACTTGGGATCTTCACTCGGCATACGATGAGAGTTGTATTCTAAACTAAATGTCTAGAAAACACTAGATCTTTCCCTCAATGCAATGAGAATCCAAACAATCAAGAACCTAACCATTTATTATGAGTAATATCACCCAATATGCTTATACACTAAAGTTTTAAGACAACATGAAAGACCTTACTTTAAGCCTTTCATAGGTTACTCACATGCATTTGGAATTACCATCAATGGAAACTACCTGTAAGGCATTAAACATGGATATATCTTCACAAGGAATATCCTTAATTAGGCTACCTCTAAGTGGTACAAGGAACCAGCCTACTAGTAACAAAATTCACATATCAAAGGCCACAAGGTACTCATAAAACCCATATAAGGTTTCATAAGGAGTTACTTTTCATGGAACGTAATCATGGAACAAATTCATTGATATTTCATAAATATTTCCCCTTAGACTAGCCATGTTGAGATCCATAGTTTTTTGGTTCATTTTTAACTGCATGACTCTAAGTTCTATAAGGAAAATATGCATAGATTATAATCATATCCTTAATTAACAAATCTTATCCATATTCTTCTAGTGAAATTTTATTACTAATGAATTAAACATATGAAAAAATCCAACAAGGTACACTACACCACTCGTGCATAGAGAGAGACTGCTTCCTCACCACTATTATCATCACAATCATCATCATTTATATTGTCACCCTGGTGCACCATACTGCAGTCTCATATGAACTTCTATCAGAAGTAAAATTTCATTTGAGTCTAACAAGAGGAATGCAACCAAGAACTCCTATGAATAACCACAATAAAAGTTTTTGACACTAAGCAGTTGAATCCTATATTTGAAGTATAATGACACATAATAAACATATGTCATATAAAACCTACGTGCCTAGTATGATGCATGTAAAGCCTCCTACTAATACAACCAAGAGTAAAATCTATATGAAATCCTAAACTAAAAAATCCATTCACATTACATGAGATAAAATTATATTTAACCATAATAGAAAAAACCAATAACATAAATACATGACTAAGTAACTTAAACTACCCTTGAAAGTGGTGTTCATGATTCCCCAGTCTAAGTTTCATCACAATCTCTGACACATTCATATGTCATCAATCTACTAACTCCCCAAAGAAATGAAAAAACAATACTCTTGTGCTTGATATAGTTTTATAACATCCGGAACTGAATCAATGGATCTGGGGTAAAATTCCACATGACCTTAAGAACACCTCCCCATATTCCAGAGGCTACCAATTAGAACCAAGGGTATAATTAGAGTCTTGGGGAGACTATACCCTCAATCCAAGTATTCAATAACAATAAATAACCAAATATGTAAACATTAAACAATCAGAGTTTATAGAAAAATAAACATGAAATATAAATAAATTATATGAAATAGTATATAGACTTCACAATAATACAAAAACAACAACTAAACACCCATTAGGATGGTCAATATATCAACCAATCCTTTTACACCTATTTGACATGGTAATCATAAATATTCATTAAATGCAAACCAAGGATCAAAAAATCCTAGAGTATTTGGTAGACTTGGTACATAATTAGAAAAAAAAGAAACTAGAATAGAACATACTTGTATTAATCTCCATAATGAGATCCTAACTCCTCTTTATCTCTTATAACTATATAGGATAACCTGGGGGAATACATAAAGAAAAGGGGTGAGCTAAAAAGCCTAGCAAGATAGGAAAGATGGAAATAAAGCATATAACATGAGTCAAAAATAACAACATGATAACATAAAAAAAAATTTATCATGAATAAAAATATGGAGTAATAACATAAAAAACCTGAAATCATAAGATCATGATAATATAATAATGTGTAATAAACATATATCATGAAATAAACATGAGTCAAGGCTAACTTCCGTGATGATATCACATGGTGGACATAGCCCCATAATGGATTAGGATTAGTCCCTAACCCTATACATAACGTCTCATGAGACTAAAAAATTACCCAATGAATTAGAGTTCCATTTGGGTTCACTCATCATAACATTTACATGAATATGTGTTCCACATAAATAAATCAAACAGAAGGCATAAACATAAGGATTACCCATGGAAAGAGATGGGCTTGATAATCATTACATAAGGCATATCAAAATGGTGTTTCATATTGGTATCCGTGAAAGAAGGGATTAAATAATTCTTATATATTTATAAAGAAAAATAATAATATATTATTAATTATTAATTCCAATTTAAGTGAAAACTTGAAAAATAATGGTTACATATCTTTGTTAAAGTACCACTTAAGCATGGTTTTTAGGGAAAAGAATAAATAACCTTTAAAGAAGATAAAGAAATAATTATTTCCAAAAAACCATAAATGAAATAAGATATTTTTCATGATAAAATGAGTGACTTTAGAAAATTTTGGTGTCTTAAAACATTTTATGGAGTGTACTTGATAATAGATAAGTTCCCTTTAATTGGGTTTTCTTATTTAGAGGAATTTAGAAAGGAAACTTTTAAAACATGTATTTTACCCGTCAAAGAAAGATGAATTGAGATAGATTTATATTTTTTGTATATATAAATATAGAATATATGATAGGTATAAAAGAACAATGAAGAGATAAATTGAGGAAAAAATAGATAAATCATCACCCAAAGGAATATAGTGGTTTAAAGAGGCCCCTCACCATATGTATGAATGCATTCTATAATTGTAATTAATTCCCCAGATAATCAAATAACATTCATTAGTTACTTAATTAATAAACTTGTAAACATATATTTTATTTATTATAATTTTATTATGTGCATTTATGACCATTTTAATTAGTTATAAAATCTAATTTCATTGTTCTGGGAGTGTTCGTTTCATGGTTTTAGGGTCGGTTCACTTGTGTTTAATTATGGAAGTTCTTGTCAAATGAGAATACTAATCTAGAAGTGAAATTAAATAGAATTAATGCACATACATAATTTTAAATGGTCCAATATGTTATTTTTTCCCTGACATGTGCATTTTCAATTTAATAAAACATTAATGATAAATGTTCTGTTTATTTTGGCAGTTTTTCCGACCATCTCAAACTAGTTTTATTTTATTTAATGTTTTTGTCATTTGATCTTTAAAGAATTTGTAAAAACATAGAATTTATTTATTTATTTTATTTTATGCAATTATAATTCAATTTTAATAATCCCTGAAGACATTAGTGGAAAACAAAAACTCACCATCCACAAAGGAAGTTAACCGATATAATATGGAAAATGGTTTCATTTTTTCTTTGAATAAGAGGAGGTGAGAAAAGGGGTGTATAAAAGATATTATATTATAAATACAAAATCCAATTAGATAAATGATACTAGATTTATTATTCTATGTTTTATGAAGTAGATGAAAAGAAAAGAAATTTAAAAAGGTAGTTTGAGAATGTTACCTCTTGAATATCACCTCCTTAAATGACCCCTTAAGGAAATTATAATTGGAATTTTAGTGAGAACAATAGAACTTGGATGTGGGGAAGAGTGGGTAGTATATTTTTTGTTATAGATTTAGAAAGATTCAATTCATGGAAGGTGTGAGGAGAAGGGGTGGTATTTATAAGGGAAGGAGAGAGGTTTTTTTTACTATTATATTCATTAGTTTATTATTTTTGACTCAAGACTATCAACAGTATTGATTCTTATGACTATATATATTAATTGGTTCATATGATTTTGAACTAATGAGTTCTTACAACACCATGACTCAAAAACTCATGTATTTTGAATATAATGTTAAATACCATAAATTATTGTATTTCACTATTCACAAAAATTCAAATATTTTATAAAAATACTAAGAACTTAAACCAAACAAGTTTTTTATGTTTATAATTTAAAAATGGAATACATTTTGTTAAAATATTTTTCTAAATATGAAATTTTGAATTTTTAAATAAAATCATCATTTATTCAAAAAATATTGATTTGGTAATTATAATCTATTTTATGACCCTTTAAAGAATTACTTATGGTGTCATAAACATATATTATAATTATAATACAACCTAATATTAATTTATTAATCTATTTTTATAAAAATAAATTTTATTTTATAAAATTTGAATTATTTTTTTTTTGTTTTATAAAAACGCAAACACTTAATTTATCCTTTTAAAACATCTAATTTCTTGTACCATGGGTTGAATATAATATGTTTTCATTTTATATGATACCTAAATAATATTTTACACTTATATAGGTGAGGTTAATATTCTATTGTTAATATTACTATTCCTTACGGGTTAATTACTATTCCAATGGCTAGGTTACAATTTTAATAGTCAGATTACTATTCCAATAGTTAAATTTGTAATGGTTATATGGGTTCTCTAATTTCTAAAAATACCTATTATTCTATTCATTATTAATTCAATTATATTTTATCTCATGTTTATATATTCTTTCATATTCAAAATGAATATTTTATTACTAACAATATTTTGTATTTCTATATCTTTGTTCATGAGTGTGGTCATTCTGGTGGATCGAGAAAATCCAAATTTCCTTATTATTGTTCCCTTATTTTCTATTTATTGTCCCATTGTAATATTTTGAATTATTATTGGTTATTATATAACTAATGTATCATTATTTATTTATGAGAATAATTTTTTTGGTCTTATCTATGTGGTATATGTTCTTTATATTACATGACATAATAAGAAGGGAAATTTCATTGATAAAATTCTGGGTCGTTAAATTATTCCCCCTTAATAAATTTTACCCTCAGAATTTCATTTTACATACTTAGGTAAAAATAGGTGTGGGTAATTATCCTTCATATATTTTATCAGTTCCCATGTCACCACCTTATATTTATGGTTCCTCCATAGTTCTTTAACTAGGTAATTGGTTTTGTTACATAGAAATTTATATCTATAGTCTAAGATCATCACTAGCTGCTCCTCATAAGAGAGATCATTTTCTAGTTGCATCACATCTGAACTTAGTACAAATGGGGGATCTGGTATTTACTTCCTCAAGAGAGATACATGGAATACATCATGTACTTGATACATGTTTGGTGGAAGTTATATTCGATATGCCATATCTCTAATGCAATCAAGAATAAAAAATGGGCCGATATACCAAGGACTTAGATATTCCTTCTCCCCAAATCTCATGAATCTCTTCTATTAATATATTTATAGGAATATCTTATCAACAACCTTGAACTCTATGTCCCATTGACGATTTTCAGTGTAACTCTTCTGTCAACTTTGGGTAGCCCTGACGTACTACTGAATGGTATTCACCTTTTCTACAATTTCATCTATCATTTAAGGTCCCAATAGCTAACATTCACCAAATTTATCCCAGCATGCAGGAATTATAAAAATCCTTCCATAAAGAAATTCATATAGACCCATTTGGATGCTTGAGTGGATGCAATATTTATAAGAGAACTCGACCAGAGGAAGATATCGGTCTCGTCCTTTTTTGGTGTCCATAGAGCATTCTCTCAACATGTATTCCAATGGATTAATAGTCTGTTCAGATTGTACATCCATATTGGGATGATAATCCATATTTAAGTTCAAATCAGTCTTTAGATAATGTGGGAGAATCTTAAATAACTTAGAGGCGAATCTCAGATATTGATCAGATACAATCGATAATGGTACTTCATACAGCCTCACCACTTCTATGATGTATATCTATGAAAATTGATTGAGTTATAAGTACTATAAAATTGTAATAAAGTGGGTAGTATTTCTATTAAAATCTAAAACTACCCATATAGCATTATTTTCTATAAATGTCTTTGAAATTTTAGTGAAAATGTCCATGTTAATTTTTTCTCATTTGAATATAGTTATGGGTGATGGTTACATCATCCCCATAAACTTTTTTCTTTTCAACAATCACTTGTTAACATTTTAGGCACTTTGAGTTATATTGTTTGATCTTCTTCTTCATATTGTCCCACCAATATTTCTGTCAAAGATCCTGATACATCTTTGTGCTCCCTGGGTGGATAGAGAAGGTTGTGATATGTGAATCATTAAAAAGATATTTCTTTATCTTATAATTTTTTAGTACACATAGTCATGGCCCAAATATTACTACTCCTTCCTCATAAATTTTGAAGCATGATAATTTTCAATTTATGATAGCTTCTATCTTATTCTGATTTTTCACATCATATCTTTGACCATTCTTTATCTTTTCTAAAAGGGATTTTTGAGAAATAATTTAAGAAATAAATAATTATGTTCCTCCCTTTATAATTCCCATGTCTATCCATTTAATTTATAAGAAGATTGTATCCTTCTCAATTTTAATCATTCACAATGTTTTAGGATCCTTAATACATAAAGAATATACCACATTAGTTGTTTTACCATGATAGTAGTGGATTTAGTAGTCATAATCCTTTATGAGATCTAACCATATTCATTGGATCATATTAATCTCCTTTTATGTGAATATATATTCAAGTCTCTTGTGACCAGTATATATCTCACACTTCTCCCCATAGAGATAATTCCTATGAATTTTTAATGTAAAGATCGCATCTTCTAACTCTAGATCATGCATGGGATAATTTTATGCATTAAAGTATATCTTCCTTAAGGTTTAGGTTATCACTTTATCATTTTGAATTAGTACATAGCCTAATACCTTCATTAATGAATCACTATTAACCAGGATGTGTTATCCACTGGTGGATATTGTAAGTACTGTTGTAGTGATAAACCTCTTTTTTAACACTTTAAAGTAGTCTTCACATACACTAGTCAAGAAAATATTTACTCCATTCTAGTTCATCTTGGTTAGTGGGTTTGAAAATTGTGAGATGTTACTCAAAAATCATTGGTAATTATAAGCCTGGCTTTGGAATCTACAGAACTACAATATAGTTATTGGAATGGGACACTCCTAAATTCCCTTTGTCTTATAAGGGTCTATATATACCCCTTTGCTGGTGATAACATGACACAAGAATTATACTTCTCTCATATAGAACATACATTTATTAAAATTTTCATATAGTTTCTCCTTTCAAAAATTCTTCATGAAAATATTCAAATGCTCTGCATGCTCCTCCTTTCCCTTGAAGTATATCATAATATCATCTATAAATACTACCAAAATTTTTTCAAGGTAATTTCTAAAGAAACTATTCATTAATTCCCTGAAAATTACTGGAGTATTAGTGAGTTTGAGGGTAATTTATATAAAATCAAGTGTCCAAACCTCATTTGAAATGAAGTCTTGGAAATATCTTCCTTATTCTCCTTTAATTAGAGATATCCTAACCAATGTTCCACCTTAGATAAATACATGGCCCCATGTATTTGATCAAACAATTCATCTACCTATGGTAGGGGATACTTGTTCTTTATTGTGATTTTTTAGCTCATGATAATTAATGTATTAGTGCATTGATCCATCCTTATTCTTGATGAAGAGGATAGACACACCCCTTGGTGAAGCACTAGGGAGTATAAAACCCTTGACTGGATTCCCCTGTAATTACTTCTTCAGTTCCAAGTCATTGGTGGTTGTCCTATAAGGAATATTTAATATGGGTAGTCATCTAGGTATAAGTTCAATTAAGAACTCAACCACTCGATTAGGATCAGTACTAGGAAATTATTTACGGAACACATCAGTGTAGTCCCTTATAATGTCTTGTATTTTCTATATACTATTTTTTGGATATTATATGGATTGATTTCGAAACTAGGCACTGAGATGACATGCAATTCTGAGACTTGGTGTGCCTGAAATAAATGTTTGAAAAATATTAAAATATTTAATATCATGCCCGTGAAGTTTTCGTAAAAAAGTGGTATAACTCCTAAATAGGTACCTAGCTCAGAAATTTGAGGGAACCGTTAAGTTTGGAATAGAGTATTTATCCTAAGTGTGAAATAATTTTTTTCTACGTGGTTTGTTTTTGAAAAAATTGTTGTGGGGTGTAAAAGGAATAAAATAATTCAATAAAAATTATTTTTGACGTAGCAACTTGTATTTTTATTTAAATATATCCTTATGTCAGAATTACAGGGTTATCCAAATAACCCTATAACTTTTTGAGGATTGTTGGAAAGACCTCTAGAAATTTATCTCAAATGAATGATGAGGAATTTGAGGATCGTGGATCGATCGATCGACGTAGCCTTGGATTCGACAAATCTCACCAACGAATGTGACACGGTGATTGTTCTTAACTAGTGATCAAGACAAATTGAGTTAGGATGTTTTGTCTTTTGATTCTCTATCCCATTAATAATATCATATGAACTCGAATCAATTCAATGAATAAGAATTGATATGCACATCATTGTTGTATTTCAATTGATGGAATTGTTTTGGTTCATTGATTTATTCCTATTAATTTATTATTCTAACAGAAATGAATCATGTCCAACATGAAAAATAGCTGAGGTTCATTCCTAAGGGTTTTTATTTGTGCTTTTATCCCTCTCTTTTTTGTGTTCTTCTCCATTAGAACCATGTGGTTCCTAGATTGACGTTTCTAAGTGGTTCCGAACTCGATCAAACCCCCAGATTTTAGGAAAATCGACAACTGAGGCTGGATATGTGTAGATAGAGACAAAATAAGCTTAGATATATGATCGTTTTGTTTTTTAGGAAATAGAGGAGGTGTGGTGGTCCATGGAAGGGACCATCAACGGCGCACAGAGGTGGCTCGTTTGTAGGCCACATAGCCATGGACCGTCGCGGCAGGGACTGTGTGGGGAATGGAAGAGTCAACAAATATGGAGAGTCCAATAGATATGGGATGATAGTAGGTGTTTGTAGATAGACAACATGGAGAGGGTTGGCCCACGTGGGTTGGGTTTGATCCAGGTCAGACCCAGGTTAGATTTGGGTCAACCAAGGTGGAGCCCGATTTTAGCCGCCTGGGATTGTTGACTGAGAAGGTTAACCATGACGGTCGACCATGGGTGAAAAAACCACATGCTAAGTTGAACAGCTATGGTGGAAGACCGTGGTGGTATTTGAACCTACCTTGGTGGTAGGTCTGCATTCCCCTGGTAGTCCTATTGGCGGTTTCATCCAAACGAGCATAACTCCTAAACAGAGCATCCAATAGATGAGCTATCTGCAGCATTGAGACGGTCATTTTGAGATAAATGGCGGGTTTTTAGTATGGACTATTATATTTTAATAGATTTACCTTGTTCTTTTACTTGAGGGGTCAGTACGACATTACATCCACATCATTGGATTGTGATCCCCTCTAGAGGTTGAGTCTTAGATAGAGTAATATATCCCTCCCCAAGACTGGAGTGAGATCATATATCACCCCTAGTGGAGTTTGTGGAATCATTTGACCTCTATGAGTAGGTCTATGATCCTCCATCTAGTGGTTTGTATCAGTATGGTCCTTTGTATCTCCCAACGGTTTTGAGCATGATCCCCTATGTAGCAGGTTGATCCAGATTGGTTTGGTGGCATCCCACACTAAGTTTAGGAATGATCCCATCTCCATGTATCATAATCTTCCTTGACCAACACGTTCTATTTGGGTAGGGACCAAATGAGCTAGAACTCTTCATCGAGGGTCTCCGATGATATCATGGCTCAAGGGGTAAGTTCTACTAGAACGAGCGTTCTTTGAGAAGAATCTTGTAGCTAGAAGTTGGTTATGACAGCCTAATGTCATGGTATCTCTCTTGGGTATATTTGGATATTCTTGTTATATGTTCTATAGACATATACTTATGTATAGCTAATTGTAATTTCCTTTTTTTATTTCTTTGAGGTTTCAGGGTGTCTTATTACGTATTGTTATACTCACCTCTGAATAAAATTTTCCCACACGTGTTGTGTCTTGTGTAGACAATTGACATTTTGATAGAGTCATAGGAATACATGGACCAGATTGTGCTGAGTGAGACTAGACAGACCAAGGTGTGCTCCTACAGATTTCAGACAGCAGTCCATATACCTTTACTTCTAGGTTGGAGTTGCGTTATAGACTCATTTTTGGTGGGATTGTTTTTTTCGCTATTTACTTTCCAGTAATTTTATTGTTATAATATGTTGTATAATCTTAGATGTATGCATGCATCCTTTTAGTTGTTTTAGATTTCAACATATTGTGTCTTAGAGATGTGTGTGTGCATACATGTACTTTAGGCTAATGCCTCTCATTTGTGGGATGTGACTACTTGGTGCTAGTCACTAGCCCCTGGCCTATTGGAGGTGGGCTTGGGGTAGTCACGACATGGGCCCCTCTTGGACGGGTTGTGAAATCCCTCACAATTGAAATGTCTTTAATAATGATATTCTCATTTATCTCAATCATTCAATTTATATATTCTTGATTATAAGTCCATAATATCTATTATAGATAATAATATTCCAAAGGATATCCATCATCCTCCTTACATTGTAAAAAATTGGAGGATGCCTTGGTATATGAATAGTGACCCCCCTCTCCCAAAAATTGATATTGGATTTATATAAATATTTCCAATACATTACCAATATAGAATAAAACTCTACTAACTGAAGTAATATGAGATTATCTAGTAGGTTTAATCCACAAACATTGATTACAAAGGAGTTATATACATTAGATTTAATAATTTCCCCATTTTTTGTTCTCAACTCAACCCTTATATTTTGTGGTGGCATTTGAATAGATCTTCTAAACATGAAAGATATGAAAGAATACATAGAACTAGAATATGCCAACGAGCCTGTACCCTAGTGGTACAGGCTCCTGCTTGGCATCCAAAAGACCCAGGATCAAATCCGGGTAGGGAATAATTTCTGGGGGTACTGTAGCAGCACTATAGCAGGGGCACTGTAGGAGTACTATAGTGGCGGTGGCACTATAGCGGTGGAGGTACTGTAGTAGGAAGTGTAGCGGCGGCGGTACTGTAGCAGGTACTGTAGCAGCACGGGTACTGTAGCATTACTATTCACCGAGGGGCTCTTTGGGCCAAAAAAATGGGCTTTCAAGCCTAGTATTCAGGCCACATGGACAAGGGTCTTCGGGCTATGTAATGGGTCTCCATCTACCCAGTCTAAAGAGTTCTTTGCTTTAAAATAATAAAATGAGGCTTCAGCCCCAAACTTTTAAAAAAACATAGAACTAGAATAAAATAGTAAATTTTCTATTCTTGAATGAATAGTTAGTGTACCTATCACCACATCATTATCGAGATCCACCTCAGTAGTAGTGATATTATATTTCCTTCCTTGCCGCCATGGAGGTGATTTTTATTGATTTTCACCGAAAACCCCTTGTATCTGTGAATTATATTACATAATTCCCATGTTACTTATAGATGAAACACTGTATTTTAGGCAGAGTTTTGATCAAAACCTTCCTTTGTTATTTTGTATTAGTGGGATTCATCGTATCCCTATGGTAATTATTAGCATGATTTCCATATTTTCCATATTTGAAGCAAATCTAAGTTCTCTTTAGACCATTTCTAGGATCGTTATTCCCACACTTTTGACACATGGGATATTTGGTTTTCTTTCCTCCATGGGATTTATCTATTGGTCATCCCCTAATAAACTCCATTTCCACTTTCTATATCTGATCCCATGAGACCACTAAGATTCACAAATCTCAATCTCAACTTTAAGGGAACAATAAAAAATCTCCTCAGAGTTATCAATGTATTGAATCACCAATAATTTCATAGTCTCTGTTTTAATCAACTAAAGAAGTGATCCACCTTTCTTTCAGTATTCATGAAAATTCTAGAGATGTATCATGAAATCCTTGTAAAGTTTTCTACATAATCCCTGATATACTCATCTTCTTTTTTCTTAAGTCCTTGAAACTCCCTCTCTATTTTAAGATGGAGATTTTGAGGAAAATAATTTCTTGAATAATTCACATTCCATGGAATAAATTTCCTCTATATACTTCAAGTTCTTGATCAGTTACCACCACTGATAATATTCCCCATAAGAAAGACAGACCACAGACATGAATTTATCTTCTTCTAATAATTGGAGGACAAAGAATATATTCCTAATGGAGTTAATCCCTTATTATGTGATGAGTTGATTAGAAGATCTAATAAAGGTATGAGGCCTTTTTGACCTAAATTATTTGACCTAAAATTGATCTTTCTTAGGATGAGGGAGTTCTACATGATTTAAGCTATTATTTGCAACTTGATCCAGTTGATCCAGTACTATTATGAAGTTTTTATCTCTCATTCCCATATGGTTTGTCATATCATTAGTGAAATAATTACATTTAATATCACATTAGTAGTTAGAATGAGTTATAATATTTCCTCCCCTTAACTAAAAAAATTATGGGGCTTCAATACATAAGAAATGATCATATAAAAATGAAATTATCAACTTAAAATTAATAACATATAAAGGAAAAGTATATCCTAACTTATGATTCCTTAATTTTCAATCTTGGTTATCCAAGGTAATAGAATTATACCTAGGGTTTTTAATAAATATTTATAATCCTAATACAAAAATATAAATAGGCCTTTCTCTGATACCAACTATAGAAACCCCGTCATTTTTCACTTATTATTACATGATTTTAAGCATAAATATTCATTAAATAAAAACCAAGGATCGAAAAATCATAGTGCCTTTGGAAGACTTGGTACATAATTAGAAAACAAGAAACTAGAATAAAATATAATTATATTAATCTAAATAATTATCTCATAAATGACTTTGATATCTTACAATTTCAAAGGATAACATGGGGAATACATAGACAAAAAGGGTGAGCTAAAAATCCGAGTAGGGGAAGAAACATGGAAATAAATCATAGAACATGCGTTAGAAATCACAACATGATAACATAAAAGGCATGGATCATGAATAAACATATGAAGGAATAATATATAAAACATTTAATCATATTATCTTGACAACATAGGAATATGGAAACAATATATATCATAATAAAAACATGAGTCAAGGATAACTACCAAGATGTTATCGCAAGGTGTACAGAGTCCCATAATGGATTATGTTTACTCCCTTACCCCATACATAAAATATCATGAGACTAAGACATTACCCAATGTATTGGAGTGATATATGGGTTCACCCATCATAACAATTACATTTATATTTTTTCCACATAAAGAAATAAAACAAAAGGAATAAACATAAGGATTACCCATGGAAAGAGATGGGTTTCATAATCATTTCATAAGGCATAACCAAAGGGAATATCATAATGGTATCTATGAAGGAAGGGATTAATTAATTATTATAAATTTATAAAGGAAAAATAATAATATATTATTAATTAATATATCCAACTAAAGTGAAAACATTAAAATGAGTGGTTACATAACATTAGAAAAGTACCACTTAAGTGTGGTTTTTAGGGAAAATAATAAAGAGACTTTAAATAGGATAAAGGAATAATTATTTCAATAAAACCAGAAATGAAATAAAATAGTTTTTCTTGATAAAATTACTTAATTTATAAAATATGGATGGACTAACAAATTTATATAGTGTACTTGAAAATAGAGAAGTTTCCTTCAATCAGGCTTACTTATAGAGAGAAATTTAGAAGGAAACCTTTTAAAATATGTATTTTCCCATAAAAGAAAGATTAATAGAGCTATAAATATATTTTTTGTACATATATATATAATATTTTATAGGTATATAAGAATAATTAAGAGATAAATTGAGTCAAAAAAAAAGATAAATCATTACACAAAAGAAATATGGAGGTTTGGATAGATCCCTTACCTTATGTACGTCTGCGTTATGCACTTTCACTTAATGTCATGGATAATGCATTTTGATATATTAATTACTTAATTAATATCATTTTAAAAATATATTTTCTTTATTATATGTTTACTAAGTTCATTTATGGACATTTATATGAGTTATAAAGTTCATTTTTTTGTTCTGATAGCATTTTTTCATGGTTTCAGGGCCAGTTCACTTGTGTATAATTATGAAAGTTCTTGTCAAATGGGAATACTACTTAAGAATTTAAATGAAATATTATTAATGAACTTACATAAGTTTAAATGATCCCATGTGTCATCCTTTTTCAACATTTTGATGATTCATTTATTAAAACGTTAATGATACATGTTTAGTTTATTTTGGCGGTTTTTCCGACCATCTCAAACTAGTTTCATTTTATTTAATGTTATAGCCATATACACATTACAGAATGTGAAACCAAATATAATATATATATATATATATAATTAGTTCATTTTAATAAATTATAATTTAATTTAATCCTTTTATGAAGTAATTAGTGTAAAAAATAAAACTCATCATCCACGAAATCAGTTAACTGATACAATATGGATAATGGTTTCATTTTTTATTTGAATAAGAGGAGATGAGAAAATGGGTTGATATAAGATATTAAATTAGAAATATAAAATTATATTATATAAATGAACTTTGAATTATTCTTCTATGTTGGATGAAGGAGGTGAGGAGAATGTGGAATAAGAAAAGAAATTTAAAAAGGTTATTTGAGAATGTCACCTCTTGAATATCACCTCATTGAAGGACCCCTTATGGAACATAAAATATGTCTTTTGGTGATACCATAATAACTTTAACAAGGTTATGAGTGGTTAATATAGGGTTCAATATATATTTGTAAATATTCACAGCATAGAAGATGTGAGGAGAAGGGGTGGTATTTATAAGGGGATGAGAGGGGTGTTTCTGATTATTTTATTCATTGGTTTTTTATTTGGGCTCAAGCCTATTAATATTTTTGATTATTGTGACTATATATAGTAAATGGGGTATAAATGTTTGAACTAATGGGTTCTTACATCATCCATGACTAAAAAACTCATGTATTTGTCTTATAATGTAAAATACCATAAATTAATGCATTTCACTATTCACCAAAAATTCAAATATTTTAGAAAAATACCAAAAATTCACCCTAACCATTTTTTTACATAGAGATTTATAACATGTAATCCATTTAATGAAAATTATTTCTAAATATGAGAAATTTAATTTTTATATAAAATCATTATTTATTCAAAAAATACTAATTTTAAAATTATAATTAATTTTATAACCCTTCGAATAATTACTTATGGTATCATAAAATTATTTTATCATTATAATAAAAAATAATATTAATTTATGAATCCATATTATGAAAATAAATTTTCTTTTATAACCCTTCAATTAAAACATTTGTGTTTTATAAAAATACAAACATCTAATTCATCAATTTAAATCATTTATTTTCTTGTACCATGGTTTAAATATATTATATTTTAATTTTATATGATACCTAAATATTATTTTATATATATATGTGTGTGAGGATATTGTTCTAATAGTCATATTACTTTTCCTAACAGTCATATTATTATTCCAATGGCCAGGCTACTATTCCAACGATCAGATTACTATTCCAACTGTCATATTTATAACGATCATATGGGTTACCTAATTTCTATAAGTACCTATTATTCCATTGATTATTTACTTAATTATATTTTACATCAATTTTATATATAAATTCATCTTAAAAATGAATATTTTATTATTAACGTTATGTTTTATTTCTACAGATATGTTTGTAAGTGCAGTCATTCTGGTGGTTCGAGTATATCCAAATTTTCCTATTTCTATTCTAAAATTTTCTATTTATTATCCCATTGTATTATTTATAATTATTATTGGTTTATTTGATGAATAATTTATCATTCATCATTTAGGATTATAATGTTTTTTTTTTGGTTTCTCTATGTGATGTATGTGATTTATATAACATGACATAATATGAAGGGTAATTTTATTCATAAAATTATAGTTCGTTATAGTCACATATAATAATTAGAGAATAATAAAGGTAAAATAGGCTTTGTAACTCCACCCTCACCTCATCACAATATCTATAATCAAATAAATCTATCCTACTCAATGATTAACCCAAGCCTCATCCCAACCTGTATGCACAACAAGTGAGGTATGCTCAGGTAACCAAAGCCCATGACTACCATAGTAGGGTGTGAATACATATCAATAGGACATCGTCCATCCATACAAATAAAATTTTTATTCAATGAAATAAAAAAACAAGGAAAAAAAGTAAACCCCATGCTTAGGGAGGTATAAATTAGTGTAGGCTGAGGTCATCCCCTCTAATCAAATTTGCACCCTCTGGTTACAAGTAATTAATATTAAGGAGACTAATGTTGTTGGATCTTTGGTCCACCAAATAATCCATGTGATCTGCAAAATTATTACCCTCATGCCATGTGTGGGTCACTTGGATATTATTGCAAATAAGGGCTCTATATTTCTTGATGAGGTAGAATGTGGACCGGGGAGTAGAGCCTTTACCAAGCAAAGAATCATGAAAAATTAAGGAGTCTGCCTCCACCTGAGTTATATCCAGCTTCTTCTAAATGCAGAGGTTGAGCCCGGTGAATATATCCTTGGACTAAAATAATAGTATGCAATATACATACATGTGATTAGATCAATATAAAGTAAATATGAAATACATAACTATGAAAACATAGTATATAATCACCAATGAAAAAACAAGGAAACAACAACCATATACTGAGTGATCATATGCTTCACATGCTGCCACAAACCTCTAGTTGTACCTTCATTAGCTCAAAATTGGTATAGATATAATTTCAGATTTAAATTTTTTTCACAATACATCATGTGATGTTTCCCAAAACTAATTATCAATTGGAAACCTATATCCGTTAGTCCAAGCTCCATCTTTAGGGAAACATTGCATACCCAACCCATGTGGTGATCAGTGTTAGAAACACTGCATGCCACATCATATTAGTTTTCATTATTAGTAATACAACACACCCCAAACTAATAGTGGTAATTATTAGGAACACAAAATGTTTCTCCTTGATGGTGGTCTTTATTTGAAATCACTGAACACCCCACCCTAATGGTGGTCATTATCCAAGACTATACACACCCTACCCCGATGTGGTTGTTATCCTCAGATGATGGTTGTCCCACTCGATATGATTGGAATAATTGGATAACTCAAAAACCCCTTTCAGGCCATTCTCCAACTTTATCCCAAGCTAAATAATTTTTATCCCATGCATGGTATACTACTGTGTTGATAAGAATATCTGTAATCTGACCCATACCACCAAACGAATTAGCTTGTATCCATCTTCACATTATCACACTTCCCTCCAAGGGCCTGTCTATTTTCAACTAAGAATACCATATATTATGATATATGAATCAAGGTTCCATAGGCTATGAAATACCACAAGAAAACATATCATATCAATTAAAAAAATCATATCAATATTATCTCTCAAATGGATATATATACTCCCACCTACGATCACTATCATGAAATGTCAACATTTTATGCCAATAAGACACCACATCAAGGAAACAATGGTATAAATATAATAAATCTTGTAATTTCATAAAAATATATAGTATTTATACTTATGAATAATAACCAACAAGGTATTGTGGCTACACATGAACAAAAAAGTGATTATGGATCAACATAGTCTCATAGCCACAAACACGCACACGTGTGTGTGTGTGTGTGTTCAACCCTTGATTGTCAATGACTAATATCTGGTTAGTGAATTAGGGTCCATATTGGATCTTATTAATCTGTATAATTACATTAGGCATGGTTCCATTAATTAATTTATACTTAAGGATAATCAATTAATTAGGTATTATATTTTATATATATCATAATATGAATTAATGTTTGTTCACTGAAATGTAGAAAACCTCAGATATCATTCCAAAAAACATATATAAACCATAGGTTATAGTTTAAGACCACCCAACTCAAGGGTTTCAATATAAAATTCAAGGTTCATCAAGGAAGTTTCACCTATAACATGCACATGAATAAATTTGTTCAAAATTATCACCAAGGAATCCTAGAACCAATTCTATTATTTTATTTACAAATGAAATTAAAACACCACATACGATAAAAAAATTTATCTTCTATATAATTTATAAATTATCAATTTATGTCAATAAATTTAATAACCACTTATTATTGAAAGAAAATTTATAATTTCTTATAATATAACATTTAATCTCTAGAATCATCCAACATAAAAAAGATAATGTTTCCTTATCATCATATAATAATTATGGGATAATTATCATTTAATAAAACTCTATCATTTCTCTATATATCTTCAAAAAACTAAAATCATATATTTTTCAATAAATAAAGATAATTGGAATATAGATTACTACATGGAATTATCCATTTAAAACATTTCACCCAATAATAGAGGACAGAGAGAGGATTTTTCCATGCTTAGAAACCAGAAGAAGAACTTGGTTCATTTAGAGAATACTTTTTATATTTTAGATAAAAACTTTTTAGTCTTCCTAGACTTAAAAGGATATCAATATTACATGTAGTAGAAGATTCACATATTTTTAATAAAACAAAACACGTACTAGTTTGCAACATTAAACACACAAATTAAACTCATCATTTAATTTGTATCTTAAGAAAGCCATAATATGATTCATGAACTTTAAATGATTCAAATAACTTATTTCCATAGTTTTAGTCTTTTTGAATCATCAAAAATTCTTACAAGGTTGATCTAGGGAAGAATAAATTCAAAAGGTGGGTTTTAATTATTTTTCTCTTAAACTGAGTGTTGAGTAATCGTGTCATGGTTTTACTATTATGTATCTCATATAAATTGTGTAAGGTTAATGAGTTTTACTCTTATGTAGTGGATGAATTCAAGACTTACCTTATTAGCTCTATTTTACCCTTACACAACCTTTATAAAACCAGAGTTACCTTTATACAGTGGTTGTAGATTCCTCTTACCCTTATGTAGAGATCAGGTTACCCTTATGTAACCTTTGAAAAGACATACTTACCTTCACACAACACTAAATTACCCTTACATGACATTTATAAACTATATATTTCCCTTATATAGTGCATAGGTTACCCTTAAAAACCTATATAAAACCAAGTTTACCTTTACATAATATAGAAAAAATCCACTTAAATTTATGCATCCTTTTCAAAACATGAGTTACCCATAAACAAAGCATATATCATTTGTATGGGTAATAATTACATTGATTTATTTTTGAAAATTTCTCAAAATATAATTAGGAATTTAAAACCAAAAATGGGTTATAAAAATGTTGTTGTTACAGTAGTAAATGTGGTGGATGGATTCTTGATTTTGTATTTTCATCAGTTTTAATAGATAAATATTAGTAACATGATAATAACAACCTAGAAATATCCAAGAGAGTAACTTTTCACATTTAATTTATAATTAATTTAAAATAAGGATTATCTAAAAATAATACTTCTATTGTGTTATTTTCATTTTTGTTGAGAATCCAAAAAGGACCCCTCTAGTTGTATCTACATGTGCTCCACAAATATTTGAACAACATTCTTAGTATTTTGAGTGCTAATGCGAAGGAACATAGAGATTCACGATGTTCACTGTTGAACATAACAAGGGGATCTCTTATTCTCTCTATGTTCTTGAGAGGGAGGGTAGATGATTTTATCTCCAAGTCTTGAGAGAATTTATAAATAGTTTCTTCATTATTCACAAAAAATATTTTGGGTGAAACATGATATAAGTTGGAATTTATACTTAGGGTTAATATTCAATAATTTCACAATGAACCTTCATAAAATATTAACTTTAATTAATTACCCATGTATAGTAATAATAATAATATATCCCATGATATATTCATATTTAAATAAAATTTGTTAAATATATAAATTAATATTTATTTAAATGATATTAAATTAAATATATCATTTCCATCGGGCCATTAACTCGACCATTCAATCCTTGATCGCACCGCGATTCACTATTACATTTTCACCCTTACACCACTGCGTAAACTAGTTTTTTATTGAAAATTATAAAAATAATAACAAATTTCACTTCATGTTTGATTCCATTATTTTTTTTATCACTATTAAAAAGGTAAATGTTACTTGTTTTGATAATTTCATTGAAGGTGGAAGTGATTTGGAGGGCCCATGATTATGTCGAAGAAAACTGGGTCAAACTGTGCAGAATCCATGCATACCAGTGGATTATACCACAAAATTATACATAAACATTTGTTAAAATGGGATGAAATTTTTTTATGGTCAAAAATTATTTGGTATACATTTCATATGAAGGAACCCAAGCCTAATTCTGCCATATGGTGTTCCAACCTACCTGATCGTTTTAGCACATCGAATCTGCATGAAGTCAAAAGTGGTGTTTTGTGATCTGTAAATATCTCGAGTTGTAGGTGTCTAAATGAAGCCCAAATTTCATTGGATATATTAATGATATGGGGATACAAATTTTTAGTTTTTTCCAAAGAGAGATAATTCTATCTACCCACCTAAAACAATGGTCCAAGTGGTTTTACACAAATTGTGTACCAAAAACCACCTTCCACGTGGCCTATAAAATGATACCTTGGGCACCTCATTTGCAAGTTCGTCCAAGAGAGTGAAGTGATTCCAAATTACAGTTAAATAGGAGTCATTTTATCCCATTGGAGGTTCTTGAGTTCCCTATCATCATAGGGAGAGCTGAAATGAAGAATGAGTTCCACCTGAAACTCCTCCTCCTCTCGATGGCGAGCTAAAGAGTGGATGATCATTTTGAGGGAGCTACACACACTTGGGAGGGAGTTCCAACACTAGTTATTCTACTAGTTTTGTGTAATTTTTGCTTTAAATATTTCAATTATTTCTTATCTTGACATTATTCTCCCCTAAATTTATTTCTTTTGATATAATTAAGTGAAAATCTTTTTATTTCATCACCGATTGGGTGGAGATTTCAAGTGAGAATCTTGGGTTGTTCTGACTAGACAACAGAAAAATACTTTATCTATCACACATATATTAGATTGTAGTATTATTTGGTATCCCTTGTTCTATGATTGAGGACCAAACCTTGACAACATAATCATTGTGTCAAGTTTTTCTTCTTTGTGCATCATTTTAAGGGGTAAGAGGGGAATCAAGATCATGACAACCCTCAAACAAATAATTAAACAAAACCATGTGAAATTTTCAGAACAATTAACTATAAATGATGTGTAATGAACTTGAAATTAAATACTTCTATCATAATTCTTAAAACACCACATTTATTTATCAATAATTAAACTCTTTAAGTTAAGTTATTTTCTTAATATTGTTTTCAAAATCACCCCCCATTTTAGTACTTTTTATTAAAAAACGCATACTTTAAACCTATCAACACTCCTTAATAGATGACCTAGGGTCTTCCCTATATTATAAATCAACCTTAAAAACATAATAAACTTGACATTTCATGAAAATGAATTCAAATTTTGGCACGGTTGTCAGGGAGTTCTTTGGTTTTTAGTGCGTGTTTTTTATAATATTTTTGTAAATTTTGTGAATATTTATTTGTGTTATCTTATACCTTTACCTATCTTTTTGTGTTCTGGTTTATTTATTTTGTAGGATTTGTGCATGACACATTCTACTCCATGATACTTACCAACTTTTGATCCTGAACCAGAGAGGATCCTTTGTCAGTGACACCGAGACGCACAAGAAAACCCTTTGAAGGAGGACACAACAAAACTTGAGACTTTTCTAAACCCTTCTTCTTCTGAAACTAAATTAGAACCTAAAATTAATGAGTATAACATGGCTGAAAATAACTGGAAATTAAAATAACTAATCACACCTGATGTTAATATCCAACCCAAATAAATTCAAATACAAGGCGAGACACCTAATTTTGAACTTAAATCCAGTCTAATTCACTTATTGAAAAGATTTCACAGACTCACGGGAGAATATCCACATAATCACTTAAAATAATTTCATATTGTATGTTCTACTTTAAAACCTACTAATGTGGATGAATAACAAGTAAATATCAATTCATTCCCATTTTCTTTATAATACATTGAAAAATTCTATCTTTACTATGTTCATTCCCATTTTCATTTTCCCAGCCTCTCGAACAACAACTATAAGGAAAGAAATATATGGTATAAGTCAATAACAATGGGAAACATTACATAAATATTGGGAATGATTTAAAAGGTTATGTTCATGTTTCCCACACCACCAAATAAGTGATCAACTTTTAATTTAGTATTTTTATGAAGGTTTAATCCCTATTGATAAAAATATGATCGATGCTGCTGTGGGTGGTGCACTAGTGGATAAGACCCCAATTTCTGCAAGAACCCTGATTGATAACATGTCATATAACACTAAACAATTTGGTACATGGTTTAGTGAACCCATTCGAGGTTTCCATGAGGTTTAAAGTACTGAATTAAAAAAGGAGGACACAAAATTTGAAGAGGTAAGTACCCTTCTTTGAAAATATTCTCTTTTCCAAGGGAAATCCCAATATTCTCCTCCCATACATTAGGATATATGTTCTTCTGACACCCACTACTCTTAATAATTTCCTCAATTGAGAGAAACATCTGAGAGTTATGAGAAAATATTTCCATGCCACCCCTATAACCAACCCTTTAGGAAAGAACCTTACTATCCATCCAACCCTAGGTGGAAAGAAAACCAAGCCAATAGACAAGGGGGTATTCAAACCAACTTCAACAATAATGGATCCAACCGAGGTAGAGTTTTCATCCACCACCACCCAAAAATCCTCAACCTCAACAAAGGCCTTTCCAACAAAACCCTCCAAAACCCAAGCCTATCCTAGAATACATTATGAAACAAATGGATTCCAAGAATCTCCAATTCCAACAAACCACCCAAGCTGCCATACAAGACCTAAAACCCCAATTAGGATAACTTTCCAACTTGGTGGGGGAAATCCAAATCCATGGGTCGGGTAAACTACCTTCTCAACCTGTAGTTAACCATAAGGATAAGGGAAATGTTAGTTCCATCACCCTTCAGAGTGAAACAAAACTTAAAATCCAAATGACCCCTCTACTAGAGTCATCCCCTCCTAAGGAAACCACCATCCCAACCACTAGAAATGATTCAAATGAGGTAGAACCTTGTCCTCAGAGAATCCATTCCAAAGTAAAGATTGTTTATGTTGATGAGTCACATATCCCAACCATTCCTATTACATTTCCTCAAAGGGCCAACCAACCAAGAAAAAAAAAGAAAAATAACTTGATAAGGAAGTCTTGGAAACTTTCAAATAAGTGTAGGTCAATATCCCCTTGATTGATTTCGTGAAGAAAATTACAAGATACGCCAAGTTTATAAAGGAGAGTGCAGACACCAAAGGAGACTTCATGGACATGAAAAGGGGATCTTGGGGAGGAACATCTCAGCATTGATAAAGCCATCACTTTCCACCAAATTCAATGATCCAGGAACATTCTCAATTCCATGTACCATAGGGGAGTATTATTTTTCTAATTTTATGCTTGATTTAGGTGCCTCTATAAATGTGATGTATCAATATATTTAATATTCATTGAATTTCAAGGAATTGAATCCCATAGTAATTTTTGTTCAACTTGAAAACTGAAGTATTACACACCCCTATGGTGTGTTAGAGGATGTTCTTGTAAATGTGCAAAATTTAATTTTTTTTCTACTGATTTTTATGTGGTTAAAATGGAATATGATAGAATTAATGGACATGCCCCAATTATATTGGGGATACCTTTTCTGAGAACTTATAAAACTATAATTAATTTATACAAAGGTACATTATCTATGGAGTTTGGTGGTGTCATTTTCTAATTCAACATCCTTGATTCCATGAATCCCCCTTAGAAGAATGTTTCTCTCTTTCTGTTAACTCTATATATGTACTCCCTTCCCCTAAAAACACTTCTTTTCATTCCCATGATCCCCTTTATGAGTTTTCATCATTGGTTGAAATACTAGGAAATGAATCATGCATATAATGTTGTACTGGTTTTGAAAAATGTCATGTATGTTTATTAATTGATGATTTCTTGAACACTAAGGATCACATGATTATAGATGATACTGTTAAGATTATAAAATATAATTCCTCATCTAATGATGATTACATTGAATAGGTAGATGATATTAGTAACCTCTCACTTGCACACACACACTCATAAATATGAAATCTCCTTGAACTGGAAATAAAACAATTGCGTCAAGATTTAAAATATTCATATCTTAATAATGGAAATAAGTTATCTGTCATCATTCCTAGTTCACTCCCACCTGATCATGAATTGAGACTACTTCAACTTATGAGGGAGTATAAAAAATATTTTGGATGGAAACTTGCAGACATTTTGGGTATTATCCCATCAATTTTTACACATCATATATTGTTAAATAATGAGGATAAACCAATGAGGTAGTCACAACATCGACTGAACCCAAACCTACTAGATGTTGTTAAAAAGGAGGTAACAAATTTATTGGCTACTAGAATCATTTACCCCATCTCTGATAGCCAATGGGTCAGTCCAATCAAAGTAGTTCCTAAAAAAATAGGTCTAACGGTAACAAAAAAATGAAAACAATGAATTGGTTTCAACTCGTGTACAGAATAGTTAGTGTGTCTATATAGACTATCGCTGATTAAACCAACACAATAGGAAGGACCATTTCCCATTTCCATTCATTGAACAGATGCTAGAAAGTCTAGTAGGGAAGTACCATTACTATTTTCTTTATGGGTATTCTGGATAATTTCAAATCCATATTTTTCTTAAGTATCAGTAAAAGACAACCTTTACAGGCCCCTTTGGCACATTTTTATATAAGAGGATTCCATTTTCTCTATGAAATACTCTGGGTACCTTCCGAGGATGTATGGTTAGTATTTTTTCATATTACCTAGATAATTTCATAGATGATTTCATTATTTATGGATCCGCTTTTGATGAATGTTTGAGTAGTAATTCTACATCGTTGTATTGAAAATAATCTCATATTAAATTATGAGAAATTAAATTTCATGGTGTGACAAGGTATAGTTTTGGGAAATGTAATTTCTGGGGATAGTATTCAAGTAGATAAATCAAAAGTGGATGTCATTTAATCCCTACCATTCCTCAAAAATGTATGGGATGTGTGGTCTTTCCTAGGTCATGCTAGATTTTACCATCGTTTCATTTGTGACTTTAGTAAAATTGCACTCCCCCTATCCCGATTTCTCAAAAAAGAAAAGGATTTTTTTTATAATAAATGTTAGGAATATTCTAATAAGTTAAAATAGAGTCTCATATAAACCTCGTTAATCCAACCACCTTGGTGGTATTTACCATTTGTGATCATGTGTGACACCTCTAACTATGCAATTGGGGTAGTCTTATCATAAAGGTTCGATCGAGATCCACATTTCATTGCTTATGCCTCACGTACACTGTACCCCTCCCAAGAAAACTACACCACAACTGAAAAAAAAATTGCATCGTGTTTTCCTTGGATAAATTTATGTTTTATCTTTTAGGGTCCAAAGTCATTGTGTTCTCATACCATTAATCCATTTGGTATCTCCTGACGAATCTGGAAGCCAAACCATGTCCCATTCGCTGGATGCTCCTTCCTTAGAAATTCAATTTAGAAATTAGGGATAAAAAGGAGTAGAGAATGTTTTGGTTGACCATATCAGTAAGATCCACCCATCCTAGTACATTGACTCATTCCCATTTATTTCAATAAATGATATGTTTCCAAATGATCAATTCTACCGAGTGTAAGATGTTATTCGTTAGTTTTCTGAAATTATAAATTATCTGCTAGCATCTTTCATTCTTGCTAATTTCAATAAAACCCAAGTCGACCATCTAAAACATGAGTCTCATTGGTACATTTTGTATGACCCCTACCTTTAGAATACATGTAGTGATCAATTCATCAAGCGTTGTATTCCCGATAGTGAGTTTTAGTCTGTCCTTAGATTCTGTCACACTCTTACTTGTGGGGTCCACTTTGGTCCCCAATGGACTACTCTCAAGGTCCTTTATTATTTTCTCTCTTGGCCAACACTTTTTTGGGATGACCATGATTTCTATAAATCTTATTCTCACTGTCAAAGAATGGGGAAATTATCTAAAATAAATGAAATGCCACAACAACCCTTTCTCTTCCATTACATTTTCTATGTTTGTGGAATTGACTTTATGGGACCATTCCCCAATTCATTTGAGAACCATTAAATTCTTCTAGTAGTGGATTATGTTTCAAAAAGGGTAGAGTCATGCTCCACAAGGAATAATGATTCTATGAATTTTGTGGAATTTTTGAGAACCCAGATTTTTTGTAGGTTTGGATTACCTAGGTTCATCATTAGTGACTGGGGTTCTTATTTCTACAACCAAACAATGCAATCTCTTTTACGTTAGTATGGGGTCGGGAATTGAGTGTCTACTTCTTATCACCCACAGACCAATGGTCAATCCAAGGTTTTAAATAGAGAGGTAAAACAAATTATTTAAAAAAAATTCAACCCAACAAAAAATATTGGAGTCTTAGGATCAATGATTCATTATGGTCTTACTGTACTACCTTTAAACTCCCATTGGAATTTCACCCGATCAGATTGTGTTTGGAAAGATTTGTCACCTCCCTGTTGAGATTGAGCACTATGTCTACTGGTCCATTAGATAATGAAATTCTAATCTTTCTAGTGCAGGTTCTCAAAGAAAGTTTCAGATTCAGGAGATTGAGCACTATGCCTACTAGGCCATTATATTGAGCATTATGCCTACTTAGCACAATCGTCTTATCTTTCATCGTCAGTTCCACATTGGGAAGAAGGTTATCCTCTAAAATTTAAGTCTGTAGTTGCATCCAGGTAATCTTTGTTCCCATTGGTATTTCCCATTCATTTTTACTAACATCTCTCCATTTGGTATTTTTGAGGTTCAAAATGAAGAAACCAATCAAACCTTTATTATTAATTGGCAGTAGCTGAATCACTTCCATGAATCCATTCCATAGTCCCCAATGGAGTAACTCCATTTTCAAGAAGCAATATATGAATGAAACTCACCAAGGTTTATCATTTCTTCCCACATTGTCTTTTATTATAGTGAAGAAACCGCACAGTTTAGGTGTGAAGGGATGGGTATATTCCTGGGTTAGTTAAGATTTTTCATCATCTTTCTTATTTTTCTCTTTTTAAGCTTACTGAATACTATTGTTACTTTCCCCCCTTTACCTCCCACTCACCTTTGTGCCAAAATATTACTGTTTTTTTATTCCCACTTTATCATGAAAAATGATGCCAGTTTAATCATGGAAGATATTGAAAATGAATGTGGAATTTTTGTATTTCATGATTTTTTAACATTAAAAAAATTTCTAATGAAATGTGAATTTTAGTAATAATTCAATACTGTGGTGTGACTTTATTTTTAAATTTATTTATTTATCTATGATATAAATGGTTTTATCATTTCAAAACTTTTGAGAAGAATGGTACCCTTTTGAGAATAGTTAAGGGAAAATTGTTTTACATAATATCTCCATGCATCTTTGCAACCAACCATCATGTGTGAAAATTTCATACTTAATGGAAGGTAAATATAAGTTAGGTTTATTTTTCCCTACTTTCTAAAATCATTTTTCCATATGTTTGTTCCATTTCCGATCAAATTCATTACTGTACCAGATTGACGTATGTGTGTGTACCTGTTATCCAACTATTTTACACCCTCAAAAAAATGGTTATATATTAGGAAGGTTACAAACCACCCTTCCTAGACTTTTGGTCTTATTATAACTATTGTAATTAGTGTCATGAGGATATTAAATAAGGGTTGAGAGAAGAGTGTGAAATTTTTTCCAAGAGCAACTTTTGAAAAAAAATTGAGGGGAGTGATGAAATGTGCAACATATCGGTATATCTAGGTTGAGATATTATTGTTTGAATTTTGGGAATTTTTAAGTGAGTGGGTCTTGAAATTTTATTTCAAAGGATATGGGGAAGTTTTGGTGGAAAATATCATGCAAGTATAAAATTTTTAAAATAACTTATATTTACTAGATATAAAGTGGAAAGAATAGAATGAAATGGTTTTCACACACACATGTGGAGAACTAATGACATGATTAACTTTTGAATTATTTTATTTTATTTTTATCTTGTTTCTCTTTGAATTTCATTTGGTTATAATTTTTGAGACATGTTTTTCCATGATCACTGAGAATAACTCCTCGGTGTGATTTTTTCTTTGATCACATTTCAATCAAGAATTATGTTTTCATTTAATTTTAAATATTTATGAAGTTGTAAATATCTACATTCATATTTTTTTAAAATATGACTTTCACTACGAGTGAAAAATTTTAGGTGTATGAGTGTGATTGCCTTGCGATTCACTATTACATTTTCACCCTTACACCACTATGAAAAACAAGTTTTGTATTGAAAATTATAAAAATAATAACAAATTGAAATTCATGTTTTATTACATTATTTTGTTTTTATCACTTTTAAAAAGGTCAATGTTACTTGTTTTCATAATTTCATTGAATGTGGAAGGTGATTTGGAGAGCCCATGATCATGTCCAAGAAAAATGGGCCAAACTGCTTAGGATCCATGCATACTAGTGGACTCAACCGCATACTTCTACTTAACCGTGAATACAAATGGAAACAAATTTTGTGTTCTAGTCTAAAATTCATTGGGATACATTTCATATGAAATAACTCAAGACTTATTTGTTCATCTTTTGTCCCAACCGACCATATCTATCCAGCACACCGAATTTGCATGAATTTAAAACTGGTGTGTTGTGATCTATCCATATCTTGAAATGTAGGTGTCCAAATGAAATCAAAGTTTTGGTGGAGATATTCTGGAGTTTGTGATAAAAAATGTTTTTCCAAAGTGAGATAATTTTTTCTACCCACCTAAAACAATGGTCCAAGTGGTTTTACACAATCTATTTTCCCAAAACCACCTTTTACTCGGACTATAAAATGATACCTTGGGAACATCATTTGAAAGTTCGACCAAGAGAGTGAATTTCTGCCAAATTGAAGTTCTAGGGGAGCCATTTCATCCCCTTGGAGGTTCTTGAGCTCCATATCCTCATAGGGAGAGCTAAAATGAAGAAAGAGTTCCACCCGAGCCTCCTCCTCCTCTCGATGGCGATCTAAACGATGGACAATCATTTTGAGGGAGTTACACACACTTGAGAGGGAGTTACAGAACTAGTTATTCCACTGATTTTTTGTAATTTTTGTGTAAAATATTTAAATTATTTCTTATCTTGACATTATTCTCCCTTGAATGCATTTCTTTTGATATAATTAAGTGAAATGATTTTTATTTCAACACTGATTGGGTTGATATTTCAAGTGGGAATCTTGGGTTGTTTCAATTAGAAAACACAAGAATCATTTCTATCTCACACATATATGAGATTTCATTATGATTTGGTATCCCTTATTCTATTATTGAGGACCAAACCTTGAAAACATGATCGTTGTGTCAAGGGTTTCTTCTTTGTGCATTTTTTTAAGGGGTAAGAGGGGAATCAAGATCATGACAACCCTAAACCAAAGAATTAAACAAAACCATGTGAAATTTTTAGAACAATGTACTATAAAATATATTTAGTGAACTTGAAATGATCTCAATATCTCATAATTATTAAAATAACACATTTATTTATCAATAATTAAACTCTTTAAGTTAAGTTATTTTCTTAAAACTATTTTCAAAATCACCTCCTTTTTTAGTACTTTTTATTAAAACGCATAATTTAAAACTATCAACACTCTTTGAGAGATGACCTAGGGTATTCCCTACATTATAAATCAACCTTAAAAACATAATCAATTTTACGTTTCACGACAACGCGTTCAATCCTCTATTTCTTGAACCTTTGAATAATAAAATATTTAATCAAATAAATATTATCCATTAAAAAAGTAAATTAATATTATATTCACTAAACTCCTGAATAAAATTTAATTTTACTATTCACGTAGCTAAATAAATATTTATATTAATATATTCACTAAACTGGTGAATAATTAAATATTTATTTATTACCTTGTGAATACCAAACAAGTGATAAAATTCATATCACATATTCTAAAAATGAATATATCATTATTAAACTTATGCGATCAATAATACTTGAATATTTATTATTCCAAAAGACAAGAATAATATTTATTCTCAATGTTAAAATAAATATAATTTAATAAGATTCTAGATACACTTAGTGTGTGACCCTATAGACCTCTTTCTCAGTTCCATTAGGTGAACTTACTTAAAATCCAAGATCAGCATCTAAAAACATGTCAAGGAACCCCTATAGAATAAATTTAATATTTCCACAACAAAAACCTTCATATGAATGCTATAGTTTAATATAATCCCTTTGTCTCAATATCTCATCAAGTAGGATACAAACTTGTTTCATCACCCTATAATATAGATTTATCTTTATTTTACTTTATAAAATGAACTCATTGATGAACTACCATGTACATGGATTTAAGTAGATAGTTCTATTTCAATTAATGGGTCAGAAATATCTTCTTCCATTAATATGGAAGGGATAAATTCTTTCTTAGGATATTAAATTAATTACATATCACTTATGATGAACCCAATATATGATACCTCATCATGAGAATATTTCATCACTATTTTCATACATACACCAAAGTATATGATTCATGATACAAATTAACAATAACCTCATATATAAGGATAAATATACATGTTCACAAATATGAGAATCCAATGACACATAATCATATGGCATTCTTATTGGTGGGTCTATCCTCTTAACGTCTAATATTAGAGATCACCAAGTGAAATCATAATGAGAATAAGTCTCAATGTATTATGAGTCCCCAACACCTGATAGTCAAACATCATTTGTATCATATCAGACCAATCTTATCTAGACCATAGGACACATGTTTAAGAATGTTATCATAGACTCTCTAGGTTCTAATTATAGCAGGGAACTAGTATAACCATTCAATATAAAAAATACATGAATAAAATTATCATACTAATTATATGTATAATAATTATCATCATGTGATATGGAATTTAGTAACATTGTAGTAATATAAAGTATAATGTCTATTATTTCTAGGTCACCAACTCCAAAAGACTCCCACTTACTCTATATCTAACAGTAAACTAGAAAGCTTTTATCTATGAAATTATAAACATGTTTATTCTGAGATAATGATTTAGTTAATGGGTCTTCTGTATTCTCCCCTATGACTATTCTGCTTATTGCAACTTCACCACTTTGAGAAAAATCCCTTAAGAGGTGATATCTTTGAGTATTTACCTTTTTTCCTCTATCTTTAACATGACTTATTTGCTAATATATAGACTAAAATATTATTATAATATATTTCATGATAGTATTATGCTTTATTTATAAAATTATAATAATTGGAAGAAATAATTTTTTAAACTAATTCTTAAGTTACATCAAAAGATATAACATACTTTGTCTTTATAAATATGGTCACCACTACCTGTAATAATCTTCTCTTTATTATTTACTTATCCTTACTGTAATATATAAGATAAAATAAATCTTAAGGAAGAATAGTTTCATATACCCTTGATAATTAGTATTCACACTTCTCTAAGTTCTAGAAACACATCCCTCACACTTTATCATGTACATTTGGGAAGTTTTGATTGCAACTTTATGTAGTTATCCTAGTTCTATTTTATATTTTCCCACTATAATTTATGAATGTGAAATATGACGTCTTAGTACATATCATGGAATGTATGATAGATTCAGACACATAATATTATGTAATTTTATTCATCATAATAATCCCTTGTTCCTCAACACATCATCTTGGATAGATTTTACACCACGTGACATTGGAAACAACCTGCTCTTGGATTATTCCATCATGTGTTTTTAAATACTTTTCCAATGTATGTGAAATGATTTGATCTATAAAAACCAATAGATCTATCATAGTACATATTATTTCCTATAAATTGGGATTCTAATGAAATTAATTCTTGTAGAAATAATTTTATTATAGTCTTAAAAAATTATAATACAAACATTGGGTTTACATATATTGTCAATATATTTGATATAGAGAACTTTAGTGCACCCACTAAACTATTTTAGAAACATATATCACGTCCATAATTAATAAAACCAAATTATCTTATATATTTATCAAAAATAGATATACCGTGATTATGATGCTTACTTCAATCCATAAATGGATTTCTACAACTTACATACCTTATTTGAATTATCTGGTGTCACCAACCCTTAGGGTTGTATCATTAAGAAAAATTCCACAAGGTTTCCATTAAGAAATGTGGTTTTAACATTTATTTTCCATATTACATGATCATGGAGGGTTTTCGTGACAAGTATAATTATAATTGATTTTAATATGATGGTTATTGGAAAAGGTTTCTTTATAGACTATACCTAGATGTCTATTAAAACCTTTAGTAACTGACCATGCCTTATAGGTACCAAATTTACCATCCATGTTTAGTTTCTTCTAAAAATACCTACCAAATACATTATATCGACTATAGAAACGAATGGATATGTATCAAAATAATATGAATATACTGCATATTTCTTAATAATGTGTTTCCTATCAACACATCCTTAATAATGAGCTCAAGGTTACGCTGATGCTAACGTTGCTTGATTTAAAATGATGAAACCTGAGGAAAAACGAATCTTCCACCTCCCTCACATATGGTATTCATCAAATGGATTAATGGATATTCATGATTTCATTTAATTGGTTCAATTCACTCTTCAGTGTGATATAATTCAAGGGTGGAATTTGATTACATCCAATGTACCCAACGTGTTCTCCATTCATGGAGGACCATAGGGAATCACCTATATAAACGGTTTTATCTCATTGGTATGGTTGTTTATCAAAATAATATAAGAGGTCATAAATATCATTGGTTTAATGAAAATAATTCAGAAAATTATTTCTTCATGTAGCTCCATTCATCACATATTGTGAAGGTGCTAACACCACTCTCAATGCATGAGAATATTCATGATACGATCATGGATCCTTTAGAAAAGAGAGAATATATATAGGTAGGGAACCTACTTTTGTTACTCATGTGATCTCTATTAGACTAAAACCCATCAAAATACAAGATGGATGTCATTTCACATGCATTACAAGTATGATTTTTTTAGTGTTTTTTGTTTTTCATACATATTTTGATTCTAATGAAGGTAAATAGGATTATTTTAGGTTTTTTTGACTATATAGGATCATAGAATGATAAAAAAATATCCATCATTGATATCAAAGTGATTGTATTTAAAAAATCAACATGTTTATTTCACTGCTAAATAGAGAATATGATATATACATTGTTACAAGTCGGGATTCATGTTATGCAATGAAATTAACAGAGATTATCCTACTCTATATATGGAATTACATTAAGTTGTTAACATGATCAGGAGGATGAATCATAACAAGGTTATTTGATAACATTTATTTTATTTCATTCAAAAAAATAGAGAATTATTTTTATCTACCTGATGTTATGATGATTGTAATAATGATATTGGGTTTGGATTGAGTATCAAGCATGACATGTAGAGTTGGAACACACGTGTTGAGTGTGGATTACACATGTAGAATGAATTTGAACTGTGAATTATAGTGCGTGTGTGTATGAATAGTTCCCTACCAAACATATCCTACATCATACTTTGCTTTAGGAGAGAGATTGTTCATTATCCTAGATGCGCTAAGGGTGGCATTTGAAATCATTTAGTTCCTCCCTATTCCAGAGGTTTGTGTTATGACTCTACAGCATGAATTTTCACTAGAATTTACCCATTCTCATTATGAGTGTACTTACCTACACAGGATACACCTCCCCTACTCCTCATTGAAATCCTTCCCTTGAGCTTGGTCGTTATCCATGTGATGGCTAGATAGTTGGATGAGCTAGTTAGGAGATGGCCCTATTTTTTTAAAATAAAATAAAAAATTTAATTATCTGAAAATTCTTATAGTTTATAAATTAATTATAAATTTTAAGTGTTAGACAAAACTAAAATTATTTTTTAAAATCCTAAATTTAAATATGGAAAGTTCATATTTCTTTCTCATGATAAATAAAGTATTTTATGTTACTCAATAATAAATTGACTTATATCATTTATAAATTTTCATAAATGAATAATGTTAGGATTAATAAAAATATACTTTAAAATAATAATATAAATATAGAGAGTTCATTTTTTCTCATATTAAATAATTTTTTTATTTAATTATTTATTCCTTTATATTTTTTATATCTATAAACTTCTTATAGAATTTTAACAATGTGTATTCTTTATTTATGTGATAAAATTATTCTGGTAGATAGATACTTCCATTAAATTTTAGGTATCAATCCATAAAAGTTAGTTTTTTATCTACCATGACATCTATTTGTTTTATTAGTTTTTAGCTTGAAAATAGTGGTTGAATATAGTTTTTCATATTATGTGTTAGAGATATCATGAATTAAATTCTCTCTTGAGTAAAGTCTCATCGAGGAGATGGACTTGGGGAAAAACTACCCACTTTGCTCTTGGTTTATGAATTTTTCTAGAAAGGTGTGGGATTATCTATCTATCGCTCTAGGATTAGTCATGTGGATATTTTCAATCTCATATAACTTTAGGATTTTACATGAAATAGTTCATGAACCTTATGCATAATATGAATTTAGATATGTATGGATATACATGGATTCTATTTTTGGGTAAGTAACACAAACTTGTTGTTTGTGTAAATAGTTACACATTAATTTAGTGTGAACACATTAATTTTGTGGATGGAATAAGGATTACAAAATTAAACCATTTTTAAAATTCATACAAAATGGAAAAAATATATGATAAGTTAAAGATTTCATAAGATACCAAAGTTATCACTTTAATATGAATATGATGTATATTTAATTCATGAGACTTTTTAAAAAAAAATACCTTAAATACTAAGTGTAGTATTCATTTGAAAGTGACACTTATCATGATCTCAATCATCTAACTGGGTAGGTCATGCCAAATTTGGGTGCCCATGGATTATATTTTATAATGCAAGGAAGTGATAGGTAACACTAGAATATACTTGGTTAGGTAATTCCAAAAATGGGTGCACCTAGATTATACTTTGTTAGCTTTTTCATAGAATTTGGTTTTGGTTACACTTAACTGGGAAACCATTAGGAAGGATACTAGAGGATTAGAGTTGGGTTTATCAATATGATGGATTTTGTAAAGATTTACCCACTCAACAATCCAAGAATCATAGATGTTATGATTAGGATGATTCCCTCCCTAAAGAACTAAATGGTCAGAGAAATACAAAATAAGAATACTTTTATAGTGAAATATGGATATTGGCTCACTGAATTGAAATGATGTTTAGGGTCATCATTTTTAATGGGATTACTTTCATTAAAATTCCTATATGAAAAGAAATAATACATGATGGTCACCAAAAGACATGTCACTTTCATATTTTATGGATCCCTTCATGATCATTATATTGAGATCCCTTAAAGTTATAAAATATAGAACAATTATATTATCATATCTAGTATTGATAAGTTTTATTAATGAGAATCATTCTGAGTATCTAAATGTGAATTTTATAGATATAAATTCTATAATCTCTGAATCATGGGTATTATATAATGGGTGTGTATCACACATTTGTGCTAATAAACATAGACTAAGTAATAAGTGGGAATTTATAAATGGTGAATTAGATCTTCATATCGGCAATAGATAAATTCTTGTTTCATTAGAAGTTGACACTTATGATATGATTTTATCGAGTTAATTAATACTATAATTGGAGAACAATTATTATGTTTCCACAAAAAATAAGAATTTAATTTCTGTATCTTTTTTGGACAAGAAGGGATTCTCAATCACTATCAGGAACATGAATTATTCTATATATATATATATATGAGATGTTTTATGGAATAAGGAATATAGTAAAAAAATTACATTCATTATATGGATAATCCTATTTATATCATTCAAAATAAGAAGATCAGGGTTGATTATAATCCCGCATACCTTTGGAATTATCTTCTTGGACCTATAAACAAGAAATTCATCCAAAGGATCCATAAATATTAATTATTAGAACCAATATATTATGAATCATTTGAAAATATTTAATCTTTTTTATTATGAAATATGATCAAATCACCTTTTAATAGAATAGTTGAAAGGTCCAATAGGCTATTTTATCACATACATGGTGATTTTTGTAGACCAATGAGTACTCAAAAAAGTGGTGGTTTTAGGTACTTCATCACCTTTACTGATGAATTTAACCATTATAGTTATGTATTTTTAATGAGACACATATATATATATATATGAAACTTTTGAAAAATCTAGAGTTTCAGTATGAAGTATATAATTAAATAGTAAAAATTATTAATATTAATAGATCATACTGAGGTGGTGAATAATTAATCCAAGAATTCATTGATCATCAGATGGATTGTGGAGTTGTTTTATAAATAACTTCTCTTAAAACACCATAATTGAATAATGTTTTTGAGAGGTGGAATCATACCTTGTTGGAATGGTTTGGTTAATGATGATCTAGTGTGGAGTTATTATTTAAATATAGGTTCATTCTCTTGAATATGTTTTATTTATACTAAATTATGTTATATTTAAATAATTAATAATGACACCATATGATATATCGACTGAGAAATGTCTTATTATGGATTTTATTAATATTTCTAGATGTGAAGGTATCATGAATCGTCCCACTAGGGCCTTTTTCATGGCTCCCAAAACCCTCCTCCAAAAGACCAAGGGATGGTGAATAGAACTGAGTAGGCATTTCACTAACTTGGGAGGCATTACCTAAGTACATGTACACATGCACACATCTCCAAGTCCACAAAATGCTGAAATGTAAAAACAAATGAATAACCAATTCATGCATACATATATATCCCACAACCATACTATGATAGAAAGTAAATAAATTAAACTAGGCCAAATACAACCCCACTACAAAGAAGTATGTAACACAAGTCCAACTTGAATGTGAAGTTACTGGGACTACTGTCTGAAAGCCATCGAAAGACACATCGGTAAGTCCCGTCTCACAAAGCATCGCCTGGTCCTGGTCTACCTAGGACTCCATCAAAAATTTTGATCGTCTTAAAAACACATGACACATGTAGGAAAATCCCTTGTAGGGGTGATTATAATAATACTCAGTAGGACGCCATGAAACCAAAAAGCATACATAAAATAAAAGTATAGTCATATCTTCACAGGTATATGTATACAACACATATAACAAGAATATTTAGATATAATCAATACACATATTTTAGAGTTAATCCACACCCTTATTATACCAGCCTAGGATTATAACTCAAATATTCCACAAAACACTCATCTGGGAGAACACACTTCTGAGTACAATAGCACTGATGACGTCCATCCAAGATGTACTACTCGTTAGATCTCATTATGAGAGAGAATACAAAATGAAAGATCTGAAGAGAATATGATACATATATTAGGATCATAGCTAGGGACATGGGGTGATAATAATAACTCAATATTGATTAACCATTCCAATTAGGGGATCAACGTCTGGGTATTTTTGGTCACATTGATACCATGAAATCCACCTAGGCCATGAAGATGAATAGAGGATCCCACTTTGGGCCTCTTGGGGGAATTTATTAAACTCTATATAGGAATTCATGATAAAGGTATCATAGTCCTAGGAGTAGGAAATGATCTATACCAACCATTAGAGAAAAGATAACGGGAAATAACCCTAATAAATATTGTCCAAGATATGGAGGAAAAGAGATCTAATCCATGGATAAAAGAGTACATGGAATGTAAAGGGGTTACACGCCATATCCCTTGACCCTGGGTTCTTCCCATGTAAATGTCTTGTTTCATAAAACTATGTCCATATAGTAGTACACACCTTGTTGGGATCCTATATACTCTACCCTATTTCCATGTACTTCTAAAGATACACATTGATTTACCAGGTAGATTTCACACAGCATGTGATAGTATCACACACCGTATGATCCTTAACATTCTCTCGACACTTTAGTGACTGCAAGGGGGCCTACATGATATTTAATTCGGGATTACATGTCTTGTGGTTTGTGATTTTCCATAATCAACATATCTTCTCCCACAGGCTTCCTCCACTATCAGCCCTCGATCTAGGGATCGATTCTCCAAAAAAAAGATCCAAGTTTTTCCAAGCCTCATCATCATCGAACAACGCATTCTGTTTCTATATCTTCTCGAAAAATGGATCAAATAACCATTTTTTGTTCCGTTTCAAAGACATCAAATAATGTAAAATCAAGAATCATATTTCTTTTGAATAACTCCTTATCCATTTTCTCACCTCTATCATGTTGTTCTGAACCTGGATCTCTAATCTTGGATCATTTCACCAAGAATCGTATAGGAAACGATTAATTCATTGAAGTACGTTGAACCGCAGACCAGGGGTTTGACCTTAATGAATAGGAAAGGAGTAAGAAAAGCACTGAAAACATATATAATTAATGAATCTTGGAAGATGTTCGTATAGGTCTCGATTCATTTACATTATAATAATATATGAAGAGGAATCGAACAAACACAATAAATATCCTAAATAAACCCTATAAGTAAATCCATCTCGCAAGGCGATCGATCCACAAATCAATCTGTTAATCGATTGACTTTAATTTATTGCTAAAATTAAGAATAGGAAAGAAATCCAAATCAAAACACACACCCTACCTCGATTCGGTTTGATCATTGATGAGGAACTATGTGTCATCATCGTCATTTTTTATGATCTGTCAAATCCATGGTTTATTGAACTTTTTATTCACAAATAATTCATAGTTCTCCTGAGGGGATTATATTAGGCTCTCTCCAATGATCCTCCAAAATCTATAGGGTTGTGTGGATAACCCTAGGAATACTCCATAATTTTCTATTTAAATACATAATAATCACTATGTCAATAATTCAAAATAAAATAATTTTATTTAATTATTTTATTCATTTCCACACCCATGATTACTTTTCCAAATATGACCAATTCTAACCAAATTTAAGTCGCACTTAGGCTATAACCTACATTCTAAACTTAATGGTGCCCTTGGATTTTATATATGGCCACCCGTTTAAAATTTATTCTACTTTTTGAGGAAAATCAAGTGTTCGTGCTATTTAACATATTTAATATATTTCAAACATTTATTCTGGGCACACTGGGCCTTGGAATATCATGTTGTCTCAATTCTTAGTCTCTTAAAATAAACTATATAATATCCAAAAATAATACACTGAAAAATCTGATGCATTACATTCTCCCCATCTTTGGGATTTATGTCCCCAAAAATCCAAAACAAGGACTACTAAAAAACATGTGGTTACTGAGCACAAATCTAAGCCTCCCACTCCCAAGTACTCTGTTAGATATTCCCTTACTACCACCAGACATGCACCAAAGTAATCGATTTCTTATGAAGGATCCTCTCCTTTCGATCCTTGATCTCCACTGGGAACTCCATAAAGGTAGATCCATAATCGATGTCCATCTCACCCCAGTTGATAACGTGTGACGGTTCATGCATGTACCTCCTTAGCTGTGAAACATGGAAGATGTTTTGTACCCAGTATAACTGTGGAGTTAGAGCTAAGTAGTACACCACCTCACCAACTCTACGCAGTATTTGTAAATGGCTGATGAATCTCAGAGATAGCTTGTCGCCCTGTCCAAATCTCTATAATCCACATTGAGGTGAAACCCATAGGAACACATGGTATCCTTACTCAAACTACGAAGGCCTTCATATCCTATTATAATAAGTATTCTTGTAGCTCTGTAAAGTCCTCATCCTCTCCTGGATGATCTTCACCTTCTATGATATAGCTCGCACCAACTCTGGGCCTATGATTGCAGACTCTCAGGGGCCAGTCTAGCAATGTAGTGACCTACAGGGCCTCCCATACAAAGTATAGAATGTTTCCATACCACTGGTGTAACGGTGGATGTTTTTGTATGAAAACTCAACTAGTGGTAGGTGATCCTCCCAACCATGCCCAAATTCCAACAAGCAAGCTCACGGTATGTCCTCTAGAAACTGAATGGTCTGCTCAGTCTGGCCATCAGTTTGTGGGAGAAACACTGTGCTAAAACACAAATGGGTCCCAAACATGTCCTATAATCCCTTCCACAATTGGGTTATAAGGTGATCATTATGATCAAAAACTATCATAGATGGAACTCTATGTATTCAAACTATCTCCTTCGCGTAGAAGCGTCACAATCCCTCTACTTAACTCTGCTCTCATATAGCTAGGAAGTAGCCCAACTTGGTGAGCCAGCCTATTATCACATAGATGGAATCATGTCCCATAGAAATATTTTTTAATCCCATAACAAATTATATAGATATCCCATCCCAATTCTATTATATCACCACAATGGGTTGACATAAACATGCTAGAACTTGGTGTTCAGCCTTCACTTGCTGACACGTATGGCGCTGAGTGACAAACTCGGCAACCCCTTTCTTTATCCCTAGATACCAAAACTATCATCGGAGGTTATGGTATATCTTTTACATACTTGGATGTACCAACAAATGATATGTATAAAACACTCTTAGAACCTCCTCCCGCAATGTCACTGGTACCATCATGTGTCCTTTAAAAAGAATGATGTGCTCCCATACTTTTAAAAATACATCAATAGCATGCCCTATGGATAACTGAAAACATAAGGTCTCTTAGTAAGTATCCTCGAATTGTGCCTCCCTAACTTCTTATAAGAGTAGAGGGGTGACAACCATCGAATGGAGGTAAGCTACTCCATCTCCATACACAAAGGATAACTTCAATGAGGCAAGCTACTCTGATGCCTCATTTAGAAACTACAAACAAGATATCCTATTGAGAGAATATGCTACCATGTTCCCCTTCCCAGGATTATAAAAAATTTCAAATTCATAATACTAGAAAAATTATAGTCATCACCTCTATCTCAAGTTGATATCCTTCAGAGAGAATATATAATTGAAACTCTTATGATCAAAGTAAATGATAAATTTATCAGCCATCAAGTTGTGTCACCATATCTTCAAAGAGAATACTACCGCAGATAACTCAAGATCATTGGTTGCATGATTATTCTCTTGTGTTCCCAACTAGAGTGAATCATAGGCAATCACTGCTTAGATCTTCATCAAAACACAACCAAGCCCAGTTCCTGATGCATTTCATAACACTACATACTCAATAGCTTCCTCTGGTAATCTCAATATGGGATCTCTTGTCAAAATCTGTCTCAACTTCTAAAAATATTGTTAGAACATTTATATCCACATGAAAGGTTTCCCCTTTTAAGTAAAAATTGTCATGGTTCCTGATACTCTAGAGAAATCAGGTATGAATCTTTGGTAATAACCTCCCAACCCAAGGAAGCCCTGTAACTCTATCATGCTCTTAGGTAGCTCCCATGATAACACTAACTCAACCTTGGATGGGTCCACTACCACTCCATTAGCTGAAATAACATGTCCCATGAAGTGGAGAACCTAATTCTAGAACTGGAACTTTGAGATATTTCCATAAATCTGTTTCTCTCGAAGTATGTCCATAACCATCCTTAACTGTCTTGCATGATCCTCCTCGAACACCGCGTACACAAGGATATCATCAACAAAGACTACCAAGAATCGGTCTAAGTAAGGCTGAAATATCTGGTTCATGAGTCCCATGAACACTATTGGGGAGTTCATCACACCAAAGGGAATCACCAAGTACTCATAGTGAGTATAGTGACATTTTAATTCCATCTTCCGTATATCCTTATTCTGTAATCGCAACTGGTGATAGCCTGATATGAGGTCAACCTTCGAGAACCATCGCGCACCTATTAATTAATTAAAGAGTTCATCAATCCTCTGTAGTGGATACTTGTTCTTCATGGTCATTTGATTCAAGAGAGAGTAGTCCACACACAACCTCAAGCTCTCTTCTTCATTCTTGGTAAACAAAACTAGGGCTGCCCAAGGTGAAATAATGGGTCTCACGAAGCCCTTCCTATGAAAGTCCTTTAACTACACTCTCATATCACGAATCTCTATGTGAACCATCTGATATAATGGTGTAGATATCGATGTCCTTATGTGGTGTATATCAATATAGAATTCTATTTCTTGATGGTGAGGTAAACCTGGAACATCTTCTGGAAAGACATCCTTATATCCCACCACCACTGTAGGAAATTAGGAACTCATAAAATCCACTGAACCAAGGGTTGGGATATCCAAATTATGAGTAATTGGATGCACCCTCCTATGCACAAGTCTATATTATACTGCATGGGTTTCCTTTTCACCAATAAAGAAAAACCTGGTATAGTCACTGCAGACACACTGCACCCTTCTCCTAAAATAGTCAATATGGGCATGTGTTGTAGATAAAAAATCCATACCAAGAATGATTTCATAAGGCCTCAAAACTTATACCAAGAAATTATAACTAAAAATCTCACCTCTAAGGGTCAGGTTATACAGTCGGCACAAGTGAGTGATCACTGAGTCTTCTCCAGTATAAGTCTCTAAGAATAAGGGTCAAGTCAACGGTTCAACTAGAATCTCAAAGTCCCATAAAAGTTATGTGGAAAGAAATAAATGTCTAGAAACTATTTCTATGAGTACTTCATACCAAGTAGAAAAGACACAGATCATACCTAAAATCATTCTTGGAGCTCTAGAGTCATAAGCCTTGACCTCCTACAGTTGTCCCTGCCCCTATCCTTCAGCTCCCTGGGCCTGGTGTAGACCACCTAGGGTGGTGGTGGTAACAAATCAAAATATTGACCACCTCCTACTGCTCTTCTATATCATCTACCATGTCTGCCACCCTGTGGACCTTCCAACTCCTACCACCGTCTCTACCTCATTGGTCCATCCACAATCTCTTTATCAGTTTTATGACGGGTCGAACAATCTTGGGCCAGATGTCCCCTACTGTCACATGAGTAGCATCTCCTATGTATGGGATAAATGTAACCACCATGTGAGCCCTGAACTACAGACCCTCTATCCTAGGACTTCTTCCTAAAAATTCTCCCACATACAGGTCCTTGAGATGGATGTCGGCTCTCTACTGCCAAGGTATCTTCACCTTCCTTCCCCCTTCTAACAATCACCAGCTATATCTGCTCAACCATGATGCTTTATACCACCAATTCTCACTCTAGATACCTAACATAGGTAGGAATGAACAAAGAGATAATGATGGAAAATATGCCTCTACATAGACATTTCTCAATGTTTCAAGCCCTGAATAACTAATCTTGAACCATATCCATCGAGTACTTGGAGAGGTTGGTAAAACTCAATGAATACTCAGCTACTCTCATGTTGACCTAGAGGAGTTGTAGAAGCTCCCGAATGTGTACATCCCTTAGCGTAGTTAGTGAAAACTCTTCTCAGAAGTGGTGCTATAACTCATTCCATGAAAGAGTCGCCTCATCATAAGTCTGGGTAACCAAAACCCACCATAGCCCTTCTGAGCTGTGAGGAAGGTTCGTTGTTGGGACCACCATCTGATTTGGTAGTGTCCTAACTAGATGGAAAACTTGGGTCACTACCTCAAACCAGTCCTCATACACTTATGGGTCAGGATTTCCTCATAACCTTAGAGGTATTTACTATTAAAACTCATGAAGCATGCTCATCCTACACACCTCATCAACTGATATTGTGGATACCATGTGTTTCTCTATAGGTGGTGGTACGAATGGTACACCACCTAGAGGTAACATCTGGGAAAATGGTCCATGTATCAAAGCCTCTTCACTGAGGGGGGTCATCCTCATCATCGTTCTATTGAATCCTAGTTATCATACGTCACAGAGGAATCCCAAAACAAATAAGGTGTACTACGTAAATGAGTATATCTGGAGAGCTAACTCAAGAAGGATATATAACCAAAAATCATTCTTATATGAAACATGTACCATTCTTTTTCCTAAAAACATTATTCCAATACACCGAGTCAAAAATCATGTTATCAGAGTCTTGGTGTATGGATATTTCATCCACCACACCAACACTAGAGTCTCTAGCCAAAAATACAAACTTGAAGCACTTACCCCTATTGCCCCAAACCAATATCACAGACTCCCAACCCTAAAGTAGAATCAATTGGCTCTGATACCACTCTTTCACACCCCGTCCTAGTGGGGCCCATGCTGCGACTCCCAAAGCCCACCTCTAATTGGATAGGGTCTGGTGACTAGAACTGAGTAGGCATATCACTAACATTTGATACATTGCCTAATTACCTGTACACACACACATCTCCAAGCCCACAAAATGCTGAAATGTTAATACAATTGTACAACCAATGCAGACATACATCTATATCACACAACTAGATACAACAGGAAGTAAAGAAAGTAAGCAGGACCAAATAAAGGCCCACCACAAAGAAGTTTATAACACAAGTCCAATCTGAATGTAAAGGTACTGGGAATACTGTCTAAAAGCTATTGAAACACACCTTGATTTGTTTGGACTCACAAAACATTTTCTGGTCCAAGTCCTCCAAGGTCTCCGTCAAAAGGTCGATCATCTGTACAAGACATGACACGTGCGGGAAATCCCGTGAAGGGGTGAGTATAACAATACTCAGTAGGACACCACGAAACCACAAATCAAACAATGAAGGAAAGTGTATTCATCTCTACACAGGTATATATCTACAACACATATAACAAATATATCTTGATATACTCAATCCAAGACACACAGTTTAGAGGTAATCCACACCCATAGTATACTAACCTTGGATTCTAGATCAAAGATTCCAAAAATCACTTATAGGTTAAAACACACTTCTGATTCCAATAGCACTGATGATTTCCATCCAAGAGGTACTTCTTTTCAGGTATCATCATGAGAGAGAATACACATTGAAAGATCTAAATATAATATGATACATAGATGAGGATCAAAATTAAGGATATGGGGTAATACCAACAACTCAATCTGGATTAACCCTGATAAGTAGAGGATCTATTCCCAGGTAGTGTTGGTCATGTTGATACCAAGAACCCCACCTAGGGGATAAAAATGAATAGAGGATCTCACTCTAGGACTCTCAGGGTAATTCCTTCAACTCTATCAATGAAGTACTACTGAAAGGATCATAGTCCTAGAGTAGGAAATGATTCGTACCAACCTTTAGGGAAAGGATAATAGGAATGAACCCTAATGAATATTTTCCAAGATATTTAATAAAATATATCTAATACATGAATTAAAGAGTGCACAATGGGTAAAGGGGTTAAATTTCATGTCCCTTGACCCCGGTTTCTACCCATATAAACGACCAGTGTCATCAAACCATGTCTTTGTAGTAGTACCTGCCATGTAGGGATCCCATATACTCTACCCCATTTCCATATACTTCCCATGATACACATCAAGTTACCTAGGTGAGGTCACATTCCATGTGATAGGGTCACACGCTATGTGATCCTTAACTTTCTCCCAAAACCATAACCACCGCAAGGGGGCCCCAAACACCATGTGGTTTGTGAGTTTCCAGAATCACTGGAGGTTCTCCCACATGCTTCCTCCACTATCATCCTTTGATCCAGTGATCAATTCACTAAGAAAAAGAATATCCATGGTCATACAAGCCTCTTTATCATCAAAAAATTTGTTCCGTTTCTAGATCTTCTAAAAACAAGATCAAATCATCGTTTTTCATTCCACACTAAAGAATTCCAAAGAACAAAAAATTGAGAATCATACATCATCTGAATCACTATGTCTCTATCATCACACCTTAATCACATCATGACAAACCTATAACTCTAATATCATATAATCATGCCAAGAATCGTATGCTCAACAATCGATTCATAGGATTTCTTCGAACCATAGACCAAGGGGTCACCTGCGATGAATGAGAAAAAAGGGAGAAAATAACAAAGAACATACATGAGGAATGAACATTAGATAATGTTCATGTTGTCCTTGATTATTTTCCATTCAAATGATAAATGAATAGGAATCGAAAAAACATAATAAATCTACCAAATAAACCCCATAAGTAAACCCATACCGCAAGTAGATCAATCCGAAAATCAATACATTCATCGATTAATTTTCATTCATCGCAGAAATTAAGAATGGGGAAGAAATCTAAATAAAAACACACAACCTAACTCAATTCGGTATAATCACTGATGAGGAAAGATGTGTCTTCATCATTATTTGGAAAGATCCACCAAATCTGAGGTTTTTCAATCTTTGATTCGCAAATTCATCATAATTTGCCTGAGTGGATTCTCCAAGGCTCTCTATAATGATCCTAAAAAGGCTCCATGGTTATGAGGATAACCCTATGGATTATCCATAATCATATATTTAAAGGCATAACAACTATCATGTTAACAATTCAAAATAAAATAATTTTATTTAATTATTTTATTCGTTTTCGCGCAAGTGATGAATTTTCTACAAACAACCTACACCGACCAAATTTAAGTCATGCATATGGTAAAACCCACATTATGAACTCAATGATTCCCTCATATTTATAATCTCAGAAACCATTTATAATTTATTCCACATTTTTAGGAAAAGTGTGTGCGCGTTCTATTTACTATATTTAATATATTTCAAACATTTATTTCAGGCACACAAGGCCTCATAATTGCACACCGTCTTAGCACCTAGTATCTTAAAATAATCCATATAATACCCAAAAATAATACACAATAAAATATAGGACATTACAGAAGAATTCATAAAACAATTATCTTCTTATAATCTTGACTCTAAATATGAAAAATGCTAATTTGGTGGTTATATAAAGGAAACAAAGGGATATAATTTCTATAATCCTACTAAACAAAAAAGGATTTTTCCAAAACTATTTTATTCAATAAAAATAAATATAAAATTAGAGGATTCATTGGGATAAAAATTTGACTTGATAGAGACTAAAAAATAGGAAGTCTTCCTAAGATAGAGGTTAATATGGTTCCATAATGATATGTGCAAGAAGAACCAAATAAAGTAATATAAGAACCTTGAAATTCATATAGGATTCGTCAAGAGATCATGAAATATGGATTTCCTATAGAAAATAATATTTATTTAATGTTAATAGGAGATGAAAATACCTCCTACCAGAAAGCTATCAATATTTTTTATTCCAAATGAAGGGTAAAATCCCTAACATCTGAAAAGGACTACCTGTACACTAACCAAGTTTGTAACTTTGTCGATGCACTTGAAGGGGTTAAACCCATAGGATGAAAGTAGGGTTTCTATGAGAAAATTGATATAGGTGGAAGATTTTATATCTATAAAGAACTTCTAGTTGCTAAATGTTATAATAAAATTCACAGTATTGACTATAAAGAAATATTTTAACTTGTTGTGATGATAAAGTCCATTCAGATATTGCTCTCCATAATAGCTCACTTTGATTATGATATATATAAAATGGGATTATAAATATCTTTACTTATTGGGAATTTAGTCAAGTATATGTATATGATACAACCTAAATGTTTTGAAATACCATGTGAGATTTCTAAGGTATGTAAGTAGCCATAAGTAGAAAACCAGGCTATAGCCATGGTAAATTCCAGTGGTTATAGACTATATAAAAAATATTGGAACATATGGCTCATATTGTCATGGTTATATCCTAGAATATATATACATGGGAAACCTTATATATATCCATGGGAAAATACCATGGCTATATAGAATGAAATGAACTTGGACCACATGGATAGTTTATATCCACAGGAACTTCCCATGGATATATTTATGTATGACCATGGAAATATCCAGACAACATGGATCATACTATTTCCATGGGACTTATGATCATGGTTATAGAGGTAATTTTTTTAAACTAGTGAGTTTTGTTACAATGTTTGGTCTTTATATAATATACAACCTACCACTATTCTACACCATCTTTTATAAATATATATAAATACATGAACACACACACACACATATGTGTGTGTGTGTGTAATATTTTTTTATTCCATGTGGACTGACCTATATCCATGAGATTTATGTTTGTGGCTATAGATGTTGATGTGGGGGATCCATAGACATGTGGAATAATGCCGATGTTTACACTTATTCTTATAAGGGGATATAGACACATACTCATAATTCCCATGGAAATAGGTGTTTTTATGTAACTATTTGGTGGGAAAATAATTTCCCACACTCTTCCTGCATAAAAAAAGTACCCTTTAAAATCGGTTATAGCCACTAAAATTGAATGTGGTTATATCCCATCTTTCTCATGGATATATTTTTACTATATCCATAGATATTTACCGTGGATATATCCAATACTTCCCATGGCTATAGGTACAATATAGATATGGACATTTCCCATATCTATTTCTCATCCTTCCCATGGTTATAGGTGGGCTATAGCCACTGAGATTTCTTTCCCATGACATAATTGGGATATAGCCATGGAAAATACTAATGACAACTATAGGTTCATTACTATAATTGGTTTTTATGGTAGTGTGAAACAATCCATTTATGTATTGAATCAATCTCCTTGAATTTGGAATATCCAATTTCATGATACAATCAAAAAATTTAGTTTCATCAAGAACATGAATGATTCCTATATATATAAATGTATTGGTGGGAGTATGGTAGTATTTATGATATTGTATTTCAATGAAATAATAATTATCAAAAATTAAATATCTACACTTCACTATGTGAATATGTGGTTGGGAAAGTGTTTCTTGATGAAATAAATGGATGAAGCTACCTATATACTGGTTATAGAGATCTATAAAGATAGATATAATAGGTTACTTAGACTCAATCAGGACACTTGAATTAGTAAAGTGCTAAAACTATTTATCATATAGAACTTAAATAAGGAATATTTAATAGTTTCACATATAAAAAATCCTAGGGACATTCATAATATTTATAAAGAGTTAACAAAGATGGATAAAATTACCTATGTATCAGTAATAGGATCTATCATATATGTTATATTGTGTACCCAAATTTATTTCACCTATGTTATAAGAATAAGTAGTAGATACCAATATAATCATAGAGATAGTCATTGAATTTATATGAGGAATATTCTTAAGTACTTTAAAATGAATACGAATGTGTTTTTGGTATTTTGAGGAGAAGATGAGCACTATGTAAATGGTTTTAAAAATAATAGTTTTCAATATTATGGAGATGATATTAAATTTTAGTCTAGTTTTTTATTTTACCAAAATTTTGAATCTATCAGTTGGAATATTTCCAAGTAAGACACCATAGTATACTCTAGAACAGATATAGATTACATAGATGTATCAGATACTATGACAGAAACCATTTGGATTAGAAAGTTCATATCTAAAATAGAGGTTATTCTTATCATTGAGGTAGAAATTAATCTTTACTGTAATAAAAATGGATCCATTGCTTAAGATAAGGAAACCAAGTCTCACCAAAGGACCAAACACATTATTCATAAATTCCATTTATATGAGAGATCATTAATAAGGGTGATGTAAATATTTTTTAGGTTGGCAATAGATGAAAATATAGTAGATCTATTGAAGAAACCATTATACTAGAAGAATCATGAGGTCCATGTATAGTCTCTTGGTATATGATACATGAGAGATTTATGTAATGGTTTCATAATTTATCATCATATTATAATAAATAAAACCTCCATTTATCATTCATTCATGCGTGCATTAATTTAGCCTGAATGGCCCGAAGGCCTTCATTTTTATTGATTTTTGATAACCCCCCTTTCAAGGGATGAGGGGGAACCCTTAAAAGTCCCGTAGGCTCAGAGATTACAAGGCCTGTAGGATTAGGAGATTACATGACCTGAAGGTCTTATGGAATTCAACCAGACTATATACAAGGAACTGCCCCTCCCCAGCATCTACATCATGATAGTAGCTCTCCACCCTTTCATGGTCGTCTGTCTAGGCTTCCTGTGCAAGCACAAGCTGGTACTGATGGCATAGCCATACCCTCTCATTATGACAATCCATTTGATTCTACTCTAGTGAGTCCACCTGCTCTAAATCCTCTTATGGGGCTGCTCCTTTATTGTAGTGTGTATGGGGCAACTACATGTGACCCTAAGGCCTTGAGGTGTCTCGAGGGCCTTAAATGTGGCTCGAAAGCCCTACTGACCCGAAGGCCTTGGTGACACGAAAGCCTTAAGGACTCCAAGCCCAAACCAGTGTCCCAAAGTGAATCATTTCAGCTACTAAAGTACCAAACATTACATGCTACAGTTCCTACTACAGTACCACACAGTGTATAGTTCTGCTACAGTACCTGTAGAGTGTACAGTTCTGCTACAGTGCCCGCATAGTGTACAGTGTTGATACAGTTCCTACTACAGTACTGGAATGACACACTAAAGTATATCTCATGGAATGAAATATATTTATTGATATACATAGGTGTGTATAATTATAGTCAATCCTTATTACTTTAGTTATAGATATACCTAGTATAAGAAAATTAATACTTTGATACATTTATTAGAAAATTCATTGTGGATTAGATAACCAGGGGTGGTTGGGTATGTTTCTAATCATGTCATCAGTTGGTGGACAACCAATATATGATTAGTTAACTTGTATATAGAGTAAATAAATTTGTACCTTTATTTAATTATAATGATGAAATTAATGGAAATTATTAGTTGAGTCACATATGATTCATTCAACTACATAGATGAGGGATAGATGATGTTCTCATATTCTAGATGAATGAAATGAGATGTATTCATCGAATTGGTCAGTTTTTTTTAGAGAATAAAAAAATATGATATGATCAATACTAGATTGACATTGTTTTATGTTTATTGGTCACTATATGTCAAGGAAAAAATGGAATATATAAGTATACATGTGATTTATTTAATACTTCTTATGGTGTACATGTTTTGTATAAGGATGTGATTATATTTGATGAGGATCACACCATACCCCTTAGCAGCTTGATTAGTAATGATTTTCTTCTAGAGGTCACTCATTGATTACATATATGAAATAGGGAATTCATATTTTTTTTCATTGTTACTATGGACCTTAGTGCCACACAGTTATTCCTTTAGATAATTATTAATGTTTTGGGAATGTTTTTTGTTCTAAAATGAATAAAGTTTAATGAAAATGTATCCAAAATTAGTTTTATATGGATTCACAAATATTTTTGAAGTTTTAAATGAATTCATTAGGGACTTTAGTCAATGTGTGGGATTTTTGGATATCCACCAAAATAATACTCACATAATTCATGTTTCTTAATAATTTATTTACTAACAACACATACATAAGCATGATCCTAAGGTTCTTTTGATACAAAAAAACCTATTTGCATGTGATGCAACCTCAGGGAATATGCATCTACCACCTCCCTCCTACATACTCTCCATCAAATGGATTATTGGATTTTGAAACATTTATTCAATGAGTTCAATGCATTCATCAATGCAATATAATTTAATGAGGTAATTTTATGACAACCGATGTGACATACATGTTCTTTATTAATGGAGGAGCATCATGAATCACCTATCGAGGGTATATTGGAAATTTTTTTTCTTTTCTTCTACTTCATAGGATTATAGGATGATCCCCAAATAACCATTAGAAAACACTAAAATAAAGAATTGTATTTTGGTACATGGAATCCATTTTCGAACTCTTATAAACTTTCCATTATTTGTTTGTTTCCATTTATCGATTCCATATAGGATCTATTATTCTCGAAAAATAATATATCACATAACTTAATGAATATAAAACTACATAATGGTTATATCTTTCCTATAATGTCTGTGTCTCTGGAACAATTCCTCTCTCTAAATATTGTAGAGTTGGTGTTCTCATGCCAAATATTGTGCATCTAGGGTCATGACTTCATTGATGGGTAGTTTTCTACCACTATTTAAATATATAAGTTCTTTAATCTTTTAAAAATATATCCAAACAATTTAATAATACCTTTATATCTTAGGTATAGTTATAAATATATCCACACATAAAGTTATGGCATAATGTGTAATGACCCTACTCTTTATTTCACATTTAAACATGACTTATTACATAAACTTTCAATTAATAAAACTCAAAAGATCGAGTGTTATAGTTTATTTGGGGCTTAGTAACATTAAATAACAACTTAAAACATGAAATACACATCTTTATTGAAAACTTCTTTTACATGGAAACAACATTCCTTCGTACTTATCATTGCATGGGATAACCTGAGGACATATATATGAAATGGGTGAGATATAAAGACCAGTAAGTGAGTAAAAAAGGAATATAAAGAATACAATACATGTTAGGAAATATACATATCAATTGAACATAATAGAAACATGAACATAAAGGCATGATATAGCACAGTCATCATAACATGGAAATGTGGAAACAACTTAAAACACTCCATCATTAGCATAAAGGAATAAGGTAAACCCTTGTACCAACATGATGGAAAAAAAGTCTTATAAAGGAATTAGGTAAACCCATGTCTCAAAATTTTGTATCGTGATACAAAACATTACACAATGCATTTTAGCTCCATCAGGGCACACCCATCATAAACATTTCAATTTCATGCTTAAGTGTGCCACATAGATCATATAACATGGATTCATTCAACATCATCATTTATTCCACAATCAAAGAATGTGGAATATATACATTTAATTCCAAAATAAATAATTATATGTTCATAAATAATAATACCCTTGATAGAGTAATGGGTATGGTATTCACTACATGATTATTTTGGTATGGAAATTTGTGGTGCAAATTCGGTAGCATAACAGTGTCATATGAAAATTCATAAAATGGGTAGATGAGAGAGAAATGGGTATCTCATTATTTGTACATGAAATGGACAGTTAGGGGATCATGTAACATAATATCCCAACATATGAAATGGAATTTAAGATTCATAAAACAAATGAAGTGCTTGAAATGTAAATGAGAAGAGAGAAACCCCTTACGGAATTTCGACATAGTAACAACGTAGGTAAGGGTCTAAATGGGAGAGGATAAATGATACCTCATTGAAATAACATAAAATTTATAGTAGGTAATTGATTATGAAATTATGAAAATATAATTAATTTAAATTAAAAATACTAATTTCAAACAAGGTTCTTTAATTGAAAGGAAGAGAGAAAGGTGAGGATCCCTTATGGAAATTTGGCAAGGTAACAGGTGTACATAAGAGTTAATAAGAGGGATAAATTAGAGTAAAAGGGGATATAATAATTTATAAATAAAATGGTCAGTAATTAGGATATTTAATAACATATACCAACATATGAATAAAAAATTAAAAGACATAACATGAAAATAATTCTTGATAAAAGAGAAGGGTGGAAGATCCCTTATAAAAATTTGACATGGTAACGGGTGTACATAAGGGTTCACAAGAAAGATAAATGAGAATGAAAGGGGATATCATCATTTATAAATAAAATGGTAAGTAAGAAGGATATTTAATAACATTTCTCAACATAGGAATAAAATAAATTAAAATACATAACATGAAAAAAAATGCTTGATAAAAGAGGAGGGTGGAAGATCCCTTACTTGGATGTGTGATCCCAAAGGCTTGGGAGAGGCTTATTTGGAGATTAGGGGTGCCTTGGGAGGACTCTAGGGAGTAGGGGTAATAGGGTGGTCTAGATTAAAATATCATTAGTGAATAGGAATGGTTGGTTTGGTTGGTTTATATAGGAAAGGTGGGAGAATTTTTTATTATTTTGGTTTTGGACCCTACACACTAAAATATTTAAAACCACAAACCATACCATGTTTTTTTAATGGTTTCTAGAAAAGGGGAGTGTTATAGATTATTTTAAAATGATAAGGTCAAAATATATTAAAATATTTCCCTTTCTTATGTGGAGGCGAGTCACACTTTTATGGAAATGATTTTAAAATATTAAAATATTTTATATGTCTTGGTAGATTCACTAAGGATTTATAAAATAAATCAAATAAAACTAAAAGTACATTATTTTCAATTAAAACATATATTTTTCTGAATATTCCTTTTATAGTATTTCCTTACATCGCTATTGGGTCATTATGATGTCATAAAACACGTTATATATTTATACAGTATTTATTTTTTACCTAAAAAATCAACTATCTCAGAAAATAATGAATAATTTAACATTGGATAAATTTGACATCCTGATTCCAAAAATAATATTCATTTTATCTAAATAATTTTCTAAATATTGGAATCTTTACTTTTAAAATAAAAACTGACATTTATTGAAAATTTATGGGTTTTGAAAAAAATAGTTTTCAAACCATAATAAAAATTACAATTGACTTCATAAAAATTATACGGTCATTTATATTTAATAAAAGTAATTTAATAATTACATTTTATTAAAATATTATTTAATTCATAAATCCATTAATTCATCAAAATATATTTCTTAATTGAATTTAAATATTAACCAAAAATACTATTTGTGCTTTAGAAATCATTTACAAAGTAATGGTAATAAAATGAAAGTATATTTATTATTATATACAAAAATAATGTACATAATCATAATTATAGGGTCTTGTTACATATCCCTTTATTACACCAGAATATTCCCTAAGATTAAGGTGTGCGATAGTGGGGCTTTCATGGGGACGTTCAGTGAACATGGTTTGCGTCGTGATCTCGATAATCTTAAACTTCTCCCATAAATGGTTTCACTCATGATTAAGTTAATGGATATTAGCTTAGGATCAGTCTAGGGTAAATCCTAGAAATTCTATATCCCTTGGAAGCTCCAATAAATGGGATTCATAGGGTAATATCCTACTAGTCGAGGCCATCACTTTCTTTTTCTCTGTAAAAAGGATTGGTTAAAACCATATATTTATACTAGCCATGTGATCATTGTTCAACAGCTATATTATCAATGGTAAGGATACTTAAAGGCCATTTAAATCCAATTGGATATAATAAAATAAAAGGATTTCATGTTTTTCTATATTCATAAGACATTTAATTAGCCAACGAGCCCATAACCGAGTGGTAAGGGCTCCTTCTTGGCATCCAAGAGACCCAGGTTCAAAACTAGGTGGAGGAAAATTTCCAAGTACTATAGCAGCACTGTAGAAGTTACTGATCGGTACTGTAGCAGCTGGAACTATTCACCCGATTTGGGCCTTCGGGGCACTAGTTTGGGCCTACGGGTCTCAAGGGCCTTCGGGTCATCAAAGGCCTTCGGTCCATAGGGCCTTCGGGGCATATAGACCATGGAGTAGCCCAGTTCACATAGAATAGGCCCCAGAAGAGGATCAGAGTGACAAGAGTAGCAGCCACCATAAGCAGAGCTAACCAGATTGGAAGAATGAGAGGGTATGGCAGCCGTCATCAGGACCAGACACTGTGCAGCTTTGTACGGGGCAATGCTAGCTGATCAGTAAAGTAAGGTGAGGAGATAGGTGATCAATGACACAGAAGTTAGGGAGGCTAAGTTATAGTGGGTTGGGCCTATGGTTTATATAATGGGCATGGTATGCCTCTGGGCCTTCGGGTCATGTATTGCGGGTCAGTTGGTCCATGTTCCTTGGGCCTACGGGTCATGTACGGGTTCCCCTTCAACCCTTAAAATGGGGATTATCCATAATAAAATAAAAATAAGGCCTTCAATCCATTAGATCATAAGAAATTTAATTAAAAGAAATTATAATATTTTGGGTCATTACAACCTTCCCCCATTAAGAAATTTCACCCTCGAAATTTTATTTTCCCACACTAAAACAAATGAGGATAACTCTTCTGCATCACTTCCTCTTGTTCCCACATTTCTTATTCAAACCTATGGTTTCTCCACAACACTTTGATGAGGGTTATTGTCTTATTTTTGTATAAATTTTTCTCTATGATCTAATATCCTCACTATCTTATCTTCATAGGAGAGGTTATTCTCTAATGGCACCAACTTTGGATTGAGTACATGTGATGGTTCTGGTATGTACTTCCTTAAGAGTGATACATGGAATACATAATGTACTTGATATAGGTTTGGTGAGAGTTCTATTCAATAGGACTATGCCCTGATGTGATCAAGGATCTCAAAATGGTTGATGTACCTTGGACTAAGCTTTTCCTTCTTCACAAATCTCATAACTCTCTTCCATGGAGATATGCGGAGGAATACCGTGTCTTTAATATCAAACTCTAGGTATCATCGATGATTTCCATCATATATCTTTTACCAACTCTGAGTAGCTTTGATGTGATACTTATAGCATCCCGCCTTTTTATCACATAAAATTTCATTACATTTTACAAAACCGAGGATCATTAAGGTTTAGTGTCTTGGAAACCAGGAACTTAAAACATGAAAACATAAAACATTCTTCTTAAATGCTTTAAAGGATTCTCCTCATGTTCATCCTAGGTTCATTACTTCATCTCATAACCTGGGTACATACATCAAAAGAAAGGGTGAGCAGAAGGCCCAGTAAGGGAAACAAGGGAAACATTTAACATGTGAACTTGAGATACATCAATAAAGTTATGAAAAGAACTTTAAGGCATGAGAAAGAATTCATGAGGAATATCATAATAAAAATAACGTTTTTCATAACTTGAAAATGTGGCTACAACATTTAATATTTACAATCATTTTGTTTCACCAAGGTCCATCTCCAAGGTGTCATTAAAAATTTACCAAGGTTATTCACCAAGGTATCAATCTAAAAGGTCATCTCTAGAGATTAAGTCTTTACCCAATGCATTGGAGTGCTATATGGGCGCACCCTTGACATGTATTTATTATCATGTGAGACACATATATCATCATAAATAATTTCATAAACAACCCATATAGAATAAAATAAATGGGTTTCATTTCATAATCATAACGTTTTAAAAACTACTTTAAAGACATGTTCTTTATGTCACTTTAAAACCCACAGAAAAGGAAGGTGGGTCTCATGTATGTAAATACCAGAATTTAAAATAGAAAATTTTGGTATATATGTGAATACCCCTATATAAGAGAGAGATTTGATTATTCACTTAATAAAATAAAAGAACTTTAGAACAAGAGAGAGAGAGAAATTTTGAGACGGAAATTCTGCAGCAAAACGACTATGTTTTGGGGTTTTAGAAAACATTGAAAAGAGAGGGGACATGGGTAAAACATTCATAAATGACACATAAAACAGTAGAGGGACAGAATATGAAGGATATATGAACATGGTAATGAAATTTTAAAGATATACCATATGAAATGAAGAACATTAAAGGAAGAGAGAAATAAGATTTCTCTTATGAAAATTCGGCAGCCTAACGGCGTCACTTAAACTTCAAAAAAATGAATTGATGAGATCAAATAGGGTCTATCATCATATGAAAATAAAATATCAGTATGATAGATATAGAGATCATACCCCAACATAATAAAAAAGAACTTGAAAGACTTTACATGAAAGTAGAACTTTGAAAAATGAGAAAGGTGAACGAATCCCTTAAAAATTTGGCAACCTAACGGCGCCACTTAAAACTTAAAAGTACTGAATTGAAGAGATCAAATAGGGTCTCTCATCATATGAACATAAGAGTTCATTATGAAAAATATAGATATCATACCCCAACATAATAAAAAGTAACTTAAAAGACTTGACATGAAAGTAGAACTTGAAAATGAGAAGGGTGAAAGAATCCCTTAAAAATTCGGCAGCCTAACGGCGCCACTTAAAACATCAAAATACTAAATTGAAGAGATCAAATGAGGTCTATCATCATATTATCATAAAATATCAGTATGATAGATATAGATATCATACCCCAACATAATAAAAAGTAACTTGAAAGATTAGACATGAAAGTAGAACTTGAAAATGAGAAGGGTGAAAGAATCCCTTAAAACTTCGGCAGCCTAACGGCGCCACTTAAAACTTCAAAATACTGAATTGAAGAGATAAAATGGGGTATCTCATCATATGATCATAAAATATAAGTATGATAGATATAGAGATCATATCCCAACATAATAAAAAGGAACTTGAAAGACTTGACATGAAAGTACAGCTTGAAAATGAGAAGGGTGAAAGAATCCCTTAAAAATTCGGCAGCCTAACGGCGCCACTTAAACTTTATTAAAATGAAATGATGAGAGCAAGAGAGGGTATCTCATAATATTAACATGAAAAGGTAATTAAGATGAATATAAAATAACATCCTTCAACATATGATCATGGCGCATAAAATAAATGACATAAAAGAGATTACTTGAAAAGAAAGTGAGAGGTCAGATCCCTTACCTTAAAACGTAACTCTTAAAACTAAATGGTTGGGACCTTGAGGGCTTTGGGGCACCTTAGGAGGAATCCTTGGGAGGTAATGAGACTAAATATTTGTTGGGGAAGATTTTGGAGTCGAATGGATGAGAGGATGGCTAGGTATTTATAGGGAAAGTGAGGGGACAAGGCATTAATGGCCAAGGGACACCTCATTGGTGGTTTTGGCAAAACCATGGGATTTCCCATGGTATTTTCACATAGTATTGGCCACTTGGTACACCTAATACCTTATCTTACTATTCATAAGTCGACCATATTGATTACATAGTTAATACATCATTTAATGATGTCATTAAACACCCGTAACTTAAAAACTGTTTTTTCACTATTCATCGAAAATTCAACTTTCTCAGAAAAATCCCAAAATTTTACATTAACCAAATATCGATGCTCTGATTTCAAAAATGAACTCCATTTTATAAAAATATTTTTCTAAATATTTTTAATTTAATTTTTAAATAAATACACTATTCGCCGAAAATTCATTTTTTTCAGAAAAATCCCCAAAAATTATCCTAACATAATATCGATGCTCTGAGTTCAAAAATGAAATCCATTTTATAAAAATAATTTTCTAAATATTTTTAATTAAATTTTTAATTAAAAAACATTATTCACCCGAAAAAACTAATACTTGACTAATAATTTATGAAACCGTTATTTAACCATTTTATTGAATCACATTACTTAATCAAGGTTCCTAGATTATATTAATGCTTTATTTAAGTGAGATTACTAATCCATTTGGTCACATTACTAATCCTAAGCATAAAATCACTATTCATAATTTACTATTCATCAAAAATTAAATTGATCTTATTAGATTCTAAATTTCGTACTGAACATAATTGTAAAAGACCATTTTTTGAAAATCATTACACATTTTTAATTATTTAAGGTTTACATAAACATTTTTTAAAATATCCTTTCTCTAAAATTCACCAAAAATATGCATACTATATTTATCCAGACATTTGAAAATTCATAAAATTCATCATAAGAAGAAATCCAAATTTATTTAAAACAAAGAATTACACAAGGCAGTTACGGTCTCCTTATATAGCCCCTTATCAGACCAGCATAGGACCTAAGTGTAAGGTGTGCTAAGGTGAGAGAATCCGAGGGAGGCTCGGCCAACATTGCATGAGTAGTAATTTCTATCAGTTTGAACTTCTCGCGAAGGCGATTCCGTTCTAACTTCACACGATGAAGTTCAGCTTGGGTTTGGTCCAAAGCAAAGCCCAGTGGTGCTACCTCTTTCCCAAGTTCTGTTAGATGGGCTTCGATCGGTCCAAGACTACTGGGTGAGGCCTTCGAATCTTCTTTATATATTAATTAACCAAGATTACTTGTATTTAGAGACAATAATCGAAATGTTTAGTTTACAGCATTCATATTGACCAATGGTCATATAACAGTCAAAACCCAACGGTCTCATTTTAATTATACTCAGGTTATCAAATGAAACAGTTTCGTTTAGTATAAAAATAAAATAAAATAACACAAAAAAATAGGAAACAAGATTTATTCAAAATTTCAGGTCGTTACAATCTTCCCCCATTAAGAAATTGCGTCCTCACAATTTTTAAAATTGGGTTTTGAAATTTCATTGAAAGTCCCACATAGGAAAAGGAGTCAGTAAAACTATAATTTAAAAGAAAGTCAGGGAAGTACAAAGGTCTCCCGAGTTAACCCATAGTAGGATTCCATGTAGGAAAACATGGATATGGAAGAAAAAACAAAGGGTCAAGTTCTGAGGGAGAGTGATAGAAAACATGATTAAGAGAAAGTTAACAATAAGAAAATCACAAACTTATGATGTGTATAAACGGTCTTTGATTACCCAGTAGGAAACGTAAACCAACAACATTTTTGTTTTACGTTCCTTTTCTTAATTTTGAGGAATTCATTTACTACATAGAACAAAAACATAAGGAAATATACCTAACTTCAAGTAGAGTTTCATCCTTTAATAAGTCTCTACCAAAACTAATCTTTTTCCAAACGATTAGAATTCAAAAACACTTGGTCTCATCAAAAGCAAAAGAATCATCTTATATAGAATCACATAATCCACAAAAGATTAACTATCTATTTCTTCTATCTTTAAACATTATCCCAAAAACAGAAAGGGTAAAATAAAACAACTCTTCCAAAATAAATAATCCCATAGGAAGGGAAACTAATTTTAAATCTTCAAAGTTCCACGGTACTACCCAAAGCTTATCATAGACCATCCCATAAATAACTGTTCTTAAAATTCCTCAAAATAAACCAAACTAAGATTGAAACCCAAATACAAGAAGGATTTGATAACATAGTCTTCCAAAATAAACTTCATTGTTCATCTCCAAACAACATCAACCACTCCTAACATCTTATAACAAAATTAGCTAACCTAAACATATTTTACCCAATATAGGTTAATCATTTCCATAAGTACACCTTAAATTCATCGATTCTTCAAAATATATGTCAACCTTTACTCCTCAGTGAAAATACCATAGTAATCTATTTACCTCAATCATATAGGGTCCCCAAAATAGTGAATGTCTTCCAAAATAATAATCATCTTTTAATCCCCTAATCATCTCTATCATATTAATATGGAAATCATCACATTTCCTATCACATTGGTTGTTGGGACATGTTCTTCCATTTCCCACCATTAACTAAGAAGAGAAAGTATAATTAGGGGCTTAAATACTTAGCCAATAATCATTAAAAGGAACTTAAAGCATATAAGGATAACTTATAGAAAAAAATTATACCCTAACTTGTGATCCCCTAGGTTCCCATCTAGGTTATCCATGATCATATATTCTTATGTGAATCTTTATTTTATTTTATCTTTGTTCCTTTAACAATGGTTCATACTAAGCTTATGAGTTTACCAAAGCATATCCCCTGGGAGTGCCGTAACCAAGAGTGCAGCAAGGCCCGTTGTCGTGTACCAGTTCCCATTCGAGTCTAGCTCAAAGCGATATTTTCGAGTTTTACCCCTATGTACATCTGTGTCAGATCCACCTCTACCTGCTCGTATCCAGACATGGATGTATTTTCTTGGAAACCCCTTACTCAATACTCACCAAAATACCAGGAAGATTTCCTATATTTAAAATTTTCTATAGGGTTATTCCTAGAGTTTTCATATCCTAATTTCCACAAATAACTAAACCATCCTTTGATTCCAACTATAGCATCCTGCCTTTTTATCACATAAACTTTCATTACATTTTACAAAACTGAGGATCTTTAAGGTTTAGTGTCTTGGAAACCAGAAACCTAAAACATGAAAACATAAAACATTCTTCTTAAACTATTTAAAGTCTTCTCCCCATGTTCATACTAGGTTCATTACTGCATCTCATAACCTGGGTACATACATCAAAAGAAAGGGTGAGCAGAAGGCCCAGTAAGGGAAACATTTGACATGTGAACTTGAGATACATCAATAAAGTCATGAAAAGAACTTTAAGGCATGAGAAAGAATTCATGAGGCATATCATAATAAAAATAACTTTTTTCATAACTTTAATATGTGGCTACAACATTTAATATTGACAATCATTTCGTTTCACCAAGGTCCATCCCCAAGGTGTCATTAAAAAATTACCAAGGTTATTCACCAAGGTATCAGTCTAAAAGGTCATCTCTAGAGATTAAGTCTTTACCCAATTCATTGGAGCGCTATCTGGGCGCACCCTTGGCATGTCTTTATTATCATGTGATCCAAATATATCATCATAAATAATTTCCTAAACAACCCATATAGCCTAAAAGAAATGGGTTTCATTTCATAATCATAACGTTTTAAAAACTTCTTTAAAGACATGTTCTTTATGTCACTTTAAAACCCACAGAAAAGGAAGGTGGGTATCATGTATGTAAATACCAGAATTGAAAATAGAAAATTTTTGTATATATGTGAATACCCCTATAGAAGAGAGAGATTTGAGTATTCACTTAATAAAATAAAAGAACTTTTGAACAAGAGAGAGAGACATTTTGAGACGGAAATTCTGCAGCATAACGACTATGTTTCGGGGTTTTAGAAAACATTGAAAAGAGAGGGGACATGGTTCAAACATTCATAAATGAACCATAAAACAGTATAGGGACAGAATATTTAGGATATATGAACATGGTAATGAAATTTGAAAGATATACCATATGAAATGAAGAACATGAAAGGAAGAAAAAAATAAGATTTCTCTTATGAAAATTCGGCAGTCTAACGACATCACTTAAACTTTAAAAAAATGAATTGACGAGATCAAATAGGGTCTCTAATCATATGAACATAAAATATCAGTATGATAGATATATATATCATACCCCAACATAATAAAAAATAACTTGAAAGACTTGACATGAAAGTAGAACTTTGAAAAATGAGAAAGGTGAACGAATCCCTTAAAAATTCGGCAGCCTAACGGCGCCACTTAAAACTTCAAAATACTGAATTGAAGAGATCAAATAGAGTCTCTAATAATATGAAAATAATATTTCAGTATGATAGATATAGATATAGTACCCCAACATAATAAAAAGGAACTTCAAATACTTGACATGAAAGTAGAACTTGAAAATGAGAAGGGTGAAAGAATCCCTTAAACATTCGGCAGCCTAACGGTGCCACTTAAAACTTCAAAATACTGAATTAAAGAGATCAAATGGGGTCTCTCATCATATGATCATAAATGATTAGTATGATAGATATAGAGATCATACCCCAACAAAATAAAAAGGAACTTGAAATACTTGACATGAAAGTAGAACTTGAAAATGAGAAGGGTGAAAGAATCCCTTAAAAATTTGGCGGCATAACGACGCCACTTAAAACTTCAAAATACTGAATAGAAGAGATAAAATGGGATCTCTCATCATATGATCATAAAATATCAGTATGATAGATATAGAGATCATACCCCAACATACTAAAAAGGAACTTGAAAGACTTGACATGAAAGTAGAACTTGAAAATGATAAGGGTGAAAGAATCCCTTAAAAATTCGGCAGCCTAACAGCGCCACTTAAACATTCTTAAAATGAAATGATGAGAGAAAGAGGGGGTATCTCATTATATGAACATGAAAAGGGAATTAAGATGAATATAAAAGAACATCCTTCAACATAAGATCATGGAGCATAAAAGAAATGACATAAAAGAGATTACTTGAAAAGAAAGAGAGAGGTCGGATCCCTTACCTTAAAACGTAACTCTTAAAACTCAATGGTTGGGACCTTGAGGGCTTGGGGCACCTTGGGAGGACTTTTTGGGAGGTAATGAGACTAGATATTCATTGGTGAAGAGTTGGGAGTCGAATGTATGAGAGGATGGCTTGGTATTTATAGGGAAAGTGAGGGGACAAGGCATTAATGGCCAAGGGACACCTCATTGGTGGTTTTGGCAAAACCATGGGCTTTCCCATGGTATTAGCCACTTGGTACACCTCATACCTTATCTTACTATTCATAAGTCGACCATATTGATTACATACTTAATACATCATTTAATGATGTCATTAAACACCCGTAACTTAAAAAATGTTTTTCACTATTTATCGAAAATTCAACTTTCTTAGAAAAATCCCAAAATTTTACCTTAACCAAATATCGATGCTCTGATTTCAAAAATAAACTCCATTTTATAAAAATAATTTTCTAAATATTTTTAATTTAATTTTTAAATAAATACACTATTCATCGAAAATTCATTATTTTCAGAAAAAATCTCCAAAAATTACCTTAACATAATATCGATGCTCTGAGTTCAAAAATGAAATTCATTTTATAAAAATATTTTTCTAAATATTTTTAATTAAATTTTTAATTAAAAAACACTATTCACCCGAAAAAACTAATACTTGACTAATAATTTATGAAACCATTATTTAACCATTTTATTAAATCACATTACTTAATCAAGGTTCCTAGATTATATTAATTCTTTATTTAAGTGAGATTACTAATCCATTTGGTCACATTACTAATCCTAAGCATAAAATCACTATTCATAATTTACTATTCATCAAAAATTAAGTTGATCTTATTAGATTCTAAATTTCGTACTGAACAAAATTGTAGAAGATCATTTTTTGAAAATCATTACACATTTTTAATTATTTAAGGTTTACATAAACATTTTTTAAAATATCCTTTCTCTAAAATTCACCAAAAATATGCATACTATATTTATCTGGACATTTTAAAATTCATAAACTTCATCATAAGAAGAAATCAAAATTTATTTAAAATAAAGGATTACACAAGGTAGTTACGGTCTCCTTACATTTCCCCTTATCACACCAGCATAGGACCTAAGTGTAAGGTGTGCTAAGGTGAGAGAATCTGAGGGAGGTTCAGCCAACATCGCACGAGTAGTAATTTCTATCAGTTTGAACTTCTTGCGAAGGCGATTCCGTTCTAACTTCACACGATGAAGTTCGGCTTGGGTTTGGTCCAGAGCAAAGCCCAGTGGTTCAACCTCCTTCCCAAGTTCTGTTGATGGGCTTCAATGGGTCCAAGACTACTAGGTGAGGCCATCGAATCTTCTTTCTATATTAATTTACCAAGATTACTTGTATTTAGAGACAATAATCGAAACGTTTAGTTTATAGTAGTCATATTGACCAATGGTCATATAACAGTCAAAACCCAACGTTCTCATTTTAATTATACTCATGTTATCAAATGAAACAGTTTTGTTGAGTATAAAAATAAAATAAAATAACACACAAAATTAGGAAACAAGATTTATTCAAAATTTCGGGTCGTTACACTACTGGATAGTCTTAACCTTCTCCACCATTTCTTTGACCATTTCCATACCTAGAAGTTTTCATTCCCCAACTTCATACCAACATGTCGGTGTTATGCACCTCTTCCCATAAAATTCTTCATTAGGATCCATTTGGATGCTTGAATGGAAACTATTGTTGTAAGATAACTCTACCAAAGAAATATGTTGGCCCTATTCACTTTTGAAGTCCATTGAGAAAGCTCTTAACATTTCCTCAATTTTCTAGATAGTTTTCTCATATTGGCCATCAATTTGATGGGATAATCCATGCTGAAGTTCAAATCAATGTTTAGAGCATATTGAAGGCTCTTCCATAACTTAAAGGTGAATCTTGGATCTCGATCAGAGACAATTGATAGTGGTACTCCATGCAACCTTACCACTTTTCTGATATATATATATATGTGCCAGTTTATCCAATGAGAAATCCTATCGAATTGTAATGAAGTGTGAAGTCTTTTTAATATGATCCACAACAACCCATATAGCATTCTTTCCTTTGGATGTCTTCAAAAGTCTGGTGAAAAAGTTCATGGTGATGTTTTCCCATTTCCATATTGGTATGGGTAATGGTTGCATCATCCCCTTATACTTCTGTCTCTCAGTCTTCACTTGAAAACATACTGGCCACTTTGATTTATATTTAGTGATGTCCTTTTTCACTATTAATTAGTAATATCCTGACCATATATCCAACTTGGAGAAGTATTATTCTCCATGTAGCTGATCGAAAAAATCATTAATTCATAGAAAAGGATACTTGTTCTTTATCATGATTTTTTTGAGCTCACGATAATCAATGCAAAGGCGCATTGACACATCCTTCTTCTTGACTAAGAGGACTGGTGCACCCCATGGTGAAGCACTTGGGCGTATAAACCCTTTATCAAGATTCTCTTGTAGTTTTTTATTTATCTCCTTAATCTCCACAATATCCATTCTATATAGAGTCTTGGATATTAGAAACTCCCCAAGTATAAGATCAATTGAGAATTCAGAATCTCTTCTAGGAGGAAGATGAGGAAATTCCCTAGGAAACACATCAGTGAATTCTCTCACAATAGGCATGTCTTCAAGGATGGTTCCTTCCTTAGAATCAATCATATGAGAAAGATATGCATGGTCATAGGGAAGTAATATCCATTATTGAGATGGTGGTGCTAAATAAGATTTATCCTCCTCCTTACACTTGTATAGAATCAGGGGTCAATTCACCATATGGGGAGTTATTTCCCTCTCAGGACAATTTATGATGGCTTTATATAAGGAAATTCAATCCATACCAATAATTTCATAAAATTATACAAAGGTAAGTATGATGAGGTTTATTGGGAAGTTCAATCCACGAATTATGGTATGGGAGGAGTTATATTCATGGGATTCAATAATTTCCCCATTTTCCATTTTCACTTACATATCTACTTCCATTCTTTGTGGTGATGTTTAGATTGTTCAACTAAACTTTCAGTATATAAAAGAATGTGTGGAACCCGAATCAAAAAGTATGTTCTCTATTATTGAATGAATAACCATCATACCTATCACCAATTTGTTGTTGGGATTCACTTCAGCGATATTGATGGAAAAATATCACACTTACTGCCTTGTAGGTTATTGGTTGCCTCTAAAAATCCTTAGCTTAGGGAAATTGTTCGCAAAATACCCTGGTTATTTTCATTTTTAGCAATGAAAAATGCATTGAGGATTGAAAGGATCATTCCATTCCTCTATCATAGTAGTGAGTTTTTCTTGCTGGTAATCGTTGGCAAGGTTCCCTTCTTTCCTTAACCTAAAGAATTTCCTCGCCCCCTTCAGGAAATTCTTGTGGTGCTTCTTTCTGGACTTTTGACAATATTGGTGCTATAATTTTTTATCACTATTGGATTTATCCATCAGACCATCGAAATTAAAGTCCACTTTCTGATTCTTATCCTCGTGATACCCCCCTGAGATTTTCTGATCTCTATCTAGAGTTTAAGGTCACATCAGAAAATCTCCTCATAGTTGTCAAAGTTGAGGATTTATAGGGATTTTTGTATACTAGGTTTTAGCCCACCAAAGAAGTGGTCAACCTTACATTCAGGGGTAATGAAAAAACCAGAGTCATATCGTACAAGTATGGTGAAGTTTTCCTCATACAGCCCAATATATTTTTCATCTTTTTGATTGAGTTTAAGGAAACCTCCTTCCATCTTAAGACAAAGGGTGGGGGAAAATATATTTAAAAAAACATTTTCTGTAAATCCTTCCATCCCATCACCTCAATCTCTTTTTTAGGATTTGTATTTTTGATCAATGTCCACCATTGATCAGATTCAATATTCATATGATAAGCCGCTAGAAGAACCTTCTCTTGTTCAGAACATTTAAGGATGGAGAAGATCTTATTAATGGATTTAATCCATTATTCGCTAATTGAGGGAGTATATGATCTAATGAAATTAGGTGGTCTTTGTCTCATGAAGCTATTGATTGTGACTTTCTCTTTCTAGGGGGGGTGGGCGTTCCTCTTAATCTAGGTTTTCATTAAAAACTAGAGTTAACTAAAAGAGTATCATGACAAAGTCTATGATTCTTTCTCCCATAGAATTGGGCATCTCATTAGAGCAGTCATCACATTGATCTTTGCATCAATTGTTAGCCTAATTCCTCATATTATCGGCCATTGGGTAGAATAAAAAGAAAAATTAGGGGTAAATATTTTAAACTATTAAACACATAAAGGGGAATCCAATGACAAAAATGGATAACTTATAAATTAAATTTATCTCTTTAACTTATGAATTTCTAATCTTTGATATAAGTTATCCATGTTATACTTTCTAATGTATATTTTTATGGGGGGTTTTTTGTTCCCTTAATAATGGTTCGTACTAAGATTATGAATTTACTAAAGAATATCCTCTGGGATTGTTGAACCAAGAGTGAATTAGGTCCCTTTTTCATTCACAAGTTCCCATTCAAGTCTAGCTAAAAGTGATATTTTTTTGTTTTACCCCAAGATACATCTATACCAGATCTAACTCTACTTGTTCGTATCCATATAGGGATGTATTTTCCTGATATACCACTTACTCTATACTCACCAACGTATAGGGATTCTTTTCTTATTCTTAGTCTTATCCCTAAGGCTTCCACTACAGTTTTATAATCCTAATATCAACAATAACTAAACTTATCCTCTCATACCAACTATAACAACCCTACTCTTTATTTCACATTTAAACATGATTTATTACATAAACTTTCACTTAATAAAAATAAAAATATCGAGATATCTAGTGTATTTGGGGATTATGAACGTTACATAATTTATTAAAAACTTCTTTTACATAACCACAACATTTCTTTGTAATTAGCATTGCATGGGATAACTTGAGGGCATAAATAAGAAAAGGGTGAGTTATAAATCCCAGTAAGGGAGTAAAAAAGTAATATGAAGAATAAAATACATGTTAGGAAATATACATATCAGTGAAGAATAATAGAAACATTAATATAAAGGCATGATATAGTAAGATCATCATAACATGCAAATGTGGTAACAAATTAAAACAATGCATCATTAACATAAAGGAATCAGGTAAACCCCTATCACAACATGATAGAAAAAATTCCTATAAAGGAATCAGGTAAACCCTATCCCAACATGATGTATCATGATACTAAACATTACCCAATGCATTAGAGTGCTATCAAGGCATACCCTTCATAAAAATTTCAATCTCATGCTTAAGTGTGCCACATAGATCATATAATATGGATTCATTCAAAATAATAATTTATTCCATGATAAAATAATGTGTAATACATATATATAAGTCCCCAATAAATAATTATATGTTTATAAATTTGAATACCCTTGATAGAGGAATTTTTATGGTATTCACTACATGATGATTTTGGCATGCAAAATCATGGTACATATTTGACAGCATAATGACGTTATATCAAAATTCATAAAATGGGTATATGAGAGAGAAATGTGTCTCTAATTATTTATAAATGAAATTTATAGTTAGGGAGTCATGGAAAATAGTATCCCAACATATGAAATTGAATTTAATATTCATAATATAAATGAAGTGCTTGAAATATAAGTGAGAAGAGATAATTCCCTTACGGAATTTTGGCGTAGTAACAGTGTAGGTAAGGGTTTAAATGGGGGAGGATAAATGACCCCTCATTGAAATAAAATAAAATATATAATAGGTAATTTATTATAAAATGATTAAAATATAAACAATTGAAATTAAAAAGATTAATTTCAAACAAGGTTCTTGAATTGAAAGGAAGAGAGAGAGGTGAGGATCTCTTATGTAAATTAGGTATGGTAACGGGTGTACATAAGGGTTCATAAGAGGAATAAATGAGAGTTAAAGGGGATATAATAATTTGTAAATCAAATGTTCATTAATGAGGATATTTAAAAACATATCCCAACATAGTAATAAAATAAATTTAAAGGCATAACATAAAAAAGAATGCTAGATAAAAGAGAAGGGGGGAAGATTCATTACGAAAATTCGGCATGGTAACGGGTGTACAAAAGGGTTAATAAGAGGGATAAATGAGAGTGAAAGGGGATATAATCATTTATACATAAATTTTTCATAAATTATGATATTTAATAACATATAACAACATATGAATAAAATAAGTTAAAATGCATAACCTGAAAAAAAATGCTTGATAAAAGAGGAGGGTGGAAGATCCCTCACTTGGATGTGTGGTCCTAAAGGATTGGGAGAGGCTTATTGGGATCTTAGAATAACCTTTAGAGGACTATAGGGAGTAGGGGGTAGAAGTTAGTATATATTAAAAGAGATTTAGTTAAGAGTAATGGGTTCTTTGATGGGTTTATGTAGGAAAGGTGGGGGAATTCTTTATTATTTTGGTTTTGGACACTACACACTAAAATATTGAAAACCAAAAACCATCCCATAGTTTTTTTCGATGGTTTATGGGAAAGAGGAGTGGTATAAATTATTTTAAAATCATAAGGTCTGAATATATTAAAATATTTCCCTTTATTATGTGAAGGTGAGTCACACTTTTAGGGAAATGATTTTAAAATATTAAAATAATTTATATATATTGAAGGATTCACTAAGGCTTTATAAAATAAATAAAATAAACCTAAAAATAAATAATTTTAAAGGAAAAAATATATTTTCATGAATATACATTTTATATTATTTTATTACATCACTATTAGGTCATTATGATGTCATAAAACACATTATATATTTATACGGTATTTAATTTTTATCCAAAAAATTCGATTGCCTCAGAAAATTATGGAAAATTATCCATTGGATAATTTCGACTTCCTAATTAATAAAATAATATTAATTTTATCTAAATAATTTTCTAAATATTTTAATTCTTAATTTTAAAATAAAACCCAACATTTATTGAAAATTGACGGTTTTGACAGAAATAGTTTTCAAACCTTAATAAAAATTACAATTGACATCATAAAAATTATATGATCATTTATATTTAATAAAATTAATTTAATAATAATATTTTATTAAAATTTTATTTAATTAAAAAATCCATTAATTCATTAAAATAGATTTCTTAATTTAATTTTAATATTAACCAAAAATATTATTTATGCTTTTGAAATCATATACAAAGTAACAATAATAAAATAAAAGTATATTCATTATTCTATAAAAAAATAATGCACATAATCATAATTTTGAGGTCTTGTTACATATCCCTTTATTACACCAGCATACGCCCTAAGAGTAAGGTGTGCGGTGGAGGGGTTTTCATGGGGTCGTTTGGTGAACATGGTTTGGACCGTGATCTCAATGAGCTTAAAATTATCCCATAAATGGTTTCTATCATAATTAAGTTATTGGATCTAGGATTTGGCTTGGTCGAGGAAAATCCTATAAATTATATCTCCCTTGGAAGCTCCAATAAATGGGATTCATAGGGTACGATCCTACTGGTTGAGGCCACCAATCCCTTTGTCTATGTCAAAAGGATTTGTTAAAACCCAATATTTATACTAGTCATGTGATCACTGTTCAACGACTATATTATCAATGGTAAAGATACTTAATGGTCATTTAAATAGAATTGGATATAATAAAACAAAATTATTTCATGTGTTTTCTATATCCATAAGACATTTAATTAAAAGAAAGGTAATTTTATTCATAACAGTTTGGGTTGTTACATAATGTATTTATTTTATATTGTCACTTATATGATATCCATTAGCCAATATAGTTTGTATATGGTTAAGTATTACACTACTATTTGAGAAACTTTCCTTTAAAGGAATTATGGACGACTTGAAATACTTATAAAACTCATCATTTCCCTCATTTTACTACCATTATCACTATGATGAGTTTAAGGTAAATTGATTTTAGTAATAAATCCACACTACATTTTAATGATAGATGAATTCTTGGTTTAGATATTATCTTACTAACCCTCCCATAAAATTTTATATCTTTTACTAATAATATTCACTACTTCACATTAAATTATTAAAATATTTTAAAGGAATCTCATGAAGTAAATGACTTTACCTCTAAATTCTCCTTAGAATAGTTCACAGGTATCTTGATAAACTGATTCTATAAGCTTTGTGAATTTATGACCTTGAATTTCTAGTGATTTAATTGATTTAAACTTAATAAGTACATCAAATACCTAATATTTTTATCAAATAAGAATCATAACACTCTTCTAGTTATATTATTTTCTATTAATTTTAATTTTACTCAAACAAGAATTATCCAACCATCACTGGGTACTATCTGAGACTTATATTTTATATTCATCATTAATTTTTTATATTAGACATTTGTGATTCAAGTACTATTAAATTATTAATTCATTATGATATACCATACCAACATTCATTTCAAATACAAATAAATTCCTCATTTTTTTAGAACTATATGTTGAGATAAATTTTTTGGTAACACTCAATGCAAAAAAATTGTTTTATGATAATCAATACACTTGGAAATTTGATGATTTGACCTTCTCTTAGATGACATAGGAATCATCCTCCTTCAACTACTTATAAATTTCATCTTATTTTAATATTTTTAAATCTCCTTGGTTCCTTTATTTAGATAAAAATACATGAATTACACAATTTATTTATTACACAAGAAGTCAAAATAGAATAATTACTTATAATGATTAATATACCTGAAGTATATTCTTCTACATGATTCTTCTACAACTCATTATAGTTCTTATTTTAGTGACCTTTTCCCACATGTATAGTAGATAACTTCTAGTTCATTTATCTCCCTATGAATATTTTTCCTCTTTTACATACATTGAAAAATCATCATTTACTTTGAACTTTTCATAGACGTTTTAACCTTGTCCCTTACTTCATTAACTGTAAGGGGTGATGAACCATGCTCCCAAAAATCCCTATTATCTTAGATAAGTATAGTCAAAAGATTCAGGATCGCCATACTTTTTCATTTTATCATTCTTAATGAATATGGGAATCCTGGTGGTAAGGATTATAATATAAGATTAATGAATAATTTCATATATATATATATATGGAACCCCAAATTCATTAAGTGATTGACATAATTCAACATATTATTTGTAAGATCACTAATTAGGTATCCATATTCCAATTTAACCTTATAAAATGTAGTTTCAATCTCATTTATCTTTAGTCTCCCATTATATTTTTTTTCTTGGAGATGAGTTATCATGGTGTATGCATCCTTGTCTTTATGTTACATGTTCATATCTTCAGAAATATCAGATAACATGATATAATTTACACTTGAAGTATGATCTATGTTTCTCCTGTTGTATTCCTTTTCACCTTCGTTCACTCACTAAGCTAGATGATCAGGGATATGGGATTGCAACACATAAACTAATTTTTCCTGAAGTAGTAAAGTTCTAAAATTACTATACCACTCTTGTAATTCTGTACTGGTGATGAAATTTTCATTTTCTAGGAATTGTCAAATTGTTTCAATAGTATTACTTTCTATTTTTCTACAACAAATAAAATAATATTTTATTATTTTATAACATATGATTCATATTTCTTAAGGATGTGTTTCCTTCCAACAAATCCTTAAGCATGATCCTAAGAAACTATTGATACCAACATAGCCTAGATGCATGCTATGAATCTTGAGGGCATATGCATCTACCACCTCCCTCCTACATAGTTTCCATCAAATGGATTAATGGATTTTTCAAATATTTATTGAATGAGTTCAATGAATTTATCGATGAGACATAATTTAATGGGGGAATTTTATAACACCCAATGTGACCTACATGTTCTTCATTAATAGAGGAACATCCTGGATATCTTATATAAATGGAGTTCTCACATTGGTATGGGTGTTGACTATGAATATATTAGATGTGATAATGACCAATCATTTACTGAATATATGTTGGGAAAAATCCCTCAAGGTAACATTGTAGCATTTTTGAGATAGTTGTGTTTGTTGAAAATGCAGGTTTACAGAGTGAATTGTTGAGTTCTAAAGATGTTGTTGAGAATCCATGTTGAAAAAGAACTGTGAAAAAGGAATGGAAGATCTGGAGGTGGTATAAAAAGAGCAGATACAAGGTGGCGATGTTTTCTAGTGTTTGACAAATTTTTGGGGTCCAAAATTTGGAGTTTGGTGAGCATCGTGAAATATGGATTTCTTTGAAGATATCATCAAAATATGGAAAAGTCATGAGTTTTGCGAATATGGGATTCGTGATTTGTATTTCAAAAAGACATGAATAATGATGACGGTGTTCTTCGTGATTACGACGAGCTTCACAAACAGCGGAGGTGAAGAGGATTGTGGTGAAGCTTTGCGGTGGTGGAGTGAAGGAATTGACGGAACACTCCACAATTACGATGATCTCTACGATCTAAAAATTTCTGTGGTGCTTCATGATATAGAGATAATTTTTGGAATAAATTTCAGAGCTTCGCGATTTGAGCTGACATGGTGCTAACTTTTCACGGAAGGTTCGAGGGTTAGTGGAATCACCTATAAATAGACCTCGAACCCCTCAAGAGAAGTAGAGAGTTTTCCAAAGAAAAATTTGTTGCTCTCGAATCCTGAAGGAGGTTCATGGAGGTAGTGTGATTTGAGAAAGACAGGAGCTTCGCGGTGGCTAATCTAGCTCTGCGAAAGTGTTTTGTTCAACGTTGTCTCAGTGAGCTTTGCAAATAAAGTCATTTTGCGACAGCTTGAGCTTTATGAAGGCATAAGATCTACAAAGGCTTGAGCTTTGTAAAGGTCTGAGCTCTGTAAAGCAGTGTGCTCCATGAGGTAGTGAGCTTTGCGAAGGTGTGTTCTTTGCGAAGAGGCAGGGACTTCGCGAAGTCTTGTTTGAGCTTCGCGAAATTAGGAGCTTCGCGAAGTAGGGTGCTTTAAGAAGGTATTTCCAAAGGGTGTTTCCCAGTGACCAGCGAAAAATGGGTATTCATTAGTGGATGAAATTAGGACTTCAATAGAGAATCTACATACAGTGGAGGATGAATTCATTAATGACAATGAAGAGACCTACAGGTCTATAAACTGTGAGTGGATCTTCTGAAGAAGCAGTGAGCTCACTTCAGTTGAGAGGGTAGTGAGTTCTAAAATTGGGAGGGGTTGTAAAGTAGAAGGGATAGTGATTCCACTTCAAAAATGTAAACAGTAGTATGATTATAGTGGATTTGGTACATCGGAACATTGTCGGTGTATGCTCCTTGGACCTATCCCATTGAGGGTGAACCAAGTAAAATTGATGTGTCCTGTGCATGCTTTAATTTTTGTTCATACTCTACACTGGGAAGGAGAGAGAAGAGAGTTTTGTTCAACGAAGAAACAAGATCAATGGGGTAGTTGTTTAATTTGTCATACCCTGATTCACCCCCACCCCCTCTCAGGGTATTTAGACTAGTGGACCTAACAATTGGTATTAGAGGGAAAGGTTGATATTAGTGTTTCTCTCTCAAATGGAGGTCACTAATCATAAAGGGATTCCGATCTTCGATGGAAACAATTTTCATCTATGGAAGAATCGGATGCAACACTACTTCCAATCTTTGGGAATGGAAGTTTTTACAGCAACAATGCATGGTATAACATCCGATATTAATAATGGTTCATTATCAGAAGCTGAGCATAGATAATTGGATGTTGATGCCAAGGGAATTAATGCTTTAGGTGGATCCTTATCCAATGTTATCTATACGAAGGTGATTTCATTTAAAACATCAGATGCCATGTGGGAAAATCTATTGAATATTTATGAAGGAGATTCAAAGGTCATAGAGGCAAAGATGCAAGTGTTGTGGAACAAGTATGAAGATATGATAATGAACCCGAATGATTCTGTTGATGCATTCTTGGACAGGGTAAATGTTGTAGTGGAAGACATGCGAGGTATTGGAGAAGTTATTTAATACATAAAGTTTGTGAAGCGTATCTTGAGGAAACTTCCACCTTGGTTCAATCTGAAAGTTTCAGTTTTGGAAGATAAAGACCTGAAAGAGCTGACATTGGATAACCTATATAGCACCCTTGTTGCATATATAATGAGAAATGATGATAACGATGTTGTGGAAAAAGGGAAAATATAAAGGGGTAGCATTAAATTCCATGAAGAATCTCACCATTGAATATTCTTAGGAAGAAGAAGAGGTAGATTAGGTGATTTCATTCCTTTTCTATAATCTTCAAAGAGGAAAAGGAAAAATAAAGTTCAAAGTGAAACTTCCTCTTGCTTACTTTATATGTGGAAAAGTTGGTCGCCTTTCCTCAAGGTGCCCCAATAAGTTTCAAGAGGATGAGGAGAATGAAATCAAAATTCCAAAGAAGAAGACTTCAGACTATGTGAAAGGAAAGAAACAATTCAAGATAAATTTCTTTAAGAAAAATAATATTCTCTCAAAAGAATTTGGTAGTTCAAATGAGTCTGAGGGTAAAGAGGTTGAAGAGATAGAGAACTGCACAGGTCGGGGAGAGAATTCTATGGTGGCAGTTGTTGGTGGCTCTCAAAAAAAGGAAGAAAACTACGCTGATGAATAAGAAGAATAAATTGAAGGAAGAGTCGACATGGAATCTGAATTAGAATAAACTCTTGAATATATTGATGTTTGGGGAGAGAAAACAAATAAATCCAACAAGGTGGTACATGATGCCAAACTCTACATAAAATAGCAGGAAGAAGAGAAGTCTGAGATGATAAAAGAAATTGAAAACCTTATGTATTCTAGGCTAGAGAGCTCAGAAAATATTGATGAATATAAAATCAAGGTTAAAAAATAGAAAAGTGATATCGATGGCTTGAATAACATAATTAAAGATCAAATCAAGCATATTGAAGAACTTGAAAGAGAAGTTTTTGGTTTGCACAAAAAGGTTAAGGATCAAGAAAAACTCTTGACTCATGGTAGGGCATCAGGAAAGCATATCACTCAAAAAATCAAGAATATAAAAGTGGAACATAGTGGTTCAATTGAAAAGAAGCATCAATTATGTTCAGATGCTAAGGCTGATGGGGGGCTTGATCAAAAACAAAAAGCTGTGAAAATTGAATTCAGACTGCAAGCACCCATTCTAAGATTGAAGGTTGATTTGGGCACAAATAAGAATCAAAATATTTAGAGATCCCAAGGAGAAACTAGTAGTGCATAAGTGACACAAAGGAATACACCTTATATTAGGTGTTATTTTTGTGGAAATATGGTACATTCACAGTATGTTTATTTCATATCCAAGATATATCAAAGGTCAGAAGAATATAGGTGGTATCTAAATAGAGAACAGTTATCTAGAACATATTTCAAAGGACATTGTTTTTGGTGCAGAGGATTTGTGAACATGGATAGATACTGTACATCTACCATACAGATGGATGTGCCAAAGAAGAATCAAAATGTTTTCAAGTAGTAGATCAATGAACCAACAGGTGAGTTGAAAATGCAAAATAGATTTACATCTTTGAAAGACGATGTCGGTCCATAATACTCTGAGAAAGATCAGAAGTCTCAATCTATGTCAAGTGTGAAGGAAAAAATATGGACCAAGAAGAAAAAGGATGAGAAGGCAGTGGTGGCAGAAATTTCCCTTAAAGCATCAAACCGTTCTGGTGTGTGGATCCTTGACAGCGGTTGCACATCTCACATGATAGGTAATAAGGATCTTGTTACAAGCATAAGATATGACAAAGAAGGAGTTTTCAAGTTTGGCAACGATGAAGGCCTGAAGATTATTGTCTTAGAAAAGTCTAGGTTTGGGGGGAAAGAGATGAGACATGCTGATGTCTTAGTAGTAGAAGGCCTCAATTACAATTTGATCAGTGTCAGTCAACTATGTGACTTAGGACATTCTATAAGGTTTACTAATAATATGTGTAACATCAAAGGAAGAGATGGGGAATTGGTTCTATAGGGAAAATGAACAAAGGGAAATCTCTACCTATTAAGTGGAGAAGAAGATATGTGCTTTCTGTCCAGAGATAAAGAAAATAAGTTATGGAATAAATGACTTGGTCATCTATGCCAACTATCCCTGGAAGATCTGGTAAAGTTTGATGTAGCAAGAGACCTCCCTAAGCTATCATGTGATCGTACTCACATGTGTGATGTATGCCAACAAGGGAATATCATCATAAATATGTATAATGAAAAGGAAAAGAATTCAACAAGAGTACTCGAATTGGTGCATACTGATGTTTGTGGGCCTATCACACCAAGAGAAATTGATGAAAAGAGGTACTACATTCTTTTTATTGATGAATATAGTAGAATGGATTGGGTATTTGTTATTTCTCATAAGTATGATGTGTTCAGTTACTTAAAATAGTATTAGAGGGAGTGAAAAAGGATGCTTGGATAGAAAATTCTGAAGTTTCATACTAACAATGGTACGGAATTCACAAATAGTCAGGTGGAAGACTATATCGAGAAACATGAGATAAGGAATCAAGTTTCCTCAGTGAGAGCTCCCCAACAGAATAGAGTAGTTGAAAGGAGAAATAGGATCATCAAAAACATGTCCAAAATTATGCTTATAGAAAAAGGCCTACCAGATAGGTTTTGTAAGGAAGAAATGTTGAAGTCGGTCTACATTTTTAACCGGCCTCTATTGTGTTCAAAGGAAGGAAAGACTCCATATGAGATGTGGTATGAAAATAATCCAACAGTGAAATAATTTAAAATCTTTAGAAGTAAGTGCTTCATTCTTAATAAGGAAAAACACAGGAAATATGAGTCACGTGGAGATGAGAGTATATTCCTTGGATACTCAAGAAAAATCAAAGCAGAAAAATGATTTAACAAAAGGCTGGGAAAATTATTTGAGAGAAATTATGTCATTGTAGTGGAGAATGAGGAGAGAATTAAATAGCGCAGTGAAAAATCTACTGATGAAAGTGATGAGGAGGAAAGAAATGTAGGGGAGAAGAAGTGGATGAAGCTGATTCAAAAGAAGATACTAATGATGAACATGAGGAAGTAAAATCTGTATCTGCACAGAAGCCAAGGAGTCGAGATTAAATTGATAGGTATAATATCATTGGTGATCATTCATCTCTAGTTCATAAAATAAGAATGAAATCACTGCAACAGACATCTTTACTATCTCAGGTAGAGCCTAAATGCTTTACTAATGCAACTGAAGATGAAAACTGGCTCCAGGATATGAATTAAGAGCTAGATCAGATTGATAAGAATCAGACATGGGAGATTATTTCGAGGCCAGAAGATAAGAATGTCATCAGGACTAAATGGGTCTATCGTAACAAGATGAATGAAGATGGTACAGTGATTCAAAACAAATCATGACTAGTGTGCAAAGGATACTCCCAGATAGAGGGAATAGATGTTTATGAGACATTTTCACCGGTTGCAAGGCTAGAAACAATCAGATTATTCCTTGCCATTGCAGTGAAACAAAAGTTCAAAGTGTTCTAGATGGATGTCAAATCTACATTCTTGAATGGGGTTCTAGAGTAAGAAGTGTATATCGAGCATCCAGATGTTTTTCTCATTCATGAGGATGAGAACAAGGTTTGTCAGCTAAGGAAGGCATTATATGGGCTGAAACAAGCACCAAGAGCATGGTACTCAAGGCTTGATAAATATTTGAATAAGCTTGGTTTCCAGCATAGTGGAGTTGATTACAATCTATATTTAAAAAATGATAGTAATCAAAGGATGATGGTATTGGTTTATGTTGATGACATGATATTTGGTGGATTAGATGAATCTCAATTCATATAGTTTTACAAATTCATGAAAAGTGAGTTTGAAATGTCAATGATTGGAGAGATGGCATTTTCCCTTGGTTTACAGGTGTCACAAGGAAGTAATAGAACTTTCATTTCTCAATAAAAATATTCCAATGAGGTTCTGAGAAGATTTGGAATGGAAAATTAAAAGGATATGAAGACTCTAGTTTCTACCCAGATGAAATTATTGAAATATGATAATGGAAATGTAGTTAATATCACAGAATATAGGCAGATTATTGGGAGTTTACTATACCTGATAGTGACTAGACTTGATATTGTTTTCGCCTCATGCCAAGCAGTGTGATATCAAAGCAATCCCAAGGAAATACACATTCTTACAGTGAAAATGATACTTCGGTATATCAAAGGAACTATGGATTTTGGTTTTATGTATAATGACAAATCTCAGTTAGAGATTTTGGGATATACAGATATAGATTGGGCCGGTTCAGTGGATAATAGGAAATCAACGTCAGGAGGTGATTTCTATCTTGGTATTTTGTGTATTTATTGGTTGAGTAGGAAGCAAGATTTCATTTCACTGAGCACTGCAGAAGCTGGGTATATTGCGTCCACTCAAGCATGCACATAGTTATTGTGGATGAAGAAATAGCTTGATGATATGGGAATGGAAGTTAATTATCTGATCATAATCCAGTACGATAACTCAAGTACTATAAATCTTAGCAAAAAATCTCATCCATAACTCAAGGACAAAGCACATTAAAATAAAGTATCATTTTATCACGGAGAAGGTTGAGAAAGGAATCATGAAGTTAGAGTATGTGCCTACAGAACTACAGGTTGCAGACATTCTGACAAAGGCCTTACCCAAGGATGCTTTTGAGAGGCATCTACTATCTCTAGGAGTTTAGTCAACTCCCCACACTTGAAAAGTTGTGGCTGTGGATCCCCCCCTCCTCGGGGTATGGTATGTTTTTCTCTACTATACTAATATGTGTTCTTTCCAATGTCTTAGACCATAGAGGTGCGACCTTTGGGTTCATTGAAAAAGGGGGAGAAATAGTGACTCTTTAAGGGGGAGAAACTGTGGATAAGGAAGGTAGAAATGTATTAGTCAAAGACACAGGTAGAGGCTGACAGGTGGAGCAATGAGATAGGGGTATAGCAGCTTGATAGGGGAAGTATTAGTTTTGAATCTGACGATTCTAGAATCGATCGATCAATGAATAGATATAATGATAGATATGGATCATGATAAAAACAGAAGAGTGGTGTTGAAATGGTGTTAGAATGTTTCCATTGATCAGCAATTGGTATCAGTATGGTATGATTGATTATTGTCAACAATGAAGTGATTCATTGGTGAACTTTTTATACTACACTTGTTTCTCACACCGAGCATTGCTCATGTCGTCTTAGAGTATGTGGTGAGTGAATCTTTAGTCACTATCTGAATTGTAAGAGGCGAATTATGTTGGATGATGGAAGGAGCTTCAGTGAAGTATCAATGTTAAGGGAATGGTTTTGAGAAGAGTTGTCAACAAACCCAAAGGGGGAGATTGTTGTAAAAAAATCCCTCAAGGTAACATTGCAGCATTTTTGGTTTGGTTGTGTTTGTTGACAATATAGGTTTCTATGCTAAATTGTTGAGTTCTAGAGATGTTTTTGACAATCCATGTTGACAAAGAACCATGAAAAAGGAATGGAAGATCTGTAGGTGGTACAAAAAGAGCAGATACAAGGTGGCTCCATCTTCCAATGTTTTCCAAATTTTTGGGGTCTAGAATTTTGAGTTTGGTGAGAATCACAAAATATAGATTTCCTTGAATATCTCATAAAAATATGGAAAAGTCATGAGTTTCACAAATATGGGCTTCTTGATGTGGATTTTTCAAAGACATGAAGAATGTTGATGATGTTCTTTGCAATTACGACGAGCTTCACGAATAGAGGAGGTGAAGATCATTGCAGCAATGCTTTGCGGTAGCAGCGTGAAGGAATTGATGGAATGCTCTGGAATTATGATGAGCTTCATGATCTAAAAATTTCTATGGTGCTTCGCGATACAGAAAGAATTTTGAAAGAAATTTAAGAGCTTTGTAATTTGAGCTGACATGGAGCTGACTTCACACAGAAGGTTCGAGGGTCAGTGGAATCACCAATAAATAGACCCTGACCCCCTCGAGAGAAGTAGAGAGTTTTCCTAGAAATATTTTTTGCTCTCGAATCTCGAAGGAGGTTCGCGGAGTCAGTGTACTTTGCGAAAGATGGGAGCTTCACGATGGCTAATCTAGCTCCGTGAAAGTGGTGTGTTCCACGTTAGCTTAGTGAGCTTTGAGAAGGAAGTCGCTTTGTGAAGGATTGAGCTCTACAGCGGCCTATGCTCTATGAAGGCTTGAGATTTGTGAAGGTCTGATCTCTATGAAGCAGTGTTCTCTGTGAGGTAGTGATCTCTACGAAGGTGTGTGATTCATGAAGAGGTAGGGACTTCGCAAAGGCTTGTTTGAGATTTGTGAAATTGGGATCTTCGCGAAGTATAGTGCTTTGTGAAGTTATTTTCAAAGGGTGTTACCCAGTGATCAGTAGAAAAGGGGTATTCATCAGTGGATGAAATTTGGAATTCAATAGAGCATCTACATATTGTGGAGGATGCATTCATTACTGATAATGAAGAGACCTACAGATCTATAAACTGTGATTGGATATTCTGGCAAAGCAGTGAGCTCACTTCAGTTGAGAGAGTAGTGATTTCTCAAATTGTGAGTGGTTGTAAACTAAGAGGGATAGTGAGTCCACTTCAAACTTGTAAATGGTGGTGTGCTTATAGTGGATTTGGTACATCAGCACATTGTTGGTGTATGATCCTTAGACGTAGTCTAGTGAGGGTGAACCAAGTAAAATTGATGTGTTATGTGCATGCTTTAATGGTATTTTATACTCTACAATGGGAAGGAGAGAGAATAGAGTTTTTTCTAACAACAAAACAAGATCAATGGGGCAGTTGGTTTAATCTGTTATACCCTGATTCACCCCCCCCCCCCCCTTAGGGTATCTATCCTGGTGGACCTAACAATATATTTCTAAAAACACCCTCTTCTTATAGTTTTATTCGCCACATATAATGAAGGCACTAACACCCCTCTTAATGCATGGGAATCATCATAGTATGATCGTGGATTCTTCAGCCAGTGGATCACCTATAGTGGTAGGGAAACTATATTTTTTTCCTATGATCACCATCAAACCATACTCCATCATACAAGAACATGAAGGCCACTTTATAGGAATTACACGTATTATCTATTTTTAGTATTTTTCATTTTCCATGCATGATTTTGATTCTATCAAGGTTAGATTATAAAATTTTTGGTTTTCTTTATCTTCATAGGATTACAGGATGATCACCAAATAACCATCAAAAAATACTAAAATAAAGAACCAGATCTTGGTACATGGAATCCATTTATGAACTCGTATAAACTTTCCAATCTTAGTTTTTTTACATTTATTGATTTCATATAGGATTAATTATTCTCATAAAATAATATATCACCTAACATGATGAATATAAAACTACATCATGGTTTTATCTTTCCTATACTATATTTCTTGCTGGAATAATTCCTCCCTAAAAATCTTGTGTAGTTAGTGTTTCCATTCCAAATCTTGTGCATCTAGAGTCATTACTTCATAAATAGATATTTTTCTCCCAATATTTAAAAATATAAGTTCTTTCCTCTTGTATAAACATATATAATCAATTTAATAATACCTTTCAATATTAGGGATAGTTATAAATATATCCACACATAATGTTGTGGAATAATTTATTTATTTTATATTATCACTTATATGATATCCATTAGTCAATATAGTTAGTATATGGTTGAGTGTTACACTACTATTTGTGAAACATTCCTTTAAAGGAATTATTAAAGACTTGCAATACTTATAAAAATCATCATTAATCTTCATTTTACTACCATTTTCTAAAATGTGTTCTATTTAAAGAATTTATAATGACACCATATGATATCTGGACTAAGAAATGTCTTGTTATGTCTTTTTTTAATATTTGGGGATGTTAATCATTCATATAACAATTATATTATGATAATATTGAATCTAAATATGAAAAATGCTAATTTTTTGGTTATTTAATTGAAAAAGGGGATATTATTTCTATAATCCTACAAAATAAAAAAAAATGTGGAAAAAACTAGTGTATTCCTTGTAAAGGAATATAAAAATATAGGATTCATTGGGATGGAAATTGAACTTGTAGAAGTTATAGACTAATAAATAGTAATTTTTTCTAAGATAGTGGTTGAGATGGTTACACAAAGATTTGTGCAAGAAGAACCAAATCAAGTCACATAAAAACCTTGAAAGGTTGATAGAATTCATCAATTTCTCATGAAATATGGATTTCTTATAGAAAATAATAATTATTTAATGTTCGTGAGAGATAAAAATACCTCTTACTAGGAATTTATCAAGATTTTTTATTCCAATAAAATGATAAAATCCCTTGAATCTGAAATGGACTACATGCACACTGACCATGTTTGTAACTTTGTGGATGCACTTGAAGGGGTTAATCCTATTAGGTAAAAGTAGGGTTTATATAAGAAAATTTACATAGATGGTAGATTTTATATTTATAAACCACTTATAGTTGCTAAAGGATGAAAGAAAATTCATTATATTGACTATGAAGAAACCTTTTAACCTATTGTGATGATATAGTCTATTCAAATATTTCTCTCCATAACAACTCACTTTGATTATGCTATATATAAAATGGAAGTAAATTAATATTTCCTTAATGGGAATTTATTCAAGTACATATATATGTTACAACCTAAATGATTTTAAATACCAAGTGAGACAACTAAGGTATGTAAGCTTCCAAAAGTTGAAAACTAGGCTATAGCCCTGGCCAATGCCTATGGCTATATCCTACAGACAAAAGCATAGAACTTGTGTCTCCTATTGTCATGAAAATTTCATTGAATCTATAACCATGGGAAACCTTAAATATAGCCATGGTAAATGCTTGTGCCCATATGGCATGAAATGAACTTGGTCCATATAGAAAAGCTATAGCCAAAGGAGCTGTCCATGGATATATTTATGGATGACCATGGAAATTTCCAGACAACATGGATTAGTCTATTTCCATTGGATTTATTCCCATGGCTATAGAGGTATTTTTTAAAACTAGTGAGTTTTGTTCCCTTGTTTGTTCTGTATATAATATACACCATACCACTATTATACACCAACCTTTATGAATATATATAAAAATACGCATATATATATATATATAATATTTTTTGGTCCATGTGGACTGCCGTGTAGCCACAAGATTTATGTCTGTATCTATAGGTGTTAACGTTGTAGGTCCATAGCCACATGGACTAATTCCTATGTTTACACTTATTATCATAAGGGGATATAGACACAATATCACTATGCCCATGGAAATAGGTATTTTCACATGCTTATTTTGTGGGAAAAATAATTTCCCATTCTCTTCTTACATAAAAATTTTACCTGCAAAAATCGGTTATAAATACTAGAATTGGTTGTGGTTATATCTCATCCTTCTAATGGCTATAGGTTGGCTATATCCATAGATATTTACCATGGCTATGGCTAATCCTTTCTATGGATAGGTGGCTAATCCTTCTCATGGCTATAGGTGGGATATAATCATTAACATTTCTTTCCCATGACATAAGTGGGATATATCCATGGAAAATACTAACCACGAGTATAGGTTCATGGATATAAGTGGTTTTTATGGTAGTTTTAATCAATCCATTTATGGATTAAAGAAATCTACTCGGTGTTATAATATCCAATATTATGACGTAATCAAATTTTTTGGTTTCATAAATAACATGAATGATTCCTATATATATTAATGTATTAGTGGGAGTATAGTATTATTTTTGATATTGTATGTTAATGACATAATACTGAGCAGAAATGAAATCTTAGCACTTCAATATGTGAATATGTGTTTGGGAATATGTTTCTCTATGAAAGAAATTGATGGAGATACCTACATATTGGTTATAAATATATATAGAGGTGGATATAATAGGTTACTTACACTCAGTCAGGGAACTTATATTAGAAAACCACTAAAAATTTTTATCATAGATAACTCCAAGAAAGAATCTTTTATAGTTTCACATAGAACGAATCCTAGGAAGATTGATAATCCTTGAAAAGAGTTAATAGAGATGAATAAAATTACATATGTGTCAGCCATATGATCTATCATATATTCAATATTATGTAACCAAATTGATTTAAATTATGTTATAATAATAACTAGTAGATACAAATATAATCCCAGTGAGATTCACTAGATTGCAAAGAGGAACATTTTTAAGTACTTAAGAAGGACTAAGGACATGTTCTTGGTATTTGGATGAGAGGATGAGCTCTATGTACAGGGTTATACAAATACTATTTTTCAATATAATAGAGATGATATTAAATCTCAGACTATTTTTTTATCTAAATAGTTAATCTATAAGTATTAAAATTTCTAGGTAATCCACCATAGTAGACTTGAGAATAGAGGGAGGGTATATAGATGCATTAGATATAGTGAAGAAAACTATTTTTATTAGGAAGTTCATTTCTAAACTAGAGTTCATCCCTATCATTGAGGGAAAAATAAATATTTACTATGATAAAAATGGATCCATTACTTGGGATAAGGAACCCAAGTCACACCAAAGTAAAAAACACATGCTTCATAAATAACATTTATTTGAGTGATCATTGAGAGGGGTGATGTAAATATTGTTAGGTTGGATATGGATGAAAATATAGTAGATCTATTGAAGAAACCATTATATCAGCAGAATCATGAGGTCCGTGTATAGTCTCTTGGTATATGATACATGAGATATTTAGGTAATGGTTTCACAATGTATCATTCTATTACAATAAATGAAACCTCTATTTATCATTCATTCATGTGTGCATCAATTTTTTTTACATGACTGATGGAAAGATAATATCTTCTCAAAGTATGACTTTGAGTTGTCCATAATAAATAATCATCATGTACTATGAAGGGTTATGATGGTATATTAATATAACTATAGATATAATATTATACTCATTACAAAGGTTTGTATGCGATATATAATGAATAGATTCATGAAGTAATAAGTAGAGACTTATTACTTGGATTGGCTCACTAATGTATATCTCATTGAATTCCATACATTTATTGATATACTTAGGTGTGTATACTTTTAATCAATTAGTATAACTTGATGTTATATAGACACCTATTATAAGAAAATTAATACTTTGATGCCTTTTTTATGAAATTAATTATGAATTAGATAATCAAGGTGTGGTCGGGTATGTTTCTAATTATATTATTCGTTGGTTCACAACCAATATAGGATTTTTTTTCACCTTTATGGAGAGTAAATACGTTTATCCCTTGATTTAATTATACTAATGAAATGCATGGATGTGATTAGTTGAGTCACATATGATGTGTTAAACTACTTGGATGAGGGACATATGATGTTCTAATATTCTATATGAATGACATGGGATGTATTCACTGACTTGGTCAGTATTTTTTAGAGAATCAAAAAAATATGTGATGGTTAATACTAAATTGAAATTTTTGTGTGTTTAGTGGTCACTCTATGTCAAGGTAAAATGGTTTATATTAGTATGTATATGATGTATATGATACATCTTATGGTGGGTATGTTTTTTATAAAGATATGACTATATTTGATAGAGATCACACCAAAACCCTTAGTATCTTGAGTAGTAATGATTATTTTCTAGAGGTATCTCCTTGATTACACATATGAAATAATGAATTCATATTTGTTTTTATTGTTACTATGGCCCATAGGGTCACACAGTTAGGCATTTGGATAAATATTAATATTTTGGTCAAGGTGCTTGTTCTAAAATGAATAAAGTTCAATGAAAATGTAACACCCCATAATGATACATGGTTAAATGACTAAATGATATGACTCATGTCAACAAGGTTCATATTCCTTTTCAGGAGCCTACCTGATTAGAACTCCACAGTTAAGCGTGCTTGGCCTGGAGTAGTGATCAGGATGGGTGACCTTCTGGAAAGTTTTCTAGGATGTGTGTGAGTGAGGACAAAGAACACTAGAAAGGACATGTGTTGGCCTGTGGGGAAAGTCATTGTCAGATGACCCGTTTGGACATGTGGGTGGGCCCCAGGGTGGGGACCATGTGTCTGCAGGGCAACTGGTGGTACCTGGCGAACCAGGACCTGACGGCCATGTTAAAGCAGGGTTTCTGTGCTTTCACCGGGGCCCAGTTGTTACATTTGGTATCAGAGGAGAAAACCAGCCTTAAATGCAGTGCACTACCTGGGTTGATATATAGGGCCCACAACGAGGACTTTTTACTCTAAATGGGGGTGAATGTAACACCCAAGATGATACAGGGTTAAATGAATAAATGATATGACTCATGTTAACAAGGTGAACCTTAATTTTCGGGAGCCTAATTGATTAGAACTTCATAGTTAAGCGTGTTTGGAATGGATTAGTGATTAGGATGGGTGACCTTCTGGGAAGTTTCCCAAGGTGTGTGTGAGTGGGTACAAAGAACACTAGAAAGGACATGTATTGGTCTATGAGGAAATTCGTAGTCAGATGACATGTTCGGGCATGTGGGTGGGGACCACGTGTCTACGGGGAAACTGATGGTTCGTGGAAGGCTAGGACCTGACGTCCATGTTAAGGCGGGGTGTCTATATTGTTAGCGGGGCCCAGTTGTTACAGAAAATGGTTAATCATGAGCTCTAGGTTCTGTTGATACCAACATAGCCTGGTTTCATTTGATGAAACTTGAGGGCATATGCATCTAAAACCTCCCTCATACATAGTCTCCATAAAATGTATTAATGGATTTTTAAAAAACCATTGAATGAGTTCAATGCATTCATCAATGAGACATAATTCAAGAGGGTAATTTTATGACACTCGATGTGACCTACATGTTCTTCATTAATGGAGGAGCATCATGCATCACCTACATAAATGGATTTCTCTTGTTGGTATGGGTGTTGACCATGAGAATATTAAAGGTGATAATGAACATTAATTTAATTTATATATTTCTAAAAATATCTTATTCTTATAGTTTTATTCATCACATATAATGAAGGAACTATCACCCCTCTCAATGTAAGGGAATTCTCACAGTATGATCGTGGATTCTTCAGTGGATGGATCACCTATAGAGGTAGGAAACCTAGGTTTTTTTTTCTCCTATGATCACCATCAAACCATACTTCATTAGATAAGAAGATGGATGCCACTACACTCTTTACAAGTATTATCTTTTTTTAGTATTTTTCATTTTTCATAAATTTTTTGATTCTATCGAGAGTATATTAGACAATATTTTGTTTTATTTCGCTTCATAGAATTATAGGATGATCCCAAAATAACCATCAGAAAATAATAAAATAAAGAACTAGATTTTGTTACATGGGATCCATTTCTTAACTCATGTAAAATTTACAATCTTATTTTTTTCCATTTATTAATTTCATATAGGATTCCTTATTCTCATAAAATAATATATCACTAAACTTGATGAATATAAAAATACATCATTGTTTTATCTTTCCTATACTATATGTTTCACTGGAATAATTCCTCCATTTAAATCTTGTAGAGTTAGTATTCCCATGACAAATATTGTGCATCTAAAGTCATGACTTCATTGATTGCTAGTTTTATCCCACTATTTAAAAATATATATGATTTCTGCTTTTATAAATATATCCAATAAATTTACTAATACCTTTAAATATTAGTGATAGTTATATCCTCTTCTAGGTATATTCTTGGATATTAATTTTTATTTTACTCAACCAAGAATTATTATATCATAACTGGGTACTATGTGAGACTTATATTTTATATTCATCATTAATTTTTGACATTGGAAATATGTGATTCAAGTACTATTAAGCTATTAATTGAGTATGATATATCATACCAAAATTCATTTCAAACATTAAGAAATGTCTCATTTTTTATTATAACTAGATATTGAGATAAATGTTTTTGGTAATACTTAATACAAAAAATTATTTTATGAGAAAAAATCCACTTGGAAATGTGAATTTTTGACCTTCTCTTAGCTAACATAGGAATCACCCTCCTTCAGATACTTGAAAATTTCACCTTATTTTAATAATTTTTAACTTACTTGGTTCCTATATTTGTATTAGAATATATGGATTAAATATTTTATTTAATAAACATGAGGTTAAAATAGAAATATTACTTGCAATGATGAATATACCGTATGTAGATTCTTATACATGTTTCTGCTACAATTTTTTGTAGTTATTATTCTAGTGACATATTTTTACATGTGAATTAGATAAATTCCAATTCATTTCTCTCTCTATGAAACTTTTTCCTCTTTTATGGAAATTGAAAAGGCATCATTATCTTTGAACTTTTCATATACATTTCAACCTTTTCCCTTACTTCATTCACCATAAGGGGTGATGAAATGTGCTCCTAAAAATCCCTATTAACTTAGAGAGGCATAGTCAATATATTATTAATCATCTTCTCCATACTTTATTTATTTTATAATTCTTAATGAATATAGTAATCTTGGTGGTAAGGATGGTAATATGAGATTAAGGGATAATTTCATATATATATATATATAGAAGCCTAAATTCATTAACTGGTTGATATACTTCAATATCTTGTATTTGAGATCACTAACTGGGTACCCATATTCCAATTTACACTTGTACAATGTCGTGTCAACCTCATTTACCTTTAGTCTTCCATTCTATTTTTTAAGTTCTTGGAGGTGAGTTAACATAGTGTATGCATCATTGTATTTATGTTACATCTTAAGTGCTCCAAAAATATCTGATAACAAGATATAACATACACCTAAAGCATTATCTATATTTCTCCCATTAGATTCCTTTTCACCTTCATTCACTCACTAAGATATATGATTGGGAATAGGGGATTCTAACACATAAAACAATTTTTCCTAAAGTAGTACAGTTCAAAAATTCCTATACCACTCTTTAAAATCTGTACTGGTGAGGAAATTTTCATTTTCCAGGAACGATCCAGATATTTCAATAGTCTTACATTCTATTTTTCTATAAAAAATAAAATAATATTTTTATTATTTATCTTGATTACCATTTAGAACACCATAAATTAATTTTATTAGTATCCTAATATTTTTTCAAATCCCAATATCCCTCATTACTGGATTTAGATTATCCTTTTAATCAGATATTCTAGTGGAAAGGATCCAAATTTCCCTACAAATAACCATAATTGAGTCTTTATCAAATTATTTCAAGGTATTTAGATAGGTTCTTCTTTACATCTACATTTACAAATGATGACTTGATTTTTTGGTCTCTTTCCTCCAAGTTAGACCATGCCTTGTTGAGGAAACTACTTTTAATAATAAATTGATTAGCTTAACCTAATAATTTCATTAGAACTCTCTGATAAATGAAAGTATCCTAACATGGTCTAGACTAATACTTTGATTTATACTTTCATTTTCACTCAAGTGATGAAGTGTTTTTACTAACATAATATTTTAATTGAGGTATTTTTTTAACTTATTCATAAATATAATTTATTTTATTATTCACATGATTGTTAATATTATGTTGAATATACAAAATTAACTAACCATTTCCAACAAAATAATTTACATATAATAATTTTATTTTATTTTATATTGTCATGCATGCTAATATATTTACTCTACATGATCATGTTTAATCATCCAAATAAACCATGCATCACATAAATAAATAGATAACTATGCACTGAAAAAATAAAATAAATATATGATATAATCATAAGGTTTTAAATATTGGTATGTGTATCAAGTAGAGATAAACTAACCTTGAACCTAGGGAAATAAATCCTTGATCCCATTCATGGCTCAAGTTGAAAAATTCCTTCATTCTCCCATGTATCTACTTTGTTGGATTCATCTCAACTTGAGTCTTGAACCATATCCACTCCCCAGGTGCTCTGAAGTTCCCAAATGAATTATGATGAAGAGAGTTTTAGTTTTTGAATATGCCCTAAAATTGATATCACAACTTACAATATACCTGGATTTATAAGGTGCGATATGGATGAGATGCATATCATAGCTTAGGATATGAATATTTCATAAAGGTAATAGGGATGCATCTGTTTGATTATATCATAGATTAATATATTTCATTGATAAAACATTCATGGGATGCGAGTTCTTCCATGTTATCCCACATAGTTTTGAAAGATCATGAATCAATGAGATTGATTCATTCATTGCATGAGAGTTGATTAAAATGTTCAAATGACTACCCAAAAATAGAAACTAATGTAATCGTCTTCCATGATATGACATCTAATACCCTAGTGTTATGGATATCTCCATTAAATTAAGATTCAATAAAAGATATAAGATTCATTATATTGGTTTTCACTCAATACATTCAAGCTTACCGAATCTCTATTCACCCTAAAGCACCATTTATGACTCAGCGAAGGTGATAGAACCCGTTTGGTGGTTTAGGGTCCTCTCAATGTGATTGAGTATCTATGTACAGTGTAATCCCCATGGAGGTGGTAATATTTTTTTCCACTTCAGTGATCCCCATAAAATTTACTCAATAAAATAATAAAGATGGGGGTTATGGTAGTAAAGGTACATAGATAGTTTTTTCTTTATATTTTCAGCACTTTGAAACCGTTAAAGATAAATCAGTCTTTTTCTGGGTTTCTTTTACTCATATATCATTAGATTGACACCCTAAATCCCATCAGTGGTATCAAAGCCTTGTTATTCAAAAAATCAATGTGTGATTCTTATGAATTTTTTAAGAACTTTTTTATCATAAAGTGTTTCGAATTGAATTGTTAAATATGATATGTTGTATTTTTCTATTTTTTTTAGTCGTAATGTATGACTAATCTATATCATAAGGTAAAATATACTGTAAATATGTGGGTTTGAACTATGACATAGGATATGATATATGATATCATAAAACATGACTAGTACTCATAATTTTTAAAAAATAGAGAATTTTAATGTAATTACAATGTCGACTCTATCATTAAATATGATAGTAGATTTAAGATATTTCATTTCACAACTGGTGATAAGAACCACAATGTATAATTGGTCTTCTGTTAAAGAATATGATTGATACATACACAATTTTGCTTCTGTATCAATCATAATTTATGATTGAAAATTTATATTATCATTCATAAAATACGATATGGGCTAAAAAATTAAAAAAAATGTGTATTTTTTCTTATAGTTTATAAATTAATTATAAATTATAACTATGGATTTTAAATAGAATATTTTAATTTATAAATTAAATATGAAAATTTCATATTTATATCTGATGTTTTGGAAAATAAATAAAGAGTTTTTTTGTTTATAAATTCCTTTAAAATATTCATATTTATAAAAATATTATGAAATATGAATATAGGGAATGCTAAATTTATGTGATAAATTTATTCTTATAGAAAACCAATCCTTTCATTAAATGATTGGAATGACATCAAACAATTTAATATTTATCAACCTTGACCTTGGTTTGTATTTGAAGTTATGATCTCAAATTTAGTTGTTGAATATGTTTTATGAATAATAGGTTTTAGAATTATTATGAATAGGATTATATATTGGGTAAAGCCTCCTTGGGGAGAGGGACTTGGGGAATGTTTTCCCACTGGATTGGAGTCTGAATACTCGTTTAAAAAAGGTGGGGTTGGATATTTTTTACTCTAGGATTACTCATGTGTATATTTTTAATCTCATATAACTCTAATAATTTTAATTATATGCATTTGGATATGTTTGAAAAGGTTTTGATTCTATCTTTGGGTGAGTAACAAAAACTTTTGGGTTGAGAAAAGTGTTACACATTAATTTGGTGGATAGAATAGGGATTCTAAAACTTGATCATTAGAAGTATACATAGATAAAGGAATAAAATGCACTAATAAAGATTCCATAAGATGCAATAGTTATGGGTTTAATTTTCATGTAATGAATATTAAATAGGTGTGACTTTAAAAGAAACCCCCTCAAATATTAAGTGTGATATTATTTTCAAAAGTGGCACTTGTCAAGAACTTGATCATCTAATCAGGTAGGTCATTCCATAACTGGGTTCCAATGGATTATATTGTGTAAGGAATTCAAGTAATGGGTTATCCTAATAGGATTAGGCATGTGTCATGTCATGACCCAACCCTACTGTTCTCGAGCCGCAACTACCCTAAGCCCGCCTCCATAGGCCAGGGGCTGGCGACAAGCATCGAAGGTGAAACAATCTCGGGGAGGCCTTTGCCTAAGTACCTGTACACACACACACAACCCACTCAATGCAGAAGTGCAGAGTAACAAGGAAACCAAAGTAAAAACAACTATAAATCAACCACAGTCATGCATCAACTTCTAAATACAACAAGTAAAGTGCTGAAAAGTACAGACAAGATAACTGAACAGAAAAAGGGAAAAACACGCGCCCAACCCGAAAGGTGACACAACTCGGCAACAGGTAAACAAAAGTAAATAGCTGGTGAGTCTCACACCTGAAATTCCTACTATGACTACTGAACATAGCCCAAGATCATGTGTCCTCTACGCTCCTCTGTAGTCTTGATCGACCTATTCATCGTCTGCAAGGGAACACCAAGTGCATGAAAAGTCCAAGAAGGGGTGAGTATAAAGATACTCAATAGGATGCCTCAAAAGCTCGAGGGAGCAACAAAGGAGGTACTAAAATGGTGAGCAGTAGACAGAACAAAGAACAGTGTAAGAGTAAAATAGAGAGAGTGCAGCTCAACCCAACAAAAGAAATGAAGTAGACTCGTCCAACCAAGAGAAGCTAGACACGGGAAGCATGTGGCATACCCCACACGTCTTCTCCCCTACTAGAAGGGAAGTAACTAAACCCAAGGAGTAGTAACAAAAGTAGGGTGTATATATATATATATTATAAACAAGAAACCCAAATGAGTGTGTAAGGGGATCTCTATCTCCAAGATCAGCCCAGGAAAAGTCACCAGTAGTTCAAAGGGTATTCATCACTGATGCCCAACAGTCTCGCACGTCAAAGCTGTCTCATCGCTAAACAGTACAACCAAGGGTCTCGCTCCGGTAATCACAGAGAAAAGTCACTAACTAGACTCATAGGAAGGGTTGAGTTTAAAAGAATTCATCGGGTAACCCACTGCCCAGCCCCATTGGAGGGTAAACCCTAAGGTCAACGGGTAACCCACTGCCCAGCCCCACTGGAGTGTAAACCCTAAGGTTAATGGGTAACCCACTACCTAGTCTCGCTGGAGGGTAAACCCTGATACGCTGGTGGGTAACCCCTGCCCATCCCCATTTGAGGGTAAACCCGAAACTGGTCTGATAACTCCACATTGCGCGTACCATCACTGGGTGTCACTAACATCGCTATCGGGCGTTGGTTCAGAGCGCATCAAAGGAACCTTTGACCAACGCCCTTTCATGTTTCCACATTTAATGAGATAAAGATATAGGCTCTTCATGCCCAAACATATTACACCGTTGCAATCCTCGTGGAAAAACACGGGAGATAGACTACTTACTCACTTGAAACGGACTCCCGAAGAAAAAGTTATTCAAAACCACTTTATGCCCATACAGCATCTCATGGGGCCCACACCTTGGTCCCAAAAAAGGTTGGGTGAACTGATTCGTTGCAATGCTCTCAGAAAAACAGACCAAATCGACTATTCATATGCCTCGAACGGACATCTGGTGAAAAATTCACAAAAACGTTGCAGGCAGCTTGAATGAAATCCCATGATCCCACACCTTAACTCCAGCTTCAATGCCTGAAACCAACCTGGTCAACTTTGTCTCGACGCTAGGATCACAACGCCGCTAACAGCGCCTAAAACAGACTTTGTATGTGCTCACGCCATCCGAAACAAAAATCTCAGCGAGGTGATAAATAACACTTAATGGGCATGTCGCACCACCGATCCCCTATATTGATAATTAAAAATCCTTGATACCATCTTAAAACTTTTTTCTTGATCCGAGGATCGTGTCGCCGCAGACAGCACGTGAATTCGACACTCGGTTTGCAAAAAGGTAGCGTTTTATTACTAATAGACTGAAACGAGGTGGGTCGGGCCGGTTCAGCCAGCCCACCCTCTCCCTGAACTGGCGCTCCGTGGCTCAGCCTCCCAGACCGCCCGGTCCAATCCAGACTTCGGTTTACCGTGAGGGCCGCACCGCCTCACCCAGACCAGCTTAAGCTGGTCTGGCTCTTTTCCACCAGACCCGCGTCTCGCAGGTCCCGGTCCGCACCCACGGTCACGAAGACCCCGGTCTCCAACTACTCGTCGACCAGAAAAACCGTCCACCCCGCACCCCTGGGCGCCCATGTGTTCCACTACCGTCACCTCCTTCTTCCGCTCTCCTACCATCCCGGACACCTGAGGAGCCACCGTCGCCGCCATCTCGGACCGCTTGAGGAGTTTTCGCCGCCACCGGGACTCGCCGGACCACAGCCTGGACTCACCGGACCGTAGCCTGGACTCACCGAACCACCGCCTGGACTCACCGGACCGTAGCCTGGACTCACCGGACTGTCGCGAAGAGCCGCCGGACAGCCCTAGAACCACCGGAAAATAGGGGTTTTGGCTAGAAAACTTCCTGGGGCCACCTCGGATGCCCCGGGACTCAGATTTTTTATTCAAAAAGAGCGTTCGGAAGCTCAGATCGAACCCTACGCATCTATGGCCTTTGCTTGAAAAATTAATATAATTTTGATTCTCTAAAATTGATTTCAAATTAGTTGCAGAAATTAAAAATGAAACGCAATGAACCTACCTTGCAGGATGTAGCCCGTCGCTTCATGAACGACCCGCCGGAGCCGCAAACACCTCGCTGGGGAAGAGGGGGAGATTTAAGGGAGGTGGATCCTTTTTTAGGAGAGATTCATCTAGTGAGATTGCAAGGGGGAAGAAGGGGTTGGGGTGGATTTTTTTAAGTAGGGAAACTTAATAATAATAAAAAATTAATTAACACTTAAACACCCACCAGTAGGCCAGTACCCGAACTCTTGACGAGGTAGAGGTTAATCCGCTCTTAGGGTAAAATCCACTTTCTGAGCACAATGGTGATCTCAAAATTTTAACTCAAGCCTCTATTTTGAAGTTATAAAGTTCACGCCTGAGGTCGCTAAATTACAAAAATGCCCCTGGTGGCGTTTTCCATAGAAGGGTCGCGCCCGTGAAAGTTACACCCCTTTTAGGGTAAAAGGCACGATCTGGACTCAATAGTTCCCTTGGTTTTCCCATATGAAAAACCATTTAGGAGTTATTATACTTATTTGGTGTGTCTAGTGTGAACATACTAAAAAATTTAATTTTGACCACACTGGGGCTCGGAATCACACACCGTCTGAACGCACTGTTCTGGAATAACATCAAGAAAATTTCAAAGACTTACAGGCTCAAAACCCGGGTTCTTACATCATTCCCTCTTTCAATTTTTTCATCCCTGAAAAACAAAACTACAAAAACAACTCGGGATACTGAGCCTGCATCTGGCTCTCCCATTCCCAGGTGCTCTCCTACACCCTCTCGTGCCGCCACAGCACACGAACCAAAGGAATGGTCTGTCCACGCAGAGTCTGCTCCTAACGGTCCTCAATCGCCACTGGGTTCTCCAAAAAGGTGGCTATATCCTCAATGTCCAACTCTCCCTAGTCGATGACGTGCGTGGGGTCATGCAAGTATTTCCTCAGCTACGACACATGGAAGATGTCATGCACCCTCTCCATATGTGGGGGTAGAGCAATATGGTAGGCAACCTCACCAACCCTGCACACGATCTCAAAGGGCCCGATGAACCTCAAGGATAGCTTGCCTCCCCGGCCGAACCTCCGTGTTCCACGCCGCGGGGAGACCCTCAAAAAAGACATGGTCCCCCTACTCAAACTCCAAAGGCCTGTGACGACGATCTACGTAGGACTTCTGTCTACTCTGAGCCATCCTCATTCACTGAAAAATGTTTTGCACCTTCTTCATCATCACCTACACCAACTTTGGGCCCATGAATAAGGTCTCCCCAACCTCCGTCCAGTAAAACGGTGACCTTCAGGGTCTCCCGTAGAGGGCCTCAAAAGGTTTCATGCCGATAGTAGAGTGGTAACTGTTGTTATACGCAAACTCCACCAAGGGAAGGTGATCATCCCAGCTTAGGCCAAATTCTAACACGCACGCCCTGAGCATATCCTCAACACCTAGATAGTGCACTCCATCTTCCCGTCGGTCTGGGGGTGGAAAGCTGTACTCATCCACAGCTGAGTCCCTAATGATTCCTGCAGGCCTCACCACAATTGTGACGTAAACCGCATGTCACAGTTGGAGACAATCGTTGAGGGTACTCCATGAAGGCAGACAGTCTTTTGAACATACAGTTGCCCTAGACTCTCCACCAAACTTTGCTCCCTGATGGCAAGGAAGTGTGTCGACTTCATGAGTTGGTCCACTATCACCCAAATGGAATCATGGCCCTTCGCTGTGCACAGAATCCCTGTGATGAAGTCCATAGATATTTCATCCCACTTCCACTCCAGGATATCAAGGGGCTGCAACAACCCTGCTAGAACCTAATGCTCTACCTTCACCTGCTGATAGTTAAGACACCGAGAAACGAACTCTTCTACACTCTGCTTCATGCCAAACCACCAAAACTGCCGCTGAAGGTCTCTATACATCTTCCCCACACCAGGATGTAAAGCCAAGGGAGAAGTGTGGAATTCTCACATCACCTACTCCCGCATCTCCACTGGTACAATAACTCTCCCCTAGAATAGGATCTCATGATTTCCTCCTTCGGAATACTCATCGGGTGTGTCACCCGTGGATATCTGATCATGTTGTACCTCGCTGTCGACATCCCCCAGCTGGGACTCTCTCACACGCTCAAGGAGTGAAGGATTCAGCATCATCAACTACAGAAAATTCATACCCTCTAGCTCCACCAAGGTTAGATGTAGGGAATCCAACTACTCTGAAGCTTCACACACTAGGCGAGCCTAGAACTTCCTGCTAAGAGAATCTGCTACTACGTTTCCCTTCCCTAGAGTGTAGACTTTCTCGAAATCATAGTCCTGCAGAAACTCCAGCCAGCGCCTCTACCTCAGATTCAAATCCCTCTGAGTGAAGATGTACTTGAGGCTCTGGTGGTCTGAGTAGACCAAAAAACGCTCACCCAGAAGGTAGTGTCTCCATAACCTCAAGTTGAAGACTACCGCTGCCAGCTCCAAGTTTTGAGTCACATAATTATGTTCATGGGGTGTCAACTGACTCGACCCATATGCAATCACTGCCCGCTGCTGCATCAGTACACACTCGAGCCCAGCTCCTGAAGTGTCATAGTATACCACAAACTCAACGCCCTCTTTTGGCAGCCTCAACACTAGAGCACTAGTCAGCCTCTGCCTCAACTCCTCGAAGGCCTTCTGGCACTGATCAGTCCAGGTGAACGGTCATCCCTTCCATGTCAATGTGGTCAAAGGGGCAGCAATCCTAGAGAAATCTTCCACAAACATCATGTAGTACCCTGCCAAACCAAGGAATCTCTGCACCTCTAACGCATTCTTGGGTGACTCCCAAGTAAGTACTGCCTTTATATTTGCAGGATCTACAGATAAACCATTATATGAAATGACATTCCCCAGAAATTGAACCTCATGAATCTAGAACTAACACTTCGAGAGCTTCCCATAAATCTGGTGCTCCCGGAGTAAGTCTAGGACCATCCTCAAATGCTCCGCGTGCTCCTCCTCCATCACAGAGTAGATGAGTATGTCTTCAATAAAAACAAACACAAACCGGTCCAAGTATGGCTGGAAGATCTATTTCATCAAATCCATAAAAATGATGGGGGAATTCTTCACACCAAAGGGAATCACCAGAAACTCGTAATGCCCATAACGACAACGGAAATCCAGCTTCGGGATGTCAGGCTCACAAACCCGCAACTGGTGGTAGCCAGATCAAAGATCAATCTTGGAGAACCACTTTGCACCTCTCAAATGGTCGAAGAGGTCATCAATCCTTGTCAAAGGGTACTTATCCTTTATCGTGGCCTGATTCAGGCGACGATAATCCACACAAAGCCACAGAATCCCATCTACCTTTTTCACAAACAAAATCGGAGTTGCCCAGGGGGACACACTAGGTCTGATGAATACCTTCTCACAAAGGTCCTCCAACTGAAGTCGTAGATCTTGAAGCTATATGGGTACCATCTGATATGTTTCACGTGATATTAGGGTAGTCCCCAGCTGCAAGTCAATGCAGAACTTCATCTCTCGCCTCGGAGGTAGTCCCGGGACATCCTCAAGAAAGATGTCCATGTAGTCCTATACAACGGTAGGGATCCAGGTGCCTGTAGCATCTAATACTCTGAGATCCATGCTCTCTAACTGGTGATAAAAATATCGTGTTCGCTTGCTCAGAGTACCTATCTTCTATGCCACAAGGTCTCGTTCACTGAGGATGGTGAACCTCGTCCCGTCAGAATGGACGCATCTGACTAGTCTGCGCCGATAGTCAATTTGGGCATGAACCATGGAAATCCAATCCATGCCCAAGATGACGTCATAAGGTTTCATCTTGATAATGAGTAGGTCCCATGTGAAACTCTCTCCTCTGAACAATAGTCTGCACTGTCTGCAGATAAAGGTCACCAACGAGGCACTTCCCGTAGGAACCTCGAGGATAAGCGTGTGTGTCATCGCCTCTACTAGTACCGAAGTAAGCATAGAGTAAACACAAAGCATACCTCGGACCATCTCATGTGTTGGGGGGTCACGAACACCCATAGCCTGAAGCTACCTGTGACCCCTACCGCCAGCTCCCTGAGCCTGGTGTGGGCCGCTCGGTGGTGGCGGTGGAAGGACCTCGGAACGTCTCCCCCACCTCCAGGTCCTGCCGCTCCGCCTGCACCGCCTCCCTGAGGACCACCTTGTCCTCTCCTGGGAGATCCCTAGTCATGGCAATGCCTCTGCCACTGTAGTGTGCCCACTGCCTGCCAAGGATACTCGGTATGCCTGGTCGGGTAGTCCCGTGATAGGTGACCCCATCCATCATAATCATAGCATCGACTCTCTCCTGACTACCCTGGTTCTCTACAACGCCACTACGGTGTACGCCCCTGCCTCCGAGTCTACTAACGGAAGGGTCTCCTTGACTAAGGCTCTACTCTCTACTGCCTGCCTACTACCGAAGACTCTACTCTGAAACGGCCACTGTTAGGCCCTGCCAGTTGGCATCCCTCATCCAAGAATCTCTCTATCATGAGCGCCCTCTCTAGCACCCTGGCATATGTAGGGATGCACAGGGTCACTACACTAGCACGAATCTCCCTGCGAAGACCCTGCTCAAACTTCCGCACCCAAAAGTAACTATTGCGGACCATATCTTGCGAGTATCATGTCAGATCGGTAAAATGGGTCGAGTAATGCTCCATGTTTATCCCCCTTACTATAGCTCCAGAAGCTCCTGAATCCGAACGGAGCATAAACAATTGGGGGATTACTCCTCCCGGAAGATCTACTGGAAGCTATCCCACGTGAGAGACGATTTGTCATGGGTCTGCGTAACCAACCCCCACCAACGTCCTACCATACCAAGGAAAAGACTGGCAGCTAGAGCTACCATCTGGTCCATTGGTGTCTATAACAGCCTAAAAATTCGGTCCACAGACTCTAACCAATCTTCCGCTGCCTGAGGATCTAGGTCCCCGCAGAACTTCTGCAGCCGCTGATGCTAGAAGTCTCGGAGCGCACTCAGCCTGCGCTCAACCTCGGCTTGTGCTGCTGGTACTAACTACCTATCTCCATATGGAGGAGCTACTATTGAGCCACTGGGTGGAAGGGGATCACATGAGGGTCCCTGAACTGACGCCTCATCGCTCGTCAGGTCGTCGTCATGAACTGGAGAAGGTAACATGGATGACTGCTGTCATGGGGGCATCCTGAAATTTATCAAGGATTACTACGATCAGATGAGCATATATATATAATAGTAATCACAAAGGGGAGATGAATTAACAAGGATATTAAAAGACTCAATCCTACCAGATGCATGTTCCAAAGTTCCCTGTAAAAAATGTATCAACGTATCTAGTCGACAAGCGGGTTATCAGGGTCCTCGTGAATGGATACGTCGGCCACCTGTACCATCACTAGACTCCCTGGCCTGAGAGAAACTCTCGAGACACGTCGAAACTATTTCCCTAAATCCCAACCAATTCCTTTTTAGATATTTCTGAATAACTCCCCTAGGAACAAACCACCTATGATACCACTTTGTCACGACCCGACCCTACTGGTCTTGAGCCGCAACTACCCCAAGCCCGCCTCCATAGGTCAGGGGCTGGCGACAAGCACCGAAGGTGTAACAATCTCGGGGAGCCCTTTTTTTAAGTACATATACACACACACACAACCCACTCAATGCATAAGTGCAGAGTAACAAGTAAACCAAAGTACAAACAATTATAACTCAACCAGAGTCCTGCATCAACTTCTAAATAGAACAAGTAAAGTGATGTAAAGTACTGACAAGATAACTAAACAGAAAAAGGGAAAAACACGTTCCCAACCCGAAAAGTTCCACAACCCAGTAATAGGTAAACAAAAGTAAACACCTGGTGAGTCTCACACTTGAAAGTCCTACTATGACTACCGAATGAAGCCCAAGCTTATGTGTCCTCTACGCTCCTCAGTAGTCTCGATCGACCTGTCTGTCATCTACAAGGGCACACCAAGTGCGGGAAAACCCTAAGTAGGGGTGATTATAAAGATACTCAGTAGGATTCCTCGAAAGCTTGATGGAGCAAAAAAGGAGGTACTAAAACGGTGATATGTAGACAGAACAAAGAATAGTGTAAGAGTACAATAGAGAGAGTGCAGCTCAACCCAACAAAAGAAAATAAGTATACTCGTCCAACCAAGAGGATCTAGACAGAGGAAGCACGTGGTATACCCCACACATCTTCACCCCTCCTAGAAGGGAAGTAATTGAACCCAAGGAGTAGGAACAAAAGTAGGGTGTGTATATATATATGATCAACAAGAAACATGAACAAGTGTGTAAGGGGATCTCTAACTCCAAGCTCAGCCCAGGAAAAGTTGCTAACAGTTCTAATGATATCCATCACTGATGCCCAATAGTCTCACACATCAAATTTGTCTCATCGCTAAACAGTACATCCAAGGGTCCCGCTCTGGTAATCACGGAGAAAAGTCAATGACTTGCCTCATAGGAAGGGATGAGTCTGAAAGAAGTTGTCGGGTAACCCACTGCCCAGCCCTGCTAGAGGGTAAACCCTAAGGTCAACGGGTAACCCAATGACCAGCCCCGCTGGAGAGTAAACCCTAAGGTCAATGGGTAACCCACTACCCAGCCCCACTGGAGGGTAAACCCTAAGGTCAATGGGTAACCCAATACCCAGCCTCGCTGGAGGGTAAACACTAAGGTCAACGGGTAACCCACTGCCTAGCCCCGCTGGAGGGTAAACCCTGATACGCCAGTGGGTATTCCACTTCCCAGCCCCACTGGAGGGTAAACCCGAAACTGATCATATAACTCTGCACTGCCCATACCATCACTGGGTGTCACTAACATCGTTATCGGGTGTTGGTTCAGAGTGCGTCAAAGAGACATATTGCCAATGCCCTTTCATGTTTCCACATTAAATTATATCTCGATAGAGGCTCCGAACACACAAACAGATTACACTGTTGCAGTCCTCGCGGAAAAAATGCGAGATAGACAATTTACTCGCTTGAAACGGACTCCCAATGAAAAAGTTATTCAACACCACTTTATACCCATACGACGTCTCGTTGGGCCCACACCTTAGTCTCGAAAAAGGTCGTGCGAACTTTTTCATCACGATGTTCTTGGAAGAACACACCAAATCGACTATTCATATGCCCTGAATTGATGTCTGGTGAAAAAGTCGTAAAAACGTTGCACGCAGCTTGAATGACGGCCTGTGGGCCCATGCCTCAAATCTGGTTTCAACGACTAAAACCACCCTGGTCAACTTCTTCTCGACGCTAGGGTTACAATGCCGCTAACGTCGCCTAAAACGGACTACGTATGTGCTTGCTCCATCCAAAACAAGAATCCCAGTAAGGTGATAAATAACACTTAACGGACATGTCGCACCACCGAGACCATCTAAAAACCTCTATCTTGATCTGAGGATCGCGTCGCCACAGACAGTACGTGAATCCGACACTCGGTTTGAAAAAAGGAGGAGTTTTAGTACTAATGGACCGAAACAGGGTGGGTTGGGCCAGTTCGGCCGGCCCACCCTCTCCCTGAACCGGCGGTCCGCAGCTCAGCCGCCCGAACCGCCCGGTCCAATCCGGCCCGCGGTTCACCGCGCGGGCTGCACTGCCTCACTCGACCCGACTTAAGTCGGTCCGGCTCTTTTCCATGGGACCAGCGTTTCATGGGTCCTAGTCCACACCTGGGGTCACGAAGACCCTGGTCTTTCGTTGCTCGCTGACTGGCAAAGCCGGCCAACCTGCGCCCCTGGGCTCCTGCGTGCGCCGCCACTGTCGCCTCCCGCTACCGCTCGCCCGCCATCCCAGACGCCTGAGGAGCCATTGTCGCCGCCATCTCGAACCGCATGAGGAGTCGTCGCTATCGCCAGGACTCGCCAGACCGCCGCCTGGACTCGTCGGACCACTTCCTGGACTATTCGGACCACCACACGGAGCTGTCGGACCGCCCTGGAACCATCGGAAAACAGGGGTTTTGGCTGGAAGACTTCCAGGGGCCACCCCAGATGCCCCGGGACTCGGATTTTCGATCCAAAAAAAGTGTTTGGAAGCTCGGATCGAACCCTACGCATATATGGATTTCGCTAGACAAATTAACAGAATTTAGACGCTATAAAATTGAGTTCAAAGTATATGAAGAAATTAAAAACAAAATGCAATGAACCTACCTCGCAGGGCATAGCCCGTCGCTTCACGAACGACCCGCCGGAGCCACAAACACCTCACTGGGGAGGAGGGGGAGCTTGAATGGAGGTGGATCCTTTTTAGGAGAGCTTCTATGAGGGATATTGCAAGGGGGAAGAAGGGGGAGGGTGGATTTGTTTAAGTAGGGAAACTTAATAATAATAAAAATTAATTAACACTTAAACACCCACTAGTAGGCCCGTACCTGAACTCTTGACGGGGTCGAAGTTAAGCCTCTCTTAGGGTAAAATCCATGTTCTGAGCACAAAAGTGGTCTCATAATTTTAACTCGAGCCTCCGTTTGGAAGTTATAAAGTTCACACCTAAGGCCACTAAATTACGAAAATGCCCCTGGTGGTGTTTTCTACAGAAGGGTCATGCCCGTGAAATTTACACCCCTCCTAGGGTAAACAGAACGCTCTGGAATCAACAGTGCCCTCAGTTTTTGCATCTGAGAAACCATTTAGGAGTTATTATATTTATTTGGAATGTCTAGTGTGAACGCACTTGAAAATTTAATTCTAGCCACACCGGGGCTCGGAATCACACGTTGTCTGAACGCCTTGCTCTGGAATAACATCAAGAAATTTTCAAAGTCTTACAGGCTCAAAACCCAGGTTCTTACATGTTATTTAAATTTTATTTGGTTTACAATAACTGGGAGACCTTGATATGACTTGGTTACTATAGGAATAGAGTTGAGTTTTCCATATTATGAATTAAATAAAAAGTTTTCTACTCAATTATCCAAGACTCATAACTATTTTGATTGAAAAATGTTCCTACCTAAACAATGAAGTGGTGAGAGAAATTACAAAACATAATCATTAATTAGTAAAATGTGGATCATAGTTCACTAAATAGATATGATATATGAGGTCATTATTTTTAGTGGGAGTAATTTCATTAAAATTTCTAAATTAAAAGATATAAAACTTGATACTCACTTATAAATATGTATTTGTTATAGATTATGGATTACTTCATTGTGATCATTTTTATAATTCTTATAGGTATGGCCTATTGAAAAATTATTGATTTATTTCCAAGGTTGAGAAGTGTTCTTAAAGAGAAGTATTCTGATCATCTAAATGTGAATGTTATAAAGGTAAATTTTACCAAATCTAACTCAAGGGAATTGGATATTGGGTGTGCATCACACATTTCTATTGATAAAAACATACTAAAAGATATAAGGTAATTGAAAAGAGGTAAATTAGATATTTTTGTCGAAAATGAAGAAATATTTTATGCATTAGAATTGGGAACTTATTATTAGACTTTACCAAGAATATTAGTTCTATAATTGGAGATTTACTTTTATTTTCCCATCATAAACAAAAAATTTATATATTTATATTATTTGGACAAGATATGATTTTCATTTATTATTAAGAACATGAGTTATTATATATATAAGAATGAATTTTTTTGTGCCATCGGTAATATGTTAAATGGTTTATATATTTTAGATATGGACAATATTTTTTTATATAATTTAGAATAAGAAGTCCATAGTTAATTATAATCCCACCGATATTTTGGAATTGTCACCTCGGATATATAAATGAGAAAAAAATTCAAATACATCATATAGATGAATTATTGGAACCATTCAATTGTGAATCATTTAAAAATTATGATTATTATTTATTTAGAAAAATATGAAAGGAACCTTTTAGTGGGAATGGTGAAGGGCTATAATACTATTGGATCTTATATATAGTGATTTATACGGAAAATGATACACATGAAAGTAGTTATTTTAGGTACTTTATTACCTTTACCATTGACTATAGTCAGTATGGATATATGTTTCTAAGGAGATGCAAATATGAAACTTTTGAAAAATTCAAATAGTTTCATAATGAACTATATAAAATCAAATTGAAATTTTTATTAAGATTATTTGATTGGATTAGGGTGGTGAGAACTTGAGCCAAAAAAGTTCCCTAATAATATAAAATATTACTGAATTATTCCATAACTTACTCATTTTAGTACACCATAGTGGAATGGTATGCCTGAGAGGAAGAATTATACCCTATTATAAATAGTTTAATTGATGAAGAATCTATGTGACCATCCTATTTCATTCAGGGGTTATGTTCTGGAGACTTATGTAGTTTTACCAAACCATGTTATATTTATAGAATTCATAAAGATAGTATATGAGATATGGTATGGGAAAATCCTAGTTTTTATTTAATTATGATTTGGGGTTTTGAATCACACGTGTGATGATTGGATTATTATAAACTTTATGATAAGTTAGATTGGTGATTATTTGTTTGGTATCCCAAGAAAAGAAATAAATATTATGTAACAACCTAGAGTTTTTAAAATATATTTGTTTCCTGAAATAAATGTGGTTTATATTATATTATATAGTATTAAACACGTAAAACACATAATGAAACCAATAAAAACTTATTTTATTAATTTACATACTTATATTAGTCCACAACTAAAAATATTAAAATTAAAATCATTACAATGAGACAAAAAATATAAATTAATAAAAAGTAAAATGAGAAAATTTGGATCATTCCAATCTCCTAAAATCATCACCCCCATGACCAATACTATAAAAATGAAGAAAAATATTAATAAACCAATAAATATATTAGAAAATTAAAATATAGAACCTTGAGAGGAATTTTAGTGAGTGTTGAATAAAGTAATAAAGTAGAAATTAGAGAAGGTAACATGACTGTTGGAATAGAAATATGACCATTAGAATATTAATGTGACCCTTGGGTATAGTAACATAACATTTAGAATAGTAATTTGACCTCCAAATATTAAAATTTAATAGTAATAATATTTATCAGAATTAATTTATGTAAATAAAAATATTATAATGATATAAAATAAATATCATGATTAAAAAGTCAAAGAAAATATAAGCATATTTTTAATAAACAGTATATTAATGTATTTTGTAAAAATCATAATTTTTTTATTTAAAATTAAAATTACCTGTGTTAGAAAATGAATTTGATAAAATTCATTCCATTTTTAAATCATCATTTTTAAATTTTCCAAGGGTTTTTTTGTAATTTTCTGAAATACTTCAATTTTTATGTGAATAGTAAAAATATTGTTTTTCAAATACCGCATGTTTTATGACATAATGATGATGTAATAGTGACTTAATAAATATTAACTTTTTTATTTAAGCCTAAATTAAATTTAATAAGATAAATTTATCATTTAAAAATAATAAAATTAATTCCAAAACATAAAAAACATTTTCCAAAGTCTAAAGTCAAAAGTGTTCCCTTAAAATAAATTTTTTTACTTGATTCAACTTTCCTTTTTAATAAATTATTGAATTCGGTTTATAAAGTGGTTTATAGTATTAAATCCATTTTATTTTATTAATATGTGATTCATATAATCAAAAATTCAATATTATAATTTTTACCTTTGATATAATATTTTATTCAATATTTTATTCTAAAAATACTCTTCTCTTAAAGTATAAATAACTCCTCTCACTCCCCTTGTAAAACCACTCCTCCCTAAAATATAAAAGAAAAAAATATACCAAAATCATTTATTTGAATCCCCTTATAATACTTAGATAAATTTTATAGTAACCAAATTTGATCATCAATGGAGTTTAGTGTCGTACAAGGGAAGAAACACCAAGAAGAGGGTATGTTTTCATCAACACTTCTTTGTGTTTACCTTTTCTCCTCCTCGTTTTCTCTATCCATTCAAAAATAAAATCACTTAAGAATAATAAAGTATTATTTTAACATTATATTCATTATTTTATCCTAACTAAATAATGATATATACTATTTAATTATATTTCATAATTCTCATACCTCCTCTTTTTAAAATGTCTCGTCGCCAATCAGTTAACTACCAATGAGGATGTTTACAATTATTTTCTTATCACCAAACTTATGGATAGATATAATAAATTATTTTTGATATATAAATTTATAAACATATATATTATAATCTTATGGAAATTAATTATAATCATATATAAATGAACTTGAAACAATAGAAAAATCAATAAAAATAGGAAATTTGTAAGGAAAACATGATATAAAAATGTTTCCCATTTTAAAAAGAGGATTAAGTTGTAAAATAAAATTATTATAATTGATACATAGTGTTTAAAATTGAAATATTTCACTTATAGTTTCATGTGTTAATGAAACTTTGTTTATTATTTAGCATACAAAAAAATTGAGTAAATAAAGTGGGATTTAAGGTAAGGGGATTCTCAAACCCAAACTATTTCTTTTGGGTTATATCCTATTTCACATTTATTTCAATATTAATGTTACTATAATATCCAAAATATTTATTTTCAATATTATTTATATTTTCTTTCATGTATATACATGTTTCTACCCTTCTAAAAATTTTTCTAATCCATTTACAATGCTTTTTCAAAAAGTATTCAATTTCTAAAACATCTCTTGAATCCTCTTGAGTTATTTCTCCCTTCAAAGAGGAAAATGATTTATTATGTCAAATTATAATCTCAATTATTAATTTTTGAATCCCAAATATAATTTCATGAAGTATGATATGTGGAATATTTTATGATACTCATTAATTTCCATAGTATATTTCATGAATATGATTGTTATCCTTCCATGTGGCATGCATGATTATGATAATTTCATGATCTGGTGGGTGGGACCATAATTATATAACTCTTAAATTAATTTGTTAATGTGATATTTCTAATGTGATAATGTGTATTATTCCTTAACATTATTCTATATTTTTTTTTCACAATTATGATATTACGATTAATGCCCATATGTTATGATTGAACATGATGTTAGATTTTCTCACAACTATGTGGGGCATTTGACCACTATGTTATGTTGTTTCATTATTATGTATTTGATGATCCTATTCTTAAGATATGATGTCATTTATTATACTCACCCATGTACTATTGATTCATGTCCTTTTTACTCCTCTTATTGGGATTTTAGCCCACCCATTTCTTTTATGTATATCCTCATGTTATTACATGTAATAAGGAGACATTGAGTGTTTTATAAGGATAAATAATAAAAATATAAATAATTTTTAAGTTTTATTATGTTTAATTTGTGTATGATCCTAATTTTACCAAGTCACTAAACCTTTGGATCCTATATTGTATCACTACTATGTTTTTGATCTTTAAAATGATGTAATAGTTGAGTAAGAAAAAGTTGGGTAGCTATATATTATTTATGTAATCAAATTGAATAAAAAAAATTATGTCCCAAGGAAGTATATTTCTTGAAAATGAATTTATAAGTAGAAGTTTCAGTTGGAGGATAGTTGAACTTGATGAAGTTCAAGACCAATAAAAATGAAGTGTTCCTAAGGTTGAAGTTAATCTAGTTCCACAAAGAGTATTGAAAAAATAACCAACTAAAGTTACAAAAAACCTTGAAGGGATAGTTGGATTCTTAAGTAGCTCTTGAGATATGGATTCATCATGTTAAATTATGATGAGTGAATATTCATAAGAGATGAAACTAATACCGACTAGGAGTCCATTGAAAGTTTTGATTATAAGAAATTATTAAAATCCGGAAGTTGAACTAAACTCCATATACACTAACCAAGTTTGGAAATTGGTAGATTTACTTGAAGGGGTGATACCCATATGGTGAAAGTGTGGTTTCCATAATAAAAATGGAATGGTTGTTATATTTTTCACCTAAAATTCATGCCTAATGGAAAAGGGTCATTAAAAATTCATGGTAATCACTATAAAGAAGTAGTTTCACCTTTTAGGATAAAAAAGTCCATTGAGATATTTCTTTTCCATTTTATTTCACTTTGATTATGATATATATAAAATGGATGTTGAAAATAATTTTATTAACAATAATCTAGTAGGGGATGTGTATATGATATATCTCAAAAGTTTTTTTAGATCCAAACTTTCATTCTAAGGTTTTTAACTTGCAACAGTCCATTTATGGATTGAAGAAAGCTTCTTAGAGTTGGAATATATATTTTGATGATGAAATCAAAGAGTTTTGTTTCATTAAAAATGTGAATGATTCCTATGTATATAATCATATCATGGGGAGTGTTATAAAAATAATGATATTACATGTGTACGACATACTTCTTAATTGAAATGAAATCCCGAATTTAAATTTATTAAATATGTGGTTGGATAAATGATTTTCTATAAATATATATGGGTGAAGTATCCGATATAATGGGTATGAATATATAGATAGATAAATATAACAGGCTTCTTATACTGATTCAAGACCCATAAATTGGTAAAGTTATAATGAATTTTAGCATGGAGAATTATAATAAGGTTTATTTACCAATATTTCATGGAAAAATATAAGGAAGATTTAAGATCCTTCTAAGGAATTATAAATGATGTATAGAATTCCCTATGTGTTTTTTATAGGTTCTATCAAGTATTACATATTTTATATTAAACCTGATATTTCTTATACTCTTAGTATTACTAGTGGATACCAATCCAATCTTAGTGAGAGTCACTAGAATACCATTAATAACATCCATAAGTACTTAAGAAGGGATAAGGATATGTTCTTATTATCTGGAGTAGAGGTTAAGCTCTATGTAAGGGGTTTCTTCAATGTGAGTTTCCAATTTGATAGATAAGACATGATATCTAAATATTGTTTCATGTTTTTATTGAATAGTGTATTTTTTAGTTAGAAGAGTTCTAAATAATCCGTGGTGGAAAACTTGACAATAGAGGCATAATTATCACCACATAAAAAACTGAAAAGGAGGATATTAAGATTGGAAAGTTTATTTTTGAACTTGATTTTCTTCCTAAAACTGAGGAATAAATTGATCATTACTATGAAAATAATGGATACATTTCTTTAAACAAGGAACCTTGATCAAACCAAGTGACCAAAAAAAATTCAATAATACCATCTTATATGAGAGATTATTGAGAGGGTGATATTAGGATATATTGGGTGGATATAAATAACATTGTAGTAGATCTTCTGGGAAAACCATTAGCATGGTAGAATAATGAGGTTCATATTGAGTATCTCGGTATACAATACATAAGTGATTGATGTAATGGTTGAAATAACATGTCATGTTTTTATAATAAAGGAAATATCAATTTATCATTCATTCAAGGGTGCTGTAATTTACTTAACATGAATAGTGGAATGATAGTATCCCCTGAAAGTATGACTTTGAGTTGTCCCTAATCTATGATTATCGTGGAGTATTATGGGTTGTGATGATATAATAATATTAGCTTGAATATTGGAATCATGAGATAATAAGTGGAAACTTATTATTAAAATTGAATTTCTAAGGTATATACCATATAATTCCATACAATTACTGATAACTTAGATGTGTATTCTTATTATCAATAATTTTTACCTGATGTTGGCAAGATATATAGCATGTGAACCTTAAAACTTTGATAACTTTATTATGAAAGCCTCGAGGATTAGCTAATCAACTGGTGGTTGGGTGTGTTATTGATCATGTTATCTGTTGTAGCTAAACCAAGATTGAATGTGTCCTCTCATATGATGAGAAAATGACATCTTGACCATGATTGAACTAGACTAAGGAAATACATTGCCATGATTAGTTGAGTCACATATGATGTGTTTGACTATTTAGATGAGGTACTTGTGATGTGGCCATCCACTCAATGAATGGCATGTGATGTATTCATCAAACATATTAGTATTTTTCATAGAATCAAGTAATTATTAGATGACTTATACTAGATTGAAATTATTCCATGACTATTTTCCACTCGATGTCATGTAAAAAAGGGATTATATATGTATAAATATGAATTATATATACATATTTCAGTGGATATGTTTATAAAAAGATATGATTATGTTTGGTGGAGATCACACCAGACTCCTTATTATCTTGAGTGACACTAATTCTTTGCTAAAGGCCACTCTTTTTTATACATAAATGAAATTGGGATTTTATATTTGTTGTTAATATTACTAAATCACATAGGATCACATAGGTAGGCCTTTTGATAATGATTAAGTTTTACAAAAAGTCTTTATTCCAATAATAAAGAGTGTATAATAAACCATATCTAAAAGAGTTTTTATTATATTCATAATGATTTTTGGAATTTTTAATTAAATCCTTATAAGGTTTTAGTGAAGGTGGGATATTTTTATGCATTTACTAAAATGTAAATCATAGAATATGATATCCCTAGAGTTGTAATGTGTGATATGTATGAGATGTATATCTCATATTATGATATTCATGTATCATAAAGGGAATGGAGATGAATATTTTTTCCTCCATCATAGAGTATGGCAGGGATTATGATGTGAAAATCATGGGAATCAAGCACTTCCATATCTTCTAACATGGTTTTTGTGGATTGTGAATCAATGGTATTGATTTATTTATTACATGGGAGTCTTTTTAAATGTTCAAATAGATACACACCAATGACCAGTAACACAATCATCTTTCATTAGATGACTAAATATACCCTAGAAATCTGACTCTCTTCATTAAATGAATAGATTCTATAAAAGGGATAAGATCCATTTTATTGGTGTTCACTCAATGCAGGCAAGATAACTGAATTTATCATCACCCTGAAACACTATTTATCACTTAGTGAATGTGCTAACACCCCTTTTATGGTTTGGGGTCCTCTTGATATGATTAAGGAACTAAGGTCGGTATAATCCTCATAGAAGAAGGAAGATTTTATTTTATTCTTCAGTGATACCCATTAAAAATAATCCATCATAGAATTAAGATTAATCTTATGATAGTGAAGTCACACACATGGTTTTTTATCTTTGTATTATCATCACATTAAAACTATTGAAGAGAGATCAATATTTTTCTTGGGTTTCTTCCAATTCTAGTTCATTAGATGAACTACCTAAATCCCATTAATTTTTTATATATTTATTGTCAATATATCAGTGTGGAGTAAAGTTAATATGTGATGAAGTTTGTTAATGGTGAAGAGGCTAATTAATAAAGAAGTTAAATATGTGAGATATAGTTGGATTTATTATGATCTATATGTATTTACATATGTCATTGCATGGAACATGAGCCTCAGCCCGGTTGGTGATGACTCTTAAGTGCATCCAAGCGAACCGGGATCAAATCCAGGTGGAGGCACAATTTCTGGGGGTATTGTAGCAGGCTGTAGCAGGACTGTAGCATTACTGTAGTAGGTACTAGAGCGGGATCTGTGCAGTATTGTAGTAGGTACTGTAGCAGGACTGTAGCAGGCACTGTTTGTCACTGTAGCAGCCGGGAATTTTCCCCCGTTTGGGCCTTCAGGCCACCGATTTGGTCCCCAAGACATTTAAGGCCTTCGGGCCACCCAAGCATTTGGGCCAGTATGGCCTTCGGGCCACCTCAAGGCCTTTGGGACACCTTAAGTGCAGATTCAAACCAGACAACCTACAAAGAACAAGCTCTGTAAGGAGGATGATAAAGGAGCTTTCACCACAGCAGAAGCTACATGGATTGCAAGAATGAGAGGGTATGGTACCTTCCATCGGTAAAATTCTATGCACGCACAAGATAGCCTATCCAAACAGCCATGTGAAGGTGGAGAGCTAATTTCACAATGAAGATGATGGGGAGGAGCAGTTCCAATTAGTTATTCTAAGTTGTATGTAATATTTGAAGCCTACGGGCAATAAATTCCTCTAAGGCCAATGGGCCATGTAATACTTATGCCTACGGACCTTGTAAGGGTTCCACCTCACCCCTTGAAAGGTGGATTATCAAAAATCAATAAAAAATAAAGGCCTTCGGGCCATTGGATGGCATATGCCATTGCATGTTGGAGATCCATTCATATTTAAAAATAAATTATGTGGTTAATATACTACCCTTTATAATGGTCAAGGTCTTCCACCACTTAGAGTTACTAGATAAACATGACCAATAAAGAGGAAAATAGCATATAATTATTGTTCAATTGGACTTTTTGTGAATTAATTACTATTTCTGTTAGATGAAGAGAGCATTATCTTCTACATGATACTTGAAAAATATTAGAGATATGGCTATGTTGGAGGTGAATCTTGCTATATGAATGAGTGAGAACCCATACCTATGTTATCAATAATAAATAATTATATATGTATTTATTAACATACTTAGATTATGGTTGAATAAGGATGTGGTTAAAACTAATAATAGTTGAGGTGATGGAGTTTTTTAAAATATATAAAGAGGAGTTCATATACTAATTTTTTTTGGGAAATGTGTTAAATATATATGGGATGGTTTGATATATTTATAAAGTTGTTTTAGTTTGTTTAAGATGAATTGGAGTGAACTTAGATTCCCAAATAAGGGTTGAGGAAGTTATGGGATCTAAGTTGAAGCTAGAAATTGACAAAGGCATGGATAAGTTTTCATATAAATAAATATTATCAAATTATTGAAGCTCACTATGATATGTAATATTTTTTAGATGATATGTAAGAATTTATAGGAGTTAAAAAGTGATACACAACATCTTTAATATTGTATATAATGTTTTCTTGTTGATTCGTACTATATCCTAGTTCATAAAAAAGATATATCATGAGTGCATATTTAAATTAGGAAAAGATAGAAACCACATTGAGATAAATAATATATTTGGGGGAATACATAATATATCTTAGTGTATACTGAATATATTTTCTAAATTGAATAATAAAATATGGAAAATGAAAAAACCTATATTTTTATGCATAAGATATTTGAAGTATACATAATATATCACTGGTGGTATGTAATATCTCTAGGTGACACAAAAGAAATTTCATAGTGGATATTTAGAAAATTATTCAACCTACTATGACATGTAATGCATATTTCATGATATAAAAGATTTTAAAAGTCATGTGTAATATATTATTGGGAATAAAAAATATCATCATAACCATACATAAGATATTTTGATGCATGTGTAAGATATTTAATCTCATAGAAGTATTACATAATATATTTCATTTCCTATATAAGGTTTATTGTTTTGATGCAATATGAGATATCTAGAGATTAAATTCATTAAATTATTTGAGAATATTCAAGTCATAAATATCATGTGGTGGTGATTGAGTCGTGATTCAAGCCGAGTATAAAGGATGATTTAATGCGAATAAGTTGATAGGATCACTGTCCGATTATTTTGAGATTTCAAAATATATTGATGTGAAAATAATTTATGGTGATCAAAGATGGATAACTTATTTGAGGAAATATTTTGAATCAGTTTAAATGAGTTTATGAGTATTTATGGGATATAAATTGAGATAATTGTTTAAAAGGAAATTAATATTTTGTGATCATGTGAAACATGAACATGTGATTCAGTTAAGAAATTAATTAAGTGTATTTATGTGATCTTAGTGGTGGTTATCATGGGATTTTAATATTAAAAATATTTAAATTTTATATTCACATGATTTGAAGAATATAGAAGAGCAAGTAGAGAGAGAGAGAGGGGAATGAAAGAAAATGTAACATGATATTTAATTCTTGTAAACATTTTTAGTATTAATGAAAAAGAGAGAAGTTGATGATATTATAGAAAGAATACCTTGTTCTCTGAGGAAGAAGAAGTATATAATAAGGAGTATGATGAATTTTTTCTTATGTATAACCTATTATCATCATAAGAAGAAGAGAAAAAATAATAATAAGATTGGAATAAGTGAGTTGAGCAAGGATGACCCTGCTACAACATAGATGTACATTTTGTGTGTTAAGACTCTTGAAGATGATTGAGTTGAGAGAAAGGACCAATGTGAATGTAGAAATAAAATATTATAATTTGGTAGTCAAAGACATGTTATCTATAAATATGATATTATATGCTGATGCAATGATATCCCAGAGTATATTACATGTCACAAAGCAACCCAGGTCATCATTACACTAGACACCCAAGTCGGAATGGGGCATACATGTGGGGCATCCCCAATCCTCTCAAGCCAACAACAAGCATTGAAGGAATCATAATCAATAATTGGGGATTATTTTTACAAAAAAAATAATATTTAATAAGTGTATAACTTCTCTAGAACACTACCATGACTCTTTCATACATTGGATTTCTATGTCAAAAAAAGAAGATAAATGGAAAAATGAAAACATTAAACAACATGAGTAGGAAAACATAGATATAATGAAAAATAAATTCCCCTAACTCACCTCAAACACTTTACATTGAAAAAATACATGACATTCATCACCCATCCTATTTATATATAATGCACCACTAGTTAAATAAATGGTAAAAATGAAAGACATGTTTGGATAGTGCTATAAAAGAAACTAAAAAATAACATACCTTAATGTGACTCCATGAGTCACCTTCCAAACCCAAACCAAACATGATATAAGAGTAATAAAAAAGATGAAGCGAAACCTGAAAATGAGATATAATATATGTGTGAGAATAAAATTTTCCACTAGGACACCACTCACCATTCCATGTACTTACACTTTAATAAAAGATAATTTTTCATTCTAGTTTGAAAACATGAATCAAAAATAGTTTTCCCCATTTTATAAGAAAATCCAATATCACATAACCAATATTTATATATTCACTTATATATTTATTTTAAATAAAATAAATCACATCACAAACATTCCATCGAACTACCCTTCTGTTATTGAAAAAGAAACCCATTTGAAAATAAATTTATAAACCATTTTAGAAACACTCATTTCTAAAATCTTTTTAACAATTAAATAAGCAAGAAAAAAATAATTTAACATGCTCATTTGAAAACAATTTTAAAATAAATATGATTTTGAAAATTTAAATAAACAAATAACAGATCAAAAGAAAGAAATCCAAACCAAGAACCATAAGCATACCTTGGGTGACTAAGGTTGAGCCTTAGTTTAGGATCCTCATACTATCGATGATCGTACAATACATAACATTTCTCATGCATGAGCCTCTAGAGAGTGTGATGCCAAATTTCCAGGGGTAACCACATCCATATCATCATGTTATTTAGTTGTTGTTATGTCATAGACCAAAATATAGGGAGGGACAACCTCTTCCTAGATTACTTATTCTAGTTATCCCATCATATACCTAGGGTTCCCATTTTCTATCCTCTTTTCAGTCAAATCTATTTCCACTTACAACCTATTTCATAATAAAAACATGCCATATTTCATCTAGTTAAAACTAAATAAAATAAAGAAACCCATTTGGTAAAAAATTCCAATCGGGCCCTTACAATTCTTTTTAAAGTATCCTCTTTGAGAACCAATTTGAAAATTTATGTCTATAGTGAATTTGAGTTTCAAAGTTTCCCTTTATTTTTATAAACATATGAATTTATGTATATTTATATGTATATCCCTTAATTCACATATTCACATATTCTCATGTGAATATGTACATACATAAAGACATACACATGCACATACATATACACACATACAAACATATGTGTATAAGATCCAAATATAACAGAAGCGATTTGTGAAATCAGACATAAATGAATAGAATTAATATTTATAAAGCATACAGATCACTCAATGGTGTAAAATTCCTCATTTAAAAAATAAAAATATCATTTGGGTCAATATATAAATTTTATCAAAAGAATATAAAACCAAGGATACTTTTTTATATCCTGTAACACTTATTTAAGATCCATTCAAGCGATTTTATAAGCCAATGTTACACATAGTCAAGGAAAATTATCTTTGGACCAACATCATAGATATATAAAAATCAATTTATATGAAAACCAAAATGAAATTTGATTTTATCCTGATAAATTCATTAATAACACACAATACTATCATTATAAATCAAAAAAAATATAATTTATATTCCAAGTAATCAAGGGTTCTTAAATTAAAGAGTTAAGAATGGGGAAAACCTACCTCAAATCGATGGTGAATGGTCTGAAACTTCAAATACAAAGTTAAGGGGACATGGAATAGAGATCACACACCCTAAAAACAAAATCTATATAGAATAAAAATACAAAAAATCCACCTAGGGATCAACCTAGAGAGATTCATGGTGAGAGGGAAGAAGGAATGCCTAACCTAAGGAGAACCCAATTTGTATCTCAAGTGAAAGATCCATGAATTAGAGGAGGATGAGGAAAAGGAGGAGTGGCATGTACATGGTGTTCCATGGATATACATCATGAGAGGGAGAGGGTTAGAAGTGAGGGGGGAGTCCAATTTTAGAGTAAAATATAGGAGGGGAAAATTTGGAAGACCATTTTTTTAAAATATATACACCACCATAGTGTGATCTACATGGACCATGGAATAGTGCCACTCTATTGAGAATGACATAAACTAGCACCAAGTGATCACCACAGTGAGGTTCACACCTTATTGTTTCACATAGGGAGACCCCAAACCCCCCATTAGTAGCTCTGTAGTGTGGGATCTGTGTGGTATGGAAAATAATTTCATACTGAGGACACCACAACATGGGGTAAGATATGGTGAGCCTCTAAGCTATCTAGAATCCTCTCGGGCCACTATAATGTGATTCCTTTTGTGCATGTACATGTATGTATTTATTTTTGGTTTGATTTCATATTATTTTATGTTTTTAAATGTCCAAAACCTTTTATTATTTTATATGAAAATCCATTTTTAAAACTTGTATGTATTTTAAATATAAATTGACTTTCAATGAAAATAATTTTATAATTATTGTTTCTTTTGAAAGATAAAAAGTTAATGTAACTTTTATTAAACTACAATAAAGTATAAATATTTATATAGCATGTTCTCATTTAAAATTAAACATGAATCATGTTTTTTATCTCAAGAAATGTTTTCAGTATAAACTACAAAAAAAATTCTATATTTATTTTATAACTTATTCTATTATGGTCGGATTATTTCAGAAAATATCTCATTTGAAAGATAAATATTTTATCTTTATTTAATTAGTTTAAATGGAAGGCTAATTTTTTCGTTTTTGGGGTGTTCCTTTTATCCAAATATCATAAAAAAAATTTGAAAATCTAGATTTTCCATAACTGAAAATATTTATTGTTTGTTTTATTTCTCATTCGATTCTAATTAGAAATGCTTAGAGTTTGTTACATTATAAATATAATAAGATTATATTTATTTAATTCAATTACATAAATCCCCAAAATTTTATTTTAAATAACTTAAAAAATAACCTAATATTAGTGTTTTTATTATACTTTTTGTTTCATATTTTCATATTATTTTGATAATATCTCATTAAATACTTATCAGAATTAATAGATTAATATTTCATTAAAAATATCATGAAATTATCTTCAAATAAGTTTTATGGACCAATTTCTAATTCAGTTTTTAGATGGCTTAAAGTTTTACCAAAGTTTGTGTGTTTAGAGTGTACATGAAATGATCACTATTTGTTAACTAATTTTTTAATTTTAAAACCATCAATTATTTTTTTTAAACCATCAAATATTTTTTTTGAAATAGCCAATTACATTTTTTTACTGGAGAATTAATTTTTTATTATAATGGTGAATTTTTTTTTTGTACCAGTGAATTATTTTTTTTATTGTACCAGTGAATAAATTTTTTATTGTTCTGGTGAATTAATTTTTTATTATAATGATGAATTTATATTTATTCAAATGGAAATTAATTTTTATTCAAATCGTGAATTAATTTTTATTCTAACAGTCAATTAAATTTTTATTCTAATGTTGAATTAATTTTTTTTAAAGGTAAATCAATTTTTTATATTAATGGTGAATGAATTCTTTTTATTTCAATGGTTTTAGATACTTTATACCATTGGCTAAAATTTTATTATTCTATAAATTTTTAAGTACTTTATTTTTCATCATTTTTTATTTTTATGAACTACATACTTATATTAATTGTTTTAAGTATTTTATTTATTTTCAAAATTAATATATTATATAAAAATCATGGGAAGAATTTTTAGAAATATTTTAATTAGTTTTAAAATGTGATTAAATTTTATTCTTTATAAATATGTACACCTATAACATATTTTTAAAATATTTATATTTTAATATTTTGAGTTAATTTTTAAATTTATTTATTTTATAAATAATTATTTAATAACATTTAATTTATTTAATAACTTTTAATGATTTTCAAAGCAGTATAATTAATTAATTTTTTTAAAAAAAAATTACTAAATTAAATTAAAATGTATTTAATACTTGAATTTAAACATTCAAATTAACTTAAGATTTTTATGGGATTACCTTTGTCTTATTATTATTATATTTTAATGGGTTATTTAAATTAGTTTTAATTGGTATTTAATTTTTGAATTCAAATCATTATTGTTATAATTACTATAAACATTATTATTCTCTCTCCTGAATAATTGTTATTTGAATTTGAATCATTTTACCCGTGGAAGATGTTTTTTTAGTTTTTGAAAATATCTATTTAAAAGAGTTTTCAAGAACCCTTGAAATATTTTGAACACACCAATTAACATTTTCGACTTTACATTTTCCCCACAAGAAAAAAATGAGAACGTTTCAAGTGATTCACAAACTGAAGCCCTGTGCAAAACCCTATTTCATCACTTGGACATTCTCTCAAGGGAAGAATTTATTCTACTTCAACTACTAATACTTAGAAAATACATGTAAATACAATCCTCAAGAACCATTACCTATGGTTTAATTATTTATCTTCTCCTTTGTCTAGTTTTTGAGTCTATAACACTATATCACATCTCTCACATGCACTCAGTTTTTTAGTTTGTGTTTTTACACACAAAAGCATTATTTCTTCTTCTATTTACTCGGGTTGTGACTCCTAATTCTAATGTCCGGATCTGAGGGTTGTGACTCCATGTATCTAAACTCGTGATTGTTTGGGCTGTGACTTTTGGTATCTAAAGTATGGCTGTAAGGGTTGTGACTCTCCATAAAAATTTAGTTTCATGGTTCTCCTCCCACTAGAAAAGGATTCTGTAATTGGGTTATGATTTCCCCTCAAAAATAATTTTTAGTTCACACGTATTCATCGCTTAGTAGAGAGGTATAAGATTAGAGTAGGCCCACTTTAGATAGAACTAATAAAAAAATCCTTGTGTTATTTGTTTTTTCTGCTGCTAATTAACATTAATAATTAACTTTGATAATTAATTTAATTCATTCATTAATTTGGTTAAAAAATTAAATCTGGTCTATTCACCCCCCCCCCCTGTAGACTATATTTCATATCCCTATTAGGACATAACAATTGGTATTAGAGCCTAAGGATTTTTATAATTGACTAGCTCAGTTATACTCTTTTCTGATTCATTTCAATATCTATCAAAGGTTGTTCCTTTTTGAATATGGTAATCCCTATATGGAGTCTAATTTTATTTTATTTGTGTCAACATATTTCTAGACCTCACAATCTAAGGATGAAGATATTTAAGATGGAAGGATTGATCTGAAATAATGCTTGGATTCCTCAAAAGCTTCCACACTTTGATGGTAACGATTATGGCTACTGGAGATCCTGAATGGAGGCATACCCCAAATAGTTGAGCATTGAGCACTGGTCCATCATGGAAAAACCATACACTCTTCTTGAAAGTGACCCAGATACACTTAATGGAATTGATTCTACTAGATATGTTTTAAATTACAAATTTGTTAATGTTTTATATTGTGCTATTAACAATAGTGTTTTTAGTCACATGTCTGTTTGTAAGACAGTTCATGAAATTTGGAAGATACTACAAGTCACTCACCTTGGATTTGAAAAATTAATCCGAACCAAACTTGGAATACTTTTTTATGATTACCACAACTTCAATATAGATGAAGATGAAATATTAAACCAAGTGTTTTGTAACAACCCAAGATTTTATAAGATATATTCATTTTAATTTCTTTCATATCATCTGTTGTACGCTACACCAAGATTATCTTGCGCTATACGCAACACCGTATTAGCTTGCAGTATACGTAACACTATTCTTGGATCATGTTACACACAATTTAATGTTTGTTTGATAGTAGTTATTCTAATAAACATTGAGTATATATATATATATATTCAATGTATTTTGTTATACGCAACAATAAAAGAGTCATGCACTACACGCAACCCTAACTTGGCTTGCATTACACGCAATCGCAACTTTCCTCGATAGCGTGTGTTGTATGCAATACCGGGTTTTACTAAACAACGATATATTATTATAATATTATTATGAACTATACTTAATGAATATTATTAACTAAATTTTGAATTTTATAACATTATTATTCATCTTACATATTTTCTAGAACAAGTTATAAGAACAAAATAAATTTTTCGGGTAAAATAAGTATTTTTTAAAAAATGCAGTTTTGCCGCCTTTTGATGGAGCACCCACGTTAAATCTAGTTTTTGACATGTTTATAAGTTCAATTTTACAAAATAAAATTCTTATTTTGAATCAGGATATAAAACTTTACATTGGATAAAGTTTTGATATTTTTCTGATAACTTTCATATTTTAATGAATAGTAAAAACACGCTATATTTTAATTAAAAACAACTTTTTTCATCATAATAATTTATGTGGGTAAATTATAATATTGAATGGTTTTAAACTATAAATATAATATATTTTTACCATTTAATACAATTTATGTCATTATCATTGATTTTACCTTGAATTTGTAGGTTAAATCAATTCAATCTTTTGCAATGTTTTAAACAAAACCCGTTTTCTTTCGACAACAGGATTAATTTTAAATTAATTACTGCAACATATGTGTTTTGAATTTTGAAAAATTGATTCCATATTTGGAATCAGTGGGTACAAATTATTTTAATAGGCTACTTTTTATTTTTGGGCATTATGAATAGTAACTACGGTAAATTTTATTTACCATAGTTAAAGGTAAATCAGGTAATTATGGGTAAATATAAGATTATAAAATAACCATAAAACCTGTCAAAATCCTATTGGATGACTAAAAGTCAACCCATATCACCTAAGGGTCGGATTAAAATCATTTAATGGACTTTTTTCCATGAAAATAACTTAATTATTATTAAAACCAAAGAAAGTGACAACATGTCACTCTCTTAAATCTTATAAGTACATTAATTTTAATTTAGTGATAAACTTCATGAAACTTCGAACATTAATAGTCTCCAGAAATATAATGAAATTATATACATCATATGAATTTATTTGTAATTTTTAGGGATTAAATATTTATCATTAATTGTGACATAATAGTGATGCAGAAAATTGTTTATCTAGTGAAAAATCAAGAATATAGTTTTTATTAAACTAATAGTGACCATAAAAGGTACAAAACCCTGACCAAAACTTATTTTTCATGTAAATTTAAACAATACTCATCCAATGGTCGAATATTTTACCATTTTGAGTCTTATAAAAGCTATTATGACACTTATATTATTTTATTTTAAATGATGCCAAAGTTTTCACCTTCATAATTTAATAAATATAACAATTTAAATATTGTTATTTTAAGATGATAAATTAGATTAAAAGTATTATTTTGAAATGTAATAGATTTATATTAATCATATGATTTTATTTTTAATTTTTATGCAACAAATAAGTATATTAAATAATTATACAAAAATGACGTAGTAATTATTTTATTAAGAGATAAACCAAATAAATGGTTTTAAAAATAATAAACTAAATATCATATGAACTATTTAATGTGCTCCACTAATTTTCTAGATACATATGAAATTTTATGGATCTATTAAATATTTTAGTTCAAACATATATTCTGTATATATTTTACTTAAATTCAAATAAATGAATAGTATCAAAATTGACACTATTGTTATTTTATAAAAATAACATATTATTAAATTGTTTAAAAATCAAAAAAATGTTTAAAAATTATAAATTGAAATTTATATAGTCGAAAATATTATAAATTATACCATTATGGAAAATTAACAACATATAAGTGATTATTTTTAACCATTTAAAATTTAGAATTTTATTACCACAAATAAAATTAAATAGATTAAATAAGGATAAATCAAAATGATAAGGTTTAAAATAAAATCAAAAAATGTCTAAATTTGATTTTTTGAGGATCTTACAACCCTATATCATCTAATATTCGAATATGAGTCATTTTTGGAGGTATTTAAGTGGGTTTAGATTTATTATAAATTAATATTTTTGAGATTTCCAAAGGTGCCCCTCTCCTCCCTTATAAAAGGGAACCTCCTCCCTCCCTTCCTCACACCAATTTGAGCCTTCAATCTCGGACAACCCCGAACAAATTCTCTTCTCCACTTCCCTAGAAACATCCTAGAGGTCATTTTATTCTTCAAAGACCAATTTTAGTTCCCTAAGAGGAGGTCTCAAAGAGGTGCTTCAAATAAGAGGTAATGCACGTTACCGATTCTTTCAACATTATTTATTCTTCTACTTCTTCTTCTTTAGTTGTTTCATTATGAAGTAATAACATAAGTATCACTCATATACTGATATGTTATTATACTTATGAAAAAACCCTATTTCACCATCTATTCATCCTACGGAAAACGAAATCACTGCGCGTGCGTACGTACGGAATACTGTCTCCACGCCGTGGTGTAATCTGTTTTTCCAAAACCACCTTACTTGGATGGGTATAATGATGTAAAGAATAACTATACATAGTTATTATAACATCATACTAATTATTATATATTTTATCATCCTATCCAATTCAATTCAATAATTACGGGAACGATATCATCACTCGTGCGTACGTACGAACTACCGTCTCCACGACGCGATGAGATTCATTCTCCATGTTAACCATTTAAGAATGATTATAAAGTATATATAAGCAATAATAATAAAATATATGACATTATAAAGCTACTGGGTTTATGTATATATATATATGTATGTCATCTACTTAATTCCACTCAACTCAATAAGGAAACGAAAATAGCGTTCATGCCTACGTACGGCCTACCGTCTCCATGAACGGTGTATTTATTTCCATTTATCGATATATTATATATATGTATATTCTAAATATATATTATATATAAATAATGTTTTATATTATGGAATTAATTAGTCATGATCTAATTAATCATATGTATAATTAAAAGTCAAAACACGAATGACAAATGAAACGATTTTACCCAAAACGCTCTTTAACATGGAATTTACAAAAGAACGGGTAATATAAAGTCATAAGTGAACCATATATGATATCATAACAATGAATGTGATTATTTAATAAGTCAATGACATTATTTAAATCATTATACAGGAGGTTCGGATACATACAAAGCATATCAGATATAAGGTAAGGGATAATTTTTCAAATTTCATTTTTTTATCCGAGATTGCTTATACGTAAGTATTTACTGGGGTTATATTATCATCCATGTCCATGTTTTCTAAAAGTGTTTTTATGTATTTTTAATGTCCTTTTTACCCATTTTGACTTTTACTACATAGTATGTAAGGAATCTTTCTTTTGTTTACGTTACGAGGTACTTTTTGACTTTTCCGACAAAAGTAAGAGAAGAATGTTTTTTTAACTTATACGGCAAGAAAGGATTTTTATGGTTTTATAAAGCCTTATTTTCATGAAGATTCCTACAAAATATTTCATTACTATTTTCAACAAAATCCTTTTATTTTAAAATTTCATGACATTTTTTGAAAAGAAAATGATTTTGAAGATGAAAGGATATTTTCCTCAAGAATTCATTTCAAGTGTTTTATCAAAACCATTTTCAACTAAGATGAAATTATTTCTTATGTGTATGTTTCAAGTATAATGTATCTATGATTTACATGGTTTCACTTTTCTTATTATGAAATGATACCCATTTATTTTATATGGATTATGTGATGATGGGATGATGTTTATGAAACCCATTTTATTCGTTGGGTTATTATGAATGATGTATGATTATTTTGTGGCACAAGTAAGAATGATTTCATTATGAGATGGGTGGGACTTATATCTCCCTCCAATGAATTGGGTAAAGATTTATATCTCATGAGATAGACATGGATAGAACGGCAGGTTAAACCGCTTCAGTAATACAGGACTGGAACGAGGAGTGAACTCGATTTAGAAAGGGACTTTGTCCACTAAGATGGTCTTGGCAGCAATTTCTTGGCTACTATTGAAATCATATCATGTGCTTAATGTTTTTCACAATTAAATGTTTTATTACCATGCTATTTTATCATGATTGATGTTCCCTTATGATATATGCCTTACGTACTTCCAAGATTCATGTCTTTGCTCAAGATTTTGATGTTTAGATTTTATGTTCAAGTTTTTGCATTCAAATGTTTATGGATTGTTTTATGTTCTCTATGTTTACCCTTACTGGGCATTTGAGCTCACCCCTTTTATGTTTTTTTTCCCCAGGATATAAAGAAAGGTTTTAGGTAAGAAAAAAAGGGGAAGATCTTTATTGGGAGATGTTGAATATCTTTCACCACGATTAGAATATTTTATTCTGAGTTTCAAATGACACTAAACTATTATGATCCTTGTGTGTCTGTTTTTTGTTATGTATTAATTATTCCGCAAAAGTAATGTAATGTCCATGTACGTCAAGCTTCGGGCCTCTACAGTTGGTATCATAGGAAAGGTTTGGTCAACCTTTGGGAACTAGGATGTGAGAACTTTGGTGAGGTCCCTAGAGATATTTCTAAGGTATGTCTAGGGATGTCCCTAAGGTTAAGTATAAGTATAGTTTATAGTCCTAGAGTTACAGTAATGATCTTAGAATTAAACATAAGATGTTAGATATTGAAGTTACTCCCCATTTATTATTTTGTTTTCCCTATCATGATTTTTTCCTCTCACACTATTCTTTTTGGGTTTTAGACGATGGCTGGAACCCGAAGGAAGCGTGTTGATCAATGCAATGGACAATGCAATGATTGTCCTCCTGAACAAACAAATGTTATGGGAGATGGAGTATAAAATATTATTGCTATACTTACATAAGCTATGAGTCATTCTGGACTTCCAAATGAGCAGCGAAGGGAACAATATTCTATTGATTCCTTCATGAGGCAAAATCCACCTTCTTTCAGTGGGTCTTCTGATCCACTTTTTGCTGAACAATGGATCAGTACCACTAAAAAGATATTTTCAGTTCTTCAATGTTCTGAACATGATAAAGTCATCTTATCAGTATATCGTTTGGAAGGTGAAGCTGATCAATGGTGGAATCGTATCAAGAATACGAGGCCAAGAGATGAAATTGAGTCCATGGAATGGGACGAGTTCAAGAACTTATTTTTCAATAAGTACTTCCCTCGTATTCTTCGAACAAAGATGGAGAAAGAGTTTCTTGAACTAAAGCAAAAGGATGATGAATCTGTTGGTGTATATGAAGCGAATTTTACAAGGCTTGCAAGGTATTCATCTGGCTATATCATCCAACCAGAAAGTAAAGTTGATCGATTCTTCAATGGCTTAAAACCAAATCTTTGAAGGGAATTAGCTATAAGAGACTTCAGTAGCTATGAATAAATTGTGCGTTGTGCTATCAAGGTATAAATAGAAGTTAGTGTTACTTATCCATCTCATAGTTTTGACAAGAAACGAAATATGGAGTTCAAGGAGAAATCTCAGAATAATGGTGAAAAGAAGATGAATGTTTCCTTATTCTCAAAGTATGAAAAGAAGCACGGTGGATATTGTCTTAAAGGGACTAGAAAATGTTTTAAGTGTGGAAAAGGAGGTCATCGAGCAGCTGAGTGTCGAAGTAATGGAAAAAGGGTTTCTAATGATGTGAATAAAGAAAAGACTGCAGAGAACGCACCACCAACACTTCAATGCTTAAAGTGCAAGGAAATGGGGCATTATGCTAATAAATTCCCTAATCCAAGGGTTAGTGATGATTGACATGAGCAACCACTTAAGGCAAAGGACAAAGGGAAGTCACATGCGATCACTATTGGTGATGTTGAATATGACAACGATGTGGTGGAATGATTAAGTGTTTATGTAATGGGATTCCAAAATAATGTTGTATATAGTATCATGGAATATTGGAATATTTATGTATTGGTCTATTGTGGTTTTCAATAATTTTATGGTACTGGTACCCATGGAAAGTTATTGAGATATTTTTGGAAAAAAAGATGATATAAGCATATGAAGGGAAAATGAGAAAATGAAATTTTTGACAGTATTCATGAGCTCATGATTGATATAAGGACTAAGTGATATCATGGTTTGAGTATATAGAATTTTGAGGATTTTGGTATGTGGAAAGAGTTAACTTTTGACAGCACTCATGTTTTCACTATGATTCAATGGGTATTCATTTTTCAATAGAATACATGATTAAGGTATTCACATGACTGGAATGTGACCAACAAGATATATGAGGGATAAATGATGGTATTCATATTCTTGTTATATGACCTTTTTAGTAATTGTTATCTTTATAAAATGAGTTTGGAAAGAAGTATTTTGGATAAGCCTAAAGATTGGAATGGATAGTATTATTTAAGGATAGAACTTTTTGTTATAATTGTATTGTTTTAGAAAAAGGATAACCAGCAGGACGGGCGACAACACGTCGCGTCGGACAAGGTTGCGGGAATCGAACCCACAACCAAAGTGCGACTAGCCTTTATCGCCTACCACTAGCCTATAGGAAGTCCCTGATTAGTATAATCTACTTTTATTTTATTAAGCGGTATGATATATGAAGTATAAGTTCATTTTTTGAATCGTATATGATTAACCACACCATAGATGGACTTATGTGTATTTGATAACTTTTTCTAACATTTTGTTTGAAATAGATGGAATGACTCATCATTCTATCACATGATCTTCTAACACTTCATGAATGGAAAATTCAACTTCATTTCTTTAAGAGATGAAGTGGAAATTGTTCAAGGCATGAGCAATGGTGAGATTGTACAAAAATCAAGTAAGTGTTTATTTTGATTTGAAAATTATTCAACATTAGAGAAATGATCCTGAAAACCAAAAATGTTGTCCTAGTGATCTTATATCCGATGAATCAGATGGTACCTTAGATCATCGCAAATCTATGGCTTTGTGATTGTTGTCTATTTCATAGCCATGTTCTCTACCACTCTCCATCAGAACTTGATGGTTATATTTTTCCTCCATATCCATATTTTCACCTATACTCTCATATGTGGAAACCCAATGCTGAGTTACCTTGGGTGACCGTTACGTTTCTAACTTTTTTTTTAAGTTATGTTTTAGTATTCCTTTTTACGATGTGGGTTTCTATGAATAGTAAACGATTTATAACCCTGACGAATTTTGAGGGAGAAATTCATTTTAAGGGGGGTAGAATGTAACAACCAGAGATTTTATAAGATATATTCATTTTAATTTCTTTCATATCATTTGTTGTATGCTACACCAAGATTATCTTGCTCTATACGCAACACCGTATTAGCTTGCAGTATAAACAACACTATTCTTGGATTGTGTTACACACAATTTCATGTTTTTTTATAGTAGGTATTCTACGAAACATTGAGTATATATATATATATATATATATTCAATGTATTTTTTTATATGCAACAAAAAAAGAGTCTTGCACTACACGCAACCCTAACTTGGCTTGCATTAGACGCAATCGCGACCTTCCTCGATAGCGTGTGTTGTACGCAATACCGGGTTTTATTAAACAACAATATATTATTATAATATTATTATGAACTAGCCGTAATGAATAGTATTAACTAAATTTTGAATTTTATAACATTATTATTCATCTTACACATTTTCTAGAACATGGTATAAGAACAAAATAAATTTTTCGGGTAAAATAAGTATTTTTCAAAAAATGCAGTTTTTCCGCCTTTTGATGGCGCACCCATGTTAAATCTAGTTTTTGACATGTTTATAAGTTCTATTTTACAAAATAAACTTCTTCTTTTTAATCAGGATAAAAAACTTTACATTGGATAAAGTTTTGATATTTTTGTGATAACTTTCATATTTTAATGAATAGTAAAAACACGCTATATTTTAATTAAAAACAACTTTTTTCATCATAATAATTTATGTGGTTAAATTATAATATAGAATGGTTTTAAAGTATAAATAGAATATATTTTTACCATTTAATGCAATGTATGTCATTATCATTGATTTTACCTTGAATTTGTAGGTTAAATCAATTCAATCTTTTGCAATGTTTTAAACAAAAACTCATTTTCTTTCGACAACGGTATTAATTTTAAATTAATTACTGCAACTTATGTGTTTTGAATTTTGAAAAATGGATTCCATATTTGGAATAATTGGGTCCAAATTATGTTAATAGGCTACTTTTTATTTTTGGGCATTATGAATAGTAACTACGGTAAATTTTATTTACCATAGTTAAAGGTAAATCGGGTAATTAAGGGTAAATATAAGATTATACAATTACTCTAACACCTGTCAAAATCCTATTAGATGACTAAAAGTCGACCCATATCACCTAATTATCGGATTAGAATCATTTAATGGACTTTTTTCTATGAAAATAACTTAATTATTATTAAAACCAAAGAAAGTGACAACATGTCACTCTCTTAAATCTTATAAGTATATTAATTTTAATTTAGTGATAAACTTCATGAAACTTATAACATGAATAGTCTCTAGAAATATAATGAAATTATATACATCATATGAATTTATTTATAATTTTTAGGGATTAAATAATTATCATTAATTGTGACACAATAGTGATGCAGAAAATTGTTTATCTAGTGAAAAATCAAGAATATGGTTTTTATTAAACTAATAGTGACCATAAAAGGCACAAAACCCTGAACAAAACATATTGGACATGTAAATTTAAACCATAATCATCCAATGGTCGGATATTTTACCATTTTGTGCCATATAAAAGCTATTATGACACTTATATTATTTTATTTTAAATGATGCCAAAGTTGTCACCTTCATAATTTAATAAATATAACAATTTAAATATTGTGATTTTAAGATGATAAATTAGATTAAAAGTATTATTGTGAAAGGTAATATATTTATCTTTATCATATGATTTTAGTTTTAATTTTTTTGAAATAAATAAGTATATTAAATAATTATACAAAAATGATGTAGTAATTATTTTATTAAGAGATAAACCAAATAAACGGTTTTAAAAATAATAAACTAAATATTATATGAACTATTTAATGTGATCCACTCCTTTTATAGATACATATGACCTTTTATGAATCTATTAAAGCTTTTAGTTCGAACATATCTTCTGTATATATTTTATTTAAATTCAAATAAATGAATAGTGTCAAAATTGACACTATTGTTATTTTATAAAAATAACATATTATTAAATTGTTTAAAAATCACAAAAATATTTAAAATTTATAAATTGAAATTTATATAGTCTAAAATATTATAAACTATCCAATTATGGAAAATTAACAACATATAATTGATTATTTTTAACCATTTAAAATTTAGAATTTTATTACCACAAATAAAATTAAATAGATTAAATAAGGATAAATCAAAATGATAAGGTTTAAAATAAAATCAAAACATGTCTAAATTTGATTGGTTGATGATATTACAACCCTATATCATCTAATATTTGAATATGAGTCATTTTTGGAGGTTTTTAAGTGGGGTTCGATTTATTATAAATTAATATTTTTGAGATTTCCAAAGGTGCCCCTCTCCTCCCTTATAAAAGGGCACCTCCTCCCTCCCTTCCTCACACCAATTTGAGCCTTCAAGCTCGGACAACCCCTGAAAATTTCTCTTCTAAACTTCCCTAGAAACATCCTAGAGGTCATGGTCTTCTTCAAAGACCAATTTTAGTTCCCTAAGAGGAGGTCTCAAAGAGGCGCTTCAAAGAAGAGGTAATGCCCGTTACCGATTCTTTCAACTTTATTTCTTCTTCTTCTTCTTCTTCTTTAGTTGTTTCATTATGAAGTAATAACATCAGTATCACTCATATACTGATATGTTATTATACGTATGAAATAACCCTATTTCACCATCTATCCATCCTACGGAAAATGAAATCACCGCGCATGCGTACGTACGGAATACCGTCTCCACCCCGTGGTGTAATCTGTTTTTCCAACACCACCTTACTTGGATGGGTATAATGGTGTAAAGAATAACTATACATAGTTATTATAACATCATACTGATTATTATATATTGTATCATCCTATCCAATTCAATTCAATAATTATGGGAACGATATCATCGCTCGTGCGTACGTACGGACTACTGTCTCCACGACGCAATGAGATTCATTCTCCATGTTAACCATTTAAGAATGATTATAAAGTATATATAAGCAATAATAATGAAATATATGACATTATAAAGCTACTGTATTTATGTATATATATTTATGTATGTCATCTACTTAATTCCATTCAACTCAATAAGGAAACGAAAATAGCGTTCATGCATACGTACGGCCTACCATCTCCATGAACGGTGTATTTCTTTCCATTTATCGATCTATTATATATATATATATATTCTGAATATATATTATATATAAATCATGTTTTATATTCTGGATTTAAGAATTCATGATATATTTAATCATATGAATAATTAAAAGTCAAAACACGAACGAAAAATGAAACGATTTTACCCAAAACGCTATTTAACATGGAATTTACAAAAGAACAGGAAATATAAAGTCATAAGTGAACCATATATGATATCATAACAATGAATATGATTCTGTAATAAGTCAATGACATTATTTAAATCATTATACAGGAGTTTCGGATACATACAAAGCATATCGGACACAAGGTAAGGGATAATTTTGCAAATCTCATTTTTTTATTCGAGATTGCTTATACGTAAGTATTTACTGGGGTTATTATTATCATCCATGTCCATGTTTTCTTTTTTTTATGTATGTTTAATGTCCTTTTTACCCATTTTGACTTTTACTACATAGTATGTAAGGAATCTTTCTTTTGTTTACGTTACGAGGTAGTTTTTAACTTTTCCGACAAAAGTAAGAGAAGAATGTTTTTTTAACTTATATGGCAAGAAAGGATTTTTATGGTTTTATAAAGCATTATTTTCATGAAGCTTCCTCCAAAAGATTTCATGACTATTTTCAACAAAATCCTTTTCTTTTAAAATTGCATGACATTTTTTGAAAAGAAAATGATTTTGAAGATGAAAGGATATTTTCCTCAAGAATTCATTTCAAGTGTTTTATCAAAACCATTTTTCAACTAAGATGACATTATTTCTTATGTGTATGTTTCAAGTATAATGTTTCGATGATTTACATGGTTTCACTTTTCTTATTATGAAATGATACCCATTTATTTTATATGGATTATGTGATGATGGGATGATGTTTATGAAACCCATTTTATTCGTTGGGTTATTATGAATGATGTATGATTATTTTGTGTCACAAGTAAGAATGATTTCATTATGATATGGGTGGGACATATATCTCCCTACAGTGCATTGGGTAAAGATTTATATCTCATGAGATAGACATGGCTGGAACGGCAGGTTAAACCGGTTCAGTAATACAGGACTGGAACAAGGAGTGAACTCGATTCAGAAAGGGACTTTGTCCACTAAGATGGTCTTGGCAGCAATGCCTTGGCTACTATGGAAATCATATCATGTGCTTAATGTTTGACACAATTACATGTTTTATTCCCATGCTATTTTATCATGATCGATGTTCCCTTATGATATATGCCTTACGTACTTCCAAGATTCATGTCTTTGTTCAAGATTTTGATGTTTAGATTTTATGTTCAAGTTTTTGCATTCAAATGTTTATGGATTGTTTTATGTTCTCTATGTTTACCCTTACTGGGAATTTGAGCTCACCCCTTTTATGTTTTCTTTTCCCCAGGATATAAAGAAAGGTTTTAGGTAAGAAAAAAAAGGGGAAGATCTTTATTGGGATATGTCGAAGATCTTTCACCATGATTAGAATATTTTATTCCGAGTTTCCAATGACACTAAACTATTACGGTCCTTGTGTGTCTATTTTTGTTATGTATTAAGTATTCCGCAAAAGTAATGTAATGTCCATGTACGTCAAGCTTCGGGCCTCTACATGTTTCATATATTCGTAAGAATTGTAAATGGAATGAATTCACTTAGAGAAGCTCTCAAAAGCCCAGTACTTTTTGAAAAGTCTTACAAGACTTACTAAAGAAATGACATGCAAAGAAGGTTATCATTGATGAAATAAATAACATAAAAGAGAACACCCTGGATGAATTGATTGGATAACTGCTCCAATATGAATAGAAGTAGAAGAACATAGCTGATAAAGAAACCACAAAAAGAAATGGTGTAGATTTTAAGTATATGAATTTTATTTATAATGAATCTTTTGATTTTGATTTACATGTCAGTGAAAAATAAGAAATGTCTCAAATTGTAATTGAAGTTTACAAAATAATGAAAAAGAAAGTATTCAAAAAACGGTTTAGAAGAAACCCTCCAAAAGAAAAATATAATGGAGATAAGAAAGGTGGTATGAATTAAAATGCTTCAGATGCAACCTATTATGAGTGCAAGAAGAAAGGACATATCAAGCCCAACTATCCAACAAAAAATAATAAATAAAAATACAAAAAGAAGACAAAAAGGCATTGACCACCACTTGGAGTTGTACAGAAGAATCTAATTCTAGCAAGCAATCTAGACATGAGAGTGAATATCCTAACTTTTGTTTCATGGAATCACTGGATAGGGTTAATAATTCTGTTTTTTATTTTAAATGTTCTGATTCTGAATATTATTCTGAAAATCCAAACGTTTTTTAATTAAATAATGAAATTGAAAATTTAAGAAAATATATTTTCAAAGTTGTTGATTTATATAACATGCTTTTGGAAAATAATGAAACTTTTTTTTTCTGAAAATAAATTAATTTTACAAGAAAATAAAAAATTAAGAAATGATTATTCTTATTCTCATTCAAAATTTTATGATAATTTGAAAACTAGTCAAGATTTAAATGAAAAATTTAAAAAGGAAGTGAATGTCTGAAAAAAATTTCATCTTCTTTTATTCAATTTCATGAAAAGTATAATGACATGATATCTTTGACTAAAACTAATAAAAATAAAGATGGTTTTGGTTATGATTTAAGATTAACTCAAATGTTTAAAATACATGTTTTTAAAAGTAAAAATTGTTATACTTCTACTATTACTTATTTTAAATGTTGCATGAAAGGCCACTATGAAAATGATTTTTCACTTATATTTAAACAATCATTGGGATTTAAAAAAAAATATTTCTAAATCCTTATTATCCAGAGTACCTTACAATACATATTTAAATTTTTTATGGGTACCTAATAATTTTATTACTAATCATATTGGACCCAAAGTAGCTTGGGTACCAAAATTTTCAATTAAGTTATTTTTATAGGGAAAATGAATTAGACGTCTCAAGAACAATATATGGTACATGGTAAATGGATTCTCTATGCATATGAATAGAGATCAATCAAATTTTACCACTTAAAACACATGTGATGGAGGCACTGTTACATTTGGAGATAATTATAAATTAAAAGTAAAAGGTTTTGGTAAAGTTAGTATTTAAAATTTTATTTCTATTTCTAAAGATTTATACGTTGAAGTTTTAAAACATAATTTAATTAGTATATCACAATTATGTGATGATGGAATGGAAGTTAAATTTAAAAATGATAAATTTTTAGTTTTTAAATATGATTATTATTTTATGATGAAAGAAAAGAAAATATTTCTACAATTGATTTAGATGAACTAATTGTTCAACGTGTTATGTTTTTAAATGATATATATAATTATATCATCCTTTGGCATCAGCGATTAGGTCATGTTCATTTCAGAATGTTTTATAAGATCTCAAAACATGAGAATGTGTTACAGCTTCCTTCCTATAAGAAAGAACAACTTCATGTTTGTGATGCTTGCATGAAAGGGAAGAAACAAAAAATTTCTTTTAGACCTACCAATCAGATAAGTACTAATAGGACTTTATAGTTAGTACATCTTGACTTATTTAGCCCCACTAAAATATCTAGTTTTGGTGGAAATAAATATAATTTAGTTATTGAGGAAGATTATAGTATAATTACATGGGTATACTTTCTTACTCATAAAAAATATACATTATCTATATTTACTACCTTTTGTAATTTAGTTCAAAATGAAATAGGTTTTATGATTTTTTCTATTCATAGTAATAAAGAAGGTGAATTTCATAATATAAATTTTGAAAAATTTTGTGAAAAGAATGGTTATTTTCATAATTTCTCTGATCCTAGGACACCATGGAAAAATGGTGTTATAGAATGAAAAAATAGAACTCTTATTGAAATAGATCGAACTATATTAATTGAATACAATTTTCCTAGATATTTTTGGGTTGAGTGATTTGTTTTATTTTTATATTTCAAATAGAATTATTATTAGACCATTGTTAAAGAAAAATCCTTATGAATTATTCAAAAATAAAAACCCTGAAGTTGGTTACTTTAGAGTTTTTTGTTGTAAAGATTTTATTTTATATTAAAAGGATGATTTAAATAAATTTGATGTTAAAAGTGATGAAGGTATTTTTCTTGAATATTCTAATAATAGTAAATCCTATAGAGTTTATAATAAAAGAATTGTGATTATTGAAGAATATGTTTATGTTATGTTTGATGAAAATAATTTTAAATTAAATTCTGATTCTAATGTTATTGATGATGAGTTTAGATAATTTAATTTCACTAAAGAAAAACCTCAAGATAAAGATAAATCAATTGATGGGTAGCCTACTCCTTATCAACCTGATCCAATATCATGGAATATTTATAAAATCATACTGTTGAAAATGTTACTGGAAATGTTGATTATGCTGTTAAAACAAGAAATTATGTTTTAAATTTTTATTCCAATTCTACTTTTATTTTTTATTTTGTTACTAATAATATTAATGATACCTTAAATTATTCAAACTTGATTGTTTCTATAAAAGATGAGTTTAATCATGTTTAGTGTTTCATTATATACTATATTTCATGATGATCCTAAATAAATTCATATTAAAGCTGTAAAATTAATAATTAGATATGTTAAAGGAACTGTTGATTTCTGTTTATTTTATCCAAAATAAATCTATTTTTATTTAATATCTTATTCTGACTCTGATTTTGGAGGCTATAGAATTGACAGAAAAAGCACATATGGTATATGTAATTTTTTTGGAAAAAATTTAATTTCTTTGTCTTCTAAGAAACAATTATCTGTTTCTTTATCTACTTAAAAAGCTAAAAATTTCTCTGATGCTAGTATTTGTGTTCAAATTTTATGTATTAAGAAAATTTTATGTGATTTTGGTATTTATCTTGATAAATTCCCTATTTATTGTGATAATTATTTTTCTATTTCTATTTCTAAAAATCACTTATAACATTCTAGAACAAAACATATTGATCTTATATTTTATTTTATTAGAGAAAATGTGAATAAGGGTGATATTATTTTAGAATTTATCCCAACTAAAAATAATCTTGAAGATATATTTAATAAGCCTTTATACTCTTCTCAGTTTGAAAAAATTAAATTTAAACTTCGAATGTTGGAAATTTAATTATTGTATTATTGCATTTATTTAGGGGGTTTATGTTTTCTATTTTTTTTATTTATAAAAAGGTAGAGAAATTATTTTTAAATGTTTTGGTTTTGTAATAAAACAAAAAGGGGGAGATTTTTCATGTGTTTTCATGTATGTATTTATGTTTTTTTTGATTATATAATATTTTATACTTATAAAATCCAACCCCTTTTATTATTTTATGTGAAAATATATTTTTAAAACCTTTCTACATTTTATTTATTTATTGATTTGTAATTATCATAATTTTATAATTCTTATTTATTTTGAAATATAACAAGTTAATATCACTTTTATAAAACTACAAAAAAGTCTAAATCTTTCTCTAGAATGTTCTCATTTAAGATCAAACATGAATCATTTTTTTCCTCTCAAGAAATTGTTTTAGTATAAACTACTTTAATTTTTTTTATGTATTTATTTTATAGCTTATTCTATTCGGATTATATTATTTTGAAAAATATCCCTTTTAAAATATAACTATATTATTTTCATTTCTTTAGTTTAAACAGAAGACTAATTTCATTGCTTGTGGTGTGTTCTTTTTATCCAAAGACCTTACAATAATTTTAAAATTTTGGATTTTCCAGAATTGAAAATATATAATTTTTTACTTTGATATCTCATTTGTTTTTAATCATAGTCTCTTGTAGTTTCTTGATTTATAAAGATAAAAATGTTATCATCATTTTATTCAACTACATGAAACTCTAAAAATGTCTTTTACATAACTTAAAAAAATGTCCAATTATTAGCATTTTTATTTGAGTTTCTATTTCAAATTTTAATAGTATTTTTATCATATCTCTTTCAATAATTATCATAATTAATAGATTCATGTTTGGTTGAAAATATCATGAAGTTATATTCAAATAAGTATTCGAGACCAATTTATAATTCCTTTTTTCAGATGGCTTAAAAATCCACCAAAGTATGTCTGTTCAGTGTGCACATGAAATGATACACTATTAATCAATTAATTTTTTTATTTTAAAACCATGAATTTATTTATTTTTTTGTTTAAAACCATAAATTATTTTTTTTAAACCATCAATTTTTTTTTGTAATGGCCAATTTATTTTTTATTGTACTGGTGAATTAATTTTTTATTATAATGGTGAATTAATTTTTTATCGTACAGGTGGATTACTTTTTTATTGTATTGGTGAATTAAGTTTTTATTGTACCGATGAATTAATTTTTTATTATACCGGTGAATTAATTTTTTATTCCAATGGTGAATTAATTTTCATTCTAATGGTGAATTAATTTTTATTCCAACGATTAATTAATTTTTTATTCTAATGGTAAATTATTTTTTTAATTGTTAATTAATTTTTTATAATTTTTTATTCTAATGGTAAATTGTTTTTTTAATGGTTAATTAATTTTTTATTTTAATAGTGGGTGAATTTTTTTACTTTAACGGTTTTAGATGCTTGATATTGCTGACTAAAATTTTATTGTTCTGAAAATTTTTAAGTACTCTATTTTTCATCATTTTTTATTTTGATGAACTGAATAATTATATTAATTTTTTTAATTGTTTTATTGATTTTAAAATATAATATATTATATATAAGTTATGTTAAGTGTTTTAGAAATATTTTAATCATTTTTAAAATGTGATTGAATTTTATTATTTATCAGTGTGTACACCTATAACATATTTTTGAACTATTTATATTTTAATATTTTGAGTTAGTTTTTTAACTTATTTATTTTCTAAATAATTATTTAATAACATTGAATTTGTTTAAAAAAATTTTATTATATTTAGTGAAGTATAATTAATTAATTTTTTTAAATTACTCGTTGCATTAAATTAAAATGTATTTAATATTTAAATTTAAACATTGAAATTATCTTACGATTTTTATGGGATTACCTTTAACTTATTATTATTATTTTCTTTTAATGGGATATTTAAATTAGTTTGAATTGGTCTTTAATTTTTGAATTCAAATCGTTATTTCTACGATTATTATGGACATTATTATTCTCTCTCATGAATAATTGTTATTTGAATTTGAATTGTTTTATCCGTGGAAGGAGTTTTGTTAGTTTTTGTAGATATATATTTAAAGGGGTTATTGAGTACCCTTAATATATATTTAACACACTGGTTAACATATTTGACTCTCTATTTTTTACACAAGGAAAAGATGTGAATGTTTCAAGTACTACACAAACCGATCCCCCATGCGATACCCTGTTTAATCACCTGGACATTCTCTCAAGGGCCAAATTTATTCTACTTCAACTTCTAATGCCTTGAAGAGATGTGTCAATCCAATCCTAAAGAAATAATACCTAAGGTTTTATTATTTATGGTCTCCTTCATCTATTTTCTGAGTCTGTAACACTATTTCTCATCTCTCACACGCACTTAGTTTGTCTGTTTGTGTTTTTACACACAAAAGCATTATTTCTTCTTCTATTTCCTCAGGTTGTGACTCACTAATTCTAATGTCAGGATATGAGGGTTATAACTCCCTATATGTAAATTTAGGATTGTTTGGGTTGTGAATCCTAGTATCTAAAGTCGGGCTATAAGGGTTTGACTCCCCATACAAAAGTCAATGTCATTGTTGTCCCCCACTAGAAAAATATTTTGTAACTGGGTTATGATTCCCCCTAAAAATCATTTTTAGTGCACATGTATCTATCACCGAGTAGAGAGGTATAAGAGTAAAGTAGGCCGAATTTGGACCGAACTACTATAAAAACATCCTTGTGTTATTTACTTTTTCAATTGCTAATTAACCTTAATAATTAAATTTGATAATTAATTTAATTAATTCATTTATTTGATTAAAATTTTTAATCTGGTCTATACACCCCTATCTATAACATCTTCCATATACCTATTGGGACCTAACAATTGGTATCAGAGCCTAATTCTTTTTATAATTGATTATCTCGGTTATACTCTTTACTCATTCATTTCAATATCTATCAAATGTTGTTCCTTTTGGAATAGGCTAATCCCTATATAGAGTCTACTTTTATTTTATTTGTGTTAACATATTCTTAGACCACACAATCTAAGGACAAATATCTTTAATATGGAAGGATTGAACCCAAATGATTCTTGGGTTCCTTAAAATCCACCACACTTTGATGGTAATGATTACGGCTATTAGAGATCCTAAACGAAGGCATACCTCAAACAGTTGATCATTGAGCACTAGTCCATCATGGAAAAATCATACACTCTTCTTGAAGGTTACCCATATACACTTAATGGAAACGATGCTACTAGATATGTTTTAAATTAAAAAAATTAATATTTTATATTGTGTTATTATCAGTTTTGTTTTTAGTCATGTTTCTGCTTGTAAGACAGCTCATGAAATTTGGAAGATTCTACAAGTCACTCACCTTGGATCTAATAAATTAATCTGAACCAAACTTGGAATGCTTTGTAATGAGTACCAAGACTTCAAGATGGGTGAAGATGATATAGTAAACCAAGTGTTCCATAGATTCACAAGAATTTTTAATGGAATGAATTCACTTGGAGAAGCTCTATAGAACCCAGTACTTGTTGAACAAGTCCTACAAGCCTTACCAAAGAAATGAAATGAAAATAAGGTTTCAATTGATGAAATAAAGAACTTCAAAGATTACACCCTTGATAAATTTATTGGATAACTTCTCCAATATGAACTTGAATTGAAGAACATAGTAGATAAGGAAACCACAAAAAGAAATGGTGTAGCTTTTAAATATATGAATGTTATTTCTAATTACTATTATGATTTTGATCTACAAGATAGTGAAAAATAAGAAATGAATCATACTGTAATTGGAGTTTACAAAAGAATGAAAAATAAAGGATTCAAAAAATGATTTATAAGAAACCCTCAAAAAGAAAAATATAAGAGATAAGAAAGTTTGTATAAATTACAATGCTTCAGATGCAACCTGTTATAAGTATAAGAATAAAGTTTATATCAATCCCAATTTTTCAATACAAAATATTAAAGACAAATACAAAAAGAAGGGGGAAAAGGCATTGACCACCAGTTGGAGTTGTACATAATAATATGATTCTAGTGAGAAATCTAGACATGATAAAGAATCACCTAACTTTTGTTTAATGGTATTATTGGATAAGGTTAATAATTTTGGTTTTTATTCTAAATTTTCTGATTCTGACTATGATTCTGAAAACACAAATGTTTTTTAATTAAATAATGAAATTGAAAATTTAAGAAAATATATTTTTAAAGCTTCTGATTTATATAATAATCTTATAAAAAATAATGAAAAACATTTTTTTGAAAATAAATTAAATTTACAAGAAAATGAAAAATTAAGAAACGATGTTTCCTCTTCTCATTAAAAATTTTATGATAATATGAAAACTACACAAGATTTCAATGAAAATTTGAAAAAAGAAGTTTAATTTCTTAAACAAAGTTTATCTTATTTTATTCAATGTCATAAAAAATATAATGAGATGATATAATTGACTAAAATTGATAAAATTAAATATGGTTTTGGTTATGATTGAAGATTACCTAAAATTTTTAAAACCAATTTTGTTAAAAGTAAAAAATGGTTATACTTATACTATTGATTATTTTAAATGTGGCATAAAAGGTCACTATGCAAATGATTGTTCACTTAGATTTAAACAATCATTGTGATTTAAAAAAACTAAAATTTACAAATCCTTATTATCTAGAGTACCTTACAATACATATTTAAATTTTTATGGGTACCTAATAAATTTATTACTAATCCTATTGGACCCAAAGTAGCTTGGGTACCAAAAAATTTAAGTAATTTATTTTTGTAGGAAAAATTCCTTAGATGTATCAAGAACGACATATGGTACATGGACAATGGATGCTCTAGGCATATGACCGGATACCCATCAAATTTTACCACTTAAAACACATGTGATGGATACACTATTAAATTTGGAGATAATTATAAAGGAAAAGTAAAAATTATTGGTAAAGTCAGTATTTAATATTCTATTTTTCTAAAGTTTTATATGTTTAAGGTTTAAAACATAATTTAATTATTATATCATAATTATGTGATGATGGAATGGAAGTTAAATTTAAAAATGATAAATGTTTAGTTTTTAAAGATGATTCTTTATTATTTTATTCTAATAGAAAAGAAAATATTTATTCTATTGATATTTCTGAAATAACTGTTCACTATGTTAAGTGTTTGAATGATATACAGAATGATAGCATCCTTTGGCATTGACGTTTAGGTCATGTTCATTTCAGAATACTGCATAAGTTCTCAAAACATGAGAATGTGTTATAACTTCCTTCATTGAAGAAAGAATGGCTTCATGTTTATGATGCTTGCATAAAAGGGAAAAACACAACATTTATTTTAGACCTATCAATTAAATAAGTACTAATAGACCTTTATAGTTGGTACATATTGATTTATTTTTTCCCACTTAAATTTATAGTCTTGGTGGAAAGAAATATACTTTAGTTATTGTTAACGAATATAGTATAATTACATGGGTATACTTTCTTTCTCATAAAAAAATACATTATCTAGATTTAATGTTTTTTGTAATTTAATTCAAAATGAAAAAGGTTGCATGGTTATTTTTTTCATAGTGATAAAGGAGTTGAATTTCATAATTTAAATTTTGAATTTTTCTGGGAAAAGAATGGTTATTTTCATAATTTCTCTGATCCTAGGACAAAATGAAAAAATGGTGTTATAGAATGGAAAAATAGAACTTTTATTGAAATGGATTGAACTATGTTAAGTGAATATAATTTTCCTAGACATATTTTGGATGAGCCTTTTTTTATTCTTTTTATATTTCAAATAGAATTCTTATTAGACATTTATTAGAGAAAAATACTTCTGAATTATTCAAAAAATAAAAATCCTAAAGTTGGTTACTTTAGAGTTTTTGGTTGAAAATATTTTATTTTAAATTAAAAGGATAGTTTAGATAAATTTTATGCCAAAAGTGATGAAGGTATCTTTCTTGACTATTCTAAAAATATTAAATCTTATAGATTTAATAATAAAAGAACTATGATTATTGAATAATCTGATCATGTTATGTTTGATGAATTTAATGTTAAATTAAATTCTGATTCTAATGTTATTGATTATGAGTTTAGAGATTTTAATTTTACTGGAGAAAAAACTTAAGATAAAGATAAATAAATTGATGGGGAGCATAATCATTCGTAACCTAATCCAATATAATGGAAGATTCATAAAGATCATCCTATTGAAAATGTAACTACCAATTTTGATTCTGGTGTTAAAACTAGAAATTTTGTTTTAAATTTTTATTCCAATTCTACTTTTATTTATGATTTTTTTCCTAATAATATTAATGATGCCTTAAATAATTATAACATGATTGTTTCTATACAAGATGAGCTTAATCATGTTTAGTGTTTGTTTATATGATATATTTTAAGATGATCCTAAATAAATTCATATTAAAGCTATAAAAAGAATAATTATATATGTTAAAGGAACTATTGATTCTTATTTATTGTATCCAAAATATAACTATTTTGATTTCATATCTTTTTATTACTCTGATTTTGAAGGATTTATAATTGACATAAAAATCACATCAGGTATGTGTCAATTTTTTGGAAAAAGTTTAATTTCTTGGCCTTCTAAAAAACAATTATATGTTCCTTTATCTACTACAAAAGTTGAATGTATCTCTAATTCTAGTAGTTGTGTTCAAAGTTTATTTATTAAGAAAAAATTAAGTGATTTTGATATTTATTGTGATAAATTGCCTATTTATTGTTATAACACTTCTGCAATTTCTATTTCTAAATATCACTTACAACATTATAAAACAAAACATATTGATCATAGATTTCATTTTATTAAAGATAATGTGAATAAGGGTGATATTATTTTAGAATTTATCCCTACTAAAAATCAGCTAGAAGATATATTTAATAAGCCTTTAGACTCTTCTCATTTTGAAAAATAATTAATTTTGAACTTGGAATGTTTAACATTTTATTATTTTATTATTGCATTTATTTAGGGGGTTTATGTTTTCTCTTTTTGTTTATTTATAAAAAGGGGGAGAAAATTGGTTTTAAATGTTTTGGTTTTGTAATCAAACAAAAAATGGGAGATTTTTTGTGCATGTTCATGTATGTATTTATGTTTTTTATTATTACATATTATTTTATGCTTATAAATATCCAATCTATTTTATTAATTTATGTGAAAATATTTTTTTAAAACCTCTCTATATTTTATTTAGATCTTGAGTTGTAATGATCATAATTTTGTAAATCTTATTTCTTTTGAAATATAATAAGTCAATATAAATTTTATTAAACTAAAAAAAAGTATAAATCTTTCTCTAGTATATTCTCATTTATGCTCGAACATGAATCAAGTTTTTGTTCTCAATAAATTTTTTCAGTATAAACTAATTTAAAGTTTTTTATATATTTATTTTATAACTTATGATATTATGTTCTGATTCTTTTGAAACATATCCTTTTTGAAATATAACTATATTGTCTTCATTTCCTTATTTTAAACTAAAGGCTAATTTTATTGTTTTCAGGGTGTTCTTTTTATCCGAAGACCTTAAAATAATTCTGAAAATATGGATTTTCCAGAATTGAAAATCTATATTTTTTCTTTGATATATCATTAGTTTCTAATCATAATCTCTTATAGTTTCTTGCATTATAAATATAATAAGATTATCATAATTTCATTAAACTACATGAAACTCTAAAAAAGACTTTTACATAACTAAAAAAAGGCTAGTTATTTTCATTTTTATTTGAGTTTTTATTTCATATTTTAATAGTATTTTGATCATATATCAATCAATAGTTATCATAATTAATAGATTATTATTTATTTGAAAAGATCATGAAATTATATTCAAATAATTATAATAATCCAATTTATAATTTAGTCTTTTAGATGGCTTAATAATCCACCAAAGTTAGTTTTTTCAATGTTTAAATAAAATAATAACCTAATCATCAATTTTTTTTAATACCATCAATTATTATTTTTTGTTTAAAACTATAAATTATTTTTTAAAACTATCGTTTTTTTGTAATGGTCAATTATTCTTTTATTACACAGGTGAATTAATTTTTTTATTGTAATGATGAATTAATATTTTATTGTATTGGTGAATTAATTTTTTATTTTATTGGTGAATTAATTTTTTATTGTACCAGTGAATTAATTTTTTATTGTACTGGAGAATTAATTTTTTATTACAATGGTGAATTAATTTTTATTTTAACGATGAATTAATTTTTATTCTAACGGTGAATTAATTTTTATTATAACAGTCAATTAATTTTTTATTCTATTGGTAAATTAATTTTTTATTTTAATGGTGGATGAATTTTTTTATTTCAACAGTTTTAGATGCTTGATATCACTGACTAAAATTTTATTCTTCTGAAAATTTTTAAGTAATCTATTTTTTATCATTTTTTATTTTGATGAATTTCATACTTATAATAATTTTTTTAAGTATTTTATTGATTTTTAAAATTAATATATTATATATAAGTCATGTGAACTGTTTTTAGAAATATTTTAATCAGTTTTAAAATGTGATTGAATTTTATTATTTATCAATGTGTACACCTATAACATATTGTTGAAATATTTATATTTTAATATTTTGAGTTAATTTTTTAATTTATTTATTTTAAAAATAATTATTTAATAAAATTGAATTTATTTAAAAACATTTTAGGATTTTTAGAGATGTATAATTAATTAAATTTTTTAAATTACTCACTGCGTTAAATTAAAATGTATTTAATATTTAAATTTAAACATTCAAGTTATCTTATGATTTTTATGGGAGTACCTTTAACTTATTATTATTATCTTGTAATGGGTTATTTAAATTAGTTTGAATTGGTCTTTAATTTTTGAATTCAAATCATTGTTGTTACGATTATTATGGATATTATTATTCTCTCTCATGAATAATTGTTATTTGAATTTGAATTATTTTACCCATGGAAGGTGTTTTGTTAGTTTTTGTAGATATATATTTAAAGGGGTTATTGGGAACCCTTAATATATATTTAACACACCAGTTAACATCTTTGACTCCCTATTTTTTTCATAAGAAAAAAGTTGTGAATGTTTCAAGTGCTGCACAAAATGAATCCCTGTGCGATACCCTATTTCATCACCTATACATTCTCTTAAGGGTTGAATTTCTTCTACTTCAACTTCTACCTACTTGATGAGAAGTTGCAATCAAATCCTCAAGAACCAGTACCTATTCTTTAATTATTTATATTCTACTTCATCTAGTTTCTAATTCTATAACACTATTTCTCATCTCTCAAACAGACTCGGTTTATGTTTATAATTTTACACACAAAAGCATTATTTCTTCTTCTCTTTACTTGAGTTGTGACTCCTAGATTCTAAATTCAAGATCTGAGGGTTGTAACTCCCTGTATCTAAAGTTAGGATTGTTCAAGTTGTGACTCCCAGTGTCTAAAGTCAGGTTGTAAGGGTTATGACTCCCCATTCAAAAGTTTGTATCATGGTTATCCCACCACCAAAAAAGGATTTTATAATTGGGTTATGATCCCCCCTCAAAAATAATTTTTAGTGTACACGTAACTCTCACTGAGTAGAGAGGTATAAGAGTAGACTAGGCCCACTTTGAACCAAACTACTATAAAAACATCCTTGTGTTATTTAATTTTTCTGCTTCTAATTAACCTTAATAATTAACTTTGATAATTAATTAATTAATTTGATTAAAAATTTTAATATGGTCTAATCATACCCACTTGATCATCTTTCATATCCCTATTGGGACCTAACAGCTCCTTGACCCCTTCAAACACCTATGAAACTAAGAAACATGGGAAGAAAATAAAATAAATGAAAAATAAAATATTCATGAAAATAAGGGTTGGTGTGTGTAACTCCCAATAATAATACTTTCTTCCCCTAAAAATTATTTGAGTTACAAAATAAATGCATAACACAAGGAGTTAAATCAGAAGGATAACCACCAAGTCACAACTCAAAGTCCTATAAGAATAAGCTGAATTTATTAAGTACACACCCATTTATAAGTCCCAACTCATAGCTGACCATCCCAAGGGAAATGCTATAAAACGAAGACCCATAGTGGGTCTCCACATTATTTATGAACTCTCCTGATGTGGCAGATCAACAGAGCAACGACATCCCCAAGAAACCCTTGCTAGGCTCTACTCGAATCTTGTAACGAGAAGAATATAAGAAGAATTACCAAATCAAAACACATCATAAATCCCCACAAGAACTAACTATACCCTTTTATAATAGACATGAGACCTAAAAATACCTAAATGATAATCCATGTATCTAATAAAACCAACCAATCAATAGAGGAAATAAATAATAGAAAAGAAAGGGAGGGAAAAAGGAATGTCTCAAAACCCTTCCAACACATTCTCAAGAGAAAACTCAACTTAAGGGTGCTCCAAAAATATCAAAACAAGAACCACAAAACCACTCACTAACACTCTTCAGACTAGGAATAAAAGGGTAAGGGGGTATAAACCATTAATATACTTCATCAAACATCATGGGTTCTAATCTCGGGTTGGGGAACAAAAAGAGGTGACCTAGGATCACATGCCTGGGATACCAATCAGGGTTATCCCGATGAAATCAAACCAACACCAGCCAGTGTTTAACCTTGAATGGTTCAAAATATGTCATTGTCACCAGAGAAAAGCACCAAAGGTTTACCCAATGTAAAAATATCCTGAAATAAATATCACCATAACCACTTCCACAAAAAACACTAAAATATCTACTCACTCCAATGAAGCATGATAAACACCAGAAAACATCCAATTTCATGTAAGGAAACCATGAAGGAACCCAATGATACACAGTCAACAAATAATTACCTTAGATACTCGGTCAAATAAAATCCCACATTAGATAATCAACTAGATCCAACAAATCCAAGTACCTTCATATGAGTTATAATTTAAATAGCATGAAGTATGAACTCAATCAGTTCATGTCTCCCACACCAAACCAAATAATACCACCACAACCAAGGGAGAAATAAAAAATAATAAACTCAACAAAAAGGTATATTATTCACATATTAGGAAACCCGGTTTTTTTCAAAAATTAGAAACTTATACTAAATACCATAAAACCCATTTTACCAAATATGAATTTGAAACAACTTTAACAAAACACACCAATTTACTTTTTCAAAATCACTCCATTATCTATCACAAACCTAAGATTCAATAAATTAGTAAAAAATTATTAAAAAATCATTTTATATAGACATGTGTACTTATTAAGACACCACAACCCCTTAATGCATTTCAATTCTTATTTGGAAAACCAACAAAAAATATTATAACCAACTCCCATTTTCCAAAACATTTCCTTGAACTCCCTTTCCAAAATAATTCATTTTACAAGGAATGTGAAGAAGGAAAACATTATTTTTCAAATGAATACCAAAATTGGTTTGAAAACCAACATTTTATAATATATTTATTTTCATCTGGAACAAATTTTAGGTCACACACACCTGAAATGACAAACTATAATTCCAATGAAAAAATTAATATGGAATTCTCAACATACCACAAGACCCAACTTTATCTACACCCCCACTACTGGGATCTAAGAATAAAGAGTCCTAAATAATTAAACCACGTAGAATGTAGAGTGATACTTGACTCAGACACATGGTTTGATGAGCCAGAGGTCGATCATGTAATGATTCCTAATACATTTTTAAACCAATCATTTGGTCACTACCCATTTTATCAGGTGGTGTAAACCAACCGAACACCATAGTCCTCCTTTCGTTTACATTACAAAATCCAATAATAACCCCAAATGAAACTCACTATGATAATGAGGATTAACATATTATCAAAAAAAATAAGATGAAATCCTGAACTCAAAATTCAAATCCCAACAACCCATGTCAACTTGAGGATTAAAGTAAATAAGAGATAGATGGGATCTTTCCACTTCAATCACTCGATTATCGATATTCTTATCTCTAATATACCTTTATAGAAAAATTAACAAAGGGTGCTTTGAAACCTAGTTCTTCTTAAGAAACTATCCCTTGATACCATTTTTTCATGAACCATTATGAGTCATCCTTCCACTAGACACCTGATCCAGCACAAGACATACCTGATCCCCTTAAGCTGAAAATATGCATCCAAGGAATCAAAAAAAAATCATCGAGTTGATTTTTCCCAATAAATAAGATTTAATAACTAGAAGAAATTTTCTATAAATTCATGCATGACCCATTCATACATTGGATTCCCACACCAAAAATAATATAAATAGAACGATTAAAACATTAAACAATAGAAGAAGGAAAACATAAATCTAATTGAAAAAAATCCCCCCAAATCACCTTCAACTCCCACCATAGAAATAATGTAATGTCCCAGAATTCCATGGATTTTTTTTAAATTAAATTTGATTTTTTTTAGACCAAGAAATTCTAAGGCACGTGATTCTGAGGTTTAGAGAGACAAAAATGGAATTTTGAACTTTTTTTAAGGTACGTTTAGTAAACGTGCGAATGAGATTTTCTATCTTTTGAAGCATTGCTCGGATCGAAAATACAAGGACACCGTTGAATTCAGAACACTTGTATTCTCCTAGAAATGACTTAACTTTGGCCGGTAAGGGCTGAGTGGAAAATTTATTTTTTCGTACTTTTCGAGTAAAATAATAAAATAATTTAAAATAATTATTTTCTTTTATTTCTCTCTTTTGGGTGGAGGACGATGACATTGTGGGGCAGCAATAGTGTATCGACAATGCGCATCAATGAGGCTCATTAATGGCTTGTTAAACTCACAGCATAATGACACTTTAATGACACGTAACAACGACGTTGTTTATTAATTAAAACAGTGTAATAACACGATGTCATATCATAATAGGAATGTTGCGACGAGATCCTATTTATAGTTCGATGCACTAGGTAAATATGGATTAAAAATTTGGAGGATTCTCTAGTGAACCTATGATGGACTTCCACCCCAGTGAAGAATGACGAACGTCGGCGAGACATCTTCATCTTCGAAGCCTTTAGAATATTGGAGCCAGGAAGTGACGTCGACGTCTTAAATCCCTTGAAGATGAACACTGCAGCATCAGATGTCATAAGAGTTAGGGGTTTGGTTGTTAAAGATATTCCCCATTCTCTGTTCTTTTTAAAATGATGGATGCGGATAAACCCACGAACAGGTTGATCCGTAAGCCACTTGTTTATGCGGGAGGGTATCTTTTCGGGTTCAACATTGGGATTGATTTATTTTGGATTGCACTACACTCCCTGAAACCTCCTCGGTTTTTATCCTCTAACGTGGAGGGCGTGAGTCGAAATGAACAAGGCATGAGCCCCTCCGCATTTTTGTTCCTCTTGATCGGCTCTTTGAAATTGACGGCAAGGAGGATATGGGTCCATTGTAGTGAAGAGGGCATCCCTTGGAGGCTGCAGGCACAAACGGTGAGAAAAACGGGCCACCAGAGTGCGTTTGGAGGCCCAACGAGGCTATGGCTGGCGTGGCCGCATGCCATGGTGCCAGACACATTCCTGGAGGAGAAGAGATGGGTTGCCAGCCTGGTTAGCGGTTAAAGGAGGAGTTGTGCCCCGGTGGCGCGCCTAGGCGACGGAAGTTGCGGCCATGATGGACCACGGCGCTTGAGTCCCATGGTGCCAGTGTGGCACTGCGTGGAGAAGTCAACCCACTATACGGGTTGACGTGGGGGATGCGGCCGGTGGGCCCGACCATGTGAGCAGGTTCCAGACGCAACTATGCCACTTCTGGGGAGAAGGGGGCCGGCCTGCAACAGCGGGCCAGGGTGAGCTTGGCAGGTCGCGCCACCAGGCGGGATGGACTGATCAGGTCGGCCCAGCGGGCTGAGACCGTAGGCCCGGTGGGTTTGGTTAAACCGAGTTGGGTCAAAACATATTGGTTTGGGTCGACCCAGACCGGTTCGGGTCAGTTCAAACCGAACTTGGTCCCTTTTTTATCGAGTTAGCGCTTAAAGGGACTTATATCCTAAATCAGATGTTTGTTTGATGAACCATCTGGGGCGTAGGAATCCTTGGGACGAGACAGTCCTTTTGAGATAATCCACTTGAGTTTTGGAGAAAGTTTAAGTATGGCTAGTTTGGATTGAGCATGAATCCAATTGGGCCCTTGGTACTAAAATGCCTATAACTTACAGACCGGGCATCCGATTGATGTGTCGTCTATCGTGTTGGAACCCTTATGACATGGCAGTCCTTCGGTTCACTTCTTTGTGAAAATTTGTGGCAGTTGAGGTACAACTGATAGCCTGAGGATAAGAACCATGGTGTTTCTTATGGTGAGAGTTAGGATGGATACTCCCTTGACGACTCAATTCATGGGTATTCCTTACTCCTCTGCTCTGGTAGAGATGGAACTCCCCACGTCATGGGTGCGGGTTTGTTTTCCTCTGAGAAGGTTCTTCTATATTGGGAGTCGGTACACCTCTATTGGACTAGGGTGTGGGTCCTCCATACTTAATTCACATAGATTTAGGTACTCCCCTACCAAGTAGGGTGTGGGTCCTCTATGTTAGGATTAGGTACTCCCCTGTCGACCGAGGGTGCGGATCCTCCTTATGCAGTGCTACAGTAGAGTCGGTACTCCCCTGTTGTGCCTGTCATGAACCAACCCAGGTCGACACTGAACTGGTCACTCGATCCAGTCCCTCACATGGCCTGAAGGGCATTCTCGATCCCCATGGTCTGGAAACTAGTGTCAGGCATCAAAATAAACCAGTTGGGAATGATTTGTCCCATAACAAAGACAAATAATCATAAAATGAACAAGCAGATAAATAAAAGAAAATAAACCAAACAACTTGGCAACAGAAAAATGAATAAATGAAGCAATGCGACATACCTCAAGTGACCCCATGGGAACATAAACTACACTCACTACCAAAAGCAATCCATGACTGAAACCTACAACTAAAAAGTAAAGTTGGAGTGAGCACTGAGATGCTCAGTAGGAATGCCAAAATATAACCACGCCCTATTCCCTTTCCTTTTATATAAAATCCAAAACATGTTAGTTTGAAAATAGGACATAATAAAATAATGATTTTAATTCTTTTCAAATTCAATTAATGAGTTTGAATTTTAAAGTAAAGAATTTCTCTCCCACTAAATTTTCCAAATAGATTCCAAGCATGCATTAACGTTTCAAAATGAAAGAAAACCAATTTAGATTAAAATATGGTTTTTTTAAAATAATACATCAAGTATGAAACAACTAAAATGAAAAAATTACACCATAAGAATCATGTCACAAATGAGCACCATGAGCAATCCCTATAGGTATCTAGTGCAAGTGGGACCCTAGAGACCTCATACCTAGGTAAAACATGGCTTAGAACCCATGACCCTTATAAAGTGTGGCTTAGAAACCATGAACCTCAGTAATTGTGGCTTAGAAACCACGACCCTCAGTCATTCATATGTTTAGTTAATGTTTTGTGTCAATCCTACTAGACAAAACTAGGACGAACCCCTGCTGTGTCATATAGCGTACTAGTCCCAGTCCACCAACCTAGATAACCAGGTTTCCCATTGTACTCTATTTTAAGTGGTGATGAGTTTTCTTTATCAAGCAAGAATATATGTACATAACACTTTCTTTATCCAAAACTCATTCAACCTATCACCATTGTTCTCCTTCCTTAAGCGCATTCCCCCTCTTTCACGTCACACAATGCATAAGCCTCAACATTAGGCACATAATAACACATTAAACATACAAATCACTTTCTAAAACCAAGGGGTCATGCCTCAAGAGAGGTTTTTCTTTTTTATAAAACATTTTTAAGGTGCCAAACGGGCTTAATTACATAAAGGCGACACTTTTTACAACTTACCGTCCGAAAGGCCAAACACCTTTGGAAATACTCATTACTAATTCAAACCCACATATGAAATAAATTTTCAAGAAAATTCACTTAAGATCGATAGAATTAGAAATACATTTCAATTTACAAAACAAAGTCATGATCATTTTTAGCAACTGCAACCAGATTTCATAGCATGTGTATATAGAATAAATGTAAAACATATTTTTAAAACAAGCAAGAAATTATGAAATTAAAATTAAAGGCATAGGCATAGGGGGAATACCTCAAACATGTCGCTATTTGTCAATGACCATTCGAACCAAAACTTGGCACACACACGTACATCCATTTATACATATATATATACACACCTCGATCTACATTGCACATATTCCACATGCCATGAGGGAATATTTACAAAGAGGGAATATATATATATGCCTTACCATGTGCATGTACATGTAAGATACCTCGACACCCGTAGCCCAAAACCATCATAGAGAGGTCCAATGAACTACACAAATAATTTAATATATCAATTAAACACTTAAAAAATCTATAAAACGTTTCAAAATAATAAATCAAAGGTTTGTACCAATGACACACCACTTATATAACTCATAAAACCCATTGAAAATATTAAAAGAAAAGAACATAATCAATTTAACCATTTCCAAAGGCCATTTCAAATCGTCACATAAACCGGAACCAATTCCAAAACATGCATTTCATTGTTTAAACCATTTAAATTTTACATTTAGAAATACATGATAACTCAAACATGAAACATTATTCATTTCCCCTTAAAAACCTACACCCAAACCCATTTTAACCATGAGTTCCATTTAAAACATGATTCACACCACTTAAAAAATTAAATAAACAATTTTTAAAATTTATAAAACACCTAAAGGAGGCACAACAATGTTTTACACGAATAGTACACCCAAATTCACATTAAGAAACCAATTCCAACCCAAACGCATATCAAATTCTTTTAAAAACTAGTTTTCATCACTTTCATAGTGAAATAAGTCATTTTCTTAATTTATAAAACATTACCAAGGTGCACACCAAGGCTTAACACATGGACCATACCCAAATTCCAAAATAATGTCACTTTAAAATTAAAAACATGTTTGATTTTTATCAAATACCAACTTCGCACCACTCACAATAGTAAAAGAACATGTCAAATTAATTAAACAAAATAAACTCAATAAGTACAAATATTTTCATGTGAAACCACCCAATTTCAAGTGAGACAAATTACTTTAAAACCAAAAGCATAATGAACCTTTTCTAAAACCAATTCTGCACCATGCAATTCACCCAATTGAACCCCAAATTGAACAATGGAACCAAAATTATCAAGAATTAACCCTAAATATAACATCTTACCCACTCAAAACCAAAAAAACCAAATAAAAAAATTAATCAAACCCTATGGAAGGAGGGATAGGGGCTTACCAGGGGGGAAATAGGGTCCGGCCAGAGGAAGGCTTCTCGACAAAGGGAGCACTGCTCGCTGGAGGGAGAGGGTGGCACGATGGCGAGAGCACCAACCAAAAGGAGGGAGGTCGTGTCGGACTCCCGCGAGTAGGGCAGGGGTGCTGTTGGATAGATATCGGCTATAGGGAGGCAGCACGGTTTAAGGGAGGGCTCATCGGAGAAGGGAATGTAGGGGAGGGAGGTTGGCAGTGTCGTGAGGCAAGGGGGAGGGGAGTGGTGTCGCAAGGTGCGATATAGAGAGGGGGGAGACGCATGAAGGGGATAAGGGGGAATGAGGGAAAAGAGAGGGAAATAAAAAAATAAAATAGAAACTAAAAATAAAATATAATAAATAAAACTTTAATAAATAATTGTAATAAACTTAATAATATTATTATCATTAATCATAATAATAATATTAATAATAATAATAATAATTCCATTTATTTTATTTTATTTCATTTTTATTTTAATTTGATAAATTTTTTTAAACTTTAAGAAACCAGAAGACAAATAAAAATAAATAAATAAATAAAAATAATTGTAACCGTAAGATACCAGGTTGGGGTGTGACAATTCTCCCCACCACAAAAACTTCCTGCCCCCAAAAAGTCACCCAGCCAAACGAGGAATCAAACTCGAGTACGAACTTGAATGAGGCTAATAAAATCATGAACTCAATGTAACTTTTCACTCCATCAGTCACACCTGACCAACTCTAAGGGAAACTATAAAGAGAATATCCATTGGGAAACGAGAAGGGTTCTCCCCTCCACAAGAACCCGACTAGAACAACCAATAATGAGACTCTCAGCACATGCTAACTCTAGAAATGCTAACTTGAGCCAAGAGGAAACCTCCAACATAGACCAAAACTCCCACACAAACCAACTCTCGAAGAAGGCATGAAAAGATTCATAGTGGGTCTCCCCACCATTTAAGAACCGACCAGCTTAAGCCAATTAGCACTGACCAATATGGGCCCAACACAAACCGACCCACGAACTCTTCACACAAACCAAACTCCCACCACATGGGGTCCTCAACGAAAGGCCCCAAACCAAATGGCCGACCAAACCCCTATTCGTTATTTCCTAAGATGCATGTGTCTCCAAAACGAGCACGTCCTAAAACAAGAATAGTTCACCAAAGGAGCTAGCCACACAAGAGATACAATCATCTTGAGACTCACAACCATTAAGAGACAACCTTCAAAGATCACATTTGAGGAGGCACAACTACTGGAATTACAAGAAGACGAGATCACCATGACTTATTACAAAAAAAGTGGGGTATTCAAAGAACAAAGGCCATAATGAGGAAATGAGACCTCTACGACTCTTACAGCAAAACAGAACCTTCAAAGACGAGGGAGTTTATACAGAGAAATTTAAACTGTCCCCATTCTAGCACTAGAGACAAAAGTTAGACCAAGGTTCCCCACACCCAATGATTCCTGACTATGTGAAAGGCTTCACTCTGAGACCTATGGCTGGATATCTGATGTCTTGAAGCATCTGCTACCCCATAGTCAGGAGCTAACATCCTCCGATCAAGACTCTTTCTAACGTTGCTGCTAGCGTAACCTCTCTAAGTTTCCCAAACAACCACACTGATGGAAAGTCTTCGAAGGATGATGACTAGGTGACTTAAAGTACCCAAATCAGCCACAGTAGAAGTGAACAAGAGGGTGGCCCAACTAATAGAAGATGGAATTGACAAGAAAACTTGTCTGAGATGGGTTCCTCTGGTTTTCTCTCACAGAATGGGGAAAAATCCCAAACACCAAAAAGAATCGGTCCTTGAACCCTATATGAATAACCCACACAAGAGAAACTTTAACTAATTTCATGACACTACCTTCGAAGAAAAAAGAATCAACCCCTTGAAATTCTCAACATAAGCCTTCACTATCCATTGGCCTTGCTGGACACTCACGAGCTCTACCACTTCCCTCACCTTCACTTTCTCATATATAAACCATTAGATGACAGTGGTCTTAGACACCTTCCAAGACATCACATCATGCAACAACGCTGATATTTCCTCCCACACCACTCCAAAGTTGAACCCTCAAAAGAACTCAAACCAGCACAGACTCTCATAGATTTAGGAGTTTCCAATAACCTGAAAACACCAATGATTTCACCAAGCCAGTCCACTACCTTCTATAGATCATGATCACCATGTAAGATGGAAAAAAACTGAAAATAATTTAATTCCACCACTCTACTAAGAGTCTGGTTGAACCAACAACTAGAAGAGACTCACTAGAATCCTATGGGACTTTTCTAGGCAGCATACTCAAAAACAAGAGGCACAAACCCGAATCAAAACTCATCATAAATGAAAATTCCACACCTCAATTACAAACTAAATCTCAAACTCAAAGCACCATTTTGACTAAAATTTAGTATGTCAAATCCAAGAACCCATGAAATAAAATACCAAACACGAAAATAGAACACTAAAAAATTTCTCACTCACTTTTCAAAACATTTAAATTACCTTTTTGAAAACCATTTTTCAGCAAAAAAATAATTTAAATATCCACCATCGGTATCCCATGAAGTCTCACATATATATATACCCTTGTGCTAGATCATGAACCCATCCACACCTACCACCAATTATCCATGTTCCACATGCGTACCTCTATATATGTGATCCCTCATAAGAACACCAAGGGTTAATTCAAAACACATCTCATTTTTAAAATGAACCATTCAACGTAGAGCACAAATTCTCAACCAATTTGAAAATTTCACTTATCATTAAATAAATACATTTCCAAATTCCCAAACATTTTCCAATTCACATTCCAAAAAGTGTTACCGAGATCCCAAAACTTCCAAAACACCTCCCATTTTTTCATTTGAAACCGCACATTCCATTAAAAGAAAAAAAATTCCATTTCAAAACTATTTTTCCACTCGAAAACCACATTCCCTTTTGAAAAACCCATTTTTATATGAACCATTTTCATTTTTTGAAATCCACTCAAGTCAGTCATAACTAATCTCAAACATAACTCACATCAAAGCTTCCAAAAATAAGGCACTAGTGGCTATGCCAACTCGGTAACATGGCTTAGAAGAGCATGTTCTGAGCGACCATTAACCACATGAAGCATATTAAACCATGAAATCAAGATGTATATGGGTCCCTACTCCATGCAATCCCACTATGTAACACTGGATCACTTCCTTTTTCATCCCTCATCCATATAGACCAAGCCAAAGAAGAAAATTCAAATCCCAGACTACCCCTGGAAACTCGAGTCTTGGGATGGGAAAGTGTTCATGATGTTCTTCATGCACATACCTCTCATGTACCAACACACCTAATCACCAAGCTACCTGACACCCCTAATAACAAGGTCTACCTTTAATACCATTTTTTTCACGAACCAACCTAAGTCGACCCTGAACCGGTCACCCGAACCGGTCCGCGACATGGCCCGAAGGGCGTTCCCAATCCCCACAGGCTAGAAACTAGTGTCGGGCATCAAAATAAACTAGTTGGGAATGATTTGGACCATAATAAAGAAAAATAATCATAAACTTAACAGGAATACAAATAAAGTAAAATAAACTGAATAACTTGGTAGCAGAAAAAGGAATAAATGAAGCAATGTGACATACCTCAAGTGACCCCGTAGGTCACCAAAAAACCTAAACTACACTTACTCCCAAAAGTGATCCTAGACTAAAACCTACAACTGAAAAATAAAGTAGGCGTGAGCACCGAGATGCTCAGTAATAATGCCAAAATATAACCATGCCCTATGCCCTTTCCTTTTATATGAAATCCAAAACATGCTTGTTTGAAAATAGGACATAATAAAATAATGATTTTCATTCTTTTCAAATTCAATTAATGAGTTTTCTTTTTCAAGTAAAGAATTTATCTCCCACTACATTTTCAAAATAGATTCCAAGCATGCATTAACGTTTAAAAATGAAAGGAAACCAATTTAGATTAAAATATGGTTTTTTTCAAATAAGACATCAAGTATGAAACAACTGAAATGAAAAAATTACATCACAAGCATAATGTCGCAAACAAGCACCATGGGAAATACCTATAGGAAGCTAGCGTAAGTGGGACCCTAGAGACCTTGTACCTCGATGAAAGGTGGCTTAGAAACCACGAACCTCAGAAAACATGGATTAAAAACCATGACCCTCAGTAACAGTTTCTTAGAAACCATGACCCTCAGTAATTCATATGTTTAGTTAGTGTTTTTGCATCGATCTTTCTAAACGAAACTGGGAAAAACCCATGTTGTTTCATCTAGCATACTAGTCCCGGTCCACCCACCTAGATACCCAGGTTTTCCATTGTGCTCTATTTCAAGTGGTGGTGAGTTTTCTTTATCAAGTAAACATATATGTACATAACACATTCTTTATCCAAAACTCATTCAACCTCTCACCACTATTCTCATTCCTTAAGTGCATTCCCCCTATTTCATGTCACACAATGCATAAGCCTTAACATTAGGCACATAATAACACATTCAACATAAAAATAATTTTCTTAAACTAATGGGGAATTCTTCAAGAGAGTTTTTTCTTTTTCATAAAACATTCTTAAGGTGACAAACGGGCTTAATTACATAAAGGGGACACTTTTTACAACTAACTGGATGAAAGGCCAAACACCTTTGGAAATAATCATTACCAATTAAAAACCACTTAGGAAATCAATTTTCAAGAAAAGTCACTTAAGACCGATAGCATTAGAAATATATTTCAATTTCAAAAACAAAGTCATAATCATTTCTAGAAACCGCAACCCGATTTCATATCATGTTTATATATAATAAATGTAAAACATATTTTTAAAACAAGAAAGAAATTATGAAATTAAAATTAAATTCATAGGCATAGGGGACCTACCTCAAACATGTCATTATTTGTCAATGACCACTCAAACCGACACTTGGCGCATACACGCACATGCATTTATACACATATATATATGTATACACCCCTAGCTGCATTGCACATATTCCTCATTCCATGAGGGAATATGTACAAAGAGGGCATATATATATATATGTGTGTGTGTGTGTGTGTGTGTGTCTTACCCTATGCATGTACATGTAGGATACCTCGACACTCGTAGCCCAAAACCATCGTAGCGAGGTCCAAATCACTACACAAATAATTTAATAAAACAATTAAATACTTAAAAAATCTATAAAACGTTTCAAAATAACACATCAAGGGTTTTCACCAATGAAACACCACTTACATAACTCATAAAACCCATTAAAAATATTAAAATAAAAGAACATTATCAATTTAACCATTTCCAAAGGCCATTTCAAATCATCACATAAACTGAAACCAATTCCAAAACACGTGTTTCATTATTTAAACCATTTAAAATTTACATTTATAATTACACGACAACTCAAACATGCCAAATTATGGATTTCCCTTTAAAAAACTACACGCAAACCCATTTTCACCATGAGTGCCATTGAAAAAGTGATTCTCACCACTTGAAAAATTAAATAAACCATTTGTACAATTTATAAAACACCTAAAAGAGGAATAACAAGGTTTTACGTGAAAAGTAAAACCAAATTCACATTAAGAAATCAATTCCAACCCAAACACATATCAAATTCTTTCAAAAACTAGTTTTTCATCACTTGCACAAAGAAATAAGTCATTTTCTTAATTTATAAAACATTACCAAGGTGCAAACCAAGTCTTAACACATAGACCATACCCAAATTCCAAAAAAATGTCACTTTAAAATTAAAAACATGTTTTATTTTTATCAAATACTAACTTCGCACCACGTGAAATAGTAAAAGAACATGTCAAAATCATTAAACAAAATAAACTCAATAATAAAAATTATTTGCATGTTAAACCACCTAATTTAAAATGAGAAAAATTATTTTTAAAACTAAAATCATAATTAACCTTTTCTAAAACCAATTCTGCACCATGAAATTCATCCAATTGAACCCCAAATCGAACAATGGAACAAAAATTGTCAAGAATTAACCCTAAATCTAATTTACTATCCGCTGAAAACCAAAAAAATCCTAATAAAAAAATGAACCATACCCTAGGGAAGGAGGGAGAGGGTCTTACTGAGGGGAAGAAGAGGGTTAGGTCGGAGGAAGGACACTTGCTAGAGGGAGAGGGTGGTTTGATGGCTAAAGCACTGACTGGAAGGAGGGAAGTCACACCGAACTCCCACGAGCAGAGTAGGGGTGCCGTTGGAGGGATGTCGGCTAGAGGGGGGCAGTGCAGATGAAGGGAGGGATCTTCAGAGAAGGGAATGCAGGGGAGGGAGGGTGGTGGCATCGTGAGGCAAGGGGGGAGGGGATTTTTTTCGCAAGGTGAGGGATAGAGAGGGGGGTGACGCATGAAGGGGATAGGGGGATGAGGGAAAAGAGGGGGAAATAAAAAAAATAGAAACTAAAAATAAAATAAAATAAATAAAAATTTAATAAATAATAGTAATAAACTTAATAATAATATTATCATTAACCATAATAATAATATTAATAATAATAATAATAATTCCATTTATTTTATTTTATTTCATTTTGATTTTAATTTAATAAATTTTTTTAAACTTTAAGAAACCAAAAGACAAATAAAAATAAATAAATAAATAAAAATAACTATGACCGAAAGATACCAGGTCAGGGTGTGACAGTGCTAGGGCGTGGGCCCTCTAGCCTGGGGTCGGTACTCCCCTGACGTACTAGGGTGCAGGTCCCCCACAGTAGATATTGTGACAGATTCGGTTACTCCCCTACTTTACCAGGGCGCAGGACCTCTAGTCACTGAGTTGTACTCCCTTACTGATTCAGGGTGTGGGTCCTCTTTTCATCTTGTTCCAACAGATTCGGTACTCCCCTATCATGCCAGGGTGTGGGTCCTCTAGCCTAGGGTCGGTTCTCCCCTGACGTACTAGGGCATGGGTTCCCCATAGTGAACAAACTACCAGAGTTGTACTCCCCTACTGGGTAGGGTGCGATTCCTTACTTATGGAGTAGTAATCCCCCATCTCCAAGTAGCAATGGGGCATGGATCCTTCATGGGAGTAGAGATCCCTCAACTACAGGACACAGTTACTAGGAGCGGGACCCTCCACTTGATGTAATTGATACCAAGGTAGAAGTTAGTGCTCCCTCGACAGACTGAGGTGTGGGCCACTTATTACTGGAGTGACTGAGATATTGTGGGCTAGACTATATCAGTGCTCCCCCAACTTAACACAATGTCAAGGAGTGGTCCTCTTAACTTAGTTTCCCTTGGTATTTCCTCGGGCGCAAGACTGTGATAGCGAGACCTCTAGTGTCAGTCACTAGAGGCATTTCTAGCATAAATTTCCTGATGGAGCATGTCCTTTAGGATGTACCATTAAGAATGATTGATTTGTGCCTGATGGAGTACATCTGTTAGACGGGTTCCATCAGGGATGGATAGCTCATGTAGCGTGTACTTTTGATCCTTGAGTTACGCTTTGAGCCTTCTTTAGAAATCATGGTAATGACTTTGAGGTTAGATCCTTATGTTTCTTTGTGGATGAGACAAGTATATATGGATGACTTAGGTATATGTATGGTCATATACCTGAGTAGATCTGACTATGCATAATCCTTGTGGTTTACTATGTGGTTTTGGATTTGTTGTTTACTTTATGGTTTTGGCTTTGTGGTTTACCTTGTGGTTGTGGCTTTTTGGTTTACTTCATGGTTGTTTTGTGGTTTTTTCCTTTGTGGATTTTTAAAAGACCATCGAGGGTATCAGGGTCCCCTACTTAGTACTGAGTTACTCAACCCTGCACGGGCTTCTCCCTCATGTGTTGTGTCTGGTGCGGACATTTGACGTTTTGATAGAGGCGCTCAGGGAGATGGGACTGGTGGACATTACAACGGTGGACTTGGTGGCCTAGGACCAGATAAACATGAAATAATACTTCGACTTATATTATCTTCACTACTCTAATGATTAAGTGGGATTTTTCTGTAGATAGACATCGATGCTCCCTTTATACCTTGTTGTTTCCAGTTCTTTTATTGGGCTTGTATATTAGCCCGGTTTTACCACTCAGTTCTTTACTTGTTGTTGTACTCTAGTTTACGATTACTTAGTGTTCACCTTTCATCTTTGTGGATTTGGTTTGTGAGTGCATGTGTGTATAGGTATCCAGGAAAATACCTCCTAATTGCAGGTTGACACCTTCAGCGCTAGTCGCCAACCCTTGGCCTTTGGTAGGCGGGCTTGGAGTATGTCACAGTACGGGCCCCGGGGGACGAGTCGTGATAAATTGGTATCAAAGGTGGTCAGTTCTACCTCAATTACCAAGGGTCTGTTGTTTTTATTTGTGAGCAATAGTGTTAATTATTCCGATTTCGGCTTTCAGGCCAAGGACTCCAGTGTTGGTGCAGCGGCTGACGTATTTGTACACTAGGATTATGGACACTTGTTACCCAACTTGGAACGTAGAAACATTGGTTGTGTGGAAATTATGGGATTATGAAACTCTTAAGAATGATTGTGATTTCCATTTCCTTCTTGAGTCAGCTCTCCAGATATACTCTTAATTGTGGTTTATCTTGACTCATTTCAGGATGTCTCCATGACGACAGCCAGATAGGATTCCACAGTAGGATCGTGATGATGATCTTCCTTGAATGGAGGCTTCGGTGCAAGGCACTAACACAGGGGCGTTACCTTCAGGTGGTGCACCAGTGATGTCACCACCCGTCGAGCAGAAGTTTCCACTAGCAGTTCAGGGTGAGGATGCGTGCTGGTTGAGCATGCTATATGAGTTTCAGAGGCAGAGACCTCCCAGGTTCTATGGAGAGAGAGATCCTCTAATATCTGATGGTTGGCTTGAGGCCGTTACGTGTGTCTTCCGCCAAGTGAGGACACCGCCTAACTAGAAGGCGGTCTTGGATGCAAGCCTTCTTCAGGGCTTGGACCTTCAAGAAGGGGCTATGCTGGAAAATCAGGGCATTGGTGATACCTATCAGCATTCTGACGCATGTTGGGGTACTGTAATGAGCTCTAGTGGTTGAGAGCTTCCTGGAGGAGGAGCAGGTGGATGTGACCTATGGTATAGGTCACAGAGTAGAGGTTTCTAATGGAGCTAGCATACGAGTGGGGACAGGATCGTGTCGTATGATGCATACCCATACTCGGACACAAACACGTGGGTATGTGGCATAGTAGCAGCGCCGAGGAGTAGATTAGTTGTAGGATAGGCAGTGTTACGCTTGTAACGTATGGGGGAATCTCGCTAGAGATTACCTAACCCACCTTACTACTGAGAGGGAGTCGGCGGACAAACCTCCTTGGAAGATATAGTGCTTGGATCATGGAGTTCCACCAATCAGTAGGCGAGGTAGAGGAGCTGGACAAGTAGTAGTGGGTGGTCCCCTCTAGGCCTAGGGAGATGGAGGACGTGGGTGAGGACAGCTGCACGCAGTCATGGCTCATGACCAAGAATATCTAAGAGAAGTTCGAGGTACGACCTGTGTCTTTTCTTTTTCTACCTTTCTAAATAGACACAGGTGTTGAACATTCCTTTTTCCATGAGTCCTATTCGAGACTTTGAGGTTTAGGTTTGACCATTGACTTGACCCTCATGATTAGAGACTTCTGGTGGAGGAGACCCACTGATCACACACAGACGTTGATAATGTAACCTACTCTTGGAGGCGATAGTTGCAGTTGGGATCTCTTAGTCATGGCGTCGAGACCTTGTGACGTCATTCTGGGTATGGACTACTACCGTTCATGCCTGAAATGACGATATTAGGCAAGAGATGTGGTATATCCAAATGGTGGATAAGGGATTTCCTTTGTGGAAAAAGGGAAGCCCATGCAGCATGGTTTGGACTCTCGTAAAGAGTTCTGCTTGAGTCATTCTGTGGTGGCAGATTTAGACCACAAGATGTTTTCGTAGTGAGGAATGGTTCCTAACCATCTATACTCAGTATAGAATCCACAAGTGGGAGTGGTCATGTTCTTGTTTTGGCTTTTGGTGTGGCCGCTGGAGGTTCTAGGCAGAGGGCCCAATAAGACCCAGCGTTCACTCATGGGCAACCCTGTTTCGTTCGTAATTACTCATGTGGATTAGTGTCAACCTTGAACGTATAACGCCCATGGGTGTTTTACCATAGTGCATCCATGGGAAAATGTGGATTGTGGGGTTATTTTTATGATCTATGTCCGGTTGGCATGGAGGTGAGCCACTAAACCCCATGACTGCAGATGAATCGTAGTATTTAGTGCTTTTCCCTCTTGTCACAGCTAAAGAAACATATTTTTGTTGCAGAACGATGTTGACCTAATAAGAGTTTGACATGAGAGTGGTTGATATCAGTGTTTCTTCATGGAGCATGCTTAAAGGCAGCGTAGAAACCTTTATTGAGCCAGTTTCCTCCTGTAAGTTTGGGTTTTGGATTTTCGGGGACGAAAGTTCTAAAGGTGGGGAGGATGTAATGTCCCTGAATTCCATGTATTTTTTTAAAAAAAAAATTAAATGTGATTCTTTTTCGAGACAACGAAATTCGATGGCACGTGATTCCGAGGTCTGGAAATCCCGAAATGGAATTCTGAACTTTTTTTAAGGTACGTTCTGTAAATGTGCAAACAAGATTTTCTGTCTTTTGAAAAGTTTCTCGGATAAAAAATCTGATGACACCGTTGAATTCAGAATTTCAGGATTCGCCTAGAAGTTACTTAACTACGGCCGACAAGGGCCGAGCAGAAAACTTATTTTTTTGGACTTTTCAAAAAAAAATTAAAAGAATTACTTTATTTTATTTCTCTCTTTTGGGTGGCGGACGACGACGTTGCGGGGCAGTGATAGGGCAGTGACAATGCACATCAATGAGGATCATTAATGGCTCGTTAAACTCGCAGTGTAATGACGCTTTAATGATGTGTAACAACAACATTGTTTCTTAATTAAAACAGTGTAACAATGCGACGTCGCATTATAATGGAAACGCTGCGACATGCTCCTATTTATAGTTCGACGTGCTGGGGAAATATGGATTAAAGATTTGGAGGATTCTCTGGCGAACCTCTGACGAACTTCCATCCCAACAAAGAAAGACAAATTTCGGCAGGACATCTTCATCTTCGACGCCTTTTGAAGATCAAATTCGGGATGTGACATCGACATCTTAAATCACTTGAGGACGAACGTTGCGGAATCAGACGCCATAAGAGTCAGGGGTTTCTTTGTTAAAGATGTTCCCCGTTCTCCATTCTTTTTAAAACGACGAATGCGGATCAACCCACGAACGGGTTGATTCACAAGTAGCTCATTTATACGGGAGGGTATCTTTGGGGGTTCAACTTTGGGATTGATTCATTTTGGATTTCACTAAAATCCCTAAAACCTCCCCAGTTTTTATCCTCTAACACGGAGGGCATGGGCCGACACGAACAAGGCCTTAGCCCCTCTGTATGTTCGTTCCTCGTGATCGGCTCTTTGAAATTGATGTCAAGGAGGATCCTGATCCATCGCAGTGAAGAGGGAATCCCCTGGAGGTTGCACGCACAAACGGTGTGAAAAATGGGCCACCAGAGAGCGTCTGGTGGCCTGGAGAGGCTACGGTCAGTGGTGACACGCGACGACATTGGATGCGTGCCCGACGGAGAAGAGACGGGCCGCTGGTAGCCTGAGGAGGAGGCGTGCCTGGGCGGCGGAAGTCACGACTGCGATGGGCCACTGCACTGGAGTCCCGAAGCGCCAGCATGGCACCATGTGGATAAGTCAACCCATCATGTGGGTTGATGTGGGGGATGCGGCTGGTGGGCTCAGTCGCATGAGCATGTGACGGATGCGGCTATGTTGCGTCTGGGGAGAAGGGGGTCAGCCCGCGATGGCAGGCCAGGGTGAGCCTAGCGGGTCGCGCCGCTAGGCGGGCCGGACCCGCAGCCCAGCTAGGCCCAACAGGTTGGGTCGACCCAGGTTGGGTCGACCCGGATTGGTTTGGGCCGACCAAGACCAGGTCGGGTCGGGTCAACCCGAACCCATTTTGCCCCAGTTACGCTTAAAGAGCCTTTTCTCCTAAACCAGACATCCGTTTGACAAACCGTTTGTAGCACTAGAATCCTTGGGATGAGACGGTCATTTTAAAATACTCCACTTGAGTTTTGGAGAAACTTGAAGTATGTCCGGGTTGGATCGAGCATGAATCCAACCGGACCCTCGGTACTAAAATGCCTATAACTTACAGTCCAGGCGTCGGATTGACGCGTCATCTTTCGTGTTGGAACCCTTATGACATGTCAGTCCTACGGATCATTTATTTGTGGAACTTCATGGTAGTTGAGGTGCAACCAATATCCTAAGGAGAAGAACTAGGGGTGTTTCTTGTGGTGAGAGTTAGGATGTATACTCCTTTAACAACTCAAGGCACCTGTATTCCTTACTCCTCTACTTAGATAAAGACGGGACTCCCCACATCATGGGTGCAGGTTAATTTTCCTCTGAGAAGGTTCTTCTATCTTTGGAGTCAGTACTCCCCTATTGGACTAGGGTGAGGGTCCTCCATACTTAACTCACATATATTCAGGTACTCCCCTACCGGGTAGGGTGCATGTCCTCTATGTTAGGAGTAGGTACTCCCCTATCAACCTAGGTTGTGGGTCCTATTTACGTAGTGCTATAATAGAGTTGGTACACCCCTACCATGCTAGGGTGCAGACCATCTAGCCTGGGGTCGGTACTTGTCACGAACCAAATCTGGTTTGCACCGAAACTGGCACCAAACCCAACCTGTGACAAGGCCCGAAGGGCGTTCCCAATCCCCACAGGCTGGAATAAGTGCCCGGGTATCATAAAATGAGAATTGGGAATGGTTTACCTGAGTTTATAAACTTAAAACAACAAAACAATCCAATAAAATGAATCTGTATTTTTCAAACCAAACAATCTTTTACAAAAAATCAGAACTGAATTACATATTTAAAAAAAAACTCAACAAGACTATAAAAAAGGTACAAAACCAAAATGAAACAGCCCAAAAACCCTCATGTCAAGGGGCACTACCCTCAAGCCATCTTCACAATACTTCACTGCCAAGGACCTTCTAGAAACCTGAACCACTAGAACTAAAAACTGTACCCAACCTGCGACAACAAAAATCACCAAGTCTACTTACACCCAAGGGTGTAAGTACGGTGTGAGACAATGCCCAATAGGATACCACCACTAAGATATTCCATGCGATAAACATTCAAAGATGAAAATCTTGAAATTTTTCAAAAACATGTAATTTATAGTTACAATTTCAAAAGATGAAACTAAAAAAATCAATTTTCAAGTGGTATAATTTAAAGAATCAACAATTTTAAAATAAATTCCAAAGATACTTAATTTTACAACCAAATATATTGTATGTCGATGGTAAGTATAAAGGATCTAATTAGCACAAGCAATAGGAAATAACCCATAGGCACTAGCTCGTTGTGGGTCCTAGGTACCTCGTATCTCGGTGAGAGTAACCATCACAAATATTCATTCTTGTGTACGAGCCACTAGTAGAGAACATACCCATAACCAAGTGGTCCCCAATCATCATCATCATAGTTTAGTTATAGTTTTAAACATCAATCTTGCTAAGTGAAACTAAGGCCAAATACCACGGATTCACTAGCATACTAGTACACGTCCACCCACCTAGATACATGGGTTTTACCTTTGTGCTCAAACAAGTTCAACAAGTCAATAAATATAATTTTCATGTGAAAATATCATTTCCTCATCCAAAATTCACCAAACATTCCACATGTATACCACACAAGTCACAAAAGTCCACTTTTCATTCAAATTTATTTGAAATCTGACTCACACCAAAATAGCCCAAAACGCTTTTCGCATTTCTTTAACACTTCCACAAATCCATTAAAAAATTTTATAAAACCATTCCAATATATTAAAACTCACATAAAATCCCACTCACATGTTACATAATACCCTTTTTCATAACCAAAATCCATTTTTCACATCACACTCACACAAAACATCGCACATCACTTTCACATCTCTTACACGCTTTAGTAAATCCTTCAAACATTTTTGTAAAACATTTCCAAGATGTAACACATCACAAAACATCCCCTATCACATTTAAAATGTTCCATTTCATAATATACACACTTTAAAACATTTTTCTAATATGGTTTCACCACTTACACAAATCATTAAATCATTCAAATCTTTCATAAAACAATTTCAAAGAGTATACCCAATCTTTGCTCATAAAACCCATTTCAAAACCATATTTCAAGGACAAAACCACACCAAAACACTACCAAAGTAGAATTGGTAGCCCTAGATACATTTATAAAACCACTTTAAAGTGTTATAAAATCACCTTGGATAATACCACAAAAGATATAAATGAAAACACCCATTTTCATAAAATGCTCTCAAGAAGTATAAAAAAGTTTTACACAACAAACCTATTCCAAAACCCCCCTTACAAGTCACACATGACACTAATGAATTAAAAAAACATAATTTTCAGCCCCTTTAAATAACTAATAAATCAATTTCATATTTTATAAAACTACCACAAAAGATACCACATGTGTTTCATTCGAAAAGTTCACAACTTCAACAAAAATGAAATTATAAAATTAAATGTTTAACCAAATACCTAAAAATGGTTTTTGAACCACAAAAAGTATATAGGGAACATGAAAAACCAGTAAAACAAGAAAACTAACTCATCAAGGAATGGTTAACCATGGAATCACCTACCGAAAGTGTCGAATCCCTCAAAACTTGGTGCAAAAACATCAACCGCACCACCACCGCACCACAAGGAAGATAAATCCAGCCCAAAACCACAATATTTGACCAAAAAGACACCAAATAAAACCCTATGTTCGAACCCTAACTCCTGTACATTTTAGAACATAATGAAAGAGGGAGGAAACCCTAAGGGAAAAGGAAGGAAACCAAGAAGGAATCACTTACCTTGAAAAATATTAAATAAATCGCCCCAAATACACCAGTATCTGAATTTTAAAATAGAAAAAAAATTAAGTGATATTATAAAAAGGTTTAAGAGATCATTTAGGAATTATAATGGGGGGGAATAGTGAGAAATGAAGGAGTTATGAAATAATCAATTTACCACTTCAAATCTAGGAGATTTGAGAAATTCAGAGAAGTTTCATCCACCTTCGCGATTAAACCGAGATCCAAAGAGGGGGATGAGAGCATGGGGGGAGCCTTGGGTATGTGGTCTCGGGGGAGAGTTAGAATCACCAAAAAAACGTAAATATTTAAGGAGATATTAAAGAATTAAAAAAAATTATGCAGGAAATGAGATTTTGGGCAGGCCCAATCCCTTGAATAAAAACTCATATCCACCATGATTATGGATTCCTAAATGGTCCAAATTAATATGGTGGTATTAATAGGTCAGAAGATGACAAGTAATAACTAAGATAGATGAAAAATATTAAAAAACGAAGGAGTTATAAAAGAATCAAAATTTATTTTTAGATTTGGAATTGAGATCACGGTTTGGCCCAATTCATGAAAAATCACTCATTCCTCCATAAAAGATTGAGAAACCCCCCAAACAAAGAATGAATGGAAATTAAATGAAATTTAACTTTAAAATAAGTCATTTATGTGACAATTCTCCCCACAATTAAAACTTTCTATCCCTGAAAGCCACAGCAAGGCCAGATACAAAAACCAAACCCAACCGATAAACCAAGATGTACTTCTTTGCCAAGATTCGCCCTCAAGGGCCAAAACACCTACAATGATCAATTAAAGAAGGATTACTCTCACAACCAAAAAATACACCACTTTCCTAAAATGATCAATCACATTCATACTTTATCCCAAAAGAAAACTCCCCAAACACTATCCGAACAGGACTCAAGCAATTCACCCAAACAAACAACAAATTCGAACAAGGTTACACTTACCTTACTTTAACTAAACCATTGGGAACTCTCCAATCCCAACATTTACTCAAAGAAGATGTTGGTATCTAGATAGTTCCGAACGAGACTACCTAACACCAAGCCAAGACCACTGATAAATATGAGTTATTGGTACGGGGGGACACAAATAGGCTCCCCGCCATAAGAGACAACCTATATTTTTCCTAGACAGAATCAGGACACTAACAAGGGGAGGCCTGAACGGACTCCCTAGTACAAAGGGTAGAATTCTATTCAAATTTTATGAAGCAACGTATATGAGAATCATAGTGGGTCTTCCCACCATAAGAACCAACCATCTTAACCGACCAGCATGAGCCGACACAGAAAGACCCAAAAAATTTTAAAGATTTGGGAAGGGCGTAGGGTTAGTCCACACGGTTTGGGAAAAGTACACTAACTGTGTAGATCATTCTTTCCACATGGCTTCCTGGCACACTGTCACTACTAATTGTGAACAAACTGTGTCCTCAGCACGTCTATCCAAATTTCCAACCATTCTCTAATGACTCAATAAAAACCAAATGGGGAGGTAATGGCATTAGGTGATGACATAGGTACAAGGCCCTCCACCTATTTCCACCAAATAGGGACAATATAAGAAAGATGATGACACCAGAGGTTTAAACTCTTCCTATCTTTCATACTGAGGATAAGACTTTGTACAAGGGTTTAAACAACCCTGGGATTTCCCCTGACTATGATCCACCCTCTCTCTGAGACCTATGGCTGGAGCTCAAATGATTTAAGAATATTCTGCCTCACAGTTAGGCTTTGGAAACCCCCTAAATGATAATTATTCTTTCGGTGCCACCAAAAACTACACCGCAATCCCCGATAAGTTTTCCAAGACATAACACATTCCAAAAACACTTTACCCTCACCCGATATTTCACTGAAACAAGGGCTTAGAAGATGCACACACATCACACCTTATTTCTTCGGGTGAGAAACAATAGATGTAAATAACTCCTATACCCACATTCCTCTAAAATGGAAGATTTTGATGTTTTCCAAGGGAGAAATTCTCCCAACATAACATAGAATCTCAGAGGACTGCACGACTTTCACCCTTACAGTCAATCGAGCACATGACATCACAAGGCATCACCAAACATGACCATTGAAACTGATATAAACAATGCATGAAGAGGGGCCTTATACAACATCCCCAAACAACCCACAATTCTAGAAAGTGGCCACAATATCCTCTCATGACCATATTTCCTACACTAGTTTTTTGATGTGAACTCCTACTTCAAAGAGACTATGAAGGACCCAGAGTCCCTCTTAAACACCATCAAGACACTCATCCACACTAAAAACTCTAGACCACTTCCACCTTCAACGAATCAATAAACTTAAGAAACTATGGTCTCTTTCAACTTCCACGAGCACTATCCTGATACAAGAGTTTCCTCAAACACAAAAAAAAATGAAAGGGTTTAGACTCATTCTACAAATATCAAGAATATATTCCATATATTGATCAACTAGAGGATTTTCCAACGATGAAACAATCTGGGTTTCACTTAAGTTTCACAGTAACCCTTAATGGGGGCATACCTTATCCAACGAGAGAATCCAAGGACCCAACTAACCCAGTCCATTAGTTAAAAAGTGCCACAAACCAGATCCAAAAACATGAAGGAAACCACCATAAAGGCATCCTGAAACATTTCTCAGAAGAGACTACTAAATGGTCCTTCTACCTAGCTTACTGACCAAACACAGACCCAAAACATGGTTCAAACAGGAAGGGTTCTTGGACTCAAAACATCCCACAACATAAACATTTAAAAAAACACATAATACACACCATCCCAATCCAGTTATCAAAACATCATTTTTTCCTTTAAAAATGTTTCTTGGAAAGGAAAAATGTTCAGCGGTTAGTGTATCCTCCTATGGTACCACATGGGCCTCACACATGCATGTTTTTGTGCCACACCGGGCACCCTTTTCATATCCATCCCAAAACTCATCCAGTCATTCCATTAACCATCCATCATCCCATATAACCCCATTCATGTGGTCAATCATGAAAATACCAAAGGTTAATACAAAAACTCATTCCAATTTTCAAAACCAAAACAATCAACCAATACTTTCTTTTTCTCAAGACCACTAACCACGAAATCGAACCCAAATTACCGCATTAAAAAAAACTTTTTAGAAAGGTACAATCATTCCAATGAAAACTCAATTTCACATTATTCAAATCAATTTCAAAACATCACATCCCATTAAAACACATTTCAATAGTTTAGAAAACTTTATTGGAAACACTTTTTCAAAACCAACCTTGACATAGTTCATGCTTTCAAAAGAGGTGAAAACACACCATTTTCCATTCCAATAAAATTCTGAAAATTCAGTTCTCCATTTTAAAAAATCTAACTATTCCCTCTTTATTAGATAATCATTTCACAAAAACTTTACGCTTCTTAAAACCAAGTCACTTTAAAACCAAAGTTCCAAGATTTAAAAACTAAAGAACACAAGACAATGCGAGAGGAAACTAGTTTCAGTGGGTGAATTAGAGATATGGTTGGCGGCCATACGCCAATCACTTCACCATAACAGAGAGTGTTCAAAGGAAATATCTTCATCTCCACATGGTTTTTCCAGACCTTGTGATCTCATTGATACCATTAACCCAAGTCTCTTTTCATTTCCCCCTAATCATCATCAACCATGAAAACCAAAGGACTCAGAAAAGTCTCGACCTCCCCTGGAGACTTGAATCCCTTCATGGGGTGTGGTGATCAACCAAATTACTCATAACTAGAATTCCAATTCCTGACAATCCTAACTCCATAATATCTCGACTATTCCCCAAATAACATGACCCATAGAGAGTGAACCTGCCTTTGATACCATTTTATCATGAACCAAATCTGGTTGCCACCAAAACTGGCACCAAACCCAGCCCATGACAAGGCCCGAAGGGTGTTCCTGATACCCATGGGCTAACACAAGTACCCAGGTATCATAAAATGAGAATTGGGAACAGTTTACCCAAGTTTATAAACTTAAAACAACAAAAGAATCCAATAAAACGAATCTGGATTTTTCAAACCAAACAATCTTTTACAAAAATTAAAAACTGAATTGCATATTTTAAAACAACTCAAAAAGACTATAACAAAGGTACAAAACCAAAAGGAAACAGCCCAAGAAACCTCATGGTAAGGGGCACCACCCTCAAGCCATATTCACAAGACTTCACCACCAAGGATCTTCTAGAAACCTGAACCACTGGAACTAAAAACTATACCCAACCTACGACAACAAAAATAACCAAGTCTACTTACACCCAATGGTGTAAGTAGGGTGTTAGACAATTCCTAGTAGGATAACACCACTAAGATATTCAATGGGATAAACATTCAAAGACGAAAAGTATACGAGTTTCAAAAACATGTAATTTCTAGTTACAATTTCTAAAAGATGCAACTAAAAAAATCTGTTTTCAAGTGGGATAATTTAAAGAATCAACACTTTTAAAATAGATGCCAAATCTACTGAATTTTCCAGAAAAATATATCTTATTTTTAAGGAAAGTATAAAGGATCTAACGAGAACAAGCAATAGGAAATAACCCCTTGGCACTAGCTCATTGTGGGTCTCAGGTACCTCGTATCTCGGTGAGAGTAACCATCACAAATATTCGTTCTTATGTAGGATCCACTAGTAGGGAACATAACCATAACCTGGTGGTCCCCAATAATCATTTTCATAGTTTAGTTAGAGTTGTAAGTGTCAATCTTTCTAAGTGAAACTGAGGCCAAACCCCACAGATTCACTAGCATACTAGTACACGTCCACCCACCTAGATACATGGGCTTTCCCTTTGTGCTCAAACAAGTTAAACAAGTCAAGAAATATAATTTACACATGAAAATATCATTTACTCATAAAAAATTAACCAAACATCCCACATGTATACCACACAAGTCAAAAAAGTCCACTTTTCATTCAAATTGATTTGAAATCCGACTCACTGCAAAATAGCCCAAAACACTTTTCACGTTTCTTTAACACTTCCACAAATCCATTAAAAAATTTTATAAAACCATTACAATATATTAAAACTCACATAAAATCCCACTCACATGTTACATAATACTCTTTTTCATAACCAAAATCCATTTTTCACATCACACTCACACAAAACATCCCACATCACTTTCACATCTCTTACACACTTTAGTAAATCCTTCAAACATTTTTGTAAAACATTTCCAAGATGGAACACATCAAAAAACATCCCCTATAACATTTTAAATGTACCATTTCAGAATATACACACCCCAAAACATTTTTCCAATATGGTTTCACCACTTACACAAATCATTATATCATTCAAATCTTTCATAAAACAATTTCAAAGAGTATACCCAATCTTTGCTCATAAAACCCATTTCAAAACCATATTTCAAGGACAAAACCACACCAAAACACTACCAAAGTAGAATTGGAATCCATATAGACATTTATAAAACCACTTTCAAGTGTTATAAAATCTTGGATAATACCACAGAAGATACAAATGAAAACACCCATTTTCATAAAATGCTCTCAAGAAGTATAACAAAGTTTTATGCAGCAAACCTATTCCAAAAACCCCCTTCTAAGGCCCACATGACACTAAGTCATTAAAAAAACAGAATTTTCATCCCCTTTCAACAACTAATAAATCAATTTCATATTTTATAAAACTACCACAAAAGATACCACGTGTTTTTCATTCGAAAAGTTCACAACTTCAACAAAAATGCAATTATAAAATTAAATGCTTAACCAAATACCTCAAAAATGGTTTCTGCACCACACACAGTATATGGGGAACATTAAAAACCATTAAAACAAGAAAAATAACTCATAAATGAATGGTTAACCATGGAATCACTTACTAAAAGTGTCGAATCCCTCAAAACTTGGTGCAAAACATCAACCGCACCACCGCTGCACCACAAGGAAGATAGATCCAGACCTAAACCACAATATTTGACCAAAAAGACACCAAATAAAACCATAGGTTATAACCCTAACTTATGTACATTTTATAACATAATGAAAGAGGGAGGAAACCCTAAGGGAAAAGGAAGAAACCAAGAAGGAATCACTTATCTTGAAAAATATTGAAGCAATCGCCCCAAATACACCAGTATCTGAATTTGAAAACAGCAAACCATTAAAGTGAGACTCTAAAAAGGTTTAAGATATAATTTAGGAACTAGAATGGGGGAAAACGAGTGATAAATGAAGTAGTTATGAAATAATCAATTTACCTCTTCAAATCTGGGAAATTTGAGAAATTTAGAGAAGTTTCATCCAAATTTGCGATGAAACCGAGCTCCAAAGAGGGGGGAAGGGAATGGGGGCGTGCATTGGTTATGTGGTCTCATAAGGGAGTTGGAATCATCGAAAAAACGTAAATATTTAAGGAGATATTAAATAATTAAAAAATATTTTTAATGTAGGAAATGGGATTTCGGGCAGGCCCAATCCCTTAAATAAAAACCCATATCCACCATGATTATGGATTCCTAAATGATTCAAATTAATATGGTGGTGTTAATAGGTTAGAGGATGAAAAATAAGAGCTGTAATGGATGAAAAATGTTGAAAAATGAAGAATTTATAAAAGAATCAAAATTTATTTTTAAATCTAGAATTGAGCTCACAGTTTGGCAAAATTCATGAAAACTCACTCATTCCTCCATAAAAGCTTGGGAAACTCCCAAAAAAATCATGAATGGAAATTAAATGAAATTTAACTTTAAAATAAGTCATTTATGTGACATTACTCTCTTGAAATACTAGGGTGTGGGTCCCCCACAACAGATATTATGAAAGAGTCGGTTACTCCCCTACTTTACCAGGGTGTGGGTCCTCCAGTCACCGAGTTGTACTCCCCTGCCAATTCAGGGTGTGGGTCCTCTTTTCACCTTGTTCCAGCAGATTCAGTACTCCCCTGTCATTCTATGTTGTGTGTCCTCTAGTTGGGGGTTGATACCCCCCTGACGTACTAGGGCACGGGTCCCCCCCCCCCCAACACAGTGAACAAACTACCGAAGTTGTACTCCCCTACAGGGTAGGGTGCGAGTCCTCACTTATGGAGTAGTAATCCCCCGTATCTGAGTAGCGATGGGGAGCGGGTACTTTATGGGAGTTGGAGCTCCCTTGACTGTAGGACACAATTACGAGGAGCGAGCCCCTCCACTTGATTTAATCGATAACATGGTAGAAGTTAGTGCTCCCTCGACGGACTGAGGTGCGAGCCACTTCTTACTAGAGCGACTGAGATATCGTGGGATATACTAGAGCAGTGCTCCCCCAAACTGAATGTGGCGTTGAGGAGTGGGCCTCTTCACTTGGTTTCCCTTTGTCTTGCCTTGGGCGCAAGACTGTGACAGCAAGACCTCTAATGTTAGTCACTAGAGGCAGTTCTAGAAAAAAGTTCCCGATGAAGCATGTCCTTTCAGACGTACCATTAGGAATGGTTGAGTTGTACCTAATGGAGTACATCTCCCAGATGGGTGCCATCAGGGATGGCCATCTCATGGAGTGTATACTCCTAATCCTTGAATTACGCTTTGATCCTTCTTTGGAAATCTTGGTAATGGCTTTGAGGTCGGAGCCTTATGTTTCTTTGTGGCTGAGACGAGTATATATGGATGACCTGGGTATATGTATGGGCATGTACCTGAGTAGAGATGACTATGAGTAATCTTTGTGGTTTACTCTGTGGTTTTGGATTTGTGGTTTACTTTGTGGTTTTGGCTTTGTGGTTTACTTTGTGGTTGTTGCTTTGTGGTTTACTTTGTGGTTGTTTTGTGGTGTTTTCATTATGGATTTATGAGAGACCATTGAGGGTCTCAGGGTCTCCTACTGAGTACTGGGTTACTCACCCCTGCACAGGCTTCGCTCGTACGTGTTGTGTCTGGTGCAGACGTTTGATGTTTCGATAGAAGCGCTCAGGGAGACGGGACTGACGGACGTTACGACAGTGGACTTGGTGGCCTAGGACCAGGCGGGGCCCAGTAGGTCCAGACGAACATGACATACTACTTCGGCTTCCAGTAGCTTCACTACTCTAGTGATCATGTGGGATTTTTCTGCAGATGGTCATCGGTGCTCCCTTTGTACCTTGTTGTTTCCAGTTCTTTTGTTGGGCTTGTATACTGGTCCGGTTTTACCACTCAGTGCTTTACTTGTTGTTGTACTTTTTTTTCCGATTACTTAGTGTTCACCTTTCAACTTTGTGGATTTGGTTTGTGAGTGCACGTGGGTACATGTATCCAGGCAAATGTCTCTCACTTGTAGGTTGACGCCTTCAGCATAGTCGCCAACCCCTGGCCTTCGGGAGGCCGGCTTGGGGTATGTCACGGTACGGGCCTCAGGGGACGGGTCATGACAAACAACCCCTGAGATTCATCACCCAAACTCCACATATATAATGCACCACTTATTAAAGAAAAGGTAAACTAGGAATTCTTATTTCCTCCATGTGATAAAAGAAACTAAATGAAACAAAAATAACCAACATACCTCTGTGCAACTCGAGGAGTCACCATCTAACCCCAAACCAAACATGATTCAAGAGTAATCAAGCAAAAACTTGAAACTAATATATAGTATATGCACAAACATAAAAATTACCAATAAGTAATCCCCCACCTTGCCACATTCTTACCCTTTAATAATAAAAGATCCTTTGTCAAGATAGTCTGAAAATATTAATAAAAAATATTTTTCTCAATTTTATAAGAAAAGACAATATCACATCATCAACATTTATAGATTTCCTTTTATTTTTATTTTAAGTGAATGAAATCGCTTAGAAAACATTTCATCAACCTATGTTTCCATTATTGAAAAAAAACACCATATGAAAACCAAATTCTGAACCATTTTAGAGACATCAATTTCTCAAAGATTTTTAACTATTAAAGAAGAAATAAAACAAACATACTTTAACATGCTCATTGAAACAATTTTAAAAGAGATATGCTTCCAAAAATTTAAACAAACCAAAAATTAATCAATAGTAGGAAAGAAAAACCAAGGACTATGGGAAGCCCTGGTGTGACTAAGGTCAAGCCTCGTCTTAGGATCCTCATACTCTCAGTGATCAAATCATACATAACCTTTCCCATGCACAAGCTGCTAGAGAGGAAAATCCAAAGTTCCAATGGTAACCTTGTCTATATCATCATGTTGTTTAGTTAATGTTGTGTCATAGACCAAAGGTTAGGGAGGGAGGACCTTTGTCTAGCATACTTGTCCCAGTCATCCCACCTAGATATATAATGTTCCCATATGTTATTCTATTTTCAATCAATTCAATTTATACTTCCAACTCATTTCACAATAAAAACATGCCACCTTCTATCCAATTAAACTTTAATAAAATAAAGAAAACCATTTGAGAAAAATACCAATTGGACCTTTTTAATTCATTTTAAAGAATCCTAATTGAGAACCAATTTTAAAATCCAAATTGAATAATGAATCTGAGTTTCAAATATTACTTTTATTGTTTTTTGAATGGAAAATATTCTGTTTATTGTTATACACAACTGTATTTGTGTATATATATATATATATATATATATATGTACATCCCTTAATGTACATATTCACATATTATCATGTGAATATACACATGCATATATATACACATATATAAATACACACATGCATCCACACATATATGTATAAGCTCAAACCATAAAATAGTAGATTTGTCACATCATACAAAAAAGAACAACATTTAGCTTTATAAAATATGTCAAACACTCAATAGTTTAAAATTCCTCACTTAAAAACCAAAAAAAATACTTTGGTCCATTTATATCTTTTAGAAATGGAATTGAAAACCAAGGATACTTTTATAAAGTCTGAAACACCTCTTTATGATCCATTTGGGTGATTTTATAATCCATTGTATGCATGTTAAAGGAAAATAAACTTTGGTCAAACGTTGAAATAGAAAAACTCTTCACTTTCTATGGAAAGAAAAATAAAATTTTATTTGAAAGGCTGAAGGAAGGCGGCGTATCGGGTTCCCTCCTCTCACGGTGACAGCGTTCTGTAGGTCTGGGGTTTGAAGTTGGTTTTCTCTCTTCCTCGGCTCCATTCTTCTTGCTGGATATGAGACCCCTACAAGGGTTTCCCGTGCAGCTTCTAATGCTGAGATCAATGGCTCACCGTGTCCCGATTTCATGGATACGGCTGCTGTGGGGATTATTTCCCGTAGATCTGAAACAGATCTGATTGCGGTGGATGTGGATGAAGTTGATGACGTTCTCCGAGTCATAGTGGGTAGCGAGTTGAAGGATCGGCGATAGATTTCCAGTGGATCTAAAATGGATCTGTCTGCGGCAGTTTTGGGCGAAGTTGATGAAGTTCGCCGAGTCACGGTGGGCGCCGAGTTAATAGATCGGTGACAGATATCGGTGCTGGAAGACAAGGTCGACAGATCTGTCGGGGTCGACATGGCTATGGAGGATGCGGATCGCCGTATCCCGGTGGTTTCTCCTGCCATTAACCGGCGACAGCCTGCGGCTGTTGTTGTGAAGGAAGCCGACTGCCTGGTTCATCCATTGGATGAGATGGCTTGACCTACAGTGGGGAAGTCGATTGAGAATCACCCTTTGGATAAGGCGGGAATGAGATCTGCATCGGTAAAGTGTCTACAGTGGGGAACTCTAGCAGGGGCCTTGCAGGAGTTGAAGGTGTTTTTGGTCGATTACATTTCACATTTGTGCCTGATGGTATTACTGATCGAATTGTTAGAAAGGGTGATATTGCTCGTGTTGTTGCCAATAGGGAGACTATCCTTGACAGATTTAAGTTATGCGAGCATTCAATTATTGTCATATTTGTTCTTTCTGGTGGAGAAAAAAATTGGAATGTTGGTGATTTGGTTCAGAAGCTAACCTCTGTATGGGATCAATTGCACATTAATCTTTTCGTTAGAGGATCTCAAGAGAAGAGTTCGGGGATCGGATCAATTGCTCTAAAGCTAGGTATGGTTTTCTTTTAAGAATGGGATTTTGGTTTCAATCATTTCTCTAAAAAAAAAATAACAGGGCTCAAGTTTGGATCAAAATTGTTGGTCTTCACTAGATCTTATGGCATTCGAAAATCCTTTTTGATATTGCTTCTGCTGTGGGTATTACAATTAAAATGAATAGGACCACTAATGCTGTGAAATTTTGCCACTATGTGAGGGTACTAGTGGAAGTTGATTTAAGTTCTTGCCTGATTTGAAATACAGTTTTGTCTGCCTTGAATGATGATATTTCTCAAAAAGGTGGAGTATGAGCGCTTTCCTAACTTCTGTCTTGACTGCCAAGTTATCAGCCATGGCAAAGATAAGTGCATGAAAAATGTTGTGTGCTCTTTGTTTATTAAAAGGGCACTATGAATCTTCATGTAGAAAGAAGATGCAGAGGCAGCAACACAAAACAAAGACAATTTTTTTTGGAAGGAAGAAAACCTCTAATAAGGGAGGTAATGAGCAAATGGGTGCCAATGTTTCAAAAGCGATATATGAGGTTTCACAAGAAATTGTTCAGGATCCTTAAGTGGTTAAGGATCCAGAACAAAGTTTGCTGGTGCATGAAAGAGAAGAATGTAGACATGCCTTGACTGGATCCGGGGTAGGCTTGGCATTGACTCTAGTTCCTGAGCATGATGAGGGTCGCATGACATTAGGAGTGAATCTGGAGAAGGATAAGGAAGGCTTTGGTCCTGCTTTTGGGGAACAACAAATTCTGAGTGATGGTGCAAACCTTTTAAAGACTCAAGAGGAAATTATTAAATTAAAGGAATCACAGAGAATTCTTGGAAGGTGGGATGATGTTGAGTATGACTCACAAAAAACAACAACATATTGTTATGCTTTGTCCAAAGGAAAAATGTTGTTGTGGATGCTGAAGGTTTTCAATCAATACCTCCTAGTAAAGTGGGATGTTGGAAAGACTATTCATATTTTCACATGGCCCATTAGATTATGATTGTGATTGGTATGGTGGTTATGATGCTTCCTACCAAGTGACTTTGATATCTAAGTCTCTTTTATCTAGTTTTTCTTAGCACGAGGGCATGAATTCTTGTATGACCCCTTCCATCCTCCTTTTGTCTTTTCTTTTCCCTTTTTAATAAAATGGGCTCCACCTTAATCTTTCTGGAAAAAATAAAATTTTATTCAATCTTTAGAAATTAGATAAATAGACACAATACTATCATTAGGAATAAAAAATATAATTTAAAGGTCAATCAATCAAGGGTTCTAAAATTAAAGAGTTAATCATGGAGAAAACCGACCTCAAACCGATGGATAATTGTTCAAAACTTTGAATACAGGTTGAAAGGGACTTGAAATATAGATCACCAACCCTAAAAACACAATCCATAATAAATCAAAACCAAAATGCACCTATGGTTTGGCTTAGGGTGAGTTGTGGTGAGTGGGAAGGAGGAAAACATGAACAAAGAAGAATAATAAGAAGATGGAGAAGAAGGCCTAACCTGAGGCAATCCAATTCAAAATTGTAATTGGGAGAGACAAGAACTAGAGGAGGTGGTGGAGAGGCATGCACATAGGATTCCATGTCCATGCGTCTAGCAATGCAAAACGGGCCGCGGGTTAAGCGGGCTTGGGGCGGGTTTGGGGCGGGGTGGGTTTACTAAAAATAACCCACATTTAAAGTGGGTTTATATGGACAGCCCGCACAGGCTGCCAACCTGTGCGGGTAAACCTGCACGGATACGGGTTGGCCCGTGGGTTATTTTATTTTATTTTTATAATAATTATTATAATAATTAAAATTTCAAATTTCATTACCGAGGTGATTGACCTGCCCCCCGCGCGCTGAAGCCTCAAACATCCTACCTCCTCTTTTTCCCAACATCTCCTAATCCGATGAATCCTCGAAAACAATCCTGCTGCCTCCTCCTATTCCCATCATATATCATCATTTTATTTATCCAAATTCTACCCTCCCTCTTTGACTCCTTCGTTGCATGCAGCGCAGCGGACTTCGCCGTCTTCACCCGCCCTCCTTAGCCCAGTCGACTTCCTCGTCCTCCGCAACCCCCACGACCCCCGTGACCCCCGCTCGGCCCCCAGCCACCTCCGCCACCCCGACCACCCCCGCCACCTCCGCGCCAACCCAGCCCGGCCCCGAGCCTTCCCAGCCTCCTCCGCGAGCGACCCCAGCCCGGCCGCGACCCCCACCCCTGCCACCTTCGCTATCCCCGCTGGGCCTCCGCCTCCTCCCTCCGCCACCCCAGCCACCCCCGCCACCTCCGCGCCAACCCTGCATGGCGCTGAACCTTCCCTCGCATCCTCCTCCGTGAGTCCGCGACCCCAGCCTGTCCGCGACCCCTGCCTATGCCACCTCCGCTATCCCTGCTCGGCCTCCGCCTCCTCCCTCCGCCACCCCAGCCACCCTCGCCACCTCCGTGCCAACCCCGCCCGGCGCCGAACCTTCCCCCGCCTCCTCCTCTGCGACCCCAGCCCGTTTGCAACCCCTGCCTCCGCGACCTTCGGTATCCCCGCTTGGCCCCTACCACCTTTGCGCCAACCCCCGCTTGGCCCCGAGCCCTCCCCCTTCTCCGCGACCCCAGACCGACCACACCCTCGCCTCTGACGCTTACTCCGCGACCCCCCCTTCGCTGCTTTTTCCGCCGCGACCCCCGCCTCCTCCGCCGCCACCCCCACCCTCACCCTAGCCCTCTCCCGCTACCCCCTTACCTCCTCTGTCTCTCACACCTCCTCCACCACTTCACCTTCCTCCACCACCCCCTGGTTTCCCGACCTGACTCCTCCGGTGCAACAGCCTGGTAACAACCCTCCTCCTCCTCCGGTGCAACGACAAGCCTGTACCTTCCTCCTTCGGTACTGCAACGACGTGGTAACTAACCACCCGCTTCCTTCCTCCGTTACTTCAACCGTGGCGTCGACGAGGTAAGCACGTCGTAGGTTATAATTTTTTTTTATTTATGATAAAGTATTTTAATTTTTAGTTTTAATTAATATTTTTCATATTTTTGTTCTATAAATCTCATAAAATTTTAATGTAAATTTAAAAAATAACTTATAACATCAATAAAATGTAAAAAATTATAAAAATAGTAATGAATGCGGGTTGCCTGCGGGCTTGCCCGCATCTGCTGCGGGGCGGGGTGGGCTTGATAAATCCACCCGTTTTTTATGCGGGCTTTTGTGGGTCTAGCCCGCATGGGCTCAAGCACGCGTGAGCTTGGCCCGCTCCGCCCGTTTCGCATTGCTACATGCGTCATAAGAGAGAGTGGGTTGTGAGGGAGGGGGTCAGTTTTTGGGGTAAAATAGAGGGGAAATTCTAGAAAACAATTTTTTAAAAGTTGGGAACCAACATGGAATAGTCCATATGGACCACATCATAATGGTACTCTATCGGGCCCAGTGGAAACAAGCAACATACGAGCACCACGACGAAGTTCCAACCTCACCATTTTGGATAGGGAGACCCCCAACTCACAATGGGGAGCTCTATGACGCGAGATCATTGTAGTCTGGCGAAAAATACTAGAACAAGGACACCATGGTGTGGGGGGATATGTGGTGAGACTCCAGGCTCTCTAGGATACTTCTAAGCCACCCGAACCTGCTCTTTGGACCCATCCAACACCCGAGAAACCAAGAAACATGGGAAAAAATAAAATAAACATACAAATAAAATATTCTTGAAAATAAAGGTTGGGGCGTGATATTTCTGATCTTGTTCAGGAGTGAGTTTGGGCGGACCCATTGTATGATGGTGGGAGCCAGTATATAGAAATCAGTTGGGAAACTATAAATTGGAAGGAGGCAATATAAAGAACCCACGAGGAGAGAGTAAGCGATTTTTGGGAGATAGCTTACCTGTATTCACATGCACAATATAATGGATATCTATGACTCAGATTCAACCCTAACATAATAAGGAGTAAATACCCACATTGGGATCGAACCTTGTAAAAATACTACGTGTTGTCTCATTTATGTACTTTAAATTTGGTTTTTTTATTGGGTAATCTTTTTTAGATCTATTCATCTTAACTAGTGTAGAGGTTTAATTAATAAAAGGGGAAATTAAAAATAGAAAATAATTTAGTAAAAGGGGTTCACTCTAATTCACCTGCCTCATAGAGTGATAACACTTTCTTGCAAGGGCATCGTTAAGTTATATTAGAGCTAATATTAGTTCCCTCTAATTGGATCTAATTTCCTTTACTAATTGTTTTTAATGATATATATGAAGTTTGGATGTGAATAAGGTTCATAGCTGCCTATGAAAGAAAGTATATTTTCCATCCTTGAAAATAAAAACAGGGAGGTTTTAGCCACGATCTTGAAGATTTGGAAAAATAAAGAGGAAAAGAAATTGAAAAAATATTCAACGAAGAAAGAGGAATCCCCACTACTTGAAGGTAATCAAAGTGGTAAATGTTCTAATGAATATATTGAGAATAATCCTATTGAAGAATCAAATTCATGTCGTGGAAAGTATTTGCAGATTGAGAGTCACTAAAATTTACTATGAAATAAAGACTATTTGAAAAATATCCTTATTGATGTTTTCACATACATTATTTTTTATCAGGGGACTATGGGATGATAAATCACTGATGTAGTTGGAAGTTAGTACAATAGAAGAATCATTTACAAAAAAGTTTCTAAAATGAAATTACCTTATAAAATAAATGAAATCCATAGATTAGTCCTCACTAATCATTAAAGAAAAATTCTCAATGGTTAAAGAACTATTGCAAAAGACCATTGGTGAGAAAGATGAGATTAAGAAAATCCTAAAAGATAAGGTATATGCATTGCAAGATATTATTAGTGTCAAGAATTATTAGTTTGTGATCAAAGAAAAAATGGTAAAGAAGCTTGAAAATTATTTACAAGAAAAAATTAGGATGCATGAAGATTGGATTGAGAAGATGAATAAAAAGCAGTAGGAAAGAATTAATATGGATGAGATTGATAAAAATACCATCAACAAAATGTGTCTTGATGTAGAGGTAAAAAAATGATAAATTTGGAAGTGACATAGGCTGAGGATTCCCAAACTATAGAGAAAAAAAAACATGTTGGAAAAAAATCCCTCACCATGGAATTTTAGAGCTTTAGGGTTGTGTTTGTTGACATAACATGTTGAAAAATTGGTTCCAAAAGCGTGTTGAAGATGGTTTCATTTCCCAATGTTTACTAAATTTTTTTGCCTTAAAATTTATATGTTCAATGTTGAGTTTAGGTAAAGGAATGTTCTCTATAAAGTAGAGTACGTGGACGGTGAGGTTGATTATCCAGACTATGAGGTAATGTTTACAGAATCATGATGGAACCTCATAGATGAAAGACCACAAGGTCAAGCACACCGATCACATGGTCGAGTGTACAACCTTAAAGTGGAAGGAGAGTATGTGGTCATTGGGTGGAATAGAGTATTTTGTCATAAGGCATAATGAAGTACGCATTGATGAAGTAGAAGGCGAGTTCGTGGTTATAAGAGGGATGAAAAGTAATTGAAATTTTTATTGGTTTTCATAGAATACATTGCCTATATAAAGGATCTCTAATCACTTAATTTATTAGAGTGAATTCCATTAGAGGGCATCATTACTGGAGGAATTAGGAAAGTCCAAAAGGGTGTCTATAAAGTGAAATTTGTGGAAGGATGTTCATGGAGGTGTATCCCACGAAGTTAGAGCTCAGGGTAAATTGAACCCCGTGAAGTTGGAGTATATGAGGTGGCTTGCGAGTTTGAGAAGGATGAGTTTGTGAGGACATAGTTCACAATGAACCGCTTCTACAAAGGGGAGTTCATGGTGATGGTGGTCTGTGAGGTTGGTGTCACGACCTGACCCAACGGTGCTCGAGCCGCAACTCCCCAAGCCCGCATCCAATAGGCAAGGGGCTGGCGACTAGCGCCAAGTAGGCTATCACACACATGGGAGACATTAGCCTAAGGTACTTATACACACGCACCCACGTACACCTTCATGCAACAATGCAGATATATATATAAAAATAGAAAAAATGCATGCATACATCTAACCCATAACCAGAGTACAACAAAAGTACAAAAGGGAAAATACAGAGCCCACCAAAAGTAAACTACAAAGCGTCCAACCTGCTCAGAAGGAGGGGATCACAGTCAAAGGCACCTGCTGGAAAGCTCCTCGACACAGCTCTGGTAAACACCCCAGCCGATCAAGCTCACTAAGCTCTGCTTGCTCTGGGTCCTCCTGGGACTCCGTCGAAAGGCCTGTGGTCTGCACAAGACACAGAACATGTGCGGGCAAAGCCCGTGCAAGGGTGAGTATAAAAATAATCAATAGACACCCCAAAAACCCCAAAATAAAATAGAGCAACTGAAAGGCAACATTCAGCTCATCCCAGCCAGAGAGAACCCAAATGACAGAGAAACTCCATCTAGAGACCATCCTCAACTAAACACAACTAGTCAGCTTAGCTCATGTATATGCCCATACATATACCATGAACATCCAGATATACTCGTTTCACGCACCAAGCCTCATGACGTTCCGACCCATCACCAGCGACAGGTTCTACACAAAACCAGGAGAACACACTTCACGAGCTCTGTCATCCCAGATGACACTCGTCCAAGAGATACACTCAATCAGGTCTCACACCAACATCCCAGACACCCATCTGAGAGATCACGCTAGTCGGATATCGTCACTGAGAACATCACGCTGAAACAACAGAAACACCAAACTTCTCGGATAGAGGATCACTCCTAGGGTCCTCTAGGGGATACAAGAACCCACTCCGGTATCTCGAAGATCTCACAGATAGGGGATCACTCCCAGGATCCACTGGGGGATACTACAACCCGATCTGACGTTCCACAGTTCACATCACTCTGATAGAGGATCATCGCCCGTATGAAGATGGTCACAACGATGCCAGAAACCCCATCTGGTATAACTTGCGAAGTAGGGGATTGAACCGACGATACCACAAACCCTACTGAAATCATGCACTGAGTAGGGGATCGTATAACCAACGATTCCACAACCCTGCAGAAACCACGCGCTGAGTAGGGGATCGTATACCCAACGATACCACAACCCTACTAAACCGCCCACTGCGTAGGGGATCATATTCCTGACGATGCCTCAAACCCTACGGAGTTGACCTGCTAGATAGGGGATCACCGCCCGTGTATAATCGGTCACAACGATACTAAGAATCCGATCTAGGGAAGTGAAGCTAGAGGATCCCACTCTGGACCCACCGGTGGGATGCCACAACTCTACCTGGAAAACATCCTATCGAGGGGATCGCAAACCTATAATAGGGTTGTAATGCCACACAAACCCTCATAGGAATGGACCAAGAGAGTACACTCAACCACTGCTGGTCCAAACGTCGCTAACCCGAGCGACCAGCAACATCGCCACACTGCGCACCTCCTAGGCCCGAACTATGAGGCCACCACCGCGTTCTACGCTGAAAAACACGTAGGATAGACTATTTACTTGCCCGAAACGGACAACCGGTGAAAAAAGTACTATTCACCATAGCAAGCCCGGGTGGGGCCCACACCTTGATCCTGAAACTCATCAAGCTGACCACACCACCACGATCCCCTCAGAAAAACGCACGAGATCGACTACTCGTTTGTCCAAAACGGACACCAGACAAAAAAGTCATGTTTCTTCGTAAACGCCCAAAACCAGCCTTGTGGGGCCCACACCCTGATCTCAGTCCCAACACCCAAAAACTATCCTGAAAATTCTGCCTTATTATCAGGATCACAACCCCACTGACGGTGCATCAATCGGACACTCCGTGCAAATGTTACGGCGAGTCGAAGTTGAATAATAATAAAATATTATTATTATTCCAACGCTTCATAGCCCCGGGCCACGAACCCGACTCCAAAAAATTCCCGAAGCAAGCTCAAAAGGTCCATCACAACGTAAGGAACTTGTCGCCGCAAATGGATCGCAAATCGGAGTTATGGTTTGCGAGTTATCGGGGTTTAAAGAACCCCGGAAAATTCGGGCCGGACCACCGCCTGTCTCGCCGGAAACCACCACGCCGCCGCCGGAAACCGTCGTGCCGGAGCCGGAAACCACCGCGTCGCCGCCGTGCCGCTGCTTCCCTTGCCGGAATCCGCCATGGCCGCCGCTGGAAATCGGGTTTTCTGCTGGAAAACTTCTGAGAGTCACCGGGAGCACCCCAGTGCTCCAAATTTAGATCTGAAACATGTTTCAGAAAGCTCGAGACCCGAACTACACAAACCTTATGTCGATTTGAAGAAGAAAAATGCATAAATAGGATCCAGGATTTTAAAACTCAAACCGCCTACCTTTTGGTGGATCGCCGACGCTTTGCATGCTCCGCTACTACTGCTGCACAATCCGGGAGCGTCCACCGTCAAGATCTGAGACTGATAGCGCTTCGTTTTGACGATTTGACCTCCGATTTGTCGGTGGAGGAGGAATGTGGTGGGGAGGAGGAGTGGACTTGCGCAACAACGAGGGAGGGGGAGAAGAGATGATGAATTTATTATTATTATTATTATTATTATTATTATTATTTAATAAAATCTTCATTTTAACTCCCCGCCAACACGTCTCCGACCCGACACCCGACACCGACTAAAATTATGTCGTGCCTAGGGTAAACATGACGTTCTGAATGCAACGAAGACCTCAGAAAAGCGACCCGAGACTCCGTTCAGGAGTTATTCGAGCCGATGCACATAACTAAATTATTCATTTATTTACGAAAACACCATTGTTCTCCTTTTTCTACAGCCGGCCCGCGCTTGCAAAGGTTACACCCCGCCCAGGGTAAACGACACGCTCCGAATGCAACCATGCCCTCAGATTTATGATCCGAGCTACTGTGTAGGAGATAACTCCTTCCCGCCTTGTGCATAGTATAAAAAAACTTAATATTTTTATAAAATTAATTCCGGGCGCACCAGGTCTCAGAATCGCACGCCGTCTTCGCGACTAGCTATGTACTTATTCGTAGAAATATTCCAAAGTCTAACAGAGAAAAACCCAAGTTGTTATATCCTCCCCACCTTAGGACTTTTCGTCCCAAAAAATCCTTAAGCACGAGGGAAAGCAATTGAACTCTCAACTGGGTCTCCCACACCAGCGAGTTCACCAACACACAACCCTGCCCGAACACATAAATCAGAGGGACTCATCCACCACACCTTGACACTATCTTCTTTGGGCGACACTGACTCGCCTGCATGGTTTTAATCGCCTCACAAAAATACATCTCGGTGGGGGAAGGATCCCTCTTCTTCATGCATTCGTAGCACGTCGAACAACACCCACATAGGGTCTTACCAATGCAAACTCTGAGCATGCAACGGAAAGAAAAGAGTATCTCCCAACAATGTCTATCAAAACTACTGTAGAAGTAGAAAGGACACAGAGCGTACCTCTATCCATTCGCGGAGCCTCTAGGTCAACAACCACTAAGGCCTGCAACTGTCCTCGCCCTCGACCTCCAGCTCCCTGAGCTCGGTGTGGACCACTTGGGGGTGGTGGTGGTGGCAACTTGTACCGCCTACCACCTCCCGCTGTTGCACCAGCTCCTTCGCCACGTCCACCGCCCGGCGAACCTCCATACTTGAGACGCTGCCTTGCTAAGGCGGCATGTCGATCGACTCCCTCTCATCAGCATGGCGGGTCAGAAAATCTCTAGCAAGATGTCCCCGACGGTTGCAAGCATAACACCGCATCTCCTGCGGCTGACCAAAACTGGCCTGAGATCCCTGAGAGCCCTGAGCCTCAGATCCTCCATCCAGGGGTCGCATCCTGAAACGTCGAGCACGTCCGGACCCCTGCGCCTGCCATCAGCTACCAGATACCGAACCAGCTGCCGAGGTCTTAGCTCCCATGTGCCCAGCACTGACAGGCGAAATCTACTCCGCTAGAAAGCTCTCTACCACCAAGGCCTGCTCTAGCACTCCAGCATAGATGGGAAAGCACAAGGAAACCAAACCTACCTAGATGTCTCTGCATAGGCCCTGCTCGAAGGTAGGAGCCCTAAAGAACGGGCCTCAAACCATATTCAGGGAGTAGCGCGACATGCCTGCAAACCTCGCTGAGTACTCCGACACAGTCATGCCATCCTACCGAAGCTGCAGAAGCTCCTGGATCCGCACTGACCTCAGCGTCACCGGATATAACTCTTCTCTGAAGAGCCACTCAAACTCTGCCCACACGAGTGTCTCCTCATCATGGGACTGCATCACTAGACTCCACCATCACCCGACCGAACCATGCAGAAGGCTCGCTGCTAGGACCACCATATGATCTGGAGGTGTCCTCACCAGACAGAAAACTCAGGTGACTGCTTCAAGCCAATCATCAGTTTCCTGGGGGTCTGGATCACCCTAGTACCTCAGAGGTCACTGCCTCTGGAACTCATGTAGCGCACTCAGCCTACACGCATCCTCATCCCACACTGTTGGCACAACCAGCTGCTCGACATGTGGTGGCTCAACTGACGGACCCCCTGGAGGTCCAGCCTCAGAACCTGTACCCTGCTTCAAAGCCACTACTCGGGGTGGATCTTCACCACAATCCCGCTGCGGAACCCTCGCTGGCTGTCGTTATGGAGGCATCCTGAAATACAGTCCAGACGCACCACAGTCAAAGAGTATATCTGAGGAGCTGACTCAAGAAGAACAAGGAAAACCCAAAACCCAATCTTATATGATGCATGTACCATTATGTCCCTACGACTAGTGTCCTAATGTCCCGAGTCGAAAGGCAGGTTATCAGAGTCCTGGTGAATGGATACGTCGGCCGCCACACCAACATTGGAGTCCCTAGCCTGAAAACTGAACTCGAAACATCCTAACATTGCCGCTATGCAACCCAAACCAAGCTCACAGCTAGACCAACTATGCTCTGAGATCCCAAAGGTGGAACCTCCTCTGATACCACTCTATCACGACCCGACCCAACGGGGCTCAAACCGCAACTCCCCAAGACCGCCTCCAATAGGCCATGGGTTGGCGACTAGCGCCAAGTAGGCTATCACACACATGGGAGACATTAGCCTAAGGTATCTGTACACACACCCACATACACCTTCATGCAATAGTGCATAGATATATATAAAAACTGAAAATCAATGCATGCATACATCTAACCCAGAACCAAAGTATAACAAAAGTACAAAAGGGAAAATACAGGGCCCACCAAAAGTAAACTGCAAAGCGTCCAACCTGCTCAGAAGGAGGGGATCGTTGTCGAATGCACCCGCTAGAAAGCTCCTCAGCACAGCTCCGGTAAACACCCCGATCGGTCAAGATCACTAAGCTCTGCCTGCTCTGGGTCCTCCTAGGACTCCGTTGAAAGGCCTGTGGTCTGGACAAGACACAAAACATGTGCGGGCAAAGCCCATGTAGGGGTGAGTATAAAAATACTCAGTAGGCACCCCAAAAACCCCAAAATAAAAGAGAGCAACTGAAAGGTAACAATCAGCTCATCCCAGCCATAGGGAACCCAAACGAGAGAGAAACTCCATCTCGAGACCATCCTCAATTAAACACGACTAGTCAGCTTAGCTCAGGTATATGCCCATACATATACCATGAACATCCATATATACTCGTTTCACGCACCAAGCCTCATGAGGTTCTGACCCACCACCAACGACAGGTTTTACACAAAACCAGGAGAACACACTCTATGAGCTCTGTCATCCCAGACGACACTCATCCAAGAGATACACTCCATCGGGTCTCACACCAACATCCCAGACGCCCATCCAATAGATCAGGCTCGTCAGATATCGTCACTGAGAACATCACGTTGAAACAATAGAAACACCAAACTTCTCGGATAGGGGATCACTCCTAGGGTCCTCTAGGAGATATAAGAACCCACTATGGTATCTCGAAGATCTCATAGATAGGGGATCACTCCTAGGATCTACTGGGGGATACCACAACCCGATCTGACATTCCACAATTCACATCACTCAAATAGAGGATCGTCTCCCATATGAAAATGGTCATGACGATGCCGGAAACCCCATCTGGTATAACTTGCGAAGTAGGAGATCAAACCGACGATACCACAAACCCCACTAAAACCATGCACTGAGTAGGGATCGTATAACCAATGAATCCACAACCCTAATGAAACCACACGCTGAGTAGGGGATCGTATACCTGATGATACCACAACCCTACTAAACCACCCACTGCGTAGGGGATCATATTTCTGATGATGTGTCAAACCCTACATAGTTGACCTACTAGATAGAGGATCGCCGCCCGTGTATAATCGGTCACATTGATACCAAGAACCTGGTCTAGGAGCGAAGCTAGAGGATCCCACTCCGGACCCACCAGAGGGATGCCACAACTCTACCAGGAAAACATTCTATCAATGGGATCACAAACCTATAATAGGGTTGTAATGCCACACAAACCTTTATAGGAACGAACCAAGGGAGTACACTCAACCACTGCTGGTCCAAATGTCGCTAACCCGAGCGACCAGCAACATCGCCACACTGCGCACCTCTTAGGCCCGAACCGAGGCCACCACCACGTTATATGCAGAAAAATACGCAGGACAGGCTATTTACTCGCCCGAAATGGACAACCTGTGAAAAAGGTACTATTATTCATAGCAAGTCCGGGTGGGCCCCACACTTCGATATAGAAACTCATCAAGCGGACCGCACCATCGCGATCCCCTCGAAAAAACGCACAAGATCGATTACTCGTTTGTCCAAAACGGACACCAGACGAAAGTCATGTTTCTCTGTAAACGCCCAAAACCAGCCTCATGGGGCCCACACCTTGATCTCGTTCCCAACGCCCGAAAACTATCTTGAAAAGTCTGCCTTACTATCAGGATCACAACACCACTGACGACGTGTCAATCGGACGCTCCGTACAGAAGTTACGGCGGATCGAAGTTGAATAATAATAAAATATTATTATTATTTCAACGCTTCGTAGCCCCGGGCCACGAACCCAACTCCAAAAAATTTATAAAGCAACCTCAAAAGTTCTATCTCAATGCAAGGAACACGTCGCCGCAAACGGATCGCAAACCGGAGTTACAGTTTGCGAGTTACGAGGGTTTAAAGAACCCCCAGAAAATTCGGGCCAGACCACCGCCTGTCTCGCTGAAAACCACCGTGCCACCCTCGCCGGAATCTGCCATGTCCGCCGCCGGAAACCGGGTTTTCCGTTGAAAAACTTCCAGGAGCCACCGGGAGCACCCCGATGCTCCAAATTTGGATCCGAAACATGTTTTGGAAAGTTCAGGATTTGAACTACACAACCCATATGGGGTTTTGAAGAAAAACAACGCATAAATGGGATTCAAGATTTTAAAACTCAAACCGCCTTCCTTTTGGCGGATCTCCAACGCTTTGCACGCTCCGTTGCTACTGCTACACGATCTGGGAGCGTCCGCCGTCAAGATCTGAGACCGACAATGCTTCGTTTCGACGATTCAGCCTATGATTCGTCGGTGGAGGAGGAAGGTGGAGGGGAGGAGAGGACTTGCACAACAACGAGGGAGGGGGTATAAGAGATGATGAATTTATTAATAATAATAATAATAATAATAATAATAATAATAATAATATTATTATTATTATTATTATTATTATTTTAAAAAATCTTCATTTTAACTCCCCGCTAACACGCCTCCGACTCGGCACCCGGCGCCAAGTAAAATTATGTCGCACCTAGTGTAAACACAACATTCTGAACACAATGACGGCCTCAGAAAAGCGATCCGAGACTCCGTTCAGGAGCTATTCGAGCCAACGCCCATAACTAAATTATTCATTTATTTACGAAAACGCCACCAGTCACCTTTTTCTACAGCAGGCCTGCGCTCGCAAAGGTTACACCCAACGCAAGGTAAACGGTACACTCCAGATGCAACCATGCCCTCAATTTTCTAATCTGAGCTACCGTTTATGAGATAACTTATTCCCGCCTCGTGCATAGTATAAAAAAACTTAATATTTTTATAAAATTAATTCTGGGCACACCGGGTCTCAGAATCGCATGCTATCTTCGCACCTAGTTCTGGACTTATTCGTAGAAATATTTCAAATTCTGACAGGGAAAAACCCAAGTCGCTATAGTTGGAGTTCATGTTGATGGTGGCTTGTGAGGTTAGAGCTCTCTTTTTTGTGAAGTGGATATACGTGAGGTGGTAGGGGTGTTATCAATGAACTTGGTTTATGATGTTAGAGTTTGTAATGAATTGTGTTTCATGAGGTCAAGTATGTGGAGGTGTGGATTTCAACTCTCAAATGAAAATAAAGATTTATGTCACACCTATTTCAGTGTGAACCAAATCATATATGAAATAAATCATCAAGAGGATCTTTTAGAGGGTCAGGGCATTCTTATTGGTTGAGAGAGCAGTGCATTATTGAAGTGTGAATGGTTTTAAACTAGGAGGAACAATGAGTCCGCTCCAAACCTTGTAAGGCCACCGGACATTGGAAATGTTATAAATAGATTCATTGAAGAGCTAGGAAGTATAATAGATTTATACATAGTCTTGTTAATTGTTTACAGGTGTATGTGAAACGTGCCTTAAATCCCATGAGTGGTGTGTTTTCTTCCATGGTTTGAGTAAATGGTTTTGGTCTCTAAATTGATGCCATGGGCCTTCCATAAATCTCATCAAATTTATTGATTTTTATAAGACCAAACCTATAGCCACCCATGGGGTTTTTCATTTCATGGAAATGGTAAGGTACAGTTGTAATGGGTAAGGTGATTGTTTACAAGCTTAACCCAACTAAGCTCATTTGCTGACTTGATTAAATGATAAAGGGCTATTTGGTAAGGCTTGAGGTTGAATGTTTTATAATATTTTGGTTGAATTATTTGGACTTTTTGTGTGCTATGACTTTTTTAAATGCGTATGAGGCTTTGGAAATGGTTTTAACCATGTATGTTGGGTTTTAACTCAGTTTTGGTTTAAATGGGTGAAAACTATGTTTTGAAGTGGAATTTGTTTTAAAGGGGTTGACCTCTAAGTAAATTTAAAAAGGGTCTTTTGGGTGAATTTTAAATGTTGATTGGAAATGGGTGTGTGGTTTCTCTTTGGTTAAATACCTTAATGACACTTTTAATGGTTTTGTTGGAAATGAAGGCTTTGGTACTGTTTGAATGTTTTGGAAGGTCAAGATGTTGAACCTTTGTATTTCAAAAATGGTGTAGTAGTTGTTGATCTGAAACTCTAGGCTTGAGTAGTATACTATATGGATTAGGTGTCAGACTGAGGCTATAGACACTGATAGTATACTTTATGGTTTAAGTGCCAGAATGATGCTTTGGACATGTTGTTATACCCGATGGAATGAGATGATGGAATGAAGCCCTATATCCATAGTTTAGGTTTTGGACTGATGCTATGATCACTATTTCCTGATGTATGGTTTATGTGTGAGATTGATGCTCCAAGAACTATTTCTTTGATATACGGTTTAGTATTTTTTACTGAGGCTTTGCATCAATACCGATAGTTTTGGGTAGGGTTTAGATGTTGGACTACGGTTTTGGGCACGATTGTTCTCGATACACTATAGGTTCCAAGTAGATAATTTGGGAATGCATTGTGTCCTATTTAGATTAAAGTATATTTCACCCTATGTTTTATGATCCAGATGACTGACTTAGGTCAATGCAGGTTGGTGGGTTCGGGTGTCTCCTTAGAACCTGAGGACCAATGGGTTACTAAATAAGTATTTTCTTTCTTTGATGTTTCTATTCCTTTTTGTACTATTTATTTATACAAATTTTTATTTTCATACACTATTTCTTGACTGGTATTTTCTTTAGACACCGTTGGTAGTGACCTACTAAGTTTTTCTCACACCCTGCTCAATCCGCCACTACACATGGGTACTTGAAAACAACTTTCATATGATTATTACAGGAACAAGTTTGGGATGGGGCATAGGTTGTGTTTTTCATGACCAGTCAGGATAGTTAAGATGGTATTAGGAGAATATATAAGGTTTGACTCATAGATGAAGTAGATACCTTTTACATGGTTTTTATTTTATTTTTTATGTTTTTTCACCGTCCTAGTGGTAGTTCAGTTGTATAGATTTTATGGATTCTTGGGCCTTTACTTCATTTCATTTTATGTTACAATGTGGTCTATTTATTTATTCATTATGCATAATTTTATTTGTATGATCATTGATTATTTATATTGTTATTTCAAACTCTAATATGGGGGTATAATCTCTTCATAATACCACGTTAGATCCCCGCTTCTTGTTGGAAGCCTCTGGAATATGAGGATGTGTGCTTAAGGTCATGTGGAAAACCAGCTTAGGGAACCAGTTTTGTGGTTCCAAGGTTGTGATAGTACAAAGTGGTATCAAAGGGGTTACTTTGATTTTAATTTTGTACTTCAGATTTGGTAAACTAGAGATATAGCAATGTGTCAGAGATTGTGATGGATATCGGGCTGGTGCATCATAAACACCTGTTTCGGTAGGAAGTCCATTTTACCAGGGGAAATGATGAATGTTCCTAATATTTTATGCTATGGTTGTATTTGATTTTATCTTCAAGAAATGCACATGTGGTCTGGATGTTTTGATTTATGGCAGGTTTTTGGCTCTTGGTCATTTGGCAAGAGGCATGTGTTGTGGATTTGACTCTTGGTCTATATGGGAAAGCAACATCTTATACATCACGATAGACACATAGGATCTAAATGTTATAGGCATACGTGTGATTTTTCTGATGAAAGAGGCTTAGTTGTTTAAAGTGTCAGCAACTTCTCATATAGTGTTTTCATGTATATGTACTTGGTGGGATTATACTTAGTTGGGTTGTCTTATATATGGATCTCTTTTTTATGGAAAGTTGTGTGGTTCTATAGTGAGATGCTAGATGATGAGGACGATGATGTAGACCTCATGAACAATAGGTGCAGTGACCTTATGGGTCCTTATGGTATATATATATGACTATTGGAGCCCTACGTGTGGTTTTTATTTGGGATCGGTTGTGTGGCCTTATCCTCTAGGGAGCAGTCTTATGTGGAGATGCTCAGAGGGGATGAGTTCCATAGTTGTGGGTGGTTGGTTTTGTTTTTATGTGAGACCCTAAAGATGGGTGTTTCAGCATGTTGATATCATGTGACCTTGGTATGGGAGTGAGTTTGACACCCTATGAGGTTTTTCCTTATGGAGTTGGCATAGAATTAGATGGTGGGACCCAATGGTTGTCGTGGTACTTGACTGACAGGGATAGGTTGAAGAGCCTATTGGCTTTCTTAACGTGACTCTAGTTTTAGAGAGTTGATGTTGTTTTCCCCTGAGGGTGGCTCGTGAGAGTGGTCATTCAAGTTGTGTGTGGCTTTGGGTGTGCGAGGCACAAGTGGATGTTTTGGGACTCTGAAAACAATTCCTGAATGGTTCAGCTAAGTATGGGATTAAATGAATTGGATACCTCTTGTTTGTAATAGGAGAACTTGTGTACTAGTGTTTTTTCCATGTGGTTGGTTTCTAGAGGGGAAAGCTCATTTGGGTGCCAAGCCTGAGTGATAGTTGTGCAGATGGCATGCGCCTAATAGTTATGTTCTAGAATGGGATTGCAAGAGGTGCTTGAGGGTATGTGGTTCCAGATTTTAAGGTTTTACTTGGACAACAACCACACTAGTAAGTTAGAACTGGCATACTCAAAGAGGACCGGGTAGGTTCTAAATTTGAATGAGGGCATCCTTAAATAGGGTTTTAGTATGAGGCATGTGAAGATGTCAGGTTCCTTTGAGATGAAAAGCACTTGGTGTGCTAGTGCTTCAGTGGAACATGTGGTTTCTAAGGGCAGGATCTTTTGGGTTTCTATCCTAGTTAGCTTTGGATGCATCTTCAAGAACACGATGATAGCATAAATGGAATTAGTAGAAACTTTTAATGATTCCTAAGACATAAGTATTCATGAAATTAGTTTTGGATTGGTGTGTAGTCTTTGGTTTTGGAAAGCACTAAGGGTGCTTTTAGTTAGGTGAGATGGGCATGAAGGAGAGGAATGGCTTGTGGAAAGGGTCTGTGAGATGAGGTTTCATAAGTTGTGACTCATTAGAGTCATGAACAAGTTTTGTGGTTGGGTTATACAAAATCATGTAATGGTTAAGTATTAATGGGATCTTAAGGGAAAGAGTGGGTGGTCATGCACTGTGTCATTTGGATTGTGAAATGGACGTTACGGGAGTGTATGCCTGAGTTGTTTGACATAAGAAGGTAGGCATGAGTAGGTTGAGAACCAATGTGGGTGTGATGAGATGCTTGTAAGAAGGGAGATCTAGGACTATACAAGAGTTTTATTGGTCCCTACAGATAGAGGTGATATCAGGAATGGATGAGTTTATGGTGGTATTAATAAAAAATATCTTATTGTGCTCTTATTCTTGAGATGATAATGCCCAATATCTGGACATTGTCCTTAGTACACTGAGAGAGCATCATTTATATTCCATGATATCAAAATATCTTTTCTGGTTTGATGTAGGACCTCTTTATAGGTGGCACTTGTGGAGTGGCGTAATGGGATAGATGTCAGTGAATGACATGTTTATCATTATCATAAGCCAGGAACAGGTGATAGTTTATATTTTGTTCTATCACTCATATGATAGAAAAATGGACACATTTAATTTTGGGGTTTATTAGTGTTTGGAACATGGGCTATGATGGTTGGGATTGCTTGAGCGAGGCAATGACAATGAAACTCCTATGGTGGAGAATGAAATGTTGGTCGTGGAGGTACGACCCTTGTACTGGCAGGGTCATAGGGTTTTTCTATGGATCAGTCTTTGTGGCATTATGATTCTAGTGAGGAACCACTAAGGTGTGTGCATAAAATTCAATAGACAATGCTATTAGGTGATCAATTATGGTGGATGATTGAGCCAAGGATTTTTTTCGGGTTCATGGATATTTTGAAAAATGTTTTCAAGTTCTTATGTCAGAGTTGTGTCGATGGTACGATAGGGCATGAAGAAAGTTTGAGTAAGTGGAGGATCAGTTATGAAGTTTCACTGAGAGTCTTTTATGGTCACTAGTGGGTGTTTCTAGGTGATCGTGAGATGCCTTTGAGCGTGAAGTTCTCATAACCAGGTGAGGTGGTGACATGCTGATAGTTGGGACCGAGCATTTTCAGGATTATTTGGATATGGATAGTCCATGTTGGGAATGTACATGAAATATATGTGGTGAGTTTCAAAATTCATCCATCCTTTCACTTTTGGAAGTTATATATACATTTCATAATGTATATCCGGCCTTTGGGGAAAGGTCAGCTTGTCTTTAGTTTGTGCATAGATGATGGTTATGCATCCAATCTAGTTGGTTTTCGACAATTAGAGTGTGTACCAATGACGATTGGCATCCTCATGGGTGCTGGGGGTGATAATTTGGTAAATGTGTAGGGTATGTAGTGGAAGCATGAGTTCAATGTTTTGTGAGGCCTTCTGATGGAAGAGGTGCCAACCATCAAAAGTCGGTGGTTATAAGTAGAAGCTTATAATGGGGAGCACCATAGATTAAAATAGTGATTGGATGATGACATAATTAGTGTTTGGTTGGGTGGTATTGGATAAGTTCCCTCTTAGTGTTTCAGTTTTGAAAATGGGTATTGGATAAGTTTTGTCCGGTTGAGTGCCTTGAGTTGGAGGTTGTGTCTTTTTGTGTTTTAGGTTTTTAGAAACTTGACAAGGGAATTAGCTATAACTAGTGATTGATATAGGTTGGGTGGTGTAGTTGGATGACCACTGATACTTCTCAGGGAAGAGAAGTATTATGATGGGGAGGTTGTAAGACCCTGCATTCGAACAAGTTGGAAATTCTAGAAGAAATTTGAATTTTGATTTCCTGGACATGTCAAATTTTCAAATGAGATTCAGAATGGAATTTCAAGAATTTCAATTCCTCAAGATTTTTTGATGAGTAATGAATCTCTAAAGGTAGCTCTGGTGTTTTGGTGAGCCTCAGGATCTTTAGGCTATATTTCAAGGGGTTTTGGAGTTGTTTATCCAGGGTTCATGGTTTAGTGTTCATGATTTAAGAGAAATTGTGTGACACCTTGATGCTCAGGTTGTTATTAGTTCACTTTGATCTAAGCATGATTAAGTTATATGGTTATAGAATGGTTTGTGTTAAACCATGAGAGCAAAAGGAGAAACCATGTGAGGTGGGGTAGAGCCTAAGGTATGAAGCATAGTTTGTGTATGGTTTCAAACAAACTGTGCACCTTGTTGTAGAGGGGTCCAGTGGGAGGTGCATAGTTGGCACATAGTTTGACTAACCATGAGGCCAAACCATGTGAGAGTTTTGGTGTTGGATAGTGAAGGGCTTTGTCTAACCATGTGATACATTTTATAATTCCTAGTGAGTTGACACATGGTTTAGAAAAAAATGCCGTCAAACTGCGTGGCTACCTAGAATTTCATTATATGGGGTAAATGACTAAAATACCCCCATGAATTTTTAAGCTACTCACCCCTCTTTCTCCTCCCTTAGGTGTACACGGACCAGGGGTTTTCCCAACCCCTTTCTCCTTCTCCAAACCCTTGATTTGGGGAGTGTTAATGAAGATTATTTGGAATATTGAGGTAAGATATAACCCATGGTGGATTCCTTTCATCTTCTTATTCATAATCTCTAATGTTAGAGTGCTTTAGTTTAGGTTTTATTTACGATTTCATCAGATCATGGTGGAATCATCTGTTTCATGTGGGGATTTTAGTTGGCTTGCATAGAGGAAATCTTGAGATGAATTATACACATCATTATGTGGCGTTTCATTAAGGTATTAGTTCATGGTGAATCTTTTTAGGGTTTTCTTAAATAATTAATTTAATTAATTATTGTAATGGTATCACCTATTAGGGATTTCCTATAAATGCTGGCATGAGTCTATTGTGGACCACCTATGGCAGTTTCACGAAGTTTGGATGAGAGGTGAACACCCTGTAAGTTTTTCTGGAAATATAATGAGTGGGGTTAAATGCATTAAGTAATTATGATTTTTATAATTAAATAATTTTTTTTCATGGTGTGAGGTTCAAGATTAGGTGGTTGAGATGAGCTGTTTGGTTTTCAAGGAAGTTGGATGAGGCTTATACACACCTTGGTAAGGCCGCTGTAATTTGAAAATGTTATGAAGAGATTCGTTGATGAAGTAGGTGTTGTAAGAACTTTACCCATAGTCCTGTTAATTGTTTATATGTATATGTGGTACATTTCTTAAAACCCATGAGTGTTGTTTTTTCTTCCTTGGTTTGAGTAAAGGGATTTAAGCTTTAAATTGATACCTATGGCCTTCCATGGATCCCATCAAATCCATTGGTTTTTATAAGACAAAACCTATAGTTACCTATGGGGTGCACCATTTCATGGAAATGATAAGGTGTGGTTGTAAAGGTTAAGGTGAGTAGTTATGAGCTTAACCCAATTAAGGCCATTGGTTGACTTGATTAAATGTTTTAGTGCTATTTGGTAGGGCTTGGGTATGAATGATTTATAATACATTGGAAGGATGATTTTGAATGTTTTTTATAAGGACCCGACCTTATTACATTACATAATCTTGAATTTTAGTCAAGAACTCACTTCCTTTCATATTGAGGATCTTTTCAAGTTTAGAGTTTTAGAGGATTGTGATATAATACATACATAACATTCCACATTCATATAGAGAAGATACCATATAAACAATATCAATTTCTTCCAAAATATAAAACTTTTCAAATAAAACATGATTTCTTTGACAAATCTTCATAACATTTAACATGTCTTCCTTCTTTGTCTTACACATCCTTATAACCTTTGAAAATCATTTAAAAACTTGGGATGATCACAAAAGTTCAGTAAGGTATATAAAAAGAAGAAAAGAAAACATTAATCCATGAATACTTGTCAACGCATGAAATCATTTTCAAAAAAATACTTGTCACCCATATATACTTTGTGAAACACGGGATTTACACAAAACATAATGAACATAAATAGAACCATAAAGGTATCTTGGGGAATTAATTACATAATGTTGTAACCCTCTCGATTACCTTTTAATTTGTAACCCTCATGGCTACCTTACAATTTGTGTAACCATCACAGTTACACTTGGAGTAACCATACAACCGACCTTCAACTTACACATACCCAATGCATTTGAGGGAGATATAGGTCCCACCCTTCATCATAAACAATTCCCAAGAACCAAAACACAATCATACAACATGAAAAATTTCATTAGAACATTTCTTTTGAATTTTGTAAAATAGAATTTTAAAAGAGGATTTTAAAAGAAATGCCCCTTACAAATATCATATAATTGAAGAGATACTTAATAGAGTTGATGTAATATGTATATAGACTGTAAATAAACACAATTCAACATAATATAAATAAAACTCAGCACACAAAAATTTTTAATACCACATAAATAATGAAGGAGAAGGTTAATCCAAAAAAATGGAAATTGGGTTAAGAATTCCCTTACCTCGAGTTTGTCTCACTTCAAAATTGTTTAAACCTCATCTATAATGGTTAAAAGAGTGTTATTAATATCTTATAGAAAAATATTCATGTTTATAACACCTTATATGATCATTTCATAACATCATTTCACCCTTTAACTATTAGTATTTTTTTCCTTTGTTTTGGGTGCGTTCTTTACATGATTTCCATGGCCGGTTTGTATTTGATTTTCTTATTGTATGGAAATGACATTTCAGAAGTGGAAATAAATGGTATTCACATGTTTCCATAATATATAATTATACCATAAATCATTTTGTTATCATATATGATGATGGATCATTAGATAAAACATTAATTATGTTTGTTTAGATCACTTTTGGCGGTTCTGCGATAATCATGAACTTGTTTTATTATATAATTTAATTTCATGCATATAAGTTAATTATAGAACATAAAATAGGTTAAAAAATAAACTTTACATTATTTTTCAACCATTAAAAGGGTTTTATGACCAGATTTAAAGGATGTAATGGATATTTCAAACATATTGTCCATGATTTTGGTAAATCGGCACATTGTGGACGATGTTTTTATTTTTAGAACAAGAGGGAGAGAGAAAAAGAGGGATGATCATGAAATATTCTATTAGAATAATAAAATTGTAGTTCATTTAAGGTACTAGAATTATCATAGAATTTGGATGAGGGAGATGAGGAAAGAAAAAGAAAAGAAAGGAACTCAAAATAAAAGAAAAGTTGAGAAATCCCTCATGAAAAATCGGCAGCCTAATGACGTCACTTAAAAATCCATAAAGTATTTTGATGAGAGAAAAATGGTATCTTATCATTCTTAAATAATATGGTCATTAAGAGGGATATGTAATGACATATCCCAACATAAGCCAATTTAAATTAAAAGATAATAACATAATAAGAGTGCTTGAAAAAAAGAGAGATTTTGAGATGAAAATTCTATAGCATAACGGCTATGCAACATGGTTTTAGAAAACATTAAAAAAAGAGGGGACATGGGTCACCCATTCATAAAAGACTCATAAAATAGTTTAGGGATAGAATAATATGGAAATAAGAACATGGTATGAAAACTTGAAATATATACCACATAAAAGAGAACTTGAATGGAAAAGAGAAGTTGAGAATTCTCTTACCTTGTAGAGTAACTCCCAAGTCTTGAAGGTTGGGACCTTGGGGGCTTGAGGACACCTTGGGATGACTACTAGGGAGGTAAAAATACTAGATCTTCGAGGATGATGAGTTTAAAATTAAATAAAATGAAGGAATGAGTGAGTATTTATAGTAAATGAGGGGGAGTTTTTTTTTATTAATTTCAAAGGACACCTCATTAGTGGTTTTTGCAAAACCATGGGCTTGACCATGGTATTTGCCCATAGTATTTGCCACTTGGGACACCTCATATCATATTTTACTATAGAAAAGTTGACCAGCATTTTTTAAATTGTTACATCATTATGATGTCATTAAACATACCGAAAACTCAAAACTATATTTTTACTATTCACGAAAAATTCAAGTATTTTTGAAAAATCCCAAAATTTCACCATAACCATTTTTCGACATGTAGAATTCAAAAATGAACTCCATTTTTTGAAAATAATTTTCTAAATATTATTGATTTAATTTTTAACAAAAATCATAATTTATTCAAAAATAACAATTTTAAATCTATAACTCTTTTTTTAACACCTTGAAAAATTAATCAAGTTGTAATTATCATAAAAAATTAAGAAAATAAAATAATAATACAATTTACTATTCATTAGGGTCATATTACTATTCATAAGGGTATGTTACTATTCACCAAAAATTAAGTTGGTTCCATTAGACTCTAAATAACTTACTGATCACAATTGTAGATGACCGTTATTTGAAATTCAAAACATAGAAGCAGAAAAATTATGTTTAAAGGCTAGTTATAAATATCTACTTAAAAAAAAGTTTCATGAATTTCAATTTATTTTTAAAACCTTAGGGTGTTACATTATCCCAACCTTCTGGAAATTGCGTCCTCACAATTTTATTTACTTATTAAACAAGTAAGGGTACCTTTCCCTCATAGAATTTTCAGACTCCCATGTTGTTTATTCAACCATGTGGTTTCTCCACAAAAACTTTACTTGGTGGATTAACTTATTCCACAATACTTGTTCTCTTCGATTAAGAATCTGGACTAGTTTCTCATCATAAGAAAGGTTCTCTTCCAGCTGAATTGCTTTTGGGATCAAGGCATGAGATGAATCTGGCACATACTTTCTCGACATTGAAACATGAAAAATATTACGTACCTGAGATAAACTAGGCAGCAAAGCTACTCGGTAGGTGACTAGTCCAAACTTCTCTAGGATTTCATAAGGTCCAATGAACCGTGGACTTAGCTTTCCTTTCTTACCAAAACACATAACACTTTTCCATGGTGAGATTATAAGAAAAACATGATCACCTACCTCAAAATAAAAGTCTTTCCTCCTATTGTCTGCATAAGTTTTCTATTTGATATGAGCTGTCCTCATGTGTTGCTGGATCATCTTCACTTTCTCAGCCACTTCCTCTACTAATTCTGGTCCCATCAACTTCATTTCCTCGACTTCATATCAAAAAGCTGGAGTTCGACACCACTTCCCATACAATGCATCAAAAGGTACCATATGTATACTGGAATGAAAATTGTTATTATAAGAAAACTCAACTAAAGAAAGATGCTGATCCCAACTTCATTGGTAGTCCATTGAACAAGATCAAAGCATATCCTCCAAAGTCGGAATCGTTTGTTCTGACTTCCCATCTAATTGAGGATGAAAAGTTGTACTGAAATTTAATTTTGTGCCCAACGACTTCTGAAAGCCCTTCCAAAAGTTAGAAGTGAACCTGAGATCTTGATCAGATACAATGGAAAGAGGAACTCCATGTAACCTAAAAATCTCTTTGAGGTACAATCGAGAAAGTTGATCCAAAGACATTATACCTTGAATAGAAATAAAATGTGCATATTTTGTCAGCCGATCAACAACAACCCAAATCACATTGTTACCTCGAGAATTATTATGTACTCTCATAACAAAGTCCATGGATACATTCTCCCATTTATACTTTGGTACTGGAAAAGGATGAAGCATCCCCTTCATTAACTACTTCTCTACTTTAACCTATTGACATGTCAAACATTTCATGGTAAAATCTGCAATATCTCTTTTCATTCCATCACACCAATAATACTTTAAAGGTCTCTGTACATCTTTGTATTTCCAGGATGAACTAAAAATAGAGAACTATGATATTCACACAACAAATATTTCTTCAACTGGGAATCACAAGGCACACACAACTTTTTACCAAATCTTAAAACACAATCTTATCAAGGTTAAATTCTAGAAACTTACCCATTTTAACCAACTCTACCTTTTTCTGTAGCTCATGATCTTCCTTCTGCGCTTTATTAATTCTTTCTAATAACAATGAATACACTAAAACTTGAAACAAAACAGATGTATTTCCTGCACCAACAACTTCTATTCCAAAATTCATCAAATCATTAATCAAGGGATCATGTTCTAAACATAACATGGTTAATGATGCATGATGTTTTCAACTCAAGGCATCCACCACTTTTTTTGATTTTACTGGATGGTAATTAATCATGAAATCATAATATTTTATCAGTTTAAGCCATCATCTCTACCTCAGGTTTAATTCCTTCTGAGTGAATATATACTTCTGACTTTTATAGTCAATATATATTTGATATTTGACTCTGTATAAATGATGCCTCCAAAATTTCAAAGAAAAAATCACAACTACCAATTCCAAATAATGTGTGAGATAATTTAACTCATGAGGTTTTAGTTGTCTTGAAGCATAAGCAATTAACTATTCATTCTGCATCAGAACAAAACTAAGTCCCTTCAATGAAGCACTACTGTAGATGAAAAAATCACAATTTCGGGAAAGCAAGGCCAAAACTGGAGCATTCACCAATATATTTTTCAGTTCCAGAAAAAAAACATCACATTCTTATATCCAAATAAATTTAACCACTTTTCACAATAACTTAGTTAGCGGGCTAGATAACTGTGTAATTTTTTTTAAAAAACCATCGGTAATAACCTATTAATATAATACAACTACGAATCTCTGTAACATTTGTAGGCCTTGAACATTCATCAAACACTTTTGTTTTGTCAATATCAACTGTTATTCCATCCTTATTTATAATGTTTCCATGAAATTAAATCTATTTCAACCAAAAATCACACTTGCTTAATTTTTCCATACAGTTTATTTTCCTTTAAGGTTTGCAAAACAACCCTTAGATGTTTTTCATGCTCCTATTTACTCTTAGAAAATACCAGAATGTCATCAATAAACACAACCATGAACTTATCCAAGAACTCATGAAATATTTTATTCATAAGATCCATGAATACAGTATGTGCATTAGTTAACCCAAATGACATAACAAAAAATTCATAATTCCCATATCTAGTACAAAAAGTTGTTTTTGGGATGTCATCCTCCTTCACCTTCAGTTGATGGTATCTAGATCTCAAGTCAATCTTGGAAAAGTACTGAGCTCCCTGAAGATGATCAAATAACTCATCGATATGAGGAAAATGATACTTGTTTTTAATAGTGATGTTATTCAAGACTCTATAATCAATGCAAAGTATCATGGAACCATCCTTCTTTTTAATGAAAAAATAGGAGCACCCCATGGTGAAGTTCTAGGATGAATAAAGCCTTTATCAAGAAACTCATGCAATTGATTTTTCATTTTAATAAGTTCCATTTGAGCCATTCGATATGGGGGTTTCGAAATTGTCATAGCATCAGGAACTAAGTCAATTGTGAATTCGACTTTCCGATTAGGTATGACACCGAGCAACTCATTAGGAAAAACATCAAGGTATTCTTTTACCACTAACACATCATTAATTTGAATAGTTCCATTGTTTTCAATAATATGAGCAAGATAACTTTCATTTCCATCTTTCAACAGTTTCTCAGATTCTTGATATGTTATCAATTGTATGGGTTCGTTCTTGTATAAAAACTGGAAGTATTTATGAAGAAGAACTTCTTTATCACTACAGTCAATCTTAGCATGATAAACATAAATCTAATCCATTCCTAGAATGACATCAAACTCTAATAAGGAAAAAGCAACAAGGTTTGTAGATAAAGTCTTTCAACGGACCACAATATAAATATTCTTATAATTCTTCTTTGCTATAATATTTCCAACTGGTGTTTTAACAATAAGTTTGGGTATCATTTTTTGAGGTGATATTTCCAATTTATGAGAAACTTTCTCAGAAATAAAGAAATGTGTAGACCTCGTATCAAACAAAACTTTAGAAAAATCTGAGTAAACAAACAAGGTACTTGATACAACTTCATTGTATAGCCTGACGTCTACTGACGTAGTCACAAAGGATCTCACTACACATTTCTGCTTATAGTCTGCCTTTTTTGCATCATTCAGATCTCTCCTTGGGTAGACATGTGCATAATGGCCCATCTCTCCACATTTAAAGAACTTAATAGTTTGCTTATCAGGATTAGTCATAGGATCATTTTCATTATAATCTTGGGCCATATGTCCAAACTTACAACATAGAAAACACTTCCCAGTTTTGGTAAGGCATTCCCCAGGGTGCATTTTTCCACACTTTTCAAAAACTAGAAACTGGAATTTCTTACCATTAGATTTCCTTGGCTAATTCCTACCCATCACATGTCATCTGGACCTCTTCTTCTCCTTTTTTTTCAAAGTGCATGTGATCATTAGAAAACTCCATCTCTACCCTTTCATCACATTGAAAATGTTTCTCATAAAATTTGAATTCATAGGACACCAATTCCCTTCAATACCTTGGCTTCAATCCTGAGTAAAAACGGTTGATTTTTCTATCAAGATCCAGAATAAGATTTGGAGCATACCTTTCCAGTCGTGTGAAGTTCGCTTAATACACAACCACTGAATCTTTATCCTTTTTCTTCAATTCAAGAAATTTATTCTCCATCATAATTCGCACCACCTTAGAAAAATATTTTTCAAGGAAAAGACTTTTAAATTCATCCCACTCTAAGGCATCAATCTCCTCCCTATCCCTGATATTTTTGACCATTGACCACCACTGATCAGCTTCATCTTCAAAACGATAAATGGAAAGACTTACATTTTTATTATCTGAACATCCCATAACATCGAATATATTTTCAAAAGCTTTAATCCATCCTTCTGCCACTACAGGGTCAGAAGATCTATTGAAAGCAGGAGGGTGTTGTCTCATAAAATGTTCCACTATCATCATGTTTCGTTGTGGTACCTATGGTTTTTCTCTTTCATGGATTCCACCGCCATTTATTTCCTACGTTTTTTGATCCATTACTATAAAAAATTTCTTGTTTCCAATCCCTACCATTCTGGGCTGCAGATTCGGAAGGATATCATTCTTTTAGTGCCTCTCCTCTTTAGCTTCCCTGTTTCTTATGGGAAAACCATTTTGAACAAACATATCTTAGTCTAAGCAACATGGTAATCATTAAATTATATATCATTTCAAATTAACCATAGAGTAAAAATCATTAATGGAATTCTATTTACATCATCCTAACCCCTAAAGTTATCTAAACCATCCTCTGATACCAACTATAAGGACCCGACTGTATTACATTACATAATATTGAATTTTAGTCAAGAACTCACTTAATTTCATATTGAGGATATTTTCAAGTTTATAGTTTTAGAGGATTGGGATATAATACATATATAACATTCCACATTCATATAGAGAAGATACCACATAAACAGTATCCATTTTTTCCAAAATATAAAACTTTTCAAATAAAACATGATTTCTTTGAAAAATCTTCATAACATTTAACATGTATTCATCCATTTTCATACACATCCTTATAACCAGTGAAATTCATTTAAAAAATTAGGATGAGCACAAAATCTTAGTAAGGGATATAAAAAGAATAAAAGAAAACATTAATCCATGAATACTTGTAAATGCATGCAATCATTTTCAAAGAAAAAACATATTTTTCACCCATATATACTTACTTTGTGAAACACAAGATTACCAAAAAACATAATGAACATAAATAGAACCATAAAGGTATCTTGGGGAATTACTTACATAATTTTTTTAACCCTGTCATCTACCTTATAATTTGTAACTTTCACGGCTACCGTATACTTTTTGTAACTATCACAGTTACACTTGGAGTAACCATACAACCGACCTCCAACTTACACATAACCAATGCATTAGAGGGACATATAGGTCCTACACTTCATCATAATCAATTCACAATAACCAAAAAATAATTATACAACATGAAAAATTTCATAAAAACATTGCTTTAGAATTTTGTAAAACAGAATTTTAAGAGGATTTTAAAAGAAAATCCCCTTACAAATATCATATAATTGAAGAGATACTTAATAGAGTGGATGGAATATGTATATAGACTGTAAATACACATAATTAAACATAATATAAATAAGATTTATCACACAAAAAATTTTAATACGACATAAATAATGAAGTAGAAGGTTAACTCAAAGAATGTAAATTGGGTTAAGAATTCCCTTACCTCAGGTATATCTTACTTCAAACTCATTTAAACCTAATGTATAATGGTTAAAAGAGTGTTATTAATATTTTAAAGAAACATATTCATATTTGTAACACCTTATATGATCATTTCATAACATCATTTCACCCTTTAATTATTAGTATTTTTTTTCTTTCATCATTTTGGGTGCGTTCTTTACATGATTTCCATGGCCGGTTGTATTTGATTTTCTTGTTGTATGAAAATGAAATTCCAAAAGTTGAATAAAATGATATTAATATGTTTTTAGAATATATAATGATACCATAAATCATTTTTCTATCATATATGATGATGGATCATTAGATAAAACACTAATTATGTCTGTTAGATCACTTTTGGCGGTTCCTTGATAATCATGAACTTATTTCATTATATAATTTAATGTCATGCATAGAAGTTCATTAAAGAACATAAAATAGGTTAAAAATTATACTCTAAATTCTGTTTGAACCATTAAAAGGGTTTTATGATCATAATTTAAGTATGTAATGGATATTACAAACATATCATCCACGATTTTGGTAAATCGGCACATCGTGGACGGTGTTTTTATTTTTAGAACAAGAGGGAGTGAGAAAAAGAGCGATGATGATGAAATATTACATTATCATAATAAAATTACAGTTCATGTAAGGTACTAGAATTATCATAGAATTTGGATGAGGGGATATGAGGAAATAAAATGAAAAGAAAGGAACTCAAAATAAAAGAAAAGTTGAGAAATCCCTCACGAAAAATCGACAGCCTAACGACGTCACTTAAAATTTCATAAAATATTTTGATGAGAGAAAAAAGATATCTCATCATTATTACATAATATGTACAATAAGGGTGATATGTAATGACATATCCCAATATAATCCAATTTAAATTAAAAGATAATAACATAATTTGAGTGCTTGAAAAAGAGAGAGATTTTGAGACGAAAATTCTGTTCCATAACGACTATGAAACATGGTTTTAGAAAACATTAAAAAGAGAGGGGACATGGGTTACCCATAAATAAAAGACTCAAAAAATATTAGAGGGATAGAGTAATATGGAAATAATAACATGGTATGAAAATTGAAATACATACCACATAAAAGAGAACTTGAATGGAAAAGAGAAGTTGAGAATTCTCTTACCTTGTAGAGTAACTCCTAAGTCTTGAAGGTTGGGACTTTGGGGGCTTGAGGAAACCTTGGGAGGACTAATAGGGAGGTAAAACTACCATATCTTTGAGGAAGATGAGTTTGGAATGAAAGAAAATGAAGGAATGAGTGAGTATTTATACTAAATGAGAGGGATTTTTTTATTAATTTTAAAGGACACCTCATTAGTGGTTTTTGAAAAACCATGAGTTTTCCCATGGTATTTTCCCATGGTATTTACCACTTGGGACACCTAATATCATATTTTTCTATACACATGTCTACCAGAATTTTATTTTAATTATTACATCATTATGATGTCATTAAACATACCGAAAACTCAAAACTGTATTTTTACTATTCACAAAATTCATGTATTTTAGAAAAATCCCAAAAAATCACCCTAACCATTTTTCAAAGTGTAGAATTAAAAAATGTACTCCATTTTTAAAAATAATTTTCTAAATATTATTTATTTAATTTTTAACTAAAATCATAATTTATTCAAAAATAACAATTTTAAATCTATAACTTATTTTTTAACACCTTGAAAAATTAACCAAGTTTTCATTATATTAAATACTTAAGAAAATAAAACAATAATACAATTTACTATTCATTAGGGTCATATTACTATTCATAAGGGTATTTTTCTATTCACAGAAAATCAATTTGGTTCCATTAGACTCTAAATAACATACTGATCATAATTGTAGATGACCGTTATTTGAAATTAAAAACATAAAAGAAGAAAAATTATGTTTAAAGGATAGTTATAAATATATACTAAAAATTAAGTTTCACGCATTTCAATTTATTTTTAAAACCTTGGGGTGTTATATTTGTGTGCTAGGGTTTTGTAAAATAACTATGAGGCCTTGGTAATGGTTTTAACTATGTGTGTTGGGTTTTGAATTCATTTTGGTTTTAAATAGTTGAAAACTATATTTTGAAGTTGAATTTGATTCAAAGTGAGGTGTTGACCTCAAAGTGATTTTAAAAAGGGGCTTTTGGGTGAATTTTAAATATTGATTAGAAATGGGTGTGTGGCTTCCCTTTGGAGAAATTTAATGGATCTTTGAAGGGTTTTGTTGGACTTAAAGTCTTGGACGTATTTAAATGTTTTTCATAAGGTCAATATATTAATCTTAGTATTTTAGAAATGATGTAGTGGTTGAGATGCCAGACTGACACTCTAGGAATTGGTAGTATACTACATAGATTAAGTGTCAGATTGGGGCTCTAGACACTTATAATATAATTTATGGTCTAAGTGATGGACTAATTCTTTGGGAATGCTGATATACCATATGTAACATGATGATAGAATGATGATCTAAATCCATGGTTTAGGTGTTGTACTGATGCTCCAATCACTATTACTTGATTTATAATTTTGGTGAAGGAATGATTCACTAAGAACTATTTCTATGATATATGTTATGAGATTTTGGATTGAGGCTCTTTATCAATACTGATAGTTTTGGGCATGGTTTATGTGCTTGACCGAGGTTCCAGATATAATTCTTCTTGATATGTGGTGGGTTCTTGATAGAAACTATGGGAACAAATGATGTCCTATTTAGATTAAAGTATGTTTCAACCTAGGTTTTATGACTCAAATGACCAACTTAGATCAATGCTGGTTGGTGGGTCTAGGTGTCTCTTTATAACCTGAGGGCCAATGGGTTAATAAATAATTTTTTTTATATGATGTATCTCTTACTTTTTGTATTGTTTATTTACCCCACTGTTTATCTTCATACACTGTTTCCTGAATGGAATTTTCTTTAGTTTCCATTTTTGGTGCCCTACTATGTTTTCTCACACCCTTATTGGGACACCAATTCACATGGGTACCCAAGAAGCGCTCATATATTTATTTCAGGAATTGGTTTAGGCTAAGGCCCGAGTTGATTTATGCATGATTATACAGGATAACTCAAATGGTATTAGGATACTTGATGAGGTTCACCTTAGAGATGCAGTAGATCCCCTTTTCATTGTTTTTATTTTATTTTCTATGTTTTTGTAACTGAACTAGTTTGTGGTTAGTTTTATAGATAATATAGATGTTTGGGCCTTTACTTAATTTTTTATATTACAACATGATATATTGATCTATTCTTTCCACATAATCTGTGTATGATTCATTATTATTTATATTGTTATTTCACACTCTGATATGGGTGTATAGTCTCCTAAAACTACTACCTTAGACCCCCAATGCTATTCGGTAGCTTCTGGAATCTAAGAAAGGGTGCTTGGGGTTATGTGGTGAACCATCTCGGGGCACCAGTGTTGTGGCTCTCGGACAGGAAGGCTACACTTAAATTATTAATTATTTCATTCATTGAATTTTTTATTTTGAAATTTGTTTTTTAATGATAATTTTAAGTGTTTTAATTCATTCTATTTACTTTAAAATTTTAATTCTTTTGTTTTTTATTTTTCTTCCAATTTTAAATTAATGTTATTTTAGTTTAATTTTTAATATTTTTATTTAATTTTGGTACGATTTTCAAAATTTTAATTTACAGTGCTAAATTATTTTTGATTTTTTTATTTTTAAAATTCCTCATTTGTTTATATTTTACTTGGAAGAAGATCCACAAAAAGTATTTGAGGGATCTATTTTTGTAGGATATTTTAGTTACTCTAAGATAATTTTTACTTCCTCTATAAGAGAATCATTTGGAAGTCACATAAAATAATTTATTATAAGAGAATTCCTAGAAAACTGAGTAAGAAAAGATCATTATAAGGGATTGTGTAAGATACATTCTCCATGTTCAAAAGATAAATTTTTTCTTCCTCAAGGGGGTAAGAGTAAGATGAAAAATGTGTAGGATAATTTATCCCAAAACCAATCCTACCAAGGCTTCTTGATAAAGAATAAGAAAAAATGGAGATAGGAGACCGATGAGCCCTAGATTCATCTTGATAGGTGAGTTGACATAAAATTTTTAGAGAGTTGTTGAGCTGAAGGCTATTTGAGGTGAGATTGAATAACATATCTTTAACATGTAGTACAAATTTCTATAAAGGGAAGGCACTGGAAAAGAGAAACTTGAGGTCGATGCTTACTCTGAAGAAACGGATGACTGAAGTCCGTTCATAGATGAAGAATCTAATTTTGGATATGATATCATGATGATGGATTAACAATGATTGAAACATCATTATAAATGAAATGGAAGAGAAGAAAAACTGTAGAGAGATTTGTGGTGCTTCTGGTTTTTGTTCCTCGCACAGGTGTGTTAACAATGGGGATTTGATTCTTTTTTTTTGTTGTAGCATCAAATTGGCAGTAGAATGCATCAAATATATTTTGTAAAATTTCTTAATGAGTTAGGATAGGATTCTTCTTGGTAGAATAGTTTAGGGGTTATGAAGCCAAGAGTGTCTAATTAATTTGACATGTCTCAAGTCTGGAAGCCCTCAGTTTTTCTGTAGATATTCAGGATAGAGTTTCAACTGATTTATCATCGTCATTGATTATAGATGGATGATTTGTTAGAATTATAGAGTATATCATGGATTCTATTTGTGAATCTGGGTTGATAAGTGGAAAGGGTTGGTTTGAATAAAGTAATGCAATAGGTTGTAAGTGTCATTCATTAATGATTGTTGCAATGAATAGTTTTGATGACAGTATTTTGACATTTCATTTAAAAACAAATAAAATGAATTTTAGGAGGGAGTTTTACTTGTGTCACATGAAGAAGGAGGATCTGGGTGATGGATACCACATGGAATCATCTTGTTTTCCTATTATTTTAGTATTTTTTCTTCCTTTATGACATTAAATAAGGTTTTATGTATGTTAAAAAGAACATATTTCATAGTATTCCCGAATCTCTCTATCTTTTCTACTCCTCCTATCTTCAGTGATTATAATATTTTTAAATAAAATGGTGTTGTTTGTTCTCTCTCTCTATTTAGTGTGTGATGTTATACCTCTAATAATAAATGACTAATTTGTGGACATAGTTCTAGGAGGTGATGATTTGTGCTACATGGAGATCAAGTATCAACTGATCATTGTGTTCTTCTTCATTCCTTGAAAGATTAGTTGCTGAACGAGGATATCCGACAATATACTCATTCACAATGATAGTTTTTACCCTCAAATCCTTTTTCTTTTTCCTCTTATTCACTTTTTTACCCAAATGAGTAACTTAGGAGAGGGAATGTGATTTGATGACCTAGTGAAGAACATGTTTACATAAAAGAGATTTTGTGAAAAGTTGTTTTGAACTAGATATTCTTTTCACTTTTAGGATAGCAATCATTTATAGAAATAGAATTTTTCTATGTTTTTTTTCACTTTTTGGAGAGTGGGATGTGTATATACTGAGAGATCAAGCATGAACTCCATGAGGATGAGAATTGGTAGTATAACCATCATATATCTATGATAGGGAGTAGAGAACTGAACCATCTGAAGCTAGTTCTTTTCTCGCTAACCTTATATTCTCTTTGTTTTTTTTCATTTTTTTTTCTTTGTTTCTTATTTTCTTATTTTTTTCACCACCCTTTCACGTTTTCTTTTACTTTTTTCAAAATAAAAAAAAGTATGAAAATATTTTTGAAGAATCGCTAATATAAACACATTTAATTCTTGAGATTGATCGCTAAGTTCACCACTGTGTTATATATAGGGAAATATAAATGTCGTTTTGATAGTTTAGATGATAGACTATCAGGAATTGGTGCCATTTCTAGGGAGGTTCATTTGTTTTAGTAATTTTACTTTTTTTCTAATTATTTCCATCAACAGTGTTGGAATTACAAATTTTTGAATTGTTGACACTCTTAGATTAATCTCAAGTGCATGAATTAATACAATCGATGAAAAATTATCTGAATTGGACGAACGTGAAAATGATTAAGAAAACTTTTAGGGATCACGTGACAACTCTTAATAATATAATGTTTTTTCCTTGAATAAGTTAATTCATATACATAGGGAAAAAGATCTTGGTAGCATGCCAATAAATTATTAATGAAGAATTATAATAAGAGAGTTTGAAATAGTTAAAGGTACCTATTTTTGTCTATTTTAAGCCCATATATTCAAAGTTGAAATTACCAATTCACCATTATGAAAAATATTTTTAGGTCTTCCAATAATGGAAACCTATAGAATTTAATAGTGTTTGATTCTCTTTTTAAGATCAAACAGTTTTTACTTTTCATTGGAATGATATTTTTTATACTAATCTTTCTAGCGATTTTTCCATTATGGAACAAGTTGAGTCAATTTATGGAGCTTTTTTACTATCCCTTAATAATATCACAACTAAAGTGGTTTGTTTTGAAGAGTGGATGGAGAAGGTTGACTACATAAATCCTAACCCAACACTATAGTCCCCATGTTTTATTGAATAATAACAAATTGTTTGTTTATAGGGTATGATTACTTTGTGCATACAACTATTTTTCGATTTCATTTTGATTATGATGATCCCATTTTTGAATTTTTATATTACTTTTCAAATTTTTAATAAGTTTTCCAAAAATTTTGACTTCCTGGTATGTTTAGAAGGAACTAAACATACACCTATATGGAACTTTAGCAGCTCTAGAAAATCATTGAAAATATGAATTTAGAGTTTGTTAAAGATGATGTTATTGAGGCCACAAAATGAGGTTGCCAAAATTAAATAAGTTCACTAGAACACTTCTTTTTCTTCTCCTTTTAACTCATATTTTATTGATTAATTTATTTTAGAAATGAATGAAGTTGATGTTTTTGTTAATGCTGGTTTTGTTAGTTTTTTTTGATGTTAAGGTGCCTCAATACTTCTATTCACTTACCATACACCTAAAAAATGTTAAACAGTCAGAAGAGGAGGTGGAGAATTTAGTTTTTGTTGTTAAATAGGACCTCAAACCAGAAGTTTGTGTTACTATTTTTGGGAACTAGATTGTATGTGAATACACTATAATAAAGAGAATATGGTGGTTTCTATGCAAGAAACCAAACCCCATGTTATATTAGGGATGATTCAAAGATTGTCCATATTTGGACAGTCTAAATACATCACATCTTATGGGGGTAAAACTAAATTTTTTTTGTTTCATTCTATTTTTTAGTCTTTCAATTGATTTTCTTATTCAATATATGTTTTTGTTTTTTTATTTAATATGAAAATAATAAGGTAGGAAACTTCCTATGGTAACCAAACTTAAATGAAATATTTCACTCTTAGTTAATTCCTAATAAGAAGAAACATTTTTTATTTTCCTGTACCAAAAGGAGATACAAGAAGGAGATACTTGAAATAAATAATCATATTGATACTCTGGTTTTCTTAATTTTAACTTCAAAATTCTGGAATATAATTCTTCTCTATTTCCATTTATAAGAGTTGGAAATGGGAAATCTGAGGGAATTTTTGAAAAGAAAAAAATGGAAGGTGTCTCATGTTGAACTTCAAGTATTAAAGATTCTATACTAGGGGAGTAAAATATTTAATTCAATGATTAGATTCCAATCATTTTCATGTTGAATAAAATCCACTACTTTCTATTTGGTGTGTAAAAAATTATTAAAAAGTTGATATTTAAGTTTTTTTCATGTTGAAATCCTTTGTTTAAATATTTTGGTTTCTACTACCTTTTGACTACTTTTGTGTGATGAAATGTTGACTTTCATGTTGGTTTCAACACTTAGATAAACAAATAGGATGAACATAAAATACTAACATGCATCTACTTTGAAAACATTGAATTTGTGATAAAGGTGTTTATATAATAACAAATTGTTATTTTCATTCATGCTCTGTGATTATTACAATTTTGTGGAAGGATTAATTTTGAATTTTCCTGTGACCCTTTAAAAATATTTTAGAAATTTCATAATCTAAAAATATGTTTGAGCTTCAATGTATTTTTTATTGTATTATCTCACCTTATATTTCCATATTGGGGAAAATGCAGAGTTTTAAGTGCAAGGGATAAGACATTTATTATGTTTAGTTATACTCCATTATACCTATAAAAAAACCATTCACAATTCTCAATATCAGGAGTTTTTAAACTTCCCTTAGACATATTTTGTGGGTGAAATTTTTTCTCAAATTTAAGAGTTGTGATGCTACATTGGGGAGACTATTATTTATTATGTTGTAGATTTAATTGGTTAAATCATTTTTCTCCCCCCCTGAAAAAATGGCATCTAGTAAATTTTTTAGAGTAATGTTATACAATCACCATTGATTATTATACCTTTTAATTTGAATTTAACTCATATTATATGAATTCAAATGAATTATGAAATGAAAATTATAATTCAGTTTTAATTATTTTATTATTTTATATTTTATTCATCATATTGTTGGATGAGTTATTTATTGAACCAATAATTCTTCACTCCACCCCATTCAATAGTGTGTCTATTATTATGAGTTATTAAATTATGTGAGTTTGTTCTCTTAGAGGTAACGATAAATTTAGGCATTCACTTGGATGAAAATTTAAGTTTGTTAAATTCACTTGGATATTTTCAATTTCAAATCTTTTTTGTAAAATAGTAAACACTATTTCACAGTGAATATTTAATTTGAGAGGGAATTAATCTTTATACTTGAAGGAATCCATAAGGGAAAATCATTTTGAAAATCAATTCATTGTATCATTTTAGTTTTTCATTTTTTTAGATTTATTTTTTTCAACTGAATTTTAACTAATGGATTTCTTGAGGATTAGAAAAATTCTATGTGTGGGGGAATTTGATGCAGCCTTTATTTCATGTGTTTTGGCACATTTTTTTATTTTTATAATTTTTATTTAATGCTAAAACATTTCCTTTTATTATTAATTATAGTTTTATTGTTCATTTATAGTTTAATTAATAAATTTATAAACTTTCTATTTATTATGTGTGTTTTTATACTTAAATTATTATTTATTTCATTATTTTTTTTTTAATTTTGAAATTTCCTTTTTAATGTTAATTTTAAGTGTTTTAATTAATTATAGGTACATTTAAATTTTAATTCTTTGGATTATTATGTTTCTATAATTTTTATTTACTTGGTAGTAGAACCACATAAAAGAATTTGAGGATACCCTTTTTAGTAGGATATTTCAGTTTCCATAAGATATTTATTACTTCCCATGTAAGAGAACCATTTGGTAGTTACATAAAATAATTTCTCATAAGATAATTCTCAACATAAAATGTAAAATAATTTCAATCTAAAGGTCTGTGTAAGATATATTATCCATTTATGGTTGATAAATATTTTCTGCCTCAATGGGTGAGGTTGAGATAAAAAATGTGTAGGATAATTTATCCCAAACCCAAACCTACCAAGGGGACTCGAGAAGCAAAATGGAAAATTAGATATAGGAGATAGATGATCCTTATATTCATCTAGATAGGTGAGTTGAAATCGAATTTTTTGGGAGACATCGAGGCTATAACATCCCATTCTGGATGCCACTAATCTAGTACCCTGAGCCAATTTACCACAAGACCCAAAGTGCGCCTCCCTATACACTAGACTCTACCAACTAGCAGTGAGGGCCTAGGGTGTGATAGTGGGGAGACTATGCCCTCATATTAGTGTAGAAAAGAGTAGAAATAAATAGATTTCATACCAAGAAGTAAATAAATAGAGTGATGTATCAATAAATGAACTGAAATAGAAACATGCTGCAATAATAAATGAAATGATATAAAAGCCTGAACAACCATGTCATATATACAAAACTGATCGCCCACTAGGCCGATCACATATACAGGACTACATAAAAGAAACTGAAATAAAAGTATAATGATCTCCTACTAAATTCAAGCCTAACCACATTCCCAGTATCCTAGACAATTTCGAACCACTCCAGCCCAATCAAAAGAAACCAAACAAGTGGCTCTACTCGATCATATGACCATAGGCCTTAGCCCCGTCGATCATGAAATCTATGCTCAACCTGAAAAGTAGACATAAGGCCTGTATGAACACCGAGGTACTCATGCCAGGGTGATAAATAATCTCAGTAGGACACCCCAATGATGAACCTATAAATCTAATATCATAAGTGCATGCTCATGAAATATTCTCAGCATAGACAGGACACAACTAAATATAATAAATAAAATAAAACAAGTGAAACCACAGTCAATCCTTGGGTTTGTGATCCCAGTCGACTGGGAAAGTTGTCATCAAGTATATAAATATTTATAGGTGTATATATATATTCCCATATATATATATAGATAAATATATATATATATATACATGATTAAGGTGATAAATAAAAAAATTAGCAGCATTCGATCCTTGGGACTGTAATCTCGATCATCTGGACATCCTGTAAAAAGGGCATTGAGCTAGATATCGTACCAATCAAGTTGTGTATAATTAATTTGATCCTCAAGTCCATAATCATGATCGAAAAATACCTGCTTCGGATAGTGTCAAAAATGTCTCTGAGAAAGCTACGTCACCACATGGGGATACATTTCCTAGACCTAGGTTCACCTGTACTCGCATCCAATAAATATAATAAAGGGTTTTGTATACCAAAGAACATATTGTAAATATGGTACTGAGTTGGACATCATGCCACACTCTCCATGTAAATCCAATCCAATCTCTAAGCCCTAGGTCTCAGTCCATAGGTGATCATAATATTTCGACTTAGATAAATCCCTAATGGGATCACCCTTAAGTGATTTGTATATGGAATCCACTCTGAATCCAAGTACATGCTTGAAATAAATTCACTAGAATAATAGCATTGTTGTGTCCACCCAACCCTAGGGGGGATCCTAGGTATCACTCAGGAGAGTGTAATCATCAATGAGTATATCATGAAATGTGTAGCATCATGTAAAACATATAATCATGTAAGTATCAACATACAGATCCCATGAAGTACGTCTATGCATCCCCAACATGTGTCATATCGAGGAGAGAATAATCATCCTCATCACATAAAAAATCAAGTAGAGTAGAATCCTCCTCATCATGTAATAAATTTAGGAGAGTAGAATCATCCTCATCATGAAACAAATCGAGGAGAGTGGAATCAACCTCATCATGTATCAAAAGAGGGATGTGAAGGACATCCAAACAAATAAGGCTCAAAAGATGGATCCCAAGAAGCATGTTTGGGTATGATAATAAATATCATCAAAATAAAAGTCTCAGAAGCCAGATTCTAGGTAACACCTTTGGTCATCCCAATCATAGAATCGTATCACATCAGGCCCCATGGGCTGAGTACTAGGAAGAACCTCTGGTAATCATAGATGCATCATCAATAACCATGTGAATGCATAAACGAAATAGTTTCCTGACAGCTAAACCCACCACTATTGATACTTACCATCAGTCTAACATGTTTTGGCATAGGTTCTATGGTGACACCCGCTATCATCTCTACCAAAATTCCCAACGCACTAGCTCAGGGTCAGTAAAACATTGGGGCACACACTAGGTCCCTTAATTCAACACACAAGAGAGGAATCATACTCAGGATCCTCGAGGTCTATTAGTGAAGGAATCCTACAAGGGATCCTAGGTAGAAAGGGAAAAGGGAGGAATCCTACATGGGATCCTCAAATGACAACTAAAAAAATTCATCCTATACAGGATCCTCGAAACGGTATAAAAAGATAGAGGCATCCTACTCAAGATCCTTAGAAAGTGTAAATAGTTAGGGGGATACTACAAGGAATTTCCTAATTCATCTTGTAATTGAAGACATACCATAGGGTACCCTCATTAATAGTAATAAGGTAGAAGAATCCTACATGGGATCCTAAAAAAAACTAAAATCGCGACCTCCTAGGCTAGAAGGGGACATCTCTTATGGGCTACGTACTCAATGGAAGAGATAAAAAAGAATCAGTTAAGAGATATAGCTCATGGAATATCTCATATCAAGAGGTATAACTCTCAGGAGATACCTGGATTCAGTTACTGGAGGAAAACCTCTCCATTTAGATAAAATCCATAAACACCCTTTAGGATCCTCAAATAACCCCAAGGGTTTCACCAGCCTGATCTATGTAGAAAATTATTCATAATGGAATCCTCTTATGTCCAAATATTAATATGAGGAATAAAACAGGAAAAAACCTCAAAAGGGTAGTAGAGGCTGAGTACATGACATGTATATTCTAGTACATAATGTGTACCCTCAAGGCACTATCTTTCCATGTACCTTCGTCAGAGATGGAATGTATGTCTTTGTGCATGGTGTGTATATCATGTACAAAAAATGTATCCTATATGGGGTAACTTTTCATGTACCTCACATGGCATGGCCATGTACTCTGCTCTGGATGTGTACTCGTACATGGCATGAAACCCACACAAGGTTTGGCCATGTACTTTACACAGTTATGTGCCCCTACATGGGCTGTCTAGGTAGGTACTCAGCTACATGGATGAGTCCCAGTACACAACAAATATACCCCATACAAGAAGTGTACTTATAAAAAGGTCATCTTCCCTAGATAAGAAGAACACATGGAATGTGTTCCTGAACTATACATCGTGTGATCAGGATTTCCAAATGGGAAACCTCTCAAATCGGCCTGAAAACCTATTTTTTTATCCAAATGCTATAGATTGACCCTTAAGGGGTATTCCACAAAGATGATAGGGGTTTAAAACAATAAAACTATAAATATATATAGATTATGGAAAAACATAGAAAAAACTATTTTTGGGAATATTCCGCCGAAGCTTCGCTCATTTTTATGATCCATGACTACAAAATGATGATTCGCCTCCTCCCGAGCTCTACAAAGGTACCTATCTTTCCCCCTCTCCCTATCTTGATCACATTAAGTATAATCCCTAGGGATGTGCATGAGAATCCAGGGATCAAAGAAAAGAGGAAAAATAAAATAATAAAAAGAAATAAAAAAGAAAAAGGGGTTCGATCCTGGTACCCAATATGAGTTTATGCCCAGCCTATGCAAAACTCCGCATTCCAGACTCAATGGAGAAAAAGGAATATTAATTCAATGCTCCATTATAAAGATAAATCTGAATGAATGTGTGTGAATAAATTAATATTTAATTAAATTTATATTAAATATTAATTATTCCACATAATTTTGAATGTTTCAAAAGTCTACTAAACTCATGTAACAGGTAAACACCCTATTCTAGGACCAACATAGTGGTCAAAGAAATTATACACGGTTGTCTTTAGGGGGAAAATGATCATTTTACCTCTTATAAGAATCCAATAGAAAAAATTCAAATTCATACTCAAATTCATAGTCCAGAAAAACATGGGTCCTTATAGCCTCCCCACTATAAACATTATCTTTCCCGATAAGCCTTGGTGGTAAAACTAGAATCCATTCTCTCATACAGAGTATCTATGAAACTAAGCTATCTCGACTATCCAATGACCAGTCACACAGAATCAACAACTATTCCATCAAGAAATATGTTTAACCACGATCGATCTGATACTCCCTACCAAAGGAATACCCTTATCGTCATCTCATAATAGAATTATAAGCTCAATAACCCATGACTAATTCCAAATTCCAACAAAAAATGAGGGCCACCACCCTCAAAAATCCCATGGTGTACTCCCCACCATATGTATTACCTTATACTACTCCTTAAGCACAACCTCTACAGGTTTCATCACCAAACCACAAAAGGACATTTAAGAAGCTCAGAGTATAACTAATGCTCTCTCAATATACTCAAGATTATTTAAAGATAGGTAATGATCATTTCTAACTAAGAGTACACTAATATTCCATCAATATGTGTTTATGTATATCTCGATCCATGCTCATATCAATTAATCTATACTTGCCTTAAACCAACACCTAAAACCACGTCTCCCAACAATGTGTGTCTGGGTCCAGTCACAGGTCATCCGTTCTATAGTACTTGATTCATTTTTATGTCTCCTATATTATGGATGGACATTTGTCTTTTAACAAAAACTCTTGGGAAACGATTCCCATGAAAATTATTTTAAACCATCAGTCCTCAGCTCGCATACATCCAATCACCGATTAAATATTTAAATGGTACCATATGAAACAGGCATGCAACTTTTTTCCCCTGAATCACTTGCTCATGATTCATTAATCACAAGGATAATATGACCATGCTACATTGCATTACAGTATCATTAATCCAAAATCTCCAATGGAACTCCTCTCCAAAATCAAGAACCTCTCTTATGCCATGATTTGTTACACGCCCGCCCGTCACCTGACATTATTCTAGTCATGAGAATCTACCCAATCTCCGACTACATTATCAACAATAGAAATAATGATAAATAGGTATAGGAACCCAAATATTCATTCCTATATTATCCATTCTCATAAAATAGGCAGCTTAGGTGTTTTTTTCAGAAACAAAAGGCATCACCATTCCTACATCACAAAACTCGAGCACCTTCCATGCATAGATCTCAAAATAAGAATATAAACAATCTCAATGACTAAAAAGGAATCCATAAACCGGGTACAAACCCTCTCATATGTTTCCCTTGATCAAATAGAACATTTACCTACAAGGTTATGAGTTAAAACTGTAACACCTTGAGATTTTGTGAAATGTTTTTTTTTCAAATTAATTATTATTTTTTGATATTATACATTTCACACAACACTGAATATAGTATATATATATATATTAAGGCACTAAATTTTTCTTTTTTGAACTACACACAAGACTTTTATTATATTTTACTTCACACAAAATTGAATTGGCTTGGATTACACGCAACACTGAGTTTCTACGAAACATCATTTTATTGTTATAATTATTTAAATGTGATAGTTATAACCTAGACATTAAACTTAGTAATATGAATAGAAATAACTACATTTTAAATATTATTTTCAATGATTTTATATAAGTAAAACATATTGATAATAAAACATGTAATATTGGAAAAGTATTTATATGATTGAAAATACTATTTTCTCAAATGAACTGCATTTTATGTTCTTCTGTGAACAATAATAATATTAACTTTAGAAACTCATAGAGATTTAATTTGATAAAATAAACTTTATTTTTTTAATTCAGAGATTCTGAATTATATTAGGGTGAATTTTTGGGATTTTTTCTGAGAAACATCCTTTTTGGGTGAATAGTAAAAAAACTGAATTTTAATTCCAAACCGCTTTTTCATCTAATTTATTTATATAGATATATTATATTTTAAGTTGGTTTTAAAGTCAAAATATATAAATTATGAATTTATTAACACAATTTAGGTCATTGGAATAATTTTTATGTTGAATTTAGATATAAAATCTTAATGTACTTTTGAAGATTCTCACTTTAAAAACCTACTTTCTTGCCACGTATGCGAGATTAGCATTAAAATTAATTTTCCTGATTTCGTGAATTGAATTTTAAAAAATGGACATACACAGTTTTAATCCATATAATATTTTTATTCTAACAAGATCAACTCAATTTTTGACCAAAATGATTAGTGAAAGTGATTATAATTAATTATAGCGATTATGGTAAAATTAAGCTTAACAGGGGACTGAATCTTAAACTTAAGTGAAAAAACGAACTATACACTTTTCTAAAACCCATTTGGTGGTTAAATTACATCCATAAACCTTTAATTATTGATTTTGGTTGATTTTTTATGACTTTTGTTAGGTAAAAACATGGGTATACCTAATTTGTTTTAAAAAATGCCAAGTGTGTCCCCTCCCTTCCCTATAAAGGCCATCATCTCTCCCATTATTAACACCTATAAAACCATTTAATTTCATCCAATATCTACCCAATTCAATTCCCAACACCCCTACCTTCCTCTTATAAGCCTCCATTTTGGTAGAAATCCAACCAAGGAATCCCTTTGTTGCAAACCAAATGGAGTTACCTAAAGAAGAGGTAACATTCTTTGTCATGCTTCTTTCCTTTATTTTTTTTCTATACTAAATTAGTTATTCTTATTCCATGAATAAATAAGAGAATAAATATCCTCAATATAATAATATGTTTTTAAGATAAGGGTTCCACCTACACTTACACACACTTCCATCTAATGGGTAACGAACTTACCAATCTTGTGTACAACGAACTACCGCTGCACGAAACAATGTTGTTAAGTTTTCCTTTACCACCATCATGATTGGGAATTATGATAGAAACTATATTTTTATATTATATATATGATATATATGATGTATTTATTCTTCTTAAATTCTTATATAACACATATATTCATGCTTTACATTTTGTTTAAATATGATAATTTCGTTTGGGGAAGTGTGGACTACCACCTCCTCAAAACGATGTGATTCATTCACACACTACATAGAATGTATTAAGGAAGAGTTTAGTGAAATTATATAATATATATGAAATAATAATTCCAATTTAATTATATTATATACATATATTCATATATTTCATTTACTTTCTTTCCTTCAATATGAAAAAAACGGAAACAACATTCATGCGTACGTACGACCTACTATCTCCATGAACGATGTATTCCATTAAATATTTCTATATTATATCGATTATTATAGATAAATATATACTGAATATACATGATATTTATAACATGTATTACATTATTTAAATCATGATATAAGTACAAGGACAAAAAATATAACAAATTAAGACACATGCAAAAAATAAAGCGGATGTTACCCAAAGCGAAACCTTACTTGGAATTGTTAATAATCGGGTAATATAAAGTAAAAATCAAACCATATATGGTATTATATATAAGAATATGTTTCTGTAAAATATTTATAATCAACTTATATTTATTATATAGGAGTTTTTTATGATCATGAAGATATTCAAGACATAAGGTAAGGTTTTTCTCGTCTCACTTTTATTTTTTGTGAGACACAAGCCAGGTTCACCTCATATTTCTTATATGTGGTGTTTATACTACCAATTGATGAATTATATGATTTTTATACTTAAATTTATGGTTATTTACATATCAATTTGAGTATATTTCTTTCATGGAGTTTATGTTTCAAAAGCTACAAATTGGTAAAGTAATTTTGTATCAATTTTCTTTCTTTGAGACATATGCCATGCTATGTACCTATATTTTTCTATGAGGTGATATAACTTTGACATGTTATATTATAAATCTACACATTTTCATGAAATTTTAAGATTTATGTAATTTTATTATATCTATTGTATTATGATTCAAAGTTACCAAAGTGGTAACAATTTATTGATACAATCTCATCATTTATCAAGGTTGTTTAAGATTATACTTACTTTAATGAAATATTATGATCCATATCCCAAGAAATATCATAAATTTATTACCCTATAGTTATTAATATTATATATATGTAATGGTACCATTTTTATTCTCTTTGGTACTTAAGATAATTAATAATTGTTTTAATGTAAAATTCGACTTTATTTCTCCTTTCGGTCAGAAATTTGTGTTATTTGAAAAAAATATTTTCTAAAAATGTTTTCAAAAATGTTTTAATGGTATCGTATGATTTATAAAGTAAATTTTTACCCATGTATTAACTTTTTAAAAAATCATTTAAAAAGGAATCTTCTTTTCATTTTCTGATCAAGGCACTTTTCTAAACTTTTAAGGTGCAAAAGGAATGTTTGGCATGTATGAACATACCCACAATCATGACCATCATTTCCTTGATTCTTCATCTATAAGTTTACATGGTTATTATTTTTAATAAAAATATTTTTCCTAATATTCTATAATTTTTTTGATTTTAAAATGGGTTTCAAAGAAAAAGGGTTTTCAAAAAAATGTTTTATGTTTAAAAAGTGTTTAAAATGTTTTCAAGATTTATTTAGAAGTTTTCAAGGAAAATGATTTTAAAAATAATTTAAAGATAATTTTATATGTTTTAAATTAAAATGGTTTCAAAATTATTTCAAAATTATTTTATAAGTTTTCTATGATTTTTTTTAAAATGATTTCAAGACTTATTTTTAATTTTTTAAATTATTTTCACATAAAAAGGTTTGTAAAAGGTTTTCAAGATTTTATTATGTGTTTTAAAGGAATTAAGTAAAAAGATTTTAAAAATGATTTATGTTTCAAAAAGTTTTTTTCAAAGTGGAAAATAAATTTTCCTCAAGAAATATTTTAAATGAAATTATAAAGATTTATTTATAAGAAAAAGGATTTTCAAAATGGTTTTATGAAAAGATTTTTCAAAGAATGTCTATTTTCATTAAGAAATGTTTCAAGTGATATTTTAAAATCCTTATCCATCTAAGATTTCATCCTTTGTTATATTTTAAGCTATATTTGGAAAATGATATAATAATACCATTCATATTCTTTATTTAATGGTTTGTATCTTAATAGCATGATGTTTATGACACTAGTTTCTCTTCCACAATTTATATGCTTTTGATACTTCCTTCTTTTTATGGGTTATTATTTGATGAAATTATTATGAAACCTATATATTTTCTATAGGTTATTATGTGATGTAATTTTTATGACACCCATTTCATTTCATAGGTTATGGTATGATGTTTATGAAACCCACCTCTTTTTATGGGTCATGATAGGATGAAAGTTTTATTATCTTGTAGAACATGTATGAATGATTTTATTATGAGATGGGTGGGACCTATATCTCCTTCCAATGCATTGGGTAAATATTTATATCTCATGAGATAATTATGGGAATCATGTCAACGAGCTTGATCCTCTTTACAAATATGGGGAAACCGAATGCCTTATAAGGAAAGGACTGAGACTGGGGATGGTGGTGTGTCCCACCTAGTAGGTGTAGTCACCATGAAGATGAAATATGGAGAAACCCAATTAATTGTGGGTATATGGGGAACCCAATCCCTTATAAAAAAAGGACTATGATTGGGGATGGTGGTCTGTCCCACCCAATAGGTGTATTCCCCATGAAGTTCCCTGATAATTTCTAGCAATTCATCTTGACTTATAGGGAATGATATTACATTTTTATGTGTATACCACAATTCCATGTCTAATTCCTATGTTATGATTTCATGGATTATGCTCTTATTTCCCTTATTATTCATGTATTATGAACTACTAATATTTATTACATGATTCACGTTTATGATATTTGATATGTAGGGTATGATCTTCTAATATTATGATCACATTCTCAAACCCTTATGATCATGTTTATACTTACATATATTACTTGTTTACCCTTAATGAGAATCTGATCTCACCCCTTTTATTGTTTCCTTCCCCATGTTATGAAGATATATTTCATGTATGTTATTTATAATATGGGTTCTAGTCTTAGAGAACCTAGTGGTGGGATAATATAGCGCACTCATGTATCATTGTTTACGTTTCCATTTTTCCAAAGGAATTAAACAAATAAGGTTTTTGGGAATATATTTTTGTAATGTTTTAAGTATTATGAAAAAGTGATGTAATGTCACTGTATATTAATATTGGGTTGTTATAGTTGGTATCGGAGTGAATATTTAGTCAAACTTTAAAAACTAGGATGAGAAAAATTTAGTGAGATCACTAGGTATAATCCCAAAGATATTTCTAGGGATGTCTCTAGGGATAAGTACAAGGATGAATCAATGTTTAGGAAAATGTCCTTGAATTTTAGTAAAGGACAGAGCGAGTGATTTCCTATAAATACATCCCCATATGGATACTACAAGTGGATGTGGTTCTAGAATAGATCTACCTAGGAGTAATAACTCTGACAAGGTGTATCCAAACTAACTCAAGCGTAACTTGGTACACGACAACGAGCCTTACTCTTCACCAGGTTTGACACTCTTGGGGGATATTCTTTAGTAATTCACAAAATCTCTACGAACCATCATGAAGGATTTAAATATAATATTACTATAGATAACCTATAATAAACCTATGGTTTCATAAATTAATGAATTAGGTGTCATTAGTTATACATCCTATAATTAATTTTTCATGATTATATGGTTTTATGCTATGATAAGTGTTTCTCACCCTATGATTTATGGTTTTAATCAATAGCAGGAACTAGAAGGAACTAGGTTAACATTGAATGTTTCAGATGTGGAAATTTTGGGAACGATGAAAATCGATTTTATAAGTGTAAATATCATGAAGAGAATCAGGAACGTCCATGAGTATTGGTTATACTACTGAAGATAAAGATACCCTGAGTGACATGTAAAAGGTATGGGATATTCTTCCAATATTATTTACATTAAATGTAAGAAGAATGATTGAATCAAGGTTGAGGATCATTAAGACATGATTCATAATTTATATTCTAGGAAAGGGGTATCAAGGTATAATATTATATATCCTAAGTGATAGTTTGAGAATAAAGTTGGATAATTGAAGTTTATATGTTTTGGAATTCAATTATTATGTTATATAAATCATGAAATATATTTGTTTTTTTTAGTATAAGTTTTTCATTAAGGGTTTTAAAGGATATATTGAATGGTGATAGTGAGTTAGAAAGGTTATTTCATGGAAAGGGGATATTTTAATTAAGGGAAGGTAACCCTTAATTTATTCCTAGTGTTAAGATAATGATGATGGAATAAATATATATTGGATATGAAAAAGTAATTTGGATAATACTGATTACCTCAGAACTGATAAAGTATTTCTTGAAAAATTAGTATATTTTATCATGGATAAAGTTTAAAACTTATTGGATTTAATGAATTTATCTAGTAATTTTTGAATAATGAGGCATGAATGTTTTCCAAAAGTATTTATGGTAATTTAGGTTATTATCATGTTTCAAAATAATATTTGATGATGATATTCAGATTTTTGGAATGTGAAAACCAAGAGATACTTTATGATATATGGGGTATCAATGTTTAACTGATTTCATGACTTTATTTCTAAATTTTTGGATTTTTAACTTTTAGAAGGGTTATAAGGTTAACCATTTATGAAAAGTTTAAGCTAAACTTCGGAGGAAGTATTTATATATTGTGGTCATATTGAAAACCTTAGTTAAAAGTCTTTTAGTGAATAACCTTATTTCAAGGATATCCATAATATTTATTTTGTAAATTATATCAATTTGGTTTTAGAAAAGGAAAAAATATATATTGGGTAAAACCATAAAGTCTAGAAAGTCTGTGGGTCTTGAACCCATGACCGGAGAACGATAAGGGTTTTATGCCTATCGCTAGCCTACACGATGTCCTGGTTAATGTGTAATTTTTTAGTTAAAAAATATGATGGAGAAATATTAATGATGAACCAGTAGTGTTAATTTTTAGGTTTATAGGTTAATGTATTAACCATATTGATTTTGTATAATATTTAGAGACAAATAGATAGACTTTTCATTCTTTCATGGGACTTAAGATCCATTTAAATTGATTTTTAGTGCTTCAGGAATCAAAGTTAATTTATGGATATCAATTTCTCGAAGTAATGGTTGAATTAGAAATTTATTGAAGTATAAAAAAATAATTAAAATATGTTTATATAAATATATCAAGTAAGTATATTTCCTTTTATTATTTTTCAATAAAATAATTACTCAACATTAGGAAAATGATAAAAAAATATTTTTCTAATACCTTAACATTTATTCAACTGATGGACTTTTAAATCAACATAGATTTACTAATCTAAGGCCCTCAAATTTCCATCTATCATTAACTTGTTTTAGATTTATGACCTAAATCACTCCTTATAAATATTTATGCTTTCCCTCTAAGTCTATATTTTCACTTTCCACCAGTGTTCTCCCATGTGGAAACCTAGTTATGAGTTACTTTAGGTAACTGTAATGTTTCCAACTTTAGCTTTTTTAAAGGAAGTTTTAGTATTAATTTTTATGATGTGGGTTTCTATGAATGAAACTTTCAAGTATTAAACCTTTGATAACCCATAAGAATTTTGAGGGTGAAATTCATTTTAAGGGGGGGGGGGTAGAATGTAACACCCTGAGATTTTGTGATTTTTTTCAAATTAATTTAATGTTTTTGATATTATTCATTTCACGAAACACTAAATATAGTTATATATATATATATTAAAGAACCATGTTTTGATTTCATGCACTATATTCAAGACTTAGATTATATTGCGCTATATGTAACATCGACTTGGCTTGCATTACACACAATAATAAGTTTCTATGAAACATCATTTTATTGTTATAATTAATTAAATGATATAGTTATAACCTATCCATTAAAATTATTAATATTACTAGAAATAATTTTTTTTAATATTATTTATAATGTTTTTATAAAAAAACATATTGATAATAAAACATGTGATATTGGTAAAGTCTTTATATGTTTGAAAATACTATTTTATCAAATGAACGACATTTTATATCCTTCTATAAACAATAATAAACCTAATTTTAGAAAATATTAGATATTTAATTTAATAAAATAAACATAATTTTTGAATTCATAATGTCAAAATTCTCTTAGGTTTATTTTTTTTAGATTTTTCTGAGAAACTTCATTTTTGGGTGAATAGTAAAAAATACTGAATTTTAATTCCAAAATGATTTTTCTTATAATTTTTTTTCATAGTTAAATTATATTTTAATTTGGTTTTAAAGTAAAAATAGATCAATTATACATTTATTAATCCAACTTAGATCATTGGAATAATTTTTATATTGAATTTAGATATAAAATCTTAATGAACTTTTGAACATTCTAATTTTAAAAACCCGCTTTCTCACCACGTCTACAGGATTAGAATTAAACTTAATTTCTTATGATTTTGTGAATTTAATTTTAAAAAATGGACATAATTTTTTTAACAACTATAATATTTTTATTCTAATAATATCGACTTATTTTTGACCAAAATGATTAGTGAAAGTGATTAAAATTAATTACAATGATTAATGTAAAATTAAGTTTAACAAGGGACTAAACCTTAATATTAATGGAAAAAATGACCTATACACTTGTAAAAAACCCATTATATGGCCATATATAGGCCATAAAACTTCCATTAATGAGTTTTTTTAGTTTTTCATGACCCTTTTTAGGTAAAAGCGTGGGTACACCTAATTTATTTTCAAATATTCCAAGTGTGTCCCCTATCTCCCATTATAAAGGCCACCAACTCTCCCATTTCTTCACACCTCTAATACCACTTAATTTAGGTCAAGATATTACCAATTAAATTCCCAAAATAAATCCCTTCCTCCTTGAAGCCTCCTTTTGTTCATAAATCTATCCAATGAATCCCTTTGATGCAAATTGAATGGAGTTACCCAGAGAAGAGGCAACATCCTTCCTCAAGATTATTTCCTTTATTTTCTTTCAACACTACCTAAATTATTCTTATTCCATCCATAAATAATATCCTAAGTATCCTAAATATACCTATATTTTTTATGATAATGTTTATACCTACACTTACATACACTTCCATCCAATGAGTAACAAACTTACCGTTCTTGTGTACGGTGAACTACCGCCTCACGAAACGATGTTGTCCGTTTTTCCATTACCACCTCTCATGGTTGGGAATTATGATGTAAAATATATTTTTATATGATATATATGATATATATGATATATATGATATATATGATATATATGATATATATGATGTATTTATGCTTCTGAGATTATTATATAACACATACCTTCATGCTTTCTATTTTGTGTAAATATAATACTTTTGTTTGGGGAAGTGTGGACCACCGCCTCCTCAAAGCGATGTGATTCATTCACACCCTACATGTAATGTATTAAAGATGATTTTAGTGAAATTATATGATATATATGACATAATAAGGTTAATTTAATGATATTATATATATAAATATATACATATATTTTATTTACTTTCTTTCTTTTAATATGATAAAAAATGGAAATAGTGTTCATGTGTACGTACAACCTTCTGTCTCCATAAATAGTTTATTCCATTTAATATTTTGATATTATATAGATTATTATAAATAAATATATAATTAATATAAATGATATTTATATCATGTTGTAAATTATTTAAATCATTATTTAAGTATGAGGTACAAAAATATAACTAATTGAGACACATGTGAAAAACAAAGTGGATAATACCCGAACTGACACCTTAACTTGGAATTGTTTATAATTGGGAAATATAAATTCATAATCAAATAATATATGGTTTTATATATAATAATGTGTTTCTATATAATATTTATAATAAACTTATATTTATCATACATGAGGTTTGTACGATTATGAAGAGAGTCAAGACATAATGCAAGGGTTTTCTCATCTCACTTTTATTTTCTATGAGACACAAGACATGTTCACCTCATATTTATTATATTTGGTGTGTATACTACCCATATATGTATTATATGGTTTTTATAATTAAATTTATTGGTATTTAAATATCAATTTGATGATATTTCTTTCACAGGGTTTATGTTTCAAAAGCTTCTAAATTGGTAAAGTAATTTTGTCTCAATTTCCCTTATCCACCTATATTTTTATATGAGGTGTATATAGTAACTTTGACATGTTATATCATGAATATAATTATTTTCATGATATTTTATGCTTAATTTAATTTCATTATTTCTATTTTATTATGATTCAAAGTTACCAATATGGTAACGGTTTATTACTACAATCTCATCATTTATCGAGATTATTTAAAATTATGATTCCATTAAAGGAAAATTATGATCCATATCTCAAGAAAAATCATGAATTTTATAACCCTATGATAATTAATATCATATCCATGTAATGGTACCATTTTCCCACTCTTTGTTACTTAAGATAATTAAGAAAATGTTTTTATGAAAATATGAATTTATGTCTCCTTTCGGTCGGAAATCTGTGTTCTTTCAAAATTGTGATTTCTAATTTTTTTTTCAAATTTTTTTAACTATTATACTATGATGTAAAAATTAAATTTTTACCCATGTATTACCATTTAAAAAAAATGCTTTGAAAATGATTCTTCTTATTGTTTTCCGATCAAGTCACTTTTATAAACTAATAAGGTGAAAAAGGAATGTTCAGCATGTACAGACTTACCCTCCATCACGACTGTCATTTCCTTGATGATTACTCTATAAGTTTACAAGGTTATAATTTTCAATATTTTTTTTCATAATATTAGGGATTTTTTTTATTTTAAATTCAAAAGAAAAAAGGTTTTAAAAAACATGTTTTATGTTTAAAAAGTGTTTCAAATGTTTTCATGATTCTTTAATAAGTTTTCAAAGAAAATGGGTTTCAAAATTTTTTCAATATTATTTTATAAGTTTTTATGGAAAATGGTTTTCAAAATTATTTCAAGATTATTTTATAATTTTTCATAGAAATTTTTTTTCAAAATTATTTAAAGCCTTATTTTTAAGTTTTCAAATTATTTTCAAAGAAATTTTTTTTCAAAATGTTTTTAATATTCAATTTTGAGTTTTCAAGGAAAGGAAAAAGGTTTCCAAAATGATTTATATTTTAAAAATAATTTTTCAAAGCAGAATATATATTTTTCTCAAGAAATGTTTTAAATAAAATTTTAAATCTTTCTTCATAAGAAAAATGATTTTCGAAATGGTTTTATGAAAAGAATTTTCAAAGAATGGATATTTTCCTTATTAAATGTTTCAAGTTATATTTCAAAATTCATCTCCATATAAGATGTCATACTTTGTTATAATTTAAGCTATGTTGGGTAAATTATTTAGTAATACCATTCATATTGTTTCTTTAATGGTTTATGTCTTAATAACATGATGTTTATGACACCCGTTTCTATTCTATGGGTTATATGCTTTCGAAACCCGCTTCTTTTCATAGGTTATATAATAATGAATTTATTATGAAACCTATCCATTTTATATAGGTTATGATGTGATGAAATGTTTATGATACCTATTTCATTTCATGGTTTATGGTATGAGGTTTATGAAACCCACTTATTTTTATGGGCCATGATATGATGAAAGTTTTATTATCTTGTGGCACATGTATGAAAGATTTTATTATGAGATGGGTGACACCTATATCTCTCTCTAATTCATTGGGTAAATATTTATATCTAATGAGATAATTATGGGAATCAAGTTGATAGGCTTGATCCAATATTGAAAGATGGGAAAAGCTGATCCCTTATAAGGAAAGAACTACGATTGGGTATGGTTCTGTGTACCATCCAATAGGTGTAGTCACCATGAAGATAGAAGATATGGAAACCCAATTCACTATGGGAATATGGGAAAACTTGATCCACTATGGGAAGATGGGGAAACCAAACCCCTTAAAAGGAAAGTACATCGATTGGGGATGTTGGTGTGTCCCATCTAATAGGTTTATGTAACATCCCAGTTTTAAAAAAAATTAAATTAAATTGAAATGAATGAAACATTGTTTTAAGAAAATATTTATAACTAGCCTTTAAACATAATTTTTCCACTTCTATGTTTTTAATTTCAAGAAATTTTCATCTACAATTGTGTTTAGTAAGTTATTTGGAGTTTTATGAAACCAACTTGTTTTTATTGTGAATAGTAACATACCCTTATGATTAGTAATATTAATAGTAATATGACCCTAATGAATATTAAATTTTATTATTATTTTATTTTATTAAGGATTTAAGATAATAACATTTTCGTTAAATTTTCATTGTGATATAGAAGTTGTTATAGAATTAGAATTGTTAATTTTTGAATCAAGTATTATTTTAGTTAAAAATTAAATTAATAATATTTATAAAATTATTTTCAAAAAATGGAATTAAATTTTTAATTCTACATGTCGAAAAATGGTTAGGGTAAATTTTTGGGATTTTTCTGGAATTCTTTAATTTTCGATGAATAGTGAAATATGATAAAATACCGTAGAATCAAATTATCAGTAAAATTCACTATTTATGACATAATAAGTGATTCAAGGACACTTGGGTCGAAATAACATTCAATTATTACTATTTTATGTCACATTAACTAAGACTATTCATAATCTTAGGCAAAAATATTATAATAATGATTAAAATATTGAAAAATACCCCCTCTCTTCCAATATAAATACCACCCTCACTCCCCTCTTCTTCCCACACCTCTAAAGACTTGATCCATGCCTAAGTTATACCCAATACTCCTCCCAAGTCTCTTCCCCACGTCCTAGAGCTTTTGGTATCACCAAAAGACCAAAACCGAAGCCCTTAAGAAGGATCTCAAGGAGAAGAGATCAAGAGGTAAACATCCTCTTTTATTTTCTTTCTTTTCTTTCATTTTATGTTATTATCTTCCTTTACTTTGGATTATGTTGGGTTATTTAATTCAATATCCCCCCTTAATATTCATATTATTCAAGAGTGATGATATATCCCTTTTCTATCATCAAACTATTTTTACGAAATTTTAAGAGACACTGTTAGGCTGCCGAATTTTCGTGAGAAATTTCTCAAGTTTACTTTTATTTCAAGACTCCTTATTATTCTTTCCCCACATCCTCTTATCCAAGAGGAATAAAATCTCCAGAATCATGTATATTATGTATGTTCTCATGTTCATGGAAAATTAATTATCATTCTTTTTCTCCTCTCCCACTTATTCAAGGAATAAAAACATTGTCCGTGATGTGTCGAATTACCGTCATCGTGGACGATGTGATTTAAATTTTCATTAAATATTTCAATTCAAGCCATGAAACCATTTTTATGGTTAAACCAGGTTATAATATATGTATTATGTCTCATACATGGTTCTTTAATTCTTTTTTACTCATGGTTTTAATTTATAAAACAAAATGAGGTCGTTATTATCAAAGAACCTCTCAAATGATCTAAACGAACATCATTAATGTTTTAACTTATGAATCATCCTCATGTAATAATTAAAAATGATAAATTGTTATAATTTATATTACAGGATATATGTAAATACTAATCCATTTCAATTCTGGAGTTTCACTTCCAATCGACAAGAACATCCATCATGAACCAATCTTGGAAATCATGTAAAGAACTCACCCAAAAACAGTGCAAGGAGAAAAATAATAACTATTAAAGGGTGAAATGATGTTATGAAATGATCATATAATATTTTATAAACATGAAAATGTTACTTTAAAATAATAATAACACTTTTTTAACTATTATACAGGAAGTTTAAACAAGTTTGAAGTAAGACAATCCTGAGGTAAGAGAATTCTTAACCCGATTTCCATCCTTTGGGTTAACATTATTCTTTATTATTTATGTGGTATTTAAATTTTTTGTGTGATGAATTATGATTATAATATGTTTAATTATGTTTATTTACAGAGTATATACATATTAAATAAACTCTATTCAGTCTCACTTCAAATATATGATATTAATAAGGGAGTTTTCTTATAAAATCCTCTTTTAAAATTCTATTTTACAAAATTCAAAAGAAATGTTTTTATGCTAATATTCATGTTTTATGATTATGTTCTGGATCTTGGGAATTGTTTATGTTGAAGGGTGGGACCTATATTTCCCTCAAATTCTTTGGATATGTGTAAGTTGGAGGTCCGCCGTATGGTTACTCCAAGTGTTACTACGATGGTTACAAAAATAATAAGGTAGTTATGAGGGTTACAAATTATAAGGTAGCTGAGAGGGTTACAAGATTATGTAAGTAATGACCCAAGATACCTTTATGGTTCTACTTATGTCCTTATTTATTGTGGAAATCTCATGTTTTTCAAAGTAAGTATATACATACAGGTGATAAGTATGTATTTTCAAAGTGATTTCATACGTTACAAGTATTCATGGACTAATGTGATCTTTCCTTATTTTTCATCCCTTACTGAGATTTTATGCTCATCCCAAGTTTTTAAATTATTTTCACAGGTTAATTTATGTGTATTAAAAAGAAGGAATCCATGTTAAATGTTGAATAATTGTCAAGGAGTCATGTTTAAGTTTTAATGTTTTATATTTTGAAAAAAATAGAAATTATTTTTATGGTATCCACTGTAATAATGTGTAATGTTATGAATGTATTGTCTTAATTCTCTAAAGATCTAAACTTGAAAACATCCTCAATGTAAAAGTAAGTGTTTTCTTGACTAAATTCAAGATTATGTAATGTAATAAGGTCGGGTCCTTATAGTTGGTATCAGAGGAAAGGTTTAGACAACTTTAGGTATTTGGAGTTTTTGTTAAACATATGGTTAGTCTGTATGTCTATTATTTTAGTTAAATACTTATTTTATAACTTTTTAGATTAAGGAAATTTAGTTACAAATGGAAGGAGGAGGATCTCAAATGACATTCCTATCTCTTCCTGATGACTTTCTTGCAATAATTATTGCAAACTAATGTCCATACGAATTTGAAACATTTTCTAACATAAAACTCACTTGAAATCAATTGTTTGAGATATCAAACAACTCAACTATACCTCGATACCATCATGGATCATGGGTTGTATTTAATCAAATCCTATTTTCTCAATATTCTCATATTTTCAATAAAGGTAAATATTATCTAGGAATTTTCAAATATTTTACATTATCAAGAGATTTTAAAGCATATTATGATTTTGAAAGAGGTGCTGAAGAAGGAGACCCTTGCACAACCTATTTATATTTTCTTTTATAATATACTCTTTCAACACATACTTATAGTATTTTAAAAGGACCATTTATTGAAGTTTTCAACTCAAAATCGATCTGACTATTTTATAAAAATCAAGTTTTATCAGATGTTTTGAAATTATATGTCATACATGACTATTTTCCAAAACTATTTTTCTGTGAACACCCATATGACCCAAGTTGTACAAGGTGTTTTTGGATAAAGGAAGAAAATGATTTTGAAGGATTTAAAAATCATTTTTTCAATGCATGGACCTTCTATTTATGTGAGCAAGATGATGATGATACCTGGTGGACACCATGTTCAAGGTACCCTCACTTGTTTAATAAGTAAATAAAATTGCGAGGACGCAATTTCCGAAAGGTGGGGATAATGTAACTGTAAGAACCTGGTTTTTGCTGAGAAAGACTTTGGAATATTCTTGATGACATTCCAGAGTAGCGCCTTCAGACGACGTGCGATTCCGAGCCCCGGAGTGGCCGAAATTAAATTTTCAGTGCGTTCACACTGGAAATGCTAAATAAATGGGATAACTCCTAAACGGAGTTCCGGATCAGAGATCCGAGTGTACGGATGGGCCCGGAATAGGGTTTTTACCCTATGAACGACATAAAACTTGTCAGCGCGGGACGTTTGGACCCCTCGCCCGCTTCTGGAACGTTAAACGGATTAAATAAATTAATTAATTCGTTTAATGGAGAAACATAGGTGTCTCTTAAACGGTGGCTCAGATTGGAAAACCGAGGGTACTATTGAGTTCGTAATGTTCCGTTTACCCTAGGAGGGGTATAAGTTTCACAGTCGCGGGTCGTTTGTGAAAAATGGCCCCAGGGGCGTTTTCGTAATTTAGCGGCTTTAGACGTTAAATTTTATAAATTTTGAATGGGATCTCGGATTAAAATTCCGATACCGCCGTTGTGCTTGGGAGGTGGTGTTTACCCTAGGGGAGGCTTAACCTCGACCCTGCTGAGAGTTTGGGTCCGGGCCGACGGGCGGGTGGTTAAGCGTTTTCTATTTAAACGCTTAACACACCCTCCTCCCTCCTCTCCTTTCCCTTCCCCCTGGCATCACCTCTTCTCCCGCTCCTCCTACCCCATCTCCGGAGAGAGTCCGGCGAGGTGACTCTGGCGAGGTGCGGTGGTGCCGGCGGATCGTTGCGAAGCTTCGGGCGAAGCCCCACGAGGTAGGATGTTGCGTTTGCATTTTCTATTCCCATACCTAATTCGAACTCGATTAATTGTATTGAAAATCTGTCGTATTTTCGAACGAATCCCATGAAAGCGTAGTATACAATTTTCTCTTTCCGAATCTTGTTTCGGAATTGAAATCGGAGTTCGGAGGCATTCACAATCATCCGCCGAAGTTGGCGGGTTTTCGGTTTCCGGCGGGTTCGAGCGGCGGCGCGGCGAGGTCGGACGACGCGACAGCGGGTGTCCACGGGTGTCCGGTGGAGGCGCTGGGCGTGGCAGCGGGGTGTCCGCGGCATCGGCGCGGGTGTCCGGGGGAGGCGCTGGGCGTGACAGCAGGGCGCTCGGGCGTCGGCGGGGGCGTCTGGCGGAGCTCCCGGCGAGGCGGCGGTCGCCAGGGAGCGGCGACCGCGGGGTCGCGTCGCGCGACCCCTGTGCGGCGACAAAGACCCGCGCCGCGCGGGTCTTCACGCGGAGAAGTGACCGGCCCTCGTGGCCGGTCTGTAGGCGGGCCGCAAATCAGCACCGGGCAGCACGACTGAGCAGCGGGCCGAGACAGGTCGGGCGGACCGGCCGGTCCAGGCCGGTCTAGCCCCAGGGGGGTGGTCCCCTTTGTGTTCAGACACCCATATCTTACACTACGGGTGTCCGATTTGCATGTCATCTGCTGCAGTGGGACCGTATCGACGAGACGGTCTTTTTTGAGATGGTTTCGGGATTTTTTAATTCCCGAAACGAGGGGCCGCTGAGGCGCGACGTGTCCTTAAGTGGACGAGCGTAATCCCCGAGATTCTTGTTTTGGACGGCGCAGATGCGTCCGACGTCTGTTTTGAGCGCCGTCAGTGGCGTTGGGACCCTGGCATCAAGGCGGAGCTTTACAAGGTGGTTTCAGGCGTTGAGGCCGAAGTTGAGGCGTGGGCCCCACGGCCCGTCTTTTGAGCTGCGTGCAGCTTTTAGAAACTTTTTCCTCGGACGTCCGTTCGGGGCATGCGAGTAGTCGATGTTGGGTGTTTTTCCGAGGGCATCGTATTGGCGCAGTCTGCCCGCTGTAATTCCGCACGATGGTGCGGGCCCCACGAGGGCCGTTTCGGGAGTTGACGGTGATTTCCAGCTTTATGATCGGGCGACCATTTTGGACAAGCGAGTAGACCATTTTGTGTACTTTTTCGAGAGGATCGCAACGGCGCAATCCATCCGTTGAGTTTCGGGACCGGGATGCGGGTCCCACGTGGCACCGCTCGTGTGCGGTGCGCCGGGATGCACCTTTTTCTCCAGATATCCGTTGCACTCAAGTGAGTAGCGCTTTTGACGTGTTATCCCGAGGGGATCACAATGGTGCGATGCACCCGATTGTTTTCGGGGCCAAGGCTCGGATCACGGGACGCCGTTCGGGCGTGAGGTAGTGTTGGTGACTTTTTTGTCGGATATCCGTTGGAGGCGAGTAAGTAGTCGATCTCGCGTGTTTTTCCGTGAGGATCACAATGGTGTGATCCGTTGGGCTGTGCGGAGCCTCTTGCGCGATCTTATTGAATGTGGAGCATGGAAGGTGCTCCAGTGGTGGTTCACCCTACCTTGTTGTAGGGGACCCTTGGCGTGAGATCGCGCACTCTTGGGAGAGTGATACAAATGGTTCATGAGATGTGGTCGGTCATGCCTGGGCCTTTGAGGTGGAGTTGTTACGTCACGCCTTCGCGTTGACGCTGGATGCCATGTGCACGATAGCCTTTGGGCTGGAATGAGGTATACTCCGGGAGTATACGGGAGCGCTTGGAGGTACGTGTGGATGTTTGTACCTGAGGATGTTTGTGCGCTCAATTGGGGTTGACTTGGGGCCACACGTCGTGTGGGCCCCACGTGCGTGCCGTGATCTTCTTTACGTACTTTGACCTCTCGTGACGTAGAGGGTCCCTCTGCGCTCGTTTGTTTGACCAGCAGGGTGGATTTTTCCCCTGGCTTTGTGCTCGTCTGTTTGACCAGCAGGGCGGAGTTTCCCCTGGCCTGGTGCTCTTTTGTCTGATCAACAGGGTTGAGTGGTCTCCCCCTGGTCATGTTCTCAATGGTTTGGCCGGCCGAGATGGTTTGGTTCCTCTGCTTCTTCGGCTGTGAGGGGTTTCAGTACTGTGCCCTTTCACCGGACTGCGACACCGTCTGCGACTACGGGTGTTCGTGCAGCGTGGGCGTTTCCCCCACTTTCTGGGATGAGATGTCTCGGTCTGCTTCGACAGTGACTCAGCGGATGGGAGCGGGATCGCCTTGTGAGGACTGGGGAGTTTCTCCCATTGCTCTGTGTCCCCTGGTAGAGCTTGTGGTTTTGGTGTGACCAACACTTTACGCGGGCACCGATCCTCTACCCAGGAGGTTGGTCCTGCAGGGCTGAGGTTGTTTCTTGCAGGGCTGAGGTTGTTTCGAGCAGGGATCGCCAGTGGGTTACCATCCAGCAGGGATGGCCAGTACAGCGGTGTTTACCGAGCAGTACCATCCAGCATGGATGGCCAGAGCAGTTCCGGGCTTACCTCCGGCGGGGCTGGGCAGTGGTCCCCGATGCCGGGCTTACCTCCAGCGGGGCTGGGCAGTGGTCCCCGATGCTAGGCTTACCTCCAGCGGGGCTGGGCAGTGGTCCCCGATGTCAGGCTTACCTCCAGCTGGGCTAGGAAGTGGTCCCCGATACCGGGCTTACCTCCAGCTGGGCTGGGCAGTGGTCCCCGATGCCGGGTTACCTCCAGCGGGGCTGGGCAGTGGTCCCGTCGCCGACTTTAGCTGGGTCGCCCTCCAGTGGATTACCCTGTTACGGGACTGGGCAGTGTGGCACCCATCGACTTTCCGGGTATCCCCGTAGTGGGAACCCGTTGACTTCTAGGGATCCTCCAGCGGGGCTGGGTAGGGGGTCGCCTGTCGACTTTGAGCAGATTTCTCGACTGCGGGGCAGTGAAGAGTTGTGGTTGACGTTCCCCCAGAACTCTCAAGTACAGGGAGCACTTTCCCCCACTGAGACGCGTCCTTGTGACACGACCTAAAACCGTGCGGGCGAGTCAGTGCCGCCCAAAGTGGATAGTGTCGAGGTGTGGTGATTGAGCCCCTTGGCTTGCGGTTCGGGGCAGACGTGCGGGATACTGGGCATCGATGGTGTTACTTCTGGGACTGTTGGCTACTCTTTCTTGGGATGAGCTACGGGACGGAGATCCCCTTACGAGTTTGTTCGGGCTTCTTGTTGAGCATATGGGCTTGTATATACCTTGCTCTAGTACCCACTTCTTGGGTTTGGTTACTCTCCTTCTAGGAGAGGCGAAGACGTGCGGGGTATGCTACGTGCTTTCCGTGTCTAGCTTCTCCTGGTTGGACGAGTCTACTCTCCTACTATAGGTAGCGAAGACTCGACGGGAAGTTTATCTTCTCACCGTTTCCAGCTCCTTGTGCCTGGACGAGTCCACCTTCTTTCCTCTTGTTGGGTTGAGCTAGACTCTTTACTGTACTCTTACTTCACTTCCAGTTGTACTCCTATACTTTTCCTTGTTCTCTCTACTTCTCACCCTTCGGTACCTCATTTGTTGCTCCCTCGAGCCTTCGGGGTATCCTACTGAGTATTTTTATTCTCACCCCTTCTTGGGATTTTCCCGCACTTGGTGTGCCCTTGCAGACGACGGACAAGTGGAGCGTGACTTCAGTGGAGCATAGGAGATTGGGAGATTGGACCGCATGCGGTGGTCGTGGTCGGGTTCCAGGTGGGAGACCCATCAGCTGTTTCTTTTGTTTACCTATTGACGGGTTGTGGCACTTTTGGTTGGGCATGTGTTTTTCCCCTTTTCTTTTCAGCTTGTACTTTGTACTGTTTAGAGGTCGATACACATCTGTGGTTTATATATGTAGCATTTGTTCTTTTTTACTCTGCTTGTTCTTTATTTACTCTGCACTTTTTCATTGAGTGTGTTGCATGTGTGTGTACAGGTGCTTAGGCAAAGGCCTCCCCGAGTTATTGTGCCTTCGGCGCTGGTCTCCAGCCCCTGGCCTATGGAGGCGGGCCTGGGGTAGTTGCGGATTGAGCCCGGTTAGGGTCGGGTCGTGACAAAGTGGTATCAGAGGTGGTTCGTTCCTTGGGGTGATGTTCGGACGTCCCTAAAATAAAAGGAACTGGTTGGGATTTAGGGAAACAGTGTTAATGTGTCTCGAGAGCGGCTCTCAGGCCAGGGAGTCTAGTGATGGTGCGGCGGACGACGTATCCATTCACCAGGACCTTGATAACCCGCTTGTCGACTCGGCATGCTGAGGCACTTGTTGCAGGGAAAATTTGTTTTTGCATCACATAGGATTGAGTCTTTGACTGTCCTTCTTGAGTCATCTCTCCATCGTTGCTATTGGTATATACATATATGCTCATTTGACCGCGGTACTCCTTGATAATATTCAGGATGTCTCCGCAAGGACAGCCAGCCAGGATACCAGCTTGGGTTCGTGACGACGACCCTATGAGCTACGAGGCCACAGTCCAGGACCCATCGTGCGATCCCCTTTCTCCGGGTGGGCCGGTAGCAGGACCCCCACCTATTGAGCAACAGACAGTTTCAGCAGTGCATGATGAGTTTGAGCGCAGGTTGAGCGCGCTCCGTGAGTTCCAGCGGCAGAGACCGCTGAGGTTTAGTGGTGAGCCAGACCCTCAGGAAGCAGCGGGTTGGCTAGAGACAGTGGTTCGCCTTTTCAGGATTGTGCAGACGCTGACAGATCAGAGAGTGGCTTTGGCAGCCAGCCTTTTCCGTGGATCGGCTTGGCGTTGGTGGAGTCTGGTGACTCAGCTTCTTGATGAGTCGTCGCTTTCGTGGGGAGACTTTCAGTTGTTGCTCCGTGAGGAGTTTTTTCCTTCCTAATTGCGCTCCATTCGGATTCAGGAGCTCCTGCAGTTTCAGCAGGGAGGGATGACGGTGGCCGAGTACGCGACTAGTTTTGCAGACCGTGCACGCTTTTACCCGGACTTGGTCCGTGACGACAATCTCCGAGCGCGGAAGTTCAAGCAGGGTCTCCGCTGAGAGTTTTGCTGTCATAGTACCCTTGGGTGTTTCCATATATGCCGGGGTGCTAGAGCAGACGCTGGTGACAGAAGGCTTCCTGTCATGTTTTGCGGTTGGTAGTGGCAGAAAGGCGCAGGACCTCAGCTGCGGATGCCCTTCTGTGAGTGGATTCCGGGCCGTGGTCGTACACCACAGTGGCGCCGAAGGGCACCAGGGCAGCCCAGAGAGCACCGGCGCTATGCTTGTGACGGGCGAGGTCACTTGGCACGAGACTACCCGACCCGAGTTGCTGAGGGCTTCGGGCAGGCAGCAGGCGCACCACCATGAAAGAGGCAGCGCCGCGATCGGAGTAGTACCCAGGGAGGTGGTGCTAGCAGAGGAGCGGGAGGAGCTGGTAATGGGGGAAGACTTTACGAGATCTCTCCATCACCACTCGGCGGTCCACGTCAGGCTCCGGGAGCTGACGGTTGGGACCACAGATAGCCGCGAGCTTTGGATGTCTACGATCCTGCAGAGCATGGGATGGTGAGAGGTACCCCTTGCGACTCTTCTACTTCTTGCAGTAGAATTTTTAGGCGCTTGGTGTGAAATACTTTTCTCCCTGCTCCTTGTTTGAGGTGTTACCAGGGTGACGCAGAGCGTCGGGTGTAACCCTGTGTTGGTAAGGAAAAAGGCGTGAGACCTTTTCCTTTCGTCGACGGTGTTGACTCCTTCGCTTCCGAGCGTGTAAGAGAGTCTTGGTTGAGAGACATCGGTTGTGAAATATTGCGTGACCAGATATCCTTGGGTGTTCCACCATATGGATATTCTGAAGGAGGGAATCACTGGGCCTTGTTTCAGGTGCGGGTGGTGATTCCAGTCGCGGCGTGCGACGTGGAGGTTTGACCGGGGAGGTGAGCTACCCCTGAGGGCCTTCGGGCCGTTTGAGACCGTGCAAAGGGATGGCGAGGTACCCTACCGCCTTTACCTAACCCCAAAGTCTGGAGTGGGTGCACGACATCGGCAAGGGCCTACCTAGCATGGACAGATCAATCCCTTGGTCTGTGTGCGGTGACACAGAGCTGTGCGTGGGTTCTTCTGGGTACGGGAAAGCCAGATGTGGGCTTAGTACCCTGTGTTCTTCCCTGGTTTTGCTTTTTGAGGACAAAAAACTTGAAGGAGGGAATGATTTAAGAACCTGGTTTTTGCTGAGAAAGACTTTGGAATATTCTTGATGATATTTCAGAGCAGCGCCTTCAGACGACGTGCGATTCCGAGCCCCAGAGTGGCCAGAATTAAATTTTCAGTGCGTTCACACTAGAAATGCTAAATAAATGGGATAACTCCTAAACAGAGTTCCGGATCAGAGATCCGAGTGTACGTATGGGCCCGGAATAGGGTGTTTACCCTAGGAACAACATAAAACTTGTCGGCGCGGGACGTTTGGACCCCTCGCCCGCTTCTGGAACGTTAAACAGATTAAATAAATTAATTAATTCGTTTAATGGCGAAACGCAGGTGTCTCTTAAACGGTGGCTCAGATTGGAAAACCAAGAGCACCGTTGAGTTTGGAATGTGCCGTTTACCCTAGGAGTGGTATAAGTTTCGCGGGCGCGGGTCGTTTGTGAAAAATGGCCCCAGGGGTGTTTTCGTAATTTAGCGGCTTCGGACGTTAAATTTTATAACTTTTGAAGGGGATCTCAGATTAAAATTCCAAGTCCTCCGTTGTGCTTGGGAGGTGGTGTTTACCCTAGGGGAGGCTTAACCTCGACCCTGCTGCGAGTTCGGGTCCGGGCCGACGGGCGGGTGGTTAAGCGTTTTCTATTTAAACGCTTAACACACCCTCCTCCCTCCTCTCCTTTCCCTTCCCCCTGACAGCCCCTCTTCTCCCGCTCCTCCTCCTCCATCTCCGGCAAGAGTCCGGCGAGGCGACTCCGGCGAGGTGCGGTGGTGCCGGCAGATCGTCGCGAAGCTTCGGGCGAAGCCCCACGAGGTAGGATGTTGCGTTTGCATTTTCTATTCCCATACCTACTTCAAACTCAATTAATTGTATTGAAACTCTGTCGGATTTTTGAACAAAGACCATGAACGCGTAGTATACAATTTTATCTTTCCAACTCTTGTTTCTGATTTGAAATCGGAGTTTGGAGGCATTCGCAATCATCCGCCGAAGTTGGCGGGTTTTCGGTTTCCGGCGGGTTCGAGCGGCGGCGCGGCGAGGTCGGATGGCGCGACAGCGGGTGTCCGGTGGAGGCGCTGGGCGCGACAGTGGGGTGTCCGCGGCGTCGGCGCGGGTGTCCAGGGGAGGCGCTGGTTGCGGAAGCAGGGCGCTTGGGCATCGGTGGGGGCGTCTGGCGGAGCTCCCGGCGAGGCGGCGGTCGCCAGGGAGCGGCGACCGCGGGGTCGCGTCGCGCGACCCCTGTGCGGCGACAAAGACCCGTGCCGCGTGGGTCTTCACGAGGAGAGGCGACCGGCCCTCATGGCCGGTCTGTAGGTGGGCCAAGAACCGGCGCCGGGCCGCGCGGCTGAGCAGCGGGCCTGGCCAGGTCGGGCGGACCGGCCGGTCCAGGTCGGGCGGACCAGCCGGTCCAGGCCGGTCTAGCCCCAGGGGGGTGGTCCTCTTTTTGTTCGGACACCCATATCATACACTACGGGTGTCCGATTTGCATGAAGTCTGAGGAAGTGGGACCGTATCGACGAGACAGTCTTTTTGAGATGGTTTCGGGAATTTTTAATTACCGAAACGAGGGGCCTCTGAGGCGCGATGTGTCCTTAAGTGGACGAGCGTAATCCCCGAGATTCTTGTTTTGGACGGCGCGGACGCGTCTGACGTCCGTTTTGAGCGCTGTCAGTGGCATTGGGACCCTGGCATCGAGGCAGAGCTTTACAGGGTGGTTTCAGGCGTTGAGGCCGAAGTTGAGGCGTGGGCCCCATGACCCGTCTTTTGAGCTGCGTGCAGCTTTTAGCGACTTTTTCCTCGGACGTCCGTTCGGGGCGTACGAGCAGTCGATGTTGGGTGTTTTTCCGAGGGCATCGCGTTGGCGCAGTCTGCCCGATGTAATTCCACACGATGGTGCGGGCCCCGCGAGGGCCGTTTCGGGAGTTGACGGTGATTTCCAGCTTTATCACCGGGCGACCGTTTTGGACAAGCGAGTAGTCCATTTCGTGTACTTTTTCGAGAGGATCGCAACGACGTGATCCGTCCGTTGAGTTTCGAGACCGGGATGGGGGTCCCACGTGGCACCGCTCGTGTGCAGTGCGCCGGGATGTACCTTTTTCTCCGGATATCCGTTGCACTCAAGTGAGTAGCGCTTTTGACCTGTTATCCCGAGGGGATCACAATGGTGCGATGCGCCTGACTGTTTTCGGGGCCAAGGCTCGGATCACGGGACGCCGTTCGGGCGTGAGGCGGTGTTGGTGACTTTTTCGTCGGATATCCATTGGAGGCGAGTAAGTAGTTGATCTCGCGTGTTTTTCCGCGAGGATCAGAACGGTGTGATACGTTGGGTTGTGCGGAGCCTCTTGCGCGATCTTGTTGAATGTGGAGCATGGAAGGTGCTCTAGTGGTGGTTCGCCCTACCTTGTTGTAGCGGACCCTTGGCATGAGATCGCGCACTCTTGGGAGAGTGATACAAATGGTTCACGAGATGTGGTCGGCCATGCCTGGGCCTTTGAGGTGGAGTTGTTACGTCACGCCTTCGCGTTGACGCTGGATGCCATGTGCACGATAGCCTTTGGGCTGGAATGAGGTATACTCCGGGAGTATACGGGAGCGCTTGGAGGTACGTGTGGATGTTTGTACCTGAGGATGTTTGTGTGCTCAATTGGGGTTGACTTGGGGCCACACGTCGTGTGGGCCCCACGTGTGTGCCATGATCTGCTTTACGTACTTTGACCTCTCGTGACGTAGAGGGTCCCTCTGCGCTCGTTTGTTTGACCAGCAGGGTGGAGTTTTCCCCTGGCTTTGTGCTCGTCTGTTTGACCAGTAGGGCGGAGTTTCCCCTGGCCTGGTGCTCTTTTGTCTGACCAGCAGGGTTGAGTGGTCTCCCCCTGGTCATGTTCTCAATGGTTTGGCCGACAGAGATGGTTTGATTCCTCTGCTTCTTCGGCTGTGAGGGGTTTCAGTACTGTGCCCTTTCACCGGACTGGGACACCGTCTGCGACTACGGATGTTCGTGCAGTGTGGGCGTTTTCCCCACTTTCTGGGATGAGATGTCTCGGTCCGCTTCGACAGTGACTCAGCGGATGGGAGCGGGATCGCCTTGTGAGGCCTGGGGAGTTTCTCCCGTTGCTCCGTGTCCCCTGGTAGATCTTGTGGTTTCGGTGTGACCAACACTTTACGCGGGCACCGATCCTCTACCCAGGAGGTTGTTCCAGCAGGGCTGAGGTTGTTTCCAACAGGGTTGAGGTTGTTTCAAGCATGGCTCTCCATTGGGTTACCATCCAGCAAGGATGGCCAGTACAACAGTGTTTACCGAGCAGTACCATCCAGCTGGGATGGCCAGAGCAGTTCCGGGCTTACCTCCGGCGGGGCTGGGCAGTGGTCCCCGATGCCAGGCTTACCTCTAGTGGGGATGGGCAGTGGTCCCCGATGCCGGGCTTACCTTCAGTGGGGTTGGTAAGTGTTCCCCGATGTCGGGCTTACCTTCAGCAGGGCTAGGTAGTGGTCCCCGATACCGGGCTTACCTCCAGCTGGGCTGGGCAGTGGTCCCCGATGCCGGGTTACCTCCAGCGGGGCTGGGCAGTGGTCCCGTCGCCGACTTTAGCCGGGTCACCCTCCAGTGGATTACCCTGTTACGGGACTGGGCAGTGTGGCACCCGTCGACTTTCCGGGTATCCCTATAGTGGGAACCCGTTGACTTCTAGGGATCCTCCAGCGGGACTGGGTAGGGGGTCGCCTATCAACTTTGAGCAGATTTCTCAACTGCGGGGCAGTGAAAAGTTGTGGTTGATGTTACCCCAGAACTCTCAAGTATATGGAGCACTTTCCCCCATCGAGACGCGTCCTTGTGACGCGACCTAAAACCGTACGGGTGAGTCAGTGCCGCCCAAAGCGGATAGTGTCGAGGTGTTGTGATTGAGCCCCTTGGCTTGCGGTTCGGGGCAGACGTGCGGGATGCTGTGCATCGATGGTGTTACTTCTGGGACTGTTGTCTACTCTTTCTTGGGTTGAGCTACGGGACGAAGATCCCCTTATGAGTTTGTTCAGGATTCTTGTTGAGCATATGGGCTTGTATATACCTTGCTCTAGTACCCACTTCTTGGGTTTGATTACTCTCCTTCCAGGAGAGGCAAAGACGCGCGGGGTATGCCACGTGCTTTTCGTGTCTAGCTTCTCGTGGTTGGACGAGTCTACTCTCCTGCTATAGGTAGCAAAGACTCGACGGTAAGTTCATCTTCTCACCGTTTCTAGCTCCTTGCGCCTAGATGAGTCCACCTTCTTTCCTCTTTTTGGGTTGAGCTGGACTCTTTACTGTACTCTTACTTCACTTACAGTTGTACTCCTCTACTTTTCCTTGTTCGCTCTACTGCTCACCCTTCGGTACCTCATTTTTTTCTCCCTCGAGCCTTCAGGGTATCCTACTGAGTATTTTTATACTCACCCTTGCTTGGGATTTTCCCGCACTTGGTGTGCCCTTGCAGACGACGGACAGGTGGAGCGTGACTTCAGTGGAGCATAGGAGCTTGGGAGCTTGGACCGCGTGCGGTGGTCGTGGCCGGGTTCCAGGTGGGAGTCCCGTCAGCTGTTTCTTTTGTTTACCTGTTGCCGGGTTGTGGCACTTTTGGTTGGGCACGTGTTTTGCCCCTTTTCTTTTCAGCTTGTATATTGTACTGTTTAGAGGTCGATGCACATCTGTGGTTTATATATGTAGCAGTTGTTCTTTTTACTCTGCTTGTTCTTTCTTTACTCTGCACTTTTGCATTGAGTGTGTTGAGTGTGTGTGTACAGGTGCTTAGGCAAAGGCCTCCCCAAGTTATTGTGCCTTCGGCGCTGGTCTCCAGCCCCGGGCCTATGGAGGCGGGCCTGGGGTAGTTGCGGCTTGAGCCCGGGTAGGGTCGGGTCGTGACAGTAACATCCCCGTTTAATTTTTTTTTAAATGAATGAAACTTTGTTTTAAGTAGATATTTATAACTAGCCTTTGAACATAATTTTACCACTTCTATGTTTTGAATTTCAAGAAACTTTCATCTACAATTGTGTATAGTAAGTTATTTGGAGTCTAATGAAACCAACTTGTTTTTTTGGTGAATAGTAACATACCCTTATGAATAGTAATATGAATAGTAATATAACCCTAATGAATAGTAAATTTTATTATTATTTTATTTTCTAAAGGATTTAAGATAAAAACATGTTGGCTAATTTTTCATCGTGATATAGAAGTTGTTATAGAATTAGAATTGTTAATTTTTGAATTTAGTATGATTTTATTTAAAAATTTAATTAATAATATTTAAAAAATTGTTTTCAAAAAATGGACTTCATTTTTGAATTATACACATCTAAAAATGGTTATGGTAAATTTTTGGGATTTTTCTGAAATTCTTTAATTTTTGATGAATAGTGAAATACGATAAAATACCGTATTATCAAATTATCAGTAAAATTAACTATTTATGACATAATAAGTGATGAAAGGCCACTTGGTTCGAACTCACATGCCATTATTACTATTTTAGGTCACATTAACTAATACTATTCATAATTTTGGGCAAACATATTATAATAATGATTAAAATAGTGAAAAATACCCCCTCTCCTCTACTATAAATACCACCCTCACTCCCCTCTTATTCCCACACCTCTCAAGCCTTGATCCATCCCTAAGTTCTTCCCAATACTCCTCCCAAGGCTCTTTCCCACGTCCTAGAGCTTCTGAACTCACCAAAAGACCAAAACTGAATCCCTTAAGAAGGATCTCAAGGAGAATAGATCAAGAGGCAAACATCCTCTTTTATTTTCTTTATTTTATTTCATTTTATGTTATTATCTTCCTTTAATTTGGATTATGTTGGTATATTTCATTCAATATCTCCCTTAATTTCCATATTATTTAATAGTGATGAGATATCCCTTTTCTCTCATCAAACTATTTTTATGAAATTTTAAGAGACGCCGTTAGGCTGCCGAATTTTCATGAGAAATTTCTCAAGTTTTCTTTTATTTTAAGATTTATTCTTCTTCTTTCCTCACATCCTATTATACAAGAGGCATGAAAGCTCCAAAATAATTTACATTCTGGATGATCTCATGTTCATGGAAAATTCATCATCATTATTTTTCTCCACTCTCACTATTCAAGGAATACAAACATTGTCCGTGATGTGTCGAATTACCGACATCGTGGACGATGTGATTTCAATTTTCATTAACTCTTTAAAGTCTGGTAATGAAACCATTTTTATGGTTGAAACAGGTTATAATATATGTATTATGTCTCATCCATGGTTCTGGAATTATTTTTTACTCATGGTTTTAATTTATAAAACAAAATGAGGTCGTTATTATCAAAGAACCACTAAAATGATCTAAACGAACATCATTATTGTTTTAACTTATGAATAATACTCATGTAAGAATTAAAAATTATAAAATGGTATAATTTATGTCAGTTTATATATGTAAATATTATTCCATTACATTTCTGGAGTTTCACTTCCAATCGACAAGAACATCCATCATGAACCAATCTTGGAAATCATGTAAAGAACTCACCCAAAAACAATGCAAGGAGCAAAATAATAACAATTAAAGGGTGAAATGATGTTATTAAATGATCATATAAGATGTTATAAAAATGAAAATGTTTCTATAAAATAATAATAACACTATTTTAACCATTATATAGGATGTTTAAACAAGTTTTAAGTAAGACAATCCTGAGGTAAGGGAATTCTTAACCCGATTTCCATCTTTTGGGTTAACCTTATTCTTCATTATTTATGTGGTATTTAAATGGTTTGTGTGATGATTTATGATTATACTATGTTTAATTATATTTATTTACAGATTATATACATATTATATCCACTCTATTAAGTATCACTTTAAATATATGATATTTATAAGGGAATTTTCTTTTAAAATCCTCTTTTAAAATTCTGTTTTACAAAATTCAAAAGAAATGTTTTTATGCTAATATTCATGTTATATGATTATGTTCTGGATCTTGTGAATTTTTTATGTTTAAGTGTGGGACCTATATTTCCCTCCAATGAATTGGGTATGCGTAAGTTGAAGGTCGGCTATATGGTTACTCCAAGTGTAACTGTGATGGTTACACAAATAATATGGTAGCTGTGAGGGTTACAAATTATAAGGTAGCCGAGCGGGTTACACGATTATGTAAGTAATGTACCAATATACCTTTATGGTTATAATTATGTTCTTATTTATTATGTAAATATCATTTTTCACAAAGTAAGTATATATATACAGGTTATAAGTATGTATTTTGAAAGTGATTTCATACATTACAAGTATTCATAGACTAATGTGATCTTTCCTTCTTTTTCATTTATTGAGATTTTGTGCTCATCCCAAGTTTTTAAATGATTTTCACAGGTTAATGGATGTGTAAGACAAAGAAGGAATTCATGTTAAATGTTGAATAATTTTCAAGGAGTCATGTTTAAGTTTTAATGTTTTATATTTTGAAAAAAATAGAAACTGTTTTTATGGTATCCACTCTGTAATAATGTGTAATGTTATGAATGTATTGTCCTAATTATATAAATCTCTAAACTAGAAAAGATAATCAATGTAAAAGGAAGTGTTTTCCTGACTAAATTCATGAGTATGTAATGTAATAATTTCGGGTCCTTATAGTTTGTATTAGAGGAAAGGTTTAGACAACTTTAGGGATTTGGAGTTTTTGTTAAACATATGGTTAGTCTGTATGTCTATTCTTTAAGTTAAATCCTTGTTTTATAACTTTTAAAATTAAGGAAATTCAGTTAAAAATAGAAGGAGGAGGATCTCAGATGACATTACTATCTCTTCTTGATGACTTTCTTGCAATAATTACTACAAAGTCAAGTCCCGATGTCTTTGAAACATTTTCTAACATACAACTCACTAGCAAACAATTGTTTGAGATATCAAACACCTCTACTATACCTCTATACCATCATGGATCATGGGTTGTATTTAATCAAATAATATTTTCTCAATATTCTCATAGTTTCAAAAATGGTAAATATTATCAAGGAATTTTTAAATATTTTACATTATCAAGAGATTTTGAAGCAAATTATGATTTTGAAAGAGGTACTAAAGAAGGAGACCCTTGCACAAGATATTTATATTTTCTTTTATAATATACTATTTCAGAACATACTTATGTTATTTTAAAAGGACCATTGATTGAAGATTTCAACTCCAACTCGGTTCGAATATTTCATAAAAATCATGTTTTATCAGATGTTTTGAAATTATATGTCAAACATGATTATTTTCCAAAATTATTTTTCTGTGAACACCCATATGACCCAAGTTGTACTAGGTGTATTTGGATAAAGGAATAAAATGATTTTGAAGGATCTATAAATAATTGTTTCAATGCATGTACCTTCTATTTACGTGAGCAAGATGATGATGAGAACTGGTGGACACTGTGATCAAGGTACCCTCACTTGTTTAATAAGTAAATAAAATTGTGAGGATGCGATTTCTGAAAGGTGGGGATAATGTAACATCCCATTTTTTTAAAAGAATAAATTGAAATGAATGAAACTTTGTTTTAAGTAGATATTTATAACTATCATTTAAACATAATTTTTCCATTTCTATGTTTTGAATTTCAAGAAACTGTTATCTACAGTTGTGTTTAATATGTTATTTGGAGTCTGATGAAAACAACTTGTTTTTTGGTGAATAGTAACATACCCTTATGAATAGTAATATGAATAGTAATATTACCCTAATGAATAGTAAATTTTATTATTATTTTATTTTCTTAAGGATTTAAGATAATAACATCTTGGTTAATTTTTCATCGTGATATAGAAGTTGTTATAGAATTAGAATTGTTAATTTTTGAATTAAGTATGATTTTATTTAAAAATTAAATTAATAATATTTAGAAAATTATTTTAAAAAAATGGACTTCATTTTTTAATTCTATACATCAAAAAATGGTTAGGGTAAAGTTTAGGGATTTTTCTGAAATTCTTTAATTTTCGTTGAATAATGAAATATGATAAAATACCGTATAATCAAATTATCAGTAAAATTCACTATTTATGACATTATAAGTGATGAAAGGCCACTTGGTTCGAACTGACATTCCATTATTACTATTTGAGGTCACATTAACTAATAATATTCATAATCTTGGACAAAAATATTATAATAATGATTAAAATAATGAAAAATTCCCCCTCTCCTCTACTATAAATACCACCATCACTCCCCTCTTATTCCCACACCTCTCAAGACTTGATCCATGCATAAGTTCTGACCAATACTCCTCCCAAGGATCTTCCCCATGTCCTAGAGATTCTGGTATCACCAAAAGGCCAAAACTGAATCCCTTAAGAAGGATCTCAAGGAGAAGAGATCAAGAGGTAAACATCCTCTTTTATTTTCTTTATTTTCTTTAATTTTATGTTATTATATTCCTTTCCTTTGGTTTATGTTGGGATATTTCATTAAATATCCCCCCTTAATGTCCATACTATGTAAGAGTTATGAGATATCCCTTTTCTCTCATTAAACTATTTTTATGAAATTTTAAGAAACGCCGTTAGGCAGCCAAATTTTCGTGAGAAATTTCTCAAGTTTTCTTTTATTTCAATATTCCTTCTTCTTATCTCCTCACCTATTCTTATCCAAGAGGCGTGGAAGCTCCAGAATCATCTATATTCTGGATTTTATCATGTTCATGTAAAATTCATCATCATTCTTTTTCTCCTCTCCCACTTATTCAAGGAATAAAAACATTGTCCGTGATGTGTCGAATTACAGACATCGTGGATGATGTGATTTAAATTTTCATTAAATCTTTAAAGTCTAGTCATGAAACAATTTTTATGGTTGAACCAGGTTATAATATATTTATTATGTCTCATCCATGGTTCTTTAATTCTTTTTTACTCATGGTTTTAATTTATAAAACAAAATGAGGTCATTATTATCAAATAACCACTAAAATGATCTAAACGAACATCATTAATGTTTTAACTTATGAATCATCCTAATGTAAGAATTTAAAATGATAAAAATGTATAATTTATGTTACTGGTTATATTTTAATACTACTCTATTCCAATTCTGGAGTTTCAATTCCAATCGACAAGAACATCCATCTTGAACCAATCTTGGAAATTATGTAAAGAACTCACCCATAAATAGTGCAAGGAGCAAAATACTAACAATTAAAGGGTGAAATGATGTTATGAAATGATCATATAAGATGATATAAAAATGAAAATGTTTCTCTAAAATACTAGTAACACTATTTTAAGCATTATATAGGAATTTTAAACAAGTTTTAAGTAAGACAAGCCTGAGGTAAGAGAATTCTTAACCCGATTTCCATCCTTTGGGTTAACCTTATTCTTCATTATTTATGTGGTATTTAAATTGTTTGTGCGATGACCTCTTTTTATACTATGTTTAATTATGTTTATTTATAGAGTATATACATATTAAATCCACTCTATTAAGTCTCACTTCAAATATATTATATTTATAAGGTAATTTTCTTTTTTAAATCCTCTTTTAAAATTTTGTTTTACAAAATTCAAAAGAAATGTTTTTATGCTAATATTCATGTTGTATGATTATGTTATGGATATTGGGAATTTTTTATGTTGAATGGTGGGACCTATATTTCCCTCCAATTCATTGTGTATTTGTAAGTTGGAGGTCGGCCATATGGTTAGTCTAAGTGTAACTGTGATGGTTACACAAATAGTAAGGTAGCCATGAGGGTTAAAAATTATAAGGTAGCCGAGGGGGTTACAAGATTATGTAAGTAATGCCCCAAGATACCTTTATGGGTCTACTTATGTTCTTATGTATTGTGGAAATATCATGTTTCCCAAATTAAGTATATATATATAGGTGATAAGTATGTATTTTGAAAGTGATTTCATACGTTACAAGTATTCATGGACTAATGTGATCTTTCCTTCTTTTTCATCCTTTACTGAGATTTTGTGCTCATCCCAAGTTTTTAAATGATTTTAACAGGTTAATGGATGTTTAAGACAAATAAGGAAGCCATGTTAAATGTTGAATAATTTTCTTGGAGTCATGTTTAAGTTTTAATGTTTTATATTTTGAAAAAAATAGAAATAATTTTTATGGTATCCACTATGTAATAATGTGTAATGTTATGAATGTATTGTCATAATTCTCTAAATCTCTAAACTTGAAAAGATCCTAAATGTAATAGGAAGTGTTTTATTGACTAAATTCAAGATTATTTAATGTAATAAGGTCGAGTCCTTATAGTTTATCCCCCTTGAAGTTCCCTGATAAGTTCTAGCAACCCGTTTTGACTTATAGGGAATGATATTACATGTTTATGTGTTTTCCACAATTCCATGTCTTATTCATATGTTATGATTTAATGGATTATGATATTGTTTCCATTATGATTTGCGTCTTATTAAATGATAATATTTATGCTAGGATTCGTGTTTAAGATCATTGATATGCAAGGTATGATCTTTTAATGTTATGATCACGTTCTCATACCCTTATGCTCATGTTTATGCTTACATATCTCCCTTTTTACCCTTACCGGGCATCTGAGATCACCCCTTTTATTATTTCCTTCCTTAGGTTATGAAGATATATTTAATGTATGATATGTATTAGAGGGTATCTAGTCTTGGAGAACCTTTTGAGAGATAATGTAGCCCACTCATGTATCATCATTTTTGTTTCTATGTTTCCAAAGGCATTAATCTAATATGGTCTTTGGGCATATGTTTGTGTAATGTTTTAAATATTCCACAAAAATGATGTAATGTCTATGTATATTAAGACTGTGTTGTTATAAAAACTAAGTGCTTCTAGGTTTCCCCCTAGAACTACTGATCAAGTATCAAGAAAGGGTATCTAGTTTGGACCACCTAGCCCAAAGGAAAAACCTCTATAAGGGAGGTAAAGATAACAATGACCCATGAGGGTAAAAACTATTAAGTATCTACCTACTAGGGCACTGGAACTCTTCAAGAATACTTGTAAATAATTTATCCTTAGAGGTCATGATACCAATATAGGAAATATTGATGAAATGAAACTCCTCAAGCATCCATACATTGTAATACGTCCTCGAGGTCCAGTTCACTAGAAATTCACTGGTACCCATCAGTATCGTACTCTATGATCTGGATAGATAACTAGATGTGAAGGAATAAATTGCCAAGGTTGACCTATGAGGGCCAACAATATGTGTACATCATCACTTCAATGATCTATGTTTTAGATCACTGTCATGGTTCTGTTAAGTAGAATGTAATTTCAAGATGTGTAAGAAAAAACATTATAGATCGTAACAGAAACTTTAAATAACTAAACCTAAGAAAAAACACCATATGATGGGTTCAAAAAATTTGAATCATGTTCCCTATTGACCTACTAGGTTCAATGCACCTCCTTTTCAAGAGGACTAAGTCATCATCCTCACTACCAAATGACTCAACATATATCCACATCACATTACATCACAATGAAATATATATGTAAGTCAATCTAATTGAGTATAATTTCACCAAAAACTTATACGTGAAAACACCATTTTGGTTTTTTTGAAACTTTAAACCATTGGCCTACATATTCAGTAAAATCAAACATTTCAAGGCCTATAACATGTGAATCCTATGTTCCAAATATGATTCACGAGACTCCTCTTTCATTTTTTAGAAAAGATTCAAAATCAATCACTAGCCTATTTATAAGAGGCCAATATCCAAAATCTATAATAAATCATAAAATCCACAAAAAAGTGTGTATCTCAAGGTGAAGATATTTTACAACTATAACATAACATATCAAGAAAAAAAATCCCATATCCCTGGTAACCAAGACTTTTTATCAGAGTAAGTGTTCATGAAGCACTAGTCCGATATCCATCCCAGGTTCTGAAACATTCCTAATAATCATGTATACCATATCCTAAATAGTAATACAACAGGAAAAGAAATAGCCTCTCATTACACTTTTTAACATACCATCCAGGATTCCACTAACCTGATAACTCGAGATGGTTCTCCAAAAGGCCTGAAGTGAACCTACACACATGCTAAAGGCTTCTAAGTAGTATTGAGGGCCTAGGGTGTAATAGCGGGGGAGACTATTCCCTCATATTAGAGTACAAATAAGCGAAAATAACCAGATATCATCCAAATAGATAAATAAATAGAGTGAAGAATCAATAAATGAACTGAAATAGAAAAATGATGTAATAATAAATGAAATTATATAAAATCCTAAACAACCATTCCATACATACAACACTGATCACCCAATGGGCCGATCACATAGATAAAAGTACAAAAAAGGAAACTAAAATAAAATTACAGGTCTCTCATACTAACTCTGAGCCTGACCACATACCCATTCTCCAAGACACTGTTGAGATGCTCCATCCTGATAAAAAGAAACCACATGATCATCTCCTCTAGATCATGAAACCCTAGGGCTCAGCCCTGTCCATCATGTAATCCATTCTCAAACTGAAAAGAAGACATTAGTTCTACATGCACACCAAGGTGCACATAAAGGGGTGAGAAATAATCTCGGTAGGCCCCCCTATTGATGAACCTATAAATTCATTCTCATAATTTCATGATCATTCAATATGACCGACCTAGCTAAGACACAATTGAATATAATAAATAAAATAAAAAAAGGTGAAACCACAATTAATCCTTGGGTCCGTGATCCCAGTCGACTGGGAAATGTATCATTTTGTATATATATATATATATATTTATAGGTGTATATATATTAACATATATATACACACATAAATATATATATACACGAGTAAGGAGAAAAATAACACAATTAACAACAGTCGATCCTTGGGTCTGTCATCCCAATCATCTAGACATTTTGTAAAAATGGCATTGAGATGGATGTCATACCACTCAATATGTTTATAATTAAGTTGATCCTTATGTATATAATCCCAATCAACAAATACCTACTTTTTACAGTTCTAGAAATTTCTCTGAGGAATCTATTTCTTCATAGGGGGATACTATTGGGCATGAATTTTCTCAACAATACTCAATAAATATTATTGATTTTGATGCTTAAAAATACCATTGTTTGTTTTACTAATGATTTTAATTTAAGTATATTTCATGGAATTAATTTTATTTGTAATTATTATTTTATAATTATATTAAAGTATTTATTTCATGATAAATATTCTTCAAAGTGTTCAGAACACTCTCAAAACGTATTTTGGAAACACTGTTCACTGTTTGTCATTTTCTGGAATCACTATTCATTACCTACGGTGAAGAACTTAACGTAAGGAACATACCCTACAATTGTATTAAAGATTATGGTAAAGGATCAGCATGTATGGTTAATCAACCTTACGTTGGAAGAAATGTATGGATAAATAACATTAAGTTTGAATGAAACCTTAGGTTTGTCAAAGAGAAAAAGTACAGTTAAAGGACACTATGTAAGTATGGAACCCTACGTTTGAGAAGAAAATGTATAGATCATCAACCTTATTATTGTGATCAACATTACATTTTCAAAAATACGTTTGGAAAGTATGAACATATGGATCATCATTCCTATGATACGTAGTTGAACTCTACATTTGTGGTTTTTTCATTTTATGAAGGAACCTTACGTTTTCCTGTTCAACACTGGAGATTTGAATTTACCATTTTTATTTGAGTTTTCTGAAATAGTCTTTGCGGAATATCAAGGAGATTTAAAGCTTGATTTCAACTGATTCAAATGTCATTATAATCATTTTAAAGGATCATATTCAATGGATATTTTATCTCATATTCTTAAGGGAAGTTATGTTTGATCTATATTTTTGAATTTTAATTCTCTCGATTTATCAGGTATCTTTTACGGATATGAAATCTTGTCGTGAGATATATCTTTATATATATTTTTATGTTGGATGTGTAGATCTCTCTCAGTTATGTTTATAATTTATATTCTTTGAGTTTTCTTATGAAAATTAATTTACAATGCTACATCGATCAATCATCTCAGAAGCAAGGACTACATTTTGGAGATATACATGTTCAATCTTGGAATTGCGATGATCTGTTTCTGTTGCTAATATTAAAATCAAATATATTTTGTGAAACCAGATCTCTTCATATATATTTCAAATATTATTATTATTCTTAAGTCTAAGATCCATCTTCTGTCTATTGCGTGTTGCTGCAACTGTGATGTTTAAACTGTTTTATCAAATCAATCTCTATTGACTCTTTTGAGTATCAACTGCTCAGTTTCAGTCATGGTGGAGTGTCAGATTCTCATTCTAAACTATGGATATTTTGGTTCCTTGTAAAAGAACTAGGAGGCTCTATTTTTAAGCCTTATTTGTAAGGGTGACAACTTCTTACAATCAGTTGTGGACCAGTCTTATGATAGGAGGACCTTACTAGTGAAATTCACCAAGCCTGCAGAGAAAGTGATTGGTGGAGTGGACTAGGGGATATTCATGCCCCGAACCACTATAAATAGCTATATTCTATTTCTCTGTTTTTATCCACTACTTATTCTTTCATACAGAAACACCACTCTATCATCTATTACTATTAAGTGAAAAAATTGTGAAAATTTTATAAAGACACAATTCACCCCCCTCTTATGTCATCGTCATAGCCATTCCAACATAACATTTGGTATCAAAGGTTGAGATTTTAAAAAGATCCATAAGAATCTAAAAGCATATGATCTATAAAAAGATGGAAATGACTGATCCAAGGGAATGAATTTCAATGGTTTGTGCTTCATATTTCAATGGAGAAAATTATGGGTGCTAGAAATCAAGGATGATTATTTATCTAAAAAATATTGGATATAGAGTTTATTCAAAAATAATATCTCCCTATAAGATTTCTGAGAAACCATAAACTTGGGATGCTATAACTGAAGCTGAATATGATATGAAATACAAATCTATAAACTTTATCATCTGTGGTCTTGGACCAGATGAATTTAATTGTGTATCACAGTATCCAACAACTTATGAAATGTGGAAGAAAATTGCAGTTTCCTTTGAAGGTATAGAAAATGTAAGACAAATGAGATATGCAAAAAAAAATTAAAGTTCGATATATTTAGAATGTTTGATGGTGAAAGCATCACTCAAATGAATGAAAGGTTTACAAAAATTGTTAATAATATTACATCTTTGGGTGAGCCTATCAATCAATCAGATCAATATTTAAAAGTACTAAGAGCACTTCCTGCAAAATGGAATGGTATATCTGCTGCTATTCGATAATAATTTCCTACAAAAAATCTGAAAATGAAAGAAATCATTGGGACATTATTGATGTATGAATCTGAAATTCAAGAAGAAGCTAAAGATCATAGAATTATTGGGAAAAAGGAAAATACTGCTTTAAAAGTGACATCTCAGAAGAATAATAGAAAAATGAAACAAGAAGTCAGAGAAGAAAGGAATTCAGACTCATCTGACTCTAAAGTAGAGCCGACTCAATAAAACCCTTTAAAAAGGATGAGAAAAACTCAAGATAAGTTAGATGCTACGAATACAAAAAATTGGGTCATATAAGACCTGATTTCCCATAACTAAAATGTGATAAGAGAAAGACAGAAATGAAGTATCATAAAAATGATGATTATGAAAATAAAGACAAAAGAGAAAATAAGGCTACTTGGAGTGCTTTTCAAGACTGTAGTAATTCATCTATTTCTTATTCATATAAGGAACAGTAAAATCTGAAATCAAATATGTGATTCATGGCTGAAGAAGATAAGGTAAAAACCTACTTTTCTTCTGATTCTGATTTTTGTTATTCGAATGATAAAATGGATGCCTATTGCATTATGCTGGAAGAAATATATGACTCTTTATTAAAGAAACACAAATATTTAAATAATATTCATAATGCTATTTTAGAAAAAAGGGATAATTTACTTAAACAACATCCAGAGTTAGTTAAGAAATTTATCTCATATAGTAAAAATTGTACTGAGCATGAAAATAAGATTAAAATACTATAGGATGAAGTATAAACTTATAAAAGGGATACTCTTATTTTTAAAAAATAAGAAATTATGATGAATGAAATTCTTGACAAAATTTTCATTAAAAAGGAATGATTTGGTATTGGTTGTAAGGGTGAAAAATCTAAACTATATAATAATTATTTTGTTCCCAATTAAAAAACCATTACCTGTCACTTTTATAGAACAAAAGGATATATAACAAAAAACAATTATTTGAGAAATCCTAAAATATGTGGGATTAAAAGATATTTTATTTCAAAGAGTTTGTCTAAATTAAATAATATAATCCATGGAAAAATAAAAAATATTTGGATTCCTAAATTTTTGTTAGCTAACACTTTTAGACCCAAGAAGATATGGGTACCAAAACAAACTTTTGTTTGAATTTCCTTTATAGGTAATAGGTTACAGAAAAGAAAAAGATATATGTTACATAGACAATGGCTACTTCGGACATATGAGTGTAATTCTATCAAACTTCAACACACTAACTCAAATAGATGGAGGCCTAGTCACCATCAGTGATAATTCCAAAGGAAATATAATTGGACTCAGAACAGTTGGAGATCCAAAGACAATATCAATTAAAAAAGTACTGTATATACATGGATTAAAGCATAATATGATAAGTATCTCTCAACTCTATGATGATGGATACTGTGTTTATTTTTCTAACAATTCCTATTCTGCATTCAAAGATAAATTTCTTAAGTTTAGAGCACCCATAATAGATATTTTTTACATTATGGATTTAAATTCCTTTTGTAAACATAAAGTGAATTGTTTAACTGCTAAGATAAATGAGTCATGTATTTTTCATATACCACTTGGCCATTGAAATATTTATGATTTACACAAATTAACTAATAAACAGTTAGTTTCTGACTTACCTAGTCTTAAATTTGAAAGTAATAGATTCTGTGATGCATGTCAAATTGGAAAGCTACACAAATACTCCTTCAAATCTATTAACAAAATTTCTACATAAAATACCCTAGATCTTATTCATATGGATATATTCAGATCATCAAGAGTAGAAATTTTGGATGGAAAATTATATCTATATGTTTTAGTTGATGATTATTCTAGATTTACATGGGTTGATTTTCTAAAACTCAAAAAATGAAGCTTTTCCTGTTTTTGAAAGTTTTTGTAAAAGTGTTCAAAATGAAAAAGGTTTTAAGATAATTTCATTATGAAGTGATCATGGTGGAGAATTTTAGAATCCATAATTTAATTTTTTTTCTCAAATACAGCTATTAAACACACCTTCTCTGCACCAAGAACACCTCAACAAAATGGAATTGTTGAAAGAAGAAACATAACTATTCAAGAAATGTCTAGGACTATACTAAATGAATATAGCCTTCTAGCCTACTTGTGAGAAGAAGATATAAGCACAACCTGTTATATCATAAATAGAGTTTTAATTCAGCCTATTTTCATGAAGAAACCTTATGAACTTTGGAATAACAGAAAGCCTAAGCTAAAGTACTTTAAAGTTTTTGGATGTAAGGTGTATATCCTGAACAACAAGGATAATCTTGGTATGTTAGATCCAAAAGATGATGAAGGATTTTTTTTAGGATATTTTGAAACTTCTAAAGCTTATATAGTATTCAATAAAAAGTCAAGGATTTTTGAAGAATTAGTTCATATGAAGTTTGATGAAACTGAACATTTTAATAAAGAGAAAGATCAAAATGATGAAACTGATGACTCTTTTGATAACATGAGGCTTGAAGACCTGAAAAATTATTTTGAAAATATAAATAAAATTATGTCCAGTTCAGAAGAACATGATACTGAAGAACCTGAAAGTGTTTTACCTAGACAGTCTAGAATCCTAAAGGATCATCCTTTAGAAACTGTTATAGGAAACCTAGATACAAGCATTAAAACTAGAAGTGTAGGAAATCTAGTTAAATTCTCTTCCTTTTTATCATAATTAGAACCTAAATCTTTTGAATAAGCCTTAGAAGATAAGAGTTGGATGTTAGAAATGCAATAATACTTAAACCAATTTAAAAGGAATAGAGTTTGGGAATTAGTTGAAAGACCAACAAATTATCTAGTCATAGGAACAAAATGCCTCTTTAGAAATAAACAAGATGATCAAAGGATTATAAATAGAAATAAATATAGGTTAGTAGATAAAGGATATAATCAAGAAGAAGGTATAGATTATGATGAGACCTTTTCCCCTGTAGCTAGACTAGAAGAAATTAGAATTATTTTAGCCTATGAATCTCATATGAACTTTAAATTATATCAGATGGATGTTAAATCCGCCTTTTTATATGGTTATTTAATAGAGGAAGTTTATGTTGAGAAACCTCCTAGTTTTGAAAATTATCAAAAACCAAATTCTATTTTCAAACTTACTAAAGATTTCTATGGCCTTAAACAAGAACCTAGAGCTTGTTATGAAAGATTAATTTATTTTCATTTAAAAAATGGTTTTACTATTGGTTTGGAAGATCCAACCCTTTTTAAGAAAACAGTTTGTTCTAATTTTCTATTAGTACAAATCTATGTTGATGATGTTATTTTTGGATCAACAAATAAAAAACTTTGTAATGATTTTTTAGAACTCATGCAAAAAGAATTTGAAATGAGCATGATGGGAGAATTAAATTTCTTTTTTGGACTTCAAATTTATCAAAAATATTATAGAAATGTATTAAACCAAAGTAAATATATTACTTATTTATTTAAAAAATTTGGTCTTGAAAACAACAAGACATATACAACTCCCATGTATACCAATATAAAACATCATTTGGATGGATTTAGAAAATCATTAGATAATAAGTTATATAGAGGTATTATTTGTAGTTTATTATATCTTACTACTAGCACACCTGATATTATGTTTTAAATATGTTTATGTGCTTTATTTCAAACAAGTCCTAAATAATCTCATCTTACTGCTGTTAAAATGATTTTTAGATATTTGAAAGGAACTGTTTTTCAATCTCTTCTTTATCAAAAACTGCTGATTTTAATTTAATATCATATTTAGATGCTAATTTTGGAGGTTGTAGATTAGATAGAAAAGTACCTTAGGAACCTATCACTTTTTAGAAAAATATTTAGTATCTTGGTCAAGTAATAAGTAACACTCATTTTCCTTATCAATGGCCGAAATAGAATATGTATCTGCATGCAGTTTCTGTGCACAAGTGTTGTGGATGAAAAACACACTGATGAAATTTGGACTAAATTTTAATAATACACCTATTTTATGTGATAATAAAAGTGCTATAAATATTTTAAAAAATACCATAAGTTATTCTAGAACTAAGCATATTGATATTAGACATAATTTTATAAGAGATCATATTCTTAAAAAGGATATATTTTTAGAATTTTTTAACACTAAGTATCAATTAGTTGATATTTTCACTAAACCTCTTCCCACTGTAAGTTTTGATTTCATTAAAGGGGAGTTAGATTTATTTAATTTTTAAAATGATTTTTTAATTTTTTAATTTTAAATATTTATTTTATTTATTTATTACAGTTTATTTATATTAAAACTATTTACTGATGACTTTAAATCTAAATTTCTTTAATATTTTAGTTTCTTTATACATTTTAGTTAATTTATTTTAATTTTAAATTTATTCATGCCACATAATTTTTAAAATTTTAATGAGTATCTTGAATAATGACATGAAAAATGAGGATATACATCATCTGTTAGAAACCTTTCGACTACCAAACCCTTCTTTTACCAAATCCTTTCGCCTTTCCCAAAACCTTCATCCTTCTTCCAAACCCTAGAAGTCAAAAAATCCCAAACCTTTAGATTTTCAGAAATGATGAAAACCATGCGGGTCTAAGAGGGTGAAGCCAATGAACTGGAGAGACAACACGTTTCTAGATGAAAGATTCTTTAAGGAAAAATAGTGGATTTAGAATGGTTGTACCAGATGAATTTTCTATTGAATCAAGAATTATCTTTTCAAGGACTGGAGACTTCTTTCAGTAAAGTAAATTCCAAATTTCTTTATTAGGTGATCTAAAATCTTTTTATAAAAGTGTAAAGTTTAGTTTTGGTGATTATGAAGATATGATTTTTATGAGTATAGAAGATAACGAATTTTCTATTTCCTCCACTGAAGTTTCACAAATTTTGAACTTCCCACATGAAGGAGTCTTCAATTTTGATCTTCAATCTATTAGAGACAAGGGTAATTATTCAAAAGAAATTATGTATTTTCTATTTAATATAACTAACATAAGGAAAATGTTTCTTAAGGATCTCGAGAAAGATCATAAAATTTTGGTTAAGTTTATTCAGACTGGAATTGTACCAAGGATGGATGAGATGGAAAATACTTTGTACTTGGAAATATACACCATGTTTTTATTTTTGAGTTATATCAAGTTGAATTTCCCTCGATATTTGTTTCGATATCTTCAGTTTCACTGTCAACTAGATGCTAGGATGAATTTTTATCCTTATGGAAGGATAATTTCCCAAATCCTTTTTGAAAAGGATATGATCCAGTTAGTTGATTCAAGAAAGTACCATCATAGTAATGTTCTTAATGTTGGAACTCTAAGGAAGCTAGGATTTTTCTAGAGCACTGTTAAAGGAAAAATTTTACCTGTTGGTGCTGAGGAAGAATAGAGCTCAGGAGATTTTTCTTAGGGAGAGAAATGAGGTATAAGAAAGGAAGGTGTAACTGAATCTAGAATTGATAAAGTTTATCAACCGAATCAAGGGGGATTTAGTATGATACAGAACCAAAAAAAGAAGATGAAAAAAGTCAACAGGGACTTGTTATCAAACCTAGGACTAGACCGGTTCAAAAAATTGAAGAACCCATTTGGGTTCTGGAGAGTCAACATGTTCGGTTCATCTTGAGGAATCAATTCTTAATGAGGAGACTCAGGCAGTTTGTAAATCTAGAGAGCTTCCTATAGTACCTCTGATCAGTGATCAAGTACAAGTGAATATTCAAGAGCAAGTGAATATTCAAGAAAAAACTATTCAGAAAGAAGCATCTCAAGAAGAAAAAATTGTACATAAATCAGTAACTGAGGTTACAGATGTGGTTGTGAATCAAACCATGGAACAGTCAGTTCATGTTTTAGGAGGACAGACTGAAGTTCTTGATAATAAATCTTATTTGTTTGAAAATATGTGAAGAGATCAGTGGAAAATCCTTTTCCCCTTGTTATTGTAGATCAGAAATTGAATCCAGAAGAAGGAACATATAATTAATTATTTCATCATGTGGAAGAGATTTTTTTAAGTTTAATAAGTCTCAGTAATAAAATTCTAATCTACAAAAAGAGATTTAAAGTGCAAGGAAAAAGATCAAATAACTTCATGAGATTACTTTTTCAAGAAGGGATTTTGATGTTTTTAAGTGGGATATGTTGAATGAGATTGCTAGAAGAAAGTCTAAAGCTATTTTTGAGTCATATTTTGTAGATCTCATGTGGTATTTGGGAAGTCATTTTGAATCAATAAAAAGAAATATTGGTCAGACTAGTACATATACCTCTACTCCTTCTACCATTCCAAATTTGATTAGAATATTTCAGGCCATTACATCTATTATGACAGATATGAATGCTCATATAGAGAACCTGTAATGCAACAGTTCTCCTCTTTCAGTTATTTTGGAGAATCAAAAATTTATTATTGATCAGTTGACTCAAGGAGAAACTAGTATCAGATTTCTTCTTAACCAATTTACAGAGAAGTTGGAACAATTTATGAAGCTGGAAGAAAGACTACATGACCTTTTGAAAGTAAATATTGTTGAGAATCTGCATGTTATTCATGAATCTAGGCTTCTATTTATTCAGCTGGGTGATAATTTAATGAAGAAGTTGTGGGTGTAGAAGGCTGAGTTGAAGGAGACGTTTCAATCCATTCAGAATTCCAACCTAGCCAATCCCTAACCTTTTTATACCTTAACCATTATAGTAACTATCCTGTTTCCCAATCATATAATCTATTGTATTTCTTTAATTATTGATAAATGGAATTTTCTTTGTCTATATGTTTTAATTATTTATTTTATTTTCCTTTTTTTAAAGTAAAAAATCCATTAATCTTTATCCATTTTATTTTATTATAACATTCACTTACTAATATATTTTAAATTAAATGTGTTTTAATCTATTTGTTTGCTTTCTTTTTAATATCACAAAAGGGGGAGATATTTAGATAAACACAACATTTATTTTTATCAACATAATTCTTGAAAATTGAATTTATTTCACTTTATATTTGAAAAATTCTAATTTATAAGTTTTTCATTTATGGGTTTTGTGATCATCATAAAGGGGGAGACTGTTGGGAATGTCTTGTCTCAAAAATACTCTATAAATATTATTGATTTTGATACTAACAAATACCCTTGTTTGTTTTACTAATGATTTTAGTTTAATTATATTTCAATGAATTAATTTTATTTATAATTATTATTTTGGAATGATATTCAAGTATTTATTTTGTGAGAAATATTCATCAAAGTGTTTAGAAAGCTCTCAAAACGCATTCTGGAAACGCTGTTCACTATTTGTCATTTTCTGGAATCACTGTTCATTGCTTACACTGAAGAACATAATGTAAGGAACATACCCTACGTTTGTATTAAAAATTATGGTAAAGGATCAACACGTATGGTTAATCAAACTTACATTGCAAGAAACATATAGATAAGGAACATTACATTTGAATGAAACCTTACATTTTTCAAAGAGAAAAAGTATGGTTAAAGAACACTATGTAAGTATGGAACCCTACATTTGAGAAGCAAATGTATGGATCCTCAATCTTAATTTTGTGATCAACCTTACATTTTCAACCCTATGATTGGAAAGGATGAATGTATGGATAATCATTCCTATGCTACGTAGTTGAACCCTACATTTGTGGTTTTTTCATTTTATGAAGGAACCTTTTGTTTTCCTATTCAACACTGGAAATTTGAATTTACCGTTTTTATCAGAGTTTTCTACAACAATCTTTGTTGAATATCATGACAATTTAAAGCTCGATTTAAACCGATTCAAAGCTCGTTATAATTTTTTAAAGGATCGTATTCAACAGAGTTTTTCTCTCCTATTCTTAAGGGAAGTTATGACTACTCTAAGCAGTATTTTTTGAATTTGAATTCTCTAGATTTATCAGGTATCTTTTACAGATCTGAAATCTTGTTGTGAGATATATCATTATTTATCTTTCTACGACAGATGTGTAGATCTCTCTCAGCTGTGTTGATAATTTATATTCTTCTTGTTTTCTTTTTAAAATTAATTTACAGTGCTAAAGTGATTGAGCATCTCAAAAATGAGGACTACATTTTGGATATATACATGTTCAATCCTGGAAGTGTGATGCTCTATTTTTATTGCTGTTCTTAAAATATAAGATCTTTTGTGCAACCAGATCTCTTCAGACATATTTCAAAGATTATTATTCTTATGATGTTGAAGATCCATCTTCTATTAGTCATGTGGTACTGCAACTGTGAAGTTTAAACTATTTTATCAAATCAATCTCTATTGATTCTTTTGAGTATCAGCTGCTCGGTTTCAGTTGTGGTGGAGTGTCAGCTTCTCATTCTAAGCTGTGGATATTTTGGCTCTCTGTAAAAGAAAAATAATGCTATGATTTTAAGACTTATTTGTAAGGGTTACAACTATATACACTCAGTTGTGGATCAGTCTTATGATACGAGGAAGTTACTAGTGAAATTTACCAAGCCTACAGAGAAGGTGATTGGTGGAGTAGACTAGGGGATATTTATGCCTCAAACCACTATAAACAGTCATGTTCTATTTATATGTTTTTATCTGCTGCTTATTATTTCACACAGAAACACCACTTTATCATATCTTACTATTAAGCTATAGAACTATGAAAATTTTAAAAGAACACAATTCATCCCCCTCTTGTGTCATCGTCATAGCCATTCTGACCTAACAGATACATGTCCTATCCCTAGGTTAACCCGCAATCACATCCAATAACTATAATTAAGGGTGTAATATAACAATGTACATCTAATAAATATGGTACTAATATGGATGTCATTCCATGCTCACCATATAAATCCAGTCCAATTTCAGAGCCTTAGGTCCCAGTCCATAGGTGGTCATGACATTATGACTTGAAAACATCTCTAAGAGGATCACCCTTAGGAAATATTTATATGGAATTCACTCCGGATCCAAGTATATTCTTGGAATCCATTAACTATAAGAGTAGAACTGGTGCATCCACATGAACCTAGGGGGAATCCTTGGTGTTTATTAGAAGATTGTAATCATCAATGAGTATATCACAAAACATGGAGCTTCATGTACAACATCCGATCATGTAAGGCTCAATAGCCAAATCCCAGGAAATATGTATGGGCATCCCCATAATGTGTCAAATTGATGGGAGAATAATCATCCTCATCACATAAAAAATAGAGAAGATCAGAATCATCCTAATCATGCAACAAATTGAGAAGAGTGGAATCATCCCCATCATACAAAAAATCAAGGAGATAGGAATCATAGTCATCATATATCAAGAGAGGGATGTGAAGGACATCCAAACACATAAGGCTCAAAAGTTGGATCCCATGAAGAATGTATGGGTATTAAAACAAATATCATCAAAACAAAAGTCTCAGAAGACAGATCCTAGGTAGCACCACTAGGAATCCTAATCATAACATTGCATTACATCATGTCCCATGGCCCAAGTACCAAGAAGCACCTATGGTAACTATATCTACAACATGAATAACCACATGAATTCATAAAATAAAGAGTGAGGGTGTCTAAACGCCTAAAATAACCTCTAATTATTATACCCCTTATGATAACATGTTTTGGCATGGGTTCTAAGGTGACACCCTTTACTATCCCTACCAAACCCCAAATGCACTAGCTCAGGGTTAGTCAAACAACGAAGCACCCAATGGGTCTTTAGGTTATCACACATGAGATACATCCTACTTGGGATCCTTGAGGTAAATATATAATAGAAGGCATCCTACTAGGGATCCCCAATAGTGAAGGTAAAGGGAGGAATACTTCATGGGATCCACGAATGAAAAGTAAATAGAGGCATCCTACATGGTATCCTAAGAATGGTATACGAAGATAGATCCATCCTAATCAGGATCCTCAGAAAGAGTAAACATATAGGGGTATCATAAAAGGGTTTTTCTAAGTTATATTATAAGAGAAGGAAACCCATAGGGGACCCTCGTTAATAATAAGAAGGAAAATACATCCTACATAGTATCCTTAGAAACAACTAAACTCATGGCCTCCTAGGCTATATCTCATAGAGGATACATCCTCAATGGACCATTTAAAAAATATTTGGTTAAGAGAGATAGATCATAGATTATCTCAGATAAAGTGGTCTCACTCTCAATATATGGATGAATTCCATTACTGGAGGAAGAAATTTCCCATTTAGATAGAAGCCCCAAAACACCCCTTATGAGTCCTCAGATCACCCCAAGGGTTTCACCATCGTGATCTATATAGAAAACTACACAAAATGGAGTCCAATTATGTATAATTATGACTATGAGTCATAAAACAGAAAAAACCATGAAAAGGGTAGCAAAGGAGGAGTACACGGTGTGTATACCCTAGTACATGGCATGTACCCTCAATGACCCACCTATAATTGTACCCCCATTAATAATGGTGTCTAAGTACATGTACAAAGTGTGTATAATATGTACACATTGTGTACCCTATACTGGGTACCTGACCGTGTACCTCACATGGGATGACCATATACTCTACTCTAGTGGGGTAATTGTACAATGTGTGCAACCCACACAGGTCTGGCTATGTACTATATATGGCCATGTTATCTGACATGAGCTGTCTGGCTAGGTACTCTACTACACAGATGATTCCCAGTACATGATGTGTATACCCCATAGATGGTTTATACTTATATAGAGGACATGTTACCCAAACTATAAGATCACACAATGTGTGTTACTGAACTACATGTCGTATGATCGATATTTATGAACGGAAAACCCCTCCACTTGGCTTAAAACTCCGTTTCTCTCCAAAAGATATAGATAGACCCTAAAGGGATCCTAAGTAATAATAATAGGGGTTTAAAACTAGAAATATAAATATATATATGTTTTTTTTAGAAAAACATGAAAATGGCCTACCTTTGGGTAGAATCTACCAAAGCTTCACCTGTTTCCATGATACACGGCTACTGCATGACGATATGAATCTTTCCAAGCTCCACGATGGTACCTCTATTTATACCTATATATATCTCTCTCTCCCTATACCTTTTCCTCTCTCAATCCTAAGAAGGAGAATCCCCAGGGGAATGAGTGAGAATCCAGGGAAGAAATAAAATAAAAGTGGAAAAGTAAAAGAAGTAAAAGAAAATAAAAAGAAAAATGGGCCTAGACCTGGACCAGGTGCCCAATATAAATTTATGCCCCACCTAAGAAAAAATCCTAATTATAGATAGAAAAGAGAAGACCAAATATTAATCCAATACATCATTCAAAAGATAGATCTGAATGAATGTGTGTGAATAAATTAATATTTAATTAAATATATATTAAATATCAATCATTCCACATAAATTAGAAAGGTTATAAATTCCACCAAAATCCTATCATAGGGTAAACACCCTATTCTAGAACCAATGGAGTTTTCATAAAAATTATCTAAGGTCGTCTGCTAGAAAAAAATGATCATTTTTACCCCATACAAGCATCGAATAATAAAAAAATAATTTCTTACTCTAATTCATAATACGAAAAACATAGTTCTTAATAGAGGTTGAAGGCTAGTTGAGGTGATATAAAAGAACATAGATTTAAGAAGGATTTATAATTTCAATAAATGAAAATAACTAGAGAAGGGGAAACTTATGATGATGATTAATTTAGAGAAGCTAATGAATGAAGTCCCATCATAGATGATGTGTTTGATTTTGGATCTGATATCGTGGTTATGGAATAACAACGACCAAACCTTCAATGAAGATGAACTGGAATATGAGACGAACCATGTTAAGATCTTACTAAAGATGAATAGTCAATTTTTTAGTGACTAAAGTTTAGTTGAATTTGATTTCTACTATGAATTACCCGAATAAGACACTGCTGAACCACCATAAAAGTTGAGGTTGAGGATCAATCTGGTTTGGATTTTATTTCAATTGAACAAGGTCATGAATATGACTGGGAGGTGATTCTTGAATAATGATGATTGACATTGATGAAATGAGAAAGACCGATCAATGTTGGAAAAAATAGTTTTGGGATGTTTTATTTGAGTAATATGAACCAATTAGTTCAAACCATGGGATTTGATAAATTATGGTTTGGATTATGGGTTGCTAAATAATTTGTTATAGCTCAATTTGAAACTTTGGATTTGTGGCATTACTCAATTTTTCACCCCCATTTTTTAATTGATGGTGGGGAATAAATTATCATTTTTGTTGTAGCATCATCTTGGTAGTAGAATGTATCCAATGTATTCGGTATAATGACTCAAGGTATTGGGCTATGCTACATATTGATAAACCAGTCCAGGTGTTATGATGATATGAGTGTATGATTAATTCAATGAGTCTCATGTCTAGAGGTTTGAGTTGTGTTATTTTGATCAATGTTTAATTTTTAATAGCTCTTTATGATAGATTTTAACCAATTTCTCATGTTAATTACTTATGGATGGAAGATCATTTAGAATTGTTGAGGAGATCATGATTTCTATTTTTGGAATCTATTTTAATATGTTGGAAGGTTTTTTTGACCAAGGTAATATAGAGGAATGATAGTGGAATTCAATAATGATAGTTATAATGAATATTTTTGATAAAATAAGGTTCAAATTTCATTTAAGAAATAAATAAAATAAATTATGGAGGGTTTTTTTTCTCTCATCATTTAATAGAGGTATTGGATAAAGGATTTCATGTAGTAGCATCTTTTTTACCTATTATTATTTTTTTAATTATTCCTTTATGATTTTAAATAAGTTGTTATGTATATAAAAAAGAACATGAAATATTATATTCTTGATACAGTCTCTCTGTTTTCTTCTCCTCCCCTGCTCTTTTGTGTTTCTAATTTTTACAAATTAAATGTTGTTGTTTATTATCCCTCTCTTCAGTCTGTGATATTATACCTCTAGTTTTGGAGGAATAAAATTTACACCTATTTCTAGGAGGTGATTCTTATTGATTGTTGTAGACTAAGAATCAATTGATTGTTGTGTTATTCATCATTCTTTGAAAGTTCAATTTTAAAAAGGAGATATGTGATAGAATTATCATTCACAAGGACAATTTTCTACTATTAACTCATTTTTAATTTTTTTCTTATCTTATTTAATCAACTAAGTAACTATAAAGAGGTCATGTGATTTTTTCAACTAGTAATGAACATGTTTACATGGAATATATTCTTTGAATTTTTTTTGAACTAGACACTATTTGTTTGTTTAGTAAAGAAATCATCTAAAGAAAGGTATTTTTATATGTTTATTCACTGTTTGGATAGTGGTTTGTGTATCGGTCAAGAGATTGATCATGTACTAAGTAAGGTTAATGATTGGAAGTATAACCCTCATAGATCTAATATAGTTATTTTATAACTAAACCATTTGGAGATGGTTATGTTATAACTAACCTTATGTTTTATTCCTTTGGTTTTATTTTTCCTTTGTTTATTTTATTATAATTTCCATTTTTCATCATAATTTCATGTTTTCATTTTATATTTTTAAAATTGGAAAAAATACAATGTTTTTTGAAGAATTGTTGAGATAAAAAAATTTATTCCTTATGTCTAACCCAAAAGTTAACCACTATGCTATATCTAGGTAAATACAAATGTATCTTTGATAGTTCAAAAAATATTCTATCAAATTACATGTGGGAAAAAATAATAAACATATACTAAGGTGGTTCAAAATTTATAGAAGCTAGATTTTAGGTTTTGTGTAACAAGTATGAGGACTTGAGGATGCACAAAAATAAATAATTTGATGCATTATTTGATCAGGTGAATCTTATTATGGAGAATATGCATGGTATTAGAGAAACACTTGATAATGTGATGATTCTAAAGTGTATCCATAGAGGATTTCCAATTTTTTTCAATTATTATGTCTATGTACTTAGGGACAAAGATCTCATGAAGTGGGAATTTTTATAATTTTCAAAGTACTATTTGTTTCATATGAGATGAGAAACAATAGAAATGAGGCTATGGAAAATGGGATGTATAAGGAGGTGGAATTCAATGAAATGAAGAATCTCACCATTGAGGATGTCCCAAAAGAATAAAAGGTTGATGAAGTAATTTAATTAATTTCCTAAAATATTTAAAGGGTAAGATGGATTTTAAAGGGGAACTTTTAATTTCATAATTTCATTGATGAAAGGTCAGAAACCATACAACAAAGTATTTTATGAAGTTTCAAGATGATGATGAGGATGATGAAATTTTCATGAACAAATATTTAACCAATGATAAAGGTATGAGAGGTATGAAATGAAACTTCTATAAGAAGAATAGAATTATCTCTCTAGATAATAATGGTTTAGGAGAAAGATATGTTTAATAAATTGAAGACTGTAAAGACCACATAAGAAATTTTATTGTGGTTGTTCTGAGAAATTCTCAAACAAGGGAAGAAATCAATGATGAAAAATGAGAAGTGGAAGGATGAGTTTATCTCTAGGAAGAATTAGAATTCATGTTTAAAGATATAGATGTTTGGAGAGACAAAATGAAGAAATATAATAGAGTGGACCATGATGATGAACTCTATATATAGTAGTAAAAAGAATATAAGTATGATGTAATGATAGAAGTTGAGAAGCTCAAATATATAAAGCTAGAAAACTCAGTGAAGGGAGTTGAGTATAAGTTAAAATTTAAATAAAAAACAAGGGTTATCAATGTATTAACTAAAATAGTGAAATTTCAAGTGAAACATATCAAATAACTAAAGGGGGAGGTAGTTAGCCTATGTCAAAATGTTGAGTATCAGGAGAAACTTTGGACCCCTAGGGTGAAATTAGGGATATAAAGAACATAGGAAAAAGAAAAAGTGAGAGAGGAGAACCGAGGTCTAGAAAAATCAGAAATGTACTATTTGTAGAAGAAAAAGAAGCATAAAATTGAAAATAATGTTATGGGGAATAATCGAAATAAAAAATAGTAATAGTTGATGATAGGCCATAAGAACCCACTTTGAAGTTCAAGGTTATTTGGGATTGACCCAGAATCAGAATATTTAGAGAACCCAATAGAAAACCATTACTCCAACAGTGAAACACAATAGTACACATCATATCAGGTGTTATTGTTGTGGAAAGGTGGAACATTCCCACAATTATTTTTTTATATCTAAGAGGTATCGAGGGGTATAAGAGAAATAAAGGAATCCAAGAAGAGTTCTATACTTTAGAGATTATTTTTAGGATTATATATTTTGTTGTGAAAGGTTTATACTTATAGCTAGGTATTGTTCATGAATGATATATAGGAATATGATAATAAATACAAAAAGTGGGTGAACATAATAAATTTAGGAATAATCAAGTATCCAAAAAATGAAAAATCAATTTGTATCTTTATAATAAGATGTTGGTCCATCATACTCTGAATAGGATCAAACATGTGACTAAAAACTTGGTGTGAATCCAAAAAACAAGGATTAAAAATAAAAGATATAATAAGATAGTAATTGTATATATTTCCCTGAAATAATTCGACTATACTAGTGTATGGATTCTTAACATCGGATTCACTTTACACATGTTAGGAAATATAAATCTTTTCATAGGAAATAATAATGATATTGAAAGTTTCATAATATTTGGAAATGATGAAGTATTATCGATTATTGGCTCTAAGAAATCCAAATTTTTGGAAAAATATATGGGTTGTGTAGATTTATTGGTTGTTGATGGTCTAAATCAAAACTTTCTAACTGTAATTCAATTTGTTGACTCATGGAATACAATAAAGTTTAATAAGAAGTTTTGTATCATTAAGGGAAAAGGTGATGAAGTTTTCATGAAGATGAAATGCATGAATGAGAATTCTACCTTGTTAGTGAAGAAGAATATTTTTTTTCTATCCATGGAGGAATAAAATAGGTTATATTATAGATGAATGGTCCATTTGAGCTAAAAAACCTTGAAGGATTTGGTGAAAAGTGATGCTGGTCAATATCTCCCAAAGTTATCATGTGATTACACACATATGTGTGACACTTGTCAAAAATGGAAGATTAATCAAAATAGGTACAAGGAAAAAGATAAAAGGTCAATAAGAGTACTTAAACTTGTGTATATTGATGTGTGTAGACCTATATAACCAAGATATGTCAATGTGAAGGGATATTTTGTTCTTTTAACTGATAATTTTTGTAGGATGTTGTGGATAAGAGAAACCAAATCATTAACATGGATAAAATGATACCTATTGCAAACTACATATGAGAGAAATTTTGGAAGGTAACTGTCTTCAAATCATTATGTATCTAAAACATATATTTACAATGTGTGAGAGAATAAAAAACTATGTACTAGATGTTGTAGGAAAAAAATTAACATTTAATTACTTTTGACTCTTTATATGTAATTGTTTTATTCTCAATAAAGATAAACACAAGAAGTTTGAATCCTCTAGAAATGAAGGGATATTTCATCACTACTTAGAAAAATGTAAATAATATAAATTCTTAAATAATTTTATAGGAGAGGTTTTTGATAGAAATGATATTGATGTGGTATAGACTGAGTATAATCTTCAAAAAACCAGTTAGAAAATTTTGGAGGATACTGATGAGGAGTTAAGAAGATAAAGGGGATTGAAAGTACCTGATGCAAAATCGAAGAAAAATATAGATGATGATAATAGTGATTTCAGATCAGTATCTACACCAAAACCAAATATCCATGGTAAAATTGATAAGAAAAATATTATTGGTGATTAGAAAATTACTGTAAAGATGAGGAGAATAAATTCACTATAGCATAAATCATTATTATCATAGGTTGAGCCAAAATGATTTGAAGAATCTACTGGAGATGAGAAATGGGTTCATGGGATGAATGAAGAGCCTGAAAAAATTGATAACAACCAGACATGTGAGATTGTTTCTAGGTTTATAGATAAGAATTTCATCATGATCAAATGAATTTTTATAACAAGATGAATGAATATGGCATGGAGATTTGAAATAAATCATGAATGGTTCACAAGGGGTACTCTTAGATCGAGGGAATCAACTTTTATGATAAATATTCACTTATGGTAGGGCTGGAGACAATTCAACTATTCTTAGCTATATCAGTGTAAAGAAGATTCAATGTTTTTTAGATGGACATCATGTTATTATTTAAAAATATAGTTCTAGAAGAAGTGGTGGATACTAAATAGTAATATGGATTCCTTATCGATGTATATGATAATTTTTTTTTTCAATTGATGAAGGCTCTGTATGGGTTGATGTGGGCACCAAGAGCATGGTATTCAAGACTTGATCAATACTTGAAGATGCTTTCTTTCTAGTGTGGTAGAGTTGATTACAACATATATATCAACAATGAGAGTAATAAAAGTATGATGGTGCTTATGTATGTGAACTATATAATCCTTGGAGGAGTGTATGGAGGAAAATGAAATTTTAGTACAGTATTCATGAAGTGTGAGTTCAAAATACCAATTATTGGGGAGCCTAAATTTTTCCTTATTCTACAGGTGACAAAAAGAAGACATGGTACATTAATTTCTCAATATAAATATGCCAAATAGGTTCTAAGAAGACTTGGAATAGATTATTCCATGGATATGTAAACTTAATTTTCTAGGTGAATGAAATTTTAAAGGGATAACGATGGAAAATCGATCAATATCATAGAACATAGGAATATCATTGGTATCATATTGTACTTAACAATGATATAAACCAATATGTTTTGTCCACATGACAGGAAGAATGGTATCAAAGTAATATGAAAGAGAGCCACATGATTTCAGTAAATAGAATACTATTCTATATCAAAGGAATAGAGTATCTTATCCATATTAAAAATAAAACATCATAACATAAGTTTTTGGGATATAGAGACATTGATTGGGCTAGTTCAGCACAAGATAGAAAGTGTACATCATGTGGTGTAATCTAACTTGGTGGATTGTTTATTTATAAGGCGATCAAGATACAATGATTCGTTTCTATGAGTACTATAGATGTTGAATATATTGTGGTCACCCAAGAATACATGTAGTTATTTTGGATAAAGCACTATCTTGAAGACATTACATTTGAAGTAAAATCTCTAATTAGAATCAATGTTGATAATTAAAGTTCTATAAATCATAGTAAAAATATAGTCCATCACTCATGAAAAAATAACATTGAATTAAATTATCATTTTATCAAAATGAAATTGGAGCATAGGTCGGTGAATTTGGAGTATGTTACTATGTACCTATAAGTTATAGAGATCCTAAAAAGGACTTACCCAAGGAAGCATTTGGATGACATCAGATGGATCTTGGAGTCTATTTTAATCCCCTTAATTGAACAATATATATGTTAGTCCCCCACTCATAGAGGTATATATTTTTCCCCTCTATTCTTATATTTTTCCTTTATCTTTTTTGCACCACAAATGAGTGACCATTAGTTTCATTAACAAAGAGGGAGAAACCATGATCATGAAAGGGGAGAAGCTGATTGTAGGATAAAAGTTACAAGGGGAGTTTCATCAATCTGTTGGTGTTGAATATATACTTTTTATGAAGAAAGATCCCAAAAGGTTGACCTATGGGGTTTTGATGAAACCAGCTATGAAGTACGATTAAGGAAGTGGTCTTCTTGAGATCCACACACTATAAGCTGAAACAATATTCAATCATCATTTGGTATCAATAAATAATAAGTGATGTTAAGAATAAAGTGATATATTGATGGATTTCACATACTACACTTGTTTCTCATGTGGATCATAGATCATGTAGGCTTAGAGTATGTGTTGATTAGATTATTGATTGCTATCTATAGTCATTGAGTGTGAGTGGTGGTTGAAGTAGAAGGTGTATGAGTTTCTTTTAATAGATGATTATGAGAAGTATTGAAGTGTTGAAAACAAATCCAAATGAGTAAATTATTGGAAAAAATTCCCACGATTTAATTTTAGAGTTTTTTTGTTATAGTGTTTGTTGAAATAACATATGGATAAAGTGGTTTTGAAAGTGTGTTGAAGGTGGTGTCATTTCCTGGATTTTTCTAAATTTTTTGGATAAAATTTTTTGTAGGTTCAAAGTTGGTATTTTTTAGAAGAATATTTTATATGATGTATAACATTCCTACCATGAGGTTGAATATACAGATAATGAGGTAAGGTTTAAAGTATCATGAATGAAACTTTTGACTGGTGGAATATTTGATCAACTACATAGAATGAAGGGTTGTGTATGTGGTATTATGATGGAAGGTGAGTACAAAATCTTAAGGTGGAATGTAGTACATGGTCATAAGGTGGGAAAAAGTATGTAGAGATGAAGCAGAAGGTCATTTTGTGGTTATGAGAGGGTTTAATAGTAATTGAATGTTTAGTAGGTTTCTCAGAATTTTTTTTCTCTATATATAACTTTTAATAACTACATTTGTTAAAGAAAATTCTATTAGATAACATCATTTTTGAAGGAATTAAACAATTCCAAAAGGGTGTATGCAATGTGAAGTTTTTTGGAGGAAGTTTTCGGATAGAAAATCCATGAAGTGTGAGCTCATAATAAATTGAATCCCATGAAGTTGGATTACATGAGTAGTCCTTCAAATTTGTAAATGAGGATTCTGTTATGATATAGTTCATGGTGAGATTATTTTATAATGGGGAGTTTGTGATGATGGTGGTCTATATGGTTAGAGTTCATAGTTATGGTGGCCCATGAGGATGGAGTTCACAATGCACCTTGTTTTTAATGTTGAAGTTCAAAAAGCAGTAGGGGAGTTCATGGTGAACCTTGTCAGTAAGGTTAGATTCCACATTGATCTAGGTCTGTGAGGTTGGAGTTTAAGGTGAATAGGGATCTATGAGGTCAAGTAAAAAGATGTTACAATTTCATTTTTTGGATGAAAATAGAGCTTCATGTCACACCAATTTAGATGTAAACAAATTATGAACTCATATAGATCACCAAGAGGATCTTTTGGAGGAGTAGTGAATTTTATTTTGTTAATATTTCAGTACAATCTTGAAGTGTGAATGGTTATAAAATAAGAGGGATAATAAATCCTCTCTGAATCTTATAACATAGTGGATTTGGTATATTTCCACATCACCTTTGTATGCTACTTATACTACCCCAGTTAGGGAAAATAAAGTAAAATTGTTATGTCTTGTGCAAACTTTTATTTATATATTTATATATTATTTTGAGAAAAATAGATATGAGAGTTTTTAGTGATGAAACAAGGGTAAGGGGGTAGTTTTTTTATCCATCATACCTAGATTCACCCATCACTCATGGTATTTTACCTAGTGGGGCCAAAAATATTCCATGCATGTTTTTTATAAGAGTATTATCCATAAAAGACTCATTATAGTGGAAATAAGTGTAACGAACCAACATTTTATTAATGAAAATTCATCTTGATCTAATTAAATGTATTATTATGTAAGATGGTTACATAACATATGCACTTATTTGTTTTTATGATTTTGGATTTCAAAATACCGTTAAGAATTGTTACCATTTCTAATATATCCGTTAAATAGTGATCACATGATTAGTATAAATATAGGTCTTTAATAAATCCAATTTACTCAGACAAAGGAAGCGATGACCTCATCCAGTAGACTTGCCCCTGAAGAATCCAATTTTTAGAGCTTAAAAATAAGGTAGCGTTATTGGGCTTTTCTCTTGACCAATCCCAAGCTGAGCTTCAACATGTTAATCTTGAGCGAAACCGCCTATGGGAGAAGTGAAAGTTAATAGAGATTACCACCCGAGCGATGCTATCCGAGCCACCCCAAGAGCCTGTCACCATTGCACACCTTACCCTTTGGTCCTATATAGGTGTTATAAGGGGCTATGTAACAAGACTTTAGCACTATAATTATGATAATTATTTTTTTATATAATAAATAATATACATTCATTTTATTATTGTTACTTTGTAAATTGTTTTTAAAGAACAAATTGTATTTTTAGTTAATATTATATTATGAAATATATTTTCATGAATTAATATATTTTTTAATTAAATAATATTTTAATAAAATATTATTACTAAATTATTTTTTACTAAATATGAATTATCGTATAATTTTTATGAATTCAATTGTGATTTATATAAAGGTTTGAAAGTCATTTTTTTCAAAACCCTTGAATTTTTGATAAATGTCGGTTTTTTATTTTAAAAGTAAAAATTAACATATTTGGAAAATTATTGGATAAAATGAATATTATTTTGGAATCAGGATATCAAAATTATCCAACCGTGATTTTTTTATAATTTTCTGAGATAGTCAAAATTTTTGGGTAAAAATTAAATATCGTTTAAATATATAACATGTTTTATGACATCATAACGACCAAATAGTGACATAATAAAATACTATAAACATTATTTTTGGCCAATATATGTTTTACCATTAAAATAATTCTATTTTATGTTTGTTTTATTTATTTTACAAATCTTTAGTGGACCCTCCAAGACTTATAAAACATTTTAACTTTTTAAATTGATTTCCTTGAGTGTGTGACTCATATCCACATAAGAAAGCCTAATATTTTAATAATTTCATACATTGGAATTATAAAATAATTTTTTACACTCCCCTTTGGAAAAAACCATCGTAAAAAACCATGGGTTGGTTTTTGGTTTTGATTAGTTTAATGTGTGTTGGCCAAAACCTAAATAATAAATAATTCCCTCTCATTTCCTATATAAACCCACCCAAGATCCCACTTCCTCTTCACAAAAAGCCTTTGGAAATCAACAAACCTCTTCCATCCTCTCTATATAATCCTCCCAAGGTGACCTAATCTCCCAAGAAGCCTCTCTCAAGCCTCTCCTAAGCCTTTGGGATCACACTTCCAAGTAAGGGATTTCTTCCTTTCTCATTTCTTCCCAAATTTCATTATGTTGTTATTCCATTTTATTTTCAGTTAAAAATGTTGGGGTATTTTTTTTTCAACTCCCCCATACTTCCCTATTTATGTTTTAATGATTATATACCACTCTATCTCTCATTAATTCCTCCAATGTACACTCGTTACCATGCTGAAATTCCATAAGGAATTTATCTCTCCTCATTTACATTCAAGAAATTATTCTTTATTATGAATCTAAAATTCCATTACTTAGGTTGGTAAATGTATCTAAATTACCCTCTTACTATCCATTTCATGAACATATGATGAGACACCCCTTTCTCTATCATCAACCATTTTTATGAATTCTTATGTCACACCATTATGATACCGAAATTGCACCACGATTTTCCAAGCCAAAGTCATTGTGTTGTGAATACCATGCCCATTTCTCTATCAAGGGTATTCACCTTTATGAACATTTAATTATTGATTATATATTTTCATGTAAAAATTCCACATTCCTTTATCATGGAATAAATGATGATATTTAATGATTCCATGTTGTATGATCCATGTGGCACACTTATGCATGAAATGAAATGTTTAAGAAGGGTGCACCCTGACAGTGATCCAATGCAATGGGTAAAGATTAGTATCATGATACATAAAGTTCAATTAGGGTTTACTCATTCTAATTCAAGTGCAATGTGGGTTTACTCATGCTCCATGTTCAATGATCCTTGGCTCATGCTAATACCATGTTAAGTGTTGTTGCCACATTTCCATGTTATGATAATCATGCTATATATTGCCTTTATGTTCATGTTTCTATTATGCTCCAATGATATGCCTATTTCTTAACATGCACTATATTCTTCATGTTATTACTTTTTTAATTCCTTGCTGGTCTTTATATCTCAGCCTTTTCTTATGCATGTCCTCAGGTTATCCCATGCAATGCTAAGTACAAAGGAACGTTGTGGTTATGTAAAAGAAGTTTTCAATAAATATGCTATGTTTTATATTTTAAGTTTTTATGTAATGTTCCTAATTTACCAAGACACTAGACCTATTGATCCTCAGAGTTGTATTAAGATCATGTTTTAAGCAATAAATCATGTTTAAGTGTGTAATAAAAAGTAGGGTTGTTATAGTTGGTATCCGAGGATAGGTTTAGTTATTTTTAGGATTAGTATCAGAAAAACCTAGTGAAAACCTTAGGGATAAGACTAAGTATAATAAAAAATCCCTATGTTTTGGTGAGTATTAAGTATATGGTTTATCAAGAAAATACAACCCTGTCTGGATATGAGTAGGTAGAGGTGGCTCTGGCACATATGTACTTAGGATTGAAAACTCCGACAAGGAGTTTCGGGCTTGACGTGGGGTATCCTGGTACACAACAACAAGACTTGTTGAAATATTGGTTATGGAACTCATGGGGGATATGATTTAGTAAATTCAAAAGCTTAGTATGAATCATTATTAAGGGAATAAAAAAAATTCCCCTAAGAATATATATTGGGAAGTAGATCATGGATAATATAGATCGAAGCCTATAAATTCATAAGTAAAGGAAATAAAAGTAATTTATAAGTAATCTATTTTTTTCATTGGATTACCCTTTATGTTTTACCCCTAACTTTCCTTTTATTCCATCCAATGGCCAGTAATATGAGGAATATGGATAACAATCGATGTGAAGGGAAATGTGATGAATGTCCCAGTGAGATTCCCAATCAAATGGGACCTCAAGTAGGACATATCGCGATTATGCTAAACCAGCTATCAAAAAATCATGATTAAAAATTGGTACTTTTTTTAATTCCCAAGGACATCAAGGAAGAGGAATATGACATCTCATGAAATTCCATCTGATAAGGGTGATAAGGGAAAGAATACCCAATTTCCTTTGTGTAACAAATGTGGAAAGAGGAACCAAGGGAAATGTCACAAAGGGACTAGGAGAAGCTTTAAGTGTGGAAAGGAAGGGCACAAAGTATCCAATTTCCATGAAATAATGGATAATGTGATGGATGGAAGCAAAGCTCCATCTAAGATATCTTACACGGTTCTATATCATAAATGTGGAGAAGTTGGGCATTATCCAAGATGACGATCTATTTCAAGTGCTGAGAAGCATGATGAGCATCAACAATCTACTTGACCAAGGGAGCACGTGAAGTCCTATGATAAGATGGATAATGAAAAATTAATTACATGTAACCACTACTTACAAGTAGTGTATGTCGTAATGTATTTTAATTCATGTTCTATTATTATATCTTTTATGTTTTCTAAGAACATTGAGTCCCTAGAAGAAATGATATTATATCATTAGGGAAAAAACTTCTATAAGTGTTGTATAACATGTTGAAGTTTGTGGGAATGTTCTTCTTGAAAATTTTATAAGGACCCATTTGATGGAATTTGAGGCAAAAAAGACAAAGTCATTGCCTATGCCTCAAGGCAGTCCCACGCATGATTTGGAGTTGGTGGAAGTGGTCTTCGCTTTAAAAATTTAGCGACATTACCTATTTGGGGAGAAGTGTGAAATATACATAGATCAAAAGAGACTCACGTATATATTAACACATAAAAAGTTGAATATGTTCCAACAAAGATGCTTAGAGCTTGTAAATGACTATGATTGCTCAATCTATTATCACATTGGGAAATGAAACAAGGTTGAAAATGATCTAAGTATAAAGGACCCAACAATTATATCATTGATTAGAATTGAAAAGGATCAAATATTCTTATATTTGGTGAAGATGAAAATGGGAATCATAAAGAAGGTAACATCATCAATCCTTTCACAAATGACTGATAAACCGTATCTTTTGGTAATGTTAAAGGATGATCAAAAGGATGATGTGGGAATTTAGAAGGTGGAAACTATCAGAAAAGGGAAATCCTTGGAGTTCAATGTCAATGAAGAAGGAATTGTGAGATTTGGGTCATGACTATGTGTTCCATCGAATTCGGAGTTAAAGAAGGAACTTTTGGATGATGCACATAGTTCAAATTTCTCCATTCATCCAAGAAACACAAAGAAGTATCAAGATCTTCAAGAGAATTATTGGTGGGATAACATGAAGAAGGAGATCACTGAGTATATATCTACTGTATCTGATCGATATCCAAGAATCACCTCTAAGTTTTGGAAGAGTCTTCAACATGCTCTGAATAATGATTTGAACTTCAGTATGGCCTATCATCCTCAAAATGATGGCCAATTGGGTGGACTATCCATACACTTGAGGACATGTAGAGATCATTATCAATGGACTTCAAAGGAGGATGGGATCAACATCTCTCTATGGTTGAGTTCTCTTACAATAACAATTTCTACTCAAGCATCCAAATGGATCCTTATGAAGCCCTATATGGGAAGAGGTGGAGAACACATGCATGTTGGGATGAAGTTGGGGAGAGAAACCTCCTAGGTCCAGAAATGGTCTAAGAAATGGTGGATAAGGTTAATACCATCCAACAACACATTAAATCTACTTAGAGTAGACAAAAGATCTATTTTGATAATAATTGATGATACATAGAGATTTATGTCATAGACATGGTATTCCTTTTTATATCAACATGGAAGAGAGTTATGAGATTTGGGAAGAAGGGAAAGCTTAGTCCATATTACATCGTCCCTTTTGAGACCCTCGATCACATTGGAGCAGTGGCCTATCGACCAAAACTCCCACCGAACCTATCTCAAGTACATGATATATTCCATGTATCACTCTTGAGGAATTACATAACTAACCCATCACATGTACTCAATCCAGAGGTGGTACTATTGGAGAATGGATTCTCCTATGAAGAGAAGCCGGTGAAGATCTTATATTGTAGAGAAAAAGTTCTAATAAATAAGAAAATGCCTCTCGTCAAAGTGCTGTGGAGGAACCAAAAGTTTGAAGAAGCTACGTGGGAATAGAAGGAAGTGATGAAGCAGAGCTACCCACAACTATTTAGTGTGGGAAAAGAAAATTTCTAGGGCAGAACTTATTAAGGGGGTAATATTGTAACGACCCAAACTTTTATTAATGAAAATTACTCTTGATCTAATTAAATGTCTTATTATGTAATATGGTTAGATAACATATGAACTTATTTGGTTTTATGATTTTGGATTTAGAAATACTGTTAATAATTGTTAATGTTTCTAATAAAGTCGTTAAATAGTGATCATATTATTATTATTATTATAAATATAGGGATTTAACAGATCCAATTTAATCAGACAAAGGAAGCGATGACTTCATCCAATATACTTTCCCCGTACAAAGCCCATTTTTTGGAGCTTGTAAATGAGTTGGAGTCATTAGGATTTTCTCTTGACCAAGCCCAAGATGAGCTTCAACACGTTAAGCTCGAGCAGAACCGCCTACCGTAGAAGTGGAAGTTAATAGAGATTACCACCTGAGTGATTTTATCCGAGCCACCCCAAGAGTTTTTCACCATCACACACCTTAACCTTTGGTCCTATGTGTGTGTTATAATGGGTTATGTAACAAGACCATAGCACTATGATTATGAGAATTATTTTTTATACAATAATGAATATACATTCATTTTATTATTGTTACTTTGTAAAAAGTTTTTAAACCACAAATATTATTTTTAGTTATTCTTCAATTATGAAATCTATTTTCTTGAATTAATAGATTTTTGAATTAAATAAAATTTTAATAAAATATTATTACTAAATTATTTTTTATTAAATATAAATGATTGTATAATTTTTATGAATAAAATTGTGATTTTTATTAATGTTTGAAAGCTGTTTTTGTCAAAACACATGAATTTTCGATAAATGTCGATTTTTATTTTAAAAGTAAAAATTCACATATTTAAAAAATTATTTGGATAAATTGAATATTATTTTTGAAATCAGGATGTCGAAATTATCCAATGGTGAATGTTTCATAATTTTATGAGACAATCGAATTTCTGGGTAAAAATTAAATACCATTTAAATATATAATGTGTTTTATGACATCATAATGACCCAATAGTGATGTAATAAAATACTATAAACATTATGTTCTGAAAATATATATTTTACCATTAAAATAATTAGATTTTAGGTTTGTTTTATTTATTTTACAAAGCTTTAGTGTACCCTCCAATACTTATAAAACATTTTAACTTTTTAAATCGATTTCCTCGAGAGTGTGACTCACCTCCACGTAAGAAAGCCTAATATTTTAAGAATTTAGGTCATTGGAATTATAAAATAATGTTTTCCACTCCCCCTTTTCAAAAACCATGGGCAAAAACCATGGGTTGGTTTGTGGTTTTTATTAGTTTAATGTGTGATGGCCAAAACCTAAATAATAAAGAATTCCCTCTCCTTTCCTATATAAAACCACCCAAGCTCCCACTTACTCTTCACTAAAATCCTTTTGAGATTGACAAAACTCTTCCCTATTCTATCTATAATCCTCACAAGGCACCCTGAGCTCCCAATAAGCCTCTCTCAGGCCTCTCCCAAGCCTCCAGGATCACACTTCCATGTAAGGGATTTCTTCCTTTCTTATTTTTTCCCAAATTTCATTATGTTGTTATGACTTTTTATTTTCAATTAAAAATGTTGGGGTATGAATTATCACCTCCACCATACTTACATATTTATGTTTTAATGATAATATACCCCTTTATATCTCATTAATACATCCAATGTACACCCGTTACCATGCCAAAATTCTTTAAATAATTTCTCTCTTCTCATTTACATTCAAGAAATTATTTTGTATTATGAATATAAAATTCCATTAATTATGTTGGGAAATGTTTCTATATGAACCCCTTACTTTATATTTCGTGTACATATTATGAGACACCAATTTCTCTCTCATCAACCATTTTTATGAATTCTTATGTCACACCGTTATGCTGCCGAAATTGCACTACGATTTTCCAAGCCAGTCATTGTGTTGTGAATACCATGCCCATTTATCTATCAAGGGTATTAAACTTTATGTACATTTAATTATTTATTATAGAGTTTCATGTATGAATTACACATTCTTTTATCTTAGAAGAAATGATGATATTTAATGATTCCATATTGTATGATCCATGTGGCTCACTTATGCATGAAATGAAATGTTTAAGAAGGGTGCGCCCTGATAGTGCTCCAATGCATTGGGTAAAGATTAGTATCATGATAATTCAAGTGGAATGAGGGTTTAATAATTCTCTATGTACAATGAGCCTTTGATCATTCTAATACCATGTTAATCATTGTTGCCACATTTCAATGTTATGATAATCATGCTATATCATGCCATTATGTTCATGTTTCTATTATGATCCATTAATATGACTATTGCCTAACATATACTGTATTATTCATGTTATTCATTGTATACTACCTTTTTGTGCTTTATAGCTCACTCTTTTCTTATGCATGTACTCATGTTATCCCATTCAATGTTAAGTACGAAGGAACATTGTGGTCGTGTAAAAGAATTTTTCAATAAAGATGTTGTGTTTTATGTTCTAAGTTGTTATATAGTGTTCCTAATTTACCAAGACACTAGACCTCTCTATCCTCATATTTGGCTTAAGTTCATGTTTTAGGTAATAAATCTTGTTTTAGGGTTTAATAAAAAGTAGGGTTTTTATAATAAGTACCCAAAATCTTTTGGAGATATATACACTACAAACTCAATGAAACAGGTAACCCTTTTCCATGAAAATGTTTTATATACTAATGTTGATTAAATGAATAATGTAGGAAAAATTCATAATCTAGAAAAATATGGGTTGAGAAAAATTCAAATAAATCGACCACTACATTAATGGTGGATGTGATCATGTGTAAAAAGAGAAGTTACCCAAATGGTATCCAAAATAATCAAGTTTTTACTAAAAAAACATGTTTTTAATGATATCCATATTGGCGGAGAAGGAATAAAATTATAATATAATAGTTACCATTGGTGTTGTGGAAGGTTTGGACACAAGGTTATAAATTTTTGGGATAATATGTCAATTCATGTGGATTATAGAAGGCCTAAATCAAGTTGTGATCAAGGTCAAACATAGGATAAGTTCATAGAAAAGGAGAAATCTATTGATGAAAAATATATTTGAAAGTCATGGAAATTTATATGGAAAATGTAACATAAGTGAGCATAGTGATGATAATTTCTGGTTAAAATGAACCAATCATGATTCATATACTTTTTAAGTAATAATACCTTGCAATATTGTGAATAAACAATAGATAAATGAATCTGAGCTGACTTTGGGGGGGTAAACCAAAGATTTGTTTTACAAAAGGCACACCCAATATGAATAAAAAGAAGAATGATTCACCAAATAGGAGATGATTCTAATATGGGTGAAAATTCCACATTATAAACCTTTGAAAATAGTTCATGGATATCAATGTTTAAGGATTTAAGCTGAAGTCAAGAATATAATTAATCCAAGAGATAAAAAAAATGATTGGTTTAGTGGAAGAAATCCATGAAGAATAAAATGAGAGGTTTCTTAATAAGGGTAACCCAAATATTTTTTAGAAACCATAAAAAAAATCCAATAAAGTTTATCATGTTTCTAAAAAAATGCAAGTCTATATAGATGATATAATTGGATAATTTAAAGAAGATGGTGAAAGTATAAAAGAATAAATGTTCCTTACTATATAATGTGAAAAAACCTCTTCCACATAAGAAGAATGAATAATGTAAAAAATAATACCACGCTTCCCATGACTGTTCAATTTTGGAAAATCAAAGGAGGAACACTCATATAGATTTATCATAAAACTGAAGCAATAAAGATTTTTTTTCAATGAGAAGATACTATTAGCCACATTCCACTCATTAAGAAGAAAATAAGAATCAAACTTATTTTAATATATTTTCTTAATGATGTTTCATTGTGTATATAATTAGTGGTGATATAGGTAGGGGAGAAATGGAATGTTGTGAAAGTCTTACAATATAGAGTGTTATCCATCATTCAATTATTAAATTTTTATCATATTTTTTACTTTAAACATTTCAAGTTGTTCCAAATTATTCTTGGATATCATTTTGAAGAGGACCATCCCTTATAAAGATTATCGGACTCTTTATTTCAATTTGTCTCCTTGAATGTTTTAAGATGACATTATTTCATAAAAATATAGAAATATGAAAAAAATTTAAGTTTATTTATGATAATCACACTTTCCCACTACTATGGTGATTGAATAAATTATGTTTACTAAGGGGGTGAGTGTATTGAGATGATTAGTAAGATAAGAAACTTAAAAATAGCTGAAACATGATTGCACTTGATTTTTTTGATGTGTTATTTAAGTTGAATTTAATTGAAAAATTACAATAAAGTATGCTTGAATAACCCCTAGAAAGATATATTTGATTTTATATCACATGATGAATTGTTTTATGGATAACATTATTGTTTATGTTAATCACTCTTGTTTTCTGTACTAATATTTCTCACATAGAATTAGTGCTGATTAATCTATGATTAATTGCTTAGGATAAATGTGACTCCACCCTTTGATCAAGTGGATTAGGTTTTAAAAATACAGAAAAGATATAATTTCAATCATGAGAGAATCATGAGATGAGTAGGAATTTCCCTCACTCTTACACCTTTACATTTATAATTAATAAGGGGGAGAATGATATTGATTTCATATATGAAATTGGTTGTGTTAAAATGAGTATTTACAATAGATTCAAAGGGAGAGATTGAAGTTCCAAAATAGATTATAATGAAGAGGGGTTTTTTATATTTGTTGTAAATATGTTAATGAGGAGTAAAGTAAATATTTATAGAAGTTTGGTTATGATAAAGATACCAATGAATGAAGAAGTTGAAGATATGTGATACAAATAGAGTTCATATGAGCTATATGTATTTTTGTATACCATTTCATATTTGGGACCCATTAAAATGTTGGTAATGATGGTGTAGGCTAAGATACTTCCCTTGATAGTGGGATGGGTCTAATAGTGTTTGGAATTCTTAGATAAAAATATTTAAGAAACAAATAGAACATATATGATGAATACCGAGTTGAACTTTATATAAATTAATGGAAAGTGATGTTGGATTAGGAGAGAACCTTCTTATATAAGTTACTTTATGAGGTTGAGAGAGAGAGATGTATTAGAGAAGAATTCTGATGGATGAAAGAGTGATAACATATCCTTATGCTATCAATTATTAAGGTTGTTGTATATATTGATGAACGCACTTGGATGATGGTTGGAGAAGGTCAAGGTTAAATTTTAGAATAGCTGAGGAAGTGAGGATTTATTGAAATACTCATGAAGATATCATATGTTTTAAGAAGATTTTGGAATTGTACGGAAGATGTTTGATAAGGTTTGATATATTCCTAAAGTCACTTGAGTTAAATTAAGTAGAATTTTATTGATTTGAGATACTTATAGAAGGTTATAAAAAGTTCTAATCTTATTTTAAGAAGTTACAGGATTATGAGTTGAAGATAGAATTTGAAAAAGGAATATACATGTTTTTTAAAAATAAAATTTTGGAAAAGTACTAAAGCTCACTGTGATACATAATATTCTCTAGATAATATGTAATATTTTTTGGGAAATAAAAAGTGATACATAACATATTTTAGATGGTATGGAATTTTTTCTTATTAATGTGTAATATATCCCAATTCATATGAATGATATATCCTGAGTGCATGCTGAAATGTGGTAAAGGGATAAACCATACTGAGATACATAATATATTTTATGACATATGTAATATATCTTAGTACATAAAAAATAAATCTTCTAAGTGAATTCTGTAATATTGAAAATGGAAAAAACTATATTGTGATACATATTATATCATTTATGAAAAAATATATAAAAAGGAATGCGTAATATATTCTTGAGAATATATAATATTCTCATGATCATATAAAAGATATTCTAAACCATGTGTAAGATATTGGAGCACACTGAAGTTTTACATAATATATTTCATTTCTTATGTATGTTTTCTTCAGTTGGATACAATGAAATATTTTTGGAGATTAAAGTTAGATGATGATTTTATTATCTTTATGTCATAAATATCATGTGTTTGTGATTGAGCCATGATTTATTCCCATTTTTAAGGAGGATTGAATGAGTATAAATTGAGAGGATTATTGTTCAATTATTCTAGGATTTTCAAATATGAACATTTGAAAATAATTTATAGTGATTAAATATGGAACAATTATAGAATAAAATAATATATACCAATATAAATGAGATGATTAGTATTTTTGGAATAATAACTAAACCAAGCAATCAAAAGAAAAAATATTCTGAGATCATGGGGAACACGCTCACATGATTTTATTGAGAAATTAAATGAGAGTATTGAGGTTTTCATATTGCCGATTATCATGATATTTCTATATTAAAAATACAGAAATTATATATTCATGTGAGTTTGAGAATATAAAAGAGTAGATATAGAATAAAATAAGGGAACATAAAATGATATTATATTCTTATATACATTATGAGAATTGAAGATAGAGAGAGAATCCAATGATATTCTGCAAAGTAGATATTTTATATAGAGGAAAAAGAAGAAAAAGAGAAGATGAAGGGGGCCAACAAGATTATACTTCTATATATACTATTATCATAAAAGTTATAGGAGAATAAAGAAGAATAAAAATAGAATAAGTGAGTTTAGAAAGTCTGAAATTTTTGTTGCATAGATGTATATTATGTGCATCGAGACTCTTAAAGAAGATTCAGTTGAGAGCAAGGTTGACGTGAATGTGACTATAGTAGATTATAATCTAGTAATAAAATAACTATTTATAAGGAATAATATCATATATAGTAAAATAATAATATGATGGAGTAGATTAAAGATCTTTTTCATGAGGGAGTTTGGAAGGACCCCTTGTACACTGATAGGAGCCAGTGTAAAGAAATTCGTCGAGAGACTGTAAATCTTACGGGGGCCACTCCCAATGTGGGAGAGTGATTTGTGGGGGTCCTCTATCAGTAAAAAATCCACACTGTATCTTTTACTTTGGTGGGAAGTGCGGTGGATGGCGGCCGACATAGCGGACACACAGCAGGTGGCGGCAGAAATGTCAAGGGTTGATAAACTAACCCTTGACAGCTTTGTTTTTTCAGTCTCTATATAATGGGATCACATCTCATGAATTTGTAAGAAGAGTGTGTGTGTTTCTTAATCCTTCCATGAGATACAGAGAAGATAAATAAAATTGAAGACCCCAGTTTCTCCTGTGGATATAGGTCATCTGACCGAACCACATTAAATTTGTGTGTTCTTCTGTTTTCTCTGCTTTTGTGCGATTTGAGGTACTATGCACCTCCACTATTCTGTTACAAGTGGTATCAGAGCGAGACAGAGTGTGGGATTTTGAAACGGTGAGGCAACGACCATTTTTCCAATGAATATAAAATTGAAAGTGGTCGGAAATTTTTTCCAAGTACAGACCCGTAAAGAGGACGACGGGACTATTCAAACGGCACAAGCAGTATTGAAAACAGAGTTGAAACGAGCCCTATAGAGTAGGTCAAACCATGGGTGAATAGTAACCCCATACTAGAGAAGACATTATTGTTCACACCGCTGAAGTAATTTCTAGTGAGTTTCCGGTGGATGATCCGGCATGCCACATCAGCGCCACATCATCACTTTGTCAGCAGATGATCTGGACTGTTGAATTTGGTTTGGCAATATCTTGACCAATTAGACTCCGATTTCAATGATCCAGGAATCAATTCCCACTATTTAAACCATTCTGAATGCATCCATATGGTTATATTTTCAAAATTATCACTCCATAAAGTGGTGTCAAAGGGGTGCAACATTGACGGTGGTGATCGTGTTTTGCGACAACGATGATAGCTAGCAGTGGAGCACTACCAAAATTTGAGATTGAGAAGTTCGATGGTCAGAACAATTTCAGTTTGTGGAAAAACACATCGAAAGATATTCTTGTGCAGTAATTCATGATTAGACCATTGATCAGAGAAAATATCGAGGTAACCAGTGACAATGATTGTGAAGAGCTCAAGATGTGGGTCATGAGCACAATTCGACCATGTCTGGAGAATGAGGTAAAATACTCGGTGTTAGATGAGACCTCACTAAAGGAGATCTAGAAGAAGTTAGAGCAGTGATATATGGAGAAATAACTCACCAAAAAATTATTCCTGAAGAATAAATTGTACTAGTTGTGCATGGATTAGGGAACGAATTTGTTGGATCACACCAACGAATTCAACAAAATTCAGACAAAATTATCAGGGCTTAGTGTGAAGGTTGGAGAGGAAGAAAAACATGTTTTCTTTTGTCATATTTACTAAGTTAATTTGATAGAATTGTGATTATATTTCTCGTGGGTAAGGAAACATTGAAGATGGATGAGATGATGGCGTCACTTCAAAATTCTGAGGCATTCTGAAGACTTGCGATGCATTCAGGTGAGAAAATCATGGTGATGCGAGATGAACAACATGGGAGAAGCCTATATTGAAAGTTAGGAGGTATAGAATGGAGGAAAAAATCGAGGGGATGTGATCCTAGAAAAATCACATGTTTTTGGTGTTAGAAAAAGGGTCACTATAAAAGTGTTTGTGGAGAGCGCAAATGGTACATTTCTGGGAAAGTGAAAGTTGAAGAGAAGGATGAGAACATCACATAATTATCAGAATATGATGAAGTCTATGTGACAACAGGAAGCTTGCACTCAGATAAGATAGTTGAATAGGGAGAAGTGCAGTGTCATTACTGCAAAAGATACATGCACATGAAGTAGAAATGTAAATTTCTAAAAATGAAGAACGAGTGGTCTCAAAATCAAAAGGAAGACATATGGGTTATGGATTCAGGAATCTCGGAACACATATGTACGATGAAAGGTGTGTTTCATACTTTTCAGTAGGTGAGAGAATCAGTGAGACTTAGTGATGGATCAACATGTGATGTTCAAAGAGTCGGGATAGTGAAATTGAAGACACCTGATAGAGGAGTATGTAAACTGAATGACATGAAATTCATTATGAGGATGAGACGAAACTTGGTATCATTAAGTAGGCTCGATGTGAGAGGATACAAGATTTATATTGAGGGTGGAGTATTGGAAGTCTCACGTGGGGATGCGGCGATACTTACTGGGAAAGAGTCACAAAGGTTTTATCATTTGATAGGGACCACAGTCAGCCCGATATCGATTGAAGATAGTGGAAGTGCCACATAAAATGTTGAGAAGAAGCATGTTTGATTTGCTGATGAGGTTGTCAACACCTGCAAGGATACTGGAGGTTAATCTTCTACCCCAAATTGGTCGTGATGGGGTGATTTGTGGGGGCCACTCCCAATGTGGGAGAGTGATTTGTCGGAGTCCTATGTTGGAAAAAACTCCACACTGCTGCTTCTCCTTTGGTGGGTAGTGTGGTGGATGAAAAACCGACATAGATAATGCACAACAGGTGGTGGGAGAAATGTCAAGGGTTGATGAACCAACCCTTGACATATTTGTTTTTTCAGTCTATATAACGGGATCAAATCTCATGAATTTATAAGTAGAGTGTGTGTGTTTTGTAATCCTCTAATGAGATATGGAGAATATAAATAAAAGCGATGACCCATATTTCTCCCATAGACGTAGGTCATTTGACTGAACCACGTTAAATTTGAGTGTTCTTCCATTTTATACTCTTTTGTGCGATTTGTGGTACCACACACCTCCGCTGTTCCCTTAAAAATCAGAATTAGCTGTTATAATGAATCTATATAGAGATATCAAGATATTTTTCAAGAGATATCCTACCTTTATTGATTTGAATAATATGGTAGATATCTATGTATCATAATTTACCCAAACATATCAAGGAGTATATACCCACATTGGGATCAAACCTTATAAAAATACCATGTACCACTATCTCATTAATTTACTACTTTTTAATTTGTGTTGTGTGTTGGGTAATAATAAGTAAATCTATCCATATTAATCAAAGTATAGGTTCAAATATTACTTGGGGGAATTTAAAAGGTAAAATAATTAAGATAAATATGGACACACGAAATCACCCCTCTTAGAGTGACTACATGATCCTGTTGGGGAATATTCAAGATCCATCCTTTACTCGCTCACAAGTGAGGAGTATCAGGGGTTTAGTGTTACATAAAATAAACCTTATGCACACAATCCCATACATAATGAAGGGGTGAGGTATTATTCATAGATCTTTTTATTTAATTTAATAAAAAACTATCACATAACCCATAAAATAAATAATTAAATTAAATAAACAAATAAAACATATACACTAGTTGGTCAAGATCACGATCAATTACAACATGCAATGAATATAAATTTATAATTTATACCATTAATTTTAATTCATTTTATTTAAGTTAAATTTACAAGAATTAATAAATAAATAAATAAATAAATAAATAAATAAATTATTTATATTAATATTCTATCCAAACAATCATTGATATATAATAGGATTCTCATCAAGTATTATTTTAAATAAATTAAATAATTAATATCTTAATTATAAAATTATTAAGTATGTAGTGTATACTAAGGAGGTCACATGATGTGAACCTTCTACGTTAAATTAAATCCATTTCTAAAATTTTATACATACACTATGTGTACTCTAGAGGAAACACAACATGTTCCCATTACATCAAATTAATCCATTTTTTGGTTTTAATACTCACACAATATAAACTGAGTAGGCCTCATGGCGTGTACCTTCTGCATCATATTTAATTCATTTCTATAATTTAATAAATACATTACATGTACTATCACTTGATGTATCATGTGACTCGTGCTATGTATGATTATTATCATGTATTGTGTACTTATGTGACACATATGTCTACAAAAATGTCACAATATACATGAAATGTAGTTATGTAGACCTATCCATGCCATTAGAACAGTGTGTATCACCACAAAAAATTCCATAAATATGTATAGAATGCATACCACTAACAATGCGCATGAAGTAGACAATGTTTAAGATGATTATTACACATAGTGTAGTTGTATAGTATATGTTAATAATAGTTAGTAAGTATTTATATCCACAAACATGCTAAAAATAACTTAGTATGTATCTAGTGTGGAAGGAAACCATTCACATGGCTTGTACAATAAGCTACATGCTTTGTAGTTAGTGTTTTTCTTAAAATAGTATCTCGAACCACATGAAATTTCAAAAATATATCAGTGTGTACTAGGTATTTAATAGAACCAATCACACGGTGTCTACAACAAGCTACATGCCTGGTAGTCTATGTCTAGCTTAAATTATCATATGTATTGACTGACACGACATACCTAAAGTCTCATTGTATACCTTGTGAAGGCTTTTACATGCTATATAACATGTATAGCCAACTATATGCCCTATAATTAACATATATCCATAACGCTCAACTTTCCATCAATATGCGGCGTGTAATGACACTGCGTTGTTGACATCATGGATTTCCATGATTTACGTGGGGTTAAAACTATGTGAGGTTTTACAAGATGTACATTAGCTACATGATGTGTCATATATGTCAAACCATGTGTTATGCTGTTGGTCAATACATAGTGTGTAATGACACCGCATACTGATTCATATTGAGTACTGTGATTTTTTCTTCCCACTTATTTTGTGGATGACCATGCATACACCATGTAATTTACTATTACACATAGTATATCCATAACATGTCTCTAGAATTATATTCACATATGGATGTGATATTTGAGTGTTCTTTATGAATTTATGAATTTTTATTCACTATAGAAACTAAAATGATCATGTTATATTGACTCTTAGATTAAGAAAAAAATTTCAGAAATGAAAACTAACAAACAAACCTTATAAATTGACAAAAAAATTATAAAAAATTATAAAAAATTATAAATTAGACTGATTTTTTTTATTATGAAATGACTTTTAAGGAAAAAAGTGAGAAACAATACAAGACCTCACCACATCACCGATTCAACACTTAAAATCATACAAGCTCAATGGATGAAATCCATACAACCTGAATGTTCTAGAGTGAAGAAAAAGTAGTGAGTGGATCCCTGATTTTGTTTTTTCATCAGTTTTAACAGATGAATCCAAATAATTTAATGACCAAAATTCCATAATATTCTATAGATGGACTTTTCACATTTAATTTATAGTTTATTTTAAAAAAATAATTACCTAAATATGGGAATCCATTTTGATAAATTTTGAATACCACTATTTTTGTTGTTTTCATTTATATTTAGAATCCAAATGTGGAATCCTCTAGTTATATCAACAAATTCTCCCTAAATATCCAAAGAGAAATATTAGTATTCTAAGTGCTATCATGGAGGAACCTATAGCTTCACATGATTCATTATTGATCAAAACAAGGTGTTCCTTTTCACTCTATATTCTTGAGGGTGAGGGTAGATGATTTTCTCCCTTTGGATTGAGTGAATTTATAGAAAATTTCTTTATTGTGTACAATAACTCTCTTGGGTGAAAAATGATATAAGTAAGAATTTATACTTAGGGTTAATATTCAATAATTGTGTAATAGACCTTTATCGAATATTTATTCTAAGTAAACCCCCATATCTAATAATAATAATAATAATAATAATAATATTACTATTATATCCCATGATAGGAATTTATTGAAATATCACTTGTTAAATAAATAAATTAATATTTATTTAAATTATTTTAAATAAAATATATCATTTCCATCAATTCATTAACTTGACTCATCAATAATCTATTTATTGAACATTTTAACAATAAAATGTTTAATCAAATAAATATTATCCTTTTAATAAATATATAAATATTATATTCACTAAAATTACAAATAAATATTTATTTAAAAATTACAGAAACTAAAAAAATATTTATGTTAATTTATTCACTAAACTACTGAATATTTAAATATTTATTTACTACCATGTGAATAATAAAAAAGGGATAAAATTAAAATCACATATTCAAAACTCCAATATATTAGGATTAAACTCATGTGATCATTAATAATTAAATAATTATTACTCAAATAGTATTGAATTATATTTATTCTTAATATTAAATTTACTCAAATTTAATGAGATTCTAGATACACTTAGTGTGTGACCATCTAGGTGTCTCTCCTAGTGGCATTAAGTTAAATTATTAGAATTTTAATAAAAATATCTAAAAACATGTCAAGGAACCCATATAGAAAGAATTTAATGTCGCAATAATAAAAAACTTCCTAAAAATAATACTATGTAATATAATACCATTTTCTTGATATTTCATAAAGTTGGATGCATACCTATGTCCTCAACTCATATGCATGATTTATTTTTATTTGAATTTTCAAAATGAACTAGTTGATGGACTGACATGTCCATGGATTTAATCAGAGAGTTCTATTTCAATAAAAGTGTTATATAGATATTTTCCCATTAATATAGAAGGAATAAATCCTTTCTTGATTTATTCAATTAATTCCTTACCACTTTTGACACACCCAACACATTCCACCTCACCATGTGCATATATCGTCAAAATTTTCGTCTATACATTAAAGTACATGATTCATGATACAAATTAATAATAATCTCATATTTAAGGACCAAAATACACATTTAAGGGTAGGAATATCCAACAACACATAATAAAGTGAAATTATTACCAGTGGTTCTATCTTTATGACCTCTCTTCATGGAGATTACCCAGTGAAAAATTTATGAGAAGAATTTTCAATGTCTTATGATATTCCGAAACCTGATAGTCAAACATTATCTGTATAAGTATCTGTCTTTAAAACATTACATAATCTTGAATTAAATGAATAATTCAAATTGAGGATCTTTTCAGGTTTAGAGTTTTATAGAGTTAGGCAATAACTATTACATTTCATCTCAAAAATTATTAAGTAGACACTTCTAATGAGTTTCCATTTTTTTCATAAAATAAAATCTTTTTGAAAAAAAGAGTCATGTCTAGTTCCATGTTTTAGATAGAATGACTTTTCCTTGATCCCGTCCTTGACCCTAATCCACTTTATGTTGTATGAAAAACCTTTCAAAAATATGGGATGAGCACAAAAATCTTAGTAAGGGATACACAAAGAAGGACAACTATTAGTTTTTCAAAACAACAAGTAAACCATGAATACCTTATCATAAGTAATACTTTTCACCTTTATGAAGTAGTAAATAATCTTCACTAAATTAAATATTATTTCTTACCATTTTGTAACCAAACGATTACCATAAAAACCATAGAAAGAATATATAACATATAAAGGTAAATTGGGACATAAACATACTTAAATGGAATAACCATACGGTTGACTTCCACACATATCACTAAATGGAATATCCATACGGCTGAATTCCATACCCAATGAATTGTAGGTTATAACATAAAAACCCATCGTAGTTTATCATGGCACCATCCGTCATTTGGTTTATCACGTAACCACCCATCAAATGTTCAAGTACCATTATAAAATCATAACACATAAAACATATATAAAGGAAAGATAACATTTCCACATTTCAATCACAATATATTATTTAAATATATTGACATAAAAAATAAATTATCAAAACCATTTTCAATACCAAAATATGTAAAAGAGTATATGGTATTTATTTTCATTTTAAAAACATTACGACTTGTTAAGGAATCCAAAGATCAAATAATACTCGCAGCGGCGGAAAAGGCTGTTGTCACTGCTTACATTAAAAAATTATTATTTTTTCATTTAGTAAAACGCTTCATAGAAAAATATTACCTTTGAATGAAATTAAAATTCAAAGGTATTTATATACTATATAAAATAAAGTCATGTATAAAACAAAACATGCCTCAATGAAAGGAGATTGAGACGAAGTCCCTTACCTCGTGTCCGACTTGACCCCTTCGTTATTTAATTTCCTGAATAATAAACTTAAGTTAATTTATACTTGATTAAGAACCTTTTTAAGTTTATTATTCCTTTTATATCACTTATTACCTTTCTATAACAATTAGTTAATTATTTGAGTTCATATTGGACATTTTGTCGATGTTCGGAACTTGAGTTAAAATGAATTTGTTATAATTATAAATTGTTCATGTGGTCAAAATTACATTATCTACAGAATGATATTTATGATTTAGATATCATATATATCATATATATCCATTATATATATGTATTTATAATAGTACATAACATTTGAAGATAAGAAATGAAATGAACTGTTCATGGAGACGGTAAGCCGTACGTACGCATGAACGCTACTTTCATTTATATTTCATATTTTAATGGAATTAAAAAATAATTATACATAGTTATATTATAATTACAGTATAATATCATATATAATTTCATTAACTCCATCCTTTATACATCCCACATAAGTCATGAATGAGTCATATCACTTTGAGGGGGCGGTAGTCCGCACTTCCTCAAATGAAATTATCACATTTACCGATTATAGAAACCATAAAGGTATAATATAAATGAAAACACTGAAGAATAAAGAAAAAATAAACATAATATATATCATATATAAATATAGTTCCATAATAATGGCCACCATGAGAGGCGGTTGGAGATATTTGAACAATCATCGTTTCGTGAGGCAGTAGTTCGCCATCCACAGAAACAATATGTTCATATCCATTAGATGGAGGTGTTTGTATGTGTATTTTTAATCCTTATCATAAAAACAAACTAGTATATTTGGTTCTGTTATAAAAGAAATGAATAAAAAGAGTTTTGGGGGTTGGAGAAGTAAAATAAAATAAAAGAACTTTAATGAATACGTTACATTTAAATCGGGTATCTCCCTTTGGTTTGAACCAAAAGGTTTACTTGAAGTGCCGTCTACCTAAGGTAAGGATTCTAGGAGGAGTATAAGGATATGGGGAGCTTATTTAGGTAGATTTTGGATGAGCCAAGGGGCTTGATATGTGTGAGGAATGGGTTAGAAGTGCTGTCCTTTTATAAGGGGGGGGGGGCTCTTTAGGAAAGTTTGAAACAATTATTTTATTATTAACATATCTTCAGTTTCAAAAAGTCCAAAAATCATTAAATTATAAGATAAGATGAATCATGTTCAAAATAAAATCATCCAATAAGAATTGTATAGGTTTTGGATATTTTTTTAGTATTTATAATCTTACTTATTTAAATCATTCATTAATGAGGTAAAAACTACATCATTATTGCGTCATAAATAATTTGATTTATTTGATGTCTAAAAATTATAAAAAAACACCATGATGTAGGAAATATTTTTATATTTAAAATTAATATTTATAGTATAAGAGATAACTTATATACCCCATGTAAAAATTGATTTACTAAAAGATATTTGTTTATGTCATTTTTTGCCTTTACTTTAAGTTAATTAAAATAAAGTGTCATTACCACTCCCAAGTGGCTCCACGGGGTCCCAAAATTGACCCAAGGATGACCATGGTCAGAAATGAATCAACCAATAATATTAGGACAGATGTTAGGGTAATTTTATTTTATTATAATAATATTTGTTTACCCTTATTTACCATATTTACCCTTTAACCATGATAAATAAAATTTTTACTAAAGTAAATATTCATAATGTATAAAAATAAAAGTTATCTATTTACACAATTTGGATCTCTTGATTCCAAATTTGGAATCTATTTTTCCAAATTCAAAGCACAAAAGTGGCATAAATTAATTTAAAATTAATTCCCGCTGTCAAAAGAAAATGCGTGTTTTAAGAAATAATAACTATCAAAAGATTGACACCTATTTGTGTCCAATTTAAAAGTGAAATTACTTAAAATGTCCAAAATTGGATTAAATAGTAAAATAATAATATAATTACACTTTAAAACCAATTAAAAAGATAATACAACCTTATAAATAAATTAGATTAAAATTCATTTTGAATTAAAATACAGTATTTTTCACTATTCATTAAAAATGAATTTTATCAGAAAAATAACAAAAATTTCATCCAAAGTAAATTTTTATGTCCCAATTCTAAATAAGAATTTTATTTTTGTCAAATAGAACATATAAAGTGACCAAAACTAGATTTAAAGAGGGTTCTTCATTAAAAGGTGGTAAATCGACCTTTAAAAAAATATTAGAGTATTTGTGCTTAAAATTGGATTCATTGACATTTTAAGCCTCTAACTTTTATTAGATAAATGTAATTTTTGTTAACAAACATGTATAATAATATTTTAGTTAGTTATATTCTTTACTTCTAATACAACGTCTAGACGTTAACTACCATTTAAAATAATATCATTATATTATTAGTGTGCACTGTAAGATTTCAAAGAAACCCGTTGTTTCGTATCAGGTAAGCCATAGAACATAGCGTCCTCTTTAAAGTAAAATTAATATTTAATTCACAAGAATTAATAAATATTAAAATTTATTATTCTTTATTTACCTGGGATGTTACAATATGTGTCCCATAAGACTGATATTATCTAGACTATAGGATATGTGTGTAATAAATTTTTTGTAGCATCTCTAGGATATCATTATAGCGGGGAATTGTTATATCCTTTCAATGCAACTAATACTCTAAGGAAATTATCACATAAATGTTATGTATAAGAACAAAAATCAAGTGATGAGATATTATTTAATATTATATTAATCGAAAGTAAAAATTAAATTGGTTATAGGGAACCAATTCCAACATGAAGTTCATCATATATGGTTACTAATATTGGATGTAGGTTGTAAAACCATGATTTGGATAATCCTTCAAGTGATAAGGGGAATTATATACACTTAAATTACTTCTCTATAACTCCTCTCAGCTTCAATGTATCACAGACCATGGTGAATTCTATAATTTTAGTATTTGGGTTATCTCCTAAAAGTCAATGAAACTTGGGCATCGATTGAACCAATATTTTTTTATTCAATTTAATCTTATAAGGAAGGGTGAAAAATATGATGATTTTGAATAATTAAGTGAGCTGTACACAAATCTCTCAAGGTCAGATCGAGATAATCTACCATGATTTTAGATTCCCAGTAAACTATTTAAGTTTCACTTGAGTATATCAATGTAATATTTTAAAATTAACTTTTTAGATTATCAAATTACATAGATTTATATAGAAAAGGCCTTTCAATCTATAGATAAAGAGTGAATAAGTGGTTAGTGTGGTATTTTTTTATGTTAGGGACAACATTGAGAGGTATTCCCCTACACAATGGCCTAGGACCAACTTTGTACACGTATAGTTTACTCTAAGTATTTGAAAATAGAAAATGAATAGAGAGAAGTAATATTTTTTTAATTAAAGATGAGATGAATAAATAATTAAGAAATACAAATAAGTTAATGAAGGATGTAATTATTGAACAGGCTTTGAACCAATTTTATCCTATATGCATGGTAAGAATACCAACCACTCACACAATTTTATTCTGGTTCAAGAAAAATAAATTCAAGAGAGATGACTCAGACAAACCAAATAAACAATAGAATAATAAGAAACAAATGATATCAAATAATAAGAAACTGAAAGAAAAACTCAGAAACCATTCATCTTACCATTGACCAGTTTACCTTCCAGGATAATTTAGTGTGAAGAGGATCTTACTTTTGGATTTGGAGACATGCACAGATGATGTTCCTCACTGAATGTGAACCTTAGATATCCACTGTAACTCTACACCAACATCATGTTTTTTCTAAACTGAAAAAACAATGATTAAGGTCTCATTAGAGATAGCTCAGAAGGATGTATCTCTCTAATCTCTCTCTAGGGTTTATATGGACCTAAAATTAGAGTAAGAGAAGAATCTAAATGGGTATGATTGTTTGTGAAATTATTTTTTATAGGATTAGAAAATAATCCCGTGCAAGTAAAACATATGAGGAGTAGTGTAATATCTATAGGGATGAGAAACAACCATAATGACACCCATGATGAGGCCAAGAAGTGCAAATAATCATCTATTTACACGAGTCTAATAAATTTAAACAAAGGATCTATGTGATATCGAGTGTCTAATTCAGTAGTGGGTAAAAGGACCATGGTCATCAACCCAAATAAAAGAGGATCAAAACCAATTGGTTAGTATAGAAGGCTAAACTAGCATTCCAACCCAATTAGAGTTATAATAATACCAAAATAAAAATTGAGTATAAAATATAATGCCTTAGAATTATAAAATATAAATAAAAGATATATGAAAAATAATTTCTTATTTATAAATAATAATTCAGAGATATCTACCATATACAAAAAATTGAATTCAATGATGTTATTTTAACTAGGGTTATTAAAATGGAACCATTTTCAAAATATTAAAATAATTATTAATCTTTGAGAATGACATAACCTTAGTAAAACTCTCAACTATATTATTAGCTACATGTACCTTATTGACAGACACCATTCCAAATTCACAACTTATCTAATAAATTTTAGTCTAATATATATACATTTGGATCTATCATGGAAAAAAATATTTTTAGGAAAATTTAATGTAGACCGGATATAACTACAAATAGTAATAATAAAATAGAATAAAGGATGTTCAAAAAGTAATTTATTTTTCCAAATGGATTATTTAATAACCTTGGTCAGTGAAATATATTTGGAATCAATGATTTATAGGTATATGATGGAATTTATATTAAACTTAAAAGAAATGGTTCCTCTACTAGAAGTAAAAAAACACAGTTTTTAAGGTAATTTTGAGTGTTAATGTTTCCTACGTAGTAAAATTTTACAAAACCAATCACTAGTTCATTATAAATAATATTTATACCATAGAAAATGGATAATACTTGAGTAAATTGGATATAACTAAGAAGACACTTAAGGGAATGATAATGTGGCTTACCCTGCTTATCTATCAACCTACTTAAGGTATAAATAGAAAAAAACATCCGATATTATACAAATCACAACTTATATATAACTACCAACAATACTTATATAATGAATTTTACATATGTGATCAATATCAGTATTTTTGGTAGGTTACTTGGACAAAGGCAGTTTAAGGTGTTGTGAAAATGGTGCATTAATACATTTAATAGAATCAAATAGGTATCACAATAGAATTTTTAAAATATAACATACTGATATAGGTATATAATTTTCTTATTTCTGCCCCCAACCATCCCCATTCCCAAAATCTCATTAGCATTACCAAGGTCCTTCATTTCAAAAATAGTCTCTAATTGTGATTTGACCATAGAGATAAGATTCATGTCTCAAAAATAATAAATAAATCATAAAAATATAAATGTAGATAAAGTATAATGTTTTTAAAAAACTTAAAGTAAACACATGCATTATATTTACTATTGGTAAAATAGTTTTCTAACATGGATGAATAAAATTGAGTATACCATTGGAATGAATCTTTCTTCAAACCATACCATGATTTATTTAATAGGAATACCTAGTTGGATTTGAATTTATTCGTGAAACTATCATGATATTTCATATATAAATTATCATCAATATCACTATGAAAAAATATGTTTTAACATTAAGATTTTTAATATAAAGTTCATGATATATAGAAAAAGAAAGTAGTAAGAGAATAGATGAATACATCACAACATGAGAAAAAACATCATAATAATCATCTCCCTCATATTGAAGGAATATATGGGATATACATTTATCCTTATACTTAGTTTTATTATATATAGTATTATCTTCATTACTTTTGAACATCCACTTACAACCGATCACTTTAGAACTTTTTGGTTTGTTAACAATATACCAGGTAAGTTTTTTTAAGGAGTTAATTTAACTATTTTTAGTAGTGATCCAATGTTTGGAATCACTATCATTAATATCTATTTATAGGTTTGAGGATCTTAATTTATAGGATCCTGAGAAATGTTTAAATCAAAAGACACTATATCAGAATTCCCATAATAATAATGAGGCCTAATGAACCACTTAGCTCTATATTTTGTGAGATTTTAGTAATGAGAAGCATTAGAGGAATAACATTATAACTGAGAATCAATTTTAGATTGAGGTAGGTAATTATTGTTGAGAATGAGGTGTTGAGGGATCAATATGAGCCTTAAAATTTGTTGCCTTTCCAATCTCATCATTCTCAATTTGGGGTGTATTTACACTGTTTCCAATGAGATGCCTGGTCTTAAAAGAAATCAATTCAAGGAATATGAAATCATGGATAATTATCAATTCTTGATTGATTGGTTTTCCAACCCAGATCTTATAGTCCTTGAACCCTTCAAGATAACCTATGAATTTCCACTTAAGTGATCAAGGTTCCAACTTATTTTTTTAATGTAGGAATATATTGTTCATCTAAATAACCATAAATGATTATAAGGAGTTCAATTACAATAAAATTATTCTGAATAATTAAATTGATTATTAGTATAAGCACATATATTAATGTGGTAAACTTTATTGGTTTAATCTTTGGGCTAGAAAGACTTGGCCAATCTCAACCATGTGAGTACACTGAAGAACCACTCTAGAAAAGATCAATTCTTTCACTCATCCAGACTATTCTATTGGGGTGTATCCTTAACAATACCATGTCTAATAATTCCTTGAAACTCATAGAATTGAATAATATCTGATGAAAATTATTCCATTCCATTATAAGTTCTTATTGTTTTAATTTTTTTAGTTTGATTTTGAATAGAAAATTTCTAGGTTCTGAATATATCAAACACATCAGATATTTTTTTGAGGATACAGATCCATATTTTTTTGATAAAAATCATCTATAACGGTGAATAAATATGACCCAATACCATGGTAAGTATTCATATCATTACCCCACAAGTCAGAGTGAATATACTCTAGTGGGTGTTTGGATTTAAAATAGGATATATTAAAATTCACTCTCTTATATTTAACTATAATTTTGTCTTCATAGAAAGGAATATTATTATGAGTTATATCATTTAGAAACATGTTTCTAATTAAATCCTATAGACCCTTTGGTCCAAAATTCCCTAACCTCTAATATCATAACATAGTATTGTCATTATTAATGAAATTTTTAGTTTCCTACTACCTATAAGGGGTTTTATCATCTAAAAAATTAAATCCCATTATTTAGAGAACCTATAATCATAATAAAAGAACATTTAGAAAATTCAAGACAATGAGAGTCATATTTAAAGGTGAAACCTTTTTTATCTTTAACCCCTAAGTAGATAATATTTCTATATAGGTTAAGGACCCACCTAAAATCAAGTAATATGAAAATGGAATGGTCATTAAGCTTTAACAAGATAGAGCCTCTACTAAGGATCTTAAATCTCATATTATTAACTTAAATAACATCTCTGTTTACTCTATTAGTCAATTATATGAAAGATTCTCTATTTAGAAACATGTGTAAAGAACACCCAACGTATAACACCCAAACATATAATAGATTATTCTTATAAAAATTTAGAAACTTAGAACTTTCATATCATGTATCTATAAATAAGGAGTGATCATCAGGATCATTGGGATATTTTTTGTTAAATATTCAAACATTATGGAATTATGTTCCAATTTTATCAAATTTATAAGAATTGAACTATTTTTTACCTAAAATTAGACCGAATATTCCTAGCAGGGTCATGGTTCAGATTCTTTCCATTACCTTTAGGATTATCTTTATTTTAACCACTATTATCCAACCTACCCCTAATGTGATTTTTTCCTCATATTTATCCTTGGGTTTATTATGTAGTTTATTAGAATATAAGGCTAACTTGAACTCTTCAAGAGTTATAGATTCACTTTCTCATATCATAGTTTCAATGAGTTTTATATATGAAATATCCATAGAAATAAGTATAATGATATCTTGATCTTTATTAAGAATTATAACTTCAATGTTGAATAAGGAAATAATTATTTTATTAAATTCATAAAAATTAGTTATGATAGGTGTTTCGAGACACATGTTGGATGTAAAAATTCATTTCATTTTATAAAAACAACCAGCTTAGGATGTAGTCATGTATAAGTTATCTAAATTTAACCAAATACTAACTATAAAATATTTATATGCAACTTATCTTAAAATTATCACCTAAAGATAACAATAGAGAACTATGGTACTTAACTAAAATATTGATATACACATATTAGTAAGTGGAAGTGGTATTAATATTGATAGAATGATCAATAATGGATTTATTAGGTATGTAAATAGAATAAGAGATCCTTTAATGGATAATAAAGACACTTATCTTGATTCAATAAATATTATAATATTTATCATAATCAAAATTTTCTATTATGTACTTAGTATATTCCATTTACATATTTAGAGGACCTAATACAAATTTTTGGGGGAAAATTTGAGAGATAATCACTAATACAATGTTTAAAGACCAAATACACATGTGCCTGGTTTCCTCTAAGTCAAATAAATAGAAATTGAATGAGTAGAATAAATATTTGTGTGAGTTGAGGCAGGAGAAAAAAATCAAGAGGAAAGAATACTAATAGAGTAAAGGAAAAAAATTTTTAAACATGATTTGGATATATTTAGTCTTATATGCATGAAAAAAACACCACAAACTCATGTGATTTTATTTATTCTCAAGAAAATAAAATACAAGAGATATGATTAAGTAAAACCAGATAAAAAATAAAATAAAATGAAATAAATGTTATCAAAGTAATGAATAATTGAAATGAAATATCATAAACTAGTATGATTACCATTGACTAGATTACCTTCTCAGAAGCTTTGGTGTTAAGAGTACCTTGTTTTTATATTTTGAGATTTTCAAAAATGAAATTCTTTACTGAATGAAATCCATGAATCTCCATCAGAACTTTACACCCTGATCATGTTTACTATTAAGTGATAGAACATAGATTAAGGTATAACCGATGAAACATCATAATGATCTCTCCTTATCTCTATTATCTCTCTATAGGATTTATATAGATCTAAAATGAGGGTGAGATAAGAATAATAAAGGGTTTTATTATCCTTTAAATGATGGCCAGTGGGTGGAGTAAATGAACCTATGTAAGCACAATAACTGATGAGTAGAATAATAACCCAAGATATGAGAAATAGATATGAGGATGACCAATATGAGGCCAAGAAGTGAAAATAATAAACAGTTCACATGATCCTAATAAAATTAAACATAGAATCCATATATGATTGAGTGTCCAAGTCAATAGTAGGTAAAATGGTCAATTTTTGCAACCCATCTCAAAGAGGATCAAAATCAATTGATAAACATAAAATCTCAAACCAATATTACAACTAAATTAGGGGAATAATAATAAAATAATCGTTTATTATCACAAACATAATGCATTAGAAGTAAAAAAATATAAATGTAATATAAATTAAAAAAATATTATATGTAAATCATAATTTACCATTCAGGAAATTAAAAATTTATTAGGTTTTAAGAAATTAACACCACTTCTACAACAATAATGATAAATTATTCAACATTATTTTTGATATTCACCATGTCACTAGGTGGTTAAACATAGATTTTTTTTAATTATAATTAATACAGTGTAGTGGGACTTTAGATTGTCTCCAAGGAATGGTAAAATTTTTATTTTCATAATGTAAAATGTTAATATGGGGGGGGGGGGTGTTTGAGATTTAATTATGTGTATGGAAAGAAATAATAGATTGAGAGAAAATAATAATAAATAGATTAACAATTTATCTATGTGAATGCGTGTCATTGTAATGATATCATAATTATTAAAATGCTGAATTGTTCTTTATTTTTTAATCAATGAGATATCTACAATCATTAATTTACCCCCATTGGTTATAATATTTACTGAGTTTCATCACTGTAATAATCATTATAGGTTGATCCTCATTCCCATGTGCATGAGTGAAAATAAGATATTTTCCCAAAACTACAACAAAGATCCCACCTTGACTGTTCAGGTGCCTCCTAATCGGGTGATGTTAATCCAAAGAATCTATTGGAGATAATATATTTTCCAAGAAGAAGTTATCAGTTACCATAAAATTACCACCCAATCACTCATGTTCCATCAAATACATTATCTATTGATTAGATGGAGTTAATGGATTACCAACTAAAGAAAAAACAACATATTAAATATAGATTGATTACAATCACAAAGAACTAATCATAACATAGTTATAATATGATATTAAAAATAAGACAAGAATTAGAAATGTATTAGAATTAAAAAAAGTAAAAGGATCACCCACACTATATTAATCAGTGATTATAGATTTATCTCTTCATGTGAAGAATAATAACTACATACATTAAGATTATAGAAGAAATTAATAACTACAATATTGTACCAAGAAAAAGTTCCCCAATGGATATGTTAAGACTCTATTTATAATATCATTTCTTATATAATTCCTTAAATTCTTGATAAGATCTTTATTTTCTACACATGGTATGTATGGTTATCTTTTGACTTATTGAATGAAGGTTTCACACCCATGTTCTCAAAAGAATTTCACTCACCCATAGATAACATGCCACACACTGAGTTCAATGCTTCTTTTCTCAATTTAGTTAGTCAACTTGAATGGAATATTACCTTGGTCCCCACACCATTTTCATGAATTCCTCATGTAAAACATGAAATATAGGGATCTCCTGGATCAAGTTTTTCTTACCTTTTCTTTCTAGTTGTGATGGTGTTGGTTGATAATTCTTTACGCATTGGAAGTTAACACTATATTGGATTTCCAACATACTCTTCATTGGGGCATGGGATTTCATTAGGAGTAGGATGGATGATGTGTTGGATTCTACTAATATTTATTTGGTTCCAACATAACATAAACTAGTTGATCAAGTGGCTAATATCAATGGATGTAATGTGGGGAAGTAGGGATTGAGGTGCTATTGGGTGTAATGTAGTGTATAGAACAAACATGAAATTTCATTTAGCACCTAGAATATTTTTCATGGAGGATACTAGATGTTCTTGGGAAAATAAAATATGCTTAAGTTTGTGATGAATATAGAAAAATGAGCATCACAATACTTGTAACATTATCTCTTGAATGTATCCTTCGGTAATACTTAAAAATTACATTAACTCAAGTTCATATCCTATTATTGGAGTATGGTGTCATGTTGCAATTAGAAGAGATTCTATTTGAGTTTTCATAGGTACCATTGGTGGCCAATTAATCTCCAAGAATGGATATAGAATTGTGTTGGAATGGTTGTAGTGCTACAAAAAATGGAATAGAATACATCATAGATTTATCATACTATTGAGTGGAATAAAGTGTATCCAGTGGATCCCTAATGGATCCTATGATGCTAACCCAATCAGTGTTGGACAATAACATAATATGCATTGCTCATCCCATTTTCAATAATATTCTTCAAATCATTAGCTTTATTTTTCTTTTATTTATTTCCATGATACAACCTATTACCGAATATAAATTAATAATTGGATTATATAAAATCAATCATTAATTTTATTCCCAATATTTAATTGATCAATAAATTTTACAAATTAGTCAAATTAAGTAATGTTCATAAAATCGAATGAAAGTAGGTATTACACTGAAAATGTCACAAAATGATTATGGGTAACATGCTTGAGTGAATAAAATTAATGTATCATGAATAGAATATGGTGAATTATTTTCATGAATCAATACCTTAGGTTACAATTCCAAAGATGAGTGGTGTTAGAATCAACCTTGAATTTTTTATTTTAAATGTTATAGATAGGATTATCCATATATAAATTTTATAAACCATCCACAATACTCCCAAAGAAATAAAAAATTTCTTCAATATATTATTTTTTTATTAATAATGAATGAAAATTATTTTAGATATATAAATAAAATATATATTTATTGCTAGAACATAGTAACTATTTTTTAATTCTAGACCTACAAAACTAAGTTGAATTAGATCATAAATTTTGACTTATGAGTTCCATATTTTCATTAATTTTTCATTTAGTTTAATGTAATAAAATTCCCTCAATTTAAACATTTTTAGGGAATTAATCACTTTTTATAGTATTTATCGAATAATTGGGTTTAATTTAGAAATATAATAAATATATGAATTTAATTGAGTTATTCATTTGAAAAATATTCCGAATTAAAGTTATACATTTTTTGTTGTTTTTACATTTTTCAAAAAAGATACTAGTTTAAAAAATATATGTCACGTGCATGTGGGTGGGCCTAAGAGCTATTTTAAAAAGTCAAAGGACCATGAGAAAAGGTAGTATTAAGAAATTATGATCTATGGAATATATATATAAAATTATATATATGAATGTTATGATGCCCAAGGAATATCCTAGGGAACATGAGTCAGTTCCAACTGTATGGTGGCACCGCTTCATGTATTATGCATGAAAATTTGAATAGAGTGACTGATGGGGAAATTTAGCATAATAATGTAGGTGTCCATAATTAGTGGATGATAGAGAATGATGGGGTACATAAACTATGTGACCACCCTAGGTAAAATGTGGTGAGGTATATTATTAAAACTACAAAACATGAAAAATAAAATATAAACCATTGACACTATTGTCTTCTTGAAAAAATTCCTACAATAAGTCTACAACTCAATTAAGGAATAAAACACATATAAAACACATATAAAACACCCAATTAAGGAATAAAAATAACCTAGATATCATTAGATATCACAGTATCTCATCTCCCCCAATGAGGAATCCATTCACAAGCCCTCAATTAAAAATATAACCACATAAAATTCATTTTTACTCTTTACAATAATTAGATAAAGGAAATATCTAAGATTGTGGAAGATTTTAGAGGTCATTTGGACAAATCACAAAGGATGTTAAGATCACTTTTATGTGGAAGAATCATAGGGGTACCAAACACTTGGATCCATCCTATAAAGAAGAAGAGCTTGAGCTTGATGCTAGTGTGTATAAAATTAGAGTGAGTTTCAATTGAAATGGTTATTTTTTTATTTTCATTTTAATATGGTTTAATTTTTTCCTTTATTATGTTATTTTTAATTTTATTCTTATCTTTTAATTATTCATCCACTATGATCCTCCCATATACACTCCTTTTATATAATTATTGAACAATAATTTGATGTTGATTCAAAGTTGAAGAGAGTTCATAACATGTGGTCTTATACCTATTTTATTATTTTCTTATATTATTAATTTTAGTGTCTAATGATATAAGTTACAAGATAAAAGTTATCTCCCATCTCTTTAATTATTCAGGACATTATTTTTTCATTGTTAAATAATTTTCCAACATTATTATTTCACTTCACTTGTAATAGGGATTATCTGATTGTGGTGGGAGATGAATGAAATGAGAGATATGGTTTGGGGTTTTAGTGGTATAATACACTTGGTTGAGTTATGAATTTTTCCATTCTATGTGGGGAAAGTGATTAGTTAACACATTTAGAGAGGATCTTGAGAATACCAAATATTCAAAAATTAAAATTATGGAAGTTAATCAAGGGAATTAAATATAGTCAAATTGTTGAATAAGAATAGAATAAAAATTACTAAAAATGATTATAGATAGTGAATTATATCATGGATTAAAAATTTCTACATTTTTACATTTTTTTTAATTTTATAATTCATTTCACTTTATTTAAATTTATATTTTATTTACCTTGTTGATTTTTTAATCCTCAAACACCATTTATTTTTTAATAATTCCATGATTAATTAAAAATTTGTAACAACCTTCGTGAAGAGAAATTATAAATCCTAGTCCCCTGAAGTGATAAACCTTAGGTCACCATTAAGATATACTCTTTTGTATTTATATTTTAAGAGGTTCATTATAACCTTCTCAGTATATTTGGAATCAATTTTTGGAGGATCACTTCATTAGTTTTTTCTTTGACCACTTTGAGAATTTTTTCTTTCCTTTTTTTTAAAATTTCTTCTCTATTATTTCCTTTATTAGCTGGAATAAGAATTCATGTGTATTTTATTCTTTAATAATAGATTTAAAGTTTTTATCCCAATTAAAGAAAGTGTAGAAACTCATTTCAATGGTTTGTAACACATCTTTGAACCAATAATTTAACCCTTATTCAATCTTCCCATAGACACCCACATAAGAATTTCAAAGGACACAACCACAAAAAACCCATGGTGTATATTATAGGATACACGGATGAAATCTACCCCACCAATAAGAATTATCAGCATCATATTAAATTTCCTCCTTGAAACTAATAGGAATAAGATACTAGTATCATTAGTGTAATTTTAACATTAAATAAGTATAATGAGACTCAAATGGAAATTGGTGATGATGAACATCGCCATCTATGATTTCATGGAGCAAGGGCCACAATAATAAGAATAATATTAACAACTACTTAAAATGGTATTCATAAATGAATACATCGAAGAGGTGGAGAATAATTTACTACCATTCACTCCTAACAATTTTAACACTAATTCTCATGGAATTTCAAGAAAAACACGAGATAAAAGGTAAAAATATTAAGGGAGTTTACTTAAATTAAAATTCACTTCGTTTTGAAAATTATAAAACCTAAAATATAAAAAAATCCATTTAATTTAAAATTTTAAATTCAACACTATAGTTTCAATATTTGAATAATGATGAAAAAAACATAGGCATTATATTTTGAAGAAAATTTAGAAGATCCATTTCCTACCCTCATCAACCACTTCCAAGTGGTAGTTTAAGAAGAGAATTTAATTATGTTTGGTCCATTAAAAAGAGTAAAACCCTCTTAATATTTCATATTATTTATCATTATTTGAAATACTTACTAATTACCCTTTTTATTTTAATGTATATATGGTTATTCCACCTATGGCCCAGAAAAGTGAATAAGAAAAAGAATAAGAGACCCTCAAGAAGAGGATTGTAATTGAGTTTAAATAACAAGATTACACCACCATGAAAGAGGTTGTAACACTTTAATAAGAACATAAAACACTTAAAATTAAGCCAATACCTCTTAAAAAACATTAAGAACATCAAGTGGATGAGGATACACAAACTTAAAGGGATCATCACCACTTTATTTTTCCTATCCCAAAATATTTTTATTATTTTATTAGATCAAGGGAAAAGATGATTTTTTTTGATTTTAGGTTCTCTAACCTTAATTTTCACCTAATAAAATTATGGGAATTCACTTGTGGTGGTTACTATAGTAAAATTAAATATTCTACTATAGCAGGTAAACAATATATCCCAAACTATCTTATGATGCATACTTTAAAAAACCACTATTAATGACTTTATTTAAAAGTTATTTTTTAGAGTTTTAAATTAAAAAAACTAATTAATTTTTTTTTAATTCATCATATGAAATATATCTTAGTATGATTTTTTGATTTTCCCCAAAATATTAGTTTCTAGTCCAAAGATATGGTTTTCAAGATATTTTTAATTTATATGACTTTGATGTTATATAAAAATAACCTAGGAATATATAAAAAAAATTAATTAATAAAATATAAATTTAAGGTATGAAAATATACATTTTAAAATATTATTTGAACTTAGAAAACCAATGGTGAATATTTTAAAACTAATTAAAATTTTACCTTAACCTACAAACCATTTTCGATATTTTTGTAAATTATATTATGTTCAAGGTATTTTCAGTTTTTTATTTCCATGAAAGACTCATAAAAATTTATTTTTTTTTATAAAAAATTAATTAATTTCATTAAAATTAGTATCCAAAATTATGTTATCTTATATATAAAATTGAAGCTTAAAATAATTATTTATCTAAAAAAATTTAATGCGATTAAGTGTATTTATTTTAAGATTAAATTTTAAGACCATTAGAAATTTTATTTGAAAAAATTATTTAAAAATTTGAAATTAGAATTATGAAATTAGGTAATAAGGTAAACCTTAATCTTTTTCATTATAATTTATTACTAAGGTAAGAAAGTTTTGACCATGGTAAAAGTAAATTACAATAAAAATTAAAAATTAAAAATAAAAAGACCCAAAACACTCAAATATTCTTCAAAAAGAAGTTTTTGTGAGATTTGAACAAAAATAATTTTCACTAAACGTTGAATTTTTTAATTATAAATGGTAGAGATATACAAAAAATAGGTCCATGGGTAGGACAAACAAACAAGTCAGGGCAGTCTAAAATAGTGAAGACCAAGCTGGTCTCCCCTAATCAAGTCCACCCCTTCTTGTTTCATTTGAAGAGAACTATAAAAATAAATGATATATGTACCTTTATCCACCACCATCAAGGATGCTAATTAGTTTGCTACTTTGTTTCCTTCACACCATGTATAGGTAAACTGCGTGTTGTTGATGCTATGGATGCCTCTACATTTCCTGATAATATAATCAATATACCAAGGAGGAGAAATATTACCACTCATCAAGTCATGGATGATCTTTGATTCAGTTTAAATTTGATAAAGATATAAATTCCTTTGAGCACACAATGTTATCCCTGTATACATCACCTCGAATTTATCCTGGATAGAACTTCCCCTCCCATAAAAAGTTGTAAACACAAGCAAGATACTTCCACACCCGTCATGCACAACACCACCACCTCGAATAATTCCTCCAACGCATTAGCCATAAAAATTAAGTTTAAGACCCATTCTTGGAGGAAACTAGTGAAACCAATTTCCTCTTATCATATGATATGAATAAAGAAGACCAGGACTACATGTCTGCATGTTCCTCAAGGAGGGAGTATCACTCAATATCTTAGAGTAACGTACCAAATCAAGTAGCAAAAATATTGTCTTTATGATAACAGATCTCTTTGTAAAATGAATACCTTCAAAGAGATATTTGTTTCTTGCTTTCCAAATGAACCAACACCCTGCACTAAGAATCAAAGCTCTTGTAGTTTTTTCGGGACCTGAACCATTCAAACCATAAAACCACTTATCCATAAAATAAGTTCCATTAGGAAATGGTTATAATAATTTTGTGAATTCTAAAAGAAACTATAGACATCCATGGCCCATTCAATCTCAAATAATAGGTGATTGGATTCCTCCTCCTTATTAAGGTTACAATAGTTACATTTAGAAACCCGGTTAATACCCCTTCTTTTCACATTTTCATCTATAGGGATAGTTTGATTTCTAATTATCCATACAAGGAAAGTAAATTTTGTGGGGATGCTGTTACACCAAACCGTATTATTCCAAATGTCATATTCTGCCTAAGGAATAGAAATGTTCCGAAAATCTTTAGATGAAAACATACCAGACTTCGAAGCAGTAAACAAACACCTGTCCAGATCCAAATTTAGAGCAATAAGATAAAAAGTTTTCTTTTGATCCTTATCCAGAATAGCGTTGATAAAATGAGGATATCTACTGGCCTCCTTGGTTATGGTCAAGGAATTTTTGTATGTTGATATTCCACAAGAAGAGGCTGACATGATGGGAAGAGCTGTTAGAGTGGAGGTTGACCATGAACAAGCAAAGTGGATTGACAAGCAAGATTTGATTTTAATGAGAGGATTCAACGACAAGAAAATCAGCAAAGAAGAGTATATCCGAACTTGGGATAAAATGGCGAACCGTTTGGAAGATGTTATTGGAGAAGATCCTAAGGCCGAGGCATGGTTAATTCATTGGAGTCTCTACAGGGAAGAAAACAATAATAGGCTAAAGCTGTGTTTTGGTAACATATCTTTTTCCTATGAGGCCTTGCCCCCGGTCTAATTTGGGAAGTGCAGGTTGGACCCCCTCATCGGGCTGGAGCACTCCACCATTTCCTTTGCAGGTCACTTGGGATATGGCTGTTTTGGAGGGATGGCAACATCGGGAGGGACCATTCTTGCATGGGATCGCCGAGTGTCCAGCTTAGGGATGGCGGTTTTTGTTGTTGCGTGTATGTGGTAGTGTCTGTTCCTTCCGGTCTTTGATTGGGTTTGTTTGGTTATTTTGTTGGACCTTCTGGGTTTCTCACTTTTTCCCATAAAAGTGTTTCCTTAATAAAAAAATATATTTCCGGTACTGGCCTCCTTGAAAGAAATCACAGCAACTGGACAACCTAGGAAATCAATAGTTGACCCTAGCCAATTAGGGTTCAAAAAAGAAATATTACCCCTTCCTATAATCCATCACGAGAGTTGACGAATTCTAGGAAAAAAACTTTAGATTAAAGACCATAAAGGTGAGACAGATTTGTTGTCTTCCACAAATTCCTCTCCTTGTAATGACATGATTTTACCCCATAGAGTACACCCATCCACAACCTCCTAGGCATGTTTCTCATGCATGCAGTGCACTGTATCCCATAGACTTATGACATTAATACCACCCTCCTACACTGGTCTATCCAATTTATTCCATGAAGACCAATGACACTTCCCATCAAAATGTGCATCCCAAATAAAATCATCCAGGATGTTTTCAATAGCTGTAGTAACCCCCTTCGGTACATTACAAGCCAAGAGTATATGAATCAGACTAGCCATCAACACAATGTTAATTAAAAAAATTATTCTTCCAAAAGATAGAAAGATATTTTTCTAATCAAGAACATGAATCATGATTCGGTTAACGATACCATAAAAATCCCTTACTTGAATACGACCAGGAGAAATAGGGGAACCAAGATAATACAAGGGAAATGAACCCTTATGCATGTTCAGAAAACCAGAAATGGATAGGACCCACCTATCACCACATTTATTAGACATATATAAATTTATATTCCCCCTATTGATAGTTTTCCCACTCCAGAAACTGTACTCATCCAGAACTTTAATAAGACGACCAAACGATCTAATACTAGCATTAATGAAAATTAGAGTATCATCCTCAAACATCAAGTGAGATATTGGTGGTTGATTCATTTTCCTTTGATATGGTAAAATATCACTTGTGGATACTTTCTTATTGATAAGTTACCTAAGATCATCTTGCATGAGAATAAAGAGGGTCAGAGAAATAGGATACCCTTGTCTGAGACCATGAGTTGCCTTGAAAAATCCATGATTTTTTCTCATGTATGAGATCTTCATCAAGTAAGATCTAAAACAATGAAACAAAATATCATTAAACCACAAAGAGAATCCCATACCTCTAAGAACCCTGATTATGAACCCCCATTCCATCATATCATAATATTTATTCATATCCATCTTCAAAGCCATATTTGAACCATGGAATTTGATATTGATATCACAGATCATCTCATGAGCCAAAGCAACCGCTCCCTGGATAGAATGACCTCTAAAAAAACCATGCTGCTCTAGAAAAACACATCGAGAAACATGGACAAACAAATGCGAGTTGACGATGCTTTATAGGATTTTGTAAGGAAAATTACACATACTCACTAGCCTATAGTCACGAATTGAGGATGGGTTTTTAACATTGGGAAGCATAACCAGGGCAGTATCACCAGCCACCCTTGGTATAAGACTACCCTGAAAGAAGTACTGAATGGAAAAAATCATATCAACTTTAACCATATCCCAAGAAACTCTATAAAAAGACCCTAGAAAACCATCTAGTCCCAGATCACTCTCCAGGTTAAGTATCATCATAGCATCATGAATCTCTTTCTCATTAAGAATAACTTCCAGCAGATTATTATCCAAGTCAAACATCATATTCAGAATCTCCTCAAACAAATCTACATTCCCACCAGGATAAACATTCACCATATTTGGATTAGGATCAACAAGAATATTTTTAAAGAAATAAAAATACAAGGAACCAATCACATCCCGATCACTAGAGAAGGACCCAACTTACATAAGAATATTTGGATTAACCATGCTTCTTCTCTCTTTAATACACTCATGGAAATAAGTTGTATTTTTTATCTCCTTTACGAAGCCATTGGACTCTAGATCTTTCAGGATTAATTCACTTCGATTTCAGAATAAGTTCTTTCAATGAATTTTTCTTACCCGTAAGATCCTCATAGATCCCATCATTCTAGTTGTCTTCAAGAGTTCTTTCCATATTTTCAACCTACTATTTGAGATACTCTATGTCTTGATCAATAGGAGGAATATTTTTCACCCAGGTATGAATCCTATGCTTAAGACATCTTAGTTTATTATGAAGGGATACCCAAGCATAAACTTGAACCGTTTCCTCCTAGAAATCTTTAACAGGATGATTATACTCATACATATCATTCCAATGCTCACAGAACTGAAAATGATCCTCACTTCTCTATCTAGGTGATAAGGACATAAGGAGAGGAGTGTGACCTGAAATACCTCGAACAAGATGATAAACTTTCACATTAAAGAATCCAGAGATAGCATGAACATTTTCCAAGAACCTATCAAGGAATATCCAAGAACGATTACTCCATTTATGGTTATTACACTACATGAAGCAATACCCAAAATAGACCATATCAAGAAGCTATTTCCTTGCCATGAACTGAACGAAACTCCCGCTAGCCACATGAGGAAACACACCTCGAACCTTATTCTCACCTGTCTTAGCAATAATATTAAAGTCTCCACCAATAATCCAGGGAAGTTCCTCCGAATCAAAGCTATCCAAGATCTTCCATAAAAGCTCCCTCCTTTGAGACTCACAAATTCCATAAACAAAGGACACATAAAGAAGATCCACACCAATGTTTACTTTCACCGTAATGTATTGGTAAACATATTTAACTAAGTCTACATACACATTTTTATTCCAAAAAACCCATATATGTTAGTTACCAGGGTCTGCATGAAACCATGCATGAATTTTCAATTTACAAGAAAAATCAATAATCCTACTCGGTTTCTGTTTATATTCTAGAATAGAAGTAACACACACCTTATTATTCTTAATGTCTAGGTCTAAAAAATCTATCTTCACTCATGCACCAATTCCATGAGCATTTCAGATGATCAAAAAAATCATTGAAACAAGTTTGGTCAGGCTTTGGCCCCAGGCATCTTGGTCATACAATAATGGGAGTCTAGATACTCTTTAATATAATGAAGTTTCTCCCTATTACACAGTCCATTATTTGAGGACAAAGTAGTCTTGACATGAGGAGATGAGACCGAGTGACCTCGATCAAGATATCTCTTTCCATTGTTTAAAGATAATTGGTTATCAAGGCCTTTATTATCCAAAAAATCATCCTTACAGACTCTGGAGCTATTTTGGGATAAAGAAATAGTTCGGGATGAAACCCCATACCAAATTCCTTTAACCTCTAACGCAGGTTCCCTATGGATCCCCCTAAAAGAATCTAGAATCATATCATGCTCACCCATCTCAGCTATTGTTGATGTTTTAGATGATAAAGATTAGGGATCCAGACAGATACACCTCAAAGGACTATCTAGGGGAAAAAATTGTTTTACAAAGCCTTCCCAAAACATCCTAAAGGTATATCAATTTAGAGATAAACATAAGAAAATATCTCTATTGTACATACAACCGAGCATCAATAGGGAAACATGAAAACCAGGAACATTCCCAATAGAAAAGTAAACAACACCACTGACAGAAAAGATTCCAGTTTTACCAATATACGTATCAGAACTAGACACTGATATTTTATCAATATTACTAGTAGTTGAATCAGCATTATATAGGTTTACCTATTCCAGATTGATAACAACCTCAGATAGATCACCTATTCTAATCAAATCATTATCATATATCTCATCCCGTTTAACCGAATTCTGAAAACAACCCTCTGCCTCATTTAGATTTCCTACAAACCTACACTAAGTGGCCTTGTAGACGACAATGGGACAAATACCTAGGAAAAATAGGATATATAATTTCTTGATTCCAAGAAATCAAACCCTCCACCTTCAAGGATATCTTCTCCATAATCGACAATGATAGGTCTAACTCAACACACACCCCTGCATTTGATACATCCATACTATCATGACCCGTCCTCGGGGCCCGTGCCGTGACTACCCCAAGCCTGCCTTCCATAGGCCAAGGGCTGGCAACTAGCACCAAAGGCGTAAATCCCAATCAAAAGGGAAGGCATTGCCTTTACAAAACAAAATCACACACAAACAGAGTACAAGCAGAAGCTATACTGAGTAAAGTAGTATAACAAATGTGCTGAAAGTACGAGGGGCCGGAAATACAAGCCCAAAAGAAAGATACAACTACAACTGAAAGTAAAGTACAACTCAAAGGACAACAGCTGAAATGTGACAAGAAGCTCCAAGATCATTTTCTGGGTTCCTACATGAAGGGTAGGTACGAATGTCCTTCTCAGCACTCCACATCTGTCCGTCTCCTCCGGGTACCGACTCGTCGTGAGATCCACCTCCGGGTACCGTCCAACTCTACAAGCCTCAACCACGATCAGTGATGTCCGTCGTCTGCAACCAATACAACGAGGTGCGGGCAAATCTCGTGCAGGGGTGAGTATACGATACTCAGTAGGGACCCCGAGACCCTCAAGGTCTCACTAAATCCAACAAGTATAATCACAAAGAAAGTTCTCAACAGATAACCCTTACTTAGGTATAAGCCCATAATTTTAACTAAGTTACCAAGTAACCCATATTAGCCATGAGGTGTCACACAGATATGAAGTCGATGGATAACCACTACTTAGGTATATGCCCATACATATACGTAAGTTATCTAGTAACCCATCTCAATCATGTGGAAAACACAAAGGTCAATGACTCAGCTCAAACTAAGATTTTCATTATCGAAACCGTAACTGCTGAAGAGCTCCGTCTCTGATGAGTACAGTGATCCTGTCATGACTCCGAGGTACTGCTCACTAACCTAAGACTACTGAGGTACTCCTCCTATTGAGTACCGTGGGTCTGCCACCTCACAAAGTAGTGCTCCTCCGCCATGGGGCTGCCACCTCACACAATAGTGCTCCCCCTCATAGCCTACAGAGGTACTCCTCCTGTCGAGTACCGTGGGTCTTCCACCTCACAAAGTAGTGCTCCTCCACCATGGGTCTTCCACCTCACAAAGTAGTGCTCCCCACTGGGCTATGCAAGTCACTACGAATCGAATCAGACAAGCAGTCATCAGGTCTCAGCTGGCTACACGGTCTCTGTACTCCGTACGCTCGTCTCCGGGAGGGTCCGCTCCACGAGCTACAGGTCGATACTCCAAGTATCACAAAGTCCCATTAAGAAGTATCTCAAAGGACCGCCTCATCAAAGGGGTCTCAACGCAACAAACAGCGCGTCAATCAGACGCCCGATCTGTGAGTTATTAGCCTTTTCGTCCTAGGGGCCCGGTTTGTTTCGTGTACGAACCAACCCGACTTTATATCAACTATACCCCAAACTCACATAGGGTATACTCATAGGGACCATTTCTCGACGTGATCACCAATGCCGCTGATGGTTCATCAAACTGACGTCCGGTCTAAAAGTTATCGGCTTTTCCGTTCGAGGGGCCCGGTTGGATTTCGGGTACAATCCAACCTGGTCATACTCCAACTGTGTCCAAAACTCGAGCGGAGTAAGCCCAAAGGTCCGTCTCACTAAGAGGAATCCAAAAAAGTCGATGGAACGCCAATCAGATGTCCGGAGCTCAAGTTATAGGCGTTTCCGCTCCGAGGACCCGGTTGGTTTCGTGTTCGAACCAACCTGAACATACCCAATGTTCTCTAAAAACTCGAGTGTAATATACCGAAATGACCGACTCAATCCAACGATCGCGTCGCAACTGATGGTGCGCCAATCAGAGGTCCATAGCCCAAGTTATAGGCGTTTGAACGAATCTGCCCGCTTTTAGGGGGGTTTGGGCCCAGACCGACCCAGCCCAAGACCCCCTGGGTCAGCCCGAACCGGGCGACCCGACCCGGGTCCGGGTCCGGCCCAGCGGGCGGCCCAGCCCAGCAGCTGGGCGGCCTGGCCCAGCGCGAGCGACCCGACTCAGCTGGGCGCTTGGTCTGTGACCGAGCGGCGTGAAGGGGGGGGGGGGGGGGCACTGCCCCCTCGCCTTGTAATGGCGGCCCCACATGGGTGGACCACCTGTCCACCATCGGGGGTTACGACCCCCGGAAATCTGAACGGCCGGCCCAGTTGGGCGGCCGGTGCCGCCGCCGCGGGACCTCGCGGTCCCACCCTCCAAGCGCCGGCGGCCGGTTTTATCCGGATTCCTCCAGGTCTTCCGCCGTGGCCAAAGGGTTGCGGCTCTTGATGCTCCGGCAGCCGGGGATTCTGAACTCCCCCTGTCGATGACCGCCGCAACCCTTCTTTGACCGGCACGGCGCGTCGGCGCCACTCCCCTTCGCTGCGACCCGCCCCGGCCGCGGCCCTTCAAGATGCTCCTATGCGGCGCGACGGCGCCGCAGCCCCTGCTCCGGCCGCGGCCTCTTTCGGCCTTAACGGCACGACGCGACGATGCCGTGCTCCTTCACCGTGGTTCCCTAGTTTCCGCGAGGTGCGAAGGCACCACGCCATCTCCATTCCAATCCACAACGAAGGACAACAGTAAAAAGGGAGGAGGGTCGGCCGTGTTTGTGCGGTCCGACCCCCTCCCGTTAATCAATAGCAAGCGGCTAAAAGATTAACGATGAACGCCCAAATATTCACGAACATAGAATCAAACCCCTACCTCTAAGAAGGTGTTTGTCGGTGTCGCGGTAGATGGCGTCACAGTAGACGGGTGTCGTTCCATCAACGTCGGGAAGAATGAAGCCGAGGGTGGCGTCGGCGTTCTTCATGTTCTTCGTTGGAGAGGATATGATTTCCCCAAGTGTTGGGTGTCGCAATACTTTACCAGCGCTTTGTCGCTTGGTGAAGCCATCCCAAAACCTTCTCCCAAGCTCCCTATATATAGAAGAGGGGGAGATGTATGTAACCATCGTGGAATTTATGACGGTTCATTTATTTGGAACCTTCCTAAATTCCAACGATGCCGTTACTTAATTTAAAAAGGGGGTCAGGTGAATTAAATTGCATTGACGTAATTTAAGAGGTGCGTTGACACTACTTAAGAGTGGAGGATGATAATAAGTTTCCCCCACATATCCTGCGTCATAACATATGACACGAATCAATTTTATGTTGACACATAAAATTAATTGACAGCAATTAATTTCACGTTGACACATAAAATTAAATCACAACAATTAATTTTTACGTCGACCCATAAATTAACTGAAAACAATTAATTTTACTTCAACTCATAAAATTAATTGAGAGAAATTAATTTTACGTCGACAAATAAAATTAACTGACAACAATTAATTTTACGTCGACCCATAAAATTAATTGAGTGCAATTAATTTTACGTCGACATATAAAATTAATTTATGGGGGGGTTTGAGAGGTTTCCTCTTCCTCCCCATTAAATGGGAGGTTAGGGTGTGGCGGTTCCACAACCAACTCCCAAGTGGAGCTTCTAACCACTTTATCCGCACTGCATGTGTTTAAAAAAATATAATAAATTATTAACTTATTTTATTTTATTAACCCACGTAAAACCCCAAAAAACTAACTTTCATACCCGATTATCCGCCGTTGAGGTGAAAGCCTTCTTAAGTGAATATTGGCACTGCGAGTTCAACAGTGCCCTCGAAATTCGATTCTGAGCACCGGTTCAAAAGTTAAAAAACGCTGCTCGTACGTTTACTGAACGTACCCAAAAAAAAGTTCTGAAAATTATTATCAATCACGCTCAAACCACTGCGGTCAAGGTTAGGATTTTCCTAGAAGAAACACGCCCCAAAAAACTCAACGGTACTCTCATATTTTCAATTCAAGTTACTGTTTAGAAGTTATGAATTTTACAATAAAATAATTGTCACTTAATTATTTTATTTACGGCTAAAAACTAACTTTCTCAGGTGGCTCGTGCTGGCCAAAGTTAGTATCTTCTTAAAGGAAGAATACCCTCATGAGTTCAGTGGTGGTATCAGATTTCTAATCTGAGTTACTATTTGTGAGTTATAAGAATTTGAAAAATAAAATAACTTTATTTAATTATTTTATTTACAGTTATGCCATTTTTGGGTTTTCTCACAGGAGGCCTGCGCCGACTAAAGTTAAGTTACGCCTAGGGTAAACCCGCCATCCTTAGCACAATGGTGTCCTCATATTTTTGATCTGAGTAACCGTTTAAGAGTTATTCCAATTTTTCAGGAAAAATGCTTACGCACATTAATTTAAGCTTAACAAAACTTCAGAAAATTATTCTGGGCACACCAAGCCTCAGAATCAGGTGCCGTTAGAAACTGCGTACTCGTAAAATTCCAAAGAATTTAAGAAAAAAAGAATTTCCTTAAAATTTACGGGTCTTTACATTACTATCACCTCTGGGATTTACGTCCCTGTAAAGCTATATCAAAAACTAGGGAAACAAAAGGGGGTACTATGCACGCATCTGAGCCTCCCGCTCCCATGTGCTCTCTTGGAGGTTCCTGTGCTGCCATCTGATGCGCACTAGAGGAATCGACCATCCACATAGGACCCGCTCCTGTCGATCCTCGATCTCCACCAGGACCTCCGCAAAAGTCACCCCGTCATCGATGTTCAGCTCCCCATGGTCGATGATATGCATCGGGTCGTTCACGTATCTCCTCAGCTGAGATACGTGGAAAAAAACGTCGTGCACCTGGTGTAACTGAGGTGGATGGGTCAAGCGGTAAACCAACTCGCCTACCCTGTTGAGGACCTAGAAGGGTCCGATGAAGCATGGAGATAACTTGTCGCCCCGGCCAAAACTCCATAATCCATGTCAAGCTGAGACCCTTAAGAAAACGTGGTCTCCATCCTTGAACTCTAGTGGTCTCCGCCTCCTGGATGTCCTGAACCTTCTCTGGTCCTACAAGAGTAGTTAAGATTTCTTCTTTTCCGATAAGAGAAATCTGGTCTCATCCCCTAGATGAACCACGTTCTTTGCCTAATACAGTCAATCCCGACATGGATGATACTAATCCATACCAAGGATGATGTCGTAAGGCCTCAACGCTACTACCAAGATATCCAACCATTACTCTCGCCTCCAAGGGTTGAGTCACACTTTCAGCATCAGTGTGTGGTCACTGGGTCTCCTCCAGTAGGTATCTCAAAAGTGAGGTTCAAGTCAACAGTATTAACCAGGACCTCTCAGTATCAACCAAAAAAATTGATAGGAAAGAAAACATCACAAAGATAAGTGTCTTTTATTACTACAGCTTGAAGTACAAAGACACAAATACAACAGCAACATGGAACTAGAAGTATAAGGAACAAAAGGAATCCACTAGTTCCACTCCTATCCACCCAATTTATGAGCTCTACTGCCTTGTCCGCTGCTCGGCTGTTGCTCAAGCACCCACTACTGCTTTTGTCTTGGTGGCTCCTCTAATGCCTGTGGATCAACTGTGCAGGGAGTTAGACAGTCACGTGCCATGTGACCCTTCCTGCCGCATTCATAACACTTCCTACTCCTCATATGGCTGGATCTGTTTCGTGTGCCTCGCACAACCAAACCTGTATCCCAAGGTCTCCCACCTGCTGGTCTAGTCCTCTTGGACCCCTGCATCATCTGTCTACTGTATACAGATGACTCGGCTACTGATGGAAAATCCTACGGTAAAGGCAGCAGCTCCTGAGCATGCTCGGAGTGTAGAGTCACTGGTATGAACTCCACCCTGAAGAAGGTCTTGAAGTCTCCCCATGTGAAGGTCATCTCATCAAAAAATTGGAGCATTCGGATCCACCATCTTCTTGCTGCTTCCTGAAGGAGGTTGGCAGAAAAGATCACCATGAAGTCCGTTGGTGTACCCACTATCCTAAAAACTCTCACCACAGCCTCCATCCAATCCTCAGCCGCCTGTGGGTCCATCTCTCCCTGAAACCTGGGTGGCCTCTGGAACTGGAACTCGTGCATCGCGCTCAAGAGGCGTGCATTACCTGCGGCTGGGGCTGGTGGCATTGGTGGCCCAACGTATGGTAGTATCTTTGGTGCCTCAACTGTAAGAGGGCCCTGTACCGAGGCCTCGTCGCTTGGCAGGATATCAGTACGTACTTCCCTCTAGGATCTAGCTGGTCATCTGTGGAAAGACATACTGAAAGAAACATACGTGACATGGTCAAATAATTTACACCTGGTGAGATGACCTGGTTTGAGTTGACTTTAAAACTCTTGGAAACATACACGCAATTAGTTTTTTCGTGCACAAAGTCGAAAATCAGTAGTCAGGGTCCTAGTGTATGGATACGTCGGCCACCGCACCAACATCGGACACCCTGAACTGATGACCACACTCGATACCCTTAACAATATTTCTTCACAGAAAGGAAAGATCCGAGTCCTGAGTTCTGCGGTAGAACCGACTCCTCTGATACCAATTTGTCACGACCCGTCCTCGGGGTCCGTGCCGTGACATCTCCAAGCCCTCCTTCCATAGACCAGGGGATGGAGACTAGCACCAAAGGCGTAAATCCCAATCAAAAGGGAAGGCATTGCCTTTACGAAATAAAAGCACACACAAACAGAGTACAAGCAGAAGATACACTAAGTAAAGCAGTATAACAAACGTACTGAAAGTACGAGGGGCCAGAAATACAAGCCCAAAATAAAGATACAACTACAACTAAAAGTAAAGCACAACTCAAAGGACAACAGCTGAAAGGTGACAAGAAGCTCCTGGATCGTACTCTAGGTTCCTACCAGAAGGGTAGGTACAAATGTCCTCCTCAGCACTCCACGTCTGTCCGTCTCCTCCAGGTACCGACTCGTCGTGAGATCCACCTCTGGGTACCGAATCGTCGTGAGATCCACCTCCAGGTACCGTCCAGCTCTACAAGCCTCAACCACGATCAGTGATTTCCTTCGTCTACAACCAACACAATGAGGTGCGGGCAAAGCCCGTGCAGGGGTGAGTATACGATACACAGCAGGGACCCCGAGACCCTCAAGGTCTCACTAAATCCAACAAGGATAATAACAAAGAAAGTTCTCAACAGATAACCCTTACTTAGGTATAAGCCCATACTTATAACTAAGTTACCAAGTAACCCATCTCAGCCACGAGGTGTCACACAAATATGAAGTCTACGGATAAACACTACTTAGGTATATGCCCATACATATACGTAAGTTATCTAGTAACCCATCTCAATCATGAGGAAAACACAAAGATCAATGACTCAGCTCAAACCGGGATTTTCATTATCGAAACCGTAACTGCTGAAGAGATGCGTCTCTGATGAGTACAGTGATCCTGTCACGACTCCGAGGTACTGCTCACTAACCTAAGACTACTGAGGTACTCCTCCTGTCAAGTACTGCGGGTCTGCCACCTCACAATGTAGTGCTCCTCCGCCATGGGTCTGCCACCTCACACAGTAGTGCTCCCCCTCATAGCATACAGAGGTACTCCTCTTGTCGAGTACCGTGGGTCTGCCACCTCACAAAGTAGTTCTACTCCACCATGGGTCTGCCACCTCACAAATTAGTGCTCCCCACTGGGCTATGCAAGTCACTACGAATCGAATCGGACAAGCAGTCATCATGTCTCAGCAGGCTACACGGTCTCCGTACTCCGTACGCTCGTCTCCGGGAGGGTCTGCTCCACAAGCTAAAGGTTGATACTCCAAGTATCACAAAGTCCTATGAAGAAGTATCTCAAAGGACCGCCTCGTCAAAGGGGTCTCAATGCAACAAACGATGCATCAATCGGACGCCCGGTCTGTGAGTTATTAGCCTTTTCGTCCCAGGGGCCCGGTTGGTTTCGTGTACGAACCAACCCGACCGTATCTCAACTGTACCCTGAACTCATATAGGTTATACTTATAGGGACCGTTTCTCAACATGATCACCAACGCCGCTAACGGTTCGTCAAACGGACTTCCGGTCTGAAAGTTATCAGCTTTTCCATTCCAGGGGACCGATTGGATTTCAGGTACAATCCAACCTGTCCATACTCCAATTGCGTCCAAATCTCGAGCAGAGTAAGCCCAAAGGTCCGTTTCACTAAGAGGAATCCAAAAAAGTCGACGGCACGCCAATCTGACGTCCGGAGCTCAAGTTATAGGCGTTTCCGCTCCGAGGACCCGGTTGGTTTCATGTTCGAACCGACCTGGCTATACCAAATGTTCTCCGAAACCTTGAGTGTAATATACTGAAACGACCGTCTCAATCCAAAGATCATGTCTCAACTGACGGTGCACCAATCGGAGGTACATAGCCCAAGTTATGAGCGTTTGAACGAATCTGTCCGCTTTTAGGGGGGGTTTGGGCCCGGACCGACCCGGCCCAAGACCCCCTGGGTCGTCCCAAACTGGGCGACCCGACCCGGTTCCGGGTCCGGCCCAGCGGGCGGCCCAGACCAGCGGCTGGGCACCCTAGCCTAGCGCGAGCGGCCCGGCTCGGCTGGGCGCTCGGTCTGTGACCGAGCGGCGCGAAGGGGGGGGCGCTGCCCCCTCGCCTTCTAATGACAGCCCCACGTGGGGGGACCGCCTGTCCACCACCGGGGGTTACGACCCCCGGAAATCTGAACGGCCGGCCCGGTTGGCCGGCTGGTGCCGCCGCCGTGGGACCCCGCGGTCCCGCCCTCCAAGCACTGGCGGCCGGTTTCATCCGGCCGCCTCCAGGTCTTCCGTCGCGGCCAAAGGGCTGCGACTCTTGATGCTCCGGCGGCCAGGGAGTCTGGCCGCCCCCTGTCGGTGACCACCACGGCCCTCCTCGGCCGCGGCCCGCCCTGGCCGCGACCCTTCAAGATGCTCCTGTGCGGCGCGACGGCGCCGCGACCCCTGCTCCGGCAGCGGCCTCTTTTGGCCTTAACGGCGCGGCACAACGACACCACGCTCCTTCGCCATGGTTCCCTAGTTTCTGCGCAGTGCGACGACACCGCGCAGTCTCCGTTCCAATCCACAACAAAGGAAAAAAATAAAAAGGGAGGAGGGTCGGCCGTGTTTGTGCGGTCCGGACCCCTCCCGTTAATCGATAGTAAGTGGCTAAAATATTAACGATGAAAGCCCAAATATTCACAAACATAGAATCAAACCCCTACCTCTAATAAGGCGTTTGTTGGTGTTGCGGTAGATGGGCGTCGTTCCATCAACGTCGGGAAGGATGAAGTCGAGGGTGGCGTCGACGTTCTTCGTGTTCTTCGTTGGACAGGATATGACTTCCCCAAGTGTTGGGCGTCGCAATACTTTACCAGCGCTTCGTCTCTTGGTGAAGCCGTCCCAAAACCTTCTCCCAAGCTCCCTATATATAGGAGAGGGGGAGAGATATGTAACCATCATGGAATTTATGACGGTCCATTTATTTGGAAGATTCCTAAATTCCAACGATGCAGTTACTTAATTAAAAAAGGGGGTCAGGTGAATTAACTTGCGTTGACGCAATTTAAGAGGTGCGTTGACACTACTTAAGAGTGGAGGATACCAAGAAGTTTTCCCACATAGCCTGAGTCATAACATATGACACGAATCAATTTTATGTTGACAGATAAAATTAATTGACAGCAATTAATTTCACATTGACACATAAAATTAAATCACAACAATTAATTTTTACGTTGACCCATAAAATTAACTGACAACAATTAATTTTACTTCAACTCATAAAATTAATTGAGAGCATTTAATTTTACGTCGACACATAAAATTAACTGACACCAATTAATTTTACGTCGACCCATAAAATTAATTGAGTGCAATTAATTTTACGTCGACATATAAAATTAATTGATGGGGGGTTTGAGAGGTTTCCTCTCCCTCCCCATTAAATGGGAGGTTAGGGTGTGGCGGTTCTACAACCAACTCCCAAGTGGAGCTTCTAACTACTTTATCCACACTGCATGTGTTTAACAAAATATAATAAATTATTCACTTATTTTATTTTATTAACCCACGTAAAACCCCAAAAAACTAACTTTCATACCCGATCATCTGCCATTGAGGTGAAAGTATTCTTTAGTGAATATTGGCACTATGAGTTCAACAATACCCTTGGAATTCGATTCCAATCACCGGTTCAAAAGTTAAAAAACGCCGTTCGTACGTTTACTGAACGTACCCGAAAAAAAGTTCGGAAAATTATTATCAGTCACCCTCAACCCACTGAGGTCAAGGTTAGGCTCTTCCTAGGAGAAACACGCCCCAATGAACTCAACAGTACTCTCGGATTTTCAATTCGACTTACCGTGTAGAAGTTATGAATTTTACAATAAAATAATTGTCACTTAATTATTTTATTTACGGCCAAAAACTAACTTTCTCAGGTGGCTTGCGCCGGCCAAAGTTAGTATCTTCTTAAAGGAAGAATACCCTCATGAGTTTAGTGGTGGTATCAGATTTCTAATTCGAGTTACCGTTTGTGAGTTATAAGAATTTGAAAAATAAAATAACTTTATTTAATTATTTTATTTACGGTTATGCCATTTTTAGGTTTTCTCACAGGAGGCCTGCGCCGACTAAAATTAAGTCACAACTAGGGTAAACCCACCATACTTAGCACAACAGTTTCCTTGGATTTCTGATCTGAGTAACCTTTTAAGAGTTATTCCACTTTTTCTGGAAAACTGCTTACACGCGTTAATTTAAGCTTAACAAAACTTCAGAAAATTATTCCGGGCACACCAGGCCTTAGAATCAGGTGTTGTTAGAAACTGTGTACTCGTAAAATTCCAAAGAATTTAAGAAAAAAAAATTCCCTTGAAATTTACGGGTCTTTACACATACCCCCTCTAGAACTTTTATCTAAACATAGAAACCCACCAAGAGAATCTTCAATAGCTTTTAGGAAATAAAATTTTTTCAGCGGTAATGGAAAACCTAGTAGGTAAATCCACATCACAAAAAATGAACTTTATTTCCCCTTATGAACATCAATCGACCAATGTGACAGGCTGAATTTCTAGCACCCCATGTTACGAAAGGAGTTACACCATCCGATTATAAAGTCTCGTTCAGAAGAAAAGCTCAAACAAAAATAATTACAATGTATCGACAAAACCTGTACCAGAGCCGCAAGACCCCAAGATTCGATGAACATTTTAAAGATTTAAATTAGAGGTTTTGCTAATCCAAAATGAGAAACATGAGTCCATTTCAGATTTCCAACTGCCTCATCATAAGCCTCCGAAGAAAACTCCACCGACATGCCATAGGTATTTCTACAAACTAATAGAGAAATCGACTTGATCTTTGGATACAAACCCAAACCCTATGAAGATCCACAGAACACATATTTTAAAGATAATTGTGAAGAGCCACACTCCTAATAAGAAACAGGATCTAAAGGTGATGGTAGTGAAACCCTAGTCGGGTGAGGAATAACAGGAGCACCAGACAAGGGTCGATTCTCCAGCGCGTAGGGAACGTTCTCCTGAGCTTCCATTTTACGAATTAATGAAAATTTCTCAAACACATGAATAATAACCTTACATTATTGAAAATGTAAGGGTTACTACCAAAACCACCCTTCCCATAACTTATAAAGGCATACAATATTCACCACTTAAAGACTCACATTCTCATTTAATTCCTCTTTGAGAATCTAAAATTTTACTCTAATTATAACCCTATCTAACTTTAATAATACCCTGATAACTCATAGTTATCATAATCCCTTCAAGTCCAAGGAGACTTCCATGGAATATTCAAGTCGTCGACATGAGTATTATCAACTAATTAGATTTATTATTAATTATATAATTTAAAATTTATTATATCCATAATAATATAATGATATTATTATCATTTATATTCTATAATGTTACTATATTAAGGGTAATATCATTATTAATTCATATACATCATTCATTAAGAAAAATAAAACCATTGTTTGGACTACGACCTTCATGATGTAATGTGTTTCGTTTTCCTTCATTGCCTTATAGGGATGGATATAAGGATTGTATTAAAGGATAAATATGATGTTTTTAATATCATTAAGGTTATGTAATTATAAAATTAATAATATATTAATTATATGATCAAAAAACAACTATCATTAATTTAATAATTTTAAATAAGCATACTAAAAGGAATATCTTTTATTCAAATTCTGTAAGGTTTTCATATCCATTAATTATTATTATAATTTCTTATAATAATGATATATTACATTAATAAAAACTAAATAATATCATTATTCTTCTGTTATTTTTATATTACAACAAAACCACCACATAAAAATTCATTAAATCTGGGTATGTTTATGTTTGGTTAGATTTAACCACCTACTTGAACAATACTACGAATTTATAACATGGATTACAATGGTAACATAATTAAAAGTATTATATGATATATTTTTTTAAATATTTTTTTATTTTTATTTATTATATAAATATCTAATTCACTAATTAAGGAATCACCCTATTTTTTCAAAATTCACAAAAACATGCTTATTATAGACTTCATCTTCAACAATAAGGTATAAAACACTCACGAAAAAAATTGAAACATAAAAAATTATTATAAGTAATCCCTATAAATAACACTAATGATATAGTAATGATTATATTTTAAGAAGAAATAATAAAAATAATGCTATTATGAAACTAGTACAAAATATCAAAACTATAAATATCGATGTGAAAAATTGGAAGGATTCATGTAAAGAATGAATATTTGTGAAAATTATGAATGAAAATGGATATGAGTATGGTTATGAATTAATTTATTAATATATTTATGTTTATTATACAGGAATTTAATGTATGTTCATGGAATTCAGAACAAGTGGTAAGGGTTTTCTGCCTCAAATTCATCTCTTTGAGACATGTTTTGTAATGTGAACATAATTTCCATTATAAAAATTATATAGTGCCTATTTGAGATGTTGTATCCTGAAATGAATTTATTAATGTTATTTTAATATCAATTTTAAGACTTATTTTTCAAGATTTTATGATTTAATTTTCAACAAATCCATAAGTGGGGGTTTTCATCTCTATTTTCATTCATTGGGACTCATGTTGTAATCACCACCTATTTTATTTTGTGTGGTGCATAAATTTCCATGGAAGATTTTTTTTCATTTTACTAATTAAATTTAAGGGATTTAAATGTCTATGTTGTTATCCATCTCTCATATTCTTATGATTCAAGAGTTACCTTTTCCATGGTGGAAAATCATCCTATGTTTTGGTAAAGTAGAAGAGTGTATAATTTAAAAGAAAACATATCACTATTTTGATATTGGTAGGTGGATGTGGATATGGAATAGATTAACCTAAGGGTAATCACCACTAAAGGTTTGATTTATCATTGAATCAATCATCACCCAAATTCATAATCAGTGGGTTTAAGACTACACACCTGATGAGACACTCCTAGGGGGAATTATTTGTAATATTCACACTATTAATAAACCATATTAGAGTATTTTTCCTACCATGACCTTATTCTCATAATAATGAAATATATTTAATCGAATTACTATATTCGATGGATATCCTATCACATTTTAAGTACCACAACTGCTATATTTCTTTTATAAGGGTAATTTATGTAACATTGATGATACTCCATGACTTCCATGTTGATTAAGGGATGTTCTCCCAAAAATATATATTATTATATAAAATGGGAAAATATTTGACTTCAATATTTATTGATTATATGAATAACCAAGTTTTATTCAGTAAGAGCTTCCATAGGGAAAGGTAATAAAGGTCTTAATGTCCCTTATGGTGAATGAATTGGAATAAATCACATGATGGGTGGGTCCCATAATTATATAAACCTTTGGTTTATGACCAGGTCCCATGAGAAAAAAATGTTGGGATTTTGTATATCTATCTTCCCATGATAGAAAATTATCTTGGAACATGGACTAAACAATAAATTTATGATGTCCTATATTATGCATTCCATCAGTATGAGATCAATAATTTTTTTTACCAATGTTTTCATTTATTTTCATTGATATATATTTACATTATTTATCAGTTGGTTATAGATTCATGTTGTTTATTTATTCTTTCCATATCACTTATGACATGTTTATGTTATGTAATTTCCATTATAAATTACTTCTTACTAAGAATATGATATCACCCTTATTTTTTTCCTTTCCATAGGAAACCTAGAGGAAGACTATATGTAAATTTCATGGATATTATGAAAGGAATAATAATGATCTTGAAATATGTTCATTTTTAATCTTATGTTTTCCTGTGTAATGTATGTATGTATCTAGTCTTACTAGACTAATAAACTATTTGATCCTTCAGGACTCTTTTAATTTGTAAAAATAATTTAATATAACTACTGAATCTAGTTTTTTGTAGTCCAGGATGTTACATTTTATATAAAAGGATGTTCAATAGAAACCAAAATGATTATATTTATGGGAATCAAGTAATAAGTATATGTACTATGAAAATACCTAATGATTTTTAGGGAACAATCTAGAAAAATTTATAGGAATTTTATTTTACAATTTAATATCTTGATCTAATTATGTTTATAATGTGGTAGAAATATATAGACTAATAAGAGGAATGATAACCATATCAACACAAATAGTCAATTCACGGTTATTACACCAAAAAAATTTAACAAATCTAGGGTTGAGGCTAATCAGTGCATAACCATATTGGGGAATTTGACCAAGGTTATGAAAATTAATTATTCCCATATAGAGTGACCTAATGATACAAAAAATGGTGTAACTTTGTTTGGTCACTTCATTCAACAATAATATCTAGAATTTATTGGAACTACTAATCAATTGGTAGGTGAAAAATGGGTCAAGTCCATATAGAAGATACTTCTCACTTTGGAAATTAGTTAAAAGGAAAAAGTAATCAAGTAATTTGATCATTTGAAGGTGTATATGGACCAATGGTGGTTTATAAAAAAAAACTAAAGATTAAAACAAGATCAAGTTAATGGAATAAGGAAATTTCAAGTAGGTATTATATGAAAAATAATTTCCTCATGAGAAAACAAAGTAAATGGAAAGAAACTTCCCCAACCTTAGACAAAAGGATAAGGAATTTTTTTCTAAATATAAGGAAGAAAATGCAAGGTTATTTAGGCATAATGAAAACTATATATATAAAACATAATTTAAGTTCGATAGTTTATTTTATGGGTTAAAATATTTCCTTCTAAGGGCATTGGTCTCACCAAAATTTTCATCATATGAGTATGTATTCTCAAGTACCATTAAGATAGAAAAATAGTTCCCCATGATGATTTATTCAAGGGAAATCATGGAGAGAAGAGGCATTCTGAGCATCATGGGAAGAATAATACAACTAAGGTTAATAATAGATGGATGATATTTCTACACATGATAAATGTGGGAAGAAACACCCCGAGGAATGAAATAAGGGAACCATAGTTTGTTTCAAGTGTAGAAAAAAGGCCATCAGTCTCACCAATTTAAGGGTAAGGAAGAAGAAATTGATGTTCAATTATTTAAATATAGAGATAAGGGACATTATTTAAACTAATTCAAAAAATGTTAAGGAAATTATCCTTTGAAAAGGACAAGGGATTAAGGATAAGCTTATGCAATTACCATAATTAAAATTGAAGTTCCTAATGATGCGGTTAAAGTTACTTTGATCATTTACTCAAAGTTCACTAATGTTTTATTTTATTATAGATCTTCACACTCTTTTTTATCTTATAGGTTTTCCAAAAACATTAGATACTTTTATAAAACCCCAGTAAGAGAGTTATCAATTAAGAAACAAAGTAAGAGCCTTATGGATATAATTATATGTTAGGTATTTCCCATTATGCTGCATCAACATACCCTATTTTAATATTTGGTTACAATAACTATGGTTGACTTTGATATGATTCTTGGTATGAATTAACTTTCAAAGTATAATGCAAGAATTTAATTCCAGGAGAAGGGGATTATTATTCTTGAAGGTGGAGTGTAATATCATGTCTTTATTGGGAAAAGTTTCCCATTTAAATCATTTATGAATCCTCCATAGAAGTTATATTTAATAAAATTTTGGGTAAAATAGGGAGATCAAGCATGATCTATGGATGAGGAAGGCATCCTCAGGATAGAGGATGTACATATGGTATAAAATATCATTGATGGGTTTCCAAAATAACTACCTATTCATATACCATAACGTGAAGTTGAGTTCTTTGTTTAACAAATTTCTAAAGCATGGTTGATATCTAAAACTAATTATAGAATGGAACTAGTGTAGTTGGTGGAGTTAAATAAATATATACCGGAGTTGAGTGATAAGGGATTTATATTACCCAATGTTTCATTGTGGGGATATAATTTTTTTATTTGTGAAAAACAATGAAGGGTCCATGAAATCGTGCAACAATTATAGAGAGGTAAATTACATCACTACAAAGAATAAGTATCCTTTACCACAAAATGATGGCTTATTTGATCAACTTTAAGGGTCCCAATAATTTTCAAAGATTATTCTTGTCTATGGTTATCATCAACTAAGGATGAAGAAGTATGATATAATGAAGATGAAATTTCAAATAAGTTATAGACATTATGAGTTTATGGTAATTCTTTTTGGAATGACTAATATACCATTTTTTATTTATCACTTTAATGAATAAAGTATTCAAGAAGCGTCTTGATTATTTTTAATGGTATTAATTGATGATATATTGTTATTATCTATGATTTATGAAGAGAATGATATTTATATTAAAATAATTCTATATACCCTTATAAAAAATGAATTATATGTGAAGTATTGTAAGTTTGAATTATGTTTCAACGAAGTTTATTTTCTTGGAAATATTGTCTCCAAGGATGGAATATTTGTTGACCCCACAAAGAGAAAGGTGGTCAAATAATGTCCTATATTGAAAAACATAACTAATATTTGAATTTTTTTGGACTTATCAGGATATTATTGATGGTTTTTTAAAAACGTTTCCCCATTTTTCAATATGTTAACAATGTTAACACATATAGGGGTTAAATTCACATGGTCAAGGGAATGTGTTGAAGGTTTTGAAGAGATTAATTAGATACTGATTATTGAACTATTATTAACTTTACCATCTGGTAAGGAAGTGTTTGTAATTTAAAACGATGCATCTATGAAAGGACTTGGCCACGTCCTAATGAAAAATGATAGAGTGATTTAATATGAATCATGTAAATTAAAAATCCATGAATAGAACTATCCATATCTTGACCTTGAGCTAGAAAATACTATTATTTATTTGAAAATATAGAGGCACCACATTTATGGTTAATGATACAATATATATATGGAACACAAGTGTTTGAAGTATATATTCTCTTAGGAGGAGCTCAACATGAAGAAAATAAGATGAGTAGAATAACTCAAGGACTATGATTTCTTAATACACTACCACCTTGGGAAGGTAAAAAAGGTTTCTGAAGCATTGGGTAAGAGGGATCATGTATTTCTAACCATGAAGAGTATTTACAAGTATCCTATATATATAGATCTAGTAAATATGTATATATTTTCTGATAAGTGGGGTGACTATTAGTTTTTCAAGAAATTTATAAACTATCCTTCCAAGAAAAGATTGAGAAGTACTTTTAGGATGATGAGAAATTACAAAGGAAGATTAATGCAGTGAATGGTGTAAAATTGATACACTTCATCTATGGAGATGGAGTGTTTATTTTTATAAGGAGTTTATGTGTTCCATCCATACCAGAGTTGAAAAGGAAAGTTCTAAATGAAGCACTTATATCAAATTTCTCTATAAATCCAGGTAATGAAAATATGTATATGTATTTAAGAGAACATATCTGATGAGATGGTTAAAAGTGGGAAATTTTGGATTTTTTTCGATATACTTAATAATCTAGTAGGTGAAGGATGAAAGAATACATACTAAGGGAGTCATGAAATCTATTACTATACCTACATGGAAGTGGGAAGATGTTTCACTAGAATTTTTCACTAGACTGGAAAAGACTCCAAGGAATAATGTTTTCATATGGTTCATCATCAACCATCTTATAAAGTATTCTCATTTCATAGAAATAAGAGAAGATTTACCATTTATATTCCTTTACTAACTCTATATTAATAAAATCATAAGTATTAATGGGGAACCTATATCCATTGTATCTAATTATGACCCTCAGTTTAAATAAAAATTCTAGAAGATTCTTCACAGGGCTCTCAACACTAAGATACACTTATGCACTATATATCTTCCCCAAACTGATGAGTTGTTTGAAATAACCCTCTTGAATTTAGAAGAAATTTTAAGATCATGTTGTATTTACTTACATGGTATATAGGATTTGTATCTACCTTTGGTGGAATTTTTATACAATAATAGCTTCCATTCAAGCATATAGATGGCACCATATGAAGTATTTATGGAAAGAGGTGTTATACCCTGACTTGTTGGGAATAAGTTAGAGAGATAAAGTTAGTTTTCCCAATTATTGTGGGGGATATGACTGTTAATGTATGAACTATTTATAATCATATTAAAGTATCCCATAACAGGAAAAAATAGTTATGATGATAATCAAAAGAAAGACTTGGAATTTCATATTAAGGATCAATTATTCTTGAAAGTTTCACTATGGGAGGGAGCTATAAGATTTGGTAAAAATGGGAAGTTAATACCTAGTTACATTGGTAATTTTGAAAAACTAGAATGAATTAGGCTTATAGATTATAAATTGGTTATGCATCACAATAATTTTAAATTAATCAATGTATTCCACGTTTCATTACTGAAGAAATACATACCAGATCAAATTCATGTGATCGCACATGAGAAAATTGAGTAGGAACCTAACATGTATTATAATTTGGAGCCTTTCTAGATTCTTGATACTATAGAGTAAGTATTGCAGAATCGAACAACTCATTTGGTGAAATTCCTTTGGAGAAATAAAAAATTATAAGAGGCAACATGGTATCTTGAAGAATATATGATGAAATAATATCCACACTTGTTTAATAGCTTATATATACCCTAATTTCAAGGATAAAATAATTTAAGGGGGGATGTAATACTTGAGACACTATTGTAATAGGTAAACACCATGTCCCAGACTATCATGCAATGCACACTTTAAAGATCCTTTGTTAAAGACATTATTTAAAAGTTAAAATTCATAATTTAAAATTCAAAAAAGTAATTATATCATTTAATTCATAATATCATAATTAGATTAGTATGAATTTTATGAGTTTTTTTCAAAAAGGTTGGTTTTAAGTCTAAAAATACACTTTTGAAGATACTTGCAATTTATATAAATTTACCATTATATTTTAATGAACTAATAATTTATAAAAATTATTCGTTAATAAAATATTAATTTAAGGAATGAAGTTATAAATTTTAAAATATTCATTGAATTTAGAAAACCTATGGAAAATAGTTTAGAACTAATTAAATTGAAACTTTAATATAAAAATAGTATTTGGTATTTTCAATAAATCAATTATTTTCAAGATATTTTCGGTATTGTATTTCCTTTAAAGAATCATATGATTATTTTTTTTATAATCAATCAATTTATGTCATTAAAATTTTCATCCAAGATAATTTTACCATATAAATAAATTTGAAGCTTAAAACCATTTTTTCTCAAAAAAATGTTTTATGGAATTAAGTTTATTTATAATAAAAATAGATTTTTTTAGACCATTAAAAATTTTATTTGATAAAATTATTTTTAAATTTAAAATTATAAATAAAAAATTTTGTAAACTTTTCAATCTTAATATTTCTGATTGGAATTAATTACTAAGGTAAAAGTAAATTAGGGTAAAAGTTAAAAAGATAAAATTAAAATCCATACAACACTCAAATACATTTCAAAAAGTAAAATTTTAGGTTATTTTACACCCAAAATATTTTTAATCTCTTATTTTTTTCATTTGTTCCATTTATCCATGAATAGTAACCATACATTACTGTAAATGTAAGGGATACTCCCATAACTACCCTTCCCTTCTCTTATAAAAGGGTAACACATTAACAACTTCAAGACTCACATTTCTTTCAAATTACTCATTAAAAATATTAAATTTTAATATCTTAATATCCATATCCTACTTTCACAATCCCTTGTCCCCTTATAGTTATCATAATCCCTTCAAATCAAATGAGTCTTCCAAGGGAAATTCAAGTCCATGAAACGAGTATTATCAAAAATAGAGTTTTCATCTTAATTATTTTCTTTCAAATTTATTATATCATTAATAATATAATAATATTATTATAATTTATATATTATAATTTTACTATATTAAGTTTATTACATTTATTTATTCATATACCTCACCAATTACTGAAAGCAAAACCGTTGTTTGTGTGTTGTGCGGACTACCGCCTCCACAATGTAATGTGTTTCATTTTCCTTCACCACCTTAAGAGGATGGATATAAGTTTGTTATTAAAAAATTAATATTATTTTTATAATATAATTATGTTTTGGGTATGATAAACATGATAAAATATTAATGATATGATAAAAAATGACCATTGTTAATTTAATCATTTAAAATAATCATACTGAGAGGACAATCTTTTATTCAAATTATGTAATGTTTTCATATCAATTAATTATTATTAAAAATAATTATAATTCCTATATATAACACTAATAAATACTAAATAATATCATTATTCTCCTGGTATAATTATATTACAACAAAACCACCTCATAATCATTCATTTAATCAGGGTATGTTCGTGCTTGGGTTGATTAAACCATCAACTTAAATAATAGTATGAATTTATATCATGAATGATTATGGGAACATAATTATAGGTATAATATGATATAAATGGGTAAATATATATATATTTTTGTTATGTAGATATTATATCAATATCCAATTCCTTAATTAAGGAAATACCATCCATTCGTTAAAAATCACCCAAATATGCTAATTATCAACTTTATCTTCAAGTATAATTTTTTAAAAAATAATGAATGAAATTTGAAAGAACCTAAATTATTATAATTCATCCTAAATATTAAATTTAATTACATATTAATTATTAACTTTTGAATAAGAAATAATATGAACACCACTATTATAAAATTAGTACAAATGAATAAAAATATAACTGCTGATGTGGAAAATCGAAATGATTCATGTAGAGAATGAATATTTTTGAAAAGTATGAATAAAAATGTATATGAATATGATTGTGATACATGAGGTAAAATTATGTTTGTGGAAGTCAAGATAAGAGGTAATGGTTTTCCATCTCATATTCCCCTCTTTGAGATATGATTTTTAATGTGAACCTAATTTCCTTTACATGGTTTATATAATACCTACTTAAGATGTTATATAATGAAATAAAATTGCTCATTATATTTTAATATCATTCATAGGATCTATTTTTTAATAGTTTATGTTTGAATTTCAACCCAAGCAATAAGTGCGTTTTTTTCATCTGAATTTTCATTCTTTGGTGATAATATTATATTCACCAACTATTTTCTTTTGTGTGGTTCATAAATTTCCAGGGAATAAATTTTTCCATGTTACTATTGAAACTTAAGGTATTTACACATCTATATATTTATCTCTTTCTCATATTCTTTTGATTCAAGAGTTACCCTTTCCATTGAGGAAAATTCATCCTATGTTTTTGAAAAGTAAATGTTTGTGTAATTTCATAGTAAATAAATCATTGTCTAGATACTAGAAAGTGGATGTGGATGTGGAATATATTGACCTAGGGGTAATAAAATTAAAAAGGGTTATTTGAGTATTTACTCAATAATCACCCTAATGCATGAATAGTGGTCCTAATATTTTACAAATAGAGAGACATTCCTAATGGATATTATTTGAAATATTTGCATACTCTTAATGAATAATTATAGAGGATTTTACTACAATTACCTTGGTCACCCACCAATACAATCTATTTAATCCTATTATTATCTTCCATGGATAACCAAGCACATTTTAAGTAACCATTCCTCTGTATTTATTTGATAAGGGTAGTTCATATTACTTTGATGATACCCCAAAACTTCTCCTTTAATTAGGTGATTCTCTCCTAGACATCTACATTATTCTATTGAATAGGGAAGTATTTGATTTTTTTGTATTCTTTATATGTATAAACATGTTTTATTAAACAAGTGGTCCACTAAGGAATAGTAAAAAAGTTATTTATGACTCTTATGGTTAATGAATTGGAATAAATCATGTTATGGGTGGGGCCCAAAATTATATATCCCATAAATGAATCAAAATGTATCATAAGACAAAACATGTTGGGTTTTGGTGTAATCCTCTTCCCATGATGGTAAAGAGTCTTGGAACAAAGAAATTAGAGTAAATTTTTAATTTTCAAAATTACGAATTCCATCAGTATGAGATCAATAATTATTTTTATCCATGTATTCATTTATTGATATGGATTTATCACGATCTCAATTTTTAGATGATTATGGATTCATTTTATTTATTTATTATTTCCATATCTCTTATGGCATGTTTATGTTATGTAAGATTGTACTGTATGTTACTCTTACTAAGTATCTAAGGTCACCCTGATTTTTTTCCTTTCCCCAGGAAACTAAGAGGAGGACTATGTTTATATTTATAGGATATTATAGAAGTGATAATAATGTTCTCACAATATGTTCATGTTGTATCTTATGTTTTAAAGCTTAATGTATGTATTTATCTGGTCTTTCAAGGGTAAACTATTATATACTTTAGAAACTCTTGTAATTTTTCCAATAAAGTATTATAAATACAAATTCTAGCTTTTTGGATTCTAAGGTGTTATTATTGGTATCAAAGGAATTTCAGTAAAAACCTTAGAGATTATATTTAGTGGAACCAAGTAAAATATCACATGTACTATAACACTGTAGAAAACATTATAGGAATTATTTTATATAATTAAATATACTGGGCCAATTATGTGTATGTAATTGTTAAAATATGGATACTAATGGGAGGAATGTGAAATTTATCAACACCCATAGTCAATGTAGGGATATTACCCTTCAACAAGTTAATGAAGTTAGAGTTTAGGATAATAAATTTATAAACATATTAGGGCAGATGAACCGGGTTTTGAAAAATAATCTTTACCACATATAATGATCTACTACTTTACAAAATGGTGTAACTATACCAGATAACTTCATACAATAACAGAATCTAGTAATAAGTTGAACTACTAATCCATTGGTAGGTTTATAATGGATCAATTCCCTAGAGAAGGAATTTCTAACTTTAGAAGTAGTGAAAAGGAAAAATTCATCATGGAATTATACCATCTGAATGGAGATACAAAAAAATAGTGGTCTCTAATCCAAAAAACTAAAGAGGAATATGAGATCATGTGCATTTAATGTGATGATTTCAAGGAGGTATTCTATAAAAAAAATTTATTCATGAGTAATGAGTGGAAATGGAAAGGTAGTTTCTCTATCTTAGAAAAAAGAAGTAGGAAAATGTTATTGAATATGAGGATAAATTTACATGGTTATCTAGGAATGATGCAGACTATGTATTTATACCATAAATAAATTTTTATTTTGTCTTTGATAGGTTAAAATCAGGCCTTCAAACGTAATTTTTCTCTTATTCCTTTTCATCATAAGGAGATATAATTTTAATCACCATTAAGACAAAAAAATTATCTAGGAAATACACATTTATGGAAATCAGGAGGAAAATAGGTCATCTAAGCATCATGAGATGAATAATTCATATATGGGAAGAATGGAATGATGGGATTTAACACATGTGATAACTATGGGAAGAAACACCATGGGGATTACAGGAGGGGAACCCGAGTCTTTTATAAATGTGGAGGAAAATACCATAAAGCTCTCCATTGAAAGGATAAGGAAAACGATGTTAAAGTTCAATGAATTAACTGTAGGGATAAAGGAAATTATGAAAACCAATTCCTTAAATATCAAGGAAATTTATCCTAGAAAAGGATAATGGAGAAATTCCTAGCTTAAGAAATTACCACAACTAAATTTGAAGTTCTTAATGACATGGTGGTGGGTACTTTGATCATTACACCAATGTTTACTAATTTATTATTTGATTCTGGATCTTCATAGTATCTTATAACTTATTTTCTTTCCAAAAAAACATTAGATACTTCCATAACACCCTAGTAAGAGATTTATCAGTTAATAAACCAAGTGGGAATCTTAGTGAAATAAAGATATGTCAGGTATATCCAATTCTGATGAATGGTCATACCATATTCTTGAATTTTGTTATTATAACTATGTTTGAATTGGATATGATCATTGGTATGGATTTCTTTCAAATTATAATTATAAAATTTATTTCCAAGAGAAGGATATTATGATTTATGAATGTGGAGTGGAATATATTATCTTTATAGGGAAAACTTCATCATTTAAATCATGCACAGATCCTCCCCCAATATCTTTCCTTAATGAAATTCAGATAAATAGGAAGATTAAGTGAAATATATGGATAACGAAGTTATTATAAAGATATGAGATATACATATGGTATAGAATTTATTTGATATTTTTCCTGATGAATTACTTAGTCATTCACAGGAGCGTAAAGTTGAGCTCTTTGTTGAGCTCATCCTTGATACAAGGATGATATCTAAAAATCCTTATATAATGTAACCCATGGAGTTAGTGGAGTTGAGGAAATAACTTCATGAATTAAGTGATAATAAAGTTATATTACCTAGAATTTCACTATAAGGAGACCATGTTTTGTTCAAGATAAAGAAGGATGGGTCCATGAAATTGGTCATCTATTATATGGATATCAATTCCATCACTATAAAGAATAAGTATACTTTATCACAAATTGAATACTTATTTGATCCAATTAAAGGTCCCAATAATTTTCAAAGAACAATTTTCACTCTAGTTATCATCAACTAAGGGTGAATAAGGATGATATACATAAGAATAAACTTTAAACAAGGTAAAACCATTGTGATTTTATGGTAATTCCATTTGGATTGACTAATGCATGTTTGATATTTATGGATATGATTTATATATTGTTCAAGGAGTATCTTGATCATTTTTAGTGGAAATAATTGATGATATGTTGATATACTTTAAGATATATGAAGACTATGAAAGTCACCATCAATTAATTTTAGATACCCTTAAAAAAATTATTATATGAGAATTATAGTAAGAGAGAGTTTTGGATCAATAAAGTTTCTATTCTTGGAAATATTGTCTATAAGGATAGAATATATATTAAATTAAATATTCTATAAAAATGAGCTCAACCTGAGGAAAAAAATAGGGTTGGAACTACTCAAGGACTACGATTGATCGATACACTACCATCCTGGGAAGGAAAACAAGTTGGATGATGTATTGAGTATGTGGGATCATGGATATTTGACTATGATGAGTATTAACAAGGATATTATATATAGAGATCAAGTAAATATAGATATAGTGATTTCTAGGTAAAGGGATCCAGAATTCATTTTATATGAAATTTATAAACCATCCTTACTGAAAATCATAGAGAATACCTAGAAGGATGATGGAAACTTATAAAGGAATATTAAAGTAGCGAATGATGGGAAATTAAAAAAAACATCTATAGAGATGGGGTGTTGATTTTTAGAAAGAGTAAATGAGCTCCATCCATATCGAAGTTAAAAATGGAAATGATAGATGATGTATATAGCTCAAATTTCTCTATAAAACATAGTTTCACAAAGATATATTGTTATTTATTATAACATTTTTGGTGGATGGTATGAAGTATGAAATTTTGGATTATGTGTCTTGATGCTTAATATGATAGGAGGTAATAGTGAAAAGACTACATCATAATGGAGTCATAAAACCTCTACCTATTCCTATATGAAAGTGGGAAAATATTTCAATAGACTTTGTTATTGGAATCCAAAAGACTCTAAGGAATAACGATGTTTTATGGGTCATCATCGACGATCATAAAATGTTTGATCATTTTGTAGAAATAATTGACGATCTACCCCCTGATTTCTTTACCTGACTCTAAATCAATGAAATTGTAAGGATTCATGGGGAACCTCTATCCATTGTATCTAACTGTGACCCTCATTTCACATCAAAATTATAGATGAGTTTTTAATGGTCTCTTAGCACTAAGATACACTTAAGCACCACTATCATCCCTAGACTAATGGGCAGTATGGAAGAACCTTTTAAACTTTGAAAGATACGTCGAGACTATGTTCTCTTGCCTTCCAAAGTATGTGCGATCAGTATCTACGTTTGGTGGAGTTTTCACACAATAATATCTTATATTCGAGTATCTTGATGGCACTATACAAAGAATTTTATGGGATGTGGTGTCTAATTCCAACTTGTTGGTATGAAGTTGGAGAAAGAATGTTATTCGGCCCAAAGCTCCTAAAGGAGACAACTATGAAAGTATAAATTATTTGGGATCATATTAAGGTAGTAAAAAGTAGGTAAAAGGGTTATATTGATCTAAGGAAATACCTGAAATTTTAAATAGGTGATCATGTATTATTGAATGTTTCACTAGGGAAGGGAGTTATAAGATTTGATAAAAAGCGGTAATTTAAGCCCTTGGAACACCAATCCTTTTGAAATTCAAGAAATAATTGGGGTTTTAGCTTATATATTGGCAATGTGGCCCAACCTTTCTAAATTAGATAACATCTTACATGTTTCATTACTAAATAAATACATGATAGATTAAATGTATCTGATCATATTTTAGGGAATAGATTATTAGCCTGACATGTCTTATAATGAGGATCCTATCCAAATTATTGACACCATAGAGAGAGTATTGTAGAATCAGTTAACTCATTTAGTTAAAGTAATTTAGAGAAATAAAAAATTAGAAGAGGAAAATTTGGATCATGAAGAAGATATGGTTAAGGAATATCCACACTTATTGAATATATGATATGTGTCCCAATTTCAAGGATTAAATTATTTAAGGAGGAAGAATAAAATACCCAAGACTGTATTGTAGTTGGTAATCACCATGTACCATACTATCATGCGATGAAAAATTTAAATATCATTTATTCAAAACATTATATAAAAGTTAAATTTTAGAATTTGAAATTTTAAAAAACTATTATATTTTTAAATTTACCATGTCAAAATTATCTTAGTATAAATTTTTTGGTTTTTTTGAAAAGTTTAGGTTTTAGTCGAAAAATAATTTTTTCTTAATACATGTAATTTATATGAATTTACTATAATATAAGAATGAAATAAAAATTTATAAAACATTTAATGTAATCAAATATGAATTTAAGGAACAAAATTATACATTTTTTTAAATATTATTTGAACTTATAAAACCTATGGAAATCATTTTTAGAATTAATTTTAATGATACTTCAATATAAAATCTATTTTCAGTATTTTCATTAAATCAAGTATTTTTAAGGTATTTTTAGTTTTGGATTAACTTTAATGATTCATGCCATTTTTTAAAATTAATCAATTTATTTAATGAAATTAGATATCCATGATAATTTCTTCATATATATAAGTTTGATGCTTAAAATTTTATTTTTCTAAAAAACTATTTTTACAAGATTAAGTGTATTTATTTTAAAAATAATATTGCATGTTTTTAGAAAATTTATTTGATAAATTGTTTTTCAAAATTGAAATTATAAGTATCAAATTAGGTAAAAATTTAAATCTTTATATTTTTTATTAGAATTATGTACTAATTTTAGAAATTAATTTCTAAGGTTAAAGTAAATTCTGGTAAAAGTAAAAAAGTAAAATTAAAAATCCATAAACCACTAAAATATTTTTCAAATAAGAATGGTTCAGGTTAGTTTCAAAACACAGTCCTTGTAATCTCCTATTTTTTCCATTTTTTGACCTATGAACCTTGAATAGAAACCTTACATTATTGCAAATGTAATAGTTACTCCCCAAACCACCCTTCCCTTCTCTTATAAAAGGGTAAAAATATTCATCACCTCAAGAATAATATTTCTTATAAATAATCCTTTAAAACCATAAATTTTAATATCCCTAGAACCCTTAACCACTTTCATAATACCCTTATAACTCATATTTAGCATAACACCATCATATCTAAGGATACTTCCAAGGAAAATCCAAGTCCCTAATTTGAGTATTATCAATTACTTAGATTTAATGTTAATTATATTCATTAAAAATTAATATAGGAACAATAATATAATCATATTATTATAATTTATAAACTATAATTTTAATATATTATGTGTATTATATTTATTTATTCATATATCCCTTCCATTAATAAAAAAACCATTGTTTGTGCACTATGCAGACTGCCGCCTCCACGACATAATTTGTTTTGTTTTGCTTAAACACATCACAAGGATGGATATAAGGATGATATTAATGAAATAATATGATATTTATAATATCAGTAAGATTCTGGTATGATATAATTGAGAAAATATTAATGATATGATCAAAAAATGACAATCATTAATTTAATCATTTAAAATAACCATACTAAGAGGATAATATTTTATTCAAATTGTGTAATGTTTTTATATTGTTTATTTAATGTTATAATTAATTTTAATTATAATATATCAAACTAATAAAAACTAAATAATATCCTTATACTCCTAGTATAATTATATTACAACAAAAACTACTCATAATCATTCATTAAATTAGGGTATGTTCATGTTTGGGTTGGTTTAATCACCCACTTGAAGAATAATATGAATTTGTATCATGAATGAATATGAGAACATAATTAATGGTATAATATGATATAAATGTGTAAATATTTTTTTATTTTGGATATATTATATCAATATCTAATTCATCAATTAAGGAAACACCCTATTTTCATCAAAAATCACCAAAACATGCTTATTATGGACTTAATATTCAAGGATAAGGTGTAAATCCCATGAAATGAATTTGAAACATCATAAATTATTATGATTCATACCTAATAGTAACTTTAATTACAATTTAATTATTAACTTTTTAAGAATAAATAATATAACCACCACTAATATAAAACTATTACAAATGACCAAAACAAATAATGATGATGCAGAAAATAAGAAGGATTCATGTAGAGAATTAATATTTATGAAAAAAATAAATAAAAATGGATAAGATTATGTTTCTTAATTAAGTGATTTAAATATATACGTTTATAAAAATAGATCTTACTGTACGTTCATGGAATTTAGGATAAGATGTAATGTTTTTCAATCTCAAATTCCTCTCTTTGATAATCCAATCCACAATCGATTTTTTTTATTTTATTGAAAATCCACTTTGAGGACAAGTGGGAACCAACATAATCCTTCAATATCCAGTCACACCATCACAAAACACACATTAAATAATTCAAAGATCAAAAAAATAAAACAGAACCAAAACATCGCGCCATGACAATCAACACACCTGTTTCAGAATTCAAACCATCATCACCGAAAATCACGCAAATCCCGTAAGCCGACCGAGGCATCTCTTTGATACATGTTTTATAATTTACACCTAATTTACTTTATGTTATGTACGTAATACTTATTTCAGATTTTATATAATGAAATTAATTTATTCAAATAATTTTTAGATGAATTTTTTAACATCTTTTTGATAGGTTATGATTGAATTGATACCCAATCCATAAGTGGGGTTCTTCGTGTCAATTTTTATTTTTTGGGACTCATGATGTAATTACCACCTATTTTATTTTGTGTGGTTAATACATTGACATAGAAGAAAGTTTTCCATATTAATCATGATATTTTAGGTATTTACATATATATATTTTTATCTCTCTCTCATATTATTTTTATTCGAGATATTCTTTTTCCATGGTGGAAAAATCATCCTGAGTTTTAGTAAAGTAAATGTTTGTATAATTTCATAGAAAAAAAATCCTTCTTTGGATAATGGAAAGTGGATGTAGAAAATTCATAGATTCACCTAGGGGAAGTCACACTTAAATGGTTTGGTTGAGAATTGACTCAATAATAACACTAATTCACAATGACTAGTCCTAAGACTGCACCCCTAGCGAGACACTCTTAGGGGATATGCTTTGGAATATTCACATATTCTTAATGAACCATGATGAAGTATTTTCACTACCATTGACTTGGTCTCTAACTAATTCAATATATCGAATCCAATTTCTATCTTTCATGGATAACATATAACATTTTAAGTACCCTCAAAAATATATTTCTTTGATAAGGATACTTTATGTTACTTGGATGACACCCCACAAATTCTGTGTTGATTTATGGATATTATCATAGGCATATACATTATTCCATTAAATAAGGAATTATTTTATTTTCATATTTCTTCATTACATGGATAAACATGTTTTATTTAGTAAGGGGAGTAACATTCTGACCTGAATTCCACTAAACTAGTGGTTTGAGCTGGTTCTCCATAAGGCCTCAAGCGCTCCTCTCCTTATGCTAGAGAATACCAACTAGTAGTGAGGAATATGTCTCTGTGGGGAGGCTATTACCTCATATTAGAGTAAAAAATAGTGTAAATAACTATATATCATCCAATAAGTAAATAAATAGAGTGTAAAAGTATTAAATAAAATGAAATAGAACATGCTGTAAAAATAAATGAAATACTACAAAATCCCGAACAACCATGTCATATATATAACACTAGTCACCCACTAGGCCGAACTTACATACATGATTACATAAAAAAATTGAAATAAATCACATGTATGTAATTCTAACTCTAAGATATACCAAAAAACCAATCTCTAAGACACTGCTAAGCTACTCCATCCTGATCAAAAGTAGTCTACATGAGTGACCCCACTCAGTCATGCAACTATGGGCCTCATCCCTATCCACCATGCATCTGTGCTCAACCTAAAATGTAGACACAAGGTCTAAACACAGATAGAGTTGAATGTTTAGGGGTGATACATAATATCATTAAAACATCCCAATGGTGAACATGTAAATATACTTTCATAAGTGTATGCTTATGCAATATGCTCAACCTAACTGAGAAACAACTAAAAAGATAAATAAAACAAATAACATGGAACCACATTCAATCCCTATGTCTCTAATCCCATTCAACTCGGCAATGTTCCATCATGTATATATATATATATATATTTATATGTGTATATATATATTCCCATAAACACACACACACACACATAAATATGTATATATATGAGTAAAGTGGAAATACCATAAAAAACAATAGTCGATCCCTAGTTCCATAACCCTGATCGTCTGGACATCCTATGAAAATGGTATTGAGCTAGTTTTCTTACCACCCAAGCCATGTATAATTAAATCGATATCTGGTTTTGTAATCACAAATGACAATACCTACTTTGTCCATTTTTGTAAACACCTATATGAAAGCTATGTCACTATGGGGGGATATATGTCCTAGCCTCGGGTTCACCCATACTTACATCTAGTCAATATAATAAAGGATACCATATACTGATATAAAATCCTATAAATGGTCACTAATATAGACATAATTCCAATCAATCCTTGTAAATATAGTTTTATGTATATATTCTAGGTCCTGATCCATAGGTGGTAATGACATTGTGACTCAGATAATCCTTAAAGGTATGACCCTTAGGTGATGTATAATGATATCTCATCGATGAGGTTTCATTCCTTCCCCTAGAGGTCTCTAATTAGGGAGGTTGTAATCATCCCCATCACTTGGGATAATATAATCATCATGAGTATCATTAGTAGGGACACCATGCCTATGTGTCATAATCATTAGGATGCCATGAACAAATTGAGGAGAGCGAAATCATCCTCCTTAAACCAAAAGCTGATGAGAGAAGAACTATCCTCATTATACAATAAATTAAGGGGAGAAGAATCATCCTCAATAAGCTTAACTGGGATGTGAATAACATGTAAACATATACATATCAAAATCTGAATCCTAGGAAGCATTTATGGGTGTCCCAAGGATATAAATAAAATGTATTATAAGACTAGTCCAAAGTAGCATTTGTGGGAACCCCAATAAATGAATATGGAGGATCCCATGAAGTATGTCTGGGAATACCAAATATAAACATCACATTGTATCGGGATCATCAACCAAAAACCAGGAAGCACCTTTGGTAATCATCACAACATCATTAGTAAATAGTTGAATGTATAAACAAAGTGTTAGGGTGGTTGAACACATCAACCACCACTTAATCCATAACCTCACATCTTAAAAGTTCAATATGTGTCATAAGGTGACACCCTCTACCATCACTACCAAAACCCATAGTAATAACTCATGAAAACAAACATCAGGGATCCCATTAGGTCCCTTATATCAAACAATGGAGATGAATCCTACTTGGTATCCTCAAGGTTTATGAATAAGAGAAGGGATCTAAATCAGGATCCTACATTCTAAAGATAAAAGGAGGAATTCTACATATGATCCTCTAACGATAACAAAAAAGAGGCATTGTAGATGGACTCCTCAGAACACTACACAGATAAAGATATCTAATAAGGAATCCCTTGGTCAGTATATAATCAATGGTATCCCACATGGGACCCTCAATAAAGATAATAAGATAAAGGAATCCCATATCAGATACTATACATAAAAACATAATAAGATGAATCATACATGGAATGATCAGGAACAACTCACCTCATGGAATCCTAGGCCAGAAGGGAACATCTCACAAGGGATAAATCCTAAAAGGAAGAGTTAACAAAGTATTTTACAAGATAGATATATCATGGATAATATCAAATCAAAGGGGTAAATATCATGATATAATTGAGTTTGATTATAGGATTAAGTACTTATCCATTCAAGAAAATTCTAAAAATGGCACCTAGTATTCCTTAAGACACTATAAGGGTTTCAACATCATAATATATGTTGAATGATACTCAAAATGAACTAATAATGGGTCTAATTACAACTCTTGGATATAAAGATACATAAAACCCTTAAAATGGTAGTAAGGGGAAAAGCACAACGTGCATACCGAGTACACGATGCGTTATCCCAAATCCCCACCTGGGCGTGTACACTAGCTAGACTTGGCATGTAAAATCCCATGTACATGGTGTGTTGATAATTTACATTGAGTGAACCATTATTAGGGAACCATTATATGTATGTCACATGGCGTGGCCATGTACTTCACCTAATGATATAATTCTTCGTGGCGTGCAACCCACATGGGGTCTGGCTACATACACTACATAACCATGTGCCCCTACACTGGATGTTTAGATGAGTACTCGATTACAAGACTGAGTCCAAGGACATGAAATGTATACCCAATAAAAAACATTTAATACTAAAAATATCATATTCCTTAAATGGGAAGAACACACAGTGTGTGTTCCTGAGCTACACGCTGTGTGATCGAGGTTTTCAGAATGAGAAACCCGTCTAATCACCCCAAAACCTATTTTATCCTAAAAAACTATAGATCGAACCAAAAGGGGTCCTAAGAAATCATAATAAGGAATTAAAACATGGAAAAAGTAAATATATTGGTATTTATGAAAAAATTTAAAAGAACTACCTTTGTGAGGAATCTATAAAGCTTCACCCATTTCCACGCTCTACAGTTACCGCATGATGATCCAATTCATCTCGAGCTCCATGGAGGCGCATCCCTTATCCCCCCTCTATTTCTCTATAAATATCCATTTTCTATCTTGGTCACATGAAAGAGTAATCCCCTTAGGGGATAATTTTAGATTCCAGGGAAGGAAAAGAAGAAAAAGAAATGAGATGTATGGAAAGGGGGAAAGAAAATAAAAGGAAAAAGGGGGCCCGAGCAAGCCCCTATGGCCGACCTGAGTTTATTCCATTCCTAGGGAAAACTCCCCATTTCAGACTCAAATATGGAGATTGAATCTAAATATGATCCTCCATTAAAAATATATAGAAGAAAAAACCCATGTGAATAAATTGATATTTAATTAAATAAATATTAAACATTATTTTTTGCTAAAATTAGAACGATTTAGAATTCTACCAAACTCACATCCTAGTGTAAACACCCTATTCTAGGACCAACATAGTAGTGAAAAAAATTATATGAGATAATATTCTTGGTGAAAAGACCAATTTACCAATTACAAGCATATGAAAGAAAAAATTCAAATTTCTACTCAAATTTCTAGTCTTGGAAAACACGGTTCATTACAAGGGGTTCCTGAAGGAATGGTAATAAATTTATTAATGAATCTTATATGAAATTCATTGAAATTAATTAGGTGATGAGTGGGGAATGAAATTATATATTATATCTACGAATCAACTTGTCTCATGATAAAAAACAGGTTGGGTTTTGGTGTATTAATCTTCTCATAATAAGAATGTGTCTTGAAACAAGACACCAAAAAACATGGTTTTGATGCATGATATTATGAATTATATCAAGATGAGATAAATGATTATTATTATAAATATTTTAATTTATTATTAGGGATATATAATTCCCTAATTTTTCATTTTTTATGGATTCATGTTTTTCATTTATTCATTCCTTATCACTTATGTTATGTTCATTATATGTATGATTCCACTATATATTACTCCTTACTAAGCATCTAAGATCACCCTTATTTATTTTTTTTCCCAAAGAAACTTAGAGTAGAACTATGTGTAAATTTTAGGGATATGATGGAAGGAATAATAATGTTCTCACAATATGTTCACATTGTATTTTATATTTTCCAGTGTAATGAATTTGTGTATCTAATCTTGAAAGAATACTAATCTATTTGATCCTTTTGGATAACTTATAATTTTTACAAATAATTTAATACAACTACCAAATATGATTTTCTAGATTTTGGAATGTTACACCTATTAAGGAAACCACACCCACCATCTAACCATGGATGATAGCTGATACTACCACACGATTTTCAATATAACTTATATACTTCTGAGGAGAAAACCCTTGGTTTCTTTTATGTTCATGCATTTCTCTTTTAGTGATTTTCAAATAATTTTCTAAAATATTTTCTTTCTTAGGTTTTTAGGATAAGGGAGGGGGGATAGATTTTGACCTCTCCATGATAAACTTTTTTCGTATATATCCTATCCATAATTTTTGTTTTCATTATCCATATGATTTTATTCAATCTATGTGTATCACCTTAGATAAAAATTTGTGGCATTATAATAGTTAAGTGTGGGGTGGGGGTACCTAAATTTTTAGGGTTTTTTTATTGTTTTGTGTTTTTTATTTTTTTTTCATTTTTATTTATTTTTAGTTTTTATATCCACTTTGGGATGAAAATAATATCCAAACTCATTTTAGACTTCTGAGGTCATTTGAATTTATAATTTCATAATTTTAAGCTTACAAAGTTTTTAATTATTATTAATATGTTTTTATTTTTCATTGGTAATGATTTTAAATCATTTTCATGACATTTGAATAGGTATTTGAAACCCATGAGTGACTCAAACAAATTTTATTTCTTAGTTTGAGAGTTATTCTAGTCCAATCCGACATATTCTTTCCAAAAATCTCATTTTATTAAGAGAAACATGGATTTTTTGTACAAATTGGAACTTTTTAATATTTTAATTCAAATATTTAGTGAGTCCATGAAATGTATTTAAAAATATTTATGTGTGCCTTCAGATAGACCACATTTTTCCTTAAGACCCACCCTTATATCAAACATCAATAAGCCCTTAGTGTACCATGAATGGTTTATTAGGTTTATTCCACATTTCAATCCATTTATTCCTTATATATCTTAACTCTGAATATATTTCATATTATCCCATGATTGATTTTGGGGGAAGGTTATTTCTTGCCTTTTTTAGGATTCATTTCATTGAGATAGGTGAATGTGAGAGTGGTTTCATTATCCTAGGTAGTTGAAAAATAAATCTACGAATAAGGCATAGTCATTATTTTCATTTATCAACCCATTATCCTTTGAAAAATAAATGTGTAAAAAATTTACATAGAAAAAATAAAAAATAAAAAGATGAGTGTACATATAAAAAAATGTAAAAACGAAAAAGATAGAGAATGGGGATTAGAGTTTTCATTATGATTCATTTTTATTATTGAGTCAATAATGTTTAATTATGAATTTTTTGTTCCTCTATGTTTTGAAAATCCCAAACACATTTTCTTAAGGAAAATTATCTTTCTCTAAGAATTATTTTCTTAATAAAATGTTTCCCTCTCTAAAATTTTTATCCTTACCTTAGTTTTAATGACTTATTCAATGTCTTCTCAAAACCTAGTCTCACCATTTTTTTACTAAGTCAAAAATTAGGATCCTTATAAAAATACTCAATATCATATAGTTTCTTGGTTATCGAGTCTTTATATTTTCAGACTCTGAATTCTTTGAAATTTAGACTCCAAATTCTATGAAATTAAGACTTTGGATTCTTTGAAATTTAGACTCCGAATCATCTAAAATTTAGACTCTGAATTCTCTAAAATTCAGACTACAAAATCTCTAAAATTTAGACTCTGAATTCTCTAAAAATCAGACTTTGAATTTTCTAAAATTAATACTTCTAATTCTATAATATTCAGACTCCAAATTCCTTAGAATTCCAACTCCTAAATCTATTGAATTAATAATCCAAGTTCTATGAAAAAGAGAATATGAATATCCATATTTCTAGAATCCAAGTATTCATAATTTTAGATACTGATTTGTATATTTCCTTAGAATATGATAATTTTGTTTTGGTTAAACTATTTTCCTAAATATTATTAATTCTTATGCATGATAATGCTTTCAAATATTTTCCTATATAAAACAATGTCGTACAATTTGTTTCTAACTAACTGTTGGTTGAGTGACACGTGTACATGTCCCTTTGAGATTTAATAAAAAATATAACCATTAGAGGAGGGATCTGACTATTGAAAATTTTCATATAAATAGGATATCATTCGAATGATCTCATAATATAATAATTCAATCTCCGAAATTAACTGATGATGCAATATATTACATGCTGAAGTGATTTCTAAAGAGAGACAGACTCTTGTGCCTTGTGTGTTTTATGAACATCTTATTCAACTGTGAGCATCTTGTTCAGCTTGCTTCGTGTGACTTCGATTATTGCTGAGTACAATCGATGGATTCTAGGGATAGGAATATAGAGGTCCCAACTACTTTAAAGTTGAGGAATTGAAGGGATTGCAAGACAGACTCTAATATTCTTACCGGGGGCTTACCCTGGTGTGGGTAAGACATACTTTCATGAAAGTATAAATCAAGGTACCTTTATCCAAGGTTTTTGGATACCCTACTCTTTGGGTTAAAATATTTCCTAATTATTTACTTGATTGTTTTTTCATGTTTTATTTCCACTGTATCTAGTTAAAGAAGGAGAGTATAACTTTCTTATACTTTCATGTACTTACATTTACTCTGATAAAAAGATTATATATACTTTATGATAAAATATTTCCCTAAGATAAACCTACTTAAGTTTCCATAAAGTTTAACTTGTTTAAATTTAGGTTACTTATAACTCTACCTAGGACCTTCCAATTATTCCATTAAGTTATAACCAAAGAGGTTTTGTGAATTTACCTTGTTTAAATTTGTTAAACATAGTTTTCATTAAATTTAAAAGAGAAAGTTTTTAAATCTACAATTCACCCCCTATGGTAATTTAGCATCTATATATACTATTTCGATCCTAAAATTGGTATCGGATCAAGGTCTCTAAAATAATTATACTCACATATAAGTTTTCTTGCTCAATTTTTTCTTGCTTAACTTTTCTTATTCAAGTTTTTCTTAATGATTTTTTTAATACTACTATTAAAAAATATTGTGGAAAATTAATTTCTTATAGAATCATAGGTATAAATGTTGGTTCTATTGACAACCTTAATCCTACCAAACCACCAATATTTTATGGTAATGATTATGAGTACTGGAGAGATAGGATAAAGAATTGTTTCATTGACAATGGAGTAAACAATTTTGTAACGCTCACTGGGGATTACAAAATTGCAGACAAGGAAGTTAGAACCTTCAAAAACTAAGAAAAACAAGAATATAAACTAAATTATAAGGTATTAAATACTTTGTTTTGTTCTATGACCAAGAATATATATAGTCAGATATATTCTTATGAAGCTTCCAACTGAATTTGGAAGAAACTTGAAGTTACACATTTTGTGACTTATAAAGTGATAGAAACTAGAAGAGCTATGTTAAGAGATGAATATCATGGATTCTCATTTCCTTATGGAGAACCTATTTGAAAAGTATAATAAATATTTATGTCCATTGTCAATAGTCTTTAATCTATGGGAAAAAAGGTCTTGATGATGAAGTTCTTGTGGATAAGATAATTGACATCATGCCGAATGAGTGGGAATAAAAAAGGACACCTATTGATGAGAACAAAAAAGTATCTAACATTACACTTGATGAGTTATTTGGAAATATTCTTCAGTATGAAACAAGAATGAAGAGAGATGCTGATTTCAACAAAAATAAGATTGATAACATAAGTGTAGCTTTCATTACTACATCTAAAGTCAAGACTTCAGAAATGGTAACTAGATCTAAAGCTAAGAAAGCTGTTGTTATATCTGAATCAAGTGACAATGATCAATCGAATAATGAATTATCCAATCTTGCTCGAAGTATGAATAAGATTGTGGGAAAAAATATTGTTAGTATAGATATAAGAAGAAAGATAGAAAGGAAAATAAAGATTCTAAAGTAACCTGTTATGAATGTAAAAGGGTTGGACATATCAGACCTGATTATACCATGATTAAGAGAAAAGACATGAAGGAAAATAATTATGAAATAAACAAAAATAAGTATTAAAAATCTAAGTCTAATAAAGCTCTAAAAGAAAATTACAACTGGAGTGATGGTGGTGGTGACTCTTCAGATGAATCCTCTGAATTTGAATCTTCTGGTCAGAAGAATAATGGTCTTATAAAAATAGTACGTATTGAAAATCATTGTCTTACGGATAAGGTACACAATGCTGAATCCTTAGCCAATATTTCTTTAAATCCTAATTTTATTGATGAAGAATATTAAAAATATTTAGATGAGGAATATTCTTCATCAGAAGATAATACTTTACCTTCATTTGAAGAAGTTTCTAGATTTTTTAAACTACTTGAGAATTAAAATTGTAAGATAAAAAAGAAGTTAGAGAATGAAAATTCTAGAAAATATATTTTAACAAAAGAAGTATCAGATCATTCTAAGGATCTTGATTAGAAAACTCTTTATTTTTAAATTGTTTCTAAAAACCTTAAGGAAGTTAATTCTAAGAAGGATAAAATTTCTAAGGATCTTGAAAATATTATTTTTTTAGAAAAATATTTTAGAGAATAACCTAAGTTCTAAAACTAATGACTTTGAGGATAAGAATTTATTCATTAGAGAAAAATCTGTAATTTTTTCCTTAAATAAACTTTTATCACATTTTAATTCAGGAAGGATGGAATTTGATAAAATGTATTCTCAAATTCATCCTCTAAGGAATAGTTCAAGAATTGGTTATACTCATTCAAAACTTGTTTTTAGTAATAATTATTTTGTTCCCCAAAGTTCTACCTTTTGTACTAAATGTCAATGTAGTGGAAATTGGGAAATAAATTGTTTTTTAAATAAAACATAATCTTTTGGTTTTCTTGAATTCTATTTTTATAATAAAATATAGATTCCTAATATTTTTATTTTTGAAATTTTAGGATCCAAGAAATTTTGGATTATGAAAGTCTAAATATTTTATTTTTAGGAAAATAAAGATAATACCAATAGCAATACATGGTACATGGATAGTGGATGTACCCAGAATATGACAGGTAACAAAAAATTATTTGAAAAGATTTTAAAGATAAAAGGAGGAAAAGTAAATTTTGGAGATAATGCTCATGGGGAAATTGTCGATATCGGTAACAATGTTCTTCTTGGAAAAGCTTTGATTTAAAATATTTTATTTGTTAAGGGTCTTAAGAACAACCTCATTAGCATAAGATAATTATTTGATGAAGGTTACCTTGTGAATTTTAGGAATGATGAATTCTTAGTTCCAAATTCCAATCAAGAGTTTATTCTTTATGCCCATAGGCATGAGAATGTTTATACACTAAACATAAAAGACCTTAGGAGCCATGATCTACCTTGAAATAGTACAATGGAAGATCAATCTTGGTTATAACATAGAATACTAGGACACTGCAACCTTAGTATCCTATAAAATCTTTCAAAGAAATGACTTGTTAAGGATCTACCCAAGCTTAGATTTGATTCTTCAAAAGTTTGTGATCTTTGTCAATTTGGAAAGAAAAATAAGTAAATATTTAAATAAATTGGTGAAATCTCAAATTTTGATGCATTATAGTTACTTCATATGGATCTTTTTGGTCCAACACAAATTGAAAGTATTGGATGTAAATATTATGATTTTTTTCTAGTTGATGATTACACTAGATTTTCTTGGGTCTATTTTCAGGCAAAGAAATATGAATCCTTTTCTTATTTTCAAACTTTTAAAAATCATGTTAAAAATGAAAAAAAAATTCCATTTATATCTATTCACAGTGATCATGGAAGTGAATTTCAAAATTCATATTTGAAACTTTTTTTAGTAAGAAAGGAATTACTCATAACTTTTCATCCCCCAAGAACTCCTCGACAGAATGATGTTGTTAAAAGAAGAAATCAAATTCTTCCAGAGATAACTAGAACCATGTTAAGTGAATATTCTAATTCTAAAAACTTTTGGTCCAAAGCTGTTAGTACTACTTTTTATACTATAAATCGAGTTTTAATCAGAGATTTTCTTAATAAAACACCTTATGAATTTTGGATTGGTTAAAAACCTAGAAGTTCTTACTTAAAAGTATTTGGATGAAAAGTAATGATTCTGAATAATAAAAATAACTTACATAAATTCACACCCAAATATAATGAAATAATTTTCCTAGGCTACTCCAATAATTCTAAGGCTTATAGAGTTAAAAAAAATACTTGTATTGTTGAAGTAACAATGCATGTTAAATTTGATGAAATTGATCCTTTTATTTTTAAACAACCCCAACCTACCTCCTCAGATGTGTTTTCAAAAACTAATTATTAACCATTGATAGAATATTATTCTAATAAGGAAAATAATCAAGAAAATGTTTCTGAAGTATTTACCCCCAAATATATTTTACCATATGTTGATGAATAGGTTTTATAAAACCCAAATCAATTATTTCTTAAGAATCATCCCAGTGACAATATCATTGGTGATGTAAATCATACTGTAAGGACTATAAGTTCTTTAAGAAATGAAGTAGAACATCCAAAATTTCTTTCCCAATTATAACCAAAAAGCACCGATGAAGCTTTAGGTGATGATGATTGGATTAAATCCATGCAAGATGAGCTAAATGAATTCTAAAGGAATAAAGTTTGGACTTTGGTTGAAAGACCTAATGAAACTTATGTAATTAGAGTAAAATGGGTCTTTATAAATAAATATGATGAAAATGGAATCATAATAAGAAATAAATCTAGATTGGTTGCTAAAGGCTATAATCAATAATAAAGAATAGACTATAAAGAAACCTATGCTTCAGTAGGTAGACTTGAATCTATTCACATTTTACTTTCCTTTACAACATTCTTTAATTTCAAACTTTTTCAAATGGAAGTGAAGTGTGCTTTCCTTAATGGATATGTTCAAGAGGAATTTTATGTTGAGAAACCTCCTGGATTTGAAGACAAAAAACGTCCTGAACATGTTTTCAAACTTACCAAAGCTTTATATAGACTTAAACAAGCCCCTATAGCCTGGTATGATAGACTTATGGGATTTTTGTTACAAAACAATTATGTTAAGGGAACTGCTAATACAACTATTTTTATTAATAAATATAATAAAAATGTTTTAATTATTCAAATATATTTTTATTATATTCTATTTAGATCAACTCATCAGTATTTAACTGATTCGTTTACGAATCTCATGAAATATGAGTTTGAGATGAGTATGATGGGTGAGTTAACATTTTTCCTTGCTTTTAAAATTTCTCAAAAACCAGAAGGAACTTTTAAATATCAACATAAGTATATTAAATATATTCTTAAGAAGTATGGATTTGACAATACTAAAAGTATAAGCAATTGGTACCTCAAATTCTCTTGATCTTGATGAAGCTGGGAAACCAGTAGATCAAACATCTTTTAGAGGTATGATAGGAAATTTATTATATTAATGGATAGTCATATAGACTTAATGTTTTCAGTATTCTTATCTACAAGATATCAATATAATCTAAAGTAATCTCATTTAAAAGTAGTGAAAAGAATTTTTTGTTATTTAAAGGGAACCATGGATTTATGAATTTTCTATTCTTCTGGAAATAATCTTGTTTTAAATAGTTTTTCAGATGATGATTTTGGAGGATGTATAATGAATAGAAAAAGTACATCCATAAATTTTCATTTCTTAGGAGATTCATTAGTTTCTTGTTCATGCAAGAAGAAACACTCAGTAGCACTTTCCATTACTGAAGTTAAATATGTAGTAACTGGAAGCTATTGTGATTAAGTGTTGTGGATGAAACACATAATCACATACAATGACATGAGTTTTAACAAAACATAGATATTGTGTGATAATACAAGAGCCATTTCCCTAAGAAAAAACCCTGCACATCACTCTCGTGAAAAACACGTAGATATTAGGCATCCGTTTCTTAGGGCTCATGCACTCAAAAGAGATTTCATTCTTAAATTTATCAAAATGAAATATCAACTTACTAATATTTTTAAAAAATATTTACCCTCTGATAGATTTGAATACATTAAATAAAAGTTATTAATGATAACCATAAGGTAATATTCCATATTAAATTTTTGTTAAAACCTATTTTCTTACATTAAGAAACTCCTTTTCAAGGGGAAGTACATTTTTTTATTATTTTACAAAATTTTTCATTCTTAATAATTTTTTTAGAAAACAAAAGTTTTTTTTCGCAATCAATTTTTTTGGAACCCAAAATTTCTAGAATCTAAAATTTCTTTTCCATAACAAAAATTTCCGGAATATAAGAATAACCTTTTCATTTCTAAAAATTATTTCTAAGAAGTCTGGAATGTTTGTCACATTACTTAAATATTTTTATTTTTTTTCTTGTTGGTATTTTTATCTTGTTTTAAGAAAACTCTTTTGGATTCACTTTCCTTAAATCCATTTTTTCCTTAAAAACTCAAAAGATCAGAACTTACCAAATAATTCTTCGACACTCTTCTCAACTATCTGATCTGATTGTTTTTATTTCAGCCATTGGATCAAGTCGGGAATTCAAACTGTCACCTCAATGCCTATATAAAGGCCCCCTAATCCTTTTCCCACATCAGTATTTTAAGTCTTTATGCTCCGAATCCTTTCTCCTATTCAAATGGGTCGTTCAGTTTTCCAAGTTTTCATACATTCCAGATGTCTCTTGAATCTTCCCCGTAGAAATAGATTTCATCAACCAAGGAAATCAAGGATTGGAAATTCTATTGGGAATGGTTGGTTGACCCAAATTTCTTTGATAAGCATAATTTTTTGATTACGAAGAATATCAAACCTAATGGATGGGAGAGTTTTTGAGTTTTTATGATGAAGATTCAGGATCCAGTTTATCCTAACCTTCTCATAGATTTTTATGATACAACCAGTTTTTATGAAGGGGGAAGGGAAAAGTTTTCTTTTAAGAGCTATGGGAAAACCTATTCTCTGTCTTTCAATATGGTAAAAAATATACTTATAATTCCTTATGTTGGTGAGGAAATATTTTTCTCTCACAAGTTTTCCAATAAGTCAGAAATATTTGAGAAGGAAAAGGAAATTGAGTGCCTTGGACTTAAGGGGATAAAATAATAAAAGATCAATCATATTTCAATGAACTTCAGGATGTTAGACTTGTTGGTACAAGTTTTTATTATTCCAAGAAAGGGAGACAAGGAATCCCTAAATAAAAGTGATATATTTATACTGTACTTTTTGGTTAACCTTATAAAGTTAAACCTGGTGAAGTACATATTTCTAAAAATCACCAACATTAAGAACAAAACTCTCAAGTCTCAAATTATCATGTATCTGATGATATTTTTTAAGATCATAGTTCTTTTCCTAGAATCATTTAAAATTACCTATAGTTCTAAAACTATAACCTTCAAGATCATGTAGTTGAGTGATGTTACTCTGAGGAGGATGAAAGTTAGTTTTAGTATCAAATTAGAATAGTTTTATAATCTTTCATATAGATAAGTTCAAGCCTTGATCAAGAAAGGGGAAGTAAGATAAGCTTCCAAGAAATCTCAGAATAAGAGAAAAGATAAGGAATAAGAAACCATAGAAAAATCTACAATTTTGAAAACTCATTCATCCCCACCAAAGCTGAAAAGGAAAAAAACCTTCTCTGATGAAGTGGTAGCAAAATGGGGGGAGCAAAAGATGAAGAAGAAGAAGGGAGATCCAAGGTTTATTTTAGATCCTGCTGAGGCAAAGGCTTTGAAAATAAAAATTGCTAAAGAACTTAAAAGGTAAGAAAAAGAGAATAAACTAAAGAAGAAAATGTTAGAATATGAATTTGACCAAACCTTACTCATAGATATAGAGAAGGCCTCTGAACATATTCAGATACCATAATCCTTCTTCCAAGAAACAATTCCTTTAAAATATCCAAGAAAGAAAATTCCAATTCTTGGACCTATTGTAGAAGAATAAATAATTCAGAATGTTGAAAAAGAAGAAAAAGAAGAGAAATAAGGTGAAAGTGATGATGTGATTAAGAAAGTAGAAGAATACCATGAGAAGGAAAGTCCTTTAGACAAGGTATCAGTATAGACTTCCCAGGTTGAGTCAACCAAAATTATTTCTCAAGGAAAATATGATGATGGACAAGAATAGGTTGATAAAACTACAGATGATGAGAGTATCAACCATGATTTCATCCATCCCGATGATGTTAAGGGTGATGTATAGAAAGAATAGGTTGATGAAGATAAGATAGTTAAACTCTCTGATAGTGAGCATGAGTCTCCAAGGGCTGAGAAGGATATTTCCAAAGTGGATAAAGAAAAATAGGTGGTTGTTGATATGCCTAAGAAGGAAGTTATTGTAAAATCCAAGAAGTATGTTGGTGGATCATCCAAGAGAAAATATGAATAGCTATAAAAATTATCCTCTCCTGCAAGGGAATTAGATTCCGAATCATTGTCTTTGATAGGTCAGGATTTCATTGTTTAGTCTATGAATAACTTAGTGAACATAATAACTTTGATCCCTAGTACTAATTTGAGATGTCAATTGCTTTAACATTCTTTCAATTAGAAGTCATATTTGTTAAGCATACTCATGGAAAAGTTTATCAAGATTGAGGTAGATTTCAAAAAAATTTCCTATTGGTTATGATGCTCATAGGAGATCATGTAAGGAAGAAAATGGTCTAAAAGAATGATTGAAGACATGAGAATCTTAGACAACTTCCAAGATTCTGTAAAAGATTCATTTGATAAGTCAAATGATAGAATAAAAAACCTTTCAACAAGTTTTTCAAAAAAGAAAAATCTTGAGAAAGTAGCTCGAAATAAAGAGGATAAATATCTAAAGGGGAAGTTAAATTCAGTTTCCTTAAATTTAAAGAGATAATTAGAGCTTAGGGAATAGTTGTAAGAAAAGTTCAATCAGAAAGAAGAGGTAGTAAAGTCTTAGGAATAAATTCTAACGTCTCAAGAATAAAAAGTAAAGGCTCTAGAAAATAAGAATCATTATCAGGAACAGTTGCTCAAGTGGTTTGAGGATGATCACAAAGAGTTGAAGAAGTTAAAGGCTACCCTAAGAAAGCTCATGCTGAAATAAAAAAAGGATGAATGATTTTTATATCAATCCAATATTTTGTTGTATTTTTACCCTGTAACAATTTTTCCTATCATAATGAAATTTTTTTCTATCCTTAAATTGTTTTGTCTTCTATATCACTAACCTTTCAGGTAAAATTATTTTTTGATTCGCTCCATTCCTTTTTGAAAATCACAAATTTAGAGAAAAGAATGATCAAAATAATACTAAGTATAAAGAAGAGAATTTCCTAAGTAAGGGGGAGAGTAAGTAAGAAGGAGTCTATTTAAAGAATATTTTCTTAAAAAATAAAAATTCACTACTCTAAGAAATATAAGAATATGATCCTTAGGGATTTTAAAACCTAAGGGGGGAGTTAGTATTTTTCATCATGGTTCATAAGTGAAGGGAGATAAGTTTTTCTTTTATAGTTCAAAAATCAAAATCCTTATTTGTTATATTATTTTTCTAAAGGTTTTTTGTGCTTTCAAAAAAGGGGGATATTGTTAGGTCAATAAGGTTTCATTATGGCTTTCCCATTCCTCTATGTTTTGAAAATAAAAAACACATTTTCTTAAGGAAAATTATCTTTCACTAAGAATTATTTTTTATGAAAATGTTTCCATCTCTAAATTTTTTATCCTTACCCTGGTTTTTAATGCCTTATTCAATGACTTCTCAAAACCATGTCTAACCATTTTTTACTTAGTAAAAAATTCATATCCTTATCAAATTTCTCAAAATCTTATAGTTTCTTGAATATAAAGTCTTTATTTTTTCAGACTCTGAATTCTCTGAAATTCAGACTCTAGATTCTATGATATTCAGACTCTGAATTCTCTGAAATTCAAGCACCAATTTATTTGAAATTCAGACTTAAAATTCTCTAAAAATCAGACTCCAAATTCTCTAAAATTCAGACTTTGAATTCTATGAAATTCAAACTCTGAATTCTATGAAATTTAGAATCAGAATTCCCCATAATTCAGAATCTGAATTCCTCAAAATTCTTACTTTGAATTCCTTAGAATTTAGGCTCTGAATTCCTCATAATTCAAACTCCGAATTCCTCAGAATCCAGACTCCTAAATCTATATAATTCAAACTCTAAATTCTTTGAAAAACAGAATCTGAATATCCTTATTTGTAGAATTTATGTATTCATAATTTTAGACTCTGATTTCTATTTTTCCTTATAATCTGATTATTTAGTTTTGGTTAATATATTTTTCTTACATATTATTTATTATTAATCATGATAATGATTCCCAATATTTTCCTATTTAAAATGATGTCGTACATTTTTTTTCTAACTAACTGTTGGTTGAGTTACACATGTACAGGTCCCTCCAAGATTCAAAAAGTAAATATGAACATTGGAGGAGGGAGATGACTGTTGAAATTTTTCCTATAAATAGAAGCTCATTTAGATGATTTCATAATCTAAGAAAACAATCTATGAAATCGAATGATGATACAAGATATTACATGTTGAAGTGATTTATATAGAGAGAAAGAATCTTGTTCCTTGTGCATTTTATGAACATCTTGTTCAACCAAGAACATCTTGTTCAGCTTGCTTCATGCGACTTTGATTGTTACTGAGTACAATCGAGGGCTTCCGAGGATAAGAAGACAGAGGTTCCGACTACCTTAAAGTTTGAGGGATTGTGGGGATAGCAGGACATACTATGATGATCTTATCAAGGGATTACCTTGGTGTGGGTAAGATATAATTTATTGAAAGTATAAATCAAGGGACCTTTATCCAAGGTTGTTGGATACCTTACTCTTTGGGATAAAATATTTCCTACTTATTTACTTGATTGTTGTTTCAAGTTTTACTTCCACTGTATTTTGTTAATGAAATAAAGTATAAATTTCTTATACTTTCATGTACTTATATTTACTCTGATAAAAAAGATTCTATACACATTAAGGTAGAATATTTCCCTAAGATAAACCTACGTAAGTTTACTTAAATTTAACTTGTTTAAATTTAGGTTACTTATAATTGTATATGGGCCCTTCCAATTATTCCTTTAAGTTAGAACCAAAGAGGGTTTATGAATTTACCTTGTTTAACTTTATTAAAATTTTTTTTCCTTAAGGTTAAAAGCAAAAGTTTTTAAATCTACAATTCACCCCCCTCTTGTAATTGAGCATCTACATATACTATTTGATCCTACATTTATATCTCATAACAGAAATAAAAATGGGGGTGTTATATATTCTTGAAAGGGTGATTGAGTGATAAGTTCTTCTTTGATTAAATTGATTGATCATACAATATATTTTTGAGTAAAACCTCATATTTGTAGCCTATGTTTTTAACACTTACCCACTTACCTTAAGACACAAAACTAACCTATCCATGTCCTGATGATTGATTGAATTTTTACTATATCATAGTGGATAGAATTTGAGTTTTATAATCCATGGTAAACATGGAAATTTTCATGTATGAGCATAACTTCACATATTTACTATTCTCTTATCTAAAGAGTGATATGCATTTCTTCCATGATGGGTCACAAAATGGTAATGGATGGATATAGAAAGTTTAATTTCATGCAGCTAAGAGGGATCATTTCATTGAAAAAATTATTAAATGGGAATGATAAATCATTTTTGGTAAATTTTAAATTTCATGTACATTTGACATTAGTTGTTAATCTAAATTAGGATATAGATGTTTACTCAGAGTACAAAAAGAAGGTGTAGGGGAGTGAGGAGTGCCATATTTTCATCATTTTTTCATTGAATTTGATTGTATAAGATCCCATACATATAAATATTATAAAATAATTAGTCATATTTGTTAGTATTTATCAAATAATTTTATCTAATTAAGAAATGAGTTTAATAAATGATTTAAATCATCTGAATTAAAGCCATACATTAGTTGTTTTTTTCTTCTATTTTATGAAAAAATAAAATAAAATTTCAAAAAATACGTTATGCTAATACAAGTGGGGTTAAGGGTCATTCATACAAGGATCAAAGGAAATATTAGGAGTAAATCAGAAAAATAAGACATGATCAAGAGGACTCATAGATGAAGTTGGCTGCACGAGGGAGTACCTAGGAAACCCAGACCAGTTCCATTTGAGTGGTGGAACTTCATGTAAGATATTATATACTATAGGGCTTCTAGACCCATTTCTGATTTGGGATAAGTATTTTATACTATAGAATACACTACTAAATATTCAAATTTATTCAACGGTAACTAAACACACCAATAAAGGCACCCTTTATAAGTGTTAAAAAATGTACTGATAAAAGTTATCCCTTTATCAACGCTTTAATTTGCGCTATTAAAAGGTTCTTTAATAACAACATTAAAAAAGAATAGATAAAGGAAACTATGAATGATTTGATTTATATATACATATTTATATATTCTAAAATATGGTTTATATGACAATAATTATATATATATATATATATCTAAATGAAATATAAATATTATAAAATATAAAATATTTCATATTATATATCCTCCCCCTTGGAACGTACATGAGGAAAACAAATGCTCCCAGGACTCAAAACCTGGCAAGCCAACCCCTTAACTCTCTCTATATATATATATATGATTTATATGAAAATAATTACATATATTTATATTAATATGATTTATATAATTATATTATAATAAAAAAATATTATCAATCTTATTTTTAAAATTTTATATAGAAAATTATTCTAATTTATATTAATCAATAAAAATGTTTAATAATATACTTATATACGTTAAAACATGTATATATAAATATAATATAATAAATTTTTATTTAAACAATTATATAAATATATAAATGAATGTATATTTATTTAATTTTATTTTTAATATATGTAAATATATATATAATTTATATATACATATTTATATATTCATAAATATGAATTATATAATAAAAAATATATATACGTTTGTTTATTTTTCTATAATTGTTTATTCTAAATGGTCTCGTATTAAACCACTTTTATTAAAAAAATAATCACCCTTTTAAATTGGTTTGAGAGGGAACACATTACATGACTCGAAGATCTAATGGCATGAAACTCCAATACATAGCCTGGAGGCCCACCATTTTTGTTACCCTAAAGGTCTTGCACTACATCAACATCACTTCCACGTCACCACCTACCTTCATCACTGCCAACATCACTTTATACCAGCATCAACATCTTCATCACTAACTACATCATAAATACCACAAAGGGGGTTATCAAGATTCGAACCCCGATCTCTTGGGTGTGGTGCCCGTGAAGAGTACGCCTCGACTACGACCGATGCCATAAAATATACGTGTTTATATAATTATAATTACACACACACACATAGAGATGGGCATGTGTGTGCATGTGTATATTAAAATATAGATATATGAACTATATAAATAAATTAAATATAGTTCACCTTTGAATTTATGTATTTATATTTATATAAAATAATTTAATATAAACACATACGTTTTTATGTATGTGTATTAATTTTTATGTATATGCATGTATGTGTTCATTTTTATGTCCATGTACGTATGTGTATGTATGCATATGTATTTTTATGTATGCGTATAGATGCATATATATGTGTATGTATGCGTATGTATGTTTTGTATGTGTATTCATGTGTTATGTATGTGTATGTATATGTTTATGTGTATGTATATAGATGTATGTATTGTGTATGTATGTGCATGTATGTGTATGTACATGTATGTATGTATGTATGCATGTGTATGGGTATATATGTATGTGTATGGGTATTTATATGTATGCATGTATGTGTATGTATGTATGTATGCATGTGTACGTAATTGTATATATGTGTATGTTTATGTATGTGTGTGTATGTGAATGTATGTGTATATGCATGTATATGTATGTGTGTGTATTTGTATGTGTATGTGTATGTATGAGTATATATATGTATGTTTATGCATATGTAAGTGTGTATGTGTATATATGTAATCTGTATGTCTATGTATATGTATATGAATATGTCATTATATAATAAGAAAATCTATTTGTTTTTCAGTTTGACATATCTTATTGTAATAAACACATACACACACATATAAGTACACACAATCACAGGAAAAGTCCTTTGGATTTTCAAATGTAATTAATGTAATTTTATACAAATACACACACACACAAACACATACATTTAACACACACATATACACATATTTCATTTTATAATATTTATTTATACATTTTTAATTACTAAAACTTAATATTTCAAAAATGTTTTTAATTTATATAATTAATATTTATACATCTTTATTTCAATACATTGGTAATTAAATATTTATACAATTATTACTTATTCATTTTCAATTAATAATTTATTGTTAAACATTAATATTTCTTTATTTTTATTTTATTATTTATTCATTTTTAATATTTTTTTAACTGATATAATTAATATTATTTATTAATTTATAATATATATTTTTAATTTATTTTATTTAAATTTTTAAATTTTATTTATTTTTATCATTTATTCACTTGATATTATTTACTCATTTTTTATATTTTCCCTTTTTTTAAATTTTCTGTAATTTATTTAGTTTTAATATTTATTCATTTAAATTTTTAAATGTATTAATTTTTTATAAATATTTATTATTTATTAAATATTAATACTCTATACTTTCATTAATAAAGCGGATTTACCCTATCTTGTTTTGATAAAACTATTGATTTTAAATGTAATTTTTTTATATTTATTGATTTTTAATATTTTATTAATTTATATAATTAAAATTATTAATTATTTTTTTTAATATTTTGGCACTTTATTCATTTTTTAATTATTAATTTTCATTCATTTTTAATATTTATTTATTTATTTTTATTTATTCATTTTTAATACTTATTCACTTATAATATTTCATAATTTATTAATTTTTAATATTCATCTATTTTATGTTTCTATATTTTAATCATTTTTATATTTATTTATATGATTTTACTTACTAATATGTAATATTTTTAATATTTTTTTAATTTACATAATTAATATTCATTCATTTCTTTAATATTTTTATTTTAATATTTAAATAATTAATATATATTCATTTTAAACTAGTAATTTATTATGAATAATTTTTATTTAATTGTATTTTTTATAATTTATTCATTTTTATTTTAATATTTATCAATTTATATATATATTTTTGTAATATATATAATTTATATATTCTATTCATTTTTAATATTTTATGTAATCTATATAATTAATATTTTTTATTCATTTTTAATATTTTTATAATTAATATAATTAATATTATTTATTCATTGAATACTAAATATTCATTTTTTTTTAATTTATTATTTTTTAATATAAAATTTTTTATTATAAATTTATTTGTTGCTTTTTACTATTTATGATTATACAATTAGTAATTTATTGTAAATTTTAAAATTAATTTTAAATTTTCACAAACCAGTATTTATCAAGGTTAAATCTGGAATTTAACATAACTAAAAATAGTTGTGATAAATCCATATATTATTAGTGCTAACTTTAGTGTTGATAATGCTATAAATGAGCACTGATAATGTGTAGCTCGACCTTGCGTGTAGGTAAGCCAACCTCACATTAAGGTAGTGTCCCGATCATGCAAAGGTCATCTAATCTTACCCATACGTCGAACACCCCTTTATTATTGATAAATTTGTGATGATAAATCCATACTTTATGAGTGCTTAGTTTATCACTGATAAAGCAACAAATTAGCTCTGAAAAAAAAAGAAATTTTCATTTTAGTGTTGATAATGATATGTTTTATAAGCACTTTTTCAACAGTGCTGATAAAACTATTCCTGTTCTTTTAAAAGAACACTAACAGAGATCATTAATCCTTGAATTACTAATGCTCTCATAGAAGTCGAACCCTACTGCCTCCTCTTTCAAACTCATTGGATGAATAAACCCTCAACCGAATGTATGTTTGTTGATTTTTACTTGTTTTTAATCGATCTTTCATAGTTTTTATCATTTTTTGGGTTGTTCTCCCCATTTCTATCTCTTCGTTGCATCTCTTCCAAATAACCTCCACTGCTACTCCTCCCCATCTCCCAATTATTGTAATCCACTGACAATTTTGTCCAATCACCACAACAACATCTTTTTACTACACCATCACCGCAACCCACTACCACTATGACCCTATGTCATCACTATACCATCATGTTCTTTAAAAAACATTGAAGATCTTGTTTGAGATTCCAAATAGGTGAATAGGGTTTCCTATACTTTGTGACTTTAAGTTGTAGTGTGAGCTTTTCTCTTTGTGTCTAGTTCCTTGATATTTCTAATTCCCTGATTTCATGCGCAAACATAGAATTATAAAAACACTTATATAAGTCATAATAAAGAAAAAAATAAAATTTAACAATGATAAACAATTATACATATCAAAAAACATTAATTCATGCATATATTAAAACACATAAAAAAATATAAAATTTAAATTATACAAAAACTATTAATCACTTAATATAATTACTATAGAACAAAACTACAAAGCACATATTATATAACAACAATAAACTAAAAAACTAATATACATGGATTCGGGGTTTTAAAGACATCAAAAAACAACAAGCACTCAAAAAATCTCCACTTATTTAATTATTTCAAAACATGCTAGGGGTTTAATAAATTATACACCATTTGGAAATGATAAAAAAGATAAGATCATTAAAAACAGATCATGGAAAAATAAAATAAATATAGGATAAAGTATAGAGAGAATGAGAATAAAACAAAATAAACTTCTCCTCACATATTAAACAATTAGGCATAGAGAAAACGACTATATACCATTAAACAATTAAATATGAATAAATAAAAAAATATATTTGTGTCCACTACTTATGTTGTTTCTCAATCTACTATGACATATCCCATCTTAGTCTATAATGGATGGTTCTTAGTTGTTTTAGGATTGTGTATATGGAATTCATTCTAGAAACCCTTGTATTTGGTCGGGTCTCCATTTTTTGTGACGGTTAAATGTCACTCTTCTAAAAACTTTTCATTATAATACATTTTTTGGATCTTCAAAAATTTAAAAATTTAATAACCATAATCTATTGGATTTTTTTATTTTCCAAATTACACAAATATTGAGAAAAATAAGTAATTTATTTTGATATTTGTTTTGATAATGAAATCTTATTATATATACGTAATACATATCCATTTGTAGAAATCCATAGGTTTATTGTGCACAATGACAGTGACATGGAGTGAATTATGTCCCTTGATGAATCCATTTCAAAAAATAGAATTATTTATGATATTTACAACTTTTAGTAAAAAATAAGTGTGAAAATACTTTATATTAGTACAATTATTTTTCATTATATATTCTAACTAGTTATTAATGCAATGAAAATTTATAATAAATATAATGCCTGTGACATGTTAGGATTCTAAGATCATACCTTCCATATATTTATTTATTTGGTTAACAATAAATATTATTGAATAAAATAGCATTGATGTGAATTGAAAATAGATAGATTCTAATCGTATAAAAAATTGTGAGGATAGGGTTAAATATTTCATTATGTTTGTAAAAGATGTTGTATATGAAACTCCTCAAATCCTTTTTCAATGTTTACATCAATGGTATTCAAGATGAATTATTCCCGAGGATTTAGAAGATAACTTGATCTATCATATAATATATTAACATTAAAAATATTTGATTAATCAGAGGGAAGAACTAAATATACATAATGGCTAGGATAACAATGAAGTTTATGGATCATCTAATGTGATTACAAGTGTGTATGATGATGAAGATCACATCAAAGATATTATTATAAGTGTAAATGATGATGAAGATTATATTAATGAAATTAAAATGATAGTAAGATATAATTTATGATTTAACAAAGTTTTTTAATAAGTTAGATGGATGTGAAAACATGCTATTGTATGATTGTTTTACTAAATATATAATGTTTTCATCCACATTGAAGCTAAATAATTTGAAAGGTAGAAATGGATGGAGTGACAACGACTTTACTAAAATAATTTCTCTCTAGAATGATATAAAACCATAAGATAATGGTCTTCCTTTAGAAATATATTTTGATAAAAAGGCTATGTTTAATTAATATGATCTTTGAAATAATACATGCCTGTCCAAATCAAAATATATAGTTTCTCAAGGACCAAGAATCAATAAAAAAATTCCCTATGTGTGGTGAATTTTTATCAAGAAATATGAATCATACACTTAAAATGTTTTATGGTACTTTCCAATCATTTCATGGTTTAGGTGTCTATAAGGAAGTGACATGACTACATGGAAAATGATGTGGCATGCAGATACAAGAATTCATTATGGGGAAATTCTTCACCCAAAAAATTCTCCTTAGTGAAAGAAAATTGATCACGAGTATACTGAATTTGGAAGCAAGATACAAAAACTCAATATTGTTCTATATATACAGAGTGATTACTTTTGGTGTAAAAATTAGCACTCATAGTAAATGGCTAGTTATGTTGGTAAAATATAACATTGCACTATGGATATTTTTTAATTAACAATACATTATATTGTTTATACTTATATCAAGACAAAATAAACTATATAATAATATTGATGTTTACTTGGATACATTTAATGAATATCTAAAATTATTGTGGAATTCATGTCTTATGTTGTATGATGCTTATATAAATGAATATTTCACATTGAAATACATATTTTATGAGATGATAAATTACTTACCTGCTTATGGAAAAATTTCAATATAATATTCAAAGATTTCTAGGGTGTACCATTTATAAAGAAGTTACATACTCAGTTATGTTAAAGCATTTCTCAATGACTTTGGTTTCTAGGACATCTCAAATTTTAGCCCTGATGACAAAAGTATTAATCCTGTAAGACATCATTTGATAGAAATTTAGAAGAAGGTACAACACAGTCTTCAATAATAGGCAATCAATATTTTGAGAAAGTAAAGGATATAGTGACTATTTTTTGTGAACCTTTTAGAAGAACCTTAAGAATAACTATAAAAAAAGTTATCTATTTTTTTGAATTACCATTCTAGAATTGGTTATATATAATTTTTTTTATTAATGTCATTCAATTAGAAAAAAAATTTATGTGATAATTTCATTAACACATTAATAAATGAAATTTCCAAAACAAAGGATTACATCAAGGCTAGGTTGGATGTGATTGACATGGGGGTAAGGGAAGAGTTGGAACCCATGAAGGGGTAAATGTGACCATTTCTTCCTCCAGTTCCTTGAACCCTTTATAGAAAAGATATATACCAGTTTTCCAACATTCTAAATTATATAATGTTTATATAGGTTCAATAAAAAATATCCATAATATCATTTTAATGATTGATCTAAATTTAATTTTCCTAAAATCAAATGAATTTCATGTCTTGATACAAGATTTAATTCCTATAACTTTACATTTCATTCCACCTAAAATGTTTCACACACATTAATGAATATATGTTTTATCAATTACCATTATAAATACATATTAGGAACAAATTTATGTTTTACATAAAAATTTATAGGTTACACCATTTGATGAAATTAAAAAAAATCCTTTGGCATTTGAATCCATTAAGGTCATAAAATGGATTTCAAATTCCATCAATCGATAATTTATAGGATGGTTTCAAAAGAATATTTTTAAGGATATATCTATAAATAAAAATACAATTTTAGAATTATTTTTATGGATATCTTGGGGAACAAGTGTCAATGTATTATATTAAAATTTTTATTTACTTATTAGTTATACATTCTGTATAATGGAACATGATGAAAAAAATATAATGAAAAGAGTGGAGTTACCCTTATGGTAGAAGAAATTTATATGTCTAATACCAAGGAAAAAATACAATTTACATTAATATTTCCTACTTTGGTATCATAAATCATATATGTTATTTCAATTATACAATATTCAGAGTTCCTATTTTTCATTGAAAACGGGTTTATAATAGGATGACAATTGAAATCTTTGAATTGGAATTAATGAAAGATAATTTCACTAAGGGTATAGTGGTGGATTTTTTATAATGGAATCACAGGTAGTGCATGCATTTTATGTCCTGGATCATAAAAATTAAAATTGGTTAGTTTTTGTATTGTCAACTGAAACCATTGTAGTGTCAAATAAAAATTCCATTGAGGATAACCCTTTAACATAGACATAACAACCATTTTTAGTGGTCTAAATATAGAAGGAATAATGTAAGTTATAAGGGACTATAATTAGGGGATTTGGATACTCGATATTATAATAAATAGATTTAAACAATCAAGTTAAAGGGTTTTTAATATAAAGTGCATTACCTCATAATATTCTATATTTGATACTGAATTTATGTAATTTAAATTAAATGATGAACTGCATCTACTGATAATGGATTCTTCACCTGCTAATGCTCTCAATCCAGAAAAATAATAGGTTTATCCAAAAACTCATATTACCAATCCCATGGAAAAAAATATTTACAATGTTTCAAATAAATAAATGGTAGAAGGTAAACAACCTATGTTTAAGAAAAAAGAAGATAATTGTAGTGTAGAAAAAATATCAAGGTAAGAAGAAATTGAATAAAATTTTAGGTTCAATGGAATGCATGTGACTAACCTGTTAACCCAAACAAGTATATTTTTATTAGTTTTATTGGGTTTAACACTTGAATTCACATGTCTATTAATATATATTCATGTAAAAATTTTGTTCATATGATGAAGGAACTAATTTTTGAATATATTTGGGTTAAATTATCATGTAATTTATCTGTTTTATTAAAAAATAAAATAATAGATCATTTACTTACTCTTCATTATCTATTTCAATTTTTATTTATATTAGATGACTATCAAATGAATTTTTTAATAATGTTTGATGGAATGGATAATAGATACTTTCAGAAAATTATTATGAATTATAATCTTAGGGATATTTAAGGGAAAGTAAATCCCCTCCCACTATAAATATACACACCCATGATAAATCAAGAAACATGGAATTTTTCCATTTGTCATCACAAGGATGCATCATTTCAACTATAGTGTAAATGGAAATATTTTACATAAAATTAATTGTATTAATCAACTTGATCAAGAATTTTTAATTTATAAAACAAAATACATGTGCTGAAAATAAGTAGTGTACATAAAAACCATCGTAATCTTACTGTAAAGGGAAGATATGGTACACTTCACTTGAAGGAAACAATATGTATTTTAAATATATAGTAATATTTGTTATGATACAAAAAAAAGAAATAATTATGTTCTTTTGTTTATATGCATATTGTTTAATTAAAATCCAAATCCACTTCTATCCCACATCATGTGATTTATAAGGAGGCTTGTGTAAATAAAAAAAGAAAAAATAGTAGATGAAAACACTCAAAGAGTATGGGAATAATGTGTAAGTATGACATAATAAATTTTTTTTCTTCTTTAAATTAGTGTTACATAACAATGAATAATTATTTTAAAATATTTTTTACCCGGTTTATAAATAATAATAATAATTTGATTTCATAGATGAATAGATACTTTCAGTGGCCTTTAATAGACTAAAATAATATGGCAGTGTCAAAGGTTCAAATTTTAGAGTACCACCTCAAGTATATTATGATAAATCAATGACAAAAGGTGATTTTGATAATAAAATAGATGAATTTTAGTATATTGATCCATAATTTTCATATATATATATAATACATATTATTATATTAATATTCAATACATACCATTAGGATGAACACCAAAATCATATAGGTTTAATGTCTTTGAAATCTTAGATAGATTAAAAAATTATTGAAAAGATATCTACATTATCCTCCACTAAGTTCTTAATAACCATCACCCCTCTGAGACATACCATACATAAAACATTTCTTTATAACCTAGGGGAAGGAAATATAAGAAAGGGTGTGCTTCGATGCTCAATAAGGGAAAAATGGGAGATATAAATTATCACTTAATAATAATATGTGTGTAAGGGTAAGAGAATAAGAGATTAACTTTTGTAAACTATACCCATCATACCACTGATCTTAATATTGAGTCATGGCACAAATCTTGGTAGTTCATAAGACATGACTGATAATACAATTAGTGAACATGAGCCATGAGAACATAACATTGGAATATGATATAAGTTTGTGGCATACAAATAAGTATAGAAAACAATTTCCTTAGTTAATTATCACTAATAATACTATCACCGTGGATTGTGTTCACTCCCCATTCCATCTTATCATTAGTCAAAGTTGACTCCCAATAATATCAAAGTGGACAATGTCCCTTACAAAATTGGGTTTACTCACCATTCTATTCCTTATTATCTCATGAGATATTTATCTTTACCCAATGCATTAGAGGTATATATAATCCTTTGAAAACAAATCACATAAAAATAATCCATTCATATGTGTGAAAAAGTATCATAAAAATTCATCATATATCATAACCTATGGAAAAGAAACAACATTCATAAACATTTCAACAATTCATCATAACATAACTCATGAAAAATAAATGGGTTTCATAAACATCTCATAATCATAATCATAAACTATAAAAATAAAGAATAATTATGGTATCCTTGGATCATATCCATATTGAGGAAAAATTAACATCAAAGTATGTTATCATAATTGAAAATATCTTTTATAGACCACTTAGAATATTTCTTCTAAAAAATATACTTTTCATTTTAGAATCACATATTAAAAATCATAAAATTTCCAAAATATCATGGATTTTTTTAAAATAACCATGTAAAATTTTAAATTAGGATTTAAATATTTGAGTAGTTAGGATAGCTAGTAATTATATTCATGTCATGTATGTTAAAACAAATATTCCACTCAAATTTTTGGAACAAATTCAAAAATTTCATTATTCAAAAAAAAAGAAGATTACATTTATTTTTTTAAATGTATAACATGGGTAAAAAATGGATCTAAATAATAATAGTATAATATTAAAATCATTATTTAAAACATTTTAAAGAAAATAGACACATTGATGAAAAATATTCCTGACCAAATAATATATAAAGTCTATTTTTCTTAAAAACATTTTCTCAATAATTTTAAACAATAAATAGAGGAAAATAGTACTATTAATTGAAAATTGCATGAATATCCATATTATAAGAAAATTCATGAGATTATAGATAGGTATATCATGAAATTATGACATTTGAAACTTAATCATAAACAATCCAATAAAAAATAATATTATAACATAAAAACCTTACCTCAAGCTTGACATGCCTCAAAATTGATCTAACATCCTGTATAATAAATTTAAATTTATTATAATTCTATAAAGTAATAATTTAAATACTTATAATATCATATATTATCCACTAATAACATTTCATCACCCATGTATTAATAATTTATTGGTAAATTTGTCTTTTTCTCGTGTTAACCATTTCTTTTTTCAAGGGAATTTCAGTTTGATTGTTCTAGTACTTGTACTTTGATCATGGTTACACCATAGATAGAATTTTACTCATGATATAAATATAATATATATATATATATTCATCCATAAATGGTAGATATATAAAAATGAAATACACCGTTCATGGAGATGATAGGTCATATGTATGGATGAACGTTGTTTTTACTTTTCGACAGATGGAAAGAAGGAAAATTAAATAATAATTACCCTATAAATAATAATTATTATATCATATATATTAATTATATATATAATTATCACCATCCAAGTAAATCAGAAATAAAAAATGAATCACATCACTTTAGGGATGTGGTAGTCCACAAGTACACACGAGGGATGTTATTGTTATCCAACGAGTGGAAAGGTAATAAGGAAGATATGATATTATAAGTACATAAAAATAATTATATCATAAATATAATTTATAAAAATTAAAACAATAATAATAACCATCCATGAATAATGGTGATGGAAAAGGAATTGTATCGCTATGTGGAGGCGGTAGTCCACACTTATACACAAATGATACTTTCACTTCACATTTGATGAAAAAGAGGGTGAATAATCATGGTTACATAATCATAATAAATCATATATATATATTTAGTATAATTAATTTTTTTACTTTAGTATGAATAAAATTGAATTATAGGTGGTATATGAGGAAATAAATTGAAAGAGTACGGGTAGGATTATTACCTCTTCTTCAGTAGACCTCATTTAAATCCCTTCTAAAAGGCCATTGAAATGGTATTTTAAGGATAAAAACAACTATAGTTAATGAATAAGGATTTTAATAATATAAATCGATAGGTTTTGTTTCAATTTATATGGATAAATATAGTGTAAATAAGAGAAATAAGGGGTGTCATTTTATAACTGGGGGAGAGGACACACTTATAATTTCTTAAAAGATTAAAATATAAAAACATCATACTCAAGATAAATTCTTCAAAATGGATAGAGATTAAAAGGATTTATAGGATGAGTTTAATATATTTATATCAAATAGGATATAGAAATTTTTAATAGGAAAACATACCCTTATCTCTTAGTTCTAACCCCCGATAATCCTGATTTTAACCTTAACCGTGGTGATAATTTTTTTTACTATTTACTACGATAAAAAATGAAACTGGCCTCATAAAAAAATTTGGAAATTAAAATTTAAAATATTTATTCGATTTTATCAAATTAAATTCACATAATTGACAAACTTTAATTTAAAATTAAACCTTCCAAATGCGACAAAAATAATTTTTGCAGAAAAAATGTTCTCTTAAGTATAAAACATATTTATACCAAAATGAACATAAAACTAATTAAAATTAACTTATTTGGATTTTTAATAGTATAAATGATATAATTTTACTTTTAAAACTTTTTTAAATCAAAATGTAACATTTTTAATTCTTTAAATAAAAAGATAAATTTCAATAAAAAGTTGTATTTTTACTATTCATCGAAAATCAATATTTTCAGAAAATTATCAGAAATTCACTGTAATTTTGGAATATTGAATTAAAAAATTAATTTAATTTTTCAATTTTTTTTAAAAGTGTAAAAACTTATTGTGTCATTTTTTTAACTTCAATAAAAACTATTTTTGAGAAAAAATGCATTTTAAAGCTTAAAAAGACATTACTAAAAATTGAGAACTTATTTATGAATTTATTTGATTTATCTAATTTTTTAAAAGTTTTTATTAATATTAATATAAAAAATTTAACTTATTGGTTTAATAACATAATATATTATAGTTCATTTAAACTCAGGTTTGCATATATCAAATGATATCGAAGAAATTATATTTATTTGAAGAGAAATATATTGTAAAATATTAGGGTGTTACATTATACCCCCATTAAGATTAATTTCCCTTGAAATTCCATCCCATTATTATGAAAAATGAATATATCTCTATTTCATCACATCCTTGGGTTCCCAAGTGGATTCCTTGAATTTCTAATTCCTATAGAGAACATTAACCAGGTGAGTAGTATTATTCTGTATCACTTTATCTCTATGATCCAAGATTTTGATTTATTATTATTAATAGGAAATATCGTTCAACAGAAGTAGAACCTTTTAGTACAATTGTGATGGATCAACTATGTACCTCCATTAGAGATACACATGGAACCCATTGTTAACTTGAGAGAGGTTCAGTGGATGTGACAAGGGATAAGATACTGTCCCTACTCAATCAAGAATATTGAAGGGGGAAATATACAAAGGGCTTAAAATTACATTATTTTTTAATATAATAACCATAATAAATGAAGAAATTAATAGGAATACATTCTCACCAAATTTAAATTCCATATTTCACTGATTATTATCAGCATAACTTTTCTGTTGACTCTGAGATGTAGTAATGTGTTAATGAATGGATTTAACCTTATATTCCATTTCCTCTACTAGCTATAGTCCCAATATCTTTCATAATCTAACTTCATCACAGGGTGTGTGAGTTATTATGTTCCTTCCACAGAAGGATTTATATAAATCCATTTGAATTCTCAAGTGGAAGAAATTCTTACAAGAGACCTCAACTAGTGGAAGGTGTTAATCCCAACCACCTTTGAAATCCATAGAGTAAAACCTCAAAATATCCACCAGGGGATAAATAGTTCTCTTAGATTAAAAATCTATCAGACAATGATTAAAAAAAATTTAATACAACTCTGATTCAATGGATTAGTGAAGACTTTTCCATAACATTAGGTAAACCTCAGATCCCAATCATATACAACAAAATGTGGTACTCCATGAAACCCTATAGTATCCTTTTTGTATATTATGGTAAGATGATCAAGTGATAATTCTTACAACATTCCATTATAATCTTTTAAGTACTTATATTATTTTTTTAAATCATCTTTCATTTGGGTCTTGTTTTAGGTAATTTATAGAGATTTGATATAATTTTGGAAGTCCTCGGTGCTATACGTGTTTTTTGAATAGTCAAGGAAAATCAGGAAGTTCATCATTGAAAACCATGTTCCATTTATTTAGGGACATGAGGGTGGAACACAGTTAAGTAAAACCGTGAATCTTCTCCTCCAAATCATACAGTTTGGGATAATGGGGATATTCATGGTTAGATCATAGTCCCTCTAACTATGAAGCTAAAACATGAACCCCTTGTTAGTAGTTCAGAAGAGAGTTCACAAAAAATGCACTGTTTTCCTAACCATTAGACCAAACCATGAACCCTTTCTTGAACCCCTGTGACAGTTAATAGTTAGGTGAACAATTAGTACTAATCATTCAACCTGACCTAGAAAACCATTGTAAAGTGTTTTTAATCCCCCAAAAATTAAAATTAAAATAATGAGACCCTTAATTTAGATACTATAATTTCCTTAATCAAACCTAATTCAACCCATTTTTATTTTTGGTATCTATTAATATGATTTTCTCTTCCTCAACCCCTTTCCTCTCTGATTGAAGTGTCGGTGTATACGATTGATCTCCCTCCAGTAAGTGAAACTTCTATTATTTGGAATCATCCCTTATTCCTCTCTCACATTCCCAGAAAGTGATGGATCATCATTGTTCTGGTGGATACAAACCTTGATTTAATGGATAATGATTTTATGGATTTTTCTTTGATATTCCTCTTCTTTTACTCTCCATTGAAGATTCCCATTTCGGTTGTCTTCTTGAATGTATGATTAAATTTAGGTCATTCTGTAAGAGATTCCGTACACTTGAAAATATGATTTCATTATTAATTTGAAATATATTTTCAATTAGTTTCTAAAAATTTAATTTAGAATAATTTTAATCTTGTTTTATAAGGTGTGGATTTGTGAATGAACACCCCTTTTTCAAAGGATTTGAAGTCATTTTTTTGGATATTTCGAAAAATGGATTAAAATAATTTAATGAATATTATTGAGATAAATCATTTTAAATGAAATATGATTTTGAAATGCATGAAATTATTGAAAAATATGATTAAGTTTTGAAATTTAAATGGAATTTTGAATGTTGAAATTGGGTTTTTGAACTATGAATGATGAATTGAATTAAAATGAATCATTTTCCCAAAACTGAATGACTAATTTATTGAAAGAACATGTGAACCTGAGTAATCAATTGGTGATTAAGATAAGAACACTAAGAATATAACTCCTTATAAATGTACTGATGATTAAAACTATAACTAAACCAAATTTTAAATGATTGGACCTAAAGGGGAGTTTACTGATTTGATCCTGATGGACTGAGCCTTAGGGATGTTCACACACACATTGATTATTTATTTATTTTACTAAGTAGTATAGGGATACTAAATACATAAACTAACTAATATTAGTACATATGGACATAATTATTGTTCTGACTTGACTATTACATGATAGTGTTTATTAAACTTCTTTTATGTCCTTTATATTTTATGAATTTTTTTCATTTAATCCTACTTTTGATATATCTTATATCTACTTGACTTGAGATTAAAATTTTGAAAATGATTTTTTCCGTCCTTGTTTTATATAAATTAAAGTATGACTAGTTTATATGTATTGAAACTACTTGTGGAAACTTTTTGTGGAATAATACTGGGATATTTTTATCATTTCAAAGCTTTGACTACAAGAATTTTTAGATTATCTTATTCCATGTACAAGAAAATGAAAAACCCCACATGGAGGTGGCAGGTGTGATTGGTTCAAAACACCTTAGGTTATGTAATTGATTGGTGGAAGTTATATCCACTCATTACATAGATATTTTTTGAGTTTTAATTTTTATGGATATTGTGTTATTATTTTGGATGATGCATTGTTTTAGGTTCTTTGTCTATTTTTTTATGGTAATTTTCTCCTTGATAAGTGTTTTGAATACTAATTTCTTACTATTTTTTCTTTCATTGATTTATCTTGGTTGTTTTTTTCTTATCGAATAACCATTCCCCTAGACTATTAGTTTATTTTGGGCACTAGTTTCCAACCCATTGGGGTCGAGAACACCCTTCATACTATGTTAGATCCAATTTGAGTACTAGTGTACAAGGTCTTCTAGGTTGGTTCATAAAAAATTGCATTAAAATATCAGAGTGTGTGTCTCTCCTATATGTTGGTATATAGTTTGGGATATCCAGGTAGACATGAGGTAGGATTATTGGTACATAAGGGGTAGTTACGAGTGACTTCCTAACTAGATCTCATCATAGATACCCTTAAGTCACCAATAATGTTTGGGAAAATCATATTTGAGTAATGAATTGATCTGGTTATAATATTTTCCCTAAATTGTATTTTCATATATTTAATTACAAAAGTTTTAATTATCTGTAGGGAATTTATATTCCTATATTTATTTATTAAGACGATTATTTGAGTATATTTTATGATGTTTTTGTGTTGCCTCTTGATTTTGTGTTGTAACATAACCCAAAGAAAACATTTGAATATAACTTAGAAGATATTTGTAGATGAGCCATGAAAATTGAAACCTATAGTTGATCAAAACCCCATTGAGATAGTTGTTCATTCAATACAATATATAAGAAACATTCCTTTACTCGTTCTTTTTTAGAATCCATCAGTGCATCCTCGAAGGGATAAAACTATAGATTGTGATTTGGTAGAAACCAACATATTTCCAAGGCTCAAATAATCCTCAAGAAGTACTGGATTTGTTAAAAAAAATATATCTTATATTAAAGTTATTGGAAACTCCAAATTCAATAAATGAGAAATATTCAACCTTTATGTTCAAAGGTCCATGTAGGAGGTGTTGGGATTAAATGGTTTCAGTGAAGAAACATACATTCTTAGAGTGTAAATAGTTCATGGATCATTTCATGGAATAGTTCTCTCGAAAATCCATGGTTTTATAGAATTCTATAGAGTTTTTAAGCCTATAACATGGCAATATAACTGTTACTCAATATGCTAACAAATTTTTATAACTTTTTTTGTTTTCTCCTATGGTAATGACGAATAATAAGTTGAAGGTACAAATATTCAATATGGGTCTTCAATATAATATTTGATCTTAGGTTTTCATGTAGAATATCACTTCTTATATGGAAATTTTATATCGATCATTGATGACTAATCTTGACCTAGATGGTAAGTTGGGGTTAATGGGAGCTCCTCCTACTCTTAGTGGTAGTTCTGTTGGTTACTTTAAAGGAAAGTGGAAGATTGATGAGTCTCATAGAATGTTATGATAATGTGAAACATAAAAACCTTCTATGGTATCTATAATAGTCCCATAGACTTTATTTTAATGTGGTAAGGTTAGGAATTAGAATAGGTTTTATACCGAGGCACCAAATATATGTGCTTAGTGCAGTCACTTGGGACACTTGTAAAAGATTTTTCTTTTATTTTCTTCCTCACACAATGGATCAGGCTCAACAACCTCAGATAATACTATAGTGCAACCAGATGCTTTAAAATCTAAGTGGTTATAGACTTAGTCATCTGAATCAAAGCTTCTTCACATAGTGAATGAGTTTGTAAATGAATTTTATGTGGGTACCATCACTATAGAGTCATCTTTATTGACTTATTCATTTGATAATAGTGCACCTAATTTTTTTGTATCGACTTATATTATTAATTTGTTAAACCTTATTTAAAATATTATTCCTCATGTGATGGATGTTTCTTTGTTATTTGGAATGTATAGAGGAAAGGGTCTCTAATTTCACTCTTGTTTCTTCTCTTTATTAGTGATTGAGCTCTTCTGGAATTTTCTAGTTCTCAAAATGAAACCATTATATGTTATTCTTGAGATGGATTGGTTGATTTCCCATAAGGCCCATATTGACTATTATCTTTGGCGGGTCCAATTTACTATTCCTAGTAAGGTGTGAATTATTTTTCATATATAATGGGATATGAGGTTGATTATATATGGACCAAATCTACTAGAGTTGGGTAGGGTGGTATCTTTATTCACTTTTTACATAGGGTGGTGATCTTCCTGTTGGTGTTGGTGAGTTTACCAATGTGTTTCCCTATGAATTTTCTATATTTTCACCAAAAATGGAGGTAGAGTTATCTATTAACTTTTTACATGGTGGCTAGACTATCTATATTCCATCTTATAATATGGAACCAATATAATTGCGTAGTTAAAGACCTAATCAGATGATTTTTTGGATAAGGTATTTATTCTCCCATGTGTATCACCTCAGGTGGTTCCTATTCTTCTTGAAAATAAATATTATGTAACCCTTATCAATTATGATGATTAATGAAAACTAAATCAATTTATGGTGAATAAAAAGGTATCTAGTTCCTCAGATAGAATATTTTTTTGATCAGTTGAAAGGGATAAAGTGGTTCTCAAAGATTGATATTCGGTCAGGTTATCACCATCTTAGAATTAAGCAACCTAACATCTTAAAGACATGATTTTGGATTAGGTATAACCATTATGAGTAATATGTTATGGATTTTGGAATGACCAATTCTCATATAATATTTATGGTTCTGATGAATATGATATTCCATTAGTTTCTCTATTTGTTCATGATGGTATTTTTTGATGATATATTGGTTTATTGCAACATCGAGGAAGATCACCTACGTCATCTGAGAGTAGTTCTGGCAATTTTTAGTGATCCCAAAATTTATGCCAATCAATAAAATGTAATTTTTATATGTAATAAGTGAATTTATTGTGACATTTATCCTTGGAATACAATATTTCAGTAAATTATGAAAATGTGAAAGCTCTTATGATGTGGGTGGAACCACAATTTTTTTTGAGATTTGGAGATTCTTGGGATTGGTGGGGTAGTATCTTCAGTTCATTAAATATTTCTCAAATTTATCGTATGAAATGATTACTATCACTCATAAAGGAATAAAGATATCATTGGATTCAAAGTTTCATAATTTTTATGATGATTTAATGATCGATTTTACTTCTTCCCTGGTGTAGACTCTTCTAGATACAAGTCAGGGCTATGTGGTAATTTGTGATACATCATGTCCAGGTTTGGGATATTTTCTCATTCAGGGTGACCACATGGTTTCCTATTATTCTAAATAGCTTAGTTCACCTGAGAAAAACCATAATACTCATGATCTTGAGCTCACAACTATGATTCATGCTCTTATGATTGGGTGTAATTACATTTTGTTTAGAGGTTTACCATATATTATGATCACAAAAGTATGAGTTATATCTTCTCATAGAAATATTTGAACCTATAATAGGGTTGAATTGTAGAATAATTGGAATATTTTGATTTCAACATTTCCTAAACCCTGACAAGGGGAATGCCATCACTAATTCCTTGAGTAGGAGACATCCAACCCAAGATATAAAGGAATTAGTAGAAGGGTAAAACTTGATGGATCTCCTTGCTCATATATATTTGGGTGTTTAGGAGGACGAGTTTGATATTGTTTTTTAAAGTGTTAAGTTTACATCTTCTATTCACGAGATGATTCTTTAGGAGTAGTATCTTGATGATGAGTTTTGTGGAATTACAGACTCTTATTGTTGTGGTAAGACCATCAGTGAGTGGTTATTCACATTCAAGGATATCCAATTCATCTATATTCAGTACACTGTAACTTTTCCTATGAGAAAATTTGTGATGTGAGAATAAAATATATCCTATTAGGTGGTTCACCATGGAACTATACATATGTTCTATGTTTTTTGGTGATGATTTTGTCAGATAGGTATGATATGATACATCACTAAATTTATTTGTCCTGTTATAATTGTTAGTAGGTTAAAGATAAGAAATAGATCCTTTAGGTTTTATTTATACCCTTCCAGTTCTGAATTTTAAGTAGGACAATATTATGATGTATTTCATGGTTGGGTTTCTATATAAACCTTGAGGGAATAATGAGATATGGGTAGTGATAAATCAGTTGAAAAAATCAACTCACTTTATACCCATTCACAATATAACCAAAGTTTAGGACTTATAGATTTTTTATGTTCAGGTGATCATTAGATTTCATTGAGTTAAATTAGCTATAGTATCTGATAAGGATCCCCAATTCACTTCACATTTGTAGAGAGTCCTCCAGGAGTTAATTGGATCCTAGTTTATTCTGAACATGACACATCATCCATAGATGGATGGAAATATATAATGAGAAATACAAATTCTTGAAGACATGATTTGTGCTTATGTTGGTGAATTATTTGGATCTTGGTGTAATTACTTGGGAATGATTGATTTTTACTATAAAAATATTTACCAGTTATCCATTAGGATAAAACCCTTTGAGGCCTTGTATGGTCTTCCAAGTAAGTCTCCATTGTACAAGTCAGAGATTGATGAAACTTCTTTGTTTAGACCTAGTTTGGTCTAAGATATGAAAACAAATATTTAGTTGATTCACTAAATAATGGTGGCTGAAAATTTCTGGAAGAAATCTTATGCTGATCATCATTAATTTCCTTTGGAGTTTTTTTCTAGTGAACATGTTTTTTTGAGATTTTCACCTCAGTCGATTCATTAATTTCTTGGGAAATGGGAATTGTTAGCACTGAGATATGTGGGACTATATGATGTTGTTGAGTAGATTTAAAGGTGGATTACAATTTTTTATGCCTTAGTTGAAATTGATATATAACATGTTTCAAGTATCACAACTTAAAAGTATTTCTTTGACCCCTCTCATGTCTCGATATGGGAGGAACTTGACGCGGAACCTAATTTATCCATTATAGAGTAGCTAGTTTTGATTGTTGATTTTGAGATGATGGTTCTTTATGGAATTTTTATATCACTGGTTCATGTTCTATAGAATAATGGTTTTTATTATCATGAGATTTGGGAGTGCAAGGCACTAATGAGAGAGTAGTGGCCTTATCTATTTGACATAGAGCCTTACTAACATGATCTATAGGGTCCAAAATCATTTATAATGGGGTTATTATAGTATCTAATTACCAGATTTCAAGTACTATTATTCCTTGATTTCTACCATCTTTTTTCTGGATCTTGTTTATGGTCATTTATGAAGTTTTTTTGAGAAATTTGGATGTCCTTAGGGATGTTCATGGTTGGTGTAGGGTTAGGGAAAATCATACAATTCAGCCTAGTAAACTATGATCCATGTTTTCAGGAAGTTGTGGGTGGTACACAGTTAGGTCAAACTATGAGACCTCCCCTCCAAACCATGTGGTTTGGGATAATGGGGATTTTCATGGTTGGCACCCGATTTCTCTAACCATATGGACAAACTATTCACCCCTTATCACTATCCCAAAAGAGAGAACATGAATGAAGAACTATTTTTCTAATCGTATGAAAAAGATGAGAACCCTTTCTAGAATCCTGGTGAGGGTACATAGTTAGGTGCAAAATTATTATTAACCATGTGACCTAACCCAAAAAACCATACAGACATGTTTTTAATAACCTTAAAATTGAAATTAAAATCTCAGGGCCTCTATTTTAAAAACTAAAATTATCCTAATCAAAACTAACTTGACCATTTAGTTTTTTAGGCACCCTTTAGGTTATTTTGGATTCCCAACCCATTTCCTCTCAGATCGAAGAGCTGGTGGATGCAACTGATCCCACTATGGTAAGTGAAAATTCTCACATTTGGGGTTCTTCCTTCTTCTTAACTCACCTTATTATAGAGTTTTATATCCTTATGTTTTCAATGGATCCAAACCTTGATTTAATGGATTGTAATTTTATAGATTCTTCTTTTATCTTCCTTTCCTTTTACTCTCCATTGGCAGTTCCTATTCATGTGTTTTCATGATCATGTAATTAAAGGTAGGTAGTTCCATAAGGATTTCCTCTACACTTGAAACCCTAATTGCTTGATTGATTTTAAATATATATTTAATTCATTTCTAAACATTGAATTTATAATATTCTAATTATTTATTTATAAGACATATATTTGTGAAATAGAAACCTTTTTTAAATTATTTGAACTAATTAATAGATTTTGAGAAAATAAGGATCAATATGATTTGATGTTGATTCTTGGGGAAAATGGATTTAAATAAAGGATTATTTTTAAAGGAATGAAATTGAAGAAAAATTATGATTTCGATTTTAAACTTAAATGTAATGTTGTAACTTGAGATTAGAAAATCTAACCATTAATCATTAATTGAATTGAAATGAATTATTTTCCCAAAATTAATAGATTATTTGATTGAAAGAACATGTGAACCTGATTAGTTAGTGAATGATCCGTACAATAACTCTATCATATAAATACAAAGTACTATAATGATAATTAAAAATCTAACTAAAACAAGTTTGGGATGATTTATACGTATGGTGTGTTGATTTATTTGACCCTAATAGCCATATCCTTGGGGAAATGCACAATCACATTGAGATGTGATTGATTTGATTGAGTAGTGTGAGGATCCTAGAGCTAGAAACTAACTAATATTAAATAACATGACCATGTTGAATGTTTTTATTTTTTATTAGATGATAGTGTTCATTAAAATTATTTATTCATGTCCTTTATTTTTTATTAGAATTTTCATTTAAACATACTTTTGAAATATGTTCCATATATTTTACTTGAGATAAAAAAATTTAAAATGAATTTTCATGAATTGTTTTTATTTAAATAAAACTGTAAATGGTTTATATGTATTGAAACTACTTATGAAACATTTTAGTGGAATCATACTGTTATATATTTCTCACACACAACCTTTTCTTTAAGGCTTTTGTAGATTATATAATGCCAGGTCCAGGAAAAGGAAATGAGCCACTTAGAGGTGGTAGTTGTGTTTGATTTATGGGAACATAGGTGATGGTGGTGACTGGTGGAACTTAGATCCACTCATTAGATATAAATTTATAAATTTTTCATATTTATGGACATTGTTTCATCTTTTTGGTTGATGTATCATTTTGAAATCATTTTCTATCTATTTATGGTAATTTTTTCCATAAGGAGTGTTCCATATACTGATTGTTTACTATTTACTCTTCATCTGATCTATCTTGGTTGTTTTTCACTATAGAAATATTGTCCCCTTTGAATCTTAGTAGATGTTAGGAGCTCATTGCAAACCCATTGGGATCAGGAACACCCTTCACGCTATGTAAGAGCTAGCTCTGGTATCACTATAAAAAAATGACTTATACCAACAAATATTTTGTATCAGATAATATATTTGTTGGTAAAAATGAGTAATTCCAATAGATATATCACTCTTTTTATATTCTTTATAAGTACCAACAATCCGTTTTACCAACATATACATATGTTATTATTAACTCTTTTATACCAACAAATGATTTAGTTTCTATTAAATTTGTCGTTATATCATATCAACACCAACATTTATCTTACAAACAAATGAATATATTTTTTATTATTTATTATTAATGACAAATAATTTACCATTAAACTCACACATCAGAATAAATTATCCAGTATCAATAAATAATTAACTAATAATTTATATATAATTTATTAATTTTTTTCATAAACAAGACATTTGTTAATAAATATGTATGCTTATATAATGAATTAAAATATTGATAATTTAATAATTTTTCATCAAACTAATATATATATATATTTAAATTATTGATAAATGATTCAAATTTATGTTGACTCTAACCAAATAAATTATAAAATCATAAATAAAAAATAGATAATTAGATGTACGTATAATAATTAATTTATTTTGGAAACATATAATTTTTATTATTAAAAAAAGGCTCGACCTCGGGTGGCGGTGCTCCAACAGCTCCATATGGGTTCAGTAGGACTCTCCTTATTCGACAGTAGCCCAAATCATTTGTGTTCTTCCATCCATGGTTGTCGACTTTAGCAGATCAGGGGTGGGATCCCCTCAGCGACCTCAACATTGTTTAAAAGACTACGAGTTCAGACTTCTTCGGTGATTCAGATGGATCAAGAACCTAAGTTCAAGGCTTGATTTCTATAATCTGAGGCATGAATCTTTGTTGCTGAGTTCTTCAAATTTATCTTCTGTGAGTTTTGATTTTTAGGTGGAGTTCGGTAGTAGAGGTAGATTTAGGGTTAATGCTGGTATATCTTCTAGATTTTTCTAATGAAGGTGGATTTAGGGTTAATGCTGGTATATCATCTTGATTCATCTAAAAATTAAAAACTAATGTTTAATTGATTTTTTTTGTTATATTTATAAAATAAAACCCATTCCCAAATTGACATAGTCGTGGAGATCAATTCCCATATCCAGTAACCTAATAACCCTAAAGATATAGATGAAATCAAGCCTTCATCTCCACAACGTTCATCCTGCTTCAGTTTTTCCCCACAACAGTCATCCCTTCGGTTCGTTGCCCCAAAAATTCACCCCCTTCAGTTCTTAGAACGCTATTCATTTTTGGTAACCATTCACCCCCTTTGGTTCATCTCCATGCCATTCTTCTCTGGGTAAGTTTCCTTTAATCAACTTCCCCTTTGTTTCATAGATATCACTCCCGTATTTTTTTCATTCCCATCCCATCATTTTTATACTCCACTTGTGTGAGAAATAAACGAACTAGGTTGTGAAGAACATTTTTGAAGTGAATTAAATGTAAACTGTCTATTACAATTTCTCAATTCATGATTATAAATATTGGGTGAATGACTTTGTTTTACAATTCAGCACAGATAGATAAAGACTTTATGGTAGTTTGAAAATTTAACTGACTCCTTTACAGATAATTGCACCCCCAATAATCTTATTAGAAATAGATTCATTTTTAGTTCTGTGAATAATGTTTGTCAATTTAGTATTTGGCCATGATAGTGGGATTCTCTTTCTTTTGTAGATCAATCACTTCTCTAGAGATCACCCTACTAGGCTTTAATCTCCTTAGATTCACTTCTATAATTTTTTCATTAAACTCTAATGTTGCAATTATTATTTTCTGTAATCTTTTATGAATAGTTGTTTTGATGACAACATCCTGGTTTTATTTTTTGTTAAGAAGGTGAATGATTTTTTCAATTCAATTCTCATGATAACATAAATTGTAACAGATTTTTATTTCTTTTTAATTAGTTTTTATGTTAATTCAATATTAATTAATTTGTGCATGTGGTTAACAAATCATTTTGAGCCTAAAACTGTGAAATTTCAAATGTGTTTGATACTATTTGACACTATCTTGTATGATGGAATTGATGTTTTACATGTTGTTTTTTGGGTTTCCTTGAAAATAAGTGTGAGGTGTCAATGAAATTCATACAACAATTAACATTTAACCTTCAAAATTCATTTCATCACTCATCCATCAGTTTCTAACCTAGTTATATCTCATTTTGAACTTCAATGTTACAATCTCATGTTTAATCATTCTGTTTTGTGGGTAATGTTATAGGAATAATCTATTTGAACCTCATTTAACTTTAATGTTGTAATTAATATTTTTGTTATTTTTTAAGAATAAGTGTTTTGATGATAGCAACCTAGTTATATTTTTTGATAAGGTGGATGATTTTTTCAATTCAATTCTTATGATAACAATAATCATCATGGGAGTTTTATTTCTTTTCTATTAGTTTTTATGTTCTTTCAATATGAATTAATTTGTGCAAGATGATAAAAAATTATTTTGAGTCTAAAACTGTGAAATTTCAAATGTGTTTGATACTGGTTGACAATATCTTGCATGCTGGAATTTTTGTTTTACTTGATGTCTTTTGTGTATCCTTGTAAATCAAAGTGAGGTGTTAATGAAATTCATAAAAAAATTTACATTTGGACTTCATAATTAATTTCATTACTAATCATTCTATTTTGTAGGTAATGTTATAGGAATAATCGGTTTGGACTTGAATGACAAAAAGGAAGTGTGATGCTCTTTCTTTTGTAGATCAATGTCTTCTCATGAGATCATCAATGTCTTCCCTTGAGATCACCCTGGATGACATGAATCTCATTAGATTCACTTCTTTCATTATTTTCATTACATCAATCATCCTATACTATCTCATGTTTAATCAATATGTTTTTAGGTAATGTTATAGGAATAATTCGTTGGGATATCAATGATAACAAGTGTGATACTCTTTCTTTCTTAGATCAACCTGGTTGTATTTTTTGATAAGATGGTGGATGATTTTTTCAATTCTATTCTTATGATAAGAAAAATAATCAGGGGAGTTTTATTTCTTTCTATTAGATATTATGTTATTTCAATATGAATGAATTTGTTCATGATGTTAAAAAATCATTTTGAGCCTAAAACTGTGAAATTTCAAATGTGTTCCATATGGACATCAATGAAAACAAGTGCAATGCCCATTATTATCTAGATTAATGTCTTCCCAAGAGACCACACTACCCAAATTGAATCTCATTAGATCTTTTATTTTTTTGCAGGTTTCATTATTTTGTAGATCAATGTCTTCTCAAGAGACCACCATGCCCATCTTGTATAGGTGTTTTGATGATAACAACGTGGTTGTATTTTTTGATAAGGTGGATGCTTTTTTCAATTTAATTCTTGGGATAAAAACAATCATTAGGGGAGTTTTTGTTTTTTTTCTGTTTGTTTTCATGTTATTTAAATATTAATTAATTTTTGTATGATGTTAAAAAATAATTTTGAGCTTAAAACTGTGAAATTTCAAATGTGTTTGATCACACTTTTCCCACTGACTGTAGTGGACCGATCATACCAACTGCAGAACACTGGTCATACTTGACTTCTTCTACACAATCTTTAGTAGAATAACCACACACAAACAAACTAGTATACTGATCATATATACTAATAATTTTCATGCACAGACTATATTATACTTGTAATAGTACATCAAATATCATATTAGCAGAGTTGCACATAGATTGTAGTAGAATGTGTTGTGATGTATGTTTATTTACTTTTCTGCTATTATACACACAGACCTCCAATACTATTCTAGATCTTATTTGGGATTCATTTAATATCTATAATCTTGAATTACTAAGTAATCTGTTAAAATTATGTTTGTTCTATATATGTAGTATGTGAAATCTGGAATATGTAAAATCTGAAATATGAATAATTCAAAATCCATGTGTTATCTGTGTAACCTTTGTAACGGATTATTTTCTATTATATAATATGTGTGTAATATATCAATATGTGTATCATTCATTACAATTAATTGATGGATAATCTATTTAATCACTGCAACATATTATCTATAAAATATTATTTGTTTATCATTAAGTATATATAAAAGATTACAACTTATTCATTACCAGTATATTTTTATAGCCCATCCATTTTCTGTGTATCATTTATTACAATTTTTTTACAGTCCAAAATTTTCAATTGAATAGGTGAAGAATTCCCCAAACTTTCCCAAGAAACATGGGAATAGTGGGTGGAAAATATAAACCCAATATGCTACACTAGAGACCTTTCCAGTCTATTCTTCCAGTAGATTTTTCCATGGAGTGTTCCTCCTTCCAGCAAAGCAGTTCTTTCGATAAAAAGTGTGTTTCATGGATGAACTTCTAGGAAAACAGGTAGCAAGGATGATGCTTTCCATTCCATAAACAAGGACTCATCTGAATTGTCTTCTTTCTTTTATTTGTAACATGCACACTCACATCGAATGTTCAAGTGGCCTATCAGCTTTTACTACATTGAATTTTTATGAAACCATGGTGTGGGATGGGTTCATATTTGTTGGCTATAACGGTGGTTGTAATTCAATATTTATATGATACAGGTTTTGAATTTTGAAGCCAGGGGTCTGGTTAACTGAGATCAATATTGTTCTACTACTGTTTGAATATTCAAGGTGAATTCTAGTTCTTTATCTTATCTATAAAAAATAAGTTGAACTATACATGAATGTTTTTACCACTTGGGACTTCTTGGACTGCCTTATAATTAATTAACTTTTACACATTATAATTCATCAACTTTTTTCAGATTTCATGAGGTGTCTCCTGCCATTTCATTATGATGTGGCTTGTTTCATTGGTTAGACATCACGGTTCTCTGTTTGGATGATGCAGCAACATTTCATTACGACGCGGCTTGGTTCATTGGTTTGGCATCTCAGTTCTCAGTTTGGATGATGTGGCGTGGATCGTTGGTTCGGAAAATCAATTCTCAGTTTGGATGATGCGGCGTGGCTCATTGGTGGGAGTGAGCAAGCAGAACGAGTAGAGACTAGCTCCAGAACACAAAGGGAAAGCAAAAGAATGAGTTTCATATCTTTCACCCGATCCATCCGAAAAGTGAGGACCAAAGTGAATGGAGTGAACAAGGGGGCGAGAAAATGCATGCGTTGATCTTATTGAACCAATTGTAGATGATGTTTGATGGAGTTTCATGTAAAGTGTTTGGATTATGTTTGTTGGAGCTTTATGTATTTTATTGGTGGTTAAATATTTTTATTAAATTATGATTGAACATATTTTGTTCAAATAATGAATTTCATATAATAAATTTTTATAATTATATATAATAAATATATATAATAAAAATATTATAATTATATATAATAAATTTATTATAATTATATATAATAAATATATTATATAAAATTAGATTAATAAATATAATATAAAATTTTAGCAATAAATATTGAAATACCCAAACGTAATATCTTATTTAAAATATAAATTACAAACAAATATTAATTATTTATATTTATTATGAATATTGATAATAATATTATTAAAAGATAAATTTGTTATATAAATATATTGCTAAACATTTTTACAAACAAATATATTATCTATTGGTATTATTATAATTGAAACAATACTGTTTTATCTGTCATAACAACATTTAGCGATATAGTTTTTACCAACAGTTTAGTGACAAGAAAATTTGTGTTGGTAAAACGTTTTACCAATAGAAATTGAACTTTTACCAACACATATACCCCTGTTGAAAAAATATAATTATTTTGTAGTGTATTAGTATAGCTAGGTATTCAAGTAGGTTTGTAACAAATATTATATCATTAAAATGAAGTGTGCTAACTTCGTATGGATATTGAATAGAAACCAAATAAAATTATAGAATCTAAATATTTTGGGGAGTCTGATGAAAAAAATCCATGGTTATGTTTTCCTATTTCCATTTTGGTATGAGAAATGGTTGTAACATCCCATTAAACTTCTGTCTCCCAGAATTAACTTTTTGAAATACAAAGAACTATGATAAATAATCTAAAATACATGTATTTATGTTATAACACCATAAATACTCTTCCAAATATCTTTATATATTCTTATTTCTAGGATTAATAGAGAATTATGAATAATGAGATTCATCCAACAGATCCTTATTCAAATCTAGTATTGATGGAACTCATACATGATTCTCTAACCTTATCATTCCTTCACAATCATGGTTGAACTTAGGAACATTTCTCACCTTCTTTTGTATCTCTACATATTCATTCTGTGCCAATTTAATCTTCACATGGAGAGATTGTTGAACAATCATTTGAGAAAGACAATATTTCTTCCCATCCTTCAGGATTTCCAGATCCATCCATTGATAATCTCAAAATATTGGATATTTTGGGACCATCATCATAGATTAGCTGACATGATCCTTTCAGATGAAATAATCTTACAAATTTTTATCTTTTCCAGGGTGGTAATATATTTAGTAGTCATAATCATTAATCAACTCTCACCATCTTCTCTAGCGCATATTCAACTCTTTCTGAGTGAATATATATATTAAACTTTTATGATGAGCATATATATCACAAATTTATATGTAAATATACTTCCTCTATATATTTAATGTAAAAATTAAAATAGGTAAATCTAAATCATTAATTGGTACATTTTTATTATGATCCTTAAATTGGCATGATTCATTAGAAATTAACATTCCATTCTGCATGATGATGCATCCCAGTCCCTTCTCCAATGAATAACTATAGATCAAAACCCTTTTTCTACTACAGGGTTATGTATGGATAAGTGTGTTGAATAACATTATCTTCAGTTCTTTGAAATTTTCCTAACATTCCTATATCCAAAGGAACTTAGATATCATACAAGATAACATGGTAAGTGGATTAGATATCCATGATAAATTATCTAAAAAGCATCAATAATATATAGAAAAACCAAGAAAACTATGGATCTTAGTCATAGTGATTGGTCAGGTATAACATTCAATAACTTTTATCTTTGATGGATCCAATTATATTTCATCGTTTTATAATATATGGAATAAAAATGAAACTTTTTGTGGCTAAAATTTTCACTTAAAAAATTTTGCATACAACTTCTTCTCCATCAGGGTCTTCATTATAATACTCAAGAGATCTTCATGATATTCCTAAATATTATGAATAAATTAGAATTTTATCTATAGTGACTACCAAAAAACTAATCAAGGTATTGTATCGATATTATATTCATTAAATCCATGTGGATATCAGGGGAATTAATAATAAAAAATGGAATCACTATAAATTTATAGTTTCTATACTTCATAAATAATGCTATATTTGAAAATTTTTAACTTTTAAGCCCCCAACTAATAGTTTCTAGATTAAATATCAATCTTGTAAAAATATTGATATCCTTGTAATTGATTTTAAAAATCATCAAAATGAGGCAGATGAATCTTATTCTTGATTGTGATCTTTTTTAGTTCTCAATAATTAATGAATAGTCACATTGATCCATATTTCTCATTAACAAAAAGAATAGGTTCACCATATCATGATAGATTTGGATGAATCAATATCTTATCAAGATTTTCATGTAATTTGTTACTTAATTCCTTTAACTCAATCCGGTCCATTTTAGAAATAGGTGTATCACTAGGTATGATTTCTATCGAAAAATTAACCTCATGATTATGAGTAAGACTAGAAAATTATTCTATAAAGCCATAAAAGAAATTATGAAATAAGAATATATTATATTTTTAGTTTCTCCCAAACCATTTGAGATAAAATCACTTTTAAAGAGGTATCACGACCTATATAATGGATAAAATTTCTATTATAAGTTCATATTTATCATCAGAGTGATATAAGATCATAGGTTTCTTTGGAGTATCAAAAGTAACTTTTATTCCTCGACAATTGATGTAGTATTTATGTAATCAAATCCAATCCATGAATAAGATAACATGAAATTAAACTAGAAGGAGAATAATGAAATTTCCCACAAGAACATTACCAAAAACTTCAATTGGAGAAGAATATTAAACTTGATATGTGATCATTATACCATTATGGATTTTCACTACTAATTAACTATCTAATTTTTGAGGTGGTATTATTACACCATTTTAAAATTATTCAGATATAAAATAGTGGGTAGATCTAGAATGAAATAAGACATTATCATTTATAGAGTGGATGGTAAGTGTACCTTTCACCACTTCATTATCATGCCCCACATCAGAAATAGTGATCATGTGAGATTTCAATTTATCTCTAGGGATAATGGGTTTATATCATTGATAATCATCATTAAAATTTTTATTTGAGAATTGGTTAACATAATTTTCATACACCATGAATTTAATGTAATGGACTATGGGTGGTTCATTTTGTGGTGCTCTGTCTCCATCATTTGTTGACTACTTCTTCCCATCACATTGGTAATCTATTTCCTAATGACCTTCCATCCCATACATAACACATTTACCGGTCCCCTTATGCCAATTTTCTCCATGTTTCATTCCACACTCTATTCATAATGGAAATCACATCTTATTTCCTCCTTGATTTTTATTATTATAATTTCATTTGAATTACATCTTTCTTTTCTCATAAAAACCATGATATCGAGGAGTAAATACAATCTAAATCTCTAGCTTGATATAAAATCAACAAATTTATTCATAGATACTAAATACTCTTATGGATAACTCCCTTGGGAGACTTGGTTTTAAGCCAGTGAAGTATTGATCAATCTTAATTTTAGGCCGAATGATAATACCCGAAGCATACCTCTCAAGTCCTATAAATTTACCTTATAGGTATTAATGGATTAGTAATACTTATTATTTATCTCAAGGAATTATATATCTATATTTATATAAATAATATCAGGAATGTAATTATTGAAAAATAATCTATTAAACTCATCCCACTCCATGGGTTCAATTTCTCCCTACTTTCTTATGTTTTTATAAGAGTCCATCATTGACCTGGTTCTCATTTTATATGATTAATAAATAAAATAACTTTTTTTTATTCTAAACATTAAATAATGTAAAATACATTTTCTTTGTTACCGATCCATTTCTCAGTATCTAGTGGATCAATGAAACTTCTAAAATATGGTGGATTTTTCTTCTTGAAGGATTTAATAGAACATTGTTCGCTCTTTTTCTTATCTATAAGATCAATATGATTCATAGCTTAATAAGTATGCATAAACATAGAAATAATATTTTTTATTCTAGCTCCCATAACATTAGGTTTCATAGGAGAACTATAATTTCATTATATCTCACATTCAGTAATAACACAATTCCTTCCGGTTCCATCTATTGAATAAAACTAAAAATCGTATTATGAGAAAAGATAATCATAGTGGGAAATCACATAATCATGAAAAATAATTTATGGTATGTCTAAATCCTGAAATATTATTTCCAATCTATTACGCCATTGGTTTAACCTATTTTATCAATGATCATAATCTATTCAGATCCTTTATAATTGTTCTTAAAGAAAAATGTGAATTAACCCAAGAATATACATCAGGTGTGTCAAACAAGGTGCACATTAAGGTCACACTCATCATACACCATAATTATGGTCAAGATATACTTGGAAAACCTTTTTCGGGGTTATTACCCCTATATGAATCTCTTCCAAAACCACATACATGAGTAGTATCAAGATATAGATATTTTTCTAGGAATTCTACGCTCCTTTTTACCATAAAATAAGAATTCCTATTATATATAGGATTATCCTAGTGTTTTTTACTAAAGTTTTCTCATCTAATTTATTAAAAATAATTATATATTTTCCTGATACCAACTATAACAAACCATACATTTCATACATAGATATTTCATCTTATTTGATGAATATTCAATATATAACATTATGATCAACACTAGAATCAAATAGGTTTAGTGTCTATTGAAACTTGGATACATAATTGTTTTAATAAGAGATCTATATCATATCCCACTAGGTTCTTCAAAACTAGTACCCTTATTAGACATATCATATTAAAAGCATTCTTTAGAACCAATGGAAAGAAAATAAAACAAGGGTAAGATCAGATGCTCTGTAAGAGTAAAAAAGTGAGATATAAATGATCACTTAATCAGAAAATGGGAATAAGGGTATTTGAACAAGATATTAAAACTTAAATACCATACACATAATATCATAGATCCTAATATTTATTCATGGAATAAATCCTGGAAGTTTATAAGACATGAATCATAAAGAAATCAAATAACATGATCCATGAGATCATCTCTCCTCCAATGGCCGGAAGGCCTTTATTTTTTATTGATTTTGATAATCCACCTTTCTAGGGGTGAGGTGGAACTCTTAAAAGCCCCGTAGGCGTAAGTATTACATGGCCCATAGACCTCAGAAGAATTCATTGCCTGTAGGCTTCAAACATTACATACAACCTAGACTAACTACTTGGAACTGCTCCTCCCCAGCATCTTCATCATGAAATCATCTCTCCACCTTTGCATTGCTGTTCGACTAGGTATTCCCATGCAGGCACTGGCTTTTCCTGATGGCAAGTTCCATACCCTCTCAGAATAAGACATAATTTTGTCGCATAAAAATAAGCATATAAAATGATTTCATTATTTAAGGATACCTACAAAGAATATCCTCTTATATTGGGTTCACTCCCCATTATATCTTTTACTTAGTCAATTTTCACTCCCAAGACTATCATAGTGGACAAATTCACTTAAAAAGTTGAGTTCACTACCCATTATAGTCCTTATTATATTACGAGATATCCATATTTACCTAATAAATTAAAGGGATATAGAATTCATATCCCACCCTTCACATAATTATAATCCATTAATATTTATGTCACAATATCATAAAATATTCATCATATTTATAACTGGTGGAAAATAAATGGGTTTTATAGATATTTAAATAAGTAATTATAGAATAACCTATGAAAAATAAATAGGTTTTATAAATATATCATAATTATAATAATAACCCATTCAGATAAATAATAAGTATTTTATACTCTGATTATATCTCTAGTAAATCATAAGTGACATCAAAGGATGTTTTTCATAAATTATGATTCTTTTAAAAGATCACTTGTAATATCTCTTTAGGAAAATACCCTTCAAATTTGGGAATTAATTCTTTAAAATTTAACAATTTACAAAATATTATGAATTTTTTAAAATTTAAAATAACAATTAAATAATTTAACATAATACTCAAATCTTTGAGAATTAATTATGGTGGGAAATTCCATTCATTCCATGTATGTTAAAATAAATACTCCTTTTATATTTTTGGTAAAAAGTAAAAAGTGAATAAATAATAAAATGAAAATAAGATTCCTTTTAAACCATTTTATAAAATATAAAAAATGGGTAAAAATGGATTTAAAAATTCATAGGATAATATTAAAAATGTTCTTGAATGTTTTTTGAATAAAACATGGACATGTATGAAAAAGACTCTTGACTAAAGAGGTTATAGAGTCTATTTTGCTTAAAAACATTTTCTCAATAATTTTAAGTACCAAAGAGATGAAAATGGTAATTTTACTTGAACATTTCAAAAGAACCTAGAGAAGAATAAATTTCAAAAGATTATTGAGATTTATATCATGAAATAACTTCATGAAAAAATTTATTATAATCAATCATGAGAAACAAAGATATTGTAACATAAACCCATTACCTCAAAATAAAAGTTCTTTGAAAGTTCTCTAACCTCTTTTGTAATAAATTTAAATTTATTATAATTTTATTCTATACTAATTTAAATACATATAATATCATATATGATCCACTTATAATATTTTAACACCCATTAATTATAATTTCTTATTAAAATTATCATTTCATGGTCTTGAATATTTTGTTTTTCATGAGAATTTAGATTCAATAGTTCTAGTCCTTGTAATTTGATCACGGTTCTCTAGTATCTAGAATTTTATCCATGATATAAATAATATATATATTAATTATACATATATATATATATATATAGAATTATTCATAAAATGTAGAAATATAAAAATGAATTACACTGTTCATGGAGAAAGTATGCCATATGTATGCATGAATACTGTTTTCACTTTAGACTAATAGAAATAAATAAAGTTAAATAATAATTAACTTTTAAAGAATCATTATTATATCATATATATAATATATATTAATTAAATCTCTCCTTATTACCATAAATGTAAATCACATATGAAAAACTAATCACATCACTCAGTGAAGTTGGTAGTCCACACGTATGCACCAATGACATTATTATTTTCCAACAGATTAAAATGTAATAAGGAAGATATGATATTATAATTATAAAATAATAATTATATCATAAATAACATATAATAAAATTAAACCCATCATAATAACCATCTTTGAAAAATGGTAAATAGAAAATTAATTGTAGCACTACGTGGAGGTGGTAGTCCACACATATGCACGAGTGACTCTTTCACATCCCATTTGATGAAAAGTAGGTGAATAATGGTAGTTTCATGTTTAAAATAACATTTAAATATATTTATTCTTGTTAAATTGTTATTTTACATTTAATAACATAGATTTAGAGTAGTTATAGTAATTAATAAATTTAAAGAGTTTTTGTCGAATGATTACCTTTTATTCAGTAGACCTCCTTTAGATCCCTTCTTAAGGACCCTTGAAATGGTATTTTAAGAATAAAATAACCTATATTTAGTGTTTATGGATGTTTATAAGAGAATTAGGTAGGTATTATTCAATATATATTGATAAAGGTTGTGTATATAAGAGAAAAGAGGGGTGTCCTTTTATAAGTGGGGGAGATGACACACTTGGGATTTCATAAATGATTAAGATAAAATAATTTAACAATCAAGAAAAATGCTTCCAAATGGAAATCTATTATAAATTTTTATAGTATCAGGTTCAAATTTTGCAATAAAATATTATTTATACATATTTAATTGGTAAAATTACCCTTGTACCTTTGTTTAAGCCTCGGTAAACCTGATTTAACCTTAACTACGGTGAAAACGTATTACTGTTTTAACTATTTATTATAAAAAAATTAAAATTACATCATTAAAAAATTTGGACACACAAATTAAAAATATTTAATCTTTTTTATAAAATTAAATTCCCATAATTGGTTGAATTTAATTTAATATTAAACTTTCAAAATATGATGAAAATTAGTTTTCTATAAAAACGTTTTCTTCACGTATAAAAAGTTTTTATGCCAAAGTAAAAATAAAATTAAATAAAATGAACTTAATTGGATTATTAACAAACAAAATGAACTATTTATACCTTTAAACCCATTTTAAAACCAAATATAACGTTTTAAATTCTTTAAATAATAAAATCCATAAAAATCAATATTTTTCATTATTCATTGAAAAATAATTTTTTTCATAAAATTTAGAAAAAATCACTATAAGATAATTTTTATATGATTATTTAAAAAAATAAGTTCATTTTTTGAAATAAATTTTTTAAATGTGAAAAAAATTAGTTACATTACTTTCTGAAAATACAAAAAAACCATTTTTGAGGAAAAATTCCTTTATGTGCATATAATACTTTTCTAAAAAGTGAGTATATATTTTTTAATATATTTTATTTATCCATTTTTTCAAATGTGGTTATTAATATTAATATAACCAATTTAACAGATATTTAATAATGAAATTATATATTAAAGTTTATTTAGACTCAGGATTGCATGTATTGTATGCTATCGAAGAAATTGAATTTATTTGAAGAGAAATATAACATAAAATATTTAGGTGTTACATGTAGAAAATATTAGATTAATTAAAATAAAAAAATTCATTAACTACCTTATTCTTTCAACATGTATATAGTAATGGATCAAGAAAAGTAAAAAATACAGTAACAACCACTACATGAAGAGATATACCCCCATATTTTAGTTTATCCATTCCCCTCAAAGGCCTACCTTAATAAAGGTATTTTATATTTTCATAACTATTTATTTGGTATGCAAGTAAAAAATATACTGATACTTTTTTTCTATTATCACCCACCCATCTCGTTATTATGATGGGTATAATGTATATTATACAAGTATATATTCTACACAATAAATAACTTTAAAAAGATCATGTGAGAGTTGGAATTATTGTAGCTCATGAGTGGAGCACCAAACCACCTGTTCCCCTTTATTATTTGGAAGTTCACATAGAAAAACTTTCTATTTTATCTTTTATACCATGGATTTTTAAAATTGAATAAATATATAATGATAACAAGGTATGTCCTTTACAATTTAGTTTTTATGAAAAACCCATAACAATTAATGAAAAAAGATATGAACTGAGTAATGCTACTATAGATAAAGAAAAGGAAGAGAAAATAGAAGGTCTAATGAAAACAATCTATACAATAAACCAATAAATCAAAAAGGCCTTTTGAAATTACCTTTACGCTATCAATTATATTAACTAACATTACATGTTCATGCATATACATTATTTAAAGATAATAATAAAAACTACATTGAATTCTAAGAACAAATGTTCAAATATTCCATTCTAGACATGATTAGTCTTGAGAATGTGAATGAAATTATGAAGAATTAATGATTTGGATCCTCCTAAATAAGTGTATAAATGTGTAAAATATTGATTAATCTATTTGTAAAATAATTGATCTTCTATGTTTTTTTACTACTAATTACTATTAATTATTTTATAGGTAAATATATCAGATATTTGTGAAGGGAAAACCCTATGAACACAAATCTAGGCTCATTAGTCTTCACATCACTTCAGTAGATAAATATTAATTGGATGAAGATCAAATTTCAATAATATTAGAATAACTGGATGCAACATTTGAAAAAAACATACAGATGACATACTCTTCTTAATACCCATAATGTAGGGGTAAAACTCTAAATTCTATTCATATAAAATTTATTTTCATTTATTTGATCATTTATTCTTTTTTTTTGTTTTTACGAATCACTAGATGCTCATTGAAATCAATTTGGATACTACAATGATTTATTTTTTGGATCTAAAGAATCTATAACCAAAAAATCCACCACACATGATCTGCTTAATCTTTTTTGTAATACACTATATTCACCATTTAAAAAAATTCAAATTATACATTTTATTATTATGATTTAATGATTTTTTAGGATAATACGGTGTTTAAATATCATCAAAATCATGGTATGGGGGTACACTATGAGAACAAGAAGACTATTTATTTTATAAATGGAAAAGTATTAAGGTATATATAATTATATTTCTCTATGAATACATATATATATATATATAAATTAATTTTGTTCAATGTTTCTCCAGTCCCTGAAACAAATTAAAGAAGTTGATTATGGTTATTACATTTATATATTTATGAAATATATCAAATTCTATCAATAAAATATCATCCAAAAAGGTATTTCTGATGATAATTACAATTTAATTTAATTATTTATTTATCATTGTTTATTTATATTTTTATAGTACATACAATACTATCATCCACCAATCTATTCCATATAGAAAGTAGATTTCTTTATAAATGGGTGGTTAGAATACATGGTGTCAGAATATTTTTAAACATCATTAAGAGGTTATTTCTAATAAAATTTGTATTTTTTTATAGAGATCATAAAGATTAGTTTTATATACTAATTTTTTAGGATTATAACCATTGATTTATTTGTGAAATGTAGTAACATACAAAATATTGTTTTCAAGGTCCATCTCTAAGCATTTTTGTTCCTATGAAGAACACGAAAATAATCTATATAGTTTTTGAGGTCCATTTTAAAGGCTAAAATCATCTCACCATTAGCACCCCAACTTCATTTCAACTATATTGGTGTGATTACCTTTCTAGAATCACATTGTCCAGGTTGGAGTGCCACATGACCTCGGGCATGCCTCTCCATACGTCAGAGGCTATCAACTAGTGGAAAGGTCCTAGACTAAAAGTGGTGAGACTATACACTTATATGAAAGTCTAAAATAGTGGGGTAATAACTAAAAAATAGGAATCCACAATTTTCATCAAAGTACATAGTAAAATCACTAAACACAATGAAATGTCGAATGATAATGTCATAGAAACATATAAAACATAATCCACTTAGCCAAACAAATATACATATACATATAAAAAAAAATACAAGGAGTATCTCCTGTAACCCTGAGCCTCATACCAATCTTAATATCCACATAAAAATTGATATTTAAAAGACTGATCCACTACACATCCCATGATCTGACCTGATAAGCAAACAAAAGGCCCATACCTACACTGTCAAGCTCATGTAGGGTGTGAGCATAAAATCTACGGGGTCTCCCCATGTACCCCTAATATACACTTACATATGTGAGTGTATGTATGAGTAAAATAAATACATAAATAAGCATACTCATTGATTCCTCATGTGCTAACCCAACCACCCTGAAACATAATGAGATGCACATGCCCGTTGGGTTATCAAGTGCTAACTAGCCAACCCCAATACCCAAATATACTTTCTTTGGATCCACAATAGAATGGATGCATCATATAACTTCATATATCATATTAGGTTCCAATTCAAGTTTCATCACCAATTATATTAGTCCATAAGGACAACACATGTATCAAATCAAGTCCCATAACCAATCAAGCCCTAGGTCAGGCCACAAGGCCATTATACACCTTTCTAAGCCTCATGTTAGGCCATAAATCTTCTGTTCCCTTGTTTCAACTAGTTAATAACAAAAGGTCATCACACCTTGAACTTAGTCTTAGTCTAACCCATAGGTATTTCTTACCCCATAATCTTCCTTAGTTCAGGATACAAGTCCATAATACCCCTTCCATTCCTCTAGGTTACATCATCATCATTATTACATGTCACACTAGCACATGCTCCCCTTCTATGAGTTAACCAAGCCATGAAGATCCCACATATCACTTTGATACTAGATAATAATAATCTATATGAAATTAATTCACACAAAATATGTAATAACATAGAATTTATAAATCATAAAATATAATGCAAAGGTCACATAGGCTATCTACACACACAATCACACCATATAAGACAATGGTTCCCATGACTATGCATGCATGCACACACATGAAAATCATTTCAATCAATTTTATATAAGGGAACTATATGATAAGGACTTAATATGGTGACACCAAATCTTGGAGGATCACTTTGACCCTAGCCTCATAAATTAGGGTACAATTCCAGCCAAAAATTCCAATGGCACCCCAATTCAAAGTCTATAACTAATTCTAATGATCCAGGATAGATTCGCATCTCACGTATCTCCAAAGAGACATATATAATTTAAACACATATATCTTATTCCTACCTAAAAGACTATAGGTTAAATACCTAGAATATTTATTTAACCTATCTCAAATCTGAATACCTCCCAAGGTCTCTCACCATTTCATCTAGCACTATTTCCCCCCAGCCAAATACTCATTAGATGAATCCCAAAAATCTAAGTGCTATCAAGCACTTATGATAGGTACTAAGCATAATTATACACCCTTATTCAAGATTAAGGGTATCTAGATCCTAAAATATGCCACCCAAGAAAATATAGAATGAACACTCATCAATATATATGGTTTTGTATGATATGGGCCACTTACCTCAAAAAGAGTAATGAACCTATTCACCGAGACTCTATCTAGTCCATCCGGTCGTCATCTGAGCCTGTTCTACCAATCAATATATTATTATAAATCACAAATCATAAATAATCAATTAAAAACAGTTATCAAATTTAATCCAATATGGAATTATTGGCATAAATCTCACCTAGAACCACCATCATGTCAGAACCCAGACCAACCATACCTGAAGGGTCCATGACACACCGTCAAAACCATCCCACATGATTGATATATAATTAAAGACTAAAAAACATTTAATTTCATCAAATTATAATAAAAACCTCATATAATTTTAGGGAAGTGACTTAACTTTTCCCAAATGGATTCCAACATTGTGAAAAAGGTATCTCAGAATGTCCTCTATGCAAGCCGAATTAATTACCCATCATTCTTGGTCGATTTCACCATGATCTATTGGAATCAATAAAAACTATATAAATTAAATCATGATAATTAAGATGGTAGTGAAGTTTGGTTCAACAATATATGTAAATTGACAATATAACCTTGAATAATCATTACAAGACACCATGATTCTCCCCTAATTGAAGGGGATTAAAGGAGAGATATGAGAGGGAAAATTAGACCAAGAAGTGTCCTTTCCCAAGAACAAAGTACATATAAATCCCAAAATCCTAGGTATGGAAAACATTGAAAACCACCCACTTAAAATCAATAATCCTGACCTCACTAGTGATCCCAATAAGGCTCCTGAGACACCAATTATCTCACCAACTTGTTGGTGGATATTACAGCCATTGAGATGCTATTTAACTTCTCTATATTCCTCCTAAACACTCAGGGTCTTCCCCAAACATCATACTAATTCCTAAAATATGATTTTATGATTTAAAATACTTCATATTTCTAACATGATTCTTGGTTCTAAAAGATAGACTGCCCACCAAACAGAAATGTTCAATTTTACCCAGGAATTTATCACCTCAATGACACAGTTCATTAAAAACTACACAAAATAATGCTTATTATCCTTAATAATATATGGTATTCTTAAAACCACATATCCTAATTTTCCAATTTCATCATTTCAGTAAGAACTTACCATGTTCTATCTTCAAACACCTGTACACTTTCATTATCCAACTTCAAGAACTAGGAAGAATTTTCACTAGAAGCTAAGCCACTCACTTGTTGCCAACACAAATACCAAGATGACTCTAATCAAACCCATATATGATAAAACCCATTAGTTTCTTTAATTAATCATTTTGGATCTTTTTTTCTTCCCACCATAAGGTTACAATTGCAATGTTCAACTATAATCTATAACATTTACCACCATCAGAATTGCTTAATTACAATGCACCAACAATAATCTAATGAAATACCAACCACTTCCAAAAAAATATTATAATGTGGGTTCCATTCCACCACATACAAATGTCATGAAAAACACTAGTCAAACCTCTTTTAGTAGAACTTTCCCAAGAATTACCAGTTTCTTCTTTCTATGAACCACCAAACTCACTAATTGAGATGCCTCAACTCCTAGAAATATCTAATGATCACTCATTACACACACCAAATCCTAAATCAGAAACTTGGTGTAAATTCATTGTCAAATCTCTAAATACTTACTTTAACCACCATTCTATCACCTTTATCTCCAAAACACCCCCAATATGATTTAGTTTTAGGTCATACTAAAACCAACCTCAGACTCATGTTGGCACACCAATTCCTCTTAAAAATGAACCTAAATTTTGATTTTATTATTTATTGGGGAACCATGTCACATTCGATATATCATACTTCAACACCACAATTTAACCTAATCCATTCATTGAATGATCATTCACTACCTCCAGGATCCTTTTAACACTAAGTGCATTTCCTATGATTGATACGATGCATCCTATCAAAGGAGTATTATTATCATCACCCATCAAACTCAAAAATAAATCTACACACACTATGATTCTACACTCATCACACATAACAAATAGTAATGGTCATCATGTTTATTCCTGAGCACCAATATGAAACACTGATTACCTCCAAATCCTAGATCATCAGGAATGACATTCTTGATAACACCAAAATTTATCTAGAATGAGGGTCACACCCCATAACTGGAAAATGGTGTACTCTACACCATATGACTTCCCTTATATTTCTACTTGAGTACTAAACCTAATAAATTGTAGCACCACACATGTATTGCTTCTCCCAATCCATCCTTTCCCAACCATGCCAACCACAGAACCCTATCAATGTTCAACCTGGATCATCCATGCCACCACACCCAATCCAAAACCCATGATATATCTTATAAAATGTAAATTTAAAATTCTCATTGAGGAACCATAGGACATATTCCCACATTAATCACATGAATTCATCGGTGAACACACTCCAAGAGTAACCCTAAACCAAAAGTACTAAAAAAATTCCATTATTATGCTGCCCAAGATCATCCACAATCTGAAAAATTATCAATAATCCCATAAAAGTCATGATAATTTGTTTTCAAAACACCCATGAATTACACGCAACTAGAACACACCGTTCCTCTCATACTAAGAATTTTTCCATAAAGAATTACCAATGCTCACTCCCCTCCATCAAAGTCATAATGACCAATATAGAACCCTCTTTAGGCCATTAATAAAGATTCTATTTAGTCTCACTAGAATCTAATGGATGCACACTCTTAAGATACCTAATCACATATGCCAACAAATAGTCCAATGAGTCATGTCTCACCGAACCTATAATCATGTGCCTAATCTACTGACCATGATCCTATACATTTTATATCTATCTATTTAAGAGAAGCTTCAAAACTCTAGATCAAAAATCTCATCTCCTTCATTCTAAATTCACCACACACAAATCACCACTCACCACCGGGGTGTTAATTCAAAACTAGAGAGCATCATCCCATTCTCTATTCTTACTTGGACTAACAACTAGGATCCTCACTAACCATATAGTGAGAAGAAAATCCCAAAACTACCGGTCCAAGTTTCCATTGATCCTACCCCCAAGTCATTAACATGATTTGGAATGTACACATGAATTCTATAGCATGATCCAAAGGAATACCATTCAGGAATTTCCCTATAACCAACTTTGGGTTTCCACATACTTGGGAAAACATGCCTATCCTTAACTAATTTCCCATGCATCACATGCCTATACCAAACCTATCAGGTTCTATGTATAAGGTTTATAATTCCTCCATTGACCCAATAAGTGTATCCATGAATCCCTAGATGAAGGGACTTCATTTCACCACTAGATATCATCCTATTCCATAATCCACATGACCTACCATCAGAATAGAATTAGAAAAATCACACATAAGTTGGAACATGTAATGTGAGTCCTATGTGCTTAGTATTATGCATGAATATTGTCCTCTTACTAATGGCCTAAGAAACAAAACTATAAAAACTTTCTCCAATAAAACCATCATATTCAATTAAAATCTCAATCACAATAGTGCAAAGAAATAATAACAATACTATTACCTTGGTAACCAAGACCTCCCACTGAAAAAGTGTTCATGACTCACTAGCTTAAGATCCATCACAAGTTTTGACACATTACTAGACTACATATGTACCCACTCACTAATTGATAAAATAAAACAATGCTTTGATACCAATTTGTGACACCTGAAATAGAATCACCAGTTTTAGGCAAGAGTTCCACATGACCTCAAGCATTCCTCTCTATATATTAGAAGTTTCAAACTAGTATTGAGGTCCTAAAATATTAATTGGGAGACTATTACCTCATTTTTAATTATAAAATATAATCTCAATTAACTAAAAAATGGGAACACACAATAATCATGAAAGTACATAGTAAAACCATGAAACACAATGCTACATAAAATGGTGATACAATAGAAATAAAAAAACCGATTAACCACTAGGTAGACAATGTAAAAAGATAAAAAAATACAAGGAGCACCAAAACCCTGGGCCTCATCTCAATACTATTCCTCACATATCGATTAAGCTAAAAAATCCCAATCAATGGAATATCCTCTTCTCTAACTAGAAAATAAAATATAAGGTTTGCACATGAAAAAAGATGCTCGTGTAGGGTGTGATTATAAACTTAGTAGGGTATCACCAATAGCCCATAATATACACCTCCATATGTTTTTATATTCATCAGGAAAATAAATACATAAATGAAAAATTATTTTTGAGTCATCATCTGGAAACCATACCACCATGAAACTTGATGAGATACCCATGAAAATCAGGTCTTACGGTGATAATTAGGGAACCCCTACACCTGAAAATACATACTTCAGTTCGAAGCCTGAAAGGATATCTCATATGCAATCACCTATCAGATTAGGGCACAAGGAAAGCGTCATTACCTATCAGATTAAGATAAAATTCCAAAAAATGTTTCAGATTAAGGTCTATCTAATCATGACTTATGTTAGACCATAAGGCCATCAAACCATAATATCAACCATGAGTTAGGCTACAAGGTCTTTGTGACCCTATTTCTTTTTGGTTAAAACAAAAGTCAATCATACCCGAACATCAGTCTCTGGTCAAGCCATATAGCCATCCTACCCTATTCAATGTGTTGGGTTATTCCATAGGTCTTTCAAACCCTACTTTATCTCTAGGTTTGACCATCATCATTATCACACATCACACTAGTAAATTATCCCCATATAGGGTTTAACTAAGCCATGACGATCCAACCTGTCACATAAATACAAATGAAAAAACTTCATAGGAATGAATTCACACACAATAGGGAATAAGATAGAATAAAATAATCATAGAACATAATGCATAAGTATCATAAAACACCCATGCATTCACAATTACACCATATCACATAATGGTTATCATGGATATGTACACACACAATTACATTCTAATCATAATAATAAACTTTATAAAAAGGCCCTATGTGGTAAGAACTTCCTATGGATACACCACAACATGAATAACAACCTCTACCCTATAATTAATAGGTGGGGTCCTGGTCCTTCCCAAATTCTCCTTGGAATACCAATTCCATGTCCTTAACTAATTCTCGCAACCCATGCTAGGGTCTCATCTCATGTATCTCTAGAGAAACCCCATAACACTCGACTACACCCCACCTATGCCTAACAGAAAGGATATATGGGAAACACCAAGGAAATTTCAATTTCCCATATAATGTCTTTATACCTCCTAAGGTCTCTTTCCATCACATATTTTATAATTATACCCTTTTATCATAGTCATAAAATGAATATTAAAATTCTAAGTGCTTCTAATCACTTATCCCAGGTTTGGGGTACAATGATACCCCCATCATGTTTATTAAGGGACTCTCAGTCCCAAACCACCCACCCAAGACCATGAATAATGAAAATATACATAAATTCATATTCATAATCATACATATGATTTTTTATGACAGGGCCCACCTACCTCAAAAGGAGTTATCAACCTCGCTGAGCTCCATTGAGACTCTATATAGCCCTTCTATGACACTTATAGGCCTGTAATACCACTAGAGGTCCTATTTTATATTATAAATCATAGATAATAAATAATAATCATCTATTATTAATTATATAATTTAATCCAATTTGGATTAATTACCGGAAATCTCATCGAGGACCACCGTTATACCTGAACCATGGTCAACCATACCCGGGGGATCCAAAAAACACCATTGAACCCATCCCACATGAAATACCAATCATTCGATGTCTATTAAATCATTAATTCAACCTAATTCCAATATAAACCTTATATAATTTTAGGATAGTGAAATAAGTCTAAGGAAATTTTTTCCAACAATGTGCATAAGGTGTCTTAGAATGTCCTCTACACAAGATTCATGAAATCATCATCATGCTTGATTGATTACACTATGATCTGGTGGAATCAACACTAAATATTTGAATTAAATTTATATAATTAAGATGGTAGTGAAGGGTGGTTCATGAATATAATAAAAAAGATGATATTACCCTGAATCATCATCACAACACACCCTGATTCTCCCCCTAGTCAAGGGAGAATGAAGGCATGTTATGAGAGTGGACATTTATTCAAAAACTAACCTTTCCAAAGAACCTTATTCCACTAAATCCAAATTTAGCGTACATGAAAAATAGGAAAACTCCCAATTAAAATAACCCAACATAATCCCACAAGTTGGTCAGTGTGTTAAGGGCCACCGACTAGTCGGTGGCTACTATATACACTGGGTTACTCCAAACGTTATCTAACTTCCTCAAAAAAATATGGGGTCATCCCAGAGCTTCAAAAAATATCTAAAACTGTTATTTTAGGTTTCTAAATTATTATATTTCTATCATGAGCCTTGGTTCCCAAAATAAACCACCAACCAAATGGAAAATTTTAAATTTTCTCATAAATTTCCTACCCATAATGACACATGACTTTACAATTAGTATAAAATTCACCAGGAGTGCAGAATAAAATTGAATAATTCTAATCAAATAGAGTTAATACAGAGTGATATTCAAAATTTTAGATGATTTTATCCTTGAATAGAGATATTGAACAATGTTTAGAGGCCTTTATGTAGTTTATAGGTATACAACCCTAGGAGATAAATCCAATTTCATTGAATGATTCAACAAGGATGATTTACTCGTGTGTTTTTTATTCTATCAATTGAGATTTATGTAATTTATTTTATTTTTTTATTTTAATTCATGATGTAATTTATTCTCTTTTGGTTCAATCCCTTTTCATAACATACTGGTGTTATATATTTTTGTTTACCAAGAAAACATGCTCAAATTAACTTCATACTTAATGAAAACATTTTAAAATTCATTTTTGATGTGTAGGAATTATCCATAAGTCAATATAGCATAGAGTGTATGGAAAAAATGTGTGTTTCTAATTAAAATGGACATTTTAGTTCAATTTTTTTTCACATACTCAAAATATTGAAAATACAATTGAATTGACTTCTAACCTTATGAAAACAATCTACATGTCATTTTTTGAATGTAGGAATCAATCACACATTATATTGACATGTGGTTTGTCCAGTATGACTCAAACTACATGTTTTTAGTTTAATAGTGAAATTTTTGTTTGAAACACAAATCAACCACTAAAAATAAACAAAACAAACTCAAATTGTATTTATACGGTAGGAAACTGATCTATAATATATTTTTGATGTGTGGTAATCAAATGAACATCAAACCAACATACAGTATGGCCAGTTTGAATGAAAGTGAACATTTTCAATTTAAAATGGCTAGTTTTATTAAAAAATCACAACACACACTCAAAACTAAGAAATCATGTTTATATTTCTTGATACTTTAGGAAAATGATCTATAAATTATTTATGATGGGTATGAATCAAACATATATTAATCTGACACATGATGTGCTTGATATTACTCAAAGTGCATGATTTCAGTTTAAAAGTCCCATTTAATTCAAAATAGGATATTCTCATTAAAAAATTATCAAACCACTCATATTGTGTTAATAATTTATAAAAACGATAGATATTTTAATTGTGAAGTGTTAGAATTAGCTACATTTAAATTCCACACATGGTGTGACCAGTATGACTGAATGTGCATGTTTTAATTTAAAATGGATTTTTTGGCTAAAAAAATGTCACATACTAAAAAATGTTAAAATACACTTGTATCATCTTAATACTTTATTTAAATGGTCCAAGACTCATTAATGGCATGTTTAAATCAACCACACTTGAATATTACACACATTGTGCCTAGTATAACTCACAGTGCATATTTTTAAAGTGAAATTTTAATGAGAAACATGCATCAATCACAAAAATATGAGTAAACACAATCATTTTGTCCCAATAATTTATTAAAATGATCCAAAATTCATTTTTAATTTGTAGGAATCAACCTCACATTAATTTGATGTACAATGTATCCAGTTTGACTGAAAGTATATGTTTTTATTTCAAATGGAATTTTTGATCAAAATATATGTCATACACTCAAAAATGAGAAAACATAATCATATTATATTGATAATTTAATAAAATGGTCCATAAGTTATTTTTGACATGTGGTAATCATCCAAATTTCAATCAATCATACAATGCGAACAATATGACTCAAAGTGCATGTTTTTAGTTTAAAAGTGTCATTTTAGTTTAAAAAGTGAATTATTCACTATAAACCAATAAAAAAATAGCATATTTAATTTATTCATTAATAAAATGATACTTAATTAATTTGTGACATTTAGAATGTAACCTCATGTCTATCTGACATAAGGTGTGCCTGGTATGATTGAAAGTGCGTGTTTTGATTTAAAATCAACATTTTAATTTCTAAAAGCATCACATACTCTAAATTGGTAAAAAACTCTTATTGTATTGATACTTTAATAAAATTATCAAAAGTTCATTTGTGATGTGTATAAATAAACTGCATGTTAATCTGATAAATGTTGTGCCCGGTATGTATAACAACCTAATACTTTAGTATGTGTTTTCCTTTATTTTTTTGTTGAATAGATTGTCCCACACACAACACCGAACTAAAATGAGTCTCATCAAATTTAAATTAGGAAAATAAAATAAAATTTTATTAAATATAATGATAATAATAAATTATGATATTTATATTGCAGTATTTTGTTTTGATGGATGAAATTTAATGATTTGAAAATAAATAATTAAAGTGATATATTTAAATTCATTTAATGTTAAAAGGGATATTGTTTAATAAAAGTTTTTAAAGTGGTGTGTAAATTAAATTTACCACTTTTATACGTTGATAATAATTAATATTTAAACTTATAAACTAATATATTAACACTCAAATTAACCTGAAATAATATTAATAACACTTAGATGTTTAAATTTTCATTTTTCTATAAAATCAGTTTTTCCATATAAATTGTATTTTCATATAAAAGTTAAATTTAAAAAAATTATAATTTTAATTAGAATAAATTAACTTCATTTTTTAATCTATTAGGTAAAAATTATCTTAGGATATTTTTTTATTATTCTGAAGTGGTTTATTTTTGGGTGGATAGTGAAAAAATGGCGACCTTACAAATACTATCACTTTTATGACCTTATCAAGATATATGAATGAATTGAAAATTTATGAAACATTTTTTAAAGAATAAATATATATTGAAGAAGTTAAATTATTATATCAAAAATATAAAAGTTTGACAGAAAAATCTATGTTTTTCATTTTTAATATTTATGAAATGTTTTTTTCAAATAATTTTTTTGATTCTTCCCTTTTAATTAAATATGTACATGTTTCTAATCTTTTTTTGTCTTGGTTTTAATGTAAAATAATTATACATTGATTAAAAACAATCCTATTAACTCTAAGGGAATCAACATTATTGTAACACCACAACTCGAACCAGTGGATCTGAGATGGTGATCCAAAAGACCTGATTTGAACCTCCTCTTGTGCAAGAGGATGCTGACTAGTAGTGAGGCTCCAAAACCCATTAGTGGGGATACTATATATTTGGTAATCATATCCATAAACTATAAGAATAAAAAAATATTTTACAACTTAGAGTATCAAGGTTGAAGATAAGTAAACATAATGTAATAACAAAATGTCACCCTTACCACACATATAAGTAATTTTTTTTACCAATGCATAAATCTAAACTAAGGTATAATGTATAAGTATATAAATAAAGGATACACTGTAGAAATACTACAATTTCAATCTCAGTCCGTCTACTAAATCTATTTTCTATAGATCAGATCTCTACTGCAGAACGCTTTCCTTTATATGGATCCAAAATCATGAAGTTTGAATTTATATTGAGATACCTATGTTGGGTGTGAGTAATTAAACCCAGTAAGACACCACCAATGCATCCTTAACATGTATTAAAAAGTGTAAAATTTTTATTACATGATATAATTAATTTTCAATATAGAATAAAAAATCATATGCAGAGTGCTCATGTGCTAACCAAAGCACCATGAGCTCCAGCAGTTCCTTCATTATCTCCATACTGGAAGGACAATTAAAAGAAGACCATAAGTGACCAAGAGCTAACCACAAGGATGGAGAACATATATCATGGAATTATAAAGGTTTTGAGTTATTATGGGCTATAAATTCTTTATATTCCACCTCCCTCATAGGTTGTGCCTCAAGGACATCATATCCTATCTACACCTTGGGTCAGGCCAGAAGGACATTGTACTACCAATGCTACTACCATGGGTCTAGCCTTAAGGCCATCATACCACTAAATTGTGTTCATATACATATTCATCATATTTACACATGAATTGAACTCCTCCTCTATGGGATAACCATATCACGGTGATCCACCTATTTTGAGTACCCAAGTAATACGTCTAAAAGAATCGAAATCACACATAACATTGTATTGCATGTGAAGTCAGAATAAGGAATAAAATTATTAGAATTAGTTGAAATCACAAAATTACATGTGATGAAAAACACTAAAAATAAAAAAAATTATCATACTTATGGAATCAAACATCATATATGGATCTCACGGGTTACAAAAAAACCTACATGCAATCACTATAAAAAAATGGGCAATCACGCAATGCCAATTCAAGTATCATATCTAGAAATAAGGGTATAAAAGTGAACAATATGGTAAGGAACTTCCTACCCCAATCTTGTTGATGAAGTATTCCAATATTCATCAAAGGATCGAGACCCAAAATACACTGCACACCCATAGAAAACTAGCTCATATGTTAAGAATTCTAATATTTAGTTCCAGTTTATAAAATTAGATGTTTAGAAAATAGACCCAATGATATTCTATGAAAATAAGGGTATTTATAGAATCACATAAATCATATATTCCATAAAAGAAAAAAGTTATTTGATATTTCAAATAATAGGTCATCAATTCACCCAATCCATTGTCGATCTAAGAATGAATTGTTATTTCCTCTTCAAAATCTTGAATTAAACCTCAGGTGGAGTAAAAAAAAAATAACCAACCATAAATAAATCACCATAATAGAGATCCAATATGATATTCAATAATAATAAGTTCTTAAGATTATTTATATAAGATAACAAACCTATATTTATCTACCCATCATGAGAGATCTTGATATAGTCATGGGGATGTCTTTGACACATTGAAAACTGCCACTATTCTTGAAACAAGTCAAGAATACATCAATATATTGCCTTAAAACCCATATATCTAGAAAAAAATACCTGATCTATGATTCATTTCAAGGTAAAAGAGATATATCTAGAATAAAACTGAAGAAAATAGGTTTTTATATCACATACATCGATTCAAGATCATAAACACTCTTGGATCCACTTAAATCATTCTTTTGAGGAGTAGAAAACATTTAGAAAGGCTATATTACTCTAAATATTCAAGAGGGATTCGTATAAGAGAAATAACAGGTTAAAAAATATAATAAATGGATGTTAAATAAATTTTGTTAGATAATAATTTTATGCACACACGGTTTGGATGCACAGTTTGGAAAACCATGCTCAAACCATGAAACTTCAAAAGGCCTCTAAAACTCTCCAAAACAAACCATAAATCTACGAACATAGCCAAATCAATTCATAGTTCAAAAAAATGTTTAAATTTTGAATTTAATCATAAAACACCTAAAAAATATCATTCCCTTTAAATCCCCCACCTTTAAAGACTTCCCATCCTCAAGAAGCATCTTTAGGCATATTTCTTGAATAACTAAGGCCACTAAGCCCAAATATAAGATTCACACTCCCAAGATTCCTGCTAGAACTATCCATACATATATTAGATCCAAAAGTACCTCTATATTCTCCCACAACATCTTCTCACTCCAATCAAAAATTCACACTAAGTGTTCAAAATATGATGCGTTAGGATCCCACTCGACATCCTTATAGGTGATGATATTCATAGGATTAAGCATGTACCTATGGAGTCGAGATAGATGAAAAGCATCCTTAAAACATATGTAGAAAGCTGGATGGTCCATATAATAATCCATCATCAGGATATGCTCAAAAATATCAAACCATCTAATAAATTTTTGAGTTATCATTCCTTGTTTATGCTAATGACGATTGCCTAACTGAGGAGTCACCTACAATAAAACTTAATCAAAAATAGAAAAAATAATGGAAATATCCTCTTTCCAGTGTATGATCATTTCGTACATTGAGTGGTGTTTTGTGGATTCCTGATTAGCTACACTCTCTCAAAGGTCCACTAAACCATGATCGTCCCTACCACAATAACCTCACCTACCTCATGGTAACATAGTAGTGAATGACATTATTGAAAAAGAGAGTCTCAAAAGGTTATATCAAAATAGGATCCTGAAATTTGTTGTTGTACATGAATTCAACACTGGATAGATTCTCATCCCATGCTCCATTGAAGTCTAGGATAAAATATTGAAGCATATCCTCACATATCTTAATCGTCCTCTATAACTATCCATCAGTATATGGATGATATGTTATACTCAGAATTAATTGTGTTTCTAAGGCCTAATGTATGACATTCTAAAAACTATGATGTGAACCATGAATCTCTATCAGAAATAGTGATCTAGGGAACTACATGTAATCAAATAATATCTCATACATATTTTCTCTAGCTTATTAATTGAGTGAGTCTCATAGATTGAAAAGAAATGAGAAAATCAAAAATAACCTAAACCATATCATGAGCCCTCATGGTTTGAGGTAACCCCTTATGAAGTCCATTTTCATGTCATCTAATGTCCATATCATTGCCATAAGTGGCTGAAGAAAATCACTAGGACACTGATTCTTAGACATTACCCTTTGGAAGGTAAGGAATCTAGAAACGAATCTAGAAATGTCATTATATATCCTTGGACACCCAAACTACCACCATCAAGTCATGGGAAATATTTATTCATATAGGATGCACTTCACTCTTTGAGGTATGAAAATTTACTATTAGCTCTTCCCTGATGAAATTAAGGACTACAATTCTATCACGTGCTAGAATCACATCATTATCATCTAATAACCACCTAGGTATCGGGTCACCACATGATAGATATTCCTACATCACTGCACACCTTGGGCTGGATTCCTAAATATCCTTCACTTATTATACTAAATAAGATGTGATCACTAATGGGGAATATGTCATTTATCCCTTTTCCTTGAAATTATTCATCTCCCGGTTGTCCAGTAAGCCCATAAAATTCCATTGTTAATCTAAAGTACATTCCATAAGATCCTGACCTACTTGTGTCTTATGGACAAGAGAATCTACAATGAAAATATCTTTACCCAGTTCATATGATATCTAAAAGTTTATTGTCTACAGAAACTCTACCTGGAACCTCCATACACTGAAACTTCACCCCTTTCTTATTTAGTGCAATCATGGGTGTTGATAAATGGGATAATTCTTGGATAAAATACTAATAGTATCCCACTAAACCTAGAATGTTCCTAATCTCAAACACATTTTAGGGACATATCCAAGATATCAACACCTCTACTATATGTGGGTACACTAATATTCCATTATCCAAAATAACATTCCCCATGAACTGCACAACCTGAATCCAAAAGTTACACTTTGACATCTTGGTATAAAGTTGATGTCCTCGAAGTGTATTTGGGACTATCATGAGATGTCTAGTATGCTTCTCTAGGGTTGGTGAGTAAATGAGGATATCTTAAACGAACACCATGAAAAGAGAGTCATGGTATGGGTTAAATATCTTTTTCATGATATCCACAAATACTACCAGTGCATTATTTAGTCCAACTAACATCACTAAGTACTCATATAGATCATACCTTCTCCTAAACACAATCTTCAAAATTTCATCCTATTTAACCCGAAACTGGTGAGTGCCTGATTGGATATTAATCTTGGAGATAAACTATGATCTATATAAATGATCAAAGAGACCAAAAATATGAGGAAAAGGGTACCTATTCTACATAGTCACTTTATTTAGCTTTTGATAATCTAGAAAGAGGCAAATACTAACATATGAATTCTTAAAGAAAATTATAGGTTCACAATATTGTGATGTACTCGGCCAGATAAAACCCTTATATTCAAAGTAATTGAGTTATACTTTGAGATCCTTCGAATTAGTTATTTTCATAAGATAAGGGGGTATCAAAATGGGCTATTCACCTAGCTTTTGTTCTATCTCACACTCAACTCCACTATCAGTGGGAGTTATATATAGTCATTTGGAAAGTTATTCGGAAAAAGAGTCCACAACCAGAGGAAAAAATATGGGAGCTACCTATGATCCTAATGAAGCCTGTAATATACACTATAATCAGCCAAATATGGATCATGTATGGATCCACTCTACCCACTCCTAAATACCACCCATCAGTCATCAAGACCCTCTCTCCCCTGGGAGATGTAAATGATACCCATATCTGAAAGTTGATGATGCAGACTCTATAAATTGTTATCCCATACATTCCAAGGATGGAATTGAATATTTTCATCTCCAAAACCAAAAATACCCATATATTTTCATAACTATTATGGACTATTGGACACTCTAGGAATCACTGATGATAGCCCACTTTCTTTCCCAAAGGTGTATCAATGTAAAGAAACTCAGATGATATATTGACTGGTAGGTCAACTAAAATAATATCTTATGTAGATATAAAGGAATAGGAAGAAACCATATTAAACAAACCAATAGAAAGTGTATAAGTGATCATGAATATAACTCAAATAGTAGATAGTACCTCACCACCATTGGTTGGAGCCTCATCCACTACATATACATGGATTTCCTTTTCTCTACAAACCTGAACCGGAGGTGTATAACTCTCTTAAGTCATATTTTTCTGATCCCACTTCTGATGATATCATCCCATTCCATAGGTTGTAGTTTGGTTTTTTCCTACAAACCTATGGAAACATAACCTCAGATCTCTAATGAAATACTACTATAGATTCCACATATTCCCACACTATTGAAACATTCTCTGAGGTGATGTGAAGAACTTGAGATAATGTATAACCTTAACATAGTTGAAGCACTATGGAACTCCTCATAATGGGGTTGAAGAAGCCATAAATTTCCCAACCTACTTTCCACTTCCCAATATAACATCCTTGGTCTTCCTATTCCAACATATAAAATATACACTCACCAAAATAGTTGGAGGACTACCGAACTATGTATTGAATGGTATAAGAATATCAAATCTTTAATCCTCCTCTAGGTCCTTCTCATGAGTTGAGGCCTTGTTTAGAACCTATCAGTATGTCATTAGGTAAAAAACCCTAACCTATCACTTGATGTCTGAAAAAGACTGATCTCAAACTTTATATCCTTCTATGACTCATTTGAGACTAATCTAGGAGAAAAACAAATTAGTTCAATAAAACGACCAAAGCATGAAGATTTCATTATGAATCAGAAATAATGATCTATAAATTCCTAAGTACAATCCATATTCATCATGTTAAGAAATAATTTCTTAAAGAACAATTTCACTAAGGCCTCCCAATAAAGTCCCTCATGTTTTCTAGAATTACCCATAAAACTCCACTATCAAACATTTAATCACCTAAAACCATTAATACATATCCTAAATAGTATTTGTGATCACATAAAAGATCTCTTAGGAGGATAACCAAAACCCAAGGTATATCCATTATAGAACCACCCAAGGTTCTCCTTAACTAAAATCCATTTACAATCATATATATACAGAACAAAACAACATGCTCAAGTTCAACTAATCAATTCAAAAATAGATATATCACATCAATAGAGAAAAAGATATATCAATCAACAGAGAATACAAGTCTATCCAAAAAAGATAGCACAAATCAAGGAATTTAATTAATGAACTACTATGAAGAAAACAACATGTATATATATAGAATTGGATACTATATGATTAATCATGATGTATGAATGCACCTAAATCCCATAAAACTATACAAAAATCCCATAAAGTATAGCTCTGAGGCCCGTTACAAATAATCTGTCTAGGCACATCACACATATCCTACCTAAGTTCCACACAGACTATATCCTTTCTACAAATTCAATGATTATCCAAAATAAAAGAAAGTAAACATAGGATCTGATAATTTTTTTTAATTCCCCAACCTGAACCATCAAATCTGAGTTAGAGAGCTATAAGTCCTCATTCACACCTCCCCATACAAAATATATTTCTGACTAGAAGTGAGGGTCTGATCACTATTAGTGGGGATACTATACCCTTGTTAATCATCACCATAATCAAAATGTATTAAAGAAATATAAAAAACTTAGAGTATCATTGTAGAGACCCGAAGCCTGACGTACATGGACATTACATTACATTTGCGGAATACTTAGTACATAACAAAAACACACACACAAGGATCGTAATAGTTTAGTGTCTTTGGAAACTCGGAACGTAATCTTCTAATCGTGGTGAATGATCTTCAATATCTCCCATAAAGATCTTCCTTTTTTTTAACCTAAAACCTTTCTTTATATCCTGGGGAAAAGAAAACATAAAAGTGTGAGCTCAAATGCTCAGCAAGGGCAAATAAAGGAAATAAAAATCATATCATATCTTTATGAAAATCAAAACCTGCAAAAGAGATCATAATATCTTAACATGGAATAAATCATAGAAGTGAAAATGAGATCCCCATAATCATAACATAAAACTTGAAACTTTGTGGCATGCACACATAATCATGGAAAATCATTTCTTGTTAGTCAAGACTCATTGCCAAGACTATCTTAGTGGACGAAGTCCCTTTCTGAATCGAGTAACCCTCGTTTCAGTCCTGTTTCACTGAACCGGTATAACCTACCATTTCAGCCATGTCTATCTCATGAGATATAAAATCTTTACCCAATGCATTGGAGGGAGATATAGGTCCCACCCATCTCATAATTAATCCTTTCTTATGTGTGCCACAAAATCATAAATCATACATCATTGCATAACCCATGTAATAAAAATGGGATTCTTAAACAACATGACATCATAAAACCATTCATATAAGATAAAGGAATTCATAAACATAATTCCATCACAACATAGTCAAATCAATGTAAAAATATGGATAGAAACATAACCCTTTATTATCTTAGATGAAAAATAATTTTGATAAAACACTTGAATTGAATTCTTGAGGAAAATATCCTTTTTTCTTCAAAATCAATTTCTTTTCACAAAACATCATGCAATTTTAAAATAAAAAGATTTTATTGAAAATAGTAATGAAATATTTTGGAGGAAGGTTCATGAAAATAAGGCTTTATAAAACCGTAAAAATCCGTTCGTGCCGTATAAGTTAAAAAAACATTCTTCGTACTTTTGTCGGAAAAGTCAAAAAGTACCTCGTACGAAAAACGACAAAAGATTCCTTTCATACATATTACTAAAAACTCACCGAAGGGTAAAAATGGATTTAAGAAATTTTAGGTGGATGGAAATAATATTACATATTGATGAAACATGGATGTGGATGATAAAATACACCCCATTAAATACTTACGAATAAACAATCTCGGATAAAAATGAGATTGTGATATTTCCCTTACCTTAGGTCCAATTTGCTTTGTACGTGTCTGAAGATCCTGTATAATGGTTTAAATAATGTTATTGACTTATTCCAGAATCATATTCATTGTTATTATATCATATATGATCCACTTATGACTTTATATTACCCGTTCTTTTGTAAATTCATGTTAAAGTAGCGTTTTGGGTAAAATCGTCTCATTTGTCGTTCGTGTTTTTAACTTGTAATTATACATATGATTACTTAGATCATGATTACATAAAACATGATTTATATATATATATTCAGAATATACATATATAATAAATCAGTAAATGGAAAGAAATACACCGTTCATGGAGACGGTAGTCCGTACGTACGCATGAACACTGTTTTCGTTTCCTTATTAAATTGAACGAAATTAAGTAGATGACATACATATAAATAATTCCAGTATCATTATTATGTCATATATTTCATTAGTACTTATTATATATACTTTATAATCATTCATGAATGGTTAATCATTGAGAATGAATCTCATCGCGTCGTGGAGACGGTAGTCCGTACGTACGCACGAGCGATGATATCATTCTCATGGTCGTGGAATTGTGTTGAAGTGTATGTATACTATTTCAGTATCAATATCACTATATAATAATCATATATAGTTACTCATTACACCATTATACTCATCCTTGTAAGGTGATGGTGGAAAATAGATTACACCACGGCGTGGAGACGGTATTCCGTACGTACGCACGCGCGGTGATTTCATTTTTTCGTAGGATGGATAGAAGGTGAATTAGGGTTGTTTCATATTTATAATAACATATCAGTATGTAAGTAATACTGATTTTATTACTTTATCATTAAACAAATAAAGAAGAAGAAGTTGAAGAAGAAAGAAATTAAAAAAGATCGGTAATGGATATTACCTCTTTTTTGACGTGCCTTTTCTTAACCTCCACTTAAAGAACTAAAGATGGTCTTTGAAGAAGACCAGGACCTCTAGGATGATACTAGGGAAGTGGAGAAGAGATTTTGGCAGGGTTTGGCCGAGCTTGAAGGCTCAAAGTTGTGTGAGGAAGAGAGGGAGGAGGTGCCCTTTTATAAGGGAGGAGAGGGGCACCTTTGGAATTCTTAAAAATATTAATTTATAATAAATCTAACCCCACATAAAAACCTCCAAAAATGACTCATATTAGAATATTAGATGATATAGGGTTGTAATATCATCAACCAATCAAATTTAGACATGTTTGGATCTTATTTTAAACCTTATCATTTTGATTTATCCTTATTTAATCTATTTAAGTTTATTTGTGGTAATAAAATTCTAAATTTTAAATTATAACAAATAATTACTTATTTGTTGTGAATTTTCCATAATTGTTTACTTTATAACATTATAGACCATATAAATATAAATTTATAATTTTTAAATATTTTTGTGATTTTTAAACAATTTTATAATATGTTATTTTTGTAAAATAACAATAGTGTCAATTTTGACACTATTCATTTATTTGAATTTAAATAAAATATATACAGAAGATATGTTCGAAATAAAAGCTTTAATATATTAATAAAAGGTCATATGTATCTATAAAATTAGTTTATCACATTAAATAGTTCATATAATATTTATTTTATTATTTTTAAAACCATTTATTTGGTTTATCTCTTAATAAAATAATTACTACATCATTTTTGTATAATTATTTAATATACTTATTTGTTGTATAAAAATTTAAAATAAAATCCTATGATGAATATAAATACATTACCTTTCACAATAATACTTTTACTCGAATTTATCATCTTAAAATCACAATATTTAAATTGTTATATTTATTAAATTATGAAGGTGACAACTTTGGTATCATTTAAAATAAAATAATATAAGTGTCATAATCGCTTTTATAAAGCTCCAAATGGTCAAATATTCGACCATTGGATTCTTATGGTTTACATTTACATGTACAATAAGTTTTGGTTAGGTATTTGTGAATTTTATGGTCACTATGAGTTTAATAAAAACAATATTCTTGATTTTTCACTAGATAAACAATTTCTGCATCACTATTGTGTCATAATTAATGATAATTATTTAATCCCTAAAAATTATAAATAAATTTATATGATGTAGATAATTTCATTAGCTTTCTGGAGACTATTCATGTTCGATGTTTCATGAAGTTTATCACTAAATTAAAATTAATATACTTATAAGATTTAAGAGAGTGACATGTTGTCACTTTCTTTGGTTTTAATAATAATTAAGTTATTTTCATGGACAAATGTCCATTAAATGATTCTAATCCGACCCTTAGGTGATATGGGTCGACTTTTAGTCATCCAATAGGATTTTGATATTTGTTAGGGTAATTTTAAAATATTATATTTACCCTTAATTACCCGATTTACCTTTAACTATGGTAAATAAAATTTACCGTAGTTACTATTCATAATTCCCAAAAATAAAAAGTAGCTTATTAACATAATTTGGACCCACTGATTCCAAATATGGAATCCATTTTCTAAAATTCAAAACACAGAAGTTGCAGAAATTAAATTAAAATTAATCCCGTTGTCGAATAAAAACGGGTTTTTGTTTAAAACATTGCAAAAGATTGAATTGATTAACCTACGAATTCAAGGTAAAATCAATGCTAATGACATACATTATATTTAATGGTAAAAATATATTATATTTATACTTTAAAAACATTCAATATTATAATTTAACCACATAATATATTACGATGAAAAAAGTTGTTTTTAATTAAAATATAGCGTGTTTTTACTATTCATTAAAATATGAAAGTTATCGGAAAAATTTCAAAACTTTATCTAATGTAAATTTTTATATCCTGATTCAAAAGAAGAATATTATTTTGTCAAATTGAACATATAAACATGTCAAAAACTATATTTAAAGTGGGTGCACCATCAAAAGGCGGTAAAACTGCATTTTTTGAAAAATACTTATTTTACCCGAAAAATTTATTTTGTTCTTATACCATGTTCTAGAAATGTGTAAGATGAATAATAATGTTATAAAATTCAAATTTTAGTTAATACTATTCATAATGGCTAGTTCATGACAATATTATAATAATATAACATTGTTTATTAAAACCTGGTATTGCGTACAACACACGCTATCGAGGAAGGTCGCGATTGCGTGTAATGCAAGCCAAGTAAGGGTTGCGTGTTGTGAAAGAATTATTCGTTGTTTCGTATAACAAAATCCAAACATATTTCATTTATACATTTAATATATATATATATACTCAATGTTGTGTAGAATAACTATTTATCAAAATTGTGTGTAACACGGTCCAAGAATAGTGTTGCGTATACTGCAAGCTAATATAGTGTTGCGTATAGCGCAAGGTAATCTTGGTGTAGAATACAACATAAGACATTAATGAAATTAAAATAATATTTTTCATAAAATCTCGGGGTGTTACATTCTACCCCCCTTAAAATGAATTTCGCCCTCGAAATTCGTCGGGGTTATAAATGGTTTATTATTTGAAAGTTTCTTTGATAGAAACCCACATCGTAAAAAGGAATACCAAAACTTATCTTTAAAAACAAAAGTATGAAACGTAACGGTTACCCAAATAAACTAATCACTGGGTTTCCACATAGGTGAAAATATGGATATGGAAGAGAAATCTAACCATCATGTTCTGATGGAGAGTGGTAGAGAACATGGCTATGGAAAAGCTAGCAATCACAAAGCCATAAATTTGTGATGATCTAGGGTACCATCTGATTCATCGGATATAAGGGCACTAGGACAACATTTTTGGTTCTCAAGATCATTTCCCTAAAGTTGAAAATTTGAATTAGAATAAATACTTACTTTATTTTGGTACAATCTCACTGTTGTTCGTGCCTTGAACAATTTCTACTTCATCTCTTAAATAAATGAAGTTGAATTTGTTATTTGTGAAGTGTTAGCAGATCATGTGATAGAATGACGGGTCATTCCATCTGTCTCAAACAAAAAGGTTAGCAACAGTTATTAAATATACATAAGTCATTCTATAGTGAGATTAATCATATATGGTTCCTAAAATGGACTTATACTTCATATATCATACTGCTTAATATAATAAAACTAGTTTATACTAAACAGGGACTTCCTGTAGGATAGTGGTAGGCGATAAAGGCCAGTCGCACTTCGGTTGTGGGTTCGATTCCCACAGCCTTGTCCGACGCGATGGGCTGTCGCCCGTCCTGCAGGTTGTCCTTTTTCTAAAACTATATTACTATAACATCCCATCAATAATATCGAGAGAAAAAACTTCTATCCTTAAACAATACTAACTTATGTCCAACATAATCCATTGTAATCTTTAGGCTTATCCATAATATTGCAGCCCACTCTCATAATATAGTGAAAACGATTACCAGAGATTTAATACTGTCGTTGATCCCCATATATCATAAGATATGTCTTGTTGGTCACATTCCAAAAATTCAAAGGCCTTAATCATGTATTCTCTTGAAGAATGAATACCCATTGAACCTTAGTGAAATCATGAATACTGTTAAAAGTTAACATTTTCCACATACCAAAATCCAAAAACTCTATATACTCAAACCATAATATAACCTTCTCCTTATATCAGTCACGAGCTCATGAATACTATCAAACATTTAATTTTCTCCTTATCCCTACATTATGCACATATCATCTACATTCCAAAAATATCTGAATAACCTTCCATGGATACTGGTAACATTAATCATACACTTTCAAAACTCAAGGAAAGACAATAGTGTAACAATCCTTAGATGTCTCGTTATTCCAACATTACACATGATAAACATGTAATCATTCCACTACATTCTTAAACCATTGTCCAAGATTCAACAATTCTTTCATCTCACATATCATTTGTAGTCTCTTCATCATCATCAACATAAATACTTCCCATACGACCATACTGATTCTCTTCATGAGACTTTCCCTTAGGGCATTGGTTTGCATAATGCCCGTACATTCCACATTTAAAACATTTAACCATTGTTGATGTCGTAGCAATACCATTATCCTCATCCATGTTGTTAACTGAACCTTTTCCTTTGCATTTACTTGCTTTGTCTCCTTCTTTTCCACACCCAAAGCATCTTCCAGTTCCTTTGAAACATTCTCTTTGATGCCTCTTCCCACATGATTTACATAGGGGAAATTGAACTTTCTTTCCTCTATGACCATCATGAAACTCCATCTTTCTCTTATTAGCCGAGTCAGGAAACTTACCAAATTTTACTTTATTGATCATATTATGAGATTACTGATTCGGAATAATAATGATGTTTGGACTTCCAAATCCCATTTCATTATGAAGAATATCATTCCATTGTCTATCATATCCTCCATTATCGTGAATCACCTTGTTTCCAGCCATTTTCTAAAACCCAAAAAGAATAGTGTGAGAGGAAAAAATCATAACAAAGGGGGAGTAACTTAAATATCTAACATCATTGGTTTAATCTAATATCGTTACCATAGTTCTAGGACTATATCCTATACGTATACTTATCCGTAGGGGCATCCCTAGACATACCTTAGAAATATCTCTAGGGATCTCACTAACGTTTTCGCATCCTAGTTTCCAAAGGTTGACTAAACCTTTCCTCTGATACCAACTGTAGAGACCCGAAGCCTGACGTACATGGACATTACATTACATTTGCGGAATACTTAGTACATAACAAAAACACACACACAAGGATCGTAATAGTTTAGTGTCTTTGGAAACTCGGAACGTAATCTTCTAATCGTGGTGAATGATCTTCAATATCTCCCATAAAGATCTTCTCTTTTTTTTACCTAAAACCTTTCTTTATATCCTGGGGAAAAGAAAACATAAAAGGGTGAGCTCAAATGCTCAGCAAGGGCGAATAAAGGAAATAAAAATCATATCATATCTTTATGAAAATCAAAACCTGCAAAAGAGATCCTAATATCTTAACATGGAATAAATCATAGAAGTGAAAATGAGATCCCCATAATCATAACATAAAACTTGAAACTTTGTGGCATGCACACATAATCATGGAAAATCATTTCTTGTTAGTCAAGACTCATTTCCAAGACTATCTTAGTGGACGAAGTCCCTTTCTGAATCGAGTAACCCTCGTTTCAGTCCTGTTTCACTGAACCGGTATAACCTACCATTTCAGCCATGTCTATCTCATGAGATATAAAATCTTTACCCAATGCATTGGAGGGAGATATAGGTCCCACCCATCTCATAATGAATCCTTTCTTATGTGTGCCACAAAATCATAAATCATACATCATTGCATAACCCATGTAATAAAAATGGGATTCTTAAACAACATGACATCATAAAACCATTCATATAAGATAAAGGAATTCATAAACATAATTCCATCACAACATAGTCAAATAAATGTAAAAATATGGATAGAAACAGAACCCTTTATTATCTTAGATGAAAAATAATTTTGATAAAACACTTGAATTGAATTCTTGAGGAAAATATCCTTTTTTCTTCAAAATCAATTTCTTTTCACAAAACATCATGCAATTTTAAAAGAAAAAGATTTTATTGAAAATAGTCATGAAATATTTTGGAGGAAGGTTCATGAAAATAAGGCTTTATAAAACCGTAAAAATCCGTTCGTGCCGTATAAGTTAAAAAAAAACATTCTTCGTACTTTTGTCGGAAAAGTCAAAAAGTACCTCGTACGAAAAACGACAAAAGATTCCTTTCATACATATTACTAAAAACTCACCGAAGGGTAAAAATGGATTTAAGAAATTGTAGGTGGATGGAAATAATATTACATATTGATGAAACATGGATGTGGATGATAAAATACACCCCAATAAATACTTACGAATAAACAATCTCGGATAAAAATGAGATTGTGATATTTCCCTTACCTTAGGTCCAATTTGCATTGTACGTGTCCGAAGCTCCTGTATAATGGTTTAAATAATGTTATTGACTTATTCCAAAATCATATTCATTGTTATTATATCATATATGATCCACTTATGACTTTATATTACCCGTTCTTTTGTAAATTCATGTTAAAGTAGCGTTTTGGGTAAAATCGTCTCATTTGTCGTTCGTGTTTTTAACTTGTAATTATTCATATGATTACTTAGATCATGATTACATAAAAAATGATTTATATATATATATTCAGAATATACATATATAATAAATCAGTAAATGGAAAGAAATACACCGTTCATGGAGACGGTAGTCCGTACGTACGCATGAACGCTGTTTTCGTTTCCTTATTGAATTGAACGGAATTAAGTAGATGACATACATATAAATAATTCCAGTATCATTATTATGTCATATATTTCATTAGTACTTATTATATATACTTTATAATCATTCATGAATGTTTAATCATTGATAATGAATCTCATCGCGTCGTGGAGACGGTAGTCCGTACGTACGCACGAGTGATGATATCATTCTCATGGTCGTGGAATTGTGTTGAAGTGTATGTATACTATTTCAGTATCAATATCACTCTATAATAATCATATATATTTACTCATTACACCATTATACTCATCCTTGTAAGGTGATGGTGGAAAATAGATTACACCACGGCGTGGAGACGGTATTCCGTACGTACGCACGCGCGGTGATTTCATTTTTTCGTAGGATGGATAGAAGGTGAATTAGGGTTGTTTCATATTTATAATAACATATCAGTAAGTAAGTAATACTGATTTTATTACTTTATCATGAAACAAATAAAGAAGAAGAAGTTGAAGAAGAAAGAAATTAAAAAAGATCGGTAATGGATATTACCTCTTTTTTGACGCGCCTTTTCTTAACCTCCACTTAAAGAACTAAAGATGGTCTTTGAAGAAGACCAGGACCTCTAGGATGATACTAGGGAAGTGGAGAAGAGATTTTGGCAGGGTTTGTCCGAGCTTGAAGGCTCAAAGTTGTGTGAGGAAGAGAGGGAGGAGGTGCCCTTTTATAAGGGAGGAGAGGGGCACCTTTGGAATTCTTAAAAATATTAATTTATAATAAATCTAACCCCACATAAAAACCTCCAAAAATGACTCATATTCGAAGATTAGATGAGATAGGGTTGTAATATCATCAACCAATCAAATTTATACATGTTTGGATCTTATTTTAAACCTTATCATTTTGATTTATCCTTATTTAATCTATTTAAGTTTATTTGTGGTAATAAAATTCTAAATTTTAAATTATAAAAAATAATTACTTATTTGTTGTGAATTTTACATAATTGTTTAATTTATAACATTATATACCATATAAATATAAATTTATAATTTTAAAATATTTTTGTGATTTTTAAACAATTTTATAATATGTTATTTTTGTAAAATAACAATAGTGTCAATTTTGACACTATTCATTTATTTGAATTTAAATAAAATATATACAGAAGATATGTTCGAACTAAAAGCTTTAATATATTAATAAAAGGTCATATGTATCTATAAAATTAGTGTATCACATTAAATAGTTCATATAATATTTATTTTATTATTTTTAAAACCATTTATTTGGTTTATCTCTTAATAAAATAATTACTACATCATTTTTGTATAATTATTTAATATACTTATTTGTTGTATAAAAATTTAAAATAAAATCCTATGATGAAGATAAATACATTACCTTTTACAATAAGACTTTTAATCGAATTTATCATCTTAAAATCACAATATTTAAATTGTTATATTTATTAAATTATGAAGGTGACAACTTTGGCATCATTTAAAATAAAATAATATAAGTGTCATAATTGCTTTTATAAGGATCCAAATGGTCAAATATTAGACCATTGGATGCTTATGGTTTACATTTACATGTACAATAAGTTTTGGTTAGGTATTTGTGAATTTTATGGTCACTATGAGTTTAATAAAAACAATATTCTTGATTTTTCACTAGATAAACAATTTCTACATCACTATTGTGTCATAATTAATGATAATTATTTAATCCCTAAAAATTATAAATAAATTTATATGATGTAGATAATTTCATTAGATTTCTGGAGACTATTAATGTTTGATGTTTCATGAAGTTTATCACGAAATTAAAATTAATATACTTATAAGATTTAAGAGAGTGACATGTTGTCACTTTCTTTGGTTTTAATAATAATTAAGTTATTTTCATAAACAAATGTCCATTAAATGATTCTAATCCGACCCTTAGGTGATATGGGTCGACTTTGAGTCATCCAATAGGATTTTGATATTTTTTAGGGTAATTTTAAAATATTATATTTACCCTTAATTACCCGATTTACCTTTAACTATGGTAAATAAAATATACCGTAGTTACTATTCATAATTCCAAAAAATAAAAAGTAGCTTATTAACATAATTTGGACCCACTGATTCCAAATATGGAATCCATTTTTTAAAATTCAAAACACAGAAGTTGCAGAAATTAAATTAAAATTAATCCCGTTGTCGAATAAAAACGGGTTTTTGTTTAAAACATTGCAAAAGATTGAATTGATTTAACCTACGAATTCAAGGTAAAATCAATGCTAATGACATACATTATATTTAATGGTAAAAATATATTATATTTATACTTTAAAAACATTCAATATTATAATTTAAGCACATAAGATATTACGATGAAAAAAGTTGTTTTTAATTAAAATATAGCGTGTTTTTACTATTCATTAAAATATGAAAGTTATCGGAAAAATATCAAAACTTTATCTAATGTAAATTTTTATATCCTGATTCAAAAGAAGAATATTATTTTGTCAAATTGAACATATAAACATGTCAAAAACTATATTTAAAGTGGGTGCGCCATCAAAAGGCGGTAAAACTGCATTTTTTGAAAAATACTTATTTTACCCGAAAAATTTATTTTGTTCTTATACCATGTTCTAGAAATGTGTAAGATGAATAATAATGTTATAAAATTCAAATTTTAGTTAATACTATTCATAACGGCTAGTTCATGACAATATTATAATAATATAACATTGTTTATTAAAACCCGGTATTGCGTACAACACACGCTATCGAGGAAGGTCGCGATTGCGTGTAATGCAAGCCAAGTAAGGGTTGCGTGTTGTGAAAGAATTCTCCATTGTTTCGTATAACAGAATCCAAACATATTTCATTTAAACATTTAATATATATATATATACTCAATGTTGCGTAGAATAACTATTTATCAAAATTGTGTGTAACACGGTCCAAGAATAGTGTTGCGTATACTGCAAGCTAATATAGTGTTGCGTATAACGCAAGGTAATCTTGGTGTAGAATACAACATAAGAAATTAATGAAATTAAAATAATATTTTTCATAAAATCTCGGGGTGTTACAATCATGGTGGAGGATAAGTAAACATATTTTAATAATATAATTTTACCCATGTCACACATATAAGTAAAACATGTTTCCAATGTGGAAAAACAAAATATATTATGAAGTGTAAGTAGATAAATAAAGGAAACTTTGTTGATATACTTCAGAGTCTATCCTGGTCTTATTAGTAACTCCATGGTCCATGGATCAGATCTTTTCCGCATCCCCTTTCCATTACCTAGACCCCAAATCTCGATGTTTTCATACACATCAAGATTTCTATTTAGGGTGTGAGCAATAAAACCTAGTATGAAACCAAAAAAGGATCCTTAAAATGTGTCAATAAGAAGAACATGTGTATTATATGACATAATAAATGAAAAATAATATACAAACAATCATTTTCTATTCATTTATGTGCTAGCCAAGACACCGTAATCCCCATTCATACCTGCCTCTGTCTTTACTGTAAGGAAAATAAAAATAATTCTGGAAGTTTCAAAGAGCTAGAAAAAGGTGGGAGAATAAATCTATCTTCATTATCAAGGAATCAAGTTAGATTGGGATACAATTCATTCATATTTTTCTCAATTACTGGTCAGGCCTCAAGGCTTCCGTATACTATCTATGCCTTGGGTCATGCCACAAGAACATCGTATCCACAATGTCGCTTCCATGGGTCTGGACTCAAGACCATTATAACCCTACCCTTTGTTTGGGTCCATCATCATCATCATTATAATATGTAATGCATACTCCCCCTTTAAGGGATAACCATATCACTGTGTTTTACCTTTTCTGAGTACCCAATAAATGCTTCCAAAAGCATGGTAATAACATATAACAAGGTAGATAATGTAAAGGCGGAACAAGGAATTTCATCATGAGAATAAATAGATATTATAAAAGTAAATGTGATCATAATCAAACAAGAAAAAAAAATATATAGGTATACTCATTGAATCAAACATCATATATGGGTCCCATGGGTTACACATGTACTCACATGAGATCACTTCCAAGAATGGACAATCAAGCTACGCCAACACAAGTATAATATCAAGGTATCAAGGGTATAAAAGTTCCCAATATGGTAAAAAACTTAATATCTCGGTATAATTGATAAATTAATCCAATATTTATAAAAGGATTGAATCTTAAAACATGTTTTTCACTCATGAGAAACATTCTTGCATGTCAAGGATTACTATCTCGGGTTTTGGTCCATAAAACAAAATGTTTAGAGTAGAGACCTGAAGAGATTACATAAAAGGAAGGGTATTTATAGATTAAAATACCACAAGGATTACTTAAATGGAAATATTTACATGAAATTTCAAAGAAGTTAATGTCAATTCACCGTATCTTTTATCAATTTAAGAATGGATTGTGAATTCCTCATTAAATTACAAATAGAGACTCAAGTCTAGTAATGGAATGTCGATCCACCTTCAACCCATCATCTGAATAGAGATACAAGATGATATTTATGAATAATAAGGTATCAATATGACTAATCTATGATATTTTATCTGGATTTATCCACTTTTCATGACAGATCTAGATTTGATCAAGGGGATGTTGTTGATATGTTGAAAATTGCCTCCTTTCTAACAATGATTGAAGAATTCATCAGTAGATGGAATCTGAATCGATAGATAAATAAATAAAAACCTGAATATATGATTATATTTAGGCTTAAAGATATATATTTAGAATAAAATATAATAAAAAATGTTTTTATATCACATAATTCAATTAACATTCATCAACACTCTTGGATCCACCAAAATCAAACACGGAAGGAGAGAAAAATGTTGAGGAAGGACTGTAGGAAGAGGGATTCATGTATAAAGATGAATGAGTAAAAATGGGTTATAAATGGAAATTGAATAGGATTTTAATATAATAAGTTCACCCATGCATGGTTTTGATTCATTTTTTAGAAAACTGTGCACCAACCACATGAGGCATTCTTCCTCTTTTCATCACCCACAAAGTTTGTTCGTATAGTTTGTCAAACTGTGTTGTTTCCCACTAGAAGCTGTCACTTAGTTTTTTAGTGGAGGACCCATGGTTTTTAAAAATTTTCACATCAAATATGAGCCACCCATTGATCTAATTCTATATGGAACACAATTTATTGGATAATTGACATGGTTTGGGAAAACCATGCTCAAACTATGCACCTTCCAAAAGGTTTCTAAAACTCTTTTAAATACACTAGAAACACCTAGAACTTATCCAAATAAATTTATATTTAAATAAAAACTTTATTAAAGGTTTAAATTAATTCATAAGGCATTTTAAATATCCATTACATTAAAATTAGATATGATTTTTTATACAATCATTTTTATGATTAAAAATCATATTTTTCTAAAAAAGTGTATTTTATTGAAATACACATACATATATTAAAATTAATATTTAACACTTTTGTAAAAATAATAATTTAAAATGGATTCCATATTTGGGATCATAATATCCAAATTATGTAATAATTCCTATTTCATTTTTATTCATAATTAATAGTTAACATGGTAAATATTTGTTACCATAGTAAGGGTTAACGGGGTTAATAGGATGGGGGGGGGGGGTAAACTAAGTGATAAGGATAAAAATATCACATAAAATTATTTAAATGTGATTTTTTGAGTGTATTTATACCACACATTATCATATCTTATAAATTGGACTAAATTTGATCTAGTTTCCTTTAAAAAGACAGTTATTATATTTAAAAGTTCTTAATATTTAAAAGAGTGCCACTCCCCTCACTTATAAAAGTGAACCTACTCTTATCAATCTTCCACACACTTTTTTCACCCATACTTGACCAATACATAACCAAATAACTTTATAAATTTCCCTTCCACATTATATATGTCCACGTATCACAAAAAGGGAAATCCTATAAGGCTTAAGTGGTAATAAAAATGAAGATATCTTGGATGAGGTATAACTATAAACTAAATTCCTTTAAGTTTATTTATTCTTATACCTCCATGAAATATATTCTAAAAAATATAATATAATTAAATTATTTTCATTAATATACATAAATTGTATTATATTTATGAATAAAATACTTTTTACCACCTTTCAATCCAGTGGAAAATGAAAACATCGCTCGTGCTTATGTGTGTAATACCACATCCATGAAGTGATGCGTTTCGTTTTTCATAACTACATTACATGGATGGTTCTATAGATAGAATTAATAGATATATATAAATATTATATTTATGAATAATTATAATTATAATTATTTAATTTTAATATATCATCTTCCTCATTACCCTCCCATTCATTGGAATATGGAAACATTATTCATGCTTACATGTAGACTACCGCCTCCATGAAGGGATGTAATTATTTTTTCATCACCAAATCACATCAATGGTCATAAGTGTTGGTTTTATAAAAAAAATATTATATTTATAATAATAATATTATTATATAAAGGAAAAATTTCATCTACATCATTTCATTTTCATCCTTTATAAAAATGAAAACATCCTTCATGCGTTCGTGCAGATTAACGCCTCCATAGATGACATTTAATTTTTACAAGAACATTGAATGGTGGGTTATAAATTTGTGTTTAATATATATATATTATATGGCTAAAAATATTTATGTGATGAAAATATGAACAATGTTTAAGAATTAGAACCACCAAATCAATACATACATGAGAAACATTACAATGAACACTTAAATAATTAATTTTATCCAAGAATTATGAGAAAATTGGTAAAAGAAATTATGAATAAATGATATATACAGATATTTATATAAATTTAGATATGTTATATATTAATTATAAATATAAATTGTTTATACAAAATGTTCTAACATGTCATACCAAGAGAGAATCTAAGGTAAGGGTTTATCATCTAAAAGTTTCTTTTATTGATAAATGTTTCAGATTATGAACCTATTTTTAATTATATGGTCGTTTTACTACCTATTTGGAATATTTTATCATGGATATAATTTTATTCATGTTATTTTATTTTCCATTTAGTTTTATATCATTTATATTATTTTTATTTAAAAGTTACCAATGTTGCAAGGTTTTATTTTACAAACTCATTTTTATTTGGGATTGTTTATGTTTAAATTTTCATTAGGGGAATTATATTATCATTATATATTAAACCCTAGATATTATATTCTCATATATTTATTTAAAATTTTATCATGTATTATTTCCATTTCCCCTCTTTAGCTTTCAAAATTTCTGAAAGAATGTATTTAAGAAAAACTGACCTTATTTCTTCTTTTAGGCCAGGAATAATTTTCCCCCATGTCTATATTATTGAAAATGGTTCAAGAATGTTCTTATTTACTTTTTAATAACTGTTTAATGTAATTTTAAACTAAATTTGACTTTATTTAAAATGATTTAAAATTAATTTTCTAAAATTTTACGATATGGTTCACATTTGATTTATTTAAAAATTATAGACAAAATATTTTTTAATGTTTATGGATTGACTATATTTTTCTACTATCAAAATAAACATTCATTACCAAGATTAATTTATAAGATTATATATTTTCTTAAAATAAAACCATAGTTAACTTGTTCTTAGAATTTTTAGTTTTTAAAAATTCTATAAAATAAAATGATATTTCATCTTATTTTCACAGCTACTTCATAATTTATTTTTTAAAAGTGTTCTTCATATATGTAAAAAATCTAAACTTTTAGTTTAGTAAATAGGGGAGTTTCTTTAGAAATTAGTTCCTTATCTAGATAAAAATAAGTATATTAATTATATTGCACTTTTGAACTTGTGTATAATAACCCTGAAAAAGTTTTGTTGGGTATTAAATCAATCTTCACTCGGTGTGAAAATTTTAGGCCTAACTAATCACCTGGTTTAATACTCTTAGGGGATATGATTTGGATATTTAAATTACTTATTTATGAAACATAATGTTGGATTTCAATAAATTATCTCTATAACTATTCATATCAATGTTGACTAAGCTATATATTCATTATAATGAATTAATCTTACTTGGAAATATTTTCCATTAATAGGGAAAATATTGATTATGCAATTTATTGATCATTCAATATTTTACAATATGTAATATGTCTTGGTTGGGGGGCCTTGATGGAAATATTAAGATGACCAAAATTATACATTCCATAATTATTAAATCAGTTATTATTTTCAATGTGATTACTATAGTTTTTAATGGATATATTTTTTGATCAAGTTATTAATTATATTACACATTTATTGATTATTTACACTACCATAATATTTATAGATTATTTATTTTTGTTAGATTCCACTATAAATTTTCAATTTCTGAGAATATGAGTTCAAATTTTATTATGTTTTCCTTTTCCCAGGTTAAAAATAATAGATATTTGAATGATTTAAAGGATTCACTAAAGGAAATAAGAATTTTAATAAAGTTTACAAGCTATGATTTATGTTTCCAATTTATTTCATGAATCTTGTATGTTTATACTCTATAAATACTACTAAACTCTTCGATCTAATGGGATGTGATATCTTGTAACTTATACCAATTTAATAATGTAAACACTAGATATGGGTTACTAGATATGGGACTGTTATAGTTTCTATTAAATCGAGTTTAGTAGGAAATTTGGGAACTATATTTTAGAATAAAACAATAAGGATGTTCATTAAAATAAACCCATAGATTGATCAATTATATTTTAAGGATTTTTATATTATGGATAAATATTCATAATTATTTGATCTAGTTAAGTTTATGAAATTATTTGTAAATGGTAATTGGTGTATGGAATGGGAAACATATCAACAACTATAATCAATGTTATAATTTCTCTCCTTAGTAATACAACATGAATGGTATTAGAGTTGAGAAGAATATGACTATATTGGGGTAGTTGACTCTGGTTAGGACCAATTATCTTACCAATATGGAACAACATGTTTCATTATAGAATGATGAAATTATGTTGTAGAAATGATCTGGAATAAATCATCATACATTAATTAAACTAATAATCCATTAATAACTAAATAATGGATCAAGTCCCTTGAAATGATATTTATGGATTTGAGAATTTATGAAAGGGAAAAGGTTACTCTAAAAGTGTATTTTTAAATAGATATTTTGATCAATGGTGGTAATTTATTTTAGATACAAAGTTAGAGAACGACATATAGAAAATGGAATAAAAGAATTTTAAGGTTATATTCTTTGATAAATATTTTTCTCAAGAGCAACGAGCTGACATGGTAAGTAAATTCATTAATTTAAGATAGAAGGAAGAGGAATGTTTTTCCAAGTATGAGGAAGACATTATGATATTAGAAAGGCATGATATGAAATACATATGTAATTCTTAAAGTAATATTAATCATTTAATTTATGGTATTATGCTGAGCCTCTTAATGAAAATAGTCTCTCAAACAATCTAATTATATATTGATATTGTAACAAGTTCCATTAACAAAGAGAACAAATTATCTAGGTCTTATATTTTAAAAGTAAATCAATAGTAGAAGAGGATGAAAGTTCACCATGTAAAAAATAAATATGGTAAATGTGAATAAGATAATGATAAAACTTCAAACACATGATAATTTTGGAAAGGAACACCATAATACATTGTAACGACTCAAACTGTTATAAATAAAATTCCTCTTTTGATTTAAGTTTAATGTCTTATTATATATTATGGTTATAAAAAAATGCACTTATTTGGTTTTATTATATCCCATTGTATTTAAAATACAATTAAGAATCATTAATATTAATAAGTTATCAATTGAATAGTGACCACATGATTTGTATAAATATAAGGTTTTAAAAAATCCAATTGGAACAGAAAAAGGAAGCGATGACCTCAAATAGTAATATTATACCCTACGAAGCCCATTTATTAGAGATTACATGGGATATAACTTCACTGGGTTTTCTCTTAACCATGAAAAAGATAAGATCCAATAACTTAATCATGAGAGAAACCATTGAAAAGAGAAGGTCAAGCTCATCGAGATCAGGACCCAAACCATGTATGCCAAACCACCCCATGAAGGTCTCACCATTGCACACCTTACCCTTAGGAAAGTTTTTGGTGTATTAAAGGGATATGTATCAAGACCATAATAATATGATTATGTATATTGTATTATCAAAATAATAATGTTCACATTTTCTTCTTATCATTACTCTATAAATGATTTTGATTCTTATGCAAGAAAGAACAAATTGTATTTTTAATTAGAATTAAATTTCAATTAATACATTTATTTTGATTAATCAATGGATTTTTGAAGTAAATAATATTTTAATAAAATATTATAATTAAATATAAATGATAATAAAATTTTTATGATGTCAAATCTAACTTTATAAGGGGTTGAAAACTGTTATTGTAAAAAACCCCAATATTTCTCCATAAATGTAAATTATTATTTTAAAAGTGAAAATGAAAATATTTAGAAAATTATTTTTATAAAATGAATATTATTTTTAGAATTAGAAAATTGAAATTATTCAATGGTGAATTTTACAAAATTGTTTAAGGTAGTTGAATGTTTAGGAAAAAATTAAATACCGTATAAATATACGTTGTGTATTATGACATCATAATGAACCAAAAGTGATATAATAATTACTATAAAAGGTATCCAAAACCTAATATATTTTTTCTATTAAATTTTTTTTGGTTTTTTTATTTTAATAATTTCAAAAAGAGTTTTTGAATCCTCTAAGACCATTAATATATTTTAAGATTTTAAAATCATCTCTTTAAGAGTATGACTCACTTCCACATCAACAAGGGTATTATTTTATTATTTTTGGACCTTGTCCTTATTAAATAATGAACAATATTCCCCTTTGGAAGAAACCATGAGAAAAAATAGAAATTTTTGTGGTTTTGGTTATTTTATTATATAGTATCCGAAAACCTAAGTTTGAGAGATAATAAATAATTCCCCACCTTTTCCCCATATAAACCCAACCAAGATCCCATTTATCCTCATTCAAAACCCTCAGAGAATGTTTTTATTCTACCCTTACCTCTCTATATTATTTCCAAGGTTCCCCCAATGTAACATCCCCGACTTAGGATCCACTAAAATGGTGCTTCGAGATAGGTGGTTACATGGCCTTAAGAGTGCCTCCCTATATGCCAAAGGTTTACCACTAGTAGTGGGGGTCTGAATAGTCAATTGGGGAGACCATACCCCCTTTTTATTAGAGTAATACATAATATAATATAAAAAAATAGTGGAATAATATTCCATAATATTAGAACATGCCTAAAGAACTATTCCCCAAAACGCAGTATGACTATGTCCAACAGTAAGTATGTCATGCCATGCTACAAGTGAAAAAGTTAACAAAACCCAGAATGAATACAAACTGAAAAATCCCCAAAATGGTCCTGACACCAATTCTGGGACCTCCTCCATGCACACTCGTGCCAACCCAACTGTCTAGCAAGGGCCTTTTCCCTTCTCCTGACCTGCAAACAAGAAGTCTGCTCGGGTACCCAACGAAGGCCCGAGCAGGGTGTGAGTACAACTCAGTAGGACACCACCAAAAGTTTCTACAAAATATCATGTATAAACAACTGTGCATGTAGAAAAGAAAAGGAATGATAAATGAAAAATAAAATATTAAGTGCCCTTATCTAGTTTATTTCTATTAACAATATTTATTACCATTTCCATAACTTACCATTTCATCCCATTTCCTATTACTTACCATTTCCAACACATTTATCATGGGGTTATCACATAAAAAGTTACATGGGATCAAAGTACACAATCACATTCATGAGAAAAACTACACAGTTGTCTTATCTCACTTGGAACAACTTAATTATGTCAACCATATCCGCACCTCAAAGCCTTAGTCAGGGTGGATGCAACTGATAGAGAAATAGAGAATCAGTCCTATCCCTACAGTGTGCATTAGAGGTGGATTTTAGAGCCTCATTCCATCTCGACCCATGGGTGTAGAACCTCATTCAATACCCCACACTACCAAGAAATGTGCACATACTATACATATATGTTTCCATTAACCACTCACACAACATCACAAATGTTTCCCAAGGAAACCGTAAACCATAAAAATAACATGAGAGTTAACACCATGCCTTAGTACATTAAAAAATTTACCACATTTCACATCATTTATCCATTTATCCAAATTCCATTTTATTATGCTTATCTCACTAAGAATTCATTCACCATGCCTATCTCACTAGGCTTGTTCATTATGCCTAACTCACTAGGCTTCATTAGCATGCTCATAGTCCATTAATTTATGGTCTCTAATCACCTCCACATATTAAACCAACATACCTTAGGTTATTACCAAGATTAGGTGCACCACCTAGCTTCTAACCCAATACTATTAGTCACCCAACATGTTTATCAAGGGATCAATATGATTACACAACAATCTCACTTATTCTTCCCAAATCCCTAGGTCCGAGGGAGTCAGCACACCCCATGGGTGGACCTAGATTAGTGTCATTACCCTCAACAAATCCCCTGGGGATCGTGAGGTTCTCCATTTACCTTATTAATAACCATTTTACCAAAACATTCCATAGGTAGTAAGACATACCAAGATACACCCAAGAACAAAACCACACATGCACAATTCCACGAATGAACCATGGGATAGAAATTGTAGACAACCTACCTCGATTCCATGGGTGAACGCACTATTAATTGAGCCCTTATCTTACTCTTCAACCAACACTTGAAGCTTCAACATAAATCTCACCCAAAGAGTAGGGTTTTAGAGCTTCGAAATAGAGGAGAAAAAGATACAAACCCTAAACTCAAAAGAGAAGAAAGGATGGGATTAGCCTTACCCGTAGCTTCGATCCGCAACCAATGACACCAAAAAATCTCTAGAAATTAGGGATATTGATCTCTTGGAGCCATTGGGAGGTTTGGTTCGCTCCTAGGGTGAAGAGGGGTGAAATGAGAGGAAATCCCGAGTTGAGGTTAAAAACCTCAGAGTAAAAAAATTGTAATTTTTAAAAGGTCTCTGGGACGTATGGTTTACCCACACAGTTTTCTAAACCGTGCATATGATTCTGTCCCAAAAGGCCCCCCTCGCATGGTTTACCTTTACAGTTTTCTAAATCGTTCACAAACCGTGTGGAAGCCACTTTCCAAAAACACACTTCTTACATGGTTTCATGGGCTGTCCAAACCCTTGGAACACCCCTGAGCCTCCCCTAGGACTTGGGTAATCACTTAATTAAGAAAAAAGGGATTCAACCCAAAATATAAACTAGAACATACCTTTCCAAGATCCGGGATCTTACACCCAAGCTCTCGGGAAGCCACTTCCAATCATTTTGAGTCACACTCTCAAGGTAAGGGATCCATTACTTATCTTCTTTATTCAAGTTTCTCTATTATATTATGCCTTATATTTCTAATTTATAATGTTTGGATATGTTTTTACATGTACCTATTAATGTACATTTGATATCCAAATTATGATATACCCCTTTATCTCTCATCAAACCGTTTAATTAATTTTTATGTAATGCCGTTATACTGCCGAAATTTCATTGCGATTTCCCTACCAAAAAAACGTTTAGTGAATATCCATATCTTTTTTTTCTATCAAGGGTATTCACATTTATTCACTCATAATTATTTTATTGTATAATTACATGTATTTATTCCACATTCCTTGATCATGGAATAAAATATGATGTTGAATGAATCCATTTTTTACAGAATATGTGGTACACTAAAGTATGGGAATGAAATGAAAGTGATGGGTAAACATATAATTATACAATGCTCCAATAAATTGGGTAATGTTTTAGTATCATGAGATGTCACTCAAGGGATTAGGGAGTGAAACTAATCAATCATGGGAAATTTTCCATCATGATGTTTTAGCAGTGTTCATTGACCTATGTTTATGATGTAGTGTTTTAAGTTATTTCCACATTTACTTTATTGCCTTTATGTTATCATGTTATATCATGCCTCATTGTTCATGTTTATGATTCTCAACCATTTTATGACCCATTGATATTACTATTATATAAAATATATTACATTATTCATGTTATTCCAAGTTTATTCCATTACAGGGATTTATACCTCACCCCTTTATTATATATTTTCCCATGTTATCACATGTAATTTTAAGTATGAAGGAATATTATGAACATGTTATAGTGGTTTTCTATAAATATTATATATTCATGTTTCTAAGTTATTTTTCAATGTACCTAAGTCCTAAATACATTATACTTCTCAATCTTCTAGGTTGTATTATGTGAAATTTTATGTAATTAATCCTGAAACAAAGTGTAATAAAGAGAAGGGTTGTTATAGTTGGTATTAGTGGAAAAGTTTAGATATTTTGAGATTAGGATTAGAAAACTGTAGAAAAATCCTTAGGGATAAAACTAAGTATAACAAAAACATCCATAAATTTTGGTAAAGTATATAGTAAGTGGTTTATAAGGAAAATAAATCTATGTATGGATACTACAAGTGGATTTGACTTTAGAATAGATTTATATTTAGGTTAAACCCAAACACACTGTGTTAAGCTAGAAATGACCAGGAACTGGTGAAAAATAATGGGCCTTGTATCAAACCTATTTTGACACTCCCAAGGGATATTATTTGGTAAATTCATAATCTCATTATAAAACATTATTAAGGGAACAAAAACACCCATAAGATTATAGGTTAGGAAATAAATCATGGATAACATATATTGAAGCCAAAAAATTTAAGTTAAGGAATAAATATCCTTTATAATTTATCTCTTTATTTTCATTGGATTCTCATTTATGTATTCAATAGTTTTAAAATACTCATCCCAAAATTTACCCTTATTCTATCCAATGGCTTTAAATTGGAGGAATCAGGTAAACAAAAAATGTGATGGGAAATGTGATGACTTCCCCAATGAGATTCCTAACTTGATGGGAGTGGGAATCACAAACATTGTGACAATACCCTATTAGCTGACTTAGGTTTTGAATAAATAACTAGATCATGAGGAGTTTCAAAATCCCCCTAAGAAAGAATAATATGCAATTGAGTGCTTTATATGGCAAAGGACTTCGAATTTCAATGGATCATCCAATTCCTTAATCATATAAAGATGGATCAACTCCATTGAGAAGATATTTTCCATCCCTCAATGTTCTAAGTAAGAGAAGGTTCTATTTGATGTTTATTGTATGGAGGGAGAAGATAATAAGTAGTCTACATTGATCAAGAATATTACGCCTTAGGAAGAGATCGATGCGATTGGGTGGAAGGAATTATTGAATTTTTGTGACAAATATTTTCCACGCACTCTCTGTATCAACATGGAAAGAGATTTACATTCCATCAAGAAAAAAGACAATGAATCTATCAGGATGTATGAGGGAAAATTCAAAATACTTGAATGATTTAAAACATGTTTTCTCACTATTGAATATTTTTATTTTTTTTGTTTCTAAAACATGTCTCTGATTGACTATTGGTTTTAACTATCTTGTGTTCTGAAATAAGAGTATAACTTTCTAGTTCCTAGTTTTTTTAAAAAATTAATGCGAGCTGTCAATAAAAAAATGAATATTATTTTTGTTGCATTTACTTGATGGTTTCTGAATGTTTTTTTACCAACTCAAGGTCAGTGTTATGACTATAATTTTTTCTTATTCATACTGCTGTTTGTGTTTAATTATCTCCCTGATTCTTGAACTTTCTACCTGGTTATTTTGAATTGTCTTCATACTAATTTATTATGTTCAATTTTGAAAATATTTGAGAACATACATTTTGAACCTATATGTACACCAAAAAATATACAATATTTGACTTCCAACACTATTTTACATGATGAAATTTTCACCTTCATTAAAATTGATGTGTGCCATCAATGAAAAAATGATTGTACATTGATAAATATATAATGAATGAATTATGAAACTATGTTCTTGATAAGATTTTGTGAAATGCATGTATTTTGTGGATGTCTTACTATTTTATGAACTTGAGTGACTGATACAACCTTTCTCCTTGGAATTCAAATCTTCATTTGATTTTTGATTATTATGGTTGCATTTTTCTTAGGAGTTAACTAATAAAATTAATGTTTCATTTGTTCTATTTAATTGAAAATTCAATGTACCAAATAAATTCAATAAGGGTTATAGGTATGTGGATTTTAGGCTGAAAATTCAGAGCTTATGCTTCAACTTTAGGTGATTTTATATTATACTTGTGCATAAGTTTGGAATTTATCTTTGAATTATTATTTTTTGAAATATTCTTGGCCCATTGATTGTTGAATTATGTGATTGTTAATAGTTTTTTATCTCTTTTCCTGTTGAAAAGTTTTGTTTTTTGAACTGTTTTTTTGTAATTTATTCTTACTGTTTGTGTCTTATGACATACTGAAAAGTGCGTGAAACACATAATGTTCTTTGTGATTTAACTAGAAATCAATTTGAATCACTACTGAATTATGCATGTACTCACTGAATTTACTGAATATGGCTACTGTATTGATGTAATGGTACTATTTTTTTCTTATTTGTTATCCTTTTTCAAGATTTTTTAATTGTTGAATTGAAAACTAGTTTTGAACATAATTTTAAAATGTATTTTCCTCTTTAAGGTTCAACCTTAAGAACAATGTTGAGTTTTATGTGTGAGGGAGGAGTCTATTCTGGTGATAAATTGTACTTTCATTGATAATATATAAAAAATTTATTAATAATGTTCAAAATTGACTTTTTTTTTCAAGATTTAATTTTCATTTTTGGTTCTTGTGAGATTTTTTTTGGAATTTGAGGACTCTTTTTCCACTTTGATAATTTAATTATTTATTTTTTACCTTGATATCAATTATGTAACATCATTTACATTTCTACTTTGAGCATTTAATCAGTTAACATGTTATTTTTATGGACAATATCCATAGGACACTGAAATCACTTAATTAATTAGTAGAACTTATTTTATATAAATGGTATTATAGATCATCCACACAAGATAATAGATAACTGGAAATTTAAAGGTATTTTTCTAGTTACGAAGAGTTTCTAGTATCTAAATTATGAAAAGAGTATCGCCCTTTATATTGAACACATACATAACAATCATTTTCCTATTATAATTCATAATGATTCAAATGTTACGTAACTACCAAACACATTAGATCAAACATCATTGATTAAAAAAACTCCAAAACTTTTTTATATTTTTATTTTATTTCATACATTATAAAATTAAGTTTTGGAAATTGAAGAGCACAAGATAATCATATTAGATAAATTGATCAAATGGTATCCCATATATTTTCCATTTTCACCATGATGCGGTGTTATACTCCATGATTAAAAATAAATAATGGAATGGAGTCCTTAAACACACTATGGTATATGATATGAATTATATTTTCAAAATGTCTCTAAATTTGAAAAACTATTAGTAGAATTAATCCAAAACATCACAACTCATTGTGAATCTATCCAAAGAATTTTGGGAATTTATTATTATTATATATTAGATTTCATGTAAACTCTTTTTAATATAATAAATCCTCATTATTGGAAATTATGTTTAACAATTCATTATTTTTTAAAATTTTAAACAATTATCAATTCCTTAAACCATAATTTTAAGATATTTGTTATTTTATGAACATGTTATTGATTATTAATTATTTACATATGAAATAATACATATCATGTTAAGTCAATTTCTTACAAACTTAGTTAATGTATGTTTATATTCCTCAGAATGGATAAATACTATATGTACAACATTTATTGGATCATTGATGAGTTTTATAAGGATTTACGATATTTTTTTGGACTTTGCATTCACTAATGATTCATATGGTGGAATGATTCGATGATAGTGTTTTCCTTGTGTTGGAAAACCATAGTTAATTCATGAGTAAGTGAGTTACCATATCAATAAACATGGTTTCCAAAAAAAAATATCACGTGTGGTATCAAAATGGATAAAAAGATCAAGTGGGGAATGTAATTGATTCAACAGAAAGGATCAGTATGAAAAAACTAATTTCTAATCTGTTTCCTTTTGTTTATGAATACATCTCCCCATGTAGAACAGTGCAAGAGGAAATGAATACTCGAACACAGTTTTCATCTTTTAATCAGGATGATAAAGTTGAGAGTGTTAGAAAACTGATGGAAGATGAAAATACCATAGTATATCAGGCATGTGAAAAAATAATCAAACTTAAGTTTTTAATGTGATTATATCATAGGAAAATAATGTATGGATTTAGTAATACTGCATTTGACTATCTCCGTAAATTTATTAAGTATTTATTTCCCAATGATGCATGTATTATATAAAATGATTGCATGGTATCAATGTTGGTTGAAAAATTTGGATTTTCGTCTATTAAGATTCATTCTTTCCCCAATGTTTTTGGTCTGTTCTCGAAGGAAAATATAGAGTTGAGTCAGCCCAAATAGTGTGACACATCAAGGTGGAATACTAATAAAGATGGAAATCAATATTGCATACCAGAGAAAGTGATGTGGAACTTCCCTTTGATTCCTACACATTAAAAACTTTTTATATTGGAATAAATGGAAAGGATATGAGATGGAATGAAAATGAAATAAATAAATGTAATGATGAAATATTACATCCTTCATATGGGTTGTCTTGGAATAAATTTGAAAGGTTACATCCTTATTTTTTTTGCTGACCCATGAAATGTTAAATTGAGATTATCCTGGGTTGGTTTCAAATCATTTCATAAAATTCACAATTCACATATTACTTGTCCTATTTTAATTCAAATTTATAACTTTACTTCATGGATGAGTGTGAAGAATCCATTCACTATCATGATTTTATTAATATTAGGACACAGTGATCCTAGAAATGATATTGATATATACTTGCATCCATTAATATATGAGTTAAAGGAGCTTTGGATTGTTGGTGAACAAGTGTACAATGCATTTAGAAAGGAGTAATTTATGTTTTGGGATGGTTTATTATGGAAGATAAATTATTTCCATGCTTACAGAATGATGTATGGTTGAAGTATTAAAGGAAAATTATCCTACCCTATTTTTATAAAAAATACACGTTACCGATGATTATATTTTTGATTAAATTTCATCTTCATAGGGAATCAATAATTTCTATTGGTGGATCATGCATATAGGAAAAATTAGAGATAGTTCGATAATGCTGTTGAGACAGATGAGGCACCTCAATGAATGTTAGGGAATGATATTGTTAAAGAACTTGGTGATTTGAATTATGTTCTTAGAAAAGTCAATCAAATATCAGAAAGTGAAAGTATGTTAATTATAATTATAATAGTAATTGGATAAAGAAAAACATATTCTTTGAGTTTTCGTATTGGTAATCAAATTTGTTGAGTCATTGTCTGGATGTAATGCATATCAAGAAAAAGATTTTTGAGATGTTACTTTCTACTATTTTAAATTTAAAATGAAAAATAAAATACGATGTGTGGTCACATCATGCCTTTATTGATTGGGGTATACGATAAAGACTTTATCCTGAGTTAATTGGTCAAAATAGGTGGAAAGTCCATTTTTTCTGTTATTCAATGAAAAATGCATAGAAGAAACAATTTCTTCCGATCTTGGAATGTTTGAAGGTTACAAATGGGTATTCAAGTAAAATTTATAAAAGGGTGAATACACAAGATATGGAAATAAAATCTCTTAAAACACATTATTACCATGTATTGTTACATGATTTGATTCCCATTACCATTCTACATTTAATTTTACATAATGTTAGAGTTTCTATGATAATGTTATGTCATTTTAATTCTGAACTTTCCACCAAAAGATTGATCAGAAGTGGTGTTCCTAAATTGTTGAGAGATGAACCGATTATTCTTTACAACTTGGAGATAATTTTCCCACCATCATTTTTGACATGTATGTTACATCTAATTGTGCATATTCCCACAAAAGTTCTTTTTGGTGGTCCTATTTCGAGTCGGTGGATATATCCTACATAAAGAATGATTTTTACATTGAAATATTATGGGAGAAATAAATATCATCCCAAAGTCTCTATTGTGAAATGCTATTTAGCAAAATAATGCATGGATTTATTTTCATCATACTTGGATAACGTCACTATGATGTCTAATCAACTAATGAGAACTAAATATGAGAAATATGATCCCATTGAGACTGTATTTCCTTCACTTCCACAAATAAGGGGGATATCTAGATCATACTCATTGTGTACTTTAAGCAGGGAAGAGTGGGAAATATCTCATCGTACAATGTTATTCAACTATGGTGTGCTTGATGATTATATTATGTAAGTAAAAAAATAAATATTAATTTTTTTCATTGGGTGATTTCTTAATATCTTTCAATATTTTAAAGATTTCATATCTATAGAGAACATTTAGAAATTAAAAAAAGAGAGACATCACACTCTATCTATTAGGAGGAAGTAACTGTTGGAAAATAAATAATTTTCTTCTTTTTTGAAGTCAAAGGTAATATATTTATTTTTGTTTATTCTCATAACACAATCATATGTCCCTGTTAAATATTTTATATTGGAATATTTTAAGTTTTAACTCTACTAATGAATGAAGTATCATATGAAATAAGAGCATTGTCATTTGGGCCAAATGACATGGTACATGATTATAAGGAAATGATTTTCAATGGATTTAAATGTGTTACAAATAGATATGAAACAAAAACGGAAACACAACATGATGGTTTCATGATAAGAACCATAACATATTGTTATGAGTGCACATTAGATAGATAACCTCGATTAGAAAATATATCCTATTACCATATTGTTGATAGAATAATTTAATTAGATTAATATGCACATGGTTGTGTCGCAATGATGAAATGTAAGTGGTTTGATTTAATGAAATGAAAATGAATTCATATTGATAACTATGGATTTATAGTGATTGATATAAACTACTAGATTCATACTGATGAACATTATATTCTTGAATCATAAGCTAAAAACAAGTTTTATGTAACTGAACTGTTATAAAAACAATTTGGTGTTATTACTGATGTTATTACTAGATATATTTTTGAAGAATACATGGATCAAAATGATGTTGTGAATTAACCTGTCAATATTTATCCGAATGTTGCATTTGATGACATAGATGATTCAATTGTTAGAACAGATGCTAAACCAGAAATTATCATAGAGCACACATAGTGTTGACACATTTTTTGTAAGTATTTACCTGATATTATAGAAATTTTGTATGTGTTTTTCTTTGAACTTTCATACATGTTATCAAATTAACTAGTATATTTTATACCATTGTCGAATATGAAAATATTAATATCCTAGACAATTTATGTTTAATCACATCTCTTGTAACTTTTGAACATAGAAAAGTCTTGATATTTTATCAATATAAATATCACACATGAAAATGTATCTCATTGTTTTATGATAAAATTTTATTATTTAACATTTTTCATTATTTCTATTTATTTTATAATATTATTTTAAATTTCCAGGACAAAATTTCTGATTATGATGATACTAAAAGAAGTAAAAAAATATAGAAAAATGAATAATGTATATCTCCTCTGGGTACCATTGGAAGTACAATTTATGTTTGAATATTATGGACTTTCATATTATTTATCTTGTTATAATTCATTCTATTTTATCTTATATGTTATTTTAGGATACGTCGTCTAGGAGACGGTTGGATTATTCCACTGAGGGTAATAGTATGGTGGGGTTACTGCTATGACTAATTCTACAGTTTAGCCTACTACTGTGCTGCCTGAGTCACCAGGTGGTCATCCTCCCATTATGAGACCTCCATATTTTCCATACCCACCTTTTCCATATCAATTTCTTCCCTCACGCACACAAGATGGTAGTTCTCAAACTCCCATCACTCCTTATTTTTCATTCACACCATCCACTTTATAGGGCACTTCCCCTCATATATCCCACCACCATATCCATATCCATATCCACCCTCTTCTGTATAGGGTTATCCATTTGGTTTTCTCCCTCCATTAGTACACTTATCATCATATACCATACAGATTAATCCTACTATAGATATCCCACCCACCAAAGAGGCTACTCTCCCTCCTCTAGACGCATCACTTAAGGGGTCAACAGATCCCCCATCTACTAGTATGTGTTTTACCATTACTGTTAGTTATTAATGATAAATTTATATATACTATTATCCTTTTATTAATGATTAGCTCCAACCTCTACCAGATGATGAGGCCACACAAAAATGTGAGAGGTTTGGAATCGACACATGAAAACCTTGCTTTAAAATAATGAGGAAAATGCTAAAATTAAAAAATGGTATGGAATGTAAAAGATTTATAGCAACACTTCTTCCTCCAATGGCCCGAAGGCCTTCATTTTTTATTGATTTTTGATAATCCACACCTTTCAAGGGGTGAGGTGGAACCCTTAAAAGGCCCGCAGGCGAATGTATTACATGGCCCATAGGCCTTAGAGGAATTCATTTCTCATAGGCTTCAAACATTACATACAACCCAGTTAAACTACTTGGAACTTATTTTCCCTAGCATCTTCATCGTGAAATCAGCTCTCCACCTTCGCATGAATGTTCGGCTAGGCATTCCCGTGCATGCACAGACTTGTCCTGATGGCAGGTTCCATACCCTCTCATTCTTGCAATCCATTTACCTTCTACTGTGGTGAAAAATAAAGAACAATTTCTGGGCTGGGATTGGTGTAAGTAATGTTAATAACCTTTTATATATATTAATTTATAATATTTTTTTAACAAATATTTTTTCCATTACAGCTCTGATATAATTTTCCTGATGAAAAAATGACAAGGACGTAAGGTTAATGGAATTAAGTGAATTATGGAGAGTGTACAAGTATAAATTATATTTTGGTTGGAAATAGAGAGCTAGAATGGAGCTTGAAGAAATACCGTTGATTCATGATTGCTGAATACCACAATACAAAGACATCATCGGCTATTGGAAGAGTCCACAATTTAAGGTATTTGTTAAATTTATATATATATTCATTTATTTATTTGAAGATTATTTTTAAAGTATAAATTACCAATTTTATTTATGTTAGTGAAATTATATAAATATTTTTTATAGGAGAAATCAAGCAGAAATAAAAGAAATAAGAGTAGAATGAAACACATTTATACTCTTGGACACACTTCACTCCCAGATCATGAGCAAGCATAGGTAATTGAACATTTAAAATACATATCTTGGTTTAGTGTAATTTTTTGACTTCTAATTTTTATTTATTTCATTTTTTTCTATAAAAAAGGATTTAATATCGAGGGCTGTGTTCCTCAATTTACTTTGTTTCGTATAAGTAGAAAAATAATGATGGTGTTGTGACAAATACCAACACCGAGAAGATGATTGTAAATATATTTAAATTTCTTTTTTTTTGAATGAATTTAATTCTTATATTATTTTATCATTTTAATTTATGTTATATATCAATCAATATAATTATTTGGAGGCATTGAAAAAAAATAACTTGACAATTTGGGCACGAACAATCATCTACATCGGGTATTAGGAGATGAGCATCAGGGCACATTGAATTGTCAACTTGGGAAGAAGATTATACCATATCAATACTAGTCTTACAACTACATTTGTAACATCATAGGTAAATAAAGAATAATAAATATTTCATATTTATTAATATTTTTGAATTAAATATTAATTTTACTTTAAAGGGGTTTCTATATTTGATAGCGTACCCGATACGCAACAACGAGTTTGTTTGAAATCTTACATTGCACACTAATAATATAATATTATTATTTTAAATGGTAGTTAACTCCTAGCAGTTGTATTGGAGGTAAAGAATGAAACTAACTACAATATGATTATACATGTTTGTTAAATGTATTTACATTTATCTAATAAAAGTAAGAGGCTTAAAATGTGAATGAATCTAATTTTAAGCATAATTTACAATAAAAGGTCGATTTACCACCTTTTAATTGAGAAACCTCTTTAAATCTAGTTTTGGTCACTTTAATACATTATATATGAAAAAATAAAATCCTTCTTTAGAATTGAGACATCAAAATTTACTTTGTGTAATTTTTTGGAATTTTTCCGATAAAGTTCATTTTTTAATGAATAGTGAAAAATACTGTATTTTAATTCAAAACTGTGTTTTAATATAATTTATTTATATGGTTAGATTATATTTTTAATTGATTTTAAAATTTAATTAGAATATATTTTTACCATTTAATTCAATTTTGTTTGTTGGAATTAATTTCACTTTGAAAGTGAACATAAACAAGTGTCAATCTTTTGATAGTTATTGTTTCTTAAAAACACGTTATTTGTTTTAACAACGTGAATTAATTTTAAATTAATTAATTCCATTTCTCTGTTTTTAATTTATAAAAATAGACATAATTTTTGAATTCAGAACATCAAATTTATCTTAGGCTGAATTTTTGGTATTTTTCTGAAAAACATCAATTTTTGATACATAGTGAAACCACTTAGTAGTAGTTAAAAAAACTGTCTTTTTCATTTAAATGAAATTTTACCACTTATGTGAATTGAATATATAAAAATAAACATAAATGGTTGTTATTAGTAAGTAAAATTTTGTTCAATAAGATGAAAATAATTTTTGGTGAATAGTAACTTTTGACTTTTATTTAACGCGATTAAAGGTAAATAGGGTAATTCAAGGTAAAAAAAATATTTTAATAATTCAAAATTACCTTAACACTTGTCTTAACCTTATTGGATGAGTAATTTATGACCATGGTCATCCTTGGGTCTATTTTTGGACCCCATGGATCCACTTATAAATGATAATGACACATTAGATCAATTAATTTAATGTAACGGCAAAAATGACATAAATAAAAATATTTTAGTAAATTAATTTATATATGGTGTTATATAAGTAATATTTTTTACTATAAATATTAATTGGAAAGATAAAAATATTTCCTACATCATGTTATTTGTTTCATAATTTTTAGATATCAAATAAATTAAATTATTTATGACACAATAATGATGCAATGTTTACCTCATTAATAAATCATTTAAATAAATAAGATTATAAATATTAAAATAACATCAAAAATTTTTCCAATTCTTATTGGATGATTTTATTTCGACCATGAATCATCTTATCTTCTACTCTAATTATTTTTGGACCTTTATAAACTGAGTATCATTATATAATAAAATAATATTATCACATTATCCTAAAGAGCCCCTCCCCCCTTATAAAAAGCCCTCACTTCTAACCAATTCATCACACCTCTCAAGCCTTTAGGCTCGTCCAAACTCTGCCAAATTAAGATCCCTACATCTCTTTCCTCCTCTGAGAAGCCTTAATATAGGCAGAAGGCACTTCAAGAAGTCCTTTTGGTTCAAACCAAAAGAAGTTACCCAAATTAAAGGTAACAATTTCTCTTAACTTCTTTTCATTTATTTTACTTCTCCAACCCCTAAAATATTTTTATTACTTTATTTTATAACAACACCAGTATTCTAAATATACTAGGATGTTATTACGAGAATTATTCGAACTACACTTACACACACCTCCATCTAATGGGTGAAGAACATACTATTTCTGTGGATTGAAAACTAACGTCTCGCGAGACGATGATTGTTCGATTATCTCCTACCGCCTATCATGGTGGACATTAAGATAACACTATATTTATATATGATATATATTATGTTTATGTTTTATTCATGATTCTGTATTTTTCTTTTATATTTAACCTTTATGGTTTCCATTATGGATAAACGCGATAATTTCATTTTAGGAAGTGGGGACTACCACCCCCTCAAAGTGATATGACTCGTTAATTCCATATGTGGGATGTATAAAGGATGAAGTTGATGATATTATATATGATATTATATATGCTATTATACTGTAATTATAATATACCTATGTATAATTTTGTTTTAATTGCATTAAAATAAGAAATAGAAATGAAATTAGCGTTCATGCGTACGTATGACTTACTGTCTCTATGAACGGTGCATTTCATTTATTACCACCAAATGATATGTACTATTATATATATATATATAATTGATATATATGATATATATGATATCTAAATAATTAATGTCATTCTGGATATAATGGACTATTGACCACATGGACAACTTGTAAATATAAGGTGTTCATTTTTTACTCAAGTACCAAATATCGACAAAAAGAACTTTATTAACTTAAATGATTAAATAATGTTTATAACATGGTAATAAGTGATATAAAAGGAATAATAAACTTGAAAAAGGTTCTTAGGAAAGTAGAAATTAACTTTAGTTTATTATTCAGGAGATTAAAGAACGATCCAGTCAAGTCATATACGAGGTAAGGGACTTCGTCTCAATATCCTTTTATTGAGGCATATTTTGTTTTAATAAACTAATTTCTTTTATACGATGTATAAACAACCTTGAATTTTAAAAGGGAATATTTTTCTACGAAGTGTTTTACTAAATGACAAAAAGGAATGTTTCTTTTAACATAATCAGTGACAACGACCTTTCTGCCGCTGCAAGTATTATTTGTTATTTGGATTCCTTAATAAGCCTTAATGTTTTTATAAAGGAAAATAAATACCATATATTATTTTATGTATTTTGGTATTGAAAATGGTTTTGATAATGTATTTGTTATGTCAATATATTTATGTGATATATTGTGATTGAAATGAGGAAATGTTTTCTTTCCTTTATATTTGTTTTATATATTATGATTTTATAATGGTACTTGGACATTTGATGGGTGGTTATGTGACAAACCAAATCATGGGTGGTGCTGTGAAAACCAGGACGAGTGGTTACATTATAACCTTCAATGAATTGGGTATGGAAGTCTGTCGTATGGCTATTCCATTTAGTTAAATGTGTGGAAGTCGACCGTTTGGTTATTCCATTTAAGTATGTTTATGTCCCAAGTTATCTTTATATGTTATGTGTTCTTTATATGGGTTTTATGGTATCCTTTTGGTTACAAAAGGGTAAGTAGTGATCTTTTATTCAGTGAAGAGTATTCACTACTTCATAAAGGTGAAAAGTATTACTTATGTTAATGTATTCATGGTTTACTTGTTGTTTTGAAAAAACAATAGTTTTCCTTCTTTGTGTATCCCTTAATGAGCTTTTTATGATCATCCCATGTTTTTGAAATGTTTTTCACAGGACATAATGTTGAATAGGGTCAAGGATGGGATCAAGGAGAAGTCATGTTGTCTTATACATGGAAGTAGACATGACTCTTTTTTTTCAAGAGTTCTTGTTTTGTGAAAAAATGGAAACTGAGTAGAAGTGTGTAATTTGTATTTTTTTTGAAGTGAAATATAATAGTTATGGCCTAATTCTCTAAAAATATAAACATGAAAAGATCATAAAAGTGATTTATTCATTTAATTCAAGATTATGTAATGTTTTAAGGTCAGGTCCTTATAGTTTGTATCAGATAACTTTAGGAGTTAGAGTATTTTTAAATTAATATCCATAAAGTAATTTATGTTAATATTGAAATCATATCGCATTTACAGATTACCATGTTGCTTTGCCTAAGATATTTATGTGTTCAGAATGGTTTTCCACAGAGTAAGCAGGGAAGCTATGTTGGGACAACATCTGGAGGAAGACAACCTTCCAAATCAGCAATATGAGATGGTCGGAATCAGAACTGAATAGTTTTTTGTAGTGATGGAATAATTGAATCAGGCTATAAATGGTGGTGGTATCTATGCACAAGATTATCCAGATCAACCACAGAGGAACATGCTAGTAGTGGAGCATTTCATGAGGTAACATCCCCCATCATTCAGAAGATCATCTGACCCTGTGCTAGCGGAAGGGTGGATTAATGCACTGGAGAAGATTTTCAATGTTATGGGGTGTTCAGAACATCAAAAGGTTCGTCTTGCTGTTTACCATTTTGAAGGTGAAGCTGATCAGTGGTGGTCGATGGTGAAAAATACCAGGAATAGTGAGGAGATTGATTCTCTTTATTGGGATGAATTCAAAGGTATGTTTCTTGATAAATATTTTCCTAAGGTGGTTTGTCATAGGATGAAAAAACAATTCCTAGAATTTAGGCAAGAGGATGACTCAGTGGATGCTTATGAAGCAAAGTTCACTCGACTGGAAAGATATGCAAAAAATTTCATCTGAGATCTTGATAGTAAGATAAATCAATTTTACTCAGGACTGAAGCCACAATATCAAAGAGCATTAGCCTCTCGTGAGTTCAAAAGTTATTAAAAACTTGTTCGATGTGCGGAGAAGGTGGAAATGGAGTTTGCAGATGATCAGGTGTTCTTTGAAAAACAACAGAATAAGAGGTCCAATTGGTATTCAAAGGGAAATAATTCATCAAAGAATCCTAGAGGTAAGAAAATTAAATATCCAACTTGTGTGAAGTGTGGTAAAAAGCATCCTAAATAATGTTTATCAAATTCTGGAAAGTGATTCTGGTGTGGTAAGTCTGGTCATATTTCTCGTAACTGTAAGGAAGATGATCAAACAGGCAATGAAAAGCCATCAGTAAGATATTTTAAGTGTAATGAAATGGGCCATTATGAAAATGAGTGTCCAAAAAAGAACTCAACTGAGGGAAAGTAGCCAGACTACAAGTAGAAAGGTATGGTGAAATCTTTTGCAACTACTTCAGAAGATGTTGGGCCATCGAATGAAGTAGTATCAGGTATACTGTTTGTTTTTTTAGATTATGCCAATGTGTTGTTTGATTCAGGGTCTACACACTCTTTCATTTATGAGAAGTTTTCTAGTAAATTGGGAATTCCATATCAAGATATGAATAATGAACTTACAGTAAAAACACCTGGAGGAAATGTTGAGACAAAAAGAAAACATAATAACCTCCCTATCCTTGTGTGTGGGAATAATCTACATGCAAACCTTATTATTTTGCCTCTAGTAGAGTTTGATGTTATTTTGGGCATGGATTGGCTATCTTTTTATCATGATAAGATTTATTATAGAGATAAAGAGGTTTCTTTTCAGAAATATTTATAGTTTGTGTACAAGAATTAACCCTTTCTTTTGATAACATATCGGGAAGCTGAGAAACTAGTAAAATATGGAAATGAATGTTACCTTGCACATATTGTTCAAAATAAAGGAACTGTTCAGATTAATGATGTGCCAGTGGTAAATGAGTACCTTGATATTTTTCTTGATGAGTTTCTTGGTATTATACTTGATCGGGAAGTTGAATTTACTGTTGACTTAGTTCCTGATGCTAAGCCAATTTCAAAACCCCCTTATTGAATGGCTCAAATTGATCTTTTAGATTTAAAGAAGCAATTGTAGGAGTTATTAGATAAAGGTTTCATTCAACCTAGCACATCACCGTGGGGTGCTCCTGTATTGTTTGTTAAAAAAAAATGGTTCAATGAGACTTTTCATTGATTATAGAGCATTGAATAATATCACTACTAAGAAAAAGTATCCTTTGCCTCATATCGATGATTTGTGTGATCAGTTCTAGGGAGCTTAGTATTTTTTGATGATTGACTTGAGATCGGGGCATCATCAGTTGAAAATAAAGGATGCATACATTCCGAAGACCGGATTTCTTACTAGATACGACCATTATGAATTTTTAGTTATGACTTTTGGTTTAACCAATGCAACTGATGTATTCATGGATCTTATGAATAAAATTTTCTGTGAGTTCATGGATAAGTTTGTGGTTCTGTTCATTGATGATATTTTGGTTTATTCCAAAAGTAAGGAGGAACATGAAATTCATTTAAGGGTTTTCTTTCAAACCTTAAAAGAAAATAAACTATTTGGGAAATTCAGAAAGTGTGAGTTTTGGTTGCAACAAATTTCTTTCCTTGGTCACATTGTTTCAAAAAATGGAATAACTATTGATCCTGCTAAAAAAAAGTTGTTGAAGAATGGACAAGACCCACAAATATAATTGAGATTCATATTTTTCTTGGTTTGGCAGGTTATTACAGGGGGTTAGTTTGAAATTTTCCATGTTTATCTAGTCTAATGACTAAGTTAAATCGAAAAGGTGTTAAGTTAATCTTGACAAAATAATGTGATGATTGTTTTCAGGAATTGCAAAGAAGATTTGTGAATGATCTAGTTTTTTCTCTGCCATCTAGAAATGGTGAGTTTTTATCTATAGTGATGCTTCATTGAAAGGACTTGGTTGTGTCCTAATGCATAATGATCAAGTAATTTCTTATGCTTCATGTCAGTTGAAACTACATGAGTTAAATTACCCTACACATGATTTGGAATTAGCTTCTGTTGTTTTTGCTTTTAAAATTCGAAAGCTTCATTTTTATGGAGTAAAATGTGAAATATATTCTGACCACAAAAGTATAAAGTATATATTTACTAAGAAATAATTAAACATGAGATAGAGGATATGACTCGAATTAATCAAGGATTATGATTTCACGATCCATTACCATCCGGGAAAAGAAAATAAATTGGCTGATGATTTGAGTCGAAAAAGTAATGCTTCATTAACCATGTTACGTTTGGAACAAGATCCTTTGGTTTTTGATTTGATAACCTTTGGAATAAAAGTTTTTGGTGCAGAAAATTCTTCTATTTTGTATCAGGTATCAGTGAAATCATTCCTATTAGACAGAAGAAAGCAAGCATAGAAAGAAGACAATGAGTTACAGAAAAAGGTTGAGTTGGTTCGGAAGGGTAAGTTTCCTGAATTTAGCATTGATAATGATTGTGTTTTGAGATTTGTAAAGAGATTATGTGTGCCTTGTGATTCACAGTTGAAGAATGAGTTGTTATGTGAGGCTCATAGTTCCCCATTTCCAGTTCATCCTAGTAGTACTAAGATGTACAGAGATCTTCACGAGTATTACTAGTGGGATGGAATGAAAAGAGATATTTCTGATTTTACTATGAAGTGTTTGACTTGTCAACAGGTTAAATAAGAGAGAAAATTACCAAAAGGGATGCTTCATCCTTTACCGGTTCCAGAGTGGAAATGAGAAAATATATCCATGGAATTCGTTGTGGGATTACCAAATACATCTCAAGGTAATAATGCAATCTGGGTTATTGTTGATCGATTGACTAAATCTGCTCATTTCCTTCCTATTCGAGATACATTGTCTCTAGATCAACTTTATCGGTAGTATGTTAAAGAGATAGTCAGGTTTCATGGAGTTCCCCTCTCCATTGTATCTTATCGCGATCCCAGGTTTACTTCTAACTTTTGGAAAGACCTTCAGAAGTCATTGGGTACTGAATTAAATTTTACTACAACTTTTCATCCTCAATCACATGGGAAATCAGAATGAACAATTCAGACATTGGAGGATATATTACGTGCTTTCTAGATGGATTATCAGGGAAGTTGGGACAAACATCTTTCTTTGGTTGAACTTTCATATAATAACCGTTTTCATTCCAGTATACAGATGGCTCCATTTGAGGAATTATATAGAAAGCATTGTCGAACTATAGATTTTTGGGATAAAGTAGGTGAAAGGAAGCTGATGGGACAAAAATTGGTAGAAGAGATGGCAGAAAAAGTTCAGTTGATTTAGAAGCACATGAGAATAGCTCAGAGCAGAAAGAAAAGTTATGCTAATAACCAAAGGAGGATCATTCTTTTGAGGTAGGTGATCATGTCTTTCTCAAAGTTTCTCCATGGAAAAGTGTGATGCGTTTTGGTATGAAGGGAAAGATGAGTCCGAGGTTCATTGGACCATATGAAATCCCGGAGAAAGTTGGATAAGTGGTGAACAAAGTTGCTTTACCTCCAAGTTTATCCCAGGTACACAATGTTTTTCATGTTTCAATGTTGAGAAAGTATATTTCAGATCCATCTCATGTTTTTAGCAAAGAGGTAATTCAGTTGGAAGAGAATCTCTCTTATGAAGAACAACCAGTTCATATTCTTGACCATAGAGAGAAAGTTTTGCGGAATAAGGTAATTCACCAGTTAAAGGTTTTGTGGAAAAACCATATGGTTGAAGAGGCAACATGGTAATCTGAAAATACTATGAGGGATAAATACCCCCACTTATATTGATAAGTAAAATTGTGAGGACACAATTCCAAAAAGGGGGGAAGGATGTAACATCCCAGGTAAATAAAGAATAAGACATATTTCATATTTATTAATATTTTTGAATTAAATATTAATTTTACTTTAAATGGGTTGCTATGTTCGATAGCGTACCCGATACACAACAACAGGTTTCTTTGAAATCTTACGTTGCACACTAATAATATAATATTATTATTTTAAATGGTAGTTAACTCATAGACTTTGTATTGGTAGGAATGAATGAAACTAACCAAAATATTATTATACATGTTTTTTAAATGTTTTTAATTTTATCCAATAAAAGTTAGAGGCTTAAAATGTGAATGAATCTAATTTTAATCAAAATTTACATTAAAAGGTCAATTTACCACCTTTTAATGGAGAACCCTCTTTAAATCTAGTTTTGGTCACTTTAATACATTCTATATGACCAAATAAAATCCTTCTTTAGAATGGGGACATCAAAATTTACTTTGTGTAAATTTTTGGAATTTTTCCGATAAAGATCATTTTTTAATGAATAGTGAAAAATATTGTATTATAATTCAAAATTGCGTTTTAATCTAATTTATTTATATGGTTATAATATCTTTTTAAATTGGTTTTAAAGTGTAATTAGAATTTATTTTTACCATTTAATCCAATTCTGTTCATTAAAATTAATTTCACTTTGAAAGTGGTCATAAACAAGTGTTAATCTTTTGATAGTTATTGTTTCTTAAGAACACGATATTTGTTTTAACAATGGAAATTAATTTTAAATTAATTAATTCCCATTATATGTTTTGAAATTATAAAAATAGACATCATTTTTTAATTTGGAATATCAAATATAGCTTAGGCTGAATTTTTGGTATTTTTTTGAAAACTCAATTTTTGATGAATAGTGAAACCACTTACTAGTAGTTAAAAAAAACTGTGTTTTTCATTTAAATGAAATTCTACCACTTCTGTGAATTGAATATCAAAAATAAAATATACAGGTTATTATTATTAAGTAAAATTTGGTTTAATAAGATGAAAATAATTTTTGGTGAATAGTAACTTTTGACTTTTATTTAACGCGGTTAAAGGTAAATAGGGTAATTCAAGGTAAAAAGAATATTTTAATAATTTAAAATTACCTTAAAACTTTTCCTAACCTTATTAGATGAGTAAATTCCGACCATGGGAATCCTTGGGTCTATTTTGGTATCCCATGGAGCCACTTATGAATGATAATGACACTTTAGATTAATTAATTTAATGTAAAGGCAAAAATGACATAAACAAAAATATTTTAGTAAATTAATTTTTATATAGTGTTATATAAGTAATATTTTTGACTATAAATATTCATTGGAAATATAAAAAGATTTAATACATCATGGAATTTTTTTTAAATTTTTTAGATATCTAATAAATTAAATTTTTTATGACACAATAATGATGTAGTGTTTACTTCATTAATAAATCATTTAAATAAATAAGATTATAAATATTAAAATAACATTCAAAACTTTTCCAATTATTATTGGATGATTTTATTTCAACCATGAGTCATCTTATATTAGACACTAATGATTTTATGACCTTTAGAAACCAGATATCATTATATAATAAAGTAATATTATCACACTTTCCTAAAGAGCCCCTCCTCCCCCTTATAAAAAGCCCACACTTCTAACCAATTCCTAACCCCTCTCAAGCCTTTAGGCTCGTCCAAAATTTGCCCAATTAAGCTCCATACATCCCTATCCTCCTCTTAGAAGCCTTACCTTAGACAGAAGTCACTTCAAGAAGTCCTTTTGGTTCAAACCAAAGAAAGTTACTCAAATTAAAGGTAACTGTTTCTCTTAACTTCTTTTCTTTTATTTTACTTCTTCAACCCCTAAACTCTTTTTATAATTTTATTTTATAACAACACCCGAATCCAAAATATATTAGGATGTTGTTATGATAAGTATTCAATCTACTCTTACACACACCTTCATCTAATGGGTGAAGAACATACTATTTCTTTGGATGGAAAAATAACGCCTCACGAGACGATGATTGTTCGATTATCTCCTACCACCTATCATGGTAGTCATTAATATGACACTATATTTATATATGATATATATTATGTTTCTGTTTTCTTCATTCTTCAATATTTTTATTTTATAGTTTACCTTTATGGTTTTCATTATGGATAAATGCGATAATTTCATTTGAAGAAGTGCAGACTACCACCCCCTCAAAGTGATATGACTAGTTAATTCCATATGTGGGACGTATAAAGGATGGAGTTAATGATATTATATATTATATTATATATGATATTATATATTTTATTATATATGATATTATATTGGAATTATAATATACCTATGTATCATTATGTTTTAATTCCATTAAAATAAGAAATAGAAATGAAAGTAGCATTCATGCGTACGTATGGCTTACCGTCTCCATGAACGATGCATTTCATTTATTACCTCCAAATGATATGTACTGTCATAAATATATATATATATATATATTGGATATATATGATATATATAATATCTAAATAATGAATGTAATTCTGGATATAATGGAATATTGACCACATGTACAACTTGTAAATATAAGGAGTTCATTTTTGACTCAAGTACCAAATATCGACAAAATGAATGTTATTAACATAAATGATTACATAATGTTTATAACATATTAATAAGTGATATAAAAGGAATAATAAACTTGAAAAAGGTTCTTAAGAAATTAGAAATTAACTTTAGTTTATTATTTAGGAGATTAAAGAATGATCCAGTCAAGTCAGACATGAGGTAAGGGACTTCGTCTCAATCTCCATTCATTGAGGCATATTTTGTTTTAATACACGAATTTCTTTTATACGCTGTATAAACACCCTTGACTTTTCAAAGTTTATCTTTTTCTATGAAGCATTTTACTAAATGACCAAAAGGAATGTTTCTTTTAATTTAAGCGGTGACAACGACCTTTCCGCCGCTGCGAGTATTATTTGTTATTTGGCATCCTTAACAAGATGTAATGTTTTTTAAGGAAAATAAATACCATATATTCTTTTATGTATTTTGGTTTTGAAAATGAATTTTTTATGTCAATATATTTAAGTGATATATTGTGATTTAAATGTGGAAATGTTTTCTTTACTTTATATTTGTTTTATGTGTTATGATTTTATAATGGTACTTGGACATTTGACGGGTGGTTACGTTATAAACCAAATGACGGCTGGTTCCATGAAAACCAGGATGGGAGGTTACGTTATAACCTCCAATGCATTGGGTATAGAAGTCAGCTGTATGGCTATTCCATTTAGTGAAATGTGTGGAAGTCGACCGTATGGTTATTCCATTTAGGTATGTTTATGTCCCAAGTTACCTTTATATGTTATGTGTTATTTATATGGGTTTTATGGTAACATTTTGGTTACAAAAGGGTAAGTAGTGATCTTTTATTTAGTGAAGAGTATTTACTACTTCATAAAGGTGAAAATTATTACTTATGTTAAAGTATTCATGGTTTACTAGTTGTTTTTAAAAACTAACAGATTTCCTTTATTGTGTATCCCTTACTGAGCTTTTTATGCTCATCCCAAGTTTTTGAAATGTTTTTCACCGGACATAATGTGGAATAGGGTCAAGGATGAGATCAAGGAAAAGTCATGTTGTCTTAAACATGGAACTAGACATGACTCTTTTTTTTCAAGAGTTCTTGTTTTGTGAAAAAAAAGGAAACTGAGTAGAAGTGTCTACTTTGTATTTTTTTTGAAATAAAATGTAATAGTTATGGTCTAATTCTCTAAAACTCTAAACCTGAAAAGATACTCAAAGTGATTTATTCATTTAATTCGAGATTATGTAATGTTTTAAGGATGGGTGTAACACCCCAGGTAAATAAAGAGTATGAAATTTTCACATTTATCTATATTTTTGAATAAAATATTAATATAACTTTAAAGGAGACGCTATTCTCGATGACGTACCCAACACGCAACAACGAGTTTCTTGGGAATCTTACGTTGCACTTTAATAATAAAATAATATTATTTTAAAAGGTAGTTAATGCCTAGTTGTTGTGATGGAGGGAATGAATAGAACTAACTACAAAATGATTATATATGTTTGTCAAATATTTTTACTTTTTTCAATAAATTTTAGAGGATTAAAAATGCGAATGAATCCAATTTTAAGCGTAAACATTCTAATATTCTTTAAAAGGTCGATTAACTGCCTTTTGATGGCGAACCTCTTTTAAATCCACCTTTTGAAAATTTTATGTGTTATATTTGACAAAATAAAATTCTTCTTTAGAATCGGGACATCAAAATTTACTTTGTGTAAATTTTTGGTATTTTTCCAAAAAAGTTCAATTTTTAATGAATGGTGAAAAATGTTGTATTTTAATTCAAAACATCTTTTTAATATGATTTATTTATATGATTATATTATCTTTTTAATTGGTTTTAAAGTGAAATTAGAATAAATTTTTACCATTTAATCCAATAGTGGTTGTTGGAATTAATTTCACTTTGAAATCAGACTTAAACTAGTGTCAATCTTTTGATACATTTTGTTTCAAAAAACACGCTATTTGTTTTGACAGCGGGATTTAATTATTAAATTAATTAATGCAACTTATATGTTTTGAATTTTTTAAAATAGACATCATTTTTGAATTCGGAATATCAAATATATCCTAGGGTGAATTTTTGGTAATTTTCTGAAAAACTTCAATTTTTGATGAATAGTGAAACCACTAAGTGGTACTTATAAAAAACTGATTTTCCGTTTAAATGAATTTTTGCCACCTTTGTGTTTTGAATTTAAAAAATCCAACATACATGGTTGTCATTAAGAAGTAAAATGTGGTTCAATCGGATTAAAATAATTTTTTGGTGAATAGTAACTTTTAAGTTTATTAATCGTGATTAGAGGTAATTAGTGTAGTTTAAGGTAAAAATAATGTTTTAATAATATGAAATGACCTAGACACATGTCCTACCCTCATTGGATGTGTCATGGACGAATGAGACAATCCATGGGTCAACTTGGGGACCCCATGGAGCAACTTTGGTAGGAAAATGACATAAATAACTTTTTATATAAAGTTAAAATTAAAATGACACAAACATGAGTTGTTTTACTAAAATAATTTTTAAATGGGGTTATACAAGTAATATTTTTTACTATAAATATTCATTGGAAATCTAAAAATATTTCCTACATCATAGTATTTTTTTTATAATTTTTAGACATTAAATAAATTAAATTATTTATGACATCATGATGATGCAGCGATGACCTCATTATTTAACGATTTAAATAAAATGGAAAGATAATGTAAAATATAAGACCTACACATGTCCAAAACCTATTGGATGAGTGGATTTCTAACCCTTATCACCTTATCCTCGAAACACATCAATGTGGGACCATTAAAATCCGAAACTCATTCTAAAATAAAGTAACATTTCCTTACTTTCCAAGAGTGCCCCTCCCCTCCTCTTATAAAAGGCCCCCACCTCTACCTCCTTACCCACACTTCCAAAGACTTTGGCTCGGCCAAACCCTGCCCATTTTGTCTCTCCACATCCCTCTATAACTCCTTGAATCCTCACTTTGGGAAGAAGTCTTCCCAAGGAAGCCTTTTAGCTCAAACCAAAGGGAGTTACCCGATTTTAAGGTAATGTCTTCACTTGAGTCCTTTTGTTTTATTTTGCTTCTCCAACCCCCTAAACTCTTTTTATTCATTTCTTTTGTAACAAATACAGTATATTCAATATACTAGGATGTTGTTATAAGAATTATTCGAGCTACACTTACATACACCTACATCTAATGGTTAAAGAACATACTGTTTCTGTGGATGGCGAATTTCTGCCTCACAAAACGATGATTGTTCAACACTCATATATCACTTTCAAAGGTGGAAATTAAGATGTAACTATATTTATATATGATATATAATATGTTTATGTTTTCCTTAAGCTTCTGTATCTTTCATTTATGGCATACCTTTATGGCTTCTATTATGGGTATACGTGATATCTTCATTTTAGGAAGTGCGGACTACCGCCCCCTCAAAGTGATTTGATTCGTTAATACCATATGTGGTATGTATAAAGGATATATTTAATGATATTATATATATGATACCATATTGGAATTAAAATACTATTATGTATCATTATGTTTTAATTCCATTAAATATAAAATAGAAATGGAAGTAGCGTTCATGCGTACGTACGGCTTACCATCTCCATGAACGGTGCAGTTCATTTCTCACCTCTAAATGTTATGTAATATTATAAATAAATGAATATACTGGATATATATTATATCTATGATATCTACATCATGAATACAATTCTGGATATAATGGATATTTTACCACATGAACAACTTGTAATTATACAGATTTTATTTTTGACTCAAGTACCAATGATCGTTAAAACGACCGTTATTAACTTAAATAATAACATAGTGTTCATGACATGGTAATAAGTGATATAAAGGAATAATGAACTCGAAAAAGGTTCTTAAGGAAGTATAAATTAACTCAAGTTTATTATTCAGGAGATTAAAGAACGATCGAGTCAAGTCGGACCCGAGGTAAGGGATCCTACTCCTCTCTTTCTTTTTAAGTACACTCTTTTATGTCATTCCTTTTAAAGCTCATCTTTCATGTTATTGGGATGTTATTTTATATTACTCTTACTTTAATTTTTATGTTAATATGATGAGAGACCCTATTCTCTCTCATCAATCCAATTTGGAAGTTTTGAGTGGCGCCGTTAGGCTGCCGAATTTTCGTAAGAGATCTAACCTCTGTCTTTCTTTTTAAGTACTCTTCTTTATGTCACTTATTATAAGCTACTCTTTGTTATGTTGGGGGATGTTCTTTTATATTCCTCTTTATGTAAACTTTATGTTAATATGATGAGATACCCTATTTGATCTCATCAATCCATTTCTGTAAGTTTTAAGTGGCGTCGTTAGGCTGCCGAGTTTTCGTAAGGGATTTTTCATCTCACTTTTTGTCCTGTGAGATTTATGCTACATTTTCCACCATTTCCTTTGAGTGGTGTCTGTACTTCCCATTATTATACTCTTTGTGTAATATAATTTCATTTATGGGTATTTACATATTTATTGTATGACCCTTCTTTAATGGGGTGTACGTTTCGAAAGTTACCCAAGTCGGTAAGGGAACCTTTCACCCTCCTCTTTTTAAAATACTTCTTTTGTTATTTTTTTAATTCGCATAATATTATGTTGGGATATGTTATTCTATATCCTTATTGATTTAAATTTTATTTCCATGTGATGATATACCCTTTTAATCTCTCATCAACTCATTTTCTGAATTTTGTAGTGACGCCGTTAGGCTGTCAAATTTTTGCAAGGGAACTTCTTAAACAAAATTTGATTCTTTGGGATAAACTTGTACTCCTTGAATATGTCGTTCTATGAATATGTGTGAATAAACTATGATTGTTTTATACTTAATATCCACTTATATTTGGTTTATTCGTTTGTCACACATAATTATGTAATTGATTTATCCTTAAACCAAGGATACCGTCTTTGTAAGGGACTTTGTCTCAATCTCCATTAATTGAGGCATATTTTGTTTTATACACAACCTTATTTTATACGGTGTATAAACCCTTTTGACTTTTACGTTTATCCAAAAAGGAATATTTTTTATACAAAGTGTTTTACTAAACGACAAAAGGGAATGTTTTTGTCGTACGTAATGCGGCGACAATGACTTCTCCACCACCGTGACCATTATTTGAGTTTCGGCTTCCTCTCCAAGCCATACCTTCTTTTTAAAAGAAAAATAAATACCATGTTTTACTTTTATTTTATTTTCGTATTGAAAATGGTTTTCATAATTTTTTTATATCAATGTGTTGTATTGATATCTTGTTATTGAAAGGTGGAAATGTTATGTTTCCTTTATGCATGTTTAATGTGATAAGATTATGTTATGGTTCTTGGGCATTGTTATGAAGACGGGTGGTTCCGTGATAAACTAAGGGCGGGTGAGCCTGATATAGCTCTCCAATGCATTGGGTAACGCGAAGGAGTGAAACGTTAAGGTTTCTCTGAAGAGATTTAGGGAATATACTATGGTGGGTATTCCAAACGTAACAAAGAGGGTTACTCCCTACGTAAGAATGTTATGAATGCCTCAAGTTACCTTTTATGTCTTATGATTTCTATGATTTATTCAGGATTTGATGAGGTATGTTAAAGTGCCTATGTTTTATGGGTAAAGTATGATTTCATTCTTATGTATGTATGAACTCATGTTTCCTTTCCATATTTTTATAACCCTTACTGAGCTTTTTTATGCTCATCCCAAGTTTTTTTGAAATGTTTTTCACAGGTCAAGGGAAAGGTACATGATATGATGATAGTGTCAAGGAAGTGTCAAGAAAGAATCCATGCTTTATTTTTAAATATGTTTCCGTTGATGGGAAAAAAATGAATACTATCTTTTATGTAACAACTTTGTTTAAATGTGGACTGTAATGAAAGTTTTATGATCTAATTCTCTAAAACTCTAAACCTGAAAAGATCCTCAATGTGTAATCTTGTAATAACTCAAGATTAAGTTAGGTTTAAGGTTGGGGCCTTATAATTGGTATCAAAGGTCGGTTTAGATAACTTTAGAGGTTAGGGTATTCTTTAAGCATAAGTGACATTACCATAATGGTTAGGAATTCAGAAAGAGTCCTAGTTTTAGATAATGTGAATGAGTAAGTATATATTAGTGTTTATCTTCCTCATTAGTACATGATGGTTTTTTTGATATACTCACATTGTCCTTTTTGGTTTTAGTAAATGGCTGGATCTAGAAGGCACCAAAGTAACAGTGGATGTGAAGGAAACTGTGACAGTTTTTTGAGCAAGCAACTGAATGATATGGGAGCTGCAATGAGAACTCTTGTGTTTATCCTCAACCAACTATCTGGAGTCATTATTGACCACCTAAACCTTGGTTATTTCTATAAGGCATCATATATGCTAGAAAAAAATCCCTACGAAACTATGGGTAATAATCATAAAGGTAAGTATGTTCAAAAACCTATGTGCCAAAGATGTGGAAAGAAACACCTAGGAAAATGTTTCAAAGGGACAAAAATATGCTATAGATGTGGAAATCAAGGTCATAAAGCAAGAACCTTCCATGGAAAAAGGAAGCATCCAGTTGACTCGAGGAAAGGGAAAGAAGTTCTTTCTGAGGGATCAATTGAATGTTTTAAATGTGGTGTGCATGGTCATTATGCAAACACATGTCCTGTGAAGAAGTTTCGTGAATGAGATCACCAAGATCGTACAAATATTCCTTTACCAATACCTAATGCCATTTCGATTGAGGATGAAGAAACTGACAATGACCAATCAAAGGTATGGATTATTTCATAACTTTTGTTTTCCTATTTTGGAATCTTAGGATATGATTCATGATTTTGTTTGTAGGAAATAAGTATTTCAGAATAAGTTGGAAAAGAATGGTTAATGGATCATGAAGAATGTTGAATGAGTAAGAAGTCAACATATAAGGGCTTCAAGAGTTATGGTGAAATTATTAAGAGTATTAAGTCTCTTTTGATGATGGGGTTACATTAGAAGACTTTTTATAGTATGTTTAACCATGATGTTTAATATATGAAAATTTTATTCAAGGAATAGTTTTCTGTTCTTTTGTGGACATAACTATAATGAACCATTTGGTTTATATGATCCTTACTTTTGAGGTAATTATGGGTTACTATATGTTATGACGGAAGTGAAAGGCATGAGATAAAATTGAGGTTAAATTATGATATGGTTATTTTTGATGATTTTATCTCTTTTTGCGGAATGATTTGAGAATTATATAGTTTTGGAAAAAGGACAACACGCAGACCGTGTGACAACCTGTCGCACCAGACAAAGCTGCGGGAATCGAACCCACAACCAAAGTGCAACTAGTATTTATTGCCTACCACTGGACTACGTGAATTCCCTGGTTAGTTTGACTGGTTCTTTTTAGTTAGATGTTTTTATGAATTAAGAGTAAGTTGATTTTGGGTTATCTATGGAAATTTATTAACCTATCATGGAGGATATGTGATTAGGTTAATTACTTTTCAATATGAGACATTAAGAGCAACTGATGTTGTTTGGAGATAAATGTTACGATTTAACTTGGAAGACTATGTGACTAAATACTTCAAATAATTGGGTTTCAATCTTAGTTTGGTTTACTTTGAAGTATTTTATGGACAATTTGTTTATTTAATGGTCTTTGTTGAACTTTGGGTATTTTTTGATAAATTTTGGAGATTAAGAATAGATTTGTTTTAAAAAAAGGATTATCCTTTTGGGTATTATCTGATATTGTACTAACCTTTTTGGTTTTGTTTTTGGTTAATGTCTAAAGATATGGGAAGTATATAGTTCTCTTTTGTGGATTAGGTGATTCTCTAGAAGTTGATTATAGTACTCTTAATGTGAATAAGTCTTCCTAAATACTCGTCTTTTGGGGAAAGTATGAGTTTGTGTAAGAAATATAGTAAAATTTGAAAGTCAACATGACAAGAAAGTATGTTTCCTTAAGATCAAAAATAAATTCCTCAATGAAGAGTAACTTAAAACAAAAGTGTTGTCTGTTAACTTTTCCTACTGGGGAATCGAATACCGTTTAACCCATCACAAGTTTGTGATTCTCTTATGGTTAACTTTCTCCTAAACATGTTTTCTATCACTCTCCATCAGAACATGACCATTTGTTTTTTCCTCCATGTACATATTTTCATACTTGGAATCCTAGTATGGGTTAACTCGTGTGACCTTTGTACTTATCTTTCTTTATTTTAAAGTGATTGTTTTACTGACTCTTGTTCTGATGTGGGATTTTCAATGAAGTTTCCAAGCCCAATTTTAAAATTGCGAGGACGCAATTCCCAAAAGGGGGGAAGGATGTAACACCCCAGGTAAATAAAGAGTATGAAATTTTCACATTTATCCATATTTTTGAATAAAATATTAATATAACTTTAAAGGGGACGCTATGCTCGATGGCGTACCCAACATGCAACAACGAGTTTCTTGGGAATCTTACATTGCACTCTAATAATAAAATAATATTATTTTAAATGGTAGTTAACGCCTAGTTGTTGTGATGGCGGGAATGAATAGAACTAACTACAAAATGATTATATATGTTTGTCAAATATTTTTACTTTTTGCAATAAATGTTAGAGGATTAAAAATGCGAATGAATCCAATTTTAAGCGTAAACATTCTAATATTCTTTAAAAGGTCGATTAACTGCCTTTTGATGGAGAACCTCTTTTAAATCCACCTTTTGACAATTGTATGTGTTATATTTGACAAAATAAAATTCTTCTTTAGAATCGGGACATCAAAATTTACTTTGTGTAATTTTTTGGTATTTTTCCAAAAAAGTTCAATTTTTAATGAATAGTGAACAATGTTGTATTTTAATTCAAAACCTCTTTTTAATCTAATTTATTTATATGATTAGATTATCTTTTGAATTGGTTTTAAAGTGAAATTAGAATATATTTTTACCATTTAATCCAATAGTGGTTTTTGGAATTAATTTCACTTTGAAATCAGACTTAAACTAGTGTCAATCTTTTGATACATTTTGTTTCATAAAAACACGCTATTTGTTTTGACAGCAGGAATTAATTATTAAATTAATTAATGAAACATATATGTTTTGAATTTTTTAAAATACACATCATTTTTGAATTCGGAATATCAAATATAGCCTAGGGTGAATTTTTGGTAATTTTCTGAAAAACTTCAATTTTGATGAATAGTGAAACCACTAAGTGGTACTTATAAAAAACTGATTTTCCGTTTAAATGAAATTTTGCCACCTTTGTGTTTTGGATTTCAAAAATCAGACATACATGGTTGTCATTAAGAAGTAAAATGTGGTTCAATGGGATTAAAATAATTTTTTGGTGAATAGTAACTTTTAAGTTTATTAATCGCGATTAGAGGTAATTAGTGTAGTTTAAGGTAAAAATAATGTTTTAATAATATGAAATGACCTAGACACATTTCCTACCCTCATTGGATGTGTCATGTACGACCAAGAAAATCCATGGGTCAACTTGGGGACCCCATGGAGCCACTTTGGTAGGAAAATGACATAAATAACTTTTTATTTAAAGTTAAAATTAAAATGACACAAACATGAGTTGTTTTACTAAAACAGTTTTTAAATGGGGTTATACAAGTCATATTTTTTACTATAAATATTCATTGGAAATATAAAAATATTTCCTACATCATAGTATTTTTTTTATAATTTTTAGACATTAAATAAATTAAATTAATTATGACATCATGATGATGCAGCGATGACCTCATTATTTAACGATTTAAATAAAATGGAAAGATAATATAAAATCTAAGACCTACACATGTCCAAAACCTATTGAATGGGTTTATTTCGAACCCTTATCACCTTATCCTCGAAACAAATCAATGTGGGACCATTAAAATCCGAAACTCATTCTAAAATAAAGTAACATTTCCTTACTTTCCAAGAGTGCCCCTCCCCTCCTCTTATAAAAGGCCCCCACCTCTACCTCCTTACCCAAACTTCCAAAGCCTTTGGCTCGGCAAAACCCTGCCCATTTTGTCTCTCCACATCCCTCTCTAACTCCTTGAAGCCTCAATTTGGGAAGAAGTCTTACCAAGGAAGCCTTTTAGCTCAAACCAAAGGGAGTTACCCGATTTTAAGGTAATGTCTTCACTTGAGTCCTTTTGTTTTATTTTGCTTCTCCAACCCCCTAAACTCTTTTTATTCATTTATTTTGTAACAACTCCAGTATCTTCAATATAATAGGATGTTTTTATAAGAAGGATTTGAGTTACACTTACATACACATACATCTAATGGTTAAAGAACATACTGTTTCCGTGGATGGCGAATTTCTACCTCACGAAACGATGATTGTTCAACATTCATATATCACTTTCAAAGGTGGCCATTAAGATGTCACTATATTTATATATGATTTATAATATGTTTATGTTTTCCTTAATCTTCTGTATCTTTCATTTATGGCATACCTTTATGGCTTCCATTATGGGTATACGTGATATCTTCATTTTAGGAAGTGCGGACTACCGCCCCCTCAAAGTGATTTGATTCGTTAATATCATATGTGGTACGTATAAAGGATATATTTAATGATATTATATATATGATACCATACTGGAATTAAAATACTATTATGTATCATTATGTTTTAATTCCATTAAATATGAAATAGAAATGGAAGTAGTGTTCATGCGTACGTACGGCTTACCGTCTCCATGAACGGTGCATTTCATTTCTCACCTATAAATGTTATGTAATATTATAAATACATGAATATACTGGATATATATGATATCTATGATATCTACATCATGAATACAATTCTGGATATAATGGATATTTTACCACATGAACAACTTGTAATTATAAAGAGTTTATTTTTGACTCAAGTACCAATGATCGTTAAAACGACTGTTATTAACTTAAATAATAACATAGTGTTCATGACATGGTAATAAGTGATATAAAAGGAATAATGAACTTGAAAAAGGTTCTTAAGGAAGTATAAATTAACTCAAGTTTATTATTCAGGAGATTAAAGAACGATCGAGTCAAGTCGAACCTGAGGTAAGGGATCCTACTCCTCTCTTTCTTTTTAAGTAGACTCTTTTATGTCATTCATTTTAAAGCTCATATTTCTTGTTATTGGGATGTTATTTTATATTAACCTTACTATATTTTTTATTTTAATATGATGAGAGACCCTATTCTATCTCATCAATCCATTTTGGAAGTTTTGAGTGGCGCCGTTAGGCTGCCGAATTTTCGTAAGAGATCTAACCTCTCTCTTTCTTTTTAAGTACCCTCCTTTATGTAACTTATTTTAAGTTACTCTTCGTCATGTTGGGGGATGTTATTTTATATTCCTATTTTTTAAACTTTATGTTAATATGATTAGAGACCCTATTTTATCTCATCAATCCATTTTTGTAAGTTTTAAGTGGCGCCGTTAGGCTACCGAGTTTTCGTAAGGGATTTTTCATCTCACTTTTAGTCCCGTGAGATTTATGCTACATTTGCCACCATTTCCTTTGAGTGGTGTATGTAATTCCCATTATTATACTCTTTGTGTAATATAATTTCATTTATGAGTATTTACATATTTATTGTATGACCCTTCTTCAATGGGGTGTACGTTTCGAAAGTTACCCAAGTCGGTAAGGGAACCTTTCACCCTCCTCTTTTTAAAAGACTTCTTTTGTTATGTCTTTTAATTCACATACTATTATGTTGGGATATGTTCTCCTATATCCATATTGATTTAAATTATATTTCCATGTGATGAGATACCCTTTTTATCTCTCATCAACTCATTTTCTGAAATTTGTAGTGACGTCGTTAGGCTGTCAAATTTTTACAAGGGAACTTATTTACCCAAATTTGATTATTTGGGATAAACTTGTACTCTTTGAATATGTCGTTCTATGAATATGTGTGAATAGCCTCTAATTGTTTTACACTTAATATCCACTTATATTTGGTGTATTCGTTTGTCACACATAATTATGTAATTGATTTATCCTTAAACCAAGGATACCGTCTTTGTAAGGGACTTCGTCTCAATCTCCATTCATTGAGGAATATTTTGTTTTATACACAACCTTATTTTATGCGGTTTATAAACCCCTTTGACTTTTACATTTATCCAAAAAGGAATCTTTTTTATATGAAGCGTTTTACTAAATGACAACAGGGAATGTTTTTGTCATACGTAATGCGGCGACAATGACTTCTCCGCCGCCATGACCATTATTTGAGTTTCTGCTTTCTCTCCAAACCATACCTTCTTTTTAAAAGAAAAATAAATACCATGTTTTACTTTTCTTTTATTTTGGTATTGAAAATGGTTTTCATAATGTTTTTATATCAATGTGTTGTATTGATATCTTGTTATTGAAAGGTGGAAATGTTATGTTTCCTTTATGCATGTTTTATATGATAAGATTATGTTATGGTTCTTGGGAATTGTTATGAAGATGGGTGGTTCCGTGATAAACTAAGGGCTGGTGAGCCCGATATAGCTCTCCAATGCATTGGGTAACACGAAGGAGTGAAACATTAAGGTTTCTCCGAAGAGATTTAGGGAATATACTGTGGTGGGTATTCCAAACGTAACCAAGAGGGTTACTCCCTACGTAGGAATGTTATGAATGCCTCAAGTTACCTTTTATGTCTTATGATTTCTATGATTTATTCATGATTTGATGAGGTATGTTAAAGTGCCTATGTTTTATGGGTAAAGTATGATTTTATTCTTATGTATGTATGAACTCATGTTTCCTTTCCATATTTTTATAACCCTTACTGAGCTTTTTATGCTCATCCCAAGTTTTTTTGAAATGTTTTTAACAGGTCAAGGGAAAGGTACATGATATGATGATAGTGTCAAGGAAGTGTCAAGAAATAATCCATGCTTTATTTTTAAATATGTTTCTGTTGATGGGAAAAAATGAATACTATCTTTTATGTAACCACTTTGTTTAAATGTGGAATGTAATGCAAGTTTTATGATCTAATTATCTAAAACTATAAACCTGAAAAGATCCCCAATGTGTAATCTTGTAATAACTCAAGATTAAGTAAGGTTTAAGGTTGGGGCCTTATACTGGGTCCTTATAACATTTCTCCGAGTACTAGTTCTAGTTTGGTCATAGTGTAACAAATTAATTCCATAATCAAAGAAGCATCTCAAAAATCTGAAAAGGAGATAACAGAAAATATGATGAAAGTTACATCTTCCCTTTCTTCTAAACTTCCACTAGAAACAGTAGAAATAGTTGATTCTTGTTTGATTTCGATGCATTCTACATATATAGATTCTTATTTCAGAGCCGAAGCTAGAGCCGGAGCTGGTGTCAATGTTGATGTCGGCACCTGTACTGATGTCAATGCTGATGTTGATGATGGTGATGATGGTGGTGTGAGAGGTGGTGATGGTATTCATGTAGGAGGTGTGGATGAGGGTTATCATGGTTTTTATGATACTGATATTGAGAATCACTATTGAAGTAAATTGTATTTTTGGGTTGTTAATATGTGGAATTTTATTATGCAGTTAAGTTTTATTGTTGTAATATGGAATTGTATTGCAGTGTTTCTATTTATTTCTATATATATTGAATTATTGTATTATGATGTATGTTTTTTCTACAGTAGTTAAGTTTTATTATTAAAATATTGAATTTTATCCTCCTCTGATGCGACCACCATACCTCCTTGTCAACGCGGCTTTGAGGTGACACCCTACATCCTTCGGCACACCTATGACAGTATGTAATCCAATTTTCTATTTTTTACCGATTATTTTCTCTTTATACTATTAGTTTATCCCCCTCATATTTCCATATTATTAATTTTTTATGTAGGTAAACCCATTACCGTGGATGACAGATAACTTGTACCTCAAGTAATTGACCCAAAACCACAAATCAATGCAAGAACCTACATTTCGTACCATTTTCTTTTCATTATATAATTTTAAGCGATATTTTAGGATTTGAGTATCTCCATTATTTGAATCATGCTATTCTAATATTAGAAATCTTTAGGGGGAAAGGGGTGCAAGATGTGTTAAGGGGGAGTATAGGGGGATTGGGGGGTGGGGTGCATGGGGGTGTAGAATTCGGGGTAGGTAGTGGGGCAGCGGACGAGCCATGGAGAAAAACTAGCAGACTTAGTGATGTTCTTGGGGGTCTTCCACTATCCATTATGATAAGATGATTATGCATCTTGATCATCATAAGACATGGTTCAATGTTCCTTGTGTTTTATAGGTATATTATTTCAATGCATATATAGGAACCAAATTTATCTTCACTTATGATGCTATATTTTCAGGCACTAGGGCATCGAGTTATGACTATTTCTCCATGGTATGACTAGTAAAAATAAAATACAGGGCTTTATGTAATACTTTTTTTATACTTTTTTCATAACTAAATAAATATTTTTTATTATTATTTTTTGTTGTTTCTTTATATTTTCGGAATATGGTGACTTCGATCTTGTCATGGGGGATGAAAAGGTATGTTGGGTGCATACACAGTCACATATAAATTTTAGATTCTATAATTAGGAAGACTGATCTTTGTTTGAATTTGGGTTAGTTTATGATGTTGCATCCTTAAATGAGTTGCGAGTGACATGTATATTTGAATGTGTATATTTTAAAATAAATTTAATTCATTTATGATGAAGTCTGCATCAATTGTTTGGATGCTCTAAAAATTGAAAAAAGTTATACAATATTTTTATCCTAAAAATATTATTCTAAATTATGTGGTCTTATATTATTTAGTGATATCACATGATATATAAGTCATATTGAAGAGTTATTTGATCCCTTGGAAATATTATAAAGATATTGAAATATATTTCAATAGCATAGATTGATAAATATGCCTTTTAGAGGGTTTAAAATTGTACTAAATTTTGATATTTCATGAAGTGAATATTTTCAGAATTTGGATACGTAAGGATATTTTCATATGTAATAGATTTCGATATGTAGAGAAATATCCTACATCATAAATTCAGTTACCTAAAGAATTATCATGTGGTAAATAAACTATATAAAACTTGGGTTTTTATTGAATTTGTTTATGTCAATTTACATATATAGAGAATTGAATACACGAAGGTTTAGGTCATACATGGATTTAGTTTTTTGAATAAAACTATGTGAGTATTAACTCAAGTGATATGGATAAAATAGCATAATGGGACTCAAACTGGAATAATTCCTTACACTTTATGAAGAATATGATACTATTGCACACTGTAAGCTCAAAAAACACTTTTACAGAAGTCTTGATCGATCTAGAATGTTGGAACTCATGAATAAGATTGTTGTGATATACATGTATGTTGTACAGTCTCAAACTAGATCTTGCAGAACTCATATGAAAATGACTTGTGTAGGAGGCTGGTGTAGGAAGGGGGGAGGTTGAGGAAGGAGGCTTGTGTAAGAAAGGGGGAGGCTGGTGCTGGTTGGGGGGGGGGGGTCTGGTGTAGGGTGGGGGGGGGGGGGGGGGTAGGGGTTGGGGGCCAGTGTAGGGGGAGGTTGCAGGTTGGAGGGGAGGCTAGTGTGAGGGTGGGGGGGAGGGGGAAGTCTACTGTAGGGGGATAGGGTAGGGGGAGGGGGATGGTTATAGGGGAGGATATTGGAGGGGGGAGGAGGGGAGATGCATGCATGGGGGGGGGGTGGTATAAGTGGGAGGTGGGACGAGGGCTGGTTGGAGGGGAAGCTAGTGTAGGAGGGAGGGGGAGGCTGGGGGGGGGGGGGGGGGATCAGGGGGTGGGGGTGGCATGTGGGGTATGGGGGGGGGGGGGGGGTTCAGGGGGGAGGGGTCATGTGCTGAGGGGAGGGGGATGGTTAGAGGGGAGGCTAGTGCAGGGGGAGGGGGCTTGTGGGAGGGGAGGCTATTGCAGGGAGAGGCTGGTGGAGGGGGGCAGCGGTGCTGGTCCGGGGGGGGGGGGGGGTAAGGTTCTAGTGGAAGGGGGGCTAGTGCAGTGGGTCTGTTATCTAAAATACATTTTGGAATTCATATATTGTCTTATTTCTAGAAGATATCAATTCATGAAATTTATAATTAAGTTACGAAGCTCATAGTTCTGTAAACTTTTCATACACTTTCTTTTTGACAAATGAACATAATTTCTCCATCTCCATTTTCTTTTCAATATTAATCTATGTATTAAGAGTCATTATTATAAATTTTTTTAGGTTCATGGGGTTCAAATTTTGATGTCCATGCATCACCTGTAGAAGGAATTCATAATCAAGCTTGAAATAAAACATCCAAGTGAGTTCCCATGTGCCTATTTTAATATTGTTTTCAATGAAAACATATGATCTCTATTTCTCTACATTTATTATGAATATAGTTAAGAAATTTATTGTCAAGAGATCTGAGACCTTTTTGGTATTCTATTTTTCTTTTTTGATAGAACAATGCCTGTGATTTTTGAATAAATTGAATGTCCTCTGGCTTGATAGTGTCTATGTAGTCAATGTTATGGGTAAGATATTGTCTAATTTTAACTCAATTTTATCACTCATTATTTTAATATTATTTTTTAATATTTATTTTTATCGGCATTATTTGTTTTTTTAAATTTTTATGTTGTAAGGTAACCATTTTCTATTACATTTGTGGTAGGTTACATTTCTTAAAGATTTATCATAGGAGATTACTCGTATCAGGGACAGAAGGCTGGTTACATTATTTATCACATGGTAGTTTATATTTCAAACTTTCATTCCCTAGAGTATATTATATTTATTTATGAATTTTACATGTTTTTTTTAAAGAAACTAGTATTTTCTATTAATCAGTACCGCTACTAGTTAAATATGTGGTTATTTATTGAGTAATACAGATCTTCTATTTGGGGGGATTGCAATTTTTTGTGGTATTTTGGGAGCATTGGTCGGGGGATAAATTCTTGAATACTGGAGTGCTACGATACCTATTTCTTTTCAAGTGATCTACAATCATAATTACTTATCTTTTTTCAAACATTCTTTTTAAATTTTAGTTATTTTTCTTTCATCTTGTAACAACATGATTTTAAAATCAATTGTAACTTCTAGCCAGGGAAACATTCCTTTGCCCAATTTTATGCTTAACTACCTTCTGTCTAAAAATCCTATATGGTTTTATTCCTCTATTATGTGTGGGAGATTTATTTGTGTTTGCAACCCAGGTAATTTGAAAGTTGATAAAACTGAAATCACTACTGAGTCATATATTTCTTTTATTGAAAAGTCTGTATCTATCATTTAAACATTTTCATCGTGCACAAGTTTACATTACAAAACAAATTCCTATCAAAATAAATCAATTATTGATTTTTTTTCAAATGATTTTAATTTTTTTCAAAAAATTATAATGTTTTTATATAACTGTTGATTTGGGTGTATGAAACACTAGGTAAGGTACTGTGTTTATTGGATTTTTTTCATTTTCTATAAGCTATAAACACGGTTTTAAACCATGGATATAGGTATATAGCCATGGTTTGAACTGTGGATATAGGTGTATAACCACAATTTGAACTGTGGTTATAGGTGTATAGCCATGTTTTTGAACTATGGCTATAATCTAATGTGGCAATATCTATAGCCACAATTAAGAACTATGGCTATAGGCATATAGCCATGGTTTAAAACTATGTCTATAGCTGTGACCCTATTTCTATGCCAATAGAAGCCACGATCCACCGAACTATGGATATTTTCTATAGCCACTATTTAGTTCCCTATATCCATGGTTATAAACCGTGTATATAGCCAAAATTTCTAGTAGTGTTACAATGTTTGGAGCCTCACTATACCTCCGGTTTTATAACCAATCATAATTTGAAATCTCACTAATCAATCAACTGATGTTTTCCCAATGTTCCTCTAAAAAAATATCCTACTATTATAAATAAAATCATAACTGTTCCACACATGTATGAGTGTTCCATCAATTCATGTTTTCACCAGGTAGATGAAATACAGTTTTCCACATGCTGTTAATTTTCAAAAATTACTTTAAAAAACTACTTTTAGTCCCTTCATGAACTTCCTTGATCCCTCCATGGAATATATAGTATCCTCCATGAACTACCTTGAACCATGTGGAATGAGTTATTTGTGGAAAACCTTTTCATTGTGGGCCGTATCTTCTTCACGGATGACTGATGCCTCATAAACCACTGATGTTTTGCAGATCACCTCTATATCACGACCCCATTTCCTTTGTAAGCTGTAGAGCACCAAAAACCCATTTAGTGTAATGCCTTCATGAACTATCATAAAAATCTATCTCTTTCTCAGAATTTATCCCTCACAAACAACTTACTGGACAAAATTGTTCCCTCATGAACAACTTTGGTCTTAACTAAAATTTTCTAATAAAAATGGTCTCTAATGAAATTCTCTATTTCTAATAATGTGATTAGGGGACTTTATATAGGAAAATATATCCAAAAAAATCACTAATAATAATTATGAAAAACTTCATTGTGGTATAACCTTCACTGTGAACTTTCTATTTGGTTTACATGGCACATGTATTCATTCACAATGCACCTTAAATCAACACCTTCCATAAACGACACACCTCTCGTGAACTAATCCCACAAAGAATTCAAATCACTACCCTCATTTGAAAAACATCAAGACCATTTTTGGTTCATTTATCATGCTACACGGTCCTCATAGCACTACTATGTGAAAATATTTACGTTTTCAAATTTCCTTCATCGTCACACGTACCTTCTGTGTAGTCCCCATAACACATCTGCGCTACTATACAGTCCACAAACCGCACACTTCATGATCCAAAATTGGTGGTATGTGAAATACTTTATATGCTATGTGGTTCTCCAAAAAATCTATGTATAAATAATTACTTTTACACAAAACAAATCTCTAGTTTGAGGGCCAATTTTTTTTTAAAAAAAATGGGAAACTACACCACCTTAAATTTATATGATTTAGCAACACCAACTATAATGAAATGTGGTCATTTGGGTTTTTAACAAACACGATCATCCAAAAAACACCAAGGTGACACCATGAGGGATTGTTTCCCAATAGAGAGAAAGTTCAATCTTATGAAATTTCTATAGATGAAGATGAAGTCCATTAAGTTTTGATAAAAGTTACTTATATCCTAAACTTATGTATTAACTAATTAGGGATCTGCATTCTCATTTATACTTTTAATGGTTGTTGAATCATCCCTTGACACTCTTATAAAAGTGTTTTAAATTAATATAGTTAATGGTAATCTTATTACAATGAGAATATATAAAGAAATATGAACAATTATTATCCAGTTGCAACTATAGTTGTTATACCTTTGTTTAACTTTGACATAAACCTGATTTTTGGCAATTAATAAATTTCATGTATTAATGATTTATTAGATACTACATAAAATAATATATTTTTAAGTATTGTTATTTCAAATAATTAATAATTTCAAGGTTAAAGTATTAATGTGTTATTATTGAATTTATGGGTTTTAATGCATTACTTATTCACATGAAGTTTTATTCATATTGAATATCATTTGATTTTGTGCTACACATTTTGGATTAGTTAGTTGGAATAACTTTTCATTATTTTTTGAATCTAATGATCCATTAGAGATTGATTATTTTGCTTCATTCATTAAAAAGACCATGTAGTCATTCATCTTTAGAATAAAAACTAGAAAATAATTTAAAAATTAAATGCAAGGGGAAAAAATCACTTAAAAGGTGTAAATGAATCTTGTATGTGTTATTATTATATCCATTAAATTAAAGAAGATAGTGAATCTATTATGTGTAAAACATATTTTTTCCCATTTATAAAAACATTCACAATTATAACTCATACAAAGATACATATACTATTTTATAAATATTTTTGATAAGTCTCCTAATATAATCAAAGATAGTGAGGTATATATCTTATTAGAAATAATATCTTGTGTCATATCATCATTAGAAATTAATAATTGATATTTAAAGAATTTAATTTTTGTAATTGGGTAGAATATAACACCATAATATTTTAGTATGTGTTTTCCATTAAATAAATATTATATTAAATATAATGTAATTCATGCAACACTGAACTAAAATGAGTAATAAAATATTAAAATTATAATAAGAAGAAGAATTTATTAAATTTAAATATAATAATAAATTATGATATTTACATTGTAATATTTTTTAAGTGATAAAATTTAATGATTTGAAAATAAATAAATAAATTGATATTTTTACAACAATTCAATGTTTTAAAAAGATACTTTTTAATAAATATTTTCAAATAATTGTGCAAATTTAATAGATGAATTTTAGAAGATGATTGTATATAATATTTAAATTTTTGAACTAATATAAGAATACTCAAATTATTATGAAATAATATTAAGAAAACTTACTTTTGATGAACTGACTGAGATACCCTCTTAATACTGACACCCAACTCGATCCTCCAAATACCTGAAGGGAATTACCGATCCCCACGGTTTAGAGACTAACATCTGGGAATCAACAAAAAATATAGGTAACAATTTATCCCAACCGGAAGTAGAAAACATAATATACACACACATGTAAAGAAAAAAACAATAGAAGAATACAAGATTATATATATATATATATATGCCATAATAGAAAGAGAACAAAAAAATTGATACAATTGAAAATGAATAAGAAACAATATTAAAGATATAAGTACAACTACATAAGACTAAAAAAAGACATATCTAATCCAACAACTCCATGTGATTGTGTGGGAAATCTCGCACCATCGCACCATCTAGCTACCCAAGCCCAGTTGACATAAATACTCACCTCCTCAATGTAGTTCCTTGCCTTTCTCTACATTGAATGAACTAATAAGGTCTACACAACGCTGAAGGGGTGAGCATGGTGTGAGATAATAAGTTCAGTAGGATCTCATCCAGGTGTTCCATATCAAGTATCTGAATAATAATCCAAGAATGATCAACTTTAATGAAAACAAGGCATGATAACAGTTTAATAGTTTTTATATCAAAATCATGAAAAAACAATTTAATTTTCCCATTTCCACATTTACAAATAAAGAAGGTAAATTAGTTTCAAATCATATTATATACATATATCAAAATAGATATATCAAATAAAAAAAAATCATGTATCAAATATTACATCAAATCCATGATAGTACAATCAAATAGTACAAACCAAAAAAACAACCCAAATAGGCCTAGATGCACAGGAAACAATATGCCAAGGACAACACAAGGTCATTATTTCTAGGACACATGTACCTAATAATAGAATATCTTGTAGGCATGAAGGCTCTATAAATACACATCTAGTATATATAGAAGAGGAACACCCAATAAAGTAAACCCCCAATAGGTCTATCATGTCCCAAGAATAACAGGCCTATGGAGAATAAGAAATCCCCATGATCAAGCCCCTCTTATTAGTGTATGAGACCTATTACTATACCTTTCACATAAGTACCCAAGGCTTTCCATGCTATCTATTTTCCAAATCAATTCATCAGTCCATTTTCATCAAACCATTCTTTGAAAACCAATTCCCAATTATTTGAAAGCTTTTTTATTTTAAGAAAACAATTGTAAAACCATATTTTTTAAAAATCCATTTCCACTTACACAAATCCAATAAGTCAATCCTGCCATTTCATTTATATATTTTTCTATAAAATAATTAGAGCAATGCAGTTTAAAAAAAAAGGTTGGAGATAGAACTACTGACCTCCAAACTCGGGTCTCACATATCCACAATAGAATCCATGATAAGGAAGAAACCAATAATGACAATGGATGTAGTACCCCAATCCAGATGCCAGATTAAATTGTGCTCTGGTTTGGGTGACCATCAGGCCTTAGGAATGCCTCCATGTATTCTAAAGGCTATCGACTAGTACCGAGGGTGTAAGGAGTTGATAGTGGGGAGAATATAACCTTAGGTGATGATAATAATAATGGTACATATATAAATATAATAGTAGATAGAGACTAACTCTTCAGAAGAAAAATGAAACCAGCAAAAGCATAATAATTAAGTAGCATAATAATATAATATGTACCATTTGTAGAAAAAAACCACAACATGGAATAGAAGTTCATAAAAAATAGTAAAAATTAGGGTCTCCTATGGTTGACCATATGTACATATATATAATAAGCATGAATAATATAAAATGAAACTCCATCTTGATGTAGAGTAACCAACTATTCCACTTCCATACATACCATGCAAAGGTTACAACTCTAATCACTAAGTTCCGTCTTCTGAGCATGATACCTTACCCGATCTCAAAGACATAAAGTATACACACATCCCGAGGGTCCTGTGTAGGGTGTAAGAATAAATCTTAGTAAACCACCACCAAAATGTTCCTATCTTACATCCATGACAATATAGGTTTACTAAATCTAAATAAATGGAATCACATGCACTTTTAATATAATAGTCGCTTCCCTTATTATTAATACCCACAAGGAAGTAATCACCTACTTCATCCATTACCATTAATCAATAATACATTCTCCCAGTTATATACATAGAAAAAATAGATGTATTTATATATAACTGTAGTGGTGAAGATACATGGCATAAGGACAAGGCATGATGAAAGCAACCTAGGTGAACCCTCGGGTTCCACCTCTAACATACCACACAACACCACATACCATCAAACATAGAAACATATGTCTAAACTACACACCGAATAAATAAGTACTTGATCCCTTAGACCCAATATCAGAAGTCCCCATCAGCTTGTAGCCTGAAATCCTGGGGAACAACGATGTCTTTCATCCAAACAATAATCATCATCGGCTCAACAACCGAAATCCCGAAGCACGATGATATCCATCCCCTCAATACCATGTACTAATGGGATCAAGTATCCCACTGAGTGTAATCACTCAATATATGATCTCATCACCACCAAATGATGATCCTTAACCATCAAAGTTTATTTATATAGCAATCACCCACAGAAAATCTGATGGTTAACACCATCACCTAGGATGCATAGTCTATGGTGGCCAATACACACATGAGTGGTCATCACCACCTTGATCTGAGTCATATTTGTGTGAACATGACTCTAACAATGCATAAGATAAAAAAAAGTGATAAAAAATCACCCAATATTCTAAGCCACATCATCTGACACCTTATTCCCCTATAACCATGTTCCTCAATCTTGATGGTCAACACCATCTCAAATCATAAGGTCCATGATCTAATCATGATGACCTCATTGCCTTAAGTTTCTATGAACAAGTCTCCTCAACCTAGTGATCAACATCACCCAGAGTACCCAAGTTGAGCCCAAACTAATGAACAATTTACCTTAATCTAAATGATCATCATCACCTCAATCCTTGGGACACACCCATCAAATTCCCATAGAACCAAAAATAATTTGACATAAAAAAATCAATTTAATTAATTAAAATACCCGGCCTAACCTTCCAAAATGGCATGAATCCCCTTAATAGTATCATGATGCAATAAGGGACTAGGGAATTATAAATGGAATCCCATGAAATCAATTTTATAATTAAAAAATAATAATTTAAATTATTAGTGTCCCATATGGTTAAACCAATGACACATTTAGGAACAGACCCCTAAATACCCACAAAATCACGTAGAAATCTAGGAACCACATACCTTAGACTAGTGGGTGCTCACTCATATGATATCATCCTATATTTGAAGCCAAATTGGATGAAGATGGTGTTTTAGATGAACTCCCTAGAAATAGGTAAAATGAGATTGAACATATTTAGCATTCCATATGGAGAGACAACATGAGAAGAGAAACACGATGAGTAAATGAAACACTACTAGGATTCCAATGAGACTGAAAAATATTGGATTGGAGCTCGAATGGAATAGATAAAAACAACCATATAAGAGGTAAGGAGATGAATTTCAAGCTGGTTCCCTCTACCTCTATGCATGAAAAGAACTGACCCCCCATCTTGTTAAACAAATTACAAAACTTAAACGATGTGTATATTTTACATGTCATATATTGGGTTCATGATATTTAACCCAGTTACATGTTGTGAATTCCTTGGGTTAGACCCCTAATCCATCACTCCCTAATTTCTATCATGTAAATGAATTACAAAGAATGCATTTCTATTGGGAAATATTTTAAATATCCCAAAACACCGTCCTTCCACTGATGTTTTTATGAACCCCTGAGACACCCAACCTGGCTCAAAAGTTAAAAATTACATAGAAAAACAATCTTCTAAAAAAATATAGACATTAAAATGGTGGGTTGAGAACCAATATTAAAATCTTATAATTGATTCAATTTAAAAAATAGGTTAGTAGAGAAGAGGAAAGAACACATACCTCAAGAACACACACCTTCTACATAATAATAAATAAGGAAAAAGCCCCCAGAACAAGATCACACAATGAATATAGAAAGGAATCAAGAGAAACATCACCGCATATAAACAAAAAAAAGAATAATACAACGACTCCACCACAATCAAAGAAAATGAATAAGAATAATGGTTATCTTACCTAGAGAGACACAATCACAACTCTCCTAATGATCCAATGTCGAATAAATCAATTCTGATCAAATGGAGGATCCCAAAATCATCGTTGGAGTGCCCTAGGTCAAGAGGGAAAAAGGCTATGGAATAATGAATGATACATCATCTGTGAAATTCCAAAAATCCTCAAATCGCAACATTTAAATGGTGTGTAATACCTTTACATATTATTTAATCAACATGAGTCATATACACTGAAAAAACCATTACTTTTTTCTATTAAAAACTGATATTTTAAAATTAAATGATGTGTAGCCCTTCATTGTCATGTAACTGTTCATGTTGTGTACTCAACTCAAAAATTCATTCAGTAAACCATTAAATAATGATACTCCTTAAATGGCATGTAAATTTATTACAGATAGTGAAAATAATATATTATAACAAAAACCTCAAACCAACTTGGGAATTATTTGAACTAGGAGAGAACCCCTCAATGAGATTAAAACATTTATACCTGAACTCCATTAATTAAAAAAAACATACATCTCTGAACATTTGTCTATTTTTCTCAGAAAATGTTCTCCATCTTTGGGATTCCCAAGATGCACCCAATTAAATAGGAAAACAAGAAAATATAAGAGAAAATACGTAAAAGAGGGTAAGGGGATGTTACAAGCTCCCCACCATAAGACTTTCCTTCCCTAGGAAGTCATGTGGAAGAATGAAGTCTAGTAAATATGTGATGCCACTTCTCCCTCATAAACTACTCATTCTCCCAAGTCTCATGAGAATCCAATCCATGTCACCATAATACTCTAACCAATGGAATATAATTCCAATGCAAAACATTCACCTGAAAATCAGTGATCTCTACTAGCTGCAGCATAATAGAAACATCTGGCTATAACTCAATCTCTTCCCACATTATAATGTGGGAGGGATCAAGATGTTATTTTGTGAACTGTGATATGGGGAAAATATCAGGATTTTTTTCAGTTGAATGAAAAATTCCTACTGATAAGTATCCTTCCCAATAACTCAGGGAAATCAAATGTTCCAACACATCTTGAAGCCATCTTTCCCTATTTTACAAGAATAATATCACTCAACTAAGGAGAAACTTTCAAGAAAACCCAATCACCAATGGAAAACTCCAATGAATGATGTTTTTTATTGACATAATATTTTTTTCGATGCTATACTATAACCAAATTCTAATATATATCATGAATTCATGAAAAAATCTCTTAAAAAAAATTGGGTCAACTCTATAAGCTTCACCTAGATCTACCCAACAAATAGGTGACCTGCATGGGTGACTATAAAAAGACTCTAAAGGAGTCATTCTGATTAATGAATGATGACTATTGATATAATAAAAATCTACAAATCCTAGAAGGATATCTGAATATCAAAAAACATCTAAGACACAACATTAATAATTTTCTCCAAAACGTGAATAACACACTCAATTTGACCATCTATCTAGGGATGATAATCTATACTCAATATAACCTAAGTCACCTTCACCTCTAGGATACATCTCTAGAACCTTGAGGTAAAACATGAATCTGTCTTTGAAATAATGGGAGAAGTAACCCCATGTAACCTCACAAGATCTTGTACATAAAACTTAGATCATAAACTTTAGCAGTATCCCTAGTTGGAATTAAATTGGATAACTTTGTCAATCAATCAATCACCACTCAAATAGAATTCATCCCTTAGGTATTCCCTGGTAATAAAACAAAAAATTATATATATACCTCTTCCTATCTTTAAACTAACACTATAAGAGGATGGGTAAAACTATAAGGTTTCAGATGCTTTTCCTTTATCTATTGGTAGGTATAATAGTGGAACACAAAATCATCAACGTCATAGTTTATACCCACCCAAAAAAATCACCATCTCAAGTCATAATAAATATTTTTAGTTCCCTGATGAATGAAACATGAAGAACTACAAAAATAAAACAAAATAGATCTCCTCACAGATATTGGGATGATAGACCGATCTCCAAATTTGACAATACTATATAAAGAGAGAGACCAACTAAAAATGGTCTCCCAACCGTATAGGGTTTCTCTAATTATTATGAACTCATTTTCCTACTGATGAAAATATATAATAAACTCAAGGATAGATGATGATAACTAAGAACTACTCAAAACCATGCTTGAAACATTATCCTAAGAATACAAATGCAGTTAAGAAAAAATCCCCATAAGATTCCATTATTCCTTTGATTCTGAAACAACTTGCAATAAAACTTTCCTAATAAGAGTGTCTGAAATAAAATTCCCCTTCTCCGGGGAATAATAAATATCAAATTAAAACATCTAATGGTATTCCAACCATGGTATCTATCTAAGATTCAAGTATTTATGAGGGAATATATATATCTCAAACTCTTATGGTTAGAAAATACTTTGAGCCTCTCACCTAAATGATATTTTCTCGAACACATAAGTACATGTAGAACTAGGATAAGCTCTAAATAATTTGTGGGATAATTATTAAGATGTGTTTAAAGTATACTAAATCCTTAAGACACCACATGATCATCCTATACAAGATCACAACCCATAACTATAACAACCCATACTTTACATACATGGTTGTTAGTTCAAAATTGAAGTACACTTATTACAACATATAAAAAAACCATGAAAGGACCATATAGGTATAGTGTCTTTAGAAACTTGGAAACATAAACAACTGGTTCATAAAGTATCTACATTTCCTCCCATTTATTTCATCATATCTAGAGTCCCTTTTCGGCATATCTTACTTAATAACCTTCTTCTTGACCTGGGGAAAGAAAACATACAAAAGGGTGAGCTCAAATGCTCAGTAAGGGTAACCAAAAGAAATATCAATCACATCATATTCATAAGAACATAACATTTTGGAAATCTTAACCTGAAAAAGAGATCATAATTTCATAACATGGGGTAAATCATAGTAGTGAAATGTAATCCCAATAATCATAACTTAAAACATGAAGCTTTGTGGAATACACACATAATCATGTAGAATCATTTCTTATTAGTCAAGACTCATTTCTAAGACTATCTTTGCGGACAAAGTCCATTTCTGAACCGAGTTCACTCCTCGTTTCAGTCCTGTTTCACTGAACCGGTTTAACCTGCCGTTCCAGCCATGTCTATCTCATGTGATATAAATCTTTACCCAATTAATTGGAGGGAGATATAGGTCCCACCCATATTATAATGATACCATTCTTATGTGTGCCACAAAATCATAAACCATACATCATAGAATAACCCATTTAATAAAAATGGGATTCTTAAACATCACGTCATCATAACATAATCCATAAAAGGATATCGTAAAAATAATTCCATCATAACATAATCAAATCAATGTAAAAATAAATATATAAACAGAACTCTATATTATCTTAGATGGAAAATAATTTTGATAAAACACTAGAACTCCATTCTTGAGGAAAATATCTTTTCTACTTCAAAAAAAATTTGTCCTTTCTTAACATGTCATACAATTTTAAACTAAAAAAAGTTGATTAAAAATAAACATGAAAACTTGTAAAGGAATATTCTTGGAAATAATTTTTTAAAAATCTATTCATGTCGTATAAGTTAAAAAAACATTCTTCTCGTACTTATGTCGGAAAAGTCAAAAAGTACCTCGTACGAAAACCGACAAAAGATTCCTTTCATATCTTTTACTAAAAACTCACCGAAGGGTAAAATTGGATTTAAAAAATTTTAGGAGGATATAAATAATATTACATATTGAGGAAACATGTATGTGTATGATAAATATTCCCCAGTAAATTCTGAAGTATAAACAATCTCGGATAAAAATTGAGATTGTGAGATTTTCCCTTACCTTAGGTCCGATTTGCTTCGTAAGTGTCCGAAACTCCTGTATAATGATTTAAATAATGTTATTGACTTATTATAGAATCATAATCATTGTTATGATATCATATATGGTCATATTAATAGCTTCTTATTAGTAATATTTCATTGCTACTTGTTATTCAGGTGTTTATTACTTTTTGTTCTTATGCATGTTTTGTCGAATAAATTCTTATTCTTATCTTTAGGTTATAGATACCTCATTTATAGAATGTTATTAGTGTACTATATATCATATTTATTCATTAAATTCATTTATATAATCATCATGCAATGAAGATCATGTAGAACGAGTCGCATCACATCGTGGAGACGGTATTCCGTACGTACGCACGAGCGATGATATCGTTCCCATGATCATGGAATTGTATTGGATTGTATGTATACTATTTCAGAATCAATAACACTTTACAATAATCATATATAGTTATTATTTACACCATTATACCCATCCATGTAAGGTGGTGGTGGTGGAAAATATATTACACCACGGCGTGGAGACGGTATTCCGTACGTACGCACGCGCGATGATTTCATTTTCCATAGGATGGATAGATGGTGAAATAAGGTTGTTTCATACATATAATAACATATCAGTATATGAGTAATACTGATGTTATTAATTCATAATGAAACAAATAAATAAGAAGAAGTGGAAGAAGAAATAAAGTTGAAAGAATCGGTAACGGACATTACCTCTTCCTTGAAGCGCCTCTTTGAGACCTCCTCTTAGGGCACTAAAGTTGGTCTTTGAAGAAGAATAGGACCTCTATGATGCTCCTAGGGAAGTGTAGAAGATAATTTGACAGGGTTTTTCTGAGCTTGAAGGCTCAAAGTGGTGTGAGGAAGAGAGGGAGGAGGTGCCCTTTTATAAGGGAGGAGAGGGGCACCTTTGAAAAAACTAAAAATATTATTTTATTATAAAGCCATACTCGGTTTTTAATATCTCAAAATTGATTTATTTTGAAGATAAGTTGGTGATGGGTATAAATCCTCTCATAAATTAGAATTTATACAAGTTTAGGTATCTATTTTAACCGTATCATTTAGATTTAACTTTAAGTTAGATAATTTAACTTTTACCGTGTCTTCTTGTTTTCTTACACTATAAGGTTAATAAACTTACTATAACAAGCCAAACGAACACCAAGTTGTTTATTATTAATATATATAACCTTATATAAGTCATTTTTCCGAACATTAGATTTTTAGGAATAAAATAACAATTAATAATATAATATTTGTTTTAAAAACTATATTATGTCAATTTTGACACTATTTGGTAATTGATTTTTGTGAAAATCATAACAGAATGATTAGTTCGAAAACAGTTAATTAAATCAATAATAACATGTAATATTAACATATAAAATTATTTTAATTAATAAAAAGTCTTAAATTACATTTATTTGGGTATTTATAACATCAATTATGTCAATATTTGATTAATAAGATAATTACTGCATCATCATTGTGTCATAAATAAATTTAATTTTTTAAAGTCTAAAAATTACAAAAAAAATACCATTATGTAGGAAATATTTTTATCTTTCTAATTAATATTTATAGTCGAATTTATCTTATTTATATCCCTATATTAAAAATTATTTACTTATTACACTTTAATTTTAACTATTTTAACCCTTCTTTAAATAAATTAAGAATAAATATCCTAATCTTATCCATGTGGGCCTAAATGGTCATATATTATTCCTAAGGTTGTTTTTGGTCAAATTAAACTTATCCAATAGAATTAGGACATGTGTTAGTGTAATAATAATATCATTTTTACCCTTAGTTACCCTATTTACTTTTAACCGTGGTAAAAAAAGTAAAAAGTTACTATTCAAAAAAAATTATTTTCATCTCATTGAACCAAATTTTAGTCCTTGATATTAACCGTGTCTCTCGGATTTTCAAAATTCCACTCACAGAAGTGGTAAAATTAAGTTTTATGTAAATTTGCAAATTCTCCAAGGAGGTGGGTAAAAGACAGTGAAAAGTTCGATAAAATTTTCATATATCTAAAATTATTATAAAATGACTCCAATGAATTGCATTGAAATTATATAGGTATTATGTATCAATTTTGACCTAAAATAAATTTAATTAAAATAAATAATTATTTAAATAAAATGTCGGTTTTTAAATAGTAACCTAGTGTTTTCACTATTCATCAAAAATTGAAAGTTTTCAGAAAAATACCAAAATTTTACCCTAGGCTAATTTCGATATTCTGAATCCAAAAATGAAGTCCATTTTGAAGAATAAAATTTAAAAAATTTCAAAAGGTGGGTATTACTATTCATAACGGCTAGTTTTAATAATATTTTAATAGCATATCGTTGTTTAGTGAAACTCGGTATTGCGTACGACGCAAGCTATCGAGGAAGGTCATGATTGCGTGTAAAGAAATCCAAGCTAGTGTTGTGTTTAGTGAAAGATTTCTTTAATGATTTATATAACATAAAAACAAAATATTTCTAATAAAAGTCTCGGGTGTTACATTCTACCCCCTTAAAATGAATTTCTCCCTTGAAATTCGTAACTTTGTAACAAACAGATGAGGATACCTCTCCCTCATCATATCCTCAAGCTCCTATGTAGCTTCTTCTAATTGGTGGTTTCTCCATAAAACATTCACCAAGCGAGTGGTCTTTTTCCGTAGGACTTTTTACTACGATCCAGAATCTCTATCGGCTATTCTTCATAAGAAAGATCTTGCTCCAGTGGTACAACATCTGAGCTGAGTACATGTGAAGGATCATGTATGTACATTCTCAGGAGATATACATGGAACACATCATGAACTTGAGATAGATTCGGTGGAAGCGCCAATCGGTAAGCTACCTTCCCAACACGATCCAAAATTTCAAAAGGACCGATATATCTAGGGCTCAACTTTCCCTTCTTTCCAAATATCATGACCCTCTTCCAGGGAGATATTCGTAAGAACACTTTATCACCCACTTCAAACTCTAGGTCTTTTCTTCAGTTATCAGCATAACTTTTTTGTCGACTCTGAGCTACTCTTATGTGTTGTTGAATAGATCTGACCTTTTTTCCATCTCATCAACAAGATCAAGTCCTAATAGATTTCTTTCCCCAACTTCATCCCAACAAGTTGGAGTCCTACATTTATTTCCATAGAGAGATTCATTAGGAGCCATCTGAATACTGTAGTGAAAGCTATTATTATAAGGAAATTCCACCAAAGGTAGGTGTTGATCCCAACCACCTTTGAAATCCATAGAGAAAGCTCTTAACATATCTTATAGAGATTGAATTGTCCTCTCAAACTGACCATTTGTCTGAGGATGATAAGCAGTGCTGAAACTCAACACTGTATCCAGAGTATGCTGAAGACATTGCCAAAACTTTGAGGTAGACCTCGGATCCCGATCAGATATAATAGAAATTGGTACTTCATGCAATCTTACCACTTCCTTTACATATATCATGGCAAGATGATCCAGAGAGAAATCTTTTCTAATAGCAATGAAGTGTGCAGACTTTGTAAGACGATCAACTATGAACTAGATAACATTATTGCCTTTGGATGTTTTAGAAAGTCCGGTGACAAAGTCCATAGTGATGTTTTCCCATTTCCATTCGGGTATGGGTAATGGTTGTGACATCCCCTTAGACTTCTGTCTCTTAGCTTTAACTTGCTGAAAAACCAAGCATCGAGAGACATATTCAACAACATCTCTTTTCATTCCATCCCACCAGAAGTACTCTTTCAGGTCCCTATACATCTTTGTGCTTCCTGGATGAATAGAGAATGAAGAACTATGAGCCTCATCCAGTAGCTCCTTCTTTAATTCTGGGATGGGAGGAACACAAACCCGATTCCTGAAATTTATTATCCCATCACAATCAAGGTTGAATTCAGGAACATTTCTCACCTTCTTTTGTAATTCGACATCTTCTTTCTATGCCTCTTTAATCTTCACATGTATATATGGTTGAACATTCATTTGAGAAAGATACAATTTTTCCCCTTCCATTATAATTCCAAGATCCATCCTTTGTAAATCCATAAATATTGGATCTTTTGTGATCCTCATCATAGATAAACTGGAATGGTCTTGTCGACTTAATGCATATGCCACCTTGTTTGCTTTCCCAGGGTGGTAATGGATTGAGCAGTCGTAATCCTTAATCAGCTCCAACCATCTTCTTTGGTGCATATTCAGCTCCTTTTGTGTGAAAATATAATTTAAACTTTTGTGATCAGTATAAATATCACACCTTTCTCCATAAAGATAATTCCTCCAAATATTTAATGCAAAGATTACCACAGATAACTCCAAATCATGAGTTGGGTAATTTTTCTCATGGATTTTCAACTATCTTGAGGCATAAGCTATCACCATATCATTTTTCATAAGAAAACACTACATCCCCTTCTTGGATGCATCACTGTAGATCACAAACCTTTCTCCACTACAAGGCATTGTGAGCATAGGTTCACTGGATAACCTTCTTTTCAACTCCTTGAAATTCTCTTCACATTCCTCCGTCCATACGAACTTAACTTCTTTTCGAGTCAACTTGGTGAGTGGATTAGATAATCATGAAAAATCATTCACAAAACGTCGATAATATCCAGCCAATCCAAGAAAAATTTGGATCTCAGTTACTGTTGTTGGTCTCGACCATCCTTCGATAACCTATTCTTTTGCTGGATCCACAGATATCCCCTCTTTTGAGATTATGTGACCCAAAAGTGCAACTTTTTGAAGCCAAAATTCACACTTGGTAAATTTGGAATAAAGCTTCTCCTTTCTCAGGGTCTTCAATATAATTCACAAGTGATCTTCATGTTCTTCCTTGATCTTTGAATAGACAAGAATATCGTCTATAAAGACTACCACAAACTGATCAAGATAGTCTCTAAAGACTATATTCATCAGATCCATGAAGATAGTAGGGGAATTAGTAAGACCAAATGGCATCACTATAAATTCATAGTGTCCATACCTTGTATGGAAAGCCGTCTTTGGTATATCCTCCCTTTTGACCCTTAATTGATGATACCCTGAATGAAGATCAATCTTGGAAAAGTATTGAGCTCCACGTAGTTTGTCAAATAAGTCATCAATGCGCGGGAGAGGATATTTGTTCTTGATAGTGATCCTGTTAAGTTCTCGATAATCAATGCAGAGCCTCATTGATCCATCTTTCTTCTTAACAAATAGAACAGATGATCCCCAAGGTGACGCACTAAGGCATATGAATCCCTTATCAATATTCTCTTGGAGTTGCTTCTTCAATTCTTGCAACTCAATTGGGTCCATTCTATAAGGTGTCTTTGAAATAGGTAAAGCACTCGGTAAGAGTTCTATTGAAAACTCGACTTCACGATTTGGTGGAAGACCCAAAAATTCTTCTAGAAAGACATCATCAAACTCCTGTACATGGGCATATTCTTAATCATGACTTTCTCACCAACCATTTGAGATAAAAAACCTTCATTTAGTGGAATCAAGACCCATAAGATGGAATAAATTTCCACTGGAAGGTTATGTTCATCCTTGCATCGATAGACGATCATAGATTGATCTGGAATATGAAATGTGACTTCCCTTCTTTGGAAATTGATATGAGCTCCATATAGAGAAAGCCAATCCATGCCAAGAATCACATCAAATTCCACTATAGGAAGGATCACAAGATTTGCAGGAAGCAATTTCCCACAAACTTCAATCAGAGAAGAATTATAAACTTTTGATGCGACTGTTGTACCATTAGGGGTTGTCACAGCTAACTCAACATCTAACTGTTGAGGTAATATGGCGATACCCTTAGAAAAATTTTCAGAAATAAAAGAGTGGGTGGATCCAGAATCACATAAAACATTTGCTACATTAGAGGAATACCCTACCCTTTCCCCCCAGCTGTCAAAAAAACCTAAAAGACAATGAATAGAAATTATCATTCCAAAATGAATTTACACTGAAACCCTCCAGAAAAAATAAAGTACAATACCTGAAAGTTGTAACTTAGGCCGCATTGCACAAACCGATTGCCACATTATTTGTAGCAACCACATTTTCTCCAACACTCTAATGATCTTCATTGCTTAATGTCTCTTATACTCTTCCATAAACTCTTCTCTAAGAAGGTCAACTATCGTACACGTCACAAAGGACCCTAGGATCATTCTTATAAAATATCAATGCAATCCGAATACGTTTGGTCAGATTTCCGTAGTTCAGTTGTTGTTTTCACTTAAAATCATGTCCATTTTAAACAAAATAGAGACCCTTTGAGTGCTAGCTGCCACACTGTGCCTCAGATTGAGGTGGGGTTGACTCGTACACGTCACCAAGGACCATTGGATCATTCTTATTAAAGATCAATGTAATCCAAATGCGTTTGGTCGGATTTTCGTAGGTCAGTTGTTGTTTTCACTTAAAATCTTGTCCATTTTAAACAAAATAGAGACCCTTTGAGTGGTAGCGGCCACACCATGCCTTGGATTGAGGCGGGGTTGACTTTTACACGTCTCCAAGGACTCTTGGATCGTTCTTATAAAAGATCAATGCAATCCGAACGCGTTTGGTCAGATTTCCGTAGGTCAGTTGTTGTTTTCACTTAAAATCTTGTCCATTTTAAACAAAATAGAGACCCTTTGAGTGCTAGCGGCCACACCGTGCCTCGGATTGAGGCGGGGTTGACTTTTACACATCACCAAGGACCCTTGGATCGTTCTTATAAAAGATCAATGAAATCCGAATGAGTTTGGTCAGATTTCCGTAGGTCAGTTGTTGTTTTCACTTAAAATCTTGTCCATTTAAAACAAAATAGAGACCCTTTGAGTGGTTCAGTATTCTTGCATGTTGTTGGTGCATATAATCTGTTAAAATGGGAAAATGACTCATTAGATAAAGTCTGTTTTATTTAATAACAATTACAATTTTCCTACAAACATTTACATACAACAATGTTTCATCTTTTGATCCCTTTAACCCCTCTCAAAAATGACCACAAATTGTACATTTCCCCATGTCATATCTTCATTGTATTTGTGTACAATCTTACATCAGGTATGTGTCCCACTCATTTCTGAACACATCTATATCTTCTTGTGAGTATAAGGCTTTTCGGCAGTCATAGTAGTACTAAAAAATAAAAAATAAAAAGTTAATAAATAACTTAAATGAAATAGTATTTGTTTTTAAAAATACCTCTTTAGGGATGCTAGTTTGCTGATGAAAAATGACCTCTTTCATAAATTTACAAACATAATAACCGAAATCATTATCGTTTGTTTTTTTGGACACTGCAAAAAAATTGATCATTAGGAGAATAAGTAACTTGTGTTGAGATGTGTTTGGATAGTGAAATTTTATTATATATACCCTGATATTTTTCCAGATGTAGTACTTGCTCGCCTCCTTATTCTTAGTCCCTGGCCTCATTCCTTTTTTAGATGATAATGATACACCACCCTATTAGTAAAAGATAATATAAATTATATTACTTGATTTTTAGACCTAAAAAGTTATATGTAGTGTCTTATAGATTCACAAACTCCATCATGTGTGGTCGGTTTGATGGATATCCTTGCTTTGAATCCAGAAAATAAATCTTCGGAGTATCCAAGTTCATCGCATTTAGCAACCAATGTTTCCTAAAAACACAAAAAGGAATAATTAATAAAAGAAGTAAAAATATAATTGATATTCTTTAATCGAAGAGTATTACCCTTGCATGGTTGGTATTAGGGAAAGTCCGTCATCTGTAATCTTGCATTCAAATGTTTTCAGCAAGATGTTCACTATTTCATCCCTTTTTATGGCTCTATTTTTATTAGGCCTATTGATGTGATATGAGGACTAACCAGTCCAAATCTTGGCTCGTGGAAAAATTCCTTCAATTGTTTTTTATAAATGCGTCTGTCAACAATATAAAATGCATTTAGTCATAATTTGAACGCTAGATCAGCTTTTGAAAATCAATTCATAGAAATATACCTCATATATACATTTACAACTGTGACTCCTAGCCAACCGTTTTCAAGGATTTCATTTACATTTTCAGCAGCAACAAAATCTTGACTTTCATCTCCGTATATATTCTCTTTGAAAACCACTATATGACTATTACCATCTTTTAGCTTCGTATTCACATGAGTCTTCAATGCTAGTAAATGTGGAAAGAGAATAGGTGGTGTTATTGTTCTTTCAGTAGCTCCTTGGGATCGGTTGGTCAATCCTTTAGATGGTTTTGAGCCGACGTTTGTCACCCCCTTCCCTTTCTCCGTCTATAACAACAATCATTGGTTTAGACCATTTTTTAATTAATGGTTAAGGGTTTAGCTTGAAAAGTAAAGGAAATAAATACCTCTTTGTCCGCATGTACTCTTACAAGTTGTGACGGACATGTAATAAATGTCCAAATAGCCTTTACGACCGTATGAATATCATCGTCATGAAGTGGAATAGGTAGCTCTTCCTTTGGCTCATGAGATACAGTAATCGTCACTTTCAGATGATCTTTCAGAAGTGGTCTATTATGCAGTGTGGCATCTGGGATATTGAACACTGTAGCCCTCACTACAAGGTGATAGGTGGGTGTTGACAGATATAAATCACAATCATCATCACCCTATAGAAGATAAGTACATAAAAATTATCAGTGTTTGTCTAATTCATATTTCATGGGAACAATTATTAGAATATTGATTACCACAGCTAAGACAGTTCTTTGAGGTGAATGGATCGCCTCAAAGCTAGTGGGGGGTGGGGAAGGATGTTCATGCGGCGGTTGTTCTTGATTTGTGGCTTCCATTTGCTTCCCACCCATAAAAGTTGCTAGCAACTCTCCCTGCCATTGCAATTGTTCTTCAAGTGTTGCTATTTTTCATTAATTTGTTCCAATTTTTCATCTGTATCATTCATTTTTTTCTTCTTCTCAAAATATACTCGGGGTGTCACCCCAAACCTTGCACCTCTGACACGACTGTATTTTTCTGGCTGCTTCAAAGCCATCAATAATAGGTCTGTATCAGCTACATGAGTACCTGATTCCTGTGATTGTCGGATATAGGAAAATAACTAATTATTTTTATGTAATGGAAATTTTAAACAAATTATTTTATCATCGTGTCATACTTACACATATTTCCCACACTTTCGATGTGTTCTCATCTACTAACTTTCCATCTTTGTTCACACGTGCCTCCTTCCATAGCACATGACGTGGGATGGAAGTTCATTTGGTGTTAGACTCATCAATCTACATATAAACATAGAAAAATAATTATGAAGTTATTTATTGGAACCTAACAATATTATGGTAAATTTAAAATACGTACCATTTTCTTTTCTAATGAAGCGTACCCCATCCTTGCTTTATGATCGGGGTATGTTGGTTTTGAAGCACGTTCCTTATTTTCAGTACAAAGTTTCTGTTTCATAAATAAAATATTGAGAATCAAAGTGATGAATACATGTATCCTCAAACAATGTATTATCACTCACAGTGTACCTAAAACTTCTCATCCCCACGACGACCAATAAATGCATTCCATGCTTCTTGGGGTATCAGGTGAGCATAGACAATGGGTGGGTGTGGGTTTATTTTAGCTTTAGAATCTTTGAGGTGACATCTTGTTAAAATAGTGTGAAAACCTCAACGAATCTTTCCTATAAGCCTTAGTACATAATCGTTGTGTAAATCGTCTACTATAAATGTACTCTGCAAGAGATTGAGAAGAGTAAGACATTGTTTCATTATTTTATTTGCTATTAAATTAAATAAATAAATTCATAATGTTACTATAATTTCTTCCCAGATCACAGCCTTCAGCCCAGACACAACATGGTGCCATGAATCTATGTCAATTGGCACGAGTTTCCAAGTGAAAACTCCAATGTAGCTGCTAAACTAGCCTTGTTGGGATTAACATGTTGGCCTCGTGCATTCCATCCGACTTCAAATTTGATGCCTTTGCTTTTCACCTTAAGAATTTTGGCTAACACCGTCAAACTACGACACACCTGTGATTTCTGCGATGCTATTCCTTCATTCCCGACCATTTCATTGATATCAACATCATCTATATGTTCATCTAGAATGGTATCAACGACATGTGTTGATGGTTGTTGGACCTTAACACTAAGAGCAGCAGGAGCCATAGCAGCAGGAGCAGCAGCAGGAGCAGCAGGAGAGGCAGCAGCAGCAGGAGCCGTAGCAGGAGGAGCAACAGGAGCAAACGGAGCCGCAACAGGAGCAACAGCAGCAGCAGCATGAGCTGCAGGAGCAGCAAGAGCAACAACAGCAGCAGCATGAGCTGCAGGAGCAGTATCAGCCGCAACAACAGCTTCTTGAGAGACTTATTCAGCCTCAAGGTTAGGAGCATCAGAATGTGACAAAGTCATTATCTACAAAAGTGGTTGAACAGTTAATTCATATTACATAAATTCAGTAATGATAAGATAATAACATGAGATAACAAGATCTATATTACAAACAAAATATAACCTGTTTACTGAACTCTCTTTATTTTTTTCAAAGGTTGAAGGGATTTGACACCTCTATCAACTATCTAAATCCCTTCATTGTGGTCTCCTCTAACATAAAAAACATTATCTGCATTGGGACCGCTCCGAAATGATTGCGACGTACCACTAAAAGGATCGTCCTCAACTGAATTTTCATCGGAACCTTCAGTAGTTTTGGACGATAACAGAACAATCGACCACTTTCGGTTTGTAGGATCTAGAACATAAAAAACTTGTACCACTTGGGATGCCATTATAAACTGTTCGTCTTTGTACCCTTCTTTACTAAAATCAACTTTCAAAAATCCCCATTCATCTATTTTAACACCACTATTGTTATCAATCCATTTTCATTGAAAAATATGCAATTGGAATGTCGTATAATCCAACTCCCATATTAGTTTGACAATTCCAAAGTATGACATATTTTCATAAATTTGATTTATGTCCTTACTACCAGAAACATGCATCGCTTAAGCCACTACTGTAACTCCACTATTTTGAATGGTACTATCTTCATCATGTTCATCTGTATAGAATGTATAACCATTAATTACATAACCACTGTAAGATAATACACACACACTTGGTTCAGCGGCTAGCCATCGAAGACGTTCTGAAAGTGAATTCAGATTTTCATCCAACAGGTTAAAAATATGGTCCTGAAACCATCATATAAACTGGTGATTATGTGTATCTGATAACCATTTTTCAGCCCTCGATGGATTCAACTGCCTAAGAATTTATTTGTGAGTTTTAATATATGGAGAAACCTCCAAACTGTTATGCAAAACCTAAAGATGAGCCTGCTCCCGATCTGTAATACTGATTGTCACAACTTCTCTTACAAAAATTCCCTCACCCTCAATGCGTCCAATGTGACGAGATTTCGGGAGACCAATGCTTTCCACATCAGATAGGTATTAAGTACAACATTCAATGGCTTCCTCAACAATATATCGCTCCACTATAAAACCGTCTGGCTGACTTCGATTTTTGACATACCATTTCAAAATCTTCATATACCTTTCAACAGGATATATCCATCTATAATTCACATGACCACAAAGTTGAATCTCTCTCACCAAGTGAATCATCAAATGAACCATCATATCAAAGAATTTTGGAGGGAAGAACATTTCTAATTCACATAATATGATGACAATTTCTTTTTCCATAGCTGGCAATTTCCCCGGGTCTAAAACTTCGCTACATATAGCTTTGAAAAAGAAACAAATTTTAGTTAACGCATGACGAACATTCTGGGGAAAAGTGCAATGTAAAGCTATAGGAATTAGATCTTGCATGAAAACATGGAAATCATGTGATTTCAAACCTTTTAACTTCAAATCATTCATTGACACAATGTTCTTGATATTTGATGAGTACCCCTCTGGAACCTTTAAATCATTGAAGAAGTTTCAAAACTAATATCTCTTCGCCCTAGAAAGAGTATAAGCAGCTGGAGGAAGAAACATTCGATTTTCACCCTTCACGGGAGCCAACTCTTCTCGTATTCCCATTTCAACCATGTCTAACCTTGCCTTAATTCCATATTTTGTTTTTCCAGGGGCGTTTAGAAATGTTCCGATAACACTATCACATACATTTTTTTCCACATGCATCACATCAAGAAAATGTCTGACGTACAAAAAATTCCAGTATGGTAATTCAAAAAAAACTGATCTCTTTTTCCAACCGATTTTCGTAAGGTTTTTCGAAAATGGTTTACCAAAAATAGTGTTAAGATCTTTTACTTTATCAAACAGTTGATCACCTGTTAGTGGAGACGGTGTTGTACATTTTTCTGAACTTCTATTGAATGATGTCGTCCAAGATCGGTACTTATGCCGACAAGGTAGAAATATACGATGTCTTAGAAACATAGATTTCGATGAATGTTTCAACCTAATTGATTCTGTATCTTCTTCGCACACAGGACACCCTTGAGTTCCTTTAATTCTATAGACTGAAAAATTTCCATAAGCAGGGAAATCATTTATTGTACCATACAACATCGCTATCAACGTGAAGTATTCACTTTTATAAGCATCATACAACATTACAACTGAGTCCCAAAATAACTTCAAATCCTCGATCAAAGGAGCCATATAAACATCAATATCATTAATTGGTTGTTTTTCTCCTGATATAAGCATAGATAACATGTTGAATTTCCGCTTCATGCATAAACAAGGTGGTAAGTTATAATTTACCAACATAACAGGCCATGTACTATGAGTGCTGGTTTGAAAACCAAAAGGATTCACTCCATCTGTAGATAACGCAAGACAAAGGTTTCTCGGCCCTTTTCCAAATTCTGGATACTCATGTTCAATTTTCTTCCATTGAGGAGAGTCGGCCGAATGACGTAATAACCCATCTTTATTTCTTTTATTTGCATGCCATGACAATTGTCTTGCAGTTTCTTCACTTCCATATAGATGCCTAAACCTTGGAATGATTGGAAAGTACCATAAAACTTTCGTAGGATTGGATTTATCTTTCTTGTATCAAGAATCACCACACTTTGGTAATTCTGTAAGTGATTTTTTCTCTTTTCGAAACAATATACAGTCTTTCGGGCATGCATGTATTCTTTCAGAAATCATTCCTATCGAGCGTAGCATTCGTCTAGATTCATATGTACGGCATGGGAGCTCATTATCTTCCGGGAGCATGTAATTTAAGAGAGCAAGTAGTTCTGAAAACTGACATCACTCCATCCATTTCCTGCTTTCAATTTATACAACTTTAGTACAGATGACAATGCTGTATACCTAGTGCAAGCTGCATACAATGGCGTCTTTGCACAACTCTTTAACTTCTCAAATAATTTTGGGCAATCACGGAGTTCATCTTGAATTGTCTTTGTCATTTCCTCAATACTATCTTCATCATCATTGACATCTGTAATCACATCCTCCATACAGTCTTCTTCATTATCCATATTTGTATTCATATATGATGATCCATAAAATGTAGTTTTATCCCATCCAGTAGCAACATTTGCTTTTTCTTCGTGTTTATTCCAACATTTATAACTCCGATCTATTCCGTGACATATCAAATGTTCTTCCAACTCCTCTAGAGTAAGTAGTCTAGAATAACAACAACGTAAACATGGACAAAGGATTTGAGAAGGATCCTTTGTGTGATCCTTTGCAAACTTGATGAACTCTTTCACTCCGTTCTCGTACTCTATTGTTAAACGATTAGCATCCATCCAATCTTTATTCATCTCCATCATATTAGAATATCAAATATTAGTATTTATGGTTCAAGTACAAGAAACAAGAATTCCAAATACAGTATAAGAGAACCACTTCCTTATAAAAATGGATATTAATAGAGCCTAACCATTAGTATTTATTCATCATGCCTAAATACTCACTGCTGGTGGAAGTGAAACCGTTCCTGATGATCATGCCAAGAAGAAATGGAAACCAAATGGGGGGAGTGAATCAAAATACCCCAAACAAGATGGAAAAACATGTTATTTGAGAATAGGTTAGTGTCTTTCATGTTGGATAGAAGGAAACCTAATTTATTTCAATGAAAAATGTTAATTCACAACAAGATACCATCCATTCCATATATTATTTTCATTAATAGGGTTATTTTGTGATTCAAAATGATCAAAACATGTCTAAAAAACTTCAAATGGATAAAATATTAATTCACGAAACACATCAATCAAAAAAAGAAGATATAGTATAGAAACACCCACTTGGAATCTGAATGAGTCTGCTGAAATGAAGAACATCATATATCTCCAACTACATCGATGCTTTCTCATATACAACGACACCACTAGCTAGATAGTGGCCCTCAAGAAGAACATCATACATCTCCAAATAAGATACTACAACCACTAACCATAAAGAACATCATAAGATTGAAATATACTAAGAACACATCCCTTCACCCAAATAAGAGACTAAAACCACTAACCATGAAGAACCACTAAGAGTATAATTTGAAACCTAAGGAAAGTTACAACCAAAACATACCAATGAATTCAAATGAAATACTTTCTAAACCAAACCATTGAAATCCTCAAATGTTACGAACATCAAACCCCATCATATCTCCTAATAAAATTCTTTGATAACACTATTTCATGGCCTATACCCATTTAGACCCCTCTATTGGTTAGTAGATTATAGTCTAGTGACCCCTTAAAACCATCCTCCAACATGTCATGGGTTAGTGAATACACCGAGGGTATTTATCACAACCATGTGTAATGTACTTCTAATAATAAATAATTGATATAGTTTAACATCAAGTTGTATAGATGATTTTTCGAATGATACCAAGTGAAAGTTAGTATGGTAAATATGTGTGATAATACACTTTTGGTCTAACTAAAAGGGGATATAGCCTAATGAGTGTATTTTGGATTCACAAAAAAATATGAATCTATGTGGTATAGGGGTTTTTAAACTAGTATGAGTATGGACCACTAAGTGAATATGGTCCTCTATGTGTGGGAATATTTGTGTTTAGAGTATGGCCTAATATGTATGGGTCCCATAGAATAAGGCCCATTTGAATTAGATATTTGGGCTCATTACATAAGGTGGATCACATTTTTTATGTGAGGAATCTACACCAATTTGGTTCATAAAATATATTCATAGCATATAAGGATTTATATATTCATCAACTAATGAATCGTGTTCTGATCACACCAGGTAAGAACATAAGATCATCTACTAAGGGAAGTGTTTAGAGATCGTATGCTCATCACATAGGGGATTCTTTGGCACATCGCCTAAGGAATCTCATGCTCCTCATGTGAGGTATATTCATAGGATCATTACCTAGGAGATGAATAAGAGATCTTATGATCATCACTTAGGGGATTCTTAGGCATATCCCCTAATGAATATATTTATAATCTCATGAGGTGTAATCAAGGGAACATTATTTGGGAGATAAAGAAGATCTCATATTCACATAACATAGGGACTTCATATTCTCGTCACCTAAGGCAACCTAGGATTATCACCTAGAGTTGGATGTTTCCAAAATTAAGAGTGGCCATAGGTTTATATCTCGGTAAAGGAACTCACATATTTGAATTTTAGAAGAGGTAACCACCTGATACACTCATCACGTAGGGGGTGAGCATAGTTTATAGCCACCATTTCATTTTTATCCATGAAGTTATTCAATTACCACTAAACCCTTTTCAATTTCATCATTAACAACTATATTCTATGTCACTGGGAAACTAAAAGGAAAACCCATATCAACTAACGATGTCATCTCCCATAATAACCCACTCATTACATCTTTTTAACAATGGAAAGGTTGATGCTTCCCCAATGCATGATTTACCACCTCAACCACCTCACATTTTTTCCCAATGGAATCTATCAAAACCAAACTAATAAAAAACTTCTCAAACAACCCCACCAAAAAACAATGATGATTTTAATCAATAAAAGTAAACAAGCACCATGTTCTTGAGAAATATAATGAAAATTAGTAAACACATGTGAATCATCCCCTTTACATCATTTTCCATCAAGTATGGTCCATTTTCTTCAATCGGTCAATCCATAATACTCACCCATAGAATAAAAAATCATGTTAAAAAATGATATAAAAATTGGATAGGAGAACAATATTGAAAAAATATTTGGAAAACATGCCTTAAAGGAGGTCCAGCAAACCGAAGCTTGAAAGCGTTACGGGCGGCGGAGGTCCGGAAAACTGAAGCTCGAGGGCGGCGGAGGTCCGACAATGCGAACTCAGTGGGCGGCAGAGGTCCGGCAATGAGTAGCGAGGGCAGCGGAAGTCTGACAACGTGATCTCAGCGGGCGGCAGAGGGGAGTCACAGAGTTCTAGTACCACGAGAGCTTTTGGTCGCGATAAAATGAGGGCACTATGCGACCGACTTTATAAAAAAATGCACTATGGTTTTATCAGCACTAAAAAACGCTGATAAAGGGTATTTTTATCAGTGCTATTTTAGCGTTGATAAAGATTACCTTGTATCAGTGCAAAAATTTTAGCGCTGATAAAGGATTTCTTTATCAGCACTTTTCTAGCAGTGATATATGGCCTCTTTATCAGTGCTGGAAAAGCGCTGATAAAAAACTCCTTTATCAGCGCTAAAATTTTAGCGCTGATACAGGGTAACCTTTATCAGTGGTTTTTCTTAGCACTGATATAAGGGGGAGCTTACCTTGCCCATTTTTGTAGTAGTGTATGTTGGATAGTAGGCTTTGGAATATTGGTTCATGGTTTGAAAACCATGTGGTCCAACCATTCAAGGTCCATCCTTGGAGTAGTGGTTGGCACATGTTTAGTGCTGAATTTTCCTAACCATGTGACTAAACCATGCGTGATTAGAAAATTAGATCCTCACAAAGTAGATCATGGTCAAATTTTTGTTTTAATGCATCTTTTTCCCCCAAAACAAACCTAGCTAGTGATTTTCCATCTCAAAAGTTTAAAAACATTTACCCACTGATTTAGAAGCAATCTAATATCTTTTCTTTGTTATTTGAAGCTAAATTATTAGATTAAGTGATCGTTCTTGGTGTTTCTTTGTGATTTTTCTTAGATATAATTCACTATCTCTCCTGATTTTCTGGATCTACATTTTATGTGGGTATATATGAGATATTTTATGTCAAATATGATTATATTTTTCTTGGTTTTTGATAGGGCAAGATATATAAGGGAGGTTCATGGAGACTCAACCCGGTTTCATTGGTGTTCGAGTTCTGTTCTTTGTTTTTGTCATAAAACCCAAGGGGGGTAGATTCACTCTCAACTTTTCTATTTATAACTTGAAGGCTTAGTTTAAAATTGATTAAATTGATTGAAATTTATTGGAAAATTTGTGTGATAATATTTTTTAAACCTTATTTAGCGAGGTTTGAGGATTTTTGTGGAATTGTGGAATTGTGGAATTAGTGTGCATGTGCTGTGAAAAATTATTTTAAAATGATGATTTTAAAATAGTTTCCTGGAATTATTTATGGAAAATGGTTTTTCAATAAAAAGGATTTTTTATTGAAATGGTTTTTCCATGATTTAATTGGCATGGGTTTTGGGCACAATTACTAGTGTGTGTTCATATTGAATTATGAGGTTTAGTTGAAATACGACCTTATGCTCAGTGCCAAAGGTTTAATGCCACAAGGGATTTAATTACCTCGTGATGACATTGTAGATCTACAAGAAACTACCCATGATTATGGAACTATCATAATGAGGCATTCATGTGTAGATGTGTGGATATGTGTATTGGAATGATATATTCCAAAAAAGTGAAAAAATGGAATGGTTTTGAAGAACTTACTTAGTTTCCTTCATTGAAAATAGTATTAGTACAGAAAAGTTTCTTGTTAATTTTTTTTGGTTTTGTGACAATTTGTATCATGTTGTTTTATCAAAAAAAATTTATATAATTTTTCTATAAGATGTGATAACTAGTTCTATCATAGTGGCATGGGTAGAGAAGTAATTGTGTAAAATATATTGCATTTAATTACTCACCCCCTTTTTTTTACTTTGGTGATTTTTCAGATGTTGTTTACTAGGACACATGTAAAGGTAAATCATTTCACTTATCTAGTGGTAATTCGTGATTCTGGAGCATGGAGTTGGAGTTGGAATTTTGGAGATATATCGTTGGAATCTTTGAGTTGTGTCTTATATTGGGTACTTTGATATTGTGGTATTCATATGTGGAATTTGTTTTGATTAATTTTGATAAATAGAATTTTGAGTTATCTTTCACTGTTATCAAGAATCATATCATGGTTTATTTTTTTATGGAAATTTTGGTTGGTTGTTTTATTTTCAAAGGGAAAATCATCCCCCACATTTATTGAACCCCTTCAGTATTTATTTCCAGCCTTTGGTGTCTTTGGGATGTCTCTTAAGGACAAGTAATGTCCTCATTCCTTCTCAAGACAATGATAAGAATGGGGATGTTACGTTAATCCATAACTTAATATTTTATTTGGGAACTTAATCCTATTAGGGTTAATCATACCTATCATTAATTACAAAATATAATCAATGGGCACCCAGATTTGGCATAGCCTACCCATTTGGATTTGTCATGTGTTCACTTTATAAGGAATATCACACATAGCATTTCCATGGGTTTCTTAGCCTCTCTATTTCTATATGAATCATATTCACATCATTTATAACTATTATATCCAATAAAATCATTATATATCTTATATTCCTTTCTTGTATGAAATATTCTAGTGATTTCATTTTTGAATCACATTCCTTCAACCAAATTGATACGTTTCAAACATCTTAATGAACAATATCTTATACAACTCGTGATTTGTATTGGATACTTGAAAATAAAATTTGATTATATCTAATCATATATAAATTCATTTAATGTGTAAGGTATATGAAACCCATTCGTGTAAAGGTTTAGGATTATAAAAAACAAAAATCCTTATATGATAAAGCATAGTGTGATTAGTAGCCAACACCACATTTCCCAAAAAGTATATAAGAACCTAGGTTAGTGAGAAGTATAACCCAAACTCCCATGATCTATTGATCAATAATCATGGGATATCTCAATCTGAATATCACTATAACATATAGTAGGAATAAATAACTACTAACCTTTTTATCAAATTCAAAACTAAAATAATAAATCAAAGTCTTGGTTGAACAAAAACTAATTCTTTTATGTCATACGTAGAATGTAACTCTTATAAGAATGACTCGATCATTATAAGACAATGCTCAAAAATTTTAAAATAAATCATATAAAATCCATAATATAAAAAAATCATATAGCTAAATATCAAATAGTTATTTCAATAATATATAAATAATTTATTTATTTAACATGAGATGAAAAAACATTAGAAAATTAATATTTATATGAAAAAAAGTTTCTATACAGTATAAAATCACATGGATTTAGTAAAGACCTATGAATCACAAAATAGAGAATGTTTTTGAGAATTTTTATTAAAATTATATAAAAAACATAAGAAAAAGAAACCATTACATCATTTATTTGCATAAGGTTTCATTGACAAAAAAATTCCCAAAGGTACCACCATGAAAACCAATGCAATTTCCGCGAATAAGGTATTATTTATATGGTTATACTACAGAAAATGTTCTATAAAAATTTTCTATTATAAGGGTTTTCCTCATGAAAACCCCATGTATATAAACCATGACCATTTTTTTAGGAAACCATAATGTAATAATGTCAAAAATGATGGTTTGTATTATGAAAATAAAACCATGATTTTTTTAAAAATCATATCATTTTTACTAAAAGTTTATGTAAACCATGATATGTTTTTATAAAACATTATATTTTTAGAAAATAATTGTAAACCATAACATGATTTTATAACATTTTTTTGGTTTTTGAAACACACAAAACTATTTTCATTTTTTGATTCTCATCTTATTAATTCTTCACCATCAGTGAATATAATACCAAGTATGGTTTTTTGGGACATATATATACCCATAAGTAGTGAGATAAAAAACTATAAATGAACCATACATCTCTAACCATGAATAATACTTTGAAATAGTTATCTTGATTGTGTTACATTAGCAAAAACTAATGATATCCCACCACAAAAGGTCTCCAATAGCCACTATAATCCCCAAATGATTCAATAAGATCCATTCTAATTCAAAGGTGTGTTGGGACCTACTCTGTGAAGGTGAATAAAGAAAAATTATTAAGAGAGATTAAACTATGTGAATAATCACCAACCAATTGAATAAATGTCAAAAAAATAATTTTTTTATCTCATTTATTATATGAAGGAGCCTAATGGAGTCATGTATTTTATATGTTACGAAATGAATAACTGTTAGATTTACAAAATTGAAACTCAAAACAATTTCCCCTCTTTAATGTTGTGATTGTAAAAATCCTTTAACAATCAATAATTTATCTACAAATCACCATATGTGTTTCAATATTGTGAATAAGTATAATAATAATGATAATATGTTTAAACAAATGATATACCATTTCATTAAATAGTGAAAAAACGTTGTAGTATTATAAACCATGATAATAAACTATAGTGTGTTGACCCTCACCACATCATGATTTATGATTTTTTGAATATTTCAAAAACATTTACTATAGGTATCACAAGAGCATAGTTAAATATATCCAATATTATGGATCTTTTGAGTGTCTCGACTATAGGAGGTTGAGAAATATCATTTGAACATTTTAATCACTATTTCGATGCTAGTATGTTATTCAATGGACTTCCCTAGAAATTTCATGATTTTTGTTTAAAATTTATGGATTGTTTGGTTATCAAATTTATGATTTTTTGATTTATTATGTTGAGAGTTCATATTGATATATCTAGAAGGGTTTAACATAACCTTTAATTTTCATTAGGTTTAGATATTATTTCATTGAGTTTATATGTTTATGGAAATTAGATTGTAAATTGTAGGAAGAAACTTGGTGATCATCATAGTATGATGGGATATCTATTAAGTTGTTTAGGTCAGTGATCCTAACTCCCCTTGGGTTTAATTGGGTGTTTCATGTGATATAAAAACCACTTTATTTTATAATGTTTAATTAAATATGAAATATATTTTAGAAATATGAAAAGTGGGTTTTTCTAAATAGGATTTCCTTGTTTAATTGAATTTCTATTATTGTAATGTTATTAGTCCATATTTAGTTACTTTTTGGGTTTGATTCTTTCGATATCTTTGTTGTTTTATAATTTTGAATTGTAAATTCATGGATAAATCATCATTGAATATTATTATTATTTATTAATTTTTAATAAAATATCTGATATATTAAATTGGCTTAAAATGAAATATGATTATTATAGTTTATGATTATATTTCATTGAATACCATTATAATTTATCTTATTCCTCACATGAATATGATTACAATTTTAAATAATATATTTTGATATATATATATATATTGTTTGTTAAACATGTTCCCTAAGATCTTGGTTATCATATTTAAATTAATATCATTAATTTAAATATATAAATACCAAAATAAATTATATGTAAATCAATAATAAATAACCTTTGGTTAATATATTGCACTTATGGCTATATAATGGATGAGTTTGGAGGACTGGAGAAGGATGATCTAACCTCATGATATAAAAATTATTTTTTAGATCAAGAGTTTAGAAATGAAATTTAATGACATTATTATAACATAATGGGTTTCCTTACTAATATGAATTAGATAAAATTTATAATATGGATTCTGTTTTAAGTTTATTTGGGTTTTGGGGTCATTAAATGATAAATGGCGCATCCTTATGAAAGTTTTACGCATGAGGAGGATTTGGTAAAGGAAATATAATTGACCAAGATTCTGCGACCATTATGGTTAAAATCATGACTTCCTATTAAACATAGTTCCATATTGGAAAAAATACTCCACCATTGAGTTTGAAACATGGTGTTTCATTTTGGGTGTGATTTTGGGGTTGAACTGACACTAAGGATAATTTAGGTGTCATTGGAAATAAACTAAATAAGTTAAATAAATATTATTTCATCTAAATTATGACTATATATTCTTAAATTATGTATTTTTTAAAACTATATTAGTATTATCTCATTGATAAAGAATAAGTGATGATGGGAATAGATGGAAGGTAGTCTAAGATCAATGAATACCTATGAATCTATATATGGTATTTTATACCAACCTATATATTTAAAATTTTATAAATTAAATTTTCCTTGAAATATGAATATTTTTTATATTATTATCCATTAAATTTATACCTCAAAATTATACATCATTTCATTTTTATTAATTATATTAATTCTTTGGAATTTTAATCTCATAAATTAGATGCATAATATTTGTGATATCTTAGAGTGAAGTTTGATTATTGAAAAATTAACTCTTCAATTTGAAACATTTATTGATTTAATATCAATGAATCCTACATGAATTATTTTATTCATTTTAAAATTGTTGTAATGGAATAATAATTTCATAAATACAACATATCTATTTTGATATATTATAGAAAGCAGTTTTAGGGTTCAAAATTTCTCTATTTAATTTGAATATCATAAGGTTTTAACTAAGAAAAAAACTATTTGAAATTTTTTCTTCTTGTTAAGATGAATCAAAGGACTTTAATTTTTTTGAAATTTTATGCAAAATTTTTGAGAAATTATAGAGATTTATTTTAGGCCTTGTTTTTTTTACTTTTACAATAAATTATTCATTTAAATGTGTACCGGTTCAAAACACACATGCCTTGAAATCATTTAAGGACAAAGTTTTAATTTCAATAACATCACATTGATTGGGTTTAATTTTTTATAGATAACCCAAAGTTAATTTTTATTCAATTTCACTTTCTCTCTTCACATTTTTATAAAAAAAATAGGCCATAGTTGGGTTAATTGGATCAAGAGGATGTTATAGGTGAGGTTTAGTGTCCATTTGAAACTTTATCTCTTTCTCTCTATCTCTCTATACATCCATCAATGATGGTAGTGGTTAACTGGATTTAGCTGAGGCTGATACAAAACTATGAGTAGCACAATGTGGGGGGTGATAGTTAGTCTGATTAGTGTGGGAGGTGTTGGGCCATCCGATCAACTCAATTAGACAGGATCCCATGTGGCCAAAATTGCTATTCTGGGAACATTAATCCCTTTGACCTAAGACCATATAATTGACCCAATTTTATAAAATACTATATGGACACATTGGCCATGCGAGCATGCACCCCGCTAAAAATGAAGTTGTCCAATTGTTTCAATCGGAACAAAACTTATATGGCCACATCTCCACTTGGGGAAAGAGAAAGATTTTAGAAAATTTGAGGCCTTAGATTCTATCCAATAAGTGATTAGATTAATATTCCCTTGTTCAAGGGAGATATGTTACAAAAATGTCACATACAAGAGATAATACATATGGGTGTACAACATGGAATCCCTAGATATCTGAGTGGGGTTTAGGCATGTGTAACCTTTGATTTAGATACAAAAAGTTGTGTTAGACTTACCTCAACACCCCAGACCAAATAAAATCCCATTTGGGTCATTTTCAATGTTTTTAATGAGAAATAAATCAAGAAAATAGTTTTTCATTATAACTATTAAAATAATAATTAATTAGTTATGGTTTAGCTATGTGATGAGATGATAAAATTTATCCCAGTCATTGGGAACTGAATAAATAAATTAAATGAGCTTAATTGATGGATTAATACACTAATAAATGGGTTTTTGAAGTTTTCTAATAAAACTATATATGATATTTTTAATTAAAATAAAACTATTATACAATAAGGTTTTGGGGAAATTGAAAACTGGAACTTCACTAAGGATGATGATTTTTTTTTTACTAATATAAGAATGTGAATTAATTTATACTCTTAGTTAAAAAATTAGATGATTAAAATATTAATGAAAGGATTGGAAAAAATTCTTAAAATAAATATTGATATTTCACAATGATGTTTTTACAACATTGAATAAGTTTATAAAATTCATTATTAATGAAGAAATTTTAGGAGATATGAAAAATAAATTGGAGTAAAAAAGATAATGTTTATAATTGTAGAAATTAAAGAGGATTATCATAGTATTTATGGTAAAGATAAATAATTAAAATTTATGTTTTTCAATTTCTTAAATTGAAGGTAAGTGATAAGGAAGAACATTACGATAATACACTTATGTTTTCAATGTTGAAACTCAATTAAATAAACATGAGCACACACAAAAACACACACACATATTAATGTATGAAATTTATTTAGATTAGTAAATGTGGATAAGTAGGATGAATTATAGAATGTTTATGATAATGACTAATTTTATGATCCATTAATGGAATTGAAATAATTATATAATTAATTATAATGGAATACCCCCCCAACGATGGAATACCATCTTAATAGAATATGATTATTTAATAAATTTCATGCTATTTATGAAAAGATAATTACAATTGATGATGTGAAATTTATAAATTACAGTTGTAAAATATTTATAGTAAATATAATATATGATAATGTATGTAAATATATTTTAAGTACTTATGGCCACTTTAAAATATGTAGATGTATCTCATAATGTCAATATTAATATTCAACAATCAATAATATATCTATATATATAATTTAAAAACTACCATTTCCAAAACACTCATGATGACATGATATGGAACATGGGATGTGAATGTTAAGCATGAACATAATCCTTACTAGAGTGTTATATATCATGAAGAGGATATAACGATTGTTATATTATTTAAGAAAGGTATGAGTATCCTATAAAGGATGTGAATGCAGAATAGTGGTGTCTTGGAATTGAGTATAAATTATAAGGGAATATATCAATGTATTATCATTTCATTTAGAATGTTTTGTGTGTTGACATATGAATAATATGTTTTCCCATGAGTAATGATTCTCATTGATTATTTCGAGCAAACTATTCCACTTTATGTGTGTTTTACATTCCTATGATTTATTATATGTGATCTATTCACATATTATGTGTGATAAAACTCTATGGTTTTGTGTGCTGCAGCTCTATGAATAGTTAATTTCAGTGGTGATAGTGAAACAATGTATTATTATAATCCTTACATAGTAACATAGGTTGGAAGTAGGAAAATACATTGGAGTAACTATTCATTCGTCATCCATTGAACAAGGTTGATTTTGATGATGATGTCTGAAAAATCACTCTTCCCTTGCTCTAATTTAATAACATGAACACATAAGGGTGAATTAATCATATCATGCTCAATGGTAGGTACTCCTATAATTGATTTATAATTTATAATGTATACCCCCACATTTTTTTATTTAATTAATTACCCCAATGATTATTGGGTGGGAATCCTTCCCTATCACAATGTTTGGGTACTCCCTTGATTACTATGTTAATAAAAACGAGTGGGTACTTGATGATATTAATGGACTATGTTACTCCCCCACGTTACATGGTGTAAGTACTCCACCTATGGGGTCGATAATCCCTTGACAAACGTATATTCCCCCAGTGAGGTGCAAATCCTCCATATATGTGATAAGTAATCCCTTAATTTTTGAACATTTCCACAGTGATGCACATGTCCCCCATAATAGTATGAAAACTAATATGAATATTTTAAGACAAGAAAAATTTATTTCCTTTTCATATATTTTTCTGGTAGTATGAATACAGTGAACCATGTTTGGATTTATATATCAATTAACTTTGGTCTAGTTGGCTTATTTCGTTATGGAATGGTATCTATCACATCCATATTTATTTTCATAATTAAGAACTAATTTTAAGATTGACATGGGGGAAACTCATTGTATGGGAAGACCATATCGAGTCTCATCACACATCCTTGTATACATATATACATTTTTTAATTGTTGTGTTCATGAAAATTTGTAGGTTTAACTATAGAGTTTAAAATATGTAGGTGATAAATTGAAGATAGGGTGGTGTAAAAGTTGGAGTATTTATGGAGTAAATTTCAAAACATTTACCAATTTACAATTTTCATTTTAGATAATGTGTTTGGAATGTGCTCTTATATTGATGTATGATATTTTATATTCTGTACATTGATTTTTTTTTGTTTTTTGATATAACTGAATATTATATTTGATATTACTTTTAGATTTTTATATTACATTGTGGATGAAGTTTCATGTTATTAGGTGAAATGTTTCATATAGAGGTAATGCCTACCATATTTGTGTGTTAATACATTAGTTCTTGACATTAGACCCTAACTTATTAGCAGTAAGTGTGGTGAGTTCACTTACCAGTGATGTTGATCCACTCAAGTGGATACCCAATAGAGTTATGATGTGACAAGGTGGTATGATAGTTGGTTATGTAAGGAGTTTCAATTTATAAACATGTAAGGTTTTTGTTTGAGAACTAATTCATAGAATTTTAAGGGGTTTAGGTTAAAATTTAATAACTTAGGGAACTCAATAATGGCATATAGTGGTCGACATATTTCTATGTGTGGACTCTGAAAAAGTTTGGACTAAATCAAATATCCAGATCCTCTTTTTCAAGGTATAGTTAGTTTGGTAAATACATTATATATTGTTTAGGAAATTATTTTTGAATACATTATTAAATTAATTTAATTTTTCTAGGATGATGATTCAAGGAATTTATAGTGATATCTAATAAGGTTCTTCTGTCATGTTCTATCTGAATTGAATGATTTGTGTGAACTCATTTTTATGGAATTTAAAGATATTATTCTATAGGGAATCTATGCAAATGAAAAGATGAGTTTTGGTGATAACCATAATTCATTCATAAATATTCTCTACTAGTTTTTTAGAGGATAAAAATGTTTAATTGTGGGGAGGATGTAATATTTTAGGTTTCTCTTGTGAGATTGACTTATTCAGAATTCATACTATGCCATAATTATTTATTTAATTTGATTTTTTATAGTGATTGAATGTTAAAAGGTTTATATTAATGAAATTGTTTGGTATATGGAGATGCTGGGAAAGAAAATATAGTTAACTAGATTCTCAACCCAACTAAGGGTAAAATATAAATATCTTCTTGGTTAGATTGTATGATTAAAAAAACTTTTCCATTAAGTACAGAATATGGTATTTTAGTTTGGATAATATTTTGTTCTTGACTAGAAACTGGTGATATTTAAGGTGTTGTTCATGATATAATAAATAAATATTATTTAACATAAATTCCACTTATATATATATATATTAATATTTTAGGTTTTTTTAAAACCCCATCCATATTCTCTCATGCTCATGGTGGAGGAGATGACCAAAATTGTTGGAGGATAACCAGAGAAAGAAAAATGATGACTAATACATATATGATTTTTTATTACGACACATTTATTTAATGTTTTGTTAATTAAATAATTATATGAATTTAAATATTTTTGATGTTATTCACCTTTAAATTTATATATAATTTTTTTTTCATCATTACATTTTTATTTATAATTTTTATGTGTTGGAATAAGAATATCATAAATCAGATTTACAATTTATGATATATCTTATAGAGAAGTTTGATAATAAAAAAATTACTCCTTCAAATATATATATATATGTATATAGTGATTAAATATCAATAAAACATACTTTAATTATCTTTATTATGTTAATGAAATCTGAATGGTTTAAGAATCTCTTGAACTTGACACAAAAATTATAAGATATAATGAAGATAATTATTTAGTGTGAAAAACATCTCTCTTTAATTTAGGTTACTTAATATTTAAATTAGGCATTCCACTGCGAGAAATTTTTTCTAATTTTTGAGATAAATACAGGTAATTGGGAATTTTTGAAATTCAATGCAGAGATTTTAGAAAAATGATGGAATATATGTAGACATTTTTTATTAATTTTTCAATAACTCCTTAATTCAGATTTATTTTATTTAAAACCATATATACTTGGAAATATTTTGAAGAGAATAATCTATTATTGTTAGAGCCACAACTATTAGGTTCATTGTTTGATAGATAAAAAATAGATAAGTTTCAATTATCATCTCTTTTTCTATTCAATTTGGTAAATCAAACAAATGAAATATAGAAAAAAGGTCATGTTTGGGTTTATTGGATAAAAAAGATGATGTTAGTGAATCTTGGTGTCCATCATAAAATTTCTATCACTATACCTAACTTATATATGCTATCGATTAATATAGGTGTAGTGAGGTGATAACGGTAGAAAGAAGATTGTACAATCAATGATCAGGTGATGAGGAGGCTACCTTATCATCCATATTTGAGGTTGATCCTTGGAACTGAGTGACACAATGTAAGATGTTATGGGATATCCAATGAAATTAATAATATTAAATACCATATGGCTACATTCTCCGCATAATGTCTGAAACTCACTTTTCACATTACCATCCAATCAAACAATATCTAATGTGGAAATGCCAGACATGTGGGAATTTCATCCCACTTCAAACAGGTGTATCCAATCATTTTGATCATATTTCAAAACATGTGACCACATCACCACATAAATAAGAGGTTGATCTAAAGTTGAGATGAGGACTTAGTGGGAATTTTAACAATGATCAAATGCCCAATATCTAGGTGAATGGGGGGGGGGGACAGTGTGACTCTATCATGACTAGGTGGTGGGGTAAATGGGGGTTCCGTGTCGAACCCCTTGGTTGGTTGATAATGGTTAATGCATGTTGGGGAATATTGGGATTCTAATTTGGAAACTAAAAGTTTTTTTAGACTCCTATCAACCCCCCAAACCTAATGGAATAGTATCTGGGTCATTATTAAGGTGTTTTATAAAATAAATATTCTATTATAGTCAAATAATTTTTTAAATTATTATTATTAAAAAATAATTAAATGGATATGGTTTAGCTATGTGATGATATGATTGAATTTATCTTATCCATCATGAAATGAATTAATAAAGGAAATAGTTTCAATTTACATAGTAAACCACTTGGGGGTGTTAAATTTACTCATGAAACTATATAAGATATTATTAATTGATAATAATATTTCACAATATGGTTTTTTGAATGTTTAAAAGTTGAAACATAGCTAATTACAATAAAGAATTATTTACTCAAGGAATAATGAGAATTAATATACATTCATAATTTAAATATTTTGATGAGGTGATTAAAATATTAATGAATTTGAAGGAACAAAATCATTAAAATTAATAATGATAGTTCCTATTATTAGTTTAGAAACAATTAATGAATTTATTAAATTTATTATTATTAAATTAATTATTAGAGAAATTAATAATGAACTAAAACAAAAATACTATGTTTATAATGATGGAAATAAAATATAATCATAATAAGATTTATAATAATGATAAATATTATTGTTTTTAGTCAGTTACTTAAATTAAAAGTAAATGCTAAAGAAGAACATGATGAAAGTATAATTGTGTTTTCATGGTTGAAAACCGACGCAACACCCCACAAATGATTGAGTTGTGTTGTTGATATAATTTTCACCTAAAATCACGTATTTAAGTATTTCTAATATTTCATATGTGTTAGAGAGGGATCCAGGTGTTGGTTCAGGAGTTAGATCAGGGTTTGGGTTGAAATTCTACTATAGGTCCAAGGTTAAGACAAAATACTTGGGGGTTTTATTATGACAAGGGCCTATGTGAGATCATATTTTATGAAGTTTGGATGATTCCACACTATAGTGTATGTAATTGTGGAATGGTGATGGCTGTATAAGAATTGATAGATGTATAGATATGGCTATGTCAAATTAAATTTTTTAGTCAAGATGATAGTCACAGTGAAACACCTATGGTTTTTGTCATGAATCTATAACCTATAGATTAGTTCATAATGTAATGGGGTGGCTATGTCATGATGTCCTTGGTCTTGAGTTCAACAGTTCTTCCCTAGAAAGGTTTTTTGTTTCATAGCCATCATGTTATTCCATAATGAAAACCTGAGTAAGGGGTGTTCCACTGTAATCAATATGGTCACAACACAATATGCATATGAATTTAAAAAAACACAATTAAATGTTTTTATGGTTTTATAACCATAAAAAATAGGTTTCTGTTCCCATTATAACCCATGAGAATCAATACACTTTTTTCTTTATTTGAAGTATCTTCCAGAGATGTAGTATGTTCTCTAAAAGGAGGAATTTAGGAGAACTCTTCAATACTGTTATAGTAGTGACAACAATCTTCAATGGTTGGAAATGAGGTTATCAGATGATGGTGTTTTTTTAATGGACTCTCAACTAGGGGTTAGTTCATTGAACGCTAATTGGGTGTTGTGATCACAAAAAGGAGGAAGTTTATATGTTGAGATCACTTGGAGCACAATTGTTTTTGGAAATATTAAAGCGTAGGGAACAATGTTATACTACTGGTGATTGGTGATCCGACTGATGAATGAAACTAGGGGCTAGTTTTTATACCACTCAATTGATGGACTCCTAAAATTAAAGGAATTTAGTGAAGCCAGATGAATAGGTGGGACCCTCTTTATAAAGGGGGTGGGATCACTTTTCTAAGGTGTTGATTATTAATATGAGTTAGTGATATATGTGGATTCTTTTTTATAATCCACTATAACTTTATACTTATGATATAATGAAAGACTGTGATGCTTCTCCCCATGGAAATCAGATAGAATTCTGAGCCACATATAAATTATATTTAGTACTTTACATGAATTTATTTTTAATTTATTATATTTGATAGATTTTTTGTTTGAGTTGAAGCTAATGTAATCAAGTAAGTTTAATTAAATGCAGTGATTAGGTTGAAGTATTTTCGTCATATCTATGATAAATTGAATCTATGAGAATTCTTTATGGAGATATATTTCCACTAAGTGTGATATTCTTCTAATGAAATTATAATGTTTATAGTTTTATGTGGTATTCTCAAAATAGGTATTAAAGGCACATGGCGTTTTATTAGAGGATCAATGGTTTTATCTGTAATGACTTGGGAAACATTCTTCCTATAAGATCTAGTTATTTTTTCATGTAAATTACCTTTTCAGTTTTATCATTTTTTATAGGTTTATCAAGGTTTTTATTTTGGTTTGGGAGGATTTAGAGGTGGTCAGATCATTAATGTATAATTTTCAGGGCTGAAAAAATGCCAGCCGAAAATTTACACACCATATAATACTATAACCCACTGTGTAAAATTTTAATCAGGATAAAATCCCCCATGGTGATGAGATTTTAAGCATAAATGGTTAAAAAGAATTACACATTCTGTAATGGATTTACAACCAGTGTAATTCTCTAACAAGTAGATTAAAAGCTTAGGGAAGTTCATTTTGGTTTATTTCCTTCATGAAGACCTCTTACTCCTGACCTTAGGGAGACTCTTAGTGGATTTGGGGTGATTTCTTCATCTACAATAACTACTGATTGGTGCTACATACCTGGTAAGCCCTTTTTATTTGGTTTCATTCCATTCCTTGATCCTTTGATGAAGTGGTTGAGTCTTTTAACATGGTGGGTAATGAGGGTTGATCTTAATACAAGGGTATTTTCCCGATCTTCTTAGCTATTGAGAATTCAACTGTTCTCCATCAATTGAGGGTTGTGGTTTGGAGAATTTCTATCAATGATCTTGTGGTAGGTGGTATATTTATCAATTCCCATATTCTTTATTGAAATTTCATGTATGAAATTTTGAAATTATAATCACCATGATTGGTGTAACATCCCAGATCTTGATTCCACACAACTTTTGCCCCATACCCGGTTGAACATAAGGCCTCCAACATATTTCCCCAAATTCCAGATGATGCCGAATAGTAGTGAGGGCATACGGTGTGATAGTGGGGAAACTATTACTTCCATGGAAGAGTGTAACATAGTGGAATAAAAGTAATACAATATCAGAAGTAGTAAATACCATACAATTGAATTAAACAGTGGAATACTGATAAGTCAAATAACCAATTATCATTCCATACAAAGATAGTTCATCATGTTATGTTCTAAGAAAACAACCAAAACATGTACACTGTAGGAATCCACAAATATATGTTCCAAAAGAAAAAGAAACAAAGGAAACTAAGAAGAATTGAAAGCCTTGGATTGGTCCCATGCTCTCCTATTCCTAAAAAGAACCTCAAGTACCTGTAGAAGAGAGCTTTCCCTTATCGATACCTACAATCATATAATCAGTTTGGGCCTAAAAGCATGATCCAAATGGGGTGTGAGACTAAATCCAAGTAGGCAACCACCAAAGGTCTATGAAAAATTTTCAGTGAATATATATAATAGGCATTGTAAAATTGTAAAATTAGTAAACTATGAGTACTCAAAAGAAATCACAACAGATGTATCTTAAGACGATTTAAACAGGTATAAGTGAAGACCAAATCCAAGCTTGTGCTTTGGCATGGCAGACATGTCATAAGTCATCAATTTCATTATTCTAGTCTTGTTAATTATATAAAGTCTCGAGGTCCGGCCTAGGCCCAATGACCCCCATATAAAAGTAAATGTCAACTCGTGACATAATAATCATTTAATCATTTAATCATTTTCCAAAAGATCCCAACCTGGGTATCCCTTAATGGGTCCTAGGTTTGCCATGCATTTTAAACTAGACTCAATGAGCCTGAATTCCCTATCCATGGCTAAATCATAACCTTTACACAATTAACCACTTGCACCCATTCATTATATTTTAATTAAGAAAATGGTTCACCCAAGGTATATAAGATGCAATTAGTTACATGATCCCAACCATGTCATTAAACCAAGACTGTGGATTTTCCATTGCTAATTACCTATTTTATCATTTAATTCAATTACAGATTACATCTCAAGAGAAACACATGTGATTTAAACTATCAAATGGATTTAGCATTATCAATTTACATTGGATCAATTTACATAATAACCAACACATGTAAATTAAACTATTAAATGGTCAAACAAGGATAAATAACATGGGACAAACATAAAACAAGACTGTTATGATATTCAAACAATTACAAGGCTTAGCATAATAAGTATCTCATGTGGGAAATTCATATAATGATCAATAAATTTTTAACATCCCAAGAATGGGAATTCTAGTCAAGCCTCATAGGCATTCTCATCCAAACAAACGTCAAAAGGAAATTCACACATGGGGTGGTACTAAATCAAGGTTTACAACCCTAAACATGATTTCAAATTATTTAATTAATTACCTAATCATCAATATGAAATAACAGGGTTCATTGTTTAATAAAGAAACACCCTAAAAGTGGGTTAAAAAAACTCCAGTATAAATTAACATCATGAAAATTCACGAAAGGAACAAGACCACTGACCTCATACTTGTACGAATCTCCTCATCCAGCATCATGCTCTAATTTGACCTAGAATAGAGTAGATCTAAAAAACATTTATAAATAATCAACCATAAATAATTTTTTTGAGATAATAAATCAAAACTAAAGGCTCAATAGGAATCAAGAGATTACAAAGGGGAATCCAACGCATCCGACGGTGTTTGAATCAGGTGTCAGATGATGAAACGGAAGGCAAAACCCTATTTGGATTTCCTAGGTGCACTACTCATCAATGGGGGATAGTTTCTATATGTTTTTACAAAAATTATTCTACTCCCTAATTTAATCAATTTAAAAAAAGGTATATGTCATGTACTTACAACTACACACCATGTCCATACAAATTCTTTCTAGACCATTACATGGTCATGTACTAGGAATACAAGGCATGTATCCTTCCATAAACAACATGTACCTTTATATACAATGCATGTAGTTCCTAGTCACGTTGTGTAACATGCCTATTACCAGCCCCTCGACCTATTTCCCTACATTTTTAAAGTATAAACTGAAAAGGAAAGATCCGTACCTCCAGGAAGAACCGGGTTCTGACAAATTTACCCCCTTAATGAAATTTGTCCCTGAAATTCCCTTCCAAGGGTGGTGAAGGAACATCAGAGAATAACTCCAGCCATTGCGATCATACATCAACCTCCCTCTCCCAAGTCTCATCCTACACTTGTCTATACTACCCCAAAACCCATACCAAAGGAACATACCGATCAAAGATAACCTTCATTCTACGATCCACAATATGAATGAGATTATCCTCAAAGGATGAATCTTCCTACAAATCCACTTCTTCAAGCTGAAAGGTGTGAAACAGGTCTGAAAAGTAACTTCACAATCAAGAAACATGGAATAATTCATGCATAGCCCTGTACCTCTTCAGTAACTGCAATAGATAGGCAACTGGCCAAACCTCTTCACAATATCAAATGGACCGATGTATCTTAGTGAAATATTACCCTATCTCTTGATCCTATTTTTCCCAACCTTGGTGAAACACATAGGTAAACTTGATCCCTGACCTCGAACTCCAAAGGTCTTATATGGAGACCGACATATGTTTTCTAATGATACAGTGAAGTACCCATCTATTTCTGAATCAACTGAACCTACTCAGTGGTCTCTTGGACAAGATGAAGTCTCAATATCGCTGCCTCTCCTGCCTCCAGCCAACACTAGGGTGATTGGAGTGACCTACTTTAAAAAGCCTCATATAGTACCATATGAATAGTATTATAGAAGATATTGTTTTAGGCAAACTCAAAAAGTGGTATGTGTGTCTCCTATAAACCCTTGAAATCCAAGATACATGCCCGAAGCAAGTCCTCCCGCACCTGAATCACACACTCTGACTGGCCATCAATTTAGGGGTAGTACGTTGTGCTCAAAATCACCTGTGTACCCAAATAACTATGTAGACTTTTCTATAAAGGAGAAGTAAAATGGTCATCCCTATTTAAAATGATAGAATGAGGAACCATGTGTTTTCGTACAATCTCCCAGATGTACAACCTCCCAAGATAATCAACATTGAAGGTTTCCTTGATCAGAAGTAAATGTGAAGGATTTGTAATAATGTCATCTACAACCCATCCTGCATCATTACCTTGGGTCCGACCTTGGTAAAACCACCAAGAAATCCACCACAACATCATTCCATTTCCACTCTGGAATGGGTAGCAGTTGAAAAATTCTTATTGGTATTTAGTGTTCCGCCTTCACCTGCTAATAGGTGGAACATCTCATAACAAAACCATCTACATCTCCCTTCATGCCTGGCCACAAGTACTGATGATGTAAATCCTGATACATCTTGGTGAAACCAAGATGAAATCCCCAAACTGAATCATGAAAATAATGCATCATCTCCACACAAATGTCTTCTAACACCCATACACGACCATTTAATCACAAAATCTCATCCTCTCCTATGGTCTAACCAGGAGAAGGTTCCTCTCATGACATACTCTTCTGTAGAACTAGTCCTTCGGAATCCGATAGCTACCACATCTTAACTATGTCCATTATGGTAGAGGTAACAACTAAGGATATAAGAATAGTCTACCCTTTCTTAACGCACACCTCTATATGCATCTCAGATAACAACACCATCAACTGCCACTCATTACTGGAATGTTTCACTACCTGTATCTAATTCATCCTTCTCAGTGCATTATCCTCTGCATTTCCTTTATCAAGTATGTATGAAAGCTCGAAGCTGAAATACTGAATGTATTCCACTGACCTTCGCTGCCTCAAATTCAGATCACGTTGAGTAAATATGTACTTGAGACTTTTGTGGTATGTGTACACCACAAAATTCTTTCCCAATCAGTAATATATCCAACAATATAAGGCTTGAAAAACCATTTCTAACTCAATATTGTGCATCAGGTAGTTCCTCTCATACGACCTCAGCTGTCGAGACCCGGACACAATGACTCAATCTGAATTCATAAGCACTGATCCCAGCCTTATACCTGATGCATTGAAGTATACAGTATAACACCTGCATGGCTCTAAAATAATCAGTTTCGTTGCTGACATTAATATCCCATTAATCTCATGAAGGGACACCTTGCAAGAATATGACCATACATACTTCACACCCTTATTTTTCAAGCCCTTCATCGGTGTTGCTTAGTATGAGAAGTCCTGTTTGAAACTCTTATAGTAATCAACAATCCTTATAAAAATCCCCACCTCAAAGATGTTCTTGGGATGCTCCCAGGTAACTACTACTCTGACCTTCTCTAGGTTTACTGATACTTCTGTCACTAAGATGACGTGACCCAGGAAGTGAATATGATTCATCTAGAATGGGCACTTTGAGAGATTAGCATATAACTGATTCTCTCTTAGTATACTAAAAATGATCTCAAGATGTGTGGAATGGTCATGTAGGTTATGAGAATACACAAAGATGTCATCCACAAAAAACAAAAAAAATATTCAAGATAGGAATAAAACACTCGGTTCATCAGTTCTGTGAAGACCACTGGAGAATTTGGGAGACCAAACGACATAACCACATACTCATACAGACCATATCTGATTCAGAAATCTATTCATGGTATGTCTGATGATCCAACACACAATTGATGATAACTAGATCTCAGATCAATCTTAGAAAATACCTGAGGTACTCAGAGCTAATCGAAGAGATCATCTATTCACTGAAGAGGATACTGGTTCTTTACCGTTAACTGGTTCAATTTTTGATAATCCATCCATTGTCGGAGGGAACCATCAACATTTTTCACATAAAGGAATGGTGAACCCCATGGAGAAGTAATGGGTTAGATAAACCCCTTTAACTCCAAATCCTATAGCTACCTCTTGAGATCTTACAACTCCATCGTATCCATTTTATAAGGAGGAATGGATATTGGTGCAGCTCCTGATACTAGCTCGATAGAGAACTATACCTTTCTTACTGGAGGTAAACCTGAAAAGTCATCCTGGAAGACATCCCTGAAATGATCAACCACTGGAGGAAAGTCCATATGACATGTCCCTTGGTCATCCATATTTAAACTGGAAATTTGTGTTGTCATCCCACTCAACCCACGATGCTTGGGTCCAACTCGAATCACATGGACATCCCATTCTCCCTTGTATAGAAATGATCTGGCTTCTGGTGATGTAAAACCCACCTTGCGATGATAGAAATTAACACAAGGCTTGAAATGAGATTAACCAATCCATTCCAATTATGAAATCAAATCTTGTCATTTCTAATACATAGAGATCCAAAATGAAGTGACACCCAACAATTTCAAGGGGGGACTCATTGCACTATCACACACCTGCCGTTAAAATCCCTAATGGCGTATCTAGTTTCATAACAACATCAAAAGTAAAAAAACGAAGACCTAGGATCTCCACAATGGGAATATATATGAAACTATGTGAATCCACTATATCAATGAGTGAAAAATTTAAATCATAGGTGACAGGAATATTACCTCTAACAGAAGAAGCTCCATGATCTTGCTCATACTGGGTATGTTGCACTGCATAAGTATGACCTACACCATGGACCTGAGACACTTCCTAGCTACATTGAGATGAAATTCCCACATGTTGCTAAGATCTTGGGTTCTGGATACTATATCCATGACCACTACAACGGCCTAAATGGCTTGTCTTATTTCAATTCCCTGACTGGTGAGAAGATACTAACCCTTCTCTTGAATGTGGAGTTGGTGAAAAACATATCTCACTAGATACTGGTGGAAATGTCCTACAAAAACACTGTAAGTGGACCATCTTGTCGTAATCTCAGAACTCAACTGGGCCCATCAGGCACTCAGGTCTATTATTCCCAATTCTTTGTCACTGGAAGCACCTCACCTGGCTACCAAAAGATACGTTCTGAGTACTAGATTCTCTGGGTGTAGGCTATAGATGACGCTTCCTAATACTCGTCAAAACAGTAACAGATCTTGGTGTTAAACTACCCTGGATTGAACCTCCAGATTCCATCTAATACTTCTCAATAATCTATTAATGGTACACTATAGTAGATACAGTAGTAACCCGAAGGATATTCACCTACAAGCGGATGTCATACCTAATACCATCCTTGAATCTCCTAGCCTTTGACAGATCATTACACATCATAATAGTTGTGAAGCTCTAAAGATCAGTAAATTATGATGTGCAATCCATAATGAATAAAGAGCTCTGCTTCAGATGCATAAACTCATGGGACTTTTCAGCCCTCAGTGTCTTGGGATAAAAGTAGTCAAAGAAGACTGTCTGAAAATCTTTCAATTCCATGTCCCACTGATTCTCTGTCTGTGTACTAACATCCCACCACCTCTTGGAAGAATCACTCAGCATATAATTTGTGAGCTTGTCTCTCCTCTTAGTAGGCATCTCAATATGATCTAAGATCGACAATACAACCTCTATCCATGACTCTAAATCCAGTGTCCCACCTTTCTTAGAAAACATGGGTGAATGATGCTACTAGAACACTCATGTTAGTTATTCCATAGACGTGGCAGGTTGTGGTGCTCCCTGAAAGGTCATCATGAACCTCATAAATCCTTCACAGAAAAGTGCATCAACACCTATGTCTGGTATAACAGCTGGTTCCCCAATTGGAATGATTGGAGGGTCCATTGGTATCCCATGGACTACCACCTACAAGGTCTGATCATTTCCACTATCCTGGCATACAAATGGAAGTCATCACGTTGAAATTTCTTTATAAAGTCTAGAATATACACCCCATTATAAGAGTACTCATCAAGGTACACATTTCAAGAGTGAAAGAACTACATAGGAGAAGAAAAACCTCAAAAGTTCACAAAAGTTTTCGAACATGACATGTATAACCTAGACACTATGTGTCCCCTTAAACTCTCACATGGGTGTGTAACTCTTCCTTCCTTAGACGTGTAATCTTTTTAGGTACACAATGTGTTGGGCTGACACACAATGTGTCACCTTAAACTCTCACATGGTTATGTAATTTCATATGCCTTGGTCATGTAAACTTCCTAGGTACAAGACGTGTCAGAATGACACATGGTGTGTACTCAAGTATTCCCTCCTGGTCATATACTTTTACATGGCCACAACCACATGGTTCTACCTATGAAAAACTACATAGGGTGTACATAAGGCACCCAATGTGTTCTGATCAAAACTAAACAACCCGTTTTCTCTCTCACACAGCCAGTGACACGTTCATCCACCACACGGTGTGTACTCAGAGGACACAACATGTACTTGAAATAGTTATCTTCTTCCCAAACACAAGAACACATGGCATGTGTTCATAGGACTAAACATCATGTTGTGTAGGTTTCTAGATAGTCATCCTTATAAACATCCCCAAAACCCCCTTCTTTTGAAAAATAAAGAAATGGTGTGCTAAATTAGGACTAGTGGGGGGCCATACTCCCCACGAATCAAAGATTGGAATCCACATATATTGTATAGCAACACAGTATATATCCCATGGACGAAATTTGATCCACCAAATTCTGATCCAATTGGGCCCATACTCCTCAGGGACCAAAGTTTTGCATCCATCAAATTCAACCATAATAAGTATCAATACACCTATCACAACAGCATGTATATCTATTACGGTACCTATCACAATAGTATGTATATATAGCATGCCATCTATCACAACAACATGAAATCCATAATTTTCTCTCAATGGAATGACAAGAATGCATGGAATGTGATTTCTAATATGTGCATATATGATGCATGAGATGGATTATCCTCATATCACCGGGTTGCAAAAAAATAGAACCACAATGATATAAATAATAATAACACAAAACAAATGCGTCACCCAACGATGAAATCAAATCAATTGTAATAGCTCAAAATTAAAAAATTAAAATTTCATTTGAGGTAATTTGTATTTTCCCTATACATGGGGTAGCTACTCCTAGGCACAACTAATTAATAAATCCATTCCCTTTATATCATTTCTAAATAGTAAATAAAACTATTAAAAAATGTTTTGATACCACTTTGTAACATCCCAGATCCAGATGCCACCCAACTGGTGCCCCATACCCTGTTGGCCACATGGCCTCAAGAGCGTTTCCCCAAATGCCAGAGGCATCTGACTAGCAGTTTGGGACTAGGGTGTGATAGTGAGGAAACTATGACCTCATTTATAGAGTGTAAAATAGTGGAATAAAAGTAATAAAATAGCGGAAGCAGTAAATACCATACAACTGAAATAAATAGTGGAAGACTGATAAGAAAAATAACCAAGTATTATTCCATACAAAGATGATGTTGCATGTTATGTTCTAAGAAAATATCCAAAAAAGGTACACTACAAGAATATAAAATATATGTTCCAAAATCAAAGGAAACAAATGAAACTAAGAATCCTCAAAAGTCTCGACTCGATCCCATGCTCTCCTGCTCCTAAACAGCACCTCAAGTACCTATAGAAGTGTGCTTTTCCATTTCAATACCTACAATCATATAATCTATTTAAGTCCAAAAGAATTTTCCAAATAAGGTGTGAGACTAAATCCCATTAGGAAACCACCAAAGTACTGTTCCAATTTGTTAGTGAATATATATAACAGACAGTGTACAATAGTGAAAGTAGTAAACTATGAGTACTCAAAAGAAAACACAACATATATCTCAGAAGAAAATGTAAATAGGTATAAGTGAAGACCAAATCCAATCTTGTGATTTACATTAGAAGATGCATCATAAGTCATCCATTTCATTATTAAAGTTCCATTAATTATATAAAGTCTCGAGGTCCATCCTAGGCCCGACAAAACCCTATATAAAAGTAACCATGAACTCGTGACATAATAATTATTTAATCATTTAATCATTTAATAATTTTCCAAAAGAGCCCGGCCAGGGTATCCCTCAATGGATCCTTGGTTCGCTCATCATTTTAAACAAGACTCAATGAGGTCAACTGCCGTATCCATGGCTTGCTCACAACCTTTACATAATTAACCTCTTGAGTCCGTATATTATTTTTTAATTGAGAAACTAGTTCACCCAAGGTATATAAGATGCAATTAGTCACTTGATCCTGACCTTGTCTTTTAAATTAGACTCTGGCTCTCCCATTTCTAATGACCTCTTTTCATCATTTAATTAAATTATATATTCCATCTTAAAAGAAACACATGTGAATTAAACTATCACATGTATTTAACATAACAACTAACGTGGTCCCAATTTACATAATAACCAACACATTCAAAGCAAACTATTACATGTTCAAATATGAACAACTTACATTGGAAAAACACATAGCAAGCCTATTATGAAATTTAAATAATTACAAGGCTTAACATAACAAGTACCTCACGTGGGAAGTTACTATAATTAGAAATACACTTTTAACAACCCAATAATGGTAATTCTAGTCAAGACTCATAGGAATTCTAATCCAAACAACAATCCAAGGGAAACGTACCCATGAGACGGCCCTAAATCAAGGTTGACAACCCTAAACATGATTTGAAATTACGTAATTAATTACCTAATGATCAATATGAAACAACATGGTTCATTATTCAATCAATTGATACCCTAAAATTGGGTGCAGAGAACTATGACATATATTAACATCATGAAAATTCATAAAAGGCACAAGAACACCTACCTCATACTAGTACGACTCTTATCATCCATTGTCAGGCTCTAATTTGACCGAGAATAGAGTAGATAAAAAACAGGTATAAATTCTCGACCTTAAATATCTAGATCGAGAGAATAGATAAGGAATAAAGGCTCAAGATAAATTAAGATATTATCTTGGGGAATACAATGCATCAGATGGTGTTCAAATTGGGCGTCAAACGACAAAATGGGAGGCAAATTCCCGTCCATATTTCCTAGGCGCGCTGCTCATTGAAGGGTGTTCGTTTCTGTATGTTTTTTAAAAAATATGCAACTTTCTGATTTAATCAATTAAAAAAAGGTACATGGAATTTACTTGAGACTAAACACTATGTCTATACAAATTATGTACAGACCATTACATGGTTGTGTACCGGGATTACATGGTTGTGTACCAGGATTACACGGTGTGTAGTCTTCCATACACAATGTGTACCTTTAAGTACACAATGTGTAGTTCCCAATCACGTCGTGTAATAGGCCTATAGACATCCCCTAGACCAATTTTACACCATTTTATTAAGTATAAACTGAAAAAATGATCCATATATCTAGGAAGAACCAGGTTCTTACAATTGGAAATTGTATTCTAATTTTAATTGAATAATTGGATTTTCTTGTGAGAATGAAATGAGTTGAACTTGGGGCTATTGAAATGGGAATAGGTAAATGTTTTGATAATGGCTATTGGTTAGAATTTTGATTATGGAATTGATCAATCATGGGAATATGAAATTGTAAATAATAAGAATTTTGAAATGGGTTCTTAATGGAATTGTGAAACGGGTAGCCACCCATGGGGTGTGCCGATATATTTAAAGTGTTGAATTTTGATTTGTGCTTTTTTATAAATGGAAATTATAATTGTGTTGGAAACTCATGGGGTGAACTGATATGATTGAAATGAGGTTTGGGATAACGAATTCTACTCCAAATACTCATGGGGTTCTAGGATTCTTCACTAGGCCCCCCAATATATTTACGTATAATTGTGATCACTATGTTGTGGGATAAGGACTGCTGCTCCAAATACCCATGGGGTACCATACTACATCTCTTGGACCCTATTTGTTGAATATGAAATTGAATTGAAATGATAAATGAAACCCAATGAGTTATTTTATATCCCTTGGGGATAGTTCAGACTTTGGCATGAGTTCAAACAGGTATTGATGGTTCAACTGTCATCACAAATCCGGGTAGTTTATGTGATTAATTAAGGAATAATTAAATGTGATAACTATTTAATTTATCATAAAATAATCATTATAAAAAATCATACACTATTATATAATGGATATCATTTTAGATGATGTTGGTGGAGGCATACTGATTTGTAGTCACCCCCTATCAGGGCTTTCAGATCGATACCTGAATAAACGTCATGTTTGTTGGATAGGAAAAGGAAAAAATCCCTATATAAGATGGATGAGTTGGGATGGAGCATGGACGAGGGACCCAAACTTGGTTTTGGGACCCGATTGGGAGTGTTAGTGTGTCATTATTTTGGTTTTTCATTTTTGACATATGACATGTATATGAAATCACATGTTTTTTTCTTTGGTTTGAGTATTTTTCCTACTTTGGTTATTATGTGATATTGGTTTGTATTGGTTATGATATCATTCTGGTTATTATTTTACTTCAGTTTGACTATTTCTATTATTTTTATAATGTTGAGAAACTTTGAAAATGAGGTTATAGTTTCTCCAAGTGACATATCAGCCTTCATTCCTAGTCGGTAGCCTCTATCATATGGGGAGGTACACTTGAGGTTATATGACCAACCGACCATGGGCAGTTATATGTGACACCACAATCAAGATACCATAAAGTGGCATCCAATGAGTTTTATTTTATTTTCATCTATCTAACTATTTTTGAAAGGTATAAATGAGACTAGGAAGAGTCAAGACTATGTCACAAGATTGTGAATGGGAGTATCTGACCCATGTATGGGGGAATACCCAAGTACCCAGGGTGGGATTGTTGTTATTGATGTATATTTTCAAAGTTGAATGTTATTTCACCTCGAGTGATGAACATATTGTGTGATTTTTTTTCTTTTTGAGAATTTATGATATTTGAATCATGTACCAGTATTGAATGATTGTTGAGTATCCATGAATAATTCTAGTAACTCAAGAATTATTGTCATGTGAATCATCTTAGGAACTCTTGGAAAAGAATACTTTGGGGTAAATTGTTTAAATGAAAAATGCTTCCCTTACTTGAGTAATTTCAAATAAAATGGTTCATAATATGAAATTTAGAAATGGTAAATGATGCTAAGTATGGTAACTGAAATGGATAAAATGGGAATCTAATGATAAAATTTAACTGTGAAATTGTTTACCCTATGTGATCCATGACCTAGATGATGGATAATTGAGGGTAACGATCCATGGCCTAGAGGGGTATGGGGGATGAATTGTAATGGATTTATGAGAATCCCTCTAATGTAAATGTGTTAATGTTTTGAAATGTGTCCAAAGTCATGTGTTTGGATTTGCAGAGATATTATACTATGATAACATTTGTTTATATGATGATTAGAGGAAATTTCTGGAAATGTGCCTCCAATAATGGAACATAAGGATCCAATAGTTTTTGGTGAGGAATACATAGAGGAGTTACAAGAGAAATTTTATCACTTTATGCAGTTTATGTAAAGAGACCCAGGTCGAGTTTTAAAAAGTATGTTTGATCTGACATGGGAGTTCTATTTGCAGCACCCTCAGGCTTCTACCAGAGAGGGAGAACCTGAGGTAGCTATGTTTTTGACTGAGTTTATCATGATGTTCCTTGAGCACCTAGAGACTTCTATAGAGAATCTATTCAAACTGGATTCTTATATGTTTTGTGGTCAAGTAATGTTTTGGTTGGATATCCATATAGAATATGGACAATTAAATAATACAGTTTAGAAGGAAATTCATGAGAAGTTCTTGGATCACTTTTACTCTGAGATGCTAAGGCAAGATAGGAAAATATAGTTCATGAGATAGACTTAGGGTAGTATGCCTATGATGGAATATACATGATGCTTTATAGATTTCAGTTCTTTTCAATTGTTTAATTAGGGGACGTGGTAAATATAGTGAAACATTTTTAGGAGGGGAATAAATGTGAGATTAATTCCCAGGTTAACATCTTTAGGATGAATAAGTTTTATAAGGCGTTGAATCAGGATCCCATTTCTGAGGGGAACCTAAAAATGGTATCCAGTGGAATATTGGTGGTTTCTATTGGATGACCAGGTGGTACATCTTAAGATATTAGGAAGTGTCGAGTCAAGAATTATATCCATGGAGATAGAAAACAATGTAACCAAGGAGTTGGATATGTTACATAGAGTAGTGAATATATATACATAAACTAGTGTGGTAGGTTAAGACATGTTCATACCCAGGGGACCTGACCACCAGTGGAGTGCAGAGCATGTTGTAGGATGGGTCACTTGTAGAGGTATTGAAGAAAACCTTGACCTATGGGTAGTGACGAGGAAAACTGGAAGAGTGAAAATACTAGAAGGGAGTCTTGAATCCCGTATCAGTCTGTAAATTATAGTTTTACTTGCTGTGGTGATATAGGAAGTGGATGTGGTGTTGATTTGAAAGAGCACCCATATCCGCAGAGTGGTTAAGATTAGGGGACTCAGACTACAAAACATAGTGGATGGGTATGACATTTTCATACAGTTTAACCAACACTTGTGGATAGAGATGATAGACCACCAACAGTCATAGGTACTATTCATATATCTTATACACTTTCTAGAGCCTTATTTGATATATGGTCCTCTCACTATTTTATATCTTCACAACTTGTCAACAGGTTGAATCTAGCAATGGAGTTTGTGAGCGGGGTTATAACGATTGACACATATTTGGGAGTATGGTCGAGAGACAACTTTTTATGAAAGAGGCGTTCTCTCAAGGTTGAGGAGTATAATTTTCTTTGAAGTCTCTACATACTTAATATAGAAGGCTTTGAATTTATTCTGGGCATATATTGGTTAGTAGCATACTAGATCCACATTGATTTTTACGACATGAGAGTTACTTTTACGTATCCTATGGGTGACAAAAATGTTCACCATGGAGAGTGGGATATCTAGACAGGTTGTACAGGGCCATTTCTTCAGTAACTAGGGTAGATTACTACCTAGGTTGTGAGACTTTTGATAGATGATGGTGGTGTGAAGCATGAAATATTTCCACTTGTAGTGAACCAATTTCAAGATGTGTTTCTTATGGAATTATCTAGGCTTCCACCTAATATAGATGTGGAATTTATGATTGATCTCATATTGGGGGTTGATTCGGTTTCAGTTACACCATATATAATGGAACCAACAAAGCTTCAAGATCTCAAGACTCAACTAAAAGAGTTGATGGATAAGGGGTTTATTCATCCAAGTACATCACATTTGGGTTCTCCAGTATTGTTTGGTAATATGGTTAACAAAAAATTTAAATTATGTGTTAACTACCAGAAGTTACACCAAGTGATAGTAAAAAATTAGTATTCTCTTCCATGTATCGACGATCTCTATGACCAGTTGAGAGGAGATTGTGTGTTCTCCAAGATTGACTTGAGATAAGGGTATCATCAGTTGGGAGTTTGACCTTCTAATATACCATAAAAAACTTTTATAATAAGTTATGAAATATATGATTTCATTGTAATGTAGTTTGTACTAACTAATTCTACTGACTTGTTTGTGAATTTGATGAATTGAATCGTCCAACCTTACCTGGATCAGTTTTCAGTTGTTTACTTGGATTAAATCTTGGTGTACTCTAAGACTCATGAAAATCATGACCAACATCGTGACATAATCTTGAGTACAACGAGAGAGCATCAACTATACACAAAGCTAGTCAAGTTTTAATTCTGGATCAATAGGGTACACTTCATGGGCCACATAATCTTAGAGGAAGGTGTGTTAGTGGACCTGGAGAAGGTGTAGGCAACCGTTTCCTGGGAACAAACCAAAAATGTATTTGATATCCATAGTTTCTTGGTTTTTGTTGGCTAACATCAGAGGTTTATCTAGGAATTTTCTACTTTGAAGAAATAATTTTAGATTTTACCAATAAGGGAGTTAAATATGAATATTCTAGAGCATGTGATAATGTTTTCCAGGAATTGAATAATCACTTGACAACCACTCCAATTTTGATCCCACCCAAGCCAGGTGGAGAGTAAACAATTTTTTTTAATGAATATAGGATTTTACTTGGAGCAGTGTTGATACGGGGAGATCTAGTTGTGGTGTATGGGTAATGGAAGTTAAGTAAAAATGAACTAAATTACCCTATGCATGCTATCAAGTTAGTTTTATTGTTTTATTCTAGGATGCATTAGTGTCATTATCTATTGGGTGAAATGTTTACTATGTATACTTATCACAAGTTCTTAAAGTATATCTTTTCATAGAGAGACTTGAATATCCGGAAATGGATATGGGTGTAGTATATTCCTTATTTTAATTTCGAGCTAACATATACACCTGAGAAAGAGAATAGCATTACTAACACTTTAAGTAGGAAAACTCAGACTGAAACAGTTCAGGTGTATACTTCTATGTGGAAGATGATGGATTTTCTGGATGAGATGGATGTTGTGGTTCATTTGGGTGAAGAGTAGATGACCCTCATATTAGTATCGGTTAAGTCTACAATTTTGAGCCAGATCAGGGTGAGGAAATATGAGGATCTAAATTGTCTATCCTTGAGGGAAGGCCTTAAAGGTGGGGAGTCACCTTTCGATTGGACTATAGATGAGGATGAGATCATCTATATTTGGGGTTGTTTTGTCATATCCATGTCTATTCAAGAGGATATTATGCATGAATTCCATGACTCAAAGTGGATGATGAATCATGATTTGACCAAAATGTACCATGACCTACATCAATAGTATTGGTGGATGGGAATGAAAACAGATATTATAGGGTTCTTGACATGATTCTACACCTATCAATAGGTGAAGACCGAGCATCAATGACTCTATGGTTTACTACATCCATTTCCCATTATGGAATGGAAGTGGGATGACATTGCAATGTATTTTTTGGTTGGTTTCCTGAGGACACCTCAGAATAATGTCGATATTTTTATGGTTATGGATCAATTGACAAAATTTTAACATTTATTGCATATACGAGAGACTTTATCAGTGGATAAGTTGGAAGACTTGTATGTTCATGAAATATTCCATCTACATGAGGTTCTACAGAGTATAGTTGGTAACCATGAATCAAATTTCACTTCACACTTCTGGAATAGTTTTAATAAGGCTATTGATATATAGGTATTACTGAGTATGGATTTTCACCCACAGACATATGGAAGTCAGAACATACTATACAGTTTTTTGAGGGTATTATATGAGCATGTGTTATCGACTTTGGTGGGTATTTTGAGAAGAAACTAGTACTTGTGGAGTTATCCTATAAGAACAGTTATCAAGAAACTATTCAGATGGAACTATAAGAGGCAATTTATAGTAGTACATGCATATAACCTCTATGATAGATGGAGGGAGGTGAGTTAGAGTTACTGGGAATGAGTCTCGTGTAGGAGACATCAGAGTTGGTTCTGCTGATTCAAAAACATATATCTACGACTCAGAGTATTCAGAAGTCATATATTGATATAAATTGATGATCCCTTGAGTTTACAGTGGGAAATATTTTGTCCCTTTGGGTGTCGACTAGATTGTGTCATGATAGGATTCATATAAAGGGAAATTTGGATCCAAGGTTTCTTGTAACTTTTGAGATTGCAGAGATAATAAATCTTGTGGTGTATCGATTGACTCTTCCACAGAGATACCATGATATGCATGATGTTTTTCATGTGTCACAGATTCAGTTGTATCACCCTAACCAATCTCATGTGATAAATGTGTATGATGTTTTACTTGAGACTGATGTTCCATTTTATGATCATCTGATACATGTTACAGATCTTCGTGAGAATGTGTTTTGGGGAAACACCGTGCTAATAGTTTATATGCTGTGGTGACATGTCCATGTTTAGGATGAAACATGGGATAAAGAAGAAGATATACAAGATCACTAACCCAAATATTTTACCTCAAAATCATAGAGATGCTTGAGGGGACAGCTTGAGGATGAGCTATTATAAGGTGATGATATTGTTGGATTACATTCATGTATGAGTTACATTCCCATTTTAGTTTTCTCTTTTGTTCTAGTATTAAAAAGGGATTAATTTTTCTTTGGAAGGATTTGGATATGGCTAGATATTTTGTGTATAATATTTTGAGTTGAATTTTTTTGTTCATTTTGGTTTATTTCCTTTATGAAACCATTCTCCATCAAAACCTAGGACGACACTTAATAGATTTGGGGTGATTTATTCTTCTCTAACTATTGTAGATTTGTTCTAGATACCATATTATCCCTTTATATTTAGCTTCCCTAAGTTACTTTTTCATCTAATTATGTTGTTTATTATTTTAACATGGAGGGTAATGAGGGTTGATTTTAATCCTATGATTTGTTCCTCATCTTCTAAGACATTGTTCATTTTTCTATTCTCCGTCAATTGAGGGTTGTTGTTTGAAAAAAGTCTATCAATGAACTTTAGGTTTGTGGTCTATTTATCAATTCCTATAGCCTTGATTGAAATTTCTTGTATGTAATTTTGAAATTTTAATTGCCACATTGTGCCATTTCATTCTAATTTGAATTGATTAATTGAACTTCAATGCGATAATGAAATGATTTGGACTTGGTGAAATTGAAATTGGAATTGGTAAATGTTTTGATAATTACTATTGGTTAGAATTGTGATTATGGAACTAATGAATCATGGGAATATGTAATTAATAATACTGGGAATTGTGAAATGGGTTATTAATAGCATCATGACAAGGGTATCCACACATGGGGTGTGCTGATATATTCAATGCATTGAATTGTATTTGTGCTTGTTTGATAAATTTAAATTGTGAAAGTGATAGACACCCATAGGGTGTACTAATATAATTGAAATGAGTTAGGGGACAAAATACTACTCCAAAGACCCACAGGCTTCTAGAATTCCACTCTAGGCCACCAATATATTTATGTATACATGTGATCATAGAGTTGTGGGATAGGGACTACAACTCCAAATTCCAATGGGGTGATATACTGCCATTCTAGGGCCCCATTTCTTAAATGTAAAATTTAATTAAAAAGATAAATGAAAGCCCATGAGTTATGAGATATGTGATATCCCTTAGGGGTAGTTCAGAATCTGGTATGCGACAAAACAAGCAATGATGGTTCATGTGTCATCGTGGACCCAGGTAGTTTATATGGTTAATTAAAAAATAATGAAATATGATAACTGTTTCCTTTTTTTACTTTATTCTTTATAAAAATGAACACACTATTATCAACTAGATATTGTTTTAGAAGCAATTGGTGGTGGCCTACTGAGTTGTAACCACACATTACTCAGGCACCCTGATTGTTACCCGAATAGAATTCATATTTGGCATATAGGACAAGGGAAAGAACCCTATGTTAGATAGATGAGATGGGATGGAGCATAGAAGAGGGAACCCGACTTGATGTTAGGAACCTCTTGGGAGTGTTAGTGTGTCTTTATTTTTGTTTTTTCATTGTGACATTTGACACGTATATGGAATAATATGTTTATCTCTTTTGTTTGAGTAATGCTTCAACTTTGGTTATCATGTTATACATGTTTGTATTAGTTATGGTATCATTCTAATTATTATTTGACATCATTTTTATAATTTTTATTATTTTTATTCTATTGAGATGATTTGAAAAAGAGGGTATAGTCTCCCCACGTGACATATCATACCCTCACTGCTAGTGAGTAGCCTCTGGCATATGGGGAGGGAAGCCTGAGGTCATGTGACAAACCAGATCAGGGTATCAGTATGTGGCACTATGGCCAGGACATCACACATCCTTTATAATGTATTTTTTAATTTAGTTGGATTCATTGTGTTGGAAGGAGACGATATGAGAAGATAGTATAGTCTGGATAAATTGATTCAATATAATGGATTTCATCTTCTAGAGGATCCATATAGTGGAATACCTTATCCATAATGATATGGAAGTTCTACTAAAAGGTTTTAATAATAAGATAATGGAGAAAGGAGAATCTGAAAGGATAGATAAGAAGCCTTTAAGTTTGAATAGGATTTTTTTTCATGGAATGAAACCTTTAACATATAAGAGGATAAGACAATTGAGGTATTTATTGAAGAGTTAAAATATATATATGGTAATACTACAACACTATTTTGAGCATGCTTTATGTAATTATTATTCAACATGAGTCTATTATAAGGGAGATTTTCTATCAATCATGTTAATGATTTCAACATGATCATAATATAGTTCAAGTCGGTGAAGGTAACATTCAAAGATGATATATGAAATATACTACTGTTATCTATATTAAGGAAATATTAGGCTAAAATGGTGACAACAATTAGTAACTCCAATGGATAGAACAGCTTGACATTTGAGGACGTGTAGAACTTGATTCTGAATGAAGAGGTCAAGAGGAGGAATTCTTATACATATTTTTGTGATTCATTGAATGCTGATGCAAGAGGGAACTCACCTCATTAAAAATGTTTAAGATAATCATAAGGAATTTTTGGGGAGAGGAATGGAGGTAAATAAAACAAACCCAGGACAACTTATTAGAACTATTGAAAAAGAAGTCATATTAAGAAGTATTTTCAAAATATAAAATAAAATTCTTGAAAATTAACTTCAGGAGGTTTAAACTCGATAAACGTAATAGCTGTGTAACACAATAATATTTTGTGAAATATTTTTTTTCAAATAAATTTATATTTTTGATATTTATGGTTACACACAACATTTATTTTACCTTTCCTTACACCCAACAACGAGTTTTCTTGTGTTTCATACATGGCCGAGTATTAATGAAACATGAATTACAGTTAAAATATCATTATTTAATTGGATAGTTATCACCTATATATTGGAATGGTGGGTTAAAATATGATTAAATAATTTATGAAAATATACTATTTAAACATTTATATATAATTTATTCTTCTCCAAAAAATTTATTATAAATGAAGATAAAAACTATTTGAAAATATAGGAAATATTTTCCTATAAAATTAATTTTATACCAAAAAACCCGTTTCACATCAATAAATTAAAAAAATCACTTTTGGAGAATTATTTTACCAACATTTATATATTATAAATTCAACCAAATTATTAACATTAATCTTATGTGATTTCTATACTAAATATAAGAATAAATCAAATTTTATGCTTAAAACTATATTTTTGTAAAAAGAATTGTTGTTTCCTTTTTCATATTCAGTTTAAAAAAATTCAGTTTGAGAAATTCTTTTGAAAAAGTAAACATCATTTTTGAAATCTCTATTTCAAAATTATCTTGGATTATTATTTTTTAATTATCTAAAATGATAAATTATTTGATGAATAACGAAAAATACTAATTTTTATTAAGAAATGTAATTTATTTTAAAGAATTTGAAAATTTCCAAATTAATTTAATATTGTTTTAAAAATAAAATTTTCTCAATTATATATCTATTAATACAATTTAGTTCCTTTTAATCAATGTCATATTGAATTTTTTGTGTGAACTTCTTAAAATTTTGAAAATTTTCTCTTTGGAAAATGTCTTTTTCACTGCATCTGTGGGATTAATTTTAAATTAAAAATTTCCACTTATATGGACTGAATGTTAAAAAATAGATTAAATATTTGATATAATCATAATTTATATTTTCTAAAAATCTCAACTTAATTTTTTTATCTTAATTAATAGTAATAGTATGAAAAATTAATTATTATTGTTAAGGTTAATAATGGTTTAATGGGGGTTAAACTTAAAAGATAAGGGATATAAGTACCTAGAAACTAGTACAAAACCAAATTTATGGGAATATATAGATATTATAACCTATATATTTTGATCATTTTCCATTTTTGATACTTTTTAAATGTGAAAAACATTGGTACACATTTTTCTATTCAAAAATCATAAGTGTGCGACTCACCTCACTTATAAACAACCACCCCTCTCATCTCTTATTCACACATAAAAAACCATTTGTATGAGTAAATAACTTATCAAATATTTTCCTCAATTACCTAAAATCATTCCATAATCTTATTTTTGTATGAAATATAACCTAGGAAGGATTTTGGTGCAAACCAAAAGAAGTTTTCTAAAGAAGAGGCAACGTCCCTAACTAAGTATTTTATTTTATTTCTTCCTCCACCTCCTTAATTTTTTTTAACAAAGATAATAGAATATAATTATTGTATTACATATAATTTTATGTTATTATAATATTTTCATTATCAAAATTCATATCCTGACCTCTCAAATGAAAAAGGACAACGTCACTCATGTTCATGATGGGATACCACCTCACAAACCGATGTGAATGTTTTCCATAAAAACCCCTCATGGTTGGTTATTATGATGGACATAATGTATATACATGATGTCTATAGCATAAATATTCTTATTTAATTATTATTTCATATATACCTTCTTAATTTCCATTCCATAGGGGATATGATAATGTTGTTCGTGTGTACGTTAGACTACCACCGAGCGAAGCAATGTGATTAATTTTTCACATACGCCTAACATGGAAGTTAATAAGAACAGGTTCAAATAAAAACATGTGATATATATAGAATAAAAATTATTATATAATAAAAATATATTATTTACCATTATTTATTTCAATCCATCCATAAATCAGAAACAACTTTAACGCACATGTACGACCAATCAACTCCATGAATGATGTATCTCATTTTCAATATAAAACATTTATGGATTACTATAAATATATATATATATATATAATTAATTTATAAAATATTAATATAATTATTAACATTCTGGTGATAATGTAACCATGATCCAAGTATGTGGAAATAAAATAAAAATAAAAACTTACATGAAAAACAAAGCATTTGTTACCTGCAATGTGTTGCAAAGAGGGAATTATTAATAAACGTGTAACAAAAGGTCATAAGTAAATCATATAGGGTATGATAAATATAATTATTGTTATTTAATATATGTGTAATAAACATAGATTTATTATATAGTAGGTTTTAATGGTTATGAAGTAATTTGAGACTTAGACTAAGATATTTCTATGTCACTTATATTTTTTGCGAGACATGTGTCGTATTCACAACATGTTTATTTTATACTGTGTATATACTATCCATGAATTTATTTTATAAAAAAAATCTTGTAATTTATTGGTATTTACACACACACACACACAAATATATATATATTAGGATCTTTCATTCATGGGGTTTATGATTGATTGTTACCAAACTGGTAAAGGTTTTATGAAACAATCTCATCATTTATTTAGATTTTTTATGATTATGTTTTCAATAATGAAATATTATGATCCATATATCATAAATCTCATGAATTTTATTCATATCAATTTATGTCATGAGAATACATGTTTTCCCTAAATTTTACCTTTTTATGTACTCAATAGTTCAAAAAATGTTTTTATGAATTTTTTTCCTTATTTCTCTCTTCGGTCAAAAACCCCGTTTTCTTCAAAAACCTTGTTTTCTAAATATATTTTCAAAAATATTTTTAAAATTATATAAATGGTTAATGAAATTAATTTCTACCAATTTTGGAATTCATAATTTTTTTAAGGGAATCATCATGTCTTTTTCAAAAAGTCTTCATATTTATAATTTACTGAAAATTTGAAAGGAATATTTCTTTTAACATGTACAACATGAAAGAAATATCTTGACATCATGAACATTTGTTTTTTGAAGAATTATTTAGATGTTTTCAGGGTTTTGTAAAAAAAAAGGACTTCCACTATAATTTTATCAATTTTAATTTAAAAAGGTTATTTTAAATGAAAGAATAGTTTTATCAAGAAATGTTCCAAGATATTTTTATTTCAAAATAACTTTCTATATAAGATGACATCCTTCGATGTTAATTATGATTCACTGGGGAAATTATCAAAGGATACCATTCTTATTATTTCTCTAAATAATTTGTGACTATGATGACATGATTTTTATGAAACCCACTTCTTTTACATGGGTTATACTTTAATGAAATGATAAAATGATTATGAAACCTATTTCTTTTACATAGGGTATGTTTTGGTGAAATGTTTACGAAAACCATTTCCTTTCATGGGTTCAGATATAATGAATTATTTATAATCTTATGGAACATATATATATGAATTTCATTATGTGATGGGTGGTACCTATATCATCATCTAATTCATTGGGAAAATATGGACAACTCATGAGTAAATAAGATATGTGTGAACCAGATTACTTGTTCACAATGTTATGTGTAAATCTAATGACATGTTAAAAATGTTATACATAAAACTAATTACATGTTCACATTGTTATGTGTAGATATGTGTTTAAAATCCATAATTTTATACGTAGACCTGGTTTCAGGGCCATAAGTTTATGCGAGGACCGGATTTCATGCCTTTAAGTTAATGAGTGAACCTGTTGTAATTATACATGTTCAAAATGTTTTAATATATAGTTTATGAAAAAAATATATGTCTTATGATAATGTTATGTTATCATGGATCATGTTATTTTATTACATATGACTAACATCTTATGAAATTCTAATCATTATTCTGCGACACTAGATTTTGATCTTTGATATGCATATAATGGTCTTCATAAGTTTTTATCATGTTATCAAACCCTTATGATGACATTATGTTTCTATATTTCCGATTTTTACCATTACTAAGAATCTGAGCTCACTATTTATTATGTTTCCTTTCGAAATTTATGAAGAAATGTTTTAAGTACTCTGTTTTTATAGAGTACAATTGGGGAAGATCATTATCGTATATGTTGATGATGATTCACTAAATAAGAAGACTATGTACCTAGTCTCCAAAGGTAGTAAAACATTACACTCCTTGGGTATGTATGTCATGACCCATCCCCCGGGGCCCGTGCCGTGACTACCACAAGCCTGCCTTCCATAGGCCAGGGGTTGACGAATAGTACCCAAAGGCGTATTCCCTAAAACCGGGAAGGCATTGCCTTTATATCCTATAAACACATGAAACCAAGCACACAACCAGATACGAACACAAGTAAACTTTAGAGTAAAATTTTGAGTACATTAAGCAAATGGGGGAAGAATACAAGCTCAACAAGAAAGTACATGAAAACTGAAAAGTACAAGTAATCTGGAACATCTATTGTGAACACCCGCCAAGGATCCTACCTAAATGGTAGGTACAGCTCTCAAACAGTCGTCTCTGTGGTACTCCTCATCTTGGTCCACCATTTAGATACCTCCAGTCCTGGTACCCTCATCCTCAGTCAATGATGTCCGTCGTTTGCACCAAACACAACAGAGTGCGGACATAGCCCGTGCAGAGGTGAGTATAATGATACTCAGTAGGGACCCCGAGACCCTATAGGTCTCACAAAATCTACAAAGGGTAAACCACAAAGCATGAAATAAATTGACAAACCTACTTAGGTATATGCCCATAAATATACCTAAGTTATCAAGTATACCCATCTCAGTCAGGAGGAAACACATGGTCCAACTCAAAAGCCCAAATCTCAAATGTTCCACAAAGGAAGGAACCCCATGAAGGTAAGTACCAAACCGGTACACCACACAGAAGAATACCACCAAGGTATCACCATGACGGAAAGTACCACACATGTACAAAATCAGCTCACACAAGGTATTTCTTAGGTATAGTAGTAGAGATGATTAGATGCGACTAATGAATCAACTTAATCTATTAAGAGGTAGACCCATGAAGGATCCCTAATAATCATTAGACCCACAAAGGATCATTGTACATCGTCAGAACCACACAGGATCCTAGTACATCGTCGGTACGTCATCAGACCCACACAGGATCCTAGTACATCTCTAGTACATCGTCATACCCACACAGGATCCTAGTACATCTTCAGTACGTCGTCAAACCCAAACAGGATCCTAGTACATCTCCAGTACATCGTCAGACCCACACAAGATCCCAGTACATCTCCAGTATGTCGTCAGACCCACCCAGGATCCTAGTATATCTCTAGTACGTCATCAGACCCACATAGGATCCTAGTACATCTCTAGTAAGTCGTCAAACCTACACATGATCCCTAGGTGCTGACCCACACATGATCACTTTGTGTTGACCCACACAGGATCTCTTAGTGATGACCCACATAGGATCACTCAGTGCTAACCCATAGAGGATTGCTCGGTGCTGACCCACACAAGATCGCTCGGTGGTGACCCACACATGATCACTCGGTGTTGACCCACACATGACCACTATTCATTCTTCACGTCATAGCCAGCTACTAGGTTCCCACACTAAGCTCACTTGTCTCCGGGAGGGTCCGCTTCTCAAGCCACTGGTCGATTCTCTAACTGCCACGAAGTCCCACGAAGAAGTATCCCAAAGGACCGCCACATCATAGGGGTCTCAACGCAACAGACAGTGTGTCATTCGGACACCCGGTCGGTATGTTATTAGCCTTTTAGATCCAAGGGCCCGATTGGATTCGTGGTTGATCCTACCCGACCGTACCCCAACTTTATCCAAACCTCAAGTGGGGTACAACAAATGGACCGTCTCGATCCAAGGTTTTTGGTGCCGTAAGCGGTTCGTCATTTTGACACCGTATGCGGGAGATATGTTGAATACAAGATCCCGAAATAATAATAATAATATTACTGGGTGTTTTGTGAACCCGAGCCATGAACCAGAATTTAATATTCAACATTAGACTTAAATCGACCATCTTAATGACAAGATCACGTCACCACAGATGGTAAGTCAATCAGACGTCACACGCAGGAGTTGTGGAGGGTCGAAGAATTAATAATAATAATAATATATTATTATTTGAGCATTTTAGGTACCCGATCCAAAAAACCGAAAAGGACATAAAATATTGGACTCATAATTTCCATCTCAAATTCAGGGTCACACTGCCACTAACGGTTCATGAAACTGAGGTCGCACAGATAAGTTACGGACAAAATATGGTTTTACAACCAAAAATAATAATATCATTATTATATTATTATTCTTATTATTATTATTTACAATTAATTTACTTCAATTCTCACATTACACGCACAAACACACACCTCTTCTATTTGGTGTGCATCCCCTTATTCCAAGGATTTCATCTTTAATTTCTTTAAATTTTTAACTTATCTTTTTTCAACACTTTCTCTCTTCAATTACCCTCTTTCACGATTTCTTTCCCACTTCAAGACCTACTGCACACGCTCAAAAATGTAATCACTCAACTCCCAGCCATCGATCACACTTCCACTACAATGAACACGGCCCTGCTCGCACCACCCTGTACGTGCACCGAAAGAAAAAAACGCTCCCCGCTGTCCGCATGGCCACTGCACCGCTCGGGAGCCACGCCCTGAAGACTCATCGAAATTGCACCGTCACGTTGCCCCTTCCACGGCCCACTACATCTTCGTTCTAAACCTGAAAAATAAAATTATCACATATTCGCGATCCTCAGATCGAGGGCTCCGTGTCAATATGTCACGCTCAACAGAATATTATGTTTCCAGTGCCAATAAATATTTGGCTACCTCATTCCGCAAGCCATTGCAGCTTCGTTCTAAGCCACAAAATTAAATGATTGCATATTAGCAATCCTTGCATCAAGGGATTCACGTCCATATATAGCGCTCATCAAAACTTCATGTTTCTAGCGCCAATAAATATTAGGCATTGAAGAACCCATGATGAATGTGTTAATAATGAAATAAAAAGATCATGGTATATGTGAGAATTGATGGCCGTATTTTTTTGTCCATCATCATTCCGAATCAAGAATATGGGGAATCAACAAATAGATATTTATCATACTTCAAAATAAACCCCCTACCTCAATCGTCTGTTGGAGGTAGCATGAGGAGGAAGATGATGCGTTGGCACTTCTCAAACATTTTTTCCCCGTTCCTCAATTGGGGTTCGTTCTTCGTTGGAGGATCTTCTTTGTTGGTGGAAGCTCTTCCTTCGAGAGTTCTCCACCAAATTGATTTGCCTACAATTTTCCCCCAACCCCCAGGAGAGGTGAGGAGCCCCTCTCCTTTAAGCTTACTTAATTAATTAATCAATTAATGTTGGATTCATTAATTGGGGGAATCTCAAGAGTTATCTCACATTAAGAGAGGAGTTCATGTTTGGGTGGTCCCCACCACTAAAATTAAAATGGGTGGTTTTAAATAAATAAAATAAAATTTGATTGTTTTATTTTATTATTTTTTAACTCTCCCATGAAAATCTGAAAAACTAACTTCCACCCTCAACCTACTGCGGTCAAGGTGAAGGTCTCCATAAGTGAATATCGGTGTTGCGAGTTCAACGGTGTCCTCATATTTCAATTTCGAGTACCGGTTCAAAAGTTACAAAATGCCGTTCGCGCGTTTACTGAACGGACCAACAAAAAATTTTGGAAAATTATTAACAGTCACCCTCGACTCGAGCCGGTCAAGGTTAGGCCCTGCCCAAGTGAAACACGCACCAAAGAATCCAATGGTACTCTCAGATTTCCAATCCTAGTTACCATTTAAATTTTTTAGATTTTATATTAAAATAATTATCACATACGTATACCCTCACGAGATCAGATGTGGTCTCAAATTTTCAATCTGAGCTACCTCTTGTGAGTTATAAGCATTTGAAAAATAAAATAATTTATTTAATTATTTTATTTACGGTTATGCAATTTTTGGATTTTCTCATAGGAGGCTCGTGCTGACTAAACATAAGTCCCACCTAGGGTAAACCCGCCATCCTAAACGCAAAGATTCTCTCATATTTCTTATCCGAGTTACCATTTAAGAGTTATTCCACTTTTTTAGGAAAACTGCTTACACGCACTATTCAAAGTTTAACAAAACTTCGACGGGCTATTCTAGGCACTCTGGGTCTCAAAATTACGCGTTGTCTTATTTCGTGGTCTCGAAATAATTCCATATAATTAAAAAAATTATACAGAATTTTTAGGGCATTAAATTCTCCCTACCATAGGGATTTACTTCCCCAAAATCAACAACAGAGACAAAACTACCAAAAGAGGATACTGAGCTCGAATCTGAGCCTCCCACTCCCATGTGATCTCCTGGAGGTTCCTGTGCTACCAAAGTACACACACCAAAGGTATCAATCGTCCACAATGGACTCTATACTATCGATCCTCAATCTCTACTAAAACCTCCGTAAACGATGCCCCATCATCTATGTCCAGCTCGATGTGGTCGATGATGTGAGATGGGTCATGCTTGTATCCCCTCAGCTGAGATACGTGGAAGACGTCGTGCACTCTCTATAACTATGATGGAAGAGCCAAGTAGTATGCCACCTCGCCTACCCTCCGAAGGATCAGAAAAGGACCTACATACCTCGGTGATAACTTTCCCCCTCGACCATATCTATGCAAACCTCATCGAGGTGAGACTCGTAGGAAGAGAAGATCTCCGTCCTCCTGTCGGCATAAGACTTCTTCCGGATCTGATTAGTTTTCAATTGCTAACAAGTGAGGCACCGTGATACAAAATCTGCCACTGATTTCTTCATCCCTGGCCACCAGTACTAACGCTGATGGTCCTAGTACATCTTCCCCACACCAGGATGTACTGCCATAGGGGATGTATAGAACTCCATCAACACCTCCTTTTGTTGTGCTACTGGTACCATGGTACATCCTCTAAAGAGGAATACATGCTCCCCACCTTCAGAAAATCCATCAGGTAGCTGGCCTGAGGATATTTGAACATGTCGAGCATCGTAGTGATTGTTCCCACGCTGCGCCTCCCTGAATCACTAAAGAAGTGGGGGAGTGAATATCCAAGACTGAAGATAATCTGCTCCATCTCGACCCACATAGGATATCTGCAAAGAAACTAGCTACTTTGACACCATGCTCAGCATCTGTTGGCCAAAAATCCTATTGAGTGCATTTGCTACAACATTCCCCTTCCCAGGGAATAGATTATCTCAAATTCATAGTCCTAGAGGAACTCTAGCCACTCCGTTGGGAACTGAAAACTCAAAATTCCTACCGCCACAAGGGTATGGCTAGCCGACTCAAGAGTGATTGGCTACACCCTCCTATGCATGAGTTTATCCTATGCTGCCTAGGTTTCCTTTTTCGCCGACCAAGGAAAACCCCATTCCAGTGTTGTAGAGAAACCACAACCTTTTTTACTAATGTAGTGAATCTGAGTATGAATGGTGGATGTCCACTCCATACCCAAACTAACGTCGTAAGGCCTCGACGCTGCCACCCAGAGGTTCTAACCGAAACTCTCGCCTCAAGGGTCAGATCACATCATCATCGTAAGTGTGATTATCGAGTCTCTTCCCAAAGATATCTCCATATGTGAGGGTCATGTCAACAACTTAACCAGAAACTCTAGGTCTTGAACATGATTCGTGGAAATAAGTAATGATTGGTACCTATGTCTATTTATATGGCAGCTAGTAGTAGACACAAACTATACCTCAAATCATTTCTAGAGCCCTTGGGTCACACTCCTTGACCACATGAAGCTACTCCCTTCCCCTGTCCTCCAGCTCCCTGAGCCTAGTGGGGTCCCCCAAAAGGGGGGTGGTTGTAACATGTCAAAAAATACACCACCTCATGCTACTCTCCTAGCTGTGCTTCCATGTCTGCTTCCCTTTAGATTCATTTGTCCCTAACAATTCTTCTTCTCGAAACATTTTTGCATGCCTAAGTCTCTAAGACTGGTGCCAGTTTTCTGTTTTCCCACTAATAACATTCAATGGTTGTATCCACTTAGCCAAATAACATTCAACCACAAAGGTACCCTCTAGAACCCCAACATAAGTATGAATGCATAGAGGAATAGTGCTCGATCAGATGTCCTTAAACACACTACACTTGAATGTATGAGCCCCGAATCACTGATCATATCATAATCATCATGTACCAGGAATTATCGGTATGTCTTGATTAATACTCAGCTACCGACATACCGAAGCTGTAGAAGCTCTAGAGAACTCTCAGCCACCTCCTCAAGCCAGTCCTTTCCCGCATGTGAGTTGGGCTCACCTTGGAACCTGATGGGTATCTGATGCTGAATCACGCGTAAGTCACTAAGCCTACATGTGTCCTTTACTTGTATCATCGGTTGTAACTGCTGACCAACGAGTAGTGATATAGGTGACACACTACCCGAATGTACTGTCTCGGGTAATGGTCCACATACCGAAGCCTCATCACTATGCGGACCATCCTCATGGTCACTCACTGAAAAAGACTAGTAGCTAAAATCACCATCTGCGCTACTGGTGTCTCAACTAGGCGGAAAACCCTAGCAACCGCCTCCAGCCATCCCTCAGCTACGTGGGAATCTGTCTCGCCTCGAAACCTCAGAGGCATCTACTGCTGAAACTCGTGAAGCGCGCTCAGTAGGCATGCATCATCCACCAGTGTGGCTGGTTGTAACTTCTTCCCAAATGGTGGTGGTACTGGTGGTACACCACCCGAAGTTGCCAACATAGTAAGAGGGCCCTACACTAGAGCCTCATCGCTCGGTGGACCATCATCATGTACTCTCTTTAGGGAATCCTAGCTGGATATCTATACAAAAACATCCTGATAAGAAATAGGTGCACAGAAATCATTAAGTTATAACTGGGGAGATAACTCAAGGAAATCGCAAGAAATTCTTCAAAAACACACGCAATCAGTTCTTCAGTGTACTGAGTCGGAAATCAGAACTCAGGGTCTTGGTGTATGGATACGTCGACCGCCGCACCAACACTAGACTCCCTAAACTAAAAACTAAACTCATTACACTTAACACTATTACTTCACAAAAAAGATCAGATTCTTAGTTCTTTAGTAGAACTGAACTCCTCTAATACCAATTTGTCACGACCCGTCCCCCAGGGCCTATGTCGTGACTACCCCAAGCTTGCCTTTCATAGGCCAGGGGCTGGAGACTTGCACCAAAATGCGTATTCCCTAAAACCGGGAAGGCATTGACTGTATATCCTGTAAACACATGCAACCAAGCACACAACACAATACGATCACAAGTAAACTGTATAGTAAAAGTGCGATTACAATAAGTAAAAGGGGCTAGAATACAAGCCCAACTGGAAAGTACTGGAAAACTGAAAAGTAAAAGTAAACTGGAACAAATTCTGTGAACTCTTGCCAAGGATCCTACTTGAAGGGTAGGTACAGCTCTCAAACGGTTGTCTCTACGATACGCCTCATCTAGGTCCACCTCCGAGCTACCTCAAGTCATGGTACCCTCATCCTCAGTCAGCGTTGTCCATCGTATTCACCAAACACAATAGGGTGCGGGCATAGCCCGTGCAGGGGTGAGTATAACAATACTCAGTAGGGACCCCGAGACCCTCAAGATATCACAAAATCCACAAAGTATAAACCAAAAATCATGAAATCAACTGAAAACCCTACTTAGGTATATGCCCATACATATACCTAAGTTATTAAGTATACCCATCTCAGTCATGATAAAACACATGGTCCAAATGAAAATCATAAAGCTCAACTGTTCCACAAAGGAATACCACGAAGGTATGTAACACATAGGTACTCCACACATAAGAATACCACCATGGTATCACTATAAAGGAAAGTACCACACAGGTACAGACTCAGCTCACACTAGGTATTTCTTAGGTACAATAGTAGAGATGATTAGATGTGACAACAGAATCATCTTACTCTATTAAGAGGTAGACCCACGAAGGATACCTAATCATCATCAAACCTAAAAAGAATCGTAGTGCATCATCAGACCCACACAGGATCCTAGTACATCGTTGCTATGTCGTCAAACTCACACAGGATCATAATACATCTCCAGTACGTCGTCAGACCCACACAGGATCCTAGTAAATCTCCAGTACGTCGTCAGACCCACACAAGATCCTAGTACATCTTCAGTACGTCGTTAGAGCCACACATGATCCTAGTACATCTCTAGTATTTCTTCAGACCCACACATGATCCTAGGTTATATTCAGTATGTCGTTAGACCCACACCGTATCCTAGTACATCTCTAGTACGTCGTCTGACCCACACAGGATCCCTAGGTGATGAGCCACACATGATCGATCGGTGCTGACCCGCACAGGATTTCTCGGTGCTAACCCACACAGGATCTCTATTCATTCATCATGTCATAAAAAGCTACTGGGTACCTACACTATGCTCTCCTGTCTCCAGGAGAGTCCACTCCTCAATCCACTAGATGATACTTGAACTTCCACAAAGTCCCATGAAGAAGTATCCCAAAGGACCTCCCCATCATAGGGGTCTCAATGCAACAGACAATGCGTCAATCAGATGCCCAGTCTGTAAGTAATTAACCTTTTAGTTCTGAGGGACCGGTTGGATTCATGCTCGATCTAACCCAACCATACCCTAACATTATCCAAAACTCAAGTGGGGTATACCAAAAGGACCGTCTCAATCCAAGGTTTCTGGTACCGGAGATGGTTCATCATTTTGACACCACATGAGGAAGATATGTTGAATATAAGATCCTATAATAATAATAATAATATTGGATGTTTCATGAACCCGAGCCACGAACTAGAATTTAATATTCAACATTAGACTTAAATCGACCATCTTAATGATAGCATCACGTTTCCACAGACGGTAAGTCAATCGGACGTCAAACGCAGGAGTTATGGAGGGTGGAAGATTTAATAATAATAATATATTATTATTATTTGATTGTTTCAGGTACCTGATCCAAAAACCCAAAAAAGACATCCAATATTGGACCCACAATTTTCATCTCGAAGTTAGGGTCACATTTCCGCTGATGGTTCGTGAAATCGAGGTCACACGGATAAGTTACTGACAAAATATGGTTTTACAACAAAAAATAATAATATCATTATTATATTATTATTATTATTTACCATTCATTTACTTCAATTATCACATTCCATGCACAAACCGAAACCTCTCCAATTTTGTGTGCATCCCCTTATTCAATGGATTTCATATTTAATTGCTTTAAATTTGTAACTTATCTTGTGTCAACACTTTCTCTCTTCAATTAACCTCTTTCACGGTTTCATTCATGCTTCAAGCCCTGCTGCACATGCTCATCAATGTAAAATCTCAACTCCCAGCCATCGATCATGCTTCTGATGCAATGAAAATGGCCCTGCTCTCACCATCCTGTACACACACTGGAAAAAATTCACCCTACTGTCTGCCTGGCCGCCACATCGCTCAAGAGCCGCACCCTGAAGACTCGAAAGAATCACACTGTCATGGTTCCCCTTCCACGGCCCTCTGCATCTTCGTTCTAAACCTGAAAAATAAAATGATCGCATATTCATGAGCCTTGGGTCAAGGGATCCACGTCCATATGTCACGCTCAACAAAATATTGCGTTTCCAGCACTAATAAATATTTGGACGCCTCATTCCGCGAGCCATTGCGGCTTCATTCCAAGCCCAAAAAATTAAACGATTTCATATTTATGATCCTTGCGTTGAGAGATTTACGTCCATATATCATGCTCAACAAAACTCTGTGTTTCCAGTGCCCATAAATATTAGGCATTGAGTAATTCATGAAGAATGTGTGAAGAATGAAATAAAAAGATCATGGTATATGTGCGGATCGATGACCCTGTTTATTTGGCCATCATTGTTAAGAATCAATAATACATGGGATCAAAAAATATATATTTATCATACTTCAAAATAAACCCCCTAACTCAATCATCCATTGGAGGTAGCGTGAGGAGGAAGATGATGCATCGATGCTTCTCGAACGTTGGTTCCCAATTCCTCATTTGGAGGTCATTCTTTGTTGGAGGATCTTCTTCGTTGGAAAAAGCTCTTCCTTCAAGAGTTCTCCACCAAATTGATTTTCCAAAAACTTTCCCCCAACACCCCACGAGAGGTGAGGAGCCCCTCTCCTTGAAGATTACATAATTAATTAATCAATTAATACTAGATTCATTAATTTGGGGGATTTCAAGAGTTATCTCACATTAGGAGAGGAGTTCATGTTCGGGTGGTCCCCACCACCCAAATTCAAATGATTGGTTTCAAATAAATAAAATAAAAGTTGATTGTTTTATTTTATTATTTTTTTAACTCTCCCACAAAAATCCAAAAAACTAACTTCCACCCTTGACCTACTTCAGTCAAGGTGATAGACTCCTTAAAAAAATATCGGCACTATGAGTTCAATGGTGTCCTCAGATTTCAATTTCGAGTACCAGTTCAAAAGTTACAAAATGTCATTCGTGCGTTTACTGAATATACCCGAAAAAAGTTTGAAAAATTATTAACAGTCACCATCGACCTACATAGGTCGAGGTTAGGCTTTGCCAAAGTGAAACACGCCCCAAAGAACCCAATGGTACTCTCATATTTCCAATCCAAGTTACCATTTAAAATTTATGGATTTTACAATAAAATAATTGTCACTTAATTATTTTTTTTACGACCAAAATTTAACTTTCACTGGTGGCCCGCACCAGCCGAAATTAGTATCTTCTTAGATAAAGAATTCCCTCATGAGTTCAGCAGTGGTCTCGGATTTTCAATCCGATCTACTATTTGTGAGTTATAAGCATTTGAAAAATAAAATAATTAATTTTATTATTTTATTTACGGTTATGCCATTTTTGGGTTTTCTCACAAGAGGCCCATGATGACTAAACATAAGTCGCACCTAGGGTAAACCCGCCATCCTGAACACAACAATGCCCTCGGATTTATAATCTGAGTTACTGTTTAATTTTTATTCCACTTTTTCATGAAAATTGCTAACATGTGCTATTTAAAGTTTAACAAAACTTCCACGGACCATTCCAGGAACTTTGGGCCTCATAATCGTGTGCCTTCAGATTTCACGATCTCGAAATAATTCCATATAATTTAAAAAAAATTACAAAATTTCTGGGACATTACAATGTATTTTTGAAATGTAATGAATATTCATCTATTAGGATGTGATATTTGTCTATTGGAAGTTTTGGTCACTACATTTTGTATTAGATCAAAAGTTTAGTGAAACTTTGGAAACTTGGATGAAAACAATTTAGTTCGATCCCTAGGGATATTTCTAGGTATATTTCATTGGATATTACTAAGGATAAGTTTACGATTGACTAAAAGTATATGAAAATATATTGGAATTTTGTTAAAGGAAAAAGTGAGTGATTTCCAACCAATTACATCCGTTTCTATATACTAAAGGTGGATGTGGATATCGCATAGTGGTACCTAGTGGTAATAATTATGAAAAGGGTGCATTGATCTAGATTAAAATTTCATGTTGTTTACAACAATGGGCCATGACGAATAACTGATTTAACACTCGAAAGGTATATGTTTTGGAAGTTCACAAATTCTTTTTGATCCATCATGAAGGATTTTAATAATGATAATGAATGAACTAATTTAATCCTAAATTTTTATAGATTTAAAATAATGTTTCATGATTTAGACATCCTACAAATTAATTTTCATATTGATGTGTGATTTCACTATGATTAGTTTCTCTCAAAATATTTTCTCTTGTGTTTCTAAATGGATTGAACCCAAAGGAACCATGTTAATTCTGAATGAAATAGATAATGAAATGATTTTCTACATAAGAAACAAAATGTTATGAAAGATGTAATATAAAATCTTATTGCTATTCTAACACAAAATTATCTTGATATGAATCATAATGAACATAAAAAAGAGAAAAGGAGGGAACAAAGTTTTTTGGAGTCCTTCATGAGAAAATGTCCATCCTCTTTTAGCAATTAAACTCATCCCTTAGTTACTGAGTATTGTATTAGTACCATTGAAAATATATAATACATCTTCCAGTTCTTAGAGCATGAAAATGTCATTTTTGTTTTCTATCATTTGGAAGGGGAAGTAGATAAATAGTGGAAAACTATTAGGAATACACTTCTAGAGGAGTTAATTAATTCCATGTAATGAGATGCGTTTAAGATGATATTTTCTATAATTAATTCCCTCATATTCTATGAACAAGGATGAGTAAGGAATTTCTAGAGCTCAACCAAAATTATGGTGAATCATTTGGTACCCATGAAGTAAATTTCACAAGACTTTCATAGTAAACGTCTTGATTAATGACTAGTATAGAAGGAAAAATTGATCAATTATTTGATGTATTAAGACCATGTCTTAGAAATAAACTAGCTATAAGTGACTTTAGTAGCTAAAAAGAATTATTTTTATGTGCACTAAAGGTAGAAATAGAAATTTTAGATTCCGAATATTCCTATCATTTTGATAAGAAATAGAAAATTGAGTATCATGAGAACCCTAATAAATCACATGGTGGAAAGAAATTTCCATCACCATCATTGTAGAAATGTGAGAAGAATCACTCAGGTGAAATTTTAAATGGGAAAATATGGAATTAAAATTGTTGTATTCCTAGAAATCATGGAAAATAATGTACAAGTGTTGTGAAGAGTCCAATCAATGAAATAAATGGAGGGATATCTCAACAGAATGAACCACCCACACTATAGTGTTCCAAGTGAAAGGATTTAGTGAATTTTATGAATCAATGACTCAATACAAGGGCTAATGTGGATCATAATCACCTAAAATCACTGAAGACTAATGAAAAAGGTAAAGCTTTTTCAATCACAATGGATGAAGTGAATCATGATAATTTTTGAACACTTATCCTCCAATCCTTAGTTGTAACTTTCATGTATTATTTTTTATGAATGAAACCTATGAAAATATTTTTGTTCATACTTTAGTGAAATTTCATTTGATTAACTCATTCTACATGCATTCTAGAATAATGAAATATCAATTTATATTCTATCGGTACAATAATTAACCCAAGGTTCCAATGTAAATGTTTTTGTATAAAATAAGATCTTATATAAGGACTAAAGCGTGAATTAACTTTTTGAAGTGTATATGTCTCTATGTAATATTAACTTAAGAGTAATAGATACCATCATGGGTTTATGAGTTTATATTTCCTCATATGTTAAATGTCATTGAGACAATTTTTTAGTTTTATGTGATGGGAGATTATCAATATTGAGGATATTTTAAGATACATATATGGAAATAAAACCCTTGGTTTTGTATATGTTTTAGTGACAAAGTCATTTGAGGAAGAATTCATTTCCAATTTGTGGAAATATGATTAAAGGTACTGATACAATTTAGGGTTTATCATATATTTTATATTGAGGTAATTATGGTTTATAGTCAATCACCTTATGAAGTAAGTATAATTCATTTTTATTAGAGAATATTTCTTTCTTGATCTTATTAACAAAATATAAATCAAGGAAGTGATAGGGTTTCATGAAGTACCACATTAAAGTTTATCTAATTAGGATCCTAAGTTTACTTAAATGTTTTTTTAAAAATCTATATCAAGATCTTGATAAAAAGTTGAGTTTCAACATTTCATATCATCCTCAAATAGATGGTTAGTCGGAGAGATCAATTCAAATCTAGTGGATTTGATAATATCTAGTTATATATATTTTAAAGGTGGTTTGGATCAATGCCTACCACTATTTGAGTTTTCTTACAAAAATATATTTCAATAGATCATTTAGATGGCCCCTTATGAATCCATTTATAGAAACAAGTTTAGAACTTCGACATACTTGAATGTAGTTATAGAAGGAAAGCTATTGGGAGATGAGTTAGCTAATGAAATGGAAGAGAAGGTTCATGCTATTTAGTAACACATAAGGGAATCAAAAAATTAATATAATTGTTATGATGAAAATAATTGATGCAATCTAGAATTTGAAGTTTATTGGAAGGTGTTTCTATGAATATATCTATGGAAGAAAGAAAGGAAAACTAAGACATTGGCATATAAGTCCATTTCAAATTATTGATTGTATATAGACTATAGATTATCACTTGGAGCTTCCACCAAACTTCTCTTTGGTTCATAATGTGTTACTTGTATCTCTCCTAAGGAAGTTCATCACATGTAATGAACTGTGAGGTCACATAATTGTAGAATGACATTTCTTATGAGGAAAAACTGGAGGAGATTTTGGAACATAAAAGGAAAGTTTCATGAAACAAGATAAATCACGAGGATAATTATTTATAGTGAAACTACCATCTTGAAGAAGTTATGCGGGAACCTAAAGATATAGTGAGGCAGGATTATCCTCAGTTATTGCTACAAAAGTGAGGGATTTTGATAGATAATGTAATTTTAAAGAGGGTAGAATGTAACACCGTGAGATTAATTAAAATATTTTTTTATCAAATAAATGTAATATTATTGATATTTTTAATTACAAAAAAAGAAATTTTTGATTTCGTTACCGGAAACACCCAAGTAATCTGGCATTACACACGACACCAAGTTTTAACAAAGCGTGACATACAATTAAAATATTATTATTTAATGTGCTAGTTATCAACTATATATTGTGATGTTTGGTATGAATAGGATTAAATAAATTATGAAAATATATGGTCAAAAATGTATATATAATTAATTATTTTGTGACAAATTAATTATAAATTAAAATAAAAACTGTTCAAAAATAAAGGAAATCTCTTTCTGAAAAACAATTTTTATGCTCACAAACCTGTTTTACCTCAATAAATTAAAAAATTATTATTTTGAATTATTTTAATGAAATTTACATTTTATATATTTTAATAAAATGTTTTACATTCATATTATGTGTTTTTGGAACAAGTGATATGAATAAATCCTAGTTTACACTTAAAAATGTAAATTTTCTATAAAGAAGTTTTGTCTCCATTCACACATATTTTAATTTTTTTCACTTTTAATAAAGTTATTTGAAAAAATAATATTTATTTTTAAAATAATAATTTAAAAATTATCTAGTACCTATTTTTTATAATTCTTATAAAATATAATACTTTGTATAAATAGTGAAAAATATTAGTTTTTATTTAGAATTTTCTTTTATTTTAAAGAATTTAAAAAATTAAGACTTATTTTAATATGGTAATAAATGTTAAATTAGTTCCATTATATATTTATTAATCCAATTAAGGTCATTATAATAATTTTAATATTTAATTTTCTATAAAAAAGATTAAACATTTGAAACTTTTTTTCTTTGGAAATATAACTTTTTTTCATATCAGTGGGATTAGTTTTAAATTATATTTTCCCACTTACATGATTGGAATTTATAAAAATGGATTACATATTAAAAAAAATTAATTTATATGATCTAATATGTTCAATTAATTTTTTTTCCATTATGAATTGTAAAATCATAAAAATTTAATTATAGTGGTTAAGGTTAAAAGAGGTTTACCTAGGGGTTAAACTAAAATTAGAATGGATAAAATGGCATAAATTTTTTTAACCTAGATTTTATGGAAATAGTTTGACCATATCACCACTATGGTTCATTAATTTTCCATTTTTGATCATTGTTTAATAAAAAAAATGTGGTTACACATTTTTCTTTTCAAAAATTACATGGGTGCCACTCACCTCACTCATAAAAAGAAACCCCATCTATTATCCTCTACAAAATTAAAAATAACTTTGTTTTGTAAAATACCTACCAATTTTTTTCATTAATTCCATCCTATCATACTATTATCCTTCTTTTGGTAAAAAATTTATCCTATGAAGGATTTGAGTGTAAACCAAAAAAAGTTGTCTGAAGAAGAGGTAACGTCGCTTACCCAATTTTTTATTTTATTTATTCATCCACCTTCTTAAAATATTATTAAACCATGATTATATAATATATTAAGTATATTATATAAACTAATATAAAATTATACAATTTTATTACCTACATCCGTCACCTCTTCCTTCAAATGAGAAATGATAATGTCACTCCTGTGTACAGAGGACTACCGACTCGTGAACCGATGTGACAGGTTTTCCATCAACACATCCCATGGAGGGTATGATAATAAATATAAGGTATATACATGATATTTTTAACACATATTTTTTCTATAATTGTGATATCACATATAACTTCTCACTTTCTATTCCATGGGGGATATGATAACATCTTTTGCGTGTACAGTGGACTACCACCTCACAAAGCAGTGTGATTCATTCTTCACATTCTCTTTATATGGATGGTAATAAGTAATTTTTATTACAAAATATTTGAAATATATGAAATAAAAATTATCCTATAATGGTAATTAATTATTTAACCTTATTTATTTCAATAATTCTAGAAAATAGAATCAACATTCATGTGTATATAAAACCTACTATCTCTATGAATAGTGTATCTCATTTTATAGCTATTAATTTTATGGATAAATTTAAATACATATATAATGAATATTTAGGATATTTATATCATGGTTAAAAATATGGATATTATGGAACTATGATCAATTTAATAGTACCAAAAACTAAAAATCAACACAGACATGAAAAACAAAAAAGTTATTACCCATAACGTGATTTTAACAGGGAATTATTAATAAAAAGTTAAAGAAAGGTCATAAGTAAATAATATATGGTATGATATATATAATTATGGTTGAATAATATATTTATAAAAAACTTATATTTCTTATAAATGAGGTTTTAACATGTATGAAAGAAGTTGAGACTTAATGTAAAGTATTTTCATCTCACTTTTATTTTATGTGATACACATGATATATTCCCCACTTGTTTATTTTATAATGTGTATATAATTCCCATGAATTTATTATATTATGATTATACTCAAATTTATTGGTATATATGTATCAATTTTAGGATATTCCATTCATGGGGATTCTGATTCAATGTTTCCAAAGCGGTAATGGTTTTATGATACAATCTCATTGTTTGTTGGGATTGTTTATTATTATGTCTATGATGATGAAATATTATGATACATATCTGAAGAAACACATGAATTATATTATCCTATTTTAATGTAATTATAATACATTTTTCTTTTCATTTTTCTCCCTTTATGTACTCAAGAGGTCAAAATAATATATATTTTTTTAAAATTCTTTATTTCTCTCTTCTGTCAAAAAATCCTTTTTCTTCCAAAACCATGTTTTGTAAAAATGTTTTAAAAATTTATTTAAGATTAAATAAATTATTTTTTAAATGTAGTTTCACCCATACTTGAATTTTTAAATTTTTTAATGAATATTCATGTGTTTTTCCAAACAAGGCTTGTTTAGATTTTTCTGAAAATGTGGAAGGAATCCCTATATTAATGGGTATGCCATGAACATAATTTCCCAATGTTAGGACCATTATTTTTTTATAATATTACATAATATGTTTTCAATGTTTTCTAAAAATAAAATTATTTCCAAATTATTTTATGATTTTTTAATTTTATAATGGTAATTTTTGAATAAAGGATATTTTTCTCAAGAAATGTTCCAAAAGATTTTTCTTTAAAAACAATTTTCCATGTACGATGACATCCTTTAATGCTACCTATGATTTACTAGGGATATGATCCAATGATACCATTCTTATTATTTATCTAAATTTTTTATCATTATTATTACATGATTCTTATGCAACCCATTTATTTTTCATGGGTTTTGATTTGATGAAATGATGAAATTATTTTGAAACATATTTCTTTTCCATAGGTTATGTTTTGTTCAAATGTTTATAAAAACCATTTATTTAATGGTTTATGATATGATGAATGTTTTATGGTATTTTGTATCACATGTATATGATTTTAATTATGTGATGGGTGGAACCGACATCTCCATCCAATGCATTGGGTAAATATGTGTAACTCATGAGTAAATATGATATGCGTGAACCAGATTACATATTGAATATGTTTTTCATGAACGTTAATGCATGTTTAAAATGTTATAAATAAACATGATTATATATTTATGGTGTTATTAAGGGACCAGTATTTCATGTCCATAAGGTTATGCATGGACCTGGTTGAATGTCTATAAGTTTATGTGAGGGTTTGATTTCATGTCCATAATTTAATGAGTGAACCTGTTTCAATATAAACATGTTCACAGTGATATGAGCTTATGTGTATCCAAAAAATATATGTCTTATAACAATGTTATGTAATCATGGATCATTTTATTTGATTCCATTATGATTCATGTCTTAGGAACTATTAATCAATATGTCATGACAGCAGAATTTGATCTTTGATATGTAGGGTACAGTTTTCATATGTTATGCTCAGGTTCTTATACCAATATTCCCATGTTTTGTTTAAATATTTCACATGTTTACCATTACTAAGCATATGATATAACCATTTATTATTTTTCATTTCCAAGGTTATGAAGAAATTTTTTAAGTAGGGTATATTTTTTAAGATTAAAAAAAGGGGATGATCTTTATGGGATATGTTGATTATGTTTCACTAAATAATAAGATTATGTACCTAGAATTAAAAGGACCTACACCATTATGGTCCTTGGGCTTGTGTTTATAAAATAAAATAAATATTATTATATTATGATGTGATATATATATATATATGAGAGGTTTGGGCCTCTATAATAGGTTTCGAAGAAATGTTCTTATTAATCAATGGAAACAAGGATGAGAAAATTAGTGACATTCCTAGGGACATTTCTAAGGATATGCATAGGGATATGACTAAGGATAAGTATATAGATGATTCAAAGTAAAATAAACTATTTTATAATTTTCATAAAGGATAGAGTGTGTGGTTTATAAAAAATTACATCCTATTATGGATACTATATGTGACATGTATCTAGTATAGAGGTGTGTAGGGGTAATAACTCCGAAAAGGGTTCATTGAACTAGGCTCGATCATCACCTGGTGTATGAAAACTGGCCCTGTTGCACACCTGGTATGACACTATTGGGGGAAATGTTTTGGAAATTCCCAAACTCTTTATGAACCATCATGAAGGATTTGAATAATTACTATGAATTACTAATTTTAAGCCTATAGTTTAATTGATTTAAAATAAAGTAATATGATTTAGATATCCTATAAATTATTTTCAGGATTATGTGGTTTTCCAATTTGATTAGTTTTCCTGACACTATGCTTCCAAGTTTTATTTAATGGATGGAACATGAAGGAACCATGTTAATACAAAATGAAATAGAAAATGTAATTATTTTCCTCCTGATCAACTGAATGTTATCAGATATGGAATGGAAGACTCATTTCTATTATCATGAAAATTTTTAACTCTATGAATAATGCTGAAATTATATGTAAGAAAAGGAGGAAACAAAATTCTATTGAGTCCTTCATGAAGAAACTTCCACTATCTTTTAGTTGGTCTATTGATCCACTATACACTAGGTAGTGAATTAGTACCACTGAAAAGATATTTTCCATTATCTAGTGTTTAGATCATGAAAAATCACTTGAATACCTATCATTTGGAAGGTGAATCAAATCAATGGTGTAACCTTATTAACAATACGTGTCAAGAGGATTTAATTAACTCCATAGTATGGGTTTAGTTTAAGTGGAAATTTCTCAGTAAGTACTTACCCCATATTCCACTAATAAAGATGGATATGGAATTTATTAACATCACATAGTTGGATGGTTAATCTATTAGTACATACGAAGCTAATTTTAAAGGATTTTGAGAGTACTCTTCACCTTTAATAATCAGTCCAAAAAGAAAAAAGGATCAATTAGTTGGTAGATTAAGAAAATTTATCTAGAAGGAATTGGATGTAAGAGACTTTAGTAGCTATGTTGAATTTATTCAATGTGAATTAAAGATAGGAATTAAATTTAGAGATTTGTACTATTCCAATGGTTTTGATATGAGAAGGAAGATCAAGTATCATGAGAAATCTAAATAATCACATTACAGAAAGATATTTCAGTCACACACATTCCATAAATGTGGGATGAAGAACTCAGGAGAATTACTCAATGGAGAGAGAGGGATTTACAAGTGTGGGAAGCCTAGACATTTAGAAAAAGAATGTTTAAGTTATACAAAGAGGTTAGTTAATGAAATAAGTGGAGAGTGGGATAAAAAATGCATCATGTAAACTCCAATGTTTCAAGTGAAAGGGGTTTGGAAACTATACAAATAAGTTCCTCAATCCAAGGGATAATGTGGATACTAAGGAACAACTACCTTTGAAGACAAAGGAAAAAAGGTAAAGCTTATTAAATCACAATGGATGAAGTGAATCATGATAATTAGTGAACACTTATCCTCCACACCTTAGTTGATAATTTCTTGTTTTATTTTTTTATGAATGGTCCATATGAAAATATTATTATTAATATTTTATTTAATTTTAATGTGATTATATTCCTCAACATGGATTATAGAATAATGAAAAAAATATTTGATATTATTTAGGTATAAGTATGAACCCAATATTCCAATGAAAATGTGTTTGTATATGATAATATATTATATAAGTAATAAAAGGATAATTAACATTTTCATGTGTATATGTCTCTATGTATTATTAACTTAATTATTATGAATACTATCATGGGTTTATCTGTTTAAGGTTGATAATATTTTGAAAGTCATTGAAACACGTTTTGAGGTTTTATGCACTGGGAGTATATCAAGATATGGGATATTTTAAGAGACATTTATCGCAAAACAAACATCTAGTTTTGTATATTTTGTAGTGATAAATTTATTTGAGTCATTTACACTTTGTGGAGATATGATTAATGTTATTTGTAACCTTTAGGATTTATCATATCTTTTATGTTGAGGTAATTATAGGTTTTAACTAATCACCATACAATGTTATAAAACCTCTTTTCTATCAGAGACAAATTCTATCTTGAACAACATTACAATATATACATTAAGGAAGTGGAAATGTTTCATGAATGTACATAAGAAATTGTATCTAATTGTGATTCGAATTTTACCTTAGTGTTTTGGAAAAGGCTTCCTCAAGCTATTGTTATGAAGTTGAGTTTCATCACTATGTATCATCCTTAGAACGATGGTCATTATAAGAGATAAATTCAAACCCTATAGGAAATGAAAATATTTTTTTCTTTGAATTTAATATTTTATTTAGATGAAAACCTTCATCTAGTTGATATTTCCTATAATAATAGCTCTCAATTAATCATTCAGATGACTCATTAATAATCCATTTATAAAAATAATTACAAATCTCCAATGTATTAGAATGAAGTTGCAGAAATAATGACATTGGGACTTGACCTAGTGAATGAAATGGAAGATATGGTTTTATATATTTAGAAACACATAATTTTTAAAAAAATTTTATAGAAAGGTTATGCTGAAAATCATAGATGTGATCTAGAATTTGAAGTTTGTGAGAAGGTGTTTCTATGAATTTCTCTATGGAAGAAAGAAGGGAAAACTAAGACTTAGGTATACCAGTCACTTTGAAATTAATGATCACATCAGGACCGAATATTATTACTTAGCTCTTGCACAAAAGCCCAGTTAGGTTCACAATGTTTTCCATGTATCTCTCCGGAGGAATTACATACCCAATCCACCAGATATAATGAACTCAGATATCATACTATTGGAGAGTTTTCTTTCTTATGAGTAACAACTAATAAAGATTTTGGATCTTATAGAGAATGTTATATAAAGAAATACCATTTAACTGGTAAATGTTTAGTAGAAAAATCACCAGATTTGGAAATTTACATGGGAACATGAAGATGTAATGAGACAAAAGTATCATCATGGGTCTGTATCAAAGTGGTGAATTTCAAAGGAGAAATTCATTTCAAGGTGGTATAATGAAAAGCATCAAGATTATTTGAACTATATATTTTGAAACAAATTTAATCATTTTTCTATTTTTTACCACACACAACACTTATTTTAGATTTCATTACATGCACCAATGTGTTTAGCTTAAATTATATGCAACACCTTGTTTTAATGAAAAGTGACATATTATTATTTAATATGATAGTTATCACCAGTCCATTATAATATTGGGTATGAATAGGATTTACTAAATTATAATAATATATTTTTTACACATGTATATAAAATTAATTCTTTAGCGGCCAATTCATTAAAATGAAATTAAAAATGATTTGTAAATAAATGAAATATTTTTATGAAAAACTATTTTTATGTGTACAATTTTTTTAGCCTAATAAATTAAAAAAAATAACTTTTAGAAAATGATATTAATGAAATTTAAAAATTAGGTATTCAATAAAATGTTAAACAATCATATTATATATTTTCTAGACAAGATATATGAATTAATAAAATTTCATACTTAAAAACTATATTTTTCAAAAAGCCAGTTTTGTAACAATTTTCACACCTATTTTTAATTTTTTAAACTTTTAAAAAGATTATCTGAAAAGGTAATAATAATTTTTTAAATCATCATTCCAAAATTATCTTGGATTGAAAATTTTTGAACATTTTGAAAATATAAATTTTTGGATGAATAGTGAAAAATATTGAGTTTTCATGAAGAATTTTCATTTATTTTATAGAATTAAAAACACCAAAATTAATTTAATATGGTTTTAAAAGTAAAATTATTCAAATTATATATATATTAATAAAATTTAGGTTATTGAAATCTATTTCACAATGAAATTTGATGTAAAAACTTTATAAACTTTTTAAAGTTTTATTTTTGGAAAACATCTATTTCATTGAATATATGGGATTAATTTTAAATTATAAATTTCAAATTTTATATATTGATTTCTATAAAATGGATTAAATATTTTGAATTAGAATAATTTTTTATAGAATAAGTTAGACTTAATTTTTGACCACGATTAACAGTAAAAGTAGTGAAAATTAATTTATGTGGTATAAGTTAAAATGGTTTACCAGGGGTTAGAATAAAAATATAAATGGTAAAATTACATATAAACTTATCCAAATACAATTTTATTTCATATTCAGAACAAAAAACGTATTAATTTTTGCAATGAAAAATTTTGGAGCTTTTTTATGTTATAAATGCGAGAACAAATTTTTATTTTCAAAACTTTCAAATGTGCCACTCAATGAAATTATAAACATTCACCCCCTCTTTATCCTCTTCACATTTAAAAAAACCTATTAGTATAGAAAAAACCTGAAAAAATGTATTCCTTAATTCTCTAATATAATCTTAGGATAATTAGTTTGGTCATAAATCCAACCTAGGAATACTTTTGGTGAAACAAAAAATAAGTTTTCAAGAGATGATGTATTGTCCATAACCAAGCGTTTTATTTTATTTATCCCTCAATATACCAAAAATATTTTTAATACATGTTAATATAATATAATTTTTCTCTTACATATACATATATTTTATTATACTATGGGAATTAATGAAATATATCTACTCATATCTCAAATGGGAAACGATAACATCTCTCGTGTGTACGACAGACTACCGCCTCATGAATCGATGAGACACATAATCTATCAACACCTATCTAGGTTGAGTATTATGAAGTATATAATTTATATAAATGATATTTTTAACATAAATATACTTCTAGAGTTGTTATATCATTTATAACTTCTTACTTCCGATTCTGTTGGGGATATGAAAATGTTATTCATGTGTATGGAGGATTACTGCCTTGTAAAGTGATGTGATTCACTCTTCATGGAACTTAATAAAGAAAGTTTTAAATAAAAATATGTGATATATATTACATAACAATTATTCTATAATATTAATATATTATTTACCATTATTTCCTTCAATCCATCAATAAAATGGAAACAATATTCACACGTATGTACGACCTACCATCTCCATGAACGGTGTATCTCATTTTCCATCTCTATGTTCTTCGGATTACTATAAATACATATATACTGAATACATATGATATTTATATAATTTTTTAAAATTTTAAAATTACATTATCATGATCCAATTAAGATCACTAAAAATAAATAATCAAAACATACAAGAAAAACAAACCAGTTATTACTTGTAACGTGATTTTAATAGGGAATTGTTAATAAACATGTAACAAAAGGTTATAAAGAAAAAAATATATGGTATGATATATATAATTATTTTTCTATAATAGATATATAATATACTTATATTTATTACAAAAGAGTTTTTATCATGTATGAAGGAAGCTATGACTTAAGGTTATTGATTTCCGTCTCACTTTTATTTTATATGATACACTTTTTATATTAACCACATGTTTCTTTTTTATGTGGTGTACGTAATTTCCATAATCTTTTATATGATTATTCTAATGAAAATTATTTTTATTTACTTATCCATTTTAATATCTTTCTTTCACGAGGCTTATGATATAATTTTATGAATGTGGTAATTCTTTTACAATACAATCTCATCATTTCTCGAGATTGTTTATGATTATATTTTTGATGATGAAATCTTATGAACCATCTCCCAATGAGATAAATAATTATCTTATAATCTTATTAAGTCATTATAATACATGTTTTACCTTTACAATCATCTATTTATGTACTCAATAGTTTAAAATAATTTTTTAAGAAAAATCATCTTTATTTATCTCCTCAGAAGAAAACCACCTTTTTCTTCCAAAACAATGTAAACTAAAAATGTTTTAAAAAATGTTTTTAACATTATATAAATGATTTATTAAGTAAATTTTTACTGATTATTAGTTTTTAAAAAATTTATTTTCAGGAATATTCATTTATTTTTCCAAATAAGGGTCATTTGGATTTTATAAAAAATGTAAAATGAATCTATATTTTAAAATATATGTCATGAAAAAAATTTATACAAGTCATGAATATTATTTTTTTTGATTCTTGATTTATAATGTTTAATGTTAATTTAAAAATAAATATATGTTCTCCATATTTTATTAATTTTTATTTTAAATTTTTTTATTTAAAAGAATGGATATTTTTCTCAAGAACTATGTAAAGTGATTTTTTTCATTTGAAATCATCTTCCATCTAAGATGACATAATTTGATGCTACTTATGATTTCATGGGTATATGATCCAAGGATACAATTATTATTACTTCTATGAATGGTTTATTATTATGATAACATGATTTTTATGAAACCCACATCTTCTTTATGAACTATGCTTTGATGAAATGATGTAATTATTATTGAACCTGTTTCTTCTACATAGGTTATGTTATGATTATTTTTTATGAAACCCACTTCTTTCATATGTTATGATATGATTAATGTTCTGTGATATTATGGAACAAAAATGTATGATTTTCATTATGTTACTAGTGGGACATATATCTCTCTCCAATGCATTGGGTAAACACTGAAAACTCATAAGAAAATATGATATACGTGGACCCGATTACATGTTCACAATGTTATATGAAAACCTGATGAAATATTTAAAAATTTATGTGTGAAACTGATTTCATGGTCCTAGTGTTATTCCTGATCCTATATTTCATGTCCATAATGTTATGACTGGATCTATTTGCACGTCTATATGTTTATGCGAGGGTCCTATTGCAAGTCCTTAACTTAATGAGTGAGTTATCATATCTCTATTTATACATGTTCACTATATTATAAGATTATGTGTATAATATAAATCAATGTATTATGATAATGTTATGATATCATGGCTCATGTTATGTTATTCCATTATCAATCCTATCTCATTAATTTACAATCTTTCAACCATGAATCAATATTTTGATATTTTATATTGAGATTATAGTTTTTAAAAGTTATGGTCATGTTATCATACACTTATTCCCACATTAGTTTTATATATTTACCATGTTTACACCTAATGAGAAAATGATATCACCCTTTATCATGTTTCTTTTCCTAGTTTAGGATGAATGTTTTTACGTAGGGAATGTTTTTGAATATTAGAAAAGGGGAAGATATTTATGGGAGATCTTGAAAATGTTTCACTAAATAGGAATATTGTGTACCTACCCTCCAAATTAGTAAACCATTACAGTCCAAATAAGATATTGAAAACATTAAACGATATAATGTGCGGTCGATGGTCAATATATTTTTGAAAAATAATGAAATTAAATCTTAAGAAATTTTCTATCTAATAGTAAATCATACTACAATCTAAAAAATGTTCATCATGGTTTCTTTTTGAGGTATAAATATATAGAAAATGTTTGTAATGACATATTTTCTATATGATTATCTTAAAAAAGAAATATTATTGAAGAAACTTAATAGTTTTTTGATTCAATGGAATTGGTAATTAGTGTGTAATTTCAAGAAAATTATTTATGGGTAAAAATAAGCACCAAGACACTAGAATCTGAAATTTTAATTATTCATAGAGTGGATAGGTTTAATTAACGGAAAATTATGCTATTATGTTTAAAATAAGGATTATAGTGATAGGAATTTCACTATATTACTATTGTATGTTGATGATATGCTTTTAGTGGGTCCTTTAATCCAATAGATTTAGAAGGAAAAAGGCTTATCATGAAAGATTGAAATGAAATATCTTAGTGATGTAATGAAGATATTGGAAATGAGGATTGATAGAGATAATATGACCATATGTTTGGTTATATATTAGAAGGATTATGTTTTGATGATCATATAAGAATTAGTTATGACTAGATCAAAGGATGTTTCAACCCCTCTTTTATAATATCCCGAGTCCGGGTGCCACCCAAAGGTTCCCCGTACCCAGTTTTTCACATGACCTCAAGTGAATTTACCTAAACTCTAGAGGCTTACGACTAGAAATGATGGACAAGGTCTGATAATGGGGAAACTATGACCTCATTGGTAAATTATACACAATGGAATAAAAAATAGTAAACAATAGCGGAAGCAGTAATACCAACAAAAGAAGTAATGAACAAAAGACAGAAAGTAATTCTAACAGAGGCCACAATATATATATGATGCATGACATATGTATCAAGGATTTTATCCAAACAAGTCGCAATGATTAAAATAAATACAGAAACCAAATTACAAAAGAAACAATGAATTCCAGCAGCATCACAAGCCTCAACTTGGTCCCTTTCCCTCAAGCTCCAACAATAATCAAGTACCTGATGAAGAAAGGAGATTTCCCTTATCTATACCTACAACCATATAATCCGTTTAGGTCCAAAACATGACCCAAATAGGGTGTGAGATGAATCCCAGTAGGCAACCACCGAAAGATATGTGCTTAACTGTCAGTGAATATATATAGTATGAAATATATAAAGATGAAGAAATAAACTAGGAAGTACCCGAAAGTAAACAATCCAATAGTTTTCAATTACATTCATTTAAATTTATTATTAATTCTTTGAATAATGTAATCTCGGGATCTAGCCTAAGCTCTATATCACCCTGTGTAATAGTAAAAAAATAGATGTCTCAGAATACCACCTTAACAAATCATGTAAGACCGAGTCCAATCTTATGCTTCGGCTTGGAAGAATCATCACAATCATTCAATTTTTCAATAACAACCCTTGGGGAAAATTCTCATAGCATAATCCCCATAGTCTAACATAAAAACAATTCATTTAATAATGAACCTTTGGGAAGCTCTCATGTTCTAACCCCTTTGGTCTAACTTAGCACTAAACATTTACAAACTACCATCGAGGATGCGCTCATGGTTAATACCCCTTGGTTAATAAATAATCAATAAATTATAAACAACCACCTAGGTAGCTGTCACGGTCTAAACCCCTGAGTCTATGACCACCTAGAAGCTCTCAAAGTCAATAACCCTGGTTCAACATAATAGTAAAACATAAATAAATAACCATACCTAGGGAATCTATCACAGTCAAATTCCCCTTGGTAAAACTTCCACAATGTATATCACAGACATCTCATATAATCAATCACTCCATCCTAACAAAAACAATCCATGGAAAGAAGGGAAATCCTAACAAGAAACCTATACCAAATGGTCATAAACAATCAATCAAGGGAAACACACCCACGAGAATCCCATAACCAAGGTATTTAACCTCAATCATAGGAAACTACCCTTTATTAATCATCCAAACCGTAACAGGTAATAAATAGGGTTTAATGTCAAAACACGCAATACCCCAAACATGGGTATACAACACTTTTTTGCATATATAATCCAAATATGAACAATGAAAGGCACAAACCACCTACCTCAATGTCTCAAAATTTATATACACGAACGTCATCCCTTGAATTGGCCTTAATTAGTGTATATCTAAAAAAAGGTGAAAAAAACCGAACCTTGAATAACTCATGAGAGAGAATGAATCAGGAAGAAATACTCTATGGGTTTTGAGATATAACTAGTGGGATTCCAACAAACTTGAAGATGTCTTAATCTAATCTTGGATGGAGAATCAGGAAGGGTTCGAAGTTTGTTGGCCTTCTCATCGCTCTTCTATACAAACTAAGGGTAGAAGAATGTATTTCTAAAGATGATACACAACCATACTCCAATTTATGAAATAAAAAGAAAATTACACAGCGTGTTCATTAAATGTACACTCTATGTATTAGCCTCAACCGGCCCCCGACTTATACGGCTCATCCAGGTCATCACACGACCACGAACTTGGCTGTTACACGGCTAGTACAAAGCTGTATGCGGAAACCGAGTACACAACATGTACTCAGAAGTACACAACTTATACTTAGAAAAACCTCATTTCATTATTTTTCCTTAAAAACAACCAAAAAAAAGATCCATACCTAAAAATAAGATCTAGGTTCTTAAAAAATTCCCCCTTAAAGCAATTCATCCCCAAATTTCCCTTCCAAGGGTGGAGAAGAAGAAACATCAAATAACTCTAGCCACTACAATCGTATGTCAGCCTCCCTCTCCCAAGTGTCATCCTGTACTCACCCATGCTGCCATAACACCCATATCAAAGGAACATACCGGTCATGGAGAACCGTCATGCTACAATCCACAATCCGAATAGGGTTCTTCTTGAAGGATGAATCCACCTCCAACTCAACCTCCTCTGGTTGAAAAACATGAGATGAGTCTTAAAAGTAACACCATAAGTGAGAAACATGAAAGACATACTACATATCCCAGTACCTCTTAGGTAACTGCAACCAATAGGAAACTGGTCCGACTCAATCTGAAACCTCAAAAGGACTGACGTTTCTTGGTGAAATCTTCCCCTGTCTCATAATCTTCCTGTGTCCCAACCTCGGTGTGACATGTAAGAAAACCTGATCTCCAACCTCAAAATCCAGAGGTCATCTTCATCGATCAGAATAATATTTCTAGTGAGATTGTGAATTATCCATCCTCTACTGAATCAACTCCACCTGCTCAGTGGTCTCCTGGACAAGACAAGGCTCCTGCATATCTGCCTCTCCTGCCTCCAGCCAACATAGGGGTGATCAGAATGGCCTACTGTACAAAGCATCATAAGGTTCCATTTGAATTATTTCTTGAAAACTGTTATTATAGGCAAACTCCACCAGGGGTATGTGTCTCTCCCAAGAGCCACTGAAATCAAAGATTTATGCTCAAATCAAGTTCTCCAAAACCTGAATTGTTTATTTAGACTGTCCTTTTGTCTTTGGATGTTAATATGTACTCTGAAGTACCTGTGTACCTAAATCCCTCTATAGTCTCTGCTAGACATGAGAGGTAAATCGAGAATCCCTGTCTGAAATGATAAAGTGAGGAACCCTATACAAATGTTAAATCTGTTGGATGTAAAACTTCCCAAGCTCATCCACAGTGAAGGTTTCTTTGATCAGTAGAAAATGTGAAACCTTCGTGAGTATGTCAAAAAAAACCATAAGACATATTTTCATCAAGGCGACCTTGGTAAATCCATCATGAAATCTATTGCAACATCATTCCACTTCCAATCGGAAATGGGTAACTGCTGTAAAATCCCTTCCAGTCGCTGATGCTCCACCTTCACCTGCTAATAGGTGGAACATCTCATAACAAAACCAACTCATATCTCTTCATGTCTGTCCACCAATACTAATGAAGTATATCTCGATACATCATAGTGACAATCAGATGAACGGACCATAATGAGGCATGATAATATCGTAATATCTCTTTGTGTATGTATGCTGACACCCATAAGCACCCATGAAAGCACAAAACCTCATCCTCACCTACAGTCCACCCAAGAGTCGGGTCCTCGCCTCACACACTCTCCCATAGGACTAGGCCTTCGTAATATGATAGATTCCTTATTCGCACTCGATCTAGTAGAATATAGGTAACAACTATTGAAGAATGAAATGTTTTCCCCTATTTTTTGTGCACCTCCAAATGCATCTCACATAATAGATCCATAATCTTCCACTCACTAATGGAATTTAGATCTACCTGTATATATTTCCTCATGCTCAAAGCATCAGCCACCGCATTGCCTTTCCCTGGCGTATAGGCAAGCTGAAAGTCAAAATATTGATGGTACTCAACCCACCTTCAGTGTCTCAAATTTGGATCACATTGAGAAAAGATATACATGAGGATTTTTTGGTTAGTGTATACCATAAAATGCTCTCCCAATAGATAATGTATCCAGAAACACAAAGCAGGAACAACTACAGCTAACTCAAGATCGTGTGTCAGGTAATTTGTCTCATGTTCCCTCAACTTCCAAGACCTATACGCAAGACTCCACCCCCCTGCATAAGCACTCCTCCCAGCCGAATACATGATGCGTCGTTGTAAATGTTATAACTATTTCATGGATCTAGAAAAATAATTATCAGTTTTGAATTCAATCTCTTTTTTATATTTTAAAAGGTTGAATCATAGGAATCTTTCCACAAGTACTTTTCACCCTTCTTATTCAGGCCTGTTAGTGGTGCTGATAAGCTTGAAAAGTATGCAATAAAGTGTATGTAGGAACCGTACTTCCCCAGAAAACTCCTTACCTCAAACACGTTCCTCGACTTCTCCTAGGAAACTACCTATGTCATCTTATCTGGGTCTACTCATACTCCTATCTCTAAGATGACATGACCAAAGAAGTGAATATTTCCATCCAAAAGTAGAATTTTGAGAGATTAGCATATAACTGATGCCCTCTCGGTATACTCAATACCATCTCAATATGGATCACATGGTCGTGTTGATTGTGAGATTACACCAAGATATTGTACATGAAGAAAAAAACAAAATATTCCTTGTAAGGATGGAACACTCGGTTCATCAGTACCATGAAAACTTCCAGCTCGTTCATGAGACTGAACGACATTAAAAAATACATGTATAGACCATACCTACTCCCAAAATTTGTAAGAGGTATATCTAATGGTCTAACATGGAAGTAATGATAAATGGATCTCAATTAAATATTTAATAACTTCTGGGCTCCTCAAAGATGATAAAAGAGATCACCAATCCTAAAAAAGGGTTATTGATTCTTGACCATCAACTGGTTTAGCTTCTGATAACCCACACAAAGTCTGAGGGTACAGTCTGCCTTATTTGCAAAAGGACACGTGAACCCCAAGGATAAGTATTGGGCCAGATGAAACCATTTTCCTGAAACACCCCTATGATTTTATTGAGATCCTGTAACTCTGGTGTAGCGATCCTATAAGGAATAATGTACACCAGTGCCACTCCTAGCACAATATCAATAGAGAAATCTACCTCTCTCTCCAGAGGTAAACTTGAAAAGTCCTCTAGAAATACATCTCTAAAACATTTCACCAATGGACGAAAGTCCATCTGTGAATTTCCCTAGTCATCTAGATATAAATTATAAATATGGGCTATAATTCCTCCTAACCCATGATGCTTGGGTCCAACTCTACTCGCTTGGACATCCCATTATCCCTTGTATAGAAAAGACCAACCCTATGGTGATGTGAAACTCACATTGCAGTGATAAAAGACAATAAAGCCCTAAAAGGAGACCAATTGGTCTATTCTGAGAATGACATAGAATCCTTTCACCTCAAATACATAGAGGTCCTACAAGAAGTGAAACCCACAAACCTCAAGAGGGAACACCTTGAACTGACATATTATAGCCATCCTAATCCCCAATGGAGTGCCTAGCGTCATAAAATCATCAGATGTAAAGATACAAAGCCCAAGGCTATCCAAAAAGAAAACAGATATAAAACTATGGGAAACCCCTATATCAAAAAGAGAAGAAGATAAAACTGAGGAAACTAGAATCATACCTCTAACTATAGTGATTCCTAGATCCTCCTCCAGCTAGGTATATTCCATCGCAAAAGTATGACCTGTACTGCGGCCCTGTGACCCTACCTGGATACCCTGAGATGGTCCACCATGTTTTCACTGATAACCTGTCATCTGGATACCATGGCTGTGACCACCTCCATGGCCTAACAAACCCCAATTCCCTGACTGATGATAAATTGGTGGGGCTGATCCAGAATTTGGAATCATAACAGATCCCCTCTCAGTCGCTACTGGTGAGAACATACTACAAAAGTGATGAATGCGGCCCATCCTTACACAATATCAATACTTGATTGGGCCCTTTGGGAAATTTGGAATCGTATGCCCACTATTCCCTCACCGGTATCACACAAATTGGATTCCTGAAGAATCATCCAATGAAATCTCTCTACAGTGCTTCCAACTATTGGTTGAAATAGTACCAACTCTGGATGCTAAACTGCCAGGCTCACAGCTCCTAACTCCCTCAGATTATGCTCAGTAATTAGCATCAGATTTACTATAGTAATCACCGAAGTCATCCTGGAGACATTCACCTGCGATCAAATGTCATACCTAAGACCATCCTCAAACTGCTTACCTAGTGATAACTCATCACCTCCCAAAACAGGTGTGAAGCGTTGAAGATCTGTAAAGTGAGAAGAGTAGTCCATTATTGAATGAGCACCTTACTACAAATGCATGGACTTCCAGGATTGGTTGGACCTCAAAGTCTCGGGGTAGAAGTAATCATAGAAGGTCCTCTGAAACTCTTCCCAAGCCATATCCTGATGATTTCCCACCTGTGAGATAACATCCCACCATCTCTTGGTGGAATCATATAGCATGTAAGTCACGAGCTTCACCATCCTATGCGAAGGTGTCCCTAGATGCTCAAATATAGAAATCACGGTTTCCAACCATTTCTCTACAGCTTATGGTCCTATATCCCCTAAAAAAGTGGTAGGATTCCGCTGCTGTAACACCCTCATAAACACTTCCATAGTCGGGGTAGAATGTGGTGCTCTCAGAAAAGTATGCATCATCCTCATAAATCCTTAATGGAAGTGTGAATCTGGACCTGCATTTGGTATAAAAACTATTCTAAGAGGGGTATGATGGGAGTATTTTTTGGTAGTCCCTGATCTACCATTTTCGATGTCTGATCACCACCTTGTACCTGGTGTAAAACCAATGGATGTCTTGGTGGCATGACTCTGCAAGTTCAATAACACACCTCAGTTCAAGATTAAAAGAACTGAAACTTGGAAGTGTAAGAATCAAACATCAGGAAGAAGGAATTCAGGTTTTACAAAATATGGTTACATGATATTTAGAACTACAACACAGTGTGATCCCTTTTATCTTGAACATGGGCATGTACCTCTACCAACCTGGTCATGCAAAACCCCATACACATGGTGTGTTCCTCCTGAGACACAACATGTAATTGAATATTCCCTCCTATCCAAGTACTCTTACATGACTATAATTACATGGATCTTCTAGTGTTACACTACACAACATGCATACTCTAGACACGATGTGTACCACATAAGTTTCATCCACCCATGTCGTCAGTCACACGGACGAATACACAGTCTTTTATAGCACGATGTGTACTCCTAGTACACGACGTGTTCTACCAAATGTTTATCAACCCCATGTCTTAGCTCACACAGTTAGTCAAACAGTCAAAAACTATATAGAGTGTACATACGGTACATAGTGCGTACTTAAAAAAAGCCAGTTTCACCATAATAGAAGAACACATGGCATGTGTTCATAACATCACACGCTTTGTTGTCTGGGTTTCTAGATATTACGCCTATAAAACTTCTCTGGAACCCATAAAAAATTAAAATTTGTCCAATTCATGCCATTTTCTAATCCGTGAGAGCCCATACTCTCCAAGAATCAAATTTTGGAATCCTTATTCATATCAAATGATCAAAATTTAATTCAAGTTCAAACATGGTCCACTAAATTCTGATCCAAGAGGGCCCATAACACCTCAGGGACCAAAGCTCATCATCTATCCAAATGATAATTTATATATAACAATATCCTACCAAAATAGTAGGTATTTATATCATGGAATCTATCACAACAACATGCATATCTAGCACACCATCTATCACAATATCATGCAATCCGTAATGAATTTTAAATGGCACGACAAGAATGCATAACATCTGATATCTCGAAAGTGCCTATATGATGCATGAGATGGAATACCCCCATCTCATTAGTTTTCAAAAGAAATATAACCACAATGATATCAATAATAACATTAGAAAACAAGTTCATCACCCAATGGTGAAATCAAATCAACTGTAACAATTGAAAAACCAGAAAAATCAAAATATTTGAGGTAACATGGATTTTCCCACTACACATGTTAGCTACTCCATGGAAAATACAATTACCAAACTCAATTTCCTTCCTATCCCACTCTATAGGCTCCAAATAGTAAGGCAACACAGAAATGAAAACTGCTCTGATACCACTTTGTAACGTCCTAGGTTTGGGTGCCAACCAAAGGTGCCCCATACCCAGTTGGTCATATAACCTCAAACACATTTCCCTATATGCCAAAGGCTTCTGAATAGCTTCTAGGGACAAGGTATGATACTAGGGAAACTATGCTCTCATTGGTAGAGTATAAAAATTGGAATAAAAAATAGAAAACAATAGTGGAAGCAGCAGTACCAAAAAAGAAAGTAAACACCAGAAGACTGAAATTAAATCCAACAGAGACCATAGTATATATATGATGCATGTAATATATATCTAAGAAATCATCCAAAAAAATCACAATGCTTGAAAGAAATATAGAAACAAAAGTAAAAAAGAATAAATAAACTCCAGTCGCATCGCAAGCCTCACCTTGGTCCCATGCTCTCCAAATCCAACAACAATCAAGTACCTGGTGAAGAAGGGTGCTTGCCTTACCTATACCTACAACCATATATTTTTTTTGGGTTGAAAACATTACCCAAATAGGGTGTTACATGAATCCTAGTATGCAAACAAAAAAAATATATGCATAACTATCCGTGAATATATATATATATATATAAGGAAATATACAACACGAAGTTGTAAACTAGGTAGTACTCAAAATTAAACAATCCAAAAATCTTCAGTTACATTCATTTACAATTATTATTCATCCTTTGAATCATGTAATCTCAAGATCTATCCTAATCTCTATATCCCCCTATGTAATAGTAAAAAAAAGATGTCTTAGAAGACCATCTTAAAAAATCAAGTAAGAATGAGTCCAATCTTGTGCTTTGGCTTGGCAGACTCATCACAATCATTCAACTTTTCAATAACAACCCTTATGGAATGTTCTCAAAGTATAATCCCCCTATTCTTACATAACAACAATTCAATTAATAATGACCCTTTGGGAAGATATCCTGGTCTAACCACTTTAGTCTAACTTAGCACTAAATATTTACAAATGACCACCTGGGCAGCTCTCAAGGTCAATACCTATTGGACAAAATAGAATCTATAAATTTTAAGTGAAAACCTGAGAAGCTCTCACGGTCTAAACCCCAGGTTGATGATCACCTGGTAGCTCTCAAAATCAATACCCCCCTGAGTCAACATAACAGTAAAACATACATAAATGAACCTAACTAGGGAAGCTATCATAGTCATATTACCCTTGGTCAAACATCCACAATGCATATTACAAGCATCACATATAATTAGTAACTCCATCATAACAAAAAAAGGCTTGTAAAACAAGTCAAACCTAATAGAAAACCTAGAACAAATGGTCATAAATAGTCAATCAAGGGAAATACCCCCACAGGTGTCCCATAACCAATGTATTTAACCTCACACATATGAAACTACCCTTTATCAATCAACCAAACCATTACAGGTAATAAACAAGGTTTAATTTTAAAACATCCAATACCCCAAATGTGGTTATATGACACTTTTTAACATATATAATCCAAATACGAACAACAAAAGGCCCAAACCACATACCTTGATATCTCACGATTGATATACTTGAACATTTTCCCTTGAATTAGACTAAATCGGCATAGATCTACAAAAAGGTGAAAAACTCCCAACCTTGAATAAATCATGGGAGAGAAAGCATAAGGAATAAAGGCTTTAGGGGTTTTGAGAACTCACCAGTGGGATTCCAACACACCCAACAAATTCTAAATCAAAGATCAGACATAGAATTAGGATGAGTTCGAAGTTAGTCAGCCTTTCCATCCCTCTCCTGTACAAACCAAGGTTAGAAGAAGGTATTTTCAAAAATGATATGCGACCTCGCTACTATTTAACAAATAAAAAGAAAAGTACATGGTGTGTTCATTAGATGTACACACTGTGTGTTAGCCTCAACTGGACCCCGACTTAAGTGGGTCATCCAGGTCATCACACGACTATGTATTCGGTCATTACATGGATAGTACATGGATAAACATGAAAACTAGGTACATGACATGTACTCAGAAGTACATGACATGCACTTAGAAAAACCCGATTTCTCTTTTTTCCTAAAAAACAAAAAATATTGGATCCATACCTAAAAAAGAAGATCCAGGTTCTTACATATTTCCATCCACTTAAAACCCTTAAATGATTATTCAATATTAATAGATTATTATGAAAATAACATGGTGTGAATACTATATGTACCGTTGGTATGAAGTCTCATATATGTTGTGGAATTCACTCAATTGGATATTTAGAATGTAGTGTGAGTTTTTATTAGGTTTACACTAAATCAAGGGAATGAATGTAGGGAAGGTATGAAAGGAATTTATATATAAGATAATACCATATTCATTGAATTTGATGATTCATTGGTTGGTAATGTTGAGTCAGATTTTGGGGGAGAGTCAGATTCATGGAAATAGATGATAGTGTTTTTTATTACCTTTAGAGGAATCGTGGTCAGCTAAAGGAAAAGGCAAAAATCTGTTATTTTAGTTTTCACAAAAAAGCAGAACATATTGTACCAATAGAATTAGTAAAGGAAATATGGTGGTTGAAATGTATGGTTGAGGATCTTAGAGGCATCTAATATTGTTTATAGCTTTACTTTCAGAATCTGAGTGCAATAGATTTCACCAAAAAAGTGATGTTCCATGCGAGGATGAAGCACATCAACTTGAAGTACCATTACATCTAGAATATGATGGAGGATAAAGAGTTAGTTCTATAAAAGATATCTAGAAGGAAAAATTTTACATACGTTAAAAAAAATATTTAGTTTAAGTGATCCCAAGGAATCATCATTCATTAGTTTGACATGGGTGAATGGGAAAGGGAAAGGAGGAGCATTGCGTGTAGTGGATGTTTTGAGGAAGGATTTTTCATTTTCCCAAGTGTTGGTGGATTTCATGGGATCCTTAAAGAAAGTGTGATATTTTTGGGATCATGTGAATTCTCTTAAATAGTTGGAGTATGCTCCATGTATGGAGGAAATTCATAGAAATATTTTTCCATTTCATAGTAGTGACAACAATATTAAATGTGTAGAGGTGAGGTTAACATAAGATTATGTTTCTACGATGGATGATAAAATGATGTAAATTTAATTGAAATATCATAAGATGTTATGGTCACTGAGAGGAGGTGGTTTAAACATTGTGATAAGTCTTATAAGGGACTTTTCAAGAAATAATGAGGTTTTAGGAATACTATTGTGCTACCAGTGGTCAGAAGTTAGACCAAGGAATGTAATTGGTGGTCGATGATTATACAATTAAATAGATAGACATCCAAAGTAGTTAGAAGTAAGTGAAATCTAATGACTTAGGGTAACCCTCTACATAAAGAGGGTGGAACAAAGTTTATAAGATATGAATCATTTTTAGGAGTTTTTGATCTATATGGATGACTAGTAACAAGTGATAGTAACTTTTATACTTCTGATATATTGAAATATTTCTATGATTTCCCCCATGGGAATAGTAATAAATTCCAAACCTCATAAAAAATGGTGTTTCATTTATTTGATTTTATTTCCTTTCATTATCTTTTATGGGATATTTATTTTAGTGGGAGATAACATGCTTGAGTAAGTGAAATTATATATAGGGATATGGGTGAAGTATTTTCATGCTAGTTCTAGTATGTTGAATATCTGAGGATTTATTTTGGTTATTTGTTTCCACTCAGTGTGATCTTTATTGATGAAATTATGGTTTGATAAGATCCATGTAGAATTCTCAATACAAAATTCTATCCCTCTATTCTCAATATTTTATCTCTTATCCAAGGATGGTTTTCCCATGTTTGATCATGGATTCACATGTCATCAGTCTCGATGATTTACTTATGGAAAGGCTATGAATAATCTTCTCTTCTCTCACCATTTCTTTTACTGTTATAATATTTTTCATAATTTTTATCTAATTCTTGGGTTTTTTCTGATTTCCCAATATCTACCGATCAAAGATTATTTTTCTAGATTTTTTCCGATGATAGGGATTCTAGTAGATCATGGTTGGTGGTTCCTAACTAATAACTATAATTTACATCTATTTAAAAAAAATGAGATACATGGTCTTTCCACCTATGTTTTATTAACCTAGAGTTAAACTGAAATTCTTCCCTTTAACCCTAATTAAGTTGGGTATTATTTTTTTAGGGATACCATGTTCCCAAATCTTATTATTTCTTATTGAAAATGATTCCAATAACCAAGAACTGAATTTATAGTGGATTACCGTAATGCTTGAAACCCCAATTGGGTTTTCTTTTGATTTTTTGATGATATTATAGACCATAAATGAGCGCTTTAGCCCCTTGGGTATATGGGATATGTGATTTGGTATATTCATCTTGAGGTTTGACACCGAGTGTGATTTTTAGTTACATTATGGACTTTATCTAGTTGAATTGGACTACGGTAAGTCTTCCTCGCCCACTAATTAATGAAATTAAGGGTGTTATTCCCCATTTTGGTTATAGATTTAGGTTGAACATCATGGAATCAAACTAGTTATTATTTAAATATTATTAGATGATATGCCAACCTTAAATTAAAAAAATTAGGTGATGATATTAAACTGTTTACCATGAATTGTTGTGAAGTTATGTCTATGTTTATTGGACAATATTCCCTTATTTATTATAAAAGATAAAGTGGGGTTGATATTCTCACCCATGATACATTATTCAAGAAAAGGGAACCTATTCCCTCTAATTAATGTATTTATTTCCATAACACTATGCCATGATATTGGGATGAAGTACCCACTTATAGAAAGTTATCTATAATGAGGGATTCCATAAACACTATTATTTTTTATGTGTCTGCCCACTACAACAATGGTAATGGGATAAAACCCCAGTGTGACCCCAGGGATGATAGGTATGGTAAGATATGACTACGTATTAGTTATTTCATCTTTAAGTGGGATGCACTTCCCATGTTGAGATGTTTCCATGGAAGGGGACATGATGCCTGTATGAGTGTAGATGCTTACGAGACATGATTATATTACACTCATTTTTTAGCCCAGCTTAGGTGATCTCACAAACACTTTTGAGTAATCATGTATAGGGACATTATTCCCTCTCTTGGTGATATATTAAGTCCATGATTACCTCTTGTGTGTGTTTAGTTGAGGATTTTATGCCCTTGCATTTGACTTTTTTTTGGGTTTTGGTACCCATGTATTGATGGTTATGTTACAATAAGTACATTAAACCCATTTTTCTGATTCAATTATTAGGATTTACTTCCCACGTGTGGGTCATTTTTCTATTAAAAAATTCTATTCCCATTAACTATGACTCGGGGTGAGATTCGTAGTCAACGGTTATGTGATATGTTCTAAGACACCCCAAAATTAGTTGAAGTATATTTTCATAACACATAGCGACTAAGGAGAACTCATGGGTGTAAAATATATTTATTTCTATTTCTTTAGACTTATTACTTTTATTTATAAACATATAACACATTACATCAACTTTCTTAATGAATTTATTTTGGAACACCATTGGTGGTGGGATACCGAGCCATACTCACACCCTAACAGGGACCCTAGGTAATATATAAACCATTATGGTCCATGTTGTTTGTAGGGAAAAGTTCCTTGTTGTCGATGCTTGAACTAGGAGGTTGTTTTCTACTTGGATATGGGACTAGGAATGGACTTAGAATCATTTTCATGATAGAAATAGTCCTTTTAGTTATTTCTGGACCTTTATGTATTCGTACGACCCACATTAACTCTAAACCGAAGAGGGTATAGTCTCCCCACCATATACATAGACCCTCCTTATTGGCCGGTAGTCTCTATCATGTTAAAGGTTCACTTGAAGAAATAATTGACCCTATTCAATCATAGTGGATGTGATATAGGATGAAGATGTTACAAAATGATATCATAACATTATTTTCCCTTTTTAATACTATTTAGGATATGATAGACATGAGATAGGATATTGTAGATACATGGTATGAATCTTGTTATTAGGAGTATCAATACCACATACAATGGATGTCCATGTTACCATGGATACAATTGTTTTTCTTGGTTCTATCTTTTACGATTGTGTTACTTCTTCTGATTATGATTCCTTATGATATTTCATTATGATTTATTATTTTATACCCACATACCAAGGTGGTAAAAGAGCATGCTTTGATTCATCATTCTCGATACAAAGGGTTCAAACAATTTCATCTATGTTCCTATGATTTAGAACCTTTATTCTGATATAAGGATTAGTTATTTAAAGTGTTAGAAATAAATTATTTTTTATTTCCCTACATATATTGATGGTGGAATTCTAATTAACCAGAGAATGAATAAGATATTTTATTTTAAAATTGATAAATTTAATCATTTATGCATCTAATTTTATCACTAATAGAGACTGGGTGGTTTGGGATATAGAGAGTGGTTGAAGTTAAATGAGACCCCTAGGATGCTGGGATGCATTTATAATATAGTAGGATTATATTTATATTATTTTTATCCTATATTTTTATTTAATCCTATCATATATGTGATTTTAAGGCATGCATATAACATTGTAGTGATACTCTATTGTGACAACCACCTATCGAGTGTTAGGAGGGAGAGGAATAGAATGGCCCAATATTTTTTGTTTTAAAGCCTCCAGTTTTACATATACATCCACTTTGTTTGTATCTTTGTGGGAGTCTACATTATTATATCCAATCTAGGAGATGTGTTATACTCAGAGTTTATAATTACATGTCTAAATTGGACATGAATTTTTAGATTCAAAATCCATATATATTTATTTTTGAGGGTGGTACTTAGGATGATGATATATGGATTGAGTCTATGAAATATATATTTAAGAATTTAGAGACACCCCCTGATTTTTAGGTGAATCCTGAAGTAAATATAACTTGGGGACCAGTGAGGGTCTAGTGGGAAATTCTTGTTTAGAAATATTATCATGTGGGCCTAGCCTGGATAGAATTTTATGATTATTCCTAGAGTATTTCTATCCCAAGACATATATAGTTGACACAGATTGGGATATTCTTTATCTAACTCAAGGTGAAACGTTTACAATGGACTATACTATTTAATTTATTAAGCTTATCCTTTTTCACCTTTACTACTGATTGATGAGACAACTTGGTTTTTTTTCAATATGGATCAAGGCAATTGATTCATTCTTAGGTGAACATATTCTATCTTACATCATTTTCTGATGACTAGAATAAGACCATTATCATAGAGAGGAACCTATCTAGAGACATTCCTTAAAGTTATTAGGTTCTAATATTTTGTCTATAGGTCGGTCTTCAGGTATCTGGAAATGGATTTTCAATGATTATCATTAGAGTAAGATTTGCATGCATGATGTTTGGGGCCTAACTGATTGTAGATGGAGATTTTTTCAAAAAAAAATTATAGTGTTTTTATAGATTATGGGGAAACACTTCATACATTATTTCCTCTAGTTGTTAACCAGTTTCCAAAAACTTTTATTGACGACTTCTTTGGGTTTTTTCATGAGAGATAGGTCATGTTTATAATTAGTCATGTTCTAGGTATGAATACAATATCCATTTCTCCTTATAGGATATATCCTATAGAGATTCATGAGATAAATGATTATCTTGATTATCTTTATGTAAAGGGATTTATTCACCAAAGAATTTTCCCGTGGGGTTCTCTTATTATGTTTTCCATGAAGGTTGGTGACTTATTATGACTTTTTATAGATTAACAGAGGTTAAATGAGGTGATGTTAATGATTTTAAGTCTTATTCCTTGTATTAATGTTTTATTTTACCAAATAAGGGGATATAAGAAGTTATTGAAGGTTTGCATGAGGTATGAATATCATCAGCTACATGCGAGTCCTTATAATTTTCCTCGTACTACTTTTTTAGAGTAAATATTTTCTACATGAGTATATTGCGGTGTAGTTCATATTGAAAACAATACTGGTAGTTTTTTTTGGATATGATGAGTAAGTTATTTTATATTTATTTGGATTCATTTTTGGTGGTATTAATTAATGGATTCTTGGTATAATCATAATCAATATAGGACCAGGACTGAAATTTTAAGATCATTCTTTGCATATTGAGAGGGAAATAGTTTTATACTATGATTTTGAAGTGTTAGTTCTAGATCAGTGATGTATAACTCTCTGGGAATGTGACATGAGAGTATAGAATATCAGTGGACCCAAAGAATGTTGAGGTTATGGTTTCTTGGGAATGTCATATGAATGGTTTTGAAATCTATATATTATAGGGATTATTAGACTATTATAAGAGATTCAATCAAGACTACTCCAGAATGGTAGAACCAATGAGATCCTTGACTAATATGAAATAAAATTTCATGAGGTCTAATTCTTGTTAATGATCTTTCCAAGAGTAGAAGGTTGGGTTGGAATTTACGTTTTTTTATCTTACCTAACCTGGGTAAGGAGTATGACCTATATAATGATGCATCATGGGTTGGTATGAGAGACATTATAATATAATTCAATCATGTTGTTTCCATTTATTCGAGGGAGTCTAGGATATATGAGTGAGATTACTTGACTGCCAATTAGGATTTGGAGGTGGTAGTGCACAGTTTGAAATGATGGTGACATTTCCTTCTAGGTTAGAGTCTTGTCCTATATATGGAAAATAAGGGCCTCATTTGTATATTTTCATTGTGTGACTTGAACATTTAGTAGAAAATGTGGGTAAGTAGCTTCATAAATTCAATTATGAGATGGAATATATGTCTGGTAAGGAAAACATTATGGATGATGCAATAAATATAAAAACACATGTTCAGGTGATTCAGGTAGCTAGTAGTGAGTGGTAGATATTGAACCTATTCACTGAGATGTAACATTATGTTTAATAGTATTAAGGTAGATCAAACCTAATGTCTTTATGTGTGGAATAGCCACTCCTAGAGGGTGTTTAGTAGAGTTCGTTATCTAGAATGAACTGATTGGTTATGAGGGACAATATATTTTGTTGGGAGTTGCCACATTATTTTTCCCTTGATTATGAGGATTTTATCTATATCTATGGTTAGGATGAGGTCATGTGAGAATGTGTAAGGAGATTATAAAATATTCACATGTATTAATATGGTCTATTCACCCCATGATTACCAAGAAGTATCATGATATTCATAATTAGTACTGGAGTCCTAGGTTAAAGAAAGACATAATGGGGTTTGTTTCATGATTCTTTTCTAATCATTAGGTAAAGGATAAGACTTAGTGACCTAAAAGTCTTATATAATATTTAAATAATCATGATTGTAATGGAAATCATTTGAACACAAATTTTATGATAGAGTTGTTAAATATGCATGTTGATGCTCCTTTTTTCTTCACAGAGTCTAAAAGAAATGTAAAGGGAAATACCTCAAAAAAGAAGATTCATCCTTTGAATAAACATAAAAAAAAGAAAGGAATGAACAAGGATAACATTGCCCATAGGTCATGCAAGTTCCAGCCTAGTCGCGCAAGTACACTTGCGTGCCGCCTAGTGGTTGCGCAGGTGACTTGTGCGCCCTCTTTGAAAATCGCCCAGTGTCTTCTCCAGCCTATAAATACCCCCGGTGGGCCCCCATTTGAGAAGGATTTTTTTGAGAATTCAGATACAGAGCTCTAAATGACCAAGTCTCTTCTTCAAGTCTTCCGAACACTTGTAAGGTAATTATTTACATAGAATGGAAGGTCTAAACAAGAGGAATAAGGTCTAAGTGTTAGAATTCACTAACACTTTCGTGCCTAAGTGTTTTACCCTTAAGGGAAATGGACACACTTGTGTGCCTCCTTACCTACTCATTGAAACTTGCACACCACTCTTCTGGAAGTACCTCAGGATAATTATAAAGGCTTTTGTCAAGGATCGCCCAAGTATTACCTTACTAGTTAATCATCCCCCCAGTATATAGGTGTCGCGCAAGTATACTTGCGCGACCAAGTCTTGCGTGCCCATGCAGTACTTGCGCGACCCCCCCAGGACTTGCGCGCCCTTCTATTTTTGGGTGCCCTTCCTGCCCATTTCACCTCTCTTATGACATTCCACCTCTCCTATTCAAGATTCAGTCTTCAAGACACTCTTCAAAGCCATTTATGGCATGTTTTCTTGATTTAATTCCTTATCTGAAAGGAATTTCATGGAACATATCTCAAAAACTAGTGATTTACACATCTTTATTTCACTAAAGTAAGATATTTCTTTCATTCAACCTCATCCTTTAAGATGAGATAACCCTATTCTTGGGCCTCCTTTTCAAAAGTAAGACCTAGCCATAATTTCCATTAACTTGGGCCTCCTTTTCAGGAGTATGCCCCAGTTCAAGTCCCCTCCTAATTTGGGAATCTTTCTCAGGAGTAAGCCCCAAGTTAGAGTATCCAAGTCTCCATAAAGTACATATACCTTTATGGACCCTGTTTCTAGGTTTCTTCCCTGAATTAAATCCTAATATTCATTTATCTTGGTAGTCATACATACATAATCCCCACATCATTTCTCATGATTGCATCTTTCATGGCACAATTGTCTGGTTTTACCAATACCTCTTGTTTCTCACACCGAGCATGACTCACGTGATCTTAGAGTGTAAAAGTAATTATGACATCTTTCTTTGAGCCATCAATCATACATAAACCACATACTCCCTTACTCGAACCACGTGGGTTGTGATTCCTTCTCTAAACAAGGATACGTAGGTAGTCCATCTGCGGGTGCAATCCAAACTCTGAAATAATCTATGTTTTTCTGAATGATAATAAACTTCAAGTGCATCATTGAGTGGCTTTAAAACCAGCATGGTTATCATAATAACCAACATAATTCTATATAATGTAATAAAGGATACCATTGACTAAGAATCTCTAACCAAACACAGATGATTCTTTATCGACGAAGAACCTCAAATACATATAAAAGATTCTCTAAATTTCATACATATTTATCATTGATTGTCATATATAAAGGAAAGCTCATTTTAATACTTGGTAATTTAATAAGGATTCATTAACATAACTTAAATCTATAACGAGAGTCCCGAATTAGACAATAATTCCCCTAAAAAAGGTGTGATGAGTCCGACCTCCCATCCTCTCAACCAATGCAAATTCATAAGCCTCATCAGTGCATAAATAATGAGCGCATGCCTTTGGAAAGTAGGTCCAAATGAATATCGAATCATTGGATGTTCCGATTCTATGAACAAACCCGTTAGAAAATGCTTGGAATGTTTTAACCATAAACCAACAAGGTCATTCCCAATTCTAGAGGGAAACAAAAAATGGTGAATCTGACGTGAATCTTTAACCAAGTTAAAATGATAGTTTACCTACTTGTTAGGCCCCTATTTAAAATTCAATGAGAGGGCCACCAAGACAATCAATAACATATGTGTTCATCCAAAATATGTAGTGGCCGGACTTATCTTTATTACGTCTGTTATATAAAATAGGCACTATTTTCCAAGATCTTATACATTACAAAAATGGCTTCTCTCAAGTTTACACCCGTGAATAATTATACTATGAATGCCTCTACTGCTACTCCTGCTGGATCGTCTTCCGCTCTGAGGACGATATCACCTACTCAGCATCTTCAACGCTGGGTATCAAATGAACTGGTTAAGGAGTACCGTCAACATGGTACCATTCCAACTCTGGAGGATGCTCGACAAGCCCTCCATGTCAATAATTCACCCTGGTCGTCCGGACAGCGACGACCAACGATCAAGAAGCAGGTGGTGCCAACCACCGTTTTCAACCGTTTCGGGTCGTTATCCCCGAAACGCAATCACCAGTCCCTCCCATATTCCGGGGAGGTGAATGAGAAGGCCCCTCAGGGCCTTAATTCAAGGAGACACGAGTCCTTCCCGAGGGATACCATCAACAATCACCGCCAGACTCGTGCGGCAGTGTGCCCTCAACATGATGAGGGTATCTTCTCCAGGCGTTCGGCTCGGGTTCCTCGAACCCGAGCAGGCAAGAAAAATCACCAGAGGCAAAATCTGGTCAATAGTGAGTAGGCTCTCATCTCTTCCATCTCTAGAGAAGTCCACCAACCAAAATTGGTGGTAGGAAACGAGAGGGCACATACACACGTCCGTTTTAATTCTGATGTCTAGCAGACTCGTCTGGCAGCAGCATACCCATCCTGCCAGGAAATTCCAGCGGAGTATTATAGACATGAATATACACTTGTTTATAAATCATCATCTAGTCAGTAGGCTCTTCTGACTACATATGATGCAGCCCTCCTACCCAATGTGTTGACCACTGGTAAACAGGCACATACACCTGCTTACACTCATCAATCCTGCCAGCAGCCGCGTCTGTCAGTGTTGAAGGAAGCTCTTCAACCACGTTTGGCGGAGTGCAATCAGCAGGCACATACACCTACTAGTATTTATCAAGCCTACCAACAGTCTCGTTTGGTAGAATTAGGAGAGGTCAGTCGAAAAGCTCCGGTGACAAACAGGAGGCAGACTCAACTCTCTGCCCCTACACTTGAGTACTGTCAGGATTCACTGACAGGAAAAGGAGGACAGGAGCAGGAACACACACCTAATCCAAGCACGGAATGGACGTATATCCCTGTTCCAGCAGCTGAAGTCGCCATGAACATTCTGTCAATGGTGAAAGAGCAGAAGAAAATCCCTGCTCATATTCTGGATGCTTTCCAAGATATTATAACAACTTCAGCAGCATCTCAGGGAAAGACACATAAATCTATCTCTACCAGTGGAGTGACACATCAACAGTTCACTCCGGAGCAGATACAATCCTCTGTTCCAGTCCAAGAGGGCTTTGGGGTGTACTCCCCCATATCATACGAAAAACCAAGTCAGGAACATACACCTGATTTGAGTGGAGATCGTCAGCCTAACCTAGCCATCTCTCCTGATCAGGCACATACACCTGCTCAGAGTAGCTACTTTTGTCAACAAGTGATTTCCAAGGCGAGTAAGAAGGCGTCTAAGAAGAAGACCCGCCCAACATAGTCAATAAATCAAGAGCCAATCTTTAACAAGGCCTTTCTTGATGCTGGAGTTCTTGAATCCCTCTGACAGTTATCTGTTGGAATCCAAGATTATACTCCCTCATTTCCCAATAGTGGGAACATTAATTCTGAAGGTCTTCAACATACACTTCCTCATGAAGGATTTCTTCATAAAAGTTCAGTCGATCTTGAAGTTTCATCTTCAGATGAGAGCTACAATAACCCTTTGTGTGGCCAGAAGACCAAGGAGCAATAGATCTCATTTTTGTTATAACCCACCGTGGTGGTCCTCCCCATGATGATGAATTTCGCTGTGAAATTCCTCTCCGCAGTAGTGATGCACATTGCCCGAAAAATGATCTAGTGGAAAATATAGTGTCAACAAAGCCCTCTTATCTTGAGGCACTTACAAATGCGAAACCAGTCATGTCTGATGCTGTACCATAAGCAAGTGAAATACTTTCTCAATCAGAAGATATCCTGGGGAGTAGGTAATTCTCCGAACCACCCCTGGGTCATTTATCTTCTAGTTTGATTAGTGGATTCTCTACTAATCCTGTTAAATCTGATGAAGCAACAAGGAAGAACCAGCTCTGGTCAAATCAGGTAGAAGAATCTTCATTGAATGATAAAGATGAAGTGCTGAATATGATAAAACAACTGGAGAAAGGTGAAGTGCCAGTCATGTTTTGGCCTTTGGCTGACTCTCAGTATGACATTCCAAAAGTGTTAACGGAAGATTGTATTCAAGATATTCATCTCAAAATATGGAAAAATATTTGTCAGTTGAAAAAGAAAATATTATCTTATGATGAATAGGAAAATAATTTCAAGATAATATAAGGGTTACAACGTCAAATTGACTTGGCATCTCTATCAGTCTCTCGATATTTGAAGGCTGAAAAGCAGAAGAGATCCCTTCAGCGTTCATGCCTTGGCGCACTAAGGATATTGCGACAGTTAATTTCCAATGACCCATCTAGTATTCATATCAGAGGATGGGGTGTTCGTGGAGCACTACATTTCGCTGTTCTCTCAAGTCAGCAATGCCCGCCGAAAATGGTTTCATGCAATGTTATTTCCCATGGCCGGCCACAATCAGTGGGTTTTTTTTAATAAAAAGCATGCCCAAGAATAGGCTTCAACTAGTTCCTCTCAAAATCAAGAATACAGAGAATAAGTTATTGAATTACTTCTGCATCAAGTGAACGAGAATATTTAACATGCCTCTCATATAGAGCAAGCACATCATCAAGTGATAGAAATGTCCGAAATCATCCAGAGTTCATATGAGCCATATAAAAAATGTGGATACAGGTTGATAAATTTAGCTAATTTCCATACAAAAGTTCGTAAAATCAAGAGAGCTTTTAAGAAAGTATGAGACATAGCATGTCAAGAGACACCCCAGCTTTCCATACTGGGGACTCTTTTAAACCAATTCGAGGAGTTGAGCGGGAATAGCAGGAACAACCCCAGTCCACCAGACTAGGGACTTTTTCAAATACTCAATCCTTCCCTCAGAGAAATTCAGTCTTATCTCGATTGGGGAAGAATCCCCAAGAGGAACAAAGAGCCAAGATATCAGTAGATTCTCTCCAAATTACGGTTCATCAAGATGTTCCTGAGGGATCGAATCAACAAAAGGCAATGTCTCATCAAAGGCATGGAAGAAGACAATATTGCAGAAATTCCTATAGGAGGGATGCAATACATTATGCATCAATCAATGTCATCAATGCCGTTGTTGTTGATCCACCAGATAAGGTTCACTTAGAGGGATCAGATGAAGAGGTTCCTTCTCAAGACGTTGTATGCACATACACAAATGAAGAAGGTGTGTGTACACAAAATCAAAGGCTTACCAAGAATCTGGGTGTTCCTTCAAATAACCCACTTCCCCCTCTCCGAAAGGGATCCAACAAGGAGAAAGGAAAGAATCAGGTTACATACCCTTCCTCTAGAGAAGGCCAATCGCTCTCATTAGGGAAAAGATTTGCACAACAAGAGGAAGAAATGAAGGAATTAAGGAGGATGAATGCAGAACTACTTCAGGTTAGTCTTCCTCCTAAACGTGCTGGATCCATTCAGCCAAGGGAATTTGTTGTAGTTGATGAGATGGATCAAGAATATCCTCCTTTATCAGTAAACCCTCATAGGTCTAATCCTACGGGTCAAGTGCAACAACAATCAGTAGTGCTGCCATCGGTTGCAGTACCAGCTGTCATACCTATCCAAGCTCCAGTCGATGCACCTGTTCAGGTCCAAGCTCAACCGGATGTTTCTCAAAAGTTAATAACTACTATTGAGTCATTAAAATCTCTGTTGGAAGCTATGGAGGGAAAGCGTGCTCAACTTCAACCATAAAAGAGATCTTACCCTGGATGGGTTGATGCAATCCCTCCCCCATCAAGTTTTGGGAACCCTGTATTCCCTATTTTCAATGGATTAGGCGATCTTGAACAGCATTTGACGCATTACGTGTCTTGTTGCGATCCTATGATGGGAACTCCAGAACAGTAAGAAGCAGTGAAACTCAGATACTTCGTGCGAACCTTGCAAGGACCAGCTTTTGTTTAGTATACAAGTTTGCAATCTCGGTCAATTAACAGATGGGATGATCTCCATCAACAATTCCTTCTTTAGTTCAGCTCAACTTTTCCAAAGACAACAGTTTTTGATCTTAAAAACTGTAAGCAAAGGGAGAATGAAAGGGTCTTAGATTTCATTGCTCGCTTGAAGGGATTGACATATTGCCTGAGCTTAGCACTCCCTCAGGAAGAATTTTTTCCAATTTGTGTGGCAAATTTACGTGATGAGTTGCGTACACCGTTGATCCCTGTGAAATACACAGGAGGGTTTCGAGACCTTACTTTAATCGCTCAGCAGATTGAAGATTCCCTTATACAGACTAAGGCTAAATCTTGTGTAATTCCATCAGTTCCAAGAAGAAGAACAGGTAAAGCAGAGGCTGCTACAGTTATTCTTAAGCAAGCACATGTAACTGCTTCTACATAAAAACCTTCATCTACTCGAAGGGCTCCACCTCCTGAGCTTCAGCAATAGAGGTCGTTTCGTCAAGATGATCAAAGAGATCAAAGACGGAAATAGTTTGATGAGTAGAAGAGTAAAGTTTATTCTTTCCGAAATGAACAAGTTCCTAGCTACTTCATTTCGACTATGAAAAATATTTTGGTTCAGTTTCCAAGGCCCAAAAGGTCAAACAAGGAAGGATATGAAGACCATCCCAATTGTTTTTCATTTCATCAAGTGTTGGGGCATCCCATCCAGGAGTGTTTTGTCTTCAAAGACCTCCTGCAAAATATGGTCAACTCGGGACAAGTCAAACTAAAAGGCTCTTCAGCCCAGGTAGCATGTGTTACTGCTATAGATCCGGAGGAAGGAGGCGAGTGGAAAGAAGTCAAAAGAAAAAATTCATAGAAATATGATGATTGGATGATCATAAAAATGATCAACCGAACTCATGAAATTTTGCGAACGCAATTGAAGAAACTAATTGTGTATTCTGCTGCAAATGCCGCTGTGAAACCTCCATCAAAAGAAAAATCCTCAAAAGGACATCATAATTCAGGGAAGGAAGAAGAATCAGGAGAAGATGATTATGTGTCAAAGCCTATGCTGTCTTTGACTCTGGCAGATTTCATGCCATCTACTTCGAAGCCATGGGAACCATCCCACCAAACGGCACAACCTAAATTTTTTAGTCAGGCAGAGTCTTCATCAGATGAAGAACTGATCTTCGGTTCTGTTAATATGATTCATTTAACAGATCCTTATGCCAGTCGCAGTTTCAATTTAGATGATCCTGAATTCCCTGTATCAAACAGAGGAATTAGAGGGAGTTCCAGGGGTCTAGGATAAAAAGGAAGACGTGGATATCCCAGAAGCCACTATTCTAATTCTACCCCTGCTAGAACTGTGTATGCAGCAGAAACTCGTGGAAGATCCCTTCAGTGAGCTCAAAAAAAACAAGAAAGTTCTTCCACCAATAACAAATTCAGTCCTGGCACAATTATTCTGGAGGATCGTCTGGCGATTCCACCTTCATCCTCTCAACAAGTAAATGAATCTAATCGGTTTAATCTTCCAAATCCAAGAATATTGCCAACTCCTATCCCGATACAAGATGCATCAACTTTCAAAGCATAAACTTCCCAGGCACCTGATAAACCACATGTTCTTGTTGGGAAACACAGACCTCTGGATCAAAAGTATGATGTATTGAAACACCTGGCCCCAGTACTGTACAAGTTATCAATTCTGGATGCTTTGAATCTGTCAAAAGATCTTCGGGAGGCACTCATTGAGGCTTTGTCAAGTCCTCAAGAGTTTGAAACTGAAATTGTTGCAGCTGAAGTCTACCATGTAGAAAATAATCCTACAGAATTCCATGTAGTGATATCTTTCACAGATAAAGATAAATATGACGTCGTTCATGGGAATATTAGACCTTTGTACTTATCTGGAAAGGTCAATGGTGTGGACATCTGAATGGCTTTCATTGATAATGGTTCAAGAGTCAACCTCATCCCCATTCATACACCTTGTCGATTGGGCCTCAAGGAATCTAATTTATCTCCTTCTACTATGATGTTACAAGGATATGATAAAAATGAACAAGAACCACTGGGCAAGATTACACTCAGAACTCAGTTTGGAAATCTTTAATCCAATTGAGATTTCATGGTTGTTAATCAAGACTCATCCTTCAACATCTTGCTTGGAAGACCCTAGCTAGATCAACATGCGGCCATCCCTTCATCATACCATCAATGTATCAAATATTGTTTCGATGGTCATGTTGGGACATTGTATGGTGATAAGGCCCCATTCAAGACATGTGAATCTCAATACATTGAGGCGGAATTCTATCACATAAAGGGAAAGGAGAAATCCACAACAAGGGAGATTACCAAAGTTAATGCTCCATATGGTTTGGAAGAGATTTCAGTAAATCCATTTGCGCATGTGAGTACAGATTATGTTTTGTCTATCAGTCAAATTGACAGGATAGACCCAAATAAAAATACTCTTATGGAAAGATCCATAATTTCAATTATGGAAATTGAGCCAGACAACATGGGAGAAATTGGTGATCCTCCAAGCAATGATGAAAGCTCAAATGGAGATGTATTCATTTCATATACTGAAATCCAGCAAGTCTATACTTCGCCAACCAGGACAGAAGAAGTTATAGAAATACCAGAGGTGAACGATGATGTTTATTCTCAATCCATCATCTTCTTTTTATTACCCAAGGAAGACCCTTCATTATCAATTAGGTCAGAAATGAAAGCTTCTTCTTCAAGATGTTCAAATTTTAACACCTATTATAATCATAGAAATTCTGCTTCATCATCTACTATTCCAGTAGAAACGGAAGAAATAAAACATGTTGAAGAAGAAGAGGAAGATCTCAGGGATTCTCCTCCAGCATTTTAAGAGGGTATCTCTACCGCCATTGATGAACTCAGAGAAATAAATCTGGGTACAAAAGAAGATCCACACACCACTTTAATCAGTGCGTCCATGAATCTTGAAGAACAAGAGATGTATATTTCTTTTTTAAAGAAAAATCGAGACATATTTTCTTGGAACTATAAAGAGATGCCCGAGCTTGATCCTGATGTTTCTACTCATCATTTAGGTTTACGAAAAGAACATAGAGGATTTAAGCAAGCCGCAAGAAGAACACACCCAACTTATGCTTCCAAAATTGAAGCGGAAGTGGATAAGCTTAACAAAGGTAACTTCATCTGAGAAGTTAAATATCCCAAGTAGTTGGCTAATATTGTCCCTGTGAAGAAGAAGAATGGAAAAATTAGAGTTTTCATTGATTTCATAGATCCTAATCAACATTGTCCTAAGGATGATTTTCTGGCTCTGATTACAGAACTTTTAATCGATTAAACAGCTGGATATGAAGCACTTTACTTCATGGATGGATATTCTGGATATAATCAAATTCGAATGGCTCCAAAAGATGAGGAATCCACAGTCTTCAGAGCCCCTCAGGGTGTGTTTTTCTATCGGGTAATGCCCTTTGTATTAAATAATGCAAGTGTAACATATCAGTGCGCCATGCATCGTATCTTCAAACCCTTTTTAGGGAAGTTTGTTGAATGTTATGTGGACGATTTGGTGGTAAAATCCAAACAATGTTATAATCACTTGGCTGATTTGAAATTCATATTCCACAATCTTCGGAAACATAATTTGAATATGAACCCCTGAAAATGTGCTTTTGAGGTAACCTCAGGAAAATTTCTCAGCTTTGTTGTATGCCATCGTGGTATTGAAGTCGATCCTGAGAAGACCAAGTCAATCCTTGGTATGTCACATCCTCTACATTTGAAATAATTAAGAGGACTTCGAGGACACTTAGCCTATATTCGGCATTTAATCGCCAATTTGGCAGGCAAAAGTTTACCCTTCACCAAGAAATACCTCTTGAGTCCACTGGTACTTATGCCACCTATTTAAGTATGTCCACTTATCCTCTACATGACATCCTTAGAGCGATCATTGGATGCCTTTATTACTCAGAAGAATGATGCTAAGAATGAAAACAACCTCTACTATCTCAGTCGGACTATGCTTGAAGTAGAAACCAGGTATTCAAATATTGAGAAGTGATACCTGAAATTATTCTTTGCAGTTCAGAAGTTGAGACACCACCTACAACATCATGAGCTCCAATTGGTATCTCGCAATAACCCGCTCAAATTCATCCTTAGTCGTCCAATGCTTACAGGACGTTTGGAAAGGTGGGAAGTTATTTTGCAGCAATTCAACATTCAGTATGTGTCTCAAAAGGAAATAAAGGCCCAAGCTCTGGCTGATTTCCTTGCTGAACATCCTTCAGTAGAAGATACATATTCAGATATTTAACTCCCTGATGAGGAAGTCTTCTTTATTCAGGATAGTCCTCGGGTATGGGAAATGTATTTTGATGGTGCTTCCAGAAGTCCAATAGGGAAGAAAATGGAAGATCCTAAATTCAACAAGGTTGGATTAGGAGTTATTCATATTTTCCCGGAAAAGACAGTATTACCTTATTCCTTCTTATTATGGGAAGGTGGTACCAATAATGAAGCAGAATACCAGGCCCTCATCGTAGGATTAGAGTTGGCGCTTCAAGCACCAGTGAATCACTTAAGGGTGAAAGGTGATTCAGACCTGGTAATCAAACAAGTCAATGGGGATTATGAAATCAGAAAAGAAGAATTTATCCCTTTCTATGATTAAGTAAGAGAGTTAATGGCATAATTTCTTATGGAACTGACATTTTCTTATGTCCAGCGATCACAAAATGCTCAAGCTGATGCACTAGCTAATATAGCCACACCTCTGGCAGATCTAAATCAGGACAAAAAAACCATTAGTATTTCCCACCATCATACAATTTCACCTTATGTTTGAACCTGAACAGAGGAGATCAATGAAATTAGTCCCATTCCTGAACTGTAAGGTCATACTACAGGATGGATGACACCTATCAGGGAATACATTCAGAATAGAACACTTCCACCTGATAGAGCCGGGAAAGAACAAATCCGGTGACGTGTGGTCAATTTTACTCTTTATGGTATCCCAGATCAACTAGATAAAATTCTCTACAAGCGTGGTTTTGATGGAGTTAACTTCAGATGCATTGATGGTGAAGAGACAACGACTGTCATGAAAGAAGTGCATGCATGAGTCTGTAGTGCCCACCAGTCTGAACATAGACTGTCTGATCAGATTCGAAGGCTTGGATACTTTTGGCCTTCAATGATACACGATTGTGTTGATTTCCTAAAGAAGTGTCATTCAAGCCAAGTACATGCCAATTTCTTTCATCATCCTCCGGAGTTGCTTCATACAGCTAAATACTCGTGGCCATTTTCCACATGGGGAATGGATGTGGTGGGACCTTACCCTTCAGTTACGGCTAAACAATTTAAGTATATTCGTACTGCTACTGACTTCTTTTCGAAATGCGAAGAGGCAATATCTATCAAAGAAGTTAGTTCTAAAAGCATTGTTAGCTTCATCAAGTCTAACATCATTACCAGATTTGGTGTCCATCGTACCATATTGATGGACAATAACACCAACTTTTGTTCATCTAAGATGAAGAAGTTGTATCAAGAATACAACATCCAATCCAACCATTCATCTCGGTATCATGCAGCGGCCAGTGGCCAGATAGAAGCCTTCAACAAGACTCTTTCAAACATACTGCAAAAAATGGTGGATAAATATAAGAATTCATGGCCTGATAAACTCTTTGAGGCTTTATGGGCTTATCAGACCACCACCCGCACTACAACGCTATCAACTCCATATTCATTGGTATATGGAATAGAAGCAGTCTTGCCTATTGAAGTTCATCTACCCTCGCTTAGAGTAGCTATTTGTGACCAGTCATCTATAGATGAACAATCTCAAAATCTATTGGATGAATTGGAATGGTTAGATGAGAAAAGATTGTGCACACTTCACCACTTGGAAGTTTATCATAATCGAATAGCACAAGATTTCAACAAAAAAGTTCATCTTCATTCATTCATTCAGGGAGAGCTGGTATTGGTTCTCAGAACTCCAATGATACCAGGAAAGAAACCTCCGAAGATTGAACCAAAATGGGAAAGACCTTATTCAATGCATAAGGTTTACTCCAATGGAGGATATTCATTAATCTCAATGGATGGAGAACTCATCACTACTCCAACCAATGCCAGATTTCTGAAGAAGTATTTTGTATAAACACAAAATACATTACTGCAGTCCATACATATGACCTTAAACTATTTTTATTACTTTCGTCCCACACGACGTTAAACTGTGACGTCCTAACTACATGACACTAAACTGTTCAGAAGCCTCTTATGTCCAGCATGACATTAAACTACACCATCTGCGATCCATACATATGACCTTAAACTATTTGTATTACTTTCGTCCCACACGACGTTAAACTGTGACGTCCTAACTACATGACGCTAAACTATACAGAAGTCTCTTATGTCCAGCAAGACATTAAACTGCACCATCTGTGGTCCATACATATGACCTTAAAATATTTGTATTACTTTCGTCCCACATGACGTTAAACTGTGATGTCCTAACTACATGAAGCTAAACTGTACAGAAGTATCTTATGTCTAGAAAGAAATTAAACTGCACCATCTGCAGTCCATACATATGACCTTAAACTCTTTGTATTACTTTCGTCCAACACAACGTTAAAATGTGTCCTCTTTTATCCTTACTGCATGACATTAAACTGCACAATCCCCCTTTTTTACAACATGACATTAAACTGTATTGTCCCTATCATCCTGACTATATGATGCTAAACAATACAGAAATCCCTTAATACGTCCTACATGACGTTAAACTATATTTTTTTCCTGCTACATGACAGTAAACTGTGCAGCACCAATAGTCCTAACTGCAAGACTTTAAACTTCATAGTCCCTTCATATGTCCTACATGACATTAAACTATGCATCGTTAAGGTTGCTTCTACCTCTTTTTTCTCACCCCGAGTATGACTCACGTGAGATTAGAGAAAACTTCAACCATAACACTCTCTATGGGCCGCTAACCATGGGTAAGTCCCAACACGATTTTTTAGGTCATTGTCCCTAAGAACAACTTGATCACTAATTCATTCTTTAATTGAAGTACGCGGACTTTGATACTCGCCTTCTAGGCTGGGTACGTAGGCAACCTCCCAAGGTTCAAGCCCGAAACCAATCTCTTCACATCGGTTCACCTCCATCTCATATGATGTTGATTTGTGAAACCGCCCCCAGAATCAATATCTTTACATTGGTTCACCTTCGTCCTTTCTATAGGACGTTAAACTGTACAACACTTTTGTCTTGTACGATAATAAACTACAATATTCTTTGATACCCTCACCTGAGAGGGAATCATTATTTACATTAATTTTCAATCATGTTATATTCCAAAGACTATGTACATACATGGGAATACCTGATCCTTTTATCTTGGGTTAAACCAACATTGCACTAAACTCCCCTTTCACCCTTCACATGTACGAACCAAATCTGTACATAGGGTATTTCTAGAACTACGTGGGCTTGATTCCCATCCTTATGGGATACGTAGGAACGTTCGAGTGTCCCTCGAATCTAGCCCCAAGTCTTTGGGCCTAACCCCAAATTACACTTTTAGTCCCTTGGCTGAAAAGTCCCCATGAAAACACACACTGTGTATTTCATATAATGGTCTGAGCTCTATGACCCTAAACTAAGATCTCCCATACTTTAGTCCCACATGACATTAAACTATATTTCAAGAAATACGTATGGCTTGATTCCCATCCTTATGGGATACGTAGTGACGTCTAATATTTCAATTCAAGACCCAACCACAATGTGATTATGGTTAGAATTGATCTATGTATCTTTACATACATTGAACAATACCCATTTTTATGTGTCATAATCCTAACCTTAAATATTTTAAAATCTTCATAACCTTTTTTTCTCCTGACTTCTATTCACAAAATGTCCAAATTCTGAGAATTCTTTTGCCTGACCATGCAGCACGTGCCCTTAGGTGGCCTTGCATAAACAGTCTACATAACAGACCTATCAGCTAAAAGATGCTATTATTTGACTATGCATCCAATTCCCTTAGGCAGCCTTGCATAATTCAACCCCACTAATGGGTTTGTTAAATAATGGCAACTTTATTCTTGAGAAGAAAACCTCTTTTTTCCTTAGTTGTCTTAACGACGATATGTAGGGATCCGCAAAAATAGCCATTCTTTACATATTTGTCTCATACTCTTTTTCATGATCTGAAAATATTCAAGTCTATGGTTTATATTTTCCCTTCCCTATGTTTGGTTCAGACCTTCATAGGAGTTACATTCATCTAGTTCTTAAACAATCTTGTTTGGAAATATCTTCTCCATATTCAAGTACCTCTCTTCATATAGCAAACTCTATGATTTGGAAAATTTGAATCTCCATAAACTTTTACTGTCTTTTTAGCAGTAGAAAAGTAACTTTCTAAGATTTCTTTTTCCTGACTATACAGCACATGGCCTTAGGCGACCTTGCATAAACAAGTTTACATAATGGACCTGTCAGCCAAAAGATGCTATTATTTGACTATGCAGCAGATGCCCTTAGGTGGCCCTGCATAATTCAACCCCCTAATTGGTTTGTTAAATAATGGTAACTTAATTATTGGAAAATACTTCTTCTAATGACTCTTAGTCCTTTTTCATATCATTCCTCAGATTCAAGGGTTCTTAATTCATTGTTAACATTTTTTCCCTACCATACTTGAATATGGTAATATGTTTTCAAACAAATTCTCAAGGAATTGAGTCAATTTTTAATCCATTCGGTCAAAGATATTTCAACCTTAAACATTAGCCTTTTTATGTCTAACGTGATTGACTTTAAACCACCCACAAAAGACAAGGGAACTCTGAATAAAAGTCAAGTTTCAGCTAACTAAACGTACATTTTTTATGATTTAGGTAATATTGAGCAATTAAAATATTCAAAGTTTGTAGGGTTATTTATAATAATCCTAGTAAAATTAATCAAACTATGCTTACTAGGCCCATTGGCATAGGTAAAAATCTAAAGCAGGTAGAAAAAGAAATACGTGCACAAATGATTGAAGATAAAAGCATTCATTTCATTTGATGTACAAAAGTTAGATGGACATCTACATACTAGAGTCTCTTCTCTTTTATAGGAAAATTACAAGAGGGTGTCAACATAAGTCTTCACTTGATGAACAACATCCCGAGCTTCATCAACAGCTACTTGAAGCTCATGCACTCGACCAACTTCACTCTTTTCAGCCTGATGGAGTTCTTTCTTGGCATCCTCAATGGCCTTAATACCATTCGTTTGAGCTCCCTCCAGTGAATTATTGAGTTGGTCAAATTCCCCAGTAACACCGTCTAACTGTTGTTGAAGGTGCATCTGCTGGACGACTTTATCTTTGATCTTATGCTTTAGCTCCTTAATCTTGGCAGCATAATCAGCCTCAGCTCGGGATACCGCAACTTCAAATTCGCTGATATTGACTAATAGCTTCACCCTGGTCAGATCTTCATGGAAATTTTGTTTCTGCTCCCTTCTTAAGATGACATGTTTCAACGCGGTACGGATCTCTTTATATCCAAAACCACAAAGTCCTAGCATGACGAACTTGGATGAAAATCGGTAAATCTTTGATGACATCTCTTCAATAGGGACTTCAGATATGATTTTCCATATGTTGTTCCATGCCTTGCGTCGTGAAAAGCTAAGCACCTTAAGTACCTCTAGGTCTGATTTGACATCATCATCACAGGGGGACATGTAATCTCAGATTAATGCACTTAAAGAAGTGCCCTGTTCTTCTCCTTCCCCCCTGACCTTGGTTGCTTCACCTTCTACTACTATTTGGGAAGAAGTTGAGACTTCACCTCTAGATCTAGCCATTGAAGTTGATAGTCCTATTTGATCAATTAAAAGTATGGTTAGTTTCATAGAACAATGAAAGTTGGTTGTCTATCTTGAAAACTTAGTACAATCATTACCTAACAGTAGTTCAACAGCTTGAGAAGACTCCTCCCTATCTTTACCAGTTTCAACAGGATCTTCAAGATGGGTCTCAAGAGGGTTTACTAGGTTCATCTCCACTTGAGATAATGTTTTTGCAATGGTAGGGTTGACATCAATGTCCACACCCTCTTTAGGAATTGGCAGTTCAACAGCTTCTTTGGATGGAACTGCATATTATTTTCAGTCATGATTAGAAGTGTAAGTTATAGGAAAATTTACCGGACGAAGGATAACACTCACACCCAAGTTCTTCTAAATCACATGATAACATAGCATGATCAAAAAAATATTCAAACGAAATGCCAAGATTCATCATTTCATCCAATGATATTTCAGAATCCTGGTTAGTCTCACCAGTGGGAGCATTTGATGTGTCTTCTTGGCGACCCTAAATTTGCAGCCCCTTACCCTGGACAACTTCTTCAGGAAGGATGGAAGATTCAGTTTCCACAGCCGCCAATGATTCTGGTGTAGGTGTTATACCCAAAATATCATAGAACGGAAGTTAGTTGATGTTTTCATTCAACATTTAATGAAGCATTGTATGAAGCAATTTTAAATTACCAGAAGTAGGATCTTCTCTACTTGTAGCAGCAGCAGAAGCAGTACTGGGAGTAGATGTTGGCTCTTTTTCAGAAGCATCCAAGTCAGCCTGAATTTGTGTTTGTTCCACAACACCCTCTATGAACTAAAATGCTACGAATAGGGTCATACAACCTTGGATTTTAATTTCTTTCTATCTCCTGCAACCATGAAAAGAGAATGAAAACTTGTTACTCTATAAAGCTACTAGAAATTAAATTTCCTCAATAAAGTAACTCACCAGGAGTTGATGGAGTGGCTCTCTTGATTATGACAAGATGATTATATACGGCACGTGGACAATTTGACACATGTTGTATCTCCTGAGAATCTGATGAATCAACCTCAGTTAAAGAACTCAGTGAACCAGCTTCAGGAGTGGAAGAATACCCTTCCACCTGAATTGTTTCTTTCTCAATGGTTCTATTCTTCTTTCCCACCCGATAAACAGGTTTATTCAACATTGCCTCAGGATATGATGCTATCTAGTTTTTAGCATACCATATAGCCAAATTGCTTACCGCTTCAGCATCTGGTAAGTCAAAAACTACCCCAGTCCTTTCCATATCCATTTGCAACCATAGTTGTCGGGCAACCATTGGATGCTGCTCTGACCCGATGTACACTGGAAGAGATACAACAGTTGTCTACAGACACTTGAATTGGCATGCAAATCGATATGGAGAATATGCCTCACATATAATTTTCCCATCAATTCTGGTGGCCAGTACACCATCTCTGTAGGCCATCATGTAAGACCTCTCTTCCAAGCTGGCTAATCCATCATCAACAAATCGCCCTGTCGGTGGATTTCCATAGGGAATGAAGTGGAATTCATTATGCATACCTATCCTTGGCCTAATATCACAGGCATTGAGGGACAAAGGACAAACTCCAAAGAAGGCCTGAACAGGTGGCCTGAAAGAACATCTGGGAATCTGTATTCCGTTCTGTACAACATATATTCGGAAGTGAGTGGCGATCCATCCCCATAAAACATGGAATGGTCCCAATAATCTCAAAGGAGACTGACCCATATAGAAATGGAGTAAGATCCTGTGAATCTTCTCCAAAACTGGGGTATCCAACCCCACCATCTTCCTCTCAGCCAACTTGGCTGCAATAACGGAGGTCCCTGGCCTGACACCTCCCTTCGAATCTATGACTGGAAAAATATAGACACTGATCCATAAGGCTAAAAAGCCTGCCAGACGGTTCTTCTCCGGGATTTTATGATTCACTTCATACCCCCATTTCTTAAACTCTCCCACTTCCAGAGTTGGCCAGAATGTGCCAGGAGCACCTCTCTTATCTGCTCTAGGGCAGCTAGTAGGACAAGTACAAGTGGGCCCCTTTTCCATCCTCTTCTGGAGAAACACATCCATCTATTCCTCTGGATGAATATCTCTTCTAGAACGAGTCTTTGAAGTCTTTGAGATTTTGAGCTTATGATAAATCTTCAATAACTCTCGAGCCAAATTAGGAGTCTTCTCTGGATAATTCAAGTTTGCATTTCGAGGGATGAATTCGTCATATATATCTCCCAAAATTGGAACCCCTAAGATCTTTTAGACATCCCACAAACTAATTCCTACTTCTCCATGGGTCAGATGGAAAGAATTAGTTTCTGGGCTCTAGTGGCTAAGCAAATCCGGTGAAAAATTATCATTCCTATAAAAATACGTCTGCCCAGCCCAGACGACTTCATAAATTGCATCTCCCTTCAGATTCTCGACAAACTCTTCACAAGTTTGTCGCACCCAATAATCCCACATCCAAGTTGGCTTCACCCTTCCTCTAGAACGGAATTCCCATTTCTCCTTCCAGCCTTTGGATTGATCCATCTGAGAATTTCGAATGATTGAGGGATAACAATATGGTTGCATCTCAGGTTTGTGAGGTTTCAGATCTGGTGAACACGATCTATGATGCATTATATAGGCTTTCTTTACTATTCCATCATTAGAAATGTTCCTGCGATTGAGACATTTGTTGAAGAAAAGTTCATATATGACTGAAACCAGGAATGCGGGAGATAGTTCTTTGCCTTTGGAATATTGACATCTTGCAGATGACCATGGCCATACAGAGGCAGGTAGATGCTTTGCAGGAAATTAATATGATTCTTCTTCAAGTACTTGGCTAATTCTGGGAGAGTACTTTCGCAGGTGGAATAGTAATCATGGCCAACAATGTCTATTATATCATCAATTATTTTGCTTTCCAGTTCATCAGTCGTTCCGATTCTCTTGGGATCTATTGGATCTGCACACAAGTTGAATAATTAACTCTTAAAGTAAGTTAATTTTTCATAATATTTGTGAAGGAATTTGAAATTTTTTCTAAGGCATTTAGGCGTGCAAGTCCCATAGTTGGCGCGCAAGTCTCCTTAGGTCGTGTAAGTATTGGGCACACATGTATCACCGCGCAAGTCCAAATACCTTAACAGAAGCACGATGCAAGAAACAAGAAGCGTAGGTGAGAGAAAGCCGGGAGTCCACTTGCGCGTCAAGAGCAAAAAAAACAAGCGAGAGCCGGGTGCTTTGCGCAAAGTGAGACCATCTATTTATAGACAAGGCCATACCCCTGCGCGCCGAACCCTACACGCCCGAAGACCATTTGCGCTCCATAACCTGCGCACCATAATTTCATTTTGTTTCTCATTTTCCTCTTAGTAAAATCCTCATTCCTTTTTGGATCCAACTCTGAGGGGGGCCTTTTGTTGACGCTTATTTTTTGTCACAGAGTCTAAACGAAATGAAAAGGCAAATACCTCAAACAAAGAAGATTCATCCTTTGAATAAACATAAAAAAAGGGATGAACAAGGAGAACATTGCTCATAGGTCACGCAAGTACACTTGCGCGCCGCCTAGTGGTCGTGCAGGTGACTTGCTCGCCCTCTTTGAAAATCGCCCATGGTCTTCTCCAGCCTATAAATACCCCCCGGTGGGCCCCCAATTTGAGGAGTATTTTTTCCAGAATTCAGATACAGAGCTCTGAATGCCCAAGTCTCTTCTTCAAGTCTTCCAAACACTTCTAAGGTAATTATTTACCTAGAATGGATGGTCTAAATAAGAGGAATAAGGTCTAAGTGATAGAATTCACTATCACTAGCCTGCCTAAGTGTTTTAACCTTAAGGGAAATGAACACACTTGCACGCCTCCTTTCCTACTCATTGAAACTTGTATGTCACTCTTCTGGAAGTACCACAGGATAATTCTAAAGGCTTTGGTCAAGGATCTCCCAAGTATTACCTTAATGGTTAACCATCGCCCAAATATATAGGTGTCACACAAGTATACTTGTGCGACCAAGACTTGCGTGCCCATGCAGTACTTGTGCGACCCCCAGGACTTGCGCGCCCTTCTATTTTTGGGTGCCCTTCCTTCCCATTTCACCTATCTTATGCCATTACACCTCTCCTATTCAAGATTAAGTCTTCAAGACACTCTTCAAATCCATTTATGGCATGTTTTCTTGATTGAATTCCTTATCTGAAAGGATTTCCATGGAACATATCTCAAAACCTAGTGATTTACATGTCTTTATGTCACTAAAGGTAGCGATTTCATTCATTCAACCTCATCCTTTAAGATGAGAGAACCTTATTCCTAGGCCTCCTTTTTAGGACTAATCCCCAGTCATAATTTCCCTTAACCTGGGCCTCTTTTTCAGGAGTAATCCCCAGTCCAAGTCCCCTCCTAATTTGGGAATCTTTCTCAGGAGTAAGCCCCAAGTTAGAGTATCCAAATCTCCATAAAGTACATATACCTTTATGGACCCTGTTTCCAAGTTTCTTCCATGAAGTAAATCCTAATCTTCATTTATCTGGGCAGTCATACATACATAAGCCCCACATTATCTCTCATGATTGCATCTTTCATGGCATAATTGTCTGGTTTTACTAATACCTCTTGTTTCTCACACCGAGCATGACTCACGTGAGCTTAGAGTGTAAAAGTAATTATGAAATCTTTTTTTGAGCCATCAATCATACATAAACCTCATACTCCCTTACTCGAACTACGTGGGTTCTGATTCCTTCTCTAAACAAGGATATGTATGTAGCCCATCTGCAGGTGTGATCCCAACTCTGAAATAATCTATGTCCTTCTGAATGACAATAAACTTAAAGTGCCCCGCTGAGTGGCTTTAAAACCATCATGGTTATCATAATAACCAAGCGACTTATATATAATGTATTAAAGGATACCATTGACTAATAATCTCTAAAAAACATAGATGATTCTCTATCGATGGAGAACCTCAAATACATATAAAACATTCTCTAAATTTTATATATATTTATCATTGATTGTCAGATCTAAAGGAAAGATCATTTTAATACTTGGTAGTGTAATAAGGATTCATGAACATAACTTAAATCTATAAATAGAGTCCTGGAGTAGACAATAATTATCCTCAAAAAGGTGTGATGAGTCCGACCTCCCATCCTCTCGACCAATACAAATTCATAAGCCTCATCAGTGTATAACTAATGAGCGCCTGCCTTTGGAAAGTAGGTCCAAAAGAATATGGAATCATTGGATGTTTCTGGTTCTATGAACAAACCCGTTAGAAACTTCTTGGAATGTTTGAACCTTAAACCAATAAGGTCATTCCCAATTCCAGAGGGAAACAATGCATCAAATAAATGATCTGATGTGGATTATTGTGGACTATTTGATCAAGGTTTTATACTTCCTACTGATTAAGGAGACCCATTCTATTATTTATTTAGAATAATTATATGTTCATGTGATTATATGTCTTTAAATTTTTCATCGTATTATCATTTTCAACCTCATTTTACATCACAAATTTCGTGAGTTCTGTAGTAGGTGTGCATGAGGACTTCCAAAAAACCTTTGATAGATGGGCTGTTTGAGCATATTTTCAGGATTCAGGATGACATGTTGTGAGCATGTTCTCTTGGTTTTAACAGTTTATGGGAGATCCATATCACTTGAACATAGTTCAAATATAATGATAGTTATTATTCATCAATTCTTATAGAAAATTTTGAGGCTTTATAGGTATATTGTTTTGATTTCCTTAGTGATGGATAGAGGATGGGGTGTCAAATATTATTCATATGAGTCTCATGATAAAGATGTTAGAGAATATTTCATTTATGAGGAAGCGATTAATTATCCCTAGGATCATGTGACCATTTTAGTTCATAGAGAGGATCAATATAGTGGAATATTGGATAACACTTTCTTAAAAATCAATTCTAATTATGATTTATTTCCTTTATACTAACTCATAGAATTCCATCTAAATCTATCTCATGAGATTGAAATTATGGTTGTTGAGTTGGAGTGGGATGCGTCCTTCGAGGAATGATGAGTTAGTATAACGGAATAGAGTGAAAAGACTCTTTATAAAAATGTGAATCATCTGGAACATGTATATATAAAACATGGAAATATTTTGGAGGTGAAATGGTAGGGAGAGTCTGATATGAAAACATAGTGGTCATATTTGTTCACCGATGATGCTCGGTAATGATCAATGACACATCTTAGGGAAGAGATTCCCTAGAGTGGGAAGGTTTTATTAACTTGTATATTTGTATAGTGCATTCTTAGCTTAGTTTTCACCCAACCCCATATAATTTTTTTGAGATATTAGAGGTTTTGAAGAGGGAATCAGAGGATTGTTTGTGAGTTAGCCTTGTGTATGGGTTGAAATTATATTATAGGTCAAGGGTCAAATCGCAACACCTGGGGGATATTCCATGAGAAGAACATTCATGAGATAAAATTTTCTAGAGCATGGGAGTTGGAAATCCTCAATGTAAGGAATTTTTGTGAAGTGATAGAAATGTAAGAATTGATCAAAGCATGATGAGGGTTACATCATATTAACCATTTTGGGATGGTATTTTTTCATGCCACAATTCCTGTAGGTTTCAACATGATTTTTTATATAGTGAATGGGTTAATTACATGAAGTGTGTAATGTCACTAGGACCTAGGTATTGGGTTTTATGGTTTCAAATTGGAAGGTGTAATTTAAACATGACCATTAGATCATGCCATAATTTTACTCTAGACAAGGGGGGTTTTCCTTGATCAATATTGTCATCCTGCGACAATTGTTTTAGGCAATTTTCTTGAAAATCATAATTTAATGGTTTTATATTTTTAAAAAATTAAAAAACGGGTTTCCTTCCCCATTTTCAAGTAGTAAAGGAAACATAAGACTCTCCCTCAATTTTCCCTCCTTCAAATCCATTACAAGGATTGTTCTCCCTTTTTTGAGATCAGATTCAAGTGGTGTCAGTCTCGGTGAGTCACCTACGGTATGAATACAAAAACTACTCCTTTCTATATTTAATTTACTGTTACATATTTATTATTTATTTATGCCTAATTGTAGGGATTTTTTATATTTATCAATATCTACTGATAGAAGGTTTCACACATATTTGTTTAATGAGCGATATTATAGTCTACCAAGGAATATGGTTCTTGAATAACACATGTGGTTTAAAGTAGTTTCATGTGACATGTGATGTGTAAAATCATATGCCTTGTTCTATTTACATATTATTAATCAAAAATGGTTTTCTTTGAAAATATTTGAGTTGGTAATGGTTATATAGGAAAATCACAGACCCTTTAATAATTATAACTCTTTGTGAAGGCCACCAGTGGACTTGAACCTAATATAATATGTTATAACTTAAATGTTGGGAATCCCAAATGGATTTTTTTGAGTTTTTTGATGATATAAATGACCATAAATAGGTTACTTATCATATTGGTATTTTAAGAATGTGACTTGGTATAGTCAACATGAAGTTTTCCCACTAGAGATAGTTTTAGTTTCCCTATATCACTGGATGGTTGATTTAAATTGGGGTGAGGGGTACTCCCTCGAAAATTATTAAAACTAGGTGGGGTATACCATGGAAATGGTTACAGATTTAGGTTTAGAAGTAGGAACTGATCTAATTTTAATATAAATCTTATTAGATAATATTACAAACTTAAATAGAAATTTTTATATGATGATATTAAACTATTTTTTATTCATTTAAATAATTTTTTTGCCATTTTATGGGATGATATTTCATTGGGGTTTATATTGGATAAAGTGGGGCTGATATGGCCACTTAAAATATTTTATTCAAGATAAGAGATTCTATTCTATCAAATTCAGGAATTTGTGTCCATAATGATTTTTTATGGTGTTGGGACATAATTTACACTTTTCTTACATTTAGTTCTGTTATGGGAAAATTTTCTCATTGTGGTGTTGTTTGTGTTTGGGTGGCAATACCCATGGTGATGGGACTGAATTCCTATGTAATTATGATGATGATGATGATGGAATTTTATGAACATGAATTTTTTATTAACCAGGAAAGTGGGATGCATTTCCCATGTTGTGTTGCTTCAATAAAAGGGGAAATAAGTCTTATATGAGTGTAAATGATTATGCGAAGTAATTTCTGAAACACCTATCAAAGTGTGGTACAAAATTTTATCGATATTACTCATAGTGAATCATAGTAGTTGACCTAAGTCTTCTCTCATTGATTCTATTTTGGATCACCAAATACACTTTTCACTTAATTATATTTTTGGTATTTTTGAATTTTTATGAAGTAAATGAAAATATAGAGGTTTTGGTTATGTTGAATTAAGAAAAAAATAATCTTAATGTAAATATGAAATCATACAAAGATTTAATGGGAAATAAATTAAATCAAAGGGTTGGATAAATGGGTACTTTCATTATCCATTTTAATAGTTTATATTTTATTTAATAACTCATCCCATCATACATGAGTTTCCATTACATACATAAATTGTTAATTTTTGTGCATATAGGAGATATATTCGGAATATTATGTATCACCCCCTCTAATATTAAATTAAAATATTCACATATTGATTGAGTATGTGTTACCGTCCTAAACCTTGATCCATTATGTTATGTTTCATCCCTCAAGAAACCAAACTCCATCATATAAAGAGATACATGGGATAATGGAGGAATATAATAATTGGTAGTGAATAGAATGAAATTGTGGAATATACTTATGAATTATGGAAGATTATCACATTAATCCTTAACACACCCATTGTCTTATTTCAAACAAATTAAAAAATTATTAAACAAATAATATGGATTTGGGAACCCCAATAAAACCCCCTAGGATGACTCCTCAGGTTCTTTAATCACCATAATTAGTATTAGAGAAAGGAACAGTAGAATGACATAAAGAAAATGTGGGAAGAGAGAAAGATAAGAGAGACAGATAGAGAATACAATATTGTATTAAACTTGTTGAATGGATTATATAATAATACAAAAAAAACTTATTCAAAATTTGGTTGAGGTCCAAAAAATAAAATATTATTTTCTCCACCTTTTCCCTATAATGGAAGGAAATATTTTTTAAATAGGTAGTAAATATCATCAGAAATTATCTTCATTGTGCATAAGATATTTATATGATTTCCTCCACCAACTAGTTTTATATATTTTTATCAGATTTAAATTCTTTAAAATATTCTATTTCCTTTTGTCTCACTTCAAATATTCTTCATGGTCATATTTCATTATTCTCCTATAGATTAACGTATGAAGTTAATAAAAGATATGAAAATATATTTTTGGATGAGACATATACACTCAATTTTATTTTTCATTAAAATCTCATTAAAACTCTACTTTTTTTTGAAAATGAGTGATCCAATGGCTTCAAATAATCTTCATGAACACTCCCAATACCATATGAATTCATTCCCATGAGTTTTATAATGGATCGTGCTCATACTCATGTGAGAAATCATCTCATTCTCTATTTAATAATATATTACAAATGATTGGTCCTGTATAATTTACTTTTATTCTTTAAAATTATAAAATATTACATGAAATCCTAGTTGAAATTCTCTATGTAAAAAAATGTTATGTATGCCTATACAACTTCAAATTATCTTCCTATCACTAAGTAAAATGACATGTATTTCAAAAATAATATTACATATAGGCCATTTTTATTCTTTACACAAGGAAGTTTCCTTATCTAAAAATCATATCCATTAATTAAATCTTACATTATTAATAAAATAAATTTTATATCCCTCACCCATTTTGAGTTTTTCTTCTATATCAATGAAAAATCAATCATATTTATTGGAATTTTGTATGTGTCATAACAATATTTTATATATTCCAACATACTAATATATATGGTTTTATCCATTACCCAAAAAACATAAAAAACACAAATTACGAAGTACGTTCATTTAAGTAATTAATAACAGAATAGTCATTAAAGTAACAATATGCAATATTTTTGGCTATTTTAACATTTTTCTCAATATTAATCTTATTAAAAAAATATGTGATAATTTCTAATGAAATACAAAAATAGTGGTAATAAAATCATTGAATTATAATGTAAAGATAATGAAAATATGTTCTCTTTCAATTCAAACAAATTTAAATATTTCACTCTTGAGAAATCATAAAATATCCATATCAAATCCATGTGAAAATCTATAAGGATAGAATTTTCCAATTTTTTTTCCAAAAATTGAATTTATCTTGTATCATTTACGAATATCAGTTCACCCACCTTTTATATTCTCACATTTAATTTGATTGAACATTAATTATCCATCCCCGACCCAATCATAACCTACCTCACATTGAAATTAATGTCACCCTACACTTAAAAGAAAATTTAATAATAATTTACGATTATACTTTGAAAATGAATGTATCACCATCGGATTGTAAAAAATATCATTTCTCCATATGGTTAGTGAAAAAAAATTATTAAATCATGAGGATTTATGAAGTTTGTTTTTTGTGGCTTAGGGTTCGTGGAAAAAATAATTTAAAAATAAATGGTCGTAATGAGAAGGTTGAACTCATAAATATAATTCATGAATATTTAAGTAACTAAATAAAAATTTCCTCCCTTATTTACCATTAAAAAATGTAAGAAAATATAATTCCCTTTTTATGATATGAGACATGAGTCATGAATATGAATAATAATAAATGTATTCATCCTTATTCTACACTTTTTATATGAATTTTTTCCAAGAGTTATGGAAATATAAATGAATACAACAAAGGATTGAAAATTAATTCCATTTTATTTTTGATGGGATCATGAATCATAAAACTTGAATAATGAGTAATTAAATCTCATCTTTATTATTTCATTTTCAATTTTTTTACTTCTACTTTTTCTTATATAATGGATGAAATAGATGACATACAATGGATTATAATGACTTATTCCCATTTATCCTTCAAATTACGAGATGTATAACACATTCTTCTCACATCCACCTAATACTGCACTGATTCCAAAGGAATATAGACAAAATTCTATTTCCTCAACACAAAATCAAGAAATAATCATTAATATTTATTTAGAGTGGTGGTTTGTAGGGTAAAATTCTTATGTTTTGTGGTTTAAAACTATAAAACATTCATGGATTTCTATGGGATAAACAAATATTGATGTAATGGTAGGTCTCAAGGACAACATATGGGTATCAAGAAAAATACCTCAATAATATTAAAAAAAATCATGAAAAAAATCATTGAAACTGAAATTATAAAGTGTTATAGTTTACATAAATGTTCTAATTTTATTATAATAAAGTTAGAGTATTATAAATATTATGTCAATAAAGGTTTAGAATACCTCCTAGGATAGATAAAATATTTTGGGATAGTGTTTCATTGACATGGATTTCATAAATTGATAAAAAATAATAAAAATGATTAAAAATAAAACTAAAGAAAATTTTTCATAACAAAAATCATTAAAAAATCCTTTTTTTAAAAAAATTAAATTAAAAGCCTTAAAAAAATAAACAGTTAAAAATGAAAATGAGTGTTCATTTGTGATCATATCTACTAAAAAATGAAAAAGAAAAAGGGAAAAAAATAAATACTCTTAAAAACAGATTTACACTCACCCACACTTATACAAAACTACCCATTGAAATTGAGTCACAAGAATCATACCAATAAAATATAGGGCATGTTTCAAATAAGAAGGTAAAAGAAAAACTATTCTTATTCCACATATTATGGCTTGAGATAAGCTCCAAATTACACATTCTTTAAAGTACATGGAAGCCAGGGAATTTGTTATTATTAAAAAATTAATTAAAGAGATAAATATAGGAAAGTAATGATAAACTTGGGTAATACCTCAAGTGGTGTTGTGTTTATAAAACATATAGCATGAAACATCTTGTGACTATCGCCAACTTATATGGGGATGTGGTTTTTTAATAGGAACCATCATAAATTCTTGGATCCAATGCTCTTTCTCCAGTTCATACTTATAAGGCTCTCCTTAAATGAATGGTGGAAATCCACCCACTTATATATGAAAAATTACTCTCATTTTGGTGGTGAAATAATGATATAGGTAATCTCCTCACTTTCCTCTTAAGGTGTTGTGACATCCACTGTTTGAATATTGTCTTTCTCTTTAACCATCATATTGGGAAGCTCGAGCTTCTATTCCATAAACACCACTTTTCAAGTGGATTATTCATTACATGTATCTAGGTATAGATTCAAGAAAGTTAATATACCTTCACTATATAGGGAGAGTCATTATACAGTTTAAATTGAAAATGTTGAAACTATATGGAATTATATCAAAATACAATATCATTATTATCAACTATGATTAGTGTCTTATGATACCAAATCATTAATATATTTACCACTAGTCTATCTTCAATTAAAAGTTATTCTTTAAAGATCACCAAATATTCCTTGGTGTTTATATATTTCTCATAAAATCAAATGGCCTAAATCCATTCAGTTCAATCATACACTACACTTTCAAAGTTAGGGGTGTTAGTGTAACCCCTGGATGTTTTTATGAAAAATTTTATTTAAATAATTTTTATTCTTCAGTAGCTTGTGTTGCACAAAATAGTGATATTAAACAAACCAAGAGACACCCTTAGTATAAAATTACCATTATAGCCTAGTTTTTAGGTTAGTTGGAATAATTATATCTAACTTATGAAAATGTATTGTGAATTCTTTGGCTACCAATTATTTATGAAAAATATAAATTAGATATTTTTATTTTTGAGCGAATTACTATTGGTAAGGAAATTAATGAGATATATATGTTATATAATTAATAAAATATTTTTTATTCATCCAATGGATATTTTAATCATAGGTTCTGAATAAACCCTATTTGTTGTAAAAAAACCTATTTTTTTAAAAGGGTAATCTTATGCCTTTAAGTGGAGAACCCCTTTTAAATTCAGATTTTGAAAAAATAATAATTTTTAAATAAAAACATAAAAATTTTATTTTAAAGTGGTATATAGTAATGTACTTTTGTTGAATTTATGATATTTTCTGATAAAATTCAAGTTTTGATGAATAGTAAAAAGTCACTAAGTTTTAAGTGAAAACAACTTTTTTCTTTGAGATAATTTATAAGGTTAAATTATAATATTGAATTGTTTTAAATTATAAATGGAATATATTTTTATATTTAAATATAATTTGTGTAATTTTCATTAATTTTACATTGAATTTATATGTAAAAACATTTCAATCTTTGGCAATGTTTTAACTTTTAAAAAACCTGTTATCTTATTTCGACCACAAGATTGATTTTAAATTAATTACTGTAACTTCTTAGTTTTAATTTTTTAAAAATGGACTCCATATTTGGAATCCTTAGGTCCATATTATGTTAATAGACCACTTTTAATTTTGGGCATTATGAATAGTAACTTTGGTAATTTTTTTATTACCATGGTTAAAGGTAAATCGGGTAATTAAAAGTAAAAATAATATTATAAAAGTACTTTAACACCTATAAAAATCCTATTGGATGACTAAATTATACCCTTATCATCTATGTTTTAAATTTAATCACATGATGGCCACTTAACTATGAATATGACATGAATGTAACAAAAACTAATGAGTGTCACAAAATGTAACAATCTCATTTTATAAAAGTATATTAATTTTAATATATGGATAGCTAGGAGATAATATAGACTATAGATAATATATGCAAATATAAAATAATTACCTACATCATAGAAATTTATTTATAATTTTTAGAGATTTAATAATTACCATTAATGATGACACAATTGTAATGTAAAAATCATTTTTAATAGAAATATGAAATAAATGAATTTAAAAATATTAAAAGAAATATCATATGAACTAATAAATGTGCTTCACAAATTTTATAGGTGAATATGATATGTTAGTAGTGTATTGAATATTTTTCTTCAAATTTATCTTTTGTGTGTTTGTTTAAGTAAAATAAATGAATAGTGTAAAAATGGACCATATTGATATTTTATAAAAATAAAATTTTATTAAATTATTAAAAAATCCTAAAAATATTTAAAAATTACAAATTGATAATTATAAGATCTAAAATATCCAAAAATATTCATTTATGATCAATTGAAACCATATAAGTAAATATTTAAAACCATTAAATATTTAGAATATTATTACCACAATTAAAGTGAAATAGAATAACTAAGTGTCACTTAAAAAGGTATAGTTTAAATTGAAAAAATAACTTGCCAAAATTTTATTGGTTGATGATATTAAAATTCTATATCATCTCATATTTTAAATTGGGAAAATTTGGAGGTTTTTTGGGGTAGGGTTTGATTTTATTATAAATTATTATTTATTGTGTTTCTAAAAGTGCCTCTCAGCTCAATTATAAAAGGAAACCTCCTAAATCACATCTTCTCTTCATTTTGAGCCTTCATGATCGGCCAACACCTACCATTTTTTCATATAAAATTACTTTTTTTCATTCTATAGGTTCTATTCATCTTCAAAGGACAACTATAGTTCCCTAAGAAGAGATTTTGGGGAAGCACGTCAAGGAAGAGGTAATCTCTTCTACTGATTCCTTAAAACTTGTTTCTTCTTCTACTTAATCTTAATTTGTTGTTTCATTATAAATTAATAACATAAATTTCAACAAGATACTTATATGATATTATAAATATGAAACATCTATATGTCACCTTCTATCCATCCTATGAAAAATGAATTCCCCGCACGTTCATACGCACGACATACCGTCTCCACAACATAGTGTAATATTTTTTTCACCACCACCATACTTGGATGAGTACAATGATAGAAATAATAACTATATATTATTATTGTTACATTATAGTAATTCTGAAATATTATACACCATCCACTTCAATACCATTCAATAATTTTTGGAATGATACAATAATAGGAAAATGGTCTTTAATGTCGGTTTTTTTTTAAATTTGACGTTTGTTTTTAACCGATGTTGAAGCTGTTGACGTAAAAAATATGACTATTTATGTCGGTTTTTTAAAACCGACGAAAAAAATTAATTACATGCTTTTTTATCATTGGTTTTGTAAAGAAAGATGCCAAAAAAATCAATTCATATCATTTTTTGTGTCGGTATCCTTAAAAACTGACACTAAAAAGTTAAAAAAAATAGTTTCGGAGTCAGTTTTTTAAAAAAACCAATGCCATAAATGAAAAATATATATTTGGAATAGGTTTTTACAAAAAAGAGAGGCCAAAAAGTAATTTTTTTTCTTCCATGTTTTATATCATTTCCTATGTTTTGATTTGATAGGTTGTGGAGCAAAAATAGAGTTATGGATCAAAAGTTATGGTCGTCGGAAGTTGGACTTATCAAATTTTTGATTAGTACAACTCATTTCAAATAAATTTTGAAAATCATAAATTAAAATCACATACAACAAATTAAAATGGTGATCAATAATTAAATTTACACCACATTTGGTAAATCTCATTCGAATGTTCTATATTTGTTACTCAACAATAATAATAAATCATCTTTATAAGAAAGATAATAGTGCAGTTTTGAAATGAAGGAAAAGAATAACAACAAAAATAAATGATTAGAATAGGTACCATCATTAAATTAACGATTGCATCCATGTTGCAAAATTTATTGAATTGAAGAGGATGAAAATGTTGAATGAAGGATAAAATGGATTTATCTACAGTAAATGAAAATATTTTCGATAGTGTTGTATGGAAATGTAGGAGAGATTTTAAAAAGTTATATACGCATTGTGAAAAATTGAAATTTTGATCTCGCATGCTGGTGAATACTCTTTGGCATTGATTTTGTAGAAAACTAATGCCAAAAATTCCAACAGATATCCTTTTTGGCATTGGTTTTGAAATAAACCGATGCTAAAAGGTAAAAAAGAAATTATTTTTCGTGTTGGTTTTTTTCAAAACCAAGGCCAAAAACTAAAAATATTATTTTTGGCATAATTTTTCATAACAAATGACTCAAAAAATGAAATAAAAATTTACAATGTTTTAGATAATTTTTGAAGCTTCAATTTGACTAGTCGTGGAGCTAAAATAGAGTTACGGATTAAAAGTTATGGTCTTTGGGATATGTACTTCTTTAAGTCTTCTATTAGAGAAGATAAACTTCCGACAACCATAAATTTTAACCCGTGACTCTGTTTTTTCCCACAACCCGTCAAATCAAATATTAATAAATAATCTAAATATTAGTAAAAAAAATCTGCCTTTTGGCGTCAGTTTTTGTAAAAACCGACGCAAAAAATATATTTTTTAACTTTTTCGCATCAGTTTTTAAAAAAAACAACGCCAAAACTATTTTTTTTCTTTTTGGTGTCCGTTTTTATATAAACCAACACAAAAAATTCTCCAAAAAATATATTAATTCGGTTTATATTAAACCGATGTCAGACTAACGATGTTAAAAACCATTTTTCTACTAGTGATATCATCATTTGGGCGTACGTACGACCTACCATCTCCATGATGTAATACAATTAATTCTACATGATCTTCATTAAAACATAATTATATACAAGAATTGAATGAATAAATATGATATATATTAAACTAATATCATTATTTAAATAATTTAACTATAATTTAAGAAGTGGAACATGAACTTATCCGACAAATCATGCATAAGAACATAAAGCAGTCAATATCTGAATAACAAGTGACAATGAAATGTTACTAACAAACATATGATAATATAATCATATATGATATCATAAAACCAATTATGATTCAAGAGTAAGATAATAAAATTATTTACATCATTATACATGAGGTTCATATACATATGAAGGATATCAGAGCTAAGGTAGGGGATAATTTTTCAATCTCATTTTAATATGAGATTATTTATACATAAGTATTTACTGGGGATATATTTATCATCCATGTCCATTTTTTCTAAAAATGGTTTTATAAAATTTTTAGTATTCCCTTATGTATTTTTAAAGTCATTTTCCATTTTTTACTTTTACTACATGGTATGGAAGGAATCTTTCTTTTGTTTACCATACAAGTTACTTTTTGACATTTCTAGGAAAAGTATGAGGAGAATGATTTTTAACTTATACGACTTGAATGGATTTATATGCTTTCTTGATTCCTTATTTCCATGAATCTTCCTCTACAATATTTCATGTTTTTTTCAACTAATTTTTTTTCTTTTGAAATTGTGTGGTATTTTGAGAAAATAAAACGTTTTTAAAGAAGAAATAATATTTTCCTCAAGAATTTATTTCAAGTGTTTAATGAAAATTATTTTCCATCTAAAATGATTATATTTAAATAGGGTTATGTTTCTATCCCTTTTATTACAAAGAATTTATTGTGTTAATGATGGAATGATATTTTAAATGAATTATGTTACGATGGAATGATTTTTAAGAAGCCCATTTTATTTCTTAGATTATGATGTGATGCATGATTTATGTTTTTGTGGAACATGTAAGAATGATTTCATTATGAGATGGGTTGTACCTATATCTCCCTATAATTCATTGGGTACTAATTTATATTTCAAGATATAGACAAGACTGGAATGACAAGTTTAGAAGGTTCAATAATACATGGCAGGAATGAGGAGTGTACTCAGTTTAGTAATGGACTTTATCATCTATAAAGGTCTCAGCAATGAGCCTTGACTAATATGAAATGATTTTCTATGCTTATGTGTTTATGCCACAAAATTTCATATCTTATGTTATGAATATTGGGATTACATCGCACTTTTATGATTTATCCCATGACAAGATATTATGATCTTTTATATGAAGGATAATAATATCAAATGTTATGTTCCTATGATTATGATATGATTGATATTTCTCTTATTTACCATTATTGAGGATTTGACCTCACCCTTCATAAGTTTCTTTTTCCCAGTCCATGAAGAAGGGTATTAAGTAAGATATTTCAAAAAAGAATCCAGTTATAAAGAAATAAGTGGGAGACAATGTGGATGTTTTATGAACCCATTTTTTATGTTTCCCAATTTCTAGAGACACTAGACATATACGGTCCTGGCGTGGTTTTTTTATGTTATGTAATATAATTTCATCAATGATGAATATATATATATATATATATGTATTGTATGGGCCATTATAGTTGGTATCAGAGAAAATTTATAGTTAACCTTTGTAAACTATGGTGAGATAACCTTAGTAATAACCCTATAGATATGTATAATTATAAGTTAAAATCTTATCTTAGTGTTTTAGAGATTTTCATGAATAACCTAGGATAAAAACTAAAGTCTCCTAAATTGAAATTTTATTCTTTAATTATGTGGTTTTCCTATTATAACTTTTTTCTCATACTAGGCTTCTTGGGTTTAGTCAATGGATGGAACTTGAAGGAACCACATTAATGATGAATGAGACGGGAAATACCATGATTGTACCCCCGAGCAGCCAAATTTTATGGGAGCTAGAATGAAATTTTTTTTAGGCATGATCACATAACTTTCTCAAGCTATAAATCATGCCTGACTTCCAAATGAGGAAATGAGGGAGGAACATTCTATTAAATCCTTCATGAGGCTATGTTCGACTTTATTCAGTGGGTATTTTGATTTATTAGTGTCTGAATAATGGATTAGTACCACTTAAAAGATATTTTCAGTTCTACAATGTTCTGAACAAGAAAAAGGAATCTTAGCAGTATATTGTTTGGAAGGTGAAACTGATCAATGGTGGAATCTTATCAAGAATATGTGGCAAAGAGATGAAATTGAGTCCATGGAATGGGATGCGTTCAATAACTTATTTTAAAATATGTACTTTCCTTATAGTCTCCAAACAAAGATATAGAAGGAGTTATATGGACTAAAGAAAAAAGTTGATGAATCTGTTGATTCCTATGAAGAAAATTTTACAAGACTTACAAGGTATGCTTCTGGATTTATTATCCAACCTGAGATTAAAGTTGATTGATTCTTAAGTGTCTTAAAACCAAGTATCCAAAGGGCATTATCCATAAGGGACTTCAATAGCTACAAGGAAATTTTTCAATGTGCTCTCAAGGATGAGATGGAGATTAGAGTAACCCATCAGTCATATGAGTTTGATTAGAAGAGAAAAATGGAATTCCAAGGAAAATATAAATTCCACACTGAAACGAAGATGAGTTTTACCTTATTCTCAAAGTGTGGAAAGAAAAATAAAGGGAATTGTCTTAAAGGGAATAATAAATGTTTTATGTATTGAAAAGAAGGCCATTGGGCAGTTTAATGCCAAAGTGATGGGGAAAATATGTCTAATTATGCGAACAAAGAAAAATCTACACAGAATGAACCTCCTACACTTTATTATTACAATTTCTAGGAAATGGGACATTATTCCAATCAATTCCCTAATCCAATGGTTATTGATGATGATTGACTTCAACACTCCAATGACCCAAAGGCCTTAGATTTTTTATTTTAAAATAAAACCCCCTTTTAAGGGAAAGTCACATGTAATTACTATCGGTGACATGGAGTACGATAATGAATTTGTGAAAGGTACACTTTTCGTTCACTCTAAAGTATAATATTTTTTATTTTATTATGTATCCACCCACTCTTTAATTTTTTAATATTTTTTTAAGGTTATTGGTGTATTACGTCAACACTTAGATGTTGAGTTAGCTATGAAAACTCTTAATGGCACAACTGTCACAAGAAGATTTTATAATTCTTCTTCGGTTGAAGTTTGTGAGAAAGTACTTCTTGTAAATCTTGTGATCCTTCTAACATTGAAATTTGAATTGATTTTGGCATGGATTGGATTTCTCTATATGGTTCTCATATCAATTTCAAAGGAAGGGAAGTCCCATTTCATATTACCAATCAATATATCATCATCTATCGATGCAAGGATGAATATAACCTTCCAGTAGAAATTTATTCTATATTATGGGTCTTGATTCCTATAAATGAAGATTATTTATCTCAAATGGTCAGTGAGAAACTCATGATTAAGAATACACCCATTGTACGGGAGTTTGATGATGTCTTTCCAGAGAATTTTCAGGTCTTCCACCAAATTGAGAAGTTGAGTTTTCAATGGAACTCATACTGGGTGCTATGACTATTTCAAAGACACCTTATATAATAGATCCAATTGAGTGTCAGGAATTTAAGAAGAAACTATAAGAGAATCTTGATAAGGTAATCATACTCCCTAGTGCATCAACATAGAGAGAACCTGTTTTGTTTGTTAAGAAGACAGATAGAACAATGAGACTCTTCATTTAATATTGATAACATAATAAGATCACTATCAAGAACAAATATCCTCTTCCCCACTTTTATGAATTATTTTACCAACTATGCGGAGCTCAATACTTTTCCAAGATTGATCTTCTTTCAGGATATCATCAATTAAGGATAATAAAGGAGGATATACCAAAGATGACATTCTGTACAAGGTATGGACACTATGAATTTATAGTGATGCCTTTTTCTCTTACTAATTCCCCTTTTATCTTCATGGATCTAATGAATAGAGTCTTTAGAGACTAACTTGATGAGTTTGTGGTAGTCTTTTTAGATGATATTCTTGTCTATTCAAAGAGAAAGAAAGAACATAAATATCACTCGAGAATTGTATTTAAGACCATGATAAATGAGAAGCTTTATTCCAAATTTACAATGTGTGAAATTTGGCTTCAGAAAGAGTCATATTTGGGTCACATAATCTCAAGAGAGGGGAAATATGTGGATCTAGCAAAAACAGAGGTTATTGAAAGATTTCTAAGACAAAAAATGGTATCTTAGATCCATAGTTTTCTTAGTTTGGCTGGATATTATTGATGTTTTGTGAAATATTTTTCAAAATTATCTAATCTAATCATCATTTTGACTCGGAAAGGAGTTATGTTCATTTGGATGGAGGAATGTGAAGATAATTTCAAAGAACTAAAAAGAAGGTTAGCCAGTGAACTTGTGCTCACATTACCTTGTAGTGGGGAATGGTTTGTGATCAACAATAATGCATTCAAGAAGGGTTTGGGATGTGTTCTCATGAAAAATGATATGGTGATAGCTTATGCCTCATGGTGGTTTAAAAATCATTAGAAAAATTACCCAACTCATGTTTTGGAGTCAGCTGCGATAATCTTTGCATTAAAGATACAGATGAATTTTCTTTAGGGTGAAAGGTCCGATATTTATACTAATAAAAAAATTTTAAAGTATATCTTCACACAAATATAGCTGAATATGATCCAAAGAAGATATTTGGAGTTGATTAAAGATTTAGACATCTCAATACATTACTACCCTAGGAAAGTGAACAAGGTGGAAGATGCTTTGAGTCGAAAAGACCATGCTAGATTATCCATTATGAGGATCACAGAAGATCCAATATTTATGGATATGAAAAGGATGGATCTAGAAATTTTACTGGAAGGGGAGAAATATTATCTTTCTCAAATTATTGTTTAACCATCTATATAAGTGAATATTAAGGAGGGACATAAGGAAGATTTATATTTACAAAAGAAGGTGAGAAGTGTTCCTAAAATAAACCTTGATTGTGATGATATAATAAGGTTTAGGAACCGGGTTAGTATTCCTCCCATTCTGGAATTAAATAAGTAGCTATTGGATTAGAATCATAGTTCTTCATTCTATATTCACCCTGGAAGAAAACAGATATATAGGGACCTGATAGAGTCCTTCTGGTGGGATGACATGAAAAGAGATGTCACCGAATATGTCTCTCGATGCTTGGTTTTCCAGCAAGTTAAGGCTATGAGATAGATGTCTAAATGGATTTTATAACCATTACCCATACCAAAATGGAAATGGGAAAACATCATTATGGAAGTTTTCATTGGAATTCCAAAAACATCCAAAGGCAATAATGTTATCTGGGTTATAGTTGATCACCTTACGAACCATCACACTTCATTGCTGTTAGAGAGGATTTATCTCTTGATCATATTTCCATGATATATGTAAAAGAAGTGGTAAGATCTCATGGAGTACCACTTTCCATTATATCTGATCGGGATCCAAGGTTTACCTCGATGTTCTGGCGAAGCCTTAAACATGCTATGGATACTGAGTTAAGTTTCAACACTACTTATCATCCTCAGATAGATGGACAGTCTGAGAGGACAATTCAAACTCTCGATGACATGTCTAGATCTTTCTCTATGGATTTCAAAGGTGGTTGGGATCAAAACCTACCATTTGTGTAATGTTCTTAAAATAATAGCATTCATTGTAGTATTCAGATGGCTCCTTATGAATCCATCTATAAAAAGAAGTGAAAACTCCAACTTGTTGGGATGAAGTTGGAGAAAGAATGCTATTAGGACCTAATATAGTTGTTGAAATGGCAGAAGATGTTAGACGTATTTAACAACACATAAGTCTAGCATAGATTCTATAAAAAAGTTATACTGAAAATTGAAGAAAAGACCTATAGTTTAAAGTGGGTGATAACATGGATATATGAATATATCCTTGGAAGGGAGTAATGAGATTTGGAAATAAGGGAAAGTATAACCCTATGCATATCGGTCCTTTTGAAATTATTGATCGTGTTGGGAAGGTATCTTACCAATTGGTGCTTCCAACGAATATCTCCTGAGAAAGTACATACCCTATCCTTCACATGTACTAATATTAGAAGTCATACCTCTTAATAAAGATCTATCTTATGAAGAACAACCGATAGAGATTCTGAATTGTAGTGAAAAAGTTCAATGAAACAAGACCTCTCTCTAAGTTAATGTTTTATAGAGGAACCAAAAATTTGAAGAAGCTGCATGAGAACTTGAGGATATTATGAGGGAGAGGTATCCTCATCTGTTTGTTTCTAGGTGACAATTTTTTAGGGAAAGATTTATTTTAAGGGGGGTATAATGTAACACATAGATGTTTTTATGAAAATTTTTCCTTAATTAATTTTTATTCTTTAGTAGCTTATATTTCACTCAATCATGAGTTAAACGATCAACGAGACTCCCTTAGTATAAAATTACCATTATAGCCTAGCCATTAGGTTAGTGGGAATAATTGTAGCTAACTTATGATAATTTATTGTGAATTTTTTTGGCTATTAATTATTTAAAAAAACTACAATAGATATTTTTATTTTTGAGAAAATTACTATTGGTAATTAAATTAATGAGATATATATATTATATAATTAAGAAAGTATTTTTTATACATACAATGGATATTTTAATCATAGGGTGTGAATAAACCCTATTTGTTGTATAAAAACCTTTTAAAAAAGGGTAATCTTACGCCTTTGAATGAAGAACCCCTTTTAAATTTAGATTTTGACACATTAATAATTTTTATATGACAACATAATCACATTATTTTAAAGAGGGATATAAATATTTACTTTGTTTGAATTTATGAAATTTTCTGATAACATTCTAGTTTTGACGAATAATAAAAACATACTAAATTTTAAGTGAAAACAAATTTTTTCATCGGCATAATTTATATGGTTGAGTTATAATATTTTATGGTTTTAAAGTATACATAAAATATATTTTTATCATTTAATATTATAAATATAATTATAATTACTTTTACATTGAATCCATATGTATAAACATTTCATTCGTTTGCAATGTTTTATCTTTTAAAAAACCCTTTCTATTATTCCAACAATGAATTGACTTTAAATTAATTACTGTAAATTCTATGTCAGATCTTGGATTTATCTATAAGGTATGTTTTAGTTACATCTTAGTTTAATCCTTTTATTTTGGTCAATTTAGTGATTTCCAAATTTCTTAATGAGGCTCAGAGGTTTTTTAGGGGTTCGGGACATGAACAGGCATGAAAATGAGTTTTCTGGGCTAGCTGCACGATCGACGCATGGTTAGTGCTAACTGTGTGGGCAGCCCCAGGTAAACCATGCAAGAGGAAAATTTTTAGATAGTATCCTCTACATAGTTTGCACACGGTTTTGAAAACCATGCGGAAAATCCATGGGAGGGGGCTCTTTGGGACAGAAGCATCCACACGATTTGTGCACGGTTTGGAAAACTGTGCGGGTAAACCGTGTGGCCCCGAAACCATAAGAATTTAAAAAATGCCACTTCGGGATTTTATAACCCACTTGAGATTTTCCTCCCCCTCCCCCCTTACAACCCTACAAATGAACCAAAGGGACCAAGAGCTCCCAAGGATCAACATCCTTTGATTCTAAGCCATTTGGAGCGCCGTTATTTATAGATTGAAGATCTGGGTAAAGCCAATCTCTATTTTTCCTTTTTTTGGTTTAGGGGTTTTATTTATTTTCCCTCTCCATCTGAAGCTCTCAAACCCTACATATTTGGTGATTTTAGGGTAAAGCTTCAAGGGATGGTTGAATCGATACCTAAGGCTTCAGTTGGGAGTGCGTTCGCCAACAGATTTAATTTAGGTGGTCTACAAGTTACATCCCATGGTTTTTGAGTAGATTTGTGCATATAAGGTTTTATTTATTTCCTTCTTTTGATGATTTCTTAGTACCTTTGAGATGATGTGTTTAATTGGGTGTCTAAACAACCTAATTAAACCCTAACGATCCCCGTGGGATACATGGAGGATGATGCGACCTATTTTTAGGCCACCCATAGGATGTGCCAATTTCCCGGACCTAGAGATAGCTAAGTAAAGGTAAGATGTTGTGGAAGAATGTAGATCCCATGAGGAATATGTTAATATTCTTGAAGGATGTGTAATTTGTGTTTTTAATACACTTAGTTTGGGTAATGGCCTAAGGGGTTGTTTGGTTAGCATGAAATAGGGTTAAATGGATTAATGGGAAGTTTCTAGGGATTATCTTATTACTTGAATATGATTAGTCAGAATGGAATGGGAAATGGGAAATGGGGATAAAGGGTTAAGTAATATAAATGATGAATGTGTTAATGGATTGAGTCAATAAGTTATTTTCCCATTTATTGATATTATTGTGATGTTATTAATGATGTTGGTTATGTTGTTGTGATATGGTGTTTTGGTGGTGAATGATAAATAAGCATGTTCACATGGCTTTGATGAGTGGGGTATTGAATTGGGTTTTATATCCATGGGTCGAGTTTGACCAAGGTTCTAGATCCTCCCCTAAATGCACGGGTTAGGGAAGGGGATAGAGTTCTATTCCACTAACGGTTTCATTCCACCCGGACTGAGGCTTCGAGGTGAGGATTATGAGATTGTTATAATGTGATGCCTAGTGAGATAGGGCTACATTGTATTTACATATTCTTGAGAACACTCAATATGCCTAATCCATTGAAAACATATAAAGGGGAGATTTAGTAATGAAATTCCTAAGTAGTGAACCCAAATTCATTGGTAGTATAAATAAAATGAACATAGCTTAGAATAACCCATTGAAATGTTTACCTTTATTTTCCAGTATTATCTTTTTTATGAACTATCTACCTTGTTGGATATTTTTTAGACACTGTTGGTGGTGGGATACTGAGTTATACTCACACCCTTCTCAGGAATCAATTGGGTACATGAACATATTTCATGCTTGTAGGTTATGGCAAGGGAAGGGGCCCTATGCTAGGGAGATGAGTCGTACATGATACATGTTTGGGTGAGGTTCTGAACATGGAGTCTGGACCATTTTGGGAATTATACAATTTTATTTATTTTGTGTATTCTTCACTTGACACTATAGCCTCATGACATACTTATTGTTGTTTATGATTGTACCCAGTTTTGGGATTTGGTTATTATGCATGTTATGGATTTTTCTCTTATATTTCTGCTATTTAAATTATTATCTATTGTGGATTACTCTGGTATTGAGGGTATAGTCTCTCCATATGACCTTTTGGACCCTCACTGCTAGTCGACAGTCTCTGGAATATAGGGAGTCCCACTTGAGTTCATGTAACTACCAGGCCAGGGGCACCAATTTAGTGGAACTCGGGTCGTGGATGTTACAAAGTGGTATTATAGGGAGGTTTTTTTCTTTTTTTTTTACTATTTTTGGATGGTAGATAGGAGATTTAGAATGTGTCGGGCCTTGGTAATGAGCTCTTTCTTGGGAGTAACTAACCCATGTATTGGGGAAAACCCAAGTCACCCTAGGAGGGGATTGTTTTTCTAGTTGTGTGTTGTTACATTTGATGATATTTCACCATTGGGTGATGCACCTGTTGTGTGATTTGATGGTTTTGTGATATTTATATCATGGTCAGAAAGGTATGATGTTGGCCATTCATGGATCATTTTAGGCACTTATGTAGGAAAGTGACATGAATCATGATAGGCACACACACGGAATGGGTGTGCAGGAAGTAAATGTTAGGATGCATATGTTCTTTTAAAACTAATGAATTATTCCTAATAAGATGGAATGAATGAGTAAAAAGGGAAAGTGAAAATATCATATAGTAATTAGAAAATGGTTTTTGATAAATAAGTAAAAGTGGAATAAATTGTTGTAAGGGTAAATTAGAATATAAAAATGGTTCGAATGGGAGTAAAAGATAAGGCTTGTAACCCTGATAATTAGATACCATGTTTTCCATGGACTTAGGGAGATGGATGAAGGTAGTGACCCAGTTCCGAGTAGGCTATTTTTGGGTAGGGAATGCAAATTGGTTTGGTTATTACAAGTGAAGAGCCTGTCTATACCTCTTCCTTCTCATATAAGCTTTATGGTTATATTCTAAAGCTCGTGTTAGGAATTGTAGAGAAATGCCACCTCGAAGACATGCACCAGTTGGGAGACATGAAGAAGTTTCCGAGAATGCTCCTCAAATATTGGATCATTGGAATGTGGTGATAAAAGGTGATAGAGAAGGGAAATTCTGGGAGAACTTTTCTTGTTTTATGCATATGATGGAATGTGACCCATGGTGGGTTGTGCCGATCATGTTTGAGCTGACCAGGGAGTTCCAGCTGCAGCACCCACCGACCTTTACCGGAGAGGGTGGGCTAGAAGCAGAAGTGTTCTGGATTGAGTCCATCCAAACTATTCTAAACCATCTTGAGACTCCTCTCGAGAAGCGAGTAATGTTAGCAGCCTATATGTTGAGGGGGCAGAAAAAACGTTGGTGGGACATTATGGTTCAGATAGAGTAGGCCGAGGGGATGATGTGGAAATATTGTCAAGAGAAGTTTCTTAAGCACTTCTATATAGAATCATTGAGGTAGAATAAGGCTATAGATTTTATCAGGTTGACTCTGGGGACAATGTCAGTAATGGACTATGCTAGCTGTTTCACTGATTTGAGATGCTTTGTTTTGATGTTGACAAGATATGAGGTAGCTGTGGTGAAACAATTCCAGGACGGGCTGAGACAGGAGATCAAGTCTCAAGTGAATATATTTCAACTAAAAAGGTTTTATGAAGTGGTCGAGCAAGACCTTATATTATAATGAAACCTGAAGGGAGATTTAGGTAGTGAACTTCTGGCGCCAGCTGGGAGAGTAAGTGGTACAACTTTTTGATAGTAGAAAGCACCACTTTGGAATCTTTCAGCAGGGTTGAAGCATTAAGAGTAGTCAGAAGAGGGGGTTAGCTTCACAGGGTGGTGACCAGGTATTCTATTTACAGTGTGGTAGGATGGGAAAAAAATGTGACCAGTGTCCCCCACCCACATGTTGAGTGCCGAGCGTGAACCAAGCTAGGCCACGTGCAGAGATTCTACAGGAACCTGCAGCAGTCGGGGAATGATGGAGGTTAGAGGCAGATGCTGAGTTTAGGTAGGGGCCAGTTACCCCATATCAGGTAGAAAGTTGAAGCTCCATGGGCCGTATTGGTAGGGGCTATGGACGTGGAACACTCGGGAGAGATTACCCATACCAATAGAGCAGTGTAGTGTAGGGTACTTAGGCTGGAGCCCAAGGTAATGGGGTAGTCCATCTCTATACAGTTCAAGCTACACTTGAAGGTTCTCAGACTAGACCGTCTACTATTTGAGGTAAAATTCTTGTTGCTTCCAGGTTTTCTAGTGATTTATTTGATACAGGTGCTACACATTCCTTTATTTCTGCTGAGTTTGTAGTTGTGTTGGGATTAGCTGTAGAGACTGCATGTAGGGTAATATCGCTTGATACTTCTCTAGGGGTGCGAATCGAGGACATCAAGTAGTGTTAGCGTTGTACTCTGGAGGTTGGTGGGTATAGTTTTCTGTGGGATCCGTTTGTCCTAGATATGTCCAGTTTTGACCTAATCATGGGAACAGATTGGTTGTTATTATATCAATCCCATATCAACTATTACCGACGTCGGGTAACTTTCACATCTCTCAATGGGAGCACTCATGTCCTTATTGGTGAGTGGGATACTCGATCAGGCCACGCAAGACCGTTATGCCATCAGATGGGTGATATCACATCCCAAGTGGCATGCCTTATCATAGATGATGGAGAGAAAGGACAACCAATCTTCCCTCTTTTTGTGGACCAGTTTCAGGATGTGTTTTTTGAGGACTTATTGAGGTTAGCACCTGAGAGTGTTGTTGAGTTTCCAATCAAAATTTTTCCTGGAGTTGAGCTAGTTTCCATTCCACCTTACCGAATGGCTCCAATAGAGCTTCACAAACTAAAGTTTCAGTTAAAGGAATTGGGGTATAAGGGGTTTATACGTACTAGTATATCACCTTGGGGATGTAACGACCCAATGTTTTTAATGGAAATTACCTTCATATAAATATGCCATAAAATCACATAATAATGAACTACTAAGTGATAAGTGACTTTAAACATAAGTTTGTCACTTCTGTGTTTGGAATTTTGAAAATCTGACATATACGTCTGTGTTCAATATGTTTTCTGGAGTCTAATTAAACAAAAATACCTTTTAGTGAATAGTAACCTACCCTAATAAATAGTAACATACCCTTATGAATAGTGATATACCAAAATGAATAGTAACCTCGCCTATGGTGCTATAAAAATAATATTCAAGTTGAAAGTACGATATACCTATAGTTTAGAATGAGTTAATGGACGTTTTAAAACTGGTTTTGATAATAAATTATTATTTTAATTAAATATTAAAATAATCATATTTATAAAATTATTTTTGAAAAATTGACTTCATTTTTGGATTCTAAACATCTAAAAATAGTTAGGGTGATTTTTTTGTATTTTTCTAAAATACTTGAATTTTTTATGAATAGTAGAATCTGATAATTCACAATAAATGCTAAATAATGGATTAATTGAGTCATCGATGATGTTATGCTGATGTAAGCCTAATTGGTTCCGAATAACATGATAAAATCACTAATCTTGGTCATGGAATACTTACTATTCTTTTTCTTGTGAGGAAATAATAAATTAAGGATTATAATATCATGAAATCCCTCCTCTCCTCCACTATAAAAACCCCCTTCACTCCCCCTTCTCTCCACTCCTATCAAGCTCCAAGACTACTCTAAATTCTGCCCAAATCTATCCCCAAGGTCCTACCCCACGTCCAAAACTCTCAGCCTCCTCAAAATACCAAAAACTCTCCCTTAAAGAGGTTTTTAAAGGAGGAAGTCTCAAGAGGTAAATTCCTCTTTCCAAATTTCTTCTTTTCTTTAAGTTCTTTTCTTTTTTATTTTTTTTCCTCACCTCCCTTCACCATAATTGTATGATAAATCCTGTAACATACAAGTAATGTAATTTATTCATGCTAGTGGTATTTTTCATTATCTTCTCTCCTTTCCCAACCCTTTTATTTGAAAGAAATGAAAGCACCGTTTGAGATATTCTAATTCAGCACATTCAAGGACAACAGTTTATCAAATTTTAATATAATCTTTAATTCTGGTCATGAAACCATTTGTGTTATGGTTGAACCAAATTATTATATATGTAATATGTCCTATTTTTGGTTCTTTAATCATTTGGTATAAATGGAATTAAGTTATAAAGCAAAACACATTCTTTGTAATCAAATCCACAGATTAACAAAAACGGTTATCACTATGCATATATATATAATAATTCGACTTCACTCTAACTAACCTAATTAAAATTAAATCCATTTAATCTCATGGATATGAACTAAATAATTTAACTTAAATTCTGGAAAACCACTTTCATCTTGCATATAATCCACACTTGAATATAAGTGAACCGATCTTTTAAATCCAAGTAAAAAAACGAGATCGAACAATGAAATTGAACCTTATAACTAATCAAAAATGATTTGGATGAACTAAAAAGGGTTATAATAAATACATTACATATATTAGAGGTTATGGACTTATTAATTAAAAATCCTAATTTGTTTATTCAGGTCATTAATAACAAGTGGATAACACCACCAGATTTAAGGTAAGGGATCCTCCCCTTTTTACTCTTATTCAAGATTGTTCTCTATGCTATGACTTTTTGTGTAATACCAAGTGATGGGGTATATTTATACACCTTCCCCATACGGCCCTAATATTTTATAAGTGATGAGAAACCCCTAATCTCTCACATCAATCCCTCTTAGTTACACCCGATACCATCCCAATAAACCACGGTGGATTCTACTCGAACTTCCTTTATTCCTCCAGGTTGTTCTATCTTTATTTTTACCAAAATATAGTTTTATTTTATTTTTATGTAGAAATTCAACATTATGTTTATATGATCCAAACTCATGTTCTATGATCCATCTCTCATTCGTTTTCATGGATATACATGCTTTTAAGTGAATCTCTCATCGATACTTCCCAATAAGCACACTCGTTTTAAAGGAACTTCCCAAACTTTTACCCAATTTCAAGTGCACTCTATATTCTATTTTAAGACACGAATTTCTTTGTAAATTTATTATTTTTATTCTGAAAACCTTAATGGTTCAATTATGGTTTTATATAAAAGAATGTATTCTTTACTATTTTAAAAGCTCTATAGTGTTTTCCTTAAAACCGCAAAAAGATGTTTTAATGATAATGTCACTCAAATTCATATATTTTGTGATGTCACTTATATTTGTTACCACCTACCTTGTTATATGCCTATAATACCTTCTGAATTTCCATGTATTTTATAATTCTTTCCTTACATGGACACTATCATGTTACGCCCATTGGTTATGATTCATGTCATGATTGTGGTACCCAATTCTTTCCATGGGTACCCTTATGTTTGTGTATGGTTGATTGTGTATGATTGTATATATGGTAAGAATATTTACGTGGCATGAATATTCATGAAAATGTTGAGATGGGTGAACCCAGATAGCGCTCCAATGCATTGGGTAAGGTTAAGTCTCATGAGATGCGACGTGAAACGGGATTGGCGGTTAGCCTTGACTCGTGCTAAAATGGGAAACGAGATTGTCGGTTAGCCTTGAACCATACTAAACATATGATTTATGGTTCTTCCAAATTTATATGATTCCATGTTTATATGATAAAATGATTATATTAAATGATTCCGTAAGTTTCATGCTTTGGATATCATTATGTCATGCCTCTTAACTCATGTTCTTGAGAGGTATCCTTATGTTCATTCCCTTACTGGGAATTTTTAGCTCATCCCTTTGTTCATGTGTTCCCTTGGGTACCCTATGTAGATGTAAGAGCTCAAAGGAAGCTAGAAGATTTTTATGGAGATTAAATAAATACTTTTTTAGCCCCATGTTTTATGTTATATTTACCCAGCCTTCCAAGACACTAGACTTAAAAATCCTTGTATTTTACTCTGATGATTAATTATGCTTAAAATCATGAAATGTTTTATGTAAAAGTCTTGGGTCGCTAAAGTTGGTATCATAGGATGGTCTAGTTATTTTTGAAGATTAGGAATAGAGAACCTTATTAATAACCTTAAGGATGAGACTAAGTATAATAAAACATTCTTAAATTTTGGTGGGTATAAAGTAAGTGGTTTATCAAGGAAATAAATCCATGTCTGTATACGAGCAGGTAGAGGCGGCTCTGGCACAGATGTGTCTAGGGGTAAACCCCAAAAACACCGCTTTGATCTAGACTCGAATTGGAACTAGTGCACGATAACATGCCTTGCTGCACTAGATATAAAACTAAGAATCAAAAGTTAGGATGTAATTCTTCTTTATAAGATTATCCTTTAATTTTCAATGCTTCATTTTTACGCTCAATAGCTATGTATTCAAGACCTCTAATTATACGTTATTTTTCTTAGTTAATGGTGGGAAATAGAAGAACACGTTCCAACAACCAATGTGATAGGAAATGTGATGATTTCCCTAATGACATTCCTGATGTGACGGAAGCGGGTGCTCTAAAAATCATGGAAGTACTTTCTCAGCTGGCTCGAGTTATGAATAATAACTTGAATTAGTTGGAACGTCCCCTTCCTCCAAGTAAAGAGCAAGTTTCCATAGAATACTTCATGTGGAAAAGGCCTTCCATGTTTAGCAGGTCTTCTGATCCCCTCCTCACAGAACAATGGATTAACTCCATTGAAAAGATTTTCTCTATCCTCCAGTGCTTGTAAGAAGAGAAAGTTGTACTGACAGTCTATCATTTTGATGGGGAAGCTGATCAGTGGTGAAAACTGATCAAGAATAAAAAGCCCCAAGAGGAAATTGATTCCATAGATTGGGAGTAATTAAAGAGGATGTTTTTCAACAAATATTTTCCTCGAACCCTCCGTCTCAAGATGGAAATAGAGTTCCTTGGACTCAAGCAGAAGGAATATGAGTCCATCAGGGCGTATGAAAAAAAACTTTACAAGGCTTGCAAGGTACGCCTCTGGCTTTGCCATGAACACCGAAAGCAAGGTGGATCGCTTCTTTAGCAGACTAAAGCCGAGTCTATTAAAAGTGTTGGCGATTAAAGACTTTGATAGCTATGAGGAGATTGTCCGTTGTTCCCTCAAGGTTGAAATGGAGATTGGAGACTCTCAGTAGTCTCATGGGCCTAGTGACAAGAAGTGGAAAATGGAGAACAACATGGGTGGTTCATCAAACAAATCCCATGATGAAAAAAACCTCACTTTCCCCTTTGAAAGAAATGTGGGAAGAAGCATCATTGTGACTGTCTCAAGGGAACCAAGAATTGCTTCAAATGTGGAAAGTTTGGTCATCTAGCCAAGAACTGCTGAAGGGATATGAAAAATCCTACTAATGTTAAAGAAGAACGGAAGGTTCAGATCTACACTCAGCCCAGAGTGTAGTGTTTTAACTACAAGGAGATTTGGCATTATGCGAACAATTTCCCTAAGTTGAGGGTTGTTGGAGGAAATCATCATTAACCTCCAAGGAAACAAGGAAGGGCTTATTCTATCACTACTGCTGAGGTGGTGCCAGAAAATGATGTGGTGACAGGTACGCTTGTTACTCATTCATGAATAGTGAACAAACTATTTTATTCTGGTTATACACATTCTTTCTTATCTTGCAGGTTTTGTAGAACTATTCAAACACCACCTCAAAATTTGGAGGAAACATTACCTGTGAGAACAGTGAATGGGGAAATTATTTCTTCCTTGGTTTATAACTCCTCCCCGATTAATGTGTGTGGACTGAACCTCCCAGTAAATCTTTTCATACTTCCTTTAGTGGAGTTCGACACTATCATGGGCATGGATTGGCTATATTTTTATAAGGACAACATCAAATGTCGAGAAAGGTAGATCAATTTTCACATCCCCAAGAATCCTCCGATTCTTTACAAGTGTAAGGAGGAAGATGACTCTCCTTTAGAATCTTTGTCTCAAGTTTGGATATTGCTTCCTTGTGAGAAATAATATCAAGATCAAATGATTGGGACAAAGGATAGAATCATTCTTGAAGACATTCCCATCATGAGAGATTTCACCGATGTATTCCCTGAAGAGTTGTCTGGTCTTCCTCTTGACCGAGAGGTTGAGTTCTCAATTGAACTTATCCCTGGATCTCTACCAATCTCAAAGACACCATACAGAATGGCCACCGTAGAGCTAGAAGAGATGAAGAAGAAGTTACAGGAGAATATGGAGAAGGGTTTTATACGCCTGAGTGCTTCACCGTGGGGTGTTCCATTCCTCTTCATCAAGAAGAAGGATGGATCAATGCGTCACTGTATTGATTATCGTGAGCCTAATAAAATCACTATAAAGAACAAGTATACCCTTACAAGGATAGATGACTTGTTCAATCATCTTCATGGGGTCAATTATTTCTTTAAGGTGGACCTTCGGTCGGGATATCACCAACTAAAGGTGAGGAAGGAAGATATTCCCAGGACTGCCTTTTGAATGAGGTATGAACACTATGAGTTAATAGTGATGCCCTTAAGACTCACTAATGCTCTAGAAATTTTCATTTATTTAATGAATAGAGTCTTTAGAGATTACCTTGAAATTTTTTTTGTGGTCTTTATTGATGATATTCTGATATACTCTAAGAGCAATGAGGAACATGAGGAGCATTTGAAAACTATGTTAAAAACTTTACGAAGGGAGAAGTTGTATGCAAAGTACAATAAATGTGAGTTCTGGATGGAGGAAGTATCATTCATGGGGCATATTATCACCAGGAAAGGGATATCTGTAGACCCTTCCAAGACAAATGCAATTGAAGAGTGGCAGAGACCAACTTCTGTAACAGAGATCCGCAACTTTTTAGGCCTAGATGGGTATTATCGACGGTTCGTGAAGAAATTTTCACAATTTTCATACCCAATGACCAAGATGAAACGGAAGTGAGTAAAGTTCTTCTAGACACAGGAATGTGAAGACCGATTCATGGAGTTGAAAAAGAGGCTTATCACTATGCTGATACTCACACTCCCTTCAAGTGGAGAACTCTTTGTGGTGTATAGTGATGCTTCTAAGAAAGTATTAGGTTGTGTGCTAATGAAAAATGAGAAAGTGATAGCCTATGCCTCAAGGAATCTAAAAACACATGAGAAAAACTATCCCATGAATGATCTAGAGTTGGTGGCTGTGATCTTTGCGTTGAAAATATGGCGGCGTTATCTCTATGAGGAAAAATGTGAGATATATACTGATAACAAGAATCTCAAATATATATTCCAACAGAAAGAGCTTAATATGCGCTAGGGAAGATGGATAGAGATCATCAAGGATTATTACTGCTCAATCCACTACCATCCCAGTAAGACAAACAAGGTGGCGAATGGTCTAAGTAGAAAGGATCCTGCATCTTTATCAATGATGAGAACTGAAAAGGATCTGATCTTCTTATATTTGCAAAGGATGGACATGGGAATCATTACGGGAGGAACATCATCAATCCTTTCTCAAATGATTGTTCAACCATACCTCTTTGAGAAAATAAAGGATGCTCAAAGAAAGGATGTGGAAATTCAGAAAAGGGTGGAATCTGTTGAAAATGGGAAATCCTCCGATTTCAAAACTGATGAGAAAGGAGTTGTAAGATTTGGGACATGATTATGTGTACCGTTTGATCTAGAGATAAAGAAGGAGCTATTGAATGATGCACATAGCTCGAACTTCTCTATCCATCCTGGGAGTACCAAAATGTACCGTCACATCCAAGAGCACTTCTGGTGGGATAACATAAAGAAGAAGATTGTGGAATATATATCAAGGTGCTTGGTATGTCAGCAAGTTAAATCTAAGCGACAAAATACCAAAGGTATGATGCAGCCATTTCCTATACCCTTGTGGAAATGGGAAAATGTTACTATGGACTTTGTCACGGGTCTCTCGAAGATGTCGAAGGGAAATAATGTGATATGGGTTGTGGTTGACCGACTCACCAAGACATCCTATTTCACCGCTATTCTGGAAGATCTCTCACTTGAGCAACTTGCAAAGATATATGTGAAGGAATTGGTGAGACTGCATGGTGTTCCACTCCCAATTGTCTCTAACAGTGATCCAGGTTTCACATCTACATTATGGAGGATCCATCAACATTCTTTGAGTACTGAATTAAATTTCAGCATGACCTATCACCCCCAAACTGATGGACAGTCTGAAAGAACTATTCAGACGCTTGAATATATGCTTAGAGCCTGCTCTATAGAATTCAAAGGAGGATGAGATCAACATCTCCCATTGGTTGAGTTCTCATACAACAATAGCTTCTACTCGAGTATTCAGATGGCTCCATATAAAGCTCTATATGGAAAGCGATGTAGAACTCCAACCTGTTGGGATGAAGTTGGAGAAAGAAAGCTACTTGGACCCGATCTTGTTCAAGAGATGACAGAGAAGGTTCAAGTCATCCAGAAACACATCAAAGATACTCAAAGTCAGAAAAAGAGCTATGCTGACAACCATCGAAGGGACTTGGAGTTTGATGTTGGAGATAAAGACTTCCTTCAAATATCTCCATGGAAGAGAGTCATGTGATTCGGTAAGAAAGGGAAGCTAAGCCCAAGGTATATTGGACCCCTTTGAGATCCTTGACCGCATAGGATCCATGGCCTATCAACTTTCACATCCACTGAATATGGCTCTAGTTCATGATGTTTTCCACGTATCACTCTTGAGGAAGTACATACCTGATCCCTCACATGTACTAAACTCTGAGGTGGTGCAGCTGGAAGATGATCTCTCTTATGAGGAGTAGCCAGTAAAGATTCTGGATCGGAGAGATAAGGTTCTACGGAACAAGACAACCCATCTTGTCAAAGTGTTGTGGAGGAAACATAAGTCTGAGGAAGCAACATGGGAACTGGAGGAATCAATGAAGTAAAAGTACCCACATCTGTTTTTGGCCTAGGATGTAAAATGGAATCTTGAGGGTGAACTTTCTTAAGGGGGGAAGAATGTAACGATAAAATGTTTTTAAGGGAAATTACCGTCCTATAAATATGAAATAAAATCACATAATAATGAACTACTAAGTGATAAGTGAATTTAAACATAAGTTTGTCACTTCTGTGTTTGGAATTTTGAAAATATGACATACACGGTTGTGTTCAAGGTGTTTTTTGGAGTCTAATTAAACAAAAATATTTTTTGGTGAATAGTAACCTACCCTAATGAATAGTAACATACCCTTACGAATAGTTATATACCCTAATGAATAGTAACATCACCTATGGTGGTATAAAAAGAATATTCAAGTTAGAAGTACGATATACCTATAGTATAGAATGAGTTAATGAATGTTTTAAAACTGGTTTTGATAATAAATTATTATTTTAAATAAATATTAAAATGATCATATTTAGAAAATTATTTTTGAAAAATGGACTTCATTTTTAGATTCTACACGTCAAAAAATGGTTAGGGTGAATTTTTGGGATTTTTTTGAAATACATGAATTTTTGATGAATAATAGAATCCGATAATTCACAATAAATGCTAAATAATGGATTAATTGAGTCATCGATGATGTTAAGCTGATGTAAGCCCACCTGGTTTGGTATCACATGATAAAATCACTATTATTGGTCATGTAATAATTATTATTCTTTTTCTTGTGAAGAAATAATAAATTAAGGATTATAATATCATGAAATCCCTCCTCTCATCCACTATAAAAACCCCCTTCACTCCCTCTTCTCTCCAATCCTCTCAAGCTCCAAGCCTTCTTTCAATTCTGCCCAAATATCCCCCTAAGTTCATCCCCCACGTCCAAAATCTCTCAGCCTCCTCAAAATACCAAAACCTCTCCCCTTAAGAGGTTCTCAAAGGAGGAAGTCTGAAGAGGTAAATTCCTCTTCCCAAATTTCTTCTTTTCTTTTATATTATTTTCTTTTTTATTTTCTTTCCTCACCTCCCTTCACCATAATAGTATAATAAATCCAATAACATAAATGTACTTTAATTTCTTCATTCTAGTGTTATATTTCACTATCTTCTCTCCTTTCCCCACCCTTTTATTTGACAGAAATGAAAGCACTCTTTGAGATGTGCTAATTTAGCACATTCAAGGACAACCATTTATCAATTTCTATTATAATATTTAATTCTGGTCATGAAACCATTTGTGTTATGGTTGAACCCGATTATTATATATGTCATATATCCTATTTTTTGTTCTGTAATCCTTTGGTACAAATGGAATTATGTTATAAAGAAAAACACATTCTTTGTAATCAAATCCACATACTAACAAAAAAGGTTATCACTATGGATATATATATATATAATAATTCGACTTCACTCTAAGTAACCTAATTAAAATTAAAACCATGTAATCTCCTGGTTATTAAATAAATAATATAACTTCAATTCTGTACAACCACTTTCATCTTGCATATAATCCAATCTTGATTATAAGTGAACCGATCTTTTAAAGCCAAGTAAACAAACGAGGTCGAATAATGAAATTGAACCTTATAACTAATCAAAAAGGCTTTGAAAGAACTAAAAAGGGTTATAATAAATAAATTATATATATAATAGGTTCTATACTTATGAATTAATAATCCTAATTTGTTTATTCAGGTCATTAATAACAAGTGGAGAACACCATTGGATTTAAGGTAAGGGGTCCTCCCCTTTTTAGTCTTAATCAAGATTATTCTCTATGCTATGCCTTTTTGTGTAATAACAAGTGATGGGGTACATTTATACACCTTACCCATATTTCCATAATGTTTTATAAGTGATTATAAACCCCTTATCTCTCTCATCAATCCCACTTAGTTACACCCGACACCATGTAATAAACCTTGGTGGATTCTACCCAAACTTCCTTTATTCCTTTGGGTTGTTCTATCTTTCTTTTTACCAAAATATAGTTGTATTTTATTTTTATGTAGAAATTCAAAATTATGTTTATAAGCTCCAAAATCATGTTCTAATATTCATCTATCATTCTCCTTCGGGGATATACATGCTTTTAAGTGAATCTCTTCTCGATACTTCCCAATAACCACACTCATTTTAAAGGAACTTCCCGAACTTTTACCCAATTTCAAGTGCACTCTATATTATGTTTTAAGACACCAATGTCTTTCTAAATTCAGTATTTTTATTCTAAAAACCTTCATGGTTCAATTATGGTTTTATATAAAAGAATGTATTCTTTACTATTTTAAAATATCTATAGTGTTTTCCTTAAAACCACACAAAAATGTTTTAATGATAGTGTATCTCAAATACATTTCTTATGTGATGTCACTTCTATTTTTTACCACATAAAATTTTATATGCCTATAATACCATATTAATGTCAATGTATTTTCTAATTCTTTCCTTACATGGACACTATCATGTTACGCCCATTGGTTATGATTCATGTCATGATTGTGGTACCCAATTCTTTCCATGGGTACCCTTATGTTTGTGTATGGTTGATTATGTATGATTGTATATGTGGTAAGAATATTTATGTGGAAAGAATATTCATGAAAATGTTGAGATGGGTGTGCCCAGATAGCGGTCCAATGCATTGGGTAAGGTTAAGTCTCATGAGATGCGATGTGAAACGGGATTGGCAGTTAGCCTTGACCCGTACTAAAATGGGAAACGAGATTGACAGTTAGCCTTGACCCGTACTAAAGATATGATTTATGATTCTGCCACATTTAGATGATTCCATGTTTATATGATCCAATGCTTATATTAAATTATTTTCTAAGTTTCATGCTTTGGATATCATTATTTCATGCCTCTTAACTCATGTGCTTGAGATGTATCCTTAAGTTCATTCCCTTACTGGGCATTTTTAGCTCATCCCTTTGTTCATGTGTTCCCCAGGGTACCCTATGTAGATGTAAGAGCTCAAAGGAAGTTAGAAGCTCTTTATGGAGATTAAATAAAGATGTTTTTATCCCCATGTTTTATGTTATATGTACCTTGTCTTCCAAGACACTAGACTTAACGATCCTTGGCTTGTACTCTGATGATTAATTATACTTAAAATCATTATATGTTTTATGTAAAAGGCTTGGGTCGCTATAGGGGATCTGCTGTGTTGTTTTCTAAGATGGCCTATGGATCAATGAGGCTATTTGTCGATTATAGGAAGTTTAACTAGATGATAGTTAAGAACCGATACCCTATTCCTAGAATTGATGACCTGTTTGATCAACTCAAAGGCAACTTAGTGTTTCCCAAGATTGATTTGAGATCGGATACCATCAATTGATGTTGATACCTTCTGTCATACCCTGAAAGACTTTCCAAATTAGGTATAGGTTGTATGAATTCCTAGTAATGTCTTTTGGTTTGACCAATGCACCACCTGTGTTCATGGACTTGATGAACCAGATCATCCACCCGTATCTGGATTAGTTTGTAGTTATTTTCATTGATGACATCTTGGTGTACTCTAGAACTCAGGAAGATCATTCGAAACATCTTGATATTATCTTGAGTACACTATGTGATCATAGGCTTTACGATAAGATTTAAAAATGTCAGTTTTGGATTGATGAGTTTCACTTTTTGGGACATATCATATCTGAGTCTGGCGTGTTAGTGGATCCAGAAAAGGTGAAGACTGTGGTGTCCTGAGAACAACCCAAGAATGTCTCTGATATTCATAGTTTCTTGGGTTTGGCCAGTTATTACTGAAGGTTTATTAAGGATATCTCTTGTTTGGCATAACCACTCACTGGCCTAACCCATAAGGGGGATAAGTTCAATTGGACATATTCTTGTGAGAATTATTTATAGGAGAATAAGAAGTGGTTGACCACCACAAAAATTTTGATCTTACCTAAACCAGGTAAGAAGTATACCTTGTTCTGTGATGTGTCCAGTGTTGGACTCGAGGCAGTGTTCATGCAGGATGATTGGGTTATAGCTTATGGGTCAAGACAATTGAGACCACATGAAAGAAATTATCATACTCATGAACTGGAGCTAGCTGCTATAGTTCCCGACTTATAGTGTTGGAGGAATTACGTGTTGGGAGAATCCTTTATGGTGTTTACTGACCACAAAAGTCTCAAATAAATCTTCTCTCAATGGGATTTGAATCTTCGACAACAATGGTGGGTTGAGTACTTAGAGTCCTTTTATTTTGAATTGGTTTACACATCGGGGAATTGGAATAATGTCGCTGATGCTCTGATCCAGAATACTTAGAATAAAGTGGTTCAGAAATCTTGTTCAGAATGGGTGATGATGGCCTTGTTTGAGGAGATGTATTTGGATGTATAGGAGGGGAACATGCAGATGATGCTTGCATCTATAAGAGTTGAGTCAGCACTCTTCAACTGAGTTAAAGAGAGTCAGTTGGTAGATCCAAAGTGCTTGGCTATGAAGGAAAGTCTTAAAGGTGTGGATTCACCTTCTGGTTGGACCTTCAACACCGATGAATTTTCTTATGTTGATGGTCGTGTTTTGGTGACAACAGATGTACAATAAGAGTTGATGTGCGAGTTCCATGCATCAAAGTGGGCGGTTCATCCAAGATTGAATAAGATGTACCGTGATCTATGAAGGTAGTTATGGTGACTCAGAATGAAGATAGATGTGGTGAGTTTTGAGGCATGATGCCTTACCTGTCAGCAGGTGAAGGCTGAACATCAGTGCCCAGGTGGGTTGTTACAGTCATTCCATATTGTTGAGCATAAGTGGATTGACATCACAATGGACTTCATAGTGGGTCTTCCAAGTATTCCTCAAAATAATTGTTCCATTTGGGTGGTAGTAGATCGACTGACCAAAGTGGCCCATTTATTTCCAATTCAAGAAACCTATATAGTCGACCAGTAGGATGAGTTATATGTTCAGAAAATAGTACGATTTCATGGTGTTCTAAGAACCATAGTTTTAGATCATGATACACATTTCACCATGCACTTCAAGAAGGGGCTACACAACACACTTGGTACCCAGGAGTTTCTGAGTATGGCTTACCACCCATAGACCAATGGGAATTTGGAGAGTACAATTCAGGTATTAGAAGAAATGTTGAGAGAATGTGTTCTAGATATTGGTGGTTTGTGGGAAAATCACTTTTCTATTGTCGAGTTTTCTTGTAACAATAGTTTTCAGGCTACAGTCCAGATGGAATCTTTTGAAATACTTTATGGGAGACTATGTAGATCCTTGTTGTGGTGGTTAGAGGATAGAGAGTCTGAGCTATCATGGCTAAGTCTTGTGCATGATATGTTAGAGAAGGTTTGTTTGATTCAAAAGTGGATGGAAATAGCTCAGAGTAGGTAGAAGTAATACACAGATCAACATCGTAGACCTCTTGAGTTCATGGTGGGTGATAATGGGTTTCTTCGGGTGTTGCCAAGGTTGGGTCACCATAGAATTTAGAAACAGGGAAAGTTGAAACATAGGTATATGGGGCCATTTCAGATTGTGGAGAGGATTGGACCAGTGTATTACCAGTTGGATCTTCCATAGTAGTGTAGTTGGATGCATGAAATTTTCTATATTTCACAACTCCGACAGTATCACCCAGATCCATCTCATGTGATAAATACTGAGGATGTTGAGCTTGAGGCTAATGTGTCCTTTGAGGAGAACCCAATTCATATTGTAGATCATATTTAGAATGTTTTGTGGGGTAAGATTGGGCACCTGTTTCATGTTCTATGGAAACATGGACATGTTCCGGAGGAAACTTGGGCGAGTCAATCTGATATGCGGGTCTAGTGGCCCGATCTCTTTTCTTTAGAAACTCTATGATGCTTAGGAAGAGTGGGTTGGGGACGAGCCATTATAAGTTGGAGAGGTTGTAAGATCCCATATTTCTTCATAAGGTATGTTTTACATATGTCTCTATTTAAGAACTTTAGTTTGGTCAAATATGTTCTTTACAAATTCCTTAAGGAAGCTCGGGAGTGTATTGGGGGTTCAGGATACCAAAAAGGGGGAAAATGAGTTTTCTAGGCTAGCCGCACAGTCTGTGCATGGTTAGTGCTAACCGTGCTGATAGCCCAAGTAAACTGTGCAAGAGGGAAAATTTCTGAAAGTAGCCTCCACACGGTTTACACATGGTTCGGAAAACCATGCAGATAAGCCGTGTAAGGGGTCTCTTTAAGATAGAAGCATCTACATGGTTTGCGTACGGTTTGGAAAACAGTGCGGGTAAACCGTGCGACACAAAAACCTTTAACAAACTACAAAAATTCCAGTCCGGGATTTTGTAACCCACTAGGTATTTTTCTCCCCCTCATCCCTTACAGCCCAAAGAACAAACCAAAGGGACCTAGAGCTCCCAAGGATTAATATCCTTCGATTCTTAGCCGTTTGGAGTGCCGCCAATTGCGAATTGAATAAGTGGGTTAGGGTAATCTCCCTCTTGCCTTTATTTTTGGTTTTGGGTTTCTATTTATTTTTCCTCTCCATCTGAATATCTCAAACCATACTTTTTCAAAGATTTTTAGGGTACATATTCAAGGGTTGGTTGAATTGAGACCTAAGGCTTTGGTTGGGAGTGTGTTCACAAATGGATTTATGGTAGGTGGTCTAAAAGTTATATCCATTGGATTTTGAGTAGATTTGTGCACGAATGGTTTTATTTCTTTCCATATTTTGATGAGTTCTTAGTACCTTTGAGACTTTGTGTTGCATTTGGTTTCTAAAAAACCTAATGAATCCCTCATGATCCCAATGGGATGAATGGAGGATGATGCGAACTATTTTGGGGCTACCAATGGGGTGTGCCGATTTCATGGACCTAGAGGTAGTTAAGTAAGTGTATTTCGTTATGAAAGAACATAGAGCCCATGATGAATATGTTAATATTCATGATGGTTGTGTAATTGGGGTTCTGTAATACACTTAGGTTGAGTAATGGCCTAAGGGGTTGTTTGGTTGGCATGAAAAAGGGTTAAATAGATTAATTGGAAATTACTAGGGGATTATATTATTACATGAATATGATTAGTGTGATCGGCATGGGAAATGGGAAATGGGGCTAAAGTGTTAAGTAATATAAACGATGAATGTGTTAATGGATTAAGGCAATAAGTTATTTTACCATTTATTGAGATTATTGTGATGACGTAAATGATGTTGGCTATGTTATTGTGATATGGTGTTTTGGTGGTGTATGATAAATAAGCATGTGGACATGGCTTAGATGAGTGGGGTATTGACATGAGGTTCTAATCCCATAGGTTGAGTTGGACCATGGTTCTAGATCATCCCCTAAATGTAGAGGTTAGGGAAGGTGACAGAGTTCTACTCCCTTAACGGTTTCATTCCACCCGGACTGAGGCTTCGAGGTGAGGATTATGAGATTGTTATAATGTGATTGCTAGTGAGATAGGGCTTGATTTTATTTACATATGCTTGAGAAAAATTAATATTCCTAATCCATTGAACACATAGAAAGGGGATATTGAATAATGAAATGCCTAAGTTGTGAACCCAAATTCATTGGCAGTATAAATAAAATGAACATAGTTTAGAATGGCATACTGAGATGTTTACCTTTATTTTCCATTATTATCATTTTCATGCACTATCTACCTTTCTGGATATTTTTTAGACACTGTTGGTGGTGGCCTACTTAGTTATACTCACACCCTGCTCAGGCCTCTATTGGGAACCTGAGCAGATTTTATGCTTGCAGGCCAGGACAAGGGAAAGGGACCTATACTAGGGACATGAGTCGTATGTGGGAAAAGTTTGGGTGAGGTTACAGACCTGGAGTTTGGACCATTTTGGGGATTTTACCAATTTATTTCGTTTGGGATTTTTTTACTTTACACTATAGCGGAATGACATACTTATTGTTGTTTATGATTGCACCTAGTTTTGGGATTTGGTTATTATGTATGTTATGGACTATTCTCTTATGTTTCCACTATTTCAGTTATTATCTATTGTGTCTTACTCTGGTATTGATGGTATAGTCTCTTCACATAACCTTTTAGACCCTTGATGCTAGTTGGTAGCCTTTTGCGTATGGGGAGGCGCACTTGAGGTCTTGTAACTACCCAGCTCGGGGCACCAGTTTAGTGGCCCCCAGGTCGGGGATATTACACTAAATTTTAAGTGAATTTTTCTTATCCAGATAATTTATATTGTTATGTTATAATATTTTATGGGTTTAAAGTATAAATAGAATATATTTTTATCATTCAATATAAAATACGTAATTATTATTAATTTTACATTGAACTCATATGTAAAAACATTTAATTCTTTTACAATGTTTTAACTTTTAGAAAGCCTCTTATCTTACTCTAACAACGATATTGACATTAAATTAACTACTGTATCTTATATGTTTTGAATTTTTAAAAATGGAATCCATATTTGGAATCAATATTTACAGATCATGATAATAGGCTACATTTTTATTTGGGGATTATGAATAGTAACTTTTGTAATTATTTTTATTACCATGTTTAATGGTAAATTTGGTAATTAAAGTTAAAAATAATATTATAAAATTACCTTAAAACCCATAAAAATCCTATAGGATGACTAAATTATACCATTATCATCTATTTTTAGAAATGGAATCACTTGATGGCCACTTACCTATGAAAATGGCATGAATGCAAAAAATCTAATGAATGTGACAAAATGTCACAATCTCATTTTCTAAAAGTATATTAATTTTAATATATGGATAACTAGGAGATAATATAGACTATAGATAGTCTCTAGAAATATTAAATAATTACCTACATAATATAATGTTATATCTAATTTTTAGAGATTAAATAATTAACCTTAATGATGACACAATAGTGATGAAACATTATTTTATTAGAAGAAATATCAAATAAATGGTTTTAATAATATTAACAGAAATATAATATTAACTAATTAATATGATACACAAATTTCTAAGTGACTATACCATGTTTTGGAGTGTATTGAATATTTTTTTCAAATTTATCTTATGTGTGGTTTTTTAAAGTCAAATAAATTAACAGTGTTAAAATTGTAACTATTGATATTTTATAAAAATAAAATTTTATTAAATTATTTAAGAATCATTGAAATATTTAAAAATTAAAAAGATATAATTATATGATCTAAAATTTCATAAAATATACATTTATGGTCAATTAACACCATATAAGTAAATATTTGTAAACATTAAATTTTTCAAATGTTATTATCACAATTAACATTAAATAGAATAACCAAGTGTCAATTAAAAATATATGGTTTAAATTGAAAAAATAACTTGTCTCAAATTTATTAGTTGATGATATTACAATCATATCTTGTAAAATATATTTAATTGGGTCATTTTAGAGGTTTTTTTGTTAGGGTTTTATTTTATTATAAATTATTATTTATAGAGTTTCCAAAAGTGACCCTCATCTCAATTATAAAAGGGAACCTCCTATATCACCTCTTCACTTAATTTTGAGCCTTGAAGATCTTCCATCACCTACCATTTATACTTATAAACTTATTTTTTTTCATTACAGAGGTTCTGGTTATCTTCCAAGACAAAGTCTAGTGATCTATAAAGAGATTTAGAGTAAGCATGTCAAGGAAGAGGTACTCTATTCTACCGATTCCTTCAAAGTTCTTTCTTATAATACTTCCAAATCATTATTTTTTTCATTATAAAGTAATAAATAAGTACAAATCATATATTTATATGTTATGAAAAATAGGAAAAAACCATATTTCACCTGCTATCAATCCTACGAAAAATGAAATCACCGCGTGTGCGTACGTACAACTTACCGTCTCCACACCACGGTGTAATATATTTTTCACCACCATATAACATGGATAGCTATATTGATGGAAATAATCACTATATATGATTATTATAACATGAAAATAATTATGAAATATCATACACCATCCACTTCAATACCATTCAATAATTTTGGGAGTGATATCATTTCTTGTGCGTGCGTACAGCCTGCCGTATCTACAATGTAATGCGATTCATTCTACATGATCTTCATTAAACCATGATTATATAGATGAATTTAATGAATAAATTTGATATATATTATACTAATATCATTATGATAATTATTTAAATATAATCGAAGACGTGGAAGTTGAAATTATCCGACAAATCTCGCATAAGAACATAAATTAGTCAATATCCAAATAACTAGTGACAATGTAATGTTACTAACAAATGAATGATAATATAATCATATATGGAATCAGAAAAAGGATTATTATTTTGGAGTAAGTAAATAAAATTATTTAAATCATTATACAGGAGGTTCATATATATACAATGATATCAGACCTAAGGTAAGGGATAATTTTCAATCTCATTTTTATCTAAGATTGTTTATACGTAAGAATTTACTGGGGAAATTTTTATCATCCATGTCTATGTTTTCTAAAAATGTTTTCATAAAATTTTTACTATTCTTCTATGTATGTTTAATGTCATTTTTACCAATTTTTTACTTTTACTACATGGTATGGAAGGAATCTTTCTTTTTTTTACCATATGAGGTACTTTTTTTTACTTTTCTAGGAAAAGTACAGGCAGAATGTTTTTATAAACATATACGACATGAGTGGATATTCAAGGTTTCATGACGCCTTATTTATATGAAGCTTCGTATACACTATTTCAAGTTTATTTTCAAATAAATTCTTTTATTTTGTAATTGTATAGCATTTTGAGATAAGAAAACCTTTTTGAAGAAGAAAGAATATTTTCCTCAAGAATTAAGTTCAAGTGTTTTATCAAAATCATTTTCCATCTAAGATGACACTCTTTAAATAGGGTTATGTTTCTATCCCTATTATTACTAGGATTTTATTTTTTAATGATGTAATGATATTTTATATGGATTATGTAATGATTGATGATGTTCAAGAAGCCCTTTTTATTTCTTGTGTTATGTAGTGATAAATGATTAATTTTTTTGTGGCACATGTAAGAATGATTTCATTATAAGATGTGGGGGACCTATATATCCACCAATGAATTGAGTAAATATTTATATCTCATGAGATATCCATGAATGGAATGGAAAATAAATCCAATTCTTTAATATAGGGATAGAATGAGGAGTGAACTCAGTTTTGTAATGGACTTTGTATGCTATGATGGTCTCGACATATGAGACTTGACTAATATCAAATTATTTTCCATGCTTATGTGTGTATGCCACAAAATTTAATGTCTTATGTTATGACTATGGATATTACATTTCACTTTTATGATTTATCCCATGATATGATACTACTATCTTTTATATATAGGATATGTTTTTCAAATGTTATGTTTTTATGATTATGATAGGATTGATATTCTCCTTGATTACAATTACTCAACATTTGAGCTCACCGTTTAATATGTTTCTTTCCCCTAGGTCATGAATAAGTGTATTAAGTAAGATATGTGAAAAAGGATTCTAGTTATGAAGAAATAAGTGAGGGACAATGTAGATGTTTTATGAACTAGTTGTTTATGTTTCTCAGTTTCTAGAGACGCTAAACCTATACGGTCCTGGTGTGGTTTTTGTTATGTTATGTAATAAATATTGTTCAATGTTTAAGTAATATCTATATGTAAAGTATGGACTGTTATACTTAGTATATTATTCTATTTTCATGAAATTTAGAAAATATGAGTTTAATATAGATATGTCCCCCTTAATTATATCATATTAGAGGTAGTTTTCCTAATTAAAATCCTTAGTAAATCCATTACTTATATTAGTTTATATGGATTCATCATTAATGTTGTATTACACATCCTCTACATTAAATACTAGAGGTTTCATTTCAACTTTCTCTTCAATTTGAGGTTGTTCTAATCCAAGTTTCTTCATTTTTAAAAAGTTAAAATTAATTTGTGTGAACTAACCCTCACCCCATTTAATTTCATACTTTATAAGGGTGAAGTATTTTTTCATATGATTCTTTAGTTGATATAAAAATCTTGGAGTGGGTTTAGATTTTCATGGGAAGCTTAAAAGCTCATGTTTTTAACTATAATACTCCTCCAATTAATAATCTTACAATTACATATGGTTTTATTCCCATTGTAATATCATAGCTTTTGGATTAAAATTTATTTATATGATTTTAGTGATTTGTAGTCTTTTTGTTTAACCTAAAATATTTGTTGATCTCTGAAATCTTTTTACCCCTTTGATTCCCACTTTCTATTACCTATGAGTTATAATTCAATAAATAATTTTTTTATAGAAACTCATCATGATACATTTTTATTTATTTTTTCACAAATAAATGTTATTTAAATAATTTCAATGAATGAAATATGTGATAAATTCTTCTAATTGGTAATGATGTCTTATTTTTGACACACCTTTAATGGGGTGGTACAAAATAAAACTTATATTATTCATGGTGAAAATTAGTAGTTGACCAGAGTTATCTCTCAAGGATCCTAATTTGGATAACTAATTAATCTCTCCACATTATTTATTTTTGTAACTTTTTTTATATAAATGGAAATATTTGGGTTTTAGTATTGCTGAATGAAATCAAATATAAACTAAATTCAAAAATGAATATACAAAAAGAGTCGGTGGGAATGAAGTGAATCCAAGGATTGGATAAATGGGTTCTTTAATGTCCAATTTTAATAGTTTATGTTTTATTCAATAACTCATAATATAAAAAAAGAGTTACCATTAAGTACATAAATTTTGAATCTTATTTCACGTGGGAGACCACTTTGTCACACTAAGTCTCACCTCCTCCAGTATAAAGAATTATAATTACATCATGATCATGTATGTGATACCATCTGAAATCTGGCCCCATCATATTTCATTTCATCCCTAAACCAACCTATTTCTATCATATGTAGATAAAATAAAATAATTAGGGAAAGGATAATTGTTAGAGGATAGAATTAAACTATGGAATATACATAATAAATATAGATGATCACAAAACTAGTCTTTGACACACCGACTACCTCATCTTAGGGAAACTAAAACCTTATATAATAAAGAACATGGATTTGATAAAACCATTAAAAAATACCTCAGGATCACTCCTTGGGTTAGTTACTCACTATTTTTATTATTAGATAATGAAATAGTATAATAATTAAATGAGAATAAGAGAAGAGATAATTAGAAGGGAGATAAAGGGAAACAAAATTGCATTAAAACATATAGAGTGAATATAAGAATGAATAGTGAGAAACATATCTTGAAATTATATAGGGACTAAAATCTAACATATAAATTTATCCCCCCATTACCTCCTATAATAGGAGAAGAATAATGTAAAGATATGGTGAATAGTTTTAACAAGTATCTTTGATGTGCTTGGGATGCTCCCTGGATTTCCTCCATAAAACAATATTCTAGTTTTTTTCACCTATTAACTCATTAAAATATCCCATTATATTAAATATCACTTAAAATATATTATATGGTCGCGATTCCTTATTTTCCATTAGATTAATTAATATAGAAAAAAAATGATATAATTTTTTTTTATCTAGAAAAATAAATTAGAGAATATTTTTGATTAAAATCCTGATGAAAATTTCCCTCATGTACAGACGAGGAATCATATGGATTAGAATAATGCACTTGAACACTATTAAAAACTTTAACATTTACTTTAATGAGTTTTATGGTGTATCGGGCTTATATGTACATGAGAAATAATCTCCTTCATTGGTTTATAATAGCTTTATCATGACTGGTTTGATGGAATTTATTTTTCTTCATAGAAAGTATAAAATACTACATGAAAGACTTGTTGAAATTATCCATGCTAGAAACCTTATATATCCTTATATAACATCATATTATCTTATATATCACAAAGTAGATGTTACATATTTCTAAGATAAAATTATTTATTGGCCATTTTCGTCTGGGGTCATATAATTTCCCTTACATAACATATGCATATGTAGAGTAAATATTACATTCCCAGTTGAGTATGTTACATATTTCTCAGAAAACCTCTGTTTTTATTCTATATTGATGGAAAATAATATATATTTAATGGAATTTTTATGTATCAGAATAATATATTATTTATTCTAGCTTACTCATAAATATGTTTTTACCATTTATCTAAAAATCATAGAAAATAAAAATTAAGAAGTATGCTCATTTAATTAATTAATATCCAAATAGATATTCATTAAATAAGATTAAAAAATTAGGTCATCTTAACATTAATATCAATATTAAACCGATATACTAAATATGTGATAATTTCCCATAATATATGAAAATGGTAGGAATAAAATCAAAGAGTTACAAAGTAAAGATAATGAAAATATATGCTATACCATTTCACTTCCAATAATGTTATAGATCCAAATAAGGGATTTCATTAGCACCTATGATTCATCATAGATAAAGATTCCATTCCCACTCTTGGTTTTATTGTGAGGTTCTCATGACCTCTTATGTATATTAATTTAGCGATTCTATTCCCATATATGTGGATATGTTTTCAGGAAATGTTTCCCATATATCAATGTTTATGTTACATTAGTGAAGTTATTACCGTATTTAAATCCTTCCTAGGTATTGGAATTTTTTATATAACATAAATTTTTCCTAATTACCATGAATTGGGGTGATATTATCAATAGTTTATTATGTTATATGTTTTGAGTCACCCTAGTTGTAGCCCAATCCTGAATTAATCACAAATGGTGACCAATAAGAACCATGGTTGTGACATATTTTTTTTATTATTAACTTAGTATAAGATGCACACCTGTCATAGGGCATGGAAAAAAAATTATTTCCTAAGTTAAAATGTAGTAATGCGGTTAACCTAGGATGTCTCCCAAAGATGAGTACACACAAAATAGTTTTTCACTTTTAAATGAGGGTAAAAATTGGGTGTTCTTTTTAGAATAAATTAGTAAGATAATGATTGAAATGAAAAATGAAATTCAAATTATTGAAAAACTATGATATTAAAAGGGTGATTAGGTCGGGGTCAATTTCCCAATTTTAATTCTATCCTCATTCAATTCAATTCAAAAATCTTCTTCTTTGCTGATTAAAGTGATTTCCACAATCATTTCCTCTCACATCCTTGATGAAATTAATATGGTGAGAGAAAACCTTACCAATATTTTAATTTGGTCAACTCTCCTTCCATGTGCAAAATAGTTGTATTGAATATCCTCAATTGACATGGGAAATACTCGGTCGAGTATTTTTTATCCCAAAAAATCAAAAACATTCACTACACCTTTAACACTTATTGACGATCATCAAGTACTTCACCACTAATCCCTGGCCTATTTCATCGTATATAAACCAGAACTTAGTGGAGGGAGATAATGATTATTTTACCAAGGGAAAAATAAATAACAGAATTAATATTCAATAATGATCGCACTTGATAATAAAATATTTTATATGAAATTAAAAACAAATTTTAATAAGAAATAAATTTCATTCAATTAGGTCAAAGAACTCAAGCATTACAAAATAGAAAACCAACCATTCCCCAATCACTCAAAATGTGTACCCCACCATGTTAAGGGTAATCAAGATGAATGGAGAAGAATAGGGGATTACAAAAATATGGAAAATAAAAATAAATAAAATAGAAAGCTGGAAATTTCTCCTCCTTGGTGTCCTTGAAGGAATGGGATTGAATATGAGATGCTTTGAGAGGGAAGAGCTCCACTCTTTTTATATCCTGAATCAATCATCCGAAAGTTGATGTGTTGTAGCCCTATTAAATTACATCTTCAAGCAATACACCCTTATTAAATGTTTTTCATAATTATCTTTTCCGTTTCCCTTAAAAATATCAGCGTATTTAGACAAGTATTTCAAGAGTTATTCCCATTTAACACTCACAATTTATTTTATCCAGTCAGACTCTCCAAATCCAAAGCCTCAATATTAGAATGCTTTAATGACTATTAAAACAGCCAATTCACATAGAATTTCTTTCATGTAAGATATTTAAAAATAACTTGAGTGTCCACCCACCAAATTTTAAAAAAATTGGACCCACCATTAATGATTTATGGACCCCACACTGAAACACGACAGATCTGTAAACAGTTTTCATGCTCCCACTTGTGAGCTTCTTTTGAGATTCCATATGGTCGATATAGCTTTTTTTCAAGAAGAATGAAATGAAGTCCTTTATATGTAGAATATGTAAAAAAGAAGTTTTTAATTTTTATTAGTGTAAAAATGTTATGGCCAAAATACAGGAATGATTTAAAATAGTTAAATATTCAAAATGGGCCATTTATACTATTAATCTCAAAATATGACCAATATCATAAAAATGTAACAATTTATCTTAAAGTAACACTTTGTTGGGTTTAAAAAAATTAAATTCAATTTAAATTTAACTGAAAATATTTTCTCTATCAATTCCTCCACACATATCACTTAGACTCCTGGACAAGTAAACATCAAAATCAAATCAAATAAAATACAAAACACATACCCATGAGATCTACCAAATCAATACCATGAATCAAAAAGATATCAAGACTTATCGAAAATAATTATTTCAAGTTCTCCATTTTATATTATTTAATATATTTCCACTTTCTTTCTTATACCATGCACACAAAACACCTACCTCACATGGATTTTCTCTAATCTCACATATATAAATGTTAAACAAGGCTTTTTCATCCAAACTAACACATGAGACACCATAGGCTTGATAAATTCCTACTTCTCCACCCAATGTGAGTCAAGTACATGTGTTTCTAATGAGGTATTTTCAGTATTTTTCTGTGGTTTCAGTTAGTAGGATTTAGATGTTAAAAATTCTAAGGCCGAAAAATGAGGGTTTGACTCTTTTTGAAACAAAATTGCATGATTATTATTTTCACTCAAGAATGGTCTCTTTATTATACCCTTTGTAGAATATTGGTTTCATCATCATGAGAACTCAAGGAATTTTTATTCCATTTAGAGTTTTACTAGAAAACATTTCTTCGCAAACATTGTTTTTCTTTAAAGCTCCAGATAGGAATAACTTTCTTTTAACAATGGAAGCTCCAAAAAGTAAAAGCTTCTTACAAAATGAACTATTCAATAGAAACATCATATCTTCAAGATTTTATTTTACACAAAAATTATTGCCAAATGAAGTCGTATGCCACAATACATCTTCCCCCACACTTAAGTTCAACTAGATCATGCAATTTTACATCAAGAGCAGGTTGGATAGGGGAAATTGGCTTGTAATGTGGCTAACCTAACAAGATGTTCATGGATTCTAAGTTCTATAATGATTAATGTATAAGGTAGGCCATAATAAAAATTATTATTTTGAAAAGGGGGCTTAAAACCATATAAATGTCTCAATCATTTAAAACACAAGTACCTCAAACCCTCAAGTTTTGACAGGAATAAATCGGATTCTATTTAAAGGAAGCAAGGTCATATTTTTTCAAGAAATGAGGTGAATGTAAATAATATGAAAAAAATGGTAAAGAAGCCTCATAGGAAAGTGATTTAAAAAAATAAATACAGTGATATGTAGCATGGGATTTAGAAATCAGAGTAGTTTTCATGAAATTCCAAATGATTTGAACATGAAACAATGTCATTTTAGAATTAATTTAAGATCAGTTTCGTGGAATAGATTAGTTCGTCAATGACATGGGTTTCAAAAATAGAAATTAAAATCATTTTATCTCAAAATTTTTGGCAACACACTAAATTTTAAAAATAAACACACAAATATCTGGAAAACAATTTATTTATAGAAATAGTAAACCAAACAAGAAATGAAAATCCTAAACTGAAAAGGTTCTATCCACCACACACAAATGATGTAGTATCCTTAGTGAATTTAAATGGATTTAAAATGTAATAATATTTTAAAATGAATCACAGTAAGAAATAATGTGTAAATGAGATGTATGAACTGATGGATTTTAATGATAAATAGGTTGGAGGAGTGCGATTTCCTCCACTGGCTTTGATGGTAGGGTCCCAAGGAATTTCTTCAACCTATACTCATTCATAGTGAAGGGATCCTTCTATCCATCCTTTATAATCTTCACAACACCAAAAGGATATATATGAGTAACTATAAATGTACCTTCTCATCTAGAATGATGTTTAAACAGCATCATCTTGAGTCTTGAGTTGAATAATAACACTTTTTCTCCAGGATAGAAGTCTTTCAGCTGGATCATCTTATCATGGGACACTATTGTTCATTCTTTTTAAATCATGGAATTTTAAAATTATTCCCTTATTATTTATTCAAGCTACTGAAACTCCAATATTCTTTCCTTCTTAGGACTTTCAAGGTTGAAATTCATTTTCCTCACAGCCCAATACACCTTATGCCCCAATTCCACAGGTAGGTGGTGACTTTTCCCATAAATCAGCCAATACAGACTCATTCCAATTAGGGGTTTGTAGGCTATCTTGTAAGACCATAAGGTATCTTCCAACCATTGGATTCAATCCTTCCTGTTAATATTAACAGTCTTTTCCAAAATTCCTTTGATTTCTGTATTGGAAACATCATCTTTCCCATTAGTCTATGGATGATAGGGAGTTGATGTTTCATGATGCACCCCATCCTTCTTTAGAAAAGTATCTATTCTATAATTATAGAAGTGAGTACCCTGATCATTGATGATTTCTCTGGGCACTCCAAACCTACAAAATATGTTAGCCCTGAAAAAATCACAAACATCTTTAGCATCTTCAGTCCTGGTGGAGTTTTCTTCCACCCATTTGGAAACATAATCAACTGAAAGCAAGATATATGAATTTTTTAATGACATTGGGAAAGGTCCCATAAAATAAATCCCCAAACATAAAAAATGTCAAAAAAATTCACGGTATTTTGAGTCATTTCTTGTCTCTTTGAAATATTTTTTGAAAATTCATGAGCATCATTAAAAATGGTGGGCCAATAAATTATGATTCTAAAAACTTTTTTGATTTCATTTAAGGTCTAAAGTGGCCTCCACAAGATAAAGTGTGACAAAAAGCAAAGACATATTTAACTTCACCATCAGGTAAACATCTTCTTATTACCTGATCATTGAAAATATTCCAAAGGAGTGGATCATCCCAAATGTAACACCTAGATTCTGCTTTCATTTTTTGAATTTAGTGAGAATTAAAATGAGATGGGACCTGAGATGTTACTAGAAAATTGACCATGTTGGAATATCAAGGAACTTATCCTTTAATCAAGTAAAACTACTCTCCTGGAATTTGATCATTCAATGGGTCTCTTTTTGGGATTTCAATTTTAGCAGTGTTTGGCAGTCTGGATAAGTGATCTGCCACTTGGTTTTCAGATCCCTTATTATCCTTGATTTCTATATTGAACTTCTGAAACTGTATCATCCATCCCACTAACCTATTATTAGCATCATATTTCTTCATCAAGTACCTTACAACTTCATGATAAAAAAACACAGTGATTTTAGTTCCAAGATGATACGATCTAAATCTTTCTAAAGAAAAAAAATGCTAAGAACTCATTTTCTGTGGTTGTGTAATTGAATTGGGTTGCATATAAGGTTCTTGAGACATTTTAAATGACTTGTGGTCTTCTCTCAATTCATTGAGAAAGAACTACTCCAACTGCTTGGTTGGAGGCATCACAAAGTAGCTAAAATGGTTCTTCCCAATTTGACAGTTGCATCATGGTTGGTGAAATCAATCTCTTCTTCAACTCATCATAGGATTACGTATATGAACCACTGACATCAAAATCAGAATATTTTAAATTTAATCTAGATATAGGGAGAGAAATCTTACTGAAATCTTTAACAAACCTTCTGTAGAATCCTGCATGTCCTAAAAATGATCTAACATGTTTCACACAAGCAGGGTAAGTCAATGAATTTATCACTTCAATTTTTGATTTATCCACTTCCATTCAATTTTTAGAAATGACATGAACAAGTACAATTAATCTTTTAACAGTTAAATGACACATTTCAAAATTTAAAACAAGATTTTTTTTTCAATGTGGGTTTTCAAAATTTTTTTCCTGGTTTTTCAAACAATGATTAAAAGAATTTCTAAAACCTGTGAAACTCTCTAATAAAACATCCAAGTAATTTTCAATGAGATTAGAAACTACACTTACCATGAACCTATGAAATTTACCTGGATCATTACATAATCCAAATGGAATTCGTCAAAAGTACCAAAGGGATATGTAAATTTCGTCTTTTCTTGATCCTTGGGAGAAATGGGTACCTAGAAGTAACCTGAAAATACACCCAAAAAGCAATAATGAGTTCTCCCTGCCAATCTCTCTAATATCTGGTCAATTAAGGGGATGGGGAAATGATATTTCCAAGTAACATGGTTCAATTTCCGAAAATCAATGCATACTCTCCAGCTGTTTTGAATTCTCAAAGAGATTAACTCATTCTTTGGATTCCTTATAGTGGTCAGTCAAATTTTTTTTAGGAATGACATGAATAGGGATAACACACTATAAATATGAAATGGGATAGATGATATCGGCTTCCTAGAGCTTCTCGATCTCCTTCTTCACAACCTCCAACAAGGTGGGATTCAGCCTCCTTTGTGGCTGTCTAACAGGTTTGGAATCTCCCTAAAGAAAACTTTTATGTGAGCATATTTTTGGGTTTCTTCCTGGGATATTACCTAAGATCCACCCTATTTCTTATAAATTCTCTCTAAAAACCAAAATCATAGATTTTTCTTTGGTTTTAGACATATTATTTTCAATTATCACTGGTAATTTCTCTCCTTCCATATGGTAGACATATTTCAAATCATTGGGGGAGTTGTTTTAATTCATCTTCCGGGTATTATCAAGGGTTGAAATTAAGCAAACATTCCCTACACCCACATGTTGGACCTCTTACACACAAGAAATAATATCATATTCCTCATCAATCAAAAAATTATCAAAGAAATATGATTTTACCTCTTCTTCCCACATTAAATTAGAATATCCAGTGTTTTGGGCATTCACATTTTCATTAATGGAAAAATTATCTCCTAAGTCTAAGAATTCATAGCACATACCTGATTCATCAATGGGTTCAGTACTAACTTCATGGGAGAGTGAAAAGAGGGAGTGATCATCTGATGGGTACCTCATGGATTAAAAAATGTTGATGTGGAAGGTGCTATCCCCAAATTCCATGGTTAGTGTACCTTCAAGGACATTGATGATGGTTTTATATGTCTTCAAGAATTGGATCCCCAAAATTATGGGTTAGTTTGAAGGGTTCCTATCTTGTTCCATATTTTTTACATAGAAGTCTGCTGGTAATAAGAGATCTATGAATTTCACTAGGATATCCTCTAGAACTCCATCTGGGAAAACTGTGGATCTGTTTATATGTTGGACCACCACTCTTGTGGGATTTAAGTCTCCCATATGCAAAGAATTGTAAAAAGAGTGAGGAAATACATTAATTAAAGCACCTAGATTACAAAAATCATTAGAGAAATTTAATAAACAAATGGTGCATGGAATGGAAAATGTCCCTAGATCCTTACATTTGGTTGGAATCTGTGGTCTGATAAGGGCTGAGACACTTCACACCAAGTTGATTCTTTCATTCCCATGAAGTCTTCTCTTTTTGGGAAAAATATATTTTAAAATTTTTTCATACCTTGGAATTTTTTTGACATCTTCAAGTAGGGGGATATTTATTTCCACTTTTTGAAAAGTGTCTATAATTTATTTTTGTAGTGTTTATTCATGCAATTTCATTGATTCATACATCCTTGTTGGAAATGGTAGGGGTAAGTCTTCCTTCATCCTTTGTTTCCTTTGCATTGGAGTTTTTGGTCTGTTATTCTTTGGCAAATCCTTCTTCTCCCCCTCTTCCTTTTCTCCTTCATGGTAGGTTTTCACAAGATTTTCTGAATTTTAAACATCATTCTCCCTCAGAATAGATTGTATTGTTTCAGGTTCAAGGTTGGATGGAGGTGGGATTTCTTTTCCACATCTTGTTATGATTTCTTTGAAATTATCTTTAGGATTTGGAATTGTTTGGGAGGGAAGCTTCCCTGGATTCTCGGTTATAATTTACAAAACATTTTTTACTGGTTTGATAAGTCTTTCACATTTTCATTACAACCATCAATATATGACTATATCTATTGGTTCTCACCCATTGGTCGTGCATTGGTGGATGGTTTCTCATATGTCTTTCTTGGGAATGGTGGTGGCTGAAAAGGAATTTGTTGATTAAAGGCTTGTTTATAGGACTATTGGAATGAAGGGGGGGGGGGGTCTAGTATTGGTGTTGAAAAAGAGGTCTATGATGGGTTTGTTGAAATCCATAACCTGGTTGGTTTTGGGGATGACGTGGTGGATTTGGCTGGAATTTCCTTTTCTGATAGGCAATAACACAAAATTTTGTTCCCTACACTTCTGGACATAGGTCAGTGTAATGATAATTAGAAGAGCATAAACCACAAAATTGACTCGTTTCTTGTTGTTCCTTGACTTGTTTCACATCCATCTATCTCACTAACCAAGTGATTTCGCCCATCTCGCTTCTAATTAATTTTCTTGAAATAGATTTTCTCACCTCATGGATTACTACTGTTCCTGACCCTCTTATTCCAAATTGTTTTGAGTTTTGAGCAATATTCTCAATTAGTACTCTGATATCTACAGGCGACTTGTCAATCAAGGATCCCCCAGATGAGGAATCTAAAATATTTTGATCATTATCCATAATTCCTTGGTAGAAGAACACAAGGAATTGGTGTTACTCTATTTCTTGATGTGGGCATCTGGAACATAGCTTCTTGAAACACTCCCAGTACTCGTAGAGGGTTTCTCTAGTTGATTGTTGTATGATGTAAATATTCTTCTTGATGGTTGTTCTCTTGGATGTGAGAAAGAATCTTTGCATGAAACACTTTTTTAGGTCTTCCCAATCATTGATCTCCTCTGTCTGTAGATAGTAATGTAAAGACCCGTAAAATTCAAGGAAAATTTTTTCTTAATTTTCTTTAGAATTTTACAAGAGCGCGGTTTCAGACGGCACCTGATTCCGAGGCCCGGAGTGCCCGGAATTAGTTTCCGAAGTTTGGCTCGGGTACGTTCAGTGAACGAACGAGCGGGTTTTTCTATCTTTTGAACCGGTGCCCGGAATCGAATTCTGAGGGCACCGATGAAATCGCAGCGCCGGTATTTGCTTAGAAACGCCTCTTCCGTAGTTGCGTTTGCTCAGACGTGGTTTTTAAATTTTGCGGCTTTAAGTCAGAAATAAAATAAAGTTTGTGCGACAACTTTATTTTATTTCACTTAAGCTGCTTGGAAGCCACTTGAAGTCACTTAAAGATGACTTGAACTGAGTTGAACTGGATAGGATGCTATCCAGAAATATCCTACCCTCTTGGTAGGATATTTGTGAGGCAGGGCCCGCACGAGCCCCGCCGTTTCTTTCGCTAAGTAACGCACCCGCGAAAACCCGTCAAAGTAACTGAAAAGTCAACCGACGCGTTTTCTTTAATTCTTAACAGACCATTTAATTGGGCTGTTTCTTTCGTGAATTAAATGGGTCGTTTCTTTCGAATTGATGGATCGTTTCTTTACCGGTTTCGTGTGTTGGCATGTTTATAAAATAAGACCAACCTAAAAATCCTTTGAAAGGATTTGAGAGGATCTGGTTTCTTCATCCCCCCGCGAAGAACGCTCAAACTCCGACGAAGAACGACGCCTCTCTTCTTCGTCCTCGGTGTCAACAAGAGGGAACGCCGCTTCCTCCTCGGACCTTCTTCGTCGGCAAACGAAGATCCGCCAACGACGTGTCTCCTCGGGCATAACTCTTCGTCAACGGATTTGACGAACGACGACCGCGACACCCGACCTCCGCGACGCCGTCTTCCGCGGAGCGTAGCAGAACCTTTGAATCCTAAACCCGAGGTAGGGGTTGTCGAATTTCTTTTGGTTTCCCTCATTTTATTCTTGATCGTGCTTTTAACAAGATTAACGTGTGGCATGTTTTTCTTTAAGCTGCGTTATTATTATTAACGCGAGGGGGGCCGGACCACACGAACACGGCCGAACCCCCCCTCCAACGTTCTTGTTTAATTCTTTCGATGGAAGCAAAGTGGCGTGGTGCCGTCGCACCACGCGGTTTACCGTGCGTTTAATTTACGCAACGCCGTCGCGCTACGTCGAGGAGAGTCTTCAAGAACGCGACGCCGTCGCGCCGCGTTGGAAGGATTCATGGCACGGCGAATGGGGCGCGGTGCCGTCGCACCGCGCCGGACGACGAACACCGCGGCCGGTTCCGGGCCGCGGCGGGACGAGAAGACCGCGGCCGGTTCCGGGCCGCGGCGGGACGAGAAGACCGCGACCGGTTCCGGGCCGCGGCGGGACGAGGAGACCGCGGCCGGTTCCGGGCCGCGGCGGAAGGAAAGACCGGCGGCCGGGCCGCCGGCGTCGGAAGTCGAGGGCGGGACCGGAATTTCCGGTCCCGTTGGTAAAAATCGGCCGGCCAGCGGGCCGGCCGGATGTCATAAAACCGGGGGATTAAACCCCCGGCCGGTTAGCCAAACCCCCCTCTTAATGAGGGGGGCGGTCAAATTAAAGGAGGGGGGGGGGCAAAGCCCCCCCGGTTTTTATCCAGCCGGCCCCCACTTGCGGGGGCCGTTTTTTTTGCAAAGGCACGGCCTATAGCCGTGCCGCCCTGATTGAAACGCGGGGCTTAGCCCCGCCTGCCTTCCGCGAGCGCCGCGGCCCGCCGCCGCCGCCACGCGGCACGCCGCCGCCGCCGCCACGCGGCCCGCCGCCGCCGCAACCGCGGCCCGCAGCCGCGCCGCCACCGCCGCGCCGCCGTCGCCGCCGCCGCCGGCCGCCGCGCCGCCGCCGCTCCGCCCCCGGGGGGGGGGGGGGGGGTCGGGCCGGGTCGGCCCGGACCCGGACCCCCCGTTTCGGACCAGATTCGGTTCTTGGCTCATAGCTTGAGCCTCGGACCTCCGAATGAAGAACCGTCTGCGGCAACGCGATCCTTGGATCGAGACGGTCGTTTCGGTATATCGCACTCAAGGTTTCGGATTACTTTGAGTTCGGCCGGGTTGGTTCGTTCACGAAACCAACCGGGCCTTCGGAGCGGAAACGCTCATATCTTGAGCCACGAACGTCCGATTGACGCGCCGTCAGTCGCGTTGCGTTCCTCTTAGTGAATCGGATCTTTTGGCATACTCCGCCCGAGGTTTGGACGCAGGTGGAGTACGGTCGGGTTGGTTTTTCCTTAGAAATCCAACCGGGCCCCGGAGACAAAAATGCCAATAACTAACAGACCGGGCGTCCGATTGACGCGCCGTCTGTTTCGTTGACTTCCTCTTGATGAGTCGGAACTTTTGACATACTCCGCCCGAGTTTTGGATGCAGTCGGAGTATGGCCGGGTTGGATTGTTCCCGAAATCCAACCGGGCCCCTGGAACGGGAAAGCTGATATCTTTCAGACAGGACGTCCGCTTGACGAGCCGTCAGCGGCGTTGGTGGTTACGTTGAGTAACGGTCCCTTTGAGTTTACCCTATGGGAGTTCGGGGTACAGTTGAGATACGGCCGGGATTGGTTCGCACTCGAAACCAACCGGGCCCCTGGGACGAAAAGACTATTAACTCACAGACCGGGCGTCCGATCGACGAGCCGTCTGTTGCGTTGAGACCCCTGTGACGAGACGGACCTTTGAGGCACTTCTTCGCGGGACCTTGTGATACTTGGAGTATCGACCAGTAGCTCGTGGAGCGGACCCGTGGTACTTGACAGTGGTGGTGCGCTTGGATGCAGCAACAGACCCTTGGCGGTGGAGAGCTTGGTTGTAGCGGCGGACCCGCGATACCCTACGGAGTGTGTGCGCTTGGTTGTAGCGACAGACCCGCGACGGTGGAGACGAGCGTGCAGAGTACGGAGACCGTGTAGCCAGCTGAGACCTGACGACTGCTTGACCGACTCGACTTGGAGTGAGTCGACTAGCCCAGTGGACGGAGCGCCCGGTATTTGGCGGCAGACCCACGGCGGACGGAGCACCTGGTAGTTGGCAGCAGACCCGCGGTACTCGACAGGAGGAGTACCTCAGCAGGCTATCTGGGTAGCGCCCGGTATTTGGCGACAGACCCTCAGCGGACGGAGCGCCCGGTAGTTGGCCGCAAACCCGCAGTACTCGACAGGAGGAGTACCTCAGCAGTCCTAGGTTAGTGAGCGGCAGCCTCGGAGTCGTGACAGGACCACTGTACACTCTAGAGACGGAGCTCTTCAGCAGTTACGGTTTCGTTAATGAAAATCCTGGTTTGAGCTGAGACTTTTGACCTTGTGTTCACCTCATGAATGAGATGGGTCACTTGCTAACTTTGGTATATGTATGGGCATATACCCGGGTAGTGGTTATCCGTCGTTTTCACAATCCTTGTGTTTCCTCATGATTGAGATGGGTTACTTGATAACTTAGGTATATGTATGGGCATATACCTAAGTAGAGTTTATCTGTTGAGATCTTCTTGTGTTTATCCTTGTTGGTTTTAGTGAGACCTTGAGGGTCTCGGGGTCCCTACTGAGTATCGTTATACTCACCCCTGCACGGGCTATGCCCGCACCTCGTTGTGTTGGTTACAGACGACGGACAGTGCTGGCAGAGGCCGAGTGTTCGAGGACTGGACGGTACCTGGAGGTGGACTATACGACGAGGCGGTACCCAGAGGCAGAACACTGGGCGGAACATACTCGGAGCAGACGGCGGGACCCGAGGAGCAGAGGAGCTATCTGTACCCACCCTTCAGGTGGGATTTCCAGTGGACATCTCAGCGTAGCAGCTTTACTTTTCAGTCGCTGTTTTCCCTTTCGAGTTGTACTTTACAGTTGGGCTTGTATTTCCGGCCCCTTTTACTTTTCAGCTCTTCTTTTGTACTTAGTGTTTTACTTCAGCTTGTACTCTGTGGTGCTTGTTTTCTTTATAAAGGCAATGCCTTCCCAGTTATCGGGATTTTACGCCTTTGGTGCTAGTCGCCAGCCCCTGGCCTATGGAAGGCGGGCTTGGGGTAGTCACGGCACGGGCCCCAAGGACGGGTCGTGACAAATTGGTATCAAAGGAGTTCGGTTCTACCGCAGAACTTATAACTCTGATGTTTCTTTCTGTGAAGAAATAGTGTTAAAGGTACCGAGTGTGGTTTTCAGTTCAGGGAGTCCAGTGTTGGTGCGGGCGGCCGACGTATCCATACACCAGGACCCTGACAACTGATTTCCGACTTTGTGCACGAAAACACTGATTGCGTGTGTGTTTTCAAAGGTTTTTCCCCTTAAAACAGCTCAAACCAGGTCAGCTCACCAGGTATAATCGTTTGATCGTGTTACGTTGTTTCTTTCAGGATGGCCCCACGACGGCAGCCAACTAGGGTTCCGAGAATCGAACGTGACGACAGCCCACCGAGCGACGAGGCCTCGGTGCAGGGCCCTTTGTCAGCAGTGGCACCGGCGGTAGCTCTACCCGCCGAGCCCCCGATGCTTCCAGCAGCAGCCGCTGACGATGCACGTCGCCTCAGCGCACTGCATGAGTTCCAGCGCCAGTGACCGCCCAGGTTTCGCGGGGAGACGGATCCCCAGGCTGCAGAGGACTGGCTGGAGGCAGTAGTACGAGTGTTTAGGCTAGTGAGGACACCAGCAGACCTCATGGTGATCCTCGCTGCGAGCCTACTACACGCAGCAGCAGGACGATGGTGGAGCTTGATGCTCCAGGTACACGATGAGGCATCTCTACTTTGGACAGACTTTGAGAGCCTCTTCCGCTCGGAGTTCGTCCCGGCCACACTCCGAGCGGTGCGCATCCAGGAGCTTCTACAGCTGCGGCAGGGCAGCATGACGGTCGCTCAGTACTCGGCGAGATTTACCGATCTCTCGCGCTACTCGACCGACATGGTACGGGACCCATTCTTCCGGGCCCGGACCTTCGAGCAGGGTTTGAGACACGAGATCAGGGCATCGCTGATCTCCCTCAGCTTACCGACTCAGACAGGAGTACTGGAGCGGGCTCTTCTGATTGAGAGCTTCCTTGCTGAGTCTTCACCAGCGCAGCGACCCACCGCAGGGCGGCACGTAGCGGAGTCTTTGGTAGCAGGTAGCCGACAGATGACTCAGGGGTTCAGACAGACCAGACCTTCAGGCAGACGACCTCAGGGCACTGGCTCAGCAGTGCAGGGCACACAGTGCGGAGTCAGTCTTTTGAGTGGAAGACAGTGCTTTGCATGCGGCGGGCAAGGCCACATGGCTCGTGACTGCCCGACCCGCCATGCGGAGGAGCAGCAGACGGTTGAGGAACCACCTAGGCAGAGGCAGAGGTTCGACCGTGGCGGTCCGCAGGGAGGAGGCGGACGAGGCAGAGGAGCTGGCCGAGCAGCAGGTGGTGGACGACGCTTTGAGGCACTGCCACCACCACCACCAGGAGGTCCACCCCGACCACAGGGAGTAGGTGGACATGCGAGAGCACAGCTTCAGGCAGCTGAAGCTTACGATCATGGAGCTCTGGGAGCAGGTGGACAGGAGCAGAACTAGTGGATACATCCTTGTACTTCTGGTTCCTTGCTGCTTTTGTGTAGCGTCTTGTATTATGAGCTGCAATAATAAAAGACGCATCCTTTGTGATGTTTTCATTCCTGTCCTCTTTTGTGATGTTACTAAGAGGTTCCAGTTGACTGTTGACTTGACCCTCACTTGTGAGACATCTACTGGAGGAGACCAGTTACCACACACTGATGCCGACAGTGTGACTCAACCCTTGGAGGCGAGAGTAACGGTTGGATCTCTTAGTAGTAGCGTCGAGGCCTTACGACGTCATCCTTGGTATGGATTAGTATCATCCATGTTAGGATTGACTGTTTTAGGCAAAGAATGTGGTTCATCCAGGGGATGAGACCAGGTTTCTCTTTTCGGCAAAGAAGAAATCTTGCAGCTCTTGTGGGACCAGAGATGGTCCGGGCCACGTCAAAAGAGGTCCATGTCATCCAGGAGCGGGTCCTACATGGACGATCGATTCCTCTTGTGCGCAACAGATGGCGGCACGGGAATCTCCAGGAGAGCACATGGGAGCGGGAGGCTCAGATGCGTGCTCAGTATCCTCTTTTTGTTTCCCTAGTTTTTGATGTAGCTTTACGGGGACGTAAAGCCCTGAGGTGGGAGTAATGTAAAGACCCGTAAAATTCAAGGAAATTTTTTTCTTAATTTTCTTTAGAATTTTACAGGAGCGCGGTTTCAAACGGCACCTGATTCCGAGGCCCGGAGTGCCCGGAATTAGTTTCCGAAGTTTGGCTCGGGTACGTTCAGTGAACGAACGAGCGGGTTTTTCTATCTTTTGAACCGGTGCCCGGAATCGAATTCTGAGGGCACCGATGAAATCGCAGCGCCGATATTTGCTTAGAAACGCCTCTTCCGGAGTTGCGTTTGCTCAGACGTGGTTTTTAAATTTTGCGGCTTTAAGTCAGAAATAAAATAAAGTTTGTGCGACAAGTTTATTTTATTTCACTTAAGCTGTTTGTAAGCCACTTGAAGTCACTTAAAGACGACTTGAACTGAGTTGAACTGGATAGGATGCTATCCAGAAATATCCTACCCTCTTGGTAGGATATTTGTGAGGCAGGGCCCGCACGAGCCCCGCCATTTCTTTCGCTAAGTAACGCACCCGCGAAAACCCGTCAAAGTAACTGAAAAGTCAACCGACACGTTTTCTTTAATTCTTAACAGACCATTTAATTGGGCTGTTTCTTTCGTGAATTAAATGGGTCGTTTCTTTCGAATTGATGGATCGTTTCTTTACCGGTTTCGTGTGTTGGCATGTTTATAAAATAAGACCAACCTAAAAATCCTTTGAAAGGATTTGAGAGGATCTGGTTTCTTCATCCCCCCGCGAAGAACGCTCAAACTCCGACGAAGAACGACGCCTCTCTTCTTCGTCCTCGGTGTCAACAAGAGGGAACGCCGCTTCCTCCTCGGACCTTCTTCGTCGGCAAACGAAGATCCGCCAACGACGTGTCTCCTCGGGCATAACTCTTCGTCAACGGATTTGACGAACGACGACCGCGACACCCGACCTCCGCGACGCCGTCTTCCGCGGAGCGTAGCAGAACCTTTGAATCCTAAACCCGAGGTAGGGGTTGTCGAATTTCTTTTGGTTTCCCTCATTTTATTCTTGATCGTTCTTTTAACAAGATTAACGTGTGGCATGTTTTTCTTTAAGCTGCGTTATTATTATTAACGCGAGGGGGGCCGGACCGCACGAACACGGCCGAACCCCCCCCTCCAACGTTCTTGTTTAATTCTTTCGATGGAAGCAAAGTGGCGTGGTGCCGTCGCACCACGCGGTTTACCGTGCGTTTAATTTACGCAACGCCGTCGCGCTACGCCGAGGAGAGTCTTCAAGAATGCGACGCCGTCGCGCCGCGTTGGAAGGATTCATGGCACGGCGAATGGGGCGCGGTGCCGTCGCATCGCGCCGAACGACGAACACCGCGGCCGGTTCCGGGCCGCGGCGGGACGAGAAGACCGCGGCCGGTTCCGGGCCGCGGCGGGACGAGAAGACCGCGGCCGGTTCCGGGCCGCGGCGGGACGAGGAGACCGCGGCCGGTTCCGGGCCGCGGCGGAAGGAAAGACCGGCGGCCGGGCCGCCGGCGTCGGAAGTCGAGGGCGGGACCGGAATTTCCGGTCCCGTTGGTAAAAACCGGCCGGCCAGCGGGCCGGCCGGATGTCATAAAACCGGGGGATTAAACCCCCGGCCGGTTCTCCAAACCCCCCTCTTAATGAGGGGGGCGGTCAAATTAAAGGAGGGGGGGGGGGCAAAGCCCCCCCCGGTTTTTATCCAGCCGGCCCCCACTTGCGGGGGCCGTTTTTTTTTTGCAAAGGCACGGCTTATAGCCGTGCCGCCCTGATTGAAATGCGGGGCTTAGCCCCGCGTGCCTTCCGCGAGCGCCGCGGCCCGCCGCCGCCGCCACGCGGCACGCCGCCGCCGCCGCCACGCGGCCCGCCGCCGCCACGCGGCCCGCTGCCGCCGCCACCGTGGCCCGCCGCCGCGCCGCCACCGCCGCGCCGCCGTCGCCGCCGCCGCCGGCCGCCGCGCCGCCGCTCCGCCCCCGGGGGGGGGGGGGGGGGGGGTCGGGCCGGGTCGGCCCGGACCCGGACCCCCCGTTTCGGACCAGATTCGGTTCTTGGCTCATAACTTGAGCCTCGGACCTCCGAATGACGAACCGTCTGCGGCAACGCGATCCTTGGATCGAGACGGTCGTTTCGGTATATCGCACTCAAGGTTTCGGATTACTTTGAGTTCGGCCGGGTTGGTTCGTTCACGAAACCAACCGGGCCTTCGGAGCGGAAACGCTCCTATCTTGAGCCACGAACGTCCGATTGACGCGCCGTCAGTCGCGTTGCGTTCCTCTTAGTGAATCGGATCTTTTGGCATACTCCGCCCGAGGTTTGTACGCAGGTGGAGTACGGTCGGGTTGGTTTTTCCTTAGAAATCCAACCGGGCCCCGGAGACAAAAATGCCAATAACTAACAGACCGGGCGTCCGATTGACGCGCCGTCTGTTTCGTTGACTTCCTCTTGATGAGTCGGAACTTTTGACATACTCCGCCCGAGTTTTGGATGCAGTCGGAGTATGGCTGGGTTGGATTGTTCCCGAAATCCAACCGGGCCCCTGGAACGGGAAAGCTGATATCTTTCAGACAGGACGTCCGCTTGACGAGCCGTCAGCGGCGTTGGTGGTTACGTTGAGTAACGGTCCCTTTGAGTTTACCCTATGGGAGTTCGGGGTACAGTTGAGATACGGACGGGATTGGTTCGCACTCGAAACCAACCGGGCCCCTGGGACGAAAAGACTATTAACTCACAGACCGGGCGTCCGATCGACGCGCCGTCTGTTGCGTTGAGACCCCTGTGACGAGACGGACCTTTGAGGCACTTCTTCGCGGGACCTTGTGATACTTGGAGTATCGACCAGTAGCTCGTGGAGCGGACCCGTGGTACTTGACAGTGGTGGTGCGCTTGGATGCAGCAGCAGACCCTTGGCGGTGGAGAGCTTGGTTGTAGCGGCGGACCCGCGATACCCTACGGAGTGTGTGCGCTTGGTTGTAGCGACAGACCCGCGACGGTGGAGACGAGCGTGCAGAGTACGGAGACCGTGTAGCCAGCTGAGACCTGACGACTGCTTGACCGACTCGACTTGGAGTGAGTCGACTAGCCCAGTGGACGGAGCGCCCGGTATTTGGCGGCAGACCCACGGCGGACGGAGCGCCTGGTAGTTGGCAGCAGACCCGCGGTACTCGATAGGAGGAGTACCTCAGCAGGCTATCTGGGTAGCGCCCGGTATTTGGCGACAGACCCTCAGCGGACGGAGCGCCCGGGAGTTGGCCGCAAACCCGCAGTACTCGACAGGAGGAGTACCTCAGCAGTCCTAGGTTAGTGAGCGGCAGCCTCGGAGTCGTGACAGGACCACTGTACACTCTAGAGACAGAGCTCTTCAGCAGTTACGGTTTCGTTAATGAAAATCCTGGTTTGAGATGAGACTTTTGACCTTGTGTTCACCTCATGAATGAGATGGGTCACTTGCTAACTTTGGTATATGTATGGGCATATACCCGGGTAGTGGTTATCCGTCGTTTTCACAATCCTTGTGTTTCCTCATGATTGAGATGGGTTACTTGATAACTTAGGTATATGTATGGGCATATACCTAAGTAGAGTTTATCTGTTGAGATCTTCTTGTGTTTATCCTTGTTGGTTTTAGTGAGACCTTGAGGGTCTCGGGGTCCCTACTGAGTATCGTTATACTCACCCCTGCACGGGCTATGCCCGCACCTCGTTGTGTTGGTTACAGACGACGGACAGTGCTGGCAGAGGCCGAGTGTTCGAGGACTGGATGGTACCTGGAGGTGGACTATACGACGAGGCGGTACCCAGAGGCAGAACACTGGGCGGAACATACTCGGAGCAGACGGCGGGACCCGAGGAGCAGAGGAGCTATCTGTACCCACCCTTCAGGTGGGATTTCCAGTGGACATCTCAGCGTAGCAGCTTTACTTTTCAGTCGCTGTTTTCCCTTTCGAGTTGTACTTTACAGTTGGGCTTGTATTTCCGGCCCCTTTTACTTTTCAGCTCTTCTTCTGTACTTAGTGTTTTACTTCCGCTTGTACTCTGTGGTGCTTGTTTTCTTTATAAAGGCAATGCCTTCCCAGTTATCGGGATTTTACGCCTTTGGTGCTAGTCGCCAGCCCCTGGCCTATGGAAGGCGGGCTTGGGGTAGTCACGGCACGGGCCCCGAGGACGGGTCGTGACAAGTAAAACCATTCTTTACCCTCTCCTTTGAATGAGAAAGGGAATTCCCTCCACTGAAATTGGCCTTCGAGTGCTCCTCTGGGCCTAAAGTTCAAGCAAGTGTATCTGAATTTTTTCATTTGACGATTTGGAACTTCTCCTATGAGACCATGAAATGTTGGAAGCATAGGAATAATTTTGACACATAATTAAAAATCATTTGGTTGAGTGGGTGCAATTAGTTGGTTATTTTTAATTGAAAATTCAGGTGCACATATATTACGCAGGGTTTGGTTGGGATTTCTAGCCATGATTTCAAGTTTAGTGTAAACACTAAGGGTTTCACTTGAATATGAGAGATCTATTTGTTAAAATATTTCTGATAGGTTTCTTTCTCTTAGTTGGGTTAATGTTCTTTCAATTTATGGATCAAATTTAATTAATTGTTCTTTTGAGTTGCGGGTCATTCAATTTAGAATTTTTTTTGTGTAACACTACCTTCCCGGAAATGGCACCAAGTTTTATGCACACCTGTCATGGGGCATGGAAAAATAATTATTTACTAAATTAAAATGAAGTAATGTGGTTGACCTAGGATGTTTCTTGAAGAGGAGTGCACACAATTTTTTTTCACTTATAAATGAGGGTAAAAATGGGGGGTTCGTTTTAGAATAAATTAATAATATAATGATTGAAATGAAAAATGAAATTCAAATGATTGAAAAACTGTGATATTAAAAGGGTGATTAGGTCGGGGTAGGATTCCCAATTTTAATGCTATCCTTGTTCAATTTAATTCAAACATCTTCTCCTTAGTTGATTAATGTGAGTTTCCATAATCGTTTCCTCTCACTTCCTTGGTGAAATTATGATGCTGAGAGAAATCCTTAACAAGATCTTAATTTGGTAAACTATCCTTCCATGTGAAAAATAGTTGTATTGAATATCCTCAATTGAAATGGGAAATACCCAATCAAGTATTTTTAATCCTAGAAAATCAAGAACATTCACTACACCTTTTACATGTACTGACAATCGTCGAGTACTTCACCAATAATCCAAGGTCTATTCTATGGTATATAAACTAGAAACCAGTGGATGGAGATAATGATTATTTTACCAAGGAAAAAATAAATAACAGAATTAAAATTTAAAAATGATCGCACTTGATAAAAAAATCCTCTATATGAAATTTAAAACCGCTTTGACTAAGAAATAAATTTCATTCAATTACGTCCATGAACTTAAGCATTACAAAATACAAAACCTACCCTTCCCCAATCACTCAAAATGTTTACCCCACAATGGTAAGGGTAATAGAGATAAATGGGGAAGAATAAGGCATAAAAAAACTATGAAAAATAAAAATAAATAATAGATAAAGCCAGATACTTCTCCTCCTTGGTGTCCCAGAAGAAATGGGATTGAATATGGTATGCTTTGAGAGGGAGGAGCTCCCCTCATTTTATATCCCAAATCTATCCCCTGAAAGTGGATACGTTTTAGCCAAATTAATTTACATCTTCTTCCATTTCACGATTATTTAATGTTGTTAATAATTATCTTGGATGTTTCCCCTCAAAATATAAGTGTATTTGGACAAGTATTCTGAGATTTAAGTCTGTTTTACTCCCACAATTTATTCTATCCAGTCAGACTCTCCAAATCGCAAACCTCCTGATTAGAATGCTTTAATGAACAATACAACTTCCAATTCAAGCGACCCTTCCTTCATGAAAGATGTCCCTAACATCCTTATGCGTCCATCCACCAAATTTCACAACAATTGGTCCCACCATTAATGAGTTATGGACCCCACACCAAAACATGGAATATCGGTAAACCGTTTTCATGCTCCCACTTGTGAGATTCTTTTGAGCTTCCATATGGTCGATTCAGCTTTTGGTCAAGAAGGGTGAAATGAATACCATGACGTGTAGAATCTATGAAAAAATAATTTTTCAATTTTTATTAGTGTAGAAATGTTTTGGCCAAAATACAGGAATGATTTAAAATAGTTAAAAATTCGAAATGGGCCATTTTTACTATTAAGCTCAAAATATGACCAATATCATAAAAATGTAGCAATTTATCTTAAAGTAAAACTTTGGTGGGTTTAAAAAAATTAAATTCAATGTAAATTTTGTTGGAACCATGGTTGTTCTATGCAGGAATTGGAGTTTGGTTTGTGTTTGTTGTCAATCCTCAATGGAAGTTCCGAATGTGTGCCAGCAAAGTGATCATACAGTTCAAGCAGAAAACAATATTGAAGGTGGCGCAGTTTCCCAGTGTTTGCCAAATTTTTGGGCCTCAAAATCGGAAAATGAAGACATGGATTGTCTACAAAAGGATGTGCGCACAAAGAGGAAGTAGTGCGCGGAAAATAAGGGCTGTGCGCGAAATAATTTAGTTGGGCGTGAAAAACAGCGTGGTACGCGAAATAGCGGAGCGAAGTTTTTTGCACAAATAGTGTTTTGGAATCAAAACGTTGAAAAATGGCAAAGGCATGGGATGCACGAAATACCTGGAGAGGTGCGCGGAAAACGATACCTGCGTGAAACATTTTGCACCAGATGAGAGGTTTTCACGCCGAAAGGGTTTTTGCGCGCGGGGGTCTCAAATGCCTATAAATATGAGGTGACCCCCTTAATTCTGTACGGTTTTAGACTTAGAGAAGATCCGAGGTCTGATGCGCGAAAAAGGATTGCGTAAATGGGCTTGCGCGAAATATTCTGAGTTGCACAGAAAAATTTTGGGATGCGCAAAACATGAAGAGTTGCGCGTAAAAATTGGGTTCGTGCATAAAAGGTTCAGTTTCATGAAAAGGGGAGGTTTTTGACACGAAATATTTTTCCGCCCGAAAAGTAATGTTTGCGCGCAATAGGATGGTTTTGCGCGCAAGGGGTTAGTGTTGCGTTCAATTGTCAGTGAAGTTTGTATGCACGTTCTGGTTATCCGGTTCAGTGGTTCTGTGCGTTCTAGTGCATCAATTCCAGTCTTTGATGCAAGCAGAGTCTCGTGCTAAGAGGAGGCAAAGACTTCAATGCAAATCTATTGAAGAGACCTTCACGTCTATAAACTGATTGTGACTTCACCAGGGGCAGTGAGCTAGGGGGAGTCAGCGAGAGTGACACAAAGAACACAATGAGATATCCCTGAACTATTGTAAAGGCAGTGATCATGGGATAGAGTGACTGTGCCTGAACCATTGTAATCCACATTTAGTGAAGATTAGTGGAATTAGGTATGACCGAGAACTTGTCGGCATATGCTCCTTGGACGTAGCACTTAGTGGTGAACCAAGTAAAATTTTTTGTGTCACCTCTTTTGCATGTGAATGTTTGATTACTGATCATATCCATCATACACGTTCAACTAGTTTTTACCAACATGGAAACAAGATCCTTTAATTTAAAAGAAAAATTTGACACCCTGATTCACCCCTCCCCTCTCAGGGTTTCCCGGGGTCCTACAAATTTAACTGAAAATATTTTCTCTATCAATTCCTCCACACATATCACTTGGACTCCTGGAAAAGTAAACATCAAAATCCAATCAAATCAAATAAAAAAAACATACCCATGAGATCTACCAAATCATTACCAAGAATTAAAAAGACATCATGACTTATCAAAAACAATTATTTTAAGTTATCCATTTTATATTATTTTATATATTTCTACTTCCTTTCTTATCCCATGCACACAAAACACCTACCTCACATTAATTTTCTCTCATCTCACATATATAAATGTTAAACAAGGATTTTCTCATCCAAACTCACACAAGATTCACCATAGGCTTGATGGTAATTATACAATGTAAAAAAGGTGTCATAATCTTGTAAAGGATGTGGGAGATCCATTGTGATAGCGTGGAATTCAGTTCTAGTAATTTAGGTATGTAGTAATAGGTTACAATGGTGTCGAGAATAATTTGGGTTTGGACATATGATTGAGGTATTCTTCATAGGAGGATGGGTTATAATTGATCATTGTGAGGATATGGTTTCCCATGAGGGATATTTGGGATTTTCTATGATTGATTGTGTTTTTTATCCTCACTTCTTATGTGTGATGCAACTCCAAAGATATGTGTAATGTAGCTCCGAGGTTAAAAAATGTTGTTGGGGATAGTGAAATGGTGTATTTATGATTATCCTCACATACTAACCCATATTGGATGTAGATTATGAGATATAGGTAACCCTTTATTACTCACCCATTAACTGAATTTGAGGTTTATGATGACATTTTATTAATTACTATTCCTATATTCTTAAACACACAATCATCATTTTTATTAAATTAATAAAAATAGAAGTACATAGTTGGATAAAGGATGATCCCAATAAGTTTGATAGATAGAAAAAATTAGGGGGGTTTAACATAGTGAAGCCCAACTGAATCTACTCTAACTATGTTCACAGACACTAGGGGAAGGGACCCCAAACTAGAGAATGAAATAATATTATCTTCATTAGTGTACCCTAATGTGAGAAAATTAACCACCTTGTTGCCCCCATGATAAGCATGATGTATTATTGTCAGGTTGTTAATGAGATCCCTATATCTCTAGATATGATATTATATGGACCAAGGGGTGGTTCTATGGTCTTTAATATATTTTTACATAACCATGGAATTAGATTCAATAATATTGAGTGTAATATTCTGGGAAATGATGATCTACATTACTTTTAGTAATTCCCAGGCCTCTACATGAAGGGATTCCCCTATCCAAAAGTTAGAACTAAAATTAGTAACCACATATCCTTTCAGGTCCGAGAAAATACATACCCCCCTCATTGCACCCATGATACAAGATTCATCAGTACTGAGCTTCAACCCATCATTTATAGGGTTCTGTCTAATCCAATGACCCTGGGAGATCACTCATTATGAAACAATAGGTTGGTTATTGTATATAAAAATCTGTCATAGTGAGTCAAACTCCTCATATTTTTTATAATAACTCTATATTAAGAAATCATCCACATTTTTCTAGAGACCATATCCATCCTTGATCAAGAGAAATCATCATTCCGGGATTTGTTCCTCACCTACCATATACACCAGTATTTAGATGATAGAATAATGTCCCTCATATTCTTCTCCATATTATTTGTACCAACTACTTAGAACTACATCTTGAGGGATTTATTTCCTTGAATAACTAGAAAAGAAAATAATATGAAATCACCCACTTCAATCCATAATTTTCTTTCTCATTCACCATCAAATAATAACAGATATGTTAACTTAACTCTTGCATGCTGGAAACACAGAAATTTAGAAATAATAAAAATCCCCTTCTGTCTCACCTCCCCATCAGTTCAAATCTTATTGTTCTGTAAATTTTGTATGAAGAAATTAAACATCAGTGATAATTATTTTCACTAAAGGAGTTGTCCCCATGTGGCTAGACATTGGGTATCAAAGACAACCAATATTTAGGCCTTGAATGAGAAGGAACTATAAGTTTAATCCTTGAAATAACACTTTTCCTACTCATCTGAACGTTTTATGAGATAGAAAAAATAAGTCTGATACTTTTTTAGAACGACCTAGAATGAAATGGGATAATGATAGTCTTGTTTGAATGTGATATATAGGGTAAGGAATCTGGGAAATATTAGTGGGCATGCCACCCAGTTATATTAATAGAAGTTGATATAAAGTTGACCAATTATCCATTATTCATTGCACTATAGATGGGGAATATAACATTGAATTGCTTTCCATACATTAGACAAGTTTCCCTAAGTGTTCCTAGATTTTCCCCTAAGTTATCTAAAATGGACTATTCCTACAAAATATTGCCTTCCATAATCTCCCAATCTAACCTTTCATGCAGGTAGTGCATCATATCAGAGATTCCCCTCAACCCAAAACCACCTTCATCTATTGGTAGAACCATCCTCACCCAGGACACCCAGAGGTATCTTCTGTATAAATGTGAATCCAAAATGAATGCATTCAATATTTTCTCGATATTATTGATAACAAACTTTTGATACTTTAGAACCAAAATTACCTTTATGGGAATGGAGGTACACACACTATTGAAAAGCATTATTCTTCCTCCAAAAGAGAGTAAATTATTTTTCCAGTTATCAATATGGGAAGTGATCCTATTTTCCACATTGTCCAGATACATAATAAAAATCCTCCTAGATGTGATTGAGGCACCTAATTAGTCCATAAAAACACCTTTTGTGTATTCTGATACTTGTTTCTTAATTAAAATAACTTTTTTCCAAGAATCCCCTTGAGATATAAAGACTACTTTTACCTTGATTTATGAGTTACCCGCTCCACTTATAGTGCTCAATGAGGTTATTGGTAATGAATTGAATATTATTATAGCTTCCACCAGGAAAAAGGACTATGTCATCTATGATCATGAGAAGGGAAAAACTCTATAAGTGTGATCAAGAATAGAAATGATGGATGATCCCTGCTATCATATTGGATTTAATTAATCAACAAAGGGAGTCATTTTTCAATACAAACAAAATAGGAGACAATGTGTCCCATTATCTCATCCCACGCGATTAAAAAAACAATGTTTTACTTCACATGAAATAGATTGAAAACCATTTTGAGATAATACATCTAAACATCAGGTAAATAACCGAAGAATAAAGACCCATACAGTTTAATACATTTAAGATAAAACCACACTCAAGCCTTTAATACTCTTTCTCTATATCCATTTTAATGAAAATGTTTGAGCCTTGAGATTTATTATTATTTTCATCAAATATATCTTTCACAAGCCCAATATCACCCTAAATGGAACTTCTTCTAACAAATCTATGCTCTTCCTCAGAGACCCAGACTAGGAGGTGGTAGGATAATCTCATATTGAGAACTATTTCTATAACTTTATAGTGAAAGTAACAGATAATTACAACATATAATTGCTTAAGTGATGATGGATCCTTAAATTTTGGGATAAGGATGAAGGTAGTATCACTGGATACTCAGGGGAGGGTGCCATTAGGAAATAAATCTTGTGTATCCTGATGAAGGTCATTTTTCACAATGTCCTTTTAAGCCATATATATATAACCAAGGAATCCATCTGGACTAGGAAAACTCTCTAGATTGAGGCCTAACACTACCACCCATAGATCTATCACATTTTTAATGTATTATATAAGGAAGTTGTTTTTTTATTTCACCACATTGAGAATGGTATAAAAATTGAATCATTTCCTCTTTGGAACCTATCCTGTATGTAATGAATAGGGACAAAAAGAAAGCATTCAAAAAGAATTTTGGCCATAACTCCAGCAACATAAATTTCATTTGAGAAGGATCCATCATTGAGGAGAATATTTGTCTTGCTGATACATCTCCTTTATTTAATGAACACATGAAAATAACTGGTATTCAATTCTTTTTTCTTAACCATAATTATTTGGAATTATCATGTGTAAAACAATCCCGATCTCGAAGAATTTCTTCCAGGAGGCTCTTTTTAGGAATAAGGGAGTTGAAAAGGTCTTCATTATAACCATATTCAAACCCAGATTAAATTTTTTCAATGTACTTATTAGATATGTACAACTTCTTCTTTAAATGGGTGGGCTTGTTACTACATAATTGAAAATATTTTTCAACCATCTTTATTTGTTATAATGAATGGTGCAGCGGTTCCCTAATTGTGGTTTGGACCAAGAGGAGAGTACTTATTGGTGGATATTAGGGTTATTTGTCAAGATTATTAATATGATGATGAATATATTACCCTCATTCCTAGTTTCAAAACTCACTAGAATTGGAGAGCGGTCAGATAGAGAATGAATGATGTGGATGACTGTATCCTTCTAGTAGGAGGAGATCATATGCAGGTTGGAAAAGCACAAGTCCTGAAGTAACCATGTGTGCTTAGAGCCATTTTTATTGTTGTAACAAGTATATTTTTTCCCATTTAACCCATATTCACATGCTATTATGAGACGTGACGGAAGATAAATCATGGCTCAACTTCCTTCAAAAGGGTCATCCACTTTTTGTTTTGAGGGATTTAAAATGGAGTTAAATTCACCTCCCAAAATCCATGACATATTTCGAAGGGTGAAAAAATTGAGAAATTTCCATAGATACTCCCGAGCCTATGGGTCACATTTATCATATAAAAATTATACAAATAAATGATGCATACTTTAAATGAACTTAGTGGTAAAGAACTAATCAGAAGATTCATCTTTCTCAACTAAATTGTTGTATTTATATAATATCAAAACATGCTAGTTATTAAGATGAAAATTCATAAAATGATGAAGCCTCATTCTATTAGTAGAGGTATAAAACTTGGACACTATTTTATTGGGTTCTATGATAGACACTAAAGAGAACTTATTTTTTTATATCTCATTAGATATAAAATCATATTTCACATATGTACCTAAACTGTAGGTGTTCAAAATTATTATTTTTAACATTGATGATGGAGATTCCTAGCTTTAGATCATGACTCTAGAGGATTTTGTGGTTGGTGGGACCAAGGGGCTTGTTTGAACTTTTCATTTGAGTGGGTTTGAATTCTGGAAAGTGGGGTAAAGATTGGAAGGGAGGGAAGGGCTAGTGTATCTATCTTATAATCATATAGTTGTTTTTTTGAATTATTAGATAAAATTTTGGAGAATGAAATTTAATAGGAGTCTAAAGTGCGGGGGTCCTTCTCCACTAGTGTAGATAGGGGTAGGGGAAAGAAGTGTTTCCATTCTATTGGAGGGATAATTGATGAGATTAAGCAGTGGTGCCTATAAGTTAGGTATGGATAGAGTAAAAAAACTAAATTGAGATTCATGAGTAAATGAGGTGAGGGATTAAAATCTAGGGTAGAGGAAGGAAAAACAACAAATGAAAATAGAACAAGCTATTACTTATAGTAAATAAGATCATCCATTTTTAGAATTAGGGGAGAAAGAAATTTTACCTGGGAGACTCCATTAAGGGAAGTATGGGGATAACTATTATCGGACCCCTCCAATGGTACCTCTGATCTCAGATTATGCTTCCAACACACTAAAATCAAGTGGCCCTGAAGGTTTCAAGTTAGAGAGAAGTGAATCAAAAAATCATAAATTATTTTTTTCACCACGAAGAGGATTTACTATCCTGGAGAAATATGCTATTAGCAAGATCATCTTAGAGATAAATTTCAATAAAAATGAGAGACATTGATGCATCATTAATTTAAATATACCTTTAATATAGAAAATGGTAAAATCCATGAGCATCTCTATTTTGTGTATGAAATAAATTTGAAGAAAGGAAGCAGTATCCTCACCGAGCTGAGCTAAGCTACTGCCTGAGGGGATTCATAAAGAAATTAACCCCTAGAGACCACTAGAATAAGTTAAAATGATACATTACAGAAGTCCAAGAATGACATGACCACAGATTAATTACGTCCTCCTTGGAAATAAAGGACCACACAAAAATATTTACGATAGAGCACATACAACATTTTCGATGAAGATAACCCCCAAGAACTGACATATGCCTAAATGAAATTAAGTAGAGGGTTTTCTACACATAAATGAGCCACCAGAGTCAATTTTTTAACTTTCAAAGTTTCCAAGAATACCTATTATTGGATGGAAATCATTGGGAAAATCTCCAATACTAATGAACTTGGGTGTAAAGAGGGATCTTTGGGATATGGGAAAGGGAACTAAAAAAAATAAAGAAAACACCATGTAGGACATCTTTTTCTAAGATACCAAACATAGATCCATATTTGGGAGGATGGGGAGGGAATTTATCTTATGAAGAAGGTAAATATAAAAGATGATAAAGAGAGGAAAAAGAAGAAGACTCTCCATTTGACAAAGAGAAGGTATAATCCTATCATGAGAGTGACATAGGAGGCTCAATGGTTAAAACATTTTTGAAAAGATGAGGCTTGAGGGGAGCCTTCTTTCTCTATGTGTCCATTATAAGAAATATATTATAAATCTATTCATCTCTTCTCACCCTTTTACAAGAACATAAAATGGAGATTAAATCAGAGTAGTTGTAGGGTTAGGTACTCCCTTGGTCGACTTATCATCAATATAGTACAAGTCCCCCATTCATTTGACGGACTTCAGAACTTCTATAATGATTAGGGTGTGAGTACCCCATCCCAAACATGGGGTTTTGTTAATAAATCAATCAGTATATTAATATGAAGTTATAATACCCACATGTTATTAATGGAGTAAGTTAGTTCCCCAAGATTTGGGGAGAAGTTCCTCTATATATGGGGTCTATATGCCCTTAATTAGTTTATCTCCACTTCATGAGTTGTGGGTCCCCCATCTATGGGGTGATAGTCCATAGACCATTGAACATTTACATGGTGAGTTGTGGGTTCCCCACACTAGTTAAAAGAGTAACATGGGTATTCCAAGAATAGGTGAATTGATATCAATATCATGGATTATTTTGAAAGAAAGAATGTGGTGAGGCATATGTGGTTTCACCTAGGCAAAACATTTTTTTATAGTTGGTTGGATAAGTTAGTATATATTACATGTTATATAGAAAATTATTTTAATTCAAATGTACTTTATTTTAGTTTTAAATGGGGTTAATCTCAATATATATGGATTCCATAATTAGTTTTATTACTCATCCCTTCATGAACACTTGTGAATTTCTACAATTGTGTGCATGCATATCCATATATATAGATAGAAATGATATCAGATGTTGGATATATACTAGAGACATGATGGTGGATTTTTTTTAGAATTATTGTAGGTGATTGCATATTATTATCACATTTACATTTTTCACCATAACTCATATGTTTAAAATGTTATATTATATCGATTTATGGAATTTCATATTTTACACAATTCATTTTATAGTGTAATGTTATACTTGTATATTATAGTTGGTATTAGTTTTTGAATATTTATTTTATATTTTTCGTAAATATTTATTTTTTTGGTGGAAGGTTTTTTATAAAAGAAATTCCTCTCATTTAATTGTGGGGATACCTCAATGGTATTCACTAGACCCTAGTCTATTGGAGGAAGTCTAGTAGAATTCACTTATCTGTGATGTTTCTCTGCTCAAGTGGAGACACCATAGAGTCATGATGTGGTGATTCCATCCCTATTTTCTCATGGTATAAGAAGTTGGTGTACTAAATTAGGTATAATAAATTAGTATAAATAGTTATCATACTGTGTGACTTAGTATAACCAATTGGAATGTATTCATTTTGAGAAACCTATTCAAATTTATTCCATTGATTTACTATTATTATTTGTATTCTTAATTACCTTATTTTGTAATCATGACTCAAGGATTCATCTTGATTCTTCCTCACTTTCCACAAATACAGGCTTGTGTCATTTGAAATTATTCTCTCTCATTATTTATTTGTTTCTATCTTTGATTTGTATTTAGTAAGTTATTTGGTTTTATTTCTAGTCCACTTTTCCCTATTTCCTTATTTATAATTATTTTGTATCATAATTTTAAAAACTTTTTAAAAGTAATTCATTTTATTCATTTGGTTAACCTATTGATGTTATTTGAGAATTTAATTCTTATTATTTTTTATTCCATTATTGTTATTCTAATGGTGTTTCATGGTCTTCGTGGTACTCTGTTAGTGTGGTATATGTATTTTAGCATATACCATTAGGAATTGTGTTTTGATTGGTAACCTAGAAAGACTACAAATTATGGGATGTGGTGATAAATGGAAAAGTAATGAGATAACCTTGATGAGGGCATGCATTGATAATGTTTGGTTTGTTATTAAGACAGTTTCATTTAACTTTGTGTGATAAGTAAGGTTGCACGATCTGTTATTTTTTATTATAATAGAACAATAATGTGTTGAGGTAGAAAGTAAATGAACTACAACATTTTTGTTAAAAAAACTACTTCAGACCTATTTTCACATGAATGAGTGTACTATTTCATATATTCTATTATAATTAATTATACCCATGTTAGGAGTAACAATCATCTATGAGGTTTTTGTTTTAGTAATATTGTTGTAAATTTTATATGAAATATTTAACATGAAAAATTCTGTTTCTCCACAATGATTAGTGATATACATATTATAAAAATATTTTTTATTATAAAATTTTGAATTTTACTTTCATGTTCAATTTCCAATGATAGAATGAAGTGAATCTGGAAAAAGAGACTCAAATTTATAAAAGATCATAAAAGAGGGAGACTAGTAAGAGACATGCTAGTCTGTAGGACATGATTTAAAACAAGGTGGTCATTTGTTCATGTTCAGATGATGTAGGTGAGGATGCATTGAATTGTGTCAAAATCACTTTGATGGAATTATGTAAGGTGTTCTTAAATGTTCTTAAAATTTATATAAATTAATCATCAATGAGATCTATGATAATGTCTATCAATGATCACTATGAAATGTTTATTTAGATAGGGTGACTTATTGGAAATCTAGGGTGTCGATGACTAATGATGGATCCCTCATGAATTTAAAAAGGTCATGGAATCCGTTAACCATCTTGAAAAAATATAAATAGGTTGGGTGAGACTAATTTTAAGTGTAAATAATCAAAATGGGTAAATATAAAAATATTGATAACCATAGTTATGATATTTTCATTTTTAAATGGAATAAAAGTAAGTAGAAGTATTCTACAATGGATATTGGTCTAAATTCCAAACCACATAAAATATCTTATATACATTATTTTTTTTTGATTTCTTCTTTTGTGTTTATTTCTGGTAGTTGTTTTTTTATTAATCATGTGAGGGTTGAATTTTAGTATATTAATTGGGGTACAGTTTTCTTTCCCAGTTTTGGTATATCAATTTTTTTTTGTGAATTTTCCAATGCTATTGGTTTTAGATATTTTTCCATAGTTGAATTTAAAGAGGATTTCTTCCGGTTATAGTGGTTATGAATCCATACCAGTGGTATTAGAGCTATTGGCTATGTAGGGCACTGCACAATAAAAAAACCACTATAGTTTACATTCTTGTATCTATACATATTGTTTTAGGGGGATTCAACTATTTCATAATATATGGAATAAAAAGAAGGAAATTTATAGATAGAAAAATTTAATGGGAAAAACTTATCTTATTGGAGTATTTAGATGGAGGATTATCTATTTTCTAAAGAACTTATGGTTTTATTAAAATTATTTAAATTAGAAGCAATAAAAAATCAGAATGGGAAAATATTGACAGGGTGGAACTTGGAATGATATGGATATCACTAGCATAATATGATTCATGTTAGATCCAGGTGATGAAGAACCTAGTGGATCCAATGAAGGCCTAATAAGACATGTATGATAAGATTTTAGAAATAAACAAAGTGTTCTTGATACAGGTTCCATTTTCATCAGAATATCATAAGGAATATTAGTGGATGATCATTTAAATGAATTTAACATGATTTGATGTCACTTTTAAGAAGTAAATTGAAATTTTTAGAAGATATGTATGATTTATTACTACTTTAATCGGTTCCAAAATCATGGGATATGATGGTTACTACCGCAATAATGTATTATGGAAGGACTAACCAAGTGTTTGAGGAAATTAATATTCTCATTCTAAATGAATAACTCATGTATAATGATATTCATAAAACTACTAGAACTGGTCTCAATTAAGAATGTTGATAATGATAGATTCAATAGAAATTCAGAGGAATTAAAAATATATATTAAGGTAAATATGTTGAGGTAAATTGACTGAGTATAGAACCTTATATTAGAATTATAGGAAGAAGGGTTCTTGAAAAAATATTTCAGATATCATAGGGTGAATTTCAAAAGGATTTATTTTAAATGATCATGTTCTGAATAAATTATAGCTAATGGTGAGAGTTATTTTTTAACTAGTGCTCATATTTTTTGGGAATCTAAGATCATTGCTTTTAGAGCTTCATTATATTCTATGGATGAGAGGGGTTATAATTTCAAAATACATGTTCAAAATATTGATTAGGGTCCTTCTAGAATATTATTAAGATCTTGAGATATTGGGAAGGGATATGTGAAAGTCTAAATGTGAAAAACAATATTTCTGAATCTTTATGGTGTTAAAAAATAACAAGTTTATAAAAGTGTCTAATTTTTATTGGTTAGTTGGATAAATATGGATTTTCACAAGATATTAATATGGAGTTTGGAAAATTACTTGGTGTTTCATGGTTATGTATAGGGGTTTTAAATAAGTATTTTTGTATTTGATATGATGATCATATGAAGAAATGTGTTTTAGAATTAAAAGTTATGAAATTTCAAAATTATAGTATTTTAGTATTAAGGACCTATATTAGAAGAATATGTGAAGATTAGTTAATATGGGTATACTAACTCTCAGTCATATGGATTCAAGATCTTAAGAGATTAGTATACATAGAAAGTAAATAAATGAATCATATATCACAAATGGAAAGAAACCTATGTTTTACATGTTAGATATAATCCATATGGATATTTAGGGTCCTGTAGTAGTTAATTATCATCATACGTCACTATATTTTATCATAGACATTGATGGTTCAACAAGTAATATTTAGGTTTAATTCTATATTTTAATTTTTAGGTATTTGGAGTGTTTGTTTTATGAAGGGGGATTGTTGAAAAATAGATAAGAAATATGATTAAGTGGTTAAGGTATGATAATGGTGGAAAATATGGTAAGAGGGAATTAAAAATGTTTTTTCTATCAAAAATGATTTTTTATAAAACATTGTTACAGGAACACTGGATTAGAATGGTATATCAGAGCAAATAAACTAGAAACTAACTGAGAAGTCTTAGAGAATGAAAATATAATATTTAATTCACAATGAGTTTTAGGAGGAAGTAGTTAATTGTGAAACTTATCCTGGGAACATAAGCCCATCTACACTATTGAAGAAATATATTTTTGAAAATGTTTTGTTCTGAAAACCAAAAAATTATTCCCACTAATAAGTTTTGGAGAGTTTCACCAATGCCTATGTCTTTAATAAGGACTAGTATAAACTCAAATAAAAGTCTCAATAATGGTTCATTAATGGGTATAATGATGAAAACATTCAATATAAGCTTTGTGATAATGATAATCCATAAATAATTTGACTCTTTAATGTTTATCTAAGGAGAATATATTATGGAAAGACTATAAATTGGTGGAAGATAGAGTTGAGAACAAACAATTGATTTAAAACATCCATGTTTTTCTAAATAAAATGTTTTGAAGACTAGAATATTTAGAAAGAATAGATAACATGAATGGTCTGTAAGAATCGTTAGGGATGGTGTAAGTATGGTAAACCTCAAGAATTAACGAATCTTAGGGAAGAACATCAAAATGTGAACTTCTTTAAGTTGTAGTTACCAAAATAGTAAAACTATTGGTTTATATATAATGGTATACCAAGAACTTATGACTAATTTAGAGTTTGGGAGCTGATTTTCATTATTTGGCTCTTACAGATGTAGGAGAGTCCAAGATCCCTGATGAAGTGGTGAGTCTTAATGACTTTGGAAAATGGGTGTTGTTTATAAAAGATGAAATGGATTATTATTCAAAAAAATATAACCTAGGAGCTAATATAATTAAAATATGGGAATATAGGAAATTAAAATAAATGTATTTCAGGATTGAAAGAGGAAGTAGATGGCAACACCCTGATATTTTGTGATGTTTTTCCAAATTAATTTAACCTTTTTGATATTCATCATTTCACATTACACTAGAAATAGTTTATTTTATATTAAAACACTATTTTTGGATTTCGTTATATGAAACAAAATGTTAATCGTGCATTTTCACTCAACATAAATTTTATATTTCTCTACATGGAATATTGAGGTTTGTTTGTGTTACACGCAATAATGACATTTTCATCTAGGGATTGCGTAACATGCACAATCAAGTTTTACTGAATATTATTATATCATTAAAATGTTATTATTTAATATAATAAGATATAAAATAACTATTAAATTAACGATTATTAACTATATTAACTATTTTATAAAAATATATGGTTTACACAAATATAAAATGAATTCATAGGTTAAAAATTAATTTGAAATGAATATAAAAATCGATTGAATATAAATGAAAATATTATTATTATTATTATAATCCATTTTACCAAAATAATTTAAATTAAATATAATTACTAATTGATATTAATTGAATAAATATTTTATATATCCAATAAAATATTTTTGATATCTATCCAATAGGTTTGATATACATAATGTAAGAAAAAACCCAATTTTATGCATAAAACCTCTTTTTTTATAAAGGTAGTCTTATTGTATTTTCATGGAGAAACCTTTTTAAATCCAATTTTTGGAACTTTTATAAATTTAATATTTCAAAATAAATTTTATCTTTAAAATAGAAACATAAAAATTAGGTTAGGATAGTTATTAGGAATTTTTCAGTTAAGTTTCATTTTTTAATGAATAGTTAAAAATACTATATTTTAGTTCAAAACTACTTTTTCATCTTATTTATTTATAAGGATAAATTAAATTTTAAATTGGTTTAAATGTTTAATAAGATAGTATTTTTATAAATTAATCCAATTTATGTCATGGGAACCAATTTCACATTGAAATTGGATATAAAAACTTACCAAACGTTTAATCATTTTTACTTTTAAACCCCATAGTATCCTCCTGTCATTGGGATTAATTTTAAACTAATTTCTACCACTTATGTTATTTGAATATATAAAAATGGATTCGAATTTTTTTATAAGAATAATTTATAATTTATAACGTGGATAACTTAATTTTTTACCAAAACTATTAGTGAAAGTGATTAAAATTAATTACAATAATTAAGGTTAAATTATGCACAATATGGGACTAATCCTTAACCTTAAGGCCCAAAAAGACCTATAAACTTGTCCAATATAAATTATATGTAAATATTTATACCCTATAATCCCTTTTATTTTATTTGGATCACTTTTGGATTGACATACAACATGAAAACAGGGGTGGAATTCTCTCTTGAAATATTTACCAGAGTGCCACTCCTCCGTCATTATAAAATGCCACCACATGTTACTCTTCTTAACACATCTCAAACCACATAGGTTATAAAAATAGATACTAAATACACTTACAAAAATCCCAAAATTATTCATAGTATTCTTTTATTGGGAATAAATAAATCCATTGAATCCTTTTGGCATAAACCAAAAATAGTTACCCGATTAAGAGGTAACATCTTCTCTCAAGATCCTTTATTTTATTTTATTTCTCCACCCCATAAACACTCTTTATTCCATGCCTAACTAAAAAAATTATATAAAATATACTAGGATGTTTTTATGCTAAGGGTTCAACCTACACTTTCACACACTTCCATGTAATGGGTAACGAACATACTGTTTACGTGTATAACAAACTACCACCTCACTAAATGATGATTGTTCATTTTTCCTTTACCACATATGAGGATAGAAATTATGATGGAAAGTTTATTTATATATATCATATTTTATATTTATTATTTTTTTAAACTTGTATATTCATTTTATAATTCATACATTTTTTAATTTCTATTTGGTGTAAATGCTCTAATTTTGTTTGAGGAAGTGTGGACTACCACCTCCTTAAAGAAATGTGACTCATTCACACACTGCATGTAATGTATTAAGGATGAATTTAGTGAAATTATATGATTTATATAAAATTATATTTATACTATAATGGTATTATATACACATATATATTTATTTCATTTTACTTCTTTCCTTCAATAAGTTAATGAAAATGGAAACATCGTTCAGGCGTACATACGAATTACTATCTCCATGAATGATGTATTCCATTTCATACATCAATAGTACATATATTATTATACTAAAACTATAATGAATATATATTATATTTCTATAATTTTTTTAATTTTGTAATCATGATATATTTATATGGACCAAATATTTAAAAAATTAAGACACATGCGATTAACAAATCAGATATTACCCAATGTGAAACCCTATCATATGACTTTTAATGAGAGTATAATATAAGGTCATAATCAAACCATATATGGTATTTGATATAATAATATTTTTCTTTAAAATATGTATAAGAAATTTTTATTTATTATATAGGCGGTTTGAATTAGTACAATGATACTCAGTATACAAGGTAAGGGAAATTTCATCACACTTTTATTTCCATGAGATACATGTTTTATTCACCACTAATTTCGTTTGTGTGGTGTATATACTGAACATGAATGCATTATATGTTTCATATATTTAATTTAATGGGTATTTAAATATCTTTTTATGAAATTTATTTCAGGGGGTTTATGTTTTAAAAGTAAAAAAACTGGAAAGATAGTTTTTGTCTAAATTTTCCTTCTTTGAGACTTATGAATTATTATGCACCTAAATTATTTTTTGAGGTGTATATAATTATATTTTACATTTTATATCTTTAGTATAATCATTTTATTGATCTTTTATTCTTTATATAATTTTAATTTTGTTACATGGAGAGTGTGATCCCAAGTTACCATGTAGTAAGAGTTTATTGGAACAATTTTATCATTTTTCAAGATTGTTAATGATTATACTTCCATTGATGAAATATTGTGATAAAGCTCCCATGAAAACTCATGAGTTTCCTGCTAATATGTTATTTCATGATATATTCTTGTATTAGTACCATTATTACACTCTTTGGTGAATAATATAGTTATGAATGTGTTTTTAAGAAAGCCCATCTTAACCCTCTCTTCGGTTGGAAATATGTGTCCATCAAAACCATGCTTTCTAAAAATAGATTCCATGAATATTTTAATTTTAACTTATAATAATTAAAATAATTTTTTTACTTTTTATACTAATGTTTTAAAAGGATTCTTCTTATATATTTCTGAATAAGATATTTTTCTACCCTTTTTACTTTTCAAAAGGAATTTTATTTTTACCTCATATGACATGTATTGATTTACCCACCACCATTTCTATGAAAATTAGTTTTTATGTGTAAAAGTATAATTATTAAGAATTTGATTTTAAAATTATTTTCAAATAATATTTTAAAACATTTTAAATCTTTTTTCATATGTTTTCAAATTTATTTTCAAAGAAATGTGTTTCAAAAAATATTCAAGATTTGTTTATATGTTTTCAATGTTATTTTCAATGAAACGGGTTTCAAAATGTTTTCAATATTTCTTCACATGTTTTAAAAATGTTTTCAAAGAAAAATGTTTTATAATTTTTTGAATCTTATATTTTATGTTTTCAAGGAAAAATACTTTCAAAATACTTTTAAGATTCTTTTATATGTTTTCAAATAAAATGGTTTTCAAAATGATTTCAAGTATTATTTATATGTTTTTACTTTTTTTTAAAATAAAATGCTTTTAAATGGGTTTATGTATTGAAAACACCTTTTCAATGAATAAAGTATATTTTTCTCGAAAAAGTTTTTTGATAGATATTTCAAAATTATTTTCCATATAATAGGACATCCGTTGATGTTACTCATGCCTTTTTAGGAAAAGATCTAATGGTTCCATTAATATTATATATCTGAATGGATTATTCACAATTTCATGGTTATTATTAAACCTATTTTTATTTCACATGTTATAAATTTATGAAATACATTTCCCTTTAAGGGGTTATATGTTTGTTAATTTTTTCTCTCTCTCATGGGTTATATGTTTATGAAAGACATTTCTCTTATTTTGTTATGATTCTAATGAAATTATTATGAATCCTGTATCTTTTTCCATACGTTATTATATTAATACATGTTTATGATACCCATTTAATTTCAAGGGTTAATATATGATTGTTTTTTATTTTTTGGAACATGTATGTATGATTTAATTAAAATATGAGTGGGGATTATATCTCACTTAAATTCATTGGTTAGAGATTTAAATATTAGGAGATAGACTAAGATAGTCTTTAGAGTAAACGTTGACTACTAAGATGGCCATGAGAGTGAACCATGACTACCATGATGGCACGAGGAGTGAAATCATGATACTAAGATGGCCATGGGAGGAAACCCTGACTACCAAGATGGTATGGGGAGTGAGACCATACTACCAAGATGGTCTTGGATGTGATTCCTTGGCCACTATAGAAATCATCCTATATGCGTATGTTTATTCCATAATTCCATGTTTTATTCTTATATTATTCTTTCATGGATTATGTTATTTATTTCTGTATGATTAATATCTTATGAACTTACCATATTTATGCCATGATTTTTTATTATGATCTTGGTTTTTTAGGGTATGATATTCAATTTTCAGGATCATGTTTTCATACCCATATGTTCATATTTATGCTTACATGTCTCCCTTGTTTACCTTTGCTGAGCATGTGAGCTCACACCTTTTTATGTTTCATTCCCCAGGTTATGAAGATATATATTATGTTTCATGTGTTTAAGAAGGGTTCTAGTCAAGAAGAATCAAGTGAGAGATAATGTTTCTCACTTTTGTACCAATGTTCTTGTTTTCATGTTTCTAAAGGCACTAGACTTGCATAGTCTTTGGGTGTCTGTTTGTATAATGTTTTAAGTATTTCACAAATCTTACATAATTTTTTGTTTGAAATGTGAGATTCATTATAGTTAGTATCAAATAAAAGTTTTAGTTATCCTTTGGAAACTAGTATGAGAAGAATTTAGTGATATCCCTAGGTATATTTCTAAGGATATGTCTTGGGATTTCTCTATGGATAAGTATAAAGAAGAGTTAATATTTTGGAAAATGTACTATAATTTTGGTAAATGATAGAGTGAGTTGTTTCCTAGAAATACATATCTGTCTAGAAACTATAGGTAGATGTTGTTCTGGAATAGATGTACCTAGGGGTAACATCTCCAACAAGATTTCTCCAGCCTGACTCAGGGTAATTTGGAACACAACAACGAGCCTTCCTGCACACTTGGTTTGACCCTCCCCTGGGATATTATTTGTAAATTCACAAACTCATAATTAAATATCATGAAGGATTTTAATATATATTGGCTATGAATAACCTAGGATGAATCTAGGGTTTCATAGATTAAGGAAGGTGTCATTATTTAGAAGTCCTCTAAGAAAATATTTTCATGACTATGTGGTTTTATGCTATGATAAGTAATGATCACACTATGCTTTTGGTTTTATTCAATGGCGGGAACCAGAAGGAAATGGATTAATGTTGAATGTGATGGATTATTTTCTAATGAGAAATCAAGAAGGATGATCACTATAGTGAAATATGTTTTGATCATGCCAAATTAGTTTTGGAAGGACAAGATTAACAATGTATACTTTAACCAACTCCCGGACACGCCAAGGAAGATAATGATGGAATTCAATGAGATTTTAGGTAATGGATATGATTAAGGAAATATGATTTAGTTTCTTTTCTGTCATGAATATGGAAATAATCACCTAGTTTTAATGTCTTAGAGGAGAAAAAAGATGTTTTCTCTTTGAAAAAAAGGGCACAAAGAAGGTGAATGTAAGAGAAAAATAAAGATTTTGGTTAATGAAATGGATGATAATATTAGACTCCCTACGAATTCATAAAAGGTTATGTGTTTTAAGTGTGGAGTAAATATTAATTATGTAACTCAATGTCCCAAGAGGAAATCTCCTAAAGAGAATTAGCAAGGATGTGTGAGTAATGGTTACATTGATGATGATGAATAGACTATCATTGAAATGTGAAGGGAAATAGGTATTATATAATAGGATGAGGTATCCTTATCAATGAATTAAAGATGAATTAATTCATGTTTTTATGTATTTGGATTCAATAATTATGAATGGTGAAATATATAAGGATTGTCAAGTGTATGTTTTTTCAAATGATATAAAAGAATATGTTTAATAGATCTAATAGAATAGAAAAGCGATTTAACGGCAATGTGGTGTCCATAAAAAACACATGATTATGGTAATGATAATCCTTAATATTTTTTATATATTACGATACTATTTTTTGAATAAATATATGATGGATATAATTTAACTAGATGGTACTGATTACCTTGGGACAAATTAAGGACTTGATGATAAGTAGTTTATGCTGTCATGGATGAAGTTTACAACTTCTTCAATTTATGGAATATATCTTATAATTTGTGGAATAAAAAATCATGCATGATTTAGATAAGTATTTATGGTAATTCAAGTTATTACCATGTTTCAAGAAAATACTTTAGGAATGTTTTCACATGTTTGGAATGTGACATCCAAGTTGTACTTTGTGTTATTTAGGGAATCTATGTTTTTACAATTTTGTGAATTCTTTATACAATTTTAGATTTTCATCTGTCATAATTTTTATAATGTTAACCATTTATAGAATTATTAAGTTAATGTTTGGATGAATTTGGGGAGAATAAATTATTATCTTACCACATGAGGATTTATGCATATTGGATAACCTGTAATAAAAATTTGGTGTTGCTAATAATTGAAGATAGATGAGAAGACATATCATTGATCTCATGATCTGTTAGTGCTTCAAGAAAGAAAAATTAACCTTCCTTTTTAGATAAATAGGTAAAGTGGATCAAGGAAAAACAAATGGTGATGTTGTCCTAAAATCATGAAAGTATATCTTTTCATTACAATTATTTATCTTTTGGAAAAAGAATATAAAAACCAAAAAATTTATCATAGTACCTTTTCTCCTGATGAATCAAATGGCCCCTTAGATCATCACAGATTTATGGATTTGTGAATGTAATATTTATCGTAATGACGTTCTACTTCACTCACCATCATAACATGATTGTTTAATTTCCCTTCCATATCCATGTTTTAACATCTGAAAATATGTTCTTCTATGTGGAAACCTAGTTATGCGTTACCTTGGGAAGCCTTTATGGTTCCAAATTTTCCTTTTTAAGGGAAGTTTTAGTATTCATTTTTACAATGTGGGTTTTATTAATGGAAATTTTAAGTATTAAACATTTGAAATCCCAGACGGTTTTTGAGGGATAAATTCATTTTATGGGTGGGAGAATGTAACACCCCAAGATTTTGTGGAAACTTTTTGAATTATTTTAAACTTTTTGATATTTTTCATTTCATGAAACACCATACATATCTTATTTTATATTAAATCACTATGTTTGGATTGAGTTATACACTACACTAAGTTAATAATGCACTAAATTCAATAAAAATACTATATTTCTCTACACAGAACACTAGGATTATCTTGTATAACATGAAATAATGACTTTCCTCGATGACCTATGTAACACACAATACAGAGTATTATGAAATTATAGTGTATCAATAAAATGATATTATTTAATATATTATGTCATAAACTAGCTATTAAATTAGTGGTTATGAATATTATTAACTATTTTATGAAAATATGTGGTTTACACAAATAAAAAATCAATTCATTGGTTTCCAAATAGTTATAAATGAATATGAAAACTAATTGAATACAATGGAAAATATTTTTATTATTATAAGTTGTATTACCCTAATAAATTAAATTAAGTTTAATTAGTGAGTTATATTAATGTAATATATATTTATATATTCAATAAAATATTTTTTATATTCATCCAATATATTTAATAGACATAAGGTAAGAACAAACCCAATTTTATGCATAAAAATAGATTTTTATAAAGGTAATTTTACCACCTTTTAACGGAGAACCTTTTTTTAAATATAATTTTAAGAACTTTTATATATTTAATATTTCAAAATAAACTATATATTTTAATGATAAACAAAAAATTCATTTAAGATAATTTTTTGGTATTTTTTATTAAGTTTCATTTTTTAATAAATAGCTAAAAATACTATATTTTAGATCAAAACTAATATTTCATCTTTTTTTATGAGGTAAAATTAAATTTAAAATTGCTTCCAAAGTTTAATTAGATAAATTTTTTATTTATTAATCCAATTTATTTCATTGGAACCAATTTCACATTGAAATTGGATATAAAAACATAGTAAACTTTTGATCATTTGTACTTTAAAAACCCACAATGTCGTCTCATCTGTGGGATTAATTTATAATTAATTTCTGGCACTTTTGTGATTGGAAATTGGGAAAATGGATTCCATATATGGAATAATAATAAATTATAATTTCTAATAAGGTCAACTTTTTTTTTACCAAAAACATTAGTGAACTCTATTAAGAATAATTACAATAATTAGTGTTAAATTGAACTTAATAAGAGACTAAACCACAAACTTATGGACCAAAACAACCTATAAACTTGTAAAACATACTTTTTATTGAATAATATTGATCCTATACTCTCTTTTTTAAACTTTTTATAATTATTTTATCCTCTTGAAACATGAGAAACGTGGGTGGAATTCTCTATTCATATATTTACAAGAGTGTCGCTCCTCCATTATTATAAAAGGCCAAAACCTCTCCTCTTATTCACACCATGAAAAACACTTAGGTTCAGAAAATATATGACCAATACAATTAAAAATATCACTTAATTCCCCATATAATACTCCCCTTGTATTTAAATAAATAAAAGTATTACTTTTGTCACAAACCAAATGGAGTTACCCGATTAAGAGGTAACATATTCCCTCAAGATCCTTTCTTTTATTTTATTCATCCACACCTCTACTACCTTTATTACATGATTTTATAAAAAAAGTATATTATATATACTATTATGTTTTGATTCTAAGGTTTCAACCTAAACTTACACACACTTCCACCTAACGGGTAACGAACAAACTGTTTACGTGTACTGAAAACTGCCCCCTCACTAAATGATAATTGTTCAATTTTTTCCTTTACTCCCTCTCATGGTGACCATTATGATGGAAAATTTATTTATATATTTCATATATTATATTTATTATTTATTTATTCTTATTTATTACTTTTAAAATTCATTTATTTTTTTAACATTCCATTTGGTGTAAATACGATAATTTCATTTGAGGAAGTGCGGTCAACCGCCCCATCAAAGTGATGTGATTCTTTCACAAACTAAATGGAATGTATTAAGGACAGGTTTAATGAAATTATATGATATATATAACATTAAAATTATAATTTAATAATATTATATATATATATATATATGTCATTTTCTTTCTTTCTTTCAATATGACAACAAAAACGAAAATATCATTCATGCATACACATGGCTTATCATCTCCATGAACGGTGTATTCCATTTCATTTTTATATATTATATTGATTATTATAATAAAAATATACTGAATATAAATGATATTTACACCATGTTTTAAATTATTTATTAATTATATAAGTATAAGGACTAATTATATAACAAATTATGACACTACGAAGAACAAAATAGATATTACTCGAAGGGAAACATTAACATAGGGTGATTAACAAGAGGGTAATAAATAGTCATAAAAAAATATATGGTATTGTATATAATAATATGGTTATTTTAAATATTCATAATAAATTTATATTTATTATACAATTTTTTTAACTAGTATGACGAGATTCAAGACACAAGGTAAGGGAAATCTCACCTCACTTTTATTTCCATGAGATATATGCCTTATTCACCACTCACTTATTTGGTGTAGTGTATATAATGAAAATGAATTTATTATATGAATATTATAATTAAATTTTTTAGTATTTAAATATCCATTTTATGAACTTTATTTGATGGGGTTAATATTTCAAAAGATACCAAATCGGTAAGATAGTTTTTTGTCTCAATTTTCCTTATTTGAGAATCATGTTTTGTTATACACCTAAATACTTTTTCAAGGTGTATATAATTATATTTTACATGTTATATCATGAATATAATTCTTTTCATGATATTTTATGCTTCATTTAAGTTTCCTTTTCTTACATGGAGAGTGTGATCCCATGTTACCAAGTAGTAACAGATTATTGAAATAGACTCTTCATTTTTCAAGATTATTAATGATTATACTTCCTTTGATGAAATATTGTGATAAACATCTCAATAAAACTCATGATTTTAATTAATATATGTTATTTTATGATATATTCATGTATTTTTTCCATTATTTCACTCTTCGGTATATAAGATAGTTAAGAATGTGTTTTCAAGAATGCCCAACATTACCCTATCTCCAGTTGGAAATCTGTGTTCCTTCAAAACCATGTTTTCTAAAAAGGGTTTCCACGAATTTCATTATATTATCCTATAAAAATTAAAAAGAATTTTTTCCCATTTTTTTCTTTTACTATATTTTTCAAAATAAAACTTCTTATGGATTTTCGAATAAGGCATTTTTCTACCCTTTTTACTGTGAAAAAGGAATGTTCTTTTTACCTTGTATGACATGTACGAATTTACCCACCATCATTTCTATGAAGATACCTTTTCATGTTTAAAAGATAAATAATTTAAGAATGTTTTCTAAAATTTATGTTCATAAAATGGTTTTCAAAATATTTTCAAGTTCCTTCAATACTTTTCAAATTTATTTTCAAAGAAATAGTTTTCAAAAAATTTTGAATATTTATTTATAAGTTTTTAAAAGTTATTTTTAAGGAAATAGTTTTCAAAACATTTTCAATATTTCTTTATATGCTTAATGAAATCAAAGAAAACGTTTTTTTAAAATGTTTTGAATCTTATTTTACAAATTTTCATGGAAAAGGTTATCAAAATGTTTTCATGATTATTTTTTAAGATTTGAAGGAAAAAGGTTTTCAATATGATTTCAAGTATTCATAATATGTTTTAAATTTATTTTCTAAGAAAATGATTTTAAGATGTTTTTATTTATTAAAAATAATTATCCAAATACTAAAAGATATTTTCATCAAGAAATTTTTTTGAAAGCTATTTTAAAATTATTTTAAATATAAGATGACATTAGTTGATGTTACTAATGCGTTTCTATGAAATGATATAAATGTCCATTCATATTCTTTCTTTTAATGGGTTATTCCTATTGTCATGGTCTTTATGAAACCTATTTCTCTTTCATGGGTTATAGGCTTATAAAATCTATTTATATTTAATAAGTTATATGTTTATTAAATATATTTCTATTTAATTAGTTATTATTTTGATGAAATCATTCTGAAACCTATATCTTTTTCCATAGGTTATTAGATGTTTACATGTTTATGATACCAATTTAATTTAATGAGTTAAGATATTATTGTTTAATATTGTGTGTAACATGATTTTATGATGTCATTATGTGAAGGGTGTGACCTATATCTCATTTCAATGCATTGATTATTGATTTATATATTACAAGGTTGACTAAGATGTTATTAGGAGTAAACCTTGACTGCTAATATGGCCATGAGTGTGAACCATTGCTACCAAGATTGTATGAGGTCTGAACTCATGCTATAAAGATGGTCATGTGAGTGATCAATGATTACCATTATGGTATGGATAGTGAACCCATACTACCAATATGTTTTCAGAAGTGATGACTTACCTACTATGGAAATCATATTTTATGCTTTGTGCCTACCACAATTCCATGTTTTATTCCTATTTTATGATTTCATGGATTATGATCTTTATTTCATTATGATTAAAGTATTATAAAATGATAATATTTTTTCAAGTATTCCTTTTTATGATCTTTGATGTATAGGTTATGATATTCTATTTTTGGGATCACATTTTCATACCCCTATGCTCATATTTATGCTTATGTGTATCCCTAGTTTACCCTTACTAAGTATCTGAGCCCACAAATTTTTATGTTTCCTTACATATTTTATGAATATATATATATATATTGTTTTATGTGTCTGTGATGGGTTTTAGTCAAGAAGAACCCAATGGGAGATAATATATCTCACTTAAGTACTAGTGTTGATGTTTCCATTTTTTCAAAGGCACTAGTATAATACAATGTTTGGGTATCTATTTGTATAATATTTTAAGTATTCATCACATGTTATTTAATTTTAATGTTTGAAAAGAAAGTTTAATTACATAGATATTTGAAATAGGTGTAAGGCCAATCTAGTTATCAATGTATTTTAATATAAAGGAAAAATATATTTCTTCCAAATTTTATCAACAGTTTTCAAGTACATAACATTCTAGAGAGTGTTGTGTTTATTTGATTTTAAAATATTTCATATTGAATATATGTGTGTGAAGAATAAATTACATCATATTTATTTGGAAGAGTAAATATACATGGGGAAGTAGGAGGGTTTCATGAAAAAACAAAACAAATCCTAATTTTCAATCCAAAAAGAATGCTTTATGGTTTGAATAAAGTCACATTGAAATGAAACAAAACATTTGATGTGTTAATAGATTAGAATGAGATATTTTGGAGAAATTAACGCATTTATTTATACTATAAGGTGTAAAATTATGGTGGTTTTATTATACTTCTCTTATATATGGATGAAATTCTCTTGGTGGGTGCGAACATGTAACATATTTAGTATTTATAGAGAAGTTTTGAGTTGAAGGACTTTGAAAAATAAAATTAGAATTTGTGGATTCATATCTAAAGAGATATAAAGAAAAAAAATTAGTTTTTTCTTAGAAGTAATGCATATGGAAGGTTATTTATCAATTCAAATTGATTTTATGTAAACCTGTGTTAACCCCATTGTCCAGACACATCAATTTATCTAAATTAAAAGAGCTAAAAATGTAAGACGATGATACGAACATAGTGACATTTATTTTTTATTAGTGTTTAGATGTTTTATGTATTTCACCATTTTTAAAAGGATGTAAATTTCACATTCAATGGTATTTTTCAATCAGTTTATGGAGAATCTGGGAAAGATCAAGTTTTAGATGTAAAACTGTTTCATTGATATCTCAATGGTTTTTAAGATGTAGCCTTGTGTTTTTGGAATGGATGATCCACTATGGGGTTATATTGATGTGTACATTGGTGGAAAAGCTGATTAATAGAAGATTATAATGAGCTTTGTTCTTACCTTGGGAGGGATAACTATATGTTTTATGTCAAGGTTATAGGTGGATCTACCACTATCAAAAATGGAAGTAGTTTGTGTGGTTTCATAGAAAAAGGGAAGGAATTGATCTGGATATAGTGTTTATTTTATTAACATAAAAGGAGCCAGTAAAGGCAGTATATGTTTTATGATAATAATTACACAATTAATTTGGATAATAATATGAGGATTTAATCATGTAAAATAAAATTGAGATAATTTATCATTTCTTTCAAAAGATATGGGAGGATTGGGTGTTTGAGCTAGGGAAGATTGATGGAAGTAAAAATATGAATGAAATGATTCAAAAGGTCTTAATCTATTATTTGTTTCAGCAGGATTGTGCCTTAGTGTTATTCAGGTGATTGGAAGGTGGAATTAAGACACTGAACTTTTTGTAGAAGTTGGAATTATTTTATTTTTTCACAAATATCAGAGGACTCCTGAATCATTAAAATCAGTCTTCAAGTGGTAAATTGTCAACAATGTGTAAAGTCTAATTTCAATTTCTATTACTTCTATTTTGATGGAATGACTCTATAATAAGGGACATGTATTGATGAGGTCTCTTACAAGTAGGATTATAGTAAATGGAATTCTACTTCTGAGGCCATCTTTTGGAAAGAGGAGTTCAAGTGGCTATGTTTGGATAAAGGAAGTGAAAAATATTGGTCTCACAAAAAAAATATTTCATATGGAGTTATGTGTGGTGTTCCAGGTCATTTTATAAAGGTATATTTATGAATAATGAGAGAGATATATGATAATGACTTGAACTAATAATCAAGAAATAATAGACCATTAAGGGAAACTTATACTAAATCAAATGTGTCCATGAACTGTGGTGGGTCTCCAATCAATTTCAATAGGGTTGGAACTAGTCGACCCACTGAGAAACATAATAAATAAGTTTGGTGAGAAAAATATTAAATGTGTGTGATCAAACCAAGTAACTTTGAAAAATAGTGAAAACCATAGTTCTAATATTTTTATCTTACATGAAATGAAATGATACTGTATTATTTTCATATGAATAGATGACTAAAGTAAAAACCTTGTAAAATCTTATGATTACATGATTTTTTTTTTCAAATTGTGTGTTTGTTACTAAGAGTTTGGATTTTATTTATTATGCAGGGGTGAAATTCTACTATGGTGATAGTTGTCTATTTTTTTCTCATTTATAGTACTTCAAGTTCATGTTATTCTTATACTTCCAAAAGTTATGAAATTTGTTATGTAATTGAAATTATAATGGTTAGCTTTTAAATTCAAGGCTTCCAAATCCAAACATTATCCTATTATATTAAAAGGGTTATTAGAATGGATATATTCATATTAATTTATTATAAATATACCAACGATCATTAAATATGTTGTATATGACATATATTTTTCATTTCTATTTGTTATTATTATATTGTTATTCCTATGATGTTATAATGTTTTAAGAAGTTAATGAACTTGTTTTTTGGTCTTTTATGAACATTTATATAATAATGAGTCTTATGAAATAATATATAGGGATTCCAAGGGAAAAATAATTATAGGGATTCTGAGGGAATTTAATTTATTTCACCCTTCCCCATACTATTTTTATATTGGTAGATTATATGTTTATCCCTTTTCCCTATGGGTGTGCCTCCTAACACATGATTTCCCTCATTTGAGGATGGTTATCCCAATAGAGGGGTTTCTCATTCCCTAAATTAGTTTTAATATGTATCCACCAGTGGACATTCTTTCATTAGTGAAAATGTTTCCATTGGTGTATAGGTTCCCCTTTTGTGTATTTTGATAATAGATGATAGTTGGTTTGGATCCTCCAAGTGGCATAAGATTTATCCCTATAATTTGAATATTGGGAGAACATTTATATAGCATGTATATTTATTTATTCTAATTGAATATATATATATATATATGTAAGTTTCATAGATAGTATCACGTACATTAAGTTGGTTATTTTTCTGTTGGAATTACTATCTCTTAGTGATTACTATGAATACTTCACTCAGACACTTTAAGTGCACTAACATATACATATAACTTCATATTATTATCTTTAGTGTTATAGGTAAACACCACATGTGCACCTTGGAAGAAATGTAGTTTCACATTATCAATACATGTATATTTTGGCACATGGAAAACATCTTTGGTTCTCTATAAACTATATATGTGTTGATGTCACATTAATAGTCATGGTCTCTATGATGTGTTGGACCATGGAAGGTTAACATTAGAAGTATATGCTTTTGGAACATCACTACATCTTTATATTTCTATTATTTATTGGTTGTCAGTCTATTGTATTTTTTTTATTTCTAGACTATTATTTTTATTTTTTGGTAGTTTTTACACATATAAATAACTTATTTTAGACTATCATTCATGTAAAAAAAAGGTAATCCCAAACATAAATGTAGTTAATTTATTTTTGGAAAATTTTTGATACATGGACAGGTCGGGTAAGATTTGGGAATAATCCAATATCATATTAAACAGTCACTAAAATAGGGTAAACCTTTCATTAAAAATTTTATTACATTCTTGATTCATGTTTTCCATATCTAGAGACTAAGGAATGTGTTTGGGTATGTAATAGTTTGGTTTAGGGCGATGGAAGATCCACATAAAGTTATTACTAAAAAACGAAAACTTTATAATCTGAATTCATTTATCAAATTTTAATATCCATAGGTACATTATTTTATATAAATAACACATTTTCAATTTTTTTTCTCCTGGTCATTTTAAGAACATTAGATGTAACACCCTAACCCAAACCACCGGGTTCGATCAAGAGAGCTACAAGACCTTGTGATTTCCTCCTCATATGTGAAAGGATATCGACTAGTAGCGAAGTTCAGACCACCATCAATTGGGATACTATACCATTAGTATCATGTAATCATAATATAAAATAAATATAATAATAATATAAACAAATAATCAGATTAACTTGTAGAATTTGTGATGATGGATTACACAATATATAGATAAATAACTAGATCTCATATTGTCAAAATCCAAACCAAAGTAATGAAATAATATAAATAGAAAGATACGGAGCCCTAAAGAGACTTTCCCAATCTGTTACCTGCTCCACTGCAATGCTATTAGAAACTAACCCATTACCCTTACATGGATACCTGTTCATGAAGTCTTCCTATGCATCAACATTAGTTTGAATTATATTAGTAATAACCCCTTGTAGGACACCACCAAGGAATCATTAATAATTGTGCATGTGACTAATAGGTGTATTCCATGATACTAATAAACAAGAAAATAATATTAACAATATATAATCACATACCAATATTTTTTCCCCAAACCAATCAACAAACCCCCTGAATGTTCCTACATTGGTTTCAAGATGGAATTCTAGTCATATAATGTTGCATGTAAATAAGAGTAATACATAATTCTCATAATGAAATATCTTAGTGGTTCAAAGGAATAGATTTGGGTGAGGCATCTAGACCATCCTTCCCTAGATCCGTCACGGGTTAAGCCTATAGACCATCCAACCTATGCTGTTCATTGAGTCTTGCCTCCAAGACATCATTACCTTACTACAATTACCTCGGTTTAAGCCTCCATGCCATCACGCACCAACCCTATGATGAGGTCCATTTTCTTCACCACCACAAGACTTGTGAACTCCCCCTATAATGTATAAGAATCACATGATGGTCCACCTTTTCAAAGTACCAAGAACAACATCCAAGGTAATGTAACACAACTAGTAGGGTTGGTAATACAAAAAAACAAATATCATATCATCAAAAGAAAAATTGTAGAAATATATAGTATATGTGTTCAATAAAAAACATGGTCAAACAAGTACAAGAATACCCCTGTAATCATGAAATATCAACGAGTCTCATGATAAAAACACACACTTAGATGAAATCATAATCAATTATGATCAAATAAGGTATAAAACAAAATAATTATAATAAAGAAACATGTGTCAATTAGATCCCCAAATGGTATGGAATTTCCTACCTCAAGGTTGTCGATTTCAATTTCATGGATTACCTAAGAAACATCACCCAAATCACATCAGTGTATTAGTTTGTTAAAACTACTCACCAAGGACTCCTTGAAACTATTACAAATATTTTTTCTTTTAAAAGAAATAAAAACACCACATGTAGTAACTATTTCTATCTCCTATAAAATTTCCAAATAATATATTTATGTCATAACATGCATCAATTATTTAATTCTTAATTAATAATTATAATTACTTATGTAATGATAAAACATCTCTCTTTAGTAATCCTAGATTAGCATGATAAATCCTTATTATTCATCAATAACTCAAATTTATTACCATTTTAGGTTTTTCTCTCATTTTTATTCAAAAATATTAGGAAATAATATTTCTAAAAATATTATTAAATAGAATACATAAAATTATCTATTTTTCTAAACATAGAACCTAAGGAAGATGAGAGAGAAAGTTTTTACTCAAAGCCTTGAAACTAGAAGAAGGTTTCCGATTCCTTGAAGGTAGACTCACTGATCATTCATATATAAATTTATAGGCTACTACGATCGAAATAATTCATAAAAAATGATGGTTAGAAATATTTAGATATTTTTATAAAGGAAACCAACATAGAGATTCACAAAATTAAAACCAACAAATTAAATTCCTTAATTTTTTTTTCTATTAATCATTTCGTAATAATGAAGTGATCAAAACTTTCAAAATATGAGTTAGGGACTTTAAATGAGTCAAAGTATTTAGTTCCCATGCTTTTGGATTTTAAAATAATTAAAATGAGTTAACAAAAAATTCTAGTGATGAATAAATAAAAAAGAGTCTTTAAAATTATTTTTCCCAAAAAGGGTGTTGTGTATGGGTAGTATGGATTTTCCTTGACACAACTCCCAGTTATCAGATGGGGGTGGGGAGTTTATCCTTACAAAAGGGATAAAAATTATTTCTACCATAACAAAGCTTTGTTTTATCCATATATATCCTTTAATAAATTGAATTTACCATTTTTAGTGATAAAACTACCCTGACACGTCCTTTAGAAACTAGGAGATACCCTTATGCAACTCCAAAGTTACCCTTAAAAATCATATAGAAAATTCCTCTTACCATTCAGTAGTGGCATGATACCCTTGTACAACAATTAGCAAAACTGATCTTACCCTTATTCATGTAGATAACTACCCTAATACAGCATGTGTAAAAAGGATTAACCCTTTCAAAACTCAATAAAAACCCAATATACCCTTAAAAAGATGCATGGAAACCCATTTTACTCTTATGTATTCCTCAAAATACATGAGTAAGTTTTGTATTTATTTTTTATTTTTAATTTTCACATAATAAGACCTATAAATTATATTTGTAATAAGGATTAAATAATATTTAAAAATTGAAAATATTGTAATTCTATCCTTCCATTGACTTATTATTCCTACGAAGTATATCTCACCATCATTCTCAAATAACAGAGGCCACTGATCATGAACATCAGAATCCCTCTCCAATGTTTCCTCTTATATCATTACAAGTTTTCATAAGACTTGAATAAGTAGAAATATCTTTCCCTACAATACTATCTCACTCAGTTCTGTAATCTAAACTGGGATCTCTTCATAAGATATATCTAGCTCTAACTCAATGTCCTTAGAGTCTATAACATGAAAATAATAATAAAAAATATAATTTTGGAGTTGAGACAAATAAAACATGTCGTAAATTCCTCACTAGTGAGAAGGAATATCTAGATTGTATAACATAATTATAACTTGATCGGTAAAATTTAATGGTCCAACATAGTACTGAGCTAGATTCCCTTACTTCCCAAAACATTAGTGGCCTAACTGAGGAGTGACTCAGAAAAAAATGATAACCTATAATGTATCCAAAGGTATTCTCTTATGATTGATATAATAATTTTGTCAAATATGATCAATGATGAAACCTTTTGAATTAGAAACACTCTCTTAGAGGTATCATGTACAATACCAGGCCCCATAACCACTTCCTCACTAGCCTCATGCTAACAAAGTGGTTAGTGGCATGACCATCCATAGAGAACCAAAAATAGTTCCATCTATATATAATCCAATAAAATATTATTATAAGTGAACTTAATCAAGTATAGGAACTCATACCAAGATCCAATAAATATTATAAGTCATTCTATGAGAATATACACTAATATACAAATCATTTTCTCTTAATATTCATCATTTTAATGATGGTAAGCTGTACTCAATCTCAGTTGAGTCCCAAAGGAATTATGGAATCCCAATCAAAACAATGTCATAAAATAAGTATCTATGTCTGATAAAATTATCAAGTGAACTCCATTTAAGAAAAATATCTCATCACCATAAAACATTTCCATATCATTTACCATGTGATACTCACACATTGGTTAGAAATGAGAAACTTTCAACAGTAAATCGACAATCACTTAGATAATATCATGACAGATCAAGGAATTGGGAAACCCATAAAAAATTACATTGTAATATCTTCCAACTACCACATTTTTCACAAGAAGTTGATGGAGCAAACCACCAGGACACAAATTGTTGGAATTTATACTTAGTTAAGTAAGGCATTGAGAACCAAATCCAGCAATGTCCCTCTTCATCCTTCTACACCAGAACTATATCCAAAAGTAATAATACAACCTTGTCACTCTCGTATGTACCCATTACCTAGAGGTATGGAACTCTTTTGTAATATATTACCTTATGGAAGCAAGGAATATAAATATTCCATGTACCATGATAACATTATCACTATCCATCAACCACCTTGGTATTAGATCACCATTAGTTATTTGTCCCCTCACCGAAACACAATTAGGGTAAAATCCCTGACCAATATTCACCTCGTTTAAAAGAGAATATGTGATTACTAAAGGGAAAAATTCATTGATCCATGGTGTTTAGAATCATCCATCCTCCAATATCTAACAAGCTCATCAAGCACCACTACTCATATGAAGGCCATTCACAAATCTCTTGCTCCACCTACATCATGAATCTAAGATTATATGTAATCATGTTAACATTATCTAGTGTACATGACATTTCAAAATCAATGAAATATAGATACTCAAACCAATTACTATACCATAAGTTGATTTCCCTCTATGTAAATATATAGTGAAGTATATTTTGAATCATGTAGATAAAAATCTACTCAACAAAGAGAAAGTTTCATGGACACTTTATTACATAGACCACCACTACCAGTTCCATGTTGTGGGTCAGATAGTTACTCTCATGGGGTCATATATAATGTTACCAATAATATACCAATTCCTCCCCTGTATCATTAATTCTACCAAACCAATGCCTGCTGAATCAAATTACCCAACATATCAAATCCCAACATCAGGTGTGATCAATAATGGAGCTATCTTCAACAATTTCTTTAGCTCAAAAAAATTATTTTTCACAATTTTCTTACCACTAGAACGTAACTCCATTCTTCATCAATATAGTCAAGAGTACTGATAGATGAGATAAGTCATAGAAAACAAATTGGCAGTATCTTGCTAAACCATGGAAGATCCTAATCTCAAAATACATTTTTGGGATGTGTATATGAAATCACTGCAAAATATTTCTCAAGGTAAATGAATTATCATATCCTAAAAACCATGTTCCCCATGAATTTAACCTCTTGAATCCAAAATTTACACTTTTTATAGTATGGTGTAAATTCGATGTGATAAAATTTTACTAAGTACTATCTTGAGAGGTTTGTAAATTTTCTCTAGGGCTAGTTAGTGTATGAGGATTTTATCAATGAACAAGTCAATGAATGAGTAGAGATATGAGTGAAAGATCTTATTCATGATGTACATCGATACTATTAATGAATTTTTCAATCTAGATGACATCACTATGTACTTTTATAGCCCATGAATACCATTAAAAACTATATTTTGAATGTCGAGCTCTCTAACATGAAACTGGTGATAGTCCGATCCAAGATCAAGCTTGTAGGACCACTGGGATCCCTATAAATAATAAAAAAAGATTATTGATCCTTGGTAAAGTCATCATTTCTTCATTATCATCTAGTTCAACTTCAAGTAATTTATGACGAGTCAAAGAATACTATATTCCTTCATGGGGAACCAAAAATACATACCGAATTGTGATGTTCATGTCCTTATAAATCATGTATATTCTAATTCCTTGAGAGATTCCTTGTATTCCTTAAACCTAGATAGTGCACTACGATTAGGGGTAGTGAAATTTTCTATGCACCTGACATGAAATATATTTTAAAGAAAACTCCCAAATTATGGGGAAGTCTTGTGATGTTATATATATATAAATATTGGTAAAGATCCAAAATTGAAGGATGATAAAAGTTGGATTCCAGTGATCTTTCTAAACGAGCCAAGCACGAAACCTACACCGTGATCATTCTGAGCCGACTCAAGTCTTGACTGTCTCTACCGGCTCCCAGTTCCCATTATCTAGTCATTATGTACTTCTATCCCTTTAGTGAAGTAAATGATACTCATCTCCAATCGAATTCAATGTGAGATCAAAAGTAGGTTAGATTTTCCATGTTGATAATAAAATTAAATCTTTTTATATATTGAATAAAGATTTTCCATAGATGTCAATAATCAGAAATGACTATAATACAATCTAGGAATCATTGAATATGGTCTAATTTCATGCCCAATTATTTTTCAAGGGAAAGTAACCTAGAAGAACACTTGAATGGTATGTTAATTACATTAAAAACTTTTGATGATATGAAGGAATAAGAAACACCATTATCAAACATGGTAGTAAATAATGTAGAAGTGATATGTACCATACCTCTAACAATATATAGACCCTATCAACCATTTGTAGGAGTACGATATACCACATAAACATGGAAATCCTCATATATGAAACCCAATCCTTGAGGCACATGACTATTCTGAGTCCTCATCATTTAATCTAGCTACTAAGGACCATGGTTAATTCCTATGGTCATAAATCACACATATCCTATATTTATACAGAACCTCATCCTTAAATATCAGGATCAAAACTATTGAAGATTCCCAATATTAAAACACAAATGAATCATGTTATGAGGTTTTATATTTTTTTGATAATGTAAACTATGTATATAGTTAATACACTAAGGACATAATTTTCTAATAGAAGGAGCTGAATAAATCATCCTCTTTTCTATCTATTGGCTGCTTCCCTTACATGAAAAACATTCATTAATTTTTCTTTTGAAAATGGATAATAAAAGACACACTAGTTTTACTAGACATTTGTAGAGAGTCTCCACTAGGTAAATGGTTTACATGATGAAATTATTATAGTCATTAGCAACATAAGGTCCTCTAGATCCCTATAAGGATAGAGGATACTGGAGATAAACATCTTGAACATATTCAAACATAGACCTGGAAGCCCTAAAACCATGAACATAACCAAGCATAAGAACCCTTAATAAAAGCGCATTTCCACCTAAACAACTATAATGGATGTAGAAGCATACTCAACTGAATTATCCTAAAATATTGGTGACAAAAGTAGAACCTCCTCCTTAATGGAGTCACCAAAGCTAGCTCCACCAAAATATCCAGCTAGACGTCCCTAAGGTGACATCTTCTGAAATATAAAGTGAAACATTTAGGAAAAACTTCAATCATTAGGAATGATAATAATCAGTCTATAAGGCCACATGAGTTTCTCCTATGAGTCTACACATACCAAAAGGTATATTCCACTTAGTAAAAAACATGGTCTCTATGCATATATGATAGTCCCAATCATAAATAAATAAATAAATAAATAAATATATATATATATATATAATATAACAATAAGCTCAAGGTTGACTAATTAATTCCAGTTTAAATATATCACCAAAATATGGAAAAAGGATATATCACTCAAAACATAAGACATTTTTATCCGAAAAAGATATAAAAAATCAATCCATTAAAGTAAAGAATTATTATGTAGCTCAAAATAGGTATATATATGGAATGTGATCTTATGAGTCTAGTCATGGTGAATGAATTCACCCAAAATCTCATAAAACTATTTTATTAACCCACCAATGCTAACATAAAATCCCATTCCACATGTGTTGGAGAGGAACATGGAAACTATACTACTCGAGTCCCACACAATTATCTCTATTATAACAAGTCCCTATTTAATGAAAAATAAAATAGTAAAAAATATTATTTGATACAGTTTTGTATCACCCTATCTTGAACCACCGGTCCAATATGAAGATCCATAAAAGCTCATGCATGAATCCTCATATACAAGAGGATACCAACTAGTAGTGAGGGTCAAAATACCTTTATAGGGAAGGATATACACTCAATATCATGTAATTTCCATACATAATTAATACAATAAAAATAAAAATAAATAATCAGAGTGACATAAAGAAGATGATAAGATGGAACACATGTTTTACATATAAATTAACTGAGAACTTGGTGTAAAAAGTGAAACAAAAGTAAGAATATAATATAAAAAAATCGAGGAGTCTTCCATAGTCCATCGTAGTCTGCTACAATATCCATGATCCACTACTCATATAAAAACCGTCAACTAATTTCCCGTAATTGGATCCCTATACAAGAAGTCTGCATGAATATTGAGACGTTTGTTCAGGGTGTGAGTAATAAAAAACAACCAAAAACCACCAATACATCTATAAAAATTATCTAAATGTACAATAGGTGTATATAATGATAATAATAAATAAAAAAATCATAATGAAATAAATTCACGTATCATGTGGTCATTCACTAACTTAAGAAGTCCTATCATAGGGCATATAAAAGGAAAATTTCTGAGATGTTTCCAAGTGAAGCACAGAGGCTGAAGATGGTCGTCTCCCTTGAAGAGCTTCTTAGTTCATTAACTCACTTAATCTAATTCACATAATCTATTTTTTCTGTTGTTTTTATTATTTTATGAAAATAATTAAAAATGTTTTGGTTTTGATTAATTTTAAAAATATTGAAATGAAATGTAGAATGAAAATTTCAACTTATACTAACATGAAATGCTAAATAGAATGTGATTAAGAAGAAATAACTTGGTCTTATGTTTGGTTTTTGGTTTAATCATTATCATCATTTATTTTGTGAATTTTAGTTTGATAATACAATCATGAAATATCATGATGAATTACAATAATTGTTTTGGAGTCTTTTATATATCGAATGCCTCATGTAATATAAATTCTGCATCCTCTTTGAATAATGTTTGATGACATACCTTAGTTGATGGTGAGTCATGTTCCAGGACTCGGCTCCATTGAATTTCATTTTACCAAATAATTGGATAAACTATATCATATGAAGATATAAGAAATTTAAGGGAGTAAAAATAAAAAAAATAAAAAAAAATAATTATATTTATGTCTAAGTTCATAGGGGAAAATCACCAAACCTATGAATACCACTCAAATCTTCCAAAAAAATAAAATAATATTTATGAAAGAATTCAAGAACACATTGACCTCCCTTAGAAAAATCCTTAGGACAATACCCCAATATCAATGGTAATAGATAACTTGGTGGAAAGAGATAATAAAGAATAAAATAAGAGAAAAAAAATAAAAATAAGAATGGGTGGAGAGAGAGAAAGAGAGAGGGAGATAGAATGGAAGTAAAATAAAATAGAAAATAAATTAAGAAGAGAAGAAGACAAGTTAAAAATATGAAGAAAAAAATAAAATTAAAAGGAGAATATGTATATGTAAGAATAAAATAAAATAAAATATGAAAATAAAATAATATAAATTAAAACAAAAATATAGTGAATAAAAAAATTAAATGAATTAGAAGAAGAAAAAGATAAAGAAGAATGAAATGGGTGAACCAATTGTCAATAGAAAAAATGCATGAGTTCTTATATATATAAAAAATAACATCACATGGGAATAAATATGTATTGATTGAAAATGAAAGAAGATAAAAAATGAACACCAAAAATAAATTAGCATGGTCGAACTCCTTTGGTGTCTTCTCTTCTGGGTGAGTGTCAACTCCTCTGGGTAGTGGTTGAGATCTTCTTTTATAGGAAATGGGAAGATCCATAGTTGTTACTCTTTAAATATTGGTGGAAATATCTATTTTAAAGTGTTAGAAATCAAAATATTAAACCCCTATAAGAGACCTGTGGTTCATAATTTGAAAACACCTAATATAATTTGGTGTTTGAATTTTGAGAATAGATTGGAGAAGCTTCAGGGAGTATGAATCATGCCACGAATGGAGTGAATCAACTCATTGTAGTGGAAGGGACATGTTGAATTAGAAATCTGGAATGGTACACACACCACACATGATCAGCATACACAGGCGTCCCATGCTGGCCTTCATGACCACTATGATATCCCTAGACTATACTCCTAGTGAGCCATGTACATGAGCCTGATTCCCCCATGATTTTCTGCTTGGCTAGATCTCCCTTGTGTCTTGCTTAGCCATCCAGCCCACTTGAGCAAGCTAGGTGGATTAATGGACCTTGAGGTTTAAGGATAACCATGTTGGTCATAATTTTTTACCTGAAAAATGTTCAAAGCATAGTAAATTTCTCAAAAATATATTCAATTAAATCTTAAACATCTAATTCTTAACAACTTGATTCATTTTGATTCATTTTAATTCCATAAATGTGAATGTGTAAAAATTAATAAATATTTGAAAACTATGGGTATTTACATAAAAAATCCATTTAATACCATATAAAATTGTTTAAAAATATGCAAGAAATTTGTTTGTGTCAAGTACCACCACACTTAGACCATGTTAATCCTCATGCATAAAATTTAAACATTGAAAATTATACAGAACCAATTCAACCAATATTAAAATCTCAAAGCAATAAAATAATGTAATTATCAATGTTAAATAAAATTTTCAAAAATCCATATCTCAATTTTTATATAAAAATAAACTCAAGTATTTCACATTTTATTTTATAAAAAATGGTGTAACATATTATTTCATTAATTTAGGATCCATAAATCATTATTATTAAACTTGAAAAACAATGATCTACCTCTCATGAATCTTTCCCCTCATGACTCATCATATAATTAAAATAGTGTTATGCTCATATAATGAGAAAAAATTGTTTTTCCATAGTCTTTAAAATGATATCATTTCTTTAATTTGTAAAGAAAAAATACACATAAAATCCTGAGTACTTTTCAATCAAGATTCATATGACTATGGGGCTTCAGGTAGGTAGTAATTGATTTAAAAAATTAAGGATAAAATAGGAGGTTTTTCTCTTAATGTATAAATCATGATAGAAAAAGTAAAAGTGTAACGATATTGTTCCCTTAAAATTAGAAACTCTAATTTTACATATACTCAAAGTAAGGTTATGATTAAAATAATTCATAATGAATAATTTCACCACATTTTTTATTTTTTCTCTACTTTTATAAATTTTTCTTATAAAAGTAATTTTATCTGTTTTTTCTAAAACTTATGATCATAATGAATCTAACATTAAACAGATAACTACATATGTTACAAATAATTGGTCCAGTTATGGTTATTTTTTATTCTTCCATGTCGCAAGCCACATTTTTTTTTCATTTTTTAAGGAAGGGAAAAATAAATCTCTGTGAATGAATCAACAACATTTCTCAATATGCACAATTAACTACCCCAAAATTTTTCATTTCAATAAATTTAATCACATTTACCCGGAACTTCCAAACCCCCACATATCTACTATGAAATATCTTGCAAATAATAAGAGGAGGGAAGAAATGGATAAAATTGACTTGAAACAAGGATCATTCCTAAAAAATAAATTCATGGTATCTATGGGATAAAAAATGATTTATGTAAAGGTGGTAAAGAGTGTAAGGGATTATTATAAGATGATTCAAATACTTTAATTGTGGTTTTGTAGAATTTTCGGGTTGAAAAGATGAAATTCATGTTCTTTGAGGTGCAATCTCTCAGGATCACTAAAGAAATATGATCAATAATAAATAGGAAAAATTGGTCTAGAAATTATCTCTAGAATGGTAAATTTGATTTGGGAAAATCACTTAAGGAATGAATAATAAAAGAAAATAATTTCACATGAATTTCCAAATTTCAAAGCATGAAAAATTATTGGGAAATTTTAATTTCATGAATCCATTAATCCCCTTAAAGCATGAGTCCTCATTTTAATATCCAAGATTCACTTTAATCATTAAATTATCTATTTTTTCATTCAATTCCAATAATATTGAAATAAAAAAAGGTATCATAGGAATCTAATGAAAATAATTTCTCCTAGATAAGTCATGTAAAACATAAATTCAATTATGGGAATGTAATTTCCTGTTTAGATCTCATGCATGTTGTTGGAAAAAATGTAGAGTTTAAAACATAATCATTTAAATTGAAACCCCTTTCACATTAATATTAGTCCTTTTTACCCACTATTTCATGGATTATTTGTTTTATGATAAAGCAATAAAATAAAATTTATCAATTAACCATAAACATCATATCATTTAAGATCAAAAAAGATAAGAGGGAGTGGGATACATGATTGTCTAATCCCTACAAATGAAAATGAAATCTAAATTTCTAGAAACCAAATTGGAAGTTAATCCTTACCATGATCCCCAAAGAGGGCTGTAAATTTTTACTGGCTCCAGAGGAAAGTATTAAATGTTATATAATGTTATATATTGGATTAATATTCTTTTATTTGATCTAAAACATTGGTTTTTTCCAGTTTCTACTTCTTCCATATTGCTGATAATGATTCATGGATAGAGTATACCAAATCCTCTATATTCACAATTACTTAGAACTTTAATGATGGGGGTAGGATGAATCATTAATTATCAACATCCTTGGTTTCTACTTGTGTAACATCCTTCTTCTATTCCAGTGCTGGATCCACATCGACTGCATGAGTTAAATGATCAATGGGAAAGTAATCAGGTATTTTAAATTGAAAAAAATGTAAACATGAATTAATAATAAGAAATATATCCATTTTAATGTGAACAACCTATGAATTGATTTATTCATGATATAAAACATGGAAATCCTCACGAGATTACTCAAATTCATGTTCAATAAAATCAGGGAGATCCCTATGATCCTCAACAGGTGCACGTGTTGTTTCTTTATACTATTATAAGGAAAGAAAATTGTTGACCAAATATGAACCTTAAAAATAGTGGTAATTAATACTCAATTAATTTTTAATAAAATATAATGAGGTAGAGTTTGAGATAAGATCAAATCCATTATTTAGTTCTGGATCAATCCCTTTCTCAATGATGAGTGACTTTTGATGTTATATCTCAGTGGATGGTGGAAGGTACTCAGGATACTCCATCTTTTCTTCAAATTCAACTAATTGGGTGGTGTTTTCCTTTAATGGTTCTTGATCTTCTTCTTTGGGTATATAAATTTTACCTTCACACTAATTCCATAAGTCATCCAAATATTTTTTTCTCCCATTTGTAACTCAGGTTTTTGTTTCCTTATCAATGTACAAACATATTCAAATTCTCTCTCCATTTTCCTTAATGTTGTTAAATGTATTTTATAAGTTCTTATACTTGGTATGTATCATAACTAGTCACTTTTTCATATTTTTTCTACATCTATGATTAATTTTTCCATTAACTAAGATATTGTATATTTTTATACATCATGAAATTTTTTTTTTTATTGTTTTTATATTTGAAAAAAAAAACGAAAAACTATCTAAGATAAGACTTGGTAACCAATGTAATAAAGGGAAAAAAATAAAAACACAATAATTGAAATATATTTGAGTTTCATTTCATGAGGGAAAATTTCCACACCCATTAACACCACTCACATCTACTACAAACATAATTTTTTTTATGAAATAATTCAATAACACCATATACTCCCCCAAGATAAGACTTGGTTTAACCTTTCTTTTTCAAGGGTAATATATCACTTGGTTGAAAGAGACACTAAGAGAAGAAAATAATATAATAAAAATAAAATTAAGAATTTAGAGAGAGATATAGAGAGAGAAAACAAAATAAAATAGAATAATAAGAGTAGAAGAAAAGATAAACATATGAAATAATTAAATAATTATAGAAGGGTAAGAGTGGGAAGGAATAATAAAATAAAATAAAATAAAAAAGAGATAAAATAAAATAAATTAAAATAATAAAATAGTTAACAACAAAATTAAAAGAATAAAAAGAAGAAGAAGGTTGGAAAAAATAATGGATTGGTTGAAAAATAATTGTATTGAAAAAATGCACGAATTCATATTTATAAAGGAAACTAAAATTAAATTATAATAAATAAAAAAGGACCATAAAATATGAATTATCATGGTTGAAATACTTTGGTGGACTCCCTTCTTTGTGGGTTTCATATCCTTTTCTAGTGGTCAATCCCTTATTTTATAGGAAACGAGAGGATCCTCAGTTTTTCCTCTTCAAATCTCAGTGGAAATATCTATTTCAATGTTTGAAATATTGAAATATTAACCCCCCCCCCGTGAACTAAGGTTCATAATTTTAAGACAGCTCATAAAATCTGGTATTTGAATATTGAGAATGGATTGGGGTAGCTTCAGGGTGCAAGGCCCATGCTACCAAACGAGTGTATAGTCTAATCATGGAATAAGGGACAAATGGAATTGGAAAGCTAGAATAGCGCTGAAGAATGGTAGAGAAAGTACGAGATCCTCCTTCTCATCCAGCCTTAGTAGTGGCCATATGAGCATAAAAAGTTTTAATATCCTGACCTTTTCGTGTGAAGTATCGGGATTTTTTTCAATTACACATTTTCATAGTCTTGATTATTTTTTGTCTAGGTTTTACCTTAGGGTGTGTTTGGTTTAATATTGGAAACTTTGGAACACGTTTTGGTAGTGGATGGTTGGAACATGATTTTCCCAAACCATGTGCCCTACCCGATCAAACAGTTCAAACCCAAATAGATGATATTTACATGGATGACACATGGGTTTTCAAAAGGTGCACCCCCTAGAAGTTTCACGTGGTTAAGGTGCACAGTTTTCAAAACCGTGTGCCCCTTCCCAGCAAAACATGTGTGGTTTAATATTTTAACAGAAAATTAGATTTTAAAAAACATGAACCCCAATATTAATACCAAACCAACCCCACTCAACCCCTAATCTTTTATATCGATTTTGAATGCTCTTAGATGATTTCATAAGCCTCCCAACCTCCGTTCATGGAGATTTGAAACCCAAATTGAAGATCAACACCACCCAGGTATGTGGTTTCTTCTCATTTAGATATATATATCTCTCCCACCCTCCTCCTAGATAAAAGAGATATTTTTTTCTACTTTTGTATCTATATCTATATCTAGGTTTTTTAGATATTTAATCATTTAGATATTGGATTTAGTAATTGAATAAATATCTCATTCTTCATTGTTGTTTCGCTCAAATTGGGGATTTTTGTTGGTGATTATTTATTATCAGTCTTGAGGTAAGTGGTTTATTATTCCAATCCCAATGTATGGAATTCAATTACGTGTTTTTAATTATTTAATTTTTATTGGATTAGTAATTTTGTTTCCTGAATTGAATTAATTAATTCTGTAAATTAATTAATTAATGAATTGTTGAATTAATTATGGTATATTGATATTGTGTATTATGTAATTAATTTTTAAATTAATTACAGGATATTGAAAGTGTGAATTGAATAAATAATTATTAAATTAATTATGGTATATTGAGATTCTGATTTGAGTAATTAGTTGTTGAATTGATTAAGGGATATTTCCATTGTGAATTGAATAATTAATTATAAAATTAATTTTGGAATATTTAGATTGTGAATTGAGTAATTAAGTTTGGAATTAATTATTAGACATTGATATTTTTAATTGACTAATTAATGGTTGAATTGATGAGACCAATTAATTGGTTAATTAAATGAAAGGATTGGTGTGATAAATTTATTATTGGATTAATTAATGGAATGATGTGGATAAGAATTTGTATAATTAGATTAGTTAGTTGTTGATTTATTTAAAATATGACATGATTATGAAAAGTGATGAGAAAGATAATGCTGATTAATCTCGAATGAAGTGATATATCTATAATTTTGATACACATATTTATTATGATATTTGTGTGTGGGACATGGATAGCTGCGTCCAAACACCATAGTGATAAATTTAAATTCATGTGTGGGACATGGTCTTAGACATCAAAATACCTTAAAGATAAATTGATATTCATGTGTCGAACAAGGCCTATTGTCTCAAAATACAATACTAATAAATTGATTAATAAGATAGGGGCACGATATACTGCAACAAAAGCTAAAGGTGTCCTAGGCATGGTGACCTAGACCCCAAATATTGGAATTGGACCCCAGTTCAAATTATCTATACTATAGTTTGAAATGAAATGGATAATGGAAGAACATGTGTTATACTGAATTGTGAATTAATGTTGTGATATGGTACAAACTATGGTACAAGGCAAAGCAGGTATGGATAGTTTGGGTTTCCACGGTAACATGAGGGTTTTGTGAAAAAATAACGAGTAATTGAGTAAATATAAATTATTTATTTCTTTCTTTTATCTATTCATTATACAACTACATACACTATTTGGACTGGATATTGTTTTTGACACTGTTGGTGGTGGACTACTGAGTTGTACTCATACCATACTCAGGTTGTGTGATCGATAATAAAATATACTTCATGTTTGTCAGGAAGGATAAGGGAAAGGCCCTGTGTTATATGAATGATTTTAGATGGATCATAGAAGAGGGAACTGGATGTGGTTTGGGTCTCACTCGGTATTTTTTTGTTTATTAAATTTTGTGTTTTCATTTTGACACTTGACACATACCTTATAATGGAATATCAATTTTTTATCCCAACTAGATTTAATACCCTAAGGGGGGGGGTGAATCAGGGTATGATATATTAAAACACTTTCTCTTTCAGATCTTATTTCATTGTTAAATAAATATATTTTATCTCCATTTACCCCATAGAAAATTATTAGTGGAAATTAAATCGTGCATGAGACACATAAATTTTACCTGGTTCACCTTCACTAGGATACATCCAAGGATCATACAACAATAATGTGCTAATGTACCAAATACACTAAGGATCACTAGAAAAATAATGTTTAGGCTAGATCACTTCTATGACAATGCTCACTTCCTTTACAAGGTTTAGGGTCGGTTAACTGCTTTCCTAAGGGTCAATCCCTTATTCTCTTTCTCTGGATCACAACTGGTGGAAAGGATCACCTTCTTCCTCTTATTTTTCTCACTACACTTGGAAGTGATTCACTACTATTTATGGACTTATAGGTCCCTTCATTATCTCTAATGAATACATCCTCAGTTGTAGATAGATTCTCTATTAAATTCAACCTTTATCCACTTGATGAATACCACTTTAATAGAGATTTAATAGGAAATACCTTTTTAACACCTTTCACACTTCACACTGCCTTCGTGAAGATCACAATTTGAAAAAGATCAAATATCCTTCATGAAAAACCCACATTTCATGAAATTTAATTCTTTATCTAAGCTCAACTAGCCTTTATGAATCTCAAAACCTTCAGTAAATTTTTATAGCCATTATGAAATCCAATAATTTAATGATGCTCATAATTTTCAGATTCCATTTATGTCCTTTGAGAAATACCTCATTTTTCAAACATTTTTGAAACAACCACATTCACAAACCACCTTTACGTATCAAGATCCATATGATCTTTATTAAGTCTCACTAATTTTTTAAAGGGGATAGAGGCCTATTTATATGGTTTTCCACTGATTCCTGAAGCTTCCAAACAATTCATCACTATTTCATGATGCTCCCTCATTTAATTCATGATGATCTATAAGAATATCACATTCATGATACTTTTTGTAGTCGCGAAGATCACCATCAACTTATTTATTCCTCCATAAAACCACCTTGAAACCCATAATTCAGGAAACTCATTCCTTTTTTTTAATCTTTGTTAATATATATTGTCAAAAATTTCACTAGGGTTCCACAACATACCATAGAAACCTTCTTTCTCAGAAAACACATTCATCCCAAAAATACTTTAATGTTACCAAGAGTTATTTTTTCCACACAATATCCCCGTTTGTGTTCTTAAAAACTCTTTACATTGTGATACCTCATTGAATCTTTTTCCATCTTCTACCAATATTCACTTCATGAGATTCAAATAGAAATCAAAGATTTACCGAACACACACTCTAAGCTCACATGAGTCATGTTAAGAATGAGAAAAAAGAGTAATATGCAATGTTTATCAATGAATCACTTTATTCAAAAACCAATCATCTTTTTTATCATATAAATCATCTGTTATGATTTATAAACATTGATCGATCTCATTTAGCATTATCAGATTTAAAACTTTCTGTAATTAACCTCTCCCCCTATCCAATTCTCCCCCTGTTATGATTTTAATTTTTTCTACTTTTTTATAATCAATTTTTTTCCCATTTTTCAACAAACCAGATGGTCACTGTGTTGTGTTCCAAAATGGGGTAAAGAAAAAAATCCGTACATTGAAAAAAATAGTCCATACTATGGGGAGAGGGGGTCCCACATCCTCACTTTTTAAATGATAGGGAGGCGACTGAACATATAGATCCAGTCAATGCCTTTAAAATACTAATTTGGTTAAGACCATTGTTAGAATGTCCAAAACCTGTAGTTTTATCGGCACACACTCTAACTTCACTAGCCCTTATGCCACATTCTCCATGGTAAAATGATTCCTAATTTTAATGTTCTTTTTCCTTGAGTGATGAACTAGTTTTTTTCTCAGGTTTATATCACTTTAATTATCACAATGAATCTTTATTAGAGACTTTACTTCAACTCCTATATCATTAAGCTGTTGTTTCATCTGCAATAATTGTGTGCACACTTGAGTAGCCACAATATATTCAACTTTCATAGTGCTCAATGAAATGATTTTTTTATTTCTTATCTAAGAGATACATAATTCTCCAAGATAGAATATACTACATAATGTTTATTTTTTTCATCTACTGAATTGACCCAATCTACATATGTATATCACAATAACTGTTGCTGATATTTTTTGTGTATAGAAAGATGAAATCCACCATTCCCTCGATATGACAATGTATTATTTTCACTGTATGAAATTTGGTTTCCTTGGTATTTATTTGATACCTGTTTTCCTGGAGTGTGGAAAAAAATTTCATCCTATCACTGTGAAGTATAGTAGACATCCAATGATTTTCCTATATTCTATAACATTAACTGAATTGACTTCATCATCCCATGACAAGTTCATCCATGTAGCCATAGGATTCATCATCTATTTGGAATTATCTATTAAAAATATTTTTAGAACTTCCTTGGAATATTTATATTGAGAAATGAACATTCCATTCTTTCATTTTTTTCACCTATAAACCAGGAAAAAATGTCAGTTGACCAGTAATTGACATTTTAAACTTAGTTTTTATGGATTTAAAAAAAAATTCCACTATGTTTCATTTGTTACACCAAAGATTATGTCATTGAAATTCAATAGCACCATCATCCTTTGATTACTATAGTTTTTGAAATATAGATTGTAATCAACACTACCACACTGAAAAACAAGCATTTTTAAAAATTGATGAAGCATGGAATGCCACTCTCAGTGCCTGATTCAACCCATAAATTGAATTTATCTACTAACAAATTTGTTCTCATCTCCATGAATGAGAAAACCATATGGATTCTCAATATAAAATTCCTCTTCTAGAACATCATTCAAGAATTATGACTTGACAACCATCTAGAAAAAATTGATCTTTATTTTCATTATAATGTCCATCAATAATCAAATTATCTCTATCCTTGAAAAAGGTGAAAATGTTTCATCAACATTAATAACCTTTATCTTGGAGTACCTTTTGAATTCTAGTCATGCCCTGTTTTGAATTACAACACCATATTCATTCATCTTATTGTGAAAGACCCATTTTTTCTCAATGATAATTATATTTACTGGTCTCGATGCAATTTCTCATGTCTGATTTTTCCCAACATGGTCAATTTATTCATTCATAGAGTGAAAAAAATTCTTATCTCTAACTCATTCATCAAAAAATTTAGGCTCTACCTGTGATTAGAATGATTGATGCTGTAGAGACTTCATCCTACTAATATGTAATGGTGCTATCTGATCACCAATTATGTTCCTTTTGTCACTATCAACTCTTCTATTTGGTATTTTTCTGATTCTGAAGTATAATTTTTCTTCTCATTATCTGAATATTATTGTAAATCATCCCACGTAACTAGAACATCTCATTATATTTTTATCTCTTAATCACTATCCTCCTGAAATTGATGATGTATTTGGTAAAAATTATTCTCATTATCCACTATAGTTATAACCTTTATCAAAAAGACCATTCCTAGCCACTTATTGAATAATTTATATGATTTTATTTTCTTTATGTTGATAATAAATATGCCTTCATCTCCATGGGATTAAAAATTCATGTGTTTCTCATTATTTTGAATGAAACAAATACTTTCAAAGACTCTAAAGTAACTTAATGATGGATTTTCCCCATACCATAGCTCATATAGAGTCTTCTCTTTTTTCAAACATAATAACTATCGTATTTGATTTGTAGACTCATGTCATCACAACTTCTTTCTAAAATGTCTTTGGACGATCTCTCTCAATGGGAATTTTTCTAGCCATGTAATTGATAATTTTATTTCTTCTCTCAACTACTCCATTTTGATGTGGAGTTCATACTGATGAAACTTGGTGCCTTATCACACTTCTCTCAAGATAATCATCCACTTGGCTATTTGTGAACTATGTTCGATTATCTATTTGGATCATCCAAATTCTTTCACCCAATATCATTTGAACTTCACTTCGATACATAATTATGAAACTTAACACCACAGATTTGTGGGTGATAGTTGAAACCCATTTAATTCGGCTAAAATAAGCAAAAAAGGGAACATATTATATCCTTACATCAATATATCTTAGTGAAAGAGCTCTGCATACATCAATATGTACTAACTCAAGAAATTTTGTTGACCTTTTCCCATTTTCCATATATGTATTTCAAATGATATTTCCTTGTTGAAAAGAATCAAACATATGAAAATGATCTTGTGATAATATAGGGAGGTCATGAGTATCATCATATTTCAATAGATATTCTAATGAAATTGGACTAAATTGGCCAAGACATTTATGTGAGAACTTATTTTCTTCTTCCATGGACAAAATGCACATATCTTGTTCTCCACTCACAAGGTATATATTCCATTTCATATGATTTCTGTACAACAAAAAAACACCACATTATACCTTGATGAAACATAATTTCATTGAAAATATTATGGAATTACTTAAGTCCCATAGTTTATATAGTCTAAACAAGTTGTTACAAAGACCCTTTACATCAAACAGTTCTACTTGTCTCAGGTCTTTTTCCCCAAAAATGGATTTTTCTAATAAAATAATTTTTATTCCTTAATCATTACCAAATATTACGATACATTCTTTATCATACCCGATTCCTGTAACTAGATCCTTATTTACTATCATATGCGAGGTGCATCTACTATCAATGATACATATTCTAGTGCTCCTGGTTGTTTTAAAATCAATCTATGCGATCACTTCCTGTTCCTCTATATTCATACTAATCAATGATTTTTACTTTGTTACTGATATATATTGGTAATCTTGATCTACCTTGAGGTATGATGGAATACTTAATTCTATAGAGTTCGAAATCCAATTTTCATTTTTAGCTCATTTGATGATACATTTAGTTGCTTCTTATGACTATATTTGGTATGTCTTTGAACATTCCTTTATATAGTTAAAGTAAAATATCTTTATAGGTGTTTTATTCCTCCATACCCAAAAACCGTGACCATTAAATGATATAATAGAATATTGAGTTTGGTATTTTTTCCTATGATGGTCTTGTTCCCTTCGATACCTCTTGGATATGGAATATACATTTTGTGAGTGTCCCATCCTTCCACAACAATAACATCTAATACGAGGTCCATTTCTATGTGTCACTACAACACCACTAATTTACCATTCAGTTATATGAATCATATAAATCATCTTTGGAACTAAATAAATATTTAATCACAACGTGGCTATTTTTGGTTTGACATAAACCATTATTACCTTCGGTTTTAGATCAATCCCCACACTTGCCTTATCATTAGGATTTGAAAATTTCTTTTATTATACTAGACCCATATTCTTCACCTACATATTTTCTATTTCTTGTATGATATAATTTCTCAATATTGTATTGAGAGCCAAAATTTTATCTTAATCTGTAACAATTCATCACAGACCAACAACATTCTCTTCAAGTTAATCGATACGTTTGATTTTATCTTTCCAGTTTCATTAAAAATATCGATTTTTATTTTATGTTATTCAAATTTGAGCATGTACTAAACGAGCTTATATGTGATCTATAACATTAAATAATTCATTTTTTCAATTAATTTATTCAGATTAGACTTCTCTTATTCCAACTTCTATATATTAAGTCTGGAATCAAGAATCACTTTGTTGGATTTCATCATTTTGGATCTCCAAACATTTACTTTCTTAAGAGTGGCTTAGAAGCGAAATTGAAGTTCAAATATTCCTTCAACTTCACCTTCATCATTTTAGCTTTCTTCTCTTATTATGAAATTTATGACAACTTCCACCATAATATAAGCTTCATGACCCTTTTACTACTTCAATTCTTCTACCTCATATTCTTATGAACTGTCATCTTCTCTTGAAAGTAGATTCTTATTTTGAAGAAATTTCTCTTAAAATTTCTCTTGCCTTTCAAATAGGTTGAATCCTACTTATTTGGAATTTCATCTTCATCCTTTTCATCTTATTGAAACTTCTTAGGGAGACTTGTAGAAATATGTCCAACCATTCCACATAGAAATCATACAAGTAAGAGTTTCCCTCTAACTTTCCTTTTTTATCTTTGAATATTTGAGTAAAGGAATGGAATCACATCCTTAGTATCTTTGTCTTCCTATCCATCCTAAATAGTGAGCTTCTTCATGTCCTTGAATTCCACATCTTTGGAATCCCCCTTTCTCACAAAATCATTATCAACATTTTTCTTTTCATATGATACAATAGTACTGTGTATGTTATCCAATGTCATATTCTTTGGATATTTATCATCCAATAAAAAACATTCGGATTTAATTGAGCTAGATGTTTTCTCAAGATATTATTAACGATATTTACATCTTCAATAATTTATCCAAGACCATGCATGCCTTCAAAAAAATATTTAATCGGTCATAGAATGTATTAACATACAAATTAGGGTGAATTATGAGATCCTCATACTTGTTCCATAGAAGATTTAACTATCCTTCTATCCCTTTTGAGTCACCCTCATAAAAATTCAAAAAAAATACCCACATTTCATGTGATGACTTATATGACATCAACTTCGTATATATGGAATTGGATAAGGCTCCCCCAAATAATTGATTCCTTTGGTATCTGTAACTCATTCCCTTCATTCAAATTCTATAAAACCACCAATTTTAATATTGTCTAAAATTACATGCATCACTGCTGTAAAGACATCCATTCCTAATGATCAGAATTAGTGCTACATTTGATTCTTACATAATTGAAATTTTTTCCCATCAAAGATCAGAGTCCCCTTGTGATTGAAAACCTCCATTTATTCTAATGAGAGTGAACCAATGACTTTCATACTTTCCCTATGATACTAATTGTTATCCTAACTAGGATAATTAATATGAGTGGGGGGGGGATCCATGTATGAAAGATTAAAACACATACCCCATTGGATCTTGTTTTTTTGTTAAAGAAAACTCTCCTCTCCCCCTATACAACAGAAAAGTATGGGCATAAATTAAATGATGCATGAGACACAAAAAATTTACTTGGTTCACCCTCACTAGGAAACATCCAAAGAAAATACAATAGAAATGTGACAATGTACCAATTCCACTAAGGCTCACTACCAAAATAGTGTTCGGGAAAAATCACCTCTATGCCCAGGATCACTACCTATAAAATGTTTAGGTTAAGCATAATACATTCACAATGGTCACTCCTTGAGTCTCTTTCTCTAGATCAATGCCAGTGGAAAGGATCACCTTCATACTCTTCATTTTATCACTTCAATTAGAAAGTATTAACCAATAGGTTATGTACTTCTAGGCCCCTTAATTATCACTAATGATTACATCCACAATTTTACATAGATGCTTTATTTAATTTGAATTTCATCCACCTGATGAATACCACTTTACCATAGATTTTCTAGGAAATACCTTCTGAACACCTCTCATGCTACACACTACCTTCCTAAAGCTTCTAATTTCATGAAGCTCAAGTAGACTTCATGAAGAAACCACCTTTTTCAATGCTTACTTCTTTCACTAAGATTAAATATCCTTACAAAATCTCACAAATTTTAGTTAGATTTTTATATCCTTCGTAAAATCCAATACTTTCATGATTCCCGCAATTTTGGTTGGTGTTTATATCATTCAAGAACTCCCTTCCTTTGTGAACTTTTTCACTATAACCACCTTCATGAACCACCTTTGAAAATAAAGAGTATAAAGATCTTCATTAAGTCTGACTACTTTTTTGATGGGGTTAGAGTATTATATATAGTCCTCTCCATTGATTCTAGAAGCTTCCAACACTATCATCTATTTTTTGTGATGTTCCCTTATTTCATTTGTGATGCTCCCTCTCTCACAACACTCCATGGAATTTTCCATTTGTAATTCTTATCATAGTCATGGAGATCACCATAAACATCATTATACCTTTCTGAAACCACCTTCATGAAACCCATAATTAATTAAACACATAACTTTTCTCAATTTTCATAATTCCTTCAAGGAAGTCCATATTTCGTGATGCAATTCATCCTATAAATTATAGCCCCCAAAAATCTGGTATACACTTGGAAATGATGTCACATTGTGTACACAATTTTATGTAACTCTTCCAGGGAATCCATTCATTTTTCATTGAAAAATTTCAACATACTATTTCAATAAATATTAAGATTGCTTCATTGTGGTCTATAACAAGGTAAATAACACAAATAAGAACATCAGAGAAAAACAGAACAAACCTTGGGGAGAGGGGGTCCCAAATCCAAAATTTTCAAGTGCATGGAGTTGACTTAACTCATGGAGCTAGTAGATGAATTTTAAATGCTTCTTTGGGTAATGTATTTATCAAATTTTCTACAAACTATAGTTCTATAAGAGTATACAAAAACTTCATATGATCTTCTTCCACCTTATCCTTGATTAAATGATACTTGATTTCAATGTTATTTTTCATTGAGTTATGGACTTGATTTTTTCACTTATTTATAGAACTTGAATTATTTCAATGGATTCTGATTAGAGACATCACTTCAACACCCATATCATCAAGCTGCAACTTTATCCAAACTTTCTACATGCACTATTGAGTAGCCACAATATATTTAGATTCTACGGTGATAAATGAAATGTAATCTTGTTTCTTTCTCATAAAAGTGATAAAAAATCATCCAAGATAGAATTCACCACCTGATGTTTATTTTATATCATCTGCGGAACTGGCCCAATCTGCATCTGTACAGCCCAATAACTCTTGCTAAGATTTATCACTATTTTAAAAAAATAAAATCCACCATGAACTTAATATACCAAAGTAATATTTCCATTGAAATAAAGTGTCTTTACATGGTATTTCTTTGATACCATGCTACTTGTAATGTGGAATAAAAATATTTGGGATTGTCACTTTCAAGTACAGTACACTACCAATTATTTACTTGAATTCTATAACATTAATTGCATTGACTTCATTATCTCAATAAGGATTCATCTGGGTAGCCACTGGAGTTTCCATTACTTCATAATTATCCATTACAAATATTTTCAGAAATTCCTTATCATATTTATATTGAGAAATCAATGTTCCATTATTTCCTCGTGTCTTTTATAAACTAATGAAAATAGTTAGTTCACCAATCATTATCATTTAAAACTCACTTTTCATGATTTCAAAAAATTGTTTGCATTGTGATTCATATAATCCAGCAAATACTATGTTATCAATATACACCATCACTATCATCCATTGATTAAATTCATTATTTAAATATATATTTTAATCAACTACACTATGTTAAAAACCTATATTATTCAAAAATTGTTCAATCTGGGAATACCGTTATCTAAGTTACTACATCAATAAATAATGTTCCTTTATTAACTAAAAAACTCTATTATCATCTTCATAAATAATAAAACCATCCAGATTTACAATATAAACATCCTCTTCAAGAACCCTATTCAGAAATTATGACTTGACATCCATCTGGAAAATTTTGTACTTTCTTTTCACTACTATAACCAAGAATTACCTAATTGTATTAATCTTTACAATAGGAAAAAATGTTTCATCAACATCGATACCCTCAATCTGAAAGTACCATTTGAACACTACTCATTCCATGTTTTGAATAATAACACCTTCTCCATTCATCTTGTTGCAGGAGACCCATTTAGTCCCGATGAAATTCTTATTTGTTGGTGTTGAAACCATCTCCCATGTCTGATTCTTCTCAATTTGGTCAAGCTCATCATTCATTTCCTAATCGCAATTATCATCTCTAGATTAATTTTCAAAACATTTAGGATCTACCTATGATAAAAACAATGATATATATAGAGTCTTCATCCTCATTGACTACAATGGAACTTTCTGATCACCAATAACGTTTTTATGTCAATTTCAAATCTTCTCTACATTCTTTGTGCAGTTACTGAATTATGATCATCCTTATCATTATTTGAATCTTCTTTTGAATCAGTCTCTAGAATTGGAACATCACATAATCTTATTATCTATTCATCACCATCCTCCAAATACTAATAATTTATTTAATGAAGATTCTTCTTCTTATATACTATAGTTACATCATTTCTCTTAAATACCTTTCATAGAAACTTATTGAATAATTTATATGATTTTTTTTGAGTAGCCAAGAAATATCCCTTCATATCCATGGTGTTAAAACTTCCTGTGTTTCTTCTTATTAAGAATGAATCTCTTACTTTCAAATACATGAAAGTTATTTAATAAAGGAATCATTCCACGCCATAGCTCATATAGAGAATTTTCTTCTTTTATACATAATAATACTCCAATTTGATGCATAAAATGACATCATCATTTCTTCTTTCCAAAACATCTCTAGAATATCATTCTCAATGAGCATTATTCTAGCCATGTTGTTGATAATTTTATTTTTTCTCTCAACTAATCCATTTTGCTGTGGAGTTCTTATTGATGAAACTTGGTACCTTATCCCATGTTTCTTAAGATAACCCCCAACTAGATATTTGTGAACTATATTATATTATTTATTTTGATCATCCATGTTCTTTCACCCATCATATTTTAAAATTCACTTCGGTAAGTTTTTATGAAATTGAACACCTCAGATTTTTGGGTGATGATTGAAACCCATTCCATTATACTAAAATAATCATTTAAGAGAACATAGTATCTCCTCTCATCAATAGATCTTGGTGAAATAGACCGCATACATCAATATATACCACCCCAAAAAAGTTTTGTTAACCTTTCATATTCTTCCTTATATATATTTCCAATGATATTCCCTTATTGGCAAGAAAAACATGTATGATTAAGATCACATGATAATCCGGGATATTTGATTCAAATGGACAAGATGATTATTACTTTACTTATTTTCTTCTTCTTTGGATATAAATAACATATATTCTTCTCCAATATCAAGGTAGAGAGTCTCTTTTTTTACAATTAAATTTGAAAATAAAAACAACATCATTTTTATTGAGGAAAAAAAATTTCATTGAAAATATTATGGAATATCTTGAGTCACCATGTTTACTTACAATTAGTATGTTGTGACTGGTACCTTCAATAACCAAGGAATCTACACATTTCATGTCTTTTCCCCCAAATAGTGATTTTCTTGAGACTATAATTTTTATGTTTTCATCATAACCAAATATTATGATACCATATTTATTGTTCATGTTTCCTATCATTAGATACATATTTCATATTATATGAGAGGTGAATCCACGATTAATGATCTATATTCCAGTGCAATTTGATTCTTTAAAAGAAATCACTACAACCAATTCTCATTCATCAATTTTCTTTATGATCTAATAATTTTGTCATCATACCTGATATAGATATATAATCTCAATATTCCATGAAATATGAAGGACTATATTTATCCTACAGAGCTTCAAATAAATTTTTACTTTTTAGATAATTTTATGATACATTTAGCTGATGTTTATGACTATATTCAGCCCACCTCAGTACATTCCTATGCACAGTTGATGTAAAATATCATTCCATGTGTCTGATTACTCCACAACCAAAATAGAAACCCTTAAATTATATCCTATAATATTGAGTTAAGTATTTCTATCTCTATTGGACTTATTCCCTTTTATCCCTCTTGGATACAGAGTAGACATTTTGTGAGTGTCCCATATTTCCATAATAACAACATCTAATATGGGGTGAATTATTGTGTGTCACTAGCACACCATTGATTGTCCCTTAAGTTATCTGAATCTTATTATTATTCTTCATAACCAATTCAATATTCAATCTTAGAGTGGGTGATTCTGGTCTAACATCAACCATTACAACTTTTTATTTTTGATCAATCCCCATACCACCCTTATCATTCAGATTTTACTGTTTCTTATATTCTTCTAGACCACTATCCATAATGGTTATATTTTTTATTGATTGTATGATCTTTTTACCCGATTTCATATCGAGATTCAACAATTTTTCTTAATCCTCAACACTTCATTGCAGACGAATGACTTCCTCTTTAAGTTATTCGATATGTTTGATTTGATCTTTTCCTATTTCTATAATACTATCGATTTCTATTTTCTGTCATTCAATTTTGAGTTTTTACTCATCATGATTATTTTAGGTATCTAGCATTAAAAACTTCATTTGTTCAATTTTTTCATTCAAATCATATTTCTCTTCTTTTTACTACTACATATAATGTTTGGAATCATAAACCTCTTTGTTGGATTTAATTGTTTTGGTACTCCAAAAATCCATTTCCTCAAGAGAGGAATCTAATTTGACCTAAATTTAAACTATTCCTTCAACTTATCCTTCATCATTGTAACTTTAATCTATTGTTATATAATTTATAGATTCATACACTATAGAATATGCTCTGAAATCCTTAAATTCCTCCAATTCTTCTACCTCAGATTCTTATGAACTATCATATTCTTCTGAAAGTAGATTTTTTATGAAGAAATTTTCCTTAAAATTGTTCTTTTATTTCAAGTAGGTAGAAGGATTCTTCATGGGAATTTCAACTTTATCTTCTTTGATCTTATTTGGGAACCTTGATGCAATATTTCCAACCATTACACATCGAAATCATGAAAACATGAGTCTCTTTTTTAACTTTCCTTTTCCTCCTTGAAAATTTTAAGAAAGGAATGTCATCACCTCATCAATATATTCATCTTCAAGTCCATTATCAATGGTGAGATTTTGCAGGGCCTTCAAGGACACTTCCTTGGACCTCCTATTTTCCACAACATCAATATCTCCATTTCTCATTTCATATGATACAAGAGTATTATGAAAGTTATCAAATGTCCTCTCCTTTGGATCTTTATCTTCCAATATAGAAACTTTTGGATTAAAATGACATGGAACTTTTCTCAAGATATTATTAATAATATTTATATCTTCAATGGTTCTCCATGAACAAATATTTTTTCAACAAAAACATTTACCTGGACCAAAAATGTTTCAATAGACTCATTAGGGTGAATTTTGAGATCCCCATACTTGCTCTATAGAACCTACAACTTTTCTTTTCTCACATTGGAGTCACCCAAATATATATTCAACAATGTTTTCTACATTATATGTGTTAAATTACACAATATAACCTTCATATATAAGTAATTGGGTAGAGATATCCCATAAAGCATTGATTCCTTTGGCATCTATATCCAATTAACTTTAGTCATATTCTAATAAAGAAACACTATCCATTTTTTCTGAAATGCCACACATCACTACTATAAAGACATCCATTTTAATGATTGGAAGTAGTGTTACATATAATTCATAAATAATAGAAAATTATTCCTATCATTGATCAGAATCCATTTTGATTGAAAACCTACATTTCTTCTACTGAGAGAGAACCTTTGAATTTCAACCTTTCCCTCTGATACCAATTTATATCCCAACTTGGTTAAATATTCCGAGGGGGGGGGGGGGTGAATTAGGGTATAAAAGATTAAAATACCTTCCCCTTAAGATCATGATTCATTGTTAAAGAAAACTATCTTTGATACCTTTCTCATAAGATAGTATGAGTGGAAGTTAGATCATGCATGAGACACAAAATTTTTACTTATTTCACCCTCACTGTGAAACATCCCAGGAGCATACAATGACAATGTACTGATGTACCAAATACACTAAGGATCAGTTAGAAAATATTTTTTGGGCTAGATCACATCTATGACTAGGCCCAATACCTTTACAAGGTTTTTAGTCAGCTCAAAACATTCTAAAGGGTCACTTCTTGATTATCTTTCTCGCACTCAATACCATTGAAAAGAATCAACTTATTCCTCTTTCATTGCTCAATGATCTTAGAGGGGATTCACCCATAGTTTATGGACTTGTAGGTCCCTTCATTATCACTAATGAATACATCCTTAGTTGTAGATAGATTCTTTACTAATGTTCTCTTTCATCCACTTTATGAATACCAATTTATCATAGATTTATTGGGAAATATCTTCTGAACACCTTTTGAGCTACACACTATCTTCGCAAAGATCCCACTTTCCTAAATCTCAAATAGAATTCATGAAGCAACCAAATTTCATGAAGATTACTTAATTACATAATCTCAAATAGCCTTCAAAAATCTCAAAACTTTTAGTTAGATTTTTATAGCCTTCCTGAACTCCAATACCATCTTGATTCTCACAATTTTTAGTTGGAATTTATATTCTTCGTTCAATACCTTCTTTTGTGAATTGTTTTTCAAAAACAACCATCACAACCCTATTTTTTAAATTTAGAGCTTTAGGATATTTTTTAAGTCTCACTAATTTTATGAAGAGTGTAGAGGAATATTCATAAACTTTTCCATATATTCAAAAACATACAGCCACATCATCACCATTTCACGATGCTCACTCATTTTTTTGTGATTATACTTATATCGTGATGCTCCATGGGAATTTAACATTTGCGAAACCACCTTACCAAAACCCAAACTTCAAGAAACTAATTACATTTCCATATTTTCCTAAGGTATTCAAGGAAATCCATCTTTTGTGGTTCCATCCATCCTAAAAATTTTGGATGCTAAAAACTTGGCAAACATTAGGAAACGACGTCACCTTGTGTATGAAATTTTATTTACCACTTCTAGGGAATCAATTCTTCTATATTGAATCTTTTTCAATATAAAATGTCAATAATCTCTATAGATTTCCACAACATACCATAGAAGACCTCTTTGTTAATAAACACAATCAACCCAAAAAATGAATCAATGTTACCTTGAGGTATTTTTTTCCAACACCATTATTTTGTTTTTCTATTCCATTTATCATTTTGGGTCATCCTTTGATACTAGTATTATAATGGTTTTATTATTTAATTTGTTTATTTTTGTTCTTTTATACTCATGTGTTACTTTGAAAAAGAGGGTATAGTCTCCCCATGATCGATATTAGACCCTCATGGTAAGTTGGTAGCCTATGGAATATAGGGAGGTATTCATGAAGTCATGTAGCAGTCTGACTTGGGACACTGGTGTGTGGAACCCAAGCCCAGACGTTACAATGATGTATCAAAAGAACATTCCTTAATTTCATTTTGTCTTACTATTTGGGAAAGTTATACAATAGACTAAGAAGTTTTAGGCATCGGTTATGATCTCTTGAATGATATTAGTTAACCCATTTATGGGGGAGAACCCAAGTACCTAGGGTGGGATTACTGTTATTTATGTGTTATGTCACCATGGGTGATGCACTTGTTTTGTGATGTGATAATTTTTTATCAAGTTTTTATAATATTTGAATTATATCCTAGTATGGAATTATATTTGGGTATACATGAATCATTTTAGGCACTATGGATTATTTTGTGACATGAATAATTTTAGGCATGCACATGAACACCAGTTTTGGGGGAGTAGTTAAACTTGAACTATTTCCCCTTGCTTGTGCTATTAAAATAAAAATGGTTCCTAATATGAATTTTAATGTTTTAAATTATAGAAAATGTGAATAAATTAGTTTCTAATGACAATTTTGAATAATTCTAATGCGTTTACCCTATTTGAAAAATGAACTTGATGTTGGATGGTTGAGGGAAGTGATAGCACATCAGTTTTTATTGTGTGGGGGTGTTTGGAGAAGGAAGTGTTGATAATTATTGTGATTTACTCATATGTAAATGTGATAAAGTGGTGTTATTTGTCTTGATATGTGTGTTTGGAATTGTAGATATATTCATCCAGGATGATTATTATTGAGAGGAAGATGGAAGAATATGGCTGGGGATGCTCCTCTATTTGTGGAACCTAAGGCACCAGTAGTGGCGAGCAGGGAAGTTGATGATGAATTCCAAGATAACTTTAACCACTTCATGCAATTCATGGAAAGATATCCATAGTGGGTTAGGAGAAGAATTTATGATCTGAAGAGGGGGTTCTAGTTGCAGCACCCTCTGACTTTCACCAGAGAGTGTGGACCTGAGGTAGATGAGTTCTCGATTATGCCTATCCAGAATATACATGAACAATTAGAGACTCATAAGAAATAGATAATAAAATTGGATACATATACATTATGATGTCAAGATATGCAGTAGTGGGGCATCTAGACTTGGGATGGATAGATGAAGAATATGGAGTGGATGGAATTTTAGGAGAAGTTCTCGGAGCACTTTTATCCCGTGATGATGAGACATGAGAGAGCAACTGAGTTTATGAGATCCAATCAGGGGGGAATATCCATGATGGACTATGATAGATGATTTAAATATTTGAAACACTTTTTATTGTGTTGGTGGGGGATAAGGATACTGCGAAAAAAGTGGTTCCATGATGGGATTAAATATGAAATTAAGTCCCAAGTTAATATCTTTAGGCTGATGAAGTTTTTAGAATTGGTAAATCATGATCTCATTTATGTGGAGAAGTTGAAGGAGGCTTATAGAAGTGGACAGGTGGTTCTAGCTAGATGATCAAGAGTTATGGATTCAGGGATCATTAATCATTCTCGTGACAATGTTATCTTGGGAAGTGGGAAGGAGATTACCAGAGAGAGGAATTAGTTTCTACAGTTCTTACTTGCGTGATCGTTCACTAGTGTGTTAGGTCAGGACACTTATATAGATATTGCTCCTAACCATTGATAGAGAACCAAGGCTATGGAATGATGGTACATCTATAGATGGTCTTTAGGAACTGGTGACAGACTGGTAGCAATAGAGAATATAGAAATAGATAGTGTGTGGAAAGATGTTATTTTACACCATATCATTACAAAAGTTGGAGTTCTGAGGGACATGGTGTTAGAGTTAGTGGATGTGGAAATTCTATGATAGAGCACCTGTATCAATAGAGTGTATAATTTCAAGGGACTCATAAAGCATCACATGAAAGAGGGGAATGACAGTTTCATGCCATTTATCCTATACTTGTGGATATTAAGGATGGACCGTCAATAGTAATATGTACTATTCTTATAGATTCTATCATATCTAGTGACTTATTTGATACTAGTTCCTCTATTTAAATTCTTTCTACCCCTCTTTTTAATTGTTTTAGCTTGGTGATGGAGTTCATGAGTGGGGTTTTGATGATAGATACACATTTGTGAGTGTGGTCGAGAGACATATGTTTGTGAAAGGGGTGTTTTCTCAAGGATGGAGAGTATCGATTTCTGTGGAATATTTACATCATTGAAAAGATATTATTTGACCTAATTTTTTGTATGGACTTGTCAATATAATACTGATCCCTCATAGATTGTTACTAGAGGCGAGTGAATTTTACATCCCATTAGGGTGATACTTACGTTCTTTATGGTGAATGGGATATCAAGGAGGGCCATTTAGAGATAGTTTAATAGGAACTGGGGGAGTATTTAGCCCACATTTCTATTCTTTTTCTAGATGAATATGGTGTAAATAATGATTTATTTCCACCTAAAATGGAATGGTTTTTATGAAGACTTCTCAAGGATTCCACTTGAGAGAGATGTGGAGTTTACTATTGAGGTTATACATGAAGTTGATACAGTTTCAATTCCTCCTTATAAAAGGACACTTATAGAGCTTCAAGAGATCATGACTTAGTTGGAGGAGTTGGAGGATAAGGGTTTTATCTAACCAAGTATGTCGCCTTGGGGTTCTTCTATTTTATTTGAAAAGAATGGTAACCGGAGTTTTCAATTTTGTGTTGATTATCAAAATTTGAACTGGTTGAATACGAAGAACTAATATATTCTTCTGCATATCAATGATCTATTTTAATAGTTTAAGAGATCTTAGGTATTCTCCAAGATTGACTAGAGATTGGGGTATCATAAGTTAAGAGTTCCAACATATGATATACCAAGGTATTATTTTAGAAGAATGTATGGCCTATATGAGTTAGTTGTAATGTCATTTGGGTTGAAAAATTCACCAAAATTGTTTATGGCCATGATGAATATAATATTCCATCCATACTTAGACCAGTTTCTGGTAGAGTTTTTGAATGACATATTGGTGTACTCCAAGACTCATGAAAATCAATCCCAACATCTTGAAATCTTCTTGAGTACACAAAGAGAGAATTAGATATACACCAATCTATCTTAGTGTCTGTTTTGGATTGATTAGGTATACTTATTGGGACACATCATCTCATAGGAAGGTGTGTCAGTAGACCTAGAGAAGGTTCAGGAAGCTGTTTCTTGGGAGAAACATTGGAACATTTTTGATATATGTAGCTTTCAAGGGTTAGAAGGGTATTATGAGACGTTAATTCCATAATTTTACCATTTTGAAGCACTTATTATGGGATTAACTAAGAATGGATTAATGTTTTAATGTTATAACGTATGTGAGAATGATTTATAGGGGCTAAAGAAGCGTTTGACTACAACCCCGATATTGATCCAACACAAAATAGGTGAGTAGTTTACATTGTTTGGGATGATTTTGGAATAAGACTTAGATAAGTGTTAATTTTGGGATATTGAGTAGTGGAATATGGGTTTTAGAAGTTGAGGCCACAAGAATGGAACTACCCTACACATGATCTTAAAAGTTTTTCAGTTTTTACGCTTTGAAGTGTTGGAGACATTATCTATTGGGAGAAATGTTTACAGTTTACACTAAACACAATAGATTAAAGTATATCTTCTCCTAATGTGATTTGAATCTCTAGAAGCATATGTGGGTTGAGTATACGTAGTCATTTGATTTTGATCTATAATATGTGCTCGGAAAGGGAAAAAGTGTTTCCAGTGATTTAATCTAGAAAACACAGACTCATGTAGTTTAGGTGCCTAGTTTTGAGTGGAAGATGATGACCATATTGATCGAGATGGATTCTGTGGTTTAGAAGTGTTAGGAGAAGATAAATCTTGTAATAGTTTCAATAGATTCGATGATTTGGAGCTGAACTAGGGAAATGCATTATCAAGATCCAAAATGTTTTCCCATTTGGGAAAGCCTTGAAGGTGGAGGGTCACCTTATAATTGGATCATAGAAGAGTATGATATCATCTATGTCTGGAATATATTTTTTTGTACCAAAAAGTATTCAAAAGTAGCTGATGGTATAATTTCATGCCTCGATGTGGGTTTTACATCTTGGTGTGACCAAAATGTAATGTGATATTCAATGATAGTTTTAGTGTATAGACTTGAAAAATGAGATAGCATGTTTCAGGAAATGATGAAACACCTTCCAATAGGTGAAGGCTGAGAATCAATGACACAGTGGTTTATTACATCCATTTCCCATTCTAGAGTGGAAATGGTATAATCTTACCATAGACTTTGTGGTGGTTATCATGAGAATTCATTAAAATAATGATTCTATTTAGATGATTTTTGACCATTTTACAAAGATATTTAATTTCTTACTAATACATGAGTCTTTCCTAGTAGAGAAGATGGGGGAGTTGTTTTCTCTAAAGATAGTTCATATACATAGGGTGCGACCGACTATTTTTTGAGACCATGAATCACATTTTACTTTATTCATCTAGAAGGTCTTGTAGATGCTGATTGGTACACATGTTTTACTAAGATTTACATTCCTCCCATAGAATGATGAAAAGTTAGAGCATACTATACTTGTTCATGAGGATATGATTTGAGTGTGTGTCTGAGAATATTGTTGTTCTTGAAAAACAACACACACATGTGGATTTTTCTTATAAAAATAGTTATTAGGAAACTATACAGATGGAACCGTACAAGTATATTTATGTTCGGACATGCCGATCACCTCTATGCTAGATAGAGGCATGTGAGTTAGAACTTTTGGTTCTGAGTCTCATGCAGGAGACATCAGAGAAGGTTTAATTGATTTGGAATAATATGTCTATGGCTCATAGTAGATATAAGTTTTATGCTGATATAAGTCTACAACCACTAGAGTTCTCAGAGTGTGATCATGTATTCCTTGGGGTGTATCTTAAATTAGATCACCACGGGATACCGAGGAAGGTAAATTTGGAACCTAGGTTTATTGGACCATTTTAGGTTGTGGATAGAATCAGGCTGGTGTCATATAAATTTTATCTTCCAAAATGATACAATACTAAGCACAATGTTTTTGATGTGTCATAACATTAGTGGTATCATCTCTACCCTTATCATGTAATCTATGTTGATGATGTTTAGATTTAAACTGATGTGTCCATTGAGAAGCATTTGATACATGTGTTAGGTTTTAGTGATAATTGTTTTTAGGGAAAGAACATTAAGATTGTTCATGTATTATACAAAGATGGTTGTGTTCAAGAGAAAAATTGGAGAAAAAAGCATATATGAGTGCTCAGTGGCTAGATTTTTCTAACTCGGAATGTTAGAGATGCTTGGTAGTATAACTCAAGCATCAGATATTATATGGTGGGGAGATTTTTATATCCCTACAATTTTTGGAGATTTATCGATTTTGTTTTTAGGTTCCATTTATTATAATTTTGTGTATTTTTGTGGGTTTTACCTTAGGGTGTGTTTTGGTGAAAATTGGAAATATTGGAAGAATATTCGGAAGTGCACTATTGTCACACTTTTTTCCCAAACCGTGTACCCTTCCGCAATATATATTGTGAACCCAAAAAAGGGGATTCATAAGGCTAGAGAATGGTTTTAAAAATTGTGTGGCCTTTTACGAGAGACTATGAAACCCCTAGAAGAGGTTCACATTTAAAGGGCACTGTTTGGAAATGTGTGCAACCCTACCTAGAAAACCATGGCCAAGTTTTTATTTTACCTGAATATTATATTTTAAAATACTCAAACCCCCTATTTAATCCCAAATTGAACCCCACTCAATCCATTAAATCTTATCTCAATTTTGGAGGCTCCCAAATTATTTCTAAAGGCTCTTAACCTCCATTCTTGGTGATTTGAAGCACAAATTGAAGAATAGAACCACCCAGGTATGTCATTTTTTCCACTTAGATCTCAATCTCTCTCTCTCTATCTACCTCTCCTCTTCCCAAATAAATTATGTATGTTTATCCACTGTTGGATATAGATCCATAAATAGGTTTATGAGATCTTGATTAATTTAAATCATCGATATATGAATTGAATAAATATCTCATTCTTTGTTATTCTTCTCCTCAAATTGGGGATTTTCATTGTTGAGAATTTATCATCAATCTTGAGGTAGGTGGCCAATTATGAAAATACCAATGTATTGATTTCAATTACATGTATATGATTATAGAATTTATATTGTATTATTATCAATTTAGTTTCCTAAATTGAATTAATTAATTTCGTAAACTTATTAATTATGAAATTTTTTAATTAAGTATGTGATATTAATATTGTGAATTGAGTAATTAATTGTTGAATTTATTATGGGATTCTAATATTATGAATTGAATAATTAATTATTTATTAAATTATAGGATATTGATATTGTTAATTGAGTAATTAGTTGTTTAATTAATTATGGGGTATAGAGATTGTGAATTGAATATTTAATTACTGAATAAATTATGGAAAATTGAGATTGTGAACTGAGTAAATAATTTTTGAATTAATTATGGGATATCGAGATTGTGAATTGAAAAATTAATTTGTTAACTAATAAATGGAATTTATATGACCAGTTAATTGGTGAAATAATTGAAGGAACTTTTGTGATTAATTTAATTTTAATTAATTAATGGAATTATGTGAATATGACTTTGTGTAATTGGATTTGTTAATTCTTGAATTATTTAACAGATGTTGTTATCATGAATTGGATGAGAAGTATAATTCCAATTAACCTTGATTGAAGTGATATATGTGTAATTTCCATACATGTATTTATTGTGATATTCATGTGTAGGATATAGCCTACTACATCAACATCCCAGAGAGATAAGCTAATATTCATGTGGGGAACATGGCATGCTACATCAAAGTACCATAATGATAATTAGATATTTGGGTGCTGGAGAAGTCATGATGTATAAAAATCCTATAGTGATAAATTGATTGATGAGAGTGAGACATGGTCTACTACATGAAAAGACCATGCCGTCCTATGAATGGAGACCTAGACCCAAAATATTGGCATTGGATGATGGTTCTAATTAGCTGTATTATAAATCGAAATGAAATGTGTAATTGAAGAAGATGTATTATAATAAATTGTGAATTTATTTTAAGATATGGTTCAGGATTAGTCAGGGGATAAAGAAGGTATTGACAGTTTGGGTGTCCTCAGGAAACTGAGGTTTTTTAGTCAAATAGAGTGTAATTGAATAAATGTAAATAGTTTACTTTAATTATTTTATTTATTCTTTACGTAACTGCATACTCTATTTCTAAAGGATATTGTTTTAGAAATAATTGTTGGCTCCTTACTAAGTTGTATTCACACCCTACATGGGATTTCTAATCAATGCCTGAATAGACCTCATGTTTTCCAAACATGATATTGGAAAAGTCCCCTTGTTAGAAGTATGATTTGGGAAGGAGCATTGTTGGGAAAACCAAATTTGGTTCAATACCCGATTAGGAGTAGTCTGTATATTTACTTGTCCAATTTAATTTTGGAACTTGGAAAGTACAATACCATGAAAAATATATTGTTCAGTTTTTATATTCTTTTTCTAGTTTTTGGTAATCTTTTGATACTAGTATTATTCTAGTTATTTTATTTCATTTGGTAGTATTTGTATATTTCCAATAATGTGTTACTCTGATAATGTGGGTATTGTATCCCCATGATCGATATTAGATCTTCACTACTAGTTGGAAGCCTCTAGCGTATAGGGAGGCATGCCTTAGGTCACATAATAGTCCGTCTCGGGGTACCAGTGTGTGACACCCGGGTTAAGACATTAGAAAATGTGTCATGGTGGTTGGTTGAAGGTCCAAATGTGATCCATGATGTTCTCAATGGTTATAAGGGAAGGTCTAGGTCGAGACCGAGCTCTACTAATGCGAAAATGGTGATTTCAGCATGTGAAAATGTGGCCAGGTGATGTTAGGTGGCAGAGCCATGACAGATAACTGTGGTGGGATCTATTCAAGGTGTGAAGAATTGAGAGAGAACATGAAAACATATTCTTGTTAAAAAGTTGAATAGTAACCTAAAAATCATTATCCTACATCAGAAGAAAAGAGAAGAGGGTGAGTTCTTATATTTGAATGCACATGATAACCATCCAAAACCAGATATGCTAGGGATGTTCTCCCACATCCACTTTCACATAAAACATATTGGTCTAACACACACACACACACACACACTCATCCTGTGCTGGACGTTGAGCCCACTATTCTATCTTGCAGGCTTAACTCCTCACTTTCCCTATGTATGGTTATTATAAAACCATGATATGCTACTCATTTGGCTCTCCCCTAGGCAACGCTTGGATGAACTTACCACTTAGGTTGTATAAGTTTCTTTACAACACTTGAGGTTGAGGGCTGGAAAATATGGGCCTAATTTTTTACCTGAATAAATATTCAATTCTTATTAAATTTATCAAAAATATATTCAAATAAATCTTACACAATAAATTCATAACAACTTGATTCATTATTATTAATTTTTATTCACTAATTATAAATTACCACAATTTAATAATACTTTAAAAAATAAGGGAATTAAGAGAAAAAATTCATTTAAAACTAGTGAAATTTGTTTAAGTATTGAATGAAATTTGTTTGTTTCACTAAACAATCTACCAAAAACCCCAACCAAAACAACATTATCTCTTTACTAAAATGTTAATTGTATAATTTCATATTTGAACAAGAAAAATCCATAAAGATCATAATCATTACTCTTAGTGATAGAAAGTTATAGAGTTGGGTTATGCCTATAGAATATCATACCCCATCTCCTTCATGGGTGATGCCTCCAAGAAATAGTACCCTATAAGTTCCTTGGGCATGGTCTCTAGTAATTCATCAAACTAATGATCCTACAATAGGTTAGGACTCCATGCTTTCATTCCCCAACCCTACGCTCAGGTCTATCTTCGTAATCATTGTAATCTGGACACACTTTCCCTCTAATTAAAAATCATCACATGATAGTCTACATATTCTATATAGCATGAATAACCTCTATGAAATTTTAAAACAGATAACAATGTAGAGCACAAAAGGAAAATCTTATCATACTCTTAGGGTAAAATTAATAGAAACATATAATACATTTGATAAACATCAAACAATCCCAAAAATGCTACATGAATACCCATAGAATTATGAAATATTAATAAGTATCATGGGCCACACATGCACCCACATGCCACCATAATAATGAAAAATCAAAAAATGTACACCAATATAAGAATTATATCTATGAAACATGTTTAAAAAATAACCCCAAATGGTAAAGAAATTCTTAAATAATTATTCTTAATGTTATCATTAAGGTTTTCCAAGGAATCATCACCCAGATCAAATCTATGTATTAGTTTGCTCAAACTATTTTTCAAGGAATCCATGACCTAATTCCAAATGTTTTATTTCCAAAATAAATAAAAACAAACAATGTAATAATAGTTTCTATCTCTTAGACTGTTTAGAAATTATAGATTTTAGTCATAACACGAGTTAATCATTTTTTATTTAATTAATAATTATAATTCCTAATGTAGTGATAAATTATATCTCATTATTAATATGATATAAGAATTAAAAATCATTATAATTAAATGAAAATATTATATTATTACCATTTATGGGGTTTCAATCATTTGTATTCATAAAGATCAAGAAATATTATTTCTCAAAAATAACATTAAATGGAATACCTATAAATTATCACCATTTTTAAATGCAACACCCAAAGGAGTTGAGAGTGGAATTAAGTCATTCCGAGCCTAGAAAATTGATGAATGTTTAGGATCCATCAGTGGTGGATTGTGTAATATTTTATATAGTAATTTCCAATATTCTCTAAATCAAAAAGTACACTAAAACATGAAGTGAAAAAAGATTCAAATGTTTTTAATAATTCCACACATATATATATTGGCATCATTAAATGAGTCAAAGGAATAAGTTCCTGGGATTTTTGGATTCTAAAATTCCCATAAAGTTATAGGAGAATGGGGGTAACACACAATTCCCTTTATGAACATTTGAAATTTGATAATATTACATTAAATATACATCTAACACACAATTCATTTCTATTTTTCACAAATGGTATGTAGGATGTTGTCATGATTTTTTATGATCAATCAAATTCATTTTTTCATTTAATATTTTTTATGTTTTTTTTATAATTTAAAAATTATATACATTTATAATGATTTTTTTATAACCCGATCCTTTTTTATTTTGTGGGATGATAAAAAATAAATTAGGGGTTAAATGTTTCCATTAAAATTGAGATGAGAGACTAAAATAATAATTGCGTAAGAAAATGCCACTATGAATGGAGAATATCCGGTTGAGAGTAGTTATGCCAACTATGTAGAGAATCACTTGAGATGGGACCATGATAAATAATGATATGGATATTGAGGAGATTGAATTTTCAGTTGTGAGGGAGTTCCACCTACTAGAGTGTTTATGTGGAGACCCTATGACCAACAGATTTGTACTTTTGATTACATGAATATTCATGGTTTTTAATATTAATAAATTAATTATGAATTATTGATTATTATTCCTCATGAAATTTAATGTGATAATTTTATTAAATAATTTTTAGCATTGAAAGGTAATATAATTCCCCCAATTTGATGAGAACTTTGGAGTTCCATGATAATAATCATGAAAATATATGTCTTATGGTCGAATGACATAATTGGATGGGACATAAATGATGTAGAATAACATTTTATTGATTCTTATAAGGGGATGAGGTGTCATCTCATGATGTTTTGACTGGGTAATCTCCAAGATGGTAAATAATGAGGATAGACCCAAAAATATGAATTCCACATGTTTAGATGTCATGGGATATTCATATCTAAGAGCATGTGTAAGTATTCTTTGATATGAGATTATTATTAATTCATAACATGAGTTGTGTACATTGATATATTGGTAAAAATGATGATTCTATATATTCAATAGGATGTAGGGTACATTGGGTATGTCGTGAGTGATATGGAATTAATGAGTAAATCAATAAAATATTTTTCCTTTCCAAGATCAGAACATGATATGTTATCCCCTTGATTGAAATAGAATTGTTGAACAAAATTACTACTTCAAGGTGATATATAGGTTAATTTTAGGTAGTAAAAGAAAGAAATATTGATGTTATAGGTTCATGACAATAGTTTCCTACCTATATGATGAGACATGGATACAAATATTTTATATTACGCAATGATCATTAATATGTGGTTATCATCGTGAAATTAGCTTATTCTTATATGGGACCATTTATGTGTTTCAAGATAATGATATTGACATTATGAAAGAATTCATAATTCTATTGAGTAAGAGTCCTAGAGGATCACACACATAGAATTTTAGTTGATATCAGTTCAAATATATTAGAATTTATCATTTGGAGTAAATATTAGTATCAAGATCAAAAAATAATATTTATTCCAGATATATTAATTACAAATATTAAATAAATATTTGTTGAAAATACCATTAAAATAATATTTATTTATCTATGAAATGAATAATATTTATTTTTTATTTGAATAATAGTAAATTCCAAGGAAGGTGGATGGATTATGTTAAACACTCAGTAATGGAAATGATATATTAAATTTTACAAATATAAATACTATTTAATTTATTGATATTTATGTTATCCATGATAAATGAATATGAAGAAAAACTAATAATAATACTATTATAATTATATGTGGTGTTAAATTAGGATTAATATATTGGTTAAGGGCTTCTTTATAATTTCAAATTCTCTAGCCAATCTCTATATTTACCCATTTATAACATTTTCATGAATTTGTAAAATCATTTATGTCATTCAATAAAAAATTTCTCCCTAGATAATTAACTAAATGAAGAACACCTCCAGGTTTCCTCTCAAGTCTAAGAGATATCCTCAAACTACTTTATTTCTCTCAAGAATGAGAGAAATAGATAGGAAATCATTCAATCAAAAGGGATTATGTTTAAGTTAAGATTTATAATGAAAGGTTATTGAATCATCCATGTTATCACCTATATTTCTATCAGTGTCAGTCGAGGGTCAATGAGAACACGTATATCACCACTAGTGGGATTCTACGTTGGGTCCTCTTAGGGAAAAGACGATACCAATCTAATAATGGGTTTAAATGATCAATTTTTTTTCATAGAAATAATCTCATGTATGAGGTAATTTATGTTATTAAATTAAAAAAAATTAACATCAAAAGATCCACTCCATGTTTTGGGATTCCTTTCTTATTGTTTATTTGGTTAAATTCATTATACATAACCAATATTCATCAAGTTATTATATATTATCCATTAGTTCCAATGCAAAACCATCATTAGGCTAGGGATCAACTAGTTTTTTCCATGTTTGGAAGGTCAAATTTCGGTCCAATAAATCACATTAAAAATTATAATTATTTAACTTTATTGATCAATATACACATTTAATGTTATATTTTTTTACTGAGTTTATTCGTACTTTTTTCTTAAGTCGAAAAAACTTTTGTAGTCAGGTTTATATAACTCAGAACATGTTATAAAAACACAATGAAAATTCAAATAACCCATATTTAGGTGATAAATATTATTCCTAGGAAACATGGGATGACATGGTGTATAATAAAAATGTACATCTCCTGTACCTGTATCATCCTCATCCAGACAAAAAAACATATTTGTTTCATGTATATAAATGATATTTCATTTGATAGACTAATTTATGTGTTGGGTTTCTATTTTATTAAATATTATTTTATGATTTATTATATGTGATAATATTTTATGATATTAAATATGATGACCTATGATGTATCCCTCCCTCATTTATTATATAGGATTTTTGTTTCCATGGTTTATTGTATGTATCTTGTACTCATAATTACCATCACATACATGTTAGTAAAATATTTTATAGATGAATATAGAAGGAGAGGGGATGTTTAAAAACTCAAGATGAGGTGAAATCAAATAATAACATACTAAGGTTAATGGTGGAATATTGCAACTCCAGTTAATCCTGACTCAAATAGTTTCCCCAAGGGGAATTGGATCATTTATTTTCCACTAAATAAATTATCCATTAAAAAGATCAAAATCAAGTCACATTATTTATTTTATTTTTTCAATTTTCATTATTATCTATTTTCTGTGATGCAAGGTTATATGATGTTAAATGTAATCTCATAAAAAAAATAAGATAATAGGACATTAAAGATAAAATAAAATAAAAGAATTATGAAATTTTTATCCAAACATCGTTAATTTATTATGTTAAATACAAATAATATTAACAATACATGTATATTATAAGATAAGTAAATTTACTCATTAATTAACAGTAAACCCCTCAAGTAAATATTGAGGTGAATAATTTCCATTACTAGATTTAGAAGATATCCATAAAACTAAGTGTTGGTTTGACCCATGCTACTATAGTTACATTTATCGGGGAGTTCTAATAATGGTTTTTGATTGATTTAACCATGTTTACATAAATAGGACTATCCCTTTATATAATTGGTGTAACATGGAAATAAGTGTTGAGAAAATACAAAATAGCATTTCAGCATTAAGGAGTGCACTTAAAATATTAATAACCTATGATCTATCAGTTAATAGGACCACCCACCTAAATACCTTTGAGTAGTTGAATAGACCTCTTTTTGGGTTATGAGAAGGTAAATATGTATCCTTTCCATAGTAATGTTCATGATATAGGAAATTCCATGTCCAATGGTGAGGACTACCTAGACATTATTAAATATTGAGAGACTGATATAATAGTTAAAATTATTTCATCTCACATATTTTGTAAAAAAGTAAACTATTAATATGCTTTTCTTTTATTATAGAAAATTGTGAATTTAATATATATCCCAGTGATATATACCCAACAAAGATAACCTTCACTCTAATAGTACCTTCAAGGAGTATTATAGGTTCTTATGCATTGTAATTCACCAGGAACAAAATCTTTACATACTGGAAGCCCTAATACCATGATCTTCCTACTTTGGTCGTGAGTGAATATGAGATATCTTTATACGTAAAATAGTTGGGATATTTATTATATGTATAGTATTTGATGTTATCATTCATGAGTGATGAAATAAAAATGTCTCATAAGAACATGGATTCGAATATCCTTATAATTAATCATTTTGATCTTTATTAGGATAGAGTTAGATAAGAGAGGATTGAGATCTCTAAGGCACTCTTTACACAAAAACATAGAGAGCATGCACCAGATGGACCTCACATTGTAAAAGTGATTGGATATCTTGAGAATATTTACATTCTAGGGAATAATATTTGTCACACCCTGACCTGACACTTATTATATTTTCATTTATTTTAGGTCTTTCTTTGATTTGCAGTTTGAATCGATTCTAATTTAAAAGGGTTTTGTGATCTTACACGGGTGTGCGCCCGTATGCGCAACCGTGCCTAGCGCCTAATCGTATTTGGAAGATGTTTTGTTATTTAAATGTCTTATTATTTGGGTGCGTGACCTTGCACACGACCGTGAACGTTTCTAGACCCAACTTGGGTTGTTGCGTTTTGAGGATAAATGAGTGTTTTAGCATGGTAGTTTCCGGCGCGTTGGCAAGGAACAGACAAAGCCTCATAGCTTCGTCAGATGTTCGTGAGGCCTACTCGGTGCGCGAGTAATCATTTAATTGTCGAGTTAAATAATATATTAAGTGCAAAATAAAATATGAAAAATGATTAATTAACTTAAGTGTTGTTTTAATGTTATTGTTATTATTATTATTATGATTATTATTTGGGATTATTCTTCTTCTTGTTATTATTTCAGTTATTATTTTAATTATACAGATAATATTAAATTATTATAAAGGTTATCAAATTTCTGGCATGTCACCTTTGTCGTTACTATTATTTTTAATTTTGTAAAGTTTTAATTAGGTTGTAACTATTTTTATATATGTGTATATATATATATTATGTTATTGTTATGATTTTATTTTACATTATGTTTGTTAACACAAATATTACAATTATTATTATCAATAATAATATTCTACATTAGTTTAGAGTTTTATTTTAGGTTTTATTTTATACCTATTATTATTTCTTTTTATTTCATTATTTTTTCCCCTCTTTTCTCTCTATCCTTTCTCCCTCTCTCTACGCCTCTCCCCTCCCCGCGCGGATACCCTCCTTCCCCCCTTCTATTTCCGCAGCACACCTCCCCCCCGATTGGAACCCTAGGTGGTCGCCCCCTCTTCCTGCACGCTAAAGGCCGCCGCCTGGGACACCACCGGAGAGAACTCGCCACGCCACACCCCGAGCTCCCTGGCCAGCCCGTCGCACTGCTGCTCCCCGGCCAGTCCACCACGCACTCTTTATCCTCTTCGGCCTCTCCAGCACACACTTCTCTATCCACTGGTCCGCGCACTCCATCCCCCTTATCCGGCCAGCCGAACCTCCCCTCCTTGCTTTGGCCGGATCGATTCCGGCTACCACTCTCCATCTGGCCAGCCCATCTTCCCGACCTACCTCCTGCGCCTTGCGCGCACCCGGCCAGCACCCCCCCCCTCCGACAAGGTCCAGTCGGCGTGACACCTTTCCTTCTTCACCGCTCTCGCCGTCCAGCCTCTCAGACTTGTCGTCACAGGTTCGTTTTACGTCGGGTGTTGTTTTTTCAATTCGAATAAGCTGCAGTTAGGGTTTATATTACTTTTGGTATAATTGTTGATGCAATTATGCAGTGTTTGTTTTTTTGGGGTCTAGATTGATGTTTCTGGTTAACATGTTTTAATTAGAGTCAAATTGAGGTTTCTCGTAGTGCGATTATCATGTCACAGGAGTTTCGCGCCGAACTGTGAAGTTGGTCTACACCGAGGTAGGTGGTTCCGGGTTCAATTGTTATTTGATTAATTAATTTGTAATTTTAATTAGTTTAGATTGTTTTTTAATTAATTTGTGTGGCAAAAATTTGTTTCTCTTTGAAGTTTAATATGAATTGAAATATGTTTAGTAGCATGTTGTCATAGTATGTGTGCTTGGTGCTGAAATATCATTCCTGTTTAACTATTAGTGTGTGTTTTTGTTTATTTGTGAGGCTGGCTTACTAATTAGTTAGTCTGATGTAATTTGATTTTTTTGAGGTTAATATGTCTTAATGTGTTTATTAGTGTGTTTAGATGATGCGAGTAAGTTGTCGCTGTGAGAACCAATGTTAGACTATCCGCTAGTGTTTTATGAATTATGTAGTTACTTTTTTAGGATGTGCAAGGGGTGAAATTGGTGTTTTGGAGTAGCGTTGGTATGAGTTCTTTCATAAATGAGCAATTGAGTGGATTTTTGTTGTTTTGGTTGTGTGGCGTATTTTCAAATGGGTTGGCAAGTTTTTCTGGTGGTTTCTTTAATCATGTGTGTGATGCAGATTTGGTTCCTGAGGTGGAATTGTGTGTGTGTGATTATGTGCGGGGGTTTGGGTCGGTCTAGCATATAAAGCGGTGTTTTTCTCTTAAAGATCAATTTATGAAAATTTGAATTGTTTTATTAAATAATTATTAAGGGTGAAAATTGTTTTGGGTAAATCGTGTGAATATTTTTATTGCTTAAGTCATGCGACGTGTGTGGAATTTGTTTAATAAATTCTGTTAGTGGCGTGTTTGATAATGAAAGTGATTTCTTTGATTGTGGAGTTGTTTTAATTGGTTTTGTAACTGCTGCAGATTTATCTTTGAGATATTTTTAGTGCGCTTCTTATTTCAAATGGCTTTTTGGGTGTGCAAATGGTGGTTTTGGTGTGTGTAGGACTTTGTCTGGTTTGAGTATATTGTTATAACATGTGACATGAACTCTGAACTACTTGAGCACAAACGGGAAACCCGGGTAGCTAGGAGGGTGAACTAGACTAGTGGGCTAGTATTCTGGAGGTGACTCAACCCAGTTTCACTAGCAGGACTAACGATTGAAACACTAACTAAACATATGCTATTCTAAGGGTCGTGGTCTTCTAAGCCATGTTTTTTGAGGGTCGTGGCCTTCTAAGCCACGTTTTCTGAGGGTCGTGGCCTTCTATGCCACGTTTCAGAGAGACATGAAGATCTAGAAACCTGATCTAGCTAACACCCATGCAGCCTCTCCCATATTAGTGCTCATTGGTTAATTTATTCTCATCAATGTGACACTTTGGTTATTTTAAAAGTAATTGTGTGTGTGTGTGTTTTAATTCAAATTGTTTCTTTTTAAAAAACTGCTTTCTCTAAACCTGTTTTCTCTAAAGTTGTTCAAGCTTTTAGTTTTTTTTAATTAAAATTGCAAATGTATTTGTCATTTAATAATTATGCGTGGAACATTTTCTCGGTGGTATCTTACTGGGATTTTAGCTCACACCCTACATACACATTTGGGTGTATGTAGATTATGTTTCTTTTTCTTTCCAGGTCGAGGCATCGGGCTTAGCGATGAGGGTTCGAGTTGCATTGGTTTCCCCATGCAGGTTGGCGGCTACAGCTTGGGGATGTGACTCCTCATGTCGCACGGAGGTTTGTGTGGAGTTTGTTTTTTTATTGATGTAGTTTCTTTTGGGTTTTTATTTCAAGTTGTTAACTTTATGTCTGAACTTGGTAAGGGCATGTTTGGTTGTCTGTTTTTAGTTTCAATTTATTCAGCTTGTTTGTTTTATATCTATTTATTCGGGTAAATAGTTCCCAAGTTTTATTTTTGACACCCGGGGACTTGTGCCAACCCGTGGGGATCGGGAACGCCCTTCGGGCCTTTCCACGGACCGGTTCGGGCGACCCGGTCCGGTTCATGACAAAATGGTATTAGAGGAGGTTTTGTTCTTGTTATTTGGGATGTCAGGTAGATTGGAGATAGGACTGTCGGTGCTCGAGGGATAGGTGCGAGAAGAGCGTCACGAACTTTTACTCGTTCCGATCCTCTAGTAACCAGGGGTAGTTTGGGATTTAAGTTTTTGGTTTTGCTCTGTGTAGATGGGGGATGATAATAGGAGTAAACTGGTACTGCGTGCGGCCTCACATGGAGTAGCTACCCATGTGATGCCCGAGAGTACGGTTCGACACTCCCAGTGGTTGGTGCTTACCTAGGGCATGGTTTGCTAAACCATATAGCCAGGTTAGACACGACCACTAGCCCTCCGCCCATGTGTTTAATGTTTGTGATATCTTGCTTCAATTTTGGGATTGTCACGAGATTGTTTTCCTTTAAAAAGTGAAGCGAACTTTGGTTTTGCTCTTATTTTATTTTGGCGTGTATTTGAAATTATTTTTGAGGTGCTTTTCTCTTTGACCTTGTTTTTGGAATTTGGCGTTGATTTGTCGAAGTTGATTTTCTAAAAGAACGTTTTGAGTTATTTGAAATTAAAGTGAGTTATTTTTGAAATGGGAAGCATTTTTAAAATATGTCTTGATTTTTTTTGAAATGGTTTGGAAAAAAAGGGTATTTTCGGATATTGAGAATGTTTTGTTTTGAAAGCGTAGTAACCTTGTTTCTTTCCAGTGGTATTCCTATGGGTGCTCGCATGTGTGTGTGGACTTGATTAATGGCTAGTTGGTGAATCATGTGGACGGGTGCCTGAGTGGCACAAAGAAAATTCATATTTGCGAGGCACCATGGAATATCAGTGGTGGTTGTTTGATTTCTAAGGATGCTTCTTGTTTCCTAGAAAGTGGGGCTTTTTCTTAAATGGGTTTTTGTGCACAAATGGTTTTGAAAATGGAAAAAAATGACATTGCGTTTAGAGTAAAGATGGATTTTCAAAATAGCTTTTGGGCTTTTTGTATAGTGCTTGGTTTTTAAAGTGAGTGTTTTTCTTTGAAAATGAATTGATGTTTGAAATTGGGATTATTGGATTTGTTTTTGGAATGTTGATGTTTGTTTTGTGATGTGTTTGGATTTGTGGAAGGCTGGTTTGTGTTTCTTGTTTGGGATATGCCCCCTAGAAATGTTCCATGGGTTCTAGCAAGTCTCTCTTAGTTCTTGGCCCGACCCAGACTCTTAGTGGAGTGGCAGAGTTGGGTCCTGCTTGGTGGCGTTGACAGTTCGTAGACTTCGATGTCAGTTGGATGCCATTGAGTGATTTGGGAAATTTGGAAGTGTCTCTAGTTTTGGAGGAACTCAAAATGTTGTACGGATGTAAGATTGTCTCGAGGACGTCTGGTGGAGCAGGACTAAACTAGTGAATGGTGATCGTTCCGTTTTCATTGCAAATGAGGATGTTGTGAGCGATCCTCAAGACTAGCTTCATTCCACGGTTGTACCTAAAGAAGCGAAGACAAGGAAGGTGGTTGATCTCGTAGGTGCTTGACCAATCAACATGCGGCGAAGGAGGTGTGTTGACCTTTCTGATAAGTTAGTTCCATGTGCCCCAGAAGTAGTGTGGAATCTTCAGTCTAAAAATCGTACAAGTCATTGGTCATGTTTATATTGTGGTAAGAGTAGGCCCCTCATCTGATGAAGAGTGTGAACCAAAGGGACTTGTTCGTGGAGTGCTACTTCCATCAGTTCGTGTTGTGTGTCGGACAGACCGCTCAACCTCCCATCTCTAGTGTGGTCAGTTAGACACTCTAAGTCGTTCGCTGCAATTCTAAGTTGGTATGTTAATAGAGTGGCCGCACAAGACACGGGGAGAATTATGCAGGCTTCTTTTCCAGTGGAGGAAGTTCCAGATAGAAGTGGTCAGCTTGTGACTGCGAGGCTGGAGATGCTTTAGACATCAGTGCCCCAGCCATAGGTCTCGGGGTGAAGCTTGTGCGCAGTCAAAACTTGTCGGATGTGGGACGAGGTTAGTCTGACTTTAGTCCGCAATGTCGGTACTGGGACAACTTAAATTTCCCTATTATGGTACCCTCTCCGAAGGCTTCATTTTTGTTGTGAGGGGCATGGAGCCCTTGTCTACTTGTCGTGTTCTTATTTTATGGGAGTTCCTCTTGGCCCTTAAAGAGGTTCTGAAAAATCCGTATTCTTGTGAAGCTAGTGGGTGTGCTCCATGAACCTTCTCGTGGTCGGAGATGCTCATGTCTTGGGGAATTGTTGTGCGCCTATCTGTTTCACCTCCTGGTTAGGGGTTTCTGCTATCAAAGCTACCTCATGTGGCAGAGTGTTGTCCACTGTAGGGATAATCAGTGCAGGTCGGCCGGTGTGGTGGGTTCACGATGAAGGGTTCAGTTAGTTTTGAATAAGGTAAACTGGGAATGCCCACGTAGGTTCTGTGGTGTTAAAAAATTATAAAATGGTGGGGAGACCCATTACGGGTCTCGCCGACATCTCTTCCTGTGTTAGTTTGGTTTAACATAGTGGACTCTGAGGGTCAAGCCAGTGTTAGAGTTGTCGGGGTTTGGGGAGTTGTTTTGATTTGGAGAACCAATGTTTGATGAGAACCCTCATATGGTGGGGAGACCACCATAGGACGTACTTGTGGAAGACTCTACCTTGAAAGTGCATTTGGGTGGGGCGGCATATTACTTCTGCTCCACCCGAGCTCGACCATGCTAATTGGTTAGCTCAGATAATGGGTCATTAGACGAGTGTTCTTGGAGATCTCGAGCAGTCTGGGTGATCCCTAAGTCAGGGGTCGGGGTGTTCCATATTACAGTTCCACTTCCACGTGAATTCCATGTTGGTCTTTTTTCTTGGTGATTTTGGTTTTGATAAATTGGAGTTTTAGGTCATGGGCTTTTGAATGCCCGATCATCGGGTGATTGAGGTTTTGTTTTAGGGGTCTTTGTGGTCTCATTTGGAACCCTTAGTTGACCTAGTATTTTGGGACTTTCTGGGGGCAGAAAGTGTCATGGTGGGGAGAGTTGTCACACCATGACCTGACACTTATTATATTTTCATTTATTTTAGGTATTTCTTTGATTTGAAGTTTGAATCGATTCTAATTTAAAAGGGTTTTGTGATCTTACACGGGTGTGCGCCCATAGGCACAACCATGCCTAGAGCCTAATCGTATTTGGACGATGTTTTGTTATTTAAATGTATTATTATTTGGGTGTGTGACCTTGCACACAACCGTGCACGTTTCTGGACCGAACTTGGGTTGTTACATTTTGAGGATAAATGAGTGTTTTAGCATGGTAGTTTCCGGCACGTTGGCAAGGAACGGGCGAAGCCACATAGCTTCGTCAGATGTTCGTGTGGCCTACTCGGTGCACGAGTAATCATTTAATTGGCAAGTTAAATAATACATTAAGTGCAAAATAAAATATGAAAAATGATTAATTAACTTAAGTGTTGTTTTAATATTATTGTTATTATTATTATTATTATTATTTGGGATTATTATTCTTATTGTTATTATTTCCGTTATTATTTTAATTATATAAATAATATTAAATTATTATAAAGGTTATAAATTTTCTGGCATGTCACTTTTTTCGTTACTATTATTATTAATTTTGTTAAGGTTTTACTTAGGTTGTAAATAATGTTATATATGTGTCTATATATATATATATTAAGTTATTGTTATGATTTTATTTTACATTATGTTTGTTAACACTAATATTTCTATTATTATTATCAATAATAATATTCTACATTAGTTTAGAGTTTTATTTTAGGTTTTATTTTATCCCTAGTATTATTTCTTTTTATTTCATTATTTCCCCCCCTCTTTTCTCTCTATACTTTCTCCATCTCTCTACGCTTCTCCCCTCCCTGCGCGGATCCCCTCTTTCCCCCCTTCTATTTCCGCAGCATTCCTCCCCCCCCCGATTGGAACCCTAGGTGGTCGCCCCCTCTTCCTGCGCGCTAAAGGCCACCGCCTGCGACACCACCGGAGAGAACTCGCCATGCCACACCCCGAGCTCCCAGGCCAGCCCGTCGCACTACTGCTCCCCGGCCAGTCCACCGTGCACTCTTCATCCTCGTCGGCCTCTCCGGCACACACTGCTCTATCCAGCGGTCCGCGCACGCCACCCCCCTTATCCGGCCAGCCGAACCTCCCCTCCTTGCTTTGTCCAGATTGATTCCGGATACCACTCTCCATCCAACCATCCCAGCATCCCGACCTACCTCCTGCGCCTTGCGCGCACCCAACCAGCACCCCCCCCCTCCGGCAATGTCCAGTCGGCGTGACACCTTTCCTCCTTCACCGCTCTTGCCGGCCAGCCTCTCGGACTTGTCGTCATAGGTTTGTTTTACATCGGGTGTTGTTTGTTCAATTTGATTAAGCTGCGGTTAGGGTTTATATTACTTTTGGTATAATTGTTGATGCAATTATGTAGTGTTTGTTTGTTTTTTTGGGGTCTAGATTGATGTTTCTGGTTAAAATGTTTTAATTAGAGTCAAAGTGAGGTTGCTCGTAGTGCGATTATCATGCCGCAGGAGTTTTGTGCTGAACTGTGAAGTTGGTCTACACCGAGGTAGGTGGTTCCAGGTTCAATTTTTATTTGATTAATTAATTTGTAATTTTAATTAGTTTAGATTGTTGTTTAATTAATTTGTGTGGCACAAATTTGTTTCTCTTTGAAGTTTAATATGAATTGAAATATGTTTAGTAGCATGTTGTCATAGTATGTGTGCTTTCTACTGAAATATCATTCCTGTTTAACTATTAGTGTGTGTTTTTGTTTATTTATGAGGCTGGCTTACTAATTAGTTAGTCTGATGTAATTTGTTTTTTGAGGTTAATATGTCTTAATGTGTTTATTAGTGTGTTTAGGTGACGTGAGTAAGTTGTCACTGTGAGAACCAATGTTAGACTATCCTCCAGTGCTTTATGAATTATGAAGTTACTTTGTTAGGATGTACAAGGGGTGAAATTGGTGTTTTGGAGTAGCGTTGGTATGTGTTCTTTCATAAATGAGCAATTGAGTGGATTTTTGTTGTTTTGGTTGTGTGGCGTATTTTCAAATGGGTTGGAAAGTTTTTCTGGTGGTTTCTTTAATCACGTGTGTGATGCAGATTTGGTTCCTAAGGTGGCATTGTGTGTGTGTGTGGTTATGTGAGGGAGTTTGGGTCGGTCTAGCATGTAAAGAGGTGTTTTTCTCTTAAAAATAAATTTTTGAAAATTTTAATTGTTTTATTAAATAATTATTAAGGGTGAAAATTGTTTTGGGTAAATCGTGTGAATATTTTTAGTGCTTAAATCATGCGACGTGTGTGGAATTTGTTTAATAAATTCTATTAGTGGCGTGTTTGATAATGAAAGTGATTTATTTGATTGTGGAGTTGTTTTAATTGGTTTTGTAACTACTGCAGATTTATCTTTGAGATATTTTTAGTGTGCTTATTATTTCAAATGGTTTTTGGGTGTGAAAATGGTGGTTTTGGTGTGTGTAGGACTTTGTCTGGTTTGATAATATTTTTATAAGATGTGACATGAAATCTGAACTACTTGAGCACAAACAGGAAGCCCGGGTAGCTAGGATGGTGAACTAGACTAGTGGGATAGTATTCCGGAGGTGACTTGACCCGGTTTCACTAGCAGGACTGACGATTGCAACTCTAACTAAACATATGCTATTCTGAGGGTCGTGGTCTTCTAAGCCACATTTTCTGAGGGTTGTGGCCTTTTAAGCCACGTTTTCTGAGGGTCGTGGCCTTCTAAGCCACATTTCACCGAGACACGAAGATCTAGAAACCCGATCTTGCTAACACCCATGCGGCCTTTCCCCTATTAGTGCTCATTGGTTAATTTATGCTCATCATTGTGACACTTTGGTTATTTTAAAAGTAATTGTGTGTGTGTGTGTTTTAATTCAAATTGTTTCTTTTTAAAAAACTGCTTTCTCTAAACCTGTTTTCTCTTAAGTTGTTCAAACTTTTAGTTCTTTTTTTAATTAAAATTGAAAATGTATTTGTCGTTTAATAATTGTGCGTGGAACCTTTTCTCGGTGGTTTCTTACTGGGATTTTAGCTCACACCCTACATACACCTTTGGGTGTATGTAGATTATGTTTCATTTTCGTTCCAGGTCGATGCATCGGGCTTAGCGATGAGGGTTCGAGTTGCATTGGTTTCCCCATGTAGGTTGGCGGCGACGGCTTGGAGATGTGACTCCTCATGTCACACAGAGGTTTGTGTAGAGTTTGTTTTTTTATTGATTTAGTTTCTTTTGGATTTTTATTTCAAGTTGTTAACTTTAAGTCTGAACTTGGTAAGGGAATGTTTGGTTGTCTTTTTTTAGTTTCAATTTATTCATCTTTTTTGTTTTATATCTATTTATTTGGGTAAATCGTTCCCAAGTGTTATTTTTGACACCCGAGCACTTGTGCCAACCCGTGGGGATTGGGAAAGCCCTTCGGGCCTTACCGCGGACCGGGTCGGGCGACCCGGTCCGGTTCGTGACAATATTCCTAACGAATTATTCTCCAATCTCAAACTTGTTTCACTCCATTAGATCTTCTCCATCATTTTTATAAATTATAATATGAACAACATTGAGAATGATCTCACAAATATTCTTACATCTCTTCACAAGGTTGATAAGGATATTAAATATGTGAAGAATTAAATTTTTATGTTGAATAATAAGAAGTTAAATGAAAAGGTATCAAAGACCATGACTATGTATAAGGATTCTTTATCCTACCCATCTAAAAAGAAGATGTTCATATAGAAAATAAGGGAACACGACGTAGTTTTTTACATGTCGCATGAAAGTTCATTGGAATAATAACTAAACCATAGAAAATATTGAAGGGGAAGCTTCATGTGTGTTCATTATTGAGTGATTTTTCTGTTTCTAAAAATTGTGTATTAGATACAGCCTATGGTGCCCAAATTTTTATCAAATTATGGGAACCTTGTCAATTCAGAACAGTTGCATTAGGCGAGATAGATCGAAAATCTGAAATAGTGATAGGATCATTATAGTAGATATTAGAGACTAAAAATCACATTTATGACAATATTGATTTTATTTTTATTGAATATTTTTTATAAACTAAAAATTAAAATGAATAATATTTATGGGTCCAAATTTACATGAATGGTTTGGGAATCATGTTTGGGAAAACAGATTTTATTTATGTAAAGATAAAATAATTTATGTTATAGAACATTTGAATAATTATCTTTATGTATTCGACTATTAAAACCATGTATTGGAAATAAATAACTAATTTAGTTCACATGACTCATATCACACACAACTATGGACTCACTTACTATGTCATGTAAATGAAAAATGCTTGAAAAGTTTATTTTGAGATGTGTATTTCTAATATATTGATCTAAAACTCTTGATATGTGTCACTGATTTTTTTATGGAAAAACAACCAAAGATCTATTTAGTGAAAATCTCTAAAGGGACATAGACCATGTTGACTTGGTGTATATAGGTGTGTGTGGCCCATTTCCTATTGAAGAAAGGGGTTTATAGTCGTACTTCCTATCTTTTAGATATTTATTTTGTAGATATAGATATTTCTACTTAATGAGGAATAAGTTGGAATACATTTAAAAATATAATGGGTACAAAAATGATTTTGATAATCAACTTTGTAAGAGGATAACTAAACTTCTCTTAGAACATGTTAGAGAATATCTAAAATAAGAGTTTATTTACTATTTATGGGAGTTTGGTATATTTTCCCAGGACAAAACACCTTATGCATTATAATGGAATAATATATGTGAAAGGAGGAACCCCACCTTGATGTATACGGTGATATAAATGAGGAGTCATTCAAGTATTCCATTATCCTTTTTGGGATAAACATTACATACATTATCATACACACTAAACCAAGTACTAACAATACAAAAAATATAATTACATATGAATATTATTTTTGAAGGATGTCGGTGTGGTATGAATTACATGCATGGGTATGAGAGTGATTTTGAAGGCCTCTTCAGGTAAAAAACATACTCTTGAGGAACAATGTGTGTATATTTTATATCCTAAGGAAGGCTATGTTACATATATGAAATATTATATAAAAAGGTAATATTGTTTTAACATTCCATATTTCTTGAGATGTATCATATTTTTAAAAGAGGTAGTGCACATGATATAGATTTGAGGATGTTATGGCTCAAGATAAAAAAAAGGTTCAAATGGAACACATTCAAAAAATACACATGAAAGAGGACTTTACAAAGACACATGTACTTCATAAGATCACAAGAGAGGATTGAGAAAAATAAAGATATGGTTTTCTAGTAAGTGGCGATGATGAATCATTAATATAAATAAATAATGAAACAAATTTTAACAATAAAGTAAAATATGTCATAGATTCTTACAAATTTCATGAATTTGTGAATTCTAAGATAGATTCCATATAACAAGATCAGTTGGTTATTTTGTTTGATCCTTCAGTGGATGTAAATCACATTGGTTACAAATGGGTATTTACTATCACATGGAAGGTAGAGTAAAAATCTATAAGGTAGTATAGTCACAAAAGCATTTGAACAACTTTAAGGAAATGATAATGATGAATCCTTTTTATCATCTTCTATGTTAAAGTCCATTGGAATTATACTTACCATCGAAGAATGTAATGGATATATTATATAGAAATTGGATTTCAAAATATACATACTTAATAAGAACCCTATGGAATATGTCAACATGGAAAAATCATAAGGTATTATGACTCTAGAAGATACTACAAAAGTTTAAAGAATATAGATATATATATATGGATTAAAGAAATAATCCGAATCAAATAATTTTCACATTTATTAAGTTATGATAGAATTTGGTTTCAAAAATAATATCGTGACCGTTGAATCTAAAAGTGGTGTAGGTGGAGTGAAGTTGTTTTTAAAATAGTATATATTGATGAAATATTACTAATTGGAAATGAGATATTGGTCTTGAAGGCTGTAAAGACATTGTTGAACCCATGTATATCTGTAAAGGACTTAGGTGAATCCACATACATTCTTGGGATCAAAATCCATCATGATATAGGAAATTGGGAGCTTGGAAAAATTCAAAGTGTATCCATTGTTAGTATACTAAATATATTTAGTATGGAATAATCCAATATCGGTGTTTTTCCATTCTCACAAGGAAGAAAACTCTCTATGAAAATATATCATCAGACAGAATAGAAGAGAAAAATTATGAAAATGATCCCATACACAATAGTGAGAGATCCAAACACTTATATTATGGTTTGTAATATGAAATTTGTTTCATATACCTTGATTATGTAATATAAGTACCATGATGATCTTAGAGATCAATATTATATGAAAATCAAGACTATACTAAAGTATCTAATGTGAAATATTGATATCTTTCATGTTTATAGAGGAGATGAGTTTCTAGAAATTAGAATATATATAGATTATAGTATCCCAATAGATCTGGATGATTAGAAATCATAATTAGGATATCTCTCTACACTCAAAGGAGGAGTAGTGGGATAGAAGAGTTGAAAACAACTAGTGGTCCTATATTCCACAACAAATTATTAGTACATTATAGCTCCTCATGTAGATAATGATGATTTTTGGAGGTGAAAATTCATCTAGGATCTTTATATGATACCTAATAGTTAACATAATATCACACTGTACCATGGTAATACTATAGTGGTGGCTCAATATAATGTGACAAGTTTACAACATTGGATGAAGAACATAATTTGGAAGAATCATCTATTGACGAATATTTCTTAGAGAGGTGAGGAATAAGAGAGTAGTGTTTCTATATGGTGGAACATGGGTGACCCATTAAAAAATATACCATTATAATCATGAATATATAGTGAGAGGTATCTGAATAATGTCACTAGCATTTTACTCTAGTCCAAGTAAGAGTTTACTTAAGTTGGTCCCCTAAAAAAACTACATTGTGATTTATATTAACAGTATATTCATAGTTTTAATATTGATAAATTTATTATCACACAATGATTGTTATTTAACATGAAATTTAATGTCATAATTTCATTAGATTATTTATTTTCATCAAAATGTCACCACAATTCCTTTCTATGATGAGAAAATTTATGTTCCCTGATGATATTCTAGAACATATAAGTCCTAGGTTCAAATAAAATAATCTGACAGGACAAAGATGATACATAATAATAGGTTATTGATTCTCATACGTGGATGATGCTTCATATCATGAGGTTCACACTTGGTAATATCTGGGATGAGAAATTATGGGGATTAAACCACAACTAATATTTCCACATGTTTATATGTCATTGGATATTACCTTATCTAAGTGTATATAATGGTCCTTAAACATGATATTATTTTTAATTCATACAATGTTTCAAGTACTTTTATCTATTGAAAAAAACCATGATACACTATGTTCACAGGGATGCATGACATGTTGGGTGCATCATGAGTGAAATGGAATTAATGAATAATTCAATAAAGGATTCATCATTTCCAATACAAAAATATGGCATATATTCCCCTTTATTAAAATGGAATTATTGGACTAAATTCCATGTCCATGGTGATTGAAAAGTTCAGTTTTGATAATAAATGAAAGATATATCGAGAATATAGGTTGATGACCGAGGTGTGAAACCCGATTGATGATATATCAAGAAAAAAGATTTATATTACATAGTGAGTGTTCATATATGGTTATTTTTGTTGTTTTATTAATCTTTTCCTCTATTGGTGACTTTACATATTGTTAGATGGTGATATTGTATTTTAGGAAATCTAAAATAATACACAGAGTTAGAGAACTAGAACATCACAATCAAAGTGTTTCCATTGTTCTAAATTAAACAATATTTTAATTTAATAGTTGTAGTAAATGTCATTCTAAAGACCAAGTAATAATATTTTTTTAAGAATTTATTGATCATAAAACCCAATAAATATTTACTCATAAGAACATATTTGTAATATTTTTTTATTTATCAAATGAATTGTATTTATTTATTACTTGAGGTTAAATAAATTCTATGTAAGGTGGAAAATCCAACTTATTAACCCGATAATGGAATTAAAATTTCATATATAACATAAATTAATATTAATTTATTTATATTTATAATATATGTGAGGAATATTTGTGTCAAAAAAATATTAATAATAAAATTAATAAGAATAATTGATATGGGGTTCGCTAAGGATTAAGATAATGGATAATGGATTGTGAAAAATAAAAAATTATATAACCTAACACTATATGTACCCAATTATATCATTTCCATCAATGGATGAAATAATTTGTTTTGTGCACCACACATACTTTCCACAGATAATTCTCTCAATGAAGAACATATATCTGATTCATCTCAAGAATAAGAGATATCTCCCATCTCCTTCCTCTAAAAAATGAGATAAATAAGGAGGTGTTCTTTAAAGCCAAATGTATTCTATTGAAATCAAGATGAACAAAGAAATGTGATAATATCACCAGCATTATCACTCAGATTTCCATCACTGTATTTTGAAGATCAAGGAGCATGTGCATATCCCCACTAGAGGGATTATAATTGGAATATTCTTAACATAACGGCAGAACAAGTCTAACAAGGGGTTCAGATAACCAACTTATTCATTCAATAAATAATTATAAGAACATTGTAATTTATGTTTTTAAATTAATTATAAATGTATTGTTAAAATATCTAATCCATGTTTTGGGATTCCTTTATTCTGGTTTTTTAGATATATTCATTAGATATGACTATTATTCATAATTATATTATGGATTATATGTTATATACAATGAAAAATAATTATTGGGAATGATCTCAACCAAATTACTCTATACCCAGAACCTTCATAGTGGTGTCCCATAATTTTATTAACCTGAGAGATCTATAATAAATTATTGAGTTGAAAATAAGTGAATTTTATAGGAAAGAATATCTATATGAAGTTTTTGATAAAATAATAAGAAAACATAATTGAAAATAAGTGGTCACATGATAATTGAAACTATTATGTGGTGAGAAATATCCTAATTACAGTAGTAACTAGTGTAAGGGTGATTGATGGTTAATTCCTAAAACCAGCATCAGGATAATTCTAATAAATATTGATGTTATTTTTGTAGTTCCAGACACATTGATTTGAATATTCCCATTTTATCCATCCTTATTAGTAAAAAAGGATCTAAAAATCATTTTTTTGAAATTTTATTACTATTTAAGTCCATTTGATAAAGTTTGGATATTTGGGACACCTATCTCAAAAAGGTAAACTATATTTTTTTAGTAATTTTGAACACATCAATAATTTGTTTTGTATAGTTATTCTTCTAGTAGATCACAAATGAATCTAGTATCATTATACCAAATGTCACGGGATTAAAAGTATTATTGATGACTTTGACCATTAAACAAAACCTTGTTTTACGAAAAGTACATGTTGTTTTTTTAGAGTTATATAGATTACAGGGAACTAGATTTGTTTTCTAATCATTTAGAAAAATCACAAATGACATGATATCCTTTTTATAACCAAAGGGTAACAACTTTTGATGAATTTGTTAGCATTTATTCTCAATTAATGTTAGTTTTTTAAATTTGGAATTCTAGTTTCTCCTCAAATGTATTCATTGAAATAACATAACCATTTATGTATGAATTTAATCATATGGAATTACTAAAGGTGATAAATAATATTACTATTATTTATTTTTAACATAAAAATTATTGGAAATAGTTGATAAATTTTTGATATTTGACAAACATTACTCAAAATGATAATCAGAGTTGTTTTTCATAATTTAAATTGTGTCACAAATTTAATTTAAGGGTCAAGATTTATTAGATGTTAAAAAATACTGGATTATTTTATGTTACAAAAATTAATGGCATGTTTGAAAAACATCTATCATTAAACAAAACATTAACACTAAAAGTGTGTATAAAAATCTATTATTTATTATTTATTTAGGTCATGATCATTAAATATATATGTTAATTTTTTATATAAATTCTAAAAGAACATATAATAATTATAAAATCTACAAGTGATGAATGTTTTTGGATGTTTAACTACTTTTTGAACATTTTATGATATTTAGTCAGTTTCTAATTATTTTTTACTCAATTGTACTTTTTATGTAAATGTGTTCCTAGTGAATAATTTTACCATACTACTCATTCATACAGGTAAAAAATATCCATGTTCTATTTTAAAACAACATAATATTTACTAAACCTCATTTGAATAAATTCAAATGATTGTTTTATGTGACTTAGAAGAATAAAATAAACATTTTTTTTTGTGATTTCGATTGTCGCAGGAACCATATTCAACTACCACTCATTTTTTAGATCAAAAATAGATTTTTATTATTTATTTTAAATTTAGGGGAATTATAATATAATTAGAAGAATTTGGATCACTAAATGATGCAATTTTCACTTAAAAAATCATAATAATGATATATTATTGTTAACATGTTTTGGAGTGTCATGTTTACACAATAATCATATCTATGAACTTTGAATTACTTTATGATCATCAAATAATGTAAGGATAATGTATTTTGACATAAATTGGACTTATGATGAAATTAAGTTAATTTTGAACTCAAGTTTCCATTAATATGTATATACTCGATTTACATGAACCATGGGAGAATGATTCACACAACGGTCATTCCTATAGCTTATAAATGAATAAAACCTCATTATGATACAATTTAATGGCCACAAAATACCATTTTTTGTATTTTTGATGCATGTAACTTAAAAAAGTTAACGAACTTATTTTTTTTGTGATTATTTATCCCTCAGGTATGAATTTTAGGATCATTATTGGAAAATATGATTGGATGCATCAATTTTTTAATGATTTTTTATCATTAAACAAATATTTTTAACATAGTTAGAATAAAGTGGAATTTTATTTTTTTCAATAATAAACAATTTTTATCTTAGTTGAGTAACAATAATCCTCAAGAAATAATTATGTCGAATGAAATTATCTAATCGGTGATAATTAGAATACCCTGTTTATCAAGAGAGGAAAAACCTCCCCTTTAAAACCTTATGATTGATCTCATAACATGCCTAAAGTTAGCACGAGTTTCCAAAATATCCCAAATATTTGTTTGGATTGGTAATTTTTATAGTGGATTGAATTTATTTATTAAAATTTCAAAGAAGAGTACCCCTAAAAATTAGAAAAGTAATTTTTTTTATAATTCTAAATATTTAGAAATAATATTTTCATAATGAATACAATTTTTTATAAAATTTTATGAATTAAAAGAAGATGAATGAACCTTTTAAAAATGAAAAATTTTCTATTAAAGAGAATATCTATTTTTTTAAGTAATAAAATAAAATTTTTAATGAAAAATGTATGGTGTATAAAGTAGTATAGTGGTAAGTATATAAATAGAAAGCGGGCATAAAAATTTATAAGGGGTTTAGAGATAAAAATATATATTCCCATATAAAATCAATTACATTACTGATAGATCCACATGTGTCTATCTATAAAACAACATTATCTTTAAACTATAGGGTTAGGTTAGGACTTATCTTCAAATATTTTAATTGAAACACTATATAAAAGGAGTGCTCATTTTAATATTAAATTCCTTAACTCAAGACTTCTTCAATTTAAATGATTAGAGGATATAATTATTGATATGTTATATATGATTTTATATTTATACCATTATGAATAAAATATATTGTAAAAAAGTGAAAACATAAATAATTATTAGAATAATAAAAATTAAACTCTAGATAGACGATGTAGTTACTTGTAAAAATTTAATATAAATTGATGGTTCGAGTAGGGAATATTCCCTATGTGTGAGTCAGGGTCTGAAAAAAATATCCCAATTCGAAATTTTAATACCAAATTAGTTAGAACTATTATATATTCCTTTACATGTATATAAAAAATTAATAATATGAGACACATGATATTTACATGGTTTTATTTACCATGATATTTTCAAGGAGTATACACTCGAAGATGTATCAATGTACCAATATCACTAAGAGAACTAATTCTAAAATTCAGGGTGAATTTAATATCCCTCAAGATTTGAAATTATAACACATAAAATATCACCTCAATCCAGAAAATGTGTTTATAAAATATTCATTATAATTAGATATGATATAAATTATCAAAAAAACAAAGATAAGAGTTACAAAATTGATATCAGTGTAACATTATGACCCCTCTTCATATTCTCATATTTAAAGTCTATAACTTATTCTTAATAGATTATTAATATTCAAAATGTTTATCTTCTGAATTATACTTTGATTCCTATTATTTTAAAGTTAATCACAATATTTATTAAATGAGAGCCCTTATATCTCTCCATTGTGACATAAATTTATTCCTTGATAAATTAAATTTTAATAAAAATACAAATTAGTATTAAAAATATGATTGAACTCATACTATAAAGTCATAAATATTTATTCAATTGGTTGAGACACAGGACAGTAATTTTAAATTATATTTACCCGATCCAAAATATGATCCCATACATCATGATATGATTCCTTCAATCAATATTTTACGACCTAAAATCATGTATACCATGTATTTTTCTCTTTCTTTTTCACTCAATTCCATATTTCAAATTTCATATTTGTCATGAACCATGAAATGACCATATAATTAAAATTCCGTGGTTTAGTTTTGAATAATCCAAAAAATAACACCAATAAAAAAGTAGATTTATGAAAAAATAACCAATAACCATCATATCAAAATGGATCCTATAAAACATAAATTTGAATAACGTGACATATCATTTTATGGTTTTTTATTCCTCTTTTATTGGATTAATATTCAATCCAAGAACTTATTTGTAATTATTATAAACCATGATATGGATTATGATTACTTTTTAAGGTCTAAACAGATCAAATAGTCACACTGAGGGGGGGGGGGGGGGGGGTGAATCATGTTGAATTTAATTTGATGAATTCATTTTTTTCTTTAACCTATTTTAATTCAAACCTCAATCACTTATTATAATGAGTGTATCCTATATGAAATTTATAATGTAATTGAAACACAACACACAATATTTTTACATGGTTTAGTATTAATAAATACTCTTTTATGAAATCGATTAAACCTCCCTATTACAAATCTTTACTCTATGAAGGTGGTTAGAAATTGGAAAATTACTATTCCCATCAACACTAAGTAACATAGTGTTTCACTCTAGAGTCCCACTTGACATAAAATCATCTATCCAACAAAAGTAACAACCAAGTTCCCAGTGAGGATCTTTATAATATATCTCACAGAGCAACCAACAACCATCAACCTTCTCTCACTAGAGATTCCCACTGAGACTTCCACTTCACCTGAGATATGATCCACACATAATTTTTTTTTTTAATATTTTGACTAATTCTTCACCACCTCAAATTTTAATATTTCTCCACATAAAAACCAGATCACCCGATATGCTTATGTAAAATCAACATGAACTTAAACTATTAATAGTAAACTACCTGATATTTCTTTTTATTCCCTGAACATCAATTTCACTGGACAAATCTCAATAAATTGATTACTTGGATATGAATTCCTTCTAAAATAATTAACGACTTAGTTTCATGTTATTGAACCAAATTTATGAAAAATATATTGCATTTTATTTTGTAAAATATCATTCACATATGATATAATACATGGTATTAATTAATGTACAATATATAATAACTAACATAAAAAAGCTTTTATTTTTTATGCATGTTATATTTCATATGCATGAAAACTACCTCAAGGCCTTTCTCCAATTTCAACTAAAAATGTTTATGTTAAATTTCATATATGCATGCCTATAGTATTGCATTCTCATATAGAAATTTTTCACCTCCTTTCATACAATTATATCAGATAATTACCATAATTATTTACATAACCCACTAAACCTTATACATGTATAATAACACATGTTTCATGAAAACCAGATTCGTGAAGCCATTATTTTCTCATGATGCTCCTCTATATTTATTCCACTTCTTCACATATCAGTATACATGGAAACCAATATTATTTATCATTAATTTAAAAAAATGTGGTTGTATGAAATGGACCATAGAATAAACCATAAAACATGAAATTATGATGCTCAAGGAACAACATGAACAAATTGAATCTATACATAAAATAAGATTATTATTCATTGTTCTATTTTTCTCTTCCGACATACATAAATTATAATAAATTTCATACCTATAAATGAGTGAGGTTTCGTTTATTTATAAATGATTATCCCTGACCAAGATCACAAATAATTTACTCACACACACCATCTCACTTCTTCATGTGCGCACAAACACATCTTATAGGACTTCAAAAAATACCATCATCCCATAATTTACGAGATTCACACTAAATATCCTTAGTTAAAAATCCATTAATTCATGAAAATGACGTTTAATGATTATTAAATAGGGATATCATATTTAGGATGATAAAATGGGAGTTGAATACTCCACCATGATTATTCGGGCATCACAGTATAATAAACAACTAACGCAAGCAACAAAACCTCGAACAGAAACCATTGATGAGAAAAGTGGTAGAATATGATCACAAACCATTATAAAAAACTCATATAAAATTTATCATATTGATATTATAATTTACATATAACATAAAGTGTAGGAATGGTTCCACTCTCACCACATGACGCACATATCTTTTTTACTTCAACCAAATAGAACATAATATTATAGATCATTCCATTGACTTGGTGAATCTGAGTAATGGGGTTTGCTCCCATCCCCTATATTCACCGATGAGTGCTTTCTCTCTTTTCCACTCTACCACCATATAAAGTGGAACCACTGATATTATCTTATGTGCCTCTATGTGTAAACCTGAGTGCTCATGTATGCCTCTTTCCTCAATGAACCTACTTAGTCAACCTGCCATCCACATGGTGGACTCATGGTCCCTCATGTGGATGAGGTGGGTCCTTTGTGGGCTTATGGATAACCATATTTTTAATATACTTCTAAAAAAATATATAACTAAAATATTATAAGTTGTAATCCAAAATACCAACATTAAAATTCCATTGTCACAGCTATCAAGTTCTCAATTTGAAATTCAGAAATATTGTTACTTATTTTAGGAATTAAATCTTGTAAATCCAAAAAATAATTATCTAACCATTTAATTTAAAAATTTAAATTAAAAAAACACATCTTCACTTAATTTTTAGAATACAAAAATTTTCATTCTCCTGATGTAATCAAAAAAGTTCTAGGTCTTTAAGAATAAATCTCCAACCACCACAATTAAAACAAAATTATACTTTTAATCTTCTTGAATTACTAATAAAAAATTCAATTTTAGAACTAACTAAATAAGAAAGGTTCTCTAATCTACCCATTTGGATTTTTTTCAGTGCCCTTTTCAATTCAAAATTCAATGTTATCTTCTCCCCCTCATTGAAAATAAATCCAAAGATATAAGTAGGGGAAGGAATTTTCATGTAATTCAATAAAAATTTAAGTACATTTTCCCCGATCCTAACAATTATAGTTTGATTTAATCTATAAAAGGATATATTCACCAATAAATTAGTAATAAGGTAATTAATTAACTCTATGTTTACATGATCCATGATCAATTTATAAAACAAGAGTGATAAAATTTAACATCAAACCTATAAATAAATTTCCAACATGTGAAACCAATACAAAAAGCCTTATATTATGGGATGATGAAAATATCTTCAACTAATCTCCAAAATTCATATACAAAAAATATATTGCAAACAATCAAGTTCAGTAATGTATTTCCCCTTTATCATATTAATTTTTTTTCATGTTGTGTAAAAAATATATCCTTTATAGGGTTGATTTTTCATCATAGAGATAACAAAATTAAATTAATACACCACATTGATGAAAAAACATAATAATCAAGAATCATCAGACAAATTCCCCACTAGTACATTTGATGTTAATGAGATATCAACTAAGATAGATATATTTAGTGGTAACTGTTATTTTCTCCCATTAAGAGACTCACTCTATACTTATTCATCGTGATTATAATTATTTAAGAAAAAACTCTAGGAATCTTATGATATTAATTTAATCATTTAAAATTGGTGACATGATTCTAATAGTACTCTATTATGGAAAAAATTGTTATCTTTAATATGTATATATTTTTTTATCAAATTCTATTTTCCCCTTGAATACATGCATCACCATCAATTTCATGTATGAAATAATAAGAAAAATGCCTTTATGAGAAAAATGTGGTTCTTAAATGCTAGTTATTTAGAGAAATAGATATGAGTGATTCTTCTCAAACTAGCTATCTTATTAGATGAATTGGTATTATTTGCATTTTTAAGAAAGGTAGTTTCCATTTTCTATGCATTATTAATCTTTCTTGTATATACAAAAACTTCTAGAAATTTGATCAATAAATTTTTATGATCAAGCTCAGTCTTTATTTTTTTTAACAGAATCATTTTTTCAAATAATATTTTTAGCAAAATAATTAATAGTTGTTATAATTTTATTATTCATGAATTATTCTTTTCCAAGAATCCATGTTAATCCTTTTTTCACTGATTTAAAAGACATAATACAACATTCAGACACATATTTGTAATTCATATAGTTACACTTTTATAAAACATATCAAATTCTTCATGAGAGTTGTATTTCAACAAATCAATCCCATTTTTTCTTTTCAATATTGATTCTTTATTCTATTATAGATATATTTATTTAGTGTTGATGTTCATGGAAAACATGAAATAGTCTATATTTTGAATTTTTCTACCATATTAGAATCATTTTACATTAGTTTAACACTATTCACACTATTATTAATAAACATCATGGGAGTTTTTTTCTATAAATATTTTATTTTATTTACATCCCATGGTTGACATGTCATATTCTTTTTTACGGGCTTCAATTTTTTTTGAGATTTTCTCTTCACATAAAAAATTGAATTTTTCATATCTATTCATAATTTAATGATTATTTTTCTATAAGATTGGATTCCATTGTGTAGGTTTTCAATTTCTATAAGATCTTATCTCCATAAGTATTGTTATTATGTAATTTTTCTACAATTACATTTTTTACAACAATTTATTTCATGATTTCTAAAAAATAGTACCAACAATAGGAAAAAAATATTGATTTCTTCTTCTATGAAACATTCTTACTATATTTTACACTTTAATTAATTTGGGTAAGAAATTTATTATTTTCTGATTTCATTGGGGAACAAGAATTTATATAATTATTTACATCTTTCTATAATGATTTAGTGGATTCATGAGTAGTTTTCCCCACCCATATTTTTCTAGATTTTACAGTTGAATCTATAATATTCATGAAAATATAATTAGTAGAAAAATATTTATTAGGAAAAAAAGTTATCATATTCAATGAACCTTTAGTAGATTTATCCGTAAATAAGCTCAAGAACTTTTTACCACTATGTTGAGTCTTTTTATAAATAAGTCTATTATCTAAATAATTCTATGAAATAATTCAATTATAAGTATCTTGAAAAGTCTTAACATGCATCTCTTAAAATTTTTTAAATTGCACTTACAATTAAAAACATTTTAATTTGAGAGAAATATTTGAATATTTAACTAATTTTATTCATTATTCCCACTAAATCTTCATATTCAGAATGTCATCATCCCGGACCAGAGTTTATTTTAGTAGAAAATTGTTAAGTTCCTTGATATGTTTTTTTACTTTAACCTCCAACTAAACATATTTAAAATTCATAGATTTATAATGTAGATATTCAAGTTTATGGAAAAAATATATAAATAAATTTAAAATCCATATTTCTGACAACTATTAATTTTCAATTCTTCACAATCATGAGCATATATAACAATTAAATGTATGATTATTTCATCATTTTCTCTAAAATCTTTAGTGATTTTGTTTCAGATGCCAATATTTTTAAATAATTCTTCTTCCATAGAATTATAATATTCTTACATCTATAATTTTTCATCATAAAGTTCCCAAAAAACACAAATATTAAATCTGACCCATTCTTTAGGAAATTTTTCTAGATTCTATTATTTTTTATAATTGAAAACATCTTCATCAAAAAGTAAAAATTATTTATCTGAACTATAATAATATAATTTCACTAAAAAAATACCAGTCTTAGTGCCTTCATCTTTTTATTGATCTTCTTTCATCTTTGAGTTATTCTTCAGCTTCCTTTCCAAGACATTATAAATATTTTTATATTTATAGACTAAGACTTCCCTATTTCTAACATCAAGAATAGAGGTATCAATTTCCATATGAATCTATTATTGATATTATTGAAACTCAAATATTCACTAAATTATCTTTTGATATTAGAAACTGAAAATATAAAATATATCCAACTAGATACGAAGCCCTTATTATAATACCAATTTATGTTCCCAATGTATCATCTAGTCACACTGGGGGGGGGGGGTTGACTTGATTTAATAAACTCATTTCTTTTACATTTCCCCCTTTTAATTTAAACCTATTTCACTTGTTTGGATGATTGGATCCATTTTTTTAATTTTGAAAGTAATTGAAACACAACCTAGAATTTTTATATAATATTTGGCGATGATACATACTTTTTAATACAACTAGTTATAACCCTTTTATAGATTCTTCACTATATACTGGTAATTATAACAGAAAAAGTGAAATTCCCATCAAAATTGATCTCCATAATGTTCTACGTTATAGTCCCAAAATAAATAAAAATATCTCACATACATAAGTAATTCCTAGGTCCCATTAGAGAATTTTTATACCGATTACTAAAGTGTTACTAGCATCCCACTGACCATCTACCTTTCTAGAGTACCATTGGATGCATCCAATTAACATCTGATATCATCCACATTATGAAATATCTTAGATTATTTTTTAATACATCTACAAAACCTCAACATATAATCTTTATCCTAAAACAAACCATATCACGTAATATTCATATTTATAGTATTTAAGAAAAATTTGAAGTTTAATTAAAATTCTATATATTTCTTCTTGTCCACTGATCTTTTAATTATTTTGATCAATCTCAATACAATGATAACTCATATATAATTGTTTTATGAAATACATCCCAACATTGGCTCAAATCACTGAAAAATGATCATCCAAAATATAAATCTAGTGATTCTATAAAATTTCATTCATCTAAGATACAGTTCATGTTATTTTTAATATAATTAGTGAAAAAATTCAAATGTACAAGAATATCACTTGTTATGTAGGTGACATTTCATATGTTTGAAAAATACCTCAATGTCACTCTCCACTTCACACTGATTTTGTTTCTTTTATATTTCATAAATGAAGGAATATTATTGCATGTGTACATAGAGAATTATCAAATCCATTCATATATGTAAATCATTTCATTCCATTGATTCCTTGTATAACTCACTAAAATTTATGGATGTATAATATCACATGTATCATGAAACTATCATTCATAAAACCATGGTTTTACCATGATACACCTCTCCATTTATTTCACTTATTCTTATATTAATATATATGGAAAATATACTTTTTTTTCTCGTTCATGTAACACAATGATGTTTTATGCATTGTCTCCTAGAATCAACCATACATCATGTGATTGCAAAGGCTAAGGAAAAACATAAACCCATGAAATACATATGTGAAATCAGATCATTTTTCCTTGGTATGTTTTTCAATATTATCCCTCTAAAATTATCCTCAAGAACATACCTTAAAATCAGAAAGGTTCAGGATATTTATAGATGATAATCACTGAACTAGCTTGTCTAGATTTTGGTCACACACACTTCCTCACTTCTTCATGCATGCAAAAAATAATTTTATGTGACCTTAAAAATTACTATAATCCTTAAATGTATCTTATTGAAACTATAAATACTTATTTCATAAATAGTTTATTCATGAAAATAATGTTTCATGATGATTCTATTATTGTTGAATATAAAATAAAATCAAATATCTCTTGAATTATTTAACATTATCATTTGTACATCACGACATGAAGGACACCCGATGCCTATAGAAAAACCTTAAAAAATACTTCACAAAGAAAAGATGTAGAATATGATTATGAAACATGATAAAAATTTATGTCCTGTGCATAGTGGAACCGTGGGACGGATGGCGAAAAAAATTTCATTTTTTCATTTTTGATAATCAATTCGATGTCTTTTCTAATGAAGAATTTCATCACCAATGGAATTGAATCAAAGAAAAATCAAGGGATAGAAAACCTGGAACTAAGAGAGAGTAGATCAATAGATATTGTTTATAATTAATCTAATTAAATAAAAATTACCTTCAAGTTTATTCTTTCATTGTTGATGTGTCTATCCAAAGTTCTATAGTGCACTTTCGTTGCATTGTAGAATCCAAGTGTAAGAATACTCTAGTAGTGATTCACACGTGTCCCAAAAATCCCCAGACATCACTGAAGGATTCTTCAGGTGATAGAACAGAAGAACCTTATGCTTGTGTTTTTCATACTTGATCGCTTTGTGAACCATTTCCAATGTTTTTCATTGATTCGGTAGGGGAGGATCACCGTCGTTATTGAGAGAATTCATGGAGAATAATTAAATCACTAGGATTGAGATCATTTCTCTATTTCATTATGTACCACTCCTTTCTTGGCTAGAACTTGGCTAAAGGGAGAATAATACTACCGAACATTTATTTTACTAGGGTAATAATAAAATAAATTTCACAAGTGCCTTTAATTATTTTATTAATCCTAGAGAAACCCCATATCAAATAATAATTAAAAAATTATTATTTTCTAATAGGAACATAACTTGAATGTTATAATTTAATATTATTTAATAAAATAATATTCAATATTATTATTTCTCATTGGATCATTAAACATAGTTTTCCAATCCTCCTCAATATTTATTAAACCTTGAAAAATGACTACTTATCTATTAAAAAATATCACAAAAGTATTTATTGATAAATAAATAAATATTATATTCACCAAATAAAAAGTAAATATTTACTAATTATTCCCCCCACAATATATTCTCTCAAATAAATAGTGATTAAATAAATGTCATTAGGCATACATGAATATTTATTAAACCACATCACAGAATAATATTTATTCAACTTATTAAATAATAAATTATTTAACTAATATTTTGGAAAAACTTATTGTGTGACCCTCTAGGACTCTTTTAAAGTTTCATTAAGCGAACCTTTCTAATGTCCAATTTTAGCATCTATAAACATGCTGAGGCACCCATATAAAAATAAGTTAATGTTGAATTGACATGTCACCTCATATGAATTCATACCATGTAATATAATCCCATTATTACAATATCTCTAATCGATCAGGTTGCATGCCGGTGCCATCAACCTATATGCTCGATATCTCTTTCTTTGACTTTTCAGAATTTGAACTTGCCTATTTACCACCATGTATTAGGATTTATTTAGGTTATATCATTTCAATCAAATGTCTTGAGATATTATCTTATATTAAATAATAGAAGGGATACATCCTTTCTTGCATTATTTATTAATGCAATATTACTTGTGACACACCCAACATATCCTACCTCACCATAAACATCTTTCATCACAGTTTTCATCTATACATCTAAGTGAAAAAATACTAATAATCAATAATACTAATATTAAATTTTAAGGTACAATACACACTTCGGCATATATGAACATCCAATGACACATAAAAATGCAGATTTCATACCAGCAGGTCTTGTTATCATAATATCTTCCTGGCCATTACCAAAGAAGTACACCATGAGAAGGTTCCACAATGTCCTATGAGTCTCCACACTAGTTATCCTATGTAATTTTTGTCCCTCAAATTATATCATTTGTCTATAGAACATATTTTCAATAATAGTTCCATAACCCTTATAGGTTCTCATCATAGTAGGGATCTGCTATAACCTTTTAGTGAGACAATTACTCTTAGGAAATTATCACATAAAATTTTATGTTGAAGAACGATCATCATGTCATAAATAATTTATTAATATTAAAAACCATGAATATAAGTTATCATAATTTATAATAGAATTTGTTCTAGAGAACCAACTCTAACAGACTTTCACTTGCACTAGGTCCCACTGCCAATGAATTTCAGTACTCTAGCTCTCACATGATACTCATGTTTCTACTGAGACATGCCTTTAGTCATGGGGTTCATTATGTTCTCTTCTGTGGATACACTGCTCACTGTAACTTCACCCCTTTGATAAAATATCCCAAGAGGTGATACTTTTGGAGTATATGTTTTGTCCGTTGATGTGACCTTGTCTCTTTTTCAAGAGCCACCACTATTGTATTATCACAATACAATGTGATATGGTATTTTATTCTAGTTACAACATCAAGATCCTAGAAGAAGTTCCTAATCTATATAGATTCCTTCATTGCAACTGAAGCTTCTATGTACTTAGAATTCACTATATAATCTTCTATAACTGGCTTCTTTGAACACTTACAGCTCACAACTCATCCACTATGAAAAACATATATCATGATTTCTATTTCATATCATTATGATCTTTCTGAAAAATCTGCATCAACATACCCTCTCTCGAAAAGTTCCCCGTCTCCTCCATACACTAGGAACATATCCTTAGTTTTTCTCAGATACTTAAGGATAATTTTAACATTAGTCCAATGATATTCTCCTGGACCTAATTTATATCTTCCTTCCATGATTAATGCATCTGTAACATCAAGTCCAGTACATAACATGGCATACAAGATTGATCTTATCATCGAAGTGTATGAGATATCTCTAATTATATCTTTCTCATATTATGTTTTAGGACACATTTTTTTAGAAAGATGTAAATCATGTGACAATGGAACTAATCCCCTCTTGGACTGTTCTACCCTAAATCTATTTATTATCTTTTCAATATATATAATTTCGATTATTCCAAGAAGCCTCTTAGATATATCATGAATTATCTTGATCCTTAGAATGTGGGACACCTCACCTATGTCCGTAATGGAGAAGTACTTGTTCAACCAGTCCTTAATAGAATGTTGGACTAGTATGTCATTTCAAATATGTAATATGTCATCATCATATACAACTATGTCAATGATCGAATTCCAACTAATCCTTTTTTAAGCATAAGTATCACATTCATTTATAGTGAAACCAAATTCTTTTATGGATTTATCAAGTCAAATTTTTTATGCCATAGATTCTTGATTCAATCCAGAAATGGTCCAATGTAACTTGAAAATTATTTTGGAATCACTTGGTGTCACTAACCCTTCGGTTTGTGTCATATAGACATCTTGCTGAAGGTTCCCATTAAGAAATGCAATTTTTACATCCATTTTTCAAATGACATAGTTATGTTAAGATACTATGGAAAATATGATTCTGATGGATTTTAACATTAAAATTGGAGATAAGGTTTCATTTTAGTTAATTACTTGTTGTTGTTTAAACGATTTAACCTCTATCCATGCTTTATATGTACTTTACCATATATTTACAATTTCCTCTTGAATAACCATTTACAACCAATAGGATTTAGATCAACCTGCACATCGACAAGAACCCAAATTTTGTTCTGATACATGGAATCCTTCTCAAAATTAATAGCTTCAAGCCATCTTGTAGATTCTAAGATCTTTACTTACTTCTTGAATGAGATAGGTTCATCATTTTCCAATAATAATGATTCACCATCATCAGTGACTAGAAAACCATATCTATTTATTTACCTAACTCTCATGAGCTCCAACATAGTACATGGGTTTTAGGAACTACTTCTTGCACAGGAACCTGTTGAAATTATTCCTATACCATCTTTTGTGTATCTGCAGTATTAACTTCATCGAAGTCAATCTTTCTCCAACAATCTTTTTTGAGGATGCGGTCCATTGAAGAAAGAATAATTTTATGGAACCAATCAATATATTGTACAAGGGGTTCTATAGATAGTATACATTTGTTTTCTTAGGATACCCTATAAAGATAAACTTTGTGGCCCATGGTTCTAGGTTGATTTTTGAGAAAGCATTAACAAAAGGCTTGCATCCCCATACATGTGTATGCGATAAAATGGGTTTCTTTCTATACCATTTCTCAAAGGGAATTACATTTTCTACTTTATTTGGTACTCGGTTTAATGTGTATATCACAATTTTTAATGAATATCCCCAAAATTATAATGGAAGATCTTCATGACTCATCGTCGAACATACCATGTCAAACAAGGTACATTTCCTCCTTTCACTAACACCATTACACTATGGTGTATATGGTGGAGTGAGTTGAGATAGAATCCCAAACTCCCATAAAAATTTGATGAACTCTTGCTTATGATATTCTCCACCTCAATCTATTTAAAGCTTATTTATATTCTCACCAACCTGATTCTCTACTTCATTCTTGAATTCCTTGAATTTATCAAAGCTCCCAGACTTATACATCATCGTGTAAATATATACATATCTAATCAAGTCATTAGTAAAAGTTATGAAGTAAGAATATCCACCTCTAGGCTCTACTGGAAATGGTCCAAACACACTAGTGTGTACCAATCCTAGAAGCTCTGTGGCCCTTTCAACCTATCCAACAAATGTTGGCTTTTTCATCTTCCCTTATAAAGAAGACTGACATATATCAGGTGGGTTTAGCTCAGAATATTATAAATATCCATCTTGACAAAGATTTATCAAACGTGTCTTGTTTACATGACTAAGGAGGTGATTCCATAACTGGGTGTTATATGAGTCATGTGGACCTAATTCCTTATCAATTTCCAACTTTTGGTTTTGTAATTTAATATATATAGACCACTATTTAAATGTTCCATTCCATAACATATGTTTTCCTAATGAAAGAAAAAAATTTTATTTCCATACATGAAAGTAAGCCAATCTATATCTAAAATTGAAAACTAAATTATGTTTTTGGTAACAATAGGTACATAATAACAATCATGTAAAACCAAAATCATTTCAGTCAATAATGAAAGGTGGTATTCAACAAAGGTAAGAGCAGTCATCCTCACACCATTGGGAGCTCGCAGGTCCACATATCCTCTAGAAATTTTCCAAAATATTCTTGGTTTGTTCATTTGAATACATATATGAATTCCCAAGCTGTATCTAATACCCAATGTTTAAAAATGGAATGGTTTCACTTGGTAACCAACTCACCTTTGTCCTTCCCTTTCCTTTGGGTGCAATTCCTCTTCTAGTGTCTTGATTTTGCATGTGAAAAACATACCACCTCATTTTCCTTGACTTGAATTTAGATCTTATTCTTCTTGGTTGGATGGTGCTCGGGGGATTTTGATTAGTTATAAATCTTAGGCCCCTTTTTTTGTCCTTCCTATTACTATTCACCATAAGGACTAGAGTTTTTTCATGCCCCATGTCCTTATGCACTTGGAAAATCATTTTCAGAAGTTCCGATAGACTCTTCTCATTAATGCTAATATTATAATTCATAATAAAACTAGAGGAGATCTTTGGTAGTGATGATAGTGTGAGATCTTTATAAAACTCATCCAAAAATTTAATCCCTAATATTTCTAGGCATTCAATGTAGTCTATAATATTTACTACAAGAGGCTCATCTGGAACAGACCCTCCCAGATTAGTAATGAACAAAGCATTGGAGATCTCATACATATCTTGTATTTACTTATCTTGTTAGAGATCTTGAAGGATAGAAATCATGATATAAGCATCTATTTCCTCATTTTTTATTAAGAGGTAATTGGAAAAGGATTATAACATGAAGTAATGAACATATGTAGCATCATAAGATATTTTTCATATAGAGAGAGCTCTTCATATCTCCCCTCATTTTTTGGCGCAACTATTAAAGGTTCTTCAAGCACATATAGTTTCCTTTCATTGTGAAGGATGAACCATAGACACATTTTCCATTCATGGAAATTAGTGATGGGGAGAAGGTTTTACTTCTAGGGTATGGATCACAATGATATGTTTGATATCATTTTTCATGTTGTTTCTAAAAATAAGATGACTAGAATTTAATATTTTATCGGATACATTTTTTACAAATAAATAAATATTATATTTATTAGTCTCCCACTATTTTATTGTACCCCAATATCCCTCACCATTGGCTTCAGAATATCCAGTTTCTTAGATATTCATGTGGCAAGGATCACTATTCCCCTTCTCATTACCCCAAATTCAATTGGTCAAGCAACATGAAATGTTTTTGGTAGGCATTACAAATTCTGAATGCATTAACTCATAGATCCTTGATCTATTGAGTGGACTCCCCACTATTGAAATCCTTTAATTATATTTCCTCAACCTTTTCCTCTGATTTACACTGATTCCTTCTTTGGTAGTCAACCATTTATGTGAATAAAGTCAAGTCAACCTAGAACCACAAATTATAATTCCCTGATAATTGAAAGGAACCCAACATTGGCTAGTCTATAACTTTTCACTTGGTTCCATTATAACTGAAGTAATGGAAGGCTATACCGACTTAATATTTTATTGATGAAATTTATACTTTATGTTTAAATTTCAAATTATTTTATTTTCACAAGCTAGTTAATATTAAGTGGGATTACGTAAGCGATTAACCATGTCTTTAGAAAATATTTATGCATAATACAGTTTATTTAAGTTCCATATTTTCATTCATGTTAATTCATTAATTATTTGATTGTGAAAAAAACAACCATAATGAATAACCATGAAATATGATAAAAATAAAATAAAGGGTATGATCATGAGCTTATTATAAGGTTTAATTTATCTAGTGGTTGAAAAACTAACCGCTGACTTTGGGGGGAAACAACTTGAACCATTTAAGGTTCATGTTTACAGCTATCCACCTCTCTAGCTTGGTTTGTCCTTAGATTGGTTTCAACTCATCTCCTAACCTGAACTGCCTCTACTAGCTTGGGAGACCTATCAATTACATATATTTTTAATCACACACAAGTGAGGGTTAAAAGAGGGTTTAAATAAAATAAACCATTGTAATGAATTTCCTACATATTAATGAGGAGAGAAGGCACACATGCCAAAAAATTATTTTTATAATAAATTAAAAGGAAACCCCTCACATACAAAGGTATGTCTTAGATCATGATCACCCCATTGCATGGAATGAATTATGCATTAGACAGAACTTGCATTCAATTATTTAATCGTTCTTATTTAATATAAATTTTGATTGAATTGATTAATAATTATATTTTATTAATCAATCCTTTCATCTTAAACCTTTTCTAAAATTTCTTGAGATTCTCATCCATTAGAATTTTAAAGAATTAATAAATTCATTTGAAATTAATTGACTACATAACTTTTACCTTAGAGGAAAACTAGTGAATACCCATCCAAAACTACCCAATATGTATTATAATTGTATACAAATTATTATTTCCAACTTATAACATTCACATAGAATAATAACTCTAATACAAATCATACATGATGTGTAGATCTTGAATATTATAAAGATGTTAATAAAAAACACACACACACACATAAAATCTTATCACATGGAATGTCGTAGATTTTCACCCACATGCAAGTACATGTCTCTAGGGTTACATAATATAATTAAATTTAGATATTCATAACTAGTAAATATATACATCGTGTAGATCTGATCTACAAAGTGTGTAAATGATTCAATGTGTATCTAAAGTAAATGGATACAGACTCAGCGTGTGAGGCATATATCTGAAATCTTAGAGTACACAACATGTCCAGTGGGATACATGTCGTGTTAACTACGTGTTACATGGTCACTGGTCGGGTAGGCCATGTATGGAATACACAGACCAACCCTAACCCGAAGGAACTACAGACAGAGTCTAGTGGCCCACATGACATGTAGTCCAAATAATTGTTCACCAACTAATATCGGTAAACAAGAAATGCATTAATGATGTAATTAATTCCCTAATCAATGAAAAATATAAAATTTATTACGAAAACAATATTGATTCATTGAACATTACTACATGGCATGTAATGATGATTACTTGATGTGTAGTCTCATGTGGTATGACTATGGTCCTTAGAACCTCTGGATGAGATCGTAAATTTTATTTTAATCATAAAATTTATTTTTTCAGTTAGATCTATGAGAAATAATAGAGGAAAAAATAGATATCAAAATCCAGATTTAAATAATGACGAACATTAATTTAAAAACTTAATTTTAAATGCATAAATAATCAATGAAACTAAATAATTATAAATAATGATGTGACCAATATAATACCAGTTGTAGGTTTTGGGCATAACTGAAGCATGAGAGGGATGGTACCCAACATCTCTTACTCCATTATTGATAATCAATCTGAGGTCTATTCTGACAAAGAATTTTGTGACCAATTGAATTGAGTCAAAGAATAAGTTTGGGATAGAAAACCCGAAACCAAGAGTGAGTAGATCAATACATGTTTTTTTATAATTAATATAATCAAATAAGAATTACATCCAAGGTTATTATTTAATCATTGATGTGTCTGGACATAGATCTATATTATACCTTCTTTGGGTTATGGAATCAATGTGTAGGATTCCTCTAGCGGTGACCCACACGTGTTCCACGAATCTCCGGATGTAACCAAAGGAGTCTCTGGGTTCTAGCACGAATGCTCTGTGGGCTTGCATCATCCACCTTCGATCGTCTTGAGAACTGTTTCCAAATAATTCTCCTTTATCTGGTGTTGGAGGGTCACTCTCATTCTTGATAGAATTCCTGGAGAAGAAAGAACTCTATAGTCATGATATCTTTTATATAATTTATTGTGCATAACTCTTTTCTTAGCTAGCACTTGGCTTGTGAGATAATATTATAAGCGGACATTTATTTCACTAGGGTAATAATAATATTAATTTCACAAGTGCCTTTAATTATTTCATTAATCCTAGAAAAAAACCCATGTCAAATATTAACAACAATACTATTATTTCCAAAAATGTGCTTAACTTGTGAGTTATAATTAATTATTATTTCAACAAATAATATTTAATATTGTTATTTCTCACTGGACCATTAAACTCAATCCAACAATACTCCTCATCATTTATCACACCTTGAATAATGACTATTTTTTATTTAATATATGCCACTACATTATTTGTTGATAAATAAATAAATATTATATTTACCAAATAGAAAATTCATATTTATTAATTATTCCACCCAAAATATATTATTTCAAATAACTATTGATGGAAAAAATTAGATCATGAATACATGAAAAATTATTAAACCACTATCAGGAATAATAGTTTTTCAACTTGTAAAATATCAAATTATTTAACTGAGAGTCCAGATGCACTTAGTGTGTGACCCTCTATGCCTCTTTCTTAGTGGGATTACGCGAACCTGCCTTAAGTACATGGATAGCATATAGAAACATTCCAAGAAACCCATATAGAAATGTATTAATTACACAACAACATGTCACCTCATATGAACACTTATCATGTAATATAATCCCTTTATCACAATATCTCTCATTGAGTAGACTGTATGCCAGTGCCATCAACCTAAATTCTCGATATTTTTTTTTGAATTTCTAGAAATGATACCTGCCTATTTATCACCATGGCTGTGGATTTTTTTTAAGATATATCATTTCCATCAAAGGGAATGAGATATTATCTTCCATTAATGAATAGAAGGGACAAACCCTTTCATGCATTATTCATTAATGTAATATTACTCATGACACACCCAACATATCCTACCTCTCCGTGAACATCTTTCATCATGGTTTTCATCAATACATCTAAGTGTGAAACTAATAATACTCATTAATAATAATCTTAATGTCTAAGGAACAATGCACACATCCACAGATAGGAACGTCCATAAATGTTTATTTCTTACTAGTGGGTCTGGTTCTCATAATACCTTCGTGGACATTACAAAGGGAGTACCTTATGAGAAGGTGACTCAAAGTCCTATGAGTATCCACACCTGATAGCCTGTATCATTTGTGTCCCTTAAATGATTTCATTTGTCCATAGAAAACATATTCAAAAATAATTTCATTACACTTTTGGGTTCTAATCATAGTAGGGATCTTCTATAACCATTTAGTGCGATTGTTACTTTTGGGACATTATAACAGATAATGTTACGTAGAAGAAAAACCATGACGTGATAAAGAATTTCTTAATATTCAAAACTATGAATATAAGTTACCATAAAGTACAAAAAATATGGTTCTAGGGAACCAAATCCAACACAAAATTCTAAGTTAAAAGGGATCAGAGGACTATTATTCTATCATTATCTTTTTAATATAATGAACAATTCCCTTCTCATAACGTGTCCCCCATTTCCTTGTTTCACAAACCAGGTGATGCTTAATATTATAGATCATTCCATAAACATGAAATATGTGAGTAATGGGATATTCTTTAGCCCCCACTGGCACTGACCTATGCTAGTTCTCTCCACCACTAGATTCCCCATACTATGGCAGCACGACTTTTTTTTACTTTGTGCCTCTCTGTTCACACCTTCCTTTTTTATGTAGGCCTCATACCACCATATTCCTTTTCAGTTGACCTACCTCCCTTGTGGTTGATTATCAATCCCAATTTTAGTTGAGGTGGTCCCTTTTTGGGCTTATTTAAGGCCATATTTTTAATATACTCCCATAAAAGAGTTAACTGTATTCTTATAACTTATAAGAAAAAATACCAAACTTTAAAATCCTAAGACACAATTATCATGTTATCTATTTAAAATTACAATATAGTATTTATTATTTATTATTATTTATTTTTTTAAATTATAAATATTCATTAACCATAAAATTTTATAATTTAAATTCCAAAGAAACTCATATTCACTTCATTATTTTTAGACAACCATGTTCTCTCTACTATGCAATTTTCATTTGTCTAGGGTATTAAGAAGAACTCTCAAATAAACATAATTAGAAAATTTTGACTTTTATTATTCTCAACATATTGAAACAAATCTACTTCCACAAAATATGAATAAAAAAATTAGGTTCTTCAGTATTTACCATTTTCATTATAGTTTAAAAGACATTTAAACCACTATGCATTTCTTATTAATCATACATAAGATAGGTATTTCAAAAAATCATATTCTCACCACAACTCAAAAAAATATATTTTCTATGGTGATCATTAGCTTTGTCAATGTATCCCATATATAAAAAATATAAATTTCCTTTAAAATTATGAACATTTTTCCAAACTAAGGGAATAATCATGTAATATTATACTTAACCAAGACATGGTTTTTGGTTTCGTCACCAAAACACATCTAACCATTATAAAACATTTTAGACACTTTTCTATTGATTTATCAATATTAATATGATCCATTTAATGGGTCATTATACATATATTGTTAAAAAGTACAAGTCAAACAATACTTTCATAGATTTAGGACAACAATTTACCCTTTTTATTTTTTTTTAAAACATAACATATTATTTCTGATTTTAATGATTAATCATCTTTGATGGATAAACACATACTTAATGGGAATATTATTTATAGAAATTTTAGTGAATCATCGTTCATTCTCTTTTAACCTACATTTATCATGAAAATTTTGAGAAACAATATTAAAATAAGATTATTTCATGAATAAAGACTTTAATAACAACTTTATAAAATTAAAATTATATCCCATAAATTTTAAAAATAACATACACTCTTTATTCCATAATATTTTCAACATATCAAATATTCTTGATTCTTATAACCCATTGTGTATCCCCCTTGTAATTTATCACCTTTTGATATTACATCCCATATATTGATATTTCTCTCATAGGGATACAAATCCCTTTTTATGATAATTTTTTTGAAATTCCAACCATTTCTCAAAGATCCAAATTTTAATTATTTTTGGTTGTTGAGGGAATAAATACACCATATAAAATATCTACTTATTAGATATCTAACTTATCTTTAATATTATTAATTTTCTTTAATAAAAACAATTTATAATATGAAAAAAAGACTTGTAAAATCCTCATGAACCTAAAATTTAAAAATTTAGGGGATAAGGATTTTTTTAAAAAAATTAAGTAATTATAGATGGTTTTACTAAAATAGTAAAATAAATCTTCTCAAAACTATCTAAGGGAAGTGATTTAATCTAAATATCTATAAATTGAACTTATGTAGAGATATATTATAAATTTACCACAATGTGATAATTTTTCTCCTTGATAAAGTGATATTTAAAATGTGAAAACTTATAGATGAGTTTCAATTGGTAGTTCTCAATGATATGGAATCTTATTTCATGATTAGAAAATAAATATAACTCTCAAAATTAGAATACACTTTTAGAAGTTGCCTTTCGATTACCCATGGATACTTCTAAATCAACATCCATGAACCATAGAATTTTTTTGAAATAAGAACATGAATAGATTTACACTAACTTGGTTGAGATTTTTGGGGTATACACCACACTCATCAACAAAACATACACTCTCATAAAACATCAAAGGAAGAAAAATATCTAAAATATCCTCAATTAGAAGATAGATGAAACTTTAGTGTAAAAAATGTAAGGATGTTTTTATAACCTAAAAATGAATTAGGTCAACACCTATGACATTGACCAAAATAACTCTCACAAGAAAAAATTAATGAAAAAAATAGTATGGGAAGTATATAGTTAATGATTAGATAGTTGAGAAATTATTCTTTCATACTTATGAGAGAACTGCTGTACTTCTATTTTATCACAATTAACATTAGATTACAATATCATTGGCTACTCAACCAAGTATATCACTAATATCTAAATTGATCATGGAAACGTAGAAAAATAAACACTTAATTACATCAGTTAAAACCTATAACATCCCTATATCACTTTTATAGTGGGTTCTAGTTGGTAAAATGGCTTCATCAATCTCTATTATTTTGGGAATACCCCTATCTAACTCCAAAAATTATGATTTCATGTACTAGTCTAAAACTGACCACTAATTTTGGGTGGATAATTAATGTTACTCTTATATACTGTATGATGAATATTAACTTCCATTATTTTATATAGAACACTGAAAGGAATAAATATGACATATAATCATTAATAACCCAATATATGACATTAAAATTAATTTTATTCATCATCATCTAGATAGCTGACCAATGCATATCTTCTAGGGAATAATTTCCAGACCACCTGCCTCCGTTAGTGTATCACATCCACTATCTTCACCCAAAAAGAATCCAATATTCAGGAGTTCCTAATTATATTTAAATAGTAAAATAATATTATTCTTCACATTTCTTAAAAATATCTGACATCATGAATTATTTAAAGGAATCACAAGGAAATCTCCAAAAGTTATGAAAAAAAAACATCATCTTCCACATAATAAATATTGTCTCAACGAACTTAAAATTACAATAGTGTAAATTTCCAAAATTCTCATATATAGATATAAAATATTAATAGATTATTTTTCATTACATAACATAACAATCCCTTCCAAAATCGTATGGATCTAATGCCTTTGCCAACATGGATACATAAAAAACATGTTCATATGAAAACTACATCATCTCTTAACTAGTTATTCATACCTTTAAACTTTCTTATACATATCATACAGAATACGTTTCTTTATAACAAGAGGATAGGAGAAATTAATATCATTCATCCTGTATATGGTAAACTTAACATTATGATTATATTTTCGCAAAAAAGTCAAGAGTGACATATTTTGAAAATAAAATAAGATTAGTTTTATTATTTTTTTTAAAATAATTCTAACATGGGGAAAAATGAAATTAAAATATCATTGGAGAAAATTTAAACCTATCTTGAATTTATTATCAGAAAACATGGATAGGGAAAAAAGGGTGTTTGACTAAATAGAGAAATAAATTCAATTTATCATTAAAAAAATTATTTTGGAATCATGATAATGTAAATATAGAAAAATAAAATAAAAAAACATAATTTAATGAAATAACTATAGTATAATAAATTTCATGAGTTTCTTTTGAGCTATATTATAAAATCTCATCATTTGAGGTATAATAATAAACACATGATAAATAATGAGATTTTAAAATACAACTTTTACAATATTGGAAACCATTGAATCATAATCCCCACAAATGAAATAACTATATATTGATATTTATACCCCATAATTATTATGATAAAAATCATTAAATGTATTCTAGGGTAGTATATAAACCACTCAAAATAAATAAGTGTTTAATCTGACATGTTTTCCATGGAAATAAAAGTGAGATAAAATTTCATTACTACATATGGAATAATTGAATCATATGACCCATTAAATAATAACATAATATGAAACATTAAATATACTTATAATAAATATATTCATCATATAAAAATTCATATTATAATTATATACACAAAAAAATAAAGTGTACTTAATATGGTATATGTCTTCCATAAATAAAAGAGATAATAAAAATCTCTTACCTTAAGTCAAAACACCCATTGTACATATTCGATTATACTATATATTAAAAATATTTTAATTATAAATTTATTATATAAAAAAAATTATATATATAATACCATATATTATTTATGTACGATCTATTATTATCAGTTAATTAATAACTCCCTATTGAAAGTGTGTTTTGGTTAATAACTGTTTTTTTTTCAAGTACGTTTTGGTTTGGTATTTTCAATCCCTTTACATTGATAATGATACCATAATATCATTAATTTTAAATATGATATAAATATCATATATATTTTTATACATATATTTTGTGTAATTCATTAAATTTAGTGATAGAAATTGTATTACCTCATTCTAGGAGATGGTAGGCCATGTGTACGCATGAACACTATTTTCATTTTCATTACAGGCGGAATGAAGGAAATGTAACTATTATGTCACATTTATAGAATCATTTTTATATCACATATATATATATATATATTCATTTAATCTATACTTATTACCATCCATGAAGAAATAAAATTAAAAATGTATCACATCTCTTTGTGGAGGCGATAGTCCAGACCGATACACGAGCGATGTTATCATTTCCCAATGGATTGAAATGTAATAAAATACATATGATTATAAAAAATTAGTATTATTATAGTGTCATGAATATAATGTATAAAAATTATTATATCATTATCTTTGTACCTGGGAGGTGGTGATGGAATGAAAATAAATTGGTTCATTAGGCAGTAGTCTGCCATACACACGATCGATGGTTTTGTTTCCCACTTGATGAAAGAGTTGATAGTTGTTGGTAATTACATTAAGATAAAAAATATAATTATATTGGATATATTTATGTTATTATAACATCATTTATGAAGAATATTTGAAGGTGTTATAGGAAGAAATTAATTGAATATGTGGGGTCAAGGACTATACCTCTTCTTTAGAGAACATAAGTTCTCAACTAAAGACTTTCTTAAGAGTGTTTTATAATTAAAATAGTGCATAAGTTACATGGGAATAGAAGAAATTAAGATATTATATTATTGAATTTATGAACAAAATGGATTTGGAAGTGCGAATAGGATAGGATAAGGTGTACCCTTTTATATGTTTGGGAGAGGGAACACTTGGACTTTTTGAAAGGAAAAAAGGTATACCCACGTTTTAAAATTTTCAAAAGGTTAAAAATTGAGAATTATAGAAAATAAGATGAGATAAGTTCAAAATATGGGCTTTAAATGGGATTTTTAAATTTTTTAACTCATTTTACCCCTTACTGTTTTGGTTTAACATCCAGTTAAACCTGGTTTAACCTTAACCGCAGTAATTAATTTTTACTATTTTTACAATTCATTATAACAAAAAATTAATTTGAACTTATTATATAGTGTCAAATATTATTATTAAAAATATGAAGTGAATTTCTCCATATAAAAATGATAAAAGTGATAAAAAATTCATTTTTAGTTAAACCTTCCGACATGATGAAAAGTTGATTTTAAAAAGCAAAAATTGTTAAAATCATAAAAATTTAATGTGTACAAATTAAAAATAATATTAATTAAAATATAATAAATTATTTTAATTATAATAAAATAGAACTAATTTTAGTTATAAAACAATTTTAAAATAAAAATTTACCTTATATATTCTCTAAATGAAAAGAAGTTCTCTTTTGAAACTGTAATTTTAACTATTATATGAAAAATTAGGCTTTTCAAAAAATTTCCATAAAATCAAACTAAGGTAATTTTGAAATACGACTTAAAAATTATTTTTTTTGAAAACAAATTTTACAAATATTGAAACATTAATTTATTATTTTTTCACAAAAATAAATGAAAATAATTTTTTAGATGAAATGTATTTTCAATGTATATAAAGATTTTACAAAAAATAATAAAATATTTTATCAATATGTCTTATTTCTATATAACCATTATACTTAATTTTAAAAATGAAGTTATAAATATTCATATATCATTATTTAATAAATAGGTTATAATGATCATGTATAAATAATTATAATATTATATCATTGTTTATTAAAAATCAGTGTTTTATGTAACAAAATCTATCAATGAAATTAAATTTAATCAAATTTTTAATAAAATATTAATTTTCAACATTGTTATACCCTTAAATAATTTTTCCCTAGAAATATGAACATGTTCTGGGTAATTAAGGGGTAGACCCATGAAAATTATCTTATGGAAAACCCACATAAAAAAGGGTTAATAAAACATCATATTAAATAGGGAGAAATGTAAATAAAAAGTTTATTCAGAATCACACATTACTGGTTTTATAATGAGGAAACAATTAGTAGGATATGAAGTTATGGACATGGGGGAAAATAATAATTTCAAAATAATTATTATGATTGATAGAGATCATCGATCACAAGAATGTGCATGATTATGGGATGATAAAGAATGAAAAATCCATAAAGTTGTGATGAGTTAAAAGACCATTAATGCATTAAATATTATTTTAATAATATGACCATTTTTCATAAGACACTTTCCTTAAGTTAATTTTTAATAATTATATGTTAAACATGAGAACATATACTTACATTTTTTATTTCTATTTCCTAAGCACAATCTCATCCTTTGGTTGTACAATGCTAAATTTACACATCATCCCTTACTCTATGAAATGTAGATTAATTAATCAGGATTGAAGTCCTAATAGATCAGAAGATCCATCAAATAATGATAATTCATGCATTTTATCTCTAGTATTAAGATAAACTAAAATTTTTAGCATAATGTATCAAATATGTATAAATCGTTATATGATGAAATAATACCTTAATCTTTTAAATCTCATCTAAAACTCAACTAAAACCATTTCGTAACTAATTAACCTTAAATTAATTCCAAAATTAAATTATTTATAAATTCCAAAATGTTTAAAAATAAAAATAACATTAATACCAAAAATATAAAAAATTAGCACAAAATTATCATGTACCAAATATGGGAATACCATATTAATATATTATCTTCAAACATATTAATTTCCAGAATTAACTTAAATCCCCAACTGAAACATACTTGCTTCCCCATTCATTAAATGAAACCAAATATTTTTGAATATAGTCTATAAATATAAACAATACTATAAAAGACATAAAAAACTACAAAAACCATGTTTTCATCAAATCATTGATGAGTTCCAAGTTCATCAACACTATCCAATTTAAATTATCCATATAAATCATCCCATTAACCCAAAAAACACCATTATTTCAACATGATGAATATATTAATAGTTATCTCTCCCATAATCATGTTTTTTTACAAAATGTCATCTTTCCATTGAATCATATTTCTAGGTTATGACTAACATTCACCATATTATTGCAAATCCTTAATGCATTTTTTTCTAGAACAATCCCTAAATTTTTCATGATTCATGAAACATAATTTTTTAGTTTCAATACATAAACAATTAAACCATTCAAATATATTCTTAATCGTTTAACTAGGATTCATCATCTAATTCCTTAATACCATATTTCATTAATATGTCATTTTTAGTATCTTTATCACCAAAAAAACCATTACTCATATATCCTTATTGATCCTCTTATTTATGTTTTATTATATGATATTTATTCATTTAATTACCTAACCTTCCACATTTAATATATTCAACTGTTAATAATGCCGTGGGAAAACCAATATCTACTTAAATTATGTTAAAAAACATCACATTTTCCGTAAAAATTATACACTTATTGCCCTTATTATCTTCATAAAAAAATATCTTATTTTTCCTTTGATTTATTTCCATTGAGTGCATATTTCCACATTCATGACATATAAGAAATTTTATCCTCTTTCCCCCATGGCCTCCACTACATAAGGTCATAGTTAACTGTATCGTTCCTTTATTTAGTGAGCTTAATTGTTTTTAAGGTGCATATTCTTAATCATGTATTTTAATAATTGATTAGGAATAATCACAACATCTATTACTTTATCAATCGTCAAATTTATATTCTAATAAACATATTCTCTATCACATTCAATATTTTCCCAGTTCCTTCTGGTTTCCCGTAGCTAAAACCAAAAATCATATTGCGAGAAAAAATATTCATAGGTGAAAACCATAAAATCATGAAAAATTATTAATATGTTCTTGAAATCAAAACATATTATTCTTGATCTCTTACACCTTATGTTTATGCTTGTTCTTCATTTTCATCAACTATTTGAATCCTCCATGATTTTTTGTAATGATTTTGTGGATTTCCAAAACATATTCCTCTAGTGTGTCAAACCAAGTGCGAAGAAAGGCCCCTTGTCTTTCACCAGGTGATGATTTATTATAGCTCAATGAACATTTTTTAAGTTATTAAACCTATGAACTACTATGTTATATCCAGTTCCAATTTTATTTTCTAGACATGGATTTACTTTCTTGGAATCCAATCACTCTATCATACACAAAAATTCCACGTAATTTTCTTTTAATTTTATTTTCCTATAGAATTATTGTTAGATATATCCTTTAGAGTCTCAATATTTTTTTCTTATGCCTATTTACAAAGGGTAGAAAATCCGTTTTATAATACTAAAAATAAATACCCATAATACTCAAATAAATATATCACATCTTAATAGATGAATACCGATTTCATCATATAATTATCCATGCAAAAATAATATGTGTATAATTCCTTTAGATTTATGGATACATAAACCACTAGTTCATAAGTGAAATACATCTTCTCCCACTTAGTTCTTCATAACTAGAACCCTTCTAATATGAATAATACTTAATTATTTTCATCATAACCTAGGGAATGGAAACATAAATAAAGGTTATATTTGATGCTTAGTAGGGGTAAATAAGGGAGATGACAATATAACATTATAATAATAGTATGAGAACATGAGAATAACATTTAAAAATCATAAACTATACAACATAGATCATAAACCCGAGTCATGGAATAATTCTTGGTAGATAATAAGAGAGAATCATAAACTAATAGAATAACATGATCCCTGAGATTGTAAAATTGGCATAATATATAGATTTATGGAATACATATAAATATAAAAACCCTAATATAAATGATACCCACCAGGAAATTCAAAACATGTTAGTGCATGGATAACCACCAGTGTACCTACTTTGGGAATGAAATATCCTCATATACGCCCCCTTTTCTGGGATTGGTATAAACTCCCATGTACCATATTTTTTTATTGGGATAACCTCCCATGTACAATCATTTTTGGTATTGGGATAACCTCCCATATGTCCTATAAACTCATTGAACATTAATCATTACCAAAAGAATTGGAAGCATATATATGTCCCGATCGTTACATAATCTATAAATTTTTATGTGAAAAGATTATAAAACATTTATCATATCATAATAAATATAAAGGAAATGTTTTTCAAATATTTTTCATCATATATATAACCCATAGAAATGATATGGGTTTCACAATCATCTCATCAATTCATCATTGAATATCCTATTGAAAAAGAATTGAGTTTCCTAAAATTATCTTTATAATAATGATAAACTATCCATAGAATGTATAAATATGGAAAAAATGGATTATATTCCCATAAAAATAATAAGAAACGCTAATTTGTTTGTCATTGATGAGTCTAAATTCCATACTGAGATCATTAAAACATTTTTTCAGAAAATATCCTATAGATTTTGATAATAATTCGATAAAATATAATTTTTTTAAATATTAAGGAAAAGAATTATTTTAAAATAGAATTTTAATCATTTAAAGGTATTATTAAATCATTTAGCATAAAAAACTATGTAAAATATCATCTATACACATTAAAACAATGATTCCTTTCACATTTTTGGTAAAAAGTCAAGAGATCATTTTTTATAAAAATGACAAGAAGATTCCTTTTGTAACATTTTTTAATAATTCAATCTTGGGTAAAAATTTCTCTAAAAATTCATTATAGAATAGTGTAAAAATTATTTGAAGCATATTTATGAAACATGGATATGGAATAAAACGATTTTCCATTTAAGAGTGAAATAAATTCAGTTTTTCATTAGTTTTTTTAATATTTATTAAAAAAATAAAAAAATTAAATAAAAACAAATAATTTAATGAAATAACCACTGTAGAATAAATATGATGAGTTTATTTATAGGTATATTATTATATTCAATCTTTGGAATCATAATCATAAATAATCCCGATAAATAATTATACTCTAACATAAAACTTTTACCACTTTTGTAACGTTTTAATCATAATCCTGATGAAAGAATGAAAATTATATAGATATTTAATACCATAATTATCATTATATGAATCATAAAAGTTATTCATGAGCAGTATATACATCACATAAAAGAAACACGTGTTCAAAATTGAATGTTTCCCATAGATGTAAAAGTGAGATGAGAATCTATTAATACTTTGGAAACTATTAAATAATAAGAAAAATTAAATATTACTATCAAATGAAACATTAAATGTAATTAAAATGTTAATATTCATGATATAACATGTCAATGTATTATTATATACACCACACAATATAAACAAGTTGTGAATATGACCCATGTCTCTCATAAATGAAAGAGAGATAAAAAATCCTCCACCTTAATTTTAGAATTCAGTCTAACACATTAAATCATCAAATATAAAAAATATATCTTTATTATAAATATATTATTGACCATAATTATATATATCATATCATACATGAATTATTTATGAAATATTATTACTCATTTTTATTAATTCCTTATTAAAATCATGTATTGATTAATAACTGGGTCATTTTTTCATGTATGTTCTAGATTAATATTTTCATTAATTTTACACTGATCATGGATTCATCATATGTATAATTTTATCAATGATATATATATATATATCATATATATAAATTAAACATTTATTAATAGTAATCCATTAATGTTAGATATATAAAATGAACTACACGATTTGATTAGATGGTAGGACTAACATACACATGAAAGTTGTTTCCATTTTATCAACATATAGAATGAATGGTAAGTAAGTTTTAATTATTATTTGAATAATAATTTTTTATATAACAGATATAATATATATTTTCATTTAATATATCCTTATCACTAAATCATCCAAAATAAAATGAAAAAAATGTCACATCGTTTTACAGTGGTGGTAGTCTACACATACACATGAGCGACATTATATTTTCCCAATAGATTCAAAGGTAAAAAGTCAGATGTGATATTAAAAATTAAGATGTATAATAATTACATGAATATAATATGTAAACATCAAATCCATCATTATCTACTTTTGTGATAGGCGGTTCTGGAAAATGAATTACATCGTCTCGTGAGGTGGTAGTTCGTTGTACTCATGATCGATAGTTTTGTTTCCATCATGATGGAAGAGGAGATAGATAATGGTCATTCCATCAACATAATATCATATTATTATATTGGAAAAATATATTTTATTATTAAATCATGTTTTGATAATATTTTAATGAGTTATAGGATGAAATAATATGAAAACACATGGAAGAGGATTATACCTCTTTTTCGGAGAAATCTATTATATTTACATCTAAACCCTTCTAAGGAGGGTTTAATGATAAAAATTGTGGATATATAATATGAGTAGTTAATTAATGATTATAATAGGTATCATATAAAAAAAATTTATTTGGAAGTGTGAAGAGGAGAACATATTGAGTGACCTTTTATAAGTGGGGGAGAAGACATACTTGGATATTTTGGAATGTAAAAGGATTAACAACGTTTTAAAAATGAAAAAAAGATCCAAAATGGATCATTACGAAACATTATATTATTTAAGGTCTAATTATGTTTATAAAATGTAATTTTTACATGTTTTAGGTCATTTTAACACTAATATTTTTAGTTTAATCCCATTGTAACACAATTTAACCTTAACTATGGTAATTTATTTTCACTATTTTACTGTTCATTGTGATAAAAAATTATGTTAAAATCACTATTTAATATTAATTATTATTATTCAAAACATGGAATCCATTTCTCCAAATTCCATTTTTATAAATTTCATAATTTATTTTATAATTAAACTAAAAAAAAAAATTATTTTCCAGAGAGAAAACTTCAAAACTTTTGAAAGTTTTAATATCATGATTAAATATAAAACAAATTTAAATGGAATAAAATAGATTAATTATAATGTAATTTTTCTATTATTTTTTTTAAAATATTTTACAACTAAATGGAGCCTTATAAATCTTTTATATGAAAATGTAGTTTCCAATAAATACTATTTTTTTCAATATTCACTGAAAAATTAATCTTTTTAGAAAATTCCCAAAATTTCACCCTATGTTAATTTTTAATTTATAATTTCAAAAATATTGTTTATTTTTTCAAATATTTTTTCTTAAATTCGAAAATATTAATTATATTATTTTTTTTAAAAAAATCCAGGAAATTAATTTTTAGAAGAAATGTATTTGCAATGAATGTAATGAATTTACAAAAAAATAAGAACAATTTTATCAATAATTTTTTTTAATATAAAACCATTAAAAGTAATTATAAAATCGTATTTATTCCTATTTATACCACCATTTTTTAAAACTAGCGAATAACAAAAATGTTACACAATAACATTTATGGCATATAATTGTTTGTTAAAACTCAATATTCTGTTCAATTCAAGCTATCAATGAAATTAAATTAATTTAAAATAAAATTAATCAAATATCAGGGTGTTAAAAATTATCACACTAAGAAATAAATATATATATAATTTATTATACTAAAACCATGGTGATCATGTGGACTATATTTCACATTCTGGCTATCTCCTATAGTTATAGCTCTCTTTCCTCTAGAATCTTCAAGATGAAATGAAATTTTTGTTTCATGATTTTAATTTGGTAGTTAAATGGTAGATTATTAACTTTATATATTTCACCCTAAATATAATATTAGATAAATCCATATTCTAGGATTACTCTAAACTCTTATAAAAAACACTTTATCTAAATAAATTATTTCCCAACTTTTGTGGTGGCTAAATATTCAAATTCTATTTTTGATAGTTCTACCACTATATAAAATTAGGACATCCAACAAACATTACTCCGTCTATGTGTGAAAAAATAGCACATGTTAATCTTTCACATGTCTGTATACCCCTTAAATTCAACATCCACAAACAATTTTAATTGATCATCCATTCCAATTTATAGAGCTCAGTCTTTTTGACCATTGATATTCTAAAGGATTCACTACATGAAATCACTATGTTCCTTCAAAAAATTTGACATGAAAAGAATGGTTCCCTGAGTAGAAATGAAATTTATTGTTGATTACAAGTCATGGGTACTTCAAAATTCCTACCAATGATGAAAATGAAACTTTCACCAAATAAATGACATGGTTTTTTATTTTTATGATTTCTATATAGATAGTTTGAAGTGTCTGAACAAAAAATTTAAGGCTGTATTATATATGGATATTTGAAATATTTTGATTATATTTTGATTATACTTATACTAGGAAAGAAACAAATATCTAGATTCCTTGTATCTTTCAATACCCATTCCCATATTTTTTTGGATCACCAAGACCATTTATCTCAAATATTCTAGAAATAAATATTATACTCCCAAATCCATTTAATTTATATACCCTAAAAAATAATTACATCCATATAAATGAGAAATATGATAAATAAATCATCTTATAAAAAAATCTAATATAAATTGTGATTTTAATTACTCTTTATTAATCCACTCTCAATTATAAAAGCATTGAACTTCTGGTTCCATTGTTTGTTTCTTGTTTCAATACATATATGATTATCTTTAGCATACACAACAAGTCCTTATTCCACCAATCTATGAAATCATCTAGTTTATTTATTTATATTTACACATCCAAGTCTCCATAAATAATTATTTCATTTACACCCATCTACTACAACTGGGAACTTGATGAAGAAACTAAGATCAACATTGTGTAGATGGAAATGTGCTCAAATATTGGTGAAACTATTTCTAGGAAGTCCAGTTCCTCCTTATACTAAAATCGTTTGACAACTATAATATCCTTTCACCTTATTATACAATTATATTATTATTTAAATGCAAGAGAAAATTGTTCTCATGTTTTTTCTTTCTTTGCAGTAATTCCATCATCTGTCAATGTTCATTTAAATGGAATGAATTGAACAAGACTTTTAGATCCAAATATCAAAGTTTAGAATAACCAAGTCTTTATAAAAACCAAAATATTTAATACACTATAATTTAGGATTTATTTTATAAAGATACACATAATATAATCCCATGTTTACTTATGCCTTGTGTCTTTCTGAAATTAGGTATATATCATAATAAATTGAAATGTTGGTAACAAAAATTTTAATACTCCAAAACATTCCATTATATTTGATATCTATTCTAATACTACATGATATTACTTGGGTATTTTTATAAGAAATGATAATATTATAAAACCATTTAAGGGAATAATCAAATAACAACTTTATGGGAGTAATACATGTGAGTCGAGAGTAGTGTAAAGGTAAAATAAATGGGGTGAGAATCGTAAAACAAAATATTGAAGCATGATATAACATGATAAAATCAAGGAACTATAAGAATGTGGAATAAATTTAAAACATTATTTCATAAGTAAATGTCAAGGGAAACTATAGAGACAACATAATGTAGTGTTCTTAGGGTAACAACCCACGAACCATACTTGGTATCTCCTAATATAAATACATCAGCCAACTAATTGGAGGGTTATATAAATATGGGCGCACCCATAACATTCATATCATGTAAATTAATTTTTTTTCAACATAGGTAATACAACAAAAGAACATATTACATCAAATTTAACCCCACTGGTAAAAAAATTGGGTTACATACATGGAATTCAAAAATCATTGAAATATAAGTTCATCTAGGTGAATACCATTGAGTAAAAATTGGTATTGGTAATCAATAAAAAAATATTTTATATGAAAAAGAGTATTTTAATGGTGTAAAGAGAGTAAAATTGAGTATATAATTACTTGGAAATCATAAGGACAATAATAGGGATGTGTAAAAATATATTACAACATTAACAACTAAAAATAAAAAAGGAACAATACAAAGAATGTTCTTGAATAATGTGGATAATGAGAGGATCACTTAACTTTAAAAAGTGCATATAAAATCTTAGGATAAGCTTCTAAATGTTTTTATAACACATTGGGAGGAATTTTGAGAGGGATGTGACGATTAAATTTTTTCTTAATGGGTTTTTAGTGAAGAGGAGTAGGAGGTTGGGTGGGTAATTATATCAAAAGAGAGGAGACTTCTTTATTAATTTGTTAATATAGGTTTTGGACTCTAAATATAAAATTAATCAATACAATAAACCATGCCGTGGCTTTTTTCCATGGTTTATTATAAAAAAGAGTGGTTTTAAATTTTTTATAATTCTATGAACCAGACTCATTAAAATATTACCATTTGAGATGTGGAAGTGAGTCATTTTCATAATGAATTGATTACAAAACCCTAAAATAAATTAAAGGTTTTGGAGGATTCAATGAATTATTTTAAAATTAATAAAATAACTTTTAAAAAAACATTATTTAAATTAAAGTAATGTTTTTTTCATGAATTCCTTTTATAATTTTTATTACATCACTCTTTAGGCATTTTGATGTCATGATACATAACGTATATTTATACTTTATTTAATTTTTATCTAAAAATTTGATTTTATGAGAAAATTATAAAATATTCACCAGGGGATAAATTTTATTTTATGATTTTAAAAAATAATTATTTTTCAAAATTAACTCTATAAAAATATGTGATTTTTACTTTCAAATCAAAACCCTAATTTATTTAAAAATATTTATTTTTATGATAATAACAGTTTTCTGATCCTTATAATGATTTAATTTAGATTCATTAAATTATATTAGTAATATTATATAAATAAATATTAGTTAATTGTAAAATCATATAAAATAAATTTTTATTTCAAAGATATTTAATTAATCAAAAAATATTTTTTTATTAAAGACATAAATTTCAAAAAATTCATTATGGTTTATTCGTATCAAAATACAATTTTTATCAACTCATATCAATTTATAAATATAATTTAGTAAGGAAAAAGAAAAAATATTTTCATTATTTTACTATACAATAGAATTTAAATATTAATAAAACTAGTTCCTAGAGACAAAACCCCTTAATACACCCACATAAACATTTAGGGAAGGTGTGTGATGGAGACACATTCTTAGGGTGGTGGAGTGATCATGGATTTGAATTTGATATTGAATAGATTGGAATTATACAATAAATAGTTTTTATCATTTTTTCGTTATTGAATATCATCTTAGGATTGCTCCAGCGAAAAGACTAGTGATGTCATCTCCCTCAAATGCTCTAATAAATGGGATTCATAGGGTACGATCCAACTAGATGAGGCCATCAATTTTCTATATATGTAAATTGTATTTTATCATAACTCATAATATAAAAATACTAATTTCCAATATATAATTAATATGTTATTAAAAATTTGGACTTTTAGTGATCTTTTAAATCCACTTGGCTATATTTTATAATGGTGTAAAATAACAAAAGTAGTTCATGTGTTTTTATTAATTACATTACATAATTAAGAAATTATTATTTTAAAAATGAATTTTAATTTTTAAAATTTTGGGTTGTTACATTCCCTCCCTTCAAAATATTATCTCGTGAATTTTCATTTGTTATAATATACCAGACGAGGGTCTATCTGTTTCATCTCCTATTCTGATTTCCATATTTCTTCTTCAACTTGGGGTTCCACCACAACTCTTGGACCAGGTTAATTTTATTGTTTCATTCTCTCTACAATAGAATACCTTCACCAGATTATACTTGTATAAAAGAAAATTATCCAAAGGTACCATATTAGGATTCAGTAAAAGTGAGGGTTTTAAAATATACTTATTTAAAAGGGATTCATAGAACACATAATGTACAAAAGATAGTTTAGGTGGGAGTGATATTTAATATTCCAAAACTCTGATGAGATAAAGGATATCCAAGAGGATGATGTATATATTCCTATTCTATGTTTTCATCACATACCCTATGAATTTATTCCATGATGATATCTAAAGGATCATATTATAACTAACCTCAAACTCTTGGTCATATTGATGATTGATTTTATTGATTTTATGTAAACATTGTACATATTTCATATGATATTCAATGGGTTTAACCTTATCTATCATATCTTATATAAGATCAAGTCCCATTTTTTTTTCACTCTCTAACTTTATCCCAACACGCCATATAATAACACTACATCCCATACAAATTCTCATAATGGTCTATTTGAATGTTATGATGAAAAATGTTGTTTTATGGGAACTACACTTGGGGAAGGTGAAGATATCAACATCCATGGAAATTTAGTGAATAATATCTCAATATATCTTCTTGAATTTCAATGGTCCTTTAGGATTGATCACATGTATGAGGGAGATAAACAGTACTAAAACTCATATCCTTATCCAATACTTGTAAAAGGACTTTTCAAAACCTCATGTAAAATAACATATCTTGAGTTGTTACAATAGTGATTGGAACTACATGTATTCTTACCAAATAACTTATGTATATCTTGGTGAGTTAGTCAATAGATAAGTATTCCTTGATATAAATTAAATAATCTAAATGTGTAAGGCTATAAAATACCCCCGAAATAGAATTATTTCAATTAGATTTAATGGGGAGTACTATGATGAAATCCATGGTTATATTTTCCCATTTCCACTCTATTATGGGAAATGGTTGCATCATAACCTTATAATTTTTTTTATACTTTACTTATTGGAATAATTAACAAAGAGATAAAAATTCTATAATTCCCTTCTTTATATCATCCCACCATATATTTTTCTTTAGATCTCTATAAATCTTTGTACTTCCAGGATAAATAGAAAAGGGTGAATGATGATCATCTTCCAGAAGCTCCATATTTAACTCTGGTTTTGAAGGAAAAAATACGAGTTTATAACCTTATAACTCTCTCTTTAACAATGTTTATGTATGGAATATTTGGTATAATTTTCTTTAGTACCTCATCATATTTTTAGGCCTCCTTAATCCTCTCAAGATAAGATTTTTGAGGAGTCAATTGATAAAATTATAATGAATATAAATTTGTTATTCCCATTTCAAACCTCTATATGTCCATGAATAGTGGATCCATAGTAATCTTCATCCTGGATAGGGTTGTAGGATTTGTTCTACTCAAAGCACATACCACTTTATTAACATTCATAGGATGGTAATCCATTAAACAATCATAATAATTAATCATCTATTTCCACTTCCAATGGTGAGTATTAATCTCATTTTGTGTGAATATTTTTTTTGGATTTCAGGATATGTGTATATTTCACACTTCCCATCACATAGATAATTTCACCCAATCCACAATGAGAATACCAATATAGCCAATTATCGATCATGCATTGTGTAGTTCTTCTCATAGATCCTTAATTGGTTGGAATTATAGGGTATGGATTTGTTATCTTGAATGAGTATTAAACCCATTCCCTTTTTTAACATAATATTATAGATCACATATACTTCCTAAATAGTGGGTAAAGTGAGTACATGTGTAGTGATTATGAAATTATTTAATTATTTAATGCTCTCCTCACATTCATCAGTCATTAAAAACATGACACCCTTCTGAGTTAGCATACTTTATAAAAATGAAAATCATGATAAGTTTCTAAATAACTGATAATAGTACATAGTGAATCCATAGAAATTATAGATTTAATCTACGATATTGGTCAATAATATCTATCAATTACCTCTATTTTTTATAGATTAAACAATATTCCATTATTGGTGACAACATGCCTTAAGAATGTTACTTTCTCTATAAAGAACTCAAATTCACTACACATTTCCTATAACATTTCCATTAAAATGGTCTTTAGTATAATATTAAAGGGATTCTTATGTTATTGCATGATCGTGGAGAAGATAAGAATATCATCTATAAATTCTAACAGAAATATTTTTAGGTAATACCTAATGAATATATTCATTAAGTACACTAATATAGATAGATAATTAGTTTCTCCAAATAAAATCACTATAAACTCATAGTGTTCATACCTTGTACTAAAATAAGTATTGGGGATATACTATTTCATCTTTAATTGATATATCCCTAACAAAGATACACCTCAGAGAAGTAAAGATCTCTATATATCTGATCAGAAATGTTATCAATCCATGGAATATGGTATGTTTTCTTTATCGAAATCTTTTTAAGATCATGATAAAAAATGCATAGGTTCATTGACCCATCCTACATGCAGATGATAAGGATTGGTGAACCCCATGGTGAAGCACTTGGGGGGGGGGGGGTTATAAAGACTTTATCCAGATTCACCATTAGTTTTTTCCTCATACTAACATGTTATGCAGTGTCCATTCTACATAGAGTGTTGAATATTAGAAAATATATGGGTAAAAGTTTAATCAAGAACCTAACGTATTTTCTTGGAGGTAGGCCAGGAAATTATTCTGGAAAAAAAATCAGTGTATTCCCTTATAAGGGTTATTTCATAACGGATTATTATTTCTTAGTCTCAATCATTTGATCTATATACAATTTATTGTATTTAAGTAATACCATTATTTCTATGATGATTAAAATGAAAATTCATTTTCCTCGATGAATTTTATAGAATGATGGGATATTTATATTATGGAGGGTGATTTCATTCTCTCAAGAATTTTTATTAGCCCTATACTAGGAAATCCAATCCATACATAAAATGGAATTGAATTATGCTAAATTGAGTATCACATGGTTCAATAGGAAATTTATCCCACAAATTTTATAGTATAAGAGTTATATTCTTGGGATGTACTTATTTACACTTTTACCACCTTCACTAATATCTCAACTTTAATTTTCTTAGGTGGTATCTGAACCATTCTACTAAATCTGAATGATATGAAAGAATTGTAGAACCATAACTAAATTTTCTGTTCTATATCCATGAATGAATAACTAGTGTAACTATTTCTACTTCATTTTCAAGTTAAACCTCATTAGTTGTGATGACATAAGATCACACTTTTTATTTAGTTCTTGGATGTTGTTTTTTCCGTTTATCATCAACAACCCTAAACTTAGTGCATCTATTCACATTATGTTCTTATTAATTATAGTTGAAGCATTATAAAATTGTCCAAGGGTTGACCAAATAATTCTTTTATTCCATAAAATTGTTGGGTTTCTCTCACCTAAATTCATTATCTTGGTGAACTTTCATCCAATACCATAAGTATTTTATTCACCCCTTCACTAAATTTCATGGATGTGTCTCCACATAGTTTTGACAAGGGGTATATTGTAATTTCTTACCCCTATGTGATTTATCAATTAAAATTTATAATTAAACACCATTCTATGTATCCTGTCTCTAGACCCATGGGACACTTGGTATTTTCTTCTCTCTATTTTTATTTTGAGGTCACATTGGATAAATTTTTAGTAGCTATTAAAGATAGAAGCATTTCACATACTCTACTTTATCCAACTAACAGGGTGTGAAATTTAAAATTCAATGTAAATTAAAATTTTGTTGGATTATAATGAATGTATTATGAAATTTTATTCATATAGACCCAATGGATTCATTATCCATTTTATTAGGCATAGGAAATACGTCTTTATTTTATACCAGCAACTGTGAGATTTTTTTTAATTTTTGCCAAATTTCATTCCACTCCATATCTTCGATAGTATCCTTAGGGTTTTTATTTTTAATAAAAGTACCTAATCGATTTGATTCTCCCTCAATATGACAAAAACAACGTAACCTTTTTTTTCAAATCATTGAATGAATTAAATGATCTTTTAAAATTGAATTAATCCATTGTTCAATGATTAAATTATTAGAAGATCCATTCATAGTCATAAATATTTGTCATATATAGGTCTTAATTATAACATTATATTTATTAAAGGGAGGTGGCTGTTTCTTATGATTCATATTTATATTCTGTAAATTTTTAACTAAGAATTTATTGTCTTTAAATTCTTGATTTCTACTCCCTTTGAGTAAGGAATCTAATTTTGAAATTCATAACATTTCCCCTCACATATTTCGTTTACATGATTCCTCATATTTGAAGGTAATGAATAAAATACTGGAAAAATTCAGGAAAAAATTTTTGAAACAAAAAATCACATAAAAATGATTCTATAAATATTTAAGGGATAACCCATAAATGACATATATTCATTAATTTATTAATTTATAGGTTTCTATATTAGTTATCCATGGTCTATTTCCTAACATAAGATTTTATGGAATTTTTGTTCCCTTTAAAATGGCTCATAAAGAGATTCATAATTTTCTAATGAATATCTAATGTGAGTGTCAAAAAAGTGTTCGTTGAGGCCTCATTGTCATGAACTAGGTGATAATGATTTAAATTATCCATATTCCATTTTCAAGGTTATCACCCATAGTTGTAACTGTTCAGGAGACACATCTACTTTTAGTATCTAGAAAGAGATTTTTTTTCTTGAAACAAAATACTACATACATTGACAAAAATTTGGGATTATTTTGTAATTTTATACTTCTGTATAAGGATTTTATAGAGGATTTCTAATCCTAATTTCCAAAAATAACTAAACGTACATCTGAAACCAACTATTAAAACAAATATTTTTTTAATACATCATAAATCATTATTCATTACAAAAAAGATACAGACAATACTATCCCAACATTTTGTTAGGAATATTGTATTTTGAAAATTAGATACATAGAATAATAAAATGAAACATGTGTATTCCAAAATTATTTAAAATATCGAAAAAAATCCATTATATTCTATCATTTTTCTAATACTGCACGGGATAACCTGGGGATGTACATACGTAAGGTCTGATCTCTAAGTCCTGGTAAGGGAATAATCACAGTATAAAATGACTAAAGTAATAAATTTATGTCAAGAGGCATATCACAGGGACATAAAGTGGGTGAAAATAAAAATCATGGACATATAAGCATGATATAAGATGACAACTTTGAGGAAACAATGGAATGTGGAAACAACACAACATAAGAAATTATAAGAATATATCATGGATAAATGGAAAGACATCATAAGATAGTGTGATTAGGATAACCTATCATTCACCGCACAAGGAATCTCATGTGATTAATAAATTACCTAATTCAGTGGAGGGATATATAATTTTTGGACCACCCATCACTTTCATATCAAGTACTTGCATTTTTGTGCCACATAGATCATGCAACATAAGAACATATTTCATAACTTCTAACCCCATGATCATGTAGTCTGGGTTTTATATAAAATTCACCCAATAAATAAAATATATTTAAATCTAATAGAATACCATTTAGTGTTAATGGGGACATGTATTCACTCTAAAAATGTTTTTCATTGATAATTTCAAGATAATTACGGTAGTATAATAGTAGAACATAGTTATTTCTGGTAGAGTTTAATTAAGTGAAGTGTTGTATCAAGTTATTTTTAACTCATTAAGACATTAATAGGGATGTGTGAAACCATATTACAACACGAGGAATTGGAAATAAAAATTTATAATACAAATAATGTGCTTGAATAACGAAGAGAATTAGAGAACCCATTACCTTGAGAAGGTGATTCTAAAATCCCGATAAGAGAATCATAATAGCCTAGGAACACATTAAGAGGGTTTGAGAGAGGTATATAGATAGAAAACTCATTATCAATGGTTTTTTGAGTGAATAATATTTTATGTTTTTGTGGTTATTTATATCAAAAGATTGAGGAATTTCTAAATAATTTATAAACACAGGTTTTTCACTTATATAATAAATTAATCATAACCACAAAGAATACAATTTTTCCCATGTTTTCTAACAAATAGGATTGAATTTAAATATTTTATATTTAAAATAAAAAAACTCAATAATTTAAAACCATTGGTGATGTGGAAGTGAGTTGCGTTTATAATGAATTTGTTTTAAAAGATTAAAATATAGAATAGGTTTCGTTGGTTACGTTAATGAATTATAAAAAATATAATAACCCTAGAAAACATTATTTTAAAGGATAAATCATTATGTTAAATTTAATACCTTTATAGTATTTATTACATCACATTTGAAATATTATGATGACATAATACATAATGTATATTTATATCATATTTAATTTTTACCCAAAAATTCTAATATCATAGATAATTATGAAAAAAATCAATATTTGATAATTATAACTTGATAGTTCAAAATTTAATATTTATTTATCAAAACAATTATATAAATACAAAACTTTAAAATTTTAAATCAGAATTATCATTTATTGAATAATGTTGGTTTTTACGACAACAAGTATTTTCTAATCATTATAAATATTACATTGGGTTTCGTTAAATTGTATTATAATTTGTTATATAAAAATATTATTTATTAAGAATATTATATGAAAATAATATTTTTTTCAAAATTTTTGAATTTATGATTAGGAGTGTTAATATTAAATCCCTAAATATTCCAAAAAATAAATTTTTTTTATACATATCAAAATCCAATTTTCATTAACTCATATAAAATTGTATATATAAAGATGTAACGAAAAGGGATAAATATAATCAGTATTTTATCAAAAATGAAGAGACTAAAATTTATACTACTATGGTCTAGATACATAAACCCTCAATAAACCCATGTATTTCCAAAGGGTATGGTGTGTGATAGTGAAATATTCTTGAGTTTGTTTGGTTATTATTGTATGGTCGATGATCTCGATGAGCATGTTGGTCTCCCATAAATGGTTTTGATCAGGTTTTAGTTATTGAATCTTAGATCAGTATTTTTCATGTACAAATCTTTGTGATTTTATCTCCATAATAATCTATGATAAATGGGCTTCAAAGATTATGATATTTGAGGTTTATTCCATCAATTCTTCCTTCTTTGTCAATTGGAAATTATCATGACCCTTAATATACTAATCTTAATGGTCACTGTAAAATGGATATGTTATTAACAGTTATGATGCTTAATAAACATTTAAAACTCATGTGAAATATTTTATAATGGAATAAAATGACCAAATTAGTTAATGTGTTTTCTATATGTACATTAATTAATGAGGCATTTATTCATTTTAAAATGGAATTTCATTTATAAAAATTCAGGCCGTAATATATTTTAGTATTATTCATAGATCTTGGGGCTCTTCTCCAATTATTATAAACATTAAAATAACATCATTTATAAACCATTAAAGAAGTATTACACCGTTATTATATATATTCAAATTTTTTTTTGGCCCTTACCATTATGATACCACAACTATTAGTGATTCACCTTATAGTGCACTAATATGTGATTAAAAAATAAAAGATATTTCTAGTACATCTTCCACTGGACTAACTTCCTGACTATCAATGTTAAAAAAAATTCCAACACATATTTCCTTATAGAAAATCTATTTAGATCAATTGTTACATGTTATTATGATTCTTTTCTTATAAAACTGAATTTCTAGAAATGTTTTAGTCGTCCGAAAGACCTCATTTAAAAGAGAATTCTTGATTCTAAAATTATTAAAATTTCATTTTATGATTACCGAAATCCAATGTTTTCATCACCATATCTAACAAAGAATCATATCCAGTTATTAATATTGTGTTATTTTCCATCCCTAGAATCTATATGAATATAAAATATAATATTGAAAACATTGAGGTGGATAACATCCATTGGGGTTTTAAACCATAACTACTCTGTAATATCTAGGACGATCTGTGGTGATGAAATTATATTAATAAGATATGTTTCATAGTAGACTGAAATAATTGAAATCATGTAGGAAATTCATAAATTCAACCTCACGCTCCATGAATTTTTATTTAATTGATTATCAATTCACTTAGCCACCCCATTATGTTCTAGTTTAATAGGTATAATCTCCCCTTATGGATTCCCTTCTTCTAGAAGTTGTTCTGAAAACCCCTTCTACTATACTCACTATTATTATTAAACAATAAACATCTTAGGTTTACTCTATTATCATTTACCACTATGTAATTCCATTGAAAAAACCCTCCAAACACCATGAATTTATGTTTCAAGATGTTAACCCATAATTTCCTTGTTGGATCATCAATTAAATACATAAAGTACTCTAAACCACCATGAGAGTGGGAGGATGTAGTCCCCCAAAATGTATTGGTGAACAAGCTATGACTTTTTAGATCTATTATTTCTTTCCATTTAAGTTAATTCATACCTTTCTATGCATTCAGAGAATTAAAATCACAAATTTATTTATTTTAGTGCGATTGAACATTGGCACAACCTTTTCTACATTATTTTTCATGATCATCTCATTAAGGTATCTGTAAAAATAATGGAACAAAATCAGACTTATGGAAGGTGTTTCTTTATTAATAGTTTCCCTAATGTAATATTCCATGAATATATAGTGTTCTATTCTTTCCACCTCTAGCAATTATCAGGGATCCAAAATTAGTTTTTCATAATCTATTCATTGAGATTGTTCCAAATTATACCTCACATGGATTACCAATTAAAATAAGGTTATTTTGATAAAATGGTATGCGTAAAAATTATTTTAATTTCATGAATCTTCCTTTTGAAATATGAATATTAACATCTCCCTTCCAAATGATTTCCAAAACATCACCATCATCTTTGTGCGCTTTACCAAATATTTATGAAATCATGAACCTACTATATGTTTGTTCAACCATTGAATGAGATGATGATATAAAAATAATATCACATGATTTAATCATTATATTAATAGTCAATAGTAAAATATTTATACCTTTATCTAAAAAATTTATGAAATTTGAAAATTTATAATTTTCTTTTCCAATATTCACCCTATGATCCCTAAAATCTCTTTTGAGATGAACCTTATTCACACAATGAAAAAATTCAAGGTCTGGGCTAGAAAATTTATGTATAATTCTATCTCTCGAATTATCTTTTGATTTCTTATTACCTCATCAAATTGGGAATGATTTTTGACCATAATCATTTAGAATAGTTATAATAGGTGATTTTACTTCCCTTCGTTTAAAATCATTATTCAAAATAATATTTCTAACATCCTCAAACAAAAAATATAATTCTATGAATATTTTAAAACAATGTATACAATCACATCCCATGAATTATAGATTTATGAAACAAAATATAAACCCACAAATAAATTGATAACATGAAAATAATTGATTTGGGATACATTTTAGTCATATTAAATTCATTCACATGATCATTCGATGGTCTTATTTTTGAAAATATCATTCTGAATCACTTATTCATTTTGAAAACTATTTTATTGTTGGTAAAATCTCATACATGTCCACCAAAGATTGTAATAGCTCTAAGCTTTTCTTGAACTCCCAGATGTTAATGGATATCTTTCATATTAGTGATAACCAAATAAATATTAATAATTCTCAATTTAGCCTTTTATATTCAACCTCCTCCATCTTACATAGTTTTACTCATATCATTAGAATTTCATAATCCTTCTTAATAATATATTCTTGTTTCCATATTATATAGAAGTACAAATCTAAACCATATGAATTTTCAATTTAGACCCTTCCTTCCCATAATTATATAAAAACCATTATAATGACACCCATTTAATCAAAATAACATCAATATAGGAGTTATAATACACGAGTATACGACTAGGAGTACTGCCATGTCATGAACCAAGACCTAATACCACCTATTATGGAACACACCACACCGGTCAAATAATATAAACCTTCCAAAAACATAAATTCTAGAAAAATATCGATCACATCCTTGAAAATAATATTACATTTAATTTAAATATATTAAAACATAAAACATTTTCCACACCCTAAATTAAAGAATTTAATTGACACTAAGGAATATGATAAAAAAACTCATGAAAAACATTCTTGTGAAATAAATCATGGAAAATGGACACAATGGGATTACATGGTTTTAAAATTATTCCATCATCCATAGGAGACAACTGCTACACTTTTCATTTGTTATATGTTACAAGATATTACAATAACATTGAATAATCATCTATATAAATCACTAATTTCTCAATTCAATCAATCCACATAGATAAATAATCATTTAATTACATTAACCCATATGTACAATGGTCACCTAAAATAAGTATTTTTGGGTCTTTTTGATCAATCAGTTGCACCAATTTCAGATCTTTGTGGAATTACCACCATCAAACTCAACAACTTCTAATTTCATATACAAATATGCACTTAACCATTGACTTTTAATGAACAGTAAAAATTAATCTTATACACTATATTATTACTCTTATGATTCATACACTTCCTTAGAACACCACAAGGAACTTCTGTTACTTATGATTTTAATTAAATCCAATAAAATCCTTTATTGGAACTTGTGTTGAACATATTTTTATCAATTTACCCTTGTACATATTCTATAGAATAATTTGTGGAATGACTATACCTCTTGGAGTTTCACTAATGATATCTACATTGGGAAGATTAATATCTTCTAGAGATCTTAATTTCATTCAACCAATTAGATCATGAAAATACTTCACATATATTATTGGAGATTTACATTTTTTTGATTTCATTTCATAAATATTACTACCTTTTGGAACATGATAATACATGTCTTTTTGGTAGTGTTTATTTAATGTTTCAAGTAACACAATTTATATTTTGTCATGTAGATTATTACTTAGTTCATCCACGACAAATAAATTATAATCTCTCATATCTTTACCACCAATTTTATATTTTCTTAAGAAAATGATCATTAATCCTTCTTCTTTTCTAAGGAATACGACTATATTATTGTAATATATGATATTTTGTTTATAAATTTTTGGTTCCCATTACATGGGTAGTATATACACAACCAAGAATCCAAAATCTATGTCAATTACTTACCTTAAATGAAATTTTATCAATTAAACATTTCCCAATTTACATATTGTTGATCAATGCCGGTTCTTTCGCATTTGTGGGTGATCAATAATGAAAAATATTTTCTACCAAATATGTTGGTCCTTACTAATATTAGAGAGATAAAATTTTATTTTCAACTTCCATATTATTTGATAAATCCTTATATATGTCTTTTTACTATGTTTCCTCTCCTTATGTGTACATATTTTCCTCTTTTAAAAGTAGTATATGTGTATGCATGCATACCATGCACCCAAAAAAATCTATATAAAAAAATCAGAAGAATGCTCAATTATTATTTGTTATCTGTGATTCTCTAATATGTTGAGATATCAAATTTCAATGGGACACACATTCTATCAGTGTCCCTATAGTATCCATGAACCATATCAATCAAACAATAGTCAGTCTAGACAGATTGATACATCATGTATTCCTCCTCATAAACTATAGGTTTTTAACTATTACTGAGTGTCTATGATTTAATAATAGGGATACAATACCCTTGGATATAAATGATCAAAAATAAATAGTGAATAAAAATAAATAAATGAAATAATATTGAGAGAAAAATCATAAATATATCACATGTTCTAAAAAGTGAACATATATAATGTCACTTCATCCATAAAAAAGTAAAATGAATAACCCTTAGTTTGATGATGTACTGATAGATCCAGATACAAAATATGATAAATAATGTTCGACACTAACGATCTACCTAGTCTTGTAAATAAATCCACCAGTGTCCAACCATTCTATCCAATTCACCTATATCTAGTTATGCACTCATCAAAGGTCCCTTATCCTTTTATTTTGCAACATTTCATGAAATATTTATGCATTTACTAAGGATCATGGATGGTGTGAGTGTGATCTTATAAGGCCACCACAAATGGTGTCCCAACATAATATCCACACACACACACACACACATATATATATGGATGTATAAAAAGTGGAATATACAAAAAAACCAGTAAGATTAATATATCCAACTCCATTTTTGGAAGTAAATCATTGGCGTGTTCCTTATCTACTTATCCAAGATATGGATTGGGAATGAGAATCCATAATTTGTATACACTCAAAGGAACTTGCGACCCACTAAAAACTTCTACTCATTTAAGATAAACAATAAAAAATACCTATAAGGAAGATATCCACAACCCCGTGTTCATGATTCAATTACCATGCTTGAATCATTAGACCAAGCTTATTACATTCATAAGATGAGTGTATTTCCCCAATTAGTGATCACCATCACTCTTCCTTCTCATGGACACATATATATTGTTTCCACCATCCCATTTGATGATCAAAATCAATACCCTAAACCAATCATATATGTATGATATGTCCAATATTCAAGTTTTTACTACAGCCTTATGGATCCCTCTATCCCTATTGTACCTCAATGGCCTCATCCCTATAGTGAGTGGGATCACGAAAATCATATGGAAACAACTTTGTGACCCTTTATCTCCCCACCCTTAGTGGATTGGATATCACTTTGACACCATATCAATTAATCACATCTCCATATGACTACCCAATTCACACCAATCATTATCTCAAGGAACAATACAAAGAAACATCTCCCATAAATTATTACTCAACTAAAAATAACATCTTTAAAATCATGACCCACACTAACAACAATTAATTATCTCTAAATGTCATATCCTAGGCCACTTTCCACATAAAAAACCCCTGGACATCCAACTCTATGTATGAAAACTGGAATTTGTTCTATTCACGGTCACACATTAACCAACCCTAGATTTCATACCATATGACACAGAATCTCATATAGATAGATGAAATATCTTGGTACCACATAAACAATACATAATAGGATATTTCCTATCTGATTCCATAACCCGATTCAACCTAAGTTGAAAAAAATTGAGGAATAAATGAAAGAGCCCTAAAATAATGTATTTAGTAGAAACCCTATACAATGGTAGTAATACAATAAATAAAAATGAAGGATAATGTGCCTTATCCACAATGACTCCATATGATATAAAACATAGAGAACCGAGATCGGGGGAAACGAATCCCCTCTTAGAGGAGAGGAATAGAAAAGGGGACAGGGTCTGGTCATTTTGGATCAAATGGACTCTTGCTTCCTAATTTATATCTTTAATTTGATTAATTAATTATTAATAATATAATTTTAATAAAATATAAGAACCCACCAGAATATTAGAGCAACCCACCAAGGTCTTGGTTCCCCTATACTATAATTTTGGTGACGGGGTGAGTGGCCACTTTATTACACACTAAAAATCTAGTAGACTCCAATAAGAGTTCGAATTGGATTCTTCTTACTTCTAGAATAATCTATCCCTAATCCCATTTCCCTAATGTTGACTCAATTTCTCTTCTATCCAATCCAAAATCCCCAAATAGGTCTAAATACAAATTGTTAGGATGGTGTTTATCCTAGAACACCTCTTAAAAAGACTTAAACCATTATAACCTCCGTCCAAAAAATAGATAATCCTCAAGATCTCTTGGGCCACACACTAGTCCATGATAACTAAAATCAAAATATCATTCACATCACCTCATAGAATACCATGATGGTACAATTTTTTTTCTACTCCTGATGACTACAAATTGTAGATTCAAAAGTCTAATCCCATATATAGGTTTTGTCAACCATAGGAATCTCCTACCCAAATTCACAATAAAAAAGATAACTAAGACAATAATGGTATCTTACCTATAAATCACACTATATTCAACACATAATAACCATAAAAAAAATATCAAAATGAATCATACTTGATTACCATACCTCAACCAAAAAATTTGGTTGATCCACATACACATAAAACATAACATACACCATTAACTATCTTGAAAATCCAAATAAACATGATGATGTATTACTTATAACCATTAAAATATTACTATATTACTTATAAAATCATATCTCAATCATATGGTATGGAATTTATAGTCAAACTTCTCATTTTTGAGTCCCCTATATAGTCAAACTTTTTATTTTCCATTTCCACCACTACCGATTTGAATCTCCTAGAGTTGATGTGGATTTTTTCAAATAAAATAAATTTCATTGATTATTTTCTTTATACGCAGTAATGAGTTTTAATGAACAATAATATACTATTAGTATTAATATTTAATCATGAACATTATAACATATACATTAAACATGGAGGTAATAAGAAATCACTCAATTTTTAGTTGAGTTTTATATGTTGTGAAAATACCATTTTTTCAAAAAAAAAATTCTTTTATGGATTTTTGTGAATGGATAATTAAAGAAATTATTCTACTTTTAAAAAATGTATTTTAAAAAATAAAATTAATTTTTTAAATCTATATGTCCAAATTATCTTTTAGTTACTATTTAATAATTTCAATCAGAGATTAATTTTATGATGAATTGTAAAAAGTTATATATTTCTATTAAACAAAATTATTTATTTAAGGCATTTAAAATATAAGTTGTATTTAAAGATAGTTTTAAAAGAATAATTATTTAAATAATATATTAATTAATCCAATTTATTTTATTGGAATAAATTTCATAAATAATTTTTCTTATTAAAACTTCAAATACATATAAAAAGTTTCTCTTTGGAAAATAATTTTTTCATCGAGTTTATTAGTTTAATTTTAAAATTAATATTGAAAATTTTATGAATGTAATTTTTAAAAATAAATTCTATATTTTATATTAGTATAGTTATTATTATATAATAATTTCAATTTTTTTTGGTGAAAACGAATTTTTAAAATAGTAAAAATTAATTACCGGAGTGAAGATTAAAATTTGTTTTCCGAGCAGTTAAACTAAAATAATAAGGGGTAAAATGACCTAAAAACTTATAAAAATCAAATTTTATCTCCATTAATAAACCTTATAGAATATAATATTTTATAATGATAAATTTTTTAGATATTTTTCTTATTTAAAATGGGTGTACATATTTTTCTTTTCATACTCCCCAGGTGTGTTCTCACCCCCATTTATTAAAGGTAACCTCCTCTCCTCTCTTATACACACTTCAAAAACCATTTGTATTGTAAAACAACTACCACAACCAATACCTTAATTACCTTTAAACATTATAGAGAACATAGTTTGATTGATTAATCCATATAATATATATTTAGGTTTGAACCTAAAAGAGTTTTTTTAAGAAGAGGTATAGTCCTTAACCAAGCGCTTTCATTTTATTTGTTCATCCAAATCATTAAAACATTCCTCTCCAATGTCAATTATTTCTAAAAATGTTTTTAATAAAGTGTTAAATATTATACAATTATTATTTAAACAAATATTTTACCTTGGATTGTTTTATAATTTTTTTTACAATGTGTATTCATTCCTTTTTCCAAACAAGAATCTCTTGAATTTTTATCAAAAATGTGAATGGACTCTTAGTTTTAACCTATATAGAAGGAATGGTATTTTTCACCAACCTGATTGATTACTGGTTTAAATATAACATTAAATGTTTATATTGTTATTTTAATTTTTTTTAATTGATAGTTGAGAAATTTTTAGATTATATGGAAGTGTTTTAAAAATGTAATGTTCATTTTTATGAAAAATGTTTTCATATTTGTTTTATAGAATTTCTATTAATAAAAATTTAAAAAACTTGGTGTTACTTATGTTTTTATGGGGATTAGATAAAATTGTGACATATATATTCTTTCTCATGATGGTTTATGAGTATTATTAAGAGGTGTTTATGACACTCATTCATTTTCCATGAGTTATGCTATGATGAATTGATGCTATTACTATGAAACCCATTTACTTTATATAGGTTATGTTATGATGAAAGTTTTAGGAAACCCATTTTTTTTATATAAATTAATATATGATTGAATTTTTATTAACTTTTGGAATGAAAATTTATGGATAATGTGATGGTTAGTACCAATATATCCCTTACATTAATAGGGTAATGAATTTTGTTCTTCTATCAGAGGGTACATAAGAGGTTATCCCATGGACAAAAAATATAGAATAAAATATATTATCCCATGAATAAAAAAAATATACTTGGGAGGTTATATTAATCCTTAAGCATATACACATGTGGCTAGGACTTGGCTAACATGTTATTACTGTATTGGTCAGTTTCATTGACAAAAGGCTTTCTATGCTTATAGGAACTCCTTAAATAGATATACTATGCCAATGTTGAGATATCTAGGTTCATGTTCTATTATTATATTACAATTCATTCCTTATTAACATTCATTATTTATTCAATGAATCATGTTTATGATATATTATATATAGGGTATGGTTTTCAAATGTTATTATGATGCCATAATGCCCTTATGATACAATTAGGTTGATAACTACCATTATTATCCTTATAGAGAATATGATGTTTCCCATTATTATGTTTCCTTACATGATTATAAAAAAAATTATTCTTTATGATATGTCTAAGTGGGGTGATAGTTTTTTAGAACTAAGTGGGAGATGATTTAGTCCACTTATGAACCATTTTTTAGGCATCCATGTTTCCAAATATTCTATACCCATACATCACTGGAATGCATAATTATGTTCTGTAATGAATATACATAAATTAACTTGTTTTATCTATCTATGAAATTTGTGGGTCTTTATAATTGGTATTAGAGTATGGTTTAGTTACAATTTGGATACCAAGATAAGAAAACTCTAGTGATACCCCTAACTATAACTGAAAGGATATCTCTAAGGATAAATCATAGTATACACAAATTTATTTGGATTTTATTTAAGGATAGTGCGTGTGGTTTCCAAAAAAAATCCATTTCTGGACAATAAAAGTGAAAATGACTCAAACACAATTTTCCAAGGGGTAATTACATTGAAAATGGTGTATTGAGAAAGACATGGTCATCACCTGGTGCATGATAATGGGCCATTCTACACATATTATTTGGCATTCCTAGGGGATATGATTTTGAAATTCAGAATCTATGGGAAAACCATTATAAAGGATTTGAATAATGTTCATGAATGAACTAGGTTAAGCCTATGTTTTCATATATTTAAAATATGGTTTCATGATCTAGATATCCTATATGAGATTTATTTGGACTATGTGGTTTCTTAATATGATTATTACTTCAAAAACTATTGTTTTTGATTTTAGTTAATGGATAAAACCCAATGGAACTGGGTTAATGATGCATGTAATGAAAAATCAAATGATTGTCCTACTAAGAAACAAAATGATATTGGAGATAGAATAAAAAAAACTATTTCTATTCTCACACATATTTCTCAGGATATGAATCATAATGATATTTAAAACGTGAAAAATAGGGAACAAAATTCTGTTGGTTTCTTCTCGTGCCAACAACCACATTATTTTAGTGGTTCTTTTGAACCACTATATTATGAATAATGGATCAATGCCTATATTTTTTTTTCATTCTCTAGTGTTTTGAGTATGAAAAATTCATTTTTTCTATCTATTATTTGGAAGGTGAAGAGGATCAATGATTCAATATTATCAACAATACTGGGAAATATGAATAAATTGAATTTCTGGATTGGGTTGAGTTTAAGTGATTATTTTTACGTAAGTATTTTCCCCATAATCATTATATGATAATGGATACAGAATTACTTCAGCTAAAACAAAAGGGTGATGCATATTTTGGTACCAATGAGGTAAATTTTGAATGACTTATGAGCTATCCTTCACATATTATCATCCAATGAAGAAGTAATGGGGATCAATTCTTTAGTGGATTGAAAGCAAGTCTCTAAATAGAGTTAACTATAAGGGACTTTAGTAGATATGAATAAATCATTCTATTTAATATCATAGTGGAAATTTAGAATGGGGTTACCCATAAATCTCATTGTTTTGATAAGAAAAGAATGATTGAATTCATAAAAAAGTTCTTAAATCCATAGAGAGAAAAGTATGAGCGTTCCCCCATGATTTATGTATAAAAGGAATCATAGAGTAAATTGTCTCAAAGGGACTACTAAATGTTTAAAGTGTTGAAATTATGGATATCGTGTGGATGAATGCTGAAATTATGGGAATAAGTTACCTAATGATATGTATAAAGAGAAATCTCCAAAAAAATTATTCTACAATATATTAGTGTTTCAAATGAATGGTGATTGGACATTATGTTAACTAGTTATCAAATACAAAGGATAATGATTACAAAATATATCAACAATATATTAAGATAAAAGAAAAAGGAAAATATCATGTGATCACTCTTTCTGATTGGGGGTATGATAACGATGTGGTGAAAGGTACACCTACCATCCATTCTAGAGAAAGTATTGTATAATTTTTATCTAGATCTACCAACTATTTTTTATTCAAATAATTTGATAAGGGTATCACGATACAAAAAAAATGATTAGATGTTTAATTCATATTGAAAACCCATAATGGAATGATGATCACATCTCAAGTATATGACTCTTATAAAGTGGAAGGTTGTGTTAATATTTATCCTTAAAAACTAATTATTCTCCATCTAATTGAATTTGATGTTTTTTATATATGGATTGAATTTCTCTATATAAAGATCACATTAATTTTCAAGGATAGGAATTTATATTTGACATTATGAACATACTTATGATATTATATTAATGTGATGATAAATATGAAATTTTGATATAAGTCCCTTCAATTTTAGGGGTTAAAATTCCTATTAAAGAGGGGAATTTATCTTATATGGTTAGAGAGAAAAAAATGGTTACATGACTATTATGTGGGAGGTGGTTAATGTCATTATGGAAGAGGTACCTAGTCTCCTATCGAATCATCCAGTTGATTTCTCAATTGAACTCATACTTGGTGAGAGATGTTTTTCCAAGAGTCCCTATAGATTTTCCCCGACTCAGTTACAAGAATTAAAGATGAAACTCCAGGATAATCTTGAAAAGTAATTTATTCAGTCATCTGTGCCACCTTGAATTGAAACTATATTTTTTTAAGATTAGATATTTGTTTATGTAAATCTAAATTTATTATCAAGAACAAAACAATATAACAATCTTGAACAACTAACCTCTAAATCATATTCATGATTATTTGACTAACTCCACCTAGATTAATACTTTTCCAAGATTTACATTAATTATGGAAATCATCAATTATATTTTAAGGAGGATGATATAAAAAAGATTTCATTCCATATAATGTATGGGAACTATAATATATAGTGATTTTATTTGGTCTTTGTAGTGACCCAACCCCTGAAATCCCAGATCCTGTGTCTACTATTATTACATTGGCTTGATTATATGGAATAAAATCCCAAAGGACAGAATATTTTTTTAGTATTTGTATACCAGATAAATACACAGATCTTGTATTAAAAATTAATACAATAATTAAATCATATTTTTTTCGTTCCAAGATAACATCAAGGATAACATTGTTCTATCTAGTATATCCATACATTTCTTTCATAGTAAACTTCTTGGATTCTTAGTGAAATGGAAAAAATATGGGTGATTTAAAATGATTAGTAAGGGTAAAGTATAATAGAAGTAGTAATGAATCAATGATAACAATCAAATTAAAAGGTAAATAACTTAAAACACAATCCCTGTTATCAAAAAAAATTGAAATTAGTGTATAATAAATATGTAAAGGTACATTAATAGAAACACATTCTATTCAAATAACTAGATAAGGAAAAATTAATATGGAATAGTAAAATATTGAATCACATTCCTTTTAATCAATGAACTGAAAATGAAATGTACCCATGTATCTGTTTATACCAAATCTCATGGGTGAATAATCCCCAAAACTAAATTATGGAAATACTTAATTATTGGAATTCATGTCTGAGGCACATGAAATCCTATACCATTAAGACATATCACTACATGGATTAAAACTAATGTCAGAATCCTATTTAATTTATACAACTAATTTTTTTCAAGAGAACCTATCAATTCTCCATAGAGCTATAAAATGTCTAGGCCCCACCCATCACTGCCTTTCCAAAGTATTCTTTATATTGAATAATAATTTAATTAATAGACAATATTCATTATTAAATACCCAATTTGAATAAAGAATATATATTTATAATTATTTTCCTAGATATTCATATAACATTCAAAGTAAACATATTATGACAAATTTTATATGATTTAGAAAATGATCATATCCATAAAAAACAATATGGAAAATTCAAGGAAATTCGTTGCTCAATGATCATAGAAAACTGAATATTTCTAGAGGACAAACAAATGAATCAAGGAAGTGAATACGAACACTATCCTTGGAAAACTCAAAAATAAACCATCCATAAAAATAATAAAGATGGTATTAATTCGAAATATCCCAAGTGGATTAAAATAAATGGTTGTTTAAATTGATGAATATTAATAATATAAAATATATTTTAAAAAAATTGTTGAAGAAAATATACTTTTTATTTTCTATTTTTTTGATTTTTTTAAAATATCTTTTAACAAAAATTTTATTTAAAAATTAATATTATAGACTTTAAAAGTAATATTTTAAGGAATGATGGAGGGTAAATCCATTCATCGCATACAAGGTGAAAATAAAATTCATTTTTCATAGTTGAGATGATAGAAAAGGGCCTTTTTCGGAAATGGATAAAGAAATTACTTTTAAAACATTTTTAAAATACAAAAGGGGTAAAAATTACATTAATAAATAATTTTGGTAAGGGTAAAAATTTGAAAAACATTTTAGAAAATAGCGTTTTTAGAAAAAAATAGGTTCTCCAAAAAAGTGAGAAATAATGTTGAGGTTTCTTATAAAAATTCTAAAACATTTAAAGTTCCAACAAGTGAAAAAATGGCCCTATTACTTGAAAAGGTTCATGAATAACCAGAGGAGAAGAAAATGAAATGTTTTATTTGGAAATGATAAAATCATTTCCACTTATCAAATTACAAGTGTTAACAGTCTTGAACAAAATGAGATTGAAAAGTAAACCCTTGAAAAGATTACAATATTTAAATGAGAATCAATTAATGAGTAGATTAAGTGTATCAATTTTAAATCCACATATTGAAGTTGAAATACATGAATAGATATTCATATTAATTATACACATAATAATTTAATATTAAATACAATGATAATGTAATATAACCCAATGAAAAGAAATTGATTTATGAATTTTTTTCCACTTGATAACTTTTAACTCAAATCCCCCTAGATGGATTAATTCAAACTAAAAATCAAAATATCATAATTAATGAATGAATAATGATATTATATGTAACATTTCTAGTATGTACACTATATAAATGAAATTTGGTGCGCAAAAATAATGTGATAATTTCACTATAATGTTAACAATATCCAAAGGAACTAATATTACAAAGATAATCATTGAAAATGATCTTTAGGATAATAATATTTAAACTTTCTAAAGTGTCCCATACCACATTGAAATATTTGAATAATTATACACACGATTGAATAACATTAACTGAAAATTAAAATATCAGTAGAATATGAATATTCAGGATATAACATGTCAAAGGGTAGTATATATACCATATTAAATAAACTAGGTTCATAACAACAAATATATCTCAATGGAATATAAATTTAGAAGAAATACCTTACTATGCCTTTAATTCTTGGAAGAATAGACTGTAAGCCTATTTTCAATGGTTTAAAACATGTAAATAACTAATACCATAACGATAATAATATTTATAATATTATCTATTATCTTTTTATAATTTCTTATTACCCATGTCTTAACAATATGTGATTATTTTTATTATTTCGAGTGTTAATCACCTAGTCTTTCGACTATGTATTGACTTGTTACTTGCTAAACTACTTAAATCGATCATAGTTTAATAATATCAAAAATTTAAACCATTATTTAATAATTATATATCTAATATACATGTTTTTTGAATAATCTATAATATTTGGATATAAGGAATGAAATGTGTCCTTCATAGAGACGGTATGTCGTACATACTCTTGAATGCTACTTTCATTTTATTGTCTTATTATAAGAATTAAAATAAAATTACATATATGAATACTATGATTCCAGTACCATATATACATCATATAGGTTATATAATTTTATTAAAACCATCCTTAATACATTCCATGTATAGTGCAATGGAATCATAATACTTTGAGGAGGTGCTAGTCCACACTTCCACAAACGATGTTATCGTAATCCCCAAAAATGGAGGGAATAAATATTTATGTTATAAAAGGATTAATTAAGTATAAAATTATTATTAATTTCATTTAAAAAATATATAAATAGAGTATCCAACATAATTCTTATCCATGAGAGATGGTAAAAGATTAAGATAAAACATCATTTCATAAGGTGGTATTTCTCCGTACACATAAATGGTAAGTTCATTACCCATTAGATGGAAGTGTGGGTATGTGTAGGGAAAAAAATTAAAATAAATATATCTTATTATATTTATGATACAGGTTTTATTATATAATAATGGAATAATAATAACTGAAAGAGTCGAAAAATAAAGAAAACTATAAATCTCGAGGAAGGATGTTACCTCTTAATCGAGTAACTAATTTTCGTTAGCACCAAATGGAATAGATGGATGGAATTATAATGAAGGTTAGGTTACTTGGTTAGGGGGAGGTATTTTAAGGATATATTTAAGAAGATATTAGTCATGAAAATGTGTCTTGATAGGTGTGAGGAAATGGAAGGAGGGGAGGCCTTTTTATAGTGGAGGAGTGTCACTCTAGATGTTTGGGAAAAGGGAATTACACCACCAATTTTAGAATTTAAAGTGGCACCAATAATGGTACAAAGTAGGGAAAAGGTATTATAGGGTACAATTAAGTCCATATTATATATTTTTTATAGGTTTATATGTTATTTATCCATTAATATTAAGGTTTTGTGTCGTATTATGCTTAGTTTCACCTTAATCGTTGAAATTAATTTTAATCACTTTCACTAATATTTTTTTGTCAAAAAATATGTTTACCTTATTATAAATTATAAATTGTTATTATTTAAAATATGTAATCCATTTTATAAAATTCACATAACAAAATTGGAAGAAATTAATTTAAATTTAATCCCATAGACGGGTCTATAATGTGGTTTTTTAAAGTAAAAAACATCCAAACGTTTTCTTTGTTTAATATTAAATTTCAAAGTGAAATATATTACAATGACCAAAATTGGATTAATTGATAAAAAATTCTAATTAAACTTAACAATCAATTTAAAATACAATTTATCTAAAAAATTAAGTAAATAGAAATAGATCTTTTGAGTTAAAATTTAGTATTTTTCATTATTCATTAAAAAGTGAAACTTCATTGAAAAATAACAAAAAATTACCGTTCCCTAATTTTTAAGTTTCTCTATCTATGATTAGATTTATATTTACATATATGATTTATAAAAGTTCAAAAAATTATATTTAAAATAAGTTATCTATAAAAAGTCAGTTAGAGTGCCATTATATAAATATAGGGTTTTATACGAAATACCAGGTTTGTTATTATACTGTGATTATCAAATCTTTTGGATAAATAAAAACATTATTTTATTGAATATATAATAAATATATATTAAACTAATATAATTCACAAATTTTATTTAATTTTATTTATTTATATAAAAATCCTTTATGAGCATAAATTGTTTTTTATATAAAATATTAACTTTATTTTCAATTTGTTCTTATATTCTTATCTAATTAATTTTTAAATATTTAATTAGTTGTGTTAATATTATATTTTCATAATTTAGTTAATACTATTCATAATATCTAGTTCATATCTTATTATATTAAATAATATTATTTTAGTAATATATTTCTATTCGGTAAAACTCATTATTGTATGTAACACATGCCATTAGAGAAACTCATTGTTGTGTGTGATGTACGCTAACTCAATGTCACGTGCATTAAAATCTATGAAATTTATTTAATTTATTTAAAATATTAAATATATTATAATGACTCAAGATATTATATTCCCTTATACACTTGGGTTGCATGTAATATATGCTATCGAATATAATGTTTCTACTTTAGATTTTTGGGGTGTTATACTCACATAAATGCCCCTATTATCTTCATGGATTTAATGAATAAAGTCTTCAATGATTACCTTGATATGTTTTTGTTACTATTTATAGTTTATATTCTTATGTATTATAGGAGAAAGACGAATCAAAAAGATTACTTTACTAAAGACACTATGGATAAACAATATTCAAAATTTACTAAGTGTTAATTTTTAATAAATATGGTTTCATTTTTGGCACATATAATCACAAGTGAGGGTATATCGGTGGATCCATACAAGATGGAGGCTATTGAATGTTGACCATGAAAAACCATGATAACTAAGATATAAAGTTTTCTTTGTTTGGCTAGATACTATCGGTAGTTTGGGAAACACCCTATGTTTTTGTGAAATATATATTTTTTCAAATAAATATAACTTCTTTGATAGATTATATTACACAAAACACATAGTTATAATGAAATGTGAAAAACTATTAATATTAATATTTAAACATAACCATTATTACATATCCATTAATTTTTTTGGTTTAAATTAGAATAATAAATTTTAATAATAAATTTTAATATTTTTATATAAGAAAAAAATATTGATATAAATGTACATAATTTTATGTAATTATTTATATGTTTTGTAATAAAAAAAAACTGTTTTTATTTGTTTTTGTGAACAATAATAAAATTGATTTTTTAGAATTTTATAAAATAAATATGGTAAAATAAAAATAATTTTTGAAATCATCATTTTAAAATTATCTCACTTTGAAGTTTTGGTATTTTTCAGGAAAATTTAATTTTTTGATAAATAGTGAAAAGTAATGGTTTTTATTGATAACTTCACTTTTTATTAAATTTATATTGAAACTTCTTTTAAAAAAATGATGGTTTTAAAATTAAAATTAGTTAAATTATTTATTTTTTAATACAAATTATTTCATTGATATAATTTTCATATTAAATTTGTATTTATAATGTTTTTAAACATTTGAACATTTTATCTTTAGAAAAAAACTTTCTCATTGCATATGTATGCTTAATTTAAAATTATAATTTCCACTTATATTAATAGATTTTTTTTAAAAAAGTTCCAATATTGAGAATTAGTAAAATTAATATTATATAATAATATAAAATCATTTTTTGATCATAATGAATAGTAAAAATAGTAAAAAGTAATTAATATGGTTAAGGTTAAAACATGTTAACCTTGGATTAAACTGAAAGGATAAGAGGTAAAATTACCTATAAACCTAGAAAAATCAATTTAATGGACATATTAAAACCTAATCACCTCCAAAGTTAAAAAATGCGATATTTTGGAGCATTGTATCTTGTGACAAACATGGGAACACTTTATTATTTTCAAAAATAACAAGTGTGTCCTCTTCCCCACTTATAAAAGACCACCCATTCTGCAATCCACTTAACACTTACAAAACCATTTGATTTTTACTGTAACTAACCTAATATATTATATAAATTTATCCATGAATCTTAGGGGAATTTGTTATACTAGAAACCAAATTTAGTAAGGCTTTATGTTAATCCTAAAGAGGTTTTCCGGAGAAGAGGTATTGTTTTTAACTATGAATTTCTGTTCTACTTCTTATTATAACTATATAAACTTGTATTCATTTATTATATTATATTAACTCAATTATATAAAATATAATTACAATTTATTAATTTAATTATATAAACTATATCCACCTACACCTCCATCAGATGGGATACAAAATCATATTTCTTGTTCATGGTGGACTGATACCTTGCGAACAGGTGTTATTTATTTTCCATCATCACCTATCACTATTGGATATAATGATAGATAAAATTTTGATATATGATATTAATTATATTTTTATCATTCATGATTTATTATATCAAATATACCTTCTTAATTTCTTTTTTTTGAATACGATAACGTCACTCATGTGTACGACTGACTAACACCTCAAGAAGTGATGTGAATCATTCACTATTTACATTGATGGTAATAAGTATGTGTTAAATGAACATATGTGGTTTTAATGAAATAAAAAATGTTTTAATGGTAATATATCATAAAGCTTTACTTCTTTCAATAGATCTATAAAATGGAAACAACATTCAAGCATACGTATAACCTATCACCTCTATAAAAGATGTATTTCATTTTATATATCAAAATATTTATGGATTAATTTATATATATATATATGGGAAATATATTATATTTATATAAGTCTTAACATTTTCATATGATTTAACCATAATAAAATTAATATGGAAAAATTTAAAAAGAAAAACATATACAAAAGATGAAGATTTATTATTTGAAACATGACTTTGACAAGGAATAATTAATAAATTGGAAAGAAAAGATCATAATTAAATCATATAAGGTATGATATGTATAACTATGGTTATGTAATAGGATTTTAATAAACTAATATTTATTATAAATTATTTCTTAACATCTATGAAATAAGTCGATACTTAAGGTATGGGATCTCCATATGACTTTTAACTTCTGTAAGACACATGCCATATTCAAAACCTATTTATTTTTGGTGGTGTATATAATTTACAAGAATGTATATTATGATTATTAAACTTAAAATTTTATGTATTTACATATCAATTGATATATCTCTATTTCTTGGGGTTTTCATTTCAAAGTTTACCTAAGTCGTAATTGATTTTTCTCTCTCTTTTTTTGGGAGACTTATTCCATATTCACCACAAAATTATTTTATGTGGTGTATATAATGACCATTTTAAATGTTATATCATTAATATAAATATTATCATGAAATTAAATGTTCCATTGGATGTTATTATTTAATGGGTCTTACTATTCATGAGATTACCAATGCCATAATGGATCTTTGTCTTAATTTGACTTCTTTGAGACATATGTTATGTTATGAACCTATATTCTTTTATTATATGTATATACAACCCATTTTAAATGTAATATAATGAATTTATAAATTTTGATGATATTATTCATTTTATTGAATGTTATTTTTTCATGGGACATATAATTCAATGTTACTAGAGCAGTAAGTGTTTTGTGTTACAATCTCATCATTTATCTAGCTTGTTAATGAGGATTCTTGGAAGGGTGAAATATTATAATCCATCTCTCAAGAAACTCATGATGTTTATTATCCACTATTTATTTCATTATAGTACATGTTTTTCCTAAATTATTTTCTCTTTATGTACTAAAAAGTTCAAAATATATTTTTAAGAAAAATCCACATTATTTTTCTCATTAGTAAAAAATATGTTTTCCTTCTATATCCATGTTTTCATAAAAAAAATGTATTAATGAATGATTTTAATACCATCTAATGACCATTTAATTTTTTTATCCATTCTGATTTTTTTACAAAGTGTTTTAAAATTAATATCTATTTTTTTCCAAATAATACACATTTATATTTTTATAAAAATGGGAAAGGAATATTTCTTATAATGTGTATAAAATGTAAAAAATATACCTCCTTCATGAAAAAACCACATTTTAATGCTTCTTTTATATATTCTAAATAATATTTTCAAATAAAAGTGTTTCTCAAATATTTTATTACTTCTTAGTTTTAAAATGTTATCTTCAAATAGAATCTATTTTCCTCATGAAATTTTCCATGTGATCTTTAAAAATAAATTTTCATCTAAGATGACATACTTTTATTTACCAGGGATATGATCCAAAGATAAAATTTTTATTCTCTTTATGGACTATTAATGTTTATAATGAAATAATGTTTATGAAACCCATTCTTCCATTTGATATAACATGATAAAATGCTTATGAAACCCACTGATTTTTCTATAGGTTATGGTTTAATGAAAAGATAAAATGATTATGAAAACTAGTTTTTTATAGGTTATTTTATGATGAAATATTTATGAATCCCATATATTTTAATGGGTTATGATATGATATATGTTTTATGATCTTTTGGCATATATATGTATGATTTTCAATATGTGATGGGTGGGACCAATATCTACCTCTAGCACATTGGGTAAATATTGATATCTCATGAGATGCACCAAAATATAATAGCGAGTTAAACTGGTTTATTAAGGGACTCTTTCCACTATGATATTCTTAAGAGTGAACATTTAATAATATTATGGTTTGGAGAGAAGCCAAATTAGTATGATAGTGATGGAAATGTTCCTTAAACTAATAAGAAAATTATTTTATATTTTTATGTGTATACCAAAAATATATGCCTTAATCCAATGTTACGTTCTCATGGATCAGGATTTGGTTCCATTATGAATCATGTCTTATAAAATTCCATGATTTATGATTTGACTGAATTTTTTTATCAATGTTATTAATGTTATGATTTTCAAATTTTATTCACATTTTTTCATTTCTTTATGATCATAATATGTTTATATCTCCCTTTTTTACCATTAGTGAGCATCTGAGATCACCCTTTCTTTTGTATGCTTTCCTCATGTTAAGATGAAAGTTAATATGTATCATATTTCTACGAAGTGATATAGTTATGATGAACATTGTGGGAGATGATTTTTCCCTATTATAAAGTAGATGTTTATGTATCTGTGTTTCAAAAGGAACAATATGTAAATGATTCTATCAAGGGTCATTATGTTCTATAATGAATATTAATATATTAAGATATAATATTTATTTATAACAAGTTTGGTTCATTATAGATAGTATTAGATAAAGGATTATTTATCCAATGAAAACTATGTTGAAAATCTTTAGAGAAATCCATAAGAATATACATAAGGATAATTATAAAGATGAGTCAATGTATAGGAAAACGTTGTCGAATTTTGGTAAAGGATAGAATGAGAGGTTTCTCAGAAATTATATCCCTATCTAGATGTAAAACATGGATTTGAATTTGGTATAGATGTACATAGGAGTAATAATCACGAAAAGGGTGCATTTATTTGGAATAAATCATCACCTAGTGGACAATAATGTACCTTGATACACACCAAATTTTACACATCTCGGATATATGCATTGAAAATATAAAAAAATATTTATAATCCCTTCGGAATAATTTTAATAATGACCTTGAATGAACTGTGTTTATTCCAAGTATTCATATATTAAAAAAGGTGTTATTATTTAGATAACCTATATGTAGTTTTTTATGGTTATGTGGTTCCCTACTATGATTTTTGTTTCATTCACAATGTTTGTTTGGTTTTAGTAAATATATGGAACCGGAAAGAACAATGTTATTGATGAGTGTGGTGAAAATAAAATAATTTTTCGCATAAGAAACCAAATTTTATGGGATATTGAATTAGAAATCTCATTTCTATTCTCAAAAAAAAAATCTCAAGACATGAATCCTGCTAATCATCTAAATGATAAAAAGGGGGAACAATATTCTTTTGAGACTTTCATTTGAAAACATCCACATTATTTTACTAGTTCCACTAATCTTCCAGTTTCCATGAAAAAGAACAAATACCACTAAAAATATATTTTTCATTCTTAATTTTTTAGAAAATGAAAAATTCATGTTGAAAATATCTCAATTAGAAGGTAAAGAGGATCAACGATGAACTCGAATCAAGAACAAAAGTGAACATGATGAAATTGAATCAATGGAATGAGATGAGTTTAATAGATTATTATTCAATAAGTACATTCCTCATATTCTTCATAAAAAAAATGGAAATGTAATTCCTTCAAATAAATAAGAAGGATGATGAATCTATGGATATATATATGTAATATTTGAAAACAATTTTACTGTTTTTCTTCTGGAACAACCATCCAACGTGAAATTAAGTTTGATCGATTATTAACTAGCATAAAACAAAATATCTGAATGGAATTAGACATAAGGTACCTCAGTATCCATGAATAAATTGTTTTATGTGCTCTCAATGAGGAAATGATGATCAGATTTTCCTATCAATATCATGGTTTGGACAAGAAAATAAAGACATAGTTAATAGGACACTATAAAAAGCAATGAGTGAAGAATATGAACTTTCTTTCATGCCTGAAGCGTGGAAGAAAAAATGGAGGAAATTATCATTGTGTGAATAGTAATTGGTTTAATTAAGAAATGGATGGTCATAAATAAATTTAATATTGAACAGATGGGAAGATGATAACTAATAATGAAAATATAGATAAATATCTATCAAATTAACAACAAAAAATCCAGTGTTTCAAATTAATGAAGCATGGTAATTATGCTAACCCATTACCAAATTTTATGTTTAATGAATTATACAATTGTTAAAAATCCAATATTCCATGAAAAAAGGGAAATCTCATGTGATAATAATTTTAGAAGAGAGGTTTATTAATCATTGGGTGAAAGGCACACATTTTATCTACACTAAAATGTTAATGTTTTATTTGTGTCTATATATACCCCTTATTTCATATATGAATCATTTTATTAGGTTATCAAGATTCCACCCAAATTATTAGATTTAGAATTAGAAGGTAAATACCTAATTCTATGATGCTTTATTTCTCTTTAGTTTTAGATTTTGAGAATTACTTATAGCAGCTCTTTTCATTCACACTGAAGTTGAATTTGATGTTATTTTAGTGATGGATTAACATTATCAACATAAATCCCAAATTTATTATCAATTATATGAAGTTAAATTTTATATTTCATAGTAAACTATGATCATCTATCAGTGTGATGATAAATATTTACTTTCGATGGAAATACCATCAATTTTGTCGGTTTTGATTCCTATTTAAGAGGGATTTTATGTCAGATGGTTTGAGAGAAACTCAGTATCTCTATTATGACTATAGTGAGGGAGTTTTTGGATGTATTAATAAAATAGTATACTAGAGATACCCTAAAATGTGATGTTGAGTTCCTAATATAACTCATACCATGTGTCACTCCTATTTCAAAGGCTCCCTATAGAGTGGCCAGGATTGAGTTGTAGTAATCGAAGTTGAAAAACTAGGAGAACCTTGAAAATGAATTAATTAAGCCAAATATGTCACTTTGGGGTGAAGAAGTAATTATTTATAATAAAAAATGAGTTAATGGTACTCTGTATTGACTATGGATATCTTAACAAGACCATAATCAGGAAACATTGTCCTCTACCCCATATTCAAGAGCAATTAGATCAACTGTGTGGAGTTCAATAATTTTCTAAGGTTGAAATTCATTTTGGATATTATAAATTGTGGGTAAATATTAATTATATAGAAAAGATACCATTTTTTACAATATATTTTCACTATGAATATATAGTGATTCCCTTTAGTCACACAAATAGCCCTGCTATCTTCATGGATTAAAGGAATATATTCTTTAAAGATTAACATAATTAGTTTGAGTAACACCCCAAGATTTTATCAATGGAAATTTTTCTTCTAATAAGTTTTTAATATAGTATAATTCACACTAAATCACCTTTATAACCCAATAAAAACTTTATAAATGATGAATGAATGAAACATTAGCTATTTCGAGAAATTAAAGAACCTATACCAATGGAATAGTAATTTGACTGTTGGAATAGTAATGTGAAAATTAAGAAAAGTAATTCAAAAAATATAATTGTAAAATCACCTATGAATGTATAAAATAAATTTAGTTATCTTATAAGTGAGTATATTACATATCTATATCATGGTATAAGTAAATAAATGTTTTAAAATGAAAAATTAAGTGTTGGTATTTTTATTGAATGTAACTGTTTATTTACAATTTTATAGTTAATATCATTATTTAGATGAAAATATATTCATAAATTAATATTTTTTTTCTTATTATTATAAGATAATTTTATGCGACTTTAATTAATTTTTTAATTTTTCATAAAATTAGTTTAAATATTAAAATATGTATTTTTCGAGTAAATGATGATTTCAATTAAAAAAGAAATTTCTCATACTTAAATAAATTATATTCCTAAAATATAGGACATTTTTTAATTCTTCACATTAAAAAATGGCTGGGGTAATATTTGGTATTTTTATATAATTGTTGAATTTTGGATGAATAGTGAAATACAATAATTTACTATATAAGCTAAATACATGAATTATTAAGTTCTGAATGATGTATGGTTGATTTAAGAATTATTTGTGGGAATAAACATGAACTATTTACTATATTTAGTCATAATAATCCTCACTATCGATAGTCCTAAGTGAAACTAATAAAATAATGAAGAAAATAATCAAAAAATACCCCTCTCCTCAACAACAAGTACCACCACTCACCACTTATTCTTCTCACACCTAAAAATCCTTGAATCTTGTCCAAATTCAACCAAATCCTCTTCCCAAGAAACTCAAACATGTAAAAGATAATTTTTTCTCCAAAAAAATAAAAAACCCAATATCCCTAAGGAGGTTCTCAAAGAGAATATTTTCAAGAGTTAAACCCCTCTTCTGTTCTCTTTTAATTTCATTTAATATCTTCCATTTTACGATCCTCTCCGTAAACCCTATATCCAAACATGATTGATAACTACAATATCTTATATATAATATAATGTTATTATGATAATGTAATATCCATCATTAAATCCCTTCTCTTCTCAATATTTTTTTAAAAAAATTAAAACATCATATGGGATGTGTCGATTTACCACCATTGTGTATGATGCATTTCCATTTCATGATATTGCCTTCAAGTATGGTTATAAAAACATTTATATGGTTTAAATAAATTTTAATATATTAATTAGATCTTATTTAATTTTATTGAACTTGTTTATATCCTTAATAATAAATAATTATTCAAAAATAATTGGCGATGATTGAAAATTCACAAAAATAGACTGACATTCATCAATAAATTATTTTCTAAATAATTATTCTAAATTCTCAGAAAAAAAAAATTTATTTTGAACTATTAAAATTTTTCTACAAACATAAATATCATATAAGTTAACTTCTGGATTGTTTCTTCCATTTGACAAAAACTCTCATAATTAAAATCTAGGTAACTAATCATAAAATCATGAAATAAATGCTCTCGGAACAACAAAATTGAGTCTCATACCTCATAAAAAAATCATAAATGAAAATAATAAAATTATAATAAATGAAATAAAATTTTAAGGGATTATGAATTAAAATATTATATAATATAATTTTATTATCTATGACATCAATTATAGGTGTATAACACTTTTTGAAATAAGGTAATGTATTCTCTCTGAACCATAATTTTTTCTTCAGGTTATAATTTTCTCTCTATACCCAAAGGTAATTCTTAATTACTCTTATTTAATCCTCATAAATTATGTTTTTTTATATTTTATTAATGTAATTATTTTTTGTTTTATTGGGAAATACATATTTTTTAGGATCCCTTCTAAATTAGTCTAGATAAGAAATACCATTTATAGGGAACTTCCCAATTTCTTACCCATTTTAAAGTACCATCCATAATTAGTTTTAATCATTAATTATTCTTCTAAAACCAATAATTTTATCATGAAAATCCCTCTTGTTTCATTTCTATTTTAATATAAAATACTATTCTATTTCCACTTTAAATTTTCATTAATATATTTTTTAAACCATACTAAAAAGTTTCTTTTCTAATATTACTTAAACAGTATTTTTGTATATTTTCATTTAAATTTGACATAAATTTTCCTAAACAATCCCTATTTTACTTTATTAATACAAAATTATTATTTAAGTATAGTCTTTCATTGACACCATTATGATATTTCTTTTTTCTATACATTATGACATGATTATGACACCTAATTCTTTCAATGGGTGACCCTTATGCTTGATTCTTCATATGGAACTCATATTCATGAACATTTTAGGATTGATGCACCTAGATAGTAATTCAATGAATTGGGTAATATTTAGTATCATTATATTCCACGAGGGGATATGGATTAAACCTGATTTCTTTACGAGACTCTGTCTATAATGTGTAATGGTCTTAGTAGTTAGCCTTGACTCATAATCCTCCACGTGAAAATGTCTTGGCATTTAGACATCACTCATGATTATATCAAGTTGTATGTTTTTTCCACAATCTTTGATGATATGATTACATGATCCCTTGTTCTAAATGTTATGCATCCATATGTTTATTTATGCTACATGCCTTTTTATGTCATTATGTTTTTTCGGCTAACCCATGTCTATTCATTATTTATATGTCTATTTCTTCACTGGGTTTTTTGTTCATCCCTTTTCCCATGTATTAACTAAGTATCCTATACTGATATAAGAGAAAAAAATAAAGGATCACTTTATAGAGATCAAATAAAAGATATTTTTATTTTTGTTTCATGGTTTCTAATTTCGAATCCAATCTTCCAAAGACACTAGAATTTACAGTCTTGGCTTGGAATGGATGGGTAATTATGGTTAAAAAATATAATAATATTTGTAAATTATAGGGTCTCTATAGTTTATGACAGTGTTTAGGGATGATGTTATTAACTTTTCCAAGAAAAAGGAATAGCATGAAAATCACTTAATAAATATACTAAATACCCTATAGAAGTAGAAAATATATGAAAATTTTCGAAGTATGAATTATAGTTGAAAAAGGATTCATTTTGGGTCATATAATCCCATGAACGTTTATATTAGTAAATCAACCAATGTGAGGGCTATTGAATAGTTTTTGTACCGACCACTGTGATAAATATACATATTTTTATGGGTTTAGTTGGATATTATTGATGGTTTGTATAGAATTTATCCTGAATGTCTAATCCAAAAACAATGTTAACTCAAAATGAAGACACATTCTTCTAGATAGATGAATGTGAAGAAAATTTCAGGGACATGAAGAGAATATTAGTCAACACACCTATGCTTATATTACCCTTAAGTGGATAAGGGTTTGAAATATGTTCTCATTCATCCATGATGGGATTGGGATGCATTCTTATAAATAATTAAATTGTTATAGCATATGCCACTTTATAATTGAAGGTTCATGAGAAAAATTACCCAAATATTGATTTGGATTTAGGTATTTTAAAATTTTCATTAAATACATGAATGAATTAACCTCATGGACAAATATGTGATATACATACCAATCACAAATTATTAATGTATATATTGACATATAATAAGTAGAAAATGTTCTATATAAGATGTCTAGAGTAGATTAAAGATCATGAATGATAAATACATTACCACCCCAATAATGAAAAAAAGGAGTTCGATGCTTTGATTCAAAAGGATCATGATAGATTATACTTGATAAGGATCAAAACAGATCGAATATTTCTTGATTTTAAAAGGATAGATTTGGAAATCTAGATGGGAAGCAATAAATTTTATCTTTCTCAGTTGAATGTCCTACAATATATCCAAGTAAATATTTAAGAGGCATAAAAGGATGATATAGAACTAAAAAATGAGGATATAAATGTTCTTGATTTTAACAATGATCATGATGGAATGATAAGGTTTAATAACCGTGTATGCATTTCATTCATACCTGATTTGAAGAAGGAGTTGTTGGAGGAAACTCATGGTCTTTAAATATCCATTTATCCTATAAGTTTGAAGATGTATGGGGAGATTAATGTGACTTTCTAGTAAGCTGGAATAAAGAGAGTTAAAAAATATATTCTATATTGGTTCTTGGTAAGTTAACATTTTAAGGATAAGAGTAAAACTTATAAGGGAAGACACATCCATTATACATACCAAAATGGAAACATGAAAACATCACCAAGAATTTTGTCACTACACCGGCCAAAACACTTAAAGGGAATAATGCTATATGGGTTGTAATCAATAACCTTATACATGAAGAACAATTATTCTCTATAAAATAAGATTTATATCAAGATCGTCTTTCTCGGATATACATTAAGGAAGTGTTAATGTTTCATGGAGTACCACATTCAATTTTATGTGACTAGGATATGTGGTTTACATCAATTTTCTTGTAAATCCTTTATGAAGCTCTTGAGGTAGAGTTGAGATTCAAAACATTGTTTCATCCTTATATATAGGGAAGTCTATGATAAAAATTCAAACTCTTTATGCTATATGGAAACCCTTTTCTCTATAATTTAATGGTGGTCAGGTTCAACACCTTCTTCTATTCGAGTTTTAATACAATAATACCTTTCACTTAAGAATTTAGATATCCCCTTATGAATTCCTCTATTTAAATAACTGTGACTCCAAATTACTGGAATGAATATTGAAAAATAAAAATTTTGGAATGTGAGATAGATTAAAAAATAGAAGAGAAGGTAAAAGCGACTATATATCATATATGGATGACACAATGTGAGAAGAAATGTTTTGGTGATAATCATTGACATGATCTGGAATTTTATGTAGATCCAATGGTTTTAATATGAATTTATACATAGAATAAGATATTGAGATTTGGATAGAATGTAAAACTATTCCATAGGTATATCATTCCCTTTGAAATAATTGATCATATCAGGATGGTAGCCTATTAGTTGTGTCATGAACCAGTCAGGGTCGACCCCATACTTGGCACCTGAACTAATCCACGGCATGTCCCAAAGAGTGTTCTCGATCCCAATAGGCTAGAAACTAGTGTCACGAATTATTAGAGTGGACAAGGGAACAATTTAACCCAAATATAAACAATAATGAAAGTAGCAGAAAGAAATAGAAATCCCAATACACATTTATAAAAACTGATCTGATCATCATGTATACAACAAAAAACAAAGTACAACTGAATGATAAAACTATAATAACGAGGATAGATGAACAACTAACTCTATGGGACCCCACTGGTCACTCTCCATCACAACGATCACACGTCACTCAAGGCGATCGAACTCAAGCTGAAACGTGCACAAGAGATAAAAAGAAAAAGAAATATAAGCATGAGAATTAAAACACACTAGGCTATCATAATAAACTATTCCAAATACAAATTATCTAAAATAAAAGAAACATCTATTTTATGTCTGAACTACAATATATAAAAGTATGGTTTTATACATGATTACTCAAAAAAAAGTACAACCCATTTCCCATATTCATTTCCAAAACTTGATTCGTTCAACTTGTGTGATAATAGAATTTTCTAGGGGAAAATGATAGGATAATGGACTAGCTCTCACAAGCTCAAGTGACTCTTCCATGCACTAGGTGTAATTATCCCTACATCATCCCCTCCCCCCTTAGAGGGAGAGGGACCTTTTCCACATCTTCTTGATGTCTGGTCTATTCCATTCATAACCTTTTAGAACCCTAATTGTATTGCATCGTTCCCACAGATTTTTGTTAGGCCAAATGTCCCTGAAATATTTGAAGGGATTCCGCTTCTTCCGATCACAAAAATGGAATTCACAGAGGCATTTTCCATACTAGGCCTAACCCTGATCATGCGATTCAAGCGACACCGGCCTTCGGTGGATGCCTTCGACTCCTTCATTTTTGAAAAATGGGGTCTTCCAAAGCGTGCTACTATTGGCCTCATAGACTCTTGGAGCTTTATGATTGGGATCATCTTTGAGGATGACCTAATTCTTACATGGTTGAGTGCGAATCACTCTTGGGATGATTCTCTATTTCTCCTCTTTAAATGGTCATAAGATATCCACTTGAAACATGACCCTAAAAAGTTGTTGGTTTGGGTATGTTTTCTGGAAGATCCTATTCCTTTTCAAAATCTCTCGATTCTTCGTTTTCTCGGAAATATGGTTAGGTAGTTCCTCTGCACTGATAATCGAACATGTGTGTAGTGTCACCCTATTTACCCTAGTATGTGTGTCGAGGTTGATATTTCAAATCCTTCGGTTGAAGACTTTTGGATTGCCATGTGAGGGGAATTTAGATATAAGAATACCATCATTTTTTAATCATGGTTGGATTAATGTTCTTTGTGCCAGATGATTAGGAATAGTATGGAAATATTCAGGATAATGGTGAGGAAATAGGGAGATAATCCGGAGGTCCAGGTGGATTGGGTCAAGGGTGGTTCTCCAGGTGATGTTGGTTTACTCTATCCTAGGGATGGAGAAGGGTCAAAAGATAGATGTGAAGGATCTTAGTATGGGTCCAGCAAGGTTGAGGTGACCTCGTGGTCAGTTGGAGCAGTGAAAACAAAACCTATAAGAAGCTCTCATCTAGTGCCTAGTGTTGCAGAGATCTTAAAAAAGCTGCGGATTGATTTTTTAAGCACTCCTGAAATCAATTAGTTTGTAGGGGGTGCCCAAGACAATGTGTTGGTTAAGGCATCTCCTAATGGACATTGCTCAATCTACGAATTTATGGGGATCTATAAGAGTGGTTGAACCAACCTCCAAGGGTGTGGCTAGTTTGGAACCATGAACTTATGTGATGGATGTACATGCTATCACTAGCAAAAATTCTGACAGGGGATACATTCATATGTAAAGGGAAAATTCAAGGATGGAAAAGAGTGGGAGAAGCCTGCACATGAGGTAGGAAGGCCGTTGATCACCAGTCTGAGAACCAACTTGGGGAGGATTTTGTCCTACGTGAATATAAACAACAGATTCTAAAGTATATGTAATGAGGGATAGTTAGTAGGAAACTCCAACTATCTCTATGGGGCCAAATCTAATGACATCCCTCAGATGACAGCAGTTTGGAAGGGGTTGGTAAAGGGCTGCACAACCATAGAAGGAAGAAAGGGAATAAGGAAAACAAAGAACCGAGGAGATGTATTGTTTCCATGAAGCCAAAATCTGAGGGTCGTAAAGACTAATCTTATCTTTCTAAACTGATGGAGACTTGTCCTACCAAAAAAAGGGTAAAATAAAGAAACCTGAGATCCGATAAGAGGCAAGAGAGGATTTCATGACCCGTCCGCCGGGGCCTGTGTCGTGACTAGTCGAAGCCCACCTTACATAGGCTCGGGGATGGTGATTAGAACCGAAGGAGTATTCCCTAAAACTAGGAAGGAATTTCCTTTAAAACCTGTAAGCACACTCTAACAAGCACACTACAAGATATGAAATTAGGTAAAATGAATAGTAAATAGAGTGAGTGAAGTAAGTAAAAGGGTCCTGAATATAAGCCCAATTGGAAAGTACAAGAAACTACAAGTACAAGTAAACTGGAACAACTCCTGTGAACACCCACCAAATATCCTACCAGAAGGGTAGGCACAGATCTCGATTAGTAATCTCTATAGTACGCCTCGTCTAAGGTCCACCTCCAAGCTACCTCCTGTCCTGGTACTCTCATCCTCATTTAGCGATGTCTATCATCTACACCAAACACAACGAAGTGCGGACATAGCCCGTGCAGGGGTGAGTATAATGATACTCAGTAGGGACTTTGAGACTCTCAAGTTCTCACAAAAATCAAAAAGCATAAACCAAAAATCTTGAAATCAACTGAAAACATTAATTAGGTATATGCCCATACATATACCTAAGTTATCAAGTATACCTATCTCAATCATGAGGAAACCCATAGTCCAACTTAGAAGCCCAAATCTCAACTGTTCCACAAAGGAAGGAACACCATGAAGGTAAGTATCGCACAATTATGTCACACAGACGAATACCACCAAGGTATTGCAACGAAGGGAAGTACCATACGAGTACAAACTTCACTCACAGCAGGTATTTCTTGGGTACAATAGTAGAGATGATTATATGTAACTACTGAATAATCTTACTCTGTTTAGAGGAAGAGCCATGAAGGATCCCTAATCATCCTCAGACCCACATATGATTTTAGTACATTGTCAGTACGTTGTCAGACCCACATAGGAACTCTAGGTGCTGACCCACACAGGATCGCTCTGTGCTGACCCACACAGGATCGCTCGCTGCTGACCCACACAGGATCGCTCGGTGCTGATCCACACAGGATCGCTAGGTTTTGACCCACACAGGAGCGATCGGTACTGACCCACACAGTATCACTTGGTGATGGCCCACATAGGATCTCTAGGTGCTAACCCACACAGGATCGCTCGGTGTTGACCCACACATGATCACTATTAATTCTTAAAGTCACATCTAGCTACTAGGTTCCCGTACTAAGATTGCACGTCTCCGAGAGGGTCGTCTCCTGAATCCACTGGTCAATAATCCAACTCCCACGAAGTCCCATGAAAAGTAAGTCAAAGGACCGCCATGTCATAGGAGTCTCAATGCAACATACATTTCATTAATCAAAGGCTCGGTCTGTAAGTTATTAGACTTTTAGTCCCAAGGGCCCGATTGGATTCCTGCTCGATCCAACTCGACCATATCCAAAATTTATAAAAATATAATGTGGGGTATAGAAAATGGACCACCTCTCTCCAGGGTTTCTGGCACCACAGACGGTTCGTCAAATAGACATTCGGTGCAAAAGTTATGGCCAAAAGAGCGTAAATGGGTCGAAGTTGGCCCGGGTCTGGTCTGACCCAGTCGGACAAACCCGGCTTGACCCGGCCTGGGCCGAACCGACCCGGTTCGGGTAGACCCGTCCCGTGCTAGTCGTCCTGGACTGGGCGGAGACCCCTAGTGCGCTACGGGGGCCACGAGATCGCGAGGGCAGCATGAGGCCGCTAGGGGGGGTGCCGGGAGGAGCGAAGGTAGAGGGGCCGTGAGGGAGGCGCAGAGGCCGCGGGTGGAAGAGGCCACATACAGCGCATGGCCGTAGGCGGCGGAGGCCATGGGTGGCACAATGGCTATGGGGTGGCACCGTTGTGCCATCGTCATCATCGTGGATGGCAGTGGTGCCGAACATCATTCTCATTCCACACTTAAGTGGGTTTCCATCTACCTCCATCGTGATGGACACAACAATAATGAAGAATAACGGAGGGGTTGGGTCATCATAGTTTGGTCCGAACCCTCCGCGTTAGAGCGGTAACAAGTGACTCAACTAAATATTGAATGAAAAACATCAAAATATATTACCCCCAACAATGATTATTCCCAAACCTGCAAAAAGAAAACATCTTTGGATCAACTAGTTAGAGAGTTGATCCGTGTTCTTTGTTTAAAAGGGAATAACTTAGGAATCCATAATCACACATATTAAAAGCCCCTAACTAGAAGGTTTGTTGATGGAGGTCATGAGATGGGAAAAACAAAGGTGAAGAGGATGCCCAAGATCATCTCTTCAGCAATCACACTTCCAATGTTGGTTTGAACTTCATCTTCGTTCCTCAATTTTGGAGTGTGTTCTTTGTTGAAGAAGTTATTCATTGGAGAAGCATAATGTTTTTCCATGTGTTGGGCATTGCAACACTTTACCTGTGATTCGTCGCTTGGTGTATCCATCCCAAATCCTCCTCCCAAGCTCCATATAAATAGGATATGGGAAAGGTAAGTAATGATCTTGGAATTTATGACTGTTCATTTATTAAAAACCTTCCAAAATTCCAAAAATGTTGTTACTTAGTATTTAAAAATTGTCAGGCCAATTAATTTACATTGGCGCAATTAATTAGAAGGATTCCAAGGGACTTTCCTAAATTCAAGAGGAGATAGGGTGGTCCCCACCACCATGAATTCCCAAATAGAGGGTTTTAGTTTAGGTGGTCCCCACCAATTTAACAACAAGTGGGTGGTTTTAGTTCCGATGGTCCCCACCTATTTAACATTCAGTTGGGAGGATAAAAATAAAAGGTTATTTTATTTTTATTCCCACAAAAAAGCACAAAATAAACATTCACCCTCGTCCAACTTCCATCAAGGTGAAAGTCTCTTTAAACAAATATCGGGGCTTTGAGTTAAACTGTTTCCTTTGATTTCAATTCTGAGCACCGGGTAAAAAGTTACAAAATGCTGCTTGCGCGTTTACTGAACGTACCTAAAAAATGGAACAACGATTAATAGTAACCCTAGACCTGCGCCGGTCAAGGTTAGTCTCTTTCCAAGTGAATCACAACCCAACAAACCCAACGGTACTCTCAGATTTCCAATCTGAGTTACCGTTTAAATGTTATGTATTTTACAATAAAATAGTTGTCACTTAATTATTTTATTTACAGCCAAAAACTAAAATTCACTGGTGGCTTGTGCCGACCAAAGTTAGTATCTTCTTAGATAAACCATGCCCTCAAGAGTTCAGTGGTGGTCTCATATTTTCAATCCAAGCTACCGTTTTTGAGTTATAAGCATTTTAAAAATAAAATAATTTATTTAATTATTTTATTTATGGTTATGAAAATTTTGGGTTTTCTCACAGGAGGCCCGCGCCGACTAAACTTAAGTTGCATCTAGGGAAAAACCACCATCATGAACGCAATGGTGCCATCATATTTCTAATCTAAGTTACAGTAGATATTTCACTTTTTCAGGAAAGCTGCTTCCGTGCGCTAATTAAAACTCAACCAAAATTCAACGGATCATTCCGGGCACTCCAGGCCTTGGAATCGTGCGGTGTCCGATTTCACTGTCTTGAAATAATTTCATATAATTAAAAAAAATTATATGAAATTTCTGGGACATTATAGAGGAGGATGAGTAGGATTATGTCATAGTGTCCCATGTGCAAGTGGAAGGAGTTTCAAAGGAAGATGACCAGCATTAGGAGACACATATGAATTCTGAGAAATTGATGCTAGAAAGGGAGGATAATATCCCCCCGGACATTAATGTATAGCAGGAACCCATGACGACATGTAGGGAAAGAAGTATATGGATTTGTATATTCAGATGGAACTACTCATGCAATACAGTGATGAAATTAAGGGGGTGTTCTGGTGATCAAGGTAGCGAGGGAAGACATGGATGAGATGATGGGAAGATTGAGCAAAGTTGTAGTTACTAGGGAGCAAGAAGAATGCATTGACAAGAATGATCGCATATTGATAAAAGGATTGAATATGGGGAAGATCAGTAAAGCAGAATACATAATGTCTTGAGAATATCTAGCAAGACACTATGAAGATAACATAGGGGAAGATCCAGACTACCTGGTAAATTCTTTACCCAAGAAACTATTTAGGGAAGAATATTCTAATCGTCTTAGACTTATGTTTAATAATTATATTGTAACCTTTGATGTTTGATATGTTTTTTGTAGGGTTTTTACTCCCCCTTAAAAGTGTTACAAATTTAAAAGTTAATTTGAAAGAGGAAGGGGAAAGAGATGTTTAAATTTCTAGATTTGTACCAAGGGGTTAAGAAAATTTCATTTTAAAACCATTTTCATATACATTATCAAAAACATCCCACCACTTTCAATGAAAAACAATACACATTAAGGCACAATTGTAATCACACAATAAGGGAAATGTAAATATACATTCAAGCATCATATTCATCACTAAAATAAACTAAAAGCTAAAGAGATATGGGTGATCCTCAGAGATCATGAATAATCATGAATGCACTAATAAATGAGACCTCATCCTCGTTGTCATGTGACACATGATGAATTCAAAACACTCAATATTATTGGCCATCCTTTCTCAGGAAGGCCAAGGGAAAATCCCATAGCAATAAACCCAATATGTACACCTACTATGGGCCACTGGTCAATACAGTAACCTACCAGTGCTGAAATCATCCTTCGAATACTATACCAATAAGCCAGGTTCCCATGTCTCAGGTGTCTTGTGGGGGGGCGGGGGGAGCCAACTAATTCCATCCAAGCATCAAATCACAACATATATATAACAATAATTCACAATAGACATCACCCTGAGTCACTCTAAGGACCGATATAATTCCATTAATCAAAAGGCACATAAAGAGTCTAACCCGAGGAACTGTCATAATTAATCACAAGGATTATTTATTAAGGAAATACCACCCATTATAAACATTCATTCATGTCATGAGAATCATCCATAGGAGGTTTTCAAAATACAAAATTTCACCATTTTTCATAATGTTTCCAAATATATTATTAAGCATTTCTCAAAACAAAAATTTTACAATGGTTAAAATTTCACTTTTGATAAATAGGTGTATACACACCATTCACATCATCAAACAAAATTCATAAATCCCTTAAAACATTCAAGTTACACATCCAAAAGAACAACCATTTTTATAAGGATGCCAAACATGCCATTTTCTGGCAACTCGGAACAAAACATGTTATAAACCAAAATACAATTTGTTTTTAAAGACAAATCCACATTGGAAATCCATATAAGGACCAAAAATACCATTATTCATGCTTCCAATGAATTTATAAATCAAAAAAATCATTTTAAATCACACTTAATACATAAAATCTAGCCGGGCAATTTACCAAACACATGACATGCACTCTGTAAGAACACAATAAATTTTAACCACTTGAAAAGGAATAAAAATTCCAATTTAATTCCATGATTTTTTAAAGATAATTAAAATTTTCAAAATACCCTAAACAATGTTAAAAATATCACAAACCATGTGAAAAGGATAACTAATCATTTAAAAAAACACTTAGTGTGCACTTATTAACAAAACAACACTACTTTTCAGAAAACAAGGAACAAACACCACATTTCACAACAAATAAATATATTTAAGGCTTATAAAACAATAATTATAATTTTTATAGGGTGAAAATACATTGAAAAATATGATTCTTATAAAAAGGACACGTGCAATGGGAAACCTAACCACAATCCTTGATGGAATGGAAACACACACCCGATATCACCATATGAGGGTTTATAAACCCAAAACTGATGATGACCAGACCCAGAAAAAAAAAACACCTTAAAACATAAATGGATAATATAACCTTATGTTGAGAATTACCACATGAGAAGGGAAAACTAAGAAATAATTGATGAATGAGGAAGAGAGATGAGAAAAGAGAAAGAATCTCACCTAGGAAACTAGAAAACTCATCGTATTCACTTAGATATACACCCATAGAAGACTGGTAATGGATTGTAACTCCTTTTATTTTCTTCTTATGTATGTAAGAACCATGTGAATAATATTTGGGGGAAAAGAGTAAAAAAATAATTATTTTTGAAAAAAACAAATTACCCCTTCAAATATGGACAATTTGAGACACCTTGTAGAAGTTCTCCCTAATATCAGATGAATATGAAATCCAAATAGGTTAAATGGAACATGGGGGACATTAATCGGGTTCTTGGCCTCAAGGGAGATGTGTAATAAAAAAAATATTAAAAAATTAATATGATTTAAATGAATCAAATTATTTTCTTAAAACTAGAAATGTGCTCTTGGGATGGTCCAATACCTAAATAAATAACCAAAATCCACCCTGATTATAAATTAATAAGGGTGTCAAAAAGGATTTGGTGGTTTTAATAGGTCAAGGGAGGCCATTTGGGAAGTGTAATGTGTGAGAAATGTTCAAAAAAGAAGGATTTATAAAAGAAAAAAATTTCATTTTTAAATATGAAAATGCCCCCATAGTTGGCCCAAATCTTGAAGTAACCACACTTTTCTACAAAAGAAATCCCAAATAAGAAATCAAGAACCCATGGTAGGTTTATTAAAAATAAATGGATGTTCAGAAATCATCATTCATATCACCTAAAACCCAAGAAATGGATCAGGATTTCTAACAAAATGGATCAAAACAAAGAGTTGAAAAACCGGCTGTGATAACTCTCCCAACCATTAAAACTTTCCACCCCCAGAAAGCTATAACAATTTACAGTTGAAAGAACAATACATAAGTATTCCTTATAAACACAATCCTTACTCTCAAGAGAAGTAAATATCATAAAATACAAACAAAACTTAATACTCTTTCCTGACCAAATCACCAACTCACAACCACATCCTGAGAAACAACAGAAAGATCCAGTCAGTACCTCCAAAACCAAGCCAAGAACCAGATTGTTGGACCTTCTCCCCACAAACCCCATGATCACCCAAACCAAATAGCACTCACAAAAACAAAATATTATAGGGTATTCTTGAATGGACTCCCCACTATTAAGAAACAACATGCACTCGAAAAATTCATAGGAGGAAACTCTACGAGACCAATGGTGGTTCTACCCACTATTACGAACCAAAAATCAATGACCAAACACGAATTAAACATGAATTAGGAATAGTTATCTCCCAAAAAGGTCCAAAAAAACTCTCCCACCACAAATTACTAACCCAAGTTAATAGGAAAACACCATGAACATTTAACTCCCCCTTACTCATGAATGGAGGGGACATGATCTTGGCCAACACTCTCTACACAGATACACCCACACCCCTCTTGGGGGGGGGAGGGAAGGGGAACCAATAATTGGGCCGCTGAAACCTCAAAATAATCAAAAGAACTACCTCTCTACAATGGTAGATTCATGATCTTAGCAATACTTACCCTAGTCTTGGGACTCTTAACTACATGCCAGCTTCACTACGAGACCTATGGATGGATCTCTGATAGGAGAAGCATCTCCTACCTCACCGTTAGGTTTTGATTATCCCAAAGATGAACTCTTCCTCTTTTTTCCACATGGTGACACATAACACTCCCAAGATAAAACAAAAGATCTTGGGACACCATGAAACTCTCTTTCTTAAAAACCCCACTTTTAATCAAAATAAGAACTCAAAAATACATGAAACTATTATCCGTCACTCTGAACAAGGAGTTGAATGGGAATGGAACACATAGAAACACATCAACCTCACTGAGAACAACTACCCTAACTGAGAGAAACACTATAACATAATGGAAATTTAAACCGAGTCCAAATAGATCACTATTAAAACAAATATGATGAGGCATCATTCGAAGACATATATTTAACATTTAGAACAAATCCTTTGGTATATCATATGTAAATCATACCAATGGTGAATAATTGGTGGACACATCACAACATCCAACACATCTTTAGAAACCCACTAACCATGTCCAAAAAACTGATCCACCAACAAGATCCCATCTCAATATGGAACAATAGTATGGCTTATAGATCACAAGATAGCATTTTGAATACACAACGCTTCTAAGACATAGGAAAAACTAGCCATATAACCATTGGTTTATAACAAACATCACAATTTTTTTCCAGATCAATTTTTTTTAAAAAACAAACTAACTTGGTGCATTTTCACATTCACCAATGGTGTTTCATCAAGTCTCACCCACATGCACATTTTTGTGCCACCCTGGGCACCCAACCACCTTTCCATAACAACCATCACTCCATTTATCCACCAAACCTTACATCTGAGAACCCATGAAAACAAAAAAGGAAAAAATAAAACAACATAATCTCAAAAGTCATATAGCATCCAAAGGCACACTAATCACTAATTCAAAAACAAATTTTAGATTTCAAAAAACAACCCACACTTCATAAAGGAAAAATTGATTAAAAACACAATAAATATCATTTAATACAAGTTACAAAAAATAATTTAATTCCAAATAACCCCTTCCCATTTTATTTAAAATATACGACAAGGTCTATTTTCTTAATCCGATAGCCACAATGGCCAACACCCTTTTTCAGAAAAACACCAACCTTTAAAAAAAATCTCCCAAAAACAATTCATCAAAATAAAATAATTTTAAACATCCCATAACACCCCCTTTAAAACGATGTTCAGAATCACTTTAAAATAATCTATGCTTTCCAAAAATATCATTTTAACAAACCATAAATTTGGATTAAGGAATCTGAATCCTGTTAAATCATTTCCACTTTATCCCTAATATTTTTTTCACAGAATAAAACATTCCAAAACCATTATCATAATAAATTTTGAAAACCCATTTTTGAATTTTAAACAACCAACAATTCCTTTAAAACCCATTTTCAAAATTCTCACAAAAGCATTTTCAAAAAAATATTCTGAATTCAAGAAAAGACCAAGAGAGCCAAAAAAGGGAACTAGTGTCGGTTGGTGACTTGACCATATGGTTGGAAGCTATATTCCAAACATACCTCTAACATAGAGTGACTTTTTATGGCCATGCACTAGCTCCACATGTCTTTCCATGCCATGCGAGCTCATGAAGACCATTAGTCTAACTCCCATTGTTATATCCAACACCAAACAATCACCAAGGACCAAAGACACTAATAAAACTAGACTTCCCATGGACACATGAGGATCAGAACGAGAAAGTGTTTGCAACGCTATTCTCGAACGCACACCTCAAGTCCCAAAAATCCTACTCTATCTACCTTGAAATCCCTAAATAAAAAAGGATATTATAAAAAAAACCTCCGCTATGAGCCAACCTCCTCTGATACAATTTTGTCATGAACCAGCCTAGGTCGACCCCGAACCAGGCACCCTAACCGATCTCTAGAACGGACCAAAGAGAATTCCCAATCCCCTTGGGTTGGAACCTAGTTACATGTATCATTAGTGTAGACAAGGGAACATTTTCACCCATATATAAACAATAATGAAAAAAATAAAGAAATGGACATCCCAATACCCATTTACAAAAAAAGAACTGATCATCATGTATACAACAATACTTCAAGTAAAACTAAACTGACCAGACATGATGACATACTAACTACATGTGACCATTCTGGTCACTCTCCAACAAAACAATAACACATCTCTAAAGGCGTTCGAACTCAATCGGAAAGTTGCATGAGCCCTGAAATAAATAGAACTATAGGACTGAGTATTAACACTCAATAGGCTACCCGAAATATATATTCCCAATACACATTATTTAAAAAAAATTAAACATCAATTTCGAGTTTAAACTACAATATATAAAATTAAAGTTGTCTACATGATTACTCAAAACACTGTACAACCCATTTCCCTTATTCATTTCCAAAACTAGATTCATTCAACTAGACTGACAATATCATTTTCAAGGGGAGAGTGATGCTTAAATTTTTAGATTTGTACAAAGGGGATAAAACACTTTCATTTGAATTTTTTTCATAAAACATACCAAAACCATCCCACCACTTTATAAGAAAAACAATACACATAAAGGCATAATAGTAATCAAACAATAAGGGTAATGTAAATATACATACAAGAATCATATTCATCACTACAAGAAACTAAAATCAAAATATACATTGTTGAACCTAGGAGATCAAGAATAATAATTAAGACACCAATACATGAGTACTAATCCCCATTAACATGTCACACATGATGAAATCAAAATGCCCCATACACTCGTCCATCCTTTCTCAGGCTGGCTGAGGGAAAATCCCATAGTAACAAACCCAATATATCCACCTAATATGGGCCACTAGTCAGTACCATAACCTACCAGGGCAACGATAATTCATAGAATATTCTATAAATAATCTTGGTTCCCAGGTCTCAGGTATCTAATGGGGGTGATCCCACCTATGACATCTGAACATCCAATTGCATCACATATATAATAATAATTTACAATATACATCACCCTGAGTCACTCCAAGGACCTATCTCATTCCATTAATCAAAAGGAACATAAAGAGTCAAACCCAAGGAACAATGAAAATGGAACATAAGGATTCCTTATTAAGTAAATACCATCCATTATTTACAAAAAATCATGGAATGAGAAACAACCACATGAGTTTTTAATAATAAATACTTTCACCATTTTTCACAAAGATGACAAACTGGCTATTAAGAATTTCTCAAAACTAACATTTTCCAAAGGAAAAAATTTCAATTTTAAAAAATAATTGTAACACACCATTTCCAGAATAGAAAAACATTCACAAATCCCTTAAAATATTCAGGTTACACATCCAATGCATAACCATTTTTATAAGGATGTCAAACAAGCTATTTTCTGGCAACTCGGGCTAAAAGATATTATAAATAAAAAACCCATTTGTTTGCACAGACAAAGCCGCATTGGAATCCATAGAAGGACCCAAAATATCATTTTCATGCATCCCATGCATTTATAAATCTTGAAAAATAATTTAAAATCACACTGAACACATAAAGGAAAACCAGGAAATTTACCGAACACCTGACATGCACTCTCCAACAACACAATTCATTTTAAGCACTTTAAAAGTAACAAAAATAAAAATTTAATTCCATATATTTATTAATTATACTGAACTATGTTCAAAATACCATGAACTAGGTTTTAAACATCAAAATCTAGGTGCAAAAGACAATAGAACATTTAAACAAACACTTGGTGTGCTCTTTCTTAAAAAAACAACACTAGTTTTCACAAAACAAGGCATACAAAATACATTTCACACCAAATAAAATAATTGAAGGATTATAAAAAAATAATTATTATTTTTATAGGATGAAAATACCATGAAAAAGATAATTATTATATAAAAATGACATGTGCAATTGGAAACCTACATCAAATACTTGGCGAAATGGAAACGCACAACAGATATCACCATCTGAGGGTTTATAAATCATAAAACTATGAAAAAACCACAATAAAACAAAACCCCCCAAAAAAATCAAGGTAAAATAGAACCCTAGGTTGATCATAACTATGGTAGAAGATAAAACCATGAAATAATGGAAGGAGGTGGAAGAGGGAAGAAAAAGGAGAAGGAATCTCAACATGGAAACTAGAAAACATTTAGCATTTCCATATATATACACCATGAGAGGAAAGGGAACGGATTATAACTCCTTGGAGAGTCTCCTTATCTCTATAAGATCTAGGGGATTAATATTTGGAGGGAAAAGAGTTAAAAAATAATTATTTTTAAAAGGAAAAATATTACCTCTTCAAATATGGATGATTGGAGACACCTTGAAGATGTTCTCCCTAATCCCTGATGAATATGAGCTTCAATGAGGGTAAATGGAACATGGAGGTATGGATAGTGTTCCTGGGCTTTATTGGGTGGAGGAATCACTGAAAAATATTGATCAACAAATAATATTTAATAGAAAAATATTTTTTTTAGAATGTGGAATGTGATCATGGGATGGCCCAATACCTGAATAAATAACCTAAATGCACCATGATTATGAATTATTAAGGGGGTAAAAAAGGATATAGTGGTTTTAATAGGTTAGTGGAGGCCAATTTTAATGTATAATGAGTGAAAAATGTTGAAAAACAAAGGAGTTATAAAAATAAACAATTTTTTTTTAAATCTGAAAATGGGCTCATGGGTGGAGAAAATTTTGAAGTAACCACACTTTTCTCCAAAACAACATTGAAAAATGATATCAGAAACCAATGGTAAGATGATTAGACATAGATGGAAGTTCAAAAATCAATATTTATCTCACCTAATAACCAAAATATAGATATGTATTTCCACTAAAATGGATCAAAACCACAACATGAAAAAGTGGGTGTTCTAGGTTGGAACTTCTACCAAACCTCTCCCAATTTCACGATATGTTCACTCTATCTATGTTGAGGTAGTAAATACCTTAACCATAACCTATTATGAACATATAAATTTTAATTTTGGAGAAATATATTTTTTTGGCGGAAATACAAATTTTGATCTTATATATAATGGAGAATGTTCTACGAAACTAGACCACTCCCCTGCTAAAAGATTTTTGGTGAAACCACCAGTTTTGGGAAGCTATATGAGAACATAAGGATATGATGAGGAAAAATATCCTCATTTTTTATGTCATAGTGATGTATTTTGAGGGAACAATTAATTTTAATGGGTTATAATGTAACAAATTTAGTTTTAATGAACTATTTTTAACAATAAATTTAATTTCCTCAATCACTTTGTTTTCACACAATACAGAGTTTCAGCGAACCACAACAAACAATTAATATTTATATTTCAGTTTGACCATTATTATGTAGACATTAAACTTTGTGGAATGAATATTGATAAAAAAAATAATTATTATTTGAAATTATTTATATAATGTAATCATATTGAGAAGAATATACTCAATTTTCAGTAATGTCTTTATATATTTTGAAACCAAATATTTTCTAAAAAACTTTTTTTATTAATTTTTGTGAACATAAAATTAAATTAATTTTATAATCTTTTATCCAGAATGGCCTGAATGCCTTATTTTTTATTATATTATTGATAATCCGCCTTTTAAGGGTTGAAGGGGAACCCATACATAACCCGTAGGCCCAAGGCCCGACAAACCCGCAATACATTTCCCAAAGGCCCATAGGCATACCATGCCCAATACATGACCCGTAGGCCCAGCCCACTTGAACTGACCCTCCCCAGCTTTCAATGTCATTGATAACCTAACTCCCCACCGTGCATTGCAGATCAGCTAGCATTTCCCCGTACAAAGCTGCATGGTGCCTGGTCCTGATGGCGGCTGCCATACCCTCTCATTCCTCCAATCCGATTGGCTCTTCATATGGTGGCTGCTACTCTTGTTTCTTTGATCTTCTTCTGGGGCTAGTTCTTTGTGAATTGGGCTACTCCATGGTCTACGTGGCCCGATGCCCCTGTGGCCCGAAGGCCTTTGATGACCCGAAGGCCCTTGAGACCCGTAGGCCCAAACCGGTGGCCCGAAGGCCAAAATCAGGTGAATAGTTCTGACTGCTGCTGCACCGAATAGTAACTACTACAATGACTACTACAGTACTACTACAATGACTACTACAGTAGACTTGGAAATTCACCTCCACCAGATTTTGAAAATTGGTATCTTGGATGCCAAGCAAGAGCCCTTACCACTCGGGTACGAGCTCGTTGGCTTTGAATATTTAAGAATATGAATTTCATAAAATAAAATTTATTTTCCAAATAAATATTTTAAAATTATATTTGGGTGAATTTTTATGATTTTTCAAAAAATATTAATTTTTCTATATTTAGTGAAAATTCCTGGGTTTTTTGAAAACCGATTTTTTCTTTAATGAATATAGAAGGATAATTTTTATTTTAAAATTGGATTAAAAGTAAAATTATTTAAATTATATTTATGTATTAATAAAATTTATTTCATTGGAATAATTTTCTTATTGAATTTTAATATAAGAACATTTTAAACTTGTTAACATTTTCTCTTTGGAAAACAACTTTCTCATCGCATCCGTGGGTTCAATTTTGAATTAAATTATTACAATTATTGGAATGAAATTTTATGAAATGGATCTTATATTTTTGAATATGAATAATTTATATTATATATGAATGTATAATTAATTTTTTGTAAAAATTATAAGTAAAAATAATAAAAAATAATTATTGTGGTTAAGGTTAAAATTGGTACCTTGGAGGGTTAAATTGAAATGATAAGAGTAAAACCACCTATAAACTTGTAAAAATATAATTTTATCGACATATATTGACATTATAACAAATTTTATTTCATTATTGTCCTTTTTAGATCCCCATGTATTGTAAAAAACATGGGTACACATTATTCTTTTTAATAATAAAAATCGTGTCCTCCCACCCCACATATAAAAGGCCACTATTTCTCCTCTCATCATCAAACATAAAAAATAATTTGGTAAATAAAATACCAAAAAAAATAATCCTAAAATCACTACCCACATAAAACATGGACTTTTGAGATTATAATGAAAATCTAGGAAGGATTTAGGGTAAACCTAAAGAGGCTTTCCAAAGAAGATGTATATTTTTAATAATTTGTTTTTGTACTACTTCAAATTCAAAAAATTTCAAATATTATTAAATTTTGATCATACATTTGTGACATTATTCATAATATAAATATATTTTATTATGATGATTTTATAACCTATATTCATGTACACCTCCATCAAATGATATACAAAATCAGCATTCATTTGTACGGTAGACCACCGCCTCGGGAACTAATGTTTTTTGTTTTCCATCACCAACTCTCAAAACTTTATATTTTGAAATTTTATATGTTTATATATTTTATTTATGATATTATTATCTTTTTTAATTATTATATCACATATAAAATATTACAATCCAATCTGTGGGATTATAATAATGTCATATCTGTGTACGAAAGACTGCCTCCTCGCAAAGTAATGTGCTTCAGTCATGCTTTACATGGAAGTTAATAAGAATGTGTTTAATAAAAACATTTTATTTATATGAAATAAAATAATTATATAATGGTAATATATTATTTTATATCCTTTCTTTTAATACATCAAGAACAGGGAAACCACGTTCAAGCGTATGTATGACTTACCATCTCCATGATTGGTGTATTTCATTTTATATCTATAAGTTTTATATATTAATATAAAAACATTAATAATTAATATATATGATATTTATATCATTTTTAACATTATTTATATTATGTAATAATTATCAATGTAAGAGGACCAAAAATTAAAACATAAAAACATACACGAAAAAGAAAGTACTTATATCCCAAAATGTTATATTAACATAGAATTGTTAACAAATAGGTAAAAAAAGTACATAAGTAAATCACATATAGTATGATATATAAGTAATTTTACTTAATAAATTTATAATAATTTTATATTTATTGTACAATAGGTTTTAATTTGTATGAAGTAAGTCGAGACTTATGATAATGGATTTCCATCTCACTTTTTTTCCTTCTACAACACAGATACCATATTCACAATCTATTTATTTTATTTAGTCTATATAATAACCATGAATTTATTTTATGAATATTTTATAGAAAATAATGGGAATTTTCACATTAATTTTATCATATCTCACTTCGAAGTTTATGATTCAAAAGTTAAAAATACATGAAGGGATTTATAGTATTTCATTTATTTTTGGGACTTAATCCATATCCACCACTAGTTTATTTTATATGGTGTATATAATACACTTTTGGAATGTTATACCTTGAATATAATTCTTTTCATTATATTATATTTATTTTATTTTATTCATTAAGGGTGCTTATAGTTCATGAGATTACCAAAGAAGTATGATTTTTTTCTCAATTTGGATTCATTGAGACATATTCTATGTTATGTACCTTTCTTATTTTATGAGGTGTATACGCAAAAAATTTTACATCTAATATCATGAATTTATTTATTCTCATGATATTATAAGTTTCATTTAATGTTATTATTTAATGGGGAATAGGAATCAATGTTACCAATGTTGTAAGAGTTTTTTTATTATAGTCTCATCATCTATAGGGATTATTCATTATTATTATTATTATTATGAAACCGTAGGAAACTCATTAATTTTATTATAAATTGGTTATATCATGGGCATACATGTTTTCCATTCAATTTCAATTATTTATATACAAAAGAGTTAAATATAACATTTGTAAAGATAAATCAACATTATTTCTCTCTTCAGTCAAAATTTACTTTTTTCCATTCATATTCATGTTTTCTTAAAAAAAAAATTAAAGAATTTTTCCCTTAATATTTAATGAATTTTTAAACATATCATCACAATTTATTAAAATTTTAATTTTTTAAAAATGGAATCTTCCTGTTTTTTCCAAGAAATCTGTGTTTGACTTTTACCAGACATGTTAATGGAATATTTATTTTAATTGGTAAGACATATACATAATTTTCAACCACCACGAACACACATTTTTTTTAAATATTACTTTATAAATTTTTATGTTTATTTTCAAATTAATAGATTTCTAATATAATTTTTTATTTTTTAGTTTTAAAAAGTGATTTTTAAGGAAAAGTTAATTTTACAAAACAAATGTCTTAAGAAACCATTTGAAATAATTTAAAAACTAAGATGACATCATTTAATATCAATATTGCTTTACTAGAGATATAATTTATGTATATAATTTCTTCTATATATGGTTTATTTTTATGATGAAAGATGTTATGATATAGGTTTTTCTTCCATAGGTTATACCATTTTAAAATGATTATGAAACATGCTTCTTTTTTAAATGGGTTATAATTTAATGAAATGATAAAATGATTTTGAAACATGTTTCTTTTCCATATATAATGTTATGAAGAGTTCTTATGAAATCCATTAATATAAATGGGTTTTGATAGGATTAATGTCTTATGGTCTTGTAGAATACATATGTTTGATTTAAAATATGTAATGGGTGGGAGTTACATCATCCACTAATGAATTGGGTAAAGATTGATATCTCATTAGATAAATAGGAATATAATAGGGATTGGATCTAGTTTATTGTGGTAATATATCAACTATGATAGTCTTGGGAGTAGACCATAACTTCAATTATGGATTTTGGAGTAAAAAACATCCACAATGATTGTATTAAAAATCACCCATGGACTATTATGGAAATTAGTTTTTATTCTTATGAGAGTGAGAAACATATATTGCCTATTCCAATGTTATTTTCTCATGGTTAAGGATAACTAATTCCATTATGATTTATGGATTATGAAAATCCCTAAATTATTCCATGAATAATGTTTATGATCTTTGATATATAAGTTATGTTCTTAAAAATGTATTCTAATATTATCATACCCATATGAAAATGATATATTGATATATCCCTTGTTTACCATTACTAAGAATTTGATATCACCCATTAATGTTTTCCATTACCTTGGTTATGATGAGTTATATTATTTATTATATGTATAAGAGGGGTTAAATATATTAATATCACAGTGGGAGATGATATATCCCACCTATGGACCAGTTTTTTATGTGTCTATGTTTCCAAAGGAACCATAACTTAATGATTATGGTGTGGACCATTATGTTTTTAGTAAATATTTATATATTAAGATGTAATATTCATGTATGATAATATTTGCCTGTTATATTTAGTCAAAAATGTCTCATAGATAACCAATCAACTCAACATTTTAACTCGGATGGGACCCATATTACTTTTGATAGATGAATGTGAGGAATTATTTAAGTAATTGAATAAAAAATTAGTCAGTATAGATATTAATACAATAAACATCCATGGAGAAACATATATAATGAATATTTATTCATTGAATAATGTATTGGGGTGATATATTATGAAAAATGGTATGGTTATGTATTAAGCGTCACAAAAATTGAAGGTGCTTGAGAAAATTTACCCAACTCATGATTTGGAGTTAGTTGTTGAAAATTTTCATTAAAAATATGGAGTCATTATCTTTATGAAAAAAAAAATTAATATATATATATATACATACATATATATTTTGATCATAATAGTTTAAATTATTTTTCCAAATAGAAGGATTTGGACACGTTCAAGATAATATAGTTGGAGAATATTAAAGATCATGACTACTTTACCGCACTGAGAAATCAAATAAGGTGATGCATTGAGTTGAAAGGATAATTCAATATTATCTATATTGAGGATCATGAAATATAAAATATTTAGGGATTTTTAAATTATAGATCTAAAAAATATGATAGAAGGGGAGAAATGTTATCTCCCTTGAATGAGTGTTCAATCATCTATCCATGTAATGATAGAATATGCACAAATAGATGATGTAGAGTTGTGGAAGAAGTTTAGAAATGTTATTGAGTTTGTACATGATTATGATGGAATAATAAGGTTCAATAACCATAAATGGTTTCCTTCCATACTAGGTCTAAGGAAGGTGATATTAGAGGAGGCTTATATTTCTTCATTCTATATTAATCAAAGAATTTAAAATTGTATAGTTATTTAAAATCATGTTTCTGATAGGATGACATTAAGAAAGATATTATAGAATATATATATCAATGTTCGGTCTATTAGAAAGTTATGGATAAAAGAAGTAATTATATGGGGATGTTAAAACCATTAACCAAACTTGAATGGAAATTGAAAATCAATGCTATGTATATAATCATTAGAATCCAAAAAAATCTAAAGTGCATAATGTTATATGGGTTTATGTTGATCACCATACAAAGTTAGAACTATTACTCACTATGAGTGAATAATATTCTATGGATCATATTTTTAGTATATAAAATAAGGATGTGGTAAGGATGAATGGGGTAGAAAATTCCTTTGTATCTTGTTAGGATATGAGGTTTACCAAAAAGTTATAGAGAACCCTTTAGGTGGATTTTTATATAAAAATGAGTTTCACCACTACATATCATTATCAGACATATGGTCATTTTAATGGAATAATTTTAACCATCAAGGATATGTTAATATATTGTTATATGTATTTCAAATGGGGTTTTGGACCAACACCTTCATCTAGTTGAGTTTTCATATAAGAATAGATTTCACTCATGCATTCAGATGGCTCCTTATGAGGACCTATATGGATAAATTTTTAGAAATACAATTTACTGAGATGAAGTTAGATAAATAAATCTATTGGTACATAATATATCCAAATAAATGATAGAGAATGTTGGATCCATTATGTAGCTCAACATGGCTATTTAGAGTTAACATTAAAGTTATGCCGACAATTATTCGTGTGATCTAGAATTTGAAGTGAATACCAATGTGTTTTTTTGAATTTATCCATGGATTTAGGTAATGAGATTAGTATGGAATGAAAAACTATCCCCTAGGTATGTTGGTCGATTTCAAATCATGATCGTATTTAGATGACATCTTATCAAATGGTGCTTCCATAGAACCTCTCTCAAGTCCAGATGTGTTACATGTTTTTCTCTTGAGGATGTAAATAATTTATCCTTCACATGTACTAAACATGAATGGTATACCAATGCATCATGATATTTTGTATGATGGAGAATAGTAGCGATTATATATTATAGATAGAATTTTTCTGAAACAAGACCCCTCACATGGTCATTGTTTTGTGGTGAAACCACCAATTTGAATATGCAATATGGGAAACTGAGGATACGATGAGGTATAAGCATCCTAATTTATTTTTATTGGATTGGAGAATTTCAATGGATAAATTAATTTTAATGTAGTTAAAATTTAACAACCCAAGTTTTTATGAAATTGATTTTTGAATAAAATAATTTTTTTCGATATATTTCATTATATGAAACACCGAGCTTTAACTAACAAAAATATACTATTAATATTATTATTTAAACATGACTATTATTACTTATCCATTAAGCATGGAATCATGAATATAAATACACCATTTTTTTTAAAAATATATTATAATGGTTTTATATAAAGGAATCATTTTGATAAAAAGTACATAATTTTTAGTAAAGTCTTTATATGTTTCAGAAATAAAATTTTCTAAAAAAATGTTTTTATGGTTTTTCATGATTGAATAATAATTTTTTTGACACTATTTTGTTTTTTAAAAAATTAACTTCATTTATGAAATATATATTCCAAATTTATCATTACGTTCATTTTGGAAAATGTTCTGTAAATATTAAGTTTTTGATAAATAGTAAAAAAATATATTTTTCTATTTAAAATTTCATTTTTATTTAAAATATTTAAAGGAACTATTTTACTTAAATATGTTTTTAATATTTACCTTAGTTTTAATATATATTTATTAAACCAATTAATGTCATTTTAATCAATTTTATTTTGAATATTGATTATGAAAAATTATCTGTGTATGTGGATTTCCTATTCAGAAAACTATCTTTTCATCATGTCTGTGGGTATAATTTAAAAATAACATTTTCCTCTTCTATTCATGAAATTTTAAATGATGGATTAAATAGTTTAAATCACCATAATTAATATTATATTATAATTTCATCTTATATTTTTTTCAAAATTAATATTAAAAAGATTAAAAATTAATTTCCACAATTAAGGAGAAAGTGGGTTTACTGGGGGTTAAAAATAAAATATAAAGATAATATGGTCTAGAAACATGTTATACTCAAATTTTATAAAATAGTTTAACCATAAACTATATAATGTTTATAATGTGCCATTTTTTATCTATTTTCATATTTAAAATGTGAGTACACCTTCATCATTTAAAAAATTCAATGTGTGTCCCCTCCCCCACATATAAAAGGGAACCCCCTATCATCTCTTATATACACTTATAGAATCATTTTTCCTATAAAATACTTTTTAAATACATTACCTAATTCTTTATACACATACTATATTCCATACTTTGATTAGGAAACCCACCTATTAATGCATTAGGTGTAATCTTGAAAGAGTTATCCGAAGAAGAGTTATGATACTTAACTATGTGTTTTCAATTTATTTTTTCATACTACTCCCTCAAATATTATTCAAAGAGTAATATATAATAAATTTAGTATCTAAAATATACTAATATTGTGTTTTTATAATTTAATAACCTAAAAATATCCCCCCTTCCATTAAGTGGGAAAGGAATATATTAATCATGTGTAGATAAGACTATCGGCTCCCGAACCAATGTAATTAATTTTCCCTCACAAACACTCATGAAGGGAGATAATGATATATTTAGTGATTATGTATTATATTCAGTATATTTTTAAAATTTCATAATTTATAATATCATATATACCTTCTTACCTTCTAATCCATTGGGAAATGATATCGTCTCTTCACCGTATATATAGACTACCCCCCACGTTAAGGGATGTGATACGTTTTTTCATTTAATATTGACTTGTATGATAATAATGATAAATTAAATATATAAATATAACATAAATATATGATATAAAAATTTTTAGGGAAATTTTTCTATTATTTACTTTTTTTCCCATGTTTTGAGAAAATGGAAACAAAGTGCATCAATACATAAGATCTACAAAATCCCTAAAATGTATAATTAATTTTGTATATTTATCATTAATTGATTAATATAAATTAAAATATATAATAAATATATATGATATTAATTTCATGGTTAAAATTATTGAGATTATGGAACTATAAACAATGAAAAATTATCAAAATATCAAACCAATATTTATAGGAAAAGCAATGCAGTTATTACTAAAAATTTGATTAGAACACAGATTTTTTTGTATATTGGAAATGAAAGGTCTAAGTGAATAATATATGGTATAATAAAAATATATTTGGTTCTTATATATTTTTATAATTTCCATATATTTATTATATATTAAGTTCAAACATGTCCGAAGGAAGCAGCGACATATGGTAAATAGTTCTTAATGTCGCTTTTATTTTAGTTGTGCACATGCCATATTGACCACATATTTCATTTGTGTGGTGTATCTAATAAACATTAATTTATTTGAAGATTATTATTATTATATTTATGGGATATAAATATACACCACTTTTTATTTTTTCATTGTTCTTATGATTCAAAAGATACCAAATTGGTGAATGTTTTAGGTTATAGTCCCATTGTTTATCATGATTTTTTTATGAATAAGATTCCATTAATGATGAATTATGGTATACCTCTCAATAAAATAATGAATATTTTATCCTATGGTTATTGTTTTAAATTACACTCTTTAATTTCATTTCCACTCTTTATCTATTTAAGATTCAAATAGACTGTTTTTCAGGAAAAAACAAAATCATTTCTCTATTCATCAAAAAAACCATTTTCTTATATGTCCATGTTTTCTAAAAATGTTTTTTTATAAATTTTTCACTATTATCTAATGATATATATTTTTAAAAAAATATACCCATGATAGATTTTTTTAAAAAAAAATTAAACAAAATTTTCTTTGTATTTTTCAAAGAAGACACTCTTGTCTTTTTTATCAAAAATATAAATTGATTATTCATTTTAATGTGTATGGTATGAATACTATTTTATAGTCTCATTACCTCTATGTTATTATAATATTAATTTTAAAATTTTAAAAGGTTATTTTTAAAAATAATCTTTAATATATAATAATTTTTTAAATTTTAGTGTTGTTTTTTCAAAATGAAATGGATATTTTCCCTTGGAATGTTTTAAGGATCTTTTATGGAATTTGTATTTATCAATTATAAAAAAAATTTGTTTTTATCATGTTTTTAATGAGATATGTTATTATTGTAACATAATTATTCTTTCTCTAGATGATTGGTGATTATGATGAACATATTTTTATGAAACCAATTAATTTTTTATAGGTTATACTATGATGAATTGATGATGTGATTATGATTCTCATTCCCTTTATATGGTTTATTTTATTATGAATGTTTTATGAAACCAATTGAATTTATATGGGTTAGGATATGACGAATGTATTACGATCATGCGTGACACTGATATATGAATTATATGGAATGTAAGACTTATATCTACCCCAAATTCATTGGTTGTGATTAATGTTTTATAAGATTAGAGAGTTCATATGAAGTTATCCCAATCATAAAAAGGGGAGGTTAACCCATGCTCAAAAAATATGGTACACATGATTCTATCTCAAGAAAAAAGTTGGTACATGGGTGGTTATCCTAATCCTAACATGTTATGAATGTCTTTGTTGGAATCTTTGAAACAAGGTTTTATATTCTTACATACATAACAAAAATCACTGTATAATAAAAATTTAATGATCTCATGTATCATTTTATTTTATTCATTTATGATTAATGTTTTATAAACATCCAATATTTTTTCCATGACTTACGTTTATGATATTTGATATAAAATGTATGGCTTTCAATTGTTATTCTCATTCTCTAATACCCTTATTCTCATGTAATATCTATATCTCCCTTGTTTACCCTTATTGAGTATATATATCACCCTTTATATTGTTTGTTTTTCCTTGGTTATATAGAATGTTATTATGTATGATATATCTAATAAGGACTATAATTTTGAAGAATGAAGTGGGAGATTATGTAGTTCACTTATGAACCAGTCCATTAGGCATCCTAGATTCCAATGGTACTATAAATATATATATTTTTCATGGATTATGATGTTATTTAATAAATATTTATATATTAATATGTGATATCTGTGTAAGAAATGTCTGGGTCTTAATATAGTCGTATTTTCATCTTCTATTACAATAGAATATATATGTAATTCATCTATAGACTCCCGACACTACTCACTGTCCTACTGTAGATTCCCGATTATGACATAATCCACAAAATCCAACTAATTGGGAGATCATCTAAAAATCTATCCAAAAATTTTATATATAACAACATTATTAGCACTCCTTAAGAGATTTATCATACAATGTTTAAATGTTCCCCATTTTCATGCACTAATTGAACATAACATATGATCTGTTTTAAGGTGAAAAAGATAATTCTATTTGATGACCACATTTATGGGTATCCTTATCCTCTAAGACAGAATACTTAGATCCCCACTAATTGCATCAAAAAACACCACTATATAACTGGATATATTTTTATCAGTCAAGTTCCCCCCCCCCTAATATCATTGAATACTAAAACACATAGAAAAATGAGGTTAACTTAAAAATAATTACCCAAACCTTGATAATATTTCTATGTCTACTATAAAATTTCTACACATTTGAAATATCATATATTTTCAATATTGGCACAAAATGGAAAATATATACGTTCATATCTGTATAATTTATTAATAAAGTCTCCCTATGAATAAAATGAAAGTAATCATGGTCTCATTCTACTCTTAGCACACATAAGAAAAATTCCTTGAACAATATACGTAACATCCCATGTAAATAAAGAATAATAAATATTTCATATTTATTAATATTTTTGAATTAATTTACTCTAAAGTGGTTTCTATGTTCGATAGCGTACCCGATACACAACAACGAGTTTCTTTAAAATCTTACGTTGCACACTAATAATATAATATTATTATTTTAAATGGTAATTAACTCATAGCCGTTGTATTGGCGGGAATGAACAAAACTAACTATAATATGATTATACATGTTTGTTAAATGTTTTTACATCTATCCAATAAAAATATCGAGTCTTAAAATGTGAATGAATCTAATTTTAAGCATAATTCACATTAAAAAGTTGATTTATCACCTTTTAATGGAGGACCCTCTTAAAATCTAGTTTTGGTCATTTCTATATTTTTATTTGACCAAATAAAATTATTCTTTAGATTTGGGACATCAAAATTTTCTTTGGGTAATTTTTTGGTATTTTTTCTGATAAAGTTCATTTTTTAATGAATAGTGAAAAATACTGTATTTTAATTCAAATGTTCCTTTTAAACTAATTTATTTATATTGTTAGATTATCTTTTTAATTGGTTTTAAAGTGTTATTAGAATATATTTTTACCATTTAATCCAATGTAGGTCATTGGAATTAATTTCACTTTGAAATTGGACATAAACAAGTGTCAATCATTTGATAGTTATTGTTTCTTAAAAACAAGCTATTTGTTTTAACAACGGGAATTGATTTTAAATTAATTAATTAAAATTTTATGTTTTGAATACGGAAAAATAGACATCATTTTTGAATTATGAATATCAAATATATCTTAGAGTAAATTTTTGGTATTTTTCTGAAAAACAACAATTTTTTATGAATAGTGAAACGACATAATAGTAGTTAAAAAAACTGAATTTTTCATTTAAATGAAATTTTACCACTTCTGTGAATTGAATTTAAAAAATCAGACATACATGGTTGTCATTATTAAGTAATTTTTTTTCAATAAGAGAAAATGATTTTTGGTGAATAGTAACTTTGGACTTTTATTTACCACGGTTAAATGTAAATAGAGTAATTCAAGGTAAAAAGAATATTATAATAATTCAAAATTACCTTAAAACTTGTCCAAACGTTATTGGTTAAGTTAGTTACAACCATGGTATTCTTTGGGTCGATTTTGGGACCCCATTGAGCCACTTGGGAGTGATAATGACAATTTAGATTAATTAACTTAAAGTAAAGGAAAAAATGACAAAAGCGAATATCTTTTAGTAAATTTATTTTTAAAAAGGGATATATAAATTATCTTTTTGACTATAAATATTCATTGTAAATATAAAAATATTTCCTACATCATGGTATTTTTTTATAATTATTATATATCAAATAAATTAAATTATTTATGACACAATAATGATGCGGTATCTACCTCATTAATAAAATAATTAAATAAATAAGATTATAAATATTAAAATAACAACCAAAACCAGTAAAATTCTTATTGGATGATTTTAGTTCGACCATTTGTCATCTTATATTCGAATCTAATGATTTTTGGACCTTTTGAAGCTGAATATCATTATATAATAAATTACTATTATCACAATTTCCTAAAGAGCCCCTCGCCCCCTTATAAAATTCCTTCACTTATAAACAATTACACACACCTATCAAGCCTTTTGGCTCATAATAACTCATCCCAATAAATCTCCCTACATCCCTATCCTCCTCTTAGAAGCCTTACCTTAGGCAGAAGGCACTTGAAGAAGTCCTTTTAGTTCAAACAAAAAGAAGTTACCCAAGATAAAGTCAATGATTTCTCTTAACTTCTTTACATTTATTTAACTTCTACAACCCCTAAACTATGTTTATTACATTATTTTAGAACAACAGTAGTATTCTAAATATACTAAGATGTTTTTATGAGAATTATTCGAACTACACTTACAGACCCCTCCATCTAATGGGTGAAGAACATACTCTTTCTGTGGATGGAAAACTAACGCCTAACGAGATGATGATTGTTTGATTTTCTCCTACCACCTATCATGGTGAACATTAAGATGAAACTATATTTATATATGATATAGATTATGTTTATGTTTTCTTCATGCTTCTGTATTTTTGTTTTATAGCATACCTTTATGGTTTCCATTATGGGTAAACGTGATAATTTCATTTGAGGAAGTGTGGACTATCGCCCCTCAAAGTAATATGAATCATTAATGCTATATGTGGGATGTATAAAGGATGGATATAATGATATAATATATTATATTATACTAAAATTATAATATACATATGTATTATTATGTTTTAATTCCATTAAAATAAGAAATAGAAATAAAAGTAGCGTTCATGCGTACGTACGACTTACCGTCTCTATGAACGGAGCATTGAATTTCTTACCTCCAAATGATATGTACTGTTATATATATATATATTGGATATATATGATATATATAATATCTAAATAATTAATTTCATTCTGGATATAATGGAGTATTGACCACATGGACAACTTGTAAATATAATGTGTTCATTTTTGACTCAAGTTCCAAATATCGAAAAATGAACACGATTAACTTAAATGATAACATAATGTTTATAACATGGTTATAAGTGATATAAAAGGAATAGTAAACCTGAAAAAGGTTCTTAAGCTAGTTGAAATTTACTTTAGTTTATTATTCATGAGATTAAAGACTGATCGAGTCAAGTCGGACATGAGGTAAGGGACTTCGTCTCAATCTCCTTTCATTGGGGCATATTTAGTTTTATACATGACTTTATTTTTATATGGTGTATAAAGCCCTTTGACTTTTAATTTCATTAAAAGGGAATAATTTTTTATGAATCATTTTACTAAACGACAAAAAATAATGTTTTTTTAACATAAGCGGTGACAACGAACTTTCCGCCGCTGCGAGTATTATTTGATCTTTGGATTCCTTAACAAGATGTAATGTTTTTGAAAGGAAAAATAAATACCATATACTATCTTTACGTATTTTGGTATTGAAAATGATTTGAGAATGGATTGATTATATCAATTTCTTGAAATTATATTTTGTTATTTTAATGTAGAAATGTTCTCTTTATTTTAGGCTTATGTTATGTGTTATGATCATGTTATGGTTTTTGGGAATTATTTACGTATACGGGTGGTTCTGTGATATACCTAGGGTGGGTGAGCCTGAGATAGCTCTCCAAAGCATTGGGTAATGTGACAGAGGTAAGCGTGAATGTTTCTCTTAATAGATTTAGGGAATATACTATGATGGGTATTCCAAAGTAACTCCCTTTGTAGTTGATATGGCTATAATATAAGTATCTTATGGATGCCACAAGTTACCTTTATGATTTATGATTTCTATGTGTTATTCATAAAATCTTATAATTTCATGAGGTATGTAAAATAGTTCATGTTTTGTATGTATTTATAAATAAATGTTTTCTTTCTATGTTTAATAACCCTTAATGATATTTTTATGATCATCCCATGTTTTGAAATGTTTTCACAGGACTTAAAGATGAATAGGGTCAAGGATGGGATCAAGGAAAAGTCATGCTGTCAAAAACATGGAACTAAACATGACTCTTTTTTCCAAGTTTTCTTATTTTATAAGAAAAAATGGAAACTGTGTAAAAGTTTATACTTTGTAATCTTTTGAGATGTAATAGTTATGTCCTAATTCACTAAAACTCTACACCAGAAATGATCCTCAATGTGAATTATTCATTTAATTCAATATTTTGTAATGTTTAAGGTTGGGTCCTTATAGTTGGTATCAGAGGTCAGTTTAGATAAATTTAGGAGTTAGGGTATTGTTTAATTAATATCCATAAAGTAATTTATATTAATATTGAAGTCATATAGCATTTATAGATTACCATGTTTCTTCGCATAAGATATTTCTATGTTCAGAATGGTTTTCCTCCGAGGAAACAGGGAATCTATGTTGGGACGACATCAGGAGGAAGAAAACCTTCCAAATTAGCAACTTGAGATGGTCATAATCGGAACAAAACTGTTTGTTGTAGTGATGGAACAATTGACTCAGGCTATAAATGGTGGTGGTATCCATTTTCGATATCAGCCAGATCAACCACAGAGGAACATGTCAGTAGAGGAGCATTTCATGAGGCAACATCCCCCATCATTCAGAGGATCATCTGACCCGGTGTTAGCAGAAGTGTGGATTAATGCACTAGAAAATTTTTTCAATGTCATGGGTTGTTCAGAACATCAAACGGTTAGTCTTTCTATTTATCGTTTTAAAGGTGAAGGTGATCAGTGGTGGTCGATGGTGTAAAATATCAGGGATAGTGAGGAGATTGATGATCTCTATTGGGATGAATTCAAAGGTATGTTTCTTGAGAAATATTTTCTTAAGGTGGTTCATCCTAGAATGGAAGACAATTCCTAGAATTGAGGCAGGAGGATGACTCATTGGCTGCTTATGAAGAAAAATTCACTCAAATGGAAAGGTATGCTTCAAATTTTATACGATATCTTGATTGTAAAATCCACTATTTTACACAGGATTAAGGCCAATGTATAGAAGGGTATTAACTTCTTTTGAGTTCAAAAGTTTTGAAAAACTTTTTCTTTGTGCGGAGAAGGTGGAAATGGAGTTTGATGATGATCAGGTGTTCTTTGAAAAACTATAGAATAAGAGGTCGAGGTGGCAGGTGAAAGGGAAGAAGTCCTCAGAAAAGTCTGATGGTAAGAAACTTAAGTTTAATGTTTGTTAAAATTATGGTAAAAATAATGTCAGGGAATGTATTTTGAATTCTGGTAAGTGCTAACGATGTGGTAAAATGGGACATAAGGCCCGTAATTTCACTGAAATAGATCAGGGTAATGGTAATTTAAAATCTGATTTATAGTTAGAAAAATGTTTTAAGTGCAATGAAATGGGTCATTTTGAAAATGAGTGTCCAACAAAGAACTCAGCTGAAGGAAAGAATCCAGACTACACGCAGAAAGGGGTGGTGAAATCCTTTGCAACTACTTCAGTAGATGTTGCACCATTAATTGATGTTGAATCAAGTACACTGTTTATTTGTTCAGATTATTCCAATGTGTTGTTTAATTCATGGTCTACACACTCTTTAATTTCTGAGATGTTTTCTAGTAAATTTGGAATTCCATCTCAAGATATGAATACCGAACTTACAGTAAAAAAACCTGGAGGAAATGTTGAGACAAAAAGAAAATATAATAACATTAATTTCATTGTGTGTGGAATGAATCTACCTGCAAACCATATTTCTATGCCTGTAGTAGAGTTTGATGTTATTTTGGGTATAGATTGGATTTCTGTTTATCATGATAAGATTGACTGTAGAGAAATATAAGTTTCTTTTTATAATGATTTTTAGTTCGTATACATGAATGAACTCTTGATTTTCATAACATATCAGGAATTTGAGAAAACCCCCATATCGAATGGCTCAAATTGAACTTTTAGAGTCAAAGAAGCAATTACAGGAGTTATTAGATAAAGTTTTAATTCAACCTAGAACATCACCATGGGGTGAACCTATATTGTTTTTTAAAAAGAAATATGGTTAAATGAGACTTTGAATTGAATATAGAGCAATGAATAACATCACTGTTATGAATAAGTATCCTTTTCCTCATATCGATGATTTGTTTGATCATCTCTAGGGTGCTCAGTATTTCTCTAAGATTGATTTGAGGTTGGGGTACCATCAATTGAAAGTAAAGGAAGTAGACATTCCGAAGACCACATTTTATACAATATATGGCCATTATGAATTTTTAGTTATGCCTTTTGGTTAAACCAATGAACCTGTTGTATTAATGGATCTTGTGAATAGAATTTTCCGTGAGTTCATGGATAAGTTTGTGGTTGCGTTAATTGATGATATTTTGGTTTATTCTAAATGTAAAGAGGAACATGAAATTCATTCATGTGTTGTCTTATGGTCCTTAAATGAAAAGAAAAATTATTGGATATCCAGTAAGTGTGAGTTTTGGTTAAAAAAATTTCTTTCCTTTGTCCCATTGTTTAAAAAAATGGCATAATTGTTGATCCTGCTAAAACAAAAGTTGTCAAAGAATGGAAAAGACACACAAATATAACTGAGATTCATAGTTTTCTTGCTTTGGAAGGTTATTATCGGAGGTTTTTTGAAAAGTTTTCATGGTTATCTAGTCCAATGACTAAGTTATCTCGAAAAGGTGTTAAGTTTATCTGGACAAAAGAATGTGATGATTGTTTTTAAGAGTTGAAAAGAAAATTGGTGAATGATTTAGTTTTGGAACAGCCATCCAGAAATGGTGTGTTTGTTGTCTACAATTATGCTTCATTGAAAGGACATGGATGTTTCCTTATACAAAATGATCAGGTAATTGGTTATTCATCATGTCAGTTGAAACCTCATGAGTTAAATTACCCTACACATGATTTTGAATTAGCTGTTGTTTTTGTTTTGCTTCAAAAATTTGGAGGCATCATTTGTATGGAGTAAAATGAGAAATATGTACTGAACCCAAAAGTTTAAAGTATATATTCACTAAAAAAGAATTGAACATGAGATAAAATAGATGGTTGGAATTAATCAAGGATTATGATTTCACGATCCATTACCATTCGGGAAAAGAAAATAAAGTTGATGTTGCTTTGAGTCAAAAAAGTAATGCTTTATTAACAATGTTACATTTGGAACAATATCCTTTGGTTTTTGATTTGATAAACTTCGGAATAGTAGTTCTTGGTGCAGAAAATTCTTTTTTTTTGTATTAGGTTTCAGTGAGATCATCTCTATTAGATAGAATTAAGCAAGCAAAGAAGGAAGATAGTGAGTTACAGAAAAAGTTAGAGTTTGGTCAGAAGGGTAAGTTTCTAGAATTTAACATTGATAATGATTGTTTTGAGATTTGGAAAGAGATTATGTGTGCCTTGTGATTCACAGTTGAAGAATGAGGTGTTATGTGAAGCTTATAGTACCCCATTTTCAGTTCATTCTGGAAGTACTAAGATGTACAAAGATCTTCACAAGTATTACTGTTGGGATGGAATGAAAAGAGATATTGATGATTTTACAGTGAATTGTTTGACTTGTTAGTAGGTTAAAGGAGAGAGGTAGTTACCAAAAGGGATTCTTCAACCTTTACCAGTGCCTAAGTGGAAATGGGAAAATATATCCATGAGCTTCATTGTGGGATTACCAAAGGCTTCTCAAAGTAATAATTTAATCTAGGTTATTGTTGGTCGATTGACTAAATGTTCTCATTTTCTTCCTATTAGAGATATATTGCCTTTAGATCAACTTTCTTGGTTGTATGTTAATGATATAGTCAGGTTTCACGGTGTTCCCCTCTCTATTGTATCTGATCGTGATCCCAGGTTTACTTTTAACTTTTGGAAAGGCCTGCCGAAGTCGTTGGGTACTGAATTAAATTTTAGTACTTCTTTTCATCCTCAATCAGATGGGAAACATGAATGAACAATTCAGAAATTGGAGGATATGTTAAGTGTTTTCTCGATGGATTATAAGGGAAGTTGGGACCAACATCTTTCTTTGGTTGAATTTTCATATAATAATAGTTTTCATTCCAGTATACTGGTGGCTCCATTTAAGGCATTATATGGAAAGCGTTGTCAAACTCTAGTTTTTTGGGATGAAGTAGGTGAAAGGGAGATGATGGGACCATAATTAGTAGAAGAGATGGCAGAGAAAGATTTGTTGATTCAGAAGCACATGATAATAGCTCAGTGCACACAGAAAAGTTATGCAGATAACCAGAGGAAGGATATTTCTTTTGAGGTAGGTGATCATGTCTTTGTCAATGCTTCTCCATGGAAAAGTGTGATGTATTTTGGTAAGAAGGAAAAGCTATGTCAGAGGTTCATTAAACCTTATGAAATTTTGGGGAATGTTGGATCAGTTGCGTACCAAGTGTCTTTACCTCCAATTTTATCCCAGGTACACACTGTTTTCATGTTTTGATGCTGAGAAAGTATCTGCAAGATCCATCTCATGTTTTGAGCCCAGTGGTATTTCAGTTGGAATAGAATCTCTCTAATGAAGAACAACCAGCTCAGATTCTTGACCATAGAGAGCATGTGTTTTGAAATAAGGTAATTCACCAGGTAAAGGTTTTTTGAAAAAAACCATATGGTTGAAGAGACAATGTGGGAATCTGAAAATACTATGAGGGATAAATACCACCACTTATTTTGATAAGTAAAATTGCGAGGATGTAATTCCCAAAAGGGGGAAGGATGTAACAACCCAGGTAAATAAATAATAACTCATATTTCATATTTATTAATATTTGTGATTTTAATATTAGTTTTACCTTAAATGGGTTTCTATGTTCGATAGCGTACCCGATATGTAACAACAAGTTTATTTAAAATCTTATATTGCACACTAAAAATATAATACTATTATTTCAAATGATAGTTACCTCCTAGACTTTGTAATGGTGGTAACGAAGAAAAACTAACTACAATATGATTATACTTGTACTTAAATGTATTTACACTTATCCAATAAAAAGTTAGAGGCTTAAAATATGAATGAATCAAATTTTAAGCATAATTTACATTAAAAGGATGATTTACAGCCTTTTAATGGAAAACCCTCTTTAAATATAGTTTTGGTAATTTTATATGTTCTATTTGACCAAATAAAATTCCTCTTTAGATTTTGGGCATCAAAATTTACTTTCGGCAATTTTTGGTATTTTTTTAGTAAAGTTCATTTTTTTAATGAATAGTGAAAAATACTGTATTTTAATTAAAAAGTGCCTTTTAATCTAATTTATTTATATGGATATATTACCTCTTTAATTGGTTTTAATGTTTTATTATAATATATTTTTACCATTTAATCCAATGTTGGTCATTGGAATTAATTTCACTTTGAAATTGGACTTAAACAAGTGTCAATATTTTGATAGTTAATGTTTTTTAAAAACACGCAATTTGGTTTAACAATGGGAATCGATTTTAAATTAATTAATTCCACTTTTATGTTTTGAATTTTGAAAAATAGACATCATTTTTGAATTCAGAATATCAAATATATATTAGGCTGAACTTTAGGTATTTTTCTGAAAAACTTCAACTTTTGATGAATAATGAAACCACTTAGTAGTAGTTAAAAAAACTGACTTTTTCATTTAAATAACGTTTTACCACTTCTGTGAATTTAATTTAGAAAATAAGACATACATGGTTGTTAATAGTAAGTAAAATGTGGTTCAATAAGATGAAAATAATTTTTGGTGAATAGGAACATTGGCTTTTATTTACCACAGTTAAAGGTAAATGAGGATATTCATGTGTAAAAGAATATTATAATAATTTAAAATTACATTAGCACATGTACAAACCTTATTGGTTGAGTCATTTATGACCGTGGCCATCTTTGGGACGATTTTGGGACCCCATTGAGCTACTTGGGAGTTATAATGACAATTTAGATTAATTAACTTAAAGTAAAGTCAAAAATGACAAAAACAAGTATCATTTAGTAAATTAATATTTACAAGGGGTTATATAAATTATCTTTTCAACTATAAAAATTAATTGGAAATGTAAAACTATTTTCTAAATCATGGTATTTTTTTTATTATTTTTATACATCAAATAAATTTAATTATTTATGACACAATAATGATGCAGTATTTAACTCATTAATAAATGTTTTAAATAAATAAGATTATAAATGTTAAAATAACATCCAAAACCTATCCAATTATTATCAAATTATTTTATTTGTACCATGAGTCATCTTATGTTCTTCTCTAAGGTTTTTTTGACCTTTCGAAAGCGAATATCATTATATAATAAAATAATATTATCACACTTTCCTAAAGATCCCCTCCTCCCCCTTATAAAAATCCCTCACTTCTATCCAATTCACCACACCTCTAAAGCTTTTTGGATCATCCAAAATCTTCCAATTAATCTCCCTACATCCATCTATTCCTCTTATAATCGATACATTAGACAGAAGGCACTTCAATAAGTCCTTTTGGTTCAAACCAAAGGAAGTTACCCAAATTAAAGGTAACAGTTTCTCTTAACATATTTTCTTTTATTTTAATTCTCCAACCCCTAAAATATTTTTATTCCTTTATTTTATAACCAAAATAGTATTCTAAATATACGAGTATGTTTTTATGAGATTTATTAGAACTACACTTACACACACCTCCATCTAATGGGTGAAGAACATACTGTTTCTGTGGATGGAAAACTAACGCCTCACGAGACAATGATTGTTAGATTGTCTCCTACCACCTATCATGATGGCCATTAAGATGACACTATATTTATATATGACATATATTATGTTTATGATTTCTTCATGCTTCTGTATTTTTCTTTTATAGCATAACTTTATGTTTTCCATTATGGGTAAACATGCTAATTTCATTTGAGGAAGTGCGAACTACCGCCCCCTCAAAGTGATATGACTCATTAATTCCATATGTGGGACGTATAAAGGATAGAGTTAATGATATTATATATGATATTATACTGGAATTATAATATACCTTTGTATCATTATGTCTTAATTCCATTAAAATAATAAATAGAAATGAAAGTAGCGTTCATGCGTACGTACGACTTACCGTCTCCATGAACGGTGCATTTTATTTCTTAGCTCTAAATGATATGTACTGTTATAAATATATATATATATATATACTGAATATATATGATATCTAAATAATGAATTTCATTCTGGATATAATATAATATTTACCACATGGACAACTTGTAATTAAAGGTGTTCATTTTTGGCTCAAGTACTAAATATCGACAAAATGAATGGTATTAACTTAAATGATTACATAATGTTTATAACACAGTAATAAGTGATATAAAAGGAACAATAAAATTGAAAAATGTTCTTAAGAAAGTATAAATTAACTTTAGATTATTATTCATGAGATTAATGAATGATCGAGTCAAGCTCGACATGAGGTAAGGGACTTCGTCTCAATCTCCTTTCTTTGAGGCATATTTGGTTTTATACATGACATTATTTTTATATGGTGTATAATCCACTTTGACTTTTCATTTCATTAAAAGTTAATATTTTTATATGAAGCATTTTACTAAACAAAAAAGGAAGGTTTTTCTTAATGTAAGTAGTGACATCAACCTTTCCACCGCCACGAGTATTATTTGATATTTGGATTCCTTAATAAGCTGTAATGTTTTTGAATGGAAAAATAAATACCATATAGTATTTTTACATATTTTGGTATTGAAAATTATTTGAGAATGGATTTATTATTTCAATATCTTGAAATGATATTTTTTAATTGCAATGTCAAAATTTTATCTTTCCTTTATGCTTATGTGATGTGTTATGATCATGTTATGGTTCTTGGGAATTATTTACGTATACGGGTGGTTCTGTGATAAACCTAGGGTGGGTGTGCCCAAGATAGCTCTCCAATGCATTGTGTAACTTGACAGGGGAAAACATGAATTTTTCTCCTAAGATATGCTGGGAATATACTGTGATGGGTATTCCAAAGTAACTCCCTATGTAGCTGAGATAGCTACAATATAAGTATGTTATGGATGCCAGAAGTTACCTTTATGATTTATGATTTCTATGTGTTATTCATAAAATCTTATGATTTCACGAGGTAAGTAAAATAGTTCATTTTTTCCATGTATTTATGAAAAAATGTTTTCTTTCATTGTTTTATAACCCTTACTGAGCTTTTTATGCTCATACCATGTTTGGATATTTTTTCACAAGCGTTAAATATGAATAGGGTTAAGGATGGGATCAAAGAAATGTCATGCTATCTAAAACTTGGAACTAGACATGACTCTTTTTTTCAAGTTTTTTTTTAAAAATTGATAATGTGTATAAGTGTCTACATTGTAATCTTTTGAGATGTAATAGTTATGTCCTAATTCTCTAAAACTCTAAACCTAAAAAGATCCTCAATGTGAATTATTCATTTAATTCAATATTATGTAATGGTTATGGTTGGATCCTTATAATATCACCTAAAAATATTTCCATAAAATCCCTTCATGTCTACCATCATTAACCTATATATCCCATCATCATTTCATTTTTCTTCAAGGAATGTATGTTTCCATCTTCAACCTATAACTTAGAAGCATCTGAATATGATGATTTTTTTAAACACACTCAATCAAGAATTTAGATTCCTAGGTTCTACCCTGTTCTTAAAATAAGGAAGGTTTTTGAGATTGAAACACATTGGTATGATACGACATAAGTATCATGACTCTCTGATTCCCCTGGTTAATATTACAAGTAAATTACATTAAACTCTCCCTTAGATATAAATAAAATAGTATCCTTAGATCACTTAACTAATATGGATATCTTGGAACCTCAACAGGAAGATCATGCTCATAACCTCCCACAATGTACCTATTTGAATTGTACCATAGTGGTACCATATCTCTTACCTCAGGTTAGAAAACATGGAAACACCTTAGGTAATGATCATCCCAGCCATCTTAACACTTCAACATAGGCAATCATGGTGGAACATCTCTTAAAACCAAACCCCATGTTAAAGATATTCAAAATTGTGTAGATTTTGTAAATAGGAAAAATGGAATAGAAAATAGATTCCACTAGAGGATACACTTCCCATCCCGTATCTAGGTCTCATACAACCTAGAATTATGGCCCCTCATACTGATTACATGGCCATCAACCATACAAACCATATTCATAGAGTATCCAAATACCCATTAACACCAATAATCAAGAAACTAGTTTATTATAATCCACTACGAAGATATAAAAGAAATAACAATATATATTATTATTAAAATTTTATATAATTAAATTCCCCCTTTTCACAAACTAACTGACTAAGAAAACACAATCATAATAATGTTAGGTATTATATATATGCCTAAAATGATGCATAGTCATACACACCCTCTTACCTCTATTGGAGATGAGTGAACCTCAAAAACCAAATAAATATCAATAAAAACCACTTCCAGAAATCACCAATCCATGATACCAAAGATCCAAAAAACATACCATACCAAATAATCACAGGATTCCCCTAGCAAGAATTTAGGTACTCAACTACATATGGTCTGTATCAAATATTTATCTATCCAAAAATTTCATCATATCATCCCAAATAACAAAATAATGGAAATCTTGATAAAATTTACCACAACCCTCTCTAAAACCAAATTATAGTGTCCATGAACTAAATTTACCGAATTGAACAAGATCTAGAGTACCAAAAACCTCTGATACTCTACATTTTATGCTGGAGGATTCCAAATTTAATAAAGGGTCTATAGTGTGATAATGGGGAGACTATACCGGCATTTATAAATGATTACAAGAAACATTGGATGAAAAATAAATAACTATTCAATATTAGATAATAATGAGATTACAACAATAAATATACCACGTATTATAAAAATAAATATTTATAATGTCACATGATATATAAAAAAGTAAAATGGATCTTCCATAGGCTAATAAATCAATCAAATATCCAAAAATAATAGAAAAAATGTAGTTTAGTTAAAAATATCCATTCAATCATACCCAAAAATATATCAATTATATTCCCATGTATTGACTAGACCTTTATCCAGTTTCACACAGGTCACTGAACCCTTTCCCTTTCCTGTCTCATGAGTCCTGAAATCTATACGTTTATCGAAGATACCATGTAGGTTCATTGCCTAAAATCATTAGGCGAATACTAATGATATCCCATGATAATATCAACACATATATGTGTGAAGGAAAAGTTAAGAATATGAAATAAAATAAAATAAAAGCATCATAATCCATGATATTTAAGTGAAGATATAGTTGGAACCCTATTTACTTTGGTCTGTAATGGAGTTGGATAGTGAACCCACAATCTGTATACAGTCATAGTCACTCCAGGAAATCTGAAAAATTCTGATCAATTTCGAAAAACCATTAGAATCTACATAAAGGTACTCATATATAAGACACTGTCTAATATTTCCTTAACAATCTCACCCAAATGTATTACACCAAAATAAGGAGTGCCTCAAACGAAATCATGATCACTGTCACCCCTCAATTCCGATGGGCACAACTATAATGTATCTCTCCTGTTATTCAATAACCAAGATAATTAATATAATCCTCTCATATGTAGAGGATACAATCAATATTACAATATTCAAAACCACCCCATGGGTCCCAATATGTGCCCATGATGCAAATGACCTTATCCCCATAATGATATGAATTACCAACCTCCTACAACAACAACAACTCTATGCACCTTTATTTCCCCTCCATGTATGAATGAGATTTAAAAATCACATTATTTTGGGGATTCACATCACCACATCACTATACAAGTCACAACTATCACATTCCCAAGAAACCACATCAAGAAATGGACCACTTAAATCATCACTCAACCACATGCGACAACGTTCAATGAAAACCCCATAATTTCTATTGAAGTTAAAATAAAACAAGACATATCATGAGTGACATGTTATAAAAAACCACCATTTTACTTCCCCATTAAAACATTTAAACTGTAATTTGTTTTATTCCTAGTTTCACAAATGTCCTTTCCCACAACCAAAAAATCACATGACATATAAATTCAAATAATCAACATAAATATCAGGGCACCACCTACCAAGTAATAGAGGAATCCTGATATTATGACTTCATGGTTTATTAGACCTAAGGATAAACAAATAAAGGATCTAGAAAAAAATCCCTCAAACATAGATTTTGGTGAAGACATAAAATTACATTGGGAAAACTCGAAAAAAACCATGATAGTTCAGTTATCATGGTTTATATTACTCTATTTATAGCACAATGGATGATTGGGGTTGTACCTAAAGAATAATTTTTATGGACCACTCATTAAATATAAAAATTATTAATATTTTGGTTTTCTATTGTATTTAAAAATGAATATTTTTTATTTTTTAATATATTTAGAACATAAGGAAAATATAATGGGGTTTCGATATGTGAATTTAATAAAAATAAAATATATTAAATTATGTATATGGAATGAAACTCAATATTTAGTGAGATAGGAATCAGAGCTCCTGTTATCTATTTTCATTCCATCATTGTTCATAACTTTTGTTTAATTATTTTCAACAAATTATTAAATATTATTGTTTGGATAACTTCAACAATTATGTTTTGACAATTCACTGGAATCCATGTATCTTAAAATCCATAACATACCTAAATCCTCCATAAGTTTGAATGGACCACACACCTCAATCATGTGTTTGGATCCATCCCAAACCAAGCTCAATCTTATGTTATTATGAATATAAACTCTCCAAAATCTATCATATGAAGGATGATATAATAAAGGGTATGGATAAAATGTTTGATAATGGATGAGATGAACATATTTTTTTTGAGAATAAGGCAGTGTAGGCTATCCCTAAATTTTGTAGCCACACTAATAACCCTAAATAATAAAAAAATAAAAATAATTTAAGTAGAGAAACACCTTAGAAACATATACCCCCATGGAAAAAACTTATTTTGTCAAGTAATCCTCCATCATGAAAATTTTAATAGAAATTATGGGATAACAGAAAGAAATTAGGGATGTTATAAAGTCACTAGGTTTATTTAATTATGTATAATTAAGAAAAAAAACTATAGCCTATTATAATTCATCTCACATGCTGTGAGGAAGTTTTTTTGAGATCGTGTACAATGGATAGAATAAGGTGTTTAAATAGGAATCAGGAAGGATTTAATAATTTTCAATGTGAATGGGATACCTCTACATGGAATGGGTAGAAAAGCAGTACATTTCCACAAAGAAATATTATTGTTTCCCTTAGTTTTTAACTTGTATAAATAATCCATTCTCTTGTATATTCCCTTAAAATATTAATTATGGGATTGTATACTTGTTCCTAGAAAAATAAAAGATAAAAAATTTCTTTTGTACAAGAAAAATATGATTGAATGTATTTTTCATGCAATGGTCGCCACAATCATGCCACATGAGTGGATCATAAATATTACAACTAATAAAATAATCATCATAAACACTCCATATCACCTAAAATTAATTCAAAAAAGATTCTTGGGGATATGATCTATTGTTAAAGGGTTAAATCATGTACATTATTGGTTTGTAGCACCATTGATATTATTTTCTTAAAAGAATATCAATTTATCCTTGAAAAAATTACTTATATTTGAATGCTTGGAATATTTTTATATGAAAAAACTACATGTAATAGGCCTATATTTCTTGTTTTTCTTACAAAAATTTCATTAAAAATAATTTAATATCAATTTAATCATATGAATTATTTACAATTATTGGTTTACTAGTTTTCATCCCCTAGAATTTAGCAGTTAATCACACATTGGTTCAATAAATTCAAAGGTAACCCCATATGAGTCCATGTTTATTATTATATAGTTAATATTAAATCGATTCATTCCTACGAAACTCTCCACTATCAATGTTATTTATATCTAGTTGTTTTCCCGTAGAGGAAATCTTACTTATATCTCTCCTTGGGTAATTAATCTTATTTGCACATCCCTAGAGTAGTTTAATTCTAAACTAGAAACTAAATTTAAATTCATTATTACAGAGTAAAAGAAATATCCCTCTTAATATCACTCCAAACTACCTCTATATATAAGGTTAATTCATATTCTAATAAAAAAAACTATCATTTTAAAATTTTTTAAATTTAGAATTAAATATACAATTTTAATAAAATAATATTTTTCTGAAATTAAGAATATTTTATTATTTACAATCGTATATACTAAAAAATTGAAAACATGATTTTACCAAAATATTGTGAAAAAGTTGGCAAAAATATTAATTTGGATAGAAATTGTAAGAAAATCTATGTTTCTTAACTTCCCCAAACATATCTTCTTGATATCCAAGAAAAAAATTATATCAATATCAAATCCATTAAAAATAAATAATTTGATTAATTTTCAATTATGTTTTTCCGAAATAAAATTATAACAGGTCCCATTAATGAAAATCCCTTCTATTTTCTTTTATCTTTTCAGATTCAAAATCATTCCACCTCATGAATTCACACATGAACAAATCCCAACCAACCTCTCATGTATGTGCATTTCACTCTTAGTAGAGAGAAATATAATAAAGGGGTTATTCACATAATTCTAAAATACATGTATTATCAAAATATTATAAAAATTATAATTTCTCTACACTGTGAGACATAAAAATATATTTAATCAGGAGGTATTTCATGGAAATTTTGGTGGATTGGGGTTGGTGGGTAGAATATGAAAATTCAATGGAAGAAAATTGGAGGTTTTACTCTTAACTAAAATTTATGCATATTTAATTCAAATGTTGGAATATTCCACACTAAATTCCCAATACAAAACCTAGCCCTACCCCCCACCTTCTCTTGTGTAGCTCGGCTATGATTCATTAACATGAAACATAATGAATAACTTCATCATTATTCTCTTCCTTTGGATTCATTATTTTTGAAAGAGTATGAAAGATGAATGTACCAAACGAATGTTGGTTCATTTTCATTTCTTTATTAGAGTCATGATTCGTATAATCATGTATAGTAAATAATTCATTCTCATCCTCATTTTCCTCATTTTTCTCATTTTTTGGAGAATATGATGGGAATAATTAAATGAAAAAGATGATAATGACTCATGCCCATTCTTCCATTTGAAATTCCCAAAACGAGGAAAAATCATCTCTCATATACCTAACATGAAATGTTTTCCAAAGGAATGCACATGAAATATCTTTCCCCAACACATTTAATATAGATAATTGTGTAAATATAATAAGATTGAAGGTTAGTAGGGTAAAATCTACTTGTAATGTGTCTTAAACCCATAAGAAACACATGGTATTATAAGGGTTTAACATGGGATAGTGAAAATTTTATGTCTAAATTAATGTAGAAATATATCTAAATACATGACTCAATCATAATAAATATATTTCATGAACATAATTTTTTTTTAAAATAATAATAATTCATTTTTCTCACAGAAGTTACATATATATTAAAAATGTGAGGGTATTAGGAAGATGTTTTTATAATTGTTTAGAATTCCTATCAAGATGATAAATTTATTATGGGTTAGAGTTCATGGGGATGGATTATAAAAATTGGTCAAACACATACTTTTTTTCTGAGTATCAATGTCAAGGTAAATGCAAGTATACCAAGAATGATTTAAAAAATAATTAAAAAATAAGTAAAATTTATCAAAATAAACTCAAGAATAAACAATGAAAATCGATATAAATTTGTAATCATATTTCCTATAAAATAAAAAAATGAAAATAAAAAAAACTCATAAAACAGGTTAACACATCACCACACTTAAGTGTTACTACTCAACCATGATGTGAAAAATGATAACAAATTATATAGTAATTATAATTAGTTAGTGAAATACAAATGGTTTTTTTCCAATATTCTTGGCGATTAATTTAAGATCCTAAATTAATCTTTTTTCAAAATATAATGAAACACGAGAAATATATTGAAATAAAACCTTAAAATAAAGATAATAGAAAAGAAAAATTGGTTTGGAACCCTATTTGGGTACTATATTTTTACAACCTCCATCTTGGATGTTACATTATATTAACACCAATAAAAGCACACTGAGGTTTAGGGGATGTGATCAACCACATTTTTTTCTTATAATTCTCATCTAAATTCACACGATTTAGAGGTTCCCTTGAATAGAGTTTTATAGTTGCTTCATATTTCTAGTAAAAAATATCTTCGGTTATTGGAGTGGATTAAAATCAGGTTCCTTTATGTTTTCCACATATTCTATGACTTCTTATTCGACTTCTAGTAAGAACTATATTAGTGTTACCTCAAAACATTTTTAATACTGAAAATTAGTAAATAGGTAATGATTAATCAACATAAACCAAAATGAATACAAATTTGAATTATCCCTATCAATGATGTTATCTTTTAGATGTGTTTCGTCATGTCATTCTATTTGTATTCCTCTTCATTTATTTCCAAAAATAAATCTTTAAAGAGTTATGAGACCCTAAATGATCCACTACTAGTGAAATTGTTTTTCATTAGATATTAAAAGATATAGGGGTGATGATTTTTCATCATTGAATATGGGATAATCTCTCAGGATGCATCTTTTTATAAAATGACATCAAAATTCTTCCAAATACTATAGATCCTCCAAAATAATATTAGATTGAATATACACTTTAGTTCTTTCCACTATAAGTGACAGACAATGGCCAATATATAGATCATCTAGTAATTAGTTCATGTCAATCATTAGTTATTCAATATGGAATGTGTGCATGGTTACATATTCCCCCACTATTTCTAATTCTTGTTACTCTATCTAAAGTCTATTATGAGCCTAGAGGCACTCTACTATCCATCAAATCTGTTACATCATCTCCTAAATATATTCCTTAAGATATTGAAACCATGAAATTCTTTCATTATAATAATTATTTTCATGAATCAATAACTAATTTTCCAATTAATTATAATCTGAATTTGAATACATCATAGACATATCTTCTTTAATATAATAAAAATAGAAACTAAAAAATAAAAAATTATTTTAAAGTGAGAAATAAAAAAATTAATGGTCTAATTTTCTCCCAGAAGTGGTGAAAAATTTGGGCACACTTTATTGGGGTATGAAAAATATAATTTATATTAACCATAGTGCATAATAGTGGTTGGCCATGGTCATGTCTCATGGAGACTTTTTTGGAACACTATTCATTATTATCAATTATAATATTTCTATTAGTTTAAATGTTTTAAAAAAGGGATACAGATGGGGGTGTTGTTATGTGAAATCAAAAAAACATTAAATAAAATTAAAAAACCCAAAGAAATGACAAATAGAGCCAGTGAGAGTGGAATTGAAAACCATGTGAGTTATTGTCATTTTATCATTATTCTTAATTATTTTTGAATTATTTTCATTTATAAATTAAATATTATTCTATTGATAAAAAATTATTTATGTTTTTATTGTTTTAATGGACTTCAAATATAATCATGTACATAAAATCCCCAAAACTGCTATTATTAATATTGGAAAACATACCATAGTGAAGTATATGGAACCATCCTATACTGATCTACATCATATGACACTTCAACTCCAAAATAATTGTACTCCATTGTATAATGTATGATTTAAGAGAATGTAAGGAGTAAGTGTTCGATAAATTAAGAGATAAGATCATGTTTCTTGAGAACAAGTTAGAGAATGACCAGCCAAGATCAGGAAACTTCACTTCTTATCATGAAAATATTAAGAAAAATAAATATTTCTGAAGATAAACTCAAGAAAACCTTCCCCGATGATCAAAACATTGTGTTATCTACTATACAATAGATTAATATTGAAAAGGACCAATGGAAATTCATAAAAAAATAGGTAAAAAGAGATATAAAATGATTTATTGAAATTTGAATGATAATAAAAATTAATTTAAAAAATATTTTTTCTTATTTATCATGGTTTAGAGGTGATTGTTTTGGAGTCATCTATAAATAAGGGGAAAAGGAATTTAATGAAGCAATGATATGGATAAAAAAGTGATTTATCCACATAGAATTGTTTGTGAAGATATATGTTTACACATAACAAGCTTCAAATTTTTCCTTAGCATATAATTCCTTCAAATGATCCAAGATCTTCAGTCATCACTTAAATTATCCCTCACGATCTCTTATTATTTTTATTATTAAAATAAAATAGAAAAAATCCTTTTAGAAACGAAAAAGATACATATATACTTATTTTTCAAAAAAGAATGATTTCAATCATGCCACATGTGACAATTTTGAATTGTACAACATCAAAATAATCATCATGAACATTTCCAATACCTTAAAAGGGATTCATAGGTGCTTCTTCATGATTTTCACTCTTATACATGGATAATAATATCTTCATTAATGGTTAAAAATACCTTCACTAAAAATTTACCAAATGATTCTCTCTATATTGTTTGTAAAATTAATCTTACCTGAAATCTTCTCTAAATTTCTCTATGTGTAAAACCTTATGTAAATGGTTTAGAGTGTGTGTTTGTCTTACACTGATTTTATTTATTCTGACATTACTTCAATTTAATCTAATGTATCCTTTATTATTTTTATTTTTATTCTTCCATACCCTCTGGATGTTGGTATTTGACATGAAATTTCATTAAGAATCATGAATTTAACATAATTTTTCTCTCTATTTATTATTTTGGTAGAGCATATTCAACTAATTTATTCAGAAATAACTCTCATTAAAAATTCTTATTTATACATAAAATCTTTCACATAGAGGAACTCTTATGTATCAACTACCAGGGATAATTAATCTTATGTGAGATTCCATGGAAACATTTATTCTTACATAGTTCATGGAAAATATTTTTTAACCTCATGCAAGCCAGAATATTATATATGATTAATTCCTTTTCCTAAAAATAATAATAACCATTTTCAAGATTTTCTAAGGGAAATTAAAGTCCTAATATTAATAAATGAATTGAATTCATAAAATTAGGACATTTTTATAATAAGTCACAAAATAAAATAATAAATTTAAATTGTAATTTTCCCCAAATATTATGAAAATGGTGGGAATTAAACTACTAAATTTTGATAAAAAATATAAAAAACATGTTTCTCATCAAATATGAATAGATTTACTTACCAAAGAGACTCTCAATGGTAAATTAATTGAAGAAACGATCTCACTCACGTGAAATGCAATCTTAGAGGATAAGAGCATACATGCGAATGTGGCATTTAGTCGTTCTGGATAAATTAAATCCCAATGTTTTCATTAATATCTATAAATTGATTAATTATATTAAAAAACTAAATTTTTAAAAAACCTATCTGATCCCAAAAACACTCTAGTGGATCCCATCACAACCATCAGAGTCCCAATGCCCTTTTTTGGGGTTTTGATGGAAGGTCCATTGGCCAATGACTTTCCAACCAGAATTAAGATGGCCAAATAGTGGGGTTTGAGTTGGTATTTACTCACATTAAGATTCTTCCATCACCAACACCCTTTTGTAAAACCCAATTTTAGTCCACATCAAACAACTATAACAGCCTAAATTGTCCATATAAATAGGTTTAGGATGCTTTTGGACCCAAAAAACCATATCTAAAATCCTAAACCATCATAGTGATATCCTTCAAAGATAATAACACAATATTTAAGGTGTAATATGGAATATCTTATTCAGTGGTAGTATGAATTTTTTAGTTTGACCCAATTTGACCGTCATACTTTTAATGAAAAAATTCTTCTTTATTTTAAATTTTAATTTATTTTTTAACATAAAATCACAATCTTATCATTACTTCATTGAATAATATTTTATAAAGGATCACATCACGCTTCCTTGATAATTATTGAATCCTCTAATTTTCTTACACAGTTAATAAATTTAGTAACTTACTTGATGTAATTTCCTATAATATGGATCAATTTTAATCCTTATATTTTTACTTATTCCAAAATATTTTTCTTTGAGCTCTTCTATCCTCTTTCACCCCTCTTTAACTATATCAGTTATAATATAAATGATTCATGATATATACAGAATTTTGATTTTGATCTCAATAACCTTATCTGAGTTTTAAATTTTACATATTTTAACTATTTATTACTACATTTCAAAACATTATAGGCATTATTTCTACAATATATAAAACTTAGAACCATAATAAAATATATTTTTCTCTTCATTTTTTTATTTCTATATAATAATTCATTGATTTTGAATCATTAACTCTAGTTGAATTAAAAAAATCCCTAAATTATTTCATCATATACTTAACTATCATATTATATATGATAGTTTTTAATGATAAAAAACAAAAAAAGTTCGTTGAAGTCATTTTAATAAACTATCACTTCAATTTTAGTTTCTTTAGAGATTTTGTTTTCTTATGATAAAAAGTTATTTTTATAATTAAATCATAATTTATGAATTTATTTTTATTACTATCTATTTAGGATTTATTTTTTATAAATAATTCACCTCATGAAGTGACCCTTACCCAAATTTAGTATACTGTAGTGGAAATACACATTATACAAAAACTATAAAGTAAAACACTATTAAAATCCAAAAAATTTTATCTTTGGGAACTTGGTTTATATTTGTCTTAACCCTTTATAAAATTTAGATTTCATCCAAAAAAAATCTACATAGGTGTAACTACATTACCCATATACCTAAAATGTTATTACTAGGTAAATGGGATAACATATGAAAGGAGTGAGTAAAAATGAACAGTAAGGGGAAAAATCCCCAAAGAGAAATAGAATTGATATTAATAGATCATAAATAACTAGGATAAATGATCAGGATATAAATGTTATCACTAATGTAATAATATCATAAAATCATAATAATTTAACCAAAATCATTATATCATGACCATATATCATTGAATTGAATCAATAATGGAATGGTGCTAGAGACATAACATAAACCATGGAATAAGGATGAGAAATCATAGGAAACTAATGATGACCAATGGGAATATATAATAGGAATTTTGAACATGTAAAAATATATAAAATCACAACCTATGTCAAGGATGAATTACAATACCAACATAACATAGTGGATTAGGTTTACTCCATATTCCCTTTAACATTGTGGATTGAGTTTACTCCCTAGTACCATATGTCTATTTCAATAGTTTACTCCACAATCAAATGATCATTTCTATCTCATTATATATAAATATTTACCCAATGTCTTATAGGGTAGTATAACTCATGGAATTCCCATCAAATAATCATATATCCATACATATGATTCCATAAGAATGAGATATTTTTTTTAAATTATATCTTGATTAAATCATTGAAATAAATTATTCATCTAATAAAATAATGTTTCTATAGTGCTAAATAAAATTTTTCTGTTTAATAATGCATAAAATAAACTTAGTATATTGACTATAGGTTATACAATAAGTCAATAATTTACAAAGTCAATCGAACAGTATGATTATATAGGTAAACCACCTTCATACATAAGAATGATCTTTTTATTATATATAATGTAAATACATTACAAGATATATTTTATTAGTATATATTGGATTATATGGACATAAAAATGTTGTGTTAGATCAATTAAATTATAATTATTTCATTTCCATAATTCCAGAGATGCATATAAATTTTTGGTAATGCCTAATTTGTCATTTCACAATAGTAATATAATAAAAAAGGTATAAGGAGAGAGGAAATAACATAACTAACTTTAACATTCTCTAAATTTAAGAAGGTATTTACATAGATGAATAATATCTTCGGTGAAGATATTAAATTGTAGAATTTTTAATTAAACAAAATCTTAATTAGTAAGAAAAGTTAAAATAATGAAAATAATATTATTAAGGGATGACATAAATGTAAGTTTGTTTTGAAAAAAAAATACATTTTAAAAATTTATTTAATATTAGGAAATTATATATAAACAATATATTTGAAAATTTATATTGGTAGGAAGATATATTAAAATGGAGGAGAGATCATGGAAAGAGTTTTTAGGACTTTTGTTGATGTTGTAATAAAAATAAAAAATACCTAATGTTAAAAAATCACTAATAAAAAGTGGTAAAATATTTTAAATCATTATTATAACATTAAAATGACATAATAATGTTACCTTTAAATGTAATATATTTTTAAAATAATAAATGTGGAGAGGAAGATAACAAAATATACGATTTTCCATCATAAACATTATAGGGGCTAACCTATGAGGGTAATAGGATGGGTTCCATAAATACATTCATATCCCATGAAAACGGAATGAGAAGGAATCATAATGAACATGAAAAACAATTTTCTAATTATTTATAGTGTAATATTGAGATATAGAGAGTTACAAAGAAAATAAGACAAAGAGTGGGAAATAAAAAAAAGACTTATAACTAAAAACATAAGGAGTAGAAAAAATAAATAATGGTAAATGAAAATATTAATAGATAAAAAATTAATGAAAAATAATAATACATATATCTAATAACTTATATATTTTAAATATAAAAAAATATAATAAATATTGGAACAATACTTGAAAATAATTGAGTTTTGGAAAGATACAAAAAACCTTGAGTCCTAACATTCTTATTATGTCAAATAACCTCAAAAATAGTTAATCCAAATATATTATTAACTTTATTAAAAAAATTATACATTTTTATTTCATTATTATTATTCCTATTAACATATTTATTATCATGTATAATTCTTTGTTTGGTTAATTTTTCTTACATTACTCATTTTAAGGATGTGCAATTCATCATTCCAAAACTGATCTGGTGTATTGGTAATGGTCAAAGGTCACTATAAAATGGTTACATAATCTTATATGTTTCGAGGTATCATTTTCATGTCATTTAATAATTTACGGATTTTAATTTTTCTTTATATTTAACCAAATATTTCCAAATTAAAAAGTGTTTCTTTGAATTTTTGTTTTATATTGTTAAAAATGACTACAAATTTAAACTTTTTTCATCATTATGATAATGACTATTTTATTATAAAACAATTATAGGAATGATAATATTTGGTTATTAATATTATATGAAGCCCAGAAATCATTTTTAATGAATTTCAATGAAAGCAATAAGTGAAAACTAATACATGCTCGATCACTTGGGTAGCATAAAATGACAACATCTGAATGATATTTTCATTTAAAGAGTTAAAAATGGGAGAAAATAATAAACTTTTACATTTTATATAAATATAATATTATAATTAAAATAATTTTTATGGTAAATTTTTAATAATCACTATTATTATTGAATGGCTAATGAGAGAGTTAAAATGTGAAGATATGGGTTTTCAAACCCTTATCTCTCATATTGAATCACCTCATTTTGATTGATTATAAATCCCAACGGAAGGGTAATTTAGTGACACTATAGGATTAAAAAGTTACATGGAGTGCTTAGAGTGGTATTTGGATAGCTCAGGAGATGTGTGTATTTGTATAAAATATAGATTATTATTATTATTTTTACTTTGGGTCAAGACCATGAAATGTGTTGATTATAATTAATTTTATTATCATTTTGTTAAATAATATAGGTTTCATTGACATTTAAACAAGCATAAAATTTTATATAATGTTGCAAATAATTTATTCAATGTAAAGAATAAAAAATAGTTGTTTATTTAGTGAAATATAACATAGGTTTTGAAAATTGATATATAATTTTGGAAATTTATTTTATTATATTCCAATGAATTTTTAAACTTATTAAATATATTTTAAGTCATTAAATTATTTAATTTGTTATTATATCATATTTACACCATAATGATGTCATAATAATTATTGTGTGAAAAAAATTATATTATTCACAAACCACCTTAAAATGAAATATTTGAGAAAAATTATAGAAATTATTCCTAACTAAATTTTAAAATAATGATAAATAAATGTCATATATTTAGAAAAATTATATATTAATTAAGGGAAATAAATCATTTAAATAAATATTTATGAAAATATTTTTAAGATGATAGAATATATATTATGGACAGAATATTATGTCAGTGACCATATTAATTCACTTGTAACTACCTAATAATTATGAAGTTTCCATTTTATTATAATAATGCACTATATATATGATTAATAAAATTTACAAATGAAAATAATAAATAAATAATACTATTATTTCTTTTTCGAACATGTTACTTACCCATTAAAAGGATTTTTTTTGATTATGCATGTAGAATATTGTAAAAATCATTTAATCATTAGATGAATTTTTATATAAATTATAAATTAATAAAAAAAAATTATTTAAATTTTTTATTTTCTCATATTATGGACATAAAATTCCATATGAAAATATTCTAAAATTTCAATTGTTATATATATTAATTATATCATCATAAATTCATGTGCAGTACTTTGTTAATAATTTAAGTCCAATGTATTCATTTCTATTAAAATTACCATTTGAAAGTAAATATATAAATATAATTATTTCATTTCCCATGAAATAAATGTGTAAATAGTTTCAAGAATTAAATTAAAGATATTTTATAAAACCATTTCGATATATATGTATTTCTCCTAATGTTACATTATGATACAAGAATTAATACTACTTATTTATTATCTATTAAATAAAATTTTTATAATAGAATAAATATGGATGTATTATGAATACTATTAAAATAATTTATAAATAATTTAAATAATATAATTCTTTTAGGATTAGAGATAAAAAATTTATTTTTATTATATAAAACTTTTTTACTACTTCTTGTTTAGTAATTATGTATATAAAATATAATTTTATGTAATTGAAAATAGAAAATAATTTCATTTAATATATAAATATAATATTTTAAAAGGAAAATTTACAAAAATATTCATTAAATATTTGGGTTATTACATTCTGACCCATTAACAAAATTATGTCCTCATAATTATTACACTTTAGAAAAATATTAATAATGATTTATTCAACTTTTATAGACTACAATACAATGAACTAATGTTATCGTAATCATTTACTATTTTATGTTCATAATATAACTCAATATAAATGCATTAAAATGGAAATATTATGTGGTCATAATGGTTTAACCCAATAAAATATTATCGATTTAATATTTAACTATAAAATTTTTTATACCCTATATTTCTCAATAAAAATTTGATAATGTAATTTAATTATACTCTAATACCAACTGAATAAAACCTTAACCCACACATCATTATGTGGTTTAAAAAAATATAAATTTATAACTAGCATAAAATATAACCAATTTTCACAATCTAATGTTTAGTATCTTTAAGAACTATATATATATATCCTTCTTGACATTTTATATATTGTCCATGTCTTACAAAAAAATTCACAACACATGTAACTCACATATGGATATACTTATATATAACTTCCTAGGGAATTGGGAAACATAAGATGGGGGTGAGCTAAAATTCTCAGTAAGAGGAAAAAATATCAAATGATACATTTAAGAGTTATCAAAATAACATAAACATGTGATAAACATGATCACGAGGTAAATTGAATGATTAATCAAATAAAATCATGAAATAAGAAGGTTATCATGAAACATGATTATGTAATAATATATAATTACATAAAATTTATAATGGAATGATCCTGAAAACATAACAAAACTCATGACATAGTGATATCAAATTATAAGTCAATGATTATGAACCATGGGGACATATAATAGAAATTTCGAATATGAATATGTATAAAAAATGATTACATATGTCAAGAATCACCAAAAATACCATTATAACATAGTGGATTAGGTTTAATCCAAAGTCTGATAAACATGGTGGATTGGTTTTACTCCATGATCATAAAATCATTGGAGATTGGTATTATTACACAAACCAATAAGAGTATTTATATCATGATATTTTTTTGATTTACCCAATGCATTTTATGTCTATACAAAAATAGGTGAGATTGAATATTTATTCATACTTGTTCCTATATCACTAAAGTTTTTGTCAGAAAACACAAAAGTACATTATCCCCAATAATTTTCATCAAAGAAGTTCAATGAAGGCCTTTTTGAGTAAATGGAACACAGTCCTTATCGTCAATAAAATGTGTACTATGAGTAGAAAAACCAAGGCCAAAATTTTAATTAGGTTCATTCGTCTTTAATGTATAAAAACATGGTCAATTAATTTGAGACTAAGTAGGATTATAGTTATTTTAGTTTTTCCCTAGTGATTAATTTTCTAAGGATACGTAAGATCATGATTCCTGAGGTTGTAGTTGTGAAAATTCATCGTAACTATTTCCCCAACCATAGACATCTGGGATACATGATCAATGATTTAACTATTTTCCTAGATTACCATAAAAAAATTGAGATATGATCATTTAATAGAATTTGGAGGCCGAATTTACATTTCATCATTGTGTAAATTTACTCACTCCCCTATAAATGTTACAAGATAGGGAATTAATGTTGAAATTGGTTCTTTAACGTAATAACCCTAACTATGTCATTTACGGTACTTTTCATGATTACATAAACTATATGATATAATTTCTTACCCTATAACCATAAATGGTGTCATACATTATATCCTCAAATCCATAAACTATATTGAGGGGTGTATTATATAATAATTTAGACTGTACATCCACCCATATATATGAGTTTGATATGTATATCATACCCCTTATGGGATATTTGTAAGTTATTCCAATTTATGTTTTATCACTGAAAAAGTTATAGGTTTACCTAACATAAAAATAATATGATAATTTTTGAGAAATATGTGTGGACTATTTCAATATTTATAGGATATATAAAGACATCCTAGAATATGGGATAATCACTCGGGATGTATATTTTTACAAAATCACATCATAATTATTCCAAATAATGTAGAATCTCCCAAATAATATTTTATGGAAAGTATTATTCAGTTTTTACCTTGTAGTGACCGATAATGGCTAATCTATTGAACATATAGTAATTACTTCTTGGAATTATTAGGTTCTTCCATATGGAATGTGTGCGTGGTAACTTATTCCCCCACTATTTCTAGTTCTTATCAGCCCAGCTAGAATCTATTGTGTGCCAAGAGGAACTCCACAATCATTAACATCTATTGTATAATCTCTTATATATCTTCCTTATGATCACTATATCAGGAAATTATTTCATTATAATAAAAAAGTTAATGAACCTATTACATATGTTCCTATGTATTATATTATGAATTTGAATACATCATAGAAATATTTTCTGTAATAAAATGAAAATGAAAAATTTTAGAAATTAAAAAATTATTTTCAAAGTGTAAAATAAAAAAAATAACTAGTAGACCTCTCTTCCTGTAGTGTTGTAAAATTTGGACACACATCAGCTGGGGTATGATAAATATATTTTATATTAACCCTAATACATAATAGTGGCTGACCAAGGTCATGTCTCATGAATCTTTTTTTGGATCACTCATTATTCATATCAATTATTGTATTTTTGTTACTATAATTTTTTATCAAAAGGGATATAGATGGGGGTTTTGTTATTTTAATTAAAAAAACATTAAATAAAATAAAAAAAATTAAAAATAATGAAAGAAAAGAGTTAGTGAGAGTGGAATTGAAACCAATGTGAGTTATTTTCATTTTATCATAATTTATAATGGTATTTTAATTATATTCATTTGTAAATTAAATATTATTATTTGGATAAAATCAAATATTTATGCTTTCTGATTTAATGGACATAAAATATAATCAAGTCCATCAACTACCCAAAACCTCTATTATTAATAATGGAAGACATACCTAAGTCAAGTATATGGAACCATCCTATTCCCAGCTCCATTATATTACATTTTAACTCCCTAGTCATTCTAATCCATTATATAAAGGATCATATAAGATAATGGAAGGATGAAATGTTTGATAAATGAAGAGATAAGATGATCTTTCTTGAGAATAAGTTAGATAATGACAACCGAAGATCAAGAAACTTCAGTTCTCATCATGAAAAATAATATGGAAAATAATAATTTATGAAAATAAAAACAAAAACGCCATCCATGATGATCAAAACATTGGGTTATCTACGTTATAGTACATTTATATAGAATGGGAATAAAGGAAAGTCATAAAAATATTGGAAAAAAGACACAAATTGATTTATTGAATCTGAAAGATTATAATAATGAAATAAAAACATATTTTACTCCCTCACTATAGATTATAGGATATTGTTTTGGAATCTTCTATAAATAAGGGAATAAGGAATTTAAAGATGTAGGGATATGGATTTATATGTGATAGTTCTACATGTAATTAATTGAGAAGAAATATTTTTACGCACAATAAGCTTCTTCTTCTATTTTCATTAGCTTATAATTCCATCAAATGATCCATAATCATCAATCATAACTTAAAATATCCCTCATGATATTGTATAATTCTTCTTAGTAAAATATAATATAAAAATACTATTAGAAATTAAAAATATACATATATTTATTTTTCATAATATTATCAGTTCAATCAAACTGCATGTGATGATTCTGAATCTTATAGCTTCAAAATAAAATTCATGAAAATTTCCAATACCTTAAGATGGATTTAAAAATTCTTCTTGGTGATTTTAGCGCTTATACATGGGGGGAATTATCGTCATCAATGGTTCAAAATAACTTCTGTATAAATTTACCAAATTATTCTCACCATATTGTTGAAAAATTAAAATTACATGAAATCTTCTCGATTTTTTTCTATGTGTAAAACCTTATGTAGATGGTTTGGAGTCTGTGTTTTTATTACTCATATTTTATTTAACCTAGAATAAGATCCATTTAATCCTATTTACCCTTTTTTATTATTTTTTTATTCTTTAATAGCCTCTAGAATGTGGGTTTTGACAAGAAATTTCATTAAGAATCATGAATTGAAATTAATGTTTTTCTATAGTTATTATTTTGAAAGCACATATAAAGCAAATTTATTCCTACATATCTCTCGAGAATCATTGTTATTTATAAAAAACATCATTCTCATAGAGTCACTCTTATGTATCAATTACCAATGCAAATTAATCTTATTTTAGATACCATGGCTATGTTTATTCTAACATGGTTCCTGGAAATTACCTTTTAATCTCATGCTAGCCTGAGTCTTATATACGATTAATTCCTTTTCTTACAAAAATAGTAAAACCAATTTTCAAGATTTTTCCAAGGGAAATTAAATTCAGAAAATAAATAAAATAAGTAAATTCATTAAAATATTCTATTTTTATAATAAATCACAAAATAAAATAATAAATTTAAAATGTAATTTTCCTTAAATATTAGGAAAATGGTCGGAATTAAACTACTGAATTTTTATTAAAAATACACAATAACATGTTTCTCATCAAATATGAATGGAGTTCCTTACCAAGGAGACTCTGAATGATAGAATACCTAAATATATGATCTCATACGTTGGATATTCTCTATTAGATGAAAAAAACATACATGTGGAGGTGGCGTTTTTTTGTTTTGAATAAAATGAATCCGATCATTTTCATTTATATCTATAAATTATTTAATTATATAAAAAAATAAATTTATGAAAAACCTATATGATTTCATAAAAACTCTAGTGGATAACATCATAACATTAATGAAATCCATCAAATTCCCAGGGCCCCTTTTTTGTGTTTCTATTGATAGATCCAATGGCAATGCCTTTCCCATCAAAACATTAATGGCCTAATAGTGGAGTTCCAGTTGGAATTTTCCCACACTAATATTCCTACATCACTTACCCCATTTCCTAAAACCCAATTTTTTTCCACTTCAATCAAACCCTAACACCCTAAATAGGCCATATAAACATGTTTAGGATGCTTTTGGACCCACAACACCACATCTAAAATCCTAAACCATCATAATGATATCCTTCCACAAAAATAACACATGGTTTAAGGTTTATTATGAAATATTATATTTAGTAGCAGTATGATTTTTGGCATCTGAACCAAATTAAACTTAATAATTTTAATGAAAAACTTGTTCTTTATTTTAAAATTTAATTGAATTTGTTTTAACATAAAATAAAAATCATACCATTAATTCAGTGAATGATTTTTTATTATAGGATCACATCATACTTCCTTGATAATGTTTTATTACTCTTATTTTCTTAGATAGTTAATAAATTTTGCAACTTACTTGATGTAATTTCATATATTATGGATCATTATTAGTTCTTATTATTATTCCTTATTCCAAAAACATTTTCATTGACCTCTCCTACCCTCTTTCACATCTCTTTCACTACAGTTGTTATAATATAAATGATTCATGATTTATACATAATTTTGATTTTGATCTCAATAACCATATATGTGATTTAAACTTTTAAAGATTTTAACTCTTAAATATAACATTTTGAAATTTACTTCCTTTTATTTATACAATATATACAACATTAAAGCAAAAATAATATATTTTATTTTTCTATTTGTTATTTCCATATAATAATTAATTCCTTTTTAATATTTAACTATACTTGAATTAACAAAATCCATTAAAATTTTAATTATCCACTTCACTATCCTCTTATATATGTTTTTTAATGACAATAACAAAAATATCTTTGTTGATCTCATTTTAATAAATGATCTCTTCCATTTTAGTTTCTTCAGAGATGTTATATTCTTATGATAAAAATTTATTTTTATACATAAATCGAACTTGATGCATATATTTTGATTTCTATCTATTTATGAATTATTTTTTGATGAATAATTCACCTCATGAAGTGAAACTTACCCATATTTTGGATATGGTGGTGAAAATACACATTCTTACATATTATATAAAATAAAACACTATAAGAATCCAAAACTTTTTATCATTGGGAAGTAGGTGTATATTTCTCTTAAATATAGAAAATTTACATTTCATTAAAAAAAATATCCATAGATGTAACTAAATCATACATATCCCAAAATTGATATTACTAGGTAAATGGGAAAAAATAATAAAGGAGTGATTAAAAATGAACTGTAAGGGGAAAAACATCACTAATGAGACATAGAATAGATATTAATATATCCCAATTAATTGAGTTATATGATCATGATATAAATTGTATGAATAATGTAATAAGATAATTAAATCATAATAATTTATCCAAAATTCTGATATCATGATCATATATCATTGAATTGAATCAATAAAAGAATGGCGATAAAGACATAACATAATCCATGGAATAAAGATGAGAGATTGTAAGACAATAATCACGAACCATGGGAATACATAATAAGAATCTGTAATAGGTAAAAATATATAAAATCACAACTTATGTCAAGGATCACTTACAATATCCACATAACAAAGTGGATTGGGTTTACTCCTTAGTCTATTAAACATAGTGGATTGAGTTTACTCCCCAGTACCATATGTATAGTAGAATAGTTTTACTCCATGATCACATGATCATATGTATCTCATGATATATAAGTACTTACCTAATGTATTAGAGGGTATTATAATTCTTGGATCACCCATCAAATAATTATATATCCATACATCTGTTTCCACAAGAATTGAATATATTTTTTTTCAAAATTGTATCTTGATTAGCTAATTTAAATAAAATATTCATCTAGTAAAATAATGTTTCTATAATGGTAAATACCATTTATAGTATTTAATAATTCATATAAAAACATAATATTTAGAATGAAGGGTATACAATTAGGTCAATAATATACATATTCAATCGAATTGTATGATTATCTAGGTAAACCACTATCAATCATAAGAATGAACTATATGTTATATAATTTGTAAATAAATTACAATATATGTTATATTATTGAAAATTTGATGACATGTTCATAAAAAGGTAGTTTTTGATCAATTAAATTATAATTATTTCATTTCCACAATTCCAGGGATGCAGAGAAAATTTTGATAATAGATAAAGAGTCATTTCACCATAGTAAAATAATAAAAAAGGTATAATGAGAGAGAAAAAACATAATTAAATTTAAAATTATCTAATTTTAAAAAGGTATTTACATAGATGAAAAATATATTCGGCGAAGATGAGTAATTGTATAATTTTTCATAAAATAACATCTTGATTATTAAGAAAAGTTTAAATAATGAAAATAATATTATTAAGGGAGGAAATTAATGTATGTTTATTTTAAAAAAATAAAATTGTAAAAAATAAGTAATTATTAAGAAATTAAATAAAAATAATATATTTGAAAATGTGTATTGAGAGGAACAAAGATTAAAATGGAGGAGAAATCATGATAATAGTTTTCATAACTTTTGTTGATGTCGTAATAAAAATACAGAAATACCATAAGTTCAAAAATCAATAACTAAAAGTGAAAAATATATTTCAAATAATTATTATAATATTAAAAAGACTCAATAATGTAACCTTTAAATGTTATATATTTAAAAAATAAGAACCATGGGGAGGAATACAAAAAAATATAATATTTTCCATTATAAACATTATAGGGGTTGACCTATGAGAGTAATAAGAAGGGCACCATAAAAAAATTCATATCCCATGAAAATGGAATGATAAGGAATCATAATTAATATAAAAAATAATTTTAAAAATATTTATAGATGAATATAGAGATATAGAGAGTGATATAGAACGTAGTCCAAAGAGTGGGAAACAACAAAAAAGACCTATAACTAAAAACGTAAGGAGTAGAACAAAAATACATAAGGGTAAAAAATAGAAAATTACTACATATGAAATGAATGAAAAATATTAATACATCTATTATATAACATATATAAATATAATAAATTTACAAACAATACATGAAAATATTGTATTTTTTGAAAGATACCATAACCTCGAGTCCTATCTTACATCATTTGTCCAATAAACTCACTAATAGTTAAGCTAAATATATTATTAACATGACTAATAAAATTATAAATTTTTATTATTATTTCTGTTTACATATTTATTATCATTTATATTTCTTTGTTGATTAATTTTTCATTCATTAGTCTATTTAACTATGTACAATTCATTATTAAAAAAATGATCTGGTGTAATGGTAATGGTCAAAAGTCACATTCAAATGGTTACATAACCTTATATGTTTCACAAAATCATTTTAAAGTCATTTAATAAAATATGTATTTTAATATTTCATTATATTTAACCAAATATTTCCAAATCAATAAGTGTTTCTTTATATGTTTGTTTTATATTGTTAGAAAGGACTAAATTTTTTAACTTTTGTTATCTTTATGTTAATGACTATTTTATTATTAAACAATAATAGAAATGATAATATTTATTTATTAATATTATATTAATCCACAAAATCATATTTGATGAATTTCCAAGAATGAAATAAGTGGAATATAATACATCATTTCTCACTTATGTAGCATAAAACCACCACATGTGAATAAAACATTCTTTTAAAGAGTAAAAAATGGAAGAAAATAATAAATATTTAACTTTTATATAAATATAATATTATAATTGAAATATTTTTAATGCTTAATTTTTAATAATCACTTTTATTATAAAAATGATAAAGGTAGAATTAAAATGTAGAGATATGGGTTTTGAAACCCTTACCATCCACATTAAATCACCTCCATTGGATTGATTCTAAATCCATCAGGGGAGGGTAAATTAGTGACACTATAGGATTAAATAGTTAAATGGAGAATTAAGAGAGGTATTTGGATTAATATTTGGAATTGAAAATAGTTTTAAAATTGAGGATAAAGGGTTGTATAAGTGGAGTTTACATAACTAAGGGGACACATATCTTTGTATAAATATAGATTTTTTACTTTTTACTTTTGATCAAGACCATGAAATTTGTTGATTATAACAAATTTAACTCTTATTTTATTACATAAATAGGTTTTATTGACATTTAAACAACCAAAAAATTTAATAGAATCTTGGAAATGATTTATTCAATGTATAGAATAAAAAATAGTATTTTATTTATTTAAATATAACATAGGTTTTGAAAATTTATATATAGGTTTGGAAATTATTATTATTATTTTTAAATTAATTTTTGTACTTATTAAATAAACTTTACGTCTTTAAATTCTTTTATTTGTTATTATATCATATTTACATCATAATGATGTCAAAAAACTTATTCTAAGAAAAAAATTATGTTATTCACTATCCATCTTAAAATGAACTATTCGGGGAAAATTCCAGAAATTATTACTAACCAAATTTAAAATAATTATTAATAAATGTTATATATTTAAAAAATTAATATATTAATTAAGGGAAGTTTATCTTATAAATAAATATTTATGAATTTTTTTAAGGTGATATAATATATATTACTGTCACAATATTATTCCCATAAACATATTAATTCCCTAATAACTACCTAATTCCAACAAAATTTTGAATTTATAATAAAAATACACTATATATATGATAAATTGAATTTTTAAATGAAAATAATAAATAAATAATATTATTTATTTTTTTTAAAACATGTTTATTACCCTTTAAAATGAATTTGTTTGAGTATGCATGTAGAATATGATAAAAGTCATTTAATGAGTAGATGAATTATTATATAAATTATATATTTATAATAAAATTTTATTTTTTCATATTATGGACAGAAAATGCAATGTGAAACTATTTTAAAAATTTCTAAAATTATATATTATAATTATATAATTATAAATTCATGTGCAATACTATGTTAATAATTTAATTCCAATATATTAAATAATGTTAAAATTACTAGTTCAAATTAAATATATAAATAAGTGTATTTCATTTAACATGAAATAAATGTGTAAATAGGTTCATGAATTTAATAAAATAGATTTTATAAAACCATTTCGATAAATATTTGTTTCTCATAAAGACCCATTAAGATATAAGAATTAATACTAGGTATTTATTATTTTTCAAATAAGATTTTAATAAAAAAAATATGGATATATTATTAATACTATTAAAATAATTTATAAATAAGTGAAATAATATAATTCTTTTAGGATTATTGGTTAATAAATTATTTTTATTATAAAAAACTTCATTACGACTTCTTATTTAACTATAATGTATATAATATATATTTATGTAATTAAAAATAGAAAATTATTTCCTTTAATTTCCAAATATAACATTTTAGGATGAAAATATACAAATATATTCATTGAAAATTTGGTTTATTACATTATGTACCCTTAACAAAAATATTTCCTCATAATTGTTTTTCTTCATAAAAATATTAACGATGATTTCTTCCATTTTTATAGTCTAAAATACTGTGAACTAATGTTATTGTAAACATTAACTATTGTATGTTCATAATATAACTCAATATAAATAAATTAAAAATGTCAATATTATGTGGTTATACTAGTTATACTCAATTAAATATTATAGATTTAATAATTATCTATAAAATGTTTCATTCCCATTATTTCTCAATCATGACTTGAAAAAATAATTTAATTATACACTTATACCAACTCAAGATACCCTTAACCCAAATATTTTTATCTAGTTGTAAACATATAAACATTTACACCTAGCATAAAATAAAACCAATTTTCACAATTTAATGTTTAGCATCTTTAAGAACTATATACATATCAATAATTAACTTTTATATATTTTTCATGTCTTAGACAAAAATTCCCAAAACGTGTAACTCACATATAGATATCCTTATATATAAATTCCTATGGAATTGAGAAACATAATAAGGGGTGAGATGAAATTCACATCATGTGGAAAAAATCTCGAATGATACATTGAAGAGTTATCAAAATAACATAAACATGTGAGAGACATGATCATGAGGTAAATTGAATTATTAGTGGAATAAGAGATTGGAATCAAAAGAAGTTATCCAGAAACTCAATTTATAATAATATATAATTACATAAAATTCATAATGAAATGATCCTAAAAGAATAACATAAACCATGAAATAAGGATATAAAATTATAAGTCAATGATGATGAACCATGTGGACATATAATAGAAATTTGGAATAGAAAGTATATAAAATGATTTCATATGTCATGAATCTCCAAAAATACCATCTTAACATATTAAAGTGGGTTTAATCCCATGTCTCATAAACATGGTGGGCTTGTTTTACTCCATTATCCTAAAATCATAGGAGATTCCGATTATTAACCAAACCAACAAGAGTTTTTTTCTAGCAACATTTTTTATTGACCCAATGTATTTGAGGTATCGACCTTAATAGGTGATATTAAAGATTTATTCAAACAAGTTCCCATATCACTTACTTTTTTGTCAAAAAATCCCAATGTACATTATCCCGAATAATTTTCATCAATTGAAGATGGAAGTAGACCTTATTGAGTAAAGGGAACCCATTCCATACATTTCATAAAATTTGTACTATAATTAGAACCACAATGTTTTAAATAAGAACCAAGTTTTCTATCTTTCATGTATAAAAAATAGGTTTAATTCATTTTAGACGAAATAGGTTCCCATGAATTTTATTTTTACAGTAGGGAATAATTTTCTAAGGATACATGAGATCATGATTTTTGAGGTGGTTATTTTGAAAATTCCTCATGATTATTATCGCTACCAGAAACATCTGGGATAAATGATCAATGATTTAACTATTATCCTGGATTCCAATCGAAAAATGAGACATGAACATTTAATATAATTTGGTAGCCTAATTTACATTGTATCTTTGGGTAAATTTACTCACTCCCATATTAATGTTTCGATCTAAGAAATTAATGTTGAAATTAGTTTCTTAACACAATAAACCTAAATATGTAATATATGGTACTTTTCCTAATTACATATATTATATGATATAATCTCTTACCATATAACCCTAAACTTTATCATACATTATATCCTAAAAAACATAATCTGTTTTGAGTGGTGTATTCTACAAGTATTTAGACATTCCCTCCACCCATATATAAGATTCTGACATGTATATCATACCCCTTATGGGATATTTGGATGTTATTCCAATTATGTTTAATCACTTAAATAATTATAGTTTTATATAACATATAAATAATATGATCGTTTTTGAGAAATATGTGTGGACTCTATCAATATTTATAGGATATATAAAGACACTTGAATCATAAATTACTGACCATTCCACATTTATCAACTCCACCCAGTTATACCGAATTACACTCTAATAATTAAATTTTAAGTTAATTTATGCTATGTCTATAATTTTAAAGTTTCTTTATAGAACTATTCATCGTTTTATTAAAATTTCAATAGGATATGAAATGACATCAAGATCTCTTATCATGGAACCAACTATAATTTCCACATCAATTTTATTCTTCATATGAATCTCAAATTAGACCTTTTATCATTCATGTTGGGTCTATACTACATTATTTTTTAAAAAATGTATTTTATTTTCCTAGTGAAATGAATTCTAAAAACTATATTGGTCACTAATCCCTTATATAAATGATATATTCTTATGAATGGATCAATTATCATTTCTTAATAAAATTTCCTTACTCCATTGCATTCGTCATTACACTCTGGATTTTCAATACCCTTAACTCATTCACATTAAGAGTTTAATAATAGTGGATTCACATCCCTATTCAACCATAGTATTCAATTCTCTTCCCATTCACATTGATTATTATCCCTAACAGCCACTCCAAGGGGCCTCCCCATTTTGGAACTATATATGGATATATTCACATATTTACCTCAAGATACTTAGTGAAACTTGATTTTACCATTTTGGGTCCAGATAACACTTCCCTTTCACTAATTTCATTATATGATTTGAATCATAACAATTTAAAATAAATGGAATAGTTTTTCCTTTAATTTATATTTTATTGAATAAAAAAAGTTATAAAAAATATGTATGGTATAAAATCAATGATGGATTCCCATAAGAAAAATTTAAGTGATTTGCTGATAATAATGACACACATTAATTAGAATAATGATAGATGAAAAATTAAATTATACATAAATATTCTAGGGATAAAAACTTATCATAATAAAATTATAATTGAATTTTAAAAAGTTTAAGTATTTTGAAAATTTTATATCCACATCATTTTAAGATTTAATCCACACTATTAACATTCACCATGATGATTTTAAGTGACTAAAAATTCCCAAAACAACCCCTTAATCATTAATTGGGTGTTTTTGGTGCTTATGGATGTCTTATATTGTTTTTTTGTTATAAAATGTTATTTTTAGTTTTATTTTGGGACTAATATTTTTTAGTAATTTTATTTTTTGGGATATTTTTATATTAAATAGAAATATTCAAGGTTTCATTTGAATATTATTAAATGATTATAAGTTACATTTATACACTTCCCATACCGTGTAAATAAACCTTACAAATATAATTTACCGAATAAACAAAAAATATATTTTTCATTTACTATAAAATTTCCCTTATGTAATAACGTTGAACCACTACGAATCATCCATTTCAATGAAATAACCCTTACGTATCAAAATACATCTCAAACATTGTAAAACTATTAATGTATAATATATATTCCATAGGACAGGTAAGAATATTTCTTAATGTAATTTTTTATATTAATACATGATAATTATTTATCAACATGTAAGAGTAATTTATTAATATATAATAGTAAAAATTCAATAAAAAATTCTATTAATTTAGTGATAAAATCAACCCTAAAAAACTGTAAGATAAATAGATAAATCCTAAAACATATCTATTTTTTATAATTGTAAAACTTTTATAAATACATGTTATGTATCGATAAGTTAGTGAAATATATCCTTGTGAAAAGTTAATCCCATTATTATATAAAAGTAAAAATTTTAAATATAAGGGTGAATTATAGATGCATAAAATCCATTCCTTTTCTTATTTTTAGTATCCTAGACTAATTTTTAATATATTCAAATTTATATTCCAATATGAATAGAATTTTTATCGTTTTTTTATTTTCTATTTTTTCTTATAGTTAGGGTGAATCTAATTTTTTTATTAATAAGAATATTATAAATAATAAACAACTTAAATTGGGATTTATATTTAACAAATTGAACATTTCTACAACTATACTATTATAGTGATTTCATATAGATTAAATTTAATGATTTTATGATGATAATTACAAAACAACCTTATTTAGTTTTTTTTTTGAATTTTAGAGAGATGAAACTATTTTAAAATAGGATCACCAATAAAATATTCTTTACGATTTCAGAGACACATTTTTAATAGAATATCCTCTCCACATAATATTTAATTAAAAATCCACAGCGTTCCTTAGTTCTGTATTATTTGTATTTATATATGTGGTATCATATTGTTTTTTTAATATTACCTGAAGTCCATGGAATATCCATAAGATTTCAGTTCATTTGGTCAAATATTTTTCAGATTAGTAGTGATCCTTTCTCTCTTCCTATTATTCTTTTTCCTCCATCCAAGGTAGGTTGCATTAGTAACTATATAATTCATTAACAAATAATTTGACATGATTTAACTTGAAATATGTTAGTAGTAGCATCTTATATATGTAATGGTGCTCGGATAAAGTGATTTTAATGTGGAATTACATGTCACTAATAAGGCTTGGGATTTCTTATAATTATAAGGTATTATAGATTATATACTACTTTATATACTATTAAAATATACCAATATACTCTATCATACCCTATGAGTAACCAATCTGAATAATGTTACCTGAATCCAGTACCTTCCTTATTACACTATCATATATATAAGGGGCCAAATCCTGAAGGACCGATTAGTTTATTAGTTTTCGAGTACAAAATACATACATGATACCCATTTTAAAAAGGGATATAAAATAAAAATCATATAAATTGAAAACATTTCAAATTCTTGAAAACATTCCAATAATTATTATTCATATCTTGGGAAAAGTAAACCAAATAAAAATGAGCTCAAATGACCAATAAGGGTTAATTATAGTGGATTCTATCATGAATCAATAAGTATAATCAATATGAAAAAGTAAATAACTAAAAAAATGATATTTAAATAACATGAATTTCGAGATTATATAGTTAATAATCAATATTCTAAGGTAAATAACTAAAAATAAATTCCATTTAATACAAAAACTAATAAATAAATGCATCCATAGATAATATCATTTCCAAAATACCATGGATAATAAGATATGACATAGTCAATATGGAATGCAAATAAGTTGACACACATTTAACTTAATCAATTAACTGAGAATGAAATAAATCCAAAGATAATATATTTTCTAAATTATCATGTATAATAAATTAAAATTATTAATTTTAAGAATTCTTAATCCTTATACGTCATGTTTTCTAGATCATGATTTCACTACTATCATGACCTTTCATTAGATGATTTAAAACTATAGGTAGAAAATTTCTTAATTCTAGATTACTAATCAACTTAGGAGATTAACGATGAATCAGAGGGATATATACTTCTAGGACCCTCCCATCACTACATGTTCAAATAATTCCTCATATATCGAATAATCGATTTAATTATCAAACAATTTGATTTATTCTAAAATGTCATTAATGGGTGAAGAATACGTATTTTCAAATATTTCCCCAGATAAGTAAATAACATTCTATTTTTTAAACCAAATATATATATGATATACAGTTTAATAAATAAACATATGCATGATAAATAATATGAATATTTAGGAGAAATTTAATGTCTAATGATCATAAGAAAAGTTACTATTTCAAGGGAAATATAATGACAATAAAACATAATCAATAATATGAATGTTAGTATATTACTTGGAAGAACACTAAAAGAAACAATCCTGAGGGATAATTAGGATGGTATCGATAAAATATATCCTTATTTCCGTATATATAAAATAAAGGGGTTTTTTAATGAATAAAAATACCATAAAAGTATCTTTAGAAATATTATTTTGGAGAATATAATTTTCATTTTGAAATTCACTTTTTGAAATTTAAAGTTGAAAGAAAATTTGGGAAAAACTTTTATTTGAAAATAACTGATGAATCTTATAATAGATTCCATTAATGATTGAATTTTTATGAAGGATTGAAATTTTATATATACCATTCACATTAAAATAATGAATCCATTAAATTTTTTAGTAAAATATAAATCAACATTATTTAGAAAATGACATGAAGATTCATTTTTTTAAAGTAAAAAATGGGGGAAATATCACTAATAAATCATGTTTAATTATTTTTCTGAAAAAATTGAAAACATTTTTAGAGAACATAGTTTTTGAACAAAAATTATTTTTGGCCGAAGAGAGAAAAGAATTTAGATATTAGTAAAACCATTTTCGAAATCATTTTAAGTGCCAAAGAGTGGGAAATTGGTTGTATTACATGAAAAAGTAATAATTAACCATATAATAAAAAAATTAAATGGTTTTATTAGTTAATGATAAAATAATTATATTCAATGGATAATAAATTATAAAAAATCTCAATTAAAATGAGATTATGAAATAAACTTTTAAAAAGATCACAATGATGAAGTTTGAATTTAAAAATAAATAAATTATGTATTCAAAATTTAAATCCAAATAAAAAATAAAAAATAAAACATAAGATAATAAAAATTAATTTCACACATAATTTAAAAATATCATTGATAATTTAGAGGTAATATTACCCAATTAAAGAAAATTTTGTTATGAAATTCTTTACCACATGGTAATTTTCACGTGAAAACCCCTTCGATGAAAAAATTAAAAAAAACTTAAAATACCATGAATTATGAATTATCCATGATATTACATGTAAAAGTGTAAGTATATACACTATATAAAATAAATTTGGTCCATAAAATTTTAGTGTGCCTCAATAAAGGAAATTGAGACAAAGCCCCTTACATTGAGTCCAACTCATCACACACATTCTTTATCATCCAGAATGATAATATTATGTTAATTATTTACTCTATTAAGAAAACTTTTTAAATTTATTATTCCTTTTATGTAACTTATATCTATATTATATAAAATTACATAATTAGTTAAATTATTATGAGGTGTTTTGTTGATATTTTACTTTTATGTTAGAAATGACATCTGTATTATGACTACTGGTCTATAAGGAAATCATTTCAACAAATAAAGAATAATAAAAATGAAATAATAATAATATTTATACATAAATTATAATTTTAATAACAATATAGAATGTTGGGGTTTTTTAATTAAGTACATTACGATCATAGAGACAGTAGGTCGTACATGCACATGAGTAACATTTCCATTTTTAACGATTGTTATGAAAATAGGTAAGTAATAATTTATCATTCCATAATGATCATAATATTTTAAATTAAATATTATATATTTAAATATACTTATATATATCCTCTATATGGGGTGGTGCTGAAAAGGGAGTCACATCATTTCATGAAGGCGACAATGCAAACACACAAGAATGATGTTATAATCTTTTAGTAAGTGAAAGAGTAAGAAATAAAATGATATATTATACTTCTAGAATGATAAATATGTCATGAATATCATTATAATGTCATGTATGTATCATATAATCATTAATTGTATCATTATTACAATTAATTTAAAGCATTAGTAAAAAATGAATGACATTGCTTCCTGGGGAGGTTGTCCACCATACATAAGTGCGTTGTTATCTTATTCCCTATAGAATTGAATGATAAAAACAAATATAATATACAATGAATAAAATGGTAAAATTGGTTACAAATTTCTTATATATAATATGTATCCATCATCATACCCAACTATGATAGGTGATGATGGAAAACGTGTCACATTGGTTCGTGAGGTGGTAGTCTGCCATACACACCGGTGACATTATCATTTCAAATTTGAGGGAAGGGTCGATGAATATTGTTATTTCTCTTAGAAATAAAAACATATCAGTATATGGGATATGCTAGTTCTATTCTATAATTATAAATGATTAATATTTTATAGAGATGGATGAAGAAATAAGAAAATACATAGTTTGGAATTTAAACTCCTCCCAGAATACCTATTTATGATTTTCCCTATCATATTACAAGAATGTATTTATGTACAAAAAGGGATTCATGAATGAGGGTTTGTGAGTTGGGATGTTATTTGAGTAGGGGTTGACTGAAAAAACGGTATGAATATAGCGCCGCAACCTAGAATCCAAATTAGGCAGTGTTGTGGGATGGTTGGCCACTAGAGAACTAGTTTTATATTGTATTGTATGACCAATAATGTATAATTTTTTTTCTATAAATGTTATTATACATGGTATTATTTATTATTCCAACACCATGAATTTAGGATTTCACTTAGTTGTGTTATATCTACTAATTAGTTATTATCTTATATTACTATATCTATCTTTATACCATTACTAACATAACCACCAGAGGGTATAATAGCCCCAATATAACCTCTCAGACTCCCAATTCTTGTATGCAACCTTTAGAAAATAATGAGTCATGCTTAAGGAATAGTGGCGTACTATCCTTGAGCACTGTTTAATGTGGATTCTAGTTTGGGGTGGTACTAATGGGATCAAGGGTAATTGTAATTCTTTATTATGAATTACTAATTGGGATATGGTTGACTGGAAAATAGGATATAACTAGGACTAGGTATAGATCTCATCTTTGGGTGCTTATACCCTAATGAATGAGGTAGAAACCATGTTTCTTGGGGTGATAAATTGATTTTCTACATTTCTCTTTTACATTTGATTTGATTTAAACAAAAATTGGAGTACTTGGGTGTGATATTTATTTATTATATATCTTTTTTCGTTGGCTCGATATAGAAAGAGAGGTTTTATTATGCATCATGATAGTCACTTAGGCTTATGTAACCTCTTTTTATTATGATTTGCATTGGGAAACAGGATTCCACTATGAGTTTTTGGGTATATTAAAGTGTCAAAAAGGAAGAAAAATTGTGTCTTCTGCTTAGCCTCTTTTGGTGGAATTATACTATTCCATCACAAGCTTGTGGTTCTAATGATATAAATATGTGATTGTATCTTCATGTGATTTATGGGACTAAATATGGTATGAGTAGGTATGGATGATGATAGGGGTGAGTTGTTTAACATTTGAACAGATAAGGTAAACATAATTTTATTGTATACCGTATTTTTTGGAATTCTACTCAGCTATCCTAGATTAGTGGTACATGATACAAGATTCTAGAATTCGATGTCGGTAGGAAGGGGCAATGAGTTCGGGTTACATGTGATGTCTGACTCCGATGTGAGTAGGCATGGGGCCATGAGGTTGAGTTACATGTGATGTTTGGATATGAAATTAGTAGGTGGGGGACTATGAGGCTATATGATACTTGATACCTAAAATTGATATTGGTGGGTAAGGGGCCTTGAGGCTGGATGTCATGAGAATGTGTGAGGTATGGGAGTGTATAGTTGTTGAGATTCATTTCTTGTTATAGATTTCCCCATCTGTGAAATTTGTATATATACTATTAGGGATGTTTAACCATTGTGATTGGTATTGAGTGTGATTACTCTTAGATGGATTCAAGTGGAGCATTATGGGAGAGGTGACATAGTGCTCCATGAGAGTTCATAAGATGAGGCCACTATAGTTTAGGATGATTTATTATAGGGTATAAATGATCATGAGTTGCATGTAAAAGATCTGATATGTATAGAAAAACTGAAGGAGGTAGGCATTGGAAATAGGATTTATGTGCATCATAAGTTGAGCTTGGTTTGTGTTGTAGAAGTTATCAATAGTGGATCTCAAGGAGCTGAGCCATATATGGGATACCTATAAGGCCACGAGCTTAAACCTTACTTAATATTGAATTAAATGAATAATTCACATTGAGGATCTTTTCAGGTTTAGAGTTTTAGAGAATTAGGACATAACTATTACATCTCACAAGATTACAAAGTAGACACTTCTACTAAGTTTCCATAAATAAAAAGAACTCTTAAAAGAAACATGTCTAGTTCCATGTTTTAGATATCATGTCTTTCCTTGATCCCATCCTTGACCCTATTCATCTTAAGTCATGTGTAAAACATTTAAAAACTTGGGATGAGTATAAAAGGCTCAGTAAGGGATATAAAAATATGGAAAGGAAACAGGAGTACATGTATACATAAGAATAAATGAAATCATAATTTACTCATAAAATAGAAGAACTTTAACATACCTCATCAAATCATGAATAAAACATAGAAATCATAAGGCATAAGGGTAACTTGAGGCATTCATAACATTCTTACATAGGGAGTAACCCTCTTGGTTACGTTTGGAATACCCATCATAGTATATTCCCTCAATCTCTTCAGAGAAACCTTAATGTTGAAACCCTTCGCGTTACCCAATGCATTGGAGATCTATAACGGGCTCACCCACCCTTAGTTTATCATAGAACCACCCGTCTTCATAATAATGCCCAAGAACCATAACATAATCGTATCACATAAAACATGCATAAAGGAAACCTAACATTTCCACTATTCAATCACAATATATCAATACAACACATTGATATAAAAACATTATGAAAACCATTTTCAATACCAAAATAAATGAAAAGTACAACATGGAATTTTTTTTCATTTAAATAAAGGTATGGCTTGTAGTGGAAGTCGAAACTCAAATAATGGTCACGATGGCGGAGAAGTCGTTGTCGCCGCATACGTACGACAAAAACATTCCCTTTTTTCATTTATCAAAACGCTCCATATAAAAAAGATTCCTTTTGGATAAACATAAAAGTCAAAGGGGTATATACACCGTATAAAATAAGGTTGTGTATAAAACAAAATATGCCTTAATCAAAGGATATTGAGATGAAGTCCCATACAAAGATGGTATCCTTGGATTGAGGATAAATCAATTACATAATTATGTGTGACAAATGAATATACCAAATATAAGTGGATATTAAGTGTAAAGCAATCATAAGATATTCACACATATTTATAGAATGACATATTCAAGGGATAAAATTTTATCCCAAAGAATCAAAATTGGGTTAAGAAATTCCCTTGCAAAAATTCGACAACCTAACGGCATCACTTCAAAATTCCGAAAATGAGTAGATGAGAGATAAAAAAGGATATCTCATCACTAGGACATAAAATTTACATCATTAAGGATATAGAAGAACATATCCCAACATAATAGTATGTGAATTAAAAGACATAAAAAAAGAAGTCTTTTAAAAAGAGGAAGGTGAAAGGTTCCCTTACCGACTTGGGTAACATTCGAAACGTACAACCCATTGAAGAAGGGTCATACAATGAATAAGTAAATACCCATAAATGATATTATATTACACAATGAGTATAATAATGGGCATTACATATACCAATCAAAGGAAATGGTGGCAAATGTAGCATAAATCTCACGGGAATAAAAGTGAGATGAAAAATCTCTTACGATAACTCGGTAGACTAACGTCGCCACTTAAAACGTCCAAAAATGGATTGATGAGATAAAATATGGTCTCTAGTAATATTTAAATAAAATTTAAATCAATATGATTATAAAATAACATCCCCCAACATAACAAATAGTAGCTTAAAATAAGTGACATAAAGGAGAGTACTTAAAAAGAAAGAGAGAGGTTGGATCTCTTACGAAAATTCGGCAGCCTAATAGCGCCACTCAAAACATTCAAAATGGATTGATGAGAGAAAATAGGGTCTCTCATCATATGAACATAAAAAGTACAGTAGGATTAATATAATATAACATCCCAATCATAAGAAAGATGAGCTTAAAAGGAATGACATAAAAGAGTGTACTTAAAAAGAAAGAGAGGGGTAGGATCCCTTACCTCGTGTCCGACATGACTCGATCGTTCTTTAATCTCCTGAATAATAAAATTTTGTCAATTTATAATTTCATAAGGAACTCCTTTAAATATTATTATTCAGTTCATATCACATATTATAAGGTTATAATAATTGGTTAATAAAGTGAGTTCATATCAGACGTTTTTGTCGATGTTCGGTACATAAGTAAAAATTGAACTTGTTGGAAAAGAATTTTCCATGTAGTTATAGGTAAATCATGTCCAGAATAGTATTTTTGTTTTAAATATCATATATATATAGTATATATTAATTTTATACTATTCCATAACATTTGGAGATAAAAAATTAAAATCACCGTTTATGGAGATGGTAGGCTGTACGTACGCATGAACACTACTTTCATTTTTTTGTCATACTAATGGAATTAAAAAAAGAGATATATATATATATATATATTATAATTCCAGAATTATATCCATAATATAGATGTAATATATTACATATATATCCATTATATATATGTAGTTATAATGGTACATAACATTTGGAGATAAGAAATGAAATGTACCGTTCATGGAGACGGTAAGCCGTACGTACGCATGAACACTACTTTCATTTTTTTTGTATTCAATGGAATGAAATAAAAAATATATAAAGATATATTATAATTCCATTAGGATATAATTATTAATTCAATTAATTCAATCCTTTATACATCCTACATATGGCATTAACGAATCAAATCACTTTGAGGGGGCGGTAGTCCGCACTTCCTCAAATGAAGATATCACGTTTACCCATAATAGAAACCATAAAGGAATGCCATAAATAAAAAATATATTAGATTAATGAAAAAATAAACATATTATATATCATATATAAATATAGTGACATCTTAATGGCCACCTTTGAAGGTGTTAAAAGAATATTGAACAATCATCATTTCATGAGGAACTAATTTGCCATCCATAGAAACAGTATGTTCTTTAACCATTATAAGGAGGTGTGTAAAAGTGTAGCTCGAATCCTTATTATAACAAAATCGTAGTATATTTACGATACTGGTGTTGTTACAAAAATAAATAAATAAAAAGAGTTTAGGGGGTTGGAGAAGCAAAATAAAACAAAAAAAACACAAGTGAAGACATTACCTTTAAATCAGGTAACTCCTCTTGGTTTGAACCAAAAGGGTTTCTTGAAGAGCATTATTCCAATGGTGAGGCTTGAATGATGAAGATAGGGATTTGGAGAGACGAAATGGGCAGGGTTTGGCCGAGACAAAGGCTTGAGAGGTGTGTGTAAGGTGGTTGAGGTGGGGGCCTTTTATAAGAGGATAGGATGGGAACTCTTGGAATGTTATAAAATATTACTTTATTATATAATTATTTTCTGATTTTAAAGGCCCCAAAAGAATATATTTCGAGTCTAAGGTGATAAGTTTTCTAAATCAACCCATCCAATTGGTTTGTGACTAGTGTAGGTTTTAGATTTTACATTCTCATTTCATTTTATTTAAATCATTAAACAATTAGGTAATCACTGCATCATCATGATGTCATAAATAATTTAATTTATATAGTGTCTAAAAATTATAAAAAAAATATCATGATGTAGGAAATTTTTTTATATTTCTATTGAATATTTATAGTCAAATATATGACCCGTATAACCCCATGAAAAAATTGTTTTAGTAAAACAACACATGTTTGTGACATTTTAATTTTAACTTTAAATAAAAAAGAATTAATGACATTTTCCTACCAAAGTGGCTCCATGGGGTCCCCAAGTTGACCCATGGATTACCTTAGTCGTCCATGACTCATCCAATAAGGGTAGGACATGTTTCATGGTCATTTCATGTTATTAAAACATTATTTTTACCTTAAATTACACTAATTACCTGTAATTGCGATTAAAACATAAAAGTTACTATTCACCAAAAAATTATTTTAATCTAATTGAACCAAATTTTATATCCTAATGAAAACCATGTATGTCAGATTTTTGGAAATCAATTCACAGAAGTGGTAAAGTTTCATTTAAACGAAAAATTAGTTTTTTTACCTACAACTTAGTGGTTTCACTATTCATCAAAAATTGATGTTTTTCAGAAAAATTCCAAAACATTTACCCTAAGATATATTTGATATTCCAAATTAAAAAATGATGTCTTTTTACAAAATTCAAAACATATAAGTAGAATTAATTAATTTAATAATTAATTCCCGCAGTCAAAACAAATAGCATGTTTTTAAGAAACATTATCTATTAAAATATTAACACAAGTTTAAGTCCAATTTCAAAGTGAAATTAATTCCAATGACCACTATTGGATTAAATGGTAAAAATATATTATAATTGGACTTTAAAACAAATTCAAAATATAATATAATCATATAAATAAATTAGATTAAAAATATTTTTTGAATTAAAATACAACAGTTTTCACTATTTATTAAAAAAATGAACTTTATCGTAAAAATACCAAAAATTTACACAAAGTAAATTTTGATGTCCCGATTCTAAAGAAGAATTTTATAACACATAATATTTTCAAAAAGTGTATTTAAAATAGTTTCTCCATCAAAAGGTGGTTAATCAACCTTTTAAAGAATATAATATTGTTTACGCTTAAAATTGGATTCATTCACATTTTAAGCCTCTAAATTTTTTTGGATAAAAGTAAAAATATTTAACAAACATATATAATTATTTTGTAGATAGTTCCATTCATTACCACCATTACAATGTCTAGGCATTAAATACCATTTAAAATAATATTATTTTATTATTAGAGTGCAATATATGATTTCCAAGAAACTCGTTGTTGCGTATTGGGTACGCCATCTAGCATAGCATCCCCTTTATAGAAATATTAATATTTCATTCAAAAATATGGATAAATATGAAAATCTCATATTCTTTATTTACCTGGGGTGTTGCATCCTTCCCCCCTTTTGGGAATTGCGTCCTTGCAATTTTAAAATTGGGCTTGGATACTTCATTGAAAATCCCACATAGGAAAAAGAGTTAGTAAAACTATCACATTAAAATAAAGAAAGAGAAGAACAAAGGTCACCCGAGTTAAACCATACTAGAATTCCATGTTGGAAAACATGGAATGGAGGAAAACTCAAAAGGTCATGTTCTGAGGGAGAGTGATAGAAAACATGTTTAGGAGAAAGTTAACCATAAGAAAATCACAAACTTGTGGTGGGTTAAACGGAATTCGATTCCCCAGTAGGAAAAGATAATAGAAAACATTTTTGTTTTAAGTTACTTTTCATTGAGGAATTTATTTTTGATCTTAAGGAAACATAATTAATTGTCATGTTGACTTTCAAATTTTACTAGATTACTTACACAAACTCATACTTTCCCCAATTGATATGTATTTAGGAAGACTTGTTTACATTAAGAGAGCTATAATCAACTTCTAGAGAATCAACTAATACACAAAAGAGAACTACATACTTCCCATGTCTTTAGACATTAACCAAAAACAAAACCAAAAAGGTTAGTACAAGATCAGATAATCCACAAAAGGATAATCCTTTATAAAAAATCTCTATTCTTAATCTCCAAAATTTGTCCAACAAAACCCAAATTTCAATGAAGACCATTCAATAAACAATTTGTCCATAAAATTCTTCAAATTAAACCAAACTTAGATTGAAACCCAAATATTTGACGGATTTAATCACATAGTCTTCCAAGGTAAAAATTAACACTTATCTCCAAATAACATCAGTTGCTCTTAAAGTATCACATTGAAATGTAATTAACCTAATCACATATCTTCCATGATAGGTTAATAATTTACATAGATAACCCAAAATCAAATTACTCTTAATTCATAAAATAATCTAACTAAAAACAAAAATTCATACTAACCAGGGACTTCACGTAGTCCAGTGGTAGGAGATAAATACCAGTCACACTTTGGTTGTGGGTTCGATTCCTGCATCTTTGTCCGACGTGACAGGTTGTCACATGGTCTACATGTTGTCCTTTTTATAACACTCCAAAAAATAACCCTAACATGATTTAACCTCAAGGTTATCCCAAGTAGTTCATATTCCATCATAACATATAGTAACCCATAATTACTTCAAAAGTAAATATCATATAAACCCTAATGGTTACCTTTATAATTATTACCTGAACTTCCACATCGATTGGTCATCTCTTACATGATGCATTATAGAACTTACCAAGGTTCAAGTAGTTGGTCATGACTCCTTGATAGTTGGTTTAGAACAACCACGAGTTTCCTCATTGAATCCCCCATTTCATCCGGTCTCTTAATCAGAGAACCACCACAGTTTCTTTCAAACCCATTGTCACTTTGGTGCCTACTAGATCCATCCATTTTCTAAAACCAGAAGTGTCAGTGTGAGTATATCAGAAAAATTATCATGTACTAATGAGGAAGATAAACACTAAGATATACTTACTCATTCACTCTATATAAAAACCATCACTCTTTCTGAAATCCTAGCCATTGTGGTAATGCCACTTATGCTTAGAGAATACCCTAACCTCTAAAGTTATCTAAACTGACCTCTCATACCAACTATAAGGCCTCAGACTTAAACCATAATTAATATTGAATTAAATGAATAATTAACATTGAGGAACATTTCAGGTTTATAGTTTTAGAGAATTAGTACATAACTATTACATCTCACAAGATTACAAAGTAGACACTTCTACTAAGTCTCTATAAATAAAAAAACTCTTAAAAGAAACATTTATTGTTCCATGTTTTAGATAGCATGTCTTTCCTTGATTCCATCCTTGAACCTATTCATCTTTAAGTCCTGTTTAAAACATTTCAAAAACATGGGATGAGCATAAAAATCTCAATAAGGGATATAAAAATATGGAAAAGAAAACATGAGTACATGTATACATAAGAATCAATGAAATCATACTTTACTCATAAAACATAAGCACTTTAACATACCTCATAAAATCATGAATAAAACATAGAAATCATAAGGCATAAGGGTAACTTGAGTCATTCATAACATTCTTACATAGGGAGTAACCCTCTTGGTTACGTTTTTAATACCCATCACAGTATATTTTCTAAATATCTTCAGAGAAACCTTAATGTTTAACCCCTTCATGTTACCCAATGCATTGGAGAGCTATGACGGGCTCACCTGCCCTTAGTTTATCACGGAACCACCTGTCTCCATAATAATTCCCAAGAACCATAACATAATCGTATCACATAAAACATGCATAAAGGAAACATAACATTTCAACTTTTCAATCACAAGATATCAAAACAACACATTGATATAAAAACATTATGAAAACCATTTTCAATACCAAAATAAAAGAAAAGTAAAACAAGGTATTTATTTTTCATTTAAAAAAAGGTATGGCTTGTAGAGGAAGCCGAAACTCAAATAATGGTCACGACGGTAGAGAAGTCGTTGTCGCCGCATACGTACGACAAAAACATTACCTTTTGTTGTTTAGCAAAATGCTTTGTATAAAAAAGATTCATTTTGGATAAAAATAAAATTCAAAGGGGTTTATACACCGTATAAAATAATGTTATGTATAAAAAAAAATATGCCTCAATAAAAGGAGATTGAGACGAAGTCCCATACAAAGATGGTATCCTTGGATTAAGGAAAAATCAATTACATAATTATGTGTGACAAATGAATACACCAAATATAAGTGTATATTAAGTGTAAAAAAATCAGAGGTTATTCACACATATTCATATAACGACATATTCACGGAATACTAGTTTATCCCAAAGAATCAAAATTGGGTTAAGAAGTTCCCTTACAAAAATTCGACAGCCTAACGACGTCACTTCAAAATTCAGAAAATGAGTCGATGAGAGATAAAAAGGGTATCTCATCACTTGGAAATAAAATTTACATCAATAAGGATATATAATAACATATCTCAACATAATAGTATGTGAATTAAAAGACATAACAAAATAAGTCTTTTAAAAAGAGGAGGGTGAAAGGTTCCCTTACCGACTTGGGTAACTTTCGAAACGTACACCCCATTGAAGAAGGTTCATATAATGAATATGTAAATATGAATAAATGAAATTATATTACACAAATAGTATAATAATGGGCATTACATACACCACTCAATGGAAATGGTGGAAAATGTAACATAAATCTCAAGGTAATAAAAGTGAGATGAAAAATCCCTTAAGAAAACTGGGCAGCCGAACGTCGCCACTTAAAACTTCCAAAAATGGATTGATGAGATAAAATAGGGTCTCTAATAATATTTAAATAAAATTTAAATCAATATGAATATAAAATAACATCCCCCAACATAACAAATAGGAGATTAAAATAAGTGACATAAAGGAGTGTACTTAAAAAGAAAGAGAGAGGTTGGATCTCTTACGAAAATTCGGCAGCCTAATGACGCCACTCAAAACTCCCAAAATGGATTGATGAGAGAAAATAGGGTCTCTCATAATATGAACATAAAACATACAGTAATATTAATATAAAAGAACATCCCAATCATAATAAAGATGAGCTTAAAAGTAATGACATAAAAGAGTGTTCTTAAAAAGAAAGAGAGGGGTAGGATCCCTTACCTCGGGTCCGACATGACTCGATCGTTCTTTAATCTCTTGAATAATAAAATTTGGTCAATTTATATTATCTTAAGGACCTCCTTTAAAGATTATTATTCAGTTCATATCACATATTATAAGGTTATAATAATTGGTTAATAAATTGAGTTCATATCATACGTTTTTGTCGATGTTCAGTACATGAGTAAAAATTGAACTTGTTGGAAAGAAGTTTCCATGTAGTTATAGGTACATCATGTCCAGAATAGTATTGATGTTTTAAATATCATATATATCCCGTATATATGAATTTTATACTATTCCAAAACATTTGGAGATAAAAAATTAAAAGCACCGTTCATGGAGATGGTAGGCCGTACGTACGCATGAACACTACTTTCATTTTTTTTTCATATTAATGGAATTAAAACAAAATGAGATATATATATATATATATTATAATTCCAGAATTATATCCCTAATTTAGATGAAATATATTACATATATATCCATTATATATATGTACTTATAATAGTACATAAAATATGGAGATAAGATATGAAATGTACCGTTCATGGAGACTGTAAGCCGTACGTACGCATGAATTCTACTTTCATTTCTTTTTTTTGTATTCAATGGAATGAAATAAAAATTATATAAAGGTATATTATAATTCCAATAAGATATCATATGTAATACCATTAATTACATTCTTTATACGTCCCACTTATGGCATTAACGAATCAAATCACTTTGAGGGGGCGGTAGTCCGCACTTCCAAAAATGAAGATATCGCGTTTACCCATAATGGAAACCATAAAGGTATTCCATAAATGAAAAATATAGATGCTTAAGGAAAAAATAAAAATATTATATATCATATATAAATATAGTGACATCTTAATGTCCACCTTTGAAGGTGTTAAAAGAATATTGAATAATCATCGTTTCGTGAGGCAGTAATTTGCCATCCACAGAAACAATATGTTCTTTAACCATTAGATGGAGGTGTGTGAAATTGTAGCTATAATAATTATTATAAAAAAATCCTAGTATATTTAAAATACTGGTGTTTCTACAAAAAAAATAAATAAAAAGAGTTTAGGGGGTTGGAGAAGCAAAATAAAACAAAAAAAACACAAGTGAAGACATTACCTTTAAATCGGGTAACTCTTCTTGGTTTGAACCAAAAGGGTTTCATGAAGAGAATTATGCCAAAGGTGAGGCTTCAATGATGAAGATAGGGATGTGGAGAGATTAAATGGGTAGGGGTTGGCTGAGAAAAAGGCTTGAGAGGTGTGTGTTAGGTGGTAGAGGTGGGGGCCTTTTATAAGAGGAGAGGAGGGGAACTCTTGGAATGTTATAAAATATTACTTTATTATATAATTATTTTAGGATTTTAAAGGTCCCAAAAGGATATATTTTGAGGATAAGGTGATCAGGTTTATAAATCCACCCATAAAATAGGTTTTTGACAAGTTTAGGTCTTAGATTTTACATTCTCGTTTCATTTTATTTAAATCGTTAAACAATGAGGTAATCGCTACATCATCATGGTGTCATAAATAATTTAATTTATTTAGTGTCTAAAAAATATAAATAAAAATATCATGATGTAGGGAATCTATTTATATTTCTAATGAATATTTATAGGCAAAAATATAACATGTATATCCCCATGAAAAAATTGTTTTAGTAAAACAACACATGGTTCTGACATTTTAATTTTAACTTTAAATAAAAAGGAATTAATGTCATTTTCCTTCCAAAGTGGCTCAATGGGGTCCCCAAGTTGACCCATGAATTTTAGTGGTCGTCCATGACTCATCCAATAAGGGTAGAACATGTGTCATGGTCATTTCATGTTATTAAAACATTATTTTTACCTTAAACTACACTAATTACCTCTAATCACAATTAAAACTTAAAAGATACTATTCACCAAAAAATTATTTTAATCTCATTGAACCAAATTTTACTTCCTAATGACAACCATGTATGTCGGATTTTTGAAAATCAAATCACAGAAGTGGTAAAGTTTTATTTAAAAGAAAAATCCGTTTTTTTAACTACCACTTAGTGGTTTCACTATTCATAAAAATTGAAGTTTTTCAGAAAAATACCAAAAATTCACCCTAAGCTATATTTGATATTCCGAATTCAAAAATGATGTATTTTTTACAATGTTCAAAACATGTAAGTTGAATTAATTAATTTAATAATTAATTTCCGCTGTCAAAATAAATAGCGTGTTTTTAAAAAACAATATCTATTAAAAGATTGACACAAGTTTAAGTCCAATTTCAAAGTGAAATTAATTCCAATGACCACTATTGGATTAGATGGTAAAAATATATTATAATTGGACATTAAAACCAATTCAAATGATAATATAATCATATAAATAAATTAGATTAAAAAGAGGTTTTGAATTAAAATACAACATTTCTCACTATTCATTAAAAAATGAACTTTATCGGAAAAATACCAAAAAATTACACAAAGTAAATTTTGATGTCCCGATTCTAAAGAAGAATTTTATAACACATGATATTATCAAAAAGTGGATTTAAAAGAGGTTCGCCATTAAAAAGTGGTTAATCAACCTTTTAAAGTATATAAGATTGTTTACGCTTAAAATTGGATTCATTCATATTTTAAGCCTCTAACATTTATTGGATTAAAGTAAAAATATTTGACAAACATATATAATCATTTTGTAGTTAGTTCCATTCATTCCTTCCATTACAGTGGCTAGGCGTTAACTACCATTTAAAATAATATTATTTTATTATTAGAGTGCAACGTAAGATTCCCATGAAACTCGTTGTTGCGTATTGGGTAATCCATCGAGCATAGAATCCCGTTTAAAGTAATATTAATATTTTATTCACAAATATGGATAAATATGAAAATTTCTTATTCTTTATTTACCTGGGGTGTTACAATACCTGACTTAGGAGTACTAGTCACAACACCCATTACTATATTTTTGTGAGGTTGGAACATAAGATGTTGAGAACTAGATAAAGTAAGTACATACCATCTTTGACCAGCTCGAGACACCCCTAGGGTGGATGGTGAATCTAGATACATACATGCTTATAGGATCATCAAATCGATGGTGGAATATACAGGTACAAGTTTGAAGAAACGAAGGACTCAAATAAAGGGATTAAAAATATATGTTCATCAATAATATATTTTTTCAAATATTCCATTGTTAGAAGAAGCTTCAGAGTTCATTAATATTGAGTAGGGGGATAATTTTGTAATTGACTATGTAGATAATTTTAGTGACCTATCAGGATTTTTACCTACTACGGTGGGTGATGACATCGCCCATGTGCTGAATTTTGGGATGGCTTATAGCATGCCAATGATGATCATGTGAATATGTTTAGGCTACCATCCTTTTCATTGGGGCCAAAAATGTACTAACAGCTACGGGAACTTTACGGACTAGTCATATACAAGCTAGGAGATAGTGTTATGTTATCTAGGTAGTGATTCTTTATGTACTAGAATCTGGGGTCATGAGGAGTCTTAATAGGGAGGGTAGCCCAATGATTCAGTATAACCACTAAAGAGAGGTTCTTCAGTATTGTTCTTATAATTCGGGATTCTAAAGCACATTCATACTCTATGTGATCATTTTTTGAAGGAGTGTCTGGTGTACAGTTAGATATTCCATCTATAAGGGTCATGCAGGAAGCCTTCTTGGATAGATGTGAGCTAGGGACTGGGGCAAACTTAGGGATCTGAGGTTGAACTAGGAGCAGTACCATGAGATGGTAGTAGGGAATCAATCACACATTGAGGTAGTGGCCAAGATAGTGGGACCTTGTGGTGAGGTCAATAGCTAATATTTGGTGAAAATCCTCTTATAGGATAGGCCTCAGGTAGTTGGGATTTAGTTCATGTGAATATTTTTGAGATTCTAGGGCCATAGCAGGTTGGGGAGATGACTTCAGTTAGAGGTATTTCGTTATTATGGTAAATACCAAGTCCATTGTTTTTTTGTCTTTGGATAGTTTTGAGGCATGCGGTACATGTTTATTATTTATGGACAACCAGGCACTACTTATTTGGATGGAATTGTAAATGATTCCTTATATAAATATGATGTTCATTAGCAACGAGTTCTATTATGGGAATCAATGTGACACTTGCTTTATATGATATTAATAGGAAGTTGGGAAATGTTGCGATATGTATTTTTCATGTGGTGCATAGGCATTGGGATTGTTATGAGAATCAGTTGACATGTATGTATTAGTATCTATCGGATGATATAAGATTCTTGATGGGTTTTAGATATGATATGAGTAGGAATTTATCACCTGATGACGTGTTGGAATATCGACGGTTCATGGGGGGACTTTTGAGTTCGAGGATGGTGGATGGAACCATTAGATGCTGTTTTGTGGTTGAAAGTGACCAAGTAGGCAACTCCTTAGGTGGGGAGTGCGTTGAAGGCAGTTGACCTGTGACATGATGTTTGAGGTTGACTAGGTCAATTTAAATGATATGGATATGATAGGTAACATCTTTGTGTAAGTCATGATTGCTTAGGGATGAGCTATGTTATTGTGAGGAGAATATAATGTCCCTTGTTTTTCAGCATGTTAAATAATCCTCAACCTGTAGAAATTTTGAGTTTAGTTGTAAGACCGGATTCTCATTTGATATTTTTAATTCCATTTTGAGAGTTTCATTGAATCAAGTCCCTATTTTATATGTGTTTTAAATCTGAGAATGTGACATGGGGATTTAGGTGTATTTCGGGTGCAATAGGGCCCAAATATTAGGTTATGAAATGTGCTAAAAGAAGCACAAAATTTGGAAATACTATGTGGGCTCTATATAGTAACAGTTCTTCCCACCTTATGCACTATACATGGTTTTTAAAAGCATGCATGAATAGTTATATAGAAATTTGAGGATTTTTTAGTTTTTAATAGAGGCATTTCCAATGTTATGAGAATGATATGGAAAAAGGTGTGCTGATCCGATGTGAGTGTGGCTCGTAAGAAGTTAGCACCACATGATTAGTGAACAGTTATCCAAAACATGCAACCACATTATACATATCATTTATTTGGGAGAAATTTATTTTTCTCATCCCTCTTAATTAATATTTTCCGCCTCATTCCTCTTTCACTTCATGCACATAGTATAGGGGGTAATACAATTTTCTTTTTTACTTAGGACATGACCCAAATATTATTTTTGAACTCGTAACTTAGATATATTGGTGGCTACAAATTCATATTGTCATGGCCTTCGATCCTGTATAATATTTTCAATGTTTCTATTCTATATATAATAATAAATCCATGCAGTCTAATTTAGCCCATTGTCATGGAATACATCAAAAATTTCATTTTATTCTCATTGGTCTTGAGTTATAGGACAATATTAGATGAGAATGATCCTACTAACACAACATAGTTTATAACTTACTTTCTCCTAGACTTTTTGGGTGTTTCAGGGGTACGTTCATATACACCATGTGTGTTGTACGAGTGAGATCCTAATAAAGTAAATTTTTCCTTATTTAATAATTATAAAGATGATATGATATGACTATGGGTATACCCTAGCTCCACTACACATGGTTGAGCCATGTAAAGGTATTGGACAAACTTGGTAATTATAGTTTGGGTGTATAATTTGGATTGAATTGATATGTTTATATTATATTTCTTGGTTATATGGGAATGTGATGGGATTTTATTGAGGACCGAGGAGTTGTATATCATCTGGACTAAGGAAACATGCTTCATAAGGTTGGGAGAGGCCGGAGATATATGAGGCGATGATTATCACTAGGATGGTGACATAATCATCCAATTGAAGTAACAAGGTCATCAGGATTGGGGCATGACCCGTAGAATTTGAGATGGTGATGACCATTAAGACCGAGAGACATGTTCGTAGGAGAATATGGTTCCAAATTATGTGGATTATGTATGTTTTTTGATATATACACACTTTTTTGGTCCGATACACTATTGTAATCATGTACAAAAAGGACCCAAATGAGGTTGTGTTGACCACTCATTTTCATTGGATGCCCCCATAGACTATGTGGATGAGGTGATGGTGTTGATCATAATTTATGATTATGGATGATCATAATATAAATCTACACTGATGGCGATGGAACCTTAGTTGACGATGTTGATATAATCAATTGGGGATAAGGCTCACCATTATACTTGAGGTTGTGTGCCAAAATAATTGGGGGATAGATACCACCGTTCCATGGGACATCATAATTTGATATTACATTGACTAATATTTTGAGGAAAAAAATCTCCATGACTCATTAATTTGGGTTTAAATTTGATGGTGAACTTATAAGATGAGGTTTGAGGGACTATGTACTAACTGATTTGATGCGCCACTTTGATGTTGAATATTTGATAAGTGAAATGAGTTGTTGGGAGACATTATTATAGGTGGAACCTTATAGTTCATCATTGAGGAATTATTTAGGGTATTTCATGGCCTTATTCCATGGATCCACACCACTGAAATTATATATCTACAGATAGGTTCTATATTTGACATATATAAATAAGAGCACATATTCAATGGTTTCTGAAAATAGACGAAGCAGGTGATCACATCCTTATGGCTGCTGAGAACACGAGAAGTAATTATTATATTAATTTGGAGTTTATATATTTTTTATTTATATTACACATAAACTATCACAATTATGGATGTTAGAAATTTAGGCATTGTTGGTTGCCTTCTCAGACTATGGTCACACCAGACACCGACTCCATGATTTGTGTGTAGAGTTTATATCTCATTGAAGAGTTAAGGGACCGAGCTCTGGAGATGGACCACAATGATGAGTTGGACCTGTTGTATTGGATGGATGGAATGGTACCTTGGATTTTCTTATAAAAGTTGAACTTTACATTTTTTGTATCAATATATTTTGTATTTGCATATTGATATGGTTATCCATAGGTGATCATGGTATCAATTACATTCTATGAAATGCTATGTTTGTAATGTTTGAAAACGGTATTATCCTTCGGATTATTTATTATTACAGTATTGTGTATTTATGATGCTTTATGTTTATTATTTCACTAATTTAAGGTTTTATTATTCTACTATAAATATGTATAGACCATTATTAATATCACCACTATATGGTATAGTCTCCCCTCTATCACCTCTCAGACCAATGCTATTAGTAATAGATATTTAGAGTATGAATATTCATTCTATAGGCATTGTGCCCAATTAGAATAGATAACTATTTCACATTTCATAAGATATGGGGCACTACAATGATTGTATGAAGAAGAGAAGAGAGGGTATTTCCATTTTTAATTGAGGTGAGTGGCGCACTTGTGATTTTTGAAAAGAAAAAGGTGTAACCATGTTTTTCACAAGCCAAATGTGTCCAAAAAAGAGTATTATCATTAATTTGGAATTATAAGGTCCAAATATATACTAAATATAATATTCTACAAGTTTTTTTGTTATCTTAACATGTTTAATTTTAGTTTATTCCCTTGTAAACCAAATTTTACCTAAACATGGTAATTAATTTGAAATTTATTCACTATTAATTCTGTTCCAAAATCAATTAGACCTTTATATATAGTATAAATTATTCTAATGGAAAATATTTATTCCATTTTTGAAAATTCCATTCATAAAAGGGAAAAACAACAATTTAAAATTAATCCCACAAATTTGATAAGAGACCTGGTTTTCAACAAGGGAAAAATTAGATTATTAGGTATATAGTTGAATTATTGTTACATTAAAAAATGAAAAATATAAATCATATTTGTAAATAATTTTAATTAAATAAAAAGTTTTCTCATTAAAATGATCTCTTTAACAATTAATCCAAAAATTTTTTTTTTTGAAAAAACCTAAAAATTCATCCTAATATAATTTTGAAAATATGATTTGCGAAAAGATGATAACATTACCTATTTTTTGTAAAGTGTAAAAATTAATTTTATCCTAACTGTTCCTAATAAGAGGAAATGATTTTCATTAAACAAAATAGTTTTTTAGAAAAAATTTATTATTTTTTCAAATGACTCTTTTTTTATTTCTAATCAGTAGATTTATATTTAATTTATTTCAGATATGTATAAAACACATAATTTTCATAATTAAAAAAGTGCTATTATAACCCACTAACTTAATGACAAGGTTATAATGTGTATTTTAAAATACAATTTTAATTGATTATTTTTTTAAACCTGTTGTTGATTTCATATAAAGATATTGAAGAGATTAAATTTATTTAAATGGAATTAATTCATAATGTATTAAGGTGTTAGATTTTTACCTCAAATAAAAATTTCATCTTTGATTTTTTTGATATTACATTCTAAATAGATGATGGTAGTTATTCTTTATAACACCCTCTAGTTCCCACATTTCTTCCTCTATTGTATTATTTCTCCAAAGTGCCATTGTCTTAAAAGTCATGTAATTCTGCAATAAATTCACTCTAGTATAAATTCTTTTCAGGGGTTATTTTGTAATATACATTAGGTTCCAATCATTTATCATCATAGGATAATATATGTGTGGGGTGTGAAATGTACAACTTTAAGAATGATATTTTGAAAAAATCATTTAGTTTTTAGAGAGACGAGAGAATTTCCAAATGATAAGAAAAAAATCCAATTAATTATATAAATTTAATGGGTACATTGTATATAGGCCTCAATTTCATTTTGTTACTGAACCTTATAACACCCTTCCATTAATATAATTTCAAGAAAAAATGAGCTCCCAATTGGAATTCCACATACTTCCTTTGATTATCAGTATTATACTTTCCCTACTTTGACCTACATTGATGTGAGAGTGAATATCCTTGACACTTGTTGTTGTATCTTTAATGTATTTTGGGACAGTGAGTTTTATTTTACTAACTTCATCCCTACAAGTAGAAATGTAAAATCTATTTCCAAATAATGTTTTATATAGAACCATTTATGTTCATGAATATAAAATATTTTTATATAAAACTATACTAACGGTAAATACTAATCCCCCATACCCCGTAAGTCCAGTGAGAATGAGATTAACATACATTCTATTATTTGAATCTTTCTTTAGAACTATCCATTTTACAGAGTATGGTAGGAAGTTCTCCATTTATGATCAATATTAATATCATTCGAAAGACTCATTCATGATTTTGATGTAAAATAGGGATCATGATAAAAAAAATGGGAGATGTGAACCCTGAAAAATTATAAATTCATTAATATAAATCCCTATGAAGCCCTCAATAGGTACATCTTCTCTTATTGTGAGTAAATAATCATATTTGATTAGGTGATAAATGATATTACATATTTAATCATTCTTTCTAGGAGTCTTTCATTTTAATGTCAAAAAATCCATAGTAATCTCTTCCCATTTCCACATAAGAATACGAAGAGGTTGCATGACTCCTATATGATCTTGTCTCAATGATTTAGCTTTTTGAAAATCCAAACATCTAGACACATAATCTAATATTTCTTACTTCATGTTTTCCCATAAAAAATGTTCCCCAAAATACTTATAAATATTTATACTACCAATTTATATAGGGAAATTTGAGCTTTCATTGTCATAAAAAATCCATTTTTAGCATAGGTACATATGGAACACATAATCTATTTCTAAATTTTAGAATACCATCTTCACAAAGGAAGTATTCTAATTTCCCATCATTTAATGCTTTAATTTAATTTTGAAAGTTTTCATCCTCATATTGAGAACATTTCATATCTTCTAATAATGATGGAATTTCAATCATGTTAAAATTTATGATGTCTCTCCTGCATTAATAATTCCCATAATCATCATTATTTGGTCCATAAACCAAAGATCCCTATCAAACCCCATTGGAATCATAACTCCAAGATCATTCCTTCTAAATTAATCTCCCACATTGCATTCACTACCTAGGCGGTGTTGTATTGAAATATAATAAAACTTTAGTAGTTGAAGATATCACATTTTCCTCAGGTAGAGCTCTTTTTGTGAAAATATTTATTTTAGGATTTTATGGTATGTGTATTTCCCACATCATTCCCTATATTGATAATTTACCCATATCTTCATAGAAAATATTAAATCTTCCAACTCAAGATCATGGGTTGGATAGTTATGTTCATGAGATTTCAATTATTTTAACACATATGCAATAAAATTATCATTTTTCATTTGTAAATAACCAAGTCATTTTTTTGATGAAACATTAAATATAACAAACACCTAATTTCTATATGCAGAGAAAAAATTAGAGCATTTACCAATATCCTCTATAATTCATCAAGAAATTATTCACATTCCATTATCAAAAAATATTTAACCCTTTTTAAGTTGTCTTGGTTAACGTGTTATCTAATCCGGGAACATTCTGAAAAAATCACTAATAGTAACCAGTAAAACTAATGATGCTAAATAACTAATTTAGGTTTATTATAATATCTCATTATATGGCAGCGTTTTTCTTTATAGAATAAAATAAGTTTACATACCATGAGAAAATATGGAGAAGAAAAGAAAACTCTAGAATTTAGAAATCACACTTACTAATTTTTTCATGGTACTCATTAATTATAAGAGTATCAAGGGTGGTCCAAATGTTATTTTAATGGTACTCATAACTTTTAGAACACACCAATATATCATTAAATAATAAACAAAATTAATCAAGATTTTTTTTGATTAATCTGTTCATTAGATCCATCAAAATAGTGGGATCATTAGTCTATCAAAATGGAATTTAGGAAATCTAATCAATTCTATAAAACATTCAGAATGATATCTTTAAAATTTATTCCTTCTTTACTCATAATTAATGATACCCAAAACTAAGATTAATCATCAAAAAATATTCAGATTCTTGAATTTTATAGAACAAGTCCTCAATACATGAATGATGATACTTTTTTGTTCACAAAATAAAATTAACTTCTCTATAATCAATTCATAGCCTTATGGATCCATCCTATTTCATAATAATGAGAACTATTACTCCCCATAGTGAAAACATAGGGATAATATATCCCTTATCACATAAATCCTCAATTTTTTTGTTAACTTAACTAATTACATGGTGGTAATTCTATATATAGTATTTGATATTTGTCTTAAATCAAGGTTTAAATCAATAGAAAACTCAACTTCGGGATTTGGGGGATGTCTAGGTAATTACTATTGAAATATATCAATTTATTCCTATACAATGGATACATCATCAATTTAAAGATTAAATTCTATATCCCAATATTTTTTATTCAATTATAACCCTGGTATCTCATTCAATAGATGTACTGGTGGTGGATTTATACAAGTCTAAAATGATAATGTCTCTACTCTAAGGATAAATAATTCTATATATTTATCATAAATCAAAATTACATTATTATTGCAATAAATTTTTATGTCATAGTTTGAAATATTATCCATACCAAGGATTATATCATATTTTAAAAAAATGATATTATGGTTAAGAAATAAATCATGTTCTTGTGTCATAATGAGGTCTACCTGACACATACTTGTTATAGTGAGACTTCCTCTATGTGTTATGACTGAAAACTCTCGTCTAAAATTAAAAAGGACATGCCTAATTATTGTTGAAAAATTAGTATATATAAAATTTTCAAGGGAATATAATAAAATATTGAATTATATAAATTTGGGGATATGATTAAATCAAAATTTACCACATTATTAGGAAAATCTACCTCAACTTTATTGATTTTGTAAGTATATAATTCTACAAATAGAATCTCTAATAGAATATTACCTTGCTGCTTGGGATATTGGTGGGAATAATTCCCTATTTATTTATAATTGAACCACTAGAAATGATTTATTTGTTTCTTCTCCTTACATTCATAAGCTAGATTATTCTTATCTCTACACTTATAATAGACTCCCATTCCCGTTAAGAATTTCCCACGATGATTCCATCCAAAGTTTTTACAAGGTGGAAATTTAATCATATTTTTATTCTTCTTTAATGATTACCTATTTCATGGTAAACATTAAACCTATTATTTTATTTATTACCTGTGGAAATGTAGGATCTAGATAACTCTATCCCCATTTTGACAGAACATAATACGATTTTATCATATGATGAAAAATTTTGAGAGACCACCACCTTTAAGATAATTGACTTAAGTCCTTCCATGAAATTTCTAATCTTGCACTTCGTGTCATGTACGTATTCTAAAAAAACATAATAACCCTATTGAGAATGTCTCATACTCATTAGAAATTTTTTAATCATTCTTATTTTTTGCATGGATCTTTCAAATCGTTTCAATTTTTCTCTATTAAGGGAAATATTTTTAAAAAACTTAAAACTTAAAATAAGTCTATTTTATGATTTATATTCCAACTTATTCTATATTATTATAGACCAATGACCACCATTGATCAACATATCAATTCATATAATACACATACTCTGTATCATTTTTATTTTTATTACATCGTATGACCAAAAATATTTTCTATAGATACTTAATCCATTTATCAGATACTACTGGATTAGTATCCCCCCCAAATAATGGTGTATTATATCACAAAATGTGATACAACAAATGATTATATCTCTATGGAATATATTAGTATTTACTTTAAAGGTTAATTTTTATAACCCTATTAAGATACCTTGTTTTGTTTTTATTATTTGATCTGTTACAATACCAAATATGCTGGCTTCCTCATTAAAGAAATATCTCAAATGGACCTGGGTATTAACACCCTTTTCCCTTTCATGAACCATTTCTAAAAAAATAGAATATAATTTATTATTTCAAAGAAATAATGAATTTTGAATCATAATGTATGGCATTAAATATGGTGTAACAATTAACATAAATTAATATATTTGAATTGTTAAAATTAGAATCATAAACATTGTTTCTTCATGGATATATTTATATTCTAATCCTTTATAATGATTTGTAATGAAAATATGAATTATCCAAAGAATAAACTCTAGTATTGTCAAACCATGTGTGTAGTAAGACCCATTTTCATGAACTATGTGAAAATTATGTGATGAACGATGTCCATTTTTTAGAGTTATTACCCATTGGAAAAATTGTGATATAACCACATCCACTTGTTGTATCATGAAAGGGAAGTATTATTAGAAAAAACCAAATAATATGTTAATAATGAATCCTTTAGAATATTATTCTATACTAATCATCAAATTATATAATATCATTATTTTTCCTAATAAATGTTTTCAAAAAACTAGTTCTCATGTTTTGTGTTCAAATTCCCCGGATACAAACTATAATGACCCAAACTCTAGTAACTTAGAGCCGATGGCTAATTTATTACATTAAAAAATATATGAAATGTTAAATCTAGAAGGGGAAATTAGTTTAGAAGTTTTGGAAGACTGAATACATACATGATACCCATTTTATATAGGTATATAAAATAATATTATAGAATTGGAAAAAATTTGGAATCCTTTAACCCATTCAAATTATTAATATTTATTTATTTATGAAAGGGGGAAAAATAAGGGTGAACTCAAATGCTAATTAAGGGCTTAGTAAAGTAGAAGCTATTAGGAATCAATAATAACAACCAATATGGAAATGTAAATAACATAACAAACATGCCATTTAAATATCCCTAATAACATCATAAGACAAATAATAATCAATATGGTAAGGTAAATAAGAAAATAAATCCAATTAATCAATAAATTTACAATGAAATACATCCGATGATAAATTCATTGAGAAAATATCCTAGATAATAACATAATGAATGATCAATATTTTGGGAAAAATAATGGAAAAAAAATCCATTTAATAAATAAACTAGAAATAAAATGAATTCACAGATTAAATAATTGTGAAAAAGCAGAACTATTAATGAGGGAAGTTCTTTGTTAATGGATTCCATGTTCTTGAAAACATGATTAATCTACCATCAATAGCTTTAAAAATACGGTTTAAGACTATATGTAGGAAACAATTTCTTGATAACTTACTAATTAAACTCCTTAGACTATTTTTAATTCAAGGGGATATAAAATTTTGGGCCCTACCATCACCGTATATCCAAATCATTTCTCAAATATTGAATAATTTATTTAATTCATGAACAGTATTCCATACCATAAAATATTTGTATTGAGTAAATAATACATATTTGTCAATATTTTCCTTGATAAGTAAATAACATTCAATATAGATCATCGTATGTATAAATGATTCATGGTTTAAGAAATAACCATATCCATGATAAACTACATGTATATTTTTGGGAAATGTAAATTCAAATTATCACAAGAAGGTAAATCATTCAATGAAAAGTTAGTGATGCTAAAAATTAATCCATAATGTGAATATCAATACATTTCTTAGTCAAAATAGTCATAAAAAATATAAAGGAAGAATAAAGACAATATCAATACAAAATATACTTAGTGATGTATATGTAAAATAATGGGTTTATGTCATTGATGAATTAAACTACCTTAAAAATATATTTAAAAACATATTGATGAAAATATCCTTTTAATTTTAAAATCACATTTTAAAACAAAATGTAAAAAAAATTTAAAATTATTATTATTTTAAAATATCCTTTGAATATTATAAAGAATGATTTAATAAATTGAGTGGTAATGAAGATATGAAATTCATTTCATTCTCTACATGTTAAAAAAAATATTCATTTCACTTTTTTAGTAAGATCCATGCAGGTACTACTTTGAAAAAGGCCCGCAGATACCATTAATAACCTAAAAAACGAAAACATAGGAAAAACATTATATAATAAATAATTTTGAATAATTTTCATAAAATTGATAATAATTTTAGGAAACATGTTTTTGTAATAGAATTCATTTTCAAAAGACGAGATAAATGAAGTCATATTTAAAAAAATGTTATCTCAATAAATTAAAGTACCAAAGAGTATAAAATTAGTTCAATAAATTGAAACCTTAATTAATATCCAGTTGTGAATAAAATTAAATTGGTTTATTATACAATAGGAAAATAAGTCCCTTCAATGGGAATTAAAGTATTAACAATCCTGATTAAAATCAGACAGTGAAATAAAACCTTACAATGATCGTAATTTTGAAGTGAGAATTAATTAATAAATCAATTATGTATTCCATATTTAAATAAAAATAAACCATTTTTAAATAAAAAATAATATTTTAAAAATTCATTTCACATATAATTAGATAAAATCAAAGACATTGAAAAATTAACATAACCCATTGAAAATAAATTGAGTTAGAAAATTGTTTACAACATGTAAACTTTCAAGTAAAATTCGCTTAGATGAAATAATTAAAAATAATCATAAAATATCATGAATTATGATGTATTCATTAAATTATACGTAATTGGAAAATATACACATCATATAAAACAAATTATGTGTACAAAATTATAATATTCCCCAATGAAGGGAAATTGAGACGAAGACCCTTACCCTAAGTTTGACTGGTCCCATACTTTATTTATAATCATGAATAAAAAAATTATGTTAATTATTTAATATATAAACTTTTTAATGCTAATAATACCTTTTATTTCACTTATTACCATGTTATATACAATCTCTTAATAAATTGTGTTTATGTTAGGTGTTTCTATGATATTTGACTTATGCGTTAAAAATGACTTTAGTTGGATAACTATTGTCCAGGAGTTCATTATTTCAACATATGTAGAATAATAATCATATAATAGTTATAATATTTATTCATTAATTATACTTTTAACACAAATCAATATAGTTTTTTTCTTATAAATGATGTACATTATGATCATGTATATAATAGGCCATACATACACATGTGTAACATTTCAATTTTTCATACAGTCATTATGGAAAAGATGAATGAAATATATTATATTTATAGTGTGATAATAATATCATAAATACAATATTAATTATTTAAATATACTAATACATATCATATATGTGGTGTGGTGATGAAAAGCGAGTCACATCGCTTCATGAAGGTGATATTCCACACGTACAAGAATGATGTTATCATCTTTTTGTAAGTGAAAAGGTGTGAAATAAAATTAAAAATTATCTTTTAGGAATGATAAGTATTTCATAAATATAATAATTATTTAATTTATATATCATATATTCATTAATATATTGACATTACCTTCCATGTAAATCATTAATGAAAAATGAATCACATCGCTTCACGAGGTGGTAGTGTGCCATACAGACAAGCGATTTATCATATTCCATATAGAATGGAAATTTAAAGAATAAATATATATTATAATTAATAAATTGGAATAATAATGTTATAACTCTAATATATATATATATATATATATATTATTCATCATTATATAGAACCATCAGAGGAATTGATGGAAACTGTGTCACATAGGTTCGTGATGCGATAATCTGCTATACAAATGAGTGACCATATCATTTCCCATTTTTAGTAGAGATAATGAATATAGGTCATGAAATTATCATAAAACAATCTACATATACGTTAGGTACTGGTGTTTTTATATAATCATAAATAAATATGATGTTAATATGGTGTTAGAATAAATAAAAAACATATATTGAGGAATTTTATCTCTTCTCGGGCCACATCTTTAGAATTATACAAAAGGAATTCAAAGAATGGATTTATGACAAAAATAAGTCATATATGATTATGGTATGTATGTTTTAATTTGAATTGGGTGGTTATGTTTCAAACCAAAATGAATTTAAGGTGTGTTTTAGAGAGGAAAGGTGTGGCCTTTTATAAGTGAGGTGAGTGTTACAATTGTAATATTTTAAAATAAAAGGTGTAACAACATTTTTTACATTCCAAAAGGGACTAAAATAGATTATTAACTAACTTATACAACATAATATCAATATATGTCAATATAATTTTTTTAATTGTGTATTTTTAAATTTTAACTGTAATATTTTTTGTTCAACCCCTAACAAACCCATTTTTACCTTAACTATGGTGATTAATTTTTTATTTTTTCACTATTAATTTATTGTAAAAAAATGTTGAAATTATCATATAATATATATTCAAAAGATTAAAAAAATAAAATCAATTTTTATAAAATATATTCATATATGTGGAATATTTAAATATAAAATTAACCCCGTAGACCAACGAAATAGTGGGTTTTCAAAGAGAAAATGTTCAAAAGTTTAAAAATTTATTATATCAAAATTAATTATAAAAATTATCCCAATGACCAAAATTGGATTAATAGATATATTATTTTACTAATTTTTATTGAAATTCCATTTAATATATAATTTAAATTTGTAAATAATTAAAAAAATAATAATGTTTTCAAATGAAAATTAACATTTTCACTATTCTTCGAAAAATGAAAGATTTTAAAGAAAATCAAAAACTTTATTATAACCTAATATTTAAAATATAATTTAAAACATAAACTTTATTTTATCCAGTTAATTTTATAAAAATTTCAAAAATTTATTTTATAATAAGTGTGGAAGAAGCGTCAAAACCATTTTCTTTAAAAAATACTATTTCAGGAAAACATTTTTTTCTATCAAATTATTATTATTTTATTTATAATAAATAAATAAATATATATATATATATATTTATATAATTTATTTTATACATGTATAAAACATATAATTTCTATAATTTATTAATCACTCTTCATACCTTCCAACTTAATGACTATGTTATAATTCTAATGTTTCAATAATATTTTAATTGTGTGTTTTCATATAATCCTGATTTTTTGTGAATCAGAAGATATCAAAGAGGATTAATTTCATTGAAAGTAAATTTGCTGTATGTATTGGGGTGATACATGAATACTTTTATTATTTCACCTTAAAAATTTATTTTGATAATTATAATCATTCTACATCGATTTTTCCCCTTTAAATATTTTTATTGGAATTTAAGTAATTCTATGATTAAAACCCAACAATTGATCCATATAAGATGATATTTACTCTACTAATTTGACCAATAATAATATAACCATTCAAATACATCCTATATTATAAGTTAGTAGTCTTAAATTTAGCTCAATCGAGATGGTTTGGTCTGGGGGGGTTGTTATTTATATAACGAATATATTTCATCATCAATATCTATTAATCCTGACAATGTTGGTTTTTATGGGGAAGTGTTATTATATATATTCCTCTATTCATATTCAACTTTTTTAGTTTCCTCATTTTTTATTTGTATTGAAATTTTATTTTTTCATTTCATTTTGACTTATAACAGCTTAATTATTTTTCTTCTATAAGGACCTATTCTTACAATATTACTTAATCTTTAGTTAAGTCGATAATTTTAATTAATTTCAAATAGAGTATATTTTCAGGTTTAGAGACTTAGATATTTATAACATATTACATATATAAAATCCCATAATTATACAATGTGGATTCTACTAAAACATTGTCCATTTCTTCTAAAATATAAAACCATTAAAAGTAAATCATGATTTCTTTGAAAAAACATTAAAAATATCAACATGAATTCCTCATTCCTCTTACCCATCCTTATACCATGTGAAAAACTTTTTAAAACTTATAATATCAACAAAGACTCAATAAGGGACATAATTAAAAGAAACCATTAGTCAAGGGAAAAAATGAAAACCCCTTAAAAATTATTTTCGTGAAAACAATATAAGAATGAATAGAAAAATAATTCATCAAAATTTAGAAATCATTACCATATCACTATTACATTCACACAAAAAATGGAATAACCATTTATTTGACTTATATTTATAGAGTACCAAATGCATTGGAGAGAAATAATTTGGCTCACCCGTCATATCTTGTGATATAATGGGATCAGCCCAAAATATATTGAGCTATAATGGGGCTAAAATTACCATATATTGAGATATAATTGGATAAAACCATAAAAAACAATGTCCAGGGAACATGTCAGGAATAAAACCATCGATAACTCATTTAAACCCTTGAGGAAAACACATTCATATTTGAAAGTACCCTCTTTCGTAAAAAAATTTTAAAATATAAAAAACAAAAACATTATAATGAAATAATATTATTAAAATTTAATTATTAAAACATAAAATGGAATCATTATAGTAATAATGCGTCATTAAAGAGGGAAAATCGACCAGGCCATAAAAAACAAGCTTTTGGAATTTCATAAAAGAGACTTTTAAAATGATTTTAAAGCAAATTCCTTTACACAACACATGAAAAAGATAAATTTTTGAAACAAATGATATAAAATAAAACATTAATGAACATATTGATACATACATTCTTTTTTTTAAAACATACACATAAAGTAGAATGATTTATAAGAATAAATATTTAGAATATTTAAGATAATTTTCTAGTTATAGAGTCCCTTACCTCCAATTGGAATTCCTTTAAAAGTGATAAAACTACCTATATAATGGTATTAAGAGTCTTATTAACTTATTACATAACTATAATTATGTTTATATTATACCCTAAATGATATTATTATAACATTTCCACCTATTAATGAACAATATTATTTATTTTCAATGATTCAGGTGCATTCATTTTGTGGTTTCCATTGTTAGTTCATTATAGGTTTTCTAGTAGAATGAAAGAAAAACTCCAAAATTATAATGAAATGGTTGAAATATGGATCATGAATTTTAAATGATATTTTATATAATTTTTTTGATATGAGTATGAATCTTAAGATAAAAAATTAATGATATTGATTTAATTTATTTTGGTGTTTTTTATGATCATCACAAGATTATATCATCTTATTATATATGATGTTTATATATTTTATCCATAACATTAAATAAATTTTACTATGTATAATAAAAATGAAATTTAAACAAAATAATGGATTTATTACCATTGTTGAAGGAGATAATGGAAAATTAAAAAAACTTATGCATGATTTTGGTAAATCGACACATCATGGATGATGTTTTTATTTTTAGAATAAAAGGAATATAAGATGATGTTTGTGAATTAATATTTAAAAATATAGGAAAACATTATATTATATATAATATAAAAAAAATTTCATGTACATGGATAAGTGGAGGTGAAAATTTTATAAGAAAAGAAAGGGAATTGAAATGAAAATAAAATAAAATGAAAGAGGATTTTACCTCTGGAATTCTCCTCATTAAGAACATCCTTGTGTCCCATAGTTTTTTTTCTTTTGGTGGGACCATATTGTCTTGGAAATGGGGAATAGTATTGTAATGGGAATGAGGTATAAATTAAATAATCTACAAGGCTTAGAGTTGAGAGGAGAAGAAGTGGTGAGGGGTGGTATTTATAGTGTTGGAGAGAGGGTGTTTTCACATTATTATATTCATTAGCTTATTATTTTGGTTCAAGAATATGAATAGTTTTATAATTATCAAAAAATAAATCAACATAATCAAGGATAGTTTGAGATTCTGGTCTTACATCATCCTTACATCATATATGGCTCAATAATTTCTGAATTTGTTAAATACTTTAAATTACCGTGTTTCACTATTATCCAAAAAATCAAGTATTTCAAAAAAATACCAAAAATTAACCCTAACCATTTTTAACATGTATAACTAAAAAGTGAACTAAATATTTGTAAAATAATATTACAAATATGAGGAATTTAATTTTTAACTAAAATCATCATTTATTTGAAAAATACCAGTTTCAAAGTTTTACTAATTTTTTGACTGTTTGAAAAGTTAATTGAGGTATCTTAAAATTATAATATAATAATAAGACAACAAAACATTTAGTTATGAATCTATTTTATGAAAATATATTTTATTTTAAATCAATATATTAATTATAAAATTGTAATTAAATATATATGACTTACAAAAATAGAATCATTTAATTTTTCATTTTTAGTACATTTATTTAATTATTCCACCATATAAATATATCATGATTACATTTATAAGATACATAAATTTTATTTATAGTTTCAAAGGTGAGATTACTATTCTATTATCTAGATCACTATTCCTTATGGTCATGTTATTATTCTATTAGTATAAATTCTATAATTTCTATTAATACCACTTATTTCATTATACAATTATAATGAATTTTAGTATTTTTTTTCGAGAATGAAAAATAATATTTTTATAAGTAACTCATGGTTAAATTATCCCCACAGTCTGGATATTGCATCCCCACAATTTATATTTTCTTATTAAACAACCGAGGGTAACTTTACCTCATACCATTTTCAGATTCCTATGTTTCATCTTCAACCATGTGGTTTATCCACAAAACACTAACCTGGTGAATTAACTTATTACAAAATAATTTCTCACTATGATCAAGAATATGAAAAGGTTTCTCCTAAAAAAATGTTCTCTTGTAGATGATATACTTATGGGCTCAAATCATGAGATGAATTAGTAACATAAATTCTCAACATTGAAACATAAAAAAAATTTACTTGGGATAAACTCATAGGAAAGAATTTTCAGTAGGTGATTTGTCCAAATTTCTAAAGGAATTAATTCGATTTAATGAAACATGGAAATAGCTTTCCATTATCACCTAAATGAAAAACCCTTTTTCATGGGGAGATTTTATGAAAAATTTGATCACCTACCTTAAATGAAAAGTCATTCCTCATGTTATCTGTATAACTTTTCTAATTGCTCCATGATATCATCATGTGTTGTGGGATAATCTTCATATTCACAACCACTTCCTCTACTAATTTTGGACCTATAAACTTCTTTTCCTAAAACTAATCCCAAAACTATAGAGTTAGACATTTATTTCCATATAATTATTTAAAAGGTGTCATCTGTATACTGGAATGAAAGCTAAGAAATATGCCAATCCCAAATTCCCTGGTTATCTATTGAACATGCACAAATCATGTTTTCCAATTATTGAATTTTTCACTCTGAATATCCATCACATTGAGTATGAAATGATATATAGAAATTTAATTCCGTCCCCAATGACTTTTAATGGCCTTTCCAAATGATTCAAGTAAACCTGGGATGATGGTCCGATATAATTGAGAGAGGAACTTCATTTAACCTAACTATCTTCTTTAAATACAATAGAGATAGTGGATCTAGATATAGGGTGTCTCAAATAGGAAGAAAATGAGTAGATTATCTCAAATGATCAATAATAAACTAGATTACCTTATTACCTTGAGAAATCATTGGAAGTCCCACCACAATTTCCATGGATATATTTTCCCATTTCCACTTTTTCACTATAAAAGGATGAAAAATATTCTTCGGTAACTGATATTCTTCTTAAACCTATTCACATGTCAAAAATTTCTTAGTAAAACTAAAAAATATCAATTTTTATTACATCACACATGTAATATTTATGAAGGTATTTGTACATCTAAGTGTTGTCATGATGAACTGAAAATGGGGAACTATGATCTTCACATTACAAATATTTTTTCAAATACAAATCCGAAGGCACATATAATATCTTACCAAAACTCAAAACAGAATCACTTTTTTTATTGAATTGACTCAAAATACTTTTCTAAAAAATTATACATTTTTATGTAACTCACAGTCATCCTTATGCGGGTTTTTAATTATGTTTACAGAGATGACTACACTGACACAAAAAACAAAATAGCAGAATTTCTTACACCAATAACATCCAATACAAAATTCATCAAATCAGTAACCAAGGGGACATGTTGAAAACATAACATGGTTAATGTTTCATTAGTTTTTTGACTAAATTAATTATCCAATCTTCTCTCTTTTCCAAGATGGTAATGAATCATGTAATCATAATCCTTGATTAGTTTTATCCACCTTCTTTGTCTCAAGTTCAATTCTTTCAAACTAAATTATACTTCAATCATTTTTTATTAGTATATAAATCACATTTTACTCCATATAAATGATACCTTCGAATTATTAATGAAAAAAAATAATAGCTAATTATATATCATGTCTAGGGTAATTTAACTCATAAGGTTTCAATAGATGTGAAGCATAAGAAATCACTTGAATATTCTACACTAGGACAAGACCGAGTACATTCGACAAAGAATCACTATAGATGATAAATTCACCATTTTTCAAGGCATTGAAAAAACAAGATAATTCACCAATTTTCTTTTCATTTCATGAAAAATATCATCACATTATGTTTTCCAGATGAACTTAACACCTTTTAGAGTTAACTTATTCATTGGGATAGATAACCATGAAATGATTTCAAAAATACTTTGGTAATGGCTTTACAAACCATGAAAACTATGAATTGTAGTTATATTTTTGGGTCTTGGATATTCATAAAAAACTATTGTTTTAGTTTGATCATTATTTATTCTATCTTTAAAAACATTGTGACAAAGGAATTAATTTCTTTGATAACAAAATTCACACATTATGAATTTTCAATATATTTTATTTTATATTAATGACTGAAAAACAACCCTTAGATATATTTCATCCTCCTATTAACTTTTAGATTATACCATAATGTCATGAATAAATACAACAAAAAATTTATACATGATCCCATGGAATATTATATTTATAAGATCCATGAATAAAATAGGTGATTTAGTTATCCCAAACAACATAACTACAAATTCATAATGCCCCTATGTAGTACAAAACATAGTCTTCAAAATATATTTTACTTGTACTTTCAACTAATGGTACCTTGAACTCATGTCAACTTTCAAAAAATATTTTTCTACTTGGAGTAGAGCAAACAAATTATCAATATGAGGAAAATGATACCTGTACTTATCATTGATGTTATTTGAGGATCTAGAATCAATGAAACAACTCATTGATCCATCATTATTTTTTAAAAAACATAGGAGCACCTTATAGTTAAGTGATATGTCTGATGAAATATTTATCTAACCATTCCTGTAAAATCCATACCAATCCTATCATTTCTATTTGATCCATTTGATAAGGGGGTTTTAAAAAAAATTTAGCTGTAGGAACTAAGTTAATAATAAACTCAACCTCTCGATTAGTAATAATATCAGGGAAAAAAAATAAGAGAATACATCATGATACTCAACGAACACTAACACATCATTATTCTAAATAGATCCTTTAGTTTTAATAATATGCACAAGATAACTTTCACGTCCATATTTAAAAAATTTATCATCTTCCTAAAATGTTACCAATGGTATGGGTTCATTCTTGTTCAAAAGTAGAAAATATTTATCAAAAAGAAAATTATTTAGATCTATAATCAATCATATCATGGTAAAAATAAATCCAATCCATACCTAGGATAACATGAAACTCTAATAAAGGAAAAACAATAAGGTTTGAAGTTAAATAAGTCCAAAAATAATGACAGAAAGATTATTATAATGTTTTATTCTTTAATATTTCCTCCATGTGTTTTCACTATATGTTGAGGATTCATTTCTTGAGGGGGAATTACAATTTTACCAGAAAATATCTCAAAAGTGAATGAATTTGTACACCCTGAATCAAACAACACATTCATGTATTTTGTAAAAAATAAATGCAAATGATTCAACTTCATTTTATGGATCAAACTCATCTAAAGTAGGTGAAATATATTTTTCTACACCATTATGTTTCCAATATTTATTATTTCCCACATGAGGGAATTACTTTGGACACACATTACCAAAATGACACAACTCCTTACAGTTAAATAATCTTACCATCATCTTCTTGTCATTATAATCATTATTTTACTTGAAATCATGAGCCATGTTTCTCAAAATTAGACTTTGGTAGAACTTCACAAAATATAAAATACATTAATCTTTTTGTTTTTTACTAATGTTTTAATGAGAAGGGAATTTGATTTTCTTACCTCTAAATTTCTTTGATGGAGTCTTCCAATAATAATTCCCAACCAGATGATTCTTATTTTTGTCATCTTGAGGAAAATATGTGACAAAAAACTCCTTTTCAACCTTTTCATCAAAATAAATTACTTTCTTATAGATTTTACATTTTTATGCAGCCAAATAACTTTATAAACTTGGTTTCAATACTAAGTAAAAGCAATTAATTTTTATATCAGTGTCCTGAAAGAAATTTTGCACATACATGGAAAATCTTGTGAATTTTTCATTATATTAATCTATAGAATGTTAATAAATTTTTCTTAATTCCACATTTTATTTTAACATAGAGAGTCAAACAAACCTTTGGAAATATTTCTAATGGAAAATATTATTGAATGTTTCCCATTCCGTGGAATCATAATCTTCTTTATCTATGGTAGTCTTAACTAAATACAACCATCGATCGGCATCACATTCAGAATAGTAAACTACAGAGGTCACATTTTTATAATATGAAAATCCCATGACTTCAAATATAATTTCCAGACCATTGATCCATCCTTCAACCACCACCAAGTCATAAGATCCATGGAATTATGGAGGATGTTTCCTCATGAATTGCTCCAGAAAAGACATGTTCCTTCATGGTAGATCAAGTTACTATTTAGAATGTATACCATCACCATTTATGGAATGATTCTACAAATCCATTACAATCAATAACTACTCAGTTCCAATTCTAACCAATCTTGGCTACATATTTGGACAAATGTCAGCCTATCAACATATTCCAACAACAATGCCCATGTTACTTCTGTGGAAAACCATATTGAAGAGACATATCATAGATGAAGAAACATTGCATTATTAATATTCTCTATCATTTTAAATTTACTATAAAGTAAAAATAATTTATGTTATTTTATTGACATCATATTAGCCCTTAAGGGTATGTAAACCATCCTCTGATACCAACAATATGGACCCAACTATAAAAAATTTCATAATATATAGTTATGTGGAGAAATTTACATTATTTCACATTTAGGATAATTTCAGGTTTATATCATTATATAATTATGACATATTATATACATAGCATCCCATATTTATTCAAGGAGGATACTGCTAAAATAGTATATATTTCTTCCAAAATATAAACATTTTAAAAGTAAAATAGGATTTATTTGAATAATTTTCAAAAACTACTACCTGGATTCTTATTTCTCTTACCCATCCTTACACCCACTAATAACATTAAAATAAATGATATGAGAACCAAATCATAGCGATGGACATAAACAATGCAAATAGTTAGTCTAGTGAAGACTTAAAAACCCAATAAAAACACTTTTTCTTTGAAAACTGATATGCATGCATAAATAAATCATGCAGTCACCACGGTACATCTTTACCATATCACACTTACATTCATAGTTAGTAATGGAATAACCTTTTCTGTCGACATCCTTCTTTGGTGTACCCAATGCATTGGGGAGTTATAATGGGGCTCACCCATCATATCATGAGCTATAATAGGCTCAACCCAACATATATTTCGATATAATGGGGATAAACCCATAATATATTGAGCTACAATGGGATCAACCAATAGTAAACAATTTCCAAGAACCATATAATAAATAAAACCCTTTATAACTCATTTAAACCCTTTAGCAAAACACAATTATATTTCAAAATACCTTTTTCTGTAAATAAACACATTGAAAATATAAAATTCAAACACATAATAATGAAATCATATTCTTAAAAAATAAAAATTAAAAAATATAATGGAAGAAATATAGTAATAAAGCCTCATGATAAAGGGTTAAATTGATATTGTCGTATGAAAAATATTTTTTAATTTCATAAAAGAGACATTTAAAATGATTTTAATAGAATACCCCTTGCAAAACACCTGAAAATGATCCCTTTATAATACACATGAGAGAAATTAAAAAATTAATAATAATATATATACATCCATAATTTTTTTAAATCATGGAAATAAAATAGAATGATTTAGAATAATAAATACTTAAAATGATTAAAAATTGTTTTAGCTTAAGGGTTACTTACCTTCGGTTCGAATTCCATAATAAGTTTTCAAAACCACTGTATAATGGTTTTAAGAGTATTATTAACTTATTAAAGAACCATAATTATCTTTCTAATATCTTAAATTTTTTTCTTTTAAAATTTCCTCCCTTTTATTACCAATATTTTTTATTTCGTTTGTTTCAGGTGCGTTCTTTTCGTAGTTTCAATGGTTGGTTCATTGTGGATTTTCTTTTTGAATGGAATAATAAAACCATAATTGGAATAAAATGTTGTTAATATATTTCCAAAATTTTTAATGATACCATATATCCATTTTTATGAGGATAAATCAATAGATAAAACATTAATGAAAATGATTTAATTTATTTTGGCAGTTTTTATGACCATTGTAAAATTATATCATTTTATTCAATATCATGGGTATATATTAGTTTATTAATGTTAAATAACTTATCATATTTATATTAAAATATTATTTAAGCATAATAATTGTTTTATTACTAGACATGAAGGTGTTAAATGAAAATAAAAACACATCTTCCATGATGTTGGTAAATCGACTAATCACATATGATGTTTTTATTTTTAGAATAAAAGAGAGGGGAGAAAGAGGTTCATGATGAATATTTCCACATACATGATCAAATTATAGTATATATAAGAAATTATACATTTTATGAAAATTTTATGAGGGGAGGTGAGGAGAGTAGAATAAAATAAAAGGAATTTAAAAGAAAACAAAAGAAAATGATAGTGGATTTTTTCTATTAAGTTCTCCTCCTTGAGAACCAATTTAAGAACTTTGTTTTACACTTTTGGGGATAATAGTAGGTATTTAACGTGGTTAATTGGATTGGGAAGGTAATTGGGAAGAAATTAAACAATATACAAGTAATTTAGGTGTGATTAGAGTAGGTGGTGATGGGTGGTATTTATAGTGGATGAGAGGGGCGTTTTCTCATTGTTATATTCATTTGTTTTTTTATTTTGGATCAATATTATGAATAGTTTGAGCATTATAAGTAAATATATTAATCTAAAAATTTATATTTTATGAATTTTGGTTTACAACAACCTTACTTCATCTATGAGTCATTAATTTACAAATTTGTCAAATACCGTAAATTACCATATTTCACTAGTCATAAAATTTTTTGTATTTTAAAAAAATCCAAAAAAGTCAACATAACCATTTTTTAACGTGTAAAATTTAAAAATCAACTCCATTTTTTTAAAATATTATTATAAATATTATAACTTTAATTTTTTATTAAAACAATCATTTATTCAAAAAACACTTTTAAAAATTCTAACTGATTTTATGACACATTGAAAAATTAATTAGTTTCCCATAAAATTATCTTATAATAATAATATAACAAAATATTTATTTATGAATATATTTTATGAAAATATATTTAATTTTAAATAAATAAATATATTATAAAATTGTAATAAAATATTTATGACTTAAAAAATTTCAACACTTAATTTATCATATCCAAAACGTTTACTTAGCCATTCCATGATATAAATATTTCATGATTATAAATATAAGATACATAACTTTTAATCATTGTTTCATAGGTGATGCAACTATTATATTGTCTAGATTATTATTCCTATGTCAAGTTACTATTCCATCAGAATAAATTCCTTATTTTCTATAAATACGTTTTCTTTCACTATACATTTATAATGAATTTTACTACATAATTAAAAAATGAAAAGAAATTATTATCATAGTATCCGGTTTGTTACATATTCAAGGTTTTGTTATTAATTAAATAATAATTTTATTTTTTTGAATTTTTTTTATTTTCCATGATAAGTGTGAAGTATTTTAGATTGGAATTAAAAAGAAATTATATAATTATAATGAATAATATACTAGAAACATATACATCATTCCATTTTTAAATATTTTTTTCTATATTATTTATTGATATTGTGAATCATATTTTTATATGTATACATAAATGTGCTTCTTTACAATTTTGATTATGAAAAGATAAAATCCTATGTTTAAATGAAGTGTGAATAAAAAATTATAATTATAAAGTAATAATAATTTAACTCTAGAATCTAATGACTTTAAATTCCAAATGATTTATGTGGTGTATGATTACTATATTATTGGGGTTTTTTGACATATAGAGATTTGGAGGATAATTTAGGGTTATAGATATTTCTATTTCTCTTTATTTCTATAAGGATTGTTATGTTTTGGTCTACTTATATTATTTAAGATCAAGAGTGGGAATATTGTTAGTTTCTTGAGTGTAACTAATTTCCTTATTAGTCCTCTCCTATCCCTAGAGTGGTTCATCTCATTTTTTGGTTTGAGTGGTGATATGTTAAAAGGAAAAGTGGGTTTGGATAGAACTTGTAGTATTTGTTTTATATATGTTATATTTTAGGTTTAGGGTAGCTATTTCTATTTCTTTAATATTCTATTTAGATGTTTTATTTCCACATAGGTGTATGTGGTGGCAGGGTGTTTGGGGTTTAAGGTGGTGGTCCAATGTCGGGTCCATGGGCCAGGTTTCCTTCCATTCATGCTTTATTAATAAAAATATTTTATTAAGAAGTATTTATGTGGGGTTTTGAGTGGGGATATATTTCATGTTTTTGTGAAGTTAATTTGTTCATGAATTCACTGAATTAGATTTTTTAGTTATTCTATGATGTTGACTCTTTTAGTACCATATGGTATTGTATTTATCTTTATCAATGTTTTTGGTTTCCTATCTTCATTTCTAGATTTTTATATGATTTTCAATTTAATTTTATTTTTTATTGAGACTCTATGTTACTATAGATATTGGATGTAATGGAGTACTTTTATGTGTATACATTTATGGGATAAAATGGCTTAAGGTGTAGTGAAAATTTACAAGGATTGTAAGGGATCATGGTTACTACATTTATAGTCTTTACAAGTTTTAATGGATTGTAGTGGTTACCTAAATTTATATATTGAAACTGGATGTAATGGATTATGGTTATGTGTGTGGATATATGTATGTATGTATGCTTATATGTGTGTTTTAATGGTCAATATCACAATGCGTGAACCTATTATGGATTATAATGCCTTCAGGTTACAACATCTACACATATACTTTGGCGGTGATGGTTTAAGTATATGTCATGTTTAGGGTTATGATAGTTTTTTATTATAGTAAGAGTCTGCGAGGTTATAAGGTGATGATGTCATGATTGTGACAAGACTATGGCTGTCATGATACGATGATGTGAAAGGGTTGAAGTAATTTTTGTAATGATGTGGTAGTGGTTGTGATACAAATGTGGTGATATGGTGGCGGTTGAGATGTGATACTATGTCATTGATACCATCAATCTTATGAATTAATTATTTTTCATAGACCATATACATATTATTTTATTATTATATAAAGCTAATATAATCCTTATTTATTTATACATGAGAATATTTTTTAGATAATTCCCATGAAGGAGATGCATTTATGGTTGCAATTATATGACATATTATCAATATACCACCTAAGACATTGAACACTAGCTTAATCCTTACTATTGATTAACTCTTTTCTCATGTTGTTTTTCCAATAATATCATTCCCAAAATATTTATTTCAAAGGTATATAGAACTATTTTCAAATTTGATCCTACTGAGTACTCCCTTGTTCCCACTCCTTTAAAATTTTCATAATTTATATTAAATCACAGTTCTATTACGATTAGGATTTTTTATATTTATGCATCTATAGTGGATTCGATGATTCCTTACTCAAATTATTTGGGTTTTAATTATATTCATAAATGTATATAGATTACTTGGGTTTGGATATTATTTCGTTTTAATTTATATAGGGAGTTTATTTGTCATTTTGTTTTATTGTCCTATAAATTCAATAGGGTAATGCCTCTCATATGGGAGAAAAATACCTTTAGTTCATGTCACTAAACCATGGACTATTAGATGTGGGATTCATGGGTTACATCCAAATTAACTATTGACCCAGGTGTGGTTCTAGTTAAGATATGTCATGAATAAATGGTATTATATCTTATCATTTAGAAATAAGAGAGATTTTTTGTTATGAATCGGCAGTAATGACATGATATTGGTAGTGAAGTAGAGTCATGTAAACACAACCTTTGATGAAGGTGGGAGACTAGATAGAACATTGAAATTTATGGATTATTGTTAATTCATATAGAACCCTTTATGTCATAGAGAAAAATTAGGACCGGTTACTATTGTTACATATAATCGGATGTAAGTAACAAGGTATCCATTTAATCATACCAGGGTGAGAAAATGAACTTATTATAGAGTATAAAATTTAGGAAGGCTGGATAAATCATTATAGTATGTTTTATAAATGTTAAAATTATGATTCATGATTAAATTTTTTATTTTTGTTATTTTTATATATACCGATATGATGTCATATTTATAATTATGTTTTATTCATTAATAATAAATTAATTTTTAAATTATAAAACCTATTTTTTGATGAAATCATGACATCATATGACTTTATTCCCTTAATATTTCATGATATTTTTGAAAAATTTATATTAATCCATATTTATTAAAAAACTTATTACAACATGTTAAGGGTTATTTTAAGTCGTATGACAATATAATTCAATGTTACAGATGGAAGTCAACAATAATGTTATTTTCAGGAATGAATTTTTAAAAATCCATCTTTTGTAAGCCTTAATTTCTTCGGTAATTAATTAAGTTAATTTTTTTAGAAATGTTTTCGTTTATTTTTTTAAATTGAAACATTCCTTTACATGATATTTTATTTAATGTGTTAAACTATTTTATAAAAAAAATCAATGGAAATATAATAAAATGGTAATTATGAATTCCTTTAATTTATGGCATGCTAAAATTATGAATTCTTATTACTAATCTTATATGACATAATGAAATGGTGAGATTCATACCTATTTCATATTTCACACAAAAGGGATCAACGAAGCTTAAATTAATTTTATAAGTCATATGATATAAGTGAACTTTTTGTTATAGAAAAAAAGTCTACAATTCATAAAATATTGATGATATTTTCCATGTAATCATATAAAATTATTTGACATGTATATACTTTTTATACCAAGTTAATCATGATGAATTCCAATTATTAACACATAAATTAAATTTTCTGCATCATTTATTTTTCAATGGTTTCATTTAGGATGAATGATGAAATATATTCATGTATAATTTAATTTATGAATTAAAATCTTGATAGAGTATTTATTGATTAATTTATATATTTTATATATTATGATTCATGAAATATTAGAGTTTGACAATTATATAACCATTAGATTTGAATATTCTTATAAATGTTTCTCGTAATGATTCATAATATCATGTATTGTGTAATTGATATTTATTTGAATAAATTAATATTTTAAAAAGTTATTGATTATTTTATTTATTTAATACAAAATGTGTATATTAATTTACCATTTCAATTTATAGGGTTGTGAAACAATGAATTGTCACATGTTTGTTAATATCATTAAAAATATTTGATGTGATATTATATGAATGATAGTGGGAAAGGTATTTTTATGGAATTTTTTTTGGATGAAGTGATGGTTTTAGTGATAGAAATATTCTTTATGGATTATGGTAGTTTATTTTTCGCCACATTTATTTAATTTATATCCATTTTTTATTTCCAGTAACTATTTTATTTTCTGAAGTCATTTTTTATTAATTAGATAGTTTTTGATTTCTTACTTATTAGTGGATGCATGTAGAACTACATGACTTGATAAAGTACTAAATTCTGTATATTTATTTAGTTATTCTTTTGTAATGTTTTTTATTTTAACAAATAGTTTTAGAAACTCACATAAGATACAAAATGAGTAAAAAAATAATGAATATATGATGTTTTTTTGAATTTATAAGGTGTGTCCGACTAGATTGGCCCTTATTTTCATTAATATGGAAATATACAATTTATGTTTGGATATCTAATTAATAATTTATTTTTTAGTTATTCAAATTTTTCTTTAAAATATAAATTGTAAAATTTAAATCCCATCATAGAATTTAATCCTACAAACCCATTTCTAAGTTGATTAATATGTTGTGATGTTTTCTGTATAATAGATATTATTTAATAATTTTATGGTAAAATTATTTTATACTTTAATGGTGGGATTGAAATGATAGATGATACACCATGGCCACACACATTTGGATGATGCGACATTTCTTGAAGGAGGTTCATTATTAAATTTCTAATATTTTGATCAACGAATCATCAATAGGAATATTATAAGGATTAGTGATTTTTCTAGTCTTTAGAGGGTGGGGATAGTTTAGGGATCAAGGTCAACAATAGGTTGGTAAAAATAATCCTCCAAATAAATAATTTTTAGGAAAATCATAAATATGAATCTAGAATGCTAAATTGAAAAATAAGATCTGCATTAATTCTTGTTAAACAAAAAAATTTACCTCTTATTAAATACTTTTGAGTTTTCTTCTAAAATGTGTTAATAATTGTTTAAGAAACATAATGTATTTTAAAATTTATATGGATTAAAAATAAAATATATTTACTTTGAATATGATTAAGGGGAATGATATTTTTGAATCTGGGTATTTTCTATAAACATTCCATTTTTGTATCTGCATACCTTAATAATGAGGGTTCCTTTTAAAACATATCATCCAATGGATATAATTATTTTCAATTTTATTTATTTTGTAATATCATATATTCTAAAGGAATAGAATCATTTGATTTGTATTTAATGTGAAGGATTTACATTATTTATCCTTTACTTGGTAGGTTTTTCCATTTTCATGGTTTTATTATAATTCAAAAGGTTTATAATTATTTTAGAGGTATATAATTAAAGTGCCTAGATTTTATAGCACCATATCCTTATATCATTTTTAATGTGTCATGGGTACTTTAAGACTTTTTTGTCAGGTTTTTATGTTATATAAGGTTGATGTCAATTATAAATTTATATTTCATGTAGTTCAATATTTTTTTTGGGTTTTTTATCTAATTATTGGAAAGTCAAATGTTACATGGAATTTTTATTAAGATATTACCATAATATTATTTAATAATTATAGAAATGAAATTATTTATTCCATTTACTAAAAATATGATATTTATGTATTTCCTTTATCACTAAATAAATTTTATGTATTCTCTACTGACCCTTATGTGCCACACTCTCCCACCAAATGACACTTACATATCACCTTAAATTTGAATATTTTCAAAATTTTGAATACATAAGAGTTATTTCCTAATATAAATAATAGTAATTTATAAATGTATGAAAGTAATTTATTGATACATGAGAGTCATCTATTGATGTGTAAGAGTCATTTAAATTATATGTAAAAGGAATGTATTAACATGTAAAAGTAATTACTTCATACATAATAGTTACCCTTAAAAAATATTGGGAAAATTTGAGAAGCCTATTATAATCCAAAAATAGGTTAGATTAATCATATAATATGAAAACATAATGTATTGATAAGTAAGAAACCTATTTCCTAATAAATTACTAATCTTTTTGATAAATTGAACTAATATTCTATAATATTAGACTAGATTCCAGATATATATAAGATACCATTTATCAATTTTTGGTATAGAATATCTATTTTTCTCATATTTTAAAGGAAATTCATTCATGTGTATGAGACCTCTACTTTTAGAAAATTCTCAACTTCCTCCAATTTTGCCCGAGTTGTATTTTATGATTAATAAATACACTATTAATCATTATACCTTTAAATTTATTATTTTTTTTAAAAAATAAATCCCCATATTAGATAAATATATATGGTTATTGATTTATAAGAGATTTAATTTTAGCACACGGTGACTATTATCATCAAATTACCTCCCTAAAATATTAAAAAATTATCATATTTGATCCTATTTTAAAAGAGTATTAACTGGGTGGAATAGACTGTGATATTAAGAAGCATGGATTGAAACCAAGATCCCCTAAACCTAAAATTTAATTATATATTAAGGTGTTTCCTTGGTTTCTTATTCTTTTTATAACTAATTATGAGGTATCCTATTTTTTTAATGGCATATAGAATCCATGGATGATTTATAGCCTACATGTTGAAGTGGTTGACATATTTTAAAATTAAATATTTCCCACTCTCTCTTCCCATTATTATTTCATTCAATATTCCATGTAATGTTACAACCATAAGAATTATTATTTTTTATAGATTAATTAAAGAATACTAGATTGAAATTTGTTCATGTTATTTTTTCTAGATCATGTGGTTCATAGTTATACTGCTTCATTATGACACTTCTTTGACTTATTAAGGTCAAGTATTTCTAGGCATAAAACCCTCATATGGAGTATATAACACTTTAAATAGTATAAAATCATTATAAACTTTTCTTAATGATCCCTAAGCCTTTTTCCCTTAATAACCCTGGCTAATAAATATCATATTTTTTTAAAATTTTATTCCTTACATAATTAATGATTAGAATTACCATCATCTTTTGATTGAATCCCAACCACTGAACCTTATAAACTATGAATTCTTATATAACTCCAAACATTAAAAATATACACCATTAAAAAACAAATAATGTATATTCATAATATTCCATTGGCCCCAATGGAGATGGTCTGGTCAAGGGGGTGGGGTTTCTATTTACTTAATTCATGTATTTTACAATACACTCATCTTAGTCCCCATATTATTTCTTAGTCCGGGGGAATGTGTTAATTTATATTCCTTATAAAAGTTAAAATACAAATTCATGAATTTTTCTATTGTTTATTTAGGTACTTATTTTCTTATTTCATTTTATTACTACATAGAATAGTTTTATTATTATTATTATTATTTTCTTCTTTGTTAATTTTGATATATTTATGTATTGTTTTTATTTTGTGATTTTCGATTAAAAATGTTAGGTATTCTATAATGGAATGGGAAATGAAATGAATAATGATAATGAATAACATGTTTATTTTTTATATTTCCATTATTAATTATGAATGCACAGATTCATTATTTTATGGTATTATGAATCATCTATTTATATATATATTTTGGGTGTGGGGTTATTATTGATGTGTTATGTTGATGATTCTAAGAAAAATATATATGTTGCAATATATAATGAATAATAAATGTTAATTTTAAAATAATAACATTTAACTCAATAAAATAAATCTAATGAATATATAATTATTTTGAAGTGTTAGTTTATTTTCTTAGTGGGAAAAACCATTGATAAATATAGGGGATACTTTATGATTAAATGCTAAATATTTCCCTTCATTTCATGAGGGATATTTTGTTTATGATATGATTATATTTTGTAGATGAGATAAGTTATATTGTTAGTTTATTAGGATTAAAAAATTTTCCTTTTAGCCATTATCCTTTATTGGAATGCTATAGTTGGGTTTTGGTTAGGTGATGATATTTTCAATGAAAAAGATAATTAGGTGAGTCCAAGTAGTAGTTTTGTATGAGAAGATTGATTTGAGGTGTACATTAGGTATTTCAATTTTGGTTAATTACTTATTAACAGGTGGTATGTTGTACTATGAGGTCACATCATGGTTTTTCCTTAGTTAATATAAATATATTGTTGTATTTAAATGATAGTGAATATAATTAAATAATTAATTAACTAAATAATTAGTTGGTAAAATAAGGATTTGTATAGAGATTATATAATATGTTTAGTTTTTTTATTAGATTATCTAATGTTAATTAGATCATGAATTGATATAATTAATATATTTTCCATTTATTGATATTGTCAATTTGAATACCAAATATGGTTTTGTTGATCAGTATCAATGTGTTTAACTTTTCATCACTATTCTATGATTATTTGTTTGATTAACATTTTTTCCTTATTAGTATTTGACTCTATGTTGCTATACCTACATAATATAAATTCATTTTGTTATGTGTATACTTATATACAATATAATTGATTAAGGTAGAGTGTATATATAAACAGGTTGTAATGGCTTGTGGTTGTCACATGAATTTATATATGTACTATAGTTTTATTTCTGAAAGGTAATGTGTCGGAATGTGTGTGTCTCCATATATATATATATATGAATATTTTAATGGATCAAGGTTATGAAAAATGAATCTACTATCAATTTTAATGTATTAAGGTTTTTAATTGTACACATATCCTATTTCTATGATGGATTAATATAATATAATTATTTGGGGAATAATATATCATGATTATAGAATGATTCAATGAATTGATAATATTGAAATGTGTTGATTGTGATTAGGTTGTAGAGGTAATGATGTGGAACCGACTTGGCTGTGGATATAGTGATATGGAATTGTTTGTTATGTGGTTGTGGTGATGTGTTGTTCATTGTGATTTTGTTGTGGTGGTGTCGTGATGGGTTTAATGTAATATAAAGGAACTGACACTCATGATGCGATGAATTGATTATTTTTTCTAGGATTTGTACTATTTATTTTATGATTCTAATATACAAGTATCATATTTATTTATATATAAATATAACAATTATTCATATAATACACTTCTAGGTGATACATTTTAAGGTGAATGTTAGGTTATTTATTAGTAATATAAACAAATATAACTTTTCTTACTATCTTAATCCTTATTCTTAATCAACACATACATCAAATAGTTATTACAAATATATTTACCCCATAAAATTTATTTAATTGGTATTTTGAACTTTTTATAAATATGACCCTACTCGATAATCTCAAGAGCTCACCCCTATACATTTTTTGTAAATTTATTTTTAGTATATATCATTGAAAATCTGTGATTTGTTATTTTTGGTTGCTAGACTCTAGTCTAGGAGATCATTAGTGGATTGACCAAATGTCTTTTATATTCATTGACATGAATAGTTGTTTTGGGTGTGGGATGCTGGATCACTTTATTTTATATATACAGCTGGTCAGTGGTTTTGATTTATTTTCCTAGGAATTTACAAACTTAAAGAGTAACATATACAAGATAGATGGCCATAATGTTTTTCATTAAAACACGTTATATGGGATGTATTATTTCAGGGTCAGAATATACTTTACATCTGAACCAACTGGTGTTCTAGTGGGGGTGGGTCCTGAAAATGACCAATTTATTCATTTTTTATAGATGGTTGGTTTTATTTACATATATTGAACTACCTAATCCTATAAACGGTTAATTTTCCATATATAATTTATATATTTCAAAATCATTATTTTTTTCACACCATTGGTCCAATATATTGGAAAATAGCTTGTAATAACACATGTTTGGCTAATTTTTATGAACAAAAACCTCAATAGCATAGTTTGGTCAATTTTTTATGATAATAAACGTTAAGAACATACTTTGGTTGAAGTTGTACAATTAGAAAATTTAACAACCAAAATTAGTCCATTGTTTGAAATCAAAAAAATCAAAAACCCATTAATAAAAATTTAAAGACACTAAACTATAAAATAAAAATATAAAAAACTAATTCATTCAAAAACTATAAAACACTGTGTTTTCAAAATAAATACTTTATTCAATAGCACATAAGACATGCACCATTAAGCATAAATGAACCATGATATACTATTTAAACATGGTGGTATGATTATGAGTATCCACATTTTGAAAATTATCTATAAATATTTTTGATGATGTAAATATATTGGTGAACATAGAATCAATTTTTTGTATCTTTTTAACAAGCTTCAAAATTTTATTTTTTGTCAAATTTTGTTTTATTTTTTAATTAAAATAATATAATTAATATCTCTTAAATATATAAATTTAATACTGAAAGATGTTTTTTTTGAAATAATTATTTCAAAATTATATTAAAAGGAAAATTTAGGATTTTCCTGAAAAGCGGAATTTTTTGTTGAATCATAAAAATACTACTTTTTGGAAAACATTATTTTATTTTCAATAAAATTATTAATTTAAAATTATCATTATGATTTGATTTTTATTTAATGTAACATAATTATTCAATTGTTATATTTAATATAATTAATTACATTTTAATCATTTTTTACAGTAATTTTGTATAAATTTATTTTCAGTCTTACAAACATATTTCTATGAAAACTATTATTTAAGTGTATAGTGTATGTATATTATAATTATTTAAAATAACCCATAATTAGGAATGATTTAAATTAATTTTATTAATTATCTGTCTAAATATATTATTTTTTTCTACATAATTATTATTACAGGTCATAAATTTAATAAAAGGATTTATTATGCTTGAAAAGTAAATTAACTGAAAAACAATTTTTTACATGATTTGTAGGTTTATTTTTAGAATAAAATACTCCAAATTTGTGATTTTAATTTCATTAAATGGATTCCATATTTTGTGTAATAATAATTAATATTAGGTATTAATTTTAACTTTAATTTTTTTTTATAATTATTAATAAAAATCGTTAAAAATTTATTTACCAATGTTAAAGTTACAATGATCTTTTGTGCATTACATGCTCTTTGGTTAAAAATAAATTTCAAAAAATATAGATTTTTTATTTTATAAAATATATTTTATATTGAGAATAAATGGGACAAATTTATCTAATGTTGATAATTTTATTTATAGTCTTAATGAATATATTACCTAATTAAAATAAATAGTTACAGTAGTGAAAACGAAAATGGTAAATGGGAGTAAACTTATAAGACAGTGGAATAAAATGTTTAAAAAAGATTATCTTTAGAGATATAGGTGTGGAAAAAAATTATCTTCTACCCACATTATTATTTATCAATTTTTAAAAAGCTTGGTTATAGAGTGGATTCCCACCATTGAGTAGTTTTAGGTATTTACAAAAATGCAACTCCTCTTCAATTATAAAAGGGAACCCACTCTTATCTCCAATTCATACATCAAAATCCATTTAACTCAAAAAAATTAATAAATACATCACCAAATACCTTATACACATTCTAGAGCTGTTGGTATCCCGAAATACCAACCAAAGGGTCCTTAATAAGAAATCCAAATGATATTTTCTATGAAAACACAATCATCTTCTCCAAGATCAGTCATTTTTCTTATCATTTTTATAACCTAAATTATAACTTAATAATTAAATTATATAAAAACTTGTACCTCACACATACTGAGATGGTAATTTGCTGATGTCACTATATTTATCTATCTCATTCGCTATTAAATGGGGAATAAATCTATCGCTCATGTGTACAATAGACTAACACCTCATGAAATGATTAATTTTTTTTCCATCACTGAATCGTCTGTTGGAAATATTTATGTAAATAATAAATATATATAATGCATATGACATGGTATTAATTATTTAAAATAAATATATCATCCACTTTTCTACCATTTCACCCATTGAGAGAATGGTATCGTCACTCGTGCGTTTGTGCGACGTACCATCTACACGAAGCGACGTGATCCATTTTCTATATACAAAATTCCTAAATGTTTTTAAAATGGTATATAATAAATAAATGTTTTAACTATAAAAGTAATATAATTCTAGATATTATGTATCTATATCATATTAATAGAAACAAGAACTTTTGTGACAAAAGATTCATACAGAAAGAAAACTGATAACACCTGGATCAATAGTAATAATGAAATATTATTAACAAATAAGTGATAATATATTAATTTATGATCATAAATGATATTATAAATATTAATATTATTACGGTATAAATTAATAACATTTTTAAAAATACTATATATGATCTTAATGCATGATCTACTAATGGGAAATGTGGGGTAACGAATTTTGTCTCAATTTCCATTCAATAATTTATATTTTAATGTTATAAACCAATTTATTTTATATAATGTATATATTATAACTTTTACATGTAATATCATGAGTCCATAATACTTCATGGTATTTTGTGTTTCAATTTGGGCTATTTAATAAAAATTTATTTGACTTAGAAGCTACTTAGTGGTAAGGAATTTCATAACTCAATTTTTTCCATTGGGTTTTATTACTTCGTTATTATATTTTATATTCTAAGATTATGTGTGTAATGAATTTTGATTATTTTTATGTTAAATATAAACTATGTTATGTGGATTTTAATTGGATACACATGACCAATTCATTGATTAATTATTACTCCAACGGTATGATTATTATAAGAGATTTCATCTCAATATCCACTTGAGGATACATATTTGGTATTATGAAACTATTTATTATAATGAGTTTTATATACAACTCATATGATATGTCATATCATGAATTTATTTATATTCACGGTATTTAATGTTTTATTTCATGTTATTTATTTCACGGGGTTACGATCAGAAACAAATAAAAGTGGTAAGGGTTTATGGTTCAATATCATATTAATTAAGACTGTTTAGGCTTTAATATCCATTAAAGGAAATTAATTTTAACATTTTTTATTAAAAAACTTTTAATTCCTTCTATTCTAGTTATTCATGATATTTTCAAGTAATACTACAATTCCCCCCTCTTTGGCACTTAAAATGGCAAGGAAAATGTTTTTAAGAAAATCAATGTTTATTTCTCTTCTCGGTCGAATTGGTTTCCTACCATATCCATATTATCCAAAAAATTATATTAATTTTTTTTATAATAATGTTTAGTTAGTTATTAAAATAAATTAATCATCTTTAATATATAAAATTTCTATAAAATGAATGTTGTTTTATTTTTCTGAACAAGTCTCTAATTGAATTTTTATCGGAAATGTTGATAGAATATTTATTTTAATGTACCACGAATTTATAGAATTTTATGCAGTCATGAATTCTTATTTCACTAAAGTTTCTATTACATGTTCAAAATATTATTTTCAAGTAATATTTATTCCTAATATTATTAGAATTTTAAGGGTATATTAAGGTTTTTCAAAGTGAAAAGTGAATTTTTCTCAAGACTATTTTAATGAAATTTTAATGGTAATTATATTCAGAAATAAACAGAACCATTAGTTTACTTATAATCCAATGGTGACATGTGTTAATGTCACCATAATTATGTTATATTTGGATGATTTATGATTATTTTGGGTAGATAGTGTAATAAAAATTAGTTTCTTATTTTATTGCATTTTCTTAAACATCCCAAAAACATTCATCTTGTTGTGCCAACTGGACATTACATATACCTTATGTATCCATATTCTATGTACATGGGATATTATTATTTCCTAGAAAATAATCCATTTAAACATGCAGTGGTTTAATTTTAATTTTATCAAATTGACTGAAAGAATAAAGTTAAATATTTATTCTCCGCTCAATACAAGTTTTTTTTATAAAGTGTATTGTTCTGAAATTAAATTGACCATTCAAAAATATATGTAATTATTTTAATATGTAGTGATTGGTGGGTCCTAGAATTATATATCCCCAGGAATCATCAAAAGGTATCAGGATACAAATAAGTAGGCTAGAATAAAATGGGTCTTTAACTGTAGTTTTAAAATTTATATATGAAATGTCTTAACAGTATTTATATCATGACTTCTAATATAATGACATCAAATATTTATAATTTACATAATTAAGAATACATTTATTATGGTATATGATTTTAATACATTGATATTATCCATTGATATGCTTTACGACCAGGCATCTATTTATATTTCCTTATTTGATCATCATTTATTCCTACCCTATCATTCTTCATTATCTAGTTTTTAAGTATATTTAGTTAATTATATTTCCATAATGATTATTCATTATTTATTCATGATATATTATATTGTATTTCACTCTTAATGATCATTTGATCACACTATTATTCAATCTCATATCCCCATGATATGAATAAGGAATCATTAAATGAGTTGAAGGATACAAAATAATTATTATCCCATTGTTTTAATTTAGGTTTCCAAATTTAATGAGAGAATAAAGTGTGTTTGTAGCTTTATAAGACTCTAAAAATCTTGATTTATTTGTGATTTGATTATATATATCTAGAAAAAAATGTAATATAGTAACCACCATCATTGAGATACTGGAGTCAGGGTCATTATAGAAACACAGAATGATAATTCTATGAAAAATCTATGTCTCTAATTATTAAGACCAATTTTTTTAAAATTAAGTAAAAGTCAGATCATAGAAGGAAATTTGTAGAATTATTTTGGGAGATTACATTGAACTAATGAACAAATCAGGTTGTACACACAAGATCCTCTAGTCAGGGAAATGAATAAATAAATTCCTTCTCACTTAGTTTATATGATCCAAAACTATGCCTATTTTATTCTACCAGTATGATTATTTATAAATTGTGTTTCATTGCTCAAAATCACATATTGACCTTATTCACATTGAATGATTCACAACATATTAATTCACTAAAATAATTATCCCAACACTTTTTGATTTATCGAAAAGTGTTATATCCCTTCTTGAACATCTATTTATTCAGTTTTTTGATATCTTTGATACTAGAGTCACTTTCAATAAATCCTTTTTCCAAAAATTGGTAACATTCTAATCCATATATCCTAATGAACCCCCATCATGAAGGTTATTATTATAATTTCCTTTTAGACACCAAATAAACACAGATGAAATGTTCATGGTCCTTGATTAATGTCTTCCAAATCTTATGCCTTATTTTTATTAGTAAAAATTTTAGATCAATTGGTAATGGGTTCATGGAAATATCTATATAGACACCCCTCTAACAGTGAATAACCTAATTTCCTACGATTGAAAAACTCACCCAAAATCATTTATTCCGAACCAGTGGTGTTAGATTATAAATTTATATAACCCAAATAGAAGAACTAGGAAGTTATGTAGAAAATTGGAAGTCTAGGGTCGAACTAGCGTGGAAAAGTTTTCTTTGGATATCGATCAATTAATTGAAACCTAGTTGTGTATTATTCATGTGATTTTATGAGTTGGGTCCTTAAATAAGAAAATTGATAAAACATATTTTGATGATGTAATGGGATGAATATTAATTTGAGAGATCGTACACATAGGATAAACCAATATATAACAAGGGAATTTATATTTTCTTAGACTATATAGTTGTTCAAAAGTTTCAGATTTTTCCATTGTCTAGAAAATTATATCAAAATAGATATGAGTTAACTCTTATATCTAGATGTGTTTTCCAACCCAGATGAATTATATTCAATATAAAATGAAAAAAATAAAACTATTGGTCATAGTTTGGTTCATTATAATTATGCTAGGGTCTATCCATTAAAATATCCTAGTTTGGATCATTCAAGCTAATGAAATATTATTTTCTAAAAAACCTAATCCCATAGCTAATAAATTAACTTGGTTTTTATTTAGTAATTCATTAAATCATTTTTACCATTAATTTTTATACCTATCCCTATTTTTTTTAGTTACACATGGAAAAAGAATGACTGGATATGTAAATACTTAATGTATTAGACACTTGCATCATGAATATTCAATAATAAAAGTAGGAAATTTGAATATGGTTGTATATTGATCCGAATAAATAAAATAGAATGATAGGAAGCAGAAAGAAATAGTGTTGGATGATTTTAAGAAAAATTTAAATAACACATATAACAAAAAAGGAAATGAATCATCCTTGAAGGAATCACAATTGAAACAATCTAAATAAAAAAATAGAAAAAGAGATAATGAAAGAATGGGAAAATAAATAAAATGGCTAATCACCCAAATAATTTTACTCCAGAAGAATATTTATGCAAAAACACCTTAAAATGTAAACATATTTCCCATTTTAATTATTTATCGTTTTCCCTATTTCTAAAACTATTACACCATAAGTTTCGGTTTTATGCCATTAATTATAAATTTAACTGTTCAGTTCTTTTATAACTTCTTAATTTATGTCTTGAAAAAAATTAATGGGTTCTTCAAAACCAAACAATTTTAGTACGTTTGTGATAGAATTTATTCATATGTTATTATTTATTGATAATTTTTTTATAACGTAAAAATATTTTATGAATTGATCTAAAATTTACATTTCTTAATGAATTTATTCTATAAATAGTTTTTTATGGCATAAAGGGCCAGAAATTTCAATCTTTTGAGACACTCCCCCTTTTTAAAATTAACTAAAACTACATATAAAAACGAAAAAATATAGTGTCTATGTAAAAAGAATATTAAAAGACAAAATAAATTTTTTAAATATATATATATATTTATATAAGAATTAAGTCTGTAAAATTCCCCACACTTAAATGATTTATTGTCATTAGGAAAAAATTAACTTAATAAATATTAAAAAATGAACAATTTTTTATTGAAAATGTGCATTACAGTCATGAAATTAAATAATGTGTTTGAAGCAAATGATAGTGCCCCAAAATAACCCATAGAGAGAAAATCTCCCATGATTCATAATCTTTCCCCCCAATAAAATTCATTTTTTCTTTAATTTAATTTCTTAACTATTCCTTAGATAACTAAACCCATGTATTGAGTTAAATCCCAAATAATTTTCTATCATCATTCATGTTAAACTGAAATTTAAATTTTCTTTACACACTAAATACATGTTCCTAAAAATATGTGTGATTCAGTTCTAATATATCTAGTCCATAAATTCCAATAAAAACCCAAATTATGAAGGCTTTGAAATAAGGATTCAATGAATCTGAGGCTCTAGGTTGGTTGGTAAATAACAAAAATAAACCCCAAAAAACCAGCTAATCTTTAAATTACAATGCATAATAATTAAGAATATTTTAATAAAGAACCTTACCCAGAATTTTTTCTATCCACACTCTGAAATGATTTGGGTAACTCCATAGAAATTCCATATACCAAAATGAATGTATCACATTTCATCTTTTCTCATTTTTTTAATTTTATTTAAAAATTCATGATTAGGATAAATATCATATCTACCACTTGAATAAAAATGATCTACCAAGAGATTAATTGGTATGGTAATACTGGTTTATGAACGTCCTAATATAAAACCCATTTTTTAGATTTTTTTAGATTTTTTTAGTAAATAGAAATATAATTAATGGTATACTAGAAGTACCATTGACCATGTCCCATGAATAAGGTGAAAATTTATCAACACTGCTCCTCAGTCAAACATATCCTATATCCCTGAGTATGACGAATCCACTATACTTATTCAAGTGGAAATCATGAAATAATACCCAAGATTAGTGTATGAATTAAAAAAATTTCTAGTAACATGGTTGAATCCTACTATTTTCATCCATGGATTGTACGAGATTAATAAAGAAAAATGTAATGGTTGGTATCAAAGAAAATTGACTTATTTAGTCAAAAATTCCTTAATCATTTTAATAGTGTATTTTTCAGTCATATCCCTAACAATATTACAATTTATGTTCTGATAGGGGTACTTTTACTAAGTATATCCCAAGAAATATTCTCATAAAATATGGGGAAAAATTATGCCATGAATCCCTTCAAAAAATGGGAATATATAAAGAAAGAGAAATCTTTTAGGTAATACTAACTAATAATAAGTCAATCATAAAGTATTATAGAAATATAGAATCAAAAGTATATTATACAGCTCAATAATCATTATATAATACAAAATAGGGATAAAAAATAGATTTTAACATTCTCGATCAACGTTTTCTCTTTTATTTAAATTGGTTCAATGATATTTCAAGTAAAATAATTCTTTAATGAAAAATATCTCATAGACTAATTGGAATATGAAACAACACAAGTGTATATGCGGTAAATTGCAATAATTTTTCAACACGTTAAAAATGAAATTGTGTCGTCACAATTTTGGGAAGCTATAGAGGAGAGATAGAAATGAAAGAAGAAGAAAATTATAAATGGAAAGAATGAAGTTAGTGTAGTGACCAAGAGATCCCTAAAATAATGTCATGCAATGGGGGGAAATGTTGTATGATGTTTTGATATTAGGCTACCTACAATAATGTTAGAATCAAAATATACATTCATTAGTGAAATGATGAGAAACTAGGATATTAAAAAAAAGAAGAAAAAATCACTGATGTACACAATATTTAAAAATAGATATCAGTTGAGATATTCGTGCATGGATTTGAATAAAAATTAGGAACCAAAATTAATTATCTATCATAAAAACATTGAACAATTAAAGATAATACCAACAAAAACTCTGCATTAGATTCAAATGGGATTCTAAAATAGTATTAGATTTGCCTATAGTTCTCAAAAATAAACTGTAGAAGGTGATCATAGCTACCAACCACATCCCAAATATCTGAAGTAAACATTGAGAAGATACTGATGCCTTGGTTCTGGCATTGGTGGAATGATCCAAAGGAACAAAAGGGGGGAAGATGCAATAAAAGAAGGGTCCACGTCAGTGGACTCAACATAATTAGGTAATCAATCACATGGATCACAAATTATAAAAAAGAGCTTCAAATTATAGATCATGGGAAGGTCTATAGAGAACATGGAACCTAAAGATGTGAGTGGATGAGTTCTATTAAAGATAATTATGTTCATATCCAAGTGAGTGAAAATGGATCCTCATATCTGAGGGTTGTATAACCTCTTGGACTAAATTTTATTGTAAATCCATAATTGGTTATCCATGTTTAGAACATGGCCTCCAATGGTAGTGTGGAGATTACTGCCATAGTCTGAGTGATTTCCCAATAGAAGTCCCCCCATGCTAGCAAGGCATGAGGTTAGTGTATAATCCTACGACAGAAACCCCTCAACTGGATTCTCTTGGTAGAGGGAGGATCATGTTTGATTGGGGGTCATTGGGGTTCCTCTTATATCCCTTCAAGATATCTATCTTTTTCATATCACTATTTAATTAAAATTAGGTGGAATTTGAAGAAAAATAATATGAATAAACCCCCAATATAATGATGAAGTCAATAAAGATCATTTCAAAATATCATCCACCCATCTATAAGATGACGTGGATGTAGTCTAGCCCAAAATGTGTTAGGAACTCTTTAAAGGGATTATGAAATTTATCCTCATGCACCTCAATAATGTTCAAGAGGTTAATATATCAAATTCCCTCCATTACTTCCTGCCCCAGCATGTTATTGTATAGTATGGTAAATTTATGTTCTTGTTTTTGTTTGTCATCGTAGATTTTTAATTGGCCAAGAAACTCTAGATATATGTATATTAAAAGTGTATTAAGGGAAGTACATGGTTAGGTGAGTACACCAATTATGGGTGTTTGTACACTGAGTATTAATTAGAACATGATAGGATGGGATCTGTTGGTGCCAGTGGTGAAGGATAGGTAGAAGTGGATGATAGAGTTGGGGTTCAGCCTTGGTGCTTTGCCAAGAGAGGCCATGATCCTTGGGAAGCATTCCTAGATGGGGTATGGAGATACCATTACATATGGTATGGACCATGATGGAAGTAGGGGAGTGAGGATTTGTTAGAGGAAGGGATTGAAAATAAAGAGGTTCATATGAGGGATGAGGAAGGATGGCCATGGGTAGTTTGATAGGAGGAGATGAATGGGGAGGCATATCCCTTAGAGGTGGAAGAGGGAGTAATGGATGTGTGGGCACCATAAACCCTAGGGTTACAACTTAAGTGTAAGAACCAGTGTTTTTAGAATGGGTCAAAATCCCAACCATGTTTGAATTTTGACTTGTTCCTGAGAAAACTGGGAATATCGGGAATGTTCTAAAAATTTCAAAACTACACTCTGTGTACTCTAAGGTACATGCCATGTATGGGTTAGGCAAGTGCCAGCCGTGTGCTTGCCGAGTACATGTTGTGTGATGACCGTGTATGAATTTCTTACTACATGGCCTGTAGTTATTGAAACGTCGTGTACCCATGAACATGTGGAGCCCACACATGACGTGATGGCCTGTTGGCCAGGTAGGATTGATTAAAAAGGTGCACGCCATGTCCTCCTTGGACACACCGTGTAGTCTAGCTATGTGTGAGGGATATAAAGGGCATGTGGGTAAGTCGGCAAGGAAGAGAAGAAAAACTAAGTACACGCCATGGGATACCAAGAACGAGCCATGTACTCATGTCGGTAGGTTCTGGAAAACAAGTCAGTGAAATTTCAGCCTTCATATGAACAATAAAATGATACATGCCTTATACTTAATGTATACACTGTGTAATTTCTTTTTTTTTCTCTAAAATGGGCAGTGGCCTCGTATTGAGGCAGAACCTCAAACCCTCGACGGGTATGAGCGGGGAGAGCTAGCCGAACCTTGTTTTTACTTCGGATTATCCGTCCAAACTCTGATTCGAACACCAGTTGATCCGTTGGAACCCCCAATGTAAGGACTTTATTACTTTTGATCTTTTTTTCTTGATTACTTTTCTAGAATGAGTTACTGGGGTTTGAGAGGTTTTGAATTTTTTGTAGAGATACCGTGTTTTAGACCTAATTTGAGGTTATTATCGGAGGATTTGCATCGTACTCGTCTCAGGTAGGTGGTGCATACAATTTTTTGTGTTTTTGTGGTCATTTGGGTGGCGCGGCCTTCGACACGTTTTTGGGTATTTTGAGTGGAACCCTTTTTTATCTGATATTGCATATTAACTTGTTCATTACACTCGTGGGATGCTTTTGGGCATGCCCTTTACCTGTTTTATTGAGCTGGTCTGTGCGAGGGTTCATTGATCAATTGGGGTATTTTGGCTGGGGAAAGCCAAAATGGTTATGATTTAACTGTGATGTTTTATCTGATAAGTTTAGTTTATTAATCATGATATAATTTGTTAGAGACTCTCAAGAGCTCATGGCTGGTATGGGACATCACCTTGCTAGTGTAATTCAACTCTTCTGTATTCTTTCCTATTTAAAGTTTTAAATTGTGATTATACATGTGATGTGTGATATTGAATATGTTGGAACATTCGGGTTGTGCTAGGCAGGGCCTGATTATTGTTGAGTGATGTTGATCACAGGTTGGGCTTGGTCTGGGTTACGTTGGGTGGTTCTGACCACGAGATTGGATGTTATGGGTGTCGGTTTGAGGCAAGATGACTTTCAGGTTGGGCATGGATTAGGTTACTGGGATGGAGAGACCCTTAGACTTGAGCGGCTTGGTCGTCGGGACACAAAGTGTCAGAGGGGTGGTGGCTTGGTTAATATCTTTCTAATTACCGCTCACCCAAAAAATTTGAGTAGTGTGCACACAAAGAGACTCCGTGATGAAGTGGTGTTTACCACTAGTGTGGGTAGAGACCCATATTATTTGCGGTTTAGGTACTATCGTTTTGGGGGTGCATGCCGTAGGAATCCACGTTGAAGGCGAGGAGCCTTCAGGGGATAGCATTGTGGTTATCGGGTTGGGGGAAGAGGCTCGTCATTATTTGAGTGAAGAGATCACTGTATCTCTAGACATTTTATTTTGAGGGAAGACATCGTTGTTCCTCCTGTTACTTATTTTGAGGGCATGCATCGCTATCCCTTTGGTTACATATTGAGGACATGCATCGCTGTTCCTCCAGGTTACTATTTCTCGTGCGGGCCTTCAGGACGTCGGTACATAAGATACGTGGTGTCAGGGTGCACATGGTGCCAGATTACATGATAGAGATTCCGACGTTGGTCGAAGAAAGTGACACTCCATGGCGGCTGCTGAGCACCAGTGGAGTATGTGTTTATTTGTGCATCATTATGTTTACTTATTTCCTTATAAATGCATGCTCCCTTAAACAGTCATATTTGGTACGCACTGTTGGGTGGTATCCTACTGAGATTTGTCCCACACCCTGCATGGTTCCTTCGGGACATGTGCAGACTTTATGGATTTACATGTAGGAAAGATTCCATCTTCAAGAGCTGGGCTGCATTAGCTGTTGCATGGAGGTGGACTAGACCATTAGGTCTTTCCTAGAAATAGTTTACTTATGATTCGATTTCTTTCTTATATCAGCATGTTTACTTGTTTATAGCTACAGTTGGTTAGCCATTGGCTCCCTGAATATTCATCTATGTATGACCTACTTTGGATGCATGTTTTATTTTTTAGTAGTAGTTACAAGCGATCATCATGTTGTTGTATTTATTTCTGCTGTTGTTGTTTATATTTATTTCTTTCGCTGTTTATTGATATTGAATGGGTTTCCACTATGCAGGTCTGGTTCGAGTATGCTGATTCCTTTATTCCACTAAATCTTTATTATTATACTCAGACCAATACCATTATTATTATCCTCCGAGAGGGTATATCCTTCCCACTATACCTATCAGACACTTGCTGCTAGTCAGAAAACTTTGGAGTTTGGGGAGTTGCGCATAATGTAGTAACACCCGACCCATTTAGCACTTTTGGGGTGGCTGTTCATGTCCAGGTCATTACAAAGTGGTATCATAGGAGTTCGTGACAAGGATTTAGTATCAGTGTTGTAGGGTACTAATGAGATCGAGACTTCTCTTTTTATTCCTGCTTGTTTTACTATTTTGCATATGGTAGATTGGATATAGGTTGTGACTGGAACTGTGTTTCTATCTTGTGTTTGAGTTCTTGCTTCCCTAGGTACTAGGGCTGAACCAAGTTTCCAGGGGTGGGAATTTCTTTTTGCTTTTTTCTCAGATTATGGTTTATATGATTTCCACCTCGGTGGCTCACTTGGTGTGTGATGTTATTGATTGTGATGTGAAACCCTTGACCCAGTACGATAAGGGAGAATTGGACCTTGTCCTTTTATAGAAAGGGTTGTTTGTTTGGATTTTGATGGACACATTTTTAGGTATTTCAATTTTATAACTACATGTATGCTTCGTGATGTGATAATACCTTGTGAAAAATGTCAATTTCCATGCTTTGTGTTCTCTTGAAATGTGAATAGGTGAAATTTCTGATAAAAATTTCTTATTAATTTCAATGTGCTATCCCATGATTTATATATTTGTAGAATTGAATGTGGCATGTTAATTAGGTCTGGCTCTGGTACGAGCATGTAGGTACTATTAGTTGAGGTGATTTTTATCACCAAGATTGGGGGACTCGGTCTTCAGTTTGAGGCAACGTGGGTTGTCGGGATGGGCATGGCCCGAGGTACTTTTGATACTTGGATCTATTAAGAGCGGGTAAGGAGGCCACGTGGTTGGGATTCCATGGGGAATGGTTGTGGTGGGGGAGAGTAAGGGTAGTAGTTATGCACTTCCTTTTACTGATCTCCTTATTTGCGTTATATATGTATAAATTAATATGTATGTGGGATATATGACCATTTATGGTATTCAATGGTTTCCTTCTTATGGCTCGATGGAGCATCAGGTGGGAGATGTTATAGTGCCATAGGATCAAGTTGAGGATCTGGTGCAGGCCGAGTAGGAGCCATAGGTACAGGCTCAGGGACATGATCAAGTTCAAGATCTAGTGCAGGCAGGACATCAGTTGGTTTTGGCAGTGTTCGGACCAGGGCTCGATGAGTAGCTCTGAGCTAGCCTGGTATATGTCTTGTAGGGAATCGACATAGGAGTGCAGGGTACATATCCATCTATGGAATATCTAACATAAGAGTTCCAGTCACAACACCCTCCACTTTTTCAGGGTGTGGGTGGTCCACAGGCGGCTTAGAACAGGATAGAGAGCATGCAGATGATCTTCGAGAAGCTCGAGACACCTCCAGGGCGGAGGGTCAAGCTTGTGACATATATGCTGCGAGGACTGGAAAAGGTTTGGTGGGATGTGCACGTTCAAGCTCGTAGGCAAGAAGGACTAGCATGGAAGGAATTTGAGGACATGTCCATTGAGCACTTTTACCCAGAGACACTGAGAGACAAGAGAGCTCGATAGTTCTTGAGTCTTCAGAAGGGAGACATGCCCGTCATGGACTATGCAGCTACTTTCACGGAGTTGTCTCACATTTCACCTGCTATGGTATGCAATGACGTGACTAGGGTGAGGCACTTTGAGGATGGCTTGCGACACGCTATTCGAATCTAGGTAAATATCTTCAGGCTGGGTTCATTCTCAGTGGTGGTGAATCAGGCACTCATAGTATAGGGAAACTGGAGGGATATACCCTAGGTAGGCCGGGGAACAATTTCATGTGATAGTTCAGACAACAGGAAGTGGGGACAAGATGAGTTCCGGTAGGGCAGTGAGGCCAAGGACTCAACTGGACCACCTCATAGCAGTTCTTCCGTTGTTTTGATTCAGTGTGGACAACTGAGACATGTTCAGACTCAGTGCGATATGTCTCCAAAGGAGTGCCGGGCATGTGGGCATGTTGGGAATCTGGAGAGGTTCAGCAGGTAGCCTTCTTAGATGACCATTAGGCAAGGACCATGACAGATAGTGGCATATGGAGTTGGTTGAGGTTTGGTACCAGGGGAGAGTAGCCAAGGTTCAGCTGAAAGTGGTGGACGTGAAAGAGATAGCGAGATCTAGCTGAGGGGTCAGTGGCCGGTGGCTGGAGCAACACCGCAGGGAGTTCAGGCATCAGGCAAACATACATCAGGCCAGGGGCACACCGTGGAGCTGCCAGAGGCTGAGCAGGATGGTGAGACAACGGCGGTTAGAGGTACACCATGGGTGTGGTCATGATTTCAATGTTTCTATTTTGGCATTACCTATAGAGGCATGTCCTTTTTGAGTGCATGTGATGCACATGATCTATGTGGAGTTACTAGATTATAGTTAGTGGGATTGGAATCAGATTGGGTTCGGGATATATTTATATATTTGTATGAGATGCGTAGTATCAGGGGCATCGAGGATGCGGGTTACTTGAGGTTCTAGGCACTAGGTTCGTTTTTTTGAGCACCCATGGGATGCAGGACCTCGTGGAGGTAGACACCGATACAATTCGGGATACTTTGGGTGTCGGGAACGACACATGAGCACCAATGAGGTGCAAGGGTGAAGATGCGTCCCGGAAGGACTATGGGTCTAGAAAATAGGTTAGTGAACCTTTGTTTGTTTTGAGTTTTTCCATGTTGAGACTGAGTTAGGCGATTCCTAAGGTGGGGAGCCCATTGATGAATGTGACTAGAACCTTTGAGATCGGAGAAGTCTGAGTTATTTTATTCGGGGTAATATGTTCGATTCTATCTTCGGGTTTCACTTGATAGCTCCAAGATGAGCTATGTTAAGGTGGGAAGATTATAAGAACCAGGGTTTTTAGACTGTGTCAAAATACTGACCTGGTTTGAATTTTGAGTTGTTCCTGAGAAAAATGGGAAAATCAGGGACGTTCTAGAAATTTATAGACTAAACGCCATGTACTATAATGTACATTCCGTTTATGGGTTAGGCGAGTGTCGACCATGTTCTTTCCGAGTACATTCCATGTGATGACCGTGTAGGAATTTCTTACTACACGACATGTAGTTATCGACACATCGTGTACACATGACCATGTGGAGGCCATACATGGCTTGTAGGCCTATTAGCCAGGTAAGATCAATTAACAAGGTCCACATCATGTCTTCCTTGGAGAAATCGTGTATTCTAGCAATATATGAGGGATATACAGGGCATGTGGGTAAGTCGGCATGGAAGAGAAGAAAAATTAAGTACACACCATGTACTACCTATCACATGTCGTGTACTCATGTCGGCAGGTTCTGGAAAGTAATTCAGTGAAATTTCGGCCGTCATATTAACTGTAAAATGATACACGCCGTGTACTTAATTTACATGCCGTGTATTTTTTATTTTTCTCTAAAACAAGCAGTAGCATCGTATTGATGCAGAACCTCAAACCCTCGATGGGTTTGAGTGGGGAGAGCTAGCCAGACCATGTTTTTTTTCTTGGGAACGTCCATCCTAACTCCTCTTCGAATAGCAGTTGATACGTTGGAACCCCATCCGTAAGGCGTTGATTCCTCTTGAGCCGTTTTTATAGTTTTTTGTTCTACAATGAGTTATTTGGGTTTGAGAAGTTTTGATTCTTTTGTAGATTTAACATGTCTTAGACGTAATTAGAGGCTATTATTAGAGAGTTTCATCGTACTCGTCTCTAGTAGGTGGTACATACCTTTTTTTTTGTGTTTTCGTGGTCATTTGGGTTACACGGCCTTCGACGCATTTTCAGGTATTTTGAGCGGGACCTATTTTTATCTGATATTTCATATTAAATTGTTCGTTAGACCCATGGGATACTTTTGGGATGCCCTTTACCTGTTTTTCTTGAGCAGTGCCGGGTGAGGGGCCATTGCTCAATTGGGGCATTTTGGTAGGGGAAGGCCAAAATGGTTTTGATTTAACTGTGATGTTTATCTGATAAGTTTAATTTATTAAGCCTGATATAAATTGTTAGGGACTCTCAAGACCTCAATGCCGGTATGGTACAACACCTTGCTAGTGTAATTCAGCTATTTCTTTGTCTTTCCTGTTTAATGTTTTCCATTGTAATTATATATGTGATGTTTGATATTGCGTATGCTGGATCATTTCTGTTGTGATAGGCATGGGCTGGGTATTATTGAGTGATATTGATCACTGGTTGGGCTTGGCCCGAGTAACGTTGGGTGGTTCTGACCACAGTATTGGGCTTTATGGGAGTCGGTTTTAGGCAGGATGACTGTCAGGTTGGGAATGACCTGAGTTACTAGGATGGCAAGACCATCTAACTTGAGGGGCATGGTTGTAGGGACATGAGGTGTCATAGGTGTTGCGGCATGGGTACTATTTTGGTGATTACCACTCACCCAAAAACATTGAGTAGTGTTCACACATAGAGACTCATTGATGATGTGGTTTGGACCACTCATGTGGGTAGATTCCCCAGTTAGTTGTGGTTTAGGTACTAGCGGATTGGCGATAATTCCCATAGGAAGCCACGTGGAAGGTGAGGAGCCTTCATGGGATAGAATTGAGGCTATCAGGTTGTGGGAAGAGGCTCGCCGTTATATCAGGGTAGATATCACTATCTCTCCAGACACCTTATTTTGTGGGAAGACATCGTTGTCCCTTCGAGTACTTATTTTGAGGGCAGATATCACTATCCCTCTGGTTACTTATTGTGGATATGCATCGTTGTTCCTTCGGGTTACTGTTTCTCCGACGTTCCTTTGGGACGTCGGTACTTGATACATGTGGTGTCAGGAGGCCCATGGTGATGGGTTACATGACAGAGATTCTGGCGTTGGCCGAAGCAGGTGACACTCTATGGTGGCTACTGTGCACCAGTGGAGTTTTTGTATATTTGTGGATCATTTTGTTTACTGATTTTCTTATGAATGTGTTCTTGATTAAACACTTGTATTAGGTACGCACCATTGGGTGGTATCCTACTGAGATTCATCTCACACCCTGCATGGACCCTTCAGGAGCCTGTTGACTTTCTGGATTTACGTGTAGGAAAGTGGCCAGCTTCAGGAGATGGGCTACATTTTCTATTACATGGAGATGTCATGGACCATGAGGTCTTGCCTAGAAGAAGTTAACATATGTTTTTCTTTCTTTCCTGTATTAGTATGTTTACTTGTGTATTGCTACATTGGTTATCCATTGGCACCCTTTATATTCAGATATGTATGACCTGGTTTGGATGCATGTTTTTTAGTTCAGTAGTAGTTACAAGTGATTATAATGTTGTTGTGTTTATTTCTGCTACTGTTGTTTATATTTATTTCTTCTGCATTATATTGAAATTGAAGGTGTTTCCACTCCGCATGTCTGGTTTGAGACTACTGAGTCCTTTATTCCACTGCATATTTATTATTATACTCGGACTAGTACCATTATTATTATCCTTTGAGGGGGTATAGCCTCCCCACTATAACTATCAGACCCTCGCTGATAGTAATTAGCCTTTGGCATTTGGGGAGGTGCGCCTGAGGTAGAACACCCAACCCGTTTAACACTGTTCGGGTGGCTGTTCAGGTCCTAGTTGTTGAATTAAGTAACCCATCCACCAAATTTACACTATAAATCAATTATTATAATTAAAAATGAATGAGAGGAATTTCGTAGGATATAAATCACTATAACATAAAATTAATTTGATAAGCCATGAATTTTGGGGGAAGGATAACATAACATTAGTCAACTCTTAGTGAACTACTAAATTTAAATAATCTGATCCTATATAAAAAAGAAAAATCATTGGTTGTCTCTAACATAGAACTTTATATTTTTTCATGAGCTATACATCCCATTATTCAAGTGACTTTGTAATATTGAACACATTATTCTTGAAATGGATCTTGGAAAATCATTAATAGCGATCAATTGGATTTGAGTAATGGTTAATTTATTTTTTAATTTAGATTCTTCTATAAGAGGAGAAATTAATAATTTCCAAAGGACCCAACCACCAGGACATCATTTTTCCTGTGGATAATTTTATATAATAATTGAATAATAGATTTTTATCCCTTGATATGAGAAACCGGGATGTGATTCATCAGTTATTTGAATTAAATGCTTCAAAAAAAATTAAATTTTCCATTCTCATAAGATTCCATTTTTTCCGTCCTCCATCTCATCCAATTGTAGAAGTATACATTTGTAAACATTTTATAATTTCACGTTTTAAATTTCAATTTCCCAATATGTGGGATGTTCTAATTCAACTAGAAGATGGTCAGGGTTTCCTTAGAGAATCCAGAAAGGTGTTGATTAAATGGGTGTTTTATGAGCTATGTATTACACCCACAATGCATCATCATTCTTGAGACTCTAGACCTTTCTATTTGTTTTGATTATCTTTCATTTAATTTTCTTGATCTCTCTATTGGAGAGTTCCACCTATACTCTAGTTTAGGGGTGGTAAGGAGTTCAATTAATATTTCAAATACTGAACATTTAAAGTGGTTATTTAATATAATAATTATTGATATTCATTATCTGATCACTAATAAGTAATCAAGTAAATTCCAATTATAAAAAAGGGGTTTCTTTATAAATTTTATTACCCCTTTTTGCAGTGTTTATGGGGGTGTTTTCTTCTTGTACTCACATTGAAACATAATTCCCATTGATGAATTTATAAACTTTTTATGATAATTGGTAAATAGTCCCATGAAATCAATTTCCCAAACATAAAATATTTCAACTTCGTTGATGGGATTATGAAGGATTTATTTACATTCTTCAATATGGTTGGTTCACTTGTACCGATCATATATTTGACCAAAATGTCATTTATCCCAGTAGAGTGTGGAGAAAAAGAAACCCCTCTGAAAACTTTTGTCCACAATTTGACCAAACCCACGATGTCCTCTGATCATTGATGTTTGACAGATGTCTATACAACATTGAATTTCATTCCTTATAATTTATAGATCATAAACCCATTAGTGTAACACTTAAACAATAGAGGCTCATACCATAAATAGTGTGAAAAATTGTAAAAAACTTCAATTATTGATAAGATAAATAGGGGTAGAGGGTTATAGTGGAAAGGTAGTTTTCTATATTGAAAAACCATTTCCATACTATAACATTCCCATTTAATATTGTCTCATCAAGAAAATAAACATCAATACCTATCCTTCATTTTCGATACTGGGAAGCGATTTTCTTGAATGATGGTCAGAATTGAAATTTTCACTCCCTTCAGTGCATTTGATGATGATTTCAAATTATTATGGAAAAATGATCCACCTTATCAGACTCAATTTGGAAACCTTTTTATTCAAAAGTTAATTCAATGCTACACAATAAGTGTTAAATATGACTCCAGAGATCGTGATGTATAATATAATTCTTTTAATTGAAAAAAACTTCTAGATTCTCTATCTCTATGGTCATATAATCAAACAAAAATGTATTTAGATTGCATATGATATAATAAATGGGATACAATTTATTTACAACCCACTATCATAAAAAATCACCAATAGAAAAGTCATTAGAATCGCAAATTTTTATTATTTTATTATCCTAGTCTGGTGATAAGATGACATGAGTATCCAATAGTATATTTTTAATGTTTTAAACACCTTTAAATATTCATTATTTTATCTTATAGAAATATCCTTAGATAGTTTTTGATCCATAATTTGGGATATTGGTTTAATTTTATTAACAATATGACTATAGAATATTGTATGTACCAAAAAACTCTTTATTCTTTCATAGTTATAGATTTAGGAAATTAATTTATTTTATAGATATTACTTTTTTAGATTTCCATTCCCTTTTTTAAAAATTTATTCCTAAGGATAATTCCTTGACCATGGAATATAATTTCTCCTAAATCTGATGTAGACACTTCTATTAAAAATATTACAACACAAATTCTAAATTGATCAAACAAACATGAAAGTATCTCCTATACACCAATAAATAATCCATAATGATTTCAAGAATACTCTCTACTATATCATGAAATATATATCACACAAACCATTGGAACATTTTTGAGGAATTACATATCTCAAATGACATCCTCTGATAGGAAAACGTTCTAATACGATAAGTGAATCTTGTCTTTGAATAATCCAATATGTTGACAATGATTTGATTGTATCTAGAATATCCATCACAGAAATAATAAAATTCATTCCCAGATAATCTATCAAGCATCTAATATATGAATTTTAGTGGGAATTGGTATCTATTGGATGTAGTATTGATACTTATTTAGTCAACACAAAATATCTATCCAGTAATAGTTTGAGTTAGAATTAATCTATTTTCATTATTTTTAATCACATCCAAGCATCTATTATTTAGAATAAATTCTAGAGGGGTTACCCACTACCTTAAAAGGATTGAAAAAATAATACTAGTATCAAAAAACATAAAAAAATATTTCTCAATTACTTCTTTAATCGGTGGAGTGAGTCGCATCTGGTGTTGGTGTTTGAGCTTATAGCCTTATTCTAGTAGAATTTTATGGCTGACTGTTGTTTGGCTAATCACCTAGATATCAACCAAACATAAAGATATTTTATTTTTATACCTATTTAGGAAATTTATCTGTTTATAATATTATTATATAATTATTTATAAGAATATGATAAATGGAATTTCATCTTTGGTTTCTAAGAATGAATACATCAGAATGCTGGGTAGATGATTTAATTCTAATTTTGGTGACTGGATAACCAAGGGTGTGAACTATGGCAAGGGTTCACTCATAAGAGATTCAATGGAAATGAACTTCTTATATTCTCTATAATCCTATTCATCAGGATACATTGTCTCTATCTTATACTCAATAACGATGAAATCACCTGTTTCATTAGTCAAAAAATGGATTGACTATCAAATGAGTAAATGCATTTCGTCATATTTGTCACTAGATTGAACAATACTTATTCTTCACCATCTCTGAATATTAGTATACCATTGTTTATATCTGTTAAATATTTTCCAGTGTAAATAAATTTTCTTTCTAGAATCATGGGGATATCTCTTTCTTCCTCCATATCTATGACAACAAAACAAAATGGGAATAGGAATTTTACAACATTGTTTATAGATTACTCGAGAATTACATGAGGATTATTAATAGATTGGTCCTCCAACTGTTATGAAACTCTGATCAACGTTATGTCATAAATTCATAGTATTTGAAAAACACTAATGAAATTAGATTAATTCTTATTAAAAGATCATATAATTATTCGATTAAATTGCTCAAGTTAATGGTGTGTGGAATGGATAAGTTTGTAGTGTCTCTCAACATGGGTGAAATAATACACTGAACTAAAACATAGAACACTTTTTCAACTTGAAAACCATTATATCCTCTATATTTATCTTATTAGAGAGAATATCTATTATATATTTATAGAAGGTGGGAAATTGTGAAATAACTTCTGTGTAAGGGATACAAAAGTTTAGTTGTTTCAATGATTAAATATATTTCTTATAATGACCTACAATATTTTTTGTCTCATCATCTCTAGAAATGTAAGACAATTTTTATGGTAGAGGTTACAAATATGAATTTTCCTTTATGAGTTGATATTTTATGGGAGCTTTTCATTTTTTTTCTGTTTTCAGGTTTTTTTTCTTCATAGGCTTTGTGTGTGCACTCATCATTTTCCTTGCTGATGTTTTTGATAAATAATTTAGTTTAATTTATACTCTTTAGACACCATTATATTTTTTTTGATTGTTTAGATACTTCCTACTAATATAAACTTCATCTTTATCCTCCTCTATTAGATGTGTCTTAGTATTATAGGTCATTGTACTTGGTAATTTTTATGAAAGTGTTCCTGAGATATATCATACTCAGTTCTCATGGTTACAAAGAGAATACCCTTTTTTATTTTATATTTATTTCATGATTATTCATTCTATAGTCAGATCATAGAATGAACATTGTGAGAATATTTTCAATCGATGACTACTAAAGTGGGGATTATTGCTATATGGTGGGAGCTTTGTGAAACTGTTGTTGGTGAGTGGGTGGAAGATACTAAGCCCAAAGGGGAAATATTAATTTATGGTAGGGTTATTATGGTCATGGATTTAGATTTAGAGGTGGGTATCCAGTTTGTCCCTAATTTCATGGTGGCTATTACCCCTACCCTATCGATAGTAATCTTGATTTGGTTTTTGTGGTCTTTACAGTCTTTGAGGGTAATAGGGTTTTTGAATTTTTTTGGGTTGTAGATTGTAATTAACATAATTTTAATCCTGATTTTTTTCATCCATTCATTATTGGAATAATTGATATAGATGAGTTCCTCCATATTTCAAATAGGATTGAACCTCTATCATAGGATCATGTTGTTGTCCTAGTGGGGAAGGTGGCTTAAATTTTTTATTATTTTTTCATAATCTTCTACTTGGGCTACAATATGGGTGGCTTATTTTACATAGGGAATTCTGTATCAAGGATTTCCTCAATCAATATTTCAGAGACTATAATTATTTGAGATTCCATGCATATGTTAGAGAACTACTGTTAGTGCCTTAATCATAATTCCAACATTAGCGGTAATATCTACCATAGTGCATGCAGTAGGTTTTAGGACTTGGTAAAATCTTTAATCTATAACCAAACATTGGGTTCATGATTTTGTAACTTCTGATTAAATTCCACAATGAGGTCCCAAGCCTCTTAAACTGGATAACCACCCTCTTGATAAATATTTTGTTTTTCATCACAGAGCTCTCATGTAAGTATTTTTGGAAAATATTTATCTAATAATTCTTTAGATAAATCATCCCTTGTGGTGATGGATTTGGGATCATAAATATTCTTCCAATCCAAGGACCTATCATGAAGGAAAATGAAATAATACTAAGCTTAATGACATCAGAATAGACTATTGGGTTACATATGGTGTTCCAAAAATCTATGAAATTGGAAATATATTTTCCTATATATTTTTTATGAAGTGTATTTAATTTCACTATGTTATAGATCATATAAATGGGTCCATGTTTGATCTCTAATTGGTGACCCTGAATAGGAGGATGAATAGTTATTTACACAACAATAATGATAGTTGGAAAAATATAGTATATAATGGTTCCCTCATGTAGCAGTGGTTTCCCTTCTTATTATTCAAGTGAAACATATTGAGCATTTTGTTGGTTAGGAGAAACAATATTATCCATCCCATACATTTTTAAATAATTTATTACAATTTTTTACCTCTCAATTTCAAGGTTGAACTCAAGATGTTCTTGATGTTATAGGATCCTTGAACAAGTATGAGGGGCCTAAGATATATAATAGATGAAAAAACTAGACTCATGCAATATTCCGTGTACAGAAGTCGTAGAAAGACATAGTAAGGGGGAAATGGAGTGGGATAAAATACTAGGTTCTTATTGAAGGTCACTATTCCATAAGAAAATATCTAACACCCTGAAAATTATGGAAAAAATGACTAGCTCACTTAGCATCATTGATTCCGCACATGCATGATCAAATTAGATATTTATATATCCCAAATGGAACTAATATGATGGTTTATAAAACATTTGATATATGAGGTAAACTATATAGGAAAGATATTAAAATGGACAAAGACCTAAAAATTGAAACCTAACATTAAATTCCAAAAGAGAATATATTATTTGCTACTTAAACTAACAAGTTTGATAAAACATATGTTGATGAATGAAAGAGTATGTGATCAATTTAAGGGAGAATTTACATAGGGTAAACCTAAATCGAACATTGGAAGGTCTATTTTCATATATTATGTAGTTTTTGAAAAGTAAAAAATATATCTTTTTTCTAAAAAATTTGATCATCTGAAATATGTATCCAATATTTGATCAAGTTATGGTTTCTAATCTAGATGCAGTAGGTGTAACTGTATAAGTAGATAAAATACCAATATTGGGAATATTTTTATTCATTGTAATTATATTGTGGACCATCCCTTTTAGCCTCCTATTAGATATCAGTGATATTAAATATTTGTTCATGATTTCACATTACATGTATCACTGATTGTTTACTACAAAATTTGTAATTTCTATTGAATGTTCAAATTTTTATCCTAATCATATATAAAGAGAATTGTTTAAATTCATTAAATTTAAATTATGTTTATTGTTTTCATAATATAATAAAATATAATATTTCAAACTATTTTCTTCTTATTTTTTAGTTCTCTAGACACAATTTAAAATAATCATTGAAACAAATATTTTTCTAATTCATCCATTTGGTGGGCTATATGTACCACACAAAAGGGCCAATATAATTTATTAATGAAATTGTATACGCAATGATGATTGAATTTATAGAATCAATAAAGAATAAAATTTTTAATGAAAATCCATAATATTTTCAAGGAAAGACCAATACATATTTTATAAAAAATTTAGGTCCCAAAATCGACCAATAAGTAGCCCAATTGATGCATGGATGTATATCCGCCTATTATATTTGGTATTTACAAACAAACCTAAATTATTCAATTTTATCCTAATCTATAAGTAAAATTGGTTTTTATGTTTTTAGGGAACAAGTCATGTTTTTATATTGCAAATTTTTAGAATAAATGGTTTGTATTTGAGGGAATTTTAATAGTTATAAATGAATTCACATCTAACCAAAAGAATAATTTAGGAAAATTATATCCAAGACAAGATGGTTTACCCAAATAGCAATAAAAATGGATCAAAAAGTCCAATTTCAAAAACATTTGAAGGGAATAAAGTTAAAAAACACAACTAAATCTTTTAATAAGATTATGTTTTTTATATTTATAAGTCATAATGGTAAAATGGTCTATCAAACTTGAGGGTTTATTTTTGAATGAAAAATGTCCAACAAGATGGCCTATAAATACACTACCATATTCTATATGCAATAGGTTGAAATTTTAGAACAGAAGAAAGTTAATTGGAATGAAAATATCCTTTCTGAATTGCATGTATGAATTTCCATACTCCAGTTTTAATCAGAGAATCCTCTCCTCCATTTTTTTTGTTTTTTTAATCGCTTTCAATTGAAATCATGTAAGGTTGGTTGTATTTCTAATTGAATTATAATTAATTAATATTAATATTATCCTATTATTCTAATTTACCATACGATTGTTAATATTTCTAAACTAAAAATATTTAAATGAAGCTCAAAAACCCTCCTCCTTCCACATTTTTACACAATCGAAAGTGTGTTTTTGCCTCCATTTTTTTGAATATTCGGTGAAAATTTTCTTTTCACATCTCATTACATTTGTTTTTCATTTATAAAATCATCATAATAATCCCATCCAAATAAATGAATGTCTGAATGGATTTGTAAATCATCTGTTGGGGTGATTTAGTATTTGGGTTTGTTAAGTGACTCATAGATTTTTCTCTATTAACGTTATTTAAATTAATATTATACATGTGAAACTAGATATGTACTGGATTATTGAAATTTCTCTATTATCATGTGGATTTTATGGATTAATTAAACCATATATACAAATAGGTTAATTAGATATTGAATGTTCCACCAAGATAATTGATAGAAGATTAAAACCATTATTGAGGAATCAATTAAAGCTCAAACATGGATTTTCAATAAAAATACTCTAGTGATGTGGAAGTTAAATTAATAAAATGTCTTGAATATTACATGAATTTTATAAGATTTATTATCCAACAATGAACTAATGTAAATAACTAGACCCTAGTAGCCTAGAGTTATGGGTTACATTATTACATTTCCGTAATATACAAGGAATCACATCCCGATGGACCGAAAAGTTGAGTAGTTTCATAAAACTAGACACATACTTGAATTGGACATTACAATTGGAAATTTAAAATATGATATAGTGAATCTTATGAAACCGCCATTATTCACCTAGCATTATCCTAAAAATAAATCATAAAAACCATCATGGAATCTTGGGGAAAAATAAAACGTAAGAAAAGGGTGAGATCAGATGGTCAATAAGGGTTTGTAGATAGTGGAAACTGTCATTAATAACAAATAAAAATTACAAAAAAATAACTAAGAAACGTTCCATTTAATCAATAACTTGTGAATAATATGGATATAAAGAAAATGATCAAATAATTCCATATAAACAATCACATGTCATGTAAAACATTACAATGTGTATTTTACTAACAAAACAATCACTTAAAAATTAATAACTATTATCAAAAGGTGGGAATTAAAAATGTGGTTCATCAAAAACATACTATCAAGGTTTTGGACAAGACACCATAAATAAATGGGTAATACATCAGAAAATAAACAACTAGTTTTTATCTTGGGAACTACTGATGCATCGAGGGGCTATAGTGGGACCCAACCATTAATTAATATTTCAAATTCATTCCTCATGTGAAATGAGTGAAACATATTATATATAAATATTCTTATTTAAACTAGAATATGAATGTTAACAATTTTCCCAATCAAAAAACATAATCATAAACCATCTTGAGTAATATGGTGAATTGTATCAAAATAGTACATCCCAAGAAAAATTTATCCTATTTTTTTATAAAATATGGAAGATGGTTTTATAAGATACCAACTCAATGAACCCTATTATTCCAAAAAGTATTTTTACATAGATGAATATAGTTTAAATGAGATCATTGAAAAATTATTCCAAAAAAACCCTTTTTTTCAAATTGAGATTCAGTAATTTTAAAAAAATCTCTGAGATTACGAAACAAAAAATTTTATTTAAAATTAACCATGAAAACGTTTAATGGATTATTTGAATAAATTTAGGCTTTATTTCAGTGGGAAAATACTTTCATGCTATATATGTTAAAAAATTCCTTTCGTATTATCTTTGAAATATCTCAAAGAACCTTGTGTAGAAAATGAAAAAATATACCTTTAAAGATATTTTTAAAAATTTAATACAAGAATAAAATTTACTTAAAAAATAATAGGATAATCCTAAACAATTTAAACAATTTTATAAAACTTGTTCATGGTCTAAAATGTGAGTTACAAGGAAAATTTTAAAAATAAAAATTCTTTAAACGATAGTCTCTCAAAAATAACATATAATTGAAGTTAGTGTTAATAAAATGATTAAATTTTTATAATCATATATAAATAAAATACAAAACAATTTTAAATGAAGAATAACACAATAAAAATCTATTTCACAAGTAATTTTATCATTACAAAATAAATAATGAAAATATTAACTTAATGAATGGATATTGAGTTATGAAATCCCATAAACGTGTAATCAGTAAAATAATAAACACCATAAAATTAATAATTTTAAGTGAAATGTTCAATTAAATTAAGATAATGAGATTGATTATATGACATATAAATTGGTACTATATACAACACAAACAGAGTAAGTGGGGAATAAGGTATTTATCATAGAGAAGTAAAAGTGAGATAATAAACTTCCACATACTGGTTTAAAGGATGTTATTTTTTATTAATGAAATATAATCATATTTAAAATAGATTATATAAAACTTTTATAAGATATTACGTCCCTTTAATAAGTAATATTTCATTATTCTCATTATTTTAGGTGCGTTCATTTCATGGTTTCATGGCCAGCCCACTTGTGTATAATTATGGACGTTCTTGTAAAATGGTGATAAAAATAAAAAATTTAAATGAAATTGTGTTAATTCAAATCCATATTTTTAAATGGTTCCATATATAATTTTTTCATACATGATGATTATTTATTTGAGAAAACATTAATAACAATTTTATGGTTTATTTTGCCAATTTTTTCGACCACCACAAACTAGTTTGGTTTTATTTAATATTATTTCTATATATTAGTTACATAACATGAAATAAGTTATAATAAAATTAATTTCTGTTATTTATCCATAATAATACATCTATGATCTATGTTTAAGTTTATAATGGAAAAATGAAATATCATTATCCATAGAGATGATTAATCACCCTAATGTGGACAATGGTTTCCTTTTTTTGAATAAATATTGATGAGAAAAGGGGTGGATAAAAGATATAAAATTATTAATATAACATAAATTATATAATTTATAAATTATTAATAATTATTTTTGTGAAAACATAAGTAAAGAGAAGTTAGGGAATGAAAATAAATCAACAAATGTGGTTTAAGAAAGCTACTGCTTGAATATCACCTTGTTGAAGGACCCCTTATGAAAACTGGAATTTTTATTTAGGTGATAATAGTAGTATTTGGATGTGGGGAGAGTGGGGAGGATATTTTTTTCCGAAATAATTTTAGATCATAATTCCTTATGATGATAAGGTGGGTAGTGAAGGGTGGTATTTCTATTTGAGGATGGATGGGTTTATGTGATTAAATAATGATTATTTTGGATTTGAAGCCAAAAAAATTTCGGTGGAATTAAATAAAAAACATTTGGTTGATAATTAATGTTTTAATATATTTTAATGTCTATAAAAATATCAAAAACCCATTCAATATCATACTTTTTAGGTATTTCAAACTTTTACCTCTTAACCTTAATCTGTTGCATTATTTTTTCTATACCCCAGTAAATATATTTTTACCACGGTAAATTTATTGTTACTAAAAATTAAAATGAACATATAAACTCATTTTGAACTCATGATTATAAATACATAATCCATTTAAAATTCATAAATTAAAAAATGTGATAAAAATTGATTATAAATGTGTTATCTATAAAACATATAAAAACATTTTTATAGTCAAATTCATGTTTTCAATATTTCTAAGAATGTATGTACAAATTTAACACCTTATGTATTATGTTAATAAAAAATTACATTTTTTCAATAATATTGGTTACTAAAATTAATTTTAGGATCATATAATAATTATTTCAGAAAATTTTTGGTATTTCATAAAAGTCGTATTTTCAATTTTTAACATAAAACAAACTTTTTTTAGAAAAATAAAAAAAAATCACCCTATTATTATTTTGATGTGATGAATTTAAAAATTAATTTTATTATGAAAAATAATTTTACTCTCATTTCCAAAAATTCATTATTTTTTCTTTCTCATAAAAATAAATAAAATCCAAAAAATATATTTGAAGAATAAAATTGATTCACTAATATTTACATATTCATTTGATAAGAATAATTTATTTTTTATTGAATATAAAATTAATATTTCATTCAAAATACAGTTAATATTATTTACACTATCAAATTAAATGTCTAGTTTCTAATGGTTGTGTTAAAATAATAATATTTTCGAATTCGTTTAAGCATGGTGTTCTGTGAAGAAGAAGTTATCAAACATAGTGTTACTTTAAAATCTCAAGGTGTTACAACTAGACCAAATATTTACCATGTTATTAAATAAAACTTCTCCCATATGTTAATTTAATAAAGATATGAAAAAAACCTCCCTTTTGAAAAAAATACAATTGGTACAAAAACTTGTACCAATACAAAGGATTCGACCTGAGTGCTGGTATACGCATTATAACTGAGAACATAACCTTCATATGATCAATAGTATATAATTGGTCATGCTTCTAATGGTTATACTTTTTGGGATGGTGTGATATGAAATTGAACATTTTTTAATTTTTTAAATAAAAATATACTAAAAAAATAAATATCATATATATATAAATATACAGAAAAAACATACTTCCTCTCCCTTTCAATATTTATCTGAGTTCCCCATATCCTCCTAAACACCCCATATAATTTGTTTGACTGAGAAATTTAGATATATATTAACCAACATAAGAGGAATATTATAGATAATAAAATCACTCAAGACCCATTCATTTCCCATCCAATTGACATAGACATGGAAAATACTAGGGAAAAACCCTTGAAGAACATTCTACAGCTAATTTAAAATAAGAACCCCATAGTATTCTATATCCAACCATAAAGGATTATTTATAACTCAAATCAGTTTTAATTCATTTTCTTTCCATTTAAATGGCCTATTTGATGAGGATCCCCATATTTTCCTCAAAGAGTTCTAGGTGGTGTTCTCTACAAGGAAACATCATGGAGTTTTTGAAGAACAAATAAATCACCATGAAATACATTTCTCACTAGTTATCTCTACCAATTCCTCTCATGATTACCTCCCTCCTTGTGTCATAAGAATAGAGAATGATAAGAAGTTTCAATTCCATGATAAATTATTCTCTACATTAAAAACCACTACAATATGAAGGGAAATTAGTGGTATCCATCAATTCCACAATGAATCACTCTATGTTTAATGGTATAGGTTAAAAATTATTGTGGAAACATTCCCACACCACTAAATTATTTACTAAATATAGATCCAATAATTTTATGAGGTGTTATTGTCTATATAGATAACTCACATAGATACCATAGGTGGTGGTGTTCTTATTGAGAAAACTCAGATGGCTACATGAAATCTTATAAGAATCATAGATGAAAATATGAATCAATTCTATACTTGAGAACATGTTCAAGTCAAATTATTCCAAGAGAATAAATCCATAGAGAGCAATAAGATAACCAAGCTACCTAGTATTGTGAAACACTTAGTCATGGATTCCATATTCACAAATTCTTCATCTCCAAAATCTATGTTCCATTTACCTATCAAATACTATGTAATCTACAACTCAGAAACTTAACCAACTAAAATATTTTAATAACCACAAGATTATCCTTTCGATTATTGTATTTTAATGGACCCGAATACGATATATTCCTAATGGAACACCAAAACTGCCTAATTAGGTCGATTCATTATAAACTAAACCAATACCACTCATAATAATACTCTTATACCTATAACCCATTTTGTGTTATGTTAATCTTATATATATCATGCCCCTCAATACACTCCTAAAAATCCAAACTGAATCAAATATGGTCATGGTGTGAGTAACATCCAATATCCTTATCCTTTTGTTACGCAACAAATACAGATAAATACTCCTCTTTATCCTCATAGATTCCACTATTCTAGTGATACATCCTTATTCTCAACACAAACCAATCTATTTTCCCTAGAACCAAAATCAATGAAATCCCAATACAGGATATGCCTCTTCTTCTAAGAAACCATAAGATGATTTTATAGAAGAACATTCCTCCATCACAATTTCTAGACTAAAAAATATTTAAAAACAAAATTTTCATATTTAATCCCACCAAATCCAATAAAAATTATCCAATTTTTCCAACTCTAAGCTCAACCATTGCTTAACCCCAAGGTTAATTATAGTGAAATTACACTTCAATCGAGAAAATAATTTCCACACCTCAGGAGTGGTCAACCAACTTACTTTTGAATACTGACCTATAAAATGAGAAGAATAAAAATCTCTAGAAAGATACTAAAGGCACTACCTCACATCCTTCTATCCCTATAAGGAAACCATTTCATTTTTCATAAGCCATATATAAACCTTATAAAACCTTTAGCCCGATTAAGAAATTCTCGATATGTTTAGATGTTTTGATGTCAGAATTCCCCTCTAACATTACATCAAAAAAATAATTTTTTTATGAAAATTTTATTAATGAATTATACACCCATAAGAGACAAATTATGACCCTTTATTTATTCCTAACACAGAATTCCATTCCCATGAAGAGTATATATCTACATACATTTACGTTTCCACTCCAAATTTGGTGTTCAAACAATGATTATTCCTCGATAGAACTAGGATCCTTAACAAATTTCATGAAAAAATTACCCTAATCAAACCTTTTTCAAGGTTTCATTCCCCCAAATAGTGTATTTATCCATTTATCCAATGGAAGCACTATCATTCCTAGTGGAATAATCAAGTATTTCATTTTCTGGTTAGATGATCTTATCTTCCAAGATAATTTCCATGTCCATAACATGAAAGGTGAGATGTATTAATCTTGATCTACCCTGATTGTAGATAGGACACACCTTTTTGAGGAATGAATGAAAATTGATGTCCATGTTGGAATCAAATACATTGAATTTGGAATTTTCTGACCCACGGGTCATGTTCAATATTTTTCAATCTATTCAATATCCATTATAGTGTCACTAGACATTCTCTATAAATGATTCCCAATACACTTCTTAGAGTGGATTGAATCCCATTCCATCATGTTCTTCATTTTCTAATAAGAGTAGATTTTTAAAAAAATTTACCATGATGAACCATGTAAAAAATAGATAATTTTATGTTGAAAATTCATTTATAGAATCTATCAAGGTAAAAGATTTTAAAACCACACTAGACACTCATCTCACCTTTGATATATACATTTCCACCTAAAAGATCAATGATGAAAAATATTCCAAACCAACTCAAATCCTTTCCTCAATTTGAAAATTTTCAATCCCAAAATATGTTGGGTGAAACTGATCTAAAACCCCTTCATCCACCCATGATGTATGCATTCCTTTTCCATGATCACTCTTATGCTTTCATTATATACACTACACAAACTAGTCCTATATAATCCTAACTTTTTAAAGTGTAAGAGGAAATCAAAAAGGCCTTATGTTGGAACCTAGATAATATACATGGCATGAACCCTTCCCTTTCCATTAACATCATCTATCTATACTAATCATCTAAACGAATCACGAAATATCAAAGATTATTCAATCCACTCATACATGTGGTAGTCAGGGAAGAGATCTCTAGAGATTCATCAAATGTACATTATCTTCGAAATTATTTATAGTGAATAGTTTAGTACAATTCATGTGTTACCTCATAAGTGTGGGATAATTGTTGTCACAAATGAACATAGAGAGGTGGTTAGAACTCAAGAATAAAATGTCATGTGTGGATCAATTATTTGAAATTAAATTCTAAAACCCAAAAAGAAAATAATCCACTTAGATTCCTTGATCAGATTCAACGATGATTAGATACAATGTTACATTATTTCTATCATGATATATACAGTGACTAATTCCAAATTCCAATCTCACCTCATGACCAATAATAGAATACATTCACATTCCAATTTGGATGTTATGAAAATATGGGACTTCATTTTGGCATTTTGAATGATTCTGCAGTATTATTGAGGTTTATAACGAGTAACTTTTCTAAATTCATTCGTAATTTCATGTAGTTCTTCAGGGAATACTTTACCATTTTTTGTAATTTATTTAAAGAATGGTTGTTTTCCCTATATTTGGTCCCAAAATTGTGTGACAAATGTTATATTGTACTGAATTTTAAAAGAATTCACTTCATGGTTACTAATGGTATTTTTACAAAGAACATAATTTCCCAAGAGGGTATTTAAGATGAAATGGCTATAATTTATTTAATCTAATCACATTTTGAAACCACATCAGTTTTAGACATCCATTCATTCCTTGGGTATACCATTTTCTATCGTAGATTCATACATAAATTTAAAAGGACTTACATCTCACTCCATCATCTACTCCAAAATGATGTTACATTATATTTTAATGAAACTCTAAAAGGATCCTTCATCGAAATAAAATAATTTATTAAATCTTCCCTAATATTCCATCCCCCATATTGGTCTGTATCCTTAGAATTGATGTGTGATTCTTCTGAGAGGTAAATTGGGGCCATTCTTGGTCAAGGGATTGAATGTAATTCATAATTTCATCTATTATGACTAAAAACATCTTAAAAACACAATATAATTACACTATAATTGAAAAGGAACTGCCATATTTTCATTTTTCATTGGATAAATTTCATCCTTACATCTTAGGTTCCAAAATCACCATCTTTATAGATAATTCAACATTAAAGTTACTAGGAAATAAATGTAATTTCAAACCAGGTCAAATAATATGGATCCTAATGCTCCGAGATATATATATTGAGATCAAAGATAGACAAGGAAAATATAACCCTATCATTGATCACCTGATTATAATTTATAATTCTTCTCATTCGGAAATCATTTATCATAAATTTCATTTTTAACACCTCTCATCTCTCACCCTAATTTTACCTTAGTAATCGCCAACTATAAATTACTTGGTTGATGGTGTTTCCCCACATTTTTATTCATATAGATAAAAATTTAAGGTTTAAGTGTGATTAAAAATAATATTTTTTGGTTGATAATAGTCTTCCAGATGAATGGGCATATATAGGGATTAAGAGATGCATTGATAAAGATAAACATTTCTTCATCTAGGAATTCTACCACTCGATGCCCAGAGGTGGCCACTTTGGACCAAAGAGGGCCCAAAAGGTCCTTAACTGTAGATTATTATTGTAATAACTCATAAATTATTGAAATTAGTTATACGAATCATTTCCCTATTTCCAAAATATTGAAAAAATTACAAAAATAAATGAAATGTCCCAAAATCCATTAATCTTTTGAAAGATAATTGATGTTTGGGGAATCAATTTCATGAGACCCTTTCCCCCATCCAATGGATTATATTACATTTCTATTACTTTTTACCGTGTTTATATTTGGGTAGAGGCAAATCCCACTGTGAAGTATTATTCACATACTGTTATTGAGTTCCACAAAACCCAAATCTCCCACAAATTTGGAACTTCACATTCCATTCCAAGTGACCTAGGAAACAATTTCTGTAATCGAAACATGGAATATATTTTAAAAAATAATGGGCTTTTACATAAAATTTAACATTATATTACCCCAAAAAAGATGAATGATAAAATTTCTAATAGATAAGTTAAAAAGAGGGATTTAGAAGATAGATAAGCCCATAAGAAAATATTAGCATGAACGGCATAGTGATGCTCTTTGGGATTATAAAGAATCATATAAATTAATAATTTTTATGTATCCATTAATGTTAGTTTTTGATAAAAAATTTTATATAATATTAAAAATATAATATATGTTATTTTTGGTTGTGAAAACATTTAATTTTGATTGTAAAAACCCGAATGAAGACAAATTGTTGCAATTGATTAATTGGAGGAGTTTCAACTTCATTTCGAGAATTCTCATCTCTATAAAGAAAAAGTGATGGTACTCTATAAAAACCCTTCCCAAAAAATGTATTTCATTATATTAAAAAATAAAATGATCTTCAATTATCAATTTTGATTTCATTTAAGTACGCATAATAATTATTACGAAGGTCATTTTATTATTACTTATGTTTACCCATTTGGTGCAGTACCATTCCAATACACTTCTTCCAGAAAGTAATTAAAGGTTAATATAAATTGATTAAATCCTTACTATGATAGAAAACATACCCCAAGAACCACATCAACTTTCACTTATTCCTTAACCACTATAGTTGACACCATATTTAATGGGGAAGAAAACCTACCAAATTAAAACCATGGGGAACCTCTTTCCCTTTAACTTCATACCCTTCTATTTCTCCCCCTCCTTCTATCTCTATAACTTTAATTATCTCTCTTTAACTATATTTATTCTTTATCATCCTCTCTCATTATCACTCTATCCATCAAATGTTTACCACTTTCTTTATACAAACTTTCATTTTCCCTCTTTTTCTTGGGTTTATATTTAAAAAAACCAAAAAAAATAAAAAAACATAATCAATGTGTCATAATTACTCACCATAAAATTTACGAAATTTTATACAAAAAAATCAGGCTTTCCAATGACTTTTTTTAATATCAAATATTTTATATTTTCATTATAATTTTTGATAAAAAATTTTGTTTTAGGACCAATAATTTTTAAAAATATATTATTTATTTGGAAAAATATTCTTCCCCAACCATGAGGATGAACATGAGATTTCATCCCAGGGTCACCTATGACCATCCTTTCATATTATCTATTTTGCAACCAATATTTTGTGTCTTTTTTTTGCGTACCATCAATCGGAATTTCCTATAATTGTGTGTATTAATAATATAATCTAATTTTCGGAACCACATGAGAATAAAAAATAGACAAATAGTCTGCCATAACCATTAAATTATTCCTCATATTGAAATCCCCTTCAATCATATGAAAGCTTTTTGTGATATCCACATTAAAATTCTGAAACCTTTCCCCTTCCAACATGTAGATGGATTTTCATTTCATTATATGATGAAATTTTTATGTTGTGGGACTGTATTTAATTTTTGATATCCTTTCTTTAATTTTGAACATTTTCTCATAATATTTATGGAATGAATTTATTTATGTGTGTGGGAGAAGTTTTTCATTAAATGAGGAATATAAATATATATATATATATATATATATATTGTCTTTCCATTTAGTTCAAAAACTTTAGAAAAGTGTTAAAAAAATGGAAAAAGTAAGAAAATAAAAATAGGAAAACAATAATGGGTGGTGTATTGGTTGGGTCACACATCACTCTTACTCAACATTTTATCATGATATTAGTACTACAATTAGTGTTGTGATAAGATAAAACATGGGTTGGGAGTGGAGTGTGTGATATTTTCCATTTTCATATTTTGATAAAAGAAAAAAATATATAATGAACACTTGGATCATTATTTCTTATTTTCATTGAATAAGTTGTGTGTTTTTTTACATATTTAATATTTTCATTATCTTATAATTTTCTATTTTTTGTGTCTTCTTTCACACATTCGTAACCTTGTCAATATGTGTTTCCATATCCTTCTGTATATTAATTAAATTATTGTGCATTATTTTCACCAAGTTGGTCTTCCCCCATCTTTTACTCCCCTATGGAAATTATAGTGCTATTGTCCCAAAGCCACTGAATTCCATCTAAAATGTCCTCTTGATTATTTTTCACATTAGAATAGGGGATTGAGGATGATAGATCTTATAAAATCTATGATTTACACTTTTTATTGGTGAATGTGTGAACTTTCCTGAATAAATATACATCATATTGAGTGGAGTAAGATTTCAATTCCCACATTTTCCATTTCATATTTTGAACATGAAAATATAATTTCATTGAAACATTATTTTAGTATTAATTTATAGTGGAATTCATTATGGATGAGTGAACTATTCTAGAATCCCCTAAATGTAGAAAAAAAGCTCATATTTTTTGGGAATGAAAATGATTTTTAGTGTGATTGTGTTTGTTGTGCAATAGGACACACACTATCATAAATTAATTTATGTTGATATTACATAATAATTCCTGATTTTAAATTACTATGATAGCATTTTTCCTAAAAATTGATTAATTTATTTACAGTTTTTTTTCTCTTATCATAATAATATATTGGGAGAATTGTAAAAATTTATTCAATTACAATGATGTTTACTGTTATTATAAAATATTTTAATATTATAATACAAATTATATTATTTTTTATTATTAAACCTAATTAATTTTACGATAAATCATTCATCTAGAGAATTGGATAATTATTCCATTTGGAGGGAAATATTGAACACCCTAGAATTCCCATTGAATATGCCGATGAAACTCATCCAACTATGATGAAAGAATTTATGGTCACAATACAGAAGCCTAAATTTTATGAAAAAACATATTTAATTCTATAATATCCAAATAAAACACAGATAAATATTTGAAAGCCCATATAAACTAATATGTGGCCCAATTGATGCATGAAAGTAAAACCCACAATTCTGTCTATTATTTGAAAACCACACATAAATATTCACAATTTTTTCAGTATAGAAGTACAATTGTGATATATGTTTGTAGAGAGAATGTTAAAAATTTAGGTTCCAAAATTTTTATATGAAATGGGTCAGATTTTAGGGCATCTTTATTGCCACAAATACATTCATATTTAGGATATGGAAAAATTATAGAAAATTATGGATAATAGAACTTGGTTTACCTAAACAATAATAATGTTCTGTTAAAAAGTTCAATTGTCACCAAATTTGGAGTATACAAATATCTCATAGATATATAATTTATTTAATAAGATGAGTTTTCTAAATGAGGCTTCATTAATGATCAAATGTTATAGAATTTTTGAGGGGATATTTTGGAATGAAAATAGTCCACCATATATTTCAATATATGCACTCACATCTTCTCCATGGAAGAGGTTAGTATTTAAGAACCAATGGATACTAATTTTCATGACCATAACCTTGAAAAAGGCCCTTTAGGAATTTTCCTACTCTTTTTCCAACCAGAGAAACTTTTGTTCCAAATTTATTTTCATGTTTGTTTTTATTAACATACTATTGTAAACATGTATGTTTGATTGTAGGTTGAATTGATATTTAATGAAAAAAATATTAATATTCTCCCCTTATTATCATCTATATAACTTTTTTAAATATTATTTATCTAAAAGTAGTTTAAATATAGTTGAAAACCCTCCCTTATCTATCATCATTGTTTAATAAAAAGGATAGGTTTACATATGTTCATTTGTGTTTGTTTGGTGCACAATTATTTTTCTCACTCATTCATTTTGTTGATCATTTATAAAATCTGCATAACCCTCAAAAAAATTACTAACCATCTCAATAGTAGAGTTAATCATATATTGAGTGATTCATATTTTTGGTACATTAAGTGATTAAGATATTTATTTTGATTAATTTTTTTTAAATTAACATTGTGTTTGTAAAACTGGATATGTCATGAACTACAAACATGTCTTGTTTGACATGTCGATTACATGAATTAATTGAGCCATCAATCCATTTGGGTTAATTAAATATGGAAACTTCCATAAATTAGAATTCATTAGGACTGGAACCCATATTGAGGATCGGAATAATGAGATATTGAGAATTCTAATCGAAATCATCTTGTGATGTGGATGTTAATATTTTTTTAAAATACCATGGTTTTCATAATCATTAATTACCAATTATCAAAATCAGACCCAATGAGGATCAATACACAACTACCCCAAGCCCATCATCACAATCTAGGTGACAAAAACTAATGCTAAAAGGCATAACTAATATGAGAGGCATTTAATTAATTTACATATACTCACACACGAGACCATATCAATACAGAAGTGTAGAAGAATTAAAGTAATATTTGAATTATATAGGGTAATATAAATATATTTAAAACCTTTAGGTAAAACAAAGTCAAAGAAAATGTAATCTAAAGAAATAAATGGTAATGATACATGACCAACCCGAAGGATGACCCTACCTGAAAAAAATAAAAAAGTAACGTGCTAAGACGAATTCGCTCCAAATCTCCAAGAACCAACCACCATATACTATCAAATTCTCTAGGTATTCCCATGATTCTATTTAATCATCACTAACCTGTACATCATCTACATAATACATGACATGTGTGAGGGAAACCCATGCATGGGTGCATATATACATACTTAGTAGAATGACCTAAAAGTTGATAGGGAAGAAGCAAGAGACATGATATGAATTAAGAACTATACCCAGTGTAATAGAGTAACAAATACAACAAAATGTATAATTATATATATATATTCAACAAAATAATCCCAAACCTGTGAGAATGGGAATCACTATCTCATATACATAGCCCATGAAATGAGTACCAATAGTTCTAAGAGTCCATAGATGATGCCAAACATCTTGTGTGTCTATCCAGAAGAAACATCCACGTATTGCCACATATATCAATTCTTCATCATATTTAAGGGTCCAAAACATCTAGGTATAGGAAGCATGAAATGGTAAAAAATTAAGGCTTCACTCAATAAAGAGATGAACCATTCCCTTACTCCCCATGAGGGTTGCACTCAAGATGATACATAGGGAACCCATGCCTTGTCCCGGAAGGAGTGTTCCCCTATGATGGTCAAGGACCCATGCCTTGGATACATAGCAAGGTTCCACTAAATAGTCGACAGAGGACCCATGCCTTTTTCAAGAAAGTGGGTGACAAACTTGTAATAAATAGAAGACATGTGCCCAACTTAGATAGAGGGTGACACTCAAGTGTTCGGGTACCCATTTCTATATAAAATTGGAGACTGTGACTAATATAGTAGATAGAGGATACATTACCTTTCTAGTAGGAGGGTTTCCCTATAGTGGTTGAGGACCCATGCCATAACCTCACTAGAGGGTGCCACTATTTGGATAGGTATAAGAAATATTCTCTATATAACATCCATGGTCTTTATTTAACATTAATACATGATTTATTACATAATATTACAATCATAAGATCGATAAGTCTAGTGTCTTTAGGAATTAGGTAAGTTACATAACCATTGAATATTTAAAAACATAATCTTTATCAAAATATTCCTTAACATGGTCGTATTATTTCCATGTACTTAAAAATTTATTGGATAACATAGGGGAATACATAAGAATAGCATGAGATATAAATCCCAATAATGGAATAACCATCGCATAAAATGTATAAAATATTAAATTTTAGATAATAGTTATATCAATGGGGAATAAATGGTTTGATAATCATAAACATGAATAATGAGGCATGATATATCCAGATAACATAAAGGCAACATGGTAAATGTGGCAACAACTTGAAACATTGTATCATAAACATAGTTCAATACTAAAGGCGAAGATATCATGATGGAATAATGTACCATAATGGATTCAAGATTACTCCTTATCCCAACATGTCATCTCATGAGACTAAACATTACCAAAATCATTTGAGTGGTATATAATTTTGGGCACCCCCATCACTTTAATTTCATTCTCTTAATTAAGTGTGGCATATAGATTATACAACATGGATTAATTCATAATCACATTTCCTTCCAAAATAATGAAGTGTGGAATATAAACATGTACGTCCAAATTAAAATAATTATATGTGTATATAGTTTATGACCATTGATAATAAATGGGTATGGTACTCATTAGGCAATTGTTTTGGAATTGATATTCATGGTGAAATATTGGCACCATGACGACATAAAATAGAAAATCATAAAATGGTTATATGAGAGAAAAAGGGGTCACACATAATTTGGAAATAAAATGGTAAGTAATAGGGGCATGTAATAACATATCCAAAAATTATGAATTGGAAATATAATTCATAAGATAATAATGAATCTTTAAAAAATGATACAAGGAAAGGATTCCTTACTAAATCTTGACATGGTAATGGGTGTACATAAAGGTCCATGGGAGGAATTAATGATAGTTAAAGGGTTCTTTAACCACATGGAAAAAAAGGATTAGTAAGTGGTATTTAAACCAACATACCAAAAATATTAACAAAGTGAATTTAAAAGGCATAACACAAAATTTGTACTTGAATAAAAAGAAAAGTTTTTAGATCCCGTATGAAATTTCGACATAGTAACGGCTTTTGAAAAAGGTAGAAATGAGATAGGATAAATGATATCTCCTTCAAATAACATTAATTGGATAGTATGGTAACATTTATAAATTAATGAAAATATATCCAATTAAAATTAAATAGAATCATTTCAATGGTGGCTAATGAATTTAATAGAGGAGAATAATGTAACTTACCTTGATATTGTGACTCCAAATGCCTGGAATAGGATTATTGAGAGCTTGGGGGAACCTTGAGAGGACTATATAGAGGTGAGGGAAGAGTAATGATGTGCTAAAAAATTTTTAGAGAAGAGAAAGGGGATCTCAGGTGATTAAAGATAGAAAATTATTAGAGAATTATTTATTATTTCTCAAATATTGGGTTTGAATGCTATATTAAAAATGAACAAAACCAAAAACCATACCATGGCTGTTATTGATGGTTTCTTCCAGAGGGGAGTGTTTTTAATTATTATATAATGTATTGGGAAAAAATAATAAAATAATATCCTGGCTTATGTGGAACTGAGTCATACTCTTAATGAAATTATTTTAAAACATTTTAATAATTTAATTATTTTGGAGGATTCATAAAGGCTTTATAAAATTAATAAAATAAACATAAAATAACATTATTTTAAATGGAAACATATATTTCTCCTTCTAAATCCTTATTAGTATTTAATACAACACTTTTAGGTCATTATGATGTCATAATAAACACCATAAATTTATAAAGTATTTAATTTTTACCGATAAATTTGACTTAAAAATTTATAAAAAATTCAAAAATGGAAAATTTTGACACTATGATTCTAAAAAAATATTAATTTATCAAAATAATTTTCTAAATATAAGTATTTTCACATTTAAAATAATAATCTTTTTTTAGTGAGAAATGATGGGTTTTTGATAATGACAGTTATCGAACCATAAAAAAAATTATATTTCTAATGAATAAAAATTATATGATCAATTATATTTAATAAAAATTATTTACTATTGATATTTTATTTAAATAATATTAATTTAAAAAATCCATTAAATTATAAAAAGTTGTATTAATTGAAATGGAATATTACTTATAATATCTTTTTATCAAACATATTACTTATTCATTTATAAAGTAAAAAAACAATAATAAATAAATACAATAATATTTTTTTATGAAAATTAAATATAAATATTCACAATGTAAGTGTTACATTGTTTCTTTTATTTTTTAAATTATTTTTACCCTTAGTTTACAAATTTATATTTTACCTTGATAATTAATATTTAATACAGTTACTATTCATATTATTCAAATATTATGTTATCCTTGTTACCTAATATGAATTATGATGGTTCGGTAAATAAAATCTATTTAATAAATCAAATTCATAGAGGTGGAATAATTTAATATAAAACCAAAATCCAAATAGAAAATAGTTTTATGAAAAATACATTTTTTAGGAAGAAGATTATTTCACTTTATCCCTATAACTAGTAATCCTAATTATATGAATTTAAATTCAAAATGATAGATATATAATATAAAAACATTGTTTAAATTATTTTTATTTAGGTGTTATTTAATAAATTATATATGAGAACCATTATGCATTTAAAAAAATTCAAAAAAAGTGTTTTTGAATTCTAAAAAATAAACTTTTATAAAAATCATGTATAATGATTATTTATATGCAATTAATTGAATTAAATATAGATAAAAAATAATTGTTTTAAATTTAAATAAAATTATAATAATAATTTTATTTTTAAATTTATTAATTTATAAAAAAAATGACACTTTGATATAAAACATAATTTTTCACTATTCACATAAATATCTGTATTTTTTGAAAAATCCCCAATTTTCACCCAAAGTGAAGTTTAATATGATAATAAAAGGATGGAGTTTTTTATAAAATAAAAATTTTAAGTGTTATATAAAATAATTATAATAACTATATAAATAATAATAATTATTTTTAAAGAAAAAATATTTTTGAATAATGAAATCCATTACCGAAATATTATTAATTAATTATTTGGGATTTATAAACATAAACATGACACACACAAACACACTGACACACACACACTGACACACACACATAGATATATATATATCATGAATTAGTTAATCCAAATAATATATGAAAATTTAATGTAAAGTATAAAACCATTATATTTACAAAATCGTTGTTTTTTTGGGTTTGGTGTTTCGTATCACGCACATTATCGAACAATATTTTATATTTTTAAATCCCACGACATTGAATTATTTCCCAATTTAATAAATTATTTCCTCTCAATTTAAACTAAAAAAAAAGAAAAATATTTAAACTATTAAATAACTTTATTGACGAACCACAACATAAAAAGGGTTAATAAAACATCCTATTAAAAGTGAGAAATTGAAGTAAGAAGGTCATCACATAACTAGGTTTCCAATTAAGAGAACATTCATAGGAAGTTAAAACATATACCTTGAAGTGAAATCTAACACTAAAAGAATAATTTATTATGATAGAGTAAATGGTCATGATAAAGTTAATGAAAACAAAACCATAAATATATAATATATAAAATAACCATCAATTCATTAGAAATGATCATAATATTTAAACATATTTGATTCAAAATTGTTTTTGTAGAGTTAAGGAATTCCTTTATCATATAAACCATAAATATAAAAAAACCTAATTTTTTTAAAAGTATAATAAATTCCAACTATGAAATCTTCTTTATCTCCAAACAACGAGAACTCAATATAATTTTTATATTCTCGAAGCACTAGAATAAACATCTAATGGATAACATAATACTTCATAGAATAAAAAAATATCCATTACGTCTTTACTAAATAAAAAATTTCTATAATAAAGTGAGATAATTCCTTAATACATTAGTATACAATATTTTATAAAAAATTAAAATGTTTAAAATATGTCATCCCATATATTAAAACCCATATATAACTCTAATAACCCAAAAATTAAAGAGTGTTATAACCTACAAGTATGTCTTATACCATTAATCTTACACATCCAAAAATGTTAAGAGCATTCATCTCATATTATCGTAACATATATATATTCTTCAATCCAAATAAAACATCTCTTGAAATATAGTTCATAACATATTAATAAGAATATCTGTTCATGTAATATTTTTCCCAAAATATAACACTAAAATTCCATCAGATAAAAATCCAAATTTGTATCAATACTTTTAAACAAATTATTATCCTTATAAATATCATCTCAATAAAAAATTTTAATTTCTAAATATCAATCACCTACTAAGGGTTCTCAATCTCTATATCACGTGATTTCAAAATTATCACTTTATTAAAAAATCACAGTTATGGGTTATTGGTACCATTCAACAAAAATTTCGAGTAATTAAAGATAAACTCCTATGAAAAAACTATTATATGTTTCATTATTATTATATCAATAATTTCATTGATATTACAGTTTTACAACATAAATTTCAAATACCCCTATATAAAAAATTTAATCATTAATATTCACTGATTTTATAGCAGAAGTCGTTCTTTAGACCAAACCATTTGACATAGATAATATTGCATGTAGTGTAATAATATCTATAAAAAATAAAATTCAACCTCATCCTTGAAATATTATATTATCTAAGGGTGATTTGTAGTATTGATAGGGAACTCATTCTCCCAGAAATTTAAATTGGATTTATAAAAGGGGAACCATTCTATTACCAGGATAACATAATATTATACTAAAGGAAGACTGATAATATCTTCAAGAAGGGAATTCCCGCAAACATCAACATGTTATACATAGTCATATTTTTTTGATGATTTATTATAATTTTGAGTGCTAAGTCATTATTCTTAAAAAAATTACAAGTATTTTAATAGGACATGAATTGTAATATAACAATAAATACACTACTCTAGAGAAGAGGGTACATTTACTTCAGTCATCATGATCCAAATCGGCATTTGACTTTCCCTATTCTCTTATTCATGGAGATTCTTGTAACGCCCCGACCCCAGTTACCCAGAGTCGGCACATTATTTCATAACATTGGCATGATCACAAAAGATCAATTCTCGAAAGACCGATTGGTTTAGTAGTCTTGGAAACACTAGATATATTCATAAGTTCAACTTTACCGCTTGAAGAGAAATACAACACAAATATATTTCATTAGAAAAATCCAAGCCTCCTAGATTATTCCGACATGTCACTCATAACTAACATCTTCATATCCTAGGAAAATGAAATATAAGAAAGGGGTAGCTAAAACGCTCAGTAAGGGTATGTAATACAACATAAAATGACATAAATATTAAACATGGTAAATATTTTAAACCACATGCCTTTACCAATAATAAATATGAATACTTTTATGGAAAGAATATGAGCTGAGTAAATAATTCCACAATAATACATAATCAGGGGTATTCTACTAATCGAATGACCACATGAACTATCAATATTATTTCCATAATGAGGGAATGTATAATGCCGGACATTCTGAAACATTTTGTCAATGCCTCGACCAAGATGTCTAAAAATGATTAAGGCTTCGACCAAAACCATAATCAAATTGGGAAAGGTCCTCTACCAATTCCATATCTAGTAGTCTCATGAGACCTAATGATTCATCGAGGAGCTATAGCAGGCTCCACCTATCACTTATTAAGTCCAATACATTCATCGTATAAAAAGGTTTAAACATATAATAAACATTCCTGTAAAAACTATCATACGAAATGTCAATACATTAACCACAAATCATGAATGGTATAAAAATAGCACATCCACAGTCAGACATATCAAAAAACCTTCAATACAATATGGAAGTCTTTTATCATAATAAATCACCTCCAAATAGACTTAAAATCCATCAAAGGATGTTGACATAGATGAAATTAAAACCCTTTATAGAAGAATACCTATTTATATTTTGAAATCCTTTAAGAGTCACATAACTAAAAAATAAACCATTTAATTTGAAAATATTATTATATGATTTTAAGGAATGCTTAGACGAGTTTATAATGGTAGAAAATAGCCGCACCTGCCGTATAAGTTAAAAAAGACTCAAACCTTAATTTTGTCAAAAAAAGTTAAAAAGGACCTTGTTTGGAAAACAAAGGAAAGATTATTTTATAAAATTCTTATAAAAAGTCAAAATTGGGTATAAAGGAGTTTAACCCATATTCTGTAAAATAGTAAGAATGTTTTGAAATGCATTTTTAAGAAAAATGGATGTGGATGATAAGGAGGTCCGAGTAGACAATTACGTATAAACAACCTCAGATAATGAAGACATTGTGAAATAAACCCTTAACATGTACTTTTACTTGGTTAATGGTAGGTTAACCTACTATATAATAGTGAAATAATTGTTATTAAATTATAAAAGAATCATATACATTAATATGATATCATATAGGATCTTTAAACATTGCTTTGTTAGTATTATTTTCGTTTCAGGTGTTAACTTACTTATTTTATTTTATATATTTTATTGTATAAACTATGTTTTTTTTATGGATAGGTTGTATCTTATTCATATACAGAATGATATAAAGTCCTTAAACATTATTTTTAATCATCAAATGAGAATTATAATTTCCTGGATACGATGGGGAATGAATCACATCGTGTTCGTGGAGACGGTAGTCCGTACGTACACACAAAATATCATTCTTTTGATATTAAAATAATATATAATTGGATAGTATATCATATATACAGAATCACTATCATCTAATATTTTTCATTTACGTCAATTACACACCATTATCATACCCATCCAAAATAATAATGTTTTGAATAACAATTACACCACGACATGGAGACGGTAAGTCGTACGTACACAAGTATGGTGACATGTAATTCAAAGGTTGGATAGAATACTGAATATTGTTTCACAATATTTATAATAACATCACAGTATATAGAATATATTGGTGTTATTATTTTAGAAAGGAAATAACAAAGGAAGAAGAAGTTGAAGAAGAAAGGAACTTGAAAAAGGGTGGTGAAAACATTACCTCTTCTTCGGGTTCTTCATTTTGATTTGATCAAAATAGCTCATTAGGTTGGATTTATGAATAAAAGAAGGCCTTTATGATGAAGGGAGGATAGTTGAGAGGGTATTTGGATCGAGTTTGTCCGAGACAAAAGTCTTTGAAGGTATGAAGAATTGGTTAGAAGTGGTGTCCTATTATAAGGGGGAGGAGGGGCTCTTTAGAAAAAACTCAACGTATTAATTTATAATAAATTTATATTTGGTTTATAATGGCTCCAAAGTGGATTATACAAATTCTAAGGTGGGGATGGATCTAAATCCTTTCAACCAATAGATTTTAGATAGGTATGGGTCATTATATTAACATTATCTTTTAGTTTTAACTCTTAGTTAATTGGTTTTACATTTACCATGTCACTTTGTATTTTTATATTATATAGTTAATAAACATATTATATACATCCAAGAGACCCCCAAGTGGTCCATTAATTATAAACCTATCATGATATAAGTCCTTTTTCCAAACCATAGATATTTAGGAATATAATATCAATTAATAATATAATACTTATTTTAAAAACTCATTTATGTCAATTTTAAAAATATTTAATAATTGATTTTTGTTAAAATCATAAAAAAATTATTAATTAAAAAACAATTTATTTAAGAGATACTAACATGTCATATTAACCAATAAAATTCGTGTATGGAATCAAAACTTTCAAAGTATATTTATTTTAACTTTTATAATACCAATTATTTGATTTTTTTCATTAATAAGGAAAATACTGCATCATTATTGTTTCATAAATAAATTTAATTATTAAATGTATAAAAATTATAAATAAAATACCATTATGTATTAAATTATTTTATCTTTCTAATTAATATTTATAGTCTAAAATATAACATATATAACTCTATGTAAAAATTGTTTTGTTAAAAGATATATGTGAATGTCATTTTTGTATTTACTTTAACTTAATTAATATAAAGTGTCATTATCACTTTCAAGTGGATCCATGCAGTCCAAAAATCGACCCAAAGATGAAAATGGTCAGAAATGTATCATCCACTAGGGTTAAGACATGTTTTAGGGTAATTTATTATTATTATAATATTATTTTTTACCCTTATTTAACGGATTTCCCTTTAACCATGGTAAATAAAATATTTACCGAAGTAATTATTCAAAATGTATAAATATAAAAGTTATCTATTTACAAAATGTTGACCTTCTGATTCTAAATATGGAACCCATTTTTCTAAATTCAAAACACAGAAGTGGTAGAAATTAATTTAAAATTTATTCCCATTGTTAAAACAAAAAACGTGTTTTTAAGAGATAATAACTATCAAAGGATTGACACTTGTTTATGTCCAGTTTAAATGTTTAATTATGTCCAATGACTAAAATTTTATTAAATGATAAAAATATATTATAAATATACTTTAAAACCACTCAAATTCATAATTTATCACTATTAATTATTTTTATTAAAAAAGTTGTTTTTAATTAAAATTTAGTAATTTTCACTATTCATCAAAATATAAAAGATATCCAAAAAGTACCAAAATTTCACCCTAGGATAATTTAAATATTCCAAATCCAAAAATGAAGTCCATTTTGAGAGATAAAATTTATAAAATTTCAAAAAGTGGGTATTACTATTCATAATGGCTACTTTGATTGGTCGCGGTGTGTTAGAATCTTGAAGTTGCGTACAAAACACGCTACTGTATTATTCAAAGTGAATCGTACCATGGAAGCCTGGGGTGTCACATTCTCCCATACTTTAAATAATTTCGTCCTCAAAATTTATAGAATACTACCACATGAAAAGACTTGGGTGGTTCTTCATCATAAGTTCCTCGGGTTCCCACGTCGCCTCTTCCATCTTATGGTTCTTCCATAGAACTTTTACCTGACGAGTCGTTCTATTTCTTAGCACTTTCTCTCTTTTATCAAGAATGTTGACATGATCTTCACAATAAGACAGAACGAGTTCCAGTTCTACTTCCTCATAGGTGAGTACATGCATTGGGTCAGGTATGTATTTTCTCAACAGTGACACATGGAACACATCGTGATCTTCGGAGAGGCTTGGCGGCATTGCCAACCGGTAAGCTAAACCCCCAATTCATTATAGAATTTCTAAAGGTCCGATGTACATGGGAATCAATTTTTCCCTCTTGCAAAAATGTATAACTCCCATCCATAGAGATACCTTAAAGAAAACATGATCTCCTACCTGAAATTCCATATCCTTCCTTCGGTTATCTGCCTAGATCTTCTACGTACTTTGAGCTGCTTTGATGTGGTTTTGGATTACCTTTATCTTTTCCATCGTTTCCTCCACCAGTTCTCGGCCTACAAGTTTTCTTTCACCAATGTCATCCCAACAGGTTTGTGTGCAACATCTCTTTCTGTATAACGCTTCATATGGTGCCATCTAAATACTTGAATGGAAGCTATTGTTATAGGAAAACTCCACCAGAGGTTAATATTGATCCCACATACCCTAAAAGCCATGTGATCATAATCTCATCATGTCTTATAAGGTTTTAATAGTCCATTCGGATTGTCCATCTGTTTGAGGGTGGTGGGCAGGGCTCAAACGAAGTTCAGTATCCAAGAATTTCTGAAGATTTTTCCAGAATATTGCAGTAAAATAGGGATCATGATCCGAAACAATCGATAGGGGTACTCCATGAAGTCTCACAACTTCATTAATATATAGTATTTCTAGACGTTCAAGTGGTAACTCTTACCTTATAGTAAGAAAATGAACTTACTTGGTAAGACTATCAACAGTGACCCATATTGCATCATTCATTCTAGGAGTCTTTGGTAGTCCCTTGACATAGTCCATCGTGATATTATCCCATTTCCACTCAGGTATGTGAAGAAGTTGAAATAATCCACCTGGCTATTTCCTTCCATCTTTATCTTGTTGATAGACCATACATCTTGACACGAAATCAGCAATATCCTTTTTCATGTTGTCCCACAAAAATGTTCCTTTAAATCTCTATACATTTTGGTGCTCCCAGGGTGTATAGAGAAATTGTAACTATGATCATCATCCAACAATTCCCTTTTTAGATCAGGTATATTTGGAACACAAAGTCTCCTCCAAAATTTCAAAATTCCATCTTCATACACAAACTCACTCAATCTCCCATCATTCACAGCTTTAATCTTCTTTTTAAAATCTTCATTATAGGCCTGAGAACTCTTTATCTTTTCTAGTAAAGATGGTTTGGCAACCATTTGAAAAAGTATTGATGTTTCACCTTCCATGGTGATTCCCATATCCAGCTTTACTAGATCCATGTATATAGGATCCTTTTCAAATCTCATCTTGTTCAAAAATCCATGATCCTTTCTACTCAAATAATCTTCCACCATATTTTCCTTCCATGGGTGGTAGTGTATCGTGAAATCAAAATCCTTGAGTAGTTCAAGCCATCTCCTTTGCCTCATGTTGAGTTATTTCTGAGAGAAAATATACTTCAAACACTTTTGATCAATATAAATTTCACATTTTTCACCATAGAGATAGTGTCTCCAAATCATAAATGCAAATATTACAGTAGCTAAATCAAGATCATGAGTAGGATAGTTTTGCTCATGAATTTTCAGCTGTCGTGTTGCATAGGAAACAACTCTATCATTCTGCATAAGGACAGAACCAAGTCCTTTCTTCGATGCATCACTATAAATAACGAACCCATCATTCCCCGATGGTAGATTCATTATCAGATCATTGACTAATATTCTTTTTAGTTCTTCAAAATATTCTTCACACTGTTTTTTCCAAACAAATTTAACCCCTTTACGTGTGAGCTTCGCTAATGGGTTAGCCAATCGGGAAAAATTCGGGATGAAATGTCGATAATTACCTGCTAAACCAATAAAACTGCATACCTCAGTTATACTCGTCGGGGCTGGCCATTTTTGGATTGCCTTGTTCTTAGAAGGATCAACATAGATTCCATCGTTAGAGACAATATGGCCAAGAAAAGAGATTTCATGAATCCAGAATTCACACTTGCTAAACTTCCCATATAATTCATGTCTTCTAAGAGTCTTCAGGATAATGATCATGTGATTTTAATTGTATTTGTAGCTTTTGGAATATCCCAAGATATCATCAATAAATACCACTACAAAATCATAGAGATATTCCTTGAAAACACTGTTCATTAGATCCATGAAAACAGAGGGTGCATTAGTCAGCCCAAAAGGCATTAATGTAAACTCGTAATGCCCGTACCTGGTTCAAAATGTTGTCTTCAGATTGTCTTCCTTCTTCACACACAACTGATGGTATCCAGATTGAAGGTCAATAATTGAAATTTTTTGATCTCCATGCAGTTGGTCAAATAAATCATCAATGCGAGGCAGGGGATACATGTTCTTTATTATAATAGCACTGATCTCCCTGTAGTCAATGCGCAACCTCATATATCCATATTTCTTCTTAACAAAAAGGACATGGCTCCCCATAGAGATACACTAGGGTGAATAAATCCCTTATTACTCAATTCCTCTAGTTGTTTCTTTAGTTCAACTAATTCCCCAGTGGCCATTCTATAAGGTGTTTTCAATATGTGCCATGAACCAGGAATTAAATCAATGGAAAACTCAATTTCTTGTTCTGGAGGATATCTAGGTAAATATTCAAGAAACACATCAACATATTCTCTCACAATAGGTATATCCTCTATTTGAACATTACTTTCCTCACCCATAGTTATTTCATTCTCTTCCTCCACGATAATTGAATTTAGTTGATCTACTGGGGGTAGATCTAGATAAGAATCAGGTGGTGACGATTCTGCTCTAAAGATAAGGTGTTCATTATCATCATCATCAATAACTGTAACCTCCATCTTCTTACAAAAAATTTTCACATCATTGTCCGAAAGCCAATCCATACCAAGGATTATATCAAATTCAGTCATGGGTATGTCGATGAGATCAGCATATAAAGAACATTTATATGCTCTAATGGGGACGGATTCACAAAAATTTGTTAAAATGATACTTTCCTTAGGAGTTTTGACTGAAAAATTCCTTTGTTAAATCAAATTACAAATATATTATTTTATTAGAAAACTGGGAATATATGAAACAATGTGATGATCCAGAATCAAAGAAATCATTTTCTAAACTTGAGAAAACCATTAAATTACACGCCACCATGTATTTCGGGGCTTCAACCTCAGCAGTAGTGATTGCATAAGCTTGGCCTTGATCCCTTGGCCTTTTCATGAGGTAAGTTTTCATGATTCTTAGGACATTCATTTTCATAATGTCCCATCTATCTGCAATTTTAGCATTGAACATTGGTAGAATCTTTCATTCCTTTATAATCACCATCTAAATGACCTTTCTGTCCACATTTGTAGAAAACTCCTTTTCCTTTTAGATAGGAACCAGGGTGCTTCCCTCCATAATTATCACAGAGTGAAAATTCAATTTTCCCTTCTTCCTTGATTCCTTATTCCCATTCACAGAGTGTTCAAAAGATTGCTTATTCTATTGATTTGATTTAAAGTCATAAGACTTAGAGAATTCAATGTCTGTCTTAATAGAACACGATACAATATCTTCATATGATGAGAAGTATTGTGATACTAAGGCTCGATGGAGAAATGGTTTTAACCCATCAAAGAAACGACCAATTTTAATTCATGGGTTACATATATAATCTGCAGCATGCCTCACAAACCTTGTAAAGTTATCCTCATACGTAGCAACATTCTCATCTTCCTTTTTCCTCAGACTCATAAATTGTCTTTCCATATCTGCTCGATGGTCATGAGGAAAGTAATTTTCTATGAAAATATCTTTGAACTCCCTCCATTCCATACTTGATACATCATCATCTTCCTATGTTTTTTGAATCAATGACCACCGTTAATCAGTATCTCCAGTGAGGTGGTAAACATCCATGATAAGTTTTTCCCTTTCACCACTCCCCACAGCGTGGAATATTTTCTCTAAGGAAGTTATCCATTGCTCATCCACTAATGGATTTTTACTCCTATTCAATGTCGGTGGTTGTTACCTCATGAAGCGATATAACATTGATCCTCCGTGTTGTGGATCTGGGTGCTCCATACGGGTAAGGTTATTATTCATAACCTGAGTGAGTTGTGCCAGAATGGTGATTAGTTGATTCGCACCAGTTGCATCACAAGCTCCACTATAATTATCTTGATCAGGAGGGAAATCCCTACATAGAGTGTGTGCATTGATACAGTTTACATTCCTTCCACTAGGCGACATTTCTAAATAATGGAATAAACTAGACTAGTTTATGAATCAAAATATATAATTCCAAACTTCTAAAAGACTTTACATAAATTCAACTGTTAATGGATATAATCCATAATCATAGAAAAAATTCATTCATTGAGGAAACATATACTCATAAACCCATCATAATGGTTTGTAATGAAAATGAGAATCATCCTAAGCATATCCCCTGGGAGTGTCGTAACCAAGAGTACAGCAAGGCCCATTATCATGCAACAAGTCTCATTCAAGTCTAGCTCAAAGCGGTGTTTTCGGCTTTTAACCCTAGGTACAACTGTTCCAGAGCATCCACTACCTACTCGTATCCAGAAAAGGATGTATTGCTTGGAAAACACTCAACATCTCTACAATACCAAAATTCTAGGATATTCTTCTAAACTAATCCCCAAAGTCTATCTTAGGGATATGTGCTCTAATCAGAGTTTATCTAAATCTATCTTCCAAGGTTTGTATAAATTTCCTCTGATACCAACGGTAACGCCCCAAACCCAGTTACCCAGAGTCAGTGCATTATTTCATAACATTGGCATGATCACAAATGATCATGTCTCGAAAGACCAATTAGTTTAGTAGTCTTTGAAACACTATATATATTCATAAGTTCAACTTTACATCTTGATGAGAAATAAAACACAAATATATTTCATTAGAAACATCCAAGCCTCCTAGATTATGCCTACAGGTCACTCATAACTAACTTCTTTATATCTTGTTAAAATGAAACATAAGAAATAGGTGAGCTCAAACACTCAGTAAGGGTACCTAATACAACATAAAATTACATAAATATTAAGCATGGTAAATAATTGAAACCACATGCCCTTACCAATAATAAACATGAATAATTTTATGGAAAAAATATGAGATGAGTAAATAATTCCATAATAAAACAAAATCATGGGTATTCTACTAGTCTAATGACCACATGAACCATCAATATTATTTCCATAACGAGGGAATGTATAATGCCGGAAATTCTGAAACATTTTGTCACGGCCTCGGCCAAGACGTCTAAAAATGATTAAGGCCTCGGCCAAAACCATAAAGCAAATTGGGAAAGTGCCTTAGCCAATTCCATGTCTAGTTGTCTCATGAGACCTACCGATGTATTGAGGACCTATAGCGGGCTCCACCCATAACTTAATAAGTCCAATACAATCCTCATATGAAAAGGTTTAAATATATCATAAACATTCGTATTAAAACTAGCATATGAAATGTCAATACTGTAACCATAAATCATTAATGGTATAAAAATAGCACATCCAATGTCAAACATATCACAAAACTTTCAATACAATATGTAAGTCTTGTATCATGATAAATCAACTCCAAATAAACTTAAAATCCATCAAAGGATGTTGACATAGATGAAATCAAAACCCTTTTTAGAGAAATATTTCTTTCTATTTTGAAATAATTTAAGAGTCATATAATTATAAAATAAAAAATTTACTTTGAAAATATTTTTATAAGCTTGTAAGGGATGCTTCGACGAGATTGTAATGAAAGAAAAGAGCCGCACCCGCCGTATAAGTTAATAAAGAAATTCCTACCATAATTTTGTCAAAAAGGAAAGGACCTTATTTGGGAAACGACAGAATGATTCCTTTGTAAAATTCTTATAAAAATTCAAACAAGGGTATAAATTACTTTAACCCATATTCTGTAAAATTGTAATAATGTTTTGAAATACATTTTTAAGAAACATGGATTTGGATGATAAAGAGGTCCCAGTAGATAATTACGTATAAAAACCTCAGATAATGAAGAGATTGTAAGATGAACCCTTACCTTGTAATTTTCCTTCGTTGATGGTAGGTTAAAATCTTTTATAATGGTGAAATAATTGTTATTAAATTATACAAGAATCATATACATTAATATGATATCATATATGATCTTTCAACATTGCTTTGTTAGTATTATCGTCGTTTCATGTGTTAACTTACTCGTTTTATTTTATATATTTTTTACATAAACCGTGTTTGTTATGGATAGGTTGTATATTATTCATATTAATAATGATATCAATTCCTTAAACCTTATTTATAATCATCAAATGAGAATAATAATTTCATGGATACGATGGGGAATGAATCTCATCGTGTTCGTAGAGACGGTAGTCCGTACGTACGCACGAGCGACAATATCATTCTTTTGATATTAAATTAATATATAAATGGATGATATATCATATATACAGAATCATTTTCATGCATGATATATTTATTATATACATAAATTACACATCATTATCATACCCATCCAAAATAATAATATTTTGAATAACAATTACCCCACGACGTGGAGACGGTAAACCGTACGTATTCACATATGGTGACATGTCATTTAAAGGATGGATAGAATAATGAATATGGTTTTATCATATTTATAATAACATAACAATATATATAAGATACTGGATTAATTATTTTAGAAATGAAATAACAAAGTAAGAAGATGTTGAAAAAGAAAGGAATTTGAAAAAGGGTACTGAAAACATTACCTCTTCTTCGGGTTCTTCCTTTTGATTTGATCAAAATGGATCCTTAGGTTGGCATCTGACTAATGGAAGGCCTCTAGGATGATGGGAGGATAATTGAGAGGGTATTTGGGCAGAAGTTGGCTGATCCAAAAGGCTTCGAAGGTACGATGAATTGGTTATAAGTGGTGTCCTTTTATAAGGGGAGGAGGGGATATTTAGGAAAAAACATAAAGTATTAATTTATAATAAATTCATATTCGGTTTATAATGGCTCCAAAGTAGATTATTCAAAGTCTAATGTGGGGATGGGTCGATATAATTTCAACCAATATATTTTAGACAGGATTGGGTCATTATATTAACCTTATCTTTTTTTTAACTCTTAGAAAATTAGTTTGACATTTACCATGTCACTTTGTATTTTTATATTATATAGTTAATAAACCTACTATATTCATCCAAGAGACCCCACAAGTGGTACATTAATGATACACCTATCTTGGTATAAGTCCTTTGTCCGATACTTATATTTTTAGGAATAAAATAACAATTAATAATATAATACTTGTTTTAAAAACTCATTTATGTCAATTTTTAAAATATTTAACAATTGATTTTTTTTAAAGTCATAAGAACATTATTAATTCAAGAAAAACTCATTTAATAAAATCCTAAAATGTCATATTAACCAATAAAATTCATGGATGGTATCAAAACTATCAAATTATATTTATTTTAACTTTTATAATACAAATTATTTGATTCATTCATTAATAAGGAAAATACTGCATCATTATTGTGTCATAAATAAATTTAATTATTAAATTTTTAAAAATTATAAATAAAATACCATTATGTTGGAATCCTTTTTATCTTTCTAATTAATATTTATAGTATAAAATATAACATATATAACCCTATGTAAAAATAGTTTTTCTAAAAGATATATGCTTATGTCATTTTTGTATTTACTTTAACTTAATTAGTATAAAGTGTCATTATCACTTACAAGTGGATCCATGAGGTCCCAAAATCGACCCAATGATGCCCATGCTCAGACATCTATCAACCAATTGGGTTAATACACGTTTTAGGATAATTTATTTTTATTATAATATTACTTTTTACCCTTATTTACTAGATTTACCCTTTAACCATGGTAAATAAAATATTTACCGAAGTAATTATTCAAAATGTATAAAAATAAATGTTACCAATTCAAACAATTTGGAACTTGTGATTCTAAATATGGAATCCATTTTTCTAAATTCATATCACATAAGTGGAAGAAATTAATTTAAAATTAATTCCCTTTGTTAAAACAAAAAGCGTGTTTTTAAGAGATAATAACTATCAAAAGATTGACACTTGTTTATGCCTGGTTTAAATGTGAAATTATGTTCAATGATGAAAATTTTATTAACTGGTAAAAATATATTTTAAATATACTTTAAAACCTCTAAAATTTTTAATTTATCACCATTAATTTTTTTATTAAAAAAGTTGTTTTCAATTAAAATTTAGTAAATTTCACTATTCATAAAAATATAAAAGTTATTCGAAAAGTACCAAAATTTCCCCCTAGGATAATTTCGATATTACGAATCAAAAAAAGAATTCCATTTTGAAAGATGAAATTTATAAAATTACAAAAATTGGGTATTACTATTCATAACGGCTACTTTGATTTGTCACGATGTGTTAAAATCTCGAAGTTGCGTACAACACACGCTACTGTATTATTCAAAGAGAGTCATACCGTGGAAGCTTGGGGTGTTACAATTAATGATTCTCATTAGACTTCTCAGCCATATAAATATAGTATTGGTGTAGATAATTTTAAACATCTCCACATTTACAACATAGAATTGTATAAGGAACCTTATATTGAACATTATTTCCATCCATCACATTATCCATTTTCTATAGAAATTGGATACTTTATTCCCATAATCCCACTCTTAAAACATCTTGTATTCCATTTTCAAAATTTTCCTTGGTTCCTATTTCGACATATTTGACATATAGGAAATTGAATTTTCTTTTATTTATCACATTTATCATATGAACTTTATTGAGACACAGTTATCATTTTATTTGATATCTTTGGATGAAAAAATATGTACCTATTATTATTTATGATTTTTGATATCTGGGTTGGCATAATCACAACATGTCTCACATGATCTCCCTTTATGTTAGGCATCTCATTTGGGCAGTCATCGCATTTCCTATGACATTAGTTATTGACTCGGTTATCCCTCTATACATGCATTGAATAAAATAAAGTGAAAATTAGGGATGATGAATTTTAAATCATTAAAAACATAAATGGTAATTTAAAAAAAATAATGGGATAACTTATAAATGACTCGTGTTTCCATAAAAAAAATAATTTCTAGTCTTCAATCTATGTTATCCAAAATCTATTCCCTAATATATAATCATATGGTTACTCTAATTACATTAATAATAGTTTGTAATGAGCTTGTTAATTTACAAAATAATATTCCCCATGAGTGTCAGATTAGGTGTGGATCAAGGCTCATTGTCATGCACTAGTTTCTGATCGATTCCATATCATTATGGTGTTTTTGAGTTATACCCCTATGTACATTAATTCTAGAGCAACATCAACTTGTATTATCCATACATGGATGTATTTTCTTCTTAAAACACTTACTATATAATTACACAAATTTAGGTATGTTTTATTATATATACTCTTATCCCAAAATATTTCGTTGGATTATTCAAATCTTAAAACCAACATAACTAAACATTCATTTGATACCAACTACAACAAAATGTATCTTAATTTAAAATTAACAGATGTTGTATTTAATAAGATCAAAATTAATATAATCCATATGGAATATAAGTTTAGTAACTTTAAAAATTAGGTACATTACATAACCTTTGAAAATATGAAAAACATCATCATTATTGAAAACATCTGTTACATGCTCATATTATTTCCTCATACTTAAAACTGTAGGAGATAACCTAGGGTCCTTTGTAAGAATTGGGTGAGCTATAAATTCTAGTAAGGGAATAAACATTATATTACATGAATAGAACACTAAATTTTATACAATAGGCATATCAATGGGTTAAAAAAGGTGTCGGAATCATAAACATGAACAATGAGACATGATATAACATGATAACATAAAGGAAATAAGGTAAATGTTGAAAAATAAAAAAAATGCATCTTAAAAAAAGGTCAAGTCTAACTCCCAAAAATAACAATAGAAAAGGTACCATTAATAAATCAGGTTCAATCAATTTCCAATAATTATGTATCATGAGACTAAACATTACCCAATGCATTGGGGAACTATATAATTTCGGGCACACCATTCACTTTCATTTCATTATCATGCTTTAGTGTTCCACATAGATCCTAAAACACTGAGTCATTAATCATAATATTTTATCCCATGATTATGAAGTATGGAGTAAATACATTTAAATTCCATTTCAAATATGTATAAGTGTATGAAGGTGAATACCATTGATAGAAAAAGGTTATGGTATTCAGTACACATTTTTTTGGCATTGAAAATAGTGGAGAAATTTCGACTACATAATAGTGTAACTTAAAATTTCATAAAATGGGTTGATGGGTGAGAAATGGGTTACTAATAATTTTGAAATAAAATGGGATGTAATAAGGATATGTAAAGACATATCCCATAATTTTTAATTTGAAATAGAAGTCAAAAGATAATTATGAAACATAACTAACAGAGAGAAGGATGTAATCCCTTATTAAATCTCAGCAATGTAAAAGGTGTACATAATGGTCCATGGGAGGGATTAATTAGAGTATAAATGTATATTCAATGCAAGGAAATAAAATGGATAGTTATAATATTGTATAATAACATACCCAAAACATGAACCAATGGAATTTAAGAGTCATAACATAAAAGAGGTTCCTGAATAAAAAGAAAAGTGAGAGATCCCTTACTACATTTTAAAAAATGAGAGATGATAAATGATATTTCATTGAAAAAAAATCAATTGGAATATATGTTAATATTTATAAGTGAATTAAAATATAACCAATTGAAAATAAATATAAAAATTTAAAAAAAGTAGCTTGAATTGAAAGGTGGAGAGGAAAGTCATTTACCTTGAGTGTTGGACTCCAAAAGCCTGGAATGGTCTTCTTGAGATCTTGGGGGAACCTTTGGAGGATTCTATATAGGTAAGGGTAGAGTAAGGATGTTATAAAATGTTTTTAGTGAAGATAAATGGGAAATTCTCTGAATTTATATTGGAAATGAGTGGGTAACTCTTTATTATTTCTCAAATATCGGTTTTGGACTGTATATAATAAAATAACTGAAACCACCAACATACCCATGGTTTTTATAATAGAATCCACCAATGGGAAGTGGGATTAATTATTTTATAATGAAAATTTATAAAATAAAATAAAATAATACCACTTATGTGGAAGTGAGTTATAATCTTTATGAACTTATTTTTAAAACTAAAAATATATTTATGTTTTTTCAGGATTTAGAAATTATTTTTAAAATTAAACAAATAAACATAAAATCAAATTATTATAAATGAAAAAAAAATTAATTTGTCAAGTGTACAATTTTTAGTATTTATTTCATCACTATTAGGTCAGTATGATGTAATAATAAACACATTATATTTTTATGGTATTTAATTTTTACCTAAAAATGTAGCTGAATTAGAATACTATTTAAATTTTCCATAGAATTATTTATACATTATTATCTCAAAAAAACATTCATTTTATCACAATAATTTTCTAAATATGTGAATTTTCACTTTTGAAATATGAATCGACATTTATAGAGAAATGTTGGCCTTTTTGACAATAACAGTTTTCAAAAGATTTTTAAAAGTACATTTAACCTCCTAAAAATTATTTTATCATCTATATTCAATAAAAATTATTTAATATTTATATTTAAAAAAGTAATTTTTTTCAAAAATAAAATATTTTATAAAAATAAATGTATATGTTTAAATTGAATATTACTTATAATATTTTTTTTATCAAACTCCTTACATCAGAAATTATAATGTAAAAATAGTTAAGAATAAATAAAATCACAATTTTAATGAAAATTAAATATAAATATTCAATATGTCATGGTTACTTTGATTCTTGTCTATGTTAAATTATAAATACCCTTAATTAACTTCATTTTTCTTTAACCTTGGTAATTAATATTTAATATAGTTACAGTTCATATTATTCAAAAATTATGATCACATTCTTACCAAATAAGGATTATTATATTTCCAAAAATGGAATCAATTTTATAAAAATAAATTCCAAGAGGTGAAATAATTTAATATGAAACCTGCAAGCATGATGGATAGTTGTTTTTTGAAAAATTAATTTTTTAAATAAAAAATGATTCCATATTAACTCTATAACTATCAATCATAACTATAGGAATTTAAATTCATAAAGATATATAGATTACATTAAATTTTTATTTATATGATTTTTATTCTATGTTTATTTTAAATAATTATAATGGAGAATCATTTTTCATTTTAATGTTAATTTAAAAAATGTGTGTTTTTAATACAAAATAGAAACTTGTATTAGAATCAAGTATAGAGATGATTTTAATGTAATTAATTGAATAAAATATAAATAAATAATTATTATTTTACATATAAATAAAATTAAAATAATAATTGGAATTTTAAAATAAATCATTTATCAAAAGAAATGACTATTTTACATAAAACTATATTTTTTCAATGTACACTAAAATATCAATATTTTTCAAAAAATAAAAAAATTTCACACAAATATAATTTTGATGTGAGGATATAAAATATATAGTTTTTTATATAATATAATATATAAATGTTATATAAAATAACAATAGTAATTATAGAGATAAATATTAATCATTTTTTTGGAAAAACATATATTGAAAATAAAAAATTCATTACCAAAAATTGATGGATTATTAACTAAGAATTTATTATCATATAAAAGATATATATATATATATATATATATTTCAAAAAGAAATTAATCCTAATAATATCTCAAAATTTAGTAAAAAATTTAAACAAATCATATTTAAAAAATCTACACAATGTTTTCTATTTTGGAATCTCGAGGCATTACACTCTAACCCAGTAGGAGGGTTCTATTCTAATGGTAAATAAAGTACCCATTCCCTAATAAGTAGGAGGGTTACACTTTGATATTTTTGGCGATCCTACCCAACCACTATCATCCTTAGGAATCACTTAAATAAGAATCATTACTGGAACATCTTTCATTATATCACATAATACACTATGAACTCCACAATAACATTTTATGGGGAAGAAAACTCAGGATAGGCTTCTTGCAAGAAAAAAATTCATGTCCAAGAAAATGATATATGAGAGCTATAAGTTCTGTTAAAAGTAAAATATGTGTACCTGATGTGTAATGGGACCCACACAACATGCGATCCCACTCCATTTCATAGTGATGTCCCTACTGGTACAAGGATCACTAACCATGTATCCCTATATAAAATCTAAGGGGACTACATGGAATTCCTCAACAAACATGGGTCAAGATCGTGCTCCTGGTCATGTCCTTGTATAAATTGGTCATGTTCTTGTACTTCGGTTCACAGCATGTCCCCTGCACAGGGTCCTCCCCATGCTCCTCGCCATGTTCCCCTACACCGGTACATGGTGTGTGGCTTGTCATTCCCGTGTCCACATACTCATGGAGTAAAAACCAGGTCTCCAACACCTATTAACATGGAATTTGGTTTTCCCACACTTTTGGTGATATTTAACACACCCAAACCCTTAGTTTTCATGTTTATGAGGCGACAAATCCTGTGTACTACAGACTACATGGAATGTAGTCAGTTTTTCTAAGAAATATTAATACGCATATAGAATTCCTGAAGCAGTAAAACCTCCTCATATCTCACCTATATGAAACATAAAATTTAATAGAAATACTTTGATCTTCATTTACAATAGACCATTATAAGGAAAAAAATATTCCATTCTAGTTTGTTCAAATACCATATGCATTGCGCACGTCTCCCATCACCCATAGCACCTCTTTGGATTATTGATCCATAATATAAATGACCATATTCAACTATCCATTTGAATTCATACATGTTTCATTAAACTACTCATTTCATAGGAACACTTCATGATTCCAGGTGTCCGGTCAGACTCAATCTGGCACGAAAATGTAAAACTAAGACCTCATAGGACAATTCTTGATGAACACAATGAGTGGGTGGGAGAAAATCCAAAAAAAAATTAACAATCTTTTTTGAAATATTTATTGTCCAACGAATAAATTTTTTGGTGAATTTGGTTTGAGAACATTTCTCAAAACATATATATTTGAGAAATAACTGTAAAATGATATACATGTGCAAGTAAAAGTTTTAAATTGGGACCGATCTAAGGAAAAAGTTGTCAATGGGCAAACTATTTAATCATTTGGGACTGAATCCAATTTTTGTGTGTGCCTTACCTATAGATTTTATTTATCAACAATGAATAAATACTCACTATTTAATGATAGATGTCTTTATAATTGTTATTCACATATCTTCCATAATCCAGAGTCTCCTTGTCGCATGATTATGATTTTTCAAATGAGAGGGTGAAAGAAAATCCATTCAACAATCAAAGGGTAATGGGGTTAACCTTGGATATCAACCATAACAACAATTTTAATGTGGGATTTTTTTAGTTTTTCTAATAAAATAAATAAATATTTTTATTATTTTTATTAATCATACCCACGAGTGACCTTTTTATCTGAATGCCTCACTTCGACCAATTTTATGTCCTACCTAGGGTGAAGCTCACATTATGGACCCAACCATTGAATAATATTTTTTATCTAAGACTCAATTCATCAGTTATACAATTACCTATAATAAATTTTGCTTGCATGATTTAAAGTATTTTTTTTATAAAATTAATTAAGGGGACACCGAGCTTTAAAGGTTCCTGAAGTTTCAGTTCCTATCTACGAAAATATTTCCAAATATATTCTAATGTCTTATAAGGAAAAAATGATCTCTACATTATTCCCCCATTCAATAGTTTCATCCATGAAAAGAGAAACTAAACACAATGATTTTGATACTAAGAACACATCTAGATATCTCTTCCTAAGAGTTCTATTACATGCTCCCATGCTGCCATAACACATGAACCCATAAAATTTTTTATTCACATAGGATCCTCTCATTTCGATCCTCAATCGCCACTAGGTTCTACACAAAAAGTTTGTCCATCCTTGATTTATATATCTCTATTGGGAAAAAAATATCTCAAGTTTTCTTCTCAGTATTTTTTGAGTGTGATTGTGTTTTTTGACAATGCCAGATGAAAGAAAATAAGTTTGGTTGGAGTTTGATAAATTATGTGTTTAAGGTGGCATAGTTTCCCAATGTTATCCATATTTTTGGGACTCAGAGTTATTTTTTTAAAAATTATGTATTTCTGTATAAGAATTTATGAGAAATTGAATAGAGATGGAAATTAGAAAAGGAAAGGAGCCACATAGTATTGTACACAAACCACATACAGGGTGCATGGAACAATTCGCTAACCATGAAGACTGGTACGTGGATTGTAGTGGATGTTTTCAAAAGAAACTTTTGGGATGGAATGTGGTTCATGGTGGTGGAATGTGGTATGTGGAAGGAATACAGTATGCGAAAGTATTTCTGTATGTTGGATTAATTGTTATTCATGGAAATATGGTAGTGATCGAAAGACCTGTTAATGACATTGTTTGTGAATGCATGATTGTTATTTTGGCCACCACAAAGATGGAAAGATAGTACAAGGACCACATAGGGGAGAGCACTTCTTGGGTGAAGTGATACATGGTGAAGGTTGTACCAAATTGAATATTTGGTAATGAAATGATTTGTAGATTTTTCAGATCTATTTTAATATACAGGGAGCGATGATCCCATCATTATAGAAGACTTATTTTCATAAGAAAAAACTTTTTCTTTGGGAAATCGTTGAAGTCTAAAAATGATTTTCAAACTAGAATCCCCGATGGGAGAAGTAGCTCAGGAGGTGGATTCTGTGAATAGATAAGTGGTCCATGGGAGGAGCAGTCTACAAAATACAGAATTCTTCCAAAGTAGAAGTGGTCCAAAGAGGAACTTCCCGAAGGTAGTTCACGGAGGATGTAGGTAGCGGCTGGGATAATACGCGGAGGTGGTATGTAGAAGTAGAGGTGAAGCAGTCCGCAATGGATGATGATTTGAGGAAGTGGAAGTAGTTCACAGAAAGGTGATCCATTAAGCATACCCAGTACTCAGTATATGGGGAATAAAGGTGGATCACAGAGGAAGCTAGGTGGTTCGAAGACGAATTAAGGATGCTTTCAAAATCTCCAAAATAGTTCACAAATGAAATTTCTATTAGTATAATAGTACATGGAAAAGTAAAATATATCTAAGGATAAAAAGGGACATTAATAGAGAATCTACCTGTAGTTTAGGATATGTTTTCTTAGGAAAACTATGTGACCTAAAAGTCTATAAATGGTGATTGGATCCCTTCCAAGAGCATTGAGTGAAGGAAGAGAATCATGGTGATCCTTCCCACTAGCAGTGGTATATAGGAAGAGATATAGGCAGTGACCCTTGGTAATGCAGTGAGTAGATCCTAAAACCTTGTAAAGATGGTGAGCCTAGTCATAGAAGATCTAGACCAAACCTTATAATTGGTAGAGATCCATTGTGGATTTGGTACATTGGAACATCGTCATTGTATTCTCTTTGGATGTAGCCCAGTGAGGGTGAATAAATAAAATTCCTTTTATCATGTGCATGATTTCTGTTCTGTTCATGTTTGAGTACTAGTGTATTAGTTTTCATGCTGAATAACTTGTGTGTATTTTTCCCCTCAAATTATGATGGTCACATTTTGTTCAAATTGTCAACATGAAGTCCATTACGTTATAAGTAGTTCGATGGTGGATCCTTGCTTAAACAAGTATAAATGGAATATTTGGATTTTTTGAATGAATGTGTAAGATATTTAAAGACAAATATTTTTTATTTTAAAATATAATTTTAAAATAAATTATTTATTTTTAGTGGAATTTCACAGGAACATGTAATGATTTTGGAATTGGGTTTTGAAATATAATTTCAAATATTAATTATATTTTGATACTCTTTTAAATGGAAATCTAAAAGGGATTGATGTGAATTTTTTTTAATTTATTTGAACCCATGTGAATGATGACTTTTTATCTGAATCATGAATACTTATTATGCCAGTGGGTTTTAATATACTATGTTTTATGTGGTTTTCGGATGATGCTGTAAGTTTTGTGGTTTGTCCTATGGGAATAGTAATTTCATTATGAATGTGATGAGTTGGTTTGGATGAATGTGATTGAAAACATAGAGGTTTGAGATGGGTATAGATGGGTCTAGAGGATCCATATTGATTCCTTTATGGTGAGGATAAGAATAATAATGTGCACAACATGGGGTGTATTCATAAATATTTTTATTTGGGAGTGTATCCTATAGGGTTATAGGGAAATTAAGCTGTGTGATATATTTTACTCCCTATTATTTTAATTTTCCTATGTGTATTTTGTGTTTCTGATTGAAAAAATAATTTATTGGGTTGATGGATCCCAAATAATTACCTTTTTATGATTGAAATAGTTATGGTGGGACTATATAGTGATGTATTCATTGTTGTGCATAAAATCATGGAAACCCATAAGTGATATGTTGTGTCGTGAGACTAGTTGACATCATTATGATTGAGATGATAGCAGTCAATCAACCATGTGTCAGATGGGGTCTAGGAAACTATCATGAAATCATTTCAGTAGATGGACTTCCATGAGTGAGATGGAGTCATGGTTAGGATATGATAAAAAAATTTATGACTAGGCCTCCCTAAGGATTATGTGGTTGAGGTCAGCAATTACTATGGGTTACAGATTGATTATCCTAACTTGAGTTAGATGTTAATGATATAATGATGTTGTAGAATGAATTGAGTGATATAGGATGTGGGGAAACATTGAATGAGATTGGGAATGGATGGAACCTTTCCGAATGTCTTCACATATTGGTTGTAAATTTCATACATAATGAGTCTTCATTCTGATAATGGTTGAAGTAGGCATGTTCGGGTGTCATGATGGCCTTGTTAGCACTTGATGACCATATCCAAGTGGTCATATGTTTATTGTGTGTTATGGTTCTATTAATGGAATATATATTAATGTTACACTCATTATATATGTGTATGGAATATCCACTTCATCATAGTATAACTCGGTCTCATTGGGGAATTTGGGATTCCTATGAGGTCATTTTTCCCACCCCTACCCACATACACAACCCGTGATTCTATGTAAATTGACAGAAATTCAAGTTTTATCTGAGGACATAGATACATCTTGGTGGTGGACACATGATACATGTCTATAAAGTTTTGGATTCTATGGACATTGCAGGATGATTATGCGAGTTGGGACAAAATCCAGGAATTTAATTTTATCTATTGTCCAAAATGTGGTCTTGACCCTATTTTATTTATAACATATAATGGATGTTTTACTTTTTATCTTCATATGAAAATTTATTATATTCTTTTTCATCATATAGATAGTTTACTACATTATATTATATATTTTAGGGGGGCCATCAGATTCAGGTTTTATGTGTATTGATTTTTTGGATATCCTTTGTATACACTTATTAGGATGATATTTTAGTTGATTTAAGAATGACCCACATTCACTATGTTAGCTGAAATAATCTCCCCAAGATTATGCTTGGACCTCCCAATTAGTCGGTATTCTCTAGTGTAAGTGTAGACACACTTCAGTTTATTTAAGAAACCCAACTCGAGTATCATTTAGGTGATCCAGATTGGGAGTTTCAAAAATGCATAAGTGCCTCTATGGGGATGGTGTATTATAGATAGTAGTGTAGTTAGGTTATTATGAATTGGGAGGTATACTAAGAACATATTTAAATTAATTACATCGGTTGAAACCCATGTTTATAGTGGATAACAAATTTTTAGACAAATCACTCTTAGATGAGTCAGGTGTTGAATTTGACCAAGAATCCCAATGTGGGATTGATGAGGATTTGGATTATTCAAAGGGAATGGATGGAATCCTTTGAATTATAGATCCATCATTCTATTGGTTTTCATAGGGAATGACACACTTTTCTATCTATGGGTTTTTTACCTAAAGCCTCATTGAGACACATTATTAATTGAATACAAGAAAATTATTGTAGATGTTTTCTGGATTAAATTAAAATGGTTCATAAAATTAACTTTGATTTAATGGAATTGATGGAAAAATTGTGACTTTTATGTTTTTTAGACACCATAGTGTAGTGGTTATTTCAAAATTCATATTTTTTTTCTGAGGAAAACAAAATTTTGAATCGAAAATTTTGTGGTTCTACGTGGTTAGGGAAAAATGATTTTGATTGTTGGTATTATTTGAAATGGATCCTGGATTGTTTTAGTATGAAATGTATTTATATTTTTTGTTTGAAGAAAAAAGAAAATATATTTTGAAAATATATAGAATTATGATATTTCAAAATTTAGTTTTTAATGGTTTAGTAAGTTGGATAGGTTTTCTAATATATAACTATGTTGAGTGGGAATTTTCATAATTTCAGTTTTTGGTGAGAACACATTGATAATAATGGGTGGGTTGAAAACTCAGATTAATTTGGTGTGTGTAAAATGGATTCAATTTTTTTAAGTTTCTAACATATACATTTTAATGTATTTCTTGATTGGATTTTTCAGTGATCATATAGCATGTCATGGATGCTTGAATTATGTACTTGGAATATGAGTCGGGTTTGTTCTAATCTCTATGTGTGACTTGTGGTCAAATCAGTATTTTTGATGGATGATAGGAAAGTAAACTAATACTTGTGTATAATGGGTTGTCTTAGATTTATAAATTGATTTACAATGTCCCTAGGTCAGGATCATTGTTTCCATGGGTTTACCAAATTTGATTTGATAGAGTCAAGTTTATTAATATTGCGGGATTGATGATGTTATTTAGCTTGAGTATGTAGATCTGATTATTTGGGTTCTAGTATTGGACCTATAATGACCTATAATTCTATCAATTAAATTTATTTTATTATCATTATTTAATATATTATAAATCAAATTAATAACACAATACAAACATTATAAATGATTAATGAATTAAATAAGATGTATTTATAGAAATTAAGAAACCAAAACTAATGGAAGAGAAACATGACCTTTGGGATAGTAATATGAACCTTATGATTAGTAATATTACCAATAAACAGTAACTTCATCTTTGAATATATAAATAAAATTTGGGTACCATGTAAATAAAGTAATGATATAATTATATCATATTATTAGTAAACAAATGTTTTGGAAATGATATATTAAGTGTGGGTATTTTTTTGAAGCATTAATGTTTATTTACAATTTTATAATTAGTATAACTATTTAATAGAAAATTTATTGTCATAAAATATATTCATAAATTAATATTTTTTTATTTTATAACTATAAGATAATTTTATAAGACTTTAATTAAATTTTCAAAGTGTTAGAAAATCAGTTATAATTTTAAAAATTAATATTTGGAAAGTAAATGGTGATTTTATTTAAAAATTAAAATTTTCATAATTAAAAATTATTTTCAAAATATTGAGTCTCTTTTTAAATTTTACACATAAAAAATTAGATAGGTTAATTTTTATTTATATTTTTAAAAAATTGTCGAATGTTTTCTTAATAATGAAATACGACTATTTATAATATAAGCTAAATACATGAATTATTGACACATGTATGATGTATGGGTAATTTAAACCCAATTGGTCATAAATCACATTATCTATTTTCAATATTTAGTAACACTAATAAACACTATTTGTAGTCATCATCCAAAATAAAAAAAATGAATAAAATAATCAAAAGACACCCCTCTCCTCCACTATAAATACCACCCTAAACCACTGCTTCTCCTCAAACCTCAAAAGACATTAATCATTTCAAAATTATTCCCAGAATATCTTCCCATTTATATCCACCATGTAAAAGAGCCTTGTGTCTCAATGAAATACCCTAATCAAGTGCCTCGTGTAGGCTTTGAAGGAGAATAATTCAAAAGGAGAAAACCTCTTTCCTTTTCTTTTAAATTGTTTTCAATTAAATTCTTTATTATTATCTCCTAAACTCCCTATCAAAATGTTTCATGATAAATCCAATATATTTTATATAATATAATTTTATTATTTTATTGGAATAATCAATCACAATTTCACTTCCTATATCTGTTTTCTAAAAAATGAAAACATCGCCAGTGATGTGTTGATTTATTACATTCAAGGATGACACAATTTCAATATCTTTTACCACATTCAATGATGGTCATAAACTCTTTTATGGTTAAAAAAGATTATAATATAGGTACTAAAATTATTTAATGATAGTTACTGAGTATATACAAAAATTATTAATTAAAAAAAAACTATAATAGTTCATGATGATCGAAAAAACAACAAAGTATTCTTAATAGTTATCATTAATTCTTGTTATCATGAATCATCATCACATCTATAAAAAATGATACATAAGTAAATTTAATATTATATAATATCCTTAATAACATATAATTTCATATATGGAAAATGATTCTCATTTTACATGATTTTCCATACACTTATTCAAGTTAACCGATCATGAAAACCAATGAAATGAACAGTCTCGAACGATACAATAGTAACTTATAACTCCTCAAAATTGACATAAATGAAAAAATTTAAAGTAAATAAAATAAAATTATTGAAGTTTATTAATTTTTTAATGGATTTAATTGGATTATACAAAAATTATGTTGATGTTCAGAACACTTTCATACATAAGGAAATAGATTCTCTTCAAACATTCATTTTTTCATTTATATTTCACATTCCCTCTCTTTACCCAAATTTAATTCATAATTAATCTTATGTAATCCTAATAAATTTCATATGTATGTTCCCGGTATATTTTCCTAGATCAGTTTTATTATTTTTATGGGTTAATACATGTTATATATACGTTCCTTTCTCAATTTCTCCCAATAAGAAAGCATTGTTAAAGGGGAATTCCCAATTCCTTTAACATTTTCAAGTACCATCCATAATCTTCATTAATGAAACATTATTATTTTGAAATCAAAAATTTTATCATGAAAATATATCGTGGTTAATTTTTGGTTTTATATAAATGATTATTACTTTTCCACTTTAAATGATCTTTAATATTAGCCTTAATTTGCAATTAAATGCTTAATTTCTAATGTTTCTTAAACACTATTTTTATATAGTTTCAATTCAGTTTTAAATCAATTGTCATAATATATACATATTATCCCATTTCAATTTTCATGTATTATTTAAATGCTTTCATTCATGAACACCATTATTGAATTCCCTTTTCTTATGCCTTTTGACACGATATTGATACACAATTCATTCCATGGATTACCCTCATAATTATGTTTCATTACATATATATTATTCGAAATGTGTCACACAAATTCATTAACATGTTTTTATTGGTGCATCTTGATTGCACTCCAATTCACTGGGTAATATTTAGTCTCATGAGATGTCATGTGAAACCGTGTTTGTGGTAAGCCCTCACTAATGCCCATCCATGTCCAATGGTCTTGGTGGTTAGCCTTGACCAATGATTCTCTATGTGAAATTGTCTAGATGGTTATACTTTACTCATTATTCTCCATGTGATATGGTTTAGTGGTGAACCTTGAATCATTCTTCTCCATTTTCAATGGTCTGGGTGGTTAGCCTTGACTCTTGCTTATGTCATGTTGGATTTTGTTTTTCAAAATTTCATTGATTCCGTGATTCCATGATCTGATGTTCTAAATGTTATGATTAAATATGTTTATTCAGTTTCCATTCCTTTGTTTACATCCTCATGTTATTCCTTATATCCCATTATCTATTCTTTATTATTATTCTTATTACCTTGCAGGTATTTTTATCCCATCAATTTGTTCATGTATTCCCCATGTTTTCCTATGAAGATATATGGGATCAGAAAAAGTTAGGATCTCATTGTAAATATTCAAAATCGGTGTTTTTTATTTTTGTTCCATGTTTTTGGTTATGTATAACTTATCATCCAAATACACTATACTTTATGATCCTTGGATTGTATTTGAGGGATAGTTAAAGGTAAAATCATAAAATAATATGTGTAAAAGGGTCGGTCCATTATAGTTGGTACCAAATCATAGTATTGTTTTTTACAGAGATTAAGAAGAGAAACTTCTTTTAAGAACCCTACAGACAAATACATCACCATGGATAACCTATATTAAAATATAGGGAATAACAAGTAAGGATATACATTTAATTTAAATGTTTACCCGTATATGTTAAAATTTTTCTTTATATATTATTATTAACAATGTTTTCAAGCCTCATAATTATAATTTATTATTATTATTAATTGATGGAAATATGAGACCATATTCCAATAATCAATGTGATAGGAAATGTGATGTCTTCCAAAATGAAATGCTAAATCTTTTGGGAAAGGGTGGTCAAAACATCATGATAGTACATTCTCAACTTGATAAATTAATGATTTATTTTTTTTAATTTATATGGAAACCCCACTGTCTCTTATGAAATATCAAGTTGTGGTAAAATCCTTTTTATGATAAAGGCCTCTATGTTTATTGGATCTCATGATCCCCTCTTGGAATAACAATGTATAAACTCTTTTGAGAAGATATTATCTATCCTCGAGTGCTCAGAATATAAGAAATTTGTGTTGGTGATAAATCATTTTTAGGGGGAAGATTATCATTAGTGGGGACTAATCATGAAATTAATGTACAATGATGAAATTTATTACATGGATTGGAAGGGAACCAAGAAAATGTTTTTCAAAAAAAAATTCCCCAAACCCTCCATCCAAAGATCAAAAGTGAATTCCTCAGACAGAATCAGAAGAAATATGGTCCTATCAAGGTGTATGAGGAAAAAATTACAAGGCTGGAATGATATGGATCTATATTTTTTATGAACATAGAAATCTAGGTGGATTACTTCTTTATCATACTAAATAAAATTCTATGAAAATCATTAATGATTTGATATATTTAATTCTATGAGAAAATTTTATGTTGTTCCCATATAGTTGAATTGGAGATCAGAGAATCTCAGTGGTCTCATAGGCTCAGAGATAAAAAATCAAAATGGTGTTTAATATAGGAGGATAAATAAATAAATCCAATTTTTGAAAGAAAACCTAGTATCCAATGTGTCCAAATTGTGGTAAGAATCATCCTAGGAACTATCTAAATGGATCTAGGAAATGCATCAATTTTAGAAGAATGGGGAACCTAGAAAATAACTATATGTGTGATATGATGAATCCCACTATGTGAAAGAATAAAGGATGTTTCACATAAACACTTATCATGTAGTGTAGGTTTTTAGATTCAAAGAAGATGGGAATTATTCAAACCGATTCCCTAATCCAAGGGGTTTTAGAGGAAATAATACTAAAAAATCACCAAGGAATCCTGTAAGGGAATATCCAATCACTAATAATGAGGTGGATCCTAAAAATGATGTGGTCATGAGAACACTATTTATTCATTAATGAATAGCTAACATACTATTTTATCAAAGTTCTATTAATTATTTTTATATTGCATGTTTAGTTGAAATATTCCAAAAACACCTCAAAATATAGAGGTTAAGTTATCAATGAGAACAATAAATTGAGAAATTATTGCATCCCAAGTATATAACTCCTCCCTAGTTAATTTTTTTGGACTAAATTTCCTAGAAAATCTTGTCTCCATTCCATTGGTGGAGTTAGATTATATATCAGGCATGTATTGAATATCTTTATACAAAGACAACCTCGACTATTGGGGAATAGAGATCACTCTTCACATCTTGAGGTATCCCCCAATTCAATACAAGTGTAAGGTGGAGAAAGAATCATTATCATAATAACTATACAAATTTAGGATATTATTTACTTATAAACAAGAATATATGGCTAAAATGTTTGAGTGAAAGGAGAGGATCATGCTCGAAGACATGCCCATTGTGAGGGACTACACTAATGTCTTCCCCCATAGAGTTTTATAGTATTCCACTTGACTTAGAGTTTGATTTATCAATTGAAATAATTATAGAATGCATCATATATCAAATAAAACTTATAGAATGGCCATAATTTATTTAGAGGAACTGAAGAATCAGTTACAGAAGAAACTGAACAATAGTTCTATATGCCTGAGGGATTCAGCATGGGGTAAAAAATTCCTCTTTATAAAAAACAATTCTAGATCAATGCACTTATGCATTGATTATCATGAGATCAAAAAAATCATGATATATAATTAGTGCCCCTACCATAGAGAGATGAATTTTTTGATCAACTACATGGGGCCTTATATTTCTCTACGGTCGATATTCCGTCAATGTATCACCAATTAATGATAAAAACAAATATATTCCCTAGAATGCCTTTCAAAAAGCTGTGAAATATATGTGTTCAGAGTGATTACCTTTAGACTCAATAAAGCTCCAAAAAATATTCATGGAATAAATGAATAAATTATTGAGATATTTGATCTACAAATTTGTGATAGTCTTTATTGTTGATACAATGATATACTATAATTTTATGGAGAAAAACGATGTGCATTTGAAGACTATGATATAGAATTTATGAATAGAGAATCTATATGAAAAGTATAGTAAATATGAGTTCTAGATAGAGGAGGTATCATTCTTAGAGTATGTTATCACTAGTGAAGGAATATATGTTGACCCTTCTAAGATATAGGTAATCAAAGAGTGTCACATTCCATCATCTATAACCCATATCCATATCTTATTTTGTCTTTCTGGTTATTATTGAATATTATTGGAAAACATCTCATGATTTTAAAATATACTAAGCATGATGACTCGGAAGGGGGTATTGATTATATGTACTAGTAAATGAGGAGGCTTCTTCAATAATTTTAAAAAAAGGATTATTATTGCACTAGAACTCATACTTCCGAAAAGTGTGGAACTCTTTGGGGAGTAAAATAATTCAGAAATTAAGGTATTAAGATATGTATTGATGAAAAAATAATTTGATAGATTACACCACAATAAAACAAAAAATTCATGAGAAAAGTTATCCCGTACATGTTTTGGAGTTGGTGGTTATGATAATTTCATTAAAAATATGGTTTCATTATCTCTATGGGGAGAAGTGTGAGATATATTGTAATAATAAGATCCTGAAATATATATTCACATATATGGACCTTTATGTGAACTGTCAAAGATGATCAGAGGATTTCAAAGATTACAACAGCTCAATCCACCACAATCCTAGTAAAGAAAATAATGTGCATGATTATTTATGTGGATGTGATCCTACATTGTTATCGATGATGAAAATTGGTAAGGATACAATCATAATAGATCTGAAAAGGGTGGACATCAGAATAATTGAGTAAAGAATATCATAAATACTTTCTCAAATGATTACCCAATCATTCCTTATAGGGAAAATAAATTATGTTGAAATAAATGATATGTAAATTTATAAAAAAATTGGAAGCCATTAGAAAATGTAAATCCTTATAACTCCAAATTATTGAGGTAGGTGTCTTAAGATTTTATTCCAGAACATGAGTACCATGTAATTAAGAGATAAATAGAGTTCTTCAGAATAATGTACATAGATCAACCTTCCCTATTATCCAAGTGAGAACAAAGATGTATTTGGATCTCTAAGTGAACTATTAGTCAGAAAATATAAAGAAGAAGATCATTAAATATACATAAATGTGTATGGTATGTCGATAAGGGGAGGATTAATAGAAAATTTATAAGGGGATGATGCAAAAATTACTCACACCATTATAGAAATAGGAAATCATCACCATTGAATTTCTCACCAGACATCAGAAGACATACATAGGAAATAGTGTTATATGGGTTGTTGTAGACCGTCTTCGAAGTCAAATCACTTTATAATAGTCCATGAGGACTTCTCACTTGACCGTATTTTGATTATATACATCAACAAATTTGTTAGGATGCATGGAGTACTATAATTGATATTAACTGATTGAGATCGTTGATTAACCTCCTTCTTCTATAAAAGTCTATGACATGCTGTAAAAACTGAGACGAGCTTCAGTACAACCTATCCTCATCGAACTAATAAAAGATCTCTATGGACCATTCAAACACTAGAAGACGCACTAATATTGAGGATGTAACCATTACCCACCTATGATTGAGTTCTCATTCAAAATAGTTATCACTTGAACATCTAAATGGAACAATATGAATCCCTTTATTGTAAAACATGTAGAACATAAACATTCTAGGATAGAGTTAGTGAACATAAGATTCTGGGACCTAAAATGGTCAAATAAATATTAGAAAAGGTGAAATCCATTTAAGAGTACATCATTGAATCCCAAAGTTGAAAGGAGATTTATGAAAAAACTCATCAATGAGACATGAACTTTAAGGTCGGAGATATGGTATTCCTATTCATATCTCCATGGAAGAGGATCATGATAATTGGTAAGAAAAGAATGATAAGTCACAAGTACATTGGCCCCTATGAGATTATTTTTTGCATCAGAGATGTGTACTATCGATTAATAATTCCACTAACCATGTCTTAAGTACACTATGTATTCAAAAAATCCTTCTTGAGTAGGTATGATCTATATCCCTAACATCTACTAAATTCATAGGTGGTATAGTTGGAAAATGATATCTCTTATGAGGATTAGCTGGTGAAGATCTTGGACCATAGAATAATGTTCAATGAAAAAAGATTACTCACTTAGTCAATGTAATATGGAGGAATAGTGTGTATGAAGTGGAAACATGGGAACCAGAGGAAGCAATGAAAGAGAATGACCCTCACCTATTTTCCGCAAGGTTTGAAAAAAAATTAGGGAGATATTTCATAATGGGAAAGAATGAAACGAACCATAATTATATCAATTAAATTTTCCTTCTTATAATTACATTTCATAGTATAAATCAAGTAAAAGACCCAATTCAAAATTTATAAATGAAAAATTAATGGAGTGAGAGGTATTTATAGAAATTAAAGAACCTAAACCAATGGAATCATAATGTGACCTTTGGAATAGTAATTTGACCCTTAGGAATAATAATGTTACTAATATAATAGTAAAACCACATATAAATATGTAAATAATATTTGGGCACCATATAAATAGAAATATGATTTAATTATGTCATAGTACACATAAATAATTTATTTTAAAATGCTTAATAAATTTTTGGTATTTTTATATAACATAAATGTTTATTTAAAATAATATATTTAATATAATGATTCTAAAAAACAATAATTTTCTTAAAATAGAATCATTTATTATTATTTTTTATTTCTTGTTATTATAATAGGACATTATGATACTGTAATTAAATTTTCATAGTGTTATAAAATTTGTTATAATTTTAAAATTTGTATTATTTTGAGCAATTGATTATTTTATTTTAAAATTAAATTTATCACATTTAGAAAATTATTTCCCTAAACTGGAGTCTATTTTTTAATTCTAAAGATCGATAAATAGTTTGCTTTAATTGTTAGTATTTTTTAAAAATACTTGAATTTTTCATGAATAGTAAAATACAGTAATCTATGGTATATGCTAAATTCATGAATTATTGTGTCATTGATGATGTATGGATGATTTAAGAACCATTTTTTAGAACTCACGTGTACTAGTTACTATATTTAGTCACAGTAATAAAGATAATTCATAGTCTTGAGAAAAAATAATAAACCAATGAATAATATAATAAAAAAACACCACTCTCCTCAATAAATACCAACCCTAACCTCATATTCTTCTCACACCTCAAAATCCATGATCCATGATCTAATTATACCCAAAAAGTCTCCCAAGTATCTATCACATGTCTACGATCCTTTTTTTTCAATAAAAGACCAAACTGAAGTGCCTTAAGGAGGTTCTCAAGAAAAAAATCCATAGGTAAAAAGTTCTTTCCTTTTCAAATAATTTGTTTTCAATTTTATTGTTTCTTATTCTCTCCAAACCTTCCTATCCCAAAGTTTCATGATAACTACGTTATATTTTATTAACAATTATTTTATTATGTTAGTGTTCCAATCCCTCATTATTTCCCTTCCCCTACCTGTTTTTTCTTAAAGTGAAAACTTCATCTCTGATGTGATGATTTATTGCATTCAAGGATGACTAGTTTTGAATTCTCATTACCTTATTTAAGGTTGGTTATAAAAAAAATTTTATGGTAAAAAATTATTATAATATATATAATATATATTATTTTATTCTTTGGAAACTGTATATATAAATAATATTAATTAGTAAAAAAACTACATCCTAATTATCAAAAAAATAACAAAATAATATAAATGGTTATCATTAATGTTTATTCCAATGAATTATCCTTAAATCTGGGAAAAAGATATGTAAGAAAACTTAATATTCTTAAATTTCATTAATAACATATATTTTCCATTATAGACAAGTGTTGTCATTTCACATGATTTTCTATACATGTATATAAGAGATCTGATCATGAAAACCAAGGAAATGAACACACACAAATGATTAAATTCTATCTTCTGACTAATAAAAAAGGACATAAATTCACCAAATAAAATTATATTAAATAATATAAATTTATAAAATTATTTAAATTAATTAATGGATATAATTTGATTATTCAGGACTTTATATTCAAGTGCATAACACTTTTAGACATATGGTATGAGATTCTCTCCAAACCCTAATTTTTTCCTTCATGTTATGATTTATCTATTTTTACCACAATTTAATTGACAAATATCCTTATGAACTCATCATAAATTATATTAGTATCTTCTATGATTATTCTCCTAGATAAATTCTATCTTATTTGATCGGAAAATATATGTTTTATAATGGTTCCTTTGTCAATTTCTTACGATAAGCAAGCCCGGTTAAAGGGAACATCCAAATTTCATACCCATTTTCAAATACTATACACAATAGTTTATAATCCCTTGATATAGTTCTTAAAAAATAATTTTTTGTGAAAATATATCATGGTTCATTTTTGGTTTTATATAAAAGAGTATTTTGTTTCCTCATAAAATGCCCTTTAATATTTTCCTTAAATGACACAAAAATGTTTTATTTATAATGTTTCTTATACAATATTTTTACAAGTTTTAACTTCTGTTTTACATGAAATATCTTGATGAATTCATATTATCTCTTATGAATGTCCTTGTATGATTTAAATCCATTCATGCATCGACACCATTATGATATTCCCTTTTGTTATAAAGTTTGCCAGGATTATGATACAAATTCTTTTCATGGGTAAACCTTATGTTTATGTTTGATTTATTTTGTAATATTTTTATTGTGTGAACACATATTCATGAAAATGTTATGAAGGGTGCCCCATATATTTCTCAAATTCATTGGGTAATATTTAGTCTCATGATATATCATGCACAATAGTCTTTGTGGTGAGCCTTGACTCAGGATCCTCCATGTGGAATGGTCTTAGTGGCTATCCTTGAACCATGCTCCTCCATGTGTAATGGTATTTGTGTTAATAATTGAATCAAGATCATCCATATTAAATGCTGTTGATGGTTATCCTTAAATTATTATCTTCTATGTGCATTGGTATTAACGGTAAAGCATGACTCATGATTATGTCCTGTTGTATGTTGTCTCCCTTTGTCAATGATTCCATGATTTGATGACATTATGTTCCATTTTTTATTCTTAAATATGGTTATTCATGTTCTATTCATTTTTATTTCATCATGTTATGCCTTCTAACAAATTTTCAATGATTTATTCACATTTTCATCACCTTACTGTATTTTTTAGCACATCCCTTTGTTCATGTATTTAGCAGGGTATCCTATGTAGATGTATGGTCAGATAAGATGTTAATAGATCATTATAAAGACTAAATAAATGATGTTCTTAATTTAGTAAAATCCTTTTTGTTTTATATACCTAAAATTACAATAAACTGGACATTAAAATCATTTATCTTCATTTTAAGGCTAGTTATGATTAATTGCATAATAATATATATAAAAGGAAAGTGGTGTTATAAGACCCATGATTTTTTTTGTAATTTCAATGGTTAGACCCATTCGTTTTTTATTTCAATAGGTGATTCCTATAGTGGGTATAACAATTACCAAGAATCATTGTTTAGTAGGTGAGTCTTATGTTGGGGACCACCACGTGTCATGGGATAAATTGATTGTTGAAACTTTGTTCCTTAAAATCAACACATGTGGTTGGGAATCATATTTCACATGGGTAATAGTGTTTCATGTTTGGTTATCAAGTGTTAGTAGGGTAGTCACATCTATTTGTTAAATAAAACAAAGGGAAAGACATGAGTATTGGAAAATGAGTGTTTTCTTCAAAAGAAATATAGAAATGATACTCGTATAGTGGGGAGAATCAACAAAATTATGCTTGTATAAAACTCTTGGAAAAAGGCTTTTTGGTGTTTTGGAACTAGTTAATTGATGGATGAGGCAATAATGGGACAATGATAAGAACATATACCCGGTTTGAAGGTTTTTTTGGTACAATTTAATGTTTGATTATTAGTAATGGACTCAGGATGATGGAAGTGTGATCAGAGAGTGGGTAAAATCAGTGGTGCCTTTGTGGTCACACGTAGGTAGTTTTAGTTAAATTTTCTGTTTTAGGGCCCATATAGTGTGTAATAAACCAGCATGTGTTGACTTCACACATAGCACCATCTGTCTTTCCACAAGGTCTCAAGCATGCCTCCTCGAATGCTAGAGGCTTGAGATAAGCACTAAGGATCTAAAATATACCGAGAGGATACTATAACCACTGGATAGTGTAAAATAAAATTGGAAATAAATAAACACAAATATAAATGTATACATCACAATATAAATAAAAAAATAAAAAAATTAATTTTATAACCAATGGCATGCATCATATAGTCACACAGACTCAAAAGATTGAAAAACGTACAATATCTGATAACCAACTGGGAAAATCACATATAGTTGACAAAAAGATGAAAATATGTACAACATGATCTACTAAAAACTCTGATCCAAACCACAGACATGGAATCCATGATTCTTGGGGTGAACTAGCCCTATATTGAGACACTATAAGAGCTACTCCACTCGATCATGAAAAATTGGTCCTCATCACCATCCACTTAGAAACATGTTCTCTATCATGAAATAAAACATCATGTCTACATGTGAACTAAGGTAAATGAACATGGGGTGAGAAATAAATCTTATTAAGCCACCTTTAATAGTGGACCTATAAATATACTAAAATAAAATGTTCACACAGACATGATATTCCTACACTAGTTGTAACTAACAACGGTTAGCATATAAAAATAAGTGCATAAAGGAACGAGGGGAGGACTAGAAATCATCCAACTATAGGTTCTCTCATGACGCTCAAGGAAAATATTCCCTTTATCTGACCCTCTCCTAAGTATTTACAGCACATAACACACCCTATCAGACAACAATCTGCACATCCACCAGATCAAAGTGGAGTTCCAAATTCTACTACAAGGTAATGAATGAATGTCGGACCCTAGGATGCCATCCTTGAATTCCAATCACCAAATGAATCTATGAGTAAATATGAATTCAATGTAATGATCAAACTATTTATAGGTCTCCACTCCATATGGATGAGAAACTACCATGTCCCAAAAGTCTCGCCGAACATAATGAGATCCAAAAATTGGTTTGATGATACAAACTATCCTAAAAGAACACCTCAAGATATAATAAAAATAGATATAATACCCTAGGTGGTCCATTATACTCATAGGTTTAACCGATACACTGTCTTAGGGAAATAACCATGAACCAGGAGCCCCCAAAATCCATAACATATAACCTATATCTAGGGCGTACCAATCAACAAGAGGGGTTAACCCATCCGAATAATCTATTATATCCCAAAAAACATCTAACATTAATCATACACCCTAAGATAAAACATGATAAAACAATAATGTCCAACACCTAGTCCATGATAACCTAATGGTCTTCTCCTCAAAACAATGTCTAGATAAAAAATTACATCAAACCATGTGACCAATGACAGACCTAAACATGGGATGATCCCACAATAAATACCATCATAAAAGAAGCTAAACTAGCTATTCCAATCCATTATAATACTAAAAATCATGGGGCATATATCAGTACCACGTATCTCAATATCAAATATGTTTCCACTATAGGCTAACTACAACCCTCATTAGGGCCAAACCAAAACTCATGGCTCCCACGGTTTCTGAGGTCAGCACATAAAGGTACATCCATGATGGGAATGAAATTATTCACCCAATATCATGGGAAATACCTTCATAAAGATTATCCTACACTCTAAATTCCACCACATGATAAGAAAATCATATGGGAGTTCCATTAGATCATATAATGAAATGGTCATTCCTTGTGCAGAAACAACCCAAACGGACCTCAGTGGTCTCTAACTGATCGTTAATCAATAACACACACAAAGGGAATTTAAATGAAAAGGATGCTAACCAAGGAATTCATAACAGTCCACATGAATACCTTAAAACATGGATCATTCACAAGGGATCCCCAACAAAACTAAAGCATCAGGGGGAAGGGTACTGAGAAAATCCTCAGCTGGACTTCATAGTAAATAAACCACATAATGGTTCCCACTTGCACATTAGGGAATCTAAAAGAGTCTCTCATACTCTTATTAGCACCACAACTAGAGCTGACGACACCCTCTATCCCATGATGTCAACCCCAACCCAAGGATCTAATAGCTATGGTCCTAAAACCCTATAACTAAACCACAAAATATGTATCCTTGAGAATCTAGTCTTGTCCTCCAGTGACAATCCCAAAACTCACCTTACATATTAATTGATATCATATTATGGAATCTATCTAAAATAATATCAATAAATTCTAACCTTTAATCATGATTCCAAGGAAAAATAATGAGCTCACAACCCCCACCCATGACTCATAGGTCAAAACCCAACCAACCGGAATTTTCAGAAACAAATCATTAATGAAACCCACCTATAAATTGTCACACAATCCAAGACACCATCCAGATGACCTATAAACACATAAAAGATATAGTATCATGAACTACATGGAAAAATCTCAGAATGGACTACTTAAAATCCTTTTTATGACTCTTGGGTTAAATATATACAAAACATACCATGATTGTAAAGTACAGGGTGTGTACTTGGGGTAAACATTGTGCAATTGAAAAGATCCTCCCAGGCCCTATGCCTCAAGCCAATTAGCTTATACATTTCCAAAGTACAAGGCATGTGTTCCATATACATAGTGAGTACCATTGTATTTGTACCTACCCATGTACACCTATCCCCACTCATCGTGTACCCCTCTCGAATACATGATGTGTTCCCCTAGTACACGATATATACTCCATGTTGGGATACCTAGCCTTATAAAACACATGGAATGTAATTATTCACCACTAGAGCATGTAGGGATGCATGACAAAAACCCCACATGGGGTTTTCCTATGTAACCTACATTATCACAAACCACCTCCCAGGGTGTCTGGATAAGAGCTCGACCACTACCCTAGAAGCACACTACATGGTATTTACTCCCATATACATCTTGTGTAGTCAAAAAACTCATCTTACATGATTTGTAAAAACACAAGATGTGTGTTCTAGGAACTTCATTCCATGTTCATGGGTTTAAATGAATGAGAAGCCCTAGAATCACCAAAAAACCCTCGATTTCTCTCCAAAATCAAAATATCGACTCACATAGTTTCTTAAAAACATATTCAACGATTTAAAATATTAAAAACATAAATAATGGGGATTTTGGTTGGAAAACGTAATACATGCCTACCTATTATTGGTAACCACTGAAGGATCCTAGTGATTCGCGATCTGTAGATGCTTGATGATGACTAGATGTGACACGAGATCCAAGGTACTACTTCCTTGTTGCCCCTCCCTCTATTCTCTCCCTGTACCACAGTCATCCAAAACACAACCACATGGGGGATCTGTGTATGTGAACACCCAAAAAGGATGAAGTAAAAATGAAAAGAAGAAAAAAAATGAATCAAAAAAATAATGATAAAAATAAAAAAAAAGAAAATGGGCATTGACTTGGAATTTTTTACCATGATTGGTTTATGAACCTCATAGGACAAACCCCTTATTCTAGACTCAACCATGGAGACATAATCTCAATTTGACACTCCATTTAAATTATATCACTAAAAAACATGAGAGAATAATTTAACATTAAATTAATTAAATATTAAATACTCTTAAAAATATTAAACAACCCAAATTTCCACCAAACTCTTATATTAGGGTAAATACCCTTTTCTAGGATTACTGGAGTGGTTGAAAAAAATCACGCATGATCATATTATAAGAAAAATTCCCTTTTTTATCATAAACACTCTAGGGAAAAATATCTTCAAATTTAGGTTGATTTTCACAACCCATGATGACACATGTCATCACAAAATTCTCCCCCACAAATGATTCCCTCCCCCAAGAAGATTTAGTGGTCAAACAGTATCCATGATCACCCTAGATATCTCGTGTATCTATTTCTATCTCAAAAATCCATTGAACAGTCATAAAACATCCACCAATCACTCCAAACCCATAAGAAAATAAAAAAAACAAATATTATCCTACCCATAATAAGAGTATCCTTATCGTTGTACCAATTCCAAAATGAAAAAAAGATCTCCCATTCTATATCCATCCCCGAACACTATGGATAGATAAAACCAAACCTATGAAAACTAAGAAAAAAACAACACAAAACCATTATACTCAACAAACCACCAAAATGAGGCTCAAAACCACGAATATCCTATAGTGTATTTCCACCAAAATGTATTTACATAAAATAATTAAAATTTAAAAAAAATCATTATTTCATAGAACAATCCATAACGAAACAGGGATAACACATGTAAAACTACTGACCATTCTCCACAAATAGGATGGTTTCCAAAACATAGAGCATCCATGGAACTCCTATTCAAAACCAAGTCAAATCCCTTATACCAAAATCATGAAAATGAGTACCCTCCACTCATGGATTAGTCCAAAACCACGTGAATCAAACAAAATTATCACCATGATACCAAAAGTGTAACAAAAAACAATTGGGTTAGTTAACCAACCAATCCTACCATCTCAAGATAGCCATGAGTAAAGGAGAACTTCCAATTCCCAACTTCTAAAATACTATAATTATCATTCCTAATGTTATCTCGGAAATAAAAGAACTAAATGAATCCACCAAGAGAATCCATGCCAAGAAATACCATCAGTGATATCATGCACACATTCCCCACTAAAAGGCTCGATAGACAATAGGTGGAAATAATAGCTCTCTCCCAAAGAAGAAAACCCAATGAATTTAGGGAAACATCCACTTTAGAGAAAATAAATCACAATCGAAAGATCCATTTGGAATAATTTCGCTTATCGATATACTAATATTGATCTTTCAGCCCAAGATAATTGAAAAGGGTCTCCATGTATCCCTTTATGAATGGATTGTATGTCCAAAACTAGTAAACCCATCACCACAAGACCCACATGACCAATCAGAAGAGGAAAGTTTATATATATGGCTTAGTTGAGAATAATTACACCATGTACTTATATTTGAAATTAGCATACGAGTAGTTTCTAAAAATTTAAACTACTAAACCTCCATATTCAGTAAAAGTACCACAAACAGGAATACGACTTGTGAATCCTACATGCCTAGAATAATGCATAAACACTAGCCTATTTCCAATGGGACAATATCTAAAAGAAATAATGAACCATAATTCCATAAATATAAGTTCATCACACTAAGTGAAGTTAAGAAACCATAAAAAAATGAATAACAAACCCATTCCTGTGAAACATATAATTCATCAAAAACATTCTTGTGAAACACCGGTCCAATATCCATAAAAAGTTCTGACACATACCTAGACCACAATATATAAACCCCAAAAATCATAAAACAACAATGATTTTATACTCTTTAGGTATGAACCGGCTGAGGAAAACATGACATGTCACCCAATTTGGCTCACCATAAGGCCTCAAATGCACCTAGACATACACCTTTGTCAACTTCCATGAAATAAGGGTCAAAAAGATACCATTAAGAGAACATACCCTTTGGTCAAAGTGAAATAGCTATGGAAATAACCAAACTCCTACATAGATGTAACCATCAATTTAAACAAAATAAATAACAAAAAAACGTGCTATAATAAATGGAATGAAGCGTATTGTCAAATATAATTCAAATCATATAGAAAATAAAAAAACAGTTCCACCATTTTTTCAACCACATATACAAGATAATCAAATATAAATAAATTCAACATGCCTTACTTCGAACTCTGAGTCATGCCACATATCTGATCTCCATGATTCTCACATTGCACCAGCCAAGTCATAAGGCTCCATATGAGTTACTCTGCTCTATCAAGAAACAATATGCCTCAACACTATCAAGTTAAAAAACCTTTCTCCAATATAAAATTTTACATTAGTTTTTCACAAAAATAGTTTTACATATAGGTGGGGATAAATAAATCTAAATATGCCACTCCAATGGTTGACATTATCTTTTCTAACAAAACAAGTGCATACACATGTGATATTCCATCCAAGAAGAAATAAAAAATATGATAAAATATAAAGAAAACTATAAAATATGAGGAAAAAAATAGAAAATCAATCAATTTTCGGTTCTATCATGGAACTAAACTAAAATTTCCCTCCAATCTAGCCCCCACTATATGATTTATAGAATGTGGATCGCCCTGTCGAACAATATATGAGACATATACCAAATCATAGAGGATATCCAAATCCATTCGAGGATATAATATATTTTGGACACTATGATATCATCATAGGAATCTAATCAATGAAAGACATCTAAAAATCACTAGGACTCCAATAGAACAATTAGAATCAAACCTGATATCCACTACTCCTGTTTGAGAAACTGCCTTGTCTCGAATGTCTAGTAAACAAAAAATCATGCTCTAAAAGTGGGAGCATCAACATATATCAACCCAGGGGACCATATTTAGATATGTGATCAATATATGTACTCTATTAGGGGATCCCATCTACCCATATACTGACTTAATAACAATGAGACCATTGTATCTATGACATATAACATCAATCTAGGGAGCATATCTCATCTAGAAATGTACTCTCATCCATATCATAGATTTTCTCCCTAACACCATATAAGTAAAAATAGCCAATGGATAAGAGAACCCAATAAAAAATCATAGCCAAAACGACCCTAAATTACCCAAAGGTCTTCTACTAAAACCAATGTACTGAGAATAAATTACCTTAAACCATAAAGACATTGAGAGACATGAATTTGGGAGGATCGAGACTTGAATTTCACCATCTAAAAAATACAATAGCAACACCAAACCACTATGTTCCCACAATGAACATAGGCTCTTATAGTACACTAGATCTTAGAATCCAACAAACAACAAATACATGCTATCTTTGATACAACTTGGGGAAAAATAAAAATTTGAGTCTACCATATTACATGAGGTCACAACATTACGAAAAATCCCCCATGGGACTCCTTACTACACCAAATATCTTAGGCTATCACTACCCTATAATTTATAAAAATATTAGAGGCTACAAAAAGAAGGAAACCATACATGGGGTTCTTCTAGATCATCCAATGTCGGGATCATGACCTATGTGGAAAGAACCTAAGGGTCCGTTAGTTGCATTTAAATGGCCATTAATCCACAAAACGAACAAATCTAATTAAAAACAAAATAACAATAACCTCGTTATTCTCAACCACCCTCATGAACACCTGAAAATTAGGACCCTGAACAATAGATCCTCCTAAAAATTTAACATTGGGGTAAATCCCATAATAAGAAACCTGAGATATCATGCCAGGACAAAAAACCCATCCACATATACCAAATATCCTCCATGGGTATCCTCACGTTTCCCTTATAATCTTCCTAGAACAGTGAAATAAACGAGACCCACCCACTATCCTAGGATGTTAACCCCACCCAAATGATCTGACATCTCCGGTCCTAAAATCGAATAGCTAAACTGCAAAGGATCTCTCCTTGAAAAACCAGTCTTGAACCCCTGATACAAACCATGATATCTTTCAATATAATAATATATTAATCATTTTGATATCATTTTTAAAGAACCGTGAACAATACTGACATGGTATCCACATGATAAGGAAAACTAAAGAGATAAAAACCATCACACAAGCATCATATCTAATAACTCAACCCACATGAGGATTTAGAAACCTAATCTCAAATAATCACTAATTTAAATGCCTTTCTACTCTATAAAAAAATCCATATGGCCTCCAAATAATGACATGATTCCATCATTAAAATTTACAAGAATGTATTCTTAGAATAGACTACTCAGAAGTCCTATTATAAATACTGGTTCAAAAAAAAGGAAAATAGTCATGGCCAGAAAAAGTACATTGTTTGTTCATGGTGTTCATGAAATATAACCCCAAATTTTATCCCATGAAATATTCGTTATTCCACATGATGTTTAATTTCTTATAGTACATGGTGTGTGTGCCTTATACACATATTTTACTACAACATTGATAATAACTATTTATCATATCCCACCATTATCATGTACCCCACCCAATTAAAAAAATATTTCACCTAGTACATGGAGTGTACTCCCAAATGGGGACACTTAGTCATGTACTACACATGTAATGGAAATGTGTTCCAATTGGAAATATATTACTACATGATGTGCACCCAAAATAGGCTATGGACATGTATCCTACATGGCCACCCACCCCCTCATGGGGTGTCTATCCTAGAACTTGACCATACCCCCATAATCACACTAAATGTAATGTAGTCCCAAATATATTCTTAAATGTGTTGGAATTACACCGGTAATGTTTTCTCTAAACTAAAACTTTTGGACATGGGATTCCCTAAAGTAGAAGTCCCCAAATCACCCTGAAACCTCAATTTTATCCCTAGAACACATAGATCGACCCACATTAGGTACCCAAAAAACCATAAAATCATTCAAAATATTAAAAAATTAAAATAAATTAATTTAGAATGAAAAAAACTATTTTACCTACAATAGGTATCCTATGAAGATTCATACTAATTCATGATCCACATATTCCTCATGTTGATCTGACATGAACTAAGATCTGTGATGGCGCGCCCTCATCACCATCTCCCACGTTTCTCTCCCTATCCCACCCCCATATTTGTGACAGTCATAAGGGGATATTCTTATGTGAAAATAAAATTTGTTAAGGGAAAAATAAAAGGAAAAAATAAAAAATAAAATAAAAAATTAATAGATAACAAATAGAAAACGAAAAGGGGTTTATGCCCTACAACGACACAAGCGATGTGTTTAATCATTTCCTAAGAAAACCCTCCCATTTTTTGAATCAAGTGTGGAGAAATAATACAAAAAAAGTGTTTTTAAAATGTATCCCGATATAATAAAATTTAAAAAAAAATATATTTAATTAACTAAATAATTAATATTCTATGAAAATTTGAGAATCTCATATTTCAAAAAAAACTCCATTACTAGGTTAAAACCCCTATTATAGGACCAATGGAGTTATCAGAAAAAATTTCTAAGATCATAATATAGTATAAATTAATATTTTCCCCCTCAAAACTAACATGAACAAAAAGGTTAAAATTTCCCATGACATCACAACCCACGAAAATGTGGGACATCACATGGGGAATTACAATGACTTTCTGGTTCAGAATTCAATGTGTGAATTTAAAAAAAATTAGAATCCTTTAAATATTAAGGAATTGTGATATAGTGGTTTAGTGATGGATTGAAGCATAAGTGGATGTATAATGACCCAAAATTCTCCAAAAACTATATATAATCATTTTAGATTAATATTCATTACAATATAAAAATAGACGCCTACGAGCCTTAATAGATTAGTGAATTTTGGAACATGTAAACATAATATTTTAACTTAGTGAAGGATATTAAAAATATCCTATAAATATAATATCATTTAGTTTTATTCAATATAACAACATATAAATTTATTTTTAATGACCAGGGGAAAGGAAATACAATAATGTATGAGGTCAAATTTTCAGTGATAGTAAATATTGAAGATACCTAAGCATGAAATAAGTAGAAAAGCATGCGAAAATGAGCCTATCATTAGAAACACATACCCTTCATATTAGAGATCATAAATATAGATCATGGAATAATGATAGGTAGGTCATAAGAAATGAATTATATTGAAATCAAAGAACACACTTCATGAGACCACAACATTGGCAGAAGTCATAGACTTGTGGCATACATGTTAGCAGATAACATTTTGAATATGTGTAAATAGAAACATTTTCACTCTTTATGTAAAGGAAATAAAATTAGGCTTTCAAATTAACATATGAGCATGAAAATAGGTCCACAAATAATATTTTGAACATGTAATTAGGTTCATGCATATCATTGTGAACATGTAACCATATTCATGCTATCACTAGGAACTTGTAATCAGGTTCACACACAGGCATCTACACCTCATGGGTGGGACAAAAAACCACCAACAATTGAACCCCTATCTTACTATACCATTTTAATTCCCCATTTCATCCATGTATATATCATTAGATATATAAATCATTACCCAATGCATTGTAGGGAGATATAGCTCCGAGCCATAAATTAAAGAATACCAAATTTATGTGTGCCAAAATTCTATAATAATTCATTTTACCATTACTTGTGAAATTAAATGGGAATCATAAAAATTTCATAATATCAAAACTAGTGTATAAATGAACTGTTTCATAACCATTTGGTAATATAATAACCCATTAAATGAATCAAGTATCAAAATAAATTTATCATGGTATAACCTGTGGAAGAGAAATGAGTTTCATAAAAAAACATGTCATTGTACACAAGAACAAATAAAAGAATAAATAATAATGGTTTCTGGGGATCATATCTCTAGTAAAGAATAAATTGCATAAAGGTATTTAATTTTACATAGAGGCTGATTTTGAAAGACTACTTGAAGACTATCTTAAATAAAATTACCTTTCTTTCAAAATTACCTTTTAAAACAGAAAACATTTTCAATATAATTTTCCTTGAAAAAACATTGAAAAATTTTAAATGAGGATTTAAGTATAATTTAAAACATTTATTGAAGAAAATAACTTTTTTTTCTTTGATTTTTTTTTTTAAAAATGAAAATTTTGAAAAATAATTTTGTTTGAAACTAAATTTGGGATCATTAAGAGAAACATAAAATTTAGGATCAGTTATGACAGTGGGAAATATTTTTCACAGATATCATGTTGAAAACAAATATTCTTTTCTCATTTTTGGTTAAATAGAAACATCTATTGTTTTAGAAAATGACATGATGATTCATTTAATTTTTTTTAAAAAAATCTAAAAAATGGTTAAAGAGTTATTTAAAAAGTCATAAGATATTAAAAAAATAATTTTTGAAAGCATTTTTAAAAAACATGATTTTTTAATGAATATAGATTTCTGAGAAAAGAGATAAATAAACGTGGATATTATCGAAAAGTTTTTATTAATTATCTTAAGTAAAAATTAGTGGAAAAATGGTACCATTAATTGAGGATATCATAAATATTCATTGGGGAATAAAAATAATGAAAATTATTGTCATTTAGTTCATGGTATTTCAGCATTGGAGACATGATCATAAACAATCCCGATAAATGATGATATTGAAACATAAAATATTTACAAAATGGATAACTGTTAATCATAATCCCCATGAAGGAATAACCTAACAGAAATCATAAAATTTCATGAGGATGAATATATTTATGATAATCCAATTAAATGGGGATTTATATAAACCTCATGAAATAATATATGTGTATAAAATAACTTATGTCTCAAAGAAGTAAAATTATAAAAAAAATGACTTATAGATTTGGTAACATTTGAATTATAAAGAAAATTATAGAGATTCAAAAAATAGGATATTTAAATAAAATTAAATTTATGAATAATAATCATAAAAAAATTAATGTGATTTATATAAACTACATAAAATAAATGCTCTATGAGTATGGAATTTGTCTCTTGGAATGTAAAAGTGAAAAAATAATCCCTTACCTTAAGTCTTGGCTCTTGTTGCACTCATTAAAACCACCTATATAATAAATATAATTATTCTATAAATATAATACATAAATATATTCATATAAATTAAACCTTATTTGTTTTTTATTACTTTATATTACCCATTATTTATAATTCCATGTTAATGTTATGTTGTAGGTAATAGCTGCTTTACTTTTCTTACATGTTTTGGTTTGTTATTGTTTTTCATCACAATTAGATCATGGATTAATCATATAAAGAATGATATACCAGATTTAAATATCATCTATTTTCATTATATATGTATTTATATAAATCCATTAAATTTAGTTACCGTAAATGACATACACTGTTTATGAAGATGATAGGGCATACGTACGCCTGACCGTTGTACTCATTTTCTTATTGAATTGAAATAAAGAAAAGTAGATTATATACATATTTTCATTAATGTAGACTTTATATTATATATATATATATATCACATATTTCTATTAAACCCATCCTTATAAGAATATATGTAATTCATGAATGAACCACAGGGCTTCGCGAGGTGGTAATCCGTCATACACACGAACAATGTAATGATATTCTCAAAAATTTAAATAATGAAGGTATATTTTATAATAAAATTAAATAATAATAAATAAAAAAATATTATATATCATATATAAATTTTATTACAATAATTATAAAAACACTAAGAGGCGATAACGGAAACATAAATGACATCGGTTCGCAAGGCAGTAGTCCACAATACACATGACTGATGATTTCATAACACATTTGATGTTAGTGTGTGACGTTTTTGGTAACACACATCACATGATAAAAATCAGAATATCTAAGATAATATAGATATTATATAATTATTATATAAAAGTAATTTTAGGGTATTGTATAATAAGTAAAACAAAAATATTCATTGATGAACACTATCATTCTCAAGGTATCTCTTTTTAGTTTGCAGCAAAGGCCTTCCTCGGTTAGAATTTTGTACAAATAAAGATCATAGGATGTGAAAAGGGATGTTGAGAAGTTATTTTTGTTTGAATCGGATGAAAATTTCTCTCTTTAATGTGTGATGAAAGGGGGAGAGGGGTGACTTTTTATAAGGGAGGTGAGTGGAACTCTTATAATTTATTAAAAGAGGGATTTCCACCCATGTGTTATCCATGAAACATGGATCAAATAAATTAAATATATCAAAAATATAAGGGAATAGGTATAAATATGGCCATAAAATTGGGTTTCTAGAATTTTCTATGTCATTTCTCACATAATATTAAAATTTAGTCACTTGGTAAACTCATTTTTTCTCTTAATCATTGGGATTAATTTTAACAATTTTCAATAATAATTTTTGAAAAAAATTAAGTTGGAAATATTATAAATTATAAATTATTATGAATAATATTATGTAATCCATATTTTTTAATTTAAATTCCCAGTGGTTGAAAAAATTAATTAAATATTAATCAGACATATATATCGAAAAAGCAGGTTTTAAAGCAATAATGTTCCAAAGTTTACAATTTCTTATAATAAATTACAATGTGAAATAGATTAAAATGAAAAAATGGATTAATATATGTATAATTGAAATTATTATAATTTGAAACCTATTTAAAATATTATTCTGCAATATAAATAAGATGAAACAGAAGGTTTCAATTAAAATTCATCATATTTCACTATAGATAAAAAATGTAACTTATCAGGAAAATACCAAAAAATCACTCTATTAAAATTTGATAATATTTTTTAAAAAATTATTATTATTTAATCAAATTAGTTTTATAAAATTAGAAAATTTTGGTTTGAAAATGATTTCCCCATAAAAATATCACAAAACTACTTTTGAGGAAAATACAGTTTTTAACATTAAATTAGATTCATTATTATCTCTTGTCATGAAATTATATAATATGAATTAATTTTTTTTATCTAATATATAATATTTAAATAGAAATAAAATCATTAAAAATTGTTACATGGATAATTAATTAGTATAATACACACTTGTGCGCAATAAAATAGTAATTTGGAAAACCATTTCATTTAATTTTAAAAAAGGATTTAATCTGATTTATAATTAATTTTTCACCAAAGAATTTTATAAACATATGTGAAAAATATTTTCCTAATATATTTAATAATATTTATACATTCCTTTTCATCTTAAATTTGATATATATCATATTGAATAATAATACTAATAGTATATTATACTTTTTTAAATCTTGGTATTTCATGTAACGAAAACGCTCGAAGGAACTATGTATTGTGTATTTCACAAGACAAAAATAGTGTTGAATGTAATGAAATTTTAACTTAGTGTAAAATATATACCATGAATATATTGGAATTTCCTATAAATCATGCTTAACTTGTTGTATCAAGCAACCTAATCCGTCATTATATATTTTTTAAAAAATAATATAATAAAATATGGGGAGTTATATTGTACCCCTATTATAATGAAATTCACCATCAAAATTTGTTTGGGTGATCAATGGTTTAATACTTTAATTCTTAATTTATAGAAATCCACATCTTAATAATTAATAATAAAACTTCCTTTTAAAAAGGGAAAGATAGAAGCATAATAGTTACTCCAAGTAACTCATAACTTGGTTTCCTCATAGGAGAACACATGTTGAAAGTAAATATTTGGGAATGGATTAAAAAAATGTTTAAAGAAAGTGATAGAAATCACTAAAAACTAGAAAGTGGGTGATATATAGATATTTAATGATCACAATACAATAAATGATTGATTATCTAAGGGACCCTTTGATTCATCATAAATGAAGGTTCTAGGACAATTGTTTTTCAATATCACTTTCCTAAAGCTGAATACTTTTTATGAGAAGATATAATTACATAATTTGATACTGTTTTATAATAATAATATAACCCTTGTGTTTTTTCTTGATCAATTTCAACTTTATCTCTTATTTTGAGAAATGGAGATGGATTTATTATTCATGAAGAACAAATTTATTGTAAGATCCATAGATATAATGATAATTTATTCCAACAGTCTTTTATTATTATCAATGAAATATGGTTAGAAAAGGTTATCCAATATCAATAAATATTTATATAGGTAAAAATTAATCTCTAAAACCTCATTCAATTTTCACTATAAAACTTTTCAACAAATGTTAACTATGGACCCTTTAGAAAAATGAAAATCCCAAAATTTAGAAAGATAGTCATTAAATTCCTCTAAATTATCTTAACATTGATCCCCAAATATCACAAAGTATATCTTCAATGTCATAAACAAAATATTTGAATACATTCATCATGTATTCTCTTGAAACATTTTAATAACCTCAATTACTGTACAATTATATTGAAAACATACAAGATTCTTCATTCCTTTTATTGAATAAAATTTATTGGATATATTACTTCAACTAAAAAATGTTAGAGAATTAATTAATATTAGAAAAACAAAAATTTCAAAACATCCTTTATACTTTATTAGGTCATCAATACTATACAATTTACTTTATCCAAATCAATCAAATATTTATTTGTAAGAATATGGACTTTATTCTACGTTCAAATCCAATTAATATCAGTATAATTCCATTTTATGACCCTAATATAGTAGATAAATGAGTTTATAATGTTTTCCTGGGTGTCCATGTATTATTTTAAGATCAGAACCCTGACCGGTGGAGAAAATAATTAGTCCACACGGTTTGTAGAAACCGTGTCACCCAACCAATGTGGTCTCTCCTAACCTTGTGGGGCTGGGTAGTGGGGTGACGTTGGACACACAATTTTCCGTAACCGTACACCAAAGGACACATGCTCCATCAAAATGTCTGTCTTTTTTAAAAGAGGAGGTTCTCATTCTTGGAAGACTATTTCCCTAACCGTGCAACATAACTGTGTAGGTGTCCTCCTTAAGCAGTTCGGGTGAATTGTTGACACACAGTTTTTCCAACCATTTAAGAAAACCATGCGACATAGATATTTTGGGTGAAATGATGAATTATCCCTTAATGATATAATATCCTTACCGCTCCTCTCAGTTCTTCTCCAGTTGGAAATATCGGGATTCTTCGCCCATTATGATCTCCCAAATACATCTTTTATAGATTTTGACACCATTCCTCCACACAATGTCCTATTCGATTGCTGCTCATCATATTGAATGTGAATATATTTTTTGTAAATTAATTTTTAGTTGTAATTCATTCATATTATCCTCAACATATTTATTTAAATGCATGATCATATGACATATTTTTAAGGCATTAATTGACCCATTCATCGGATTCCTTCATATATAGGCTAAACTAAAGGCCAATAATGAATGAGGAGAGTTGTACGAGTATGAGGTAGGGGGTTTATGAATTATCCCTCAAGTTTTTGATGTTTTATATTATGTGTAATTGTGCCCCATATTTTATTTAACCGTGCATTCTCAAAAAATTATATCATCCTTGAATTTGTTTCCTTCGTTGGACCACAATGACTTGTTATAACCCAAATTAATATTAATTTTTCATCCTTAGATGGAACCTTTATGTTTTGTGTACCCTATTATATAACTAACTAGACTTAATGAGAAAATAGTTGAATCACCTAATAATGTGTTTGTTTTTAATTATAAATGGTGTTATCTTTTTTATATAGATTAAATGAAGTGTCATAGCATGGTTAGTGCCCATGAAAATTTTAATATATTGTATTCAAGTGAGTGGTGATCCCACATCACCTAATTAAATTGGAAAATGGTTATTCTCTTTTCATTACTAAATGTAAATGATTTTTGAATTATCCTTGGCTCGTATTTAAGCAAATGTATAATACTACTAAGGAATTGTGGGAATAGAAACCCTATTTAATTATAAAATATATGTGTGATGACCATTATAAATGTTATAAATGAATGTGAATAGACTCCAAACTACATTATTTTAAATGGGAATTAATACCTTTAATTATTATACTAAATTGGCATGATTAACCTTGAACATGTTATATAAATACACACTTGGAAACCCTCATATAAATGGGAAAATATACGATTATGATGTCATGTGATACTATATGGGCATGATGTCCCATATTGTGATACTATATTGGAAAGGAATACCTTACAATGATATTAGTTATGTATTCCATATTATCTGATATTGGGCATGAAATCCCCTATACTACCATGATATCAGGCATAGAGTCCCTCGTAAATGTGATACATGGAATGTAATCCCCTTTAATATTGTGATAGTTGTCTTATAATCCCTTATAAATGTGGAACTGGGTATTACATACCTTGATACTTATTCAGAGAAATTATAGAACTAGCTAAAGTTGTAGGATTTTCTATGGTTTCCTTCAAGAACTAGAGTCTACCAAGTTATAATTATAATTATAATTATTATTATTATTTTATCTTCACACTCTCATATATTACACATGATTGGATATTTATAGATTCCATTGGTGGTGTCCTACTGAGTTCATCTCACACCACATCTTGGATGCCCATGAAACCCTGGTAGATCACATGCTTTATGTTGTAGATAATTAGAATAATCCTCTTACAGATATCTGACATTAGGGAATTTCTTAGGATGGATCTTGGTAAAAGATGATAGGGATGGGGCTTAGGATGCTTGGACAGATTTTTCACTTTTTTGCATCTTTTTGTACTGCAAGTATAGTACAATTTACTCCTACTTCTATCAATGTTTTCCTGCTTTATAGATACAATACATATATTATCATCATTCTATATATGATTTTGTTTCTTGATTTTGATTATTATAAATTTATTGGTTATTCAAGCCTATTTCCAATGCTTATTCTCTATTATATTTTGTATTCTACATATCTATTCATTGTACCACAATACTAGTTTTTTAATGAGGGAAAAGTCTCCCAATAGAAACACCCAAGACCCTCACTACTAGTTGAAAGCCTATTTCATTTGGGGGAACATTCTTCAGTGCATGCGGAAAACCAGGCTCGAGGAATCTCTAAGTAGAACTCATGTCCAGGACGTCACAAAGTGGTACATGATTAGATTAAATTGATTGATTTACTATTTTTAGATAATATTCCAGAGATTATTTATCTTTATAGAGTTTGTTAATGTGGTTTGTTTGGTAATATCTAACCCATGTATAGAGAAAATCCAAATTGAATCGAATAGAAAATAGGAATTTTCTATTTTTTCTTTATTACAGTTGATATGATTCCACCATTGAGTGATTCACATTAATTGTGACAATACTATTGATAAGATTGAGGATTATCATTTATCATTGTCTGGATTAGATGAGGGAAAGTAATAATTGATCAGACATCATATAATGAACCTTGTAGAAAAATCATATTCTTTGCATATTCCATTACATATAAGAGCATTGTGTTCTTTCCATCACATTGATTTCAATGAGAGGATTTATTGATATAAATAGAATTGTTATTAGCTAATGATTCTTGTAGGTGTTTGAGAAAACATAGTTGGTTCATAGATTTCCTTCCAAAACTTAAAATTGTTTTCCTCAAATTGTTCTAAAATACACCCATGGATTCCAAATATGCCATGTTGATTCATCGACCATTGGTCACATGGACTGGAACATGTTATGGTATGGATTTACTAGATGAAACATTTCTATTCATACTTTGTACAGTCCATTACAGATTGGAAGTGGTAAACCTTTTGGTTCAACCATTTAAATTAAATTCCAATGTATTCATAAATCTAAAATGAATTTTAAACTATAAAACAAATAGCTTGTCCTAGTCCTAACCTTAGTAGTGGTTAGTAGGTAACATCTCTATTGTTCTATATATGTGTTTCAATCACTAATAAATGACTATTAGAGATAGGAGAGGGGTAATATAATTATATATAAATGTTATTTATATTTTATATTCAAACAAATGTGTATTATTTAGTTATTGTACATTATTTGAGGTTTATGTCTTGAAATTGTATACAAATTCCCCCATGAGGTCCTCTGGTTATACACTGTGCGGGTGGTGATGCCCATGCCATGGAGGTGGTGGGGCCTGAGCTTCTAGTTATAACTCTAGTAATTACTATTATAGAACCTATTCATTTTTATAAGGTGAGTGATGATTCATTGTTTCAAGGAGTTTTCCTAAGCCACATGAAGACATTATTGGTAGATCTCCACACTTCCCCTTCCATGGGAGAGTTAACGATGGAGTTCCTGTAGTAGTAACTACCCACATTTTTTGTGGATGCTAGATAAAAGGTTGCGATGTTATAGATCAATACAATTATTCCATTATTATAGAATCATGAGACACCAATTAAGATGAGAGTGAAACTTGTTACTTATATGTTTTGAGGATCCTACAAACATAGATGGGATATTCAAAATCAGATTGGTTAGTATTATGAAGTGATTTAGAAGAATTTCAAGTCAACATTCTTTAACTATTTCTTACCTAATACCATGGGGTTTGATTTTTATAAGGAATTTAGGAACCTACAGTAGGTTTCAATGAACCTTATGAACTATTCAATTAATTTAATAGATCTTTTGTGTTTTGAGTCTATTTATACTACCAATGAGCCTGTGAAAGCCAGTCAATTTATAGATGTATCAGGGAATCCTATTAATTCTCATGTATATGTTTTACAAATCACAACCATATTTGATATACTTAATTAGGCCTTTATCAATGGGAAAAATTGAAGGGAAGCAGATGGTATAGGTTAGGGTTGTTCAGAAACTATAAAGAGCCCTGCTTTAACTCTCATCATGAAATGATTATTTGAGACTGCATGTGTGGGTGGTGGAAACCAGTTGAAACCCATTGAATGTTTTGTGGTATGTCACATATTTGGGAAGCCCGGATATAAGAGGATTTATTTTCATAGAGACCCTTTGTTTTTCCAAAGTAGTGGAATACTGGGGCATCATCAAAATTTATATATGGACATCCCATCTGTTTCAAGTGTGGGGGGGTGAATTTTTTCATTTAAACCATGAAGATAAGCTTTAGTATCACCTCAACGATCCATTAGATAGATTACTACATGCCATATATGTAGACGATGATGTCTTGGTTTTCATATCCAGACTCCAGATATAATAATCCAATAGACTAGAACTACTTCAGGTAGTTTGGTGGAATCATAGAGCCATAAATGATTCCAAATATATTCAGTGTAGAATATACCTAAGGAGGAGGATGTAGGGCCATATACTATTCACGTTTCTATTATATTAGCCTCTATTATAATTTTTTTTCTTTTTCCATATAGTACAATCTCATTATTTTATATCTGAGCCTATTATGGAGAGTCTCAATCATTATTTTTAGTAATCATGTGGCATTATGACTCTTGATACACTGTTGGGTATACGAGAAGTGAGTGTACGTTATTTCAAGGACTATCCCCTTGATGTAGGTAGATATTAATTTATGTGGAACCTATTAATACTTGATATGATGGTATTTTGTGTCAATATTAGGATTAATGGTTGGTTCTTTATCATGCCTATGTGAATTTTTATAACTGGAGGGTGTTGTTAATAGCACCATAGGGAGGTACATATCTCTATAAGTAAAAGTGGGATGTCCAAGCTGATAGACATAGACTAGAGCATCATGGGATAGGTGGATTGACCACCTATATTGATATCCTTTACCTGAATTATCAAGAACTATGTTAGAATGGATTCCATCCTATAGTTAATTGAATCATGGATGTCTTCCCTGATGACTTTTCAAGACTACCCCCATAGGTAGAGGTAGATTTTAATATCGAGATATTTCTTGGAGATGAAAAAATATCCATTCAAATTTACAGGATGACTATTAGTTAGTTTCAATATCTCAAGAGGTAGCTAGTGTATTTATAGGATAAGGGTTTTATAAGGCATAATACTTATCCCTCAGGTTCCCCAATCCTTTTCTCTAATAACATGGGCAAAAACCTCATCATTTGTGTGGATTACTAAGAATTGAATTAGATAAAATTGAAAAAATGGTGCCCTTTAGCTTGTATAGATGATATTTTTGAGAAACTCATAGCATTGAGGGAATTCTAGAAAATAGAACTGAGATTGAGATATCATCAGGTTTGATTCAGACCTTCATATTTTTAATGCATGACTCTATAGAGTCAGTATGACTTGTATTAGTATCTTGTAATGTCATTAGGGAATAAAAATTCTCTTTATTTATTCACAGTTTTAATGAATAGGTGTTTCCATAAATATCAAGATTCATTATCCATGGTATTCATTAATGACATATTGGTGTATTCTAATACTCAAAGTGACCATGGCACTACTCTTGATATTGTTTTCAATACACTATGGGAGCACCCGATGTATGATAAGATAAGTAAATTTCATTTCTGGATTAACAAGTTACACTTCTTGGTTCACATTATCTCTTGTTAAGATGTTTTACTTGACCCAAAGAAGGTGATAAGTGCAGTTACCTAGGATAAGACCAAGAAGGTATATGACATATAAATTTTCTTTGGGTAAACTGGTTACTACAAATGATTTATATAGGACCTTTCGTGCATAGAAGCACCTATAATAGTATTTACTTAAAAGGGTGTGAAGTTTATCTGGTTTGGATACTATGAGATATAATTTCATGAATTGAAAGGTATATTAACTTCAACAATGACCCTAATTCTTCATAAGCTAGCTAGAAGTTATGTAGTCTTTTATGACATATCATGTATATAGTTAGGATCTATTATGGTACGAGAAAAAAGATTCATTTCATACATGTCATGAAATTTTAAGCTTATGATTTTAATTTATTGATGCATGATCTCAAGTTGGAAGCTAATGTATACATCTTATGACGTTGGAGGCATCACATGATGGGAGTGTGTTTTGGGATGTTTACATACCACAAGAGACTCAAGTATATTTTGAACAACCTGAGACTTAAATATCTAGAAACGAATATGGGGTGAAAAACTAAAATCCTTTGTCTTATATCTAGAGTATACAGTTGAGAATATAAATTATACAATATATTATCTTAGTATGATGAATTAGACGTGGATGGATCTGCATGCCAATATTGAATGGGAGATTATGGATATGTTTTGTGAGATGCATATAACGGTTTAGAACTAACATGGACATGGAAACTTTGTACTCACATTACGATTAGTAACCTATTCACATTGGGCACAGGTGGTGATGATGCAATTTTTAGATCCAGGGGGATTTTTCATACAAGATAGTATTACTGGTGAGGACCCACCTCAGGATTAATTTATTAATGATGTGGACATCCTGCGTATACGTGGGAGTATCAGGGTTAATAGAGAAATGGGGGATGAGCTAATGTGAGAGTCAAAGGATACTCAGTGGGTAGCTCACCCGGGTATCTTTATTATGTATCATGATATGCACCAACTGTATTTGTGTCTAGGGAAAAAGAACAAGATAAATGGTTTTATCACTAAGTGTTCCACCTATTAGTAAGTGAAGGTAGAGCACTAGCGACCTGCATGCTTTCCGCATCCATTACTTGTCCAAGAATAAAAATGTGAGGATTTTTTGGTGTATTTTTTTCATCATATTACCAATGTTTCCTCAAGGTAGAGATTTAGTTTGGGTAGTCATGAATCGATTGATGAAAGTATCCAAATTAATTTTTATGAGGAAGAATTTCCCATTTGATGAGATGGAATAATTTTATCCATGTTAGATTATATGACTACATGCGTTACCTTGTACTATTATTAATATAGGGACATTATATTTACATTTAGGTTTTAGTAGGGGTTGTAGAAGGCTTTGGGTACCTAGGTGTTTGCGAGGGAATCTATTCTCCCTCGTACTGATGGATAGTCAGAACAAAACATATAGGTTTTATAGGACATGTTCAGAGCATGCATCATTGACTTCATAAGTTCTTTAAAAAACATATCCCTCTTCTCCAGTTCACCTATAATAATAGTTATCTAGGGATGATTTATATGACTCTCTATGAGGCCCTATATGGTAGGTCATGTCATTCAAACCTATGTTGGTTAAAGGGATGAGAGGAATTGATACATGGTAATTGTATCATTCATGAGACTTCAGGGTAAGATTAGCTGGACAATAAGTGGATTTCTATGACTCAGAATAGTCAGAAATCATATTTTGATCCTCGTCGATGACAGATCATGTTCGAGGTTGGGGATCATATTTTGTTACGATTATCACCCATACATGGGCCAATAGATATAGAGGAAATAAAAGTTGTCACCAAACATTTTTGGAAATTTTAATATTTTGGAGAGTGTTGGGCCGATATTCTATTAGTTTATTTCACCTTATAGATATCATTTAATACATTAAATCTTCCACTTTTCAAAGCATCACTATTATCATGAAAAACCATCACATAATTTTGACCTCAAAGATATTGAGATAGATGTTTATTATTATTCTAATGAGTATCCTATAAATAGGATTGATTATAGGAAAAATAAAATATGAGGCCATTATGTCCCTTTAGTACTCGTGATATGGAAGCATGGCTAGGTACATGATTATATATGGGATATGAAGGCTGATGTATGTGTTCAGTGGCCAAAATTATTCTCAGATGCAGTTTTTACTCCCATGGAAGTCGAACATGGTGTTTATTTTATTTAAGGGGGAAGACTATAAGAACCCTTTCATTATTTAAGGAAAAAATATGATTAATTTTAGTACAATTCTTTTGATGAACCTAATGTGGATTCTGAATGAGGTTAATAATGTATTTGGGGTGTCTTGGTCTAGTTTGAACCCCAAAACCCTACCATAGGAGAAAAAATTGTGCCAGATTCATAGTAGATATCATGTAGCCAAGCCCCCATGGAGTATCCTAACTATGTGATGTTGAATAGTGGGGTGAATAAGGGAACTTACTTTTCCTTAACCTTATTCTAGGGGACTTACGCCAATTCATAATGTCTAAAATTTTTATCAGAAAATATTCACATGGTTAGTACATGTTTTCCCAAAATCATAAAACCTAATCATGTGGGTGCCCTCCCTAAGAAATGAAAGGTGCACAGTTTGTGCATGTTTTAGAAAAACATTAATCCAAACCACGTGATCTATATATTTTTAGTGAAATGAATAAATTTTCCTTAATGATCTAATATCCTTACCTCTTCTTAAATTTCATCTCCAGTGAACAGAAGATGGATTCTTCCCTCATTTTGAGCTCCCAAACACTTATTTGACTTTTTTAATCTCATTCATCTATTAGAAGTTTGATTTGATCCATGCTCATTATATTGGATGTACATCAGTATGTAATAGATTCATTTTTAGCAGCCCTACATGTCTCTTAGCATCGGTAGAGTTATTTAGATGTAGTATTATATGCCCTATTTTCAAGGAATTGATCTATTATTCAGATTTCATCCAATCTAGGATGATCTAAATACTAATAATAGAAGTGGAAAACTATATGAGTATGAGGTAGGTGGTCTATAATTTATCCATCATATTTTGATATTTTATAATATGATTCATTTCAAATACACAGGTTTCACCATGTGTTTCTCATACACTATATCTTCTATGAATTGTTTTTCTATCTTCGAGCTTAATGACTTGTTAAAACCCAAATACATATTTATTTTTCATCCAAAGATGGAGTTGTCTCTTTGGATGGTCCATCTCATATTCCTAATTAGATTTAATGAGAAAATAGCCAAAAAATCCTAATGAAGTGTTTAGTATTAATTATAAATGTTGATATATTTACATTTTCTGGATTAAATGATGTTCCTTAACATGACTAGTGGCCTTTAAATTTTAAATAAATTGAATTTTAGTGATTGGGGGACCACATCTGTTTCTTAAACTGGATGATGGTTACACCCTTGATATTACTAGGAGTAAATGAATTATTAATTAATCTTGGGTCTGTATAAAACCTAATGAATATTACTACTTCAGATTTATGTGATTTGAGAACAAATTTTATCAGGAAATATGGGCCAAATGACCCTTAGTATTTTTGTAAATTAATGGGAATGGCATCCCTCATGATTTTTGTTAAATGGGCATGGTGATCTTAAATAATTATACAAAATGGGAATGATGAACCCTAAACATGTTATATCAATATAGGCATGGCTTCCCTAATATAAATTTGATACTATATGGTCATAAAATCCCTTATAATACTATTTAGTCATGGTATCCTATATAATGATTCTGTAATAGAATATTATCCCTTACTATGATATTGTGCATGGAGTCTCTATTCTGTGATACTGGGCATGGTTTCCCCTATACTGCTGTGATATTGGGCATAATGTCCCATATAAATGTTGCATTGGTTATGGCATCCCCTTTACTATTGTGTTACATGGAATTATGTCCCATATAAATGTGATATCAAAAATTGTGTCCCTTATTTCTTATTCAGAGATATTTTATCATGTTCTGAAGAAGTTATCTACATCATGGGTTTTCATTAGGAACTAGTGTCAACCCATTTACAGTTATTATTCTGATATTTCATTATTATATCTCTAGACTGGGATATTTTATACATGAATGGATATTTATTGATGACATTTTTGGTGTCCTTCTAAGTTTATCTCACATCTTATCTGGGCCGCCGATGGTACCCATTCAGATTTTCATGCATGCATGTGTAGATAAGGGGAAGAATCCTATTATGGGTGCGTGACATTCTTGCATTTCATAAGATGAATATTGGTAGCAGATGACTGGGTTGGAGCTCAGGATACTTGGATAGATTATTCTATTTTTTGATTATTTTTGTTTCCCATGTATAGTACTATTTCCTGTTGCCTGTATCCACATTTCCTTGCTTTATAGATGCATGGTAAAAATTACCATCCTTATGTATATGATTTAGTTTATTTTAATTGATTATTATTATGTTCTTGGATATTCAGGTTTGTTTCCAATGATTTTTCAATGTTAAACATCATCCCCATTTTATCTATTAATTATACCGTTGTTATACTATGGTAATGAGGTCATTGTCTCCCCAATGACACACCAATGGCCCTCACTAGTGGTTGGAATCTTTTGGTATTTGGGGAGATTCTCTTGAGGCCATGTGGCCCACAGGGATCGAGGCACCTCTGAGTGGTACCCGAGTCTGAGACATCACATTATCCAAACGAAACACCATTTTCTCAAAATCCAGTACATATTATGGTGTAACATTGCATAATAATTTCATCACCTTTTTTGGGACCATGATGATGATCAAGGTGATGAAGGTTTGAAGTTTTTTCTTTTATTTTCAAGGTATGTATTGAAGAAATGAAATCACATCACTTTGTTTTGTAAAAAAATTGTTTTGGGTTTGTTTTGAAAAGAATCAGACCCATGTTGTTTGTGATGATGCTTTGCTGGTTTTTATTTCATAAAAATCATGAGTTGATGTGAGAAGTAGTGGTGCAAGATTGATAGAAGAATGGGGGAGTGAAAGAGATGCTGCCAATTGGAAAATAATTGTGTTCCGATTGTTTTTCAAAACAATCAGAAAACAATCATATCCAGATTGTATATATTTTCTTTAAAAAAATTGGATACCGAGTGGAAGTGAAAAGTGATACTGATTGAATAGGTGATGTCGATTGAAAAGGGTGATGTCAATGTGAAAGGTGATGATTTTGGAATTTTGTAATGATCAAGGTTGTGCCTATGGAATATGTGATATCGATAGAATATGTGACACCGATTGTTTTTCAAAACAATCGTGTTCGTGTAGAGGGAATGATATGTGATGGTGTTGATTGAGAATGAAACATATTTTTTTTGTATCGTATCTGGTAAAATAAGTATCTTCATATTGTATTTGATCATCTCCAGAAACCATAACTAGGATGATCGTATCCAGCAATCAAAACAAAAAATGATCAGTGATCGTATCTAGAAATCGTGACCATAAATTTCAAGCATGATTGTATACAACATGATCATAACCAGAATGATCATATCCAGCATGATCATATGCAAGATGATAGTATCCCAGATGATCATATTCAGGATAATAGTGTCTTGACCATTGTATTTAGAAAATATCATGCTTGGATTAAGATGAAAAGATAGAAGAAGGAATGAATTGAAAGTTACAATACATTCAAATTGAATTTAGACAATGCTAAATCTGATCCCCAACGAATTAAAAGTCATGAATGTTGTCATGAAATAAGCACAAGTTTGTGGATAAAGTGTGTTTTCACATGTTGGTAAAGATAAAATAAAAGGGAATGAGACTGATGAATGAATTGTATAAGGGGGAACCTTTCTTTTAAAAGAATGATTGTACCTTAAGAAGAGAAGTGCATTTCTTCAAACACACTGATTTGGTATTGTTTCAAGGATTGTTTTGAAGAAATCAGTATGAGATAATCAGATTTAGACCCATGTATTTCTCATCACTTATAATTGAATTAAAAATAGAAATAGGAGTTTGGAAAAGAAGAGATGAAGATTGTGTATGTTTCAAGAAGAATTGAGAAGCATTGACAGCATCATAATTTCTCCCAGATTTCCAGAGAAATTCAAATTTTAGTGAATTTACGTGAGAAAAAGAAGTGTTTTAGGATTCATGGATAAACATGTTTTTGGTCACCTATAAAAGGCATGATGTACATTGTACTTTTCTGACAAAAAAAGAGAGTGAGAAGCTTCATGTTTTAAGTGAGATAAAGTGAAAACATTTTTGTTTTGTATTGAATACACTCTAATGGGGATTATATTCAGCTGAGTTTGATACCAGACTAAATTAATCGTTTTTGAGTTTTTTGTATTGGGTGTTTTTGTATTGGGATTTTCAGGCTGAGGAAGGATCATACTGAGAATCTTTATCGGTCTCATGTTTTGAAGTGGTGCAGATTGTTGTCAGATTGTGACGTGGTGCCGATTCTATTTGGTTAGTGCAGTCGTGCCGATTCTCTTTGGCTAGTCATGTGGTACCAATTTTATTCTATATTTAGGTGGTGCTGATTCATTTTTATTTTATTCTATCCGGAAAATCAGACTTGAATAATTGTATTGAAAGACTCGTACTCCAATAATTGCCCTGGGAAAATCGAACTTGTCATTCGGGTTGGTTTCTTTATCAACGTCCTTTGAGGTTCTTACCTTTCTTTTGGGTATGGAATTAATGAATTGTATAACAATTGAATACATTTTTTGAATTGAAAATAATCATAGGTAACAAGAGTTGTTAAAAAACAAATTTCATTACCCAATTTTTCTATGAGGGTTGACACGCACTGGAGGGATTGTTTCACAGTGCTATATGAGTGTATGGGTATATACTACCCATTGTAATCCAAGGATTGTTTTTTGAGTGGATTTTTTTGGTATTGGATAATTTCTAGACCATACCAAGGACATATCTATTCTCATTGAATAGTTAACCTTGTAAATATTTATGTTCCATTGGATGTGTGATGAGTTTGTTTTTAGTAGGGAATTGAAATCTCTAAGAGGAGGCGAATGTTGTTTCAATTGAAAAGAAATAAAAAATAGAATGATTATCACTGATTCACCCCTCCCCCTATTAGTGATACATTAATCAGACTGGGAACCTTCAATTGGTATCAGAGCCAGGATACCTTCATTATTCATTGCTGATGGAGAACGCGAACAATGTGAATAGTAAATGTATTCCTTTATTTTATGGAAAGAAAAATCTTATCTGGGAATATATTATTCTTCCATATCTTATTTCTATCAGTTATGATGTTCTTGAAGCTGCAATTGTTGGGTTTCCTCCAATTGATGATAGTTCTCCACTTACACCGGTTGACAAGAAGTTTCCTGATAATGAAGGAAGGGCCATGAATGCTATAATATCATAACTTTCTGAATGTGAATTATTGAGAGTGAAAGATGTTTCCACAGATAGAGGTATATGGGATAATTTGAAAAACATATACTAAGTCAATACAAAAGTGATGAAGGAAATGTTACAAATATAGAGACTGAAGTATGAATATTTGAAGATGGGTGACCATGAATCTATTTGATAATTCTTTACCTGGGTGAATGAAATTGCGAGTACTATAATATGTCTTGGTGAAAAGATGGAAGAATCTACAGTAGTTGAAAAGATCTTGAGAATCCTACCTAACAAATTTTATGAAAATGATTCTTTATTGGAAGATTGGGATCCTGAAACATTATCTCTTGATGATTTATATATCACACTTATCACTTATGAAATGAGAAGAGATAGTGTTATAAAAAACGAAACAAAGGATTATTGAGAAATTTATTTCAAGGATATAAAGAATGAAAAGTCAAAAAATATTTTTATTGAAGATGAAGTTGGTGATGCTAGATCTAAAAGTGAGGTGTATAAAAATCTCAATGAAATCCTATCCTTGTTTTCTAACAATTTCAAAAGAGGTACAAGAAAATTTAAAGGAAAACGTCCCTTGAAATGTTTTAAATGTGGAGGTGTTGGACACTTTACAGCTAATTTTCCTCGAAGAAAGAATGAATCTCATAGTGATACCGAAGGTATAAATATGTGAATATCCTGAAATAAAAAGGTAGAAAAAGGAAAAGAAAAGAAATTATTAAAATAAAAAAGAAGAAGTTTTTTGTCCAATGATAATGAAGAAGAAGAGAGTGATGTTGAATATTAAAAATCTATTGAGTATGGTAATGAAAATACTTACATTTCAATAGGGAATGATGAAGAATTAATAAGTGGTAGTTTTGAATAAGAAGAAACTCATCTTGAAATGAATCTGAAAGAAGAGATGAAAGAATGTTTGATAATGATCAGAAGTCTTGAAAGTCAAAACAAAAAGATGAAAGATGAAATTTCAAGCATCCAAGAATGTTTTCTGGTGAGAAAAAAGCTAATTAAAGATATTAGTTATGTTAATAAATCTCTTGAAGAAGAGATGAATCGTAATGAACATTTTGACGTGAAGTTGAAATTAATATAAGAAGAGTTGTAACTTTTCCAAAAAACACTCCCTAAAGATGAAAAAAAGTCTATGTTTCCAAAACTCTATCACTAAAGTTGGTGAATGTTATTGTAAGGAGAAACATGAGAAGGATTAAAAATAAACCTTAAAAGTGTGATAAAAATAATGGAATTATTTTTGAAGTGAAGAATGATGGGAATGTTATGTATGTGTCCAAGACCAACAAGGTTGGGAATGTTTTGAAACATTCAGAATATAAAAATGTTTCTAATACTTCTGGTTCAGATAATTTAGAAAATAAGGGATGTAATCCAATTAATAATTGAAATGTTGGTGGATTAGAAAAGAAAGAGAAGAAGGTTGCTGAGAAACCCATTTACAATTCTGATTAGTACGGATGTTTCAGAGGAAAATACTCTTTCTATGGGTATTGTTGGAATTGTGTGGGATTTTGGAACATAACAATAATGTGTTGGTTCAATAAACAACATTCCTATTATCCCATATATTCTAAATGGAGGAGATTGAGGGGGAGTAAATATCCTCAATGAAAGAAAAATGAGAAGTTTGTCTTGAAGAAATTTTAAGAGACTGAAGTGAATATTGAAAATAGGTTCCAACACTTGGAAACTATTTGTGAAAGATGATAAAAACCTGGACACCTTGCAAAATTATGTATTGTGTTTTTAATATCATTGAAAAATATTTTCATTTCTCAAAATATGAAGGTGTAGAATGAAAAGAATGGAGAAAAGTTGCTTGTTTTTTACACTAAATTAAAATCATTGAAAAGAGAATGACCATAGATACTTGAAAGTGGTTGTTCTTCTCACATGACAGGAGAATCGAAATTGATGATGTATGTTAAATATTTTAAAGAAGGCACATTTAAATTTGGAAATGGTAAATCATTGAAAATCGAAGGTCTTGGTTCATCCATCATTATAAAAGAAAAGATGAAATCGAAGAAAACATTGTATATTGATGGGATAAAACACAATCTGCCAAGTGTTTCACAATTGTGTGATGAGGGTAACAATGTTATCTTCAAGAAAGAAGGATTTATGGTATGGAGTGAAGAAGGTGGAAATATTGTTATAGGTGGTCAATGTATGAAAGGAAACTTGTTTCAGGTTGGTGATTCACAAAACTCTTGTTACATAAGTATGGTGGAAGAGAATCAGTTATGGCATAAAAGGCTTGTTCATATGTGTCAGAGAAACATGATCAAGTTATCTAAAAGAGACAATGTTTGAGACATTATTAATTTTCCAAGAAGTAGAGATTGGTGTTTCACTATTTTCCATAAAGGAAAGACTACAAATGGTGTGCATAAGAAAGTTGATAATTGTTCAAAACAACCCCGATAGATGATTCAATCCGATATATGTGGGCCAATGAGAAAACAATAAACACATGTAGATTAGTACTTCATTACTTTATTTAATGATTTTACTCGAATTACTTATGTTATGTACATGAAATAAAAATCTGATGATTTGAAAATGTTTTAAAGTTTCTGAAGAAAAGTAGATAAATAATGTGAGTATTATGTGAAGAAGTTGATAACTGATAATGGTGGACAATACAGAAATTAAGAGTTTGGAAACTATATTGAGAAGCATGGAATTTTTCCTGAGTATAGATCTCCATACACTCCCAAACAAAATGGTGTTGCTGAAAGAAGGAATAGAAGCCTGGTGGAAATGGGAAGAACCATGTTACTTGAGCATGGTCATTCTCATTACATTTAGAGGCAAGACATAAGTACTAATGTTAATATTCAGAACTATTTTTTATATAGGCCTCAATCAGGTATGACTCCCAATGCATTGTTTTATGAAAAAACTCTATGTTTAAACCACTTTAGAGTAATTGGGAGTCCTAGTATTATAATGAATAATTGTGGAAACTATGGTATATTTGAGAAAAAATGTGAGGATGTAATCATTATTGGTTACACTTCAGAAGGAAGAGGATACAGATGAAACAAGAAAGAAACAAAAAGAATTGTTGATATAGTTGATGTGAAAGTCACTGAAGTAATTGAAAAAGAGAAACATTTTTAGAAAAATAATGAAGCTGAGGAAGTTTAGGAAAGCAATTCTGATAAAGATACAGACATATGTATTCCATCTCAAAAGAAGAATCACACTCAGCTATTTCTTATAATGAAGACAATAAAAAATCATATCCAGGGATTAGGAATCAATGTTGCAGTACTGGATATTATCTTTTCCATTAATGATGAAGGAAGCGGTGAATGATTTTTAAAAAAATTGAATAATGTATTTGAAATGTCCATGCTTGGAGAAATGAAATACATTCTTGGGTTACAAATCTAGAAAGAGATAGAATACAATTTCCTTTCCCAATAAATTTATGCAAAAGAACTTCTCAGGAGGTTTGGCATTAAAAATTCAAAACCAATTTCCACACCCATTTTAGTGGGAAAAAATTGTGTAAATATGGAGATGAAAAAGAAGTGGATCAAAAAGAGTATCATAAGCTGTTTGGAAGTCTATTGTATTTGACTGCCTCAGGAATTGATATTGTTTATGTTGTTACCTTATGTGAATGATTTTAGAGTGCTCCTAGAGAATCACATCTTGTTGCTGGAAAATTAAATCCCAAATACATCAAAGGCACTACAGAATTCTAAATTAGGTATTCCAGCTCAGATAGTATTGATTTATTTGGGAATTCTAATGCATATTGGGTTGGAAATGTTGATGATAGAAGACCTACATCTGGCGGTGTATTCTTTTTGGGAAAGAATTGTGTTAGTTGGAATTCAATGAAACAAAACACAGTAACTCTTAGTATGACTGAAGCTGAGTATGTTGCTACTACTCAAGATGCTACTCAACTTATGTGGATGAAAACACAAAAGGATGACATACTTGTTGAAGTGAAGTTACACTTTCTCTTTGTTTGTGACAATTAAAGTACAATCAATCTCACCAAAAATCCAGTGTAACATTCTTGTTCAAAACATACTGATATCAAATATCATTTCATCAAAGAGAATATGGAGAAGAACGAATTTAAGTTGGAGTATGTTTCAACATCAGAACAATTTGCTGAGATCTTTACAAAACTTTTATCAAAGGATTTATTCTATAAAATGAGGATGAACATGGGTGTCCAACCTCATTCTCCTCATGATTAAGGTATGTATATTTGTCCCCTCTCCCATATTACCTTTGTATTTTTTTCAAGGGGTAGAGTTGTTTTGTTTCATAAATATATTTCACAAAAGAGAGAGTTGTGGGTAAGCTGTGAATTCAGCATTGTTTAGTGTGTGACACATTCTAAATATTCGTTGGAGTGGTTATAGGTAAAGAAATTGAATTGTTTTCTAGGAAGAATGAAGAAAAGAAAATGGTGGCCATGATAACTATTTTGGATATCATGGTATTTAGATTAATTATTCTTGTTTCCAACAATTAGTTAGCTCACATATGCTTAGAATTGTTGATATATAATCCATTTCATGAGTTTACAATGTTTAGTGATTTATGAAACTTGGTTGATAAAAAAATAAAAAGGGGGAGATTATTGGGACCAAGCTGATGAACAAGGTGATGAAGGATTCAAGTGTTGTATTTTGTTCTCAAGGTATGTTTTAAACAATGGAATTATCTTTTCTTTGTTTTGTTGAAACTATTGTTTTGGGTTTTTTTTGAAAATAATAAGACCCATGTTGTTTGTGAGGATGCTTTGATCATTTTTATTTCATACAAATTATGAGTTATTGCGAGAACATGTGATGCAAGATTGATATAAGAAAGGGGGAGTGAAAGAGATACTACCAATAAAAAAAGAATTGTATTAAGATTTTTTTTCATAAAAATAAGAAAACAATCATATACAGATTGTATAGATTGTCTTTCAAAACAATGCGATACCAAGTGGATGTAAAAAGTGATGTCGATTGAATAAGTGATGCTGATTTAAAAGGGTGATTCTGATGAGAAGGGTGATTCTGGTGGAATGATTTTATGATCGAGGTGGTGTTGATGGAATAGGAGATGCCGATTGAAGATGTTTCACTGGTTGTTTTTAAAACAATCATATTCTAGTAGAATAAAATCAATTAGATGGTGTCTATTGGGAATGAATCATATTCAGATTGCTTTGTATCATATCTGGGACGATCATCCTTATCATATTGTTTTGTATCATATTTGGTATGATCTTTGTCATTAGATTGTATTTGATCATCTCTAGTAATCATAACCACGTCGATCGTATCCACCAATCATAACCAGAAATGGTCAATGATCATATCCAACAATCATAACTAGAAATGCCCAGCAATATTGTAACTAGCTTTTTGGGGCTAGAAATATCGTATCTAGCATGATATTATCCTAGATGATCGTATCCACCATGATTGTATTCATATCCAGACCATTATATTCAGAAAATATCATGCATGGATTGATATGAAAAGAAGGAAGCAGGAATCAATGGAAAGTTAAAATACATTCCAATTGACTTCAGATGATGCTGAAGCCAATCCTCAATGAATTCAAATTCATTAAGGTAGTCATGATACAAGTACATGTTGGTGAAAAAAGTGTGTTTTCTCATGTATGTAAATAAAAAGAAAATAAAAGGATACTATTGACGGATTTGTATAAGGGGAGCCTTTTCTTTAAAAATAATGATTTTACCTCAAGTGGAGAAGTTCGTTTCTTTGAACAAATTCTTTTGGTATAGTTTCAAGAATTTTATTGAAGAAATTAGTATGAGATAATTGGATTTAGACCCATATATTGTTCATAAATTGTAATTGTATTGACAATAGAAATGGGAGTCTGTAAAAGAAGAGATGATGTTTGTGGATGTTTCGAGAAGAATATAGAAGCGTTGCGAATTTCATTATTTCTCTGATATTTTAAGAGAAATTCATATTTGGGTGAATTTATGTGAGCAGGACCGTGTTTTTGGATTCCCTACTAAACCTGTTTTGTGTCACCTGTAAAATTAGTGAGTTACATTGTACTTCTATGACAAAAAAAGAGAGAGAAGCTCCGACTTTTTAGTGTGAAAATTGATACACTTTTTGTTTTGTATTGAATACATTCTGATGAGGATTGCATTTAGCTGAGTTTGATATGAGGCTAAGTTAATCGGTTTAGTTTTTTCTTTACTAGGTGTTTCTATATATGGATTTCTGGGCTGGGGAATGATCATACTGAGCATCTTTATAACAACCCATACATTACTTACATTTTTAATACTTCAAAATTGAAGCATAATTATTACAACATATAAAACAAACCGTGGAAGGACCATATAGGTATAGTGTCATTAGAAACTGGAAACATAAACAACCGGTTCATAAAGTGTCTACACTGTCTCCCATTTATTTCATCATATATATTATCCCTTTTGGAATATCTTACTTAATAACCATCTTCCTAACCTGGGGGAAAGAAAACATACAAAAGGGTGAGCTCAAATGCTCAGTAAGGGTAAGCAAATGAAAAATCAATCACATTATGAACATAACATTTTGGAAATCTTAACCTGCAAATGAAATCATAATTTCATACCATGGGATAAATCATAAAAGTGAAATGTAATCCCAATAATCATAACATAAAACAAGGAACTTTGTGGAATACACACATAATCATAGGGAATCATTTCTTATTAGTCAATACTCATTGCCAAGACTATCTTAGTGGACAAAGTCCATTTCTGAACCGAGTTCACTCCTCGTTTCAGTCCTGTTTCACTGAACCGGTTTAACCTGCCGTTCCAACCATGTCTATCTCATGAGATATAAAATATTTACCCAATGCATTAGAGGGAGATATAGGTCCCACCCATCTCATAATGATACCATTCTTATGTGTGCCACAAAATCATAAACCATACATCATAACATAAAACATCGTGACATCATAAAACAATTCATATAAGATAAAGGAATTCATAAAAATAATTCCACCACAACATAATCAAATCAATGTAATAATATGGATATAAAAAGAACCCTTTATTATCATTGATGGAAAATAATTTTGATAAAACACTATAACTCCATTCTTGAATAAAATATCCTTTCTACTTTAAAAACATTTATCCTTTCTTAACATGTGATACAATTTTAAACTAAAAGAAGATGATTAAAAGTAAACTTGAAAACATGTAAAGGAACCTTCTTGGAAATAATGTTTTAAAAATACATTCATGCCGTATAACTTAAAAAAACATTCTTCTCGTACTTTTTTCGGAAAAGTCAAAAAGTATCTCGTAAGAAAAACGACAAATGATTCCTTTCATATCTTTTACTAAAAAACTCACCGAAGGTTAAAATTGGATTTAATGAATTGTAGGTGGATGGAAACAATATTACATATTGAGGAAACATGGATGTGGATGATAAAATACACCCCAGTAAATACCAAATTATAAACAATCTCGGATAAAAATGAGATTGTGATATTTCCCTTACCTTAGGTTCGATTTGCTTCGTAAGTGTCCGAACCTCCTCTTTTTTGAAGCGCCTCTTTGAGACCTCCTTTTAGGGCACTAAAATTGGTCTTTGAAGAAGAAAATGACCTCTAGAATTCTTCTAGGGAAGTGTAGAGGAGAAATTGGCAGGGTTTGGCCGAGCATGAAGGCTCAAAGTGGTGTGAGGAAGAGGGGGAGGAGGTGCCCGTTTATAAGGGAGGAGAGGGTCTTCTTTGGAAAAACTAAAAATATTATTTTATTATAAAGTCAAATTCGGTTTTAAACAGCTAAAAATTAATTTATTTCGAAGCTAAGGTGGGGGTGGGTCTAAATCCTCTCATAAAATAGAATTTAGACAAGTTTAGGTTCCTATTTTAACCTTATTATTTAGATTTAACATTAAGTTAAATAATTTTACTTTTACTGTGTCTTCTTGTGTTCTTATACTATAAGGTTAATAAACATACTATGACAAGACAAACAAATCTCAAGTTGTTTATTATTAATATATATGACTTTATCTAAGTCATTGGGCCGAACCTTAGATTTTTAGGAATAAAATAACAATTAATAATATAATATTTGTTTTAAAAACTATTTTATGTCAATTTTTACACTATTTAGTAATTGATTTTTTTGAAAATCATAACAAAATGATTAGTTCAAAATAAGTTAATTAAATCAATACTAACATGTCATATTAACCTATAAAATTAGTTTAATTCATAAAAAGTCTCAAATTACATTTATTTGGTTATTTATAACATAAATTATGTTAATATTTCATTAATAAGATAATTACTCCATCATCTTTGTGTCATAAATAAATTAAGTTTTTTAAAGTCTAAAAATTACAAATAAAATATCATTATGGAGGAAATCTGTTTAGCTTTCTAATGAATATTTATAGTCGAATTTATCTTATTTATAAACCTATATTAAAAATTATTTTCTTATTAAACCTTGATTTTAACTATTTTAACCCTTCTTTAAATAAATTAATAATAAATGTCCTAATCTAATCCAAGTGGGCCTAAATGTTCATATTTTATTTCTAAGGGTGTTTTTTGTCTAATTACACTTATCCAATAGAATTAGGACATGTGTTAGGGTAATAATAATATCATTGTTTCTCTTAATTACCCTATTTACTTTTAACCGTGGTAAATAAAAGTAAAAAGTTACTATTCACCAAAAATTAATTTCATCTCATTGAACTAAATTTTACTTACTGACATAAACTGTGTCTCTCTGATTTTCGAAATTCCACCCACAGAAGCGGTAAAATTATGTTTTGTGAAAAATTCAGTTTTTTTAACTACCACTTAGTTGTTTCACTATTCATCAAAAATTGAAAGTTTTCAGAAAAATACCAAAATTTCACCCTAGGCTAATTTCGATATTCCGAATCCAAAAATGAAGTCCATTTTGAAAAATAAAATTTATGAAACTTCAAAAACTGGTAATTACTATTTATAACGGCTAGTTTTAATAATATTTTAATAGCATATCGTTGTTTAGTGAAACTCAGTATTGCGTACGACGCAAGCTATCGAGGAAGGCCGCAGTTGCGTGTAAAGAAAGCCAAGCTAGTGTTGTGTGTATTGAAACATTTCTTTGATGATTTATATAACATAAAAACAAAATATTTCTCATAAAAGTCTTGGGTGTTACATTCTACCCCCTTAAAATGAATTTCGCCCTCAAAATTCGTCACTTTGTAACCAAAATATGAGGATACCTATCCCTCATCATATCCTGAAACTCCCATGTAGCTTCTTCTAATTGGTGGTTCCTCCATAAAACTTTTACCAAACGAGTGGTCTTGGTTCGTAGGACTTTTTCGCTATGATCCAGAATCTCTATTAGCTGTTCTTCGTAAGAAAGATCTTGCTCCAGCGGTACAACTTCTGAGCTATGTACATGTGAAGGATCAGGTATGTACTTTATCAGGAGAGATACATGGAACACATCATTAACTTGAGAGAGATTTGGTGGAAGCGCCAATTGGTAATCTACCTTCCCAACATGATCTAGTATTTCGAAAGTATCGATATATCTAGGGATCAACTTCCCCTTATTTCCAAATCTCATGACCCTCTTCCAGGGAGATATTCATAAGAATACTTTATCACCCACTTCAAACTCTAGGTCTTTTCTTCAGTTATCATCATAGCTTTTCTGTCGACTCTGAGCCGCTCTTATGTGTTGTTGAATAGATTTGACCTTTTCTGCCATTTCATCAACGAGATCAGGTCCTAATAGATTTCTTTCCCCAACCTCATCCCAGCAAGTTAGAGTCCTACATTTCTTTCCATAGAGAGATTCATAAAGATCCATCTGAATACTGGAGTGAAATCTATTATTATAAGAAAATTCCATCAAAGGTAGGTGTTGATCCCAACCACCTTTGAAATCCATAGAGAAAGCTCTCAATATGTCTTCTAGAGTTTAAATTTTTCTCTGAGATGGACCGTCTGTCTGAGGATGATAAGCAGTTCTGAAACTCAACTCTGTATCCAAAGTATGCTGAAGACTTCTCCAGAACTTTTAGGTAAACCTCGGATCCCGATCAGATATAATAGATAGTGGTACTCCACACAATCATACCACTTCCTTCACATATATCTTGGCAAGCTGATCCAGAGAGAAATCCTCTCTAATAGCGATGAAGTGTGCAGACTTTATAAGACGATCAACTATGACCCATATAGCATTATTGACTTTGGATGTTTTAGGAAGTCTTGTGACAAAGTCCATAGTGATGTTTTCCCATTTCCATTTGGGTATGGGTAATGGTTGTAACATCCCCTTAGACTTCTGTCTCTCAGCTTTAACTTGCTAACAAACCAAGAATCGAGAGACATATTCAGCAACATCTCTTTTCATGCCATCCCACCAGAAGTACTCTTTCAGGTCCCTATACATCTTCATGCTTCCCGGATGAATAGAGAATGAAGAACTATGAGCTTCATCCATCAACCCCTTCTTTAATTTGGGTATGGGAGGAACACAAACCTGATTCATGAACTTAATTATCCCATCACAATCAAGGTTGAATTCCAGAACATTTCTCACCTTCTGTTGTAACTCTACATCTTCTTTCTGTGCCACTTTAATCATCACATGTATAGATGGTTGAAAATTCATTTGAGAAAGATAAGATTTTTCCCTTTGCATTATAATTCCAAGATCCATCCTTTGTAAATCCATAAATAGTGGATCTTTTGTGATCCTCATCATGGATAAACTGGCATGGTCTTGTCGACTTAATGCATCTGCCACCTTGTTTGCTTTCCCAAGGTGGTAATGGATTGAGCAGTCATAATCCTTAATCAGCTCCAACTATCTTCTATGGCGCATATTCAGCTCCTTTTGTGTGAAAATATACTTTAATCTTTTATGATAAGTATAAATGTTACACCTTTCTCAATAAAGATAATTCCTCCAAATCATTAATGCAATGATTACCGAAGATAACTCCAAATCATGAGTTGGGTAATTTTGCTCATGGATTTTCAACTGTTGTGAGGCATAAGCTATCATCATATAATTTTGCATAAGAACACACCCCAATACCTTCTTGGATGCATCACTATGGATCACAAAGCTTTCTCCACTACAAGGCAGTGTGAGCACAGGTGCACTAGATAACCTTCTTTTCAACTCCTTGAAATTCCGTTCACATTCTTCCGTCCAGACAAACTTAACTCCTTTCCGAGTCAACCTGGTGAGTGGATTTGATAATTGTGAAAAATATTTCACAAAAAGTCGATAATATCTAGCCAAACCAAGAAAACTTCGGATCTCAGTTACTTTTGTTGGTCTCGACAATCTTTCGATAACCTTTGTTTTTGCTGGATCCACAGATATCCCATATTTTGAGATTATGTGACCCAAAAATGCAACTTTTTGAAGCCAAAATTCACACTTGGTAAATTTGGCATAAAGCTTCTCCTTTCTTAGGGTCTTCAATATAATTCTCAAGTGATCTTCATGTTCTTCCTTGCTCTTTGAATATACTAGAATATCGTCTATAAAGACTACCACAAACGGATCAAGATAGTATCTAAAGACTCTTTTCATCAGATCCATGAAGACATCAGGGGCATTAGTAAGACCAAACGACATCACTATAAATTCATAGTGTCCATACCTTGTATAGAAATTCATCTTTGGTATATCCTCCCTTTTGACCCTTAATTGATGATACCGTGAATGACGATCAATCTTGGAAACGTATTGAGCTCCTCGTAGTTGGTCAAATAAGTCATCAATGCATGGGAGAGGATATTTTTTCTTGATAGTGATCTTTTTAAGTTCTTGATAATCAATGTAGAGTCTCATTGATCCATCTTTCTTCTTAACAAACAGAACAGGTGCTCCCCAAGGTGACGCACTAGGGAGTATGAACCCCTTATCAAGATTCCCTTGGAGTTGCTTCTTCAATTCATGCAACTCAATTGGGGACATTCTATAAGGTGTCTTTGAAATAGGTAAAGCACCTGGTACGAGTTCTACTGAAAACTCAACTTCACAATTTGGTGGAAGACCCAGCAATTCCTTCGGAAAGACATCGTCAAAATCCCGTACAATTGGAATATTCTTAATCGTGAGTTTCTCACCAACCATTTGAGATAAATAACCTTCATTTAGTGGAATTAAGACCCATAAGATGGAAGAAATTTCCACTAGAAGGTTATGTTCATCCTTGCATTGATAGACAATCATAGATTGATATGGAATATGAAATGTGACTTCCCACCTTTGGAAATTGATATGAGCTGCATATAAAGAAATCCAACCCATGCCAAGAATCACATCAAATTCCACTATAGGAAGGATCACAAGATATGCAGGAAACACTTTCCCAAAAACTTCAATCGGAGAAGAATTATAAACTTTTGATGTGACTGTTGTGCCATTAGGGGTTGTCACAGCTAACTCAACATCTAATTTTGAGGTAATACGGTGATATCATTAGAAAATTATTCATAAATAAAAGAGTGGGTGGATCCAAAATCAAATAAAACATTTAATACTTTAGAGTGGATGGTAAGTGTACCTTTCACCACATCATTATCGTACTACACATCGCTGATAGAAATTTCATGTGAGTTTCCTTTGTCTTTAGCCTTAAGAGTTTGTTGACGTCGACCATCATCATCATCCCTTGGATTTGGGCATTGATTGGCATAATGTCCCATCTCCTTGAACATGAAACATTGAAGTGTATTAGGTTAATTCTATGTATCCCATCCTTTTTTTGCATCATTAGACATCTTCTTCCCATCATTGCAGCATTCAAATTCCCGATGACCTTCCTTTCCACATTTGAAACATTTACTTGTCCCTTTAAGACAACTCCCTCCATGTTTCTTTCCACACTTTGAGCATAAGGGAAATCTCATCTTCTTTTCAGTGTGCTCTTTATATTTTCCTTTGAATTACATTTTCCTCTTCTTCTCAAACCCATATGACTGATGGGTTACTCCAATCTCCATCTCTACTTTGAGAGCACATCCAATGATTTCCCCGTAGCTATTGAAGTCCCTTATGGCTAATGCCTTTCAAATACTTAGTTTTAAGCCACTAATGAATCGATCGATCTTACTCTCAGGTTGGATAATAATACCAGAAGCGTACCTTGCAAGTCTTGTAAAATTTTCTTCATAGGTACCAACAGATTCATCATCCTTTTTTCTATAGTTCAAGAATCTCCTTCTCCATCTTTGTTCGTAGAATATGAGGGAAGTACTTATTGAAAAATAAGTTCTTGAACTCATCCCATTCCATGGACTCAATTTCATCTCTTTGCCTCGTATTCTTGATAAGATTCCACCATTGATCAATATCACCTTCTAAACGATACACTGCTAAGATGACTTTATCATGTTCAGAACATTGAAGAACTGAAAATATCTTTTCAGTAGTACTAATCCACTGTTCAGCAACTAATGGATCAGTAGACCCGCTGAATGAAGGTGGACGCTGCCTCATGAAGGATTCAATAGAATGTTGCTCCTTCCTTTGCTCGTTTGGAAGTCCCGAATGATTCATATCTTGAGAAAGTTGTGTGAGCATGTCTACAAGATTTTTCATTCTATCTCCCATAACGTTTGGTTGCTCAGGGGGACAATCATTGCATTTCCCGTCGCATTCCGCATTAACACGGTTCCTTCGGGTTCCAGCCATTGACTAAAACCAAGAAGAATAGTGTGAGCAACACTAATTATAATAGGAAAACCACATAATCAAGAATAAAATTTCACACTTAAGGTCTTATCCTAGGTTATTCATGTCCATTTCCAAAACACTAAGAGTGTGTTCTACGCTTAGACTTATCCTTAGGATTCTTACTAAGGCTTTCACATCCTAGTTTTTAAAGGATGACTATACCTTTCCTCTGATACCAACTATAACAACCCATACTTTACAAACATTTTTAATATTTCAAAATTGAAGCATACTTATTAAAACATATAACAAAACCATGGAAGGACCATATAGGTATAGTGTCTTTAGAAACTGGAAACATAAACAACTGGTTCATAAAGCGTCTAAACTGTCTCCCATTTATTTCATAATGTCTATAGTCCTTTTGGCATATCTTAATTAATAACCTTTTTCCTGACCTGGGGGAAAGAAAACATAAAAAAGGGTGAGCTCAAATCAACAGTAAGGATAAGCAAAAGAAAAATCAATGACATCATGAACATAACATTTTGGAAATCTTAACCTGCAAAAGAAATCATAATTTCATACCATGGGATAAATCATAGAAGTGAAATGTAATCCCAATAATCATAACAAAAAACAAGGAACTTTGAGTCATACACACATAATCATAGAGAATAATTTATTATTATTCAAGGATCATTTCCAAGACTATCATAGTGGACAAAGTCCATTTCTGAACCGAGTTCACTCCTCATTTCAATCCTGTTTCACTGAACCGGTTTAACCTGTCGTTCCAGCAAAGTCTATCTCATGAGATATAAAATCTTTACCCAATGAATTGGAGGTAGATATTGGTCCCACCCATCTCAAAATGATACCATTCTTATGTGTGCCACAAAATCATAAACCATACATCATAACATAAAACATCGTGACATCATAGAACAATTCATATAAGATAAAAGAATTCATAAAAATAATTCCATCACAACATAATAAAATTAATTTAATAATATGGATATAAAAATAACCCTTTGTTATCTTTGATGGAAAATAATTTTTATAATACACTTGAACTCCATTCTTGATGAAAATATCCTTTCTACTTTAAAAACATTTTTCCTTTCTTAACATGTCATACAATTTCAAACTAAAAGAAGTTCATTAAAAATAAACTTGAAAACTTGTAAAGGAACCTTTTTGGAAATAATGTTTTAAAAATCCATTCATTCTGTATAAGTTAAAAAACATTCTTCTCGTACTTTTGTCGGAAAAGTCAAAAAGTACCTCGTACGAAAAACGACAAAAGATTCCATTCATATCTTTTACTAAAACCTCACCGAAGGTTAAAATTGGATTTAATCAATTGTAGGTGGATAGAAACAATATTACATATTGAAGAAACATGGATGTGGATGATAAAATAAACCCCAGTAAATACCAAAGTATAAACAATCTCGGATAAAAATGAGATTGTGATATTTCCCTTACCATAGGTCCGATTTTCATCGTAAGTGTTCGAACCTCCTCTTCTTTGAAGGGACTCTTTGATACCTCCTTTTAGGGAACTAAAATAGGTCTTTGAAGAAGACCAGGACCTCTAGGATGTTTCTAGGGAAGTGGAGAGGAGAAGATGGTTGGGGTTGGCCGAGCTTGAAGGCTCAAAGTGTTGTGAGGATGAGGGGGAAGAGGTGCCCTTTTATAAGGGAGGAGAGGGGCTCCTTTTGAAAAACTAAAAATATTATTTTATGATAAAGCCAAATTCGGTTTTAAATAGCTCCAAATTGATTTATTTCAAAGCTAAGGTGGGGATGGGTAGAAATCCTCTCATCCAATAGAATTTAGACAAGTTTAGGTTCCTATTTTAACATTATCATTTAGATTTAACATTAAGTTAAATAATTTTACTTTTACCATGTCTTCTTGAGTTCTTATACTATAAGGTTAATAAACTTACTATAATAAGGCAAACGAATCCCAAGTTGTTTGTTATTGATATATATGACGTTATCTAAGTCATTTGGCCAATCCTTGGAATTTTAGGAATAAAATAACAATTAATAATATAATATTTGTTTTAAAAACTATTTTATGTCAATTTTGACACTATTTAGTAATTGATTTTTGTGAAAATCACAACAGAATGATTAGTTCGAAAAAAGTTAATTAAATAAATAATAACATGTCATATTAACCTATAAAATTAGTGGAATTCATAAAAAGTATAAAATTACATTTATTTGGAAATTTATAACATCAATTATGTCAATATTTCATTAATAAGATAATTACTGCATCATCTTTGTGTCATAAATAAATTAACTTATTTAAAGTCTAAAAATTAAAAATAAACTATAATTATGTAGGAAATCTCTTTAGATTTCTAATAAATATTTATAGTCTAATTTATCTTATGTATAACCCTATATTAAAAATAATTTTCTTATTAAACTTTGATTTTAACTATTTTAACCCTTCATTAAATAAATTAATAATAAATGTCCTAATCTAATCCATGTGGGCCTAAATGGTCATATTTTATTCCTAAGCTTGTTTTTGGTCGAATTAAACTTATCCAATAGAATTAGGACATGTGTTAGGGTAATAATAATATAATTTGTTCTCATAATTACCCAATTTACTTTTAACCATGGTAAATAAAATTAAAAAGTTACTATTCACCAAAAATTATTTTCATCTCATTGAACTACATTTAACTTACTGACATCCACTGTGTCTCTCGGATTTTTGAAATTCCCCTCACAGAAGTAGTAAAATTATGTTTTATGAAAAATTCAGTTTTTTTAACTACCACTTAGTGGTTTCACTATTCATCAAAAATTGAAAGTTTTTAGAAAAATACCAAAATTTCACCCTAGGCTAATTTCGATATTCCGAATCCAAAAATTAAGTCCATTTTGAAAAATAAAATTTATAAAATTTTAAAAAGTTGTTATTACTATTCATAACGGCTAGTTTTAATATTATTTTAATAGCATATCATTGTTTAGTGAAACTCAGTATTGCGTACGATGCAAGCTATCGAGGAAGGCCGTGGTTGCGTGTAAAGCAATCCAATCTAGTGTTGTGTGTAGTGAAATATTCCTTTGATGATTTATATAACATAAAAACAAAATATTTCTCATAAAAGTCTCGGGTGTTACAATCTTTATCGGTCTCAAGTTTTGAAGTGGTGCCAATTGTAGTTGTCTTGTGAAGTGGTGCTGATTCTATATTTCTAGTCATGTCATGCCGATTCTATTTAGCTGGTCAAGTTGTACCGATTGTATTTTGAATTGAAGTGGTGCCGATACATTTTTAAGGCATTCTATCAGGACAATAGGACTTGAAAAATCACATTGAAAGAATCATTCATAGATAACCGGACTAGGAAAATCGGACATGGCATTCAGTATGATTTCTTTATCAAATTACATTGAGGTTCTTCCCTTTATTCAGGGTAAGGAATTGATGAAATGTATCAAAATTTAATATATTTTTTAAATTTAAAAGAACAATAGGTAACATGAGTTTTTACAAAAACAATTGTATTACCTGATTTTGCTAAGAAGGTGCACACGCACCGGAGGGATTGTTTCATAGTGATACATGAGTGTGAGGGTATATCCTACTCATTGTAATCAAAGAATTGTTTTCATAGTGGATTTTATGGTATTGGATCATTTCTAAACCATAACAAGGACATAGCTATTATCATTTAATAGTGAACCTTATAAATCATCATGTTCATTTGGATGTTTGATGAGTTCGTTTTTAGTAGGGAATTGAAATCTCTAACATGAGGTGAAGGTGTTTTCAATAGAAAAGAAACATAAAAGAAAAAGAGTATCACCGATTCAGCCCTCCCCCTCTTAGTGACACATAACTCCAACTGGGAACTTTAAGCCTTTATATTAAATAACTTTACAAATCTACCAACATCATTCAACATATTCTTTTAAATCCTTAATGAAAATATTATACTGAAATATCCTTACATATTTCATAATTCAGATAATAAAATCATTGATTTCAAATACATAAATAATTCATTCATTCTACATAATTATCATAAAATTAACAAAGATTATTTTTCTTATTTCATGACACTTCATTCCTTTCACATGTCATATTAATCATCAAAAATAAAATAATTACTCATACCTCCTTCCTAATTCTCATCACTATTTTTCCCTTTTGGAAATTAATTTTCATTATTCCCAATCACTCCAATAAATGTATGCACAATAACTTCCCAAGTGGTTTGGAATTAAAAATTCAAAACCTATTTCCACAACCATTTCAGTGGGGATAAATTGAGTAAAGATGGAGATGGAAAATAAGTGGATCAAAAAGAGTATCAGATGCTGATTGGATGTCTATTGTATTTGACTGCCTGAAGACCTGATATTGTTAATGTTGTTACCTTATGTGAAATATTTTAGAGTGCTCTAAGATAATCACATCTTATTGCAGGAAAAAGAATTCTCAGACATCAGAGGAACAACAGAATTCAGAATCAGGTATTTCAGCTCAAATAGTATTGATTTATTTGGGTATTCTAATGCAGATTGGGCTGAAAAAGATGATTATAGATGATCTACATCTGGTGGTGTATTAATTTTGGGAAATAATTTTGTTAGTTTTCATCCAAATAAACAAAACACAGTAACTCTCAGTATGACTGAAGGTGAATATGTTGCTGCTACTCAAGAAGGTACTCAACTTATGTGTATGAAAACACAATTGGATGACTTACTTGTTGAAGTGAAGTTACCCTTGCTCTTGGGTTGTGAAAATCAAAGTAAAATCAATCTCACCAAGAATATAGTTCATTATTCTCATTCTAAACATATTGATATCAAATATCATTTCATCAAAGATCATGTAGAGAATAATGAATTGAAAATGGATAATGTTTCAACATCAAAACAATTTGCTAACATCTTTACAAAACCTTTATCAAAGGAATCATTCCCAAAAATGAGGATGAACATGGGTATAAATGCTTTTTCTCTTCATGTTTTAGGTATGTTTGTCTTTCACCTCTCCCATATTACCTTTGAATTTTTCTTTCAAGGGGTAGAGTTGTTTCATTTCAGAAATATATTGAACCAAAGAGGAGTTATGGTTAAGATGTGAACTTAGCACTGTTTAGTGTTAGACCTATTAAAACTATTTGTTAGAGTGGTTATAGGAAAAGAAATTTAATTGTTTTCTAGGAGGAATGAAGAAATGAAAAGGGTGGCCATGATCACTATTTTGGATATCATGGTTTTTATATTAATGATTCTTGTTTTCAACAATGATTTAGGTCACATAATCTTAGAATTGTTGATATGTAATCCATTTATTGAGTTTAAAATGTTCAGTGATTTATGAAACATGGTTGACAAAAAATATTATGGGGGTGATCATTGTCTTTAAATTTCATTTGATCATCTCTAGAAATCGTAACTAGGATGATCGTATCCAGCAATCATAACTAGAAACGATCTACGATCATATCCAGCAATCGTAACCATAAGATTCATGCATGATCATATCCAGCATGATCATAATCAGAATGATCATATCCAACAAGATCATATGTAGGATGATTGTATCTAGAATGATAGTATTCAGGATAATAGTGTCTAGAACATTGTATTCAGAAACAATCATGCTTGGATTGAAATGAAAAGAAAGAAGAAGGTATGAAGGGAAAGTTACAATACAATCCAATTAAATTCTGACAATGCAAAATCTGATCCCCAATGAATTCAAAGTCATGAGTGTAGTCCTCATATAAGCACATGTTTGTGGATAAAGAGTGTTTTCTCATATTGTTAATGAGAAAATAAAAGAGAATGAGACTCGTGAATGATTTGTATAAGGGGGATCCTTTCATTTAAAAGAATGATTGTACCTCAAGTGGAGAAGTGTATTTCATCAAACACATTGATTTGGTATTGTTTCAAGCATTTTTTGCGCAAAGCTCTTTTTTTTCATTTTCATAAGCCGGTTAGAGGGATCTGGTACCCTAACCCGGTTTGAGGAAAAACCGGGAACCTCACATGGCGGTTCCTCAGAATCAAATATGAAATTCAAACAACATAGGAGACATCACACGCAGATGCCTCGAGACACGAGCCACGTGTCCCACCTGGATCCGCGAACCATCACCACGCGTCAGTCGCCGCTCAAACGCCTCGAGCCGCGCCACCCATCATGTCGCCGACAGGGCTTGCCGAACCGACCACCGTCAACTTTACCGGCGACCGTCTACGTCTCCACCGGCCGCCATCATCGTCTTCACTGGCGAGCTTCTCTACTGTCAAAGAACTCACCGTCGGAGACACCATCCGACACCAGATCGCCAACCTCAACAACCGAAACACCAAGATAACAGAGAAAAGGCCTAAAACCTTCACCCCATCTCGCATAACCGAATCAATCGCAGAAACTTCGCGATAAAACAACAAAACACATAGAATAACGAAATGAAACAAAAAACAGGAAAACATCCCTACCTCCATAGTAGCTTCAATGGCGAAACTAAATCAGCCGAATCATCCCCAAAATAACATCCCAACCCCACCAAAAACCTACAACCAGAACCAGAACCCATCGCCACCAACCAGGCAACCCGAGAAGACCACATCTGACCACCTGTTGCTTGCCGACGATAACGAATGGCTCCCTCAACCCGCGGAAACCGGGACTCGGTCTCTGAACGAATGCACCGCCATGAAAGGCTGAATCAAGCACACCGTGAGCGACGACCGAGCCAAGAGAGCCTCCGCCACGTACATCAAGCCAAGGGAGGCGAACTGGGGGCTAGACCAAGGCTCAAGAATTGTTTTGAAGAAAGAAGTTTGAGGTAATCAGATTCAGACCCATGTATTTATCATCACTTATAATTGTATTTACAATAGAAATGGGAGTCTGCAAAAGAATAGATGAATATTGTGGACATTTCAAGAAGAATCAAGAAGCATTGACAAAGCAATAATTTCTCATAGATTTCAGCAGAAATTCAGATTTTGGTGAATTTACGTGAGCAGAAAAGTGTTTTAGGATTCCTTCCTAAACAAGTTTCGGTTCACCTATAAAAGTATTTAATTACATTGTACTTCTATGACAAAAAAAAGAGAGATAAGCTCTGAGTTTTAGTGAGAGAAAGTGATACCGTTTTTGTTTTGTATTGAATTCATTATGATGGGGATTATATTCAGTTGAGTTTGATACCAGGATAAATTTATTAGTTTCACGTTTTCCGTATTGGGTGTTTTCATATTTGGATTCAAAGGCTGAGGAAGGATCATACTAAGAATCTTTATCATTCTCATGTTTTGAAGTGGTGCCTATTGTTTTAGGCCTGTGAAGGGGTGCCGATTCTAGTTGGTTAGTGCAGTCGTGCCGATTCAGTTCATCTGGTCAAGTGGTACCAATTGTATTCTTAATTAAAGCTATGCTGATTAATATTAATTTCATTCTATCAGGACCATAGGACTTGAATAATTGTATTGAATGAATCATACTCAGAAAATAGGACAAGGAAAATCAGACTTGGAATTCAGTCTGATTTCTTTATCAATGTCTATTGAGGTTCTTACCTTTATTCTGGGTAAGGAATTTAAGAATTATATGACAATTGAATAAATTTTTTGAATTAAAAATAAGAACAGGTAATAAGAGTTTTATAAAAAAAATTGTATTACCTGATTTTTCTAAGAAGGTTCACACACACTGGAGGGATTGTTTCACAATGCTACATGAGTGTGAGGGTATATCTTACTCATTGTAATCAAATGATTGTTTTCATAGTGGATTGTATGGTATTGGATCATTTCCAAACCATACCAAGGACGTAGCTATTCTCATTTAATAGGAAACCTTGTAAATCTTTCTGTTCCTTTGGATGTGTGATGAGTTTGTTTTCCGTAAGGAATTGAAATCGCTAACTGGAGGAGACGGATTGTTTCAATTAAAAAGATACATAAAAGAAACAGAATATCATTGATTCACCCCTCACCCTCTTAGTGATACATTACTCCTACTGGGAACTTTAGACCTTTAAATTAAATTAATTCACAAATCTACCTACATCATTCAAAATATTCTTTTAAATCCTTAATGAAAATCTTATACTGAAATATCCTTATATATTTCATAATTCAGATAATAAAATCTTGGATTTCCAATACATAAATAATTTATTCATTCCACATAATTATCATAAAATTAAAAAACATTATTTTCTTATTATATAACACTTCATTCCTTTCACATGTCATATTCATCATGAAAAATATAATAATTACTCATACCTCCTTCCTAATTCTCATCATAATATTTCACTTTTGAATAATATTTTTCGTTATTCCCAATCATTCCACATTTAATCAATTCAATAGTTTTTGATATCATAGGTAGACCAATATTCCCATCCATTTCATTAACTGATCTTTTCATTTTCCCTTTGTAGTTTTTTACATTTTGCCCATATTTTCCATAGTCAAATCATCTTCTTGTTCCTACAAGACACTATATTTTGTATTTATTACCATATTCTAAACACATATGAAACTGAATCTCCTTTTCTCTATGGTCTCCACTACCCTAAATCACAATGATATCTTTCCTTCTCTTTTTATATGTATGATATTTTGTTAAGGTATATACTATAAATCCCATTCAAGGAAAATTAATTTGGCATATTAATAGTATCATTAACCCGAGTGATCATCCAACTTTACTACTCAATGGATAATTTTTCATCACATTCAATGTTAACTTAGTTTATTTAGGTTATCACCAAAGACTAAAATAAGAAAAAATATATAAGAAACCCTTATCATAGAAAAAACCACATAATCATGAAAAATCACTTATATGATGCCTAAATCATGAAACATTCTTTTATATCTATTACTCCTTATTCTTATCTAATGTCATCAATGACCATAATTTATTTAAATAATTTAAGATGGTTCATAATGAGTATGTGAATTTTAAAATTATATCCCCTAGGAGTGTCAAACCATGTGTGAAACAAGACTTGTTGTCATCCACCAGTTCTTGATCATGTCTAGCTCAATAATGCAATTTGTTTCTTGTTACCCCAAGGTATATCTATTCTATATCCATATGTATTTGTGTTATATATACAAAGATGTATTTCTTGGAAACCAGTGTCTCCATTATTTACAAAATTTTATGGAAACTAACTTATGATTTGACACATCCTTAGACTCATACTTAGACAAACCCCTAAACATATTTTCTTAAATATCCCTAGGGATATAAATAATATTTTATTATTCATATCTTCCAAAGGATAAATAAACCTTTAATTTTATAACAACAATAGAGACACGTGCTTCTCATTCAGAGAAATTACATTTTTTAGATGAATGTTCATTATAATATATAAACATATGCTTGAGGACCATAATAGTGTAGTACAGTTTGAAAATTTTATACATAATCTTATAGATTTTTGAAAGATCTTCATCATATCCCATAAAGATATCCCCCTTTTGTACTCTTCATAAGAATACCCTACTTAAAACATTCCATCATAACCTATGGAAAGGAAATATAATACAGGGTGGAATAATGGCTTAGTAAGGGTAAACATGGAAGATACATAAGAATTGAATAATCCGAAGGGCATGATAACATGATAATAACATTGTAAAACCATACACCGTATATCAAAGATCATAAACAAGAATCATGGGATAATTATTGGTTTTTTATAAGTCCCGAATCATAAGGGTAAAAAGAAAATGAGTCATGAGAGAAAAAAAATTTCATAAGACATAGACATATGGAATACAAATCAGTTTATAACATTTTGAACATGTGTAAATAGAAAAAGGTCCACTCATTAAGTTAAGGAAAATAAATAAGGCCCCTGCATAAACCTATAGACATGCAACAAGGTCCACACAAAAAATATTCAACATGTAATCATTTTCTCATAAATAATTTTTAACATTTAATAAGGTTCGCACATAACATTGTGAACAGGTAATCGAGTTCACATATAGGTGAGTACGCCTCCTATGCCAGATAGGCCCATATCCATAGTTGAATCCCAATCATAAATTACTAGGTTCACTCCCCATTCCATCCATGTAAATCTCATTAGATACACAAATCATTACCCAATTCAGTGAGGGGAGATATTAGTCCCACCTATAAAATAATGATACCTGGATTTATGTGTTCCATAAGATCATAAACATTCATCATATTAGAACCCGTTAAATGAAGTGGGTGCTATATATATTTCATCATATCATAACTATGTAAAATATACATGTTCCATAATAATTTCCTCATATTATATCATGTTAAAATAATAGGGTTTTATAATATTTTATTATGGTATAACATGTAGAAGATGAATAGGTTTTATAAAAATATTTTTCTCATAAAAATAACCCATTAAAATGAAGAATAACAATGTTTTACTTCAATAATATCTCAAGGAATGGAAAAATTTTATCAAAGGATTAGATTTTATATCGAGAAGGATTCTAAATATCACAAGGAAAATTTCATAAGAAAAAAAACTATTCATTTAAAATATTTTTTAAAAATTAAATTTTTCTGAAACACCTTTCTTTGAATACAACCCTAAAAAATATAAATGAGGCTTTAAAAATCACTTAAAAAATTTCGTGAGGACAATATCATTTCCAATTTTAAAAATAATTTTTAAAACCTAAAACATTTTAAAAATTATTTTCCATGAAAATAACATTGAAAACATGTTAGGGAAGTTTAAAATCATTGATCAGTCCTGACAACCATAAAAACTATCCATTTCATTCATGTTAAAAATCATTCCTCCCACATTTTTGGAAAAAACCAAACGACCTTTGTATTAGAAAATTATATGATGATTCCTTTCCCTGAAATTTGAAAAAAAAACATACAAAAAAATTCTTTAAAAAATAAAAAGGGAGTAACAAAACATTTGGGAAAATATTTTTTAAAAACCAGGATCTTAAAAGAAAATTGAATTTGGAATGAAAGGACATATAATGTCAGATGTTATTAATTTTTGAAAATTATCATAATTACCAATGATTGAAAAAATTATACCATTAAATGAATATAACATCAATATATAGAGATATATAAAAATAATAATAATTATTAAGAGATATAACTTTATAACTTAACATTGGAGACAATCATAAACAATCATAATGAATGATTTGATTGTAACATAATATATTTAAAACTTTGGTAACATTGAACCATAACAACTATGAATAAGTAACATATAATGAGTTCTAATATATAATAAGTATTAATATATTATTTATAATAAATTTCAAAGGGGATATATATACACCTTGGGAATGAATATAGGTTTATAACATAATATACATCTAAAAAAAATAAAATTGATGCAAAAATTCATTACCGATTTAGTAAATTTTGAACCATAACACCCATGAAAGAGAGATCATAATATAAATTTTTAAATACCAATAAATATTATTATAATCATCATATAATAAATTTCTGGTATGTATATACTTCACATAAAATAAACATCCAGTGAATATGGCATTTTTATCATATAAAGTAAAAGTGAGACAGAAATCCCTTACCTTAATCCTTAACTTTCATCATACTTTTTCAAAGATAATGTATAATAAATGAAATATGATTATAAATATATAAAATAAAATTTTCCCTATATATAATACATCATATTACTCTCTTATGAATTTTTATTACCCATTTAATAACAATTCAATGTTATTGTTACATTTTGGGTAATAACTGCTTTGATATTGTTGCATGTTTTGGATTGTTATTCTTGGAAATCCTACATAAATCATGATTTAATCATCTCAATAATTATAACCATGATATAAATGTCTTATATATTATATATATATATATATATTAAAATCCATAAAATTTAGTTATATAATGTTAAATATATCATTTAGTGAGACGGTAGGTCATGCATACACATTAATGCTGGATCTGTTTTCTAGTCATATTGAAAGAAAAAAAAAGAAATAATAAATAAATTATCATTATATAATAATATTTTTGTCATATATATATATCACATATTTATATTAATCCCATCATTAATATTTTCATTGTAAACTGTGAACAAATCATATCGGTTCGCAAGGTGGTAATACGCCCTACACACGAACATCGTTATCATATTCCCACAAATAGAAAGAATGAAGGTATGTGTACCATAATATTAATATTTGAATAAGGATATAATAAATATAATAAATTTCATATATAAAATTTATTTCCATCATTATGACCAAACAAGATAAGTTTAAATAGAAAATCAACTAACATAGGTTCACGAGGTGGAAGTCCGCCCTGCACATGAACAATTATTTAATAACCCATTATATGGAAGTGTATGGGGTTTGATTTCATAGAATTAATATAATACAATTTCCTTAAATTTATGATATTTATGATATTATATAATATTTATATAAAAATAATTTATGTGGATTGGGGGATAAATTAAAGAAAAATGTTCATTGTTGAATGTTACCACATCTTCAATTATCTTCTTTTGGTTTCCACTAATGGCCTTACTTGGTTTCCTTTATACCAAAATTAAGGAATCAAGGATGATATAATGTAATTGGATATATTATTTTTTTTTGAAATTTTAGGATCCATTTTTTTTAAGGTGTGAATATTTGGGGAGACGCACTGACATTTTATAAGGGAGGTGACTGGCACTCATGTAATGTTTTAAAAGAAATAATTCCACAAATGTTTTTCCCATCTAATCTCTCTCCAATAATGGGAATATTTCTCAAATAGAAGTTATATAGTAGAAATATGGAAATAAAATGGACTTTTTACAATTTTCAAGGTCACTGTTCCATTTACATTTAAATTGTAGTCCCTTTGTAAACTTGTTTTCTACTTAATCATAATGAATAATTTTAATTATTTTCACCAAACAATTTAGTCAAAAAATCATTTTTAATTTTTAAAATTTATAAATTATTCATATTCTATGTGTGTAATCCATTTTATTAAATATAATTTAAAGAAGTGCTAAAATTTATTTAATATTACTCCCAAAAATGTTTCAAAAACGTGGTTTTAAATATAAACTGTTCGAAAGTTCACAAAGTTTGTATATCAATTTTTAATATGAAACATATTGCAGTGAAATATATTTTATTAATATATATATATATATATATATGTTTTAACTAGTTATGCAAAAAAAAAACTATTATAAAAATAGTTATACTATGAAAATAAATTTTAAGAAGAGACTGTTTTCAATTAAAATTAATTATTTTTCACTATTCATCAATAAAATGAAACTCCTATGAGAAAAAATAATAATTGTAATATATTTTTTATTTTAGAAATAAAAAATGTAATTATATTTTATTAAAATAAATTTCTAAATGTTTCAATATTTTGTTTTAAAATAAGTGCTCCCTAAAAAGGCAACCAAGCAATTTTTTGGGAAATATACAGGTTTTAAGCATAAAATTGGATTTATTCTTATCTCTTGTATAGAAAACATATAATATTAATGGTAAAAATTTTATTGAATATATAATATAAAAATTTCATTAATGTTATTGACCAATATATATTTCATTAATTTATTATTATTAAACAAAATTGTGAATAATAAAATATATTTTTTGAAAAAGAGTTCCTTTTATTTTAAAAAGGATTTTATATTCATTTATAATTAATTGGTCACTACTAAATTACATAATCATGTGTAAAAATATGTTATGAAATATTTAAACCTTTTTATACCTTCCATTCCAATAGTAATTTAATAACTATCATATGAAACTATAATATTAATAGTGTATTGTAGTGTGATAAAAATCGGTCCTGTGTGTTACAAAATCCGCTAAGAAAACACAAAATTTTCTATCACACAAGAAAAAAATTTCATTGATGGTATCATAATATTATCATAGTGTTTCATGTTGTTAATGATTAAATTTCCACTTCATGTAGAGAAATATTACCTCGATGTAGATTGTAATACAATCCATCAACGAACTCTAATTTATTTAAAAAAACAAACTTTTAAAAAATCAATGTGTTACACAGTGTGGGTGAGTGTTTTATTAAAAATAAAGTATAGAGTAGGATATATATATATATATATGGTTATGTATATCTAGACGCATTTAAGTGGAAATTTCTTCAGGAGCATTTTTTAGGTTGTGATTGTGGTGGTTCAAGTAAGAAACTAGGTTTTTGTAGGGAAGTCACTATTTTTAGCCTTAGTTTTGGGATTTTCAAAATGGAGTAATGTTTATAAATAATATATGAGGTGTGTTGGGTTATTGATGAGTCTATAATTGAGTAATTTTTGGGTTCATGGTTTCATGTTAACCACAACTTTTTTAGGATGAAAAGTGTTTTATTTGTGAGTTTTTAAAGACTCGTGTCTTTACAAGTTGTGAAATTCAGAGGAAGATTAAAATTTTGGACTGGGAGTTGGGTTTATTTGATTAAATAGGGTTAAAATTGAGAATATATGTTCTTTAACATCTCAATGATATTTTTTATGAGTAATGAGTAATATATAGTGATTATGTAGCTCGAGTGGGCATTAGAGAAATGCTTTGTGGTCTCACTAAACTTTTGTTTTGGGTGTAGCACATCACACCTTGAACATCTATGTTAAACCAATAAATGGATAAAGTGATTATTATTAGATTGAATAAGATGATTAGTCCCCTTCATGATGGTTTAGTCCTTGAATGTGTTTTCACCCTGGGTGCTTCGTTCTATGAATCTGGTTCATTCCATGAATAAGTTGGGTTATAGGAGTCCCCATGCTGTAAACCCATTAATAACATCGTGAAATACCTAATCATGAAATGAACCAAATAGATGGTAATTTTCTTATAAAATTATAATATTTTTATGGTTTACTATTTGGAGCACTTTTGGATTCCCCTTTTAAGTGCGAGATGAGGGAGAACAGCTCTCTTAGTTCCTATATATCACCACATTTTCACCCCATTGATCTAGATTATTCCTGTTGGGTACATGATACATATTTATGGTAAAAACCCTTACCTATTCACCATTGTTATCTTTAACATGTTTTCCTTGATTTTAGTTTAGGCAACTAGGGTTTTGGGAGGTTTATTTCACTAAATAATGGTTAAATCATCACCTAAGATAAGAATTTTTCATTGGCCTATTATGGTATGTCCTAAGAGGGTGTATTAAATATGACATTCATCATTTCATGTGAGTATTTTTTGGGTTTTTGATTTAATTAGGGTTGTTATGTAATTTTTAGATAACTTTATAATCGATTTAGATAATTAATTTTCATATTTCATGTAAACTAGTTATGGGTGTGTCGATAGTGGATCACACCTAATTTCTTGTTGTTTTAGTAATATGATATCACCCTATGAGGGTAATGGATGTTAATATTATTTGGATATTAATTAATAATGTTGAGTTTATTAATTTTTTGTAGTTTTTTATTTCGATAGTCTATTGTGAGCTCAATGGAGTTCAATACTACATTATGGATGATTATTCAAACAATGGTTTAGGTTGATGGTCTATACATTACCATGTCTCTTTTTTATTTCCAAATTTTATGTTCATGTTGGAGCACTAGTTTATATACTTACATGTTTCATGAATTTTATTGATTTATTGAAATAATTTATTATGGCATCACCTCAACCAAATAGTAAATATGAACCACATAGCGTACTAATTCGAAAATGACGGTACATTATATCAGGGAGTGTTGGTGGACTTGTTTGAGGATAGTTTGGTTGAATGTATTGGATTCAAAAATAAAATGAGTTTTATTTTTAAAATTTAATTTTAAATGGGGTCTTGGATTTAGTTTTCAATCTGAAGGTAAAATTTTATTATTTTGGAAATGGGTTTTGAAATGGAACTTCAAAAAGAAATTATAATTTGAATTAGTTTTAAAGGAAATGTAGAAGGGTTTGGCATGTAATTGTTTTATTCTATTAACTCATGCGTGGGTGATTCCTTTTTTAAATCGTATATTATTCTTATTATTGGGTGAGATTTCATGTTTTATTTTTTGTTTTATGATAATTAATGGTTTGTGTGTTTCCCTAAAAGAATGGTTCCTTAAATATAAAAGCTTTATGTTTGTCCAGATAGATATCAAAATAACCCTTCATGGGTTGAAATTTGTAGATATGGGAGAAAATGGTCCTCATGGATGACTATATGGGTTGGATAAAAATATCAAGTCTCATAGAGTGTGGTTAATATTTTACTACTATAATTTGGGAGTCTAGCCTATAGGGATGGTGGGGTCTTGAGCCATGAGATCGGTCATGCAAAATTCTTTTTATTTAATTCATGTGATAATTATTTATTTGTGATTGGAAATAAATGATTCAGGGGAAATGGATCCCATTTCCATCCTTATCTATGTGTGACATGGAATTTGTGGAATTTAAATGATATGTAGTCCTTATTGTGAATTAAAAAATAGGCCAACAATGAGTGAGATGGTGTATCTTTATATTAGTTGGAATGATCATGAGTTGTATGGGATGGTTAGACCACACCTGATTGAGATTGTAGTAGTCTAACCTACCAGAGTGAGATTGGGTCTAATAATGTGGCATGAAAAAGGTTCATTGGCTGAACTGTTACACCCACCGCTTCCCTATTGTAACACACTGTGTATTTTAAAAATAAAAACTATATTTGATAGAATTTGTGATATACCGCACAAAGCCAAAACGAACCATGATTATATATTTCCATTATATCCATTCCTTTAAACATGAGGGAATGTATATGAATAACCATATTTTGAGAATTATTTATAATGGTATTAGAAAAATAAGATATATTTGTAAATAAGTATTAATTTTTTATAATCTTTATATATTGTTCTATAATGTATTTCTTCTTAGAAAATCATATTCACTTATTTCTATGATAAGATAGAAAAAATAATTTTTTTCCAATTTAAGAAAATTTATTTTTACAAATGAATATCATTTATGGAATGAACATGTAAATGTTTCACTAGGTTAGTTTTTGAGAATATTTTAAAAGGATTAATTTTTTTTTGATGAATAGTAAAAATACTATTTTTTATTAATAACTACATTCTCCTTTTATTTATTTAAAAAAATTCAACTAGTTTAAAAATTAATTAATAGTACAACTATAAAAATTATATAATTATGAATTCAACTTAGGTCATTATAATAACTTTATTGTTTAATTTTTATATAATAATATTTCATCGTTTTGAACAATTTTCCTTCTAAAAACAATATTTTAAAAATGTGAACATATTTATGATTATATTATACATGACCACTTATTTTTGTTGAATTTAAAAAATAGATTCCATATTCGGATTCAGATTAATAAAATTTATTAAATATTGTAAACACAATTTTTTTCCTAAGGAATAGTAAAAATATAAAAAACTAATACGTATAGTTAAGGATGTGATGGGATTACCAGGGGTTTAAACTAATTATATAAGTGTTCAAATGACCTAAAAACATGTCGAATTTTTATTTTATGGACATATTTAAATTTAATATATAATAATGTTCGATAATTTTCTATTTTATAGCCTTGTTCCATGTTTAAAAAACTAGTATATCATTTTCATCTAAAACATTCATAGTGTGTCCTCTCTGATACTTATAAAAGGAGGCCCCCACAAATCTTCTATAAAAAATTAAAGAGCCTTATGTATTGAAATTTTCCTCCTTAGATATTCTCCTTAATTCCATCCCTATAAACTAGAACACTTTTTAATAGATGTTGATCCTTTTATTGAGCACATCAAATTATAAAATGTTTTTACTAATGTTTCTACAGTATGTCAAGAACTATAGTTCATCACTAAATAGATATATATATCATATTAGAAGAATTTTTTTATTTATTAATAGGGAACAAAATTTTATAATTAGTGGGTTTTGTTTGTTTATGTGGCTATTAAAAATAAACAAGAAATAAAAGAAAGAAAACAAATTAACATATTTGATTAAGTGAGATCAAACTGGGTAAATATCAAAATGCTCATCCTTCATTTATTCAAGAGATAGGGTTTATTTATTTTAATACCTTATTTTTAAAACCTAGTAATATATTTTTTCTTATTTTATACAAGGTTTCCTCTTAGGGTTTTGTTGGAAACACAAAAATGATTCTTCTATTTCCACCGATGAAGGGGTGATTTTTGTTCAACTTCATAACCAAAAATCACAAGACCAACACACAATGATCTAAATATTTTTCCAAATATTTTACATAACGTTAATATTATTCCATGAAAAAATTTACATTTCCATCTAATTTTTTATGACAGTTCAACTGACCAAAATTACCTCACAATCAAAAAACTGAAATGGGGAAGAAAAAGTTGTGCACAGTGTATGAAACATCACTTGAATGGGTATCCCAAAACATGATAATATGATATTTATTTGGGAATTCAAGTGCATAAATAAATTAATAAATAATATAGGATGTTTAAAACCAACATAAAAACTCTGAAGTTAAAATATCAATCAAAATAATACAAACACTGAGCTTAACATTTACATCAAACTCCTCCTTTGGGGAACATAATAAGTTTAGAACTCCATGGAAGGAGAGGAAGACATAGATGTTTAATAATAATGTCTAATGAAGTCAAATAATATCCTATAGTATATCGTAAACTTTAATTATGTTGAGGGTTTTTTCAGAAAATGGAAAAAATACAAAAAAAGATGTAATGCGCCTTAGTGACTAGGTGAGCATTCATAGAAGTCGTTTTTCTTCAATATTTATTCAGCTGGTTTACTGATTAGAAAGTGTGAAAACATCATCATATATTGTGTAATGTTTTAAAAACTCACAAGATGACCAATTAAGGTTAAATAATCCCAATTGGAGGCCCAATGCCTGATTTATTGTGCAATCAATATAGGTGGGTCCAATATGTCTATCCTAGAATTTCTTCACTTCATGGGACTCTTTTGGGCATCCAAATTGATGAATTGGGATCCATTTTATTATTGAAAAATGTGTCCCAGACATATTTTCATTATTCAACCATTTTTATTACCAAATGGATGCACATATTATAAACAGAAAATATTTATGTTCAGAGGTATTCTTGGCCCCTTGTGGAGTTTGGAATTTTTTTCTTGAATTTCATCGTGGGATCACCAAATCATCTCCTATAACAATTTAGTCATTCAGTCAAGTAAAAATTCCATTTTAGAAATTTATAAAAATTATTTAATTGAACCAAATTTGAAATGTAATATGAAATTATTTTTGAAATTTTTATTAAAAATTCATTTTTATTCAGTGGTATAATGGTGGAAATTAATAGTGGATTGAAACACAATCACACCCCCACACCTATATATTTGTATTCCTAGGAAAAACATATTTCCAAAAAATTTTGAATAAATTTATTTTCAACATAATAGATATTTAATATTTAGAAAAATTTTAATTCAATATTGCAATATGATCAAATAAAAAACCACACCAGGGAGTTATTCCTAGTGATCATGGAAAAATATGTCTCCTAAATTATATCATAATGAAATTCAATGAAAATTATGTCACCAAAATGAGAAAGGAATTAAAATTTTAACCATTCCCCTAAATCAAAATGTATGTTTTTAAAACCATTTAATGATATTTATTTCACATTATATCAAGAAAATATAGTTTATTATAATTTTTTTAATGATATATTCTTTCTACCGAACTATCCCCCAATCATTTAAAATCATAGTTCAATCCCCAATAACAAAATCATTCCAAAAATGAAAAAATTAAGATCCCAACCAAGAAATCTCAATATTTTTTAAATTTCATCAATCCCATAATTATTAGTTGTTATTATTATTTTGATTTTTTAGGGAGTACAATAATCAGATAACATGTACGCATGCATAGGTTAATCTAGTATAATAACGAAACAGATCACTTAAAGAATGAGAATATATATTATTTTAGAAAGATAATAAATATTAATGTAACTTAAATTTATCTTATAATAGGTAAGAATTATTCACAGAAAATGGTTGGGTGTAATGATTTGTGGAGATATTAACATACATAATTTCCCCATAAACTATACACATAAATGGTTTCAATAATCAAAATGTTTTCATAGATATAAAACCATTTATATAATAAAAAAACAAATATAAAAATAATCACACCCGGATGATAAATTCATCTCAAAATTAAAATTCCCTAGTTGAGAAATATCTTCATTTAAGGTTTAAAACAATATGTAATCTGAAATTTTTACATTCATTCTCAATAATTTAAATGATTAGGTGATCATAAAATGTGATTATTCTAGAAAAAAATTGAAAAAACAACAAAAAGGTTGGGGTGGATTTAAAAATACTACAAAATAAGAGAAATATAGGATAATGAAGAAATATTATAAATATTATAATGAACTCAACATGGTGAAGAAAACTAAAAATACTATACAATAATTGAAAAAGAGAAGAAATAAGAAAGATAATGAAAATACTAATGAACCTAGGGATGTACTGACCCCATACATTGAGTATTTAGTTTCATCACTATATGAAAATTGAATGTAAGAATAAAGGATAAAAATTAGTTTGTTTTACTTTCATGTTTCTTCCTAAAGGTGGATATCATCTATTGGATTCTTTGGAATATCCATAGAAGTTCTTATGTATTTTCCAATTTATAATAATCCATTAACCTCTCTTCTTATAAAAAAACTATATTCCACTAAAAAGTTAAATGTTAGTAATATTATAAGAACAGACCCATAAAAAATCATACCTAGGTAGAGTTTCATACTATAATTATACATGAGGACCATCTCACCAATATAAATCATTTGACGGTGAATAACCTCGTCATGGATATCCCTTGTATTCTCATTATAGACTTCTGATTTATAATATTCATCATGTTTAATTTCATCCAGTTCATGAATGTAAAAATTTCTATAATCACCTGTATATTAAAGTTTCATAATAAATACTTTTAATATCACAATTTTAAATATGATGTACCACCCTTTAGAGGTGATAAACATTTATAATCTCCATACTACATTGTGAAATTATGAACGTGGTATTAAAAGCTATGTGGTACACCCAATGTGCATCATCCAAGAGTAAAATCCAATCATTCCTATTGAGATATACTATTTTTTCTAATATTCTCATAACTTCCATATTTTATATTTCTACCTATAAATTAGTTTTGGGGTGATAAGAAATAAAGAATTTATGAATAGATCCATACTTATGATTTTTTTCATGTTCTGTTTTAAAAAATGTATACCCTAATCATAAATAATGAATCCTAGATAAAAAACCAGCTAAAAATATTTGATCTTACACATTCAACAAATAATTGAGAATAATAAGTTATATAAGGATTTTATTCCAACCATTATGATATATATTCAACAATAATTAAGTTGTTCAAAAAGCCAAATTAATTTGGAAAAGGCCGCATGAATTAAACTCCTCATGCATCGAATTTTTAAAAAATATATTGAGTTGTTGGGGGAATTTTATTACTCTAGAAGATATTCCCTTTGAATAGACATCATTTTCATGACCTAAATTTTTTTGGGAATATGTATTCAGTTTTGGACAATAAATTCATGAGTTATAGACCTTTCGAGATGTAAATTGAGATCCAATGTGTCCCCCATATTCCTTTGTGTGGAATAAGCTCTTAATAGAGGTGACTTTATGGTTAGGGACACAATCGAGAAAAACATGGTTTGTAAAAATTATCCACATATATGGGACATCCAAAAAATAACATCATGAATCAGGCTAATTTATTTTAGATTGTGAAGTGATAAAATCAACGGAGACCCATGATGTTGATAGAAAATTCACAAATGTCTACATAACAAGTGGTATGGTACACAACATCACTAAAGTTCTTGTGAGGGAAAATTTATCTAATAGTGAGGGATAAGTGATTATGGTGGTCTAGTTTTTGGGTAATACTATTAATTTGGATAGCTACCACCTTTTTCATCCCCTATTGTCTCAAATTTAATTGTAAAACTCTTAGGGGATGATCATCCACTATATGAGGAATGGCTTATCTTCAGGTTTCATAAGGTAAAAATAATGGGCAAAATGATTAGAAAAAATGGCTTCTAACCAAAGAAGATATAAAAATAAATTTTTCTAAGGAAATCACAAATGAAAGAATTTATTTTTATATGGTGATGTAGTTTTCCTAGGTATGGGAAGGGGTATGTGAGGCATACAAAATGACATCAGGAGCCCTCTCAACCCTTTGTGATAAAACCACCCCAATAACAATGTTATAGTATAACAACCCAGTATTTTCTTATTTTACATTACATCATTATAAAGAGAAAAAAAATGATATTACACCATAAGGATCCAAGGGTTTAGTGTCTTGGGAAAACTAGGACCGAACATAACATTTTCAACATCAACTATACAAATTTATTTAATTCATTCTTTTCTAGCATCTTATTGTCTATTGACCTATCCTTAGTACATGTAGTCACCTGGGGTTATATATAAAAAAGGTGAGATCTAAATGAACAGTAAGAAGATAGATATGAAAAATATAACAATGGGTGAGCACAATCATAACACATTCATTGCATCATGAACATGAGAGAAATAATTAATAAAAGACTTCAAATGTTGAAATGCATAAAAATGAATCATCATGTCATAGTGGTCAACTACCATACATAGTGGTGAACAATGATAGCATCATGTTAACGCATAATTTCACTTTAATAATGAGATTAATCACTTTACCCAATGCATTAGAGCACTGTATAATTCTGGATGCACCTGCCACATTCGAACATTTCTATTTCACTATATAATTCAGGGCACACCAGTCAAATCATAATATTTACATTATCATGCATGAACATTTAAAAAAATATTCAAGACATGAACATAACATATCCCATGGAAATAAATGGTTTTCACATAATAAATATTACTTTAAAAAAAATTTGGTCCCCAGTATAATGAGGGAATATCATTCTTGACATATAACCATTAACTATGAGTGAAGAGTGAAAAAATATTCAAGAAGTAAAAAAGGGTGTGTTTATTTGAAAGAAGAGTACTTTTGGAAAACATTTAGATTTTAATATAGTAAATTAGAGAAAATTTATTTCCCATAAATGGTAATCTAATTATAAATAAATTATTTATATGGATAACCCATACCGAACATGGAGTGAAAGAGGGAGAACCCTAATAACGAAAGTTTGGTTCGAGAATTTCTCTTTACCTTGTATCTGAATGCCTCTTTCACTTTAATATCCTATATAATGATAGTATATTAATTAATTAACAATTACAGAACCTTTTATACATTAATAATATTCATTAAGGTTTTATTAAGTTCATTTATAGGATTTTGGATGAGTTATATAGTTTAATTTTATTTTTTGGGAATGTTCGTTTTCTATAGTTTTCTGGAACAGTTCACTTGTATTAATGAAAGGAAGTTCATTTAAACCATTTATAAAGAAACAGGATAGTCATTATATTTTATTTGTGATGTTATATACCATAATATTATCTTATAAATATATTTTTTTCATATACCATTAAGTTGAATTATTGGATAATAATTTAAGGATGATCGTTTGGGTTAATTCGGGCGGTTTTTCGACCACAATGAAGTTGTTTTGTTTAAAAATTTAGTAATATGTACATAAGTTAGTTCCAAAACATTAAAAAGATATAATAATTATAATATAATCTAGATCAACCATAGAAATATATCATGACCAGATCTTATGGTAATAGAATAAAAGAGAACAGGCCGTTCTTGGAAGTGATAAATTAACACCTCACAAACAACATTTTGATTTATAAAATATTGAAGAGGGGGAGGGGGTTGGATGATATATTTCCCCTTTAGTATAATAATATTCTATTATATATGAGATTCTAGAGTTAACATACAATTTGTTTGAGGATATGTGGGGATATATTAAGAAAATAACTTGAAATTGAAAGGGAATTAATGGAAAAGAGAGTGTGTGTAATTACCTCTTTAATCCTCTTATTGAGATCCCCCTTAAGGAAACTAGGTTTGGTCTTTTGATGATATCTGAATCTCTTGGACATGGGGGAGGGGATAGGGATGATTTTTAGGTAGTGGTTATACATGTCTTGAATCTTTATAGGTTGTAGGAAATGAAGGTGTGAAGTGTGGTATTTATAGTGAATGGGAGAGGGGTTCTCTTTATATTTTAATCATTAGATTATTAATTTCTACAAAGTTAATAAATAGTGGCGATTACATGTCCATGAATAGTTAATAAGGCATGTGAGTTCGAGATTTGTGTTCTTAAATCTCTTCTGAGATCAGGTATAGTGGATTTAAATTATAATCTATTTATATATTAAATTAATGCATTTTACTATTAACCAAAATTCATATATTTCAGAAAAATCCCAGAAAATCATCCCAATAATTTTTTGATGTGTATAATCCAAAAATAAATTACATTTTTCAAAAATAATTATCTAAAGGTGGATAATTTAATTTTTTTAATCTAAATCATAATTTACTTGAAAAACAAAGTTTTCAAACTTAAAACTGATTTTATAATGATTTCAAAAATTAGATAAGGTCTTATAAATTTTTCTTAAAACCATAAGACATAAAAAATTTAATTAATGAACACATTTTAGGAAAATAAATTTTCTTTTAAATTAATTATTTAATTATAAATAATTATTTATGACTTAAAAAAATACCAATACATTTGATATGACCAAATAATCAATTATAGGATGCATAAATTTTATTTAATCATTCATGTGTGAGGTTACAATTATTTTGGTGATTTACTATTAATAGGGGTCATATTACTATTCATAAGGGTGGTTTACTATCCATAAGGGTAGGTTACTATTCACAAAAAATTAATCTTGTCCAATTGGACTCCAAACATCTTACTGATCACAACCTTGTATGACATCTTTTTGAAATTGAGAACATATAATTGGAAGGATTTTGTTTAATGGTTATATAGTATTTAGTATCATTATATGTCAATAAGATTCATAAAGTGATTATACTATAATTCATAATTATAAGAAGTGAATTCCATTGAAAAAACATTGGGTCGTTGCATTCTCCCCCCCTTATGAAATTTCACCCTCGAATTTTTGTTTTACACCAACAGGTGAGGGTACTTATCCTTCATCGCCTCATCCAGTTCTCATGTTTCTAATTCATAATTATGGTTCCTCCACAAAATTTTGACTTGGTGAGTTGTTTTGTTTTATAGAACCTTATATATCTACTCCAGAATCTTCATGGGATGCTCCTCATAATAGATATCTTCTTCCATATGTACCACATTTGTGTTCAGTACATGTGAGGGGTCTGGTATGTACATTCTCAGGAGTGATAAATGAAAAAAATCATGAACTTGATACATATTTAGTGGAATTAAAAGTCAATAGGCTACGAATATTGTGCATTCAAGGATCTCAAAGGGGCCAATATACAATGTGCTTAGCTTCCCTTTCTATCCAAACTGCATGATTCTATTCCATGGTGATATTTGAAGGAAGACTTTTTCTCCAATATTGAACTCTATGTCCCTTCAATGGTTGTCAGCATATCTTTTTTTTCGACTTTGAGTATCTTTGGTATGTTTTTCGATGACTTGAATCTTCTTGGTCTACTCATTCACAGGATTAGGTCCAGGTAGCTTTCTTTCACAATCATCATCCCAACAGGTTGGAGTTCTACATCTCTTTCCATATAGAGCTTCATATGGATCCATTTTAATACTTGAGTGGAAGATATTGTTGTATTATAACTTAACCAATGGGGGATTCAGATCCCATCCACCATTGAATTATAGAGAGTAGGCTCTTAGAATATCTTCAAGCATCTGAATAGTACTTTCAAATTGGAAATCAGTTTGGGGTTATATGTCATTATAAAATTCATTTAATTACTGATATCATATTTGAGAATTTTCTTGGATTAAAATTTGAAACTTGGATCATGATCAGAGACAATTGAGAGTGGAACACCATGGAGTCTCACAATTTCCTTCACAAATATCTTTTTAAGTCATTCAAGTGAGAGATCATCCCGAATAGTGATAAATAGGGCAGTCATGGGGAGTTGTTCAACCACCACACATATCTCATTATTTCCTTTGGATATCTTAGAGAGACCCATGAAAATTTCTATAGTTACATTCTCCCATTTCCACATGGGAATAGGCAATGGTCGCATCATCCCATTTGACTTTTTTCTCTCTACTTGAACTTTCTCAAATACCATGCACCTTGAGATATATTTTACAATCTCCTTCTTCATGTTATCCTACACGACGTGTTCTCAGAGATCTCAGTACAGCTTTGTGCTACTAGGATGGATAGAGAATGTTGATCTATGTGCATTTTACAATAACTCCATCTTTATCCTGGGTGATGAAGGAACACAAAGCCACATTCCAAACCAAATAAAACCATCATCGTTGATATGGAACTCTTGTAGCTTCCATTCCTTTACTGGATTCACATTCTTTTGTAACTGAATTTCATCCTTTTATGCCTCTTTAACCTTCTCTAGGATAGATGGTTGCGAAATCATCTGTTCAATATAGGATGTATCCCCTACCCTTATGATTTCCAAATCCATTGTTTTAATATCCATGAAGATTGGGTCTTTCACAATCCATAACATGAATATAGTAGCAGGTTATTTTCTGCTTAGAGAAATAGCCACCTTTTTCAGCTTTCTAGGATGATAGTGAATAGATAAATCGTAGTCCTTGATTAGCTATAACTGTCTCCTTTGATGCATGCTGAGCTCATTTTGTGTGAATAAATACTTTAGTCTCTTGTGGTCAGTGTATATGTCATACTTCTCACCATAAATGTAGTGCCACTATATTTTCAATGAAAAAACCACGGCTGCCAACTATAGATCATGTTTTCTATAGTTCTTCTCATGGATCTTCAACTGTCGGGAGGCGTAGGCTATGCCATTATCATTTTGCAGGAGTACGCAACCCAATCCTTTTTTTGAATCATTGATGTATATCACAATTCATTCTCCACTTTTTTGTATTATGATTACAGGTGACATGATCGGCCTTTTTTTATCGCCATGAAGCTTCCCTCACATTTTTTCACCCATACATTCTTTACCTCTTTCCTTGTTAACTTAGTTAGTGGGCTGGACAATCATGATAAATTTCCTACAAAACATCGGAAGTACCCAGCTAATCCAAGAAAAAAATGGATTTATGTTACATTAGTGGGCCTAGTCCATTCCTCAATCGCCGTTGTTTTTGAAGGGTTCATAGAAATTCCCTATCTCTTTTTCACATGACCCAAGAACATGTATTTTTTCATCCAAAGATCACACTTGCTGAACTTGTTAAAAAACGTCTCATTTCTCGATGTTTCCAACACAAGTCTTATATGTTTTTCATGTTCCTCCTTTATCTTGAATTATATGAGAATAAAATCAATAAAAACTACCAAATATTTTTTGAGGTATTGTCTAATGACTATATTCATCAAATCCATGAATATTGGATGGGAATTAGTAAGTCTGAATGGCATCACCAGAAACTCATAGTGCCTATACCCTGTATAGAAGGCGGTCTTATTAATATCTTCCTTATTCAACTTTACTGATGATATCTAGAATGAAGATCCACTTTTTAGAAGTATTGTGCTTCTCTTAACTAATCGAACAAGTATTTAATCTTTGGAAGAGGATACATGTTTTTTTGGTGATCATTTTATGTTCCCAATAACTAATACACAGCCACATGGTTCTATCCTTCTTCTTCACAAAGAGAACTAGAGAACCCCAAGGTGATGTACTAGGGAATATGAACCCTTTCTCCAAATTATCTTATAGGTTGTTCTTTAACTCCTCCAGTTTGATAGGATCTATGCTATAGGGACACACTGAGATAAGAGCATCTCTGGGTGTGAGTTTTATGGAGAACTCTACCTCCTGATCCTGGGGATGTCTGGGTAACTATACATTAAATACATAACCGTGTTCCACTATGATGAGAATTTCCACAAGGTTGTCACTTTCCTTTCACTCAACCAATTGGGTGAGGTGTGAATCTTCATAAGTAATAAACACCAACACCATTGAATGATTTTTCAATGGATATTCATGATCTTCTTTGAATTTGTAGAGGATTATAGGATGGTTAGTTATATAAAAATATATTTCCTTTTCTCAAAAGTTTGTATGTTCTCTATATAATGAGATCCAATCGATTCCCATTATAGCGTCGAATTCCACCAAGGGAAGTATTATGAAATTCACTAGATTAATCTTCCCACATACATCAAAAAGATAAGTGTCAAACACATGGGGTTAAATGCTTACACCACTTTGTGTATTTATAGAAATATCTACTTCACTATTTTTGGGATTCTATTCTATAGTTCAATCATACTTGCAAGATATAAATCAATGCATATAACCATAATCAAATAAAAATTTTCCATTATTGAGTTAATAGAAAGTGTACCATGTAAGACTTAATTATCTTGATCTACTTCCATAGTAGTCATGGAATAAACCTTTCCTTGTTCTTTTTGATTTGGTGGTTGCTTAAGATAATTACCCTGAGGAATCTAGGTTTAGTGCACTGGCTTGCATAGTTCCCCTAATCCCTACAATTGTAGCATTGAACCATGGGTGGGGATCCCATTTCTTCTACTAAATTCTCCTTCCTTCTCATGTCATCTCAATAGTCTTAGGCATGGTGGACTTCATTCCAACACTTGAATAATTTCCCCTTCCCTATGAAGGATTTTCCATAACGAAACATCCCACATTTTTTTCATGATGGTTGTTGAGTTTCCTTCCCACCGTTAACATTAGATCCCCATGCTTGAAACTCCATCTTTAATGTCTTATCACCATAGCTAGGGGACCATTCTCCAAAACTCCATATCCACTTTGAGGGAACACCGAACAACTTCTTCATTACTCCCAAAGTCTTGAATTTCATGATCATTTCAAAGGATTTGTTTTAACCCACTAAAGAATCTATCAATTTTTCTATCGTTGTTGATTACAAAACCCCAAGAATACCATGCAAGGATTTTGAAATTTTCTTCATAGGTCATGGAAGATTATCCTTTCATTTGATTGAGCTCTATAAATTCTCTATTCATATGTGTACAAATAGTTTCTGGGAAATACTTCTAATCAAACATGATCTTAAATTCTTCACATTCCATCTCTTCTATTTTGTCACTTTTCATGGTGTTCTTAATCAAAACCCACCATTGATTTAAAACTCCATCTAGATGTTAAACTATTAGTGTCACATTATCCATCGTAGAACAGTGATGCACAAAAAAGATCATCTACATGGAGTTGACCTACTATTCTACAACTAGTGGATCAGAAGACCCAGTAAACATTAGTGGTTTTTGACACATAAAACACTTGATAGCCAGTGACTCCCTCATAAGTGAATGAGGACGTTATCCATTATTCTGTTTATTATTCATAACCTGGGTTAGTTGGGCAAAAATCTCCATGAAGTTTTGAACTCCACCTCCTAAAGAATCTGGGATGTCTTTCAGGAAATCGTTGAATTGTCCCTCACACGGGTTGTCGGTCTAGTTTCTCCTGGTTCCTGCCATTTTCTAAAATAGAAAATGTTAGAACAAACATATGTCATTGAGTTATTAATAAATAACCTGTTAATTTGTGAAATTACACCAAATGAATATCTTATAGGATCCATAATTTTTTAAAATCTTCTTGTGGGCATATTTCTACTCTGTCTAATACTCAAATTTCTCCCTAGGGTTCACTAATTTGAATTCCCAAATTAACAAAACCTTTCCTATGATACCTAATTTAGTGACCAAGCATTGTTAACATTACAATTAGATCATTATAAAGATAAAAAATAATAGTATTAAACCATGAGGATCTAGTGGTTCAATATATTGGTAAAACAAGGACCAAACATTACATTTACAACATAAAGCAATAAAATATATTTAATTCCTTATTCTCAAGATTATTATTGGATATTGACCTCTCCTTAGTATATGTTGTCACCTGATGATATAAATCAAAAAGTTGTCAGCTAAATACCCAGTAAGAGTATAGATATGTACAATAAAACAATGGGTGAGAAAAATCATAACATAGGCATTGGATCATGAACATTATAGGAAGCATTAATAAAAGACTTGAAATGTCGCAATGTAGAAAAATGAAACACCTTGTCTTAGTGGTCAATTACCACACAAGGTTATAAACAATTCTAGAATCATGTTCACACATAATTTCCCTTTTAATCATGATATTCACAATATTAACAAATGCATTCGATCTCTATGTAATTATGGGCTCACCCGTAACATTAAAACATTCATATTGCACTATATAATTTTGGGTGCACCTGTCACATCATAATATTGACGTTATCGTGCATGCGAAATTAAACAAATATGTAAAACATAAACTTAATATAATAAATGGAACAAAATGGACTTATAAAAATAAATCATACATCCATAAAAAAAATTTCCACAAAATATATAGGGGATATCACTCTTGACATAAAACCATTAACTATGAGTGAAGAGTGAAACAATATTCAAGAAGTAAAAAGGGTGTGTTTATTTGAATGAAGTGTTCCTTTGGAAAACATTGGGTTTTTTATAATGTCAATTAGAGAACATTTATATACCAGAATTGGTAATATTAAAATGAATAAATTATTTTTATGGAGAACCCAGACTGAACATACAGTGAAAGAGGGGGAACCCAAAGAAAGAACGATGGGTTCGAGAATTTCCCCTTCCCTTGTCTCTGAATGCATTATTAATTTTAATATCTGGTATAATGACATTATGTTAATCAATTAAAAATTAAATAACCTTTTATAGATTAATATGATTAATTATGGTTTTATTATTATTATTTATGTGCTTTTAGATTTGTTATTGAGTTTAATTTCATTGTTCGGGAATGTTCATTTTTATAGTTTTCTTGAACGATTCACTTTTATTAATGAATGGATGTTCATTTAAAACATGGATAAACATCCAGGATTGTAATTATATTTTATTTATGATATTAAGGAACATGAAATGATCTTATAAATTATTTTTTTATATACCATGAGAATGAATCCCTAGAAAATAATTTAATGATGACTGTTTGGTTTAATTTCGGTGGTTTTCGACGACAACAAACTTGTTTTGTTTAATTATTTAGTAATATGTAAATAAGTAAGTTAAAGAAAATTTATTAGTATATAATAAATATAATATAATCTGTTTCAACCATAAAAATGGTTTCATGACAAGATAGTACAGTGGTAAAGGAAAACAATACATGTTGTTCTTGAAGGTGGTAAATTAACACCTCAGGAACAATGTTTTGTTTTCGAAAAAAAAGAAGACGGGAAGGAGGTTGGATGAAATATTTTCCCATTACTATCATAACATTCATTTATATTTAATATAATATATCTATCATACCATGTGGATGAGGATTGTTTTGGAGATATTAATAAAAGAACATGAAACTGAAAGGATATTAAAGGAAAAGAGAGAGAGGGGAATTACCTATTAAATCCTCCTCAAGGAACCTAGGATTGGACTTTTTATGAGACCAGATGCTCTTGGACATGGGATAGGGGATAAGGATGAATTTTGGGAATAGTTTTGACAATTATTGAACCTTTATAGGTGTGAGGAAAGTGGGCTGTGAAGCATGGCATTTATAGTGGAGGGGAGATAGGTTCTCTTAATATTATAATCATTAGTTTATTAATTTCCACCAAGAAAATAAATTGTGGTTATTCCATGACCAAGAATTATAAAATGGTAATGTGAGTTCTATATTTTGTTGCTTAAATCACTTGTCATGTCAGGAATAGGGTATTTAAAATTTAATTAATTTATACAGTAAATTAATGCAGTTTACTATTCACCAAAATTCATGTATTTCCGAAAAATCCAAAAAATTAACCATAAAAAATTTATTAGTTACTAGAATCCAAAAATAATGTACATTTTTCAAAAATAATTTTCTTGATATTGTTAATTGATTTTTTAATTTAAATCCTAATTTACTTGAATAATAATGTTTTTAAAATTCAAACTAATTTTTTAATGTATTCAAAAATTACTTAAGGAGATAAAAAATTAACTTAAACCCATAGGACATAAATATTTTAATTTATGATAAAATTTTAGGAAAATAAATTTTCTTTTAAATTAATTAATTAATTATTTATGACTTACAAATGTACCAATAATTTTACCACGGTCAAATTTCCACTTATAAGATGCCTAAATTTTATTTAGTCATTCATTGCTGAGGATACTATTATTTTGGCTATTTACTATTCATAAGGGTCATATTAATATTAATTATGGAGGGTTACTATTCATAATGGTAGGATACTATTTCCAAAAAAAATTATGTTTTCATATCAGACTCCAAACTTCTTACTAATCCCAACAGTGTGTGTCAGATTTTGGTAATTCAAAACATAGAAGTTGAAAAATTATGTTTAATAGTAATATATTATTAAGTATCATTATATGTCATTATTATTACTATCATGATTATACTTTAAGTCATAATTATATTAATAAAATTCTATTTATAAAACATTGTGTCATTACATATTGGAATCACACATAAGTTCAAGGGGTATATCACACCTTGGGGTTGAATGAATGTAGGTGATATGAGACTCTTGTTTAGTAAATTAAATTTATCCTCCAAATTTTAATAAAAAAAATCATAATCTCTTTTTATCAATCTAGATAGGGGTAGATAAATCTTACTAGAGTCATTAATGATTCTATAGTAAAAACCAATATGACCCAATAAATATTACCAAAGGGAAAGCCATAAAATTTAAAATAATCCATAAAAACATCCATATAATTCTTAATTTACTCATTAATTTTTGTCATCAAACATCATTTAAAATTAATAGAATAATTATAAAGTCAAATATGAATAATTATGTAGGAAACTTTACTAAATGGATAGGTAAATATTGTCTTTTAATGATCTTAAGGTTTTAGATATATTTGAAAATAACCCATAGATCCATCAAGGAAATAATAATGGGAATTACCTGAAAATCAGTCTAACATATGGTCACAGAAATGTAGGGTAATGTGGTATTTTATGTGGCATGACTCAACCAATGATAGTTAAAATAAACTCAAAAACGTTTTTTACATGTGTTGGAACCAATTCATTTATTTCATTTTACACTACAATTATTCCCTTTTTTAGGAAAAATATTTACCAAGATAAACCATTATCTTTATGATATAAGATAGATGATCCCATCTGAAATAAAGTTTCTTACATAAAATTTTATAACATCATGGAATGTAGGATAAAACCTGTTTTTTTCATTCCTTATAGGTTTAGCCTCATCATCTAATAGTATATAGTGTATGTAAATAGATGAACTAATCCTAGGAATATTTTCCAATGTCCATCATATCAACATTTTAGAATATTTGAAAAGGAATAGAATTTTTTATTCTAGCATTAAAGATATGTAGTTAGAAATACTTGTGGGAAATTTTTCAATACCCTCAAGATAGTAATATTCTTAAGTCATATGAAATTGGTTTAAATTCTATCAACAATGGTTTATGGATCAAAAAATGTGATTTGGGGGGAGTGAGGAATATGAACTATCTATATGAACATGTTTATGATCTATGGAATGATAATTAATTGAAATTATATTTTTAGAATAATTGGCGGTCATGGGTGCCATGGAATGAACACACTCATCAATTAAATAAAAAATACACTCTTTTCCAAACCGACACTACACTCCATACATGAATCACTAATCAAATCATCGAATGGTGAATAATTGATTAAGTGAATCAGTGTATGGGTTAAGGAGAATTTTTTTTCTGATTCATTAGATAAAGATTTGATTGAATAAATAATAATAGAGGAGTTATCTTCAATGGGTTGTTTTTAGCTTCAAGGATATTTAAATGTAAATTTTCTCCACTGAACACTATGTATATCTTACCATTGTGAACAATGATGATTGTATTTTAAATATTAAGGAATGGACATCAATTTCTAAGAGGATCATGTCATTGAGTTTGGGTGTCTCCAATCTCAAGAATGTAGAATTATTAAGCAAAGGTGAGAATCTTCATTCTTTCGAGGACATCATATACCACTGTTCATGAGTGTGGTTTTCTTCAGATGGATTGTTTGACAATGATGAATGTTGGATGATGATCTCTGGACAGTAATTAATTTGACAAAAAATGAGGCATTACATTAATTGATCAACCTAAATCAAGACTAAAATAATAAATGAAACTATTACCTTATAGTGAAAGGTATCATACAAGTTCATGGATCCTTGAATTTTTTTGTATCACTATTTGTATGAAGGTTTAGACAATTATTCCCTAGTTGAATCTCTCATATACCTTTAGTCATCATCTATGGGTGAAATGTTTTTTATGGAATTTGGTGTAGTTTGAATTTTTTAACTACACACAACACTAGAGTGTTAACATGTACCTTTTAAATGTATCCATACTTTATTTATAAATCTCAACATCAATATTTTTAGATTTATATAGACCTTGGTGGAATGGTAGAGGAATTTATTTTTTGGGGAATTCCTCAATCATAAATTATCAAAATTTTTTCATTACTAAAATATTTTGATGGTTAAGAAATAGAGTTTGAAATAAGAATACATACAAGTTGGGTATAATATATAGACTAATAAATTTCTATACCAGTATGAAGTTTTGATTCAGATACTTTACCTTTCTACATAAGTTTAGAAATATTTTGGGAATGAATTTTTCTAGTAACATTCATCTTTATATCATCGATGGTATTTTCCAATAACCCTACTTGAGTTCATAGGTATTGAATATATTATTTTGTGGTTTTTTAGAACTTGAGTTTTTGGGATTACATTTTCACCACCATTTACTCGAGGCTTGGTTCTGATTTGAGAGGATGAGGATTATTCTAATTATTTAATGGATAATAAGGTTGTACATCATTCCTTGTTGATAGAAATTTAATTTTTGGTATATTTAGTTTACACCATGTCACTAATTAGGTTTTTCTTTTCTCCCATGGTTTGGATTTGTCCTAAATTCTTATTTATATAAGGTTTGGGCATGTTGAAATCAACACCAAGTAAATAATGCAGCACAAGACTCCGATGAATCCTGTTGTTTAGGGCACTGGTCAGTAAGTGAGTTTTATTAGAAAAAATATCACAATGTAGTGCACCATGAGGATTATTTGAGTTACCCATTTTTGTGAAAATTTTCTTATAAGGGTATATATCACATCAAGATTACTATATACATTTTGTTCTGTTGGATGAATAACATACTTCATGAACTCCTTGAGGTGGTGAAATTTCTCTTGTAGAAAATTGATGTGCAATATGATCCATGTTGGAATTTTAGTCATGAGTGGAGAAATGAGTTTTATCAACTATGGATTAAATATCTTCACCATATTTCAATACATAATCCATATTGAAAATTCCCTCAGAGAAGTACTGAATTAGAAATTTTTCACTAATTTTGGGGTGGGGGAAACCTGAACAATGTCTTTGGAATCATTCCCAAAATTCATGAAGAGTATGTCGTTGTATATTAATGATGCACCAAATATCTGTTCTAATGGTTTATTTTGGGATATAAAAAATAAATTCTCTATACAGAGTCATTTAAGGTCATATTGGAATTCAGTTGTGGTTTTTTTATAGTATATATAGTCTGTTTCTACACTATCAATGGATAATGAGAAGGCCTTAAACATTATAAGGTCCTCATTCACATTATTAGGATTCATGGAGGGAGAAACTAAGTGAAACTACATGACTTTTATTAGGGTCCTCACTAGTAAGACCCTAAATATTTTGAATGAGTTGGATGATAATCCATCTCAACTAAATTTTGGTTGCTTCCTCAGGATATTGGATGTGTCATGGTTGGTACTCCACATCAGAGGTGGTCTGTTTTCTAATATCTGATTATTTATTACAGTGTTTTCAATAATTTTATTTGGTTAACTTTTATATTGGTTTATGGCCACAAGATGTTCTATAATTTTTTCCTCAATGTTACTCAACTTCTCTATCCGTGATGAGAATATTTTTGAGTGATGTGTCTTTTCAATTTCTGGTTCAATAAGAATAAATATTTCTACTCTAGATATAATCATGAAAAAAAGTTTAAATACATTTTTTATTTTTTCTTTTTAATAAAAAATGTATTAAATAAATACACTTACTAAAAAATAATGTAGAAAATTAAATCAACTAGTATATTGAATAACATGAGAGAGAGAAGAAGAGATATTGATATATATATTAATGAAAAAAACAAAAAAGGGGAAGGGGGTGATTGAATGAAAAAATAAATAAACAATAAAATAATGAAATTAAAGGAAAAATGTTCTTTTCATCATGGAAATTATTCTAAGATTTGATTGTGCTCTCAAGTGAATCATATTAGAAATTATTTTACTAGAATTTATACTCTATAACATGAAACCTAGGTCATAACTTGATGAATTATTAGATAATTAAATAATGATGTTTTTATTAAGAAAAATTGAATATTATTTTAAGAAATATTTTATTTTGTTGATTTAATATCCAATAATAAATAATCCAGAAATAAAATGAAATAAAACAATTAATAGTTTGATTATGCATAGGAAAGATTAGGAAATCTCATAATGATCATCCTTAATTGCTTCAAGCTATAGGGTACAGATCTTTTAATGCCTAGTTTCTAACTCCAAAAACTCCATTGCTACTAATTTTATAACAATATATCTTTTTGGGTTAACTCAAAAACACAAAATGATTCACTAGTAAACACCTATGATTGGGTGATTTGTTTTCTGTAATCATAATCAAAACCCACCAAAGAAACACATGAAGAACTATATTTATTATCATGTTTTGTATTTTATTTGAATTTGATATCGTAAAATAATGTACTTGGAAATTCAAGTGTTTATGAGAGTTCAATTGAATAACATAAACGAGAAAAAACACACAATTGAAAGGGGGAATAAGATCTGGTTCACAATTTGTGATATTTAACATGAATAGATAACCCCAAACATGATCGTATGAGTATGAGTATGATATAATAGTACATTAATCAATTAATAAATAATATATGAATATTAGAAACAACATAAAAATGTATAATTCATTAGTTGATTCAAATAATACAGACATAGAGCATGTGACTAACCTCACATAACTCGCTAGGTGATCCCAAGGATTTTAGAACTCCATGAAAGGTGAGGAAGCCATATATGTTGAAGGATAAAGTCCCAATAACTCCATTACTACCTTGTGGTCAAGAAATTATAGGGATGGAAGGATAGGGTTTTTTTGTGAAAATACAAAAAAAATCCCCAAAAAAAGTAATGTTTCTAAGGGACTATGTGACTATTCATTGAAGAATTCTTCCTCCTATATATGACTGGTTGATATACCAAAAAAATGAAAATTTGTTTAAATATAGTAAAGAGATGGGATATCAACATAGGTATCCAATGGTGGTATCAAAAAAATACCAATTTGAGATCCTAGGCCATTTTTATAGCCCAATATCTATAGGTGGTTCAATCTATGTCCCCAAAAATTTCTTCACATTGTGATTCATGTTCTTCTACGAAAATATATCCCACATAGTTTTTCATTCATCTACCAATTTTAAGCCTGATTAGATTCACCCATTATCCACAATAAGTATTTATTTTCACATTTATCCCTGGGAGCATGAGAAATTTCGCCCTGTTTTCTGGAATTCTATCATGGGATCTCTAAATCACCTCCTTTTACAATTTAATTATTAAAACAAGTATAATTTACCTTTTTAACATTGATAAAAATTAATTAATTGAACAAATTTGAATTGAAATTTGATATTATTTCTAGAATATAAAATAAAAAGTAATTTTAATAGATTGGTATTTGGGTGAAAATAAATAGTGAATTATGACATCACTAGAAATCCAATCTAGGAAAGCTTTATGTATAATCCTAATGAGGTGGTCTGGAGAAGTGGTATCATTCAAAACCGAGAATATTGGTAAAAGTTCTTATTCCTCATCTTAAAAATAAGACCTAATCATGATGATATGATAACATCCATATCTAACATACAATGACATGTTATTATGTTAATGGAACAAGCTAAATACATATCCACTTCCATCAAATTGGAAATGAAACCTTCATTCGTGTGTACCAAAGACTACCTCCCTACGAATTGATATAATTCAACTTACATTATTACCTCTCACTAATCATCATGATGATGTATTTAATCTTTACATATGACATTTATGACTTGTTAAAAATTATAAAAATTAATGTATTATATGACTTCTTACCTTACCATCCATTGAAGAATGATAACATCATTCGATTGTATGGTGGACTACCAAATCACAAAGTGATTTGACTCATTCTTTGATAACTAAATCATATGGATGATATATATAATTTTACTTAATTAAATAATATTATATTTATCATACAATGATTATTCTGTTAATAGAAAATAACATTCACCTTCTTTCCATCTTGATCATTTAAAAATTAAATTGTTACACATACATACTTATGTAATGCTTTTCCATGAATTTCATTTGATGAATTATCATAAAAAATTAATTTATATTTTTAAAAGAATTATTTATTTTTAAAAATGATACTTAGGCCATTATTATTATTCTTTATATTATGAAATAATAATAGCTTTTACCTGATTCAACTTTCCAATGTGAATTTGGTCATATGAGTCGAACATCATCTAAACCCCATACTTGAACCTAAAAGATTATGTTATTGAATATAACCTTATAACAAGTGAAATAAAATAAATAATAGATATAAAAATGTGTCATACTAAATTAAATTATTAATATAATTTTATTACTCATGAAGATAAATAATGCATTTGATGAATCTAGCTCGAGTTTAGGGGTCTCCATAAACCATCCTTTTCATTGGGTTATAACCATTATCAGTCAAATTAAATTACTCCCTATCATATATTTTATGATTATAAATATTATATATTTGTCTAAATATTATATACCTTACTTTTTCTACATTCTTTTTATGGGTTAATACATGTCTTATGTGGATTTCTCAATAGCCTCCTTTATGAGATTTCTTTTGATATGATACGAGGAATGATTATGCAACCCATTACCATTAGATGGGTAATTATTTTTTATTTCATATGATTGTTTTAATTTATTTAGGAAACATAAATTATGAACATTTTATGGTGTGTGCACCCAGAAAGTTCTCCAATGGATTGGGTAAATCATTAGTCTCATGATATATCACATATGGGATTATATACTAATCCTAATCTATTATGGGACTTTTCCACCTTGATATATTGATTAGGAAGTTGTATTGGTCTCTTGTTTATTCCAGTATATATATTTCTACCACATTTCCAACAATTCCATGTTATCATAATACCATGTTAATTATGTTATTCTTCGATATTATTATAAAAGAGAATTATCTTTTATGATGTTAGGTTTTACTTTTGACTAGTATGTTATGTTTCTATCATATTTATTTCGTTAAATTCTTTTTTAGATCAAAATTTTAATTTTTTATTCCTTATATTATCCTATAATGTTTTATGAGGTTATGTGGATTTTTGAGATTATTATAGAGAATAAAATAATGATGTTTTTTTATGTTTATCTATGATTTATTATGAACCTAGTATCCTAAATTCATTGGGCCTCATGATTTTTTGGGTTATAATTAGTATATTTTTATGTTAAAATTCATGTGATATCTTATATAAATTTAATGTGTAACTAAATTTGGTTTTAGAAAATGTTCTTTTAATTTGGGGGGATTAAGACTATAATACTTTAGTGATAACCCTTGGGACATGAAAATACATGGAAAAAATATCTAAGTACTTTGGTGAAGGTTAGAGAGAGTGCCCTCTATAAAATTACATCAATTCTTGGATACTATATGTGGATGCGGTGTTTGAAAAATTGTACCTAGGGGTGATAACCATGAAATGATGTATTTATATTAACCTGATCATTACCTGGTGGGAAATAATGGAACTGTAAACAAACCTATTTTGAAATTCCTAGGGGATATGTTTTGGAAATTTATATACTTTTCAAAAACCATTATGAACGTCTAACACAAATTGTTAGGTTAAAAAAACCAATATGAATATTTAAAATGGATAACCTTGATTGAATCTTAAACACTCGTATTTTTTATATACATGTTATTTATAATTTATTCCTAAAATTATTATAAGTTTTCCTCTCTTACGCCTGTCGGATAATTTATATTGATCTCTTTTTCTCCTAGTTAATGTAAGGAAGTAGTTTAATCCATGAAAAAAACCTACATGATAGTATATGTGATTATTTACCTAATTATATGCCTAAAATCAATGGAGTTATAACTGAGAACAACATGGATGTTAAAGCTTATCCAACTAATGTTTTTAATACTTACATGGAACATGATGAACTCCCTACCCCTATGGAGAAAGATAATGTGGTATTTTTTTCTTTTACCTCTCTAGAGAACACTAAAATTAATTTAAATTTATATACAACTGTCAAAGAAACATGGTTTAACTATATTAAGATGACATTCTCTACCCTCTAATGTTAAGGGATATAGAAAGATGTGCTGCAGTTCTATCACATGTAGGGAGAAAAATATAGGAGGACTGCATTGATTAAGAAAAAATTCCAAAGAGTATATTGATAGAATTTAATGGGAAGAGTTCCATAATATATTATTGAATAAATATTTTCCATGAACTCCCCATGTTAAAATTGAGATGCACTTCCACATAATGATGCGACAGGAATATGATCATATCATTGTCTATGAGGAAACATTACAAGGCTTTCACGTTTTGCCTCCATCTTTTTCATTATTATAGAATGTAAGGTTATTCATTTCTTTAGAAAGTTAATAATGAGTTTATAACATGAATAGTGATTCAAGACATTGAAATATATGAAGATATATTTTTATGTTCCCCCTAATTTAATACGGTGATTTGTGACTCTTAGTGGTCTCATGTGATTGGAGAGAAAAACATAAAATGGAGGTTTCATCGAGAGTATCTATAGATAACTCTAATAAAGGATAGAAATACCATTATCCTACTTGTAAAAAATGTGCGATGAACCTTCCTCAAAGCTACATATAGGAAATGGGGAGTTATTTTAAATTTGGAAAAGAGGGGAATCAATATAATCAATTCCAAAAGAAGAACTGTCGAAACCCACTAATTCAAAAGAATAAAATAACGTTTAGATCAATACTCCACTTTTGTTACAATGTACAACTATAATAAATATTGAAATTTTGAAAGAAAAATACCTAATAAATGTTTTTTCAAGTACAATCAATGAAAAAAACCACCAAGGCCAAAATAGAAATGAAGATAACATAATAGAACTTCTAATTATGTGAATACCAAAAATAATGTTATGATAGTTATGATAGTTATTAATTAAAAAATATAAAATTTACTTTTACATTCCAGTTATATGCATTCTTTCTAATCTATAAATATTAATAGAATTATTCAAGAACTACCTCCAAACATAAAGGTTGAGCTATCTATTGGAATAGAAAATAGGGCAATGGGTTTATCCTAAATATATAACTCATCCCCAGTAAATGTTCATTGACTGAATCTTCATGGGATTATTATTTTACTTACATTAGTTAAGTTTAATGATATATTGTGAATTGATTGAGTGTACTTATATAAATCCAACATCAACTATTTGTATGGGAGATAACTCCCCATGTCCCATGACATCATTTAATTCTATACAAGTGTTGGGACGAGGATGAGTCTCCCCTAAGATATTCTTCTCATTCATGTATAATTTTATAATAATAAAAATAATATCTATCCCAAATGGTTGATGCAAATGAAAGAATCATTCATTAATATATTCTAATTGTGAGTAATTATAATGATGTATTCCCTAAAGTGTTTCACGATCTTCTTCCTGACTGGTAGGTTGGTCTCTCAGTTGAACATATTAATGGATCTCTTCCCATAACAAAAACACCTTACAGAATGGCCATCGTTGATGGGGGAGAAATATTGAAGTAGTTACAAGATAATCTGCAAAATGGTTTTATATATACAAGTGCTTCACCATGGATTATGCTAGTCCAATTCATCAAAATAGTGGTTTGAAAGATACATGACTGCATTTATTATCATTAACACCACAAAATAATTATAAATAACTATAATCCAGTGCCATGGATAAGTGAATTTTTTGACCGACTACGTGGAGCCCAATATTCCCCTAAGGTAAACCTTTGGTCATGACATTACCAATTAAAAACAATAAAAGAATATATTCCAAAAAATTCCCTTCAGATTATGTATGAAAATTATTAGTTTATTGTGATTTCGTCTTGACTGACTAATTATCCATCAACCTTAGTGGACATAATTAAGTGTGTCTTTAGATGTTACCATGAAAATATTATTGTAGTATTTATAGATGATTTTCTAATATAATCCAAAAGTAAGGATGGGCATGAGAAGATTTTGAGTACTATGCTAAATGAATTTATAAAGGATAATTTATATGAAAATTATTGTAAATTTGAGTTATATATGAAGGATGTGTCATTGTTGAGGAATATTATCACTTATAAATAGAAAGATTTGGACCCTTATACGAAAAATTCAATTAAATATTCTCCTAAAATAACATATTTAACATAGATCCGTGGTTTCCTTTTACATTATAGGTATTACTGATAGTATGTGAGAATCATATCACGGTTTTCAAACCCATTGAAAAGACCAATATGGTAGGGAGTAAATTGTTTTTGGACAGGTGAATTTCAATAAATCTCTTGGGAGTTGAAAAAAAGGCTTATCATTAATCCAATCCTCACACTTCCTGAAAGTGGTGAACATTCCATAGAATTATACGATTATTTAAATAATGTATTATGATATATACCTTTTCAAAATGATACATAGATAACCTACACCAAAAAGGATGTTTAAATTTAATTAGAAGAACTATCCCATGCATGATGTTGAGCCCAGGGTAGTGTTCTCTTCATTGAAAATCTCAAGAAATTATATCTATGGGGAGAAGTGTAAAATATGTATCGACCATAAGATATGAAATATATATTCACATAGAATTATCTTAACATATTATAGTAAAATAGTTATATATGATCAAGGATTATAATTTATTATTAAATTACCATGTAGGGAGAGAAAAAAAAAGTGGAATAAGTTATTTGTAGAACAAATTATATGGCTTTATCATTGATGAGAATCGAGAAGGATCCAATATTCTTGTACTTTAAAACTATGGTGATGGAAATCATGATAGAATAAAAATCATCAATCATTTTTAAAATGATTTATCAACAATCCACTTCAAAGAAGATAAAGGATAATCTAAGAGAATATGTGAAAATTTAAATGAAGGTGAAAATTGTAGGAAAATATAAATCCTATCAGTTCAAAATTCATAAAAAAAGAATTGTAATATTTTAGTAATGAATTTTTTTACCATAAAATATAGCGATAAATTAATATTTTTTCAATGAAGCACATATATTGAACTTCTCCATCTAGCTAGGGAGAATAAAGATGTATCAATATCTCCAAAATAACTATTCATTGGAAATTATGTTAAATAAAATATCTTCAAATACGTCAATGTGTATAGAATTTAAGCAAGGAACGGTATAATGTATAATCTATGATGGGATGATACAAATATTACCCATACACACATGGAAATTAAAGAAAATAACTATATTCCTGGTCACTATTTTTCCAAATACATCAAGTGGAAAAAATTTCTATATGTTTGTGGGGTATCATCTTACAAACACTGCTCACTTAATTGTAATTCGAGAGGAATTATCATTCCATCAACATGTAATTATATAAAGTAGAGAGGTGGTGAGGCTATATGGAAAACCACTACCAATTATATTTGAACTAGGTCTTGGATTAACTTCCATGTTTTGAAAGAGCCTCCAATATGTTATAAATGATGAGATGAATTTCAGTATGAATATTCACCCAAAAACTGATGGCCAATCAATGTGGAATATTCAAAAATTGTAAGACAAGTTGAGAGCATATTCGATGGAGTTCAATGGAGTATAACATCAATATCATTATATATACGAGTTCTCATATAGAATATCATAAAATAAAGAATCTAAAATGGATTATTATGAATCCCATTATGGGGAGATACGTAGAAAACATGTTTGTTGTGTTGAAGTTGGAGAATGAAAGATATTGGAAGCAAAAATTGTTGTGGAGATAGTAGAATGGTTATTACTATTCAACAACACATAAACAGTACTCATAGATGATAGAATGGATAATCTAATAATCATCTAGGTGTAATATAGTTTAAGGTCCAAGATAAAGTGTTTCTATGAATATCTACATGGATGAGATTCCTGATATTTAGGAAAAAATAATAATAATAACCAGGTACATCGACTCCTTTGAGTTTCTAAATTTCATCTAATAAATGTGTCATCATCTAGAACTCTCACAAACCATTTCATAAGTACCAGATATCCTCCATGTATCTCTCTTAAGGATGTACATAAAATATCCCACACATGTAGCACATTTAAAGGTGGAACAATTGGAAAATGATGTCTCCTATGAGCATTAGTTAGTGAATATCTTGGACTAAATAGATAAATATCTACGCAATGTGAAAACTCACATACCCAAACTAATTTTGAGAAAAAATAAATAAATAGAGGCAACATGAGAATTTGAGGAAGAAAATAAGAAGAAGTATCCTCATATATTTTCACCTTAGTATGTAATACATAATTTTATGGGAAAATTACTTACATGGAGAAGAATGTAACACCATGATTTTTAAATAATGAAAACTATATTAGAAAGCGTATGTGGCACACAACATTGAGCATAAACTATATATTATTATGTATGAATATTATAACATAACTAATAAACAAGTTTTTGTGAATACAGATAACCACATTTTGAAAATCAAATATATTGGTATTATATAATAATATATATTGGCAACAAACTACTTAGTTTTTTGTAATGTTTTTATATATAGATCAAAAATAAATTTCATCTTAGAAATTTATTTTCATTTCATTTTTGGGAGAAGTAATACAAATAATTTTTCAACTTTTATAAAATATAATTTGTGAAATGAACTTCATTTTATGAATAAAAATGTCAAAATGTGAATATGGATATTTTTTTTTATAATTTATTTAAATATAAATTTCTTGATGAATAATGAAAAATAATGTTTTTTATTAAAAAATTTATTTTTGTTTAGGGTATTGAAAAAGATTGAACTTTTTTTAAAATATTAAAAATATAAAATTAGTTCAAATATATTATTAATATTCTATTTTAGGAAATTATAAAAAATGGTGGGATAAATTTTAACATACTTTTCTTAAACTTTTGAATGAATCTCTTTTCGAAAACCTCTTTTTCCCCATCTATATGTTTAATTTTCAATTAGATTATAAAAATATTATGAGTTGAATTTTCATAAATATATTCCATATTTTTAATCTAAATAATTAATACTTTATATTAAGGTCCACGTAATTTTATACTTAATGAATATAAAAAATCGAAAAAATTAATAACTACGGTTAAGGGTTAAATGGGTTTAAAAATTGTTAAAATAGAAAATAAGTATTAAACTGATCTAAAACATGTCCAATTTCTATTTTATTGTAATATTTAGATCTTATATCATCTAATCTTATATAATTATCATTTTGGTTCATTTTTTAATATGTACAATGTGGGTATATCTTTTTATTTTTAAAGAAAATATATATATTTTCTCTCCCCAACTTATAAATGGATTCCCATATCATCTCTTCTTCATACATCAGGAGACTTTGGGTTATTAAAATACTTACCCAAATACCATAATTACTTCCCATATCCTAGAATCATTTTATTTATTAGAACTCAAATCTATATATGTTTTTAGTATAATCCAAAAGTGGTGGTCTGAAGAAGAGGAATCATTCATAACTGAGTGTGTTTGTAATATTTTTACATCCACATACTTCTAATATTACTCAATAATGATGATATAATAAAATATTTATACCTTAGGTAATAATATTTTATCATTTTAATGAAATAATATATATCAATCTCCTCTTCTATCAAATTAGAAAGAAAACCATTATTTGTGGGATGTCGGAGTACAACCTCACATACTTATATAATTATTTTTCCATCATCAGATATAAAAAATATTTTTGGTCATGGTTTTAATGTTTATTAATGATATTCATGAATTATTAATCATTCTATAAAATTAATATTTAATATTCCTTTATAACTTACCATCCAATGAAGAATGTTAATGTCGTTCGTGTTTATGGCGGCCTACCTTCTCACAAAGCGATGCGATTATTTATTCATTACCACATCACATGGATGTTATATATTAGAATATCTAAATATATTATTAGATACATAATGCCCAATTATCATTATAGAAATTTAAAATAATTATAACCTTCTTTCCATCATTATAATTGAAAAATTGAAACGTTACACATGCATACATATGACTAACCATCTCCAGGAATATAACGTAGTTGAATTTTCAAAACCATAATTATTAGAAATTTTGAAAATTTTATTTTATTCATAAAAAAAAATATATCATGATTATTATTCTATTTATTATGATATAATATTATCTTTCACCGTAGTCAACTTTTCTATGTGTTTTTTTCATTTGAGTCGAACTTCATCAAATCATTCGACTTGAACCTAAATGATTATGTAATTTTATATAATATTATAATAAAAAATTAATAATATTCATAAAATAATTTCTTAAGAAATTAAATAACTAAAATAATTTTATTATTTATGAATATAACGAACACATATGATGAATCTGGCTCGAGGTATGTGACCTCTCCAAACTACAATTGTTTCTTGGTTATGACCATTATCCTCTAACTCACATACTCACTCACATAAATGTTATGCCTATAAATTATATATATATATATCTTTATCCTAGACATATAAATATCCTATTATCCTTTCCCTTTATGTGGTAACATGTTTTATATGTTCATATCTCAGAGGCCTCCTTTATTAAATTTCCATTTATTATGATATGAGACAATATTATGCAACCCATTTTCATTCCATGGGTAATTATTATTTTTATTCCATATCATTGTTTTTTTACAAAAATATAGTCCATGAAAATGTTATGATGAGTGTTCCATGATTTCAATTCAATTTATTAGGTTAATTTTTAGTCCCATGAGACATAATTTATTTTATTAGGGAGTACACCTAATCCATTATAGTACTTTGACAACAATGTGATATTGACTAAGATGTTTTACTTGGATCCTGTTTTTGGAATTATATATGTCTATAAAATATTTCCTTTGATTAAATTATTTTATAATACCTTGTTATGTTGGATATTATTCCATGAAATTCTTGAGGATCCTTTTCTTTAATGATATTATGTAATATTATTTACTCAGATGTTTTGTTTCTTTATTATGTTTATTTCATTAATAGTATTTTAGGTCACCCCTATATTATATGATTCCCCATGTTATATTATAAAATTAGAGGAGGTAATGTGGATCTATGAGATCATTATATAGATTTAAATTACAAAGACATGTTTTATGTTTTCTTTTTGTATGTAGCATGATCCAAGTCATCAAAAAAGACTACACCTCATGATCTTATGGGATATAATTAATGGATTTTTATGATAAAAATAATTTTATATTATATGTAAAATGAATGGGTCTCTATAATTTTGGTGATTAAATTTGATTTATTTTATTATTTATTGCCTGGTTCTATGTTTCTATCGAGTTTCCTCTCTAAACCATGTATATTTTGTGGTTTTCTTTCAATCCACAATTAAGGTGCATTATTTTTTGGAAAACCATGAGACCACCTTTTCATGTACTTCATTTGGAACACAAATAGTTGGCATTTCAAAGGATAAACATGTTTATTCCCAAACCATGTGAGTCCTAGGAATGACTATGCCTGCTTTTGGTGAGTCTAGGGTGTACCTCACAACATGTTTATGGTTATGTAAACTATACAGTAAGAATTAAATTCGATTCTATAATATGGAAATTCCATTTTGAATGGTTGGAGCATGGGTTTTCCAACGTTGAAACACCTAGGTCAATCTATATAAGGTGGGGGTTATCTAGTCTATTCCCTATGCACATCTGGTGCATGGTTAGGCAAACTGTGCAGCTTAACAATTCAATTTTCCTATATTTTAAAAAATAATCTATCCTTTATTTTTCAACCCCTAAAGGTAAATACCATCACCCTCAACCCTAAACTCCCTTTCATGGAAGCACCATTTTATCACACTCATTTATGCACATGATGCCTCCTTTTTCTCGATATCCCTTTGACGGTAGCCTCCCCCATCATAAGAATTACCTACCAGCGACCCTCCTCCCTAACAACATGTCCTCCATCATTCTTGATCCACCCTAGGAAAAGACCCCTTAGTCACGAACTTCTTATATTTCAGCAACCTCTATTTTGGGAGATTCAATGTGAGATATTGACATTTTAGTGGTGAATCATTGAGCTGAGGACTCCACTTCAGTTTCATTCTCTTATAATATGATTTTTTCTTCACACTATGGGTTCAGTAACATAACCAAACCATTGGGATACTATTTTGTCATAGTAATTAGGATTTTTCGGATTTACTATTATATATTTTAGTGACCTCCCTTGAATGTGATGTGTTTCAGATCCCTTGTCACTAATTTTATGTTGGTGTCTATATAGAACCCTTTTTTATGTTTTATAAGATATGTGGCATGATTAATATTCATTATTTTTTGTTTATAAGAATTTTGAATTTTATATAATGTTCATTTTATTATTTTAATTATCTTATAATATTTTTATGGGCCTATTCCACAAGCCATATTGTTTTAAAAATTCTTATGTGGCCTATTAATAATTGTCCAAGAACCCTGTAATATTTTTATTGGCATCATAATTTTTTCATGCGTAAAAAACATGAATTTTTAATGGTTTTAAAATATTTTTAAACACATTGAATGGACTTCGGTCACATTCCATGTGGTTGGTAATTTATATTTGTATTTTCTAAATTGATTATAATATTTTTTGTTACATATTTAATGTAAATTTTTTTATTTAAAATTATACGATTAAATTTTAAGGCATGTTTTATTAATACTATGTGTGCATGTGTGTGTGTGTTTGGGAGGGGGTGATCCTTTATAAAATGAAATTAAATTTCCTTTGAGTTCATATGGTTGTGATTTAGTTTTCATGATAATTAAGATACGATATACATTTGTTTTCCAAAGAGTTTTTTTAAATATATTTCTAAATGTATATACTATAAGGGAAAAGTGAAAGGAGCGATTGATATATTTTAAAGTAATATTTGATTGATTAATTGATTATTACATTGTTGTGACCTATAGTATTTTTTATGATGTTAATGTATATTCATGTGAAGGATATCTGATTTTTGATTCATTATATTCTTATTATTTGGATCCCTTTATAAGGGAATTGTGTGAGGTGGGAAGGATGTGATTATATTGTGATCCATTGACATTTTTATTTTCATGGGAAGACCATGGTTTCGATCTTGGCACTTCTCTATAACTAATTCATTGATTAAGCCTATGATACTATGTGGGAAGTTATGGGGAATTTTAGGGATAACAAAGCTTACACACAATCTAGTGAAACATAGTCGAATGTATTCCTAGCTTGTGGGAGGGTCACCAATGAGACTGGTTATGGAGTGATTTCAATTATGGTAAGTTTTAAAACCAAAAAAAAAAAGGTTTTGGTCTACCCTTTTATGGATTATATCTATATTATTAGTCATTCATGTTTTTTCTTGTCATATTTATTATATGTTACGTCTTCATTATTTTTTATTGAGCATATGAGTTTCTTTATTGATAAGTTATGTATATGCTGAAATGTGGGTTATTTTATGATTGAGATTTTCCATTATGTAGTTTTTGTTGTGATAATTTTATCACTCTTATGACTTTTATGGAATCCCATTCTGTATTTGGGATTAAAATTATAATGAAGTACTTTATAATTTTTTGATCATATGATTTGAAAAGGGAAAATATTTTGGGAATTTCCTTAATTTTTTTTAATGAAATATGATTTTATTGATTTTTTTATGGAAATGGTATTTCCAAGAGAATTTTTAAAATAAAAAAATTATTTTATGTGTTCTATATGTGTTAAAGAATTAATTTAATATAAATAAACATCCTATTTATTTTTAAATTTGGTATTTGTTTGGAATGATTAAAGTAGTTTAGTTATAAAAATGATGTGGAAAATATAATTTATTATTTATGTTTGATTTAGAATTTTATAAATGAATAAAATTTGGGATTTCAATAGATTCATCGAGAAGTTTTGCCTAATTTGTATTTCTTTTATCATGTTTATATTTTCTAAACTGTACGTCACTGGATCAATTTCCAAGCTACTCATGAGAGCATCAATCATATGGGGTTAGATTTTATTTTAGCTCATTTGGATAACTTGCCCCATTACATGATTTAGAAGTACCTATTTAAATTTTCCTAGAATGTCCATAAAAATTACCTTTAAAAGATTTATTTTGGACATTAATGATTTATCTACATTACACAACTAGAGGTGTAGTGATATTATAGTTGCTGAGGATAGGCATATGGTGGTAATATTTTCCATACAGTAGAGGGAGACCAGGTTGGCGAGGGAGGTTTTGAGCACTACATTGTGTTTCCGATGCAAGTGAGGAGCCCGAAGATTTATTGCAAGGGGTTGATATTTGTAAAATATATTACATCAGGTTTACAACTTCTGAACGATCTTCAACGAGTTTTGTTAATGTTTTGAATGCAACAAATGGATATTATATCCATGATGACTAATGTAATACATTCCCATGGTATGTGATCTTAGGGTAACTTTGTAAATGACACATAAAAACTCACATTTCTCGAGAGGATGTGAATTTAGGCTCATCAATCTCTTTTGGGGGGAAATATATCCTATTTTGAGAATCTATTATAGATTTCAGACATGTTATCAAATCATATGTTCATTATCATGTATAAAAATTTCATATCACCCTATGGTCACGGTCAATTAACAACATGGATGGGTTCAAAATCATCTTTATATATCTTAGGTTCTCTATTGATTGGGGAATTTTTATGTATCTATGGTGGTCCATCAATGGAAAGATTTTATCGAATGATTTTAGATCCATTGGTATGTTATTAAGATGCTGCTGGGTTTTAGCCACGCGGTGAGGCACTATGGAGTTCACAATCATCATGGGGGATGTAAATTGTTTTGATATGGAGATAAGACCTATATAATGGGCATCATAAATATCCTTGAGAAAGGAATTAGAACCAAAATTTTTAGTTCCTTTTAATAGGAGAAATCACCTTTTAAGATTCTGTGTCAATGACACAATCGTGACTTTTGGTTTTATCAGATAAGGACACCCAGGTGAAAGATTCCATTTCAAGGATGGTGCGGACTTACACTGAGGTGGCCCGAGTGACATAGAGGGGATATGATCTCCCAGGTGGATATGAACCTACAATGAATTTCACCCAAAGAACATTAGGGTGAATTGTGGTGTTATGTTTGGAGCTCAAATAGGGATTCAACATATCCCATTTAGTTGGAAATGAAAGACCACATAGTTCAGAAATTTGGGACTCACACCTATGGAGATGCCATAGTGATTTGGGACTATGTGGATTTTATGATATCCATGGATCTAAAATCCTACCTGAATCATGCTTAGTGTGAGAAACAAGAAGTCGTAGTATTTTTTGAGGATCACATGATCCACTCTTCTTACTAGTGAATGAGGTTTGGGTCCATAGGGAAAGATAAAAATCATTGAAATTCCCATATCCTCACTTTTTTTGGTACTCTAGGGAGGAAAATTTTAGCAAGAGTGAAAAGTCTCTCATGATGGACTAGGGAATTACTCTATGTGGGATTACTTATTTTTCCTTGGGGAAGGGAGGATTGACAAAAAATGTTCCTCCTGGATGGTAAAGGATAGTGGTACCCATCAATCCCATGAATAGTGTAGTTCACTTGATCACCTCTGAGGTGAAGGAAACTTCTATGGTTAGGACCCTCATTACAACTAGAATGTAGACATGAAGAAATTATGATGGTCTGCCTTTTCATAGAGGCTATCAACATAAATCTTAAAACCATGGGTATATAGATGCGAGATGACACACTGATGTGCCCAATGATATGATCATACATTTCCTGTGGATTTGGAATATTCCATGGCCTGATGATGTTAGAATGGATTGTGGAGTAGACAACATAGGGCATAAGGATTTCATTGAAGGGTGTGATAGGAGGTGGAGTGTATAATTCCCTAGTATTCCCCTTTCTGAGTTGCATGTTCTTTTGTGTGATGGGGTTCCTACAACATAGCATGTTGCTATAGATGTGTGGGTATCGTCCATGTAGCATTGTGCTACGTGGACTTGGGTTCTTTCTACGCAGTGTGTTATCCCTCAGGGGTAGGTTATGCCCAGAAAACATTTTTTTACATGTGGTAATGTTCCTCCCATGAATAAATTTTCTATGTGGGGAAATTTTCTACCTATATAGTGTTTTATCTATGTGGGGGTGGGAGTGGTCCACAAAGGTGTCATCCATCCATGCCCCATGGAATGGGGTTTACGACATAGTTTTATTTTTTTCATATGGATAGATGAATTTTATTTCCTCTTTAATGATATGCAGTGTGTTTAAAAATTGATAATTGAAGATTATATCAAAACCCATATATGAGGATCTGATTTCCCCCCCTCTCATCACTATAATCCCTTTTCAGTTCCTCTTGAATGAATTTTATAGAAAACAAAGTGATGGAAACTCGCATGGTTAGTATTTTTCTATGGGAAATAGGGATTATTTTGTATGATCCCATGAAGGATTCCCTAGGCCACAAATTATTTCCTTCATGGGGTCATTCATGGGGGCAGAAATCATTATCCATACCCATAAATGACTTGGCTTCCATTATGGGTGACAGCGGTGCAGTCTCATCTCGAGAAGGATTTCATTTAAGGGGGTGGTGGTTGTCATTCATAGGGTAGGAAATAACCGTTCATCCTCCCAAATGACATGGTTTTATTATTGGGAGATGGTGGTAAATGTTTTTCCCACAAATGATCTCATTCATGGGGTGCTGTGAAAAGTAGCGAAATAGTATACATAGTGCCGGTTCACCTAGTGACTTTACTACGTAGAGCCTATCCTTCTTTTATAACTTTCCCCCTTTTGAATGATTTTATTCAAATTCTTCTTATTGGTTATATATACCCTTCTCATTATCATGGAATTGTTTTCATCTTGTATATAGAATTTTCAAAACCAAAAAATGCACCCTATCAGAATGGGTTTTGGCCGGGATGAAGAAGACGTAGTTCCGATGTAGAAAGTGGTCATGTTTTGAACTGGTTTTTCTGCCAAATATCATCTAATTCTCTATTTGTTTTTTTGAGCCAAGGAACCCAACCATAAAATTTGGTCTATTTCTCAGGTGACATGGAAAACTCAAAAAACCTAGCATCTCTTTTGTGTTCACCTGGAGTTTTTTCCAATGTCTTCTTTAGTGTGAGCATAGTGAACATTACTTTACTTTTTCAAAGGCCTCCATTTTCAATTTTTCAATATAACATGATTTATTACTTTTCATTTTTTATGACATCCTGATGTTTTCTTGAATAATGAAAATTATAGGTTTAGTGAGTTGGGACTCAACTTTTCCCTTGGGTTCCATTTGCGGATTTCCAACCTGGAGAGTTTTTCATTTGTTTTTTCATATGTTTAGAGGCTTGAAAATTTCAATAATTAAAATGATGTCTTAGGTCGAATAACTTTGACCATGATTCATGGAGAGAGGAACCCAATAGGGCTTACTGGCTGAGATTGTATGAATATTATTTAGAAATGAATGTGGAATATTTGGACACTGGTTTTGTGATTTATGAATTTGAGACATAATATGGTAAATGGTCACAAGGAGTAACCATGAAAATATTTTCCATCATGATGTTGTTGAGGAATACAAAGATAGAATATGCCTCTTCAGGGGATGAATTCACCATTAGTTCACAGGGTTTTTTGTGGGAAACTAATGAACATATATCTATTTTGTATTGGGAATATTCAAATAAAGGTGCCCTCAAGACACTAACCCTATGTTTCCAATTGCTATGTAAATTCTAAAAATTGAGAATTCTCAAGACCATGATGGATGGCCTATCAAGGGAATGATAATTGAGAAATGATGAGGGCATTTATTTTAGCACTATACGTGAATGAGAAAACACTTGTATATGAATTTTTATTGTGTAATGGAGGGATGAATCATATTTAATTTTAATTTCATGATACTAAGACATGTAACATGCAATATAATATCAAATGGAAAGAAAGTTTTAGTTCTATGATTTAATGTCACAAAACATCGATTGAGGGTTAATAAATTTACCATTTTCACGGTAATATATCGAAGAATATTCTATCATTATTAAGTATGAATGGGAATTTTTTTAAGCTATAATATCAGGGTTTTTAAATTTGAGGAGTGATGTGGGATGAAAAATTTTGTTGGGGCATACTGAGAGAGGAAATTTCATTCTTGGGGATTAATCTACCATTGGTCAGTAGGAATATTTTATGGGAGACGTATGTAGATCCAACTAGTGAATATTTTTCACAGTCAAATAATGGTATCCCTAGGACACTGACCCTCTATTTTTGATTTTCATGGAGTTTTATGGAGATTTAGAATTCAAAAGGAACCATGTTTGGTTTTTGAAATGAGCGTTCCTGAACATGAAAGGATCATTTCATGTACAAAATTCCTATGAATGGGTAAAAACATTTTCCTTATACAGTTCGGACCCAAATGCTCAAATAATATTTTTCTATCATGGTTGGACCCAAGATATAAGGTCCAAGTGTCACAACACATCTCTTGAAAATGAGAATCGATCCATAAATAGTTTTTTGATGGTTTACCCACACAACAATCAAAACCTTATGTGGGGAAGGGGCATTAACAACTTAATAAGATCATACAAGTGGGGTGAGAAATTTTTTTGATCATACCATGCAGATCTAATTCATGTATATACTGGAAAGGGATGTTAATTTTGTTGTGTTCTAGTTAGGATAAAAGATTTGGGTGTCACTACGTATCCTGTCAAATGTGAGAATCATGCTACATGTAGTTATTATAGGGTTCTACAAACTAATTTGACCCATGTATAGGGAAAATAAATTTTTGAATTTTATTGTGGATGGTGAATGGATTGGATATTCGGGTGTCAGTATGTAACCTGTGGTGGTAAGAATATAGCCACATTTAGTTCTGTACATCATGTAGTTTAGTGTCATGTGACTTGGACATCAGTCAGGAAAATTAATTTCATATAATGATGAAAACATCAGGTTATTTAGTTTTAAGTCATACATATAAGATCATTTTTATAGAAACTATTATTAACTAGAGTCTCATCGAGCTGGTATCTTCCAACATGCCTCACACGTGAGGGTGAAAGAAACTATAGACCATGATTTTAAGGACTCTCTAATAAAGATAAATGATATGGGGGGATGTTATTGGGGATAATGGAGATAGAAGAGGTATCCTATAGATATGAATTCTCATTTGGTTTAAAAACCCTTTTTTCGGGTAACATATGTAGATCCAACTAGGGAATATTCTACATAGTCAGACAATGGTGTCCTCAGGACACTGCCCCTATTTCCGATGAACATAGGAATATTTTGGATATCCAAAATTGAGTAGGGTGAAAAATATAATGGATGGAAGTACTATGTATGAGTACATAAGAAGTATTCATACAAAAAATGACCACGGATGGTGAATTTCCATACATAGATATGATTCATATGTAGAGGGAAATTTTTGTTTCCTTGATAGATCCCAGAACAAGGAACCCAAAATTATGATCTCTTATATATATCATTATTTTTTATATATGATATGGGAACATTTTTCTCCTTACCCATGGATTGGAATTGGACATGAGGTCTATGAATGAATATGAAGCTTGTAAAAAAGAGAATCAATCCACACATAGGTTTTGAAGCACCACAATATTGAATATTGTGGGACAAGGAATTTCTCTATATAGATTAATGTTATGTGTTAAGAACACATGTTCCCTTATGTGAAGAAGAAATATTGAATATGGACCCAAGATTGAAGGACTTGGTTTCACTACCTGTCGTATGATATTATGAATAAATCCATACATTGTTCTCAAACTAGATTTTAGAACATAGTTTAATGTCATGCGGTAAGGACCTCATGTTTTACTTTTAAGGTATTGAATATAGGACCATGAAAACCCTGATGTGGATTAACATGACTTGACCAAGCAAGGAATACCCTATATAAACTTATAATGCAACTTGATCTATCCTCAGTGTGAGAAACATGGGGTGGAAAATGTTTATTCTTCTACACAAAGGTAATAGAATAATGGATAAGGAATTTCTATTTTTTTGGTGGCTGGACCATGATTTAAAACACAGTCATTGATATATATCTCATAAAAATGAAAATCAATCCATATATTTTTCCAAAACAGGTTCCCTTTGTAGATTTACATGCGGAGGATAAATTCTTATTAGCTACATCTAGCAATGGGATTTTAGACTCGGGCGTCATTACGTATCCTGTGTGGACAAGAATCATTTCACACATAGTTAGGAATATTAACACTATATGTAGGTCTGATCCACATGTAGGGGGAATTATTCCCAATAATTTTTTTATTGTTGGTGCTAGAGCTGCGGCTGGAGATCTGGGCATCACTACAAACCTTGTGTGGATATGAATCAAGGAACTTGTAGTTCTAAATTAAATCTCCATGCGTAGATCGGGCCCATACATTGGGATGGTGAATTTTCTTACTTTTGGGGTGACTAGAATAAGATTTAAAATCTTGGAACCATGACATATTCTTTTTGGTAATGAATCAAGAAATAAATAGTTCTTGAATATGGAAAGGATGGTGACCGATTCTGAGGGTGATCACCTGTCTGGTGAAAATATTACAGTTTTGTGTAGTTTAACATCATACATCGAGGACATTAGTGTCATGTTTTTTATTATATTGTGGATTGGATGATGTACCCTGAAACTAAATGTCATGTGATTAGGATGATTTTTTCTTATAGTTATGGGAATGATTATATTATGGACCAGTGAGAAACATATTCTTGATGTGGAAAGAGGTTCTAAGGAAAAAAGCTAGAAAGAAAAGCATCTTATTGATGGAGGATTGTTTTTGGATTGGCCTAATGCAAGTTTTATAGGTGTCACTACATATCCTATGATGACAAGAATAAATCCACACATAGTTTTTGAATATGTACTGGTAGATGACTAATGTCGAGGGTGACGTCGTCTCTAGTGAGAACATTGTAGTACATTGCAATTTAACATGACACATGAGGAAATTCATGTCATTCAGTTTATTTTATTACAACCTAGGTAAGGATTTGATTATTTTTAAGGTCATGTTATAAATCCCAGATAAACAGTTTACCATCGTGTCCTTGGGAAGATTTACCATGTAGTTTAGCATTCTACGATTTTGAAGTACAGTTTAACGTCATGTGATTAGGACAATGTACCATGTAGTTTAGAATCATGATATTATGATGTTATAGCATGAAGGTTATCCTCATGAGACCAGAATAATATACCATGTCTTTTAGCATCATGAAATCAGAATGATATATGATGTAGTTTTTGTCACATGACCAGGATGATGCACCATGGATTTTAATGTCATATGATTAGCAAGATGTACCATGAATTTTAGCATCATGTGATCAAAATGATGTACCATGAAGCTTATCTTCATGTGATCGGGGTGATATACCATGTTTTATAATATTATGCGATTAGGATGATGCACTATGAATTTTATCCTCATGTGATCCAGATGAAATACCATGTAGTTTAACGTCTTGTAATTTGGATGATGCACTATTTGGTTTAACATCTTGTGATTAGGATGATTATGTCTTGTGATTACAAGAAATATTTATATTGGAACATTATTTCTATGGGGGACATGTTATGCTTCTTATCCAGCAATATTAATGAATAGGATCCATGGAGTAGAATTTGTGTATGAAATAGGGACCCTCCCACCTTGTCTCTAATTTTAGAGGTTTTTTAGTATCATTAGAGTCTGGAGAAAAAACACCATATTTTCCTTCAGGAAATACTGGAGGTAAACTTCTTTGTTAAAGGATCATGCAATATGATTTTTTGTGTACATCCAAATGATCCAAGCTTTATAATCTCTTCTCATCTAGCAACTCAAATTCATCCATCCATTTCTAGGATTGCTCATATGTGGACATCAGATCATAGATATAAATGATGAGTGAGGGAAATTGAATATCAATAAGAAGGAAAACCTCTTTCTTGTATATTAATTAGTGTGGGGTCACCTATGTGGAAATGTGGATCATAGTCTAGTAATCCGAAAAGGAATATATGATCTTTTTAGATCATGAAATATTATACTTAATTACCATCGTATGAAGTATATTTGATAGGGTATTGTTCAAGTCCACTATCATATCGTTAGCCACTACATGGTAGTGGGATGTATGGTGGGACAATTTTCATATTCAATATATAGTTTTTCCAATTCATCAAAACATAATTTTGTACCATTTTATGTCTGTATTGTATGAGGGATGAAAAATATGGTGATGATGTTGGCACCCAAAAAATTGAAAATCTTCCTTGTCCTAACCTCATTGTGGGGTATAACTTTATCCCTCTAGGATAAGAAATTGATTTCATTGAAAATGTACTTGAATTTCTTGTCCATTGTTAGAGTATATGAACCCATGATATCCATTACCCATATGGTAAATGGCTAGGAATATTTTTATGTATGATGAAACTATGTATGTTGGTGAATGATGTCAGCACGAACCTTGATGAAATGACACCTTTTGTATAGTTTAGTGCAATTCTATGTTAGAGAGGGCCAATAGTACCCACACCATTAGATTTGGTGGGAAATCTTGGGTCATGGTCAATGGGAACCACATGATCCAATGTGATCTTCCTTCATGACTACAATGGTCTCTTCTCTATCAATGCATCGAAAAAGGTCACCATAAAGGGTTCTCTTATATATAAAATTTTTGTTATGCACACCATCATATTGAACTATGTTAATTGATTGTATTTGGATTTTTTCTCTCTTAGATCTGTCTACAAGAAGTTATTTGTTTTTAATATAGTCCAAAATCAGTGTCATCCAGCTGGTGGTAGGACATCATGATTGAGGTAAGATGCTAATATCATTGATCTCTTCCCTGTTTTCTTGAATGAAGGGTGAGACCATTATGTGATATAGAATGTTGTGGACAGTTTCATCTTGGTTTGGATCATCTAGATCTATGGTGAAGATTTCAAATGTATCTTCTTAGGAATTCTATAACTGTAGGTTAAGAGTTAATGTTATATACACAGATAATTCATCCATTATTCCCTAGATTTTGTTTACCCATGGCGTAGTTATTTTTAATTGAATAATATCCAATAATCTGATTGATTACTATTGTGGAGTCTCCATTTATCTTTTAGAAATTTACTTATACATGAATTTTTTATTTTATCCCTACAATGAGAGAATGATATTCATCTTAATTATACATTCACCCATTAGAAAATATTAAGGAGTAATTTAAGACTACCTTTGATAGGGAGAATAGAAAGACTAAAATTCCCAATTTGTTAAGCTTGTGGTCTTCCATCCTATTCCTGGTTAGGATTCTAGATGTACTATCAAAATACACAATCATTGTCTGGGGGGCCCTTAAATAGAGAATAACTCTTCATCGGGAAGGTCAAAATCCAATGAATTCATTTCTATGTAGGGGATATCTACCTTAAAATCCACTAATTCCATTCCTTTCAATAATTTCAGATGAAAACATTCACTGCCGAATTGTTGCAGGATAACTGCCCACCATGATAGACACCTTGTCAACATCAGATGAATCCTAATGTATTTGAGTTGGCTGCTATGTGATACCATGCATACCTCATGATGTTATAGGTAGTACCTCTGTTTGATGTATGCATACATTAGTGCCAGGAATCTCTTTAATATATCAGAATAATGAGTCCCAACATTGATCGTGGTTCATTTCAGGTAGTAGAGGCTGGTTTCACTACCAGTGTCATTATTTTGTGTGAGGAAGGAATCCAATGATCACACTATGTATGTAACATAAAAAGTAAAAGTCCTTATTTTGAAATTCCGCATCAACACTATAATACATTAGAGATATTTATTGGTACTATTGAATGATTCATAACAATCATCAGTTTACTGATATGTAAGCCCCATTGTCATCACCTTGGTGATGGGGGACATTTTGTTGAAATATAACATATAAAAAAATGAATGTAGGCCAAGTTACCATAGATTCATTTCACTTATCAGATATTTTGAGTAGGTTACATTCCAACTATAGCCCATTTATTCTAGAGGTCTAATTTGATTCCTCGATGGCTTACAATGAAGTTAACAATTTCCATGAGGTACTGCTAAAAGAAAATATCAAGGGGTTCATTTCATGGAAATGTGGTCACAATTTATATGAGGTGTCTTCAAGAAACTCTATGTTGTTGGAGAGCTGTCGATATTTAACCATCATGTCATAAATATTACATTTTATTAACTTTCACAGTATGTTTTTGAAGATGATATGAATGGGAAATTTGTACTAAGTTAAGGAATTATTTATTCTAAAGGGAATTAATCAGTAGAAAAGTATTCCCTAGGATCCATGATGGTAGTGGATTATTCATATTCTTAGGTCATTCATATTTTATTGTATCCTATGTATCAATCCATAGAGGAGAGATATTGATATCTGACTGTTGGATTGATCAATAGTTTTATGATCGAGACTGGGAAGTCATCCTTTTATAAGTGTTAGTTGAGATCCATGAAATTAATGTAGACTCTGATTCTCTAAATCATATTATTTATTTAAATTATATTCACCACCCATTTGGGATATTGAAACTCTCAAATGAAGTTGATTCTGATGATATTATCTTCTTAGGTTTAGTTTTGTTAGAATGTGTGAGGTGCATCCTTCTAATTGCTTATTTATAGCCCTAGTGGTCCTCTAGAAGGCCTAGGTGGTGAGTGTCTATCTCAGGATCAAGGACCAAGATTTATATGTTATTCTTGGAGAAGATATCCATATGCTTATTCATGAAGGAAGTATATACCTCTTATTCTTCAAAATACACAGATGTACTAATTAATGTGGGTTGTGGGTCTTCTGTTGTACCCCATTTTATTTATATGCACTCAAAAATTAGGGTAGAGACACCCTCCAGAAATGATGAAGTGGAATCCATAATGTTATCCATCTCTTCTTCCTCCTCCTCCTCATATTCTTCCTCTTGATCCATAGGGGGATAACTAAGTGGGATAAGTTCTCAAGAGTTGTGAGAGGAGAAAATATTTTATCATTATAATGATGAAGTGACTTCCTTTGACCCATATGACAATGTAGGATTTCCTTGAGATTCTAGAGAATATTGAGTGAGAGATGGAGAAGGATTTTATTCATCCTCTTTCAGTGATTAGACAAAATATCTTGTTTCAACGCGTAGGGTAGGTATTTTTTAGAGCTCTCTAGAATGAATTATGGGGTTTTCCTCTGGGATTTTACCACTATTAATGGTGTCAGAAAACATTTCAACATTATTGGATATAGTTTTCAAGATTGAAACGCTAAATAATACAGAATATGTTCCAGTATTTGGGATCATATACTTGAAATGATTAAGGGGTATGACATATAATTCAAATATATTCCTTAAGGGATAGTTTGGATCAATTTTAGATAGTTCGAGGTGGTAAAAAAAGAAACACCATTGACCGGGGGCTGTTTTCCTCCCCCATGATAGAATTCTACGTTGATTTGACATGACTCGCAAGATTCAAATTTGGGCTTATCGGCGTGTATTGTCCCAATTTTTCTATCAAGGATGTTCTTGACTAATTGATGGTATGATGAAGAGATTACCATGTGTTGATGCAACCAGGTCCATCTTAAAAATACGTTGATGTGTTTTTTGGGCCGAACCACTAGAAACTTTGTGTGGGATATGATTTTTCCAAACTATGCCTAGATCTTGATTTGTCACAATGGATTCTCTTCAATTTTTTAATAGACCTGCAATGTTCTGGTGGAAGGGACTTGGTTATTCTCATTGTATCCCAACTAAAAAAATAATTCATGTTGGAATGAGGTTAATTATAAAACCATTTACAATGATACTTTTTAGACATTGACCCCATATATAAATCTAGAAACATTCAAGGGCCTGATGTTTCCCTGTGTGAAAATATATTATTCTTCAAATATAAAGGAGATAATCACCTTTCACTCTACATGATCAGACTATATCTAATAAAATTTAGAAACATCCACCCTATATTCCCACACATGAGGGATTAAAAAAGCCTATTCTAGTACTTCCCTAAGGTTTTTTTACTATATCAGGGCATCCACATTAGATAGTTGACTGGTTCTAGGGATAACTATTTCAATATATTATATGTAAGGTCTAAAGTCATGTACATCCTAGGGCGGGGATGATCTTTCTCAGTTTCATTATGGGATTGAGTATTTGATGTCGATCTATTGGCCCTTGAAACATGATTTGGAGGTTCTCCTGACCTTAGTATGTTGGGTTGGGCAGGTCTGCATGCTTGCCAAGGGTGATCTAACACATATTCCCCCTATGATTGATATTATAGAGTGATATGGTCAGGGTGGATATTTGATGATGTGTTTGGATTTTCCTACTACAATACAACTCACTAAGGAAATATTTTATTATTTTATGCAACATTGACAGTCTAAGTGGGGGAATAGCTAGAATTCTGGTTCCTTCTATGAATAGACCTTCTAGGGTATCGTCAGATCCATTGGCCTCTTTCTCAAGTTCCTAAATTGTATGAATGGAACTTAGGCTCATAAAAATACTCATCAATGGACAAGAGATCCATTATTTAAATTAAATTAATGGAAAAAAATAAACTCCTCATCTAATGATAAATTTGACGGGATGGAGATTTCTGGTGGTTCCTTTTTCTGGGGTGGTGCTCGTTGTTTCAAATTGGAGGGAATAATGTATAAGAGTGTCAAGGATAACATTATACTTGTAATAGTTTCATTCTTCTTAAATTTTTCATCACCTTTCTGTTCAAGAATCCTTTTCAAAGGCTAGAGTCTATAGGTCTGCGGGGCCTATGATTTCGGTTGTGTTACATTGTCTATTACTAGGGGAATAATTGGTTGATTCAACTATGCTTGGAAAATACCATGAGATTGAATGATTTCAATTTGATTCATATAAATTTCAAAATCTTGTTGTCATATACTAAAAAACTCTTTCAAATCACCTATTTATTATGAGGAAGTGTTAGAAACATTAACAACTTATGGTGGGGGCCTTTAGAACTTTATATACTAGAAATATAGAAATTTTGTAGGATGTCTTCGAAGATGGAGAATTTAGGAATGGTTTACCCCAATGTTCTATAGAAGTGGAAATAATTGGGCTGGTCTTCAATACCTACCTAGTTAAGACTTTTAGGTTTTGTAATATGGGGTAAATAATTTTTCATATCAAATATAAAATAACAACAAACCCGATCATCTCAGAATGAGTAGACTTTATTACTTTTCGCCTCGAATTGATTTCACATGGGTACCATCTGCTCATCCTATCAAAGTGAGGTTTTATATAGATTCTTAGGGGGTTTGGTAAGATATAGTGCAGGTTTCAAAAATAAAGAATTTTTAGAAGCTAGCATAAGTGTGAAGGATATCACCACTTCCTTTCATACTCTTTTCCCTTGCACTGGTCGAGTAATCAGTAATTCAATCATGGTTCTCCATATAGAGTATTCTATTATATTATCAATGGAGGAGAAATAATAAAACATTAATATATATTTTATCAAGATTAACAACATTGATTTCTCTTTATTAACGTACCCAATTAAGAAAGAAATCTTGTTTTCTTGGAGATGTGTTAGTTTTAGGGATTAGGTCACACCTTTCAATTTGAAAAAAAAATCCAATAGACATTCATTTTCTCACTATTTTTAATTCAAGAGGTCACTAATTTATGCCTTTTGTAGAATTTAGTTGAACAAAAATAGAATCTACTGACATAGGTCTTCCTATAATTTGACCAACTGGTCTGGAAAATTAGTTTACTATACGAAGGACAACCCTTACAAGGCTCACATGAATCATATGAGTTTCCCAGCTTATTATGGGTTTGGAGTTCCCATAATGGTATCAAAATGGGACCCAATGTGTGTGATAATTTTTTTATCAGTAACCAATGAAATTGAATATTAGAATCATAGGACTCTTAATGTTTTGAGGTAGGGGTGTTTCTCACCCAGTCAGGGTAAGTTTTTTGTTCATACAAGAATGGTGCACACCACTCCTCCTCTACATCCAATCAAGCTACCAATAACTCTATCATGATTTTAAGCCCCTAATTATTGTTTGAATGAAAATTAGGTTCAATAGGACAAATAATTAGTACAATATGGTGTTATTTTTCTACCATTATTTTGTAGGTGATATCCGGTCAGGGACATCTTTTAAGGATTTTCTTGAACATGTTATTATTGTCTCCTTAATGGAGGGAAATATTGATAACATAAAATGATTAGGTCTAGGTAATATGATTGTCCTAGTGAAGATATGGGTGGATTTATAGACCTAGCATCAATCACTAGTATGAAACCTTGTTTCTAAGGTACACATACTGGAAGTTTACATTAAGGATCTGCTTGGGGAGAAAATTTGATAGCATTTCTACCTATGATAAATTAATAGTACATTCACCTAAACTCATTCATTTCATCCACCTTTGAGGAGAATGTTTTTTGAGCATATGTTTTCCATCCTCAATAAGAGGATAATGTGGATTGTATGTGGCCATTACTTTATTCATGTGAGATATTCACTACAGAGGTATTACAAGATTGATTAAGGGATAACCCACCTTTAGAAAAAATATGCGGTCCCAGGTATGCACACATTCATAGTTTATCTCATTGTGGTCCATGATCTAGTTGGATTCATATTCTCCATTCTTTTATTAATTTTAGTCCTTGTCAATGTGTCCCAATGGGTTTACTTCCATGCCATTTACTGATTCACAATTCATTGTAGCCATTGAATTAGATGTCAAATGATAGGATAGTTCTTTGTAACATTATTTGGACGTCTTCCTTATTTTCCAAGATATGATTCAATATTTTTTAGACGTTGGTGACCAAGAGGGAACCTATTTCCAACCTAGTCATATTCCTCCTTTATGGAGTAAATGGGCCATGAGATAGGATCGATTATGAGACCATACCACTTTTAATCTTCTATAAATGGGAAAAGACTAATTTTTATTAATGGGTGGTTGAGGTACAAATTCACTCTGCACTGCATGCAGGGGATTCTGATGTTCTCATGTTGTCGGTCCTTAGAAAAAAAAATAGTGTATTACATGGAATTTTGTGGTAAAATATCCCCCAAATCCATAGGGTGGGTCTAATCCATTACAATGGAGGATGCTACTACTATTTCTTCCCTCATGGTCTCATGAATCCTTGTTTGATTGTAAGATGAATATGATAATGAGTCTATATGGTAACTTCTTGCATCTAGGGATATTATTAGTGCTCTATTATTTGATTGAATTAGGATAGAATCCTATTAATGTTCTCAGTTTCTTAGATCAAGTGTATTTTGATGAATTTCACTCATTGAACCTGAAACATTTGAGACTTATTCATAGTCGATGCTTATTGACCGTGTTCCCTTTCTTGAGCATGGATTTTTATTAATAACCTCCTTGGCATAATGAAATTATAGTATGTCATTACAATGGGTTTTTCTAAATGGGTAATGAGGTGAAATGAAAATATCCATGTTCCTGCATCCATGTATATGAATAGTAGGTGGGGGTCAAAAATTAGATGGTGAAACTCATGAAACACATTAAGGCATTCTGATTGAACATATTTTCATCACCTATATGATCATGGTCACGCATAGATAAAAGGGTTTCTAGTAAATTTGATGATGAAAATCTCCCAATATGTTGACATGGTCAACATAAACATTCTAAGTCAATTATTGTTCTTTTAGGAAGTGGATATTTTTCTACATATTTAGACGGATGTTGTTCATTAATTATTCTAATAGTGCCTCTTGAATTTCGAACATGGAAGTGAATGAGGGTAAAAAATTATAGGTATGTCATCCCTATCCAATTGTCTTATCAGGAAAAACAAATTATTTTCCCTTGGATGAGAGATTCATATACTTGATCATCCCATCATTTGCGCTTCTTGATGGTTTTATCGCAGGTAGCGAGGATAGTGGATGTATCATTTTTATGGGAATAAGCCAATGGTGGATTGAAGGATAAATGATTCCCCATTCCATATTCTTGTTGAGAATGGATTTATCTTATCATTTCTAGGGTATCTCAAATATGTATCTTTATTTTTACAAGTTCCTATGAATATGAGGTCTTTTTTGTATTTGAATATGCACAGGAAGGACCTTCTATGCAACATCAAATGTTACTGTGGGGAGGACCTTTATAGCCGGTGATATCATAGATTGTACTACCATCATAGATTAATGTCCAATTGTAGGGAGAATTTATACAGTGTCTACCATGTGGAGGACATTCAGGGAAAACTAAAATAAGTGTGGTACCTTCTTTCTCATTGGTCTTATGGCCATGAGGAGGGCTATTGTGAAACTCACCTGGAGATAATCTCTTGTGGTTAATCGGCTTACACCCACAATCAAAGCCATCATGTAAGATACTCTGGGAGGATATATAGATATTCTAGTAATGATTTTGTGGGTATTTACATCAAATATTATACTTCCACCTCTTTAATTTGGTAATGGATTCTAAGGATCTCAAGCTGCCCCTGATATATGTATGATGGCCTCTATAACTCCAGATTCTACTAGAGTAGGGTTATGAGTCTACTCTTCATTTTCTAGATTCATTTAGCATGATTTATTTTAAGGCACTATCTTTAGGATATTGGGTATGAGGTTTTTTAGTGATCTCCCTAACATAATGGTTCTTGTGCATGTGGCTCCCACAGTGCTTCATGGATAAGTCAATAAGGTTCTGAAATTCTGGTATGCATATATTCATACCATAGAGTTTCCACCAATGTGAAATGGTTTCCCTCTATTGGAAAGGGTATTTGTGCCCGATGATATTGTTTATTTATCATGTAATATTGTTAACAACCCTTATATTTGGAATAATAGATGCATGTATTTTCATGAGTGAACACCCAGTTCTGTGTATGAGTCACCACACTTGAGGAGGAGGGGTTGTGGTATTGACTCCTAGATAATTTTTTAATGTGAATACATATTGTAAAGTCTATAGTATTTTCTAATAGATTTATATATGACCCTCCATAATTGAAAAGGCATGTTGAGAAACTTCCTTTCTGGGAATGAGAATATATTACCATTCTTGTTTCAGATCAAGAATATGTGCCTGCTCTAATCCTCTATTTTCTACAAGTTGGTATAGATAGTACCCCTATGTGTGGGAAGAGGTATGAGTACATCGTTTGTTCAAAACTATGTTATTCTAGCTGCTTTCTCCAATATAAGATATATTTTTATAACAGGATTGATATGCATCTATATGATTTTTCAACTAATACATTTCTGTCACCAAAGTATATACCATGTGGGAATAATGTGAATTAGTAGGGATATTCATCTTATTAAAGTTTTCTACTGCATTTTCATGATGGTATTGATGTGAAAAAGAATGAATTTGGGTCTGCTCATAGTTTTCCATCATATTTTACTAATAGGTTTCATGTATATTAGACAATATATGAATCTACCTTCAGTTTATCTCCTTACATTCATTTCAGGACTCATGTGAACGAGAAGTAAGTTGTGTCTTCTTGTGGTTTTATGTCATATTTTACCTATAGGCTTTTTGTGAATTAGTATAGATATGGGTCTTCCAATATTTTTCCATTATCTTTGATTGATGAGTTTTATGTGAATTAGTTGATAAATATATAGACCTATAGTTTCTTTCATGTTTGACTAATGGGATTGATGTGAAAAAGTATGAATTTCCATCTGCTTAAAGTTTTAAATCTTATATGACTGACGGGATACATGTGTATTGGAAGATATATGTGTCAGCCTATATGTTAATATCGTATTTTACTGATTTACATAATAAGAGTCAGCAATACAATATAAATTTTTCTAATGGTTTCCGATTTATTTTCATGAGGGAATTATTCATCAAGAATAAAATTGATGGAATGTTCCTAACTATATGATCATCACACACTATTGGATTCCCTAGGGGACTGGGTCCTATTGACTTTGGTAGGGTCCCACTGGGATTTATCATCTTCATGGAGAGAAATCTTGGTCACACGAAGTTGATGGTGATGAATACTGGTAGGTCCATCATGAGGGACTCTTGTGCTGCTGTGATGAAGTTGTTGGAGATGAATTCATCTTCCTTCCTATAGTAAGGGAGGAAATCAGTATTAGATTGAGGGGAAAGGCTCATAAAATGGTTTTGTTTGGCTATTGGGGCCTTCTGGTTCTCAACAACTGACCATCACTAGGTGGATGACTGGTGGGGCTTCATGGAATGGAGGAAAAGTCAAGCCACCCCTATTTTTAGAAGAGTACCATTATTTTGGTATGCTTAGGCCAATTTTTTTGGAACCTAGTGTTGAATATGTTGGGTGGGGGATGTTATCATCCATTTGGTTTAGGACCAGGTCTATGAAGTTGATGGTGTGTGTGTCTAAGAAAGATAGTTAGATTCCATTGTATTTAAGAGAGTAATAGTGAAATGTGTATTCAATATATGTATAAAATATAGGGAAAACCTCATCAATATAGCATCTCATGACCACATGCATAATTGATGGTATCGTTTTTACATCTTCGATTTTTTAGGGAAACGAGGCCTAGCTTGTGATAACACCAAACCCATGGTTAAGGATTCATATTTGCTTCACCACATTATATGTGAGAAAAATTAGGCTCAAGATGATTGATTTAAAGAGGACATGTTTTGAGAAATCATTTATGTCTAGTTTAATACATATAAATGATCTCCAACGTGTTTTTTTCATAGATCCAGAAACACCCAGCAACTATTATATCGATGATGACTCATGGATCTACATTTCAAAGGTAGGTTTTCATTGGGTAACTTGGCCAATTAAACACAAGATCTCACCTTGGTTGAGAGGATAAGAAGTCAGGATCATAACACCATTTGGGGGTGGGGTGTGTTACCATTACACAACTCTCTTATTGATTTAAGATATGTTGATGATTCCCTTTTCATTCCCAATTATCTATAAAATCGATCACCATAAGGTCATGATCTATTTCAAACATGCATGGGTTCAGAATCATATATATGTATATAGGGTTCACAATTTATAGGGTTATCTATATGTATCTGAGGTTTTTTATCAATCATATCTGTTTTGGATAGATTAGAGATATTTTGGTTGGTTTTTAGGATTATGATAGTTTTATCCATGTGGTGAGGTGCTCTTGTGTTTACTGTCTTCCAGGGAGATTGAAATTTTTTATATGTGATGATGAAACCCTTATAACAGAATTCCTATATATCCTCATTAATAAAATTAAAACCCACAAAGTTCAACACCTCTTAACGAGATACCAAAACATTTTGGGTCTTGTGTTGAGGACCCAACCATTCTGTTAAACTTCAGTCAGAAAGGATATACATATAAATGGAGCTTAATTGATGATGATGTGAGACTTATTCCGAGGCGGACTACGGTACATAGAAGGGGTACGATCACTAAGGAGGATATATCCCAACCAATAATGTGCCCTCATGAACATTAATGTGAATATAGTTGTTGGGTTTGGACCTCATGGTGGCCTCTAACCTATCCATGTCAGTTGGGCTCAATTACCTTATAGTTAGGTAAATTGTGGAATACACCTACGATGATGTCATAGTGATTTGGTATAGTGCATATTCCTTGGCTACCACTAACCTATAATCTAGCGTGATTCATGAATAGTGTGATAAACAATAGGAAGCCATATTTATGAAAATCACATGATATACTCTTCCCAATGTTATTTGAGGACTTGTTCTAAAGGTAGAGATAATGGGTACTAAAATCCCCATCACCTCACTTGTTTTGGTACCCTAGGGAGTTTAAATAAAGTAAGAGTACCTCCTCTCACATGAATGACTATCGGCTTCCTCTAGGAGGGATTCCCTATTTTTCCCTAGGGAAGAGGGGTGTTACCAATACTGGACCTCATCAAAGGTAAATTGAAATTGTTCTGCTCAATCCCTAGAATAGAGAGGTTTATGTGAGAAAATCTGAGGCCAAGGAAATATATTAGGTTGTTACCCTCATTTATTCAAAAATGTAGACACGAATTCATTCCAAGCCCCCCCATTTCATGGAGTCTACTGATACGACTCTGCATACCATGGGTTAGTATAATTTAGAGGAAACATTGATGTGCCCAATTATCTAATCATAAACCTCAGGTGGCATTGGAAGCAACATAGATTGTTGTTGACAGTGTAGTTCAGGGAGAGGACAATGTAGGTCCTAATGATAGAAAAGAAGGGATTGATTTGAGGTGAAGAATATAATTCCCTAGGATTTCCAATTCCACGTTCCATGTTCTATTGTGGGATGGGTTCCCTCCATGTATCATATAGCAACGTGGGTGAGGGTACCATCGAAAAATCATTATACTATGCAGGCCTGGGTTCTACCCATGCTGGGTGTTTCTACAAGAGATGGGGTTCATTCTACGTACCATTTATTATCTAGGGTTTTGGTTCGAAAAGGTACATCTATTTATTCCTTAATAAATGGTGATTTCAACGGTGTTTTACATTTCAGATGGTCAGATTATTTTTATTTCCTCCATAATTCAATGTGGTGGGGTTATAATATTTGAATCAATAAATCTCTACCAATTCATCTTCAAGGATTTTCTTTTATTTTTGTTTCTCTTTCTCATTGCTCCTATACCTTTTAATTCCCCCTCAGTAGTCTTTTATAGAACATCGAAGAGACTTGATACCTGAATGGTAAGTAATTGGTGTTTGGGTAGTGGGGCTTCTTTAATGAGATCCATTGAGGATTCCCCAACTAGTGAATGATTTTTTACATGGGGGTGGATGTTCGTGGAGGAAAAAATCACCAATTGACCCTGAAAACTAAATTATGTGATTTTTTGGGTGGAAACGATATCATCTCATCCCATTAAATATTTCATTAAAGGGAATTATTCATTCACATGGGAGAAAATCACCATCCCTCCCCAAAAATGAGTTAGTTTTATTTGATGGAACCACTGGTATGGCTTCATCCCAAAAACTATTTCATAAACAAGCTGCTTCATGACGTAGAAAAATTCCATGTAGATAAGATGTCTTCATAGTGGTTTTACTATTCAGACATTACCCTGTCTTCATGTCTTCATTCAATTTGATCATTTTTCATCAAATCCATTTTTTTTATTTCTACCATTGTTCATGTTTTGAGAATTATTTTGTTCCTGTATGAGGAATTTTTAGGACCTAGTTGTGTTATTTACTAAATTCCATATATTATTTTTTTGTTTCCACCATATATATACCTTGATCATCTGATATATAGACTATTCATATTGGATCCATGTAATATTTCATTTTTTTCATTTACTTATATTATTTATTGAAACCATTTCCACATGGGTTCTTGTGATTTCTAATAACTAGTTCCCAGCCCATGGGGATCAAGAATATCATTAGAGATATTGGATGTCCTGTTTGGGAGCCCTCTATATGTACGACTAGACCAAATTAATATATTTTTTATTATATGATTGGGTTTTCTTCTTTTCGAAAGGAAGATAATATTTTGGAACACCCTTTTTTATTTTGGGTTTCATAGTAATATTGATATAAATTTTATTATTATGACTTTAGAGGTGGGTTCATAGAGAGTCTAGCTAACTATTTTCTTCCACGGGCCTTGAGTTCCTATGGGAAGAGGGTGTTTCCCATTCATCGATGTTTTCTATTTGATAGAGTTTTTATATTATGGTTTTATGCATATAGAAGTTCTTCTTTATCCTTAATTACATGACATGATTTTTCTTGAGATCTATATTGGATGTTTTTTGGTGGTGTTAATGAAGGTATTCAGGATGTAAGGTTGGTTCTAAAGGGCTTGAAAACCCATGTGAAAAATGAATTCCTAATTTTGGCCACACATTATGAACCATTTCAAAATTTTCACGTATCCTTAATCCACAAGGGAAAATTGGGAACATATCTATATCTTGTTTTTTTATATTTATACTGCTTGGAACATGGATTTTATATGGTGTATTCGAGTAACATGATATGGGACATAGTAGGCCTTGTGATATGTCTGTATCATTGGATTCATTTTGAGAATTTTTTTATTCATCAGTACTATTGTACATGTGACGTAAAATTTATTTGTTTTAATGAAAAATTGATTTCCAAGAAAACATTTTTAGTTTTAAAATAAGGACATGATGTTGTTTACAATGTAATCATGGTTTCCAAAAAATTTAGAAATTGTTTATTTCATCTTCAAAAATAATATTGATATTTTTTACTTGTATCTAACTCTTTTACATCATGCGCACTTGATGTTTTTATATATGTTATTTTTATTTAAAACCATTGATTTCCAAATATATTGTTTGTGGTAAGTTTGTGACTTTACACATAATGAATTGATTTTAAAATTGTAATGGATTAATAAAAATTAAAAAGTAAAAGGTGTTTAAATTATTTTTAAACCTATAATGGTGTTTTGATTTTTAAATAATTAATTTTTGTTTTGAAATAATATTTGGAAATTTTTTTAAATAATCAAATTCATATAAGTACACGACGTTGGAATTTGTCAAAAGTTTTCTATTTGGTTAAAAAATAATGGAGGCCCAATTTTATCGAAAAATTGGTTTTCAAAATGGGATTTTCAAAATGCCTTGATTCTTTTCCTAAAGCTTGTATTTTGTTTTAAGAAAGTATATTTGTGGTATTCTTGGATTTATTTTAGGGACATAATGATTTTAGGGTCCATGCAATGTTCCATTTGATGTAAGCCTCCCAAAATATGGTAGTGTGAAATTAGAGTGTTCTCTTAGGGGTCATTAAACCTTATATTTAACACTTACTAGGATTCAATTGGAGTGGATAGTTTAGTATCCTCATCATTCTGTCTCTATTTATATATATATTAGGTAGTTCTCCTCTAATGGTTCATTTAGATATGGTGGTTCTAGTGGTTTAGACTCGTGAACTTTAGTTGATGGTTAGATCAATGAGGATCAGTTCATCATGGAGTCTTATATGTGAGATATCATTTGAGGCTTTATGGGTGAGTTGAAATCATTCGATGTATCATTTATGTGGTTGGTTGTGTCTATTTTATAGGAAAAACTATTTCAAAGATTTTACTCATTTGATATAAATATGTTTTTTTATTTAAGAATCATTTCCCTAGAGTTATCTTGTATTCTTCATTGGTTTCCCATTGTGGGTGGTGTTTCATTTGAAAATTGTTTATGCCACATTGAATTTGGAAACTATTTATTTCCCGTATACTGTGTGGACCCTAGTATGTCTGTTTTTCATTTTTTTTTGGTTATTTTATGAACGTAGGGTGAATTCAAAAATAATTTTGTTATAGTTTTGTTTCTAGTTTTTCTATTGATAACAATGGGATGTATTTTTGTGATAATTTAAATGGGATTGTATTTTGAGGAGTTTGATGTAAACACTGTCATTTAAAAAGTGTGACCCTTAGGTTAGATCACTTTGACTTCATGTAAGGGAAAGATTTATAATGTGAGATCCATTATTAGATGCCAAATTTTAGTGATTCAGTTTTCCCATCTACTTGGATTTTTCTAGGATTAGTTCTCTCTTTGGGGGGTTTGAACTTAGTGCTTATGGTTGTCTTCGAATAATGGAGCTTGTGGATTCCCTTTGGAGAGTTTGAGAATGTTATTGGTCAGTGGAATAAATTTTTATTTGGAAAGTGGTTGTTGAAGGTTATACCATTATATATTAATTATAAATTTTGGGGATTCTAATTCATGGCCTATGTTTATTCAGTAACTTTCTTTAATCAGCAGAGGTTAGGTTTTTAGGATGTTTAGTTGTTTGAGGGTTCCTCCTTTCTATGGGAGTTCTTCTAGAAATCTACTATATTTTCACCTCTTTATACAGATAATTCATTATAGAGGTATAAATATCTATGTTGTGATGTTTTTCACTAAAATTGTTTGATTTTGGAGTTATTTTATATAATTTTAAGGATTTTGAGGCTCATTATATGATTGCATAGTGTTTCAGCCACAAACTTGGTAAATTTTGATTTCTATATTCTATAAAAGATTAAGGTGTTCACATTTAAGGAAAACCATGTATTCACCCTTGCATGAAATTAATATTGAACTCAAAATATAGGTGACTCCTAATCTAGTCATTGTTATGACCAAAATGTAAAATTCATATGATAGTCAATGTAAGCAATTGATTGGTTTGTGGTATAGAACAAGACTTGAACATGATATGGTAAATCATATAGAAAGAAGTTGATTTAACTATGTAAGGTGGTAGTGTATTTTATTATTATTGTAGGATGATCTTTCCATCTATTAGGATCCTATGGGAAAGCATGTGGCACATGTTTTTTATAGGCACTTCCGTACGCATGGTTCGTGCACAATTAGGAAGCCTGGGAAACCTAACCATATAGTTTTACCTAGATTTCAAAAATTATTTTTATTTTTATTTTTTCACTTATTTATTTTCAAATAACCACTAAAATAAAATAACATCACTCTAAACCCAATTTTCCTTCATGATAATTCCCTCACTAACCATCATCATCCTCATTTGAGATATGTCCCCTTGAACGAGATCCCTCTGTCGGAGACCTCCCCCTATATTAGATCCCCATGTCGGTAGACCTCATCCCTCATGGACTCCCATATTAGTTTCAAGTTCCCCTAAAAAAAATATCCCTTATTCACGCACCTATATACTTTTATAATCCTTTATTTTGGATGACTCAACATATTATCATCATATTTTGATTCAGGTGATAAATACTCTTCCCTTGTTTTATCTTATCTCATGATTTTTTATTCTCCCTATTTGTTACCTAACCAGGTAACACCATTAGGATTATATTTATTGTTTTGTATTATTAATTAGGGTATGTTCAGATATATTCTCATACATTCTGGGATCCTCCATTACAGGTAGCACATTTCAGCTCACCCGCCACTAATTTGAGGTCTATTTTTCTATGGAACCCCATTGTATTACTTGTTATAAAATGGTTTCCTTATTTAAAATAACTTCAGGTATTATTTTAAGAATGTTATATTATATAATTTAATCATGTTATTGTTTTTTTCCTTTTTACCTTGTCATGGGCCTTGGCCACATGCCATGTGCCTGTTAAAAATTCTCGTATGACCCTCTAAAATTGTTTGAAGAAACATTTATTAATTTTCCAAGAATTATAACTTTTTCTGTCATTACCATGTTTTTTAATGCATTTAAAATACTTTAAAAGACATTGAAATGACTGGGTGACATTATAAGTTGTTTGTGGGGAATGTTTGGATTTTATAAGGGAATTTTTTAAAAAATTAAATATATTTAATGTTATTTACGTTTTGAAAATTGATTGATTAATTTTAAAGGATGGTTTTATACAAATATGGGGGGATTTACTGAAATGAAATTTAATTTAATTGTATTTTAATAGTTTTAATTTATTGTTGATTTTGATATCCCATTGGATTTAAATTGGGTTTCCAAATATTTTTTAAACTATTGACTTTACCCTTATGTATGGAGATACCTTTGTTGAAAGACTCAACAATTAAACCTACGTCGACAATGTGATTTAACCATTGAGATGAGAGTTTCTATCGAAACCTCTTGGTGTTAGCGTTGAGGCTTTATGACGTTTGTTTGGGTATGGAATTTCATCCAATGTTCATGCCCAGATTTAATGTTTTTGGAAAAAAGGATGTGGTATATTCGCTTCATTGGAATGGGTTTTTCCATGGTCGATGATAAAGGTAACCCAGGAAGCATGAGATAAACTCAGGAATAGGAGGGTTCAGATGATCACTCTTGAGTCGGCCATCCTTAACCTCGTGGAAGTGGATGTTTTGAGTTTTCAGTTCCCTACAGTAGTGGTAGAGTGTGGGAACGTCCATTCAAAAGATGTATCTAGAATTACCTCCTCACAGGGGGGGGTGGAGACTTTTGTATCTTTCTACAGACCGAGATGGAACCAATATCATCATCAGTATATTGAAAGGATTTCATAGAAATTTCCATGTAGGGAGAGTAGGTGGAGGAAATGGAGCGGAAGGGATTTTTAAGACCCTGTGTTTGAGGTTATGTGTGGATTATCGACACTTTAACCAAGTGGTCATGGAGAATGAGTACTCACTACAAAGGGGTGATGGGAACATCAATATGTTAAAAAGGGGTTAAATTTCTCATGGATGGAAAGGTTCCTATCGGCCTTATAGTAGTTGATATAAAGGTGATGGATAATGTTTCTTGAGGACTACGACTTTGAGATAGTCTACACTCATTGAAAGGTTAAACGTTGTGGTAGACGCACTCAGTAGGATGTCTGGGTTATAGTTTCTAAGAGAGGTGACATAGAAGCTATCCATATTACAATTATCCTTCATGGATAGAAATAGAGAAGCATGCCTCCATTCCATGACTTTCACAACCCCACTCATTCAGTGAGTATGGGAGGCATAGCTTGGGGATGTTGATTTTGAGGCCCGACGTGCTCAAATATTCTGATGACGGTCTCTTGAAGGATTTTATAAAGGTGGGGAGCATGTCATAATTTTTAGAGGATTCACCATGGTACCAGTGACACTATGAGTGGAGGTGTTGAGGGACTTGCACAGAACCCCTTTGGCAGTACATCATGGTGGGGTGAATATATACGAGGATATCTGGCGTTAGTTTTAGTGGCCATGGATGAAGAGATAAGTGGAGGATTTCATTTCACGAGGCCTAAATTGTCCTTAACTAAAATATGTTCACTATGTTTTTGTAGGCTTGACTCAACCACTTGAGGAGACAGAGTGGAAGTGGAATGGCATCTCCATGGGCTTCATGATAGGGATACCACATATTCATAGGGGCCACGATTCCATCTGGGTGATCATTGACAGACTCACCAAGTCAGCCCACTACATACCCATCCGAGATTAGGGATCTGTAGTGGGCATGGGATGCCTCTATGTACATAATATATTACTGCTTCATGAGGTGAAATGATCCATTATCTTAGATCATGATGCTCATTTTACATCCCAGTTGTGGAAGGTATTGTGGGAGGTGTTCAGGACACATCTACGTTTGAGTACCTCCTTTCATCCTCAGATAGAAGGTCGGACGAAGAAGACCATATATACACTTGAGGAAATGAATAATGCTTGTCTCGTGGATTTTTTCCACAATTGGGAGGAGCACCTGCCACTAGTGGAGTTTGTATAAAACAACAGTTATCACTCCACCATCGGCATGGTGCCGTTTGAGGCCTTGTACGGGAAACCATGCAGATCACCGCTATGCTGGACATGCCCAGTGGAGTCCACACTTATGAGTCTAGGGATGGTACGTGCTACCACTGAGAAGGTGCAGATCATCCAGGAGTAGATGAAGACTACATATATCCAGAATATATCTTATACTGAAAGGAGACGGAGACCCTTGGTGTTCAAGGAGGGAGACCATGTATTCCTACGGGTCTCACCCCGACAGGGATTACAAAGATTTAGTCAGGGTGGAAAGAATTCTCCGAGGTTCATTGGACCATTCCAGATCCTCAGAAGAGTAGTCGAGGTGGCTTACCTCATGGATCTTCTCCCACAGATGCACCGGGGGCAAAATGTTTTCTATGTGTCGCAGTTGAGTAGGTACATGCACGATCAATCACACGTTATCGACTTGGGCGAACTGGACATTGATGATGGGGCGACGTTCGCCGAGTTTTCAGTGGAGATAGTGGATCGATAGGATTGGGTCCTCCATGGGTGGTCAATTCCTCTGATGCGAGTTTTTGGGCAGCAAGGGAACCTCTAGGAGATAAAATGCGGGCAGGAGACTGAAATTCATGCTCAGTACCCCACATGTTTAATTTTCCTTTTTATTGGCTTTCGGCGACGCAAATCCCTAAGGTGGGGAGAATGGGAATAAATAGAAATTACATATAAATTTATTTTTTTATAAGAAATTATTATGAGACTGCAAAAAATTATGGCACAAGATTCCATGGCCCGGAGTGCCCGAATTGATCCATCGAAAAATGTTAAGCTTTAAATAGCACGCATGAGCCGTTTTCCTAAAAAAGTGGACTAACACTTAAACGGACCACCGAATTAGAAATCAGAGGGCACCATTCCATTCATAATGATAGGATTACCATAGGAACAAAAAAAATTGTCAATGTAGGTCCTCTATTGATAAAACATAAAAATGTAATAACCATAAATAAATTAATAAAATAAAAAAAAATTATTTTTAAAATGCTTATAACTCAAGAACAGTGTCTAGGATTAAAAATCCGAGAGCACCACTGAACTTGTGAAGGTATTCATTCCTTCGGAAGGTCCTAATATTGGCCAGCACGGGAAAATAGTGGGACTTAGTTTTTAGCCCTGAATGAAATAATTAAGTAACAATTATTTTATTGTAAAATCTTTATAACTCCTAAATCGTAACTCAGATTGGGAATTTGAGAGTACCGTTGAGCTCGTGATGGCATGTTCCTCATAGGTGGATCCTAAAGTCGACCGACACAGGCAAAGTGTCATTATTAAAAAAAAATCAGCTTTTTTTAAGGTGCATTCAGTAAACATACAAGAACGAATTTCTATCTTTTGAACCAGTGCTTATATTAAAAATCGAAGTGTACCATTGAATTCATAGTGCCCGTATACGCTTAATAAAAGAATAACTTTGATTGGAAAGGGTCGAAAGAAAAAGTTTATTTTTGAATTTGAAAAAATAATAATAAAATAACTCCAAAGTTATTTTATTCATTCATTATAACCATTAACAGATGGTCTTTGGACCGTAGTGCAACATCATAATTTTATTGAGAGACTTTTAATGTCTTAAACCTCTTGTTTCTATGGTTTTCTAACAACAACGTTTGTGTGTTTAACGGACTCATTAATTTTTTTTATTAATAAAACATAGTATTAAACAAAAAATGGGGGATTATTCTCTTATTTAATCAATATGTGGGAATGAGATTTCGGAGAACTACGAGAATAGGCTCTGACGAAACACCAATGACTTTCCACTCTAAAGAAGGATGGTGAACAAGAGAAGGTTGTTTGAGGAATTGATGGGCGACATCGAATGCCGACGAACACCATTGGACATAGAACCTCCTTCCTCATCTTCTATGCCTTACAATGAATTCCAGGTAGTGGGTATTGTTTATAGGGTTTTTTCAATTATTATACCTTGATAATGTTAAAATCCATCCCATGTTACAACGCTAATACAGAGGGTGCATGATGAGCCTAACAAGGCCCGAAACATACGCTGATCTAGGTTTGATGCGTTCTTCATGGAGAATCGAGAGATATGGTGGTAAGAATGAACAGGGATCCACTTAGTGATGGAAGTGTCCTGGGTGGTCCGTATGCATAGTTGGAAGAGAAAATAGACCTCTAGAGCTTCACTAGAGTCCCATAGAAGCTTCACCGGTGCAACGATGCTGGTGATTGGAAGAGACGGTGGATGGCTCTTGCCGGCAGGAAGGATGAGGTAGATTTCAAAGACGCCAATGCAGATAGGGGTGCACAGATGATGCTGATTGCCGTGATGGCAGGCGGTGTGCCACAGAGGATGAAAGTGGCTCAGAGCTATAGTGGAGGGCGGAACCGCACCCTACGAGTCCCACTGATGACTGGTCCAAACTGACCGAACAGGTGGTGTGGTTCCAACTGGTGCCACTGATGGTGGAACACAAACATACTTAGTACGTTTGGGAGGGGATCCGACCCCCATGACAAGTAGGTTGGTCGAGCCCATGGCCCCGTAGGCCGGACCAATCAGAGAAACATTACGACTCAATTTCTCTTAAAAAGTTCATATCTCATAAACCATAATCACGTTTGATGAACTGCCTGTGGTGATAGAACTATTAGGAAGAGGAGATACATTATACATATGCTATTTTGGTTTTGAAGAATGTTGTAGTATGGCCAAGATGGATCGGACTCGAATCCAACTGGGCCCAGACACTAAAATCTCTATAACTTACAGACCGGGCGTCCAATTGATGCTTCAGCTATTGCCTTGGAAGCCTTATGACAAAGCGATTATTTGGGTTACATCTTCATGGGACATCTTGGAGATTAATGTTTTACTAATTGATTGAAGAGAGGAACCTCACAAAATATAGTGTGCTAAGTGTGGGAATCTAGTGGTTGGATGTGACGTGAAGAAAGAATAGTGATCCTATGTGGGTCCGCACCTAGCGATCCTCTATGGGTATAAACCTAGAGATCTTATGTGGGTATGCACCTATATATTCCTTGTGGGTCTTCACCTAGAGATAATATATGGGTTAGAACCTATAAATCCACTAGGGGTCACCACCTAGGGATCCTCTATGGGTCTGCACGTAGCGATCCTCTGTGGGTCAGCACCAAGCGTTCCACTATGGGTCAGCACCTAGCGATCTTTTGTGGTTCAGCACCTATTGATTCTACATGGGCCATCACCTAGGGATCCTACATGGGTTAACACTTTGGATCCTTCATGGGTCATCACCTAGAGATACTCTGTAGGTCATCACCTAGCAATCCTATGTGGGTCACCACCTAGTGACCATTTTCAGTCTCACAACAAAAGCCTCTCAACAGAATAAGATGATCTAAATTTATGACTAATAATCTTTATTCTTGTTCTTTAAGTTATATAACTAGTTTGAGATGAGTCTTTAATTTTTTCTTTGTGATTGATATCATGTTTTTTTATTCCACTTTGGAATTCTAGTAGACCTTTGGGGGTTTTGGGGTCCCTACTGGGTATTGTTTTACTCACCCCCACTTGGGATTCGCAGGCACCTTATTATGTCTTGTACAAACGATGTAAAGATTTGACCGAGGTTTGGGAGTTAGGACCATACAATGCCCAAAGGTGACCAATTAAGGTGGAGAGTCTTAGTGAAAAGTTTTACCTACCCTTCACCTAGGATCTTTGGTCGAAGACCTCAGGTGTTGTTTTTCCTTTTTCCTGTATCTCATTCAGTTGGGCTTATATTCTAGCCCTGTTACTTTCCGTACTTACTTTTACACTCAGTGGTAGTTTTCAGTTGTGGTGGTACCTATCTTCTTCCATTGTGTTTTACTTGTGTGCAATGTGCCCTTTCTCTATGTGCACAGATTTAGAGGAAATGCCTTCCCTTTTTAGGGATATGCCATTCTATTGCTAGTCGCCAACCCTTGGCCTATGAAAGGGGGGAATGGGGTAGTCGAAGAATGTGTCCTGGGGTACGGGTAGTGAAAAAACATAAAAAATCATAATCTATGACAATAAATATGGGAACTAATAATATTCCATAACCCATTAACAAATTTACATTTTACATTACTTATCCTATTTAGTCCAATTACCATTCCCATGACTAGATTACTAAGCATATTCAATAATCCATTTATGTCATTAAATTTCACAGATTCGTCAATTCCCTTATAAAACCCAATTTAACATATTTACCATTTCAAATACCATTACCAATTTAACATAATCACTATTTCATATGCATGAACTTTCTTTGGAATTTCTAACATAATTTATAGTTCACATTCCATGATCTCATTTAACCCAATTAACCAATTTATGTTTCAGGACAAAAACCCTTAGTCCATTACCAAAAATATATAGACTATCAATATTACATTTTCACTACAATTCAACATATCAACAGATCCAATAAGGGATCTGCATTATCAAACAATTCCCTTGCACTTACTTAACCAATTTCTTGGCCCAGGAATATTGGCTCACCCCATGGGTGGACCTAAATTGGTCAAATCCTACCTGATGCATCCCATGAGTACTATGAGAGTTTCAATCATTTTTTATATACCTATTTTACGAAATCATAGATAATTAATGAAAATAACAATAAGAGAAACCCATGAAGAAAATTGAACATGCAAAAATATACAAAAATACAATGGGATATAACTTCTAGACTGCTTAACTTGAATCCATTTATGAACACACTCTTAAATTAGGTCTTAGATCCATATTCAAACACCTCATTAGTGTCAAACTAGTTTCCATAGGAGATGAATGGTTTCAGAAATCTGGAAGATGATTTCCCAAGATAGAAGCCTTAATTTCAGAAAAGAGAATAAAGGAAGAAATTAGACTTACCTAGAGATTTGATTTTCTGATGACGATGATACAAATGACCTAGAGATGAAGTAGAATTACCCCCTGCAATCCCTCGAGAATTTTATTTTCATCACTCAGGTTCATGGGATAAAATTAGTGGAGAAAAAGTAGGTGAAGAGATCAAATCCAATAATAGAAATTTGGTAAATTTTTAAACTTTTATTGAGGCACAAGGTTTACTAACACAATTTTCCAAACCATAAACAAGATAGTATCCAAGGGGGTTCTGAGTTGCACAGTTACCTAGGAAGGATTCATCTTTAGAAAAATAGTTTTCCAGCCTGGTGATATTTTAATGTCTATAGTTTCACGGTTTGCAAGGGAAGGCTTCATAATGTAATTAACTATGTGAAATCAAGCACCTTGCATAGTTTTTCCCTGTTCTCTTTCCTCTCATGTCCCAAACCCCCTATAGATCCCTTTTGGCCCCTGATAATCACAGTAAAATATTAACTAACAAAAGGGATTGAAATGAAAATTTATTCAAGGAAACACCTTCAATAATTCTGGGATCTTACAACATCCTCAACATACAATAGATCATCCTTGGGACACCCTTCTCGAGCATCATTGTGTTTTCTAAACAAATAGAATGGGACACTCGGCCTGTATATCCATCTCACATTCAAAATATTCTTCTATAAAATTATAATTTTACCATAAAACATGATCTAAGGCCACAAATTTTCCCCATTAAACCATCACTTCCTGATCCATGATACAAACCGGATGCTTCTCAAAGGACGCATCATCCTCAATCCCTACATCACCATCATTTATCACATGAGATGTATTAGGGTGATTCTATCAGAGTTGTGAAACATGAATAAAATATATCATTCCAATATACCATTATGGAAGGTCCAATCAATAATCCACTGTTCTTACCCTCTCCACAATATCAAATGGACCAACAAACAGGGGAACAAACATGATCTGTTTTGGAATTTGATGGTGCCCCAAACTTGGATACACCTTAAGAAACACCTTACCACCCACCATAAACTTAAGAGACCCATGATCCTGATCTTAATATCACTTATTTCTACTCCGAGCCATTAGAATGTGCTTATGAATTAATCAATCCTTTTAAGCGTCTCATGTATTAGAATTAGTCCCAATAGTTCAGATTCCCTAACCTCAAACCTTCCCAACAAAGATCTACATGGTCTTCCATAGAGTTCTTCAAAAGTTTCCATATGAGTAATATCCTGGAAGCCTTTGTTTTAGTAAAACTAAAAATGAAATTATTTTTTCCATGAACCACCAAAATCCAAGACACATGCTCTCTACATTTCCTAAAACACTTGAATTGTACGCTTTGACTAGTCATCCATCTGTAGGTGATAAACCATACTAAAAAAACTAAGAATGAGCAACCATATGTAATCCCATCCGGAAGTGTGATTTGAAATGCGAAACATGATATGAAACGATAGTTCTCAAGAGACTATGAAACTATACTCTATATTGAATATATAACTCACCCAACCAATCAACTTTGTATGTCTCCTGGACCAGCAAGAAATGGGCCACCTTAGTCAATTGATCCACAACTACGGAAATGTAGTCATTCATCTAAGGTGTCCCCGAAAGACCCAATATGATGTCCATAATTACATCATCCCACTTACACTCATGAATGTGAAATGAATATAATAAACCACCTAGGCGATGATGCTTAGCCTTCACCGATTGATAGGTGACTCATCACCCACAAAACCTATAACAACGTTTTTCATTCATGGCCACCAATACTGACAATGAAGATCATGAAACATATTATTCAAACTAGGATGCACTACCCTCATAAATTCACGAAACTCATGCATCAACCCTTCCCAAATACACACTAGAACAACCACACATCCACAAACACTGACAATTTCATAATCACCAAAAACACAACTTCAAGGTGACTCCCCACCTTTAAGACTTTCATTGATAGATAAACACTCTAGATCCTCTAGTTGAATCTCCTTGACCTGATTCAAAAGAACAATTTCAAATCTTATAGACACAACAGTCATTTTCCCGTGCCCTTCCTCCACCTCTAGGAGCATCTGAACAAATAAGTCCATCAATATCCACTTGGTGTTAGATTCAAAAACTACACTATTTTGAGATTTTTGGCATAGATAATTCACAATACTCTTCCCATTTCCTGATGCATAGACCAACTCAATGTCAAAGAATTTAAGTTAATTGACCAACCTTCACTGCTAAAGATTCAAATCCCCCTGAGAGAAGATGTCCATAAAACTTTTATTATCAGTACACATAGTAAATCACTCTCTCGATAAGAAATGCCTCTAACCCATAAAGGAATAGACCATAGTGGAAATCTCATTATCACGAGTAGTGTAATTTGTTCATGAGGACTCAACTTTCATAACCCAAATCCTACAACCTAATCATCCTACATTAACATTTACCCATGTCCAACACTGGATTCATCACACAAAAATGATTATTATTTACCTCGTTCAGGTAAGATCAGATTCAGTGTAGTATTTGACTACATATTAAACTCTTGAAATGAATTTTCCGATGCTTCTAACTACTAAAAATTAACTCCCTTCTCAGCTAAGACTGAGAGTGGTGCATAAAAACAAGAGAAACCCTTAATGAACCTTCAGTAATAATCGAATAATACTATAAAACAATGAGCATCATACACATTATTGGGCTACTCCAAATACACCACATCGTACCCTTTCTTAGGATTCATTGAGACACCCGACTCAAAAACCATGTGACCCAATAAATTCATTCTATCATTCCAAAACTACATTTTTGTATATATTGGCATAAATATGAAGATTTTTTAGTGTAGTCATGATGATAATAAGATGTTTGAAATGATATCTAAGTTTTCTTGAGTACAACCATATTTCATCAACAAATACAACCAAAAACTGAGCTAGGTATTGGTGAAATATTAGATTCATTGAAGTCATGATCATAGTGGGTGCATTTTTCATCTGAATAACATCACCACAAACACATATAACCTATACCAATTTTTAATAGCAATATGTGGCATCTTAGAAGGTCTCACCCTCAACAGATGGTATCCTGACCTCAAATTGAACTTGGATAACAATGAATCACCATCTATCTTTCAAACAGATCATCAATTCTAGGAACTAGTTACCAATTCTTTAATATGATATAATTCATATTTATATAGTTAAAACATAACCTCAAGGATCCATCTTCCTTCTTACAAGATGAGAAAGTGAGATACCCAAGGCGACATACTAGGATATATGAACCCCTTTTCCCTGCAACTCATATAGCTGCACAATATGTTTATAGAGTTCATCTAATTTCATTCAATATGGTGGAAGGAATCTAGTTCTTCCACTATTAGTAGCTCAATCATAAACACAACATCTCTCTTTGCTGGTATCCCCAATATGTCCTCAGGAAACACATACTAAAATTAATTCACAATGGGAGGGAAGAATGGTTTCTCCATTCTTCATTAATCTAACACAAGAAAAGCCACTTAGGCCAGGAGTACTCCCAATTCCTAGAAAACCTTCCCCACATGGCCTACTTGAACATCCCACTCACCACATAGGGAATAAGTGTCTCATTAAAGAGATGTGAACATTACTAGATTTCAATAACAATAAATATGGGATTGATTCAACACATTACAGTCCATGCCCATAATCATGTAAGAAACTAACATCTCAAGGACAAATAGATCCCTTTAAAAACGATATCCACCGACCTCCAAAGCATAACCCTTACATTGTCTGATATCCTCCACTCATACCCCCAACGGAGTATCAATTGAGACAACCACTCTCACACTTTACATAGTTACCCTCAACATAACTAAAAATATGAAGAATTAAAAGAATGTGTACCAACTCTTTCAAAAAAAGGAACTAACGAGCATAGAAGCTATAATAATCATACCTCGAACAATAGACGATCCAGCCTCACCACCTCCCGGTATAGAAATAACTACATGAAAATTACCTACCTCTCTACCCTGGGTTCCATCCCTCATACTAAACACTACACTACCCTACTAGTATGGATGATCTCTCCCTAGATTTCTAGGTCCATCACACATACTGTTGCATCGAGTGGATCTTCATCTTCCTGTTTGATACGGGGTGACCAACACCTACCCGCACTCGGCATATGCTGCTGAACTCTATATGTGACAAGATGCTAAGGGTTCTTACAGAACCTATGTATGTGTCCAAAATTTCAACAATATCATCACTTGAATGGTGGTCAGGTAAAAGACACTGAATGTTCCTCGTCCATTCCCAATTGTAACAAAACACCTGATAACCACCCAAAGGCCTTGTCCCTCATATGACTAATTTGGTTATTTTCTACCTGCTGGAAATTCCCAAAAAAGGAATCCTTCCCCCAGAAGATGTACCACTTATCCACTTAGCAGACACGTCACGTCCATCGCCTAATTCCCCCTTTAGTCTCCCTTTTAAAATAAGGGCATGTTCCACTGCCTTTAAAAACCCCATCAGACAAAAGATATTCACCTAAGACCTAATCTCTTTCCAATTATCATCCTAGAAGTGTTTATCCATAGACTCATCATCTCATCCAAACGTCAAAACGAAGAATCAAAAATATGTGAACCAACTGGAATAATCCATCACTAACACAACCCCCTGAGAAATACTCAAAAACTCTACTACCTTCTCCCACCTCATTATCTCTGGGGAGTAGTGTTCAAAAAAAATTTCCTGGAAATCCTTCCATATCATTCCTTCATAAAACTCTATCAAAACCATAATGTCCCATCAATTCCATTTCCATCACTACAATATATAGGTTGATAACTTGGATGAAATATCGATGGGAGACTACAGATGATCATGAATCATCTAGATAGACACTATATAGAACTATGCTACATCTACCCCACCATATCCATTTAATGTTGGATGGAGTTGCAGCTAAAACTCTATAGTCATCATGAACATATTTGGTGAAACCTACCTGTGAACTAATTCCATCATCTATATAAAATGAGAATAGTTCTCATGAAACTTCTCATATCTATTATCTTGAACAACTATATCATCTTGCTCCACTACTAGGGGACAATTCTCAAAAACATCCTTTTTTACCCAACCGGAACACGTCTTCATGGTGGCATTTCTCTATAATTATAAACATGATATTTAGAAAAAAAATCATAAATCCCAAAAAAATATAAATGAAGGTTCATCACTATACACAAACAAACCATCTCACATACACTATACAAATAGGAATTATCATACCTAGAACACTATCTTCGACCATCCCCACTAAGGGCCATGGATAACATGGGTAAACCTACTTAATTGGTTACGAAATTACATTATTCATTATTTCAAAGCATATTTTATATCACAACTTAATTCAACGACAATTTATTTCACATAACACACATTATTAATCACACTTATTTAATAATTATTTAAAATTTTACTTCCCTTTTTACTAATTTATATCATCTTATTAAACCCAATTTTAATCAATTTTAAGAAAATCAATTTCATCCTTCCCTTTAATTCCTAGACACCCATCCTGTGTGTGTTCCTACCAAGATGCATCTCATTTATATAAATAGGTTCCTAGAATGATGCATGAATGAACAACATCATGTCATTCTGAACATAATAAAAATATCATATAAATGTCATATCTCACAACATGTGAATCACCCAATGGTGAAATATCATCAAATTTAACAACACACAACATGAAAAAAAAATCCCACGTTGGATGACTTGTGTTTTATCTCATAAATGGGTTTGCTACTCCCAAGAATGAGCTCATTAGGATGGTCCAAAACGTTCCTAACATCCTATGTACCATCGCCCAATATTATGTCATAGAAAAACCTCCTCTAATTCTAATTTATAACGTTCCCGACCAGAGAGCCACTAAACCCATTCCCAGAGGCATGTAACGATCTGAACTCAAGTATGCCTCTATGAAGGCCATAGGTTGCTGACTAGAAGTGAGGGTTTATAGGTCATGCAGGGATATTATTCACACTTTACTAGAGTATTGCATAATAGAAAATAATTTCAATAGTATAAATAACCTATAATAACCAATGAACTTGAATAAATATCCATCTACCAAAAATTTGTACAAACCACAACAAACAATAAATTTTTCATGTCATGCTACAATGAAAAGGGATAAAACCCCAAATAAATACTATAATGAAATCCCCAAAACGTTCTTATATCTAGGTAAAAATCCTCATCCATATACCACTCATGCTAGAATTGCATCCCATGATTAGGGAATTTACCCTTATCTTAACCTACAGGAATGAATGCCTCTTTATTACCAAGTGATGTTTTTTTAAGGGTGTGAGTACAACTTAGTAGGATACCACCAACAATTTCAACAAAATATAATATCTAAAATGATAGTGAATGAATATATAAAATAAATAAAAAGTAAATAAAAGATAGTTCTTGTGTCATTAGATAATAACACTTACAGTAACTATTACTACCCATAGAATAATTCATTATTTACATCTTATTCATTATGTAGTACATTATCAATATGTAATACATGGGTCTAGAATTTACATCATTCACACAATGGTTCAGGGCATACAACATTTTTCCTGAGGGAATATGTCTAATCCCTATCTCACTAGGGATAATACATCACAACACCACAATATCCTCAACTTGAAACCATAGTCTGGGAGGAATGAAACTGTTAAGGGAATATAGATTTATCACATTCCCTAATCCATGCATTGTGGGTGGAGTTATAGAATTAGTCTAACTCACCCTGTGGGAGGATCCTCAGTCCATTACCACATAACCCAATCCATATGCACATTCTTTATTCATCCATTCACCACAGACAAGCCATATCACAACCAAACACAACGAAAACATATAACAATCATAATCCATACCAATAAACATGGGAATTAATATTATTCCACAACCCATTAACAAATTTTCAATTTACATTACTTATCCCATTTAACCCAATTCACATTCTCATGCCTATATCACAAAGAATTTTCAATAATTACTTTATATAAACCCAGTTCACATATAAATAAATTCCCTTATCAAACCCCATTTAAAATATTTCCCATTTACCTTACCATTACCTGTTTAACATATTCAATATTTCATATGCACTAAATCTATTATGAATTTATAATATAATTCATAGGACACATGCCATGATCTCATTTAACCCAATTAAACAATTTCAATTTCATGTAAAATAACCACTTAATCGATTAAAAAATCTATACACACTACAAATATTTGATTTTCACTTCATTTAAGCATATAAACATACTAACTAAGGGCTCATTTTTTCACACAAGGACCTTGAATGTACTTAACAAATTTCTATGCCGGAAAAATATCAGTGCATAAATTTGGATGATCGAATTTGTCAAACAATCCTCGATGCATCCCATAGGTATTTTGTTGGTTTCTATTCGTCATTTATACACCCATTTTACCAAATCTCATCAAAGGAATCCAATTCACAACATGAGATAACCAAGAAAAAACCAATCATGCTCACATCTATATCAAAACTATGGGATATAACATGTAGACAACCTAGCTCTAATTTGTTGACAAATATACTCCAAAAAAGTTTTCTTAGATCCATCATCAAACACCCCTTCAAGCTTTAACCTAGATTTCACATGAAAATATGGATTTTAGAGAATTGGAGGAATATTTTCCATGATACCAACTCTTATATGGTAAATTTAATAAAAGAGGATATTAAACTTACCCAAAGCATTGATATGTAGCCGACAGAGATCCCAACTATGTAGATTTGATAGAGAATAACCCACGGACATTGAGGATTATTGATCACCACTGGTGTTAACGGAATGAAATGAGGGAGATAATTGGGTAATGATATTAAATATCAAAATAGAATTTTGTCTTATTTTCTATCTTTTATAGGGGTTTATAGTTTAACTAAATGGTTTGAATACCCCTGCGCTAGCCATGCGATATGCTTCTTTCTATGGTTTCACTATTTTCCCAGGTTGGCCTCATGGTTTACCTAACTGTGCGTAAACTAGGTTCCATGTACAGGTTGGCCATGTTTTCATTCCTCTCATGTACTGAACCCCCAGAACACCGTTGAGGCCCCTTATACTCCTGGGAGTCATTTAATTATCCAAACATAAAGGATTGAATTGAAAATTTAAACAATGACATACCTCCACGAATTATGGGGTCTTACAAACATGGTTTCCATTGAATCGAAATAAATTTTGAAATAGAATAATATATAGATGATTAAATTACTTGAATAAAATGTATATGTTAAGAAAATAATTTTGATATAATTACACTACATCTATGTTCTCATGGAACATAATATGAAATGTTTATCATGAAATTAAATTTGAGACAAAAACACCTAACATTAATTGCTGAATTACAGTGAATCATTGGAATATACTATATAAAAAATAATTATATTAATCCATAATTTCACAACCATATTCATATATTAGTATTTTATAAAATTTATATATATTTATTCTCTATTTTTTATTAGTTAATTATTATTTAATTTCTATATCGAATGTTAGTAATCATGATTATCTTGAACTAGTTTCATAATAGTAGGGTTGTTCTGTATTATTCAAAAAAAGTAAAAAATTATTAGATATTAAAAGGTAATATAATTTATTGTTAATTATATTTTAAATTTTTATTTTTTCATTCAACGAGAGGTTTATTTGTGGTTATTATTGATGAAAATATCCACATGAATGTTTTATTTATCTTTAAAAAATAAAAAATGGTATCCTGAGTAAGCATTTTAATAATAATGTTTTCATTATCGAACCAAAATCAATCAATTAATTAATTATTTATATATTTTTCATAAGTAATTAAGTTCTAATAGACATTCGTGATATTATATTATAACATTGTTCAAGTAGTTGGTGAGACCGACCCAAACATGAACACAACATAATTAATAGATATTTGGGATTATAAAAGTGCCCAATTTAGGTGTAGTATCAATATTTAAGTAACATAATGACATTATTTATATATTTATAATATTTTTAATCATATTTTAGTATATATTAATAATTAATTAATAAGAAACTGGAAAAAACGTAATACATTATACCATGGCAGTGGTAGACTACAAAAAGTATGAAAAATTTCTTCACTACTCAATGAATTAGAGGGAAATAAGGTGGATCATATTTTATAAATTTAAAATAAACTATATTAAAATAAAATATATATTAAAATATTTCACTTTTATAATCAATGAATAGAGGCTGTGGTGAAAATATGAAAGGTGTCATTTTTTGGAGATGGTAGTGTGCATAATGTATGAAAGAAAGTTTTGATTTTCTTAATAGAACATGGAAAAAGTTGTTAATAGTTATTCACATATAGTAAAATGATACTATAAAAATAATAATTATTTAATTATAAAATTATTGAAAATTTTTGTTTATAAGTTTATAAATTAATAGAAAAGATGATTGTGAAAAATTACACAAATAGAGGGCATCTGTTGTCCCTTAAAATAGTCCATGGAAATGGAATTATTAATCCAGTCCATTGTGACCATAGGATCATATATAAATAATTGGATTATAGATTAATGAAAAGTGAAAAAAATTTAGGTGTATTATTAATTATATAATATGTATTAATGGGTTAGGACAATCCCATTTTTTATGTTATGAGAATAATTTTTTCATAATTATAACATCTTAATATAACGGGAGAACATATTAAGAACATCAATCAGATCAAAAAATGACACAAATATAGTCTGAAATAAGATAAGGTCAATAATAACTCAATAATTAATTTTCACACATGTTTTACACACCTATCCATGTCAATTAGTAATAGAATTTTCAGTTTTACCATTTTGCGTTTTACTCTTTCTTTATTGGGGACTCTAATTTGTACCTATATAATTTTATTTTAATGTATAAAAAAATAAATATCATTAAATAATTGTTTTCTAATAATTCAATATATTATAAAGATATTATCAGATAAAATACCTATGTGTATGGAAAACTATTTTTATCATTTGTGAATGTACTATGTAAAAACTAATTTTTAAGAAAACTGTATTTTTGTGGTTTTAATTTATATGTAGGATAAATGTTTCTGTAACACCCCAGGTAAAAAAAGAATATGACATTTTTATATTAATCCATATTCTTGAATAAAATATTAATATTACTTTAAAGGGGATGCTATGCTCTATGGCGTAACCAATACACAACAACGAGTTTCTTAGGAAGCTTACGTTGCACTCTAATAATAAAATAATATTATTTTAAATAGTAGTTAATGCCTTGCTGTTGTAATGGCAGGAATGAACAGAACTACCTACAAAATGATTATATATGTTTGTCAAATATTTTGTACTCTTTACAATAAATGTTAGAGGATTAAAAATGCGAATTAATCCAATTTTAAGCATAGACATTCTAATATTCTTTAAAAGGTCGATTAACCGCCTTTTGAAGGAGAACCTCTTTTAAATCCACTTTTTTTTTTAAATTTTATGTGTTATATTTGACAAAATAAAATTCTTATTTAGAATCAGGACATCAAAATTTACTTTGTTTAAATTTCTGGTATCTTTCTGATAAAGTTCATTTTTTAATGAATAGTGAAAAATGTTATATTTTAATTCAAAACCGCTTTTTAATCTAGTTTATTTATATGATTAGATTACGTTTTGGATTGTTTTTTTAGTAAAATTATAATATATTTTTACCATTTAATCTAATAGTGGTCATTGGAATTAATTTCACTTTGAAATTGGACTTAAACTAGTGTCAATCTTTTGATAATTATTGTTTCATAAAAACACGCTATTTGCTCTGACTACGGGAATTAATTATAAAATTAATTAATGAAAATTATATGTTATGAATTTGATAAAATAGACATCATTTTTGAATTAGGAATATCAAATATATCTTAGGGTGAATTTTTTGTATTTTTCTGAAAATCTCTAATTTTTGATGAATAGTGAAACCATAAAGTGGTGGTTACAAAATTTGATTTTTCGTTTAAATGGGACATTACCACTTCGGAGATTTGAATTTAAAAAATCCAATTTAAATGATTTTAATTGTTATGTAAAATGTGGTTCAATGGGATGAAAATAATTTTTGATGAAAAGTACCTTTTAAGTTTTATTAATCGCAATTAAAGGTAATTAGTGTGATTTAAGGTAAAAATGATATTATAATAAAATGAAAATATATTGAAACTTGTACTAACCATATTGGATGAGTTATGGCCGACCTAGAAAACCAAAGGGTCTATTTTTGGTATCCCATGGAGCCACTTGGGTTTGATAATGACATTTATGCCTTTTATTTAAAGTTAAAATAAAAATTTCACAAACATGATTTGTTTTACTAACATTTTTTTTACATGTGGTTATACCAGTCAGAATTTTTACTATAAATAGTAATTGGAAATCTAAAAAGATTTCCTACATCATAGTATTTTTTTTATAATTTTTAGAAATTAAATAAATTATATTCTTTATGACATCATGATGATGCATCGATGACCTCATTATTTAACGATTTAAATAAAATGGAAAGATAATGCATAATATAGGACCTACACATGTCAAAAACCTATTGGATGGGTGTATTTAGAACCCTAATCACCTTATCCTCAAAACACATCAATGTAAGACCATTAAAATCCGAAAACCATTTGAAAATAAAGTAACATTTTATACTTTTCCAAGAGTGCCCCTCCTCTCCTCTTATAAAAGGCCCCCACTTCTACCACCTTACCCACACCTCTCAAACCTTTGGTTCGGAAAAGATATAATCCTTTTGTCTCTAAACATCCATATAGTCATCCTATAAGCCTTAACTTAGTCAGTAAGCTCTTCATGAAACCCTTTTGGTTCAAACCAAAGGGAGTTACCCTATTTTAAGGTAACGTCTTCACTTGTGGTCTTTTGTTTTATTTTGCTTCTCCAACCCCCTAAACTCTTTTTATTCATTTCTTTTGTAACAACTCCAGTATATAAAATATACTAGTATGTTGTTATAATATGTATTCGAGCTACACTTACACACACATTCATCTAATGGTTAAAGAACATACTGTTTCTGTGGATGGCGAATTTCTGCCTCAGGAAACGATGAATGTTCAACACTCATATAACACCTTCAAGGGTGGCCATTAAGATGTCAATATGTTTATATATGATATATAATATTTTTATGTTTTAATTAAGATTATTTATTTTTCATTTGTGGCATACCTTTATGGCTTCCATTATGGGTATATGCGATATCTTCATTTTAGAAAGTACGGACTACCGCCCCCTCAAAGTGATTTGATTCGTTAATGCCATATGTGGAATGTATAAAGGATGGATTTAAAGTTATTATATATGATGTTATACTGGAATTAGGATATAACTTTATATAATTATTGTTTTTTTCCAATAAAGTATGAGATAGAAATAAAAGTAGCGTTCATGCGTACGTACGGCTTACCGTCTCCATGAACGGTGCATTTCATTTCTTATCCTCAAATGTAATGTACAATTATAAGTACATATAATGGATATATATGATGTATGATACATCTAAAGGATGAATATAATTCTGGAATTAAAAATATACACATCTCTCATTTAGTTTTAATTCCATTAATATGACATAGAAATGAAAGTAGCGTTCATGCGTACGTACGACTTACCGTCTCCATGAACGGTGCATTTCATTTCTTACCTCTAAATGATTATGTAATAATATAAATACATGTATATGCTGGATATATATGATAAATATAATATACAAATCAGTAATCTCATTCTGCATATAAAGAACCTTTGACCACACGAACAACATGTAATTGTAAGAAGTCCACTTTTGACTTAAGACCCAAATTTCGACAAAACAAACTTATTAACTAAAATGATCACATAATGTTTATAACATGTCAATAATTGATATAAAAGAAATAATTAACTTGAAAAAGGTTCTTATGCAAGTATAAATTAACTCAAGTTTATTATTCAGGACGTTAAAGAACGATCGAGTCAAGTCGGACCCGAGGTAAGGGATCTCACTCCTCTCTTTCTTTTTAAGTACGCTCTTCTATGTCATTCCTTTTAAAGATCATATTTTTTGTTATTGGGATGTTATTTTATATTACCCATACTATAATTTTTATGTTCATATGATGAGAGACCCTATTCTCTCTCATCAAACCATTTTGGAAGTTTTGAGTGGCGCCGTTAGGCTGCCAAATTTTCGTAAGAGATCTAACCTCTCTCTTTCTTTTTAAGTACTCTCCTTTATGTCACTTTATTTAAGCTCATCTTTGTTATGTTGGGGAATGTTCTTTTATATTTCTCTTTATATAAACTTTATTTTAATATGATTATATACCCTATTTGTTCTCATCAATCCATTTTTGTAAGTTTTATGTGGCGCCGTTAGGCTGCCATGTTTTCGTATGGGATTTTTTATCTCACTTTTATTACCATGAGATTTATGCTACATTTGCCACAATTTTCTTTGATTGGTGTATGTAATGCCCATTATTTTACTCATTGTGTAATATAAATTCATTTATGAGTATTTACATCAATGTTGTATTGTCCTTCTTTCACGGGGTGTATGTTTCGAAAGATACCCATGTCGGTAAGGGAACCTTTCACCATCCTCTTTTTAAAAGACGTCTTTGGTTATGTATTTTAATTCACATACTATTATGTTGGGATATGTTCTTCTATATCCTTATTGACTTAAAATTTTCCATGTGATGAGATACCCTTTTTATCTCTCATCAACTCATTTTCCGAAATTTGTAGTGACGCCATTAGGCTGTCAAATTTTTGCAAGGGAACTTCTTAACCCAAATTTGATTCTTTGGGATAAACTTATACTACTTGAATATGTCGTTCTATGAATATGTGTGAATAACCTCTGATTGTTTTACACTTAATATCCACTTATATTTGGTGTATTCTTTTCTCACGCATAATTATGTAATTGATTTATCCTTAAACCAAAGATATCGTCTTTGTAAGGGACTTCGTCTCAATCTCCTTTCATTGAGGCATATTTCATTTTATACACAACTTTCTTTTATACGGTGTATAAACCCCTTTGACTTTTACTTTTATACAAAAGGAATCTTTTTCTACGAAGCGTTTTACTAAATGACAAAAAGGAATGTTTCTTTTAACGTATGCAGTGACAACGACCTTTTCCGCCGCCGCGAGTATTATTTGATCTTTGGCTTCCTCAACAAGCCGTAATGTTTTTAAAATAAAATAAATACCATATACTCTTTTATGTATTTTGGTATTGAAAATGGTTTTGATAAAGGATTCAATTTTGTCAATATATTTAAATGATATATTGTGATTGAAATGTGGAAATGTTATCATTCCTTTATATTGGTTTTATGTGTTATAATTTTATAATGGTACTTGGACATTTTACGGGTGGTTACGTGATAAACCATATGATGGGTGGTGCAGTGAATACCAGGACGGGTGGTTACGTTATAACCTCTAATGCATTGGGTATGGAAGTCGGCCGTATGGCTATTCCATTAAGTATGTATGGAAGTTGGCCGAATGTCTATTCTATTAAGTGATATATGTGGAAGTCGACCTTATGGTTATTCCACTTAAGTATGTTTATGTCCCAAGTTACCTTTATATGTTATGTGATCTTTATATGGGTTTTATGGTAATATTTTGGTTACAGAAGGGTAAGTAATGAAATTTTATTCAGTGAAGAGGTTTTACTACTTCGAAAAGGTGAAAAGTATTACATTGATAAAGTATACATGGTTTACTTGTTGTTTTGAAAAACTAACAGTTTTCATTCTTTGTGTATCCCTTACTGAGCTTTTTATGCTCATCCAATGTTTTTGAAACGTTTTTCACATGACTTAACATGGAATAGGGTCAATGATGGGATCAAGGGAAAGTCATGCAACCTAAAACATTGAACTGGACATGTTTCTTTTTAAGATTTTTTATTTTATGGAAACTTAGTAAAAGTTTCTACTTTGTAATCTTTTGAGATGTAATAGTTACGTCCTAATTCTCTAAACCTATAAACCTAAAAATATCCTCAATGTGAATTATTCATTTAATTCAATATTAAGTAAGGTTTAAGGTCGGGGCCTTATAGTTGGTATCAGAGGTCGGTTTAGACAACTTTAGGGATTAGGAGTTTTTGTTAGACACATGATTAGTCCCTATATCTATTATTTCAGTTAAATCCTTGTTTTATAACTTTTTTCAGGTCAAGTAATGTCGGTTATGAATGGAAGGAGAAGGATCTCAAACGAAATTCCTATCTCTTCCTGATGACATGCTTGCAATAATTATTGCAAAGTCATGTTCGGATGATTGTGAAACTTTTTCTAGCATACAACTCACTTGCAAGCAGTTGTTTGAGATATCAAACACCTCCACTATACCTCGTTATCATCATGGATCATGGGTTGTTTTTAGACAAATACTATTTTCACAATATTCTCATATTTTCAAGAAAGGTAAATATTATCAAGGTATTTTCAAATATTTTACCTTATCACAAGAATTTTAATCATATTATGATTTTAAAGATGGTGCTGAGGAAGGAGACCCTTGTGCAACCTATTTATATTTGATTTTAAAATATCTTCTCTCAGAACATACTTATGATATTTTAAAAGGACCAATAATATAATGTTTCAACTCAAATTCTATCCGACTATTTTATAGAAATCATGTTTTATCAGATGTTTTGGAATTATATGCCATACATGATTATTTTCTAAAACTGTTTTTCTGTAAACACCCATATGACCCATGTTGTACAAGGTGTATTTGGATGGAGGAAGCAAATGATTTTGAAGGATCTCTAAATCATTTTTGTAATACATGGCACTTCTACCTACGTGAGCACGATGAAGATGAAACCTAGTGGACGCCATGATCAAGGTATGATGTTATTCATTTTGGGAATTGTTTTATTTTATCTTATGGTGGTGATATAAGACTTCAAGAATTAAGATGTTGAGACCTGAACGAGTTTAGATTAAAATGAGAGGTATAAGGAAACTATTAAGGTTAAAACATGTTAGGGTAACTTTTGGAGTTTTATAAAAAGGACAACACGCAGACCGTGTGACAGCCCGTCGCGTCAGACAAAGCTGCGGGAATCGAACCCACAACCAAAGTGCAATGGGTATTTATCGCCTACCACTGGACTACGTGAAGTCCCTGGTTAGTATGAATTATTCTTTTTAGTTAGGTGACTTTATGAATTAAGAGTAAGTTGACTTTGGGTTTTTATGAAAATGATTAACTTATCATGGAGGATATGTGATTAGGTTAATTACTTTTCAATGTGAGACTTTAGGAGCAACTGATGTATTTTTGGAGATAAATGTTACGAATTAACTTGGAAGACTATGTGACTAAACACTTCAAATATTTGGGATTCAATCTTATTTTGGTTTACTTAGAATAATATTATGGACAAATTTTTTATCGAATGGTCCTCGTTGAACTTTGGGTTTTGTTGGAAAAATTTTGGAGATTAAGAATAGATTTTCTTTTTATAAAGGGTTATCCTTTTCTGGATTATCTGATCTTGTACAAACCTTTTTGTTTTTGGTTTTGGTTAGAGTCTAAAGACATGGGAAGTATATAGATCTCATTTTTGGATTAGGTGATTCTCTAGAAATTGATTATAGTACTCTTAATGCAAACATGTCTTCCTAAATACTCGTCTTTTGGAGAAAATATGAGTTTGATTAAGGAATCTAGTAAAAGTTGGAAGTCTACGTGACAAGTAAGTATGTTTCATTATGATTTAGTTAGGCTCAAAAATAAATTCCTCAATGAAGAGTAACTTAAAACAAAAATGTTTTCTATTAACTTTTCCTACTAGGGAATCAAATACCGTTTAACCCATCACAAGTTTGTGATTTTCCTGTGGTTAACTTTCTCCTAAACATGTTTTCTATCACTCTCCATCAAAACATGACCCTATGTTTTCTCCTCCATGTCCATGTTTTCCTACATGGAATCCTAGTATGGGGTAACTCGGGTGACCTTGTTACTTATCTTTCTTTATTTTAAAGTGATTGTTTTACCGACTCTTGTTCCGATGTGAGACTTTCAAGGATATTTCCAAGCCCAATTTTAAAATTGCGAGGACGCAATTTCCAAAAAGGGGGAAGGATGTAACACCCCAGGTAAATAAATAATATGACATTTTTATATTTATCCATATTTGTGAATAATATATTAATATTACTTTAAAGGGGATGCTATGCTCGGTGGCGTAACCAATACGTAACAACGAGTTTCTTGGGAAGCTTACGTTGCACTCTAATAATAAAATAATATTATTTTAAATAGTAGTTAACGCCTAGCCATTGTAATGGAGGGAATGAACAGAACTACCTAAATAATGATTATATATATTTGTCAAATATTTTAACTCTTTAGAATAAATGTTAGAGAATTAAAATTTCGAATGAATCCAATTTTAAGCGTAGACATTCTAATATTCTTTAAAAGGCCGATTAAACGCCTTTTGAAGGCGAACCTCTTTTAAATCCACTTTTTGACAATTTTATGTGTTATATTTGACAAAATTAAATTCTTATTTAGAATTGGGACATCAAAATTTACTTTGTTTAAATTTTTGGTATCTTTCTGATAAAGTTCATTTTTTAATGAATAGTGAAAAATGTTGTATTTTAATTCAAAAAAGATTTTTAATCTAGTTTATTTATATGATTAGATTATCTTTTGGTTTTTTTAGTAAAATTAGAATATTTTTTTACCATTTAATCCAATAGTGGTCATTGAAATTAATTTCATTTTGAAATTGGACTTAAACTAGTGTCAATCTTTTGATACTTATTGTTTCATAAAAATACATTATTTGCTCTGACTGCGGGAATTAATTATAAAATTAATTAATGCAACTTCTATTTTATGAATTTGGTAAAATAGACAACATTTTTGAATTTGGAATATCAAATATATCTTAGGGTGAATTTATGGTATTTTTCTGAAAATCTCCATTTTTTGATGAATAGTGAAACCACAAAGTGGTGGTTACAAAATTTGATTTTTCGTTTAAATGGGACATTACCACTTCAGTGATTTGAATTTAAAAAATAAAATTTAAATGATTTTAATTGTTAAGTAAAATGTGGTTCAATGGGATGAAAATAATTTTTGATGAAAAGTAACTTTTAACTTTTATTAATCGCGATTAAAGGTAATTAATGTGATTTAAGGTAAAAATGATATTATAATAAAATGAAAATATATTTACACTTTTCATAACCCTATTGGATGATTTATGGCCGAACAAGACAACCAATGGGTCCATTTTTGGTACCCCATGGAGCCACTTGGGTTTGATAATGAAATTTATGCCTTTTATTTAAAGTTAAAATAAAAATGTCACAAACATGATTTGTTTTACTAAAACAATTTTTACATGTGGTTATACAAGTCAGAATTTTGACTATAAATAGTAATTATAAAGATAAAAAGATTTCCTACATCATAGTAGTTTTTTATAATTTTTATAAATTAAATAAATTATATTCTTTATGACATCATGATGATGCAGCGATGACCTCATTATTTAACGATTTAAATAAAATGGAAATAAAATGAATAATCTAGGACCTAAACATGTCCAAAACCTATTTTATGGGTGGATTTCAAACCCTTATCACCTTATACTCGAAACATATCAATGTGGTACCATTAAAATCCGAAAACCATTTGAAAATAAAGCAACATTTTATACTTTTCCAAGAGTGCCCCTCCTCTCCTCTTATAAAAGGCCCCCACCTATACCACCTTACCCACACCTCTCAAACCTTTGGTTCGGACAATATCTGATATTTTTGTCTCTACACATCCCTATACTCATCCTAGAAGCCTTAAAATAGGCAGGAAGCTCTTCAAGAAACCCTTTTGGTTCAAACCAAAGGGAGTTACCCTATTTTAAGGTAACATCTTCACTTGTGCTCTTTTGTTTTATTTTGCTTCTCCAACCCCCTAAACTCTTTTTATTCATTTATTTTGTAACAAATCTAGTATCTTAAATATACTAGGATGTTGTTATAATAAGGATTCTAGCTACACTTACACACACCTTCATCTAATGGTTAAAGAACATACTGTTTCTGTGGATGGAGAATTTCTGCCTCACGAAACGACGATTGTTCAACACTCATATAACACCTTCAAGGGTGGCCATTAAGATGTCACTATGTTTATATATGATATATAATATTTTTATGTTTTACTTAATCTTCTGTATTTTTCATTTTTGGCATACCTTTATGGCATCCATTATGGGTATACGCGATATCTTCATTTTAGGAAGTGCGGACTACCGCCCCCTCAAAGTGATTTGATTCATTAATGCCATATGTGGGATGTATAAAGGATGGATTTAAAGTTATTATATATTATTTTATACTATAATTATAATATACCTTTATGTCATTATTGTTTTATTTCCATTAAAGTATGAGATTGGAATGAAAGTAGCGTTCATTCGTACGTACGGCTTACCGTCTCCATGAACGGTGCATTTCATTTCTTATCCTCAAATGTAATGTACTATTATAACTACATATAATGGATATAAATGATGTATGATGCATATAAAGGATGAATATTATTCTGGAATTAAAAATATACACATCTCTAAATTAGTTTTAATTCCATTAATATGACATAGAAATGAAAGTAGCGTTCATGCGTATGTACGGATTACAGTCTCTATGAACGGTGCATTTCATTTCTTACCTCTAAATGATTATGTAATATTATAAATAAATTTATATGCTGGATATATATGATATATATGATATCCAAATCAGGAATGTCATTCTGGATATAAAGAACTTCTGACCACACGAACACCATGTAATTGTAAGAAGTCTACTTTTGACTTAAGAACCAAATATCGAAAAAACAAACATTATTAACTTAAATGACTACATAATTTTTATAACATGTCAATAATTTATATAAAAGGAATAACTAACTCGAAAAAGGTTCTTGAGCAAGTAGAAATTAACTCATGTTTATTATTCAGGACGTTAAAGAACGATCGAGTCAAGTCGGACCCGAGGTAAGGGATCCTACTCCTCTCTTTCTTTTTAAGTACGCTCTTTTATGTCATTCCTTTTAAAGATCATATTTCTTGTTATTGGGATGTTATTTTATATTACTCTTACTGTAATTTTTATTTTCATATGATGAGAGACCCTATTCTCTCTCATCAATCCTTTTTGGAAGTTTTGAGTGGCGCCGTTAGGCTGCCGAATTTTCGTAAGAGATCTAACCTCTCTCTTTCTTTTTAAGTACTCTCCTTTATGTCACTTATTTTAAGCTCCTCTTTGTTATGTTGGGGGATGTTCTTTTATATTCCTCTTTCTATAAACTTTATGTTAATATGATGATATACCCTATTTGATCTCATCAATCCATTTTTGTATGTTTTATGTGGCGCCGTTAGGCTGCCGAGTTTTCGTAAGGGATTTTTCATCTCACTTTTATTCCCGTTAGATTTATGCTACATTTTCCAAAATTTCTTTTGAGTGGTGTATGTAATACCCATTATTTTACTCTTTGCGTAATATACTTTCATTTATGAGTATTTACATCAATGTTGTATTGTCCTTCTTTCACGGGGTGTATGTTTCGAAAGATACCCATGTCGGTAAGGGAACCTTTCAGCCTCATCTTTTTAAAAGACTTCTTTTGTTATGTATTTTAATTCACATACTATTATGTTGGGATATGTTATTCTATATACTTATTGATTTAAATTTTATTTCGATGAGATGAGATACCCTTTTTATCTCTCATCAACTCATTTTCTTAATTTTGTAGTGACACCATTAGGCTGCAAATTTTTGCAAGGGAACTTCTTAACCCAAATTTGATTCTTTGGGATAAACTTATACTCCTTGAATATGTCGTTCTATGAATATGTGTGAATAACCTCTGACTGTTTTACACTTAATATCCACTTATATTTGGTGTATTCATTTTTCACACATAATTATGTAATTGATTTATCTTTAAACCAAAGATACTGTCTTTGTAAGGGACTTCATCTCAATATCCTTTCATTGAGGCATATTTCGTTTTATACACAACTTTCTTTTATACGGCGTATAAACCCCTTTTACTTTTACTTTTATACAAAAGGAATCTTTTTCTATGAAGCGTTTTACTAAACGACAAAAAGTAATGTTTCTTTTAACGTATGCGGTGACAACGACCTTTTCCGCCGCCGCGGGTATTATTTGATCTTTGGCTTCCTCAACAAGCCGTAATGTTTTTAAAATAAAATAAATATCATATAATCTTTTATGTATTTTGGTATTGAAAATGGTTTTGATAAAGGATTCTATTTTGTCAATATATTTAAATGATATATTTTCATTGAAATGTGGAAATGTTATCATTCATTTATATTGGTTTGATGTGTTATAATTTTATAATGGTACATGGACATTTTACGGGTGGTTATGTGATAAACCATATGACGGGTGGTGCCGTGAATACCAGGACGGGTGGTTACGTTATAACCTCAAATGCATTGGGTATGGAAGTCGGCCATATGGCTATTCCATTAAGTATGTATGGAAGTTGGCCGAATGGCTATTCCATTAAGTGATATGTGTGGAAGTCGACCTTATGGTTATTCCAAATAAGTGTGTTTATGTCTCAAGTTACCTTTATATGTTATGTGATCTTTATATGGGTTTTATGGTAATCTTTTGGTTACAGAAGGGTATGTAATGAACTTTTATTCAGTGAAGAGTTTTTACTACGTCGAAAAGGTGGAAAGTATTACTTTGATAAAGTATACATGGTTTACTTGTTGTTTTGAAAAACTAACAGTTTTCATTATTTGTGTATCCCTTACTGAGCTTTTTATGCTCATCCCAAGTTTTTGAAACGTTTTTCACAGGACTTAATGTGGAATAGGGTCAAGGATAGGATCAAGGGAAAGTAATGGAACCTAAAACATGGAACTGGACATGTTTCTTTTTAAGAGTTTTTATTTTATGGAAACTTAGTAAAAGTTTCTACTTTGTAATCTTTTGAGATGTAATAGTTATGTCCTAATTCTCTAAAACTCTAAACCTGAAAAGATCTTCAATGTGAATTATTCATTTAATTCAATATTAAGTAAGGTTTAAGGCCGAGGCCTTATAGTTTCCATGTTAATTATTTTAATGATATAAATTGGTTTATTATAAAATGAATAAATTCTATGTGATATTCAATGAAATCCAAAACTGAATATTAAAAATGTTATATTTAAATAAAATAAAAGTCAAAAAATATTTATCTTCTATGAAAAATATTATTTATGTTAACAAAAGAATAATAATATATTTTATCATTTCATAATAGTATTTTTAAGTCTATAGTATTATTTTTTAAATACATGTATGATCATGAAATATGTTTTATTTGTATTAGGTTATACTTAGACCTTGATATTAACCAAATAATTGTATTTTTAGTAAAAATTATGTTTTTCGTAGTTCACCAAAAAATAATATTTTTACTGAAAAGTATAAAAAATCCACCATAGGATAATATTAGCTTTCTTAATTTTAAAATAAAGAATATTTTTTAAAATTAAAACTTTAAAATTTATATATATATCTTTTAAATGAATTTTCAAAATTCAATGGATTGTTGGTTTTATTATAAAATGGCATGATTAAACATTATATGTTCTTAATATAATTTCAAATTAATATTAAATTTAAATAGTTTTAATATATTAGTTAATGTATTATAAAATCATATATTTTAATAATAGTAATTTAAAATTGGATGATTTAATTTCTTAAGAATTTAAATAATTATTTTAGATAGAAAAATTAAATCAATATTGTTATTTATCCTCAAAACATAATAATTTTTTTGTGATTACTCTCCATTTATTTAATATTGGTTTCATTAATCTTATAATCTGTTGATAATCTTCATCTATTATATCATGTATCATTTATATTCTATATATCATTTGGAGAAATCTATTTAATGCAATATTAATTTCAAAAATTATATTAAAAAATATCGATTTCTTACATTATCCATCTAGAAAAAATAGTAAAGGTAAATAAACACCATCCTTTGGAGTTATTAACCCAAGGCAACAAAAATGTCACATTAAAATTTTGGAGGTATAGTTTATCTATGAAGGGATGAATGAAATGTTTCTACACACCAAATTACTTATTGCATTTAAATTATACATGATACTCATCAGAAAGTATTTACTATTATAGATTAAAAAATGTGTTATGAAAATCATTTTCCAATATATTGTATACTAGGTGAGGAATATAAATATCATGTTGTAAAAAAATAAAATAACAATATTGAACTATTGAATCGATATGTAAATTTATATGTTGGAAAGGATGAAATAACATACAAAATTTAAATTAGACCCTAATACATATTACTACATAATAGTTTACTAATATCATTATAAACATACTACACTACATTAACCATATAAAAAATGGTTTTCTTTTATATATTATTTACAGAAGAAGGGATTTTCATTAATGTATAATATTAAGTAAGTAGATCTATATCCATGAGAGAACTGATTTTATTGTGTAGGTAATGGGATGAATATTTTAAACATTCTTGATTTGGATATTCGGTTATATAAAATTAATGAAAAGTGGGTTAATGTTTATTCTAACAGTATGAAATTGTTTGTTATCATGTTGTAAAAATAATTGAGAAATACATCAAATGAATGAATACAAATGGAAATTTTGACACATTAGACTTTGAATAATTTTGAACATTTGAAAACTAATTATTAATAAACATGAATGTAGAATGATTAAGTGGAAAAAATATGATGTATAATAGATGATTGGGTCATATAAAAATTTACGTCTATAGATCAATGTGTACTCAATCATGTGGTCGATATATGTACATTTTATGTTTTAATGATGAATTATGAAGGTATGGAAATATTATTAACATGAGACGAAATTAATAAAGTATTAAAATAACTAATTAATTAAATTTATAATTATAAAACTAGTAAGAAAAAAGTATTAAGATTTTATAGTTATATCAGGATGGGCAGTTCTAGATCTATAAACGTATTTTTCATGTAGAATATTGTTTAATTTTTTGAAAAATTTATTATTCTATGGAACCTCATTGGGATGTTTTATTTATGATGGGGAATCATTACTTATTATACATGGTATGAATTATGATTTCTCATTTGGAGCATCATATATCTTTTCTTAGTTAATCTCTTAATACATCATGTTCATACTAAAAGATGTTTCACAGAATGTATTTATATTGTTTAAATGTTAGATATGGACATATATACATCATAATTTATTTTTTATAAGGATATGTGGTTGTAGTCACATGTATGATATTAAAATTCTATATAAAAACCTTAAATAACATGACATCCTTTTGGTTAATTACCTTATAGAAAAATTGGTTTATTATTTTTAAAATAATTCGATACCAAAAATATACTTTTATTGATTTGGTATATTATATAATAATGGAAATTTGAATAAATGGATATATTTAAGGAAAAGTTAACATAGAAGTCTTCAAAACCAACAAATAAAAACAGTCCCTAATATGGAAAGATGTATTCCCCTATAAAAGGATTGGTAAATACTATTATTAGGTCCTATAAAATATTAAATGTAAACCAATTTAATTCAATTTATTTGGAAAATGAATGAAAATGTATTGAAGGGAATGTTTTCAATGGATTGATAATGGAAAAAATATTATGTGAGGCCAAAATGAATAAATCCTTCAGAGATCGTTGCACTACATTGCAATCCACTTAGTGAGGCATCCATATACTATGTAGTTCTATGGAAGTATAGGAAGGATAAAACCTCTGAAAAAAACTAAATAATCTATTTGATGGATGTTGAGATATCTAATCTACAAGTGATTCTCTCCCTCTAATTAAAACAGTCCTCGGGTAATGAAAAATCTTTGGCTTTCAGTGAATTAAATGAAGTTGTTCACATGACTGATGTGATGATTCTCACCTCTACATATGATAATTGTTTTTCCCCATGGACTAAGTCTTCCATGGGAATGTTATTTCTCATGTTCTTCTAGAAAAAAGTTCTTGTTCACTCATTGTAAATAGACAACCACACCATTCCCCAGTTTCTATAGTTCTATATAAATAGAACCCAAGGGGAGTAGAAAAGGGGATCAAAGGAAAGATGGAGAAATGAATCGATGGATTGAGATAATGGAAAGATTGATTGCATCGTTAATTTAATAATTCTTCCATAAATCCCCACAGTTAAAACTCTACCACATAGAGTTAAAGAGGAGAAAATAAACCAATAGGTAGTCGACGAACTTAACACCCTTTGTGGGAATATTCCCAGAAATGTGCAAAACTACGATCCTGTTTTCAACCATTAATCCCATATATAAAATCACTACATGGGTGGAAACTGACACCATGATGAAAATCACTACATCGAAGGAACCCTTCCACACATAGAAAATCACTATGTGGGAGGATCGCTACCCCATGTAGAAAATCACTATATGGGAGGAACTCGATCCCATGTAGAAACATGCTACATTGATTGATCCTAACCCCTCATAGAAAAATTTTGTGCTGACCAATCTGAGGTCCATATACTACAATGTAATGTTAATGGATCCCTTACTTGAAAATCACCATGATACACAGAGGTAAGCCCATTGTATGTAAAACCATTCTATGTGGCATGGGGTATCTTTGGGTGTTCCACTCAGGCTCCAATCACTCCCTTCATCTTTATCTCCAGTTCCTATGTTGACCCTCTTTGAACTAATATAATGGAACTAGGACAATAACATTTTCCAAATACATCATAAACTAATGAAAAAACCATCGTTCATATCAATGTTCCATTTTGAATTTACATACCCATGGTATGAATAATCACGTGGGTAATCTCTTCTGAAAAGAGGACCCTTGGAATTCCCCAATGTTTTTATTTCCATGATAACACAGATTCTAAACTCAAGAAATGCATGTTATCATCCCCATTCTACAGATTAAAAGGAACCACCAAACATTATCCTTGATGAAGGACAGTTTTCAAAATTCCTTTCTCTCCTAGGACCAATCATATGACAATCCCACCAATGTAAGCCCCAGCCATTTCATGTGGGAGGTGTCACTCCTGATCCAATTTTCCTTCTCTTATGGAATATTTAGATATATCACCAAATATAACTATCCATGATCTGAAAAAAAAATATATGGGACATTCATGTTCAACACCATATTTCTTTCCCTCTTCGGGATTTAAGACCATCTATAAGTAGATGATGTGAGATGTACAATCTTCAGATCAACTACCTCCTAATTATTTATCGCACCGAGCATGAATCATGTGGTCTTAGAGGTTGGTGGTGATCATGACATCTTCATGGTCCCAAAGATTGTTCCTTCTTTATATTTGTAAGCCCTAACGTCAATTTAATGAATGAAACTTCTCCATAAATGTAATCCCTAACTTCAATTTAATGACCAGAACTCATACAAGATTAAGACCCGATCATATCCCCTCTAATGGGTAGCTCCCATGAATAATCATGAATCATGCCCCCTTTGATAGGCCTCCTTTAAATTTCATGTACCTATCAAACCGAACTACATGGAGTTTGATTACCAAAAAATTGGGATATGTAGAAGCCCCTCATCGGTCCAAATCTGATGCACAAATAAATCCTAATGATATTGGGGAGATATTTCTTGTAGAGTCATATTATCCTAAGAGGCCACATCTCTCTAGGGTATCTCGGGTAATCCCGATGTAAGTACCACACCATCCTTGGATAGACACCCATTCACCTAGATGCCTTCGATGCATGATAATAAATATAATGGTCAGGTCCTTATCACATGACCTTAATAAGTTATGTGTCTAGTAAAGAGACACTGAACTAGATGGGTTCTGATTCCCCTCATAATGATATGTAGGGATAGTTTCTTATGGGTTGGATCCCAACACCAAAATATCTTCCATCCACCAAAGATAATGAAAAACTCGTGACCACCCCATCAAACAAATGAAGACCAGCATTGCCACAAAAAACATGGAAGATCTAATCTATCCAATAAAGGGTAACATTGATAAAAAACCTCATATATATACATATCCCTATATAAATGGAGAAAATATGATATATATAGATTTTTCGTAACCCATGAGTATTCATAATCCATAATTTCCTAAGTGTAATCTAAAGACACATGCTTTGGAATAAACTGATGATTTGTGAAAATATGAACATTAATTAAATCTATAAGAGATTCCTATAATAGGTTATATTTCCCCAAAAAAGGGTGTGATGAGCCATAGTTTCCATCCTATCGACCAATCTGATCTCTTAAGTGTCATTGGACATGTTATGCAATGAGCATCTACATTTGGGAAGTAGGTCTAGGAATCATGGATATAGGATCCATTAGACATTTCTGGCTCCATAGATAATCTCGTTAGAGAATTTTGAAGACCTTGTATCTGACATCAGTGATTGAACACTATTCATTACCCCTTGAATCAACTGTTAATTCCATAAATTCAATTTCGGTTCAAAAAAATGGTAGAATTGATCTAAAATAGTTAATTGTGGCACATCCTATGTAACATAATAATGATATACTGACCAGTACAATTTAGAAAATTTTATTTCGAGATACATATATGTCTTTAGGTGAAACAAAAATGGTGAACCCAACATGAATCCTTAACCAAGGGGGTGGTGTTACCTCACATCAGACCCCTTATACATAAAAATTGAAAGATGTATGGATAAGATCATCAATTAGTCAGGTGATCATGAGATTATACTTTGATGATGGGTTTTTATCTATACTTTTCAGACCTATTATGAGAAATTCACAATAATTTGTTTAATAAAATGTCATCTCAATAGTTTTTTCAGACATGCACATTAATGACTGCACAAGTTTCCAAGTCCTTGACGAGTCACAAGACTCCATCTCCCTCCCATCATCTTCAATGCTGGGTTTCAAATGAACACATTAGGGAGTACCCTCGAAATGGTACTCTCCCCACCCAAGAGGCGGCAAGAAAAGACCTCTAGGAAATGATGCCCCATCATACATCCAACCAGCAATGGTCGATTTCCCAGAACAAGGAGGATCTATTAACCTTCACTAATCTTTTCAGAGGGTAATCCCTATAACATGATAATGAGTGACTCTGTTAAGTTATGGAGTCCAATGATGTTTCGACCAATGATTCCATCCCTACATCATAGGGGTCCCACCCAAGTCCACCTGCAAGATATCATCAAAACCAATTCCAAGTGGTCTGGTAACCTCACTCTAATGAGAATATCACCCCATGGTCTCCTGATGTAGTCCAACGGACCCGTATCCCTCAATATCCCATAGACGTCATCGATTAGACTATTTGAAATAGTTCATCACCCTCATTCCTAAAGAAGAAATCCACAATGAATATTCAACAGAAAATAATGAGCAGACATATATTACTGCTCCTCATCATGAAGCCCACCATGTAAATATTGTGGCACACTACAAGTAAGCCCAAATCCCCACCAATGATCACAAGCCCTGCCAATCAAATAGGATAAAATTTTATTGGAAGATGAAAACCCCGTCTAATGAAAATAAGGACCATCAAAAAATTTGGAAAAAATCTATCCATGAATATGTACAAATTGATTTTTCCAAAAATCATTCCCATCATCCAAATAGAGAATAAAAATAGAAACTGCAAATCCATGATAAAAAATATGAATCCCACCAGTCAAATATGGTGGCTCCCAAATAAAAGTACATTAAAATACCTATAGTTTCATATCAATACCATCAGACTAGTACAATAGAAAATGAGCATAAAAAAATTCATATCTATGAATATGAATACCACCGGTCAAATACCTTGGCTTCTAGAAAAAACCGATGGCATATCCTAGCAATAATCCTACAGAAGAATCATTCCTTTCCCCCAACATGGGAGAAATGTCAGTACCCACTAATTGATATGGAGGAATGGAGAAGGCACAAACACCAAATCTGATATCATAATGGGAATTTATCCATGTTCATGCTAAAGATGTCTCTCAATACATATTGTCAATGATGGGGGATCAGGCATCAATTCCAGACCATATCATGAAACTTGTTAGGAGATAATCATGTCTACATAAATTGAAAGGAGTTGTCCTTATAATCCCACATCCCCAAGTGGGGTTTCTCACCCACACAATTGGATGGTCACTCTAGAGTCTACCATCATCCCTACTCCCATCTAGTAGGGTCTTCAACCATATTCTATGAAAAATAGACATTCAGATAAGGCACAAATACTTGTTCCAACCAGGGGACACCAGTCCACCATGGTGACCACTCCCAGGAATGAAAATATCCCTACCAGAACTCAGAATCATCATGGGCGTATATAAAATGTATCATAGGAGTCACTAGAACAAGAACCCATATATGAAGTTCGTCATCGGCAATAAATGGCCCTAGTTTCCCCCAAGATATTTCCCAAAAATAAATCGCACCAATGGATTCTAGAAAAGGAAGAACATATTAATTACCCCACTCTACTAAAAGTTAGAGTTATTGATTCCATAAAACACTTATACATGGATGCTTAAGATCCTTCCAATCCATTAAAAATTTCATAAAGTGGCACTAGCAGTAGTGAAGTTAATCCATGAAACATTATTACCAGCAACTATAAAGTTCATCCCCAGATCATGCATCATGAGGGATTACATCCTGGGTAAAAAACGATCGTTCATGAGAGCATATCTCCTCACGAGAATCATGGTAGACTTCTTCATGACTATATGATCAATTAATGTGAAGGCCTTACCCTCACTATCATCCACCCTAATTGTCCTCCCTATGGAATACACTATATATACTCTGTAGGTAGTTGGATATCACGCTTTGATTGTAGTCACCACCATGATAACTTTGACAATGATGGACCTCCCTGTAGTGGAATCCTAGTGTATCAAGAAGGTCCTACCCTTTCTCTAGTCTGCCCTAATAGTCCTCCGCGTGATTTTCGCTAAAAAAATTATCTTGACAGTCGAAAAAACATATGATATTATTCCTCACCATTGTAGCATTATCTTTGAAGGTTCTCCATATAGAAACCTTCCATATCAGCAAGAAGGTCATCCCCTTGCTGAATCAAATACATGAAAACCATTATATGCTGAGGTTCTTGGAAGGATTGGGTTAAGCATATCAAAACACCTATCAATAGACATATACACTCTTTCTCAACCAGGTGATGGCCAGAGACTATGATTATCTTCTAAGACACCTCCAGACTATTCAAATGTTAATGATACACATACTAGCCACATTAATTGTGAAAGAGTAATTACAAAGTATGGTCGTAGGGAAGATCATGTAGAGGATTCCCTGGTGGAAGAACAAAATGATATGTTTCTCTTGAGAAGAAATTTATCCAATGACTACATACCTGTTACATTTTAGAACACAACCTCTTATCAGTTTGATCTATCAAGAGTCTTGTTAAAACAATTCATACATAACATTAATCTAAAAATCTTGACAAATCTAGTCCATTTGAAAGAATAATTCTTTCCCAATTATGGGTACATAGGCCATGTCAAAATATTGGAAGTCATTAATAGTAAAATTGCATTAGAAGCCCTTCAGTTTGTGCAATTAGCACAATAATATATGTGGTTGAAATAAATTAAGCTAAATTTCCACTATGTGTTGCATAGGTTGTGTCATCTTATCGATAATGTCCCATAACATGTTGATATCCAGCGATGGAGAGATCATGGAGATTTTAATTTTACCCCACCTCCCATTTAGTAGAACTCATTATAAATAGAATCGTGTCATTTAATTATCCCATTAAGTTGATCAAATGAAATATATGTTCAGGAAAGGAGACATGCTCGATATTAAGTTGTTTTCAGTGTATCTCAGAATCATCAATCCCAAAGGGATAAATCCATTGAAAAACTCATGAACCAGAAAACCAAGATCATTCTGTAGATGTCCCATATAAGGGATGCCAATCATAATGAATTTCTATGTCCTTAGTAGAAAATAATTAATGTGAAGATCTATCACCATATCTGGATTGTACTCAAATTAGAATTTGTGAGATCAAGAAAGTAGTAATTGTAGTAGAAACCAATGATGTATGGGATTAGCTCCATCTTGCAGGGATGGGGGAATTTTTAACCAAAATGACCTTGTATGTTCCACATATCCAGACTAATGCATAATTACAATAGAATGGGAGCAACCCAATCCCATAAGCCTAGAGGTATTTTTACCTAAATAACTCGGCCATCAAAAATCACTCTTTTCCTATTTATGAAGGTTGGAAAATAGAGAGATCTATCACACAGTCCCATCTTGGGATGCATTTCCCTTAGAAGGTGGGAATACGATGAGGTCCTAAAAAGGATCCCTTTGAGTTAACCTTCTTAAATAAGACTGAATGAGATAATATAATAGAAGGAGAATATCCAATAAAGATATTAAATGACCCAAACATTTACCTGGTACTCCACCCACTATGTGTTATGAATTAGTAAAATTCATTGATGTCATTCCTATGATCCACACTAAAAATGATACAAATGAAAAAGAGAGGGGAGAGGATGTTTAGTCTAGAATCTAATCCACAATAAGAATGAAGGTGTGTGTATTTGGAACCAATGGGTCAACAATACATTAAGTTTTCTGGGGCTAATAATTTACCACCTTCTCAATGTAACCCTAATAGTAGAATGAAAAAATTAAAAGGTATACATGACCCACCTCCTCATTCTACTTAAAAAGAGTTCCTTAATTTGAAGGAAATGTTTTTTTGACAGTATGATGAAATCAAAGAGTTAAGGAACATCAATGTTGAGCTGCTCTGGGGATGCCATCCTATTGAATACAATCATAAGGTAGATCTTCAATGTATTCTCTCAGTGGGTGTACCTAAACCAGAATGGTTTGTGCAGAAAAATGAAGCAAGGTTATGTCATCTTCCCAACATGGATACTAGCCCATATACCTACCTAGACCTTATCACAGATAATGATTAGGGAGATCACCCATTTAGGGAACATCTATCATAGGTACAACAATATCCTCTAAAGATTCCTCTGGTCAAATATCTGCCTCAAATACCTGCAAAACAAATATGTCCAATCTTTCCCCTGCTATTCCCTCACAAGCTTATGATAAATGTGATAAGAATCAAGGTCTCATTAATACCATCAAGTCATTAGAAGCTCAACAGGAATTCGTGGATGTAATGTGTGATTTGGTACTTCCATAATGGAGACCTTACCCTGATTGGGAATGTAATAATCTGCCACCACAAAATTTTGAGAACCCCTTGTTCATAATATTAAATAGTTTATGTGATCTAGAAAAACATCTAATTCATTATTAATCTGATTGTGATCCTCTAATGGGTACCCTGAAGAGACAAGATGTAGTGAAACATATATTTTTCATGTAGACTCTGCAATGTTCGTCCCTTGTACGGTACAATAATTTGATAGATCAGTAAATTATAGGATGGGGGATCTTTAACGATAATTACTTTTCCAATTCAGCTCAATACATAAAAATATTGAAGTCAATGACCTCATGAACTGCATTAGTGGAGACTGAGAGAGTCTCGGAATTCATTTATAGATGGAAATGGATGACATATTCTTTGAACCAACCTCTCCCCAGGATGATATGCATTCTATGTATGCAGATAACCTCTATGATGAGATATTAAGACCACTCATCCCTATAAAATATACAAGTTGGTTTTAAGAATTTTATATAATTTAGAATAGAATTGAAGACTCTTTAAAAAATTCTAATATGAATTCCACAGTAGCCCCACCGACAAGAAGATAAATACTCTGAAAAGATGAAGTATACATCATTACACTTACTCCACCCCCAGCACCAACCACATCTTTGTGGCCTACACAATGTAGTACATGGCTTTCTAAGTTCCAAAATTAGCCTCCTTCATGAAAAGATGAGTGGTTGGGAATTAGGATAAATCAGTTTGAGGAATGGAGGAAAAAAACATACCCATTTTGGTATGATAAAGTACAGAGCTATTTTATAGCTTGTTTGACCTACAATTTATTCTCTTTACCAAATCTAAAGGGAGACAAATATGTCAGTCTAGATGTCCAAAAAAATAATTTTTCCTTTCACTGGATACTAGGACACACCATTATGGAATGTCTCATCTTCAATAACCTCTTGAAAATAATGATAGATGTTGGTGATGTAAAACATGGAGCACCACCAACACAAGTGGAATATGATTCCACCACCATCCATGATGAGGGATAAGTATGATAAGATGTTGTTAACAGAAGGTATCAGAACTCCAATAGTTGGATGATTCTGGAAACGTTGAAATGATCTCATGGTATTCTCCAAACATAGTTGAAGCAACCAATTGTACCCCCAGTAGATCCTACTACAACACAACTGACATCCTTGGCCCAACAACCCAAAAGAGATGGCAGCACATGAAGCAGTTTGACCAAAAAAGAAGGGAGTAAGTGAAAAAATATTAACTCATGTCAACGAAAAAGTAATAATTTACCCTATTAGATTTTATGCCACCTGATATGAATTCATGGGCACCGCCTTACCAAATAATGTCACTAGAAGTATTCAATTAAGTCGATTCATCATCTTATGAATAATTTATCATCGGTTCAACAAATTTCATTCACAAAATGGACCCCCTTTCTATTGGAGAGTGTGGCTATGAAACCAAATGACCCCACCCAATTTGGAAGTCGGAAAAAGAGTCCATAGAATCTAGGGATATTAGGTAAGACACAAACATAGAAGAAATCAACAATATGACTACACCCATGCTCAAACCATCAACATTTCAGAAACTCATGGAAGATCACATCAAAAAACCCAAAAAGAACAGTAAAATTACCATGAACCTACCAAAAGACAATATAGGAAGATCATTTTGGAATATCCATCTGAAGAGAAAATTATGTATAACCACTCTCAGTATGTAGGCAGTCTTACTTGACCCAATACAAAATGAACAGAAGCATGACATGCTCCTATCTTGGGGGGCCAGTCCATCCACATCCAAAGCTAAATCCCCTAAAGTGCATGTGAATGATAATCCTCACATTGGGATGCATTGAAATGTATAACAAAGGTATGATGTCCTAAAATAGTTATCCTTGTTCACATCTAAGATGCCAATCCAAGATGCCCTAATTATGGAAACAGTCCTTAGGGAAGTGATCATAGTTTATTTTATAATCCCCAAATATATTGAACCCATTGTGGATTCCACCAATGTATATCTAACAGAGACCAATCCTATATAATTCCATCTAGTTATCTCCTTCATGGATCAGGGCGAAGAAGAAAATATGTAGGGACTCAAAAAAAATTGTGCCAGGCATGAGAAATGGTATTGATGTTCGAATGGTCTTCAATGAAAATTTCTGTGGATTTAATATCAACCCATTGAAAACACTTCATCATTTGAGATGCAATGAGGATAACTTAGAACCCATGGATACAACCCCATCAGGTTGTGAAAAAAGTGAGCAATAATTATTAGACCATATCAATCTCAAAACATGGTTTTGGGACCTAGAAAAAAATTCATAATTTCTAGTGGTCTTGCAAAACACAGTCTTCAACAATAATCTTGGAATTCCTTGATTTCATTAGATCATGATGATTGCATCATCCTAAAACAAGTGCATCAAATATTTCACTAATGGAAAAAATGTGATGTTGTACTCCTATATGGGCGCATTGGAATCTTGTGAGTCATACTATATAGATGCAGTACTCTATGACTAGAAAGGTATGTTAACCTTAATCGTTGGTATTGATTGGTTCATCACCTAAAATAATTATAAGATGGTCCCAAATGACCATTTCATACATCTTGGTGAAGAATAAAAACCTCCCATCATCCATGTTGTGCTTGTGAGTCCAACCTCAGACCCGTACTCAATAGTCTTTGTGGTTAAATTCATGGACTCTAAATCTAAAAGTGTTGACAAATATATTGAACCTCATGATGAAGGTTAATTATCAGATAGAATCACACCAAAACTATTTTCAGATCCACATAAAATCCATGCCTCACCCTCTATGATTGAATATCATGAAAACACCCTCCAATCCCTCACCCCATCATCTCCAGAAGTTCTCCCTCAATAAACAATGTTAGAAGGAGTTGCTTAAGACTCTGAATCTCTTTATATCTACTTTTCCACAAATTATGGAGATCTCATATCGATAATTCTTCCTCTATATTAAAAATAGTAAGAAGAAGAGAAGGATGAATAATACAAAGAGGATGACCTTTGGGATGACCCTCCAGCATTTGTGGAAGGTGTTTCAACCACTCTAGATGTGATCTGGGAAATACATATGGGTACATAAGAAGATCCATGACCCACATTGATCATTGAAACCATGTATTATAATGATAAAAAGGTATATATATTTTTTCTAATGAAAAATAAAGATATATTCAACTATAAGTACACCAAAATTCTAGACCTCTTTTATAATGTGTCCACTCACCATAAAGGCTTGCGAGAAGATCAATGGGGCCATAATAAAGCACCATAAGGACAAACCTGACATATATTGAAATGATAAATGACGAGGTTGAAATGGTCATCATATCTAACTTCATTTAGGAGGTCCAATATTCCTTCTGGCTGGCCGATATTATCTCTGTCTGAAAGAAGAACAGATAAATCAAACAATGCATCAATTTCATAGATCTCGACTAGAACTACGCAAAATATGATATTCTGGGCCTGATTAGAAAACTAATTATTGATGTAACAACCATATATGAGGTTATTTCCCTCATGGATGGCTATTTAGGATCCAATCATATAATAATAGACCAGGAATATGAAGAGGTTATAACCATCAAGGCCCCCAAGATTTTTTTTGATATAAGGTAATACCCTTTGGTTTTAAAAATGATGGTACCTTATATCAATGTTCCATGCTTCTCATCATCATGCCCTTATTAGGAAAGTGTGTTGAATTCTATGTTGATGAACAAGTGGTTCAATCATGACAATGCCTATACCACCTAATAGATCTTGAAATCATCCTTGAGAAATTAATACAACACAATCTTAAAATGAACCCCTTAAAATATGATTTGGTCCTTACATTAGGGTATTTCATCAGCTTTATCATACGAAATCATGGGATATAATTCAACCATGAGAAGACAATAGTTTTCCTTATCACGTCACCTACTCACAACCTCACTAAGTTGAGAGGACTTTAAGAAAATCATGGACAACATTTAAGGCTTTAGAGCCAACCATAAAAGTAAATGTTTACCCTTTACTAGGTCTATGAAAAATGGGTTTGAATATCAGTGGAATGATTATTGATAGGAATAATTCAAGAGTCTCAAGATATATCTTTTAATTCCACTAGTTCTAATGTTGGCCACCAAAGGAAGGCCAGTCATATTTTATTTGACTACATTGGATTGATCCCTAGGAGCCTTCCAAGAATAATAGAATGATTCCAATAGTGACAACAACCTTTAATTTCTCATCCAAGCCTTGATCGATGCTAATAATCATTACACTGATATCGATAAGAGATATTTGGAGTTAATATTTCCTATCCAAAATTTGAGGCACTATCTGTAGAATCACGAGGTTCACATGGTTTCCTATTGAAACACACTAAATTACATTCTCAACCCTCCAATGTTGAATAGATATCGATCATGGTGGGGTGTAAAATTAAAACAGTTCGATATACAACCCGTGCCTTAGAAATCCATCAAAGGAAATGTATTATCAGATTTAATGGCAGAGAACCCATCAGCAAAAATGAATTCATCAGATGGAGAACTATCTGAAAAAAAATATTTTATCTACAAAGGACGATCTCCAAACATGGGATATTCATTTTAATGGTGAATCCATAAGCCTAAAGGTAAATAAGATGGATTACCCTATGATCAACAATGTGTGGTATGGGATCATGATTATATATCCAGTAAAGGCAATAATAAATTATTAAATCATGATTTTAGAGGGGTTCACAACAATAAACTAGAATATCAGGCTCTTATTGTAAGGCTAGTGCTGGAACATCACGTACAAGAATAATACATGAAGATAAATGGTGATTCTGAACTGGTCATCAACAAATTTAGTGATTTTTTCCATAAAAAGGGAACAGATAATAAATTTTTTAGACCACATATGAAGACTGATGGAATAATTACCTCCATAGAAAAAATTAACTCACTTACCTTGATTAAAAAATTCTCAAACTGATGCAATAGAAAAAGCAGCCACAACTCTGGCCGATCCAAACAGGAAAGATACTATAATCAACATTTTACATCGCTAGATAGTCTCACCATTCATTCAGGCTAACAAAGATGAAATATATGATATTATCCATCTACATAAGCTATATGGTCCTACCACAAGATGGATGACACACATTTTGGACTACCCACAAAAGGGAAAGATCCCACTGGCCGAGACGAAATATAACAAATCTGAAGATGAGGAATTAACTTTGTTCTCTATTATGACACTAACTATCAGAAAAAACTCTATAAATTTGGCCTTGATGTGGTCCTTCTCAGATTTTTTGATGGAGAAGAGAATATTGTTTCATGAAATAAGTTCTACCTGAAGCTTATGGGGCACACCAATCAAGATCCAAGATGTACCACCAAATTCGAAGACGTGGATAATACATGAAATCTCTAAAGATTGCACTAAATTCACCCAGAAGTGTCATTCCAACAAAGTTTGGGACATTTTTATCCTCTAACCATAGAGTTACTTTACCAAACCACATAAACCTATCCAATTTCAATATTAGGAATGGACATTGTGGGAACATATCCACCCACTATGGATAATAAATTCAAGTATATCCTCAAAGAGGTGACTTTTTTTCCAAATGGGAATATGTTGTACCCCTCAATGAATTCAGGGAACGAAAAACATTAGCTTCATGAAAGTCTACATAGAATCCATATTTTCTTTCCCCCACACCATACTAGTGAAAAAAGGGACAAATCCCTATTCTGATGAGTTGGTTCAATTATACCAGGAGTATGGTATTAAGACCCACCATTCAACGCGCTATCATATAGAGGCCTATGAGAAGATAAAGGCTTTCATCAAGTCCATATCTAATATAATAAAATGGATTGTGGATAAAGATAAGAAATCATATCCATAAAAACTCTTTGATGCTCAATGGTCATACTGCACCATGACCCGCACTACCCATGAGGAAACCCCATAATCATTAGTATATGAGAGAGAGGTGGTATTGTCTATTGAAGTTCAAATTACCTCACTCATTTTCTATATCTGTGATCAGCTATCCTTGGATTCGTAATCCCAAAAATGGGTGTATGAACCAGAGTTACTCGGTGAAAAGATATTTCATACCTCACATAATTTATGGATTTATCAAAATCAGATTACATGTGCCTTTAACAAATTAATCCCCCTCCAGTCATTCCTCATAGGATAAATGTTGTTAGTTCTCATGACACTAATGATACTCTGAAAGAAGCATCCAATTATAGAGCCCAAATGAGATGGGAAATATTTCATACATAAGTTCTAATCCAATGGAGATTATTCAATGATTTTAATGGAAATAAAGATCAGTACAACTCCCACCAATGTTATTTTTCAAAATATGTATTTTGTGAGATGATATGGAAATCGTCCTAACAAAAAGACATTTAGCTACATGGAATCATCATCTAAACCATACAATGTTAAACTGAATGGAAATTTTTCTAACCACATGACGATAAAATACAAGGAATATTTTCCTTGACCACATGATGAAAATTTCCTAGAATCCTCACTCTACCCATAAGACATTAAACTACATGGAATCTATGTTCTAACTGCATGTTGATAAACTAAATGTAAATCATCCCAATCGCATGACATTAAACTATAGGATACAATATTCCACTTCTCTTCATGAAGTTTGATAAATCTTTATAATCACATGATAATAAACTACATAGCCAAAGTACTAACCACAAGACATTAAACTGTATCGATGTCACCCCGCAATATGATATTAAACCATGCTGCCAATGTCATGATTTCATGACATTAAGTTAAAGGTTTTCTTTAATCAACAATACACCACCGATGAGATAGAACTATGTGGGGGGGAAATATGAAATTCTCATCCACATGTGTGAGATCTACATATAAGAAAGAACCCACTTCAAGAAATATATAAATTATGATTCATGTTCTTTCAAGATACATTATGATGCATGACCCCAAAAGAATGGTTAGAATGCCTCCTTTCCTAGTACATGGGTAAGAACGGTGTAGGGAACATCAAGAATAACATATGGATTGATTACTATTCATGTAGGATACATATCAATGCATGGGTTTTACATCCTGATCCAGCCACCCCAGAAGAGAAATATACGCCCTCCCTACATATGGGACAGAACTATACAGGGAGCATTCTTATAAAGAAATACATGTGGATTGATTACTTCCCTTAAATTATATGTAGTGATTCCTGGATTCTACATCCTAGTCCATAGGTAAGAAAGGATCATAAAATTACCCCCTGATATAGGAACCTCTTAAGCACAGGTATATTTTTAAGAACTACCTTTGGTTGGATTCTCATTCTACAGGATATATAGTGATGTTTAGATCCTATGTTCCAGTGCAGCTGTGAAATGCATGAAAATCCACCTTCCTTACATACATTCCATGTCATTGTAGGGGACTCCCATACATGTCATATTTGTTGGAACAAATCACAAAAAATCCCCTCCACTATATTAATTAGATCTTTATAGGGAAGTCATTAAAAACTATGTATGTATTGATCCAAATTTCAATGAGTTACATAGAAATTCCTGTATCCTACATCTTTGGCCCATCAAATGAAAATATGTCCCCATATCTTTTTTATAGAAATATATATATATTTAAAAAACTGTTTCATGTTTGTATTCTACATCAAGGATATATCAAGGAATCAGTATTCCCATACGTATGAGGTAGATCTATGTAGGGTGATATATAATTGATGACCAATTATGATCTGGATGTTTCTTGTGTATCCAAACACATCATTTCCATCCATCATAATTTGTTCCCTGAGTAATTTTGTATCCTCACAGCCTCCTATGACCATTGGTAGTGGAAGTTCAATGTCCTAAGGACACATTTTTTTTAGTATACATAATATTCCTCGGTGGCACAACATATGTTTACCCCAAAAAGGATTCTCAACTAAAAGAAAAATTATCTTCAAGAGAGGATTTTCCTAGATAAGTACACCCAAATGGAATCCCCCTCCAATATCACCCCTCATGATATGAGAATCTTTTGGATTATGGTTTACACTTTCTTCCCCCTTTACATATAAATTATGTAAGAACAAACTGGACTAATTGGTCCATATTTTATTCATGGTTCCTATGAAAAATCATCCTAAACTCATGATGACAAACTATAAGGAATCCTCATACAAACATAATGATGATAAACTGCATTGAAATTGTTCTAATTATATGACATTATACTATATGAAAAAACAATGTCACCACATGACATTTTACAGTACATATCCTTATGAACTACGTAATGATTGATTCCAGTTAACAAATGATATGTAGTGATGATCAGATTCTATATCCTGGTCCAGCCACCACCAATATAAAAGTGTCCCTTTCCCTGAATATGGACTAATATTATGCGTGGAATTTTATAAAAATTTATTTATGACATGTTTCCCACACATATGAGATATGTAGAAACATCCATAAATTTCATCTTTGGTCCCAACCACAAATCCATTCAACATTTTAGCCTCATTTATTGAGGATTCTAGTATGATTCTATGGTATGACTAAGGGCCTCTTAGGTCCTCACTGAAGATGGGTTGTAGGAGGCGCATCATGCACTTCCCATTAGAACCCATTCACTTTAACCTCAGAACATTATGACAAAATATTCTTCCATCCTCAAAGCATTATTAAAAATAACTACAATGAACCATCATTATTCCCTCCTCTGAAAGTATATTTCCCCCGACATTGGTCATCCACAATATCGCATGGAAAAATGAACCTTCTAGGTGTTTGGGACAGACCTATATTGTAAATTTTTTGGCAAAAAGTAGAATGTTTTCCCCTTTTACTATAAGTGATATAAATATATACAAGTAAACTTCTTCAACACAAGTTTTTAAACATAAAAGCTAATTTAACACCCCATACTTCCATAGTACACCTCTCCTTAATAACTCAATAGCTTACGCTACACACAACACCTAGTTTGAGTGCACTATAACCTATCAAACAAGCGATTTAAAAAGAGTCTATGAATTATATTAACCAAATTTTTAATTTTATATATACCGTATAATATTAGCATTCATATTAGGAGTTTTTTATACACAATATAAGGATAAATTCAAATTTTTAGATAAAAGAAGTATTTTTCCAAAAAAGCATTTTTCCGCATTTTAATAGAGAACCCTTATTATATAAAATATTTAACACTTTTATATATTCAATATTACCAAATGAAAATCATATTTATAATTGATACAGAAAAATTTAGTTTGGATAAATTTTGGTGTTTCTCTGATAACATTCATATTTGAATAAATAGTGAAAAGTAATGCCTTTTAAATCAAAACTTCTTTTTTCATCTAAATTATTTATAAAGTTATATATGAATTTTAATTAGTTTTAAAGTATAATTAGATGAGGTTGTTATAATTTAATCCAATTTTGGTCATTGGAAGTAATTTCCAACTGAAAGTGGACGTAAGCCTATGTTAATCATTTGATAGTTTTTATTTATTAAAAACACCGTTTTGTGTTTTGACATAGAGAATTAATTATGAATTAACTTTTTCCAATTATGTGTTTTGGAATTTGAAAAATAGATTCAATATTGGGTATCATATGTTTTAAATTCCATTAATAGGTACATTTTATTTTTGGACATTATGAATAGTAACATTAGTAATTATTTTTATTAACCATGGTTAATGGTAAATCATGTAAATATGTGTATAAAACAATATTAGAATAATATAAGACTACCCTAACACATGTACTAATAATATTGGATTATATATAGACAATTTTGACCATCATTAGGTCTATTTTAGGAACCCATGTATCCACTTGGTTGTGAACATGAAATTTTATAATAATAAAATTAATGTAAAGGGAAAAATAACATAAAAATGTATCTTATTAATAAAAAAATTTTAATTCGAGTTATGTAAGTGATATCTTCAACAATTATTATTTGTGTTAAATTTAAAAATATTTCATACATCATATTATTTTATTTTGAAATTTTAGACATTAAATAATTAAATTTTTATGACACAATAACGATATAGTATTTGTGTTATTAATGATGGAATCAAATAAATCAGATTATAAATATTAATATAAATGTAATTTGAAGGTTTTTATGTCATTGAATAATTTTATGCTCTAATATGACATGTTATAATTTATTTATTTCATTTTTGTAGAAGTAATAATGTTGGAATTTCTTTATCAAAAATCAATTACTAAATAGTGTCCAAATTGATATAAATGAATTTTTTAAAAAATGCTATTTTTTTAAATGATATATAAATCCTAAAAGTATAAGATTCATAAAACTGACTTTAAAATGATAAAAATTTAATTAATGATACACTTGAGGCTCTCTTGACATTTTATAGAATCTAAATTAACCATATAATATAAAAATATTAGAAAATATGGTAAGAGTAAAACTGTATAACTAAGGGTTAATCCCAAAAGATAAGGTAAATTTCATGAACCAAAATTGTCTAAAAACTGTTGGATTAGGGGATTTAAACTATAATCTTCCTATACTCTACATAAATCACTCAAGAGATAATATAAACCTAAAATAAATATATGACAAATTAATATTTCAAGCCTTTCCAAAAATACCCCTCACCTCTCTTCTAAAAGAGAACGTCTCCTTATATTTTAGTCACACCTACAAAGACATTTATCTTAGCCAAAACCTACCAAAATATCCTCCTAACATCCCTAACTTCATCCTATTGGCCACCCTTTGGTTAGAAAACCAACTTAATGGGACCTTTTGGGAAAATCTCACCCGAAGAAGAGGTAATCATTTTTTCCATTCTTTCAAAGTTCTTTTTTTCTTCTACTACATCTCAAAAGTTTTTACAATAATAAAATAATATATATAGCATATAATATATTTTGATATTTTTTTCTGATTATTGTACAACCATATTCCTCCTTTTACCTATCCTATGACAAAACAATATCATAATGCTTTCGTGCGTAGGATTTACTATCTCCACGTCGCGGTGTCAATTTGTTTTCATCTATACATTATTTCGATGGGTGTAATGATGAATATGAATGACATATATAATAAATATAAAATTATATTATTTCTTTAAAATTCATATTCTTTCCAATTCCATAACATTTTACCATTAATGAAATGATATCGCCACTCGTGTGGACGTATGCCTTTCCATCTCCATGATGTGATAAGAATCATATTTCACATCCAAAATCCAAGAATGATTATCAAAAATATATATTATTCCTAGTTATGAAATATATGATATAATATTTCTACTAGAATAGTACATATATGTGTGTACATATATATTTCATTCACTTACTCCTATTCAATATGATAAGAAAACAAGAACAACGTTCAAGGGTACGTACAACCTACTGTCTATATGAATAGTGTATTCAATTTCATATATCTATCTAATATATATATTTATACTATGAATATATATGACATATATATCTTTTTGTACATTAATTAAGTAAATAAATCACAATCTAAGTAACATGATAATGAATAACATGTCAAAACACGCACGATAAATAAAGTGACAATTACCAAAAATGTTGCATTAACTTGGAATTTTTAATAAACGTGTAATATAAAAACATAAAATAATCATATAATATATAATAAATATTATTATTAATCTTATATAAGTTAAAAAACATTTTTAAAAACATTATACATGAGTTTCAGACACGTACAAGGAGTATCAGAGCTATGGTAAGGGTTAATTCCCCAATCTCATTATTATCCAATATTGTATATATGTAAGTATTTACAGGGAAATATTTATCATCCATGTCCATGATTCAAAAATAGTATTTAAAAATAATATTTTACGGTTTTATGGAAGGTAATATTTAACTAGAACATCATTTTAAATCGTTTAATGATTTATTTTTCAAAAACTTTTTAATTAATGTCCATGTCTTCAAAATTATTTTAAGAATTTATTTATATTTCCATGATTACTTTAAAATGTTAATTACTTTCAAAAGATTAAAATTGGTATGAGAAAATTTGATTAAGAAATATATTTTTAATGGAATATTTTATAAATCGTGACTTTTAAAAATTTTCAAGAAAAAAATAGATATTTCTCTCAAAGAGTTTTACTGATTATTTAAATCTATGTTAGTATCCTTTATTGTATTTTATTCATGATTGAGGTATATTTTTTACAATACAATCTTACATATTTTATTTAATGTGTTATGATATGTTTAATTGTGGATGTTTTATTTCTATACAATTCATGGTTTTTCTTTAAAGTAATAACATCTCGTCTGCTAGTTTTAATACGAATGTTTATGTTATGTTTCACCCTTTTCATAAGAGGAATGCATTAGACTTAGTAAGTAAAGGGTGGAGTCTGCTATAACAACTTGATGCATCAGTAGGTCTCATGAGAGAAACTAGATATGGACTTAGGTGAGGCATTGCCGATTTATTTTCGGATATCGATTTGGCCGAGCCCTTAACTATTTATTTTCAGAGGTCTTGGTTGAGGCCTCACTGATGTGTTTCGGATGTACAATGTTATGCATCCCCTCATTATGAGATTAGTTGTTGATATTTCATGTGATTATTTGACCTGTAGAATATCCTTGTAAAATTTTGAAGAGAAATATTTGATTTATTATTTCTATATTATGATGAATATGATGTTTAAAAGGCTTAAGTTTTAGTTTAATACCTGGCCTTAAAAGTTTATGTGTATTTATGATAGCTTCTACTTTATTGTTTTTCTATACTATGAATCTGATATCACCCCATTATTATGTTTTATTTTCCCAGGATGACAAGATGTGATTTATGATTGATATGCAATGTTAATCTTGTTGAATAATAGATTTCTCAAAAGATTATCTATGCTATGTTTTATGGAATAAATTGTAATGTAAAGTTCTTGTGTGTAATCTATTTTCCAAGACTGCTAAACTAATCAGTCCATTGAGATTTTATTTCTTGTAATAATGCCAAATTATTAAAATAATGACCTAGATACAGGATTTTGGGGTCAATGTGTTATAGTTTTTATCAAAAAAATTTAAGAAATAAACTTAGAAATATATTCAGAAAACATAGATTAGGGATCATTACCCCAAGATAGATTTTTAGGATAAGTAGAAAAGATCCCCCAAGAATTTTTGTAATGATCACAGATAACCTAGGATTAAACCTAACATGTTATATATTGAAAGTATCATCCCTTGATTATGTTGTTTTCTTCCATGATATGTGTTTCTCACCATGTGAATTTTGGTCTTGGTTAATATAGGAAACTAGAAGGAATTGAATTAGAATTGATTTTGAGGGAAAATATGGTGATTTTTTTGAATAATATTGGGTAATGGCTAGGGAGAATGACATTGTGATTATGAAAAATCAGTTATCATGGTATATGATTGAAAATGTTATCTTTAATTGATTCCCTAACACACTGCATAAATGGAAGATGAGCATTTATAAATGATAAAATTTTATGAATCATAATGGAAATAAGATTCATATTCCTATAGATCTATAGGAAGGTAATTAGACCCCTGAAAAATCCAAAAAATGGAGGGGAATACATTATCACTATGGGAAAAATGGTCAGAGAGTTACCAATTATTATGGAGTTCAATGTATCATCTGTGGAGATCATGGGAATTGCCCAGCTCAATGCCCAAAAATAATAATATACGTCTAATAAACGGAAGGACCTATTTCATGCCAGCTATTAAATCGGAAGGATTGATTTATTTTTGTATTTAGATCCATGAATTATGAATAGTGAATTATATAACTAGTATCCATTTTATGTTTTTCACTAAGGAATATCAATAATATGTTGAATAGTTATAATATATAATAAAATTGATTTAAGGGTAATATTATATTTGGGTAAGATAAGATTAAGGTAATTATAAACCATAAAAAGTTCCTTTTTTATGATAATGTGGTTTGGGTAAAGATATGTTGTATTTGAATAAGTAAATTGGATGATTCTAGTTTCTTATGAACTTGTTATGGATTTTTCTACAAGAGGTTTATGCTATCATGGATTATGATTAATCCTTTTTGGGACTTAACGACTAATCCAATAATTCATGTTGTTACCATGACTCAAGAGAATACATGGTGATGCTATTCACATTTTTGGATTGTGACAACCAAGAACTTCCCTATGAGATATAGAAGATAAATTCCAAGACAATTTGGTTCACATATTTCTAAAGTTTTAGTTTTTTATTTTTCTGAAGGATTGTAAGGCTATCCATTTATGGATTGTATAAGTTATACTTCATTTGATGTTTTTTATATTAATGTATTGTCTTTATATAGGTGGACTTATGAATATTCCATAAGCAATGTTAACACTTTTTTTGGGATAGACGGAATGACCTATTATTCTATTTATGGATCGCATGATCTTCCTACACTTTAGGAATGTAAAATTAAACGTCATTTCATTGAATAAGAGATGATGTGGAAATTGTTGAAGGCATTACCAATGGTGATATTGTACTGAAACAAATTTATTATTACTTATCATATTCTTCAACATTATGTAATTGATCTTGAATGATTTTTTTCTATTACTTTCTTTTGCGATGATTCAAATGGTTCATTGGATCATCACAAATATATGGATTTCAAATTGTTAACTTTTTCTTAATATTATTCTCTATCACTATTCATTAGAACATGATGTTTTGATTTTTATTTCACGTATATGTTTTCTTACAGGGAACCCTAGTTTGTGATATTTTTGGTAACATTCATACATACATTTTTTAATTTTAAAATAGAAGTATCATTAATCCATTTTTCGATGTTGTATTTCAACTATAATATTTAAAAATGATAAACACCTTGTTTTCAGTCAAGATTTTAAATTTCAAGGATGAAATTTATATAATGATGGGATAATGTAACACTCCATGCTTTCTTCTAAATAATTCAATAGCTTGCGTTACAGGAAATACCATGTTCAAGCGCACCATGACCTATAAAACTAGACAATTAAAAAGTGGTTTTGAAAATTATTGACCAAATGTTTCATTTTATATATCCCACATAATTTTAACATTCTTGTTGTGATTTTCTTATACATAATATAATGTCAAATTTAATTTTTTAGATATAATAACTATTTTTAAAAAAATGATGTTTTTATGATTTTCAATGGAGGACCATTTTTAAATCCCATATTTAACACTTTCTTATATTCAATTTGACTAAATAAAATCAATTTTTAGAATAAGGACATAAAAATTTAGTTATAATAAATTTTTGGTGTTTTTTAAATAACATTCATTTTTTAATGAATAGTAAAAAATACTGATTTTTAATTCAAAACTACTTTTTCATATTAAATTATTTTTATATTTAGAGTATATTTTTAATTTTTTTAAAGTTTAATTGGATTATTTTTTAAAAATTTAATTCAATTTTGGTCATTGGATGTTATTTTACATTGAAATTGGACATAAACACATGTCAATCTTTTGATAGTTTTTACATCCTAAAAACATGCTTTCTGGTTTTGCCAATGAGAATTAATTTTAAATTAATTTCTAATTTTTTTTTGAATTTGGAAAAATTTATTCCATATTTGGAATTAGAAGGATAAAATTTTGTAAATTGTTACCTTTTATTTTGGGACATTCTAAATAGTATCTTCAGTAAATATTTTTATTTACCATGGTTAAATGGTAAATCCGGTAAATAAGGGTAAAAAATAATATTATAATAGAATAAAACTACCCTAAAATGTGTCCTAAACCTATTGGATGATATATGGTCGACCATGATAATCCATAAGTCGATTTTAGGAACTCATTGAGCCGTTTGGGTGTGAAAATGACATGTTATAATAATTAATTTAAAGTAAAGGGAAATATAACATAAACATGTATCTTATTACTAAAACTACATTAATGAGAGTTATATAGGTGATATATTCGACTATAAATAGTCATTATATATATTAAAATATTTACTACATCATGGTATTTTATTTTTAATTTTTTTATATTAATTAAAAAAAATTATTTTTGACACAATAATGATGCAGGGTTTTCTTTATTAATGAATGAATCAAATAAATGATATTCTAAATATTACAATAAATATAATTATAATTTTATTATGTCATAAAAAAAATTGGATGACTATTACATTTTATATTTTATTTAATTCATTTTTTCTAAGGATTGTTTTAATAACTTAGAAACAATCGATTACTAAATATTTACAAAATTGATATAAATAGGTTTTTAAAACAAATACTATTTGATTAAATGGTATAAAAATCATAAAAATCTACGATTTGGAAAAGTGACTTAGTTAATTTAACAAATTTAATTATTTTTCCACTTTTGGATCTCTTGGAATTTTATAGTAAATATATTAACCCTATAGTATAAAAATAAAAGAAGACACGGTAAGAGTTAAACTTTTTAACTAATGGTTAATCCCAAAATATAAGGTTTATTTCATTACATAAAAATGAATAAAAATTGTTGGATTATAGGAATTAGACCCATACATATCTTATACTATATTTAATTAGCTTTGGAGCTATTATATTCTGAAAACAATTTTATATGAAATTAATATTTCAATCTTTTTATAACGTTCCCCACACATCACTTATAAAAGGGAACTTTCCCTTCTCTTTTATTCACACCTCCATAGCCATTTGTCTCTTCCATACACAACCCAAATATACTCCCAACATCCCTAAAATAATCCTAGAGTCCACCTTGTTGTCATGAGAAATACTTAAAGAGTCATTTTGTGGAAATCCATAGGAGACACTTGATGAAGGGATAATCATTTTATCCCTTCATTCAAAGTTCGTTTCTTATTTTACATCCTTTTACGAAGTTTTTACAATAATAGAATAATAAATCCAAAATAATATATATGATTATATGTTTTTATGATTAGGGGACAACCCTTTTATTATTTTAAGCATCCTATTAAAAACAATAGCACCATGTGCGCGTACGTACAACTTACCATCTACACATCGTGGTGTATTCTATTTTTCATCAATACATTATTTCTAAGGGTATAATGACAAATATAAATTAATTAAATTATAAATATAAAATGATATTATATCTTTATAATTCATATTTAATCCAATTCCATACCAATTTACCATTAATGAAATGATATTGTCACTTGTGCGTACGTACGACTTACCATTTACACGACGCAATGAGACTCATCTTCTGCATCCACCTTTCTAGAATGATGATAAAAAATATATATTATGAATAATTATGAAATATATGAAATAATAAGGCTACTGGATACACACACACACACAAATATATATATATATATATATATATATATATGTACATATACTCCATTCAATTACTTCTATTCAATATGATAAGAAAACGAAAACAACGTCCATGCTTACGCACGACCTACCATCTCCTTGAACAGTGTATTCCATTTCATATGTATATATATTATATCTATTTATATTATTAATATATATGATATATAAATAATATTATACATTTTGAAGTAATTAAAACATTATCTATGTAATATGATGAATAATAACATGCCAAAACACATACGATAAACAGTGCGATTATTAACTGAAATGTTGCATTAACATGGAATTATAAACATACATGTAATAAAAATTCATAAAATATTAATATATAGTGTCATAAAAATTATTATGACTCTGATATAAGTTATTAATATATTTTAAATCACTATACATGAGTTTCAGACATGTACCGTGAGTATCAGACGTAAGGTAAGGCTTAATTCCTCAATCTCATTATTATTTGATATTGTTTATGTGTACATATTTACTAGGAAATATTAACCATCCATGTACATGTTTCATAAAATATCTTTAAAATAACTCTTTCAAGGTTTTATGGAATTGAATCTTTTACTAGAACCCAAATTTAAATGTTTAATGAATTATTTTTCTAAATCTTTTTAATAAATGCTAATGTTTTCAAAATGATTTTAAGGGTTTATTTATATGGACATGGTTGTTTTAAAATGTTAATTCCTTTCGAAATTTTCTAATTGATTTGGAAAATATTGATTCAAAATTATATTTTAAAATATTTCTTTTAAAATTTTTGTGAATTTTAAATTATTTCAAGATATAATGGACTCTTAAAGAGTTTTACTGATTATTTTCATCTATGTCAATATCCTTTATTGGATTTTATTCTTGATTTAGTTTTATTTATTACAATAAAATCTTCCATTTAGTAATGAATGATTTATGATATGTTTTAATGTGGATGTGCTATTTTTATAGCATTCATGGTTTATGGTTAAATTATTAACATTTTGTATGCTAGTTTTAATACGAATGTGTATTATTTTTTCACCCTTTTCTTAAGAGGAATGCATTGGACATAGTATGTAACAGGTGGGGCCTATAAGAGCCCCTCAATATATCGGTAGGCCTCATGTGAAAAATTAGATACAGAATTGTTTGAAGCCTTTCCCATTTCATTTCATATTGGATTTGGTTGAGGCCATAACCAATTAGTTCTAGATGTTTTTGATGAGGCGTCAATGATATGTTTCAGATGTTTGGGATTATTCATTCCCTCATTATGAGATTAGTTATTAATATTTTAAGTGATTATTCGACTAGTAAAATATCCATGATAAATTTTAAATGGAATTATTTCATATATTCATTCCACATTCAGCTGAATTTTATGTTTAAAAGGATTGTGTTTCAGTTTTAAACCTTTCTTTAAATGTTTATACTTATTTATATTCGCTTATACTATAATGATTATCCTTAATAAGCCTCTGATATCACCCCTTTCTTATTTTTTATTTTCCCAGGATGCTTAAAAATGTTTGGTGATTGTTATGAAAGGTTAATCTAGGGGAATTATGGTGTTCTCAGAGGATTGTCTATGATGTGTTTTATGTTAGAAAAAGTAAAGTAATATTCATGTATGTAATCTATTTTCTAATACTTCTAAACTGATTAGTCCATTAGAACATGATTCCTTGTAATCATTCCAATGTATTAAAATAATTCACCCTCTCCGAGCTTCTAGTGTTAGGGAATTACATCTAAGGTCTCTTCCCAACGCGTGGGCTGAACCTATGTATGAAATACCCCACACAACTTCATAAGGGAAACATCAAAATTACAATCCTAGAAAATAGTGAATTGAAATAACCCATTATTCTTTTGAACCATTCTTTCATATACCAAACTCTATATCTGGAATGTTCTTAATCCCTATAACATTCTTTGACCATCAGAAATGGATGGAAAGTGTCATGTGGGAGCCATTGTTTTACTATTGACAGTATGCCCTAGTGGCTCTACATAAGTTTCCTACAAAATATTCCTACCAACCAAAGGAAAACGCAAACTATAGGGAATCTTCCTACCTTTTTACGCCCTATGATTTTTACATCCCATATCACTCATTGGATTCAAAACCCCCAAAATGTATAGTTTACAAACCTTCCTTCCACTTCATGACTAAATATGATAGAACATTACCAATCATATTTCCATGAAGAAGATGAATCATTTACCCCTTTCATCAAATAAATGTGTTAAATACTAAATTTTGTAATTATTTGACATTAAAATACACCACCAATATCCTAAGTGCTCTATGATAAACTATTATATTGTTTAACCATCTATTAAACAAGTAAAATTCATATAGTAATGATTTCCTATCCAAATACGATATAGATTCCATCATAATTTTCTGACACCATTCATGAACCACCTTTCATGGTCATTAAAAAAATCTGAATCCCCCATAAAGCACATGGACATAAAAAATATAGGACTATTTTCATAGGGACACCATTATTTTTCTATCCACAATATTCCCAAGTGGATCTCCATAAATTTCTCACAAAATAAAATTCATGTCAACTAAAGGTAAATTTATCCTCAATAGAGGATTTTCCTCCCTCTGTACGCCTCCATGTCTTTCATTACCCATATCATGTTTCACACCAAGAAATCAAAATCAGGGTAAAAAACCACTTATTAATGTTTGAAAATTTTTGGGATATTCTCGAAAATAACTAAATTGATTCCATCGCCCATCAAATCTCGTTCATGGATACTTGACCTAAAATGTTAGAAATGTTAGTCTAGTTCTCAATACGTTAGAATACTCATAGAAAGATACATAAAACATAGTAGGTAAAAACCCACAAAGGGAATTTTCGAAAAATTTGAGTTCTAGATTGAAAGACCTACACATAGTATGGTTTATCCAAAAAAATTGATCAATAAGAAAATCATAGAGATAAAAAGAATGTTAGGTCAAAAACCCACAATGGGATGTGTTTGAAAAAGACATAGTTATAACTGATATGATCACACCATAAGGGACTTAGTCAATAATTGGGGTGATAACAGAAATGGCACATTTTTCATAGGGATTTCCATATAACCCTAGAAAAATTAAAACTATGCTCACCAACTCCTTAAACATGGGAAAAAATTAGATCATTGTAAGATAATTTAAATTTGGTTATCTCAGGTCATGATTGAAATTAATATACGATGGAGATTACAATTTAGAATGTAGTCAAATTTAATTGATTGGAAATGTAGGAAAGGATAGAAAAACAATTCCTAGATAAAAAGAGTTCATTCCATTATGTAATCATGGAGGAATATCCACAATCTATATTTTCTCTTTGATGTCAAATAGGGAAGAGTGGGGGGACGAGACAATCTAGATGTTTAAAATGAAGCCCGACATGATTTTTTTATAAAATATATAGTCATCTAACATGGTCCATCAAGGTATTTTTCTAATTCAGTGCTATGTTTTTCTACATCTTCATCCAAAATATGCACCTTTTCATGATGGACCTATTATCTCACCCTTTCTATTTAACAACCTCAAAAGCAGCACTTTTTTAGTCATGTTTTGCTTTTATCTTGGCCCTAAAATCATATCACTCAAACAGGTTTTTTGTTTAGTCAATAATTTTACCATAAAAAGTTTCTTCCATAGCCACCAAGTAGTGAAACTTCATGATAATATCATAGAAGAAGTATATTTGATTATGCGAGGTGTTGAACTGAATAATATTCCTTTCACCAGTAGCTATATCCCCTCAAACTATGATGATTTGGTACACTAGAAGGTGAATGTTCACATAGCTAAATCCTCTTGAACCCAAATCAATGAAATATGAGTAATGTGTGTCCTCCTCATCATAAAATTATGCAAGGGGTGTTTTTCATGGTGATAGTAAAAATTTGATTCCATGCTCATATCCACACAACCTAGTGTTCGTTAATAGTGTCTGAGAATTAGTTTCTCTCCACCACCTCAATGAGTATTTAATAAAAAAGTGAAATCCATAAAAAATGGGGTCACTCTCTCTTGAGTTACAAAAGATGGAGAGAATTCCCTCTATGTAGGTGGTTCAATCCCTAAAGCTAAGCATATCGGGTTAAATAAAATTTTAGTGATCCCTAGTGATGCCCCACATAGGCCAACCTCAACAGGACCTCGGTAGGTGTTTGTAAAAAATATACGGTTTGAGTCACTCTCCATGGAGATAGTATTCGTGGATGATGTCTGCTCCGAGTGCATGTGATGATGAGAATAATGCATCCCTGTAGAAGTAATAGATGGAGATGGCGCAACTGGCACATGAATAGAAGTGGACAACAGTCATTGTACTCGTCAGACTAACATGGCCAATACTCCATCAATATTAGAAGACACACAAATCTTCTTATACTCCTATGATATGTTGGTAAAATCCAATGTTATGGGAATAAGAAATTTCATACCCAAGTATTCACAAATCATCATAATCCATAATTGGCGAAGGATTACTAGGTGAGATTCACTTTTACCTGTGTGACTGGGAGACATTTGACATGTTGCCAGCATCTGCATTGCTAAGTGAATATATAAGGAGTGTAAGGTTCACAAATGTTTATTATATCTAATTTGAGTAGTCCAGATTCCATATCGTAGTTCAATGATATAGGGAGGTTCTTCCAAAGATCCCCTTCCATCTTCAAGCACAACACCCTAAGGTGTAGGGTGATAAAGAAAATAAAATCGAGAAAACTCACTCAACAATTCAATCATGCTATCGACACTCAGATATTTAGGATGAACATCTACAATTTTGAGTATGGATAGATGTAAATAAAAAATAGGAACCATTTCAGTATGCTGATACTCGTAGCAATGGAAATGCTCCTCCATCCAGCTATAAAACAATTAAAATGGTCCCATAAGATAATAAAAAGATATCCCTTCCTATATCTACACCGGTAATTCATAAATATGGATGTGGTTGGGGATGGCTAAATTGTTAGGATGGACTTCTCATAATATATATTTTTTCATTAAGGAGAAAACTCTAAAACCAATATAGACATTGTTGGTTGGGATAATACTTATTATCAGGAACATGTAAAATAAACCTGCATGTATAAGAAAAGATGATATGTCTGATCGAAAATCATATCTCAATGATGTGTATTATCATACATTAAGGGTAGCACAATATTATCCTTCAATGAATCATGATTTTTAGGTTGGATTCATTTGACTATAGAGGACCTTCAGTCTCGGTCCATTCACCTACAGAAATTTTTTATACAATTATTAAATGAAATAATGGAGTTACCCTAAAGGGGTTGACCATGAAATCTATAATATATGACCATAAAATCATTCAACAATGGATAAACTTGTTCCAAATTCTTCTAGTTATTGGCCATTGATAATAATTCATCGTACATATTACCATGTATTGGTTTTCCTCATAGCTGGTAGATATCCAACAATCCAATTCCCACTTCATCATGAGACATGTGGAAGGTGTTAGTACTGAACGACAATAACTAAGGAGTTCACATAGCATACCCCCCTATGAATAAATTTCTAATTTAGAAACCCACACTCCATGGTATAATTCAACAACATCCAAATGTTCGGGTAGTTCCAATTGGTTTTTTGTACCCAGTATACCCAATCCCATTCATTCGAAAACTACCCTCCAGACCGCAGATCTCATTTGGAGCTCCACCCTCCTGTGGGATTACCTTGAGAAATGATAAAAATGGATATATAATCATGAAAGAAAGATTTAAAAGGGTCATTATAGATATATCACATGCTTTTCATCCACATGGATCATATATATAATGAATACAACTTCATGACACAAATTAGATATTATCTCCCCCATGTTATTTTGTTTTTTCGATTATGCCTCCGGGACATATCATGACAAACAAAATGATGTTCAGGTCAACCAATGGTATAAGAGATTCATCTTGGACTCCAAACCTATATAATTAAAATCGATTATACATTGAGAATACAAAAAGTTCTGGTGAAAGGAAATATTTCAGAGTACTCTCTTGAGGGATAACATGAATCCAAAGGTAATATTCAATATTCTAGATCGAATAAACCCTTGTTATGGTTGTATTCATTGAATTGAATGAAGTTCCATTACCATTCATATGATGGATCAGTAGAAGTTTGTTTAAAAAAATTTAAAAAAGGAAAAATATTGGACCATATACTGACAATTCACAGAAACTATCATCCCATGAACACTCAGTCATTAAATTATGGACCATATATTAATGTTGGGCAATGAAATAGTTCATGCAACAAGAAACCTAGGCACCTAACATCACTACATGGAAGGTTGACCTAACCGTTAATGGATGAAGTGTCGGTTTGTGGGTGAAGGCATCTGCAAAGGATGCAACTCACAGATACAATGAAGAAGAGAGATATCCATGGAAGCATCAAATTCTCTAAGAAACATGGTAATGGAAAAACGACTTAGACCCCCTTTATAATGGAATGGCCACTACCATAGATCCACCCATATACCACAATCTGATTCATGTTAGGACCGCCTTCTACCTCAGAATAACCTCTCATTCATCCCTATCAGAACACATTACGATAGAGTGTTTTTTGTGTCTTGAAAACATTACAAATTAAATCAATGGAAGCCCATTGATTTTGAAGTGCAAGGTAAAATAATTGAAGGAAAAATTATATAAGGGGTGAAAATGGAAAAGGGAAAAGTGAGTTCATGTGGTATAAATCCTTCACGGATCACCATTCTAAATTGATATATACTTCTCAAGGCATCCACAAACTAGGTAGTTTGTGGGAAAGAGAATATGTTTCTAGACCCCAAAAATGAAACAAAATTATCCATGGGAAAGAGGCAGAGATATATGCTAAAAAATGATGCTCTCCCACAAATTAAGTAGTTACTTGTTATGGAGAAACTATCAGCTCCTAGTGAATGAAACAAAGTTGTTTTCAAGATAGAGTTGGTGTCCCACACTTCCAAAAATGATTAATTTATACCCCATACTGACTATGTTGGGCATTAGCCAGGTATATTCCATGGACATCCGAAAAAGATGTCGCATGGCCTCATCATAGAAAACTGACCAAACTAGTGTCCATTTCCACTGTTTATCTATAAATGGAGCCCAAGGGGAACCAAAATGGGGTTAAAAGGATCATGGGATCATGGAATATATGGATTGATAGAACCAAGTGATCAAAATCTTCCCAAAAATCAAAATCCTTCTTCGATTCCCTGTAGGTAAAACCCACCCACATAGTATTCAGGATGAGAAAATAAACAATTTGGAAGTATGGAAACATAAAAAAATGGCGTGAATATTAAAAATAAGATGAAGAACAAATTCCCCTTTTTAACCATGTGTCCCGCATATGAAATCACTACACTGGTGGAACCCTTACACATGTAGTAAATCACTACGTGGGAGGAACCCAACCCTGCATAGCAAATAACTAAGCAGGATGAACCTTGCCCATCTTAGTGAATAAATACATGGGAGGAACTCAATCCTTTGTATCAATATGGATGTTGATGGAACCTAACCCAATGTAGAAAAACACTACATGGACCAAGATCATGTATGAATTCCACAATGGTATGAAAGTAACTATATTACCCATGAAGCACCAAGCATCACAGAGGGGATCCCATCAAACGTTAAACCTTGATACATTTCAGGGGATATCATAGGTGTTCCACTTATGATCCAATCAATCTCATCCGACATATCATCATTTACAATGGTGTCCCCTCTGCGAACCAGTATAATGGAATTAGAAAAAGTTCATTTTCCATGTCCACTAGACACTTATGATAAACCATCAGGCACATCTGAGTCACCTTATGAGTTTATATACTAGTGGTAAGAAGAATCACTTGGGTAACCTCCACTGAGAAGTGGACACTTGGAATCCCCCAAGTATTCATTCCCATGGTAACACAAATTCTATCCTTGGGGTACCCATATGAGCCACACCATTCTAGGGATTTAATGGAACCAATGAACTTACCCCTATATTAAATATAGTGGTGAAAATTCCCTTCTCTCCCAGGACCAATCGCAGGACAATCCCACTAAGGTAATCCCCTATCCATTCATATGGGAGGTGGTCCTCTTGCTCCAATTTTCCTTTTCCCAAGAAATATTTGGATATATCAAAAAATATGACTATCCAAGATATGGAAAAAAGATAGGGTACATTAGAATTTAACACACTCTTTCTCTACCCTATTGGGTTTCAACACCATCTATCTACAAATGACGTGGGATGTGGGATCTTCATATCTACTACCTCCTCTTGTTTCTCACACTGAGCATGACTCACAGTGTCATAGAGGATATTGGAGATCATGACATCCCCATTGACTTAATTAATTATCCTTCTCCGTAGATGTAATCCCTAACTTCAATTCAATGAATGATTATCAAAGGTTGTAAGCCATAACATCAATTTAAAGACAGGGCCTCCTTGAAAGAGGAATCACCGATCACATCCCCTCAAATGTGAATCTCCCAAGAATGAGACCCAATCATTCAACCATTTATGGAATTCCTCTAATGTAAAAGTCCATATCAAACAAAACTCCAAGGTCCTTGATTGCGAACTAACTTGGATACATAAAAAGCCTCTTAGATGTAAAAACCCAACAATCAAATCCAAAATAATAAAATCTATAACGTTTACCCAGTAGGGTCATATTTTATTAGAGACCACATCTCTAACATGTATCTCAAGAATCATCAATGAATGTACCACATCATCCTTGGCCAAGAACACTTTTGTGTGGATGTCCATCATGCATGATGTAAAACTACATGGTCAGGTTCTCATCACACTACCTTAAAAGGCGATGTGTCTAGTAAAGTTAAATTGAACTATGGGTATTTTGATTCCTCTTAAACGAATACAAAGGAAGCCCATATTATGGGTTTGATCCGGACATCGAAATATCTTCCAACCCTCGAGATGATGAAAAACTCTAGAGTGCATTGTCATATGCCTCAAGACCAGCATCATACAAAAAAATGACGAAGGAAGATATGATCTATCCAGTAATGGGTAACAATGATATATAACCTCAGATACATATAGATCTATATATCAATAAATAACCCTAGATAAAAATAGATGATTCTAAACTCGTGCATATTTCTGATTTGTTTTTGCCTAAGGGTAATCCACAGCCACATGCATGGGAATGAACAAGGATTTGTGATCATATGAACATGAATTAAATCAATAAGAGAGTCCTATAATATATGATTTTTCCATAATAATTGGGTGTGATGAGCCCAAGATCCCATCCTTTGGTACAATGTGAGTTCTTATGTGTCGTTGGCCAGGATACCCAACCAACATATACCTTTAAAAATTAGATCCATGAATCATGGTTATAAGAGAAGTTGGATGTTTCTGACTCCATGAATAAACTCGTCCGAGCACATCAAATACCTTGTATTCGATGTTAGTGATTTAACACCATTCATACATGCCTTTAATCGACAATTCAGTCCATAAATTCACCTTTGGTTTAAAAAAATGGTAGAACCGACATGAATGATTTAATTGTGGAACATCCTTCACATGATAAAAAGGATATACTTCTTATTCCCCATCAGAACATTTTTATTCTGGATACATACATATCATTGGGTGAACTATGTATACAACTGTGCTACCCAAGAACCTTAATAATCTCATAGTATTAATTAATAAATATAGAGTAGTTGATTTCATATGTCAGTTAATGATTATTTAATGGTCATATATATTGAAAATATAACCTAGAAAATGGATATCTAGTTTCTTAGATTGCATAAAATGATTAAGGTCTAGGAAAAAATTATTGACACAATACATATAAATTCAGTTTAAAAAATAGTTGATGAACATGAAGGGGAATTATCGATTTGGTTTTGGTGGTATCTTTATATGAAAATATACATTAATGGTTGAGTGTCAACATAGAGAACTTTTTAATGGAAATTTGATATAATCATAGTTATATTATTGATTATTAATTGAAATTTTAATAGATAATTAGGATAAGTTACATATATCATCCCATAAGTCAATCAAATAATATAACATCATTTTAATCATAAATTACAAAAGATATGGATAAAAAACTACTATTTTAGTTGATTCACTATATTCGGTAAAATATTATTAAAACAAAAGTATACTAAATTTTCATCTTAATTATTCTCCCCTAGATATCAATGTATTCCAATAATTACATCATATAATATGGGAATATATATTTATATATAAATGGGTGAGGGTAAAATATTGGCATAATGTAATCATAGAAAAAATTATGGTCAAATATGATAAAAAAAACTATTACAAAATGAAATTAATCATATGTGTTCACATAAAATAAAATTATAAGATACATTTTTATCATAAATACATGTAATTTTAAAATAATGAGATATATGAGAACCAAAAACTTTTGAGACTTACTACTAAGGCATCATAATATATTGTTCTAGGCCAACTGCCCCTGAAACATATTTGAAATCTCACGATATGAAATCATTACCTAATTATTTAGGGGGATATATAACTCTAAGAACACATATTTCATAGGAAAATATAATCCCTCTATGTTCCAAAATAAATAATAAATCAATGGTCATTTATAAACATGATATGGTCACATTAGAAGAAAGTATCTCACATCGTGTTTTCATAAATAATAATTTTTTGATGAATAAAAAAGGTAATAAAATTAATAGAGAACATTTAATATTATACATTCATGGATAGAATAATCATAGTAAATTATAATTTATCATCTATATAAGAAACATTATACAATAATGACCATAGAATCAGTTATGAAAGGCTAAAAGACAATTAATTTATTTCATATATGATATCATATATATTATTTGAAATATTATAATGTTGAATATAATAAATGAATAAATATCCCAAAAAGATTTGGTTTAAATTATTTTAATAAAATTTGAAATTTACTATATGAAAATAATATGAGAGAGTAAAATAATTAAGGAAGAACAAATTTGAGCCCAATAGCTATTTGGAATATGTTTAGTAATTTAAGAGTTGGTTGGGACTTGAATTCCCATATAGCTTGTTGAATATATCCAGATAAAACGTTATTGTAAATATTATTGTGGATATGATGGTTGTATTTTTTTAACACATAATTTATGTTAAAACTCACATAATTTAATGATATAATATGTGAGGTGAGGGACTAGATGAAATGTTAGAATATTGTTTATGATCATCAATAGAAAATGTGGAATTTAGTGTTACTATCTAAATATTTTGTCATATCTAATATTCTACATATGATTTGGATTTTCGGGAATATGGATGAGACAGATGGTTGCTAAATTCCTAATTGAAATATCATATGTATTAGAAAACTAATGGTTATAATTTTTATACAAATTTCTTAGAAGTTTGAGAAAACTAGAGTCATATTGTTCAAAAAAACCTTATATGTTTGGAAAAAATATAGTATGACTTAGAAATGTCATCACGAGGTTCATACATGTCATCACAATTTTAATACATAACTCCATAATGGTTTATAAGATGATTCATATGTTTTCAAATGAGATCATAGGGTTATTTTCTCCGGTGGATCCACATAATGGTCAACAATTAGATGAATTTAGTGATTTCAATAACATTAAAAACCATAGTTTAAGGAATATTTATTTTGAAGAAGATATTTTATTTGACTTAGAGCTTAAATCCTTAGATAATGGTTTTAAAAACACAAATTGTAATATATTATTAAATAAAAATATTTTTTTGACGATTAAAAATAGTTGGAATAATGAAAGAGGAAATATTTAATACTTCATCCTTTTTGGACACACAACTATTAGTGAAAAATCTTCAATATGACCTATAAAAGAATTTAAAAACGAAGTGGAATAAGATGTAAGATAATAAGTTAGTGGTTATAATAAGTATAATATATAAAATAGTTTGATTTTTAATTATAATTCAAATTAAAACTCAAAAATACTTGATATAGTTTGTTCATGATTAAATAAAAAATAAAATGAATATTATATAATTCATGTAAGAAGAGTAATAATAGAAGAGTTTGTGAATTGTCATTATTTATTGTAATTGAATTATCTTGGGGATTATTCAAGAGTGATAAGAAGAATAATTTTTTGAATATATTTCATAGAAAAATAAAATTATCTTCAATAATATAGGTTGAAGTAGTAGAGGATGAATTAACACCAGCATAACTTTAATGAAATTCTATTTTAGTTGTAAACATTCTTATTATTTAAAGACCAAATAATATATCATTGAAATAATGTGGGAATGACATAGAAACATTCAAGAGTCCTATTGTAACATGAGTACAAGGATATTACCTAATTTTTAAAAAATATTTTAATACTAATGGGTTTTACAGTCTTAGTGAAATATGTATTGTGAGAAGGATAAGACCATTGTTTTTAATCGTAAACCTTCTAAATATTTTTACCTCGTATTTGTTCACATGGATGTATGTAATAATGAAAAAATCTTAACACTTTATATAAAGACCAGAACTTATTACATACTTAATCATTAATTTAGTCAATAAAACACTTCATTTTACATTGATTATCCTCTCATGTTTATATCTTTTTAGAATTGGGACAATACATTCATAATGTAACATATTATTATAGACTGGATACCATAAAAAAAGTTTCCATTTTTTTCAAAATATAAAATATTAAAAAATAAACATGACTTCTTGATAATTCATCAAAAATTAACAAGGATTCCTTTTGGGTATTACACATCCATTAACCTGTGAAAATCATTTAAAAACATGGGATGAGCACAAAATCTCAGTAAGGGATGAAAAAGAAGGAAATAGAACATTAGTCCATGAATTCTCGTAACATATTAAAGCATTTTCAAAATAAATGCTTGTCACCCATATATAATTACATAATGTAACATGAGATTTACCAAAGATACACACAAAACATGAGAACATAAATATAATCATAAAGGTATCATGGGGCATTTCATACATAATCTTGTAACCCTCTTGGCTACCTTATATTTTGTAACCCTCACGACTACCTTACTATTTGTGTAACCATCGCAGTTACACTTGAAGTAACCATACGGTTGAACTCCAACATACACATACCCAATGCATTGGAGGGAGATATAGGTCCCACCATTCATCAATAATATTTACCAAGAACCAAAACATAATCATATAACATGAATAATTCCATAAAAACATTTCTTTGGAATTTTGTAAAACCGAATTTAAAAAGAGAATTTTTAAAGAAAATCCCCTAATAAAAATCATACAATTGAAGAGATACTTAATAGAGTGGATTAGGATTTAATACATACTATAAATTTACATAATAAAGCATAATATAAACAGAACCCATCACACAAACTATTTAAATAGCACATTAATAATGAAGTATAAGGTTTACCCAAAGAATGGAAATCAGGTTATGAATTCTCTTACCTCAGGTTTGTTTTAATTCCAACTTGTTTAAACCTCCTGTATAATGGTTAAAATAGTGTTATTAGTATTTTAAATAAAATATTTTATTGTTTATAAAATCTTATATGATCATTTAATAACATCATTTCACCCATTAATTGTTTGTATTTTTCTCCTTGAACCGTTTTTGGGTGAGTTCTTGACATGATTTCTATGATTGGTTCATGGTGGATGTTCATGTCATTTGGAAGAGAAACTATAGAATTGTATTGGAGTTGTATTTACATATATACTATAACATAAATTATACCATCTATCATTTTGAATTATTACATGAGGATTATTCACAAGTTAAAACATTAATGATGATCGTTTAGATCATTTTAGTGGTTCTTTGATAATAACGACCTCATTTCATTTTATAAATTATAACAATGTGTTAAAAATAATTACAGAACCATGGATGAGTTCTAATAAATATATTATAACTTGGTTCAACTATAATAATTTTTTCATAACCTGACCTGAAAGAGTTAATAAAAATTAAAACCACATCATCAACGATGTCGGTAGTTCGACACATCACGAATAATGTTTTTATTCCTTGAATAAGTGTGAGAGGATAAAAATAATGATAATGAATTTTCCATGAACATGAGAACATACATAATATACATTATTTTCAGATATTTCATGCCTCTAGGGTAAGAAGAGATGAAGAATGAATAATAAAATATTGTAAATCAAAATAAAAGAATAATTGAGAAATCTCTCACTAAAATTCTACAGCCTAATGGCTGCACAACATAGTTCTAGAAAATATTAAAAATAGAGGGGACAAGGATCAACCATATAGAAATTAATAATAATATAGAGTAGATCAATAATAAAAGAAAATATTAACATGGTATTGAAAACTTGAAATTTATACCACAAAAAGAGAATTTCAATGGAAAAAGAATGAAATTTATAAATTTGTTACCTTGTAGAGTTACCCTTAGAACAGAAATGTTGGAACCTTGGTGGCTTGGGGAAACCTTGGGAGGACTAATAGGAAAGTAAGGAGGCCATATCTTCATTGAGGATGAATTGTATAGAATCCCGTCTTTTTATAACATAACTTTTCATTCCATTACACGGAACTGAGGATCTTTAAGGTTTAGTGTCTTGGAAACAAGGAACATAAAACATGAAACAAAAAAAAACATTCTTCTTAAACACTTGAAAGGCTTCTCCTCATGTTCACCCTAGGCTCATTACTGCATCTCATAACCTGGGGACATACATCAAAAGGAAGGGTGAGCAGAAGGCCCAGCAAGGGAAACAAGTGAAACATTTTACATATGAACTTGAGATACATCAATAAAGTCATGAAAAGAAATTTAAGGCATGAGAAAGAAAATCATGAGGCATTTCATAATAAAAATAACATTTTCCATAACTTGAAGATGTGGCTACATCATTTAACATAGACAATCATGAACATATCACCAAGGTCCATCCCCAAGGTGTCATTTGAAAATTACCAAGGTTATTCACCAAGGTATCATGAAAATTGTAATCTCTAGTGGTTACATCATTACCCAATGCATTGGAGCGCTATCAGGGCGCACCCTTAAATTTGCCTTTATTATCATGTGAGCCACATATATCATCATCAAAAATTTCATAAATAACCCATATAGCATAAAATAAATGGGTTTCATTTCATAATCATAACGTTTTAAAAACTGCTTTAAAGACATGATCTTTACGTCACTTTAAACCCACGGAAAGGGAAGAGGGTTTCATGTATGTAATTCCCAGAATTTAAAATAGAACATTTTGATATATATGTAAATACCCCTGTATAAATAAGATCTTTGAGTATTCACTTTATAACATAAAACAATTTTTATAAAAGAGAGAGAGGCATTTTGAGACGAAAATTCTGCAGCATAACGGCTATGTTACAAGGTTTTAGAAAACATTGAGAAGAGAGGGGACATGGGTCAAACATTTATAACTGACCCATAAAACAGTAGAGGGACAAAATATAAGGGATTTAAGAACATGGTAATGAAATTTGAAAATATACCATATGAAATGAAGAACATGAAAGGAAGAAAAAAATATTTCTCCTGTGAGAATTCGGCAGCCTAACGGCGTCACTTAAACATCAACAAAATTGAATTGACAAGGTCAAATAGGGTCTCTCATCATATGAACATAAGAGTCCAGTATGATAGATATAGAGATAATACCCCAACATAATAGAAAGGAACTTGAAAGAATTGACATGAAAGTAGAACTTCAAAACGAGAATGGTGAAGAACCACTTAAAAATTCGGCAGCCTAACGGCGCCACTTAAACTTCAACAAAATACTGAATTGAAGAGATCAAATGGGGTCTCTCATCATATGAACATAAGAGTCCAGTATGATAGATATAGAGATCATACCCCAACATAAAAAAAGGAACTTGAAAGAATTGACATGAAAGTAGAACTTCAAAACGAGAATGGTGAAGAACCACTTAAAAATTCGGCAGCCTAACGGCGCCACTTAAACTTCAACATAATACTGAATTGAAGAGATAAAATGGGGTCTCTCATCATATGAACATAAGATTCCAGTATGATAGATATAGAGATCATACCCCAACATAACAAAAAGGAACTTGAAATACTTTACATGAAAATAGATCTTGAAAAATGAGAAGGGAGAAAGAATCTGTTACAAAAATTTCGGCAGCCTAACGGCGCCACTTAAAACTTCATAAAACGAAATAATGAGAGTAAGAGGGGAACTCTCATTATATTAACATGAAAAGGGAAGTAAGAGGAGTATATAAGAACATCCTCCAACATAAGAACATGGATCATAAAAGGAAAGACATAAAAGAGATTACTTGAAAAGAAAGAGAGAGGTCGGATCCCTTACCTTAAAATGTAACTCTTAAACCTCAAAGGTTGGGACCTTGAGGGCTTAGGGGCACCTTGGGAGGACTCCTTGGGAGGTAATGAGACCATAAATACGTTGGGAATGAGTGGGGAGTCGAATGGATGAGAGGAGGGCTTGGTATTTATAGGCAAAGTGAGGGGACAAGGCATTAATGGCCAAAGAACACCTCACATGTGCTTTTCTCAAACCCATGTGCTCTCCCTTGTCATTTATCATGGAGTTAGGCCACATGGGGCCCCCAAAACAATAATTCATCACCCTTGTCCGGCCAACCCTCAAAAGATCTCATGACATCATCATGACACCGTTATGATGTCATTAAACATACCGAAACCCTAAAACTGTATTTTTACTATTCACTGAAAATTCAACTTTTGTCAGAAAAATCCCAAAATTTCACATTAACCAAATATCAATGCTCTGATTTCAAAAATGAAATCCATTTTATAAAAATAATTTTCTAAATATTTTTAATTTAATTTTTAAATAAAAACACTATTCATCGAAAATTCATTTTTTTCAGAAAAAAACCCCAAAAATTACCATAACATAATATCGATGCTCTGAGTTCAAAAATAAAGTCATTTTTATAAAAATAATTTTCTAATTATTTTTAATTAAATTTTTAATTAAAAAACACTATTCACCCGAAAAAACTAATACTTGAATAATAATTAATGAAACCGTTATTTAACTATTTTATTGAATCACATTACTTAATCAAGGTGCCTAGATTATTTTAAAACTTTCTTTAAGTGAGATTACTAATCCGTTTGGTCATATTACTAATCCTATTCATAAAATCACTATTCATAATTTACTATTCATCGAAAATTAAGTTGATCTTATTAGACTCTAAATTTCGTACTGAACATAATTGTAGAAGACCATTTTTCGAAAATCATTACACATTTTTAATTATTTAAGGTTTACACAACCATTTTTAAAATATCCTTTTTCTAAAATTCATCAAAAATATGCATACAATATTTATCCGGTCATTTGAAAATTCATAAACATCATCATAAGAAGAAATCCAAATTTTTATTTAAAAAAAGGATTACACAAGGCAATTACGGTCTCGTTACATAACCCCTTATAATACCAGCATAGGACCTAAGAGTAAGGTGTGCTAGGGTGATAGAAGCTTGGGGCGGCTCAGTCAACATTGCCCGAGTAGTAATTTCTATCAGTTTGAACTTCTCACGAAGGCGATTTCGTTCTAGCTTCACATGATGAAGTTCGGCTTGGATTTGATCCAGAGCAAAGCCCAGTGGTGCTACTTCCTTCCCAAGCTCTGTTAGATGGGCTTCGATCGGTCCAAGACTACTAGGTGAGGCCATCGAATCTTCTTTCTATAATAATTAACCAAGATTACTTATATTTAGAGACAATAATCAAAACATTTTGTTCACGGTGGTCATATTGACTGATGGTCATATAACACTCAAAAACCAATGGTCTCATTTTATTTATAATCATGTTTATCAAATAAAACATTTTTTTGAGTATAAAAAATAACACATGGAATTAGGAAACAAGATTTATTCAAAATTTCGGGTCGTTACAATCTTCCCCCCTTAAGAAATTGCGTCCTCGCAATTTTTTTAAATTGGGTTTTGAAATTTCATTGAAAGTCCCACATCGGAAAAAGAGTCATTAACACCATTACTTTAAAAGAAAGAAAAGGAAGTACAAAGGCCACCCGAGTTAACCCACACTCGGGTTCCATGTAGGAAAACATGGACATGGAGGAAAAAACAAAGGGTCGGTTCTGAGAGAGAGTGATAGAGAACATGATTAGGAGAAATTTAACCATGAGAAAATCCCAAACTTATGATGTGTGTAAACGGTCTTTGATTACCTAGTATGAAACGTAAACCAACAACATTTTTGTTTTACGTTTCTTTTCATAATTTTGAGGATTTCATTTACTACATAGAACAAAAACATAAGAAAATATACCTACCTTCAAGTAGAGTTTCATCCTTTAACAAGTCCCTACCAACACTAATCTTTTCTCCAAATGATGAGAATTCAAAAACACTTAGTCTCATAAAAGCACAAGAATCATCTTCTATAGAATCACATAATCTACAAAAGATTAACTATCTATTTCTTCTATCTTTAAACATTATCTCAAAAACAGAAAGGTTAAGGTAAAACAACTCTTCAAAAAGAAAGAATCTCATAGGAATGGAAACTACTTTTAAATCATCAAAGTTCCATGGTACTACCCAAAGTTCATCATAGACCATTCCATAAATAACGGTCCTTAAAATTCCTCAAAACAAACCAAACTAAGATTGAAACCCAAATACAATAAGGATTTGATAACATAGTCTTCCAAAACAACTTCATTGTTCATCTCCAGACAACATCAACCACTCCTAACATCTTATAAAAAGTAGCTAACCTAAACATATTTTACCCAAGATAGGTTAGTCATTCCCATAAGTAACCTAAATTACTATAAGTTCACCTTAAATTCATCGATTCTTCCAAATATAAGTCAACCTTACTCCTCAATGAAAATACCGTAGTAATCTATTTACCTCGATCAAATATGGTTCCCAAAATAATGAACGTCTTCCAAAATAATAATCATATTTTAATCCCCTAATCATCTCTGACATATTAATACGGAAATTGTCGCATTTCCTATCACATTGGTTGTTGGGACACGTTATTCCATTTCCCACCATTAACTAAGAAGATAAAGTATAATTAGAGGCTTAAATACTTAACCAATAATCATGAAAAGGAACTTAAAGCATATAAGGATAACTTGTAGAAGAAAAGTATACCCTAACTTGTGATCCCCTAGGTTCCCATCTAGGTTATCCATGATCATATATTCTTATGTGAATCTTTATTTTATTTTATCTTTGTTCCTTTAATAATGGTTCATACCAAGCTTATGAATTTACCAAAGCATATCCCCCGGGAGTGTCGTAACCAAGAGTGCAGCAAGGCCCGTTGTCGTGTACCAGTTCCCGTTCGAGTCTAGCTCAAAGCGGTGTTTTCGGGTTTTACCCCTATGTACATCTGTGCCAGAGCCACCTCTACCTGCTCGTATCCAGACAGGGATGTATTTGCTTGGCAACCCCTTACTCAATACTCACCAAAATACCAGGAAGATTTCCTATATTAAACTTTTCTATAGGCTTCCTCCTAGAGTTTTCATATCCTAATTTCCACAAATAACTAAACCATCCTTTGATACCAACTATAGCATCCCGTCTTTTTATAACATAACTTTTCATTCCATTACACGGAACTGAGGATCTTTAAGGTTTAGTGTCTTGGAAACAAGGAACATAAAACATGAAACAAAAAAAACATTCTTCTTAAACACTTGAAAGGCTTCTCCTCATGTTCACCCTAGGCTCATTACTGCATCTCATAACCTGGGGACATACATCAAAAGGAAGGGTGAGCAGAAGGCCCAGCAAGGGAAACAAGTGAAACATTTTACATATGAACTTGAGATACATCAATAAAGTCATGAAAAGAAATTTAAGGCATGAGAAAGAAAATCATGAGGCATTTCATAATAAAAATAACATTTTCCATAACTTGAAGATGTGGCTACATCATTTAACATAGACAATCATGAACATATCACCAAGGTCCATCCCCAAGGTGTCATTTGAAAATTACCAAGGTTATTCACCATGGTATCATGAAAATTGTAATCTCTAGTGGTTACATCATTACCCAATGCATTGGAGCGCTATCAGGGCGCACCCTTAAATTTGCTTTTATTATCATATGAGCCACATATATCATCATCAAAAATTTCATAAATAACCCATATAGCATAAAATAAATGGGTTTCATTTCATAATCATAACGTTTTAAAAACTGCTTTAAAGACATGATCTTTACGTCACTTTAAACCCACGGAAAGGGAAGAGGGTTTCATGTATGTAATTCCCAGAATTTAAAATAGAACATTTTGATATATATGTAAATACCCCTGTATAAATAAGATCTTTGAGTATTCACTTTATAACATAAAATAATTTTTATAAAAGAGAGAGAGGCATTTTGAGACGAAAATTCTGCAGCATAACGGCTATGTTACAAGGTTTTAGAAAACATTGAGAAGAGAGGGGACATGGGTCAAACATTCATAACTGACCCATAAAACAGTAGAGGGAAAAAATATAAGGGATTTAAGAACATGGTAATGAAATTTGAAAATATACCATATGAAATGAAGAACATGAAAGGAAGAAAAAAAAGATTTCTCCTGTGAGAATTCGGCAGCCTAACGGCGTCACTTAAACATCAACAAAATTGAATTGACAAGGTCAAATAGGGTCTCTCATCATATGAACATAAGAGTCCAGTATGATAGATATAGAGATAATACCCCAACATAATAGAAAGAAACTTGAAAGAATTGACATGAAAGTAGAACTTCAAAACGAGAATGGTGAAGAACCACTTAAAAATTCGGCAGCCTAACGACGCCACTTAAACTTCAACAAAATACTGAATTGAAGAGATCAAATGGGGTCTCTCATCATATGAACATAAGAGTCCAGTATGATAGATATAGAGATCATACCCCAACATAAAAAAAAGGAACTTGAAAGAATTGACATGAAAGTAGAACTTCAAAACGAGAATGGTGAAGAACCACTTAAAAATTCGGCAGCCTAACGGCGCCACTTAAACTTCAACATAATACTGAATTGAAGAGATAAAATGGGGTCTCTCATCATATGAACATAAGATTCCAGTATGATAGATATAGAGATCATACCCCAACATAACAAAAAGGAACTTGAAATACTTTACATGAAAATAGATCTTGAAAAATGAGAAGAGAGAAAGAATCTGTTACAAAAATTTCGGCAGCCTAACGGCGCCACTTAAAACTTCATAAAACGAAATAATGAGAGTAAGAGGGGATCTCTCATTATATTAACATGAAAAGGGCAGTAAGAGGAGTATATAAGAACATCCTCCAACATAAGAACATGGATCATAAAAGGAAAGACATAAAAGAGATTACTTGAAAAGAAAGAGAGAGGTCGGATCCCTTACCTTAAAATGTAACTCTTAAACCTCAAAGGTTGGGACCTTGAGGGCTTAGGGGAACCTTGGGAGGACTCCTTGGGAGGTAATGAGACCATAAATTCGTTGGGAATGAGTGGGGAGTCGAATGGATGAGAGGAGGGCTTGGTATTTATAGGCAAAGTGAGGGGACAAGGCATTAATGGCCAAGGAACACCTCACATGTGCTTTTCTCAAACCCATGTGCTCTCCCTTGTCATTTATCATGGAGTTAGGCCACATGGGGCCCCCAAAACAATAATTCATCACCCTTGGCCGGCCAACCCTCAAAAGATCTCATGACATCATCATGACACCGTTATGATGTCATTAAACATACCGAAACCCTAAAACTGTATTTTTACTATTCACTGAAAATTCAACTTTCTCAGAAAAATCCCAAAATTTCACATTAACCAAATATCAATGCTCTGATTTCAAAAATGAAATCCATTTTATAAAAATAATTTTCTAAATATTTTTAATTTAATTTTTAAATAAAAACACTATTCATCGAAAATTCATTTTTTTCAGAAAAAACCCCAAAAATTACCATAACATAATATCGATGCTCTGAGTTCAAAAATAAAGTCATTTTTATAAAAATAATTTTCTAATTATTTTTAATTAAATTTTTAATTAAAAAACACTATTCACCCGAAAAAACTAATACTTGAATAATAATTAATGAAACCGTTATTTAACTATTTTATTGAATCACATTACTTAATCAAGGTGCCTAGATTATTTTAAAACTTTCTTTAAGTGAGATTACTAATCCGTTTGGTCATATTACTAATCCTATTCATAAAATCACTATTCATAATTTACTATTCATCGAAAATTAAGTTGATCTTATTAGACTCTAAATTTCGTACTGAACATAATTGTAGAAGACCATTTTTCGAAAATCATTACACATTTTTAATTATTTAAGGTTTACACAACCATTTTTAAAATATCCTTTTTCTAAAATTCATCAAAAATATGCATACAATATTTATCCGGTCATTTGAAAATTCATAAACATCATCATAAGAAGAAATCCAAATTTTTATTTAAAAAAAGGATTACACAAGGCAATTACGGTCTCGTTACATAACCCCTTATAATACCAGCATAGGACCTAAGAGTAAGGTGTGCTAGGGTGATAGAAGCTTGGGGCGGCTCAGTCAACATTGCCCGAGTAGTAATTTCTATCAGTTTGAACTTCTCACGAAGGCGATTTCGTTCCAGCTTCACATGATGAAGTTCGGCTTGGATTTGATCCAGAGCAAAGCCCAGTGGTGCTACTTCCTTCCCAAGCTCTGTTAGATGGGCTTCGATCGGTCCAAGACTACTAGGTGAGGCCATCGAATCTTCTTTCTATAATAATTAACCAAGATTACTTATATTTAGAGACAATAATCAAAACATTTTGTTCACGGTGGTCATATTGACCGATGGTCATATAACACTCAAAAACCAATGGTCTCATTTTATTTATAATCATGTTTATCAAATAAAACATTTTTTTGAGTATAAAAAATAACACATGGAATTAGGAAACAAGATTTATTCAAAATTTCGGGTCGTTACAAATTGGTAATGAAGTCAATGAAGGAATGGGTTGGTATTTTTAGGAAAAGTAAGGGAATGTTTTTATAATTCCCAAGGGAGACCTCATGGGTGGTATTTGCAAAACCATGTGCATGCCCATGGTATTTTCCCATTGTATAAGCCACTTTGGGCACCTCACATCTTATTTAACTATACAGAAGTCTACCAGATTTATGACACCATTATTACATCATTAATGATGTCATCAACACACTAAAACAAAAAACTCTATTTTTTACTACTCACCGAAAAATCAACTGTTTTAGAAAAATTCCCAAAATTCACCTTAACCATTTATCGATGTGTAGATTTCAAAAATATATTCCATTTTTTGAAAATAATTTTCTAAATATTTTTAATTTATTTTCTAAATGAAATCATACTTAATTCAAATATTATCTATTTAAAAACTATAATAGCTTTTAAATGATGATGAAAAATTAACCAAGATGTTAGTATCTTAATGCCTTAAGAAAATAAAATAATAATAAATTTTACTATATATTAGGGTCATATTAGTAATCAAATTACTATTCATAACTTTATTTTACAATTCAATAAAAAAACATGTTTCTTCCAATAGACTCTAAATGACATACTGAACACAATTGTAGAAGACCATTTTTCAAAATTTGAAATAGATATGAAATAAAATTAGGATTAAAGGCTATTTATAAATATCTACTTTAAAACAAAGTTCCATGTATTTATATTTATTTTTAGAAAAACATGGGGTGTTACATTATCCCCACCTTCTGGAAATTGCGTCTTTGCAATTTTATTTACATAATAAACAACTGAGGGTACTTTTCCGTCATAGCATTTTAATACTCCCATGTTGCTTATTCAACCTTGTGGTTTATTCCCAAAACATTTTCCTCGTGGATTACCTTATTCTGAAATTCCTGTTCACTTCGATCAAGAATATGAAATGATTTCTCTTTATAAGAAAGGTTCTCATCCAACTGAACTAGTTATGGGCTCAAGTCATGTGATGAATCTGGAACATACTTTTTCAACATTGAAACATGAAAATAATTGTGTGCCTAAAACAAACTCGGAGGAAAAGCTACGCGGTATTCCACTATTCCAACATTCTCCAAGATTTTAAAAGAACCGATGAACTATTGACTAAGAATCCCTTTCTTACCGTAACACATCACACTTTTCCAAGGAGAGATTTTAAGGAAAACATGGTCACCTACCTCGAAAGACTAGTATTTCCTTCTGTTATTTGAATAAATTTTCTACCTGCTCTGTGCTTTCCTCATGTGTTGTTGGATTATCCTCACTTTCTTAGCAACTTCTTCAACTAATTTTGGCCACATTAACTTTTTTTCCCCAGCTTCATCCCAAACTGATGGAGACTGACACTGCTTCCCATACAAGGCCTCAAAATGTTCAATCTGAATACTGTAATGAAAAATTTTATTATAAGAAAAATCAACTAAAGAAAGATGTTGATCCTAATATCCCTAATATTCCACTGAACAAGATCGAAGCATATCTTCCAAAGCATGAATCGTTCATTCTGACTTCCCATCTGATTGAGGATGAAAAGCTGTACTAAAATTTAACTATGTGCCCAATGAATTCTAAAGTACCCTCCAAAAGATAGAAGTGAAATTGGGATTTCGGTCATCTACAATGTAAAAAGGAACTCCATGTAACCTGACAATCTTCATGGGGTATAATCGAGAAAGTTGATCCAATGAAATTATATCTCTAATAGATAGAAATTGTGCAGACTTTGTTAGCCGATCAACCATAACCCAAATCACATTGTTAACTTGAGAAGTCTTTGGTAGTGCCACCAAAAAGTCCATAGAAACATTCTCACATTTCCATTGTGGCACTGGAAAAGGCTTAAGCATATCCTTCGATAACTACCACTCTGCTTTAACTTGTCGACATGTCAAACATTTCATGGTAAAATCAACAATATCTCTTTTCATTCCATCCCACCATTAATACCCCCGAAGGTCTCTATACATCATAGTACTGCTAGGATGAACAGAAAATGGAGAACTATGAGCTTCACACAACAATTCATTCTTTAACTAGGAAGCACAAGGCACACACAAACTTTTACCAAATATCAAAACACAAACTTTATCAAGATTAAATTCTAAAAACATACCCATTTTAACCAATTATTCCTTTTTCTGTAACTAATGGCCTTTTTATTCTCTTTCTCAATTCTTTATGACAACGAAGACTACACTAAAACATGAAAAAACACAAAGGTATTCCCTGCACCAACAACTTCTAAGCCAAAATTTATCAAATAATTAATCAAGGGATCTTTTTCCAAACATAGTATGGTTAATGACGCATGATGTTTCTAACTTAAAGCAACCCCCACATTAATTTCTTTTCTAGGATGGTAATTTATTGTGCCGTCATAATCCTTTATCAGTTCTATCCATCTTCTTTTCCTCGTGTTTAATCCCTTCTGAGTGAATATATACATCAGACATTTATTGTCAGTATTTATTTGACATTTGGTTCCGTATAAATGATGCCTCCAAATTTTCATAGAAAAAACCACAATAGTCAATTCCAAATCATTCGTGGAATAATTTAGCTCATGAGGTTTATGTTGTCTCAAGGTATAGGAAATTATTGGATCATTCCGTATCAAAACACAACCAATTCCCTTTCAAAGAAGCATCATTGTAGATGAAAAACTCACTACTCTGGGAAGGTAAGGCCAAATCTGGAGCATTCACAAATGTCTTCTTCATTTCTTGAAAACAAACATCACATTCCTCTATCCAATCAAATTTAACCCCTTTCTATGTTTACTTAGTTATTAGGCTAGATAACCATTAAAATTTCATTACAAACTGTCGGTAATAACCTTCTATCCAAAGAAAACTAGGAATCTAAGTAAAATTTGTGGGTCTTGTGAATTCATCAACTACTTTTGTTTTGGCCATATCAACTGTCATTCTATCCTTATTTATAATGTTCCCAAGAAACGAAATCCTCTCCCACCAAAAATCACACTTTCCAAATTTTCCATACAATTTCATTTCTTTTAATGTTTTTAAAACAACACATAGATTGTTTTCATGATCGTTTTTATTTTTAGAAAATACCATAATGTCATCAATAAATACAACCAAAAACTTATCCAAGAACTCATAAAATACTCTATTTATAAGATTCATGAATAAAGTAGGTTCATTAGTTAATTCAAATGGCATAAAAACAAATTCATAATGCCCATATCTAGTATGAGAGGTTGTTTTCTGTATGTCATACACCTTCACCTTTAGCTGATGGTATCTAGATCTCAAGTCAATCTTTGAAAAGTACTGAGCTCCTTGAAGTTTATCAAACAAGTCATCGATATGAGGAAAAGGGTACTTGTTTTTAATAGTGATGTTATCCAATGCTATATAATCAATGCAAAGTCTCATGGAACCATCTTTCTTTTTTTTAAACAGGGGCTCCCCATGGTGAAGTGCTCGGACAAATGAAGCCTTTGTCAAGAAAATACAACAAATTATTTTTCAATTCAAGAAGTTCTATTGAAGCCATACGCTATGGGGATTTTGAAATTGACTTAGAATCAGGAACTAAGTAAATTGTTAATTTGACTTCTCTATCAGGTATGACACTGGGTAACTCATCAGGAAAAACCCCAAGGTATTCATTTACCACGAGCACAATATTAATTTGAATAGTTCCCTTGTTTTCGACAATATGAGAAAGATAACATTAATTTCCATCTTTCAATAGTTTATCAGATTCTTGAAATGTTATCAATTTTATGGGTTCATTATTGTATAAAAACTAAAACACTTTCTGAAAAACAACATCTTTAACTCTACAGTCAATCTTAGCATGATAATCTGAAAGCCAATCCATCCTCATAATAACATCAAACTCAACTAAGGGTAAACAACAAGGTTTGCAGGTATAGTCTTAACATAGACCACAATAAAAAGATTCTTATAATTCCACTTTTCTATAACATTTCCCTGAGTTTTTTAACAACAAATTCGGGTCTCATTTGTTGAGATGATATTTCTAATTTACCAGAAAATTTCTCAGAGATGAGAGAATGTGTAGACCTCGTATCAAACAAAACATTAGAAAAATCTGAGTAAACAAACAATGTACCTGATACAAATTCATTGGATGGCCCGAAATCTAATGATGTAGTCACAAAGGATCTCAGTACACCTTTCTTCTTGTAGTTTGGCTTCTTTTCATCATTCAGATCTCTCTTTGAGAAGGCATTTGCATAATGACCCATATCACCACATTTAAACACGTTATAGTATTCTTATCAGAATTAGTCTTTGGATCATTTTCTTTACAATCTCGGGCCATATGTTCAAACTTAACACATTTAAAACACATCCCAGTATTTCTAAGACATTCCCCAGGGTGCTTCTTGCCACACTTTTCACAAACTGGAAATTGGATTTTCTAACCATCAGATTTCATTGGTTGATTCTCACCCAATGCTTGCCATCTATACCACTTAATCTCTTTTTTCCAAAATTCATGTGATCCTCATAAAATTCCATCTCTACCCTCTCAGAAAATCAGACAAGTTTCTCATAACTTTTGAATTCAAAGGAGGCCAACGTCCTTCGATATCTTATCTTCAATCCTGAGTAAAAGAAGTATATTTTTCTATCAAGATCCAGAATAATATTTGGAGAATACCTTTACATTTGGGTGAAGTTTGCATCATACACAGACACTAAATCTTTCTCTTTCTATTTCAATTCATGAAATTTCTTCTCTATTCTATGTCGCACCACCTTAGGAAAATATTTTTCAAGGAAAAGACTATTAAATTCATCCCACTCCAAGGCATCAAAATCCTCTATACCCTAGATATTTTTTACCATTGACCACCACTGATAAGATTACCCTTCAAAACAATAATTGGACAGACTTAACTTTTGATTTTCTAAACATCCCATAACATCGAATATCTTCTAAAGGGCTTTGATCCATCCTTCAGATGCTACTGGGTCAGCAGATCCATTGAATGCAGGAGGATGTTGTCTAATAAAATGTTCCACTACTATCATGTTGTGTTGTGGTAACTCTATTGGTTCTCTTGCATGGATGCCACCACCATTTATTGCATGCGTTATCTGAGCCATTACTGTCACAAACATCTCGGTTCCAATCCCTACCATTTTGGGCTCTAGTTCCAGAAGGATGTCATTCTGTCAGTGCCTCTCCTCTTCAGCATCCATGTTCCTTATGCGGACAACCATTCTGAATAAACATGTCTTATATTAGTCAACATGGTAATAATTAAATGCTATAACATTTAAAATTAAACATAGTGTGAAATTCATTTATGGTATTCTATTAACATCACCCTAACCCCTAGAGTTATCTAAACCGTCCTCTGATACCAACTTTAAAGACCGGAAATTATTACATACATAATCTTGAATTTTTTCATGAAAACACTTCATTATACATTGAGGATCATTTCATGTTTAGAGATTTAGAAAATTGGGACAATACATTCATAACATAACACATTATTACAGAGTGTATACCATAAAAACAGTTTCCATTTTTTAAAATATAAAATAGTAAAACATAAACATGAATTCATGAAAATTATTCAACAATTAAACTGGATTTCTTTTTTTCTTACACATCCATTAACCAGGGAAAATCATTTAAAAACATGGCATGAGAACAAAATATCAGAAAGGTATGAAAAAGAAGGAAAGATCATATTAGTCCATGAATACTTACAACATAAGAAAGCATTTTCAAAAGGCATGCCTGTCACCAATATATACTTACATCATATAACAAGAGATTTAAAAAAGATCCAAACAAAACATGAGAACATAAATATAATCATAAAGGTATCTTGGGGCATTAATTGCATAATCTTGTAACCCTCTCAACTACCTTATATTTTGTAACCCGCATGACTACCTTTTTATTTGTGTAACCATCGCAGTTACACTTGGAGTAACCATACGGCCAACATCCAACTTACACATACCCAATGCATTGGAGGGAGATATATTTCTCTCCTTTAATCATTAATAATTCCCAATTACCAAAAAATATTCATACAACATGAATCATTCCATTAAAACATTTCTTTGTAATTTCGTAAAACTGAATTTAAAAACAGTATTTTTAAAGAAAATCCCCTTATAAATATCATAAAATTGAAGAGAGACTTAATAAAGTGGATGGAGTTTATATATATAGTGTAAATTTAAATAATAAAACATAATATAAATATAAAAATCACACAAAGAATTTAAATAGAACATAAATAATGAAGTAGATGGTTACACCAAACGATAGAAATTGGGTTAAGAATTCTCTTACCTCGGGTTAGTCTAACTTCCCTCTTGTTTAAACCTCCTGTAAAATGGTTAAAAGAGATTTTTTTTATTATTTTAATGAGAATATGTTCATGTTTATAGCATATTATATGATCATTTAATAACATCATCTCACCCTTTAATTTTTAGTATTTTTCTCCTTGCACCGTTTTTGGGTGAGTTCTTTACATGATTTCCATGATGGGTTCCTGGTGGATGTTCATGTCGTTTTGAAGTGAAACACCAAAATTATAATGGAGTAGTATTTACATATATCCAGTAACATAAATTATACTATATATCATTTTTAATTCTAACATGATTATGATTCATAAGTTAAAACATTAATGATGTTTGTTTAGATCATTTTAGTGGTTTTATGATAATAAGAACCTCATTTCATTTTATAAATTAAAACCATGAGTTAGAAAGAATTCTAAAACCATATATGAGATATAATACATATGTTATAACTTTTTTCAACCATAATAATGGTTTCATAACCAGACTTGTATTATTTAATGAAAATTGAAATCACATTATCCACGATGTCGGTAGTTCGACACATCAAGGATAATGTTTTTATTCCTTGAATAAGTGGGAGTGGATAAATATAATGATGATGAAATTTTCTTGAAAAAGAGAACATCCAGAATATACATTTTTTCAAGGATTTCTGCATCTTGGGATATAAGAGATGATGAAAGAATAAGAAAAAAATGGAAGTCATAATAAAATAATAATTGAGAAATCCCTTACTGAAATTCTGCAGCCTAATGGCTACACAACATAGTTTTAGAAAATATTAAAAAGAGAGGGGACAAGGGTCACCCATTAATAAATGAATCATAATATAGAGTAGATCAATAATAAGAAGGAAATAAGGGCATGTTATAGAAACATGAAAGTTATACCACATAAAAGAGAACTTGAATTGAAAAAGAAAGAAATTGAGAATTTTCTTACCCTGTAGAGTAACCCATAGAACTTGATGGCAGGAACCTTTGGGGATTGAGGAAACCATTGGAGGAATAATAAGAAGGTAATGAGGCTAGGGATTTGACGAGGATGAATTGGGAATGAATATAATAAAGGAATGGGTTGGAATTTATAGGAAAAGTAAGGGAATATTTTAATAATTTCCAAGGGACACCTCATGGGTGGTATTTGCAAAACCATGGGCTTTCCCGTGGTATAATCCACTTGGGACACCTCACATATTATTTAACTATACACAAGTTGACCAGATTTATGAAATCAATATTACATCATTAATGATATCATTAACACTCCGAAACTATATACTGTATTTTTTTACTATTCACCAAAAAGTCAACTATTTCAGAAAAATTCCCAAAATCCATGCTAACCATTTATCAACATGTATAATTAAAAAATGTAGTCCATTTTTTGAAAATACTGTTATAAAGATTTTTAATTTAATTTTTAAATAATATCATAATTAATTAAATAATTAATTATTTAAAAACTATAACTTCATTTATATCACGATGAAAAATTAACAAAGAAGTTATTATCTTAATGCCATAAGTAAATAAAATAATAATAAAATTTAATATTCATTAGGGTAATATTACTATTCATATTACTATTCAAAATTGTATTTTAATATTCACCCAAAAAAAAAGTTAGTTCCAATAGAATCTAAATACCATACATAACACAATTATGGAAGACCATTTTTCTAAACGCAAAATATATAAGAAATAAAATAATGTTTAATGTATATTTATTAATATCTACTTTAAAAAAAAGTTACATGTATTTCTATTTTATTTTTAAGAAAACATGGGGTGTTACACTTTAATATGAAGAAAAGGATGTTTTTAAAGGAGAAACCGAATAAATAAATAAATAAACTAATTCAATACCACTCATTATTCTACAAAGATCATGGGGATATATTCATTTCTGTCATATCCTGGTTAAATTCATTTGTGATTTTTTGTTTGGAGTTTGATGCATACTAATTTATCTCTCATTGAAATTTTATTCAATATTTTAGTTATGTTAATGATAGAAAATTTAAATTTAGGGATTATCTTGGGTATTACTATATTTTATCATTAAGGAAATCATATATATATAGACTAGTTGTATCCTTCTGTATTATATATCAATTGTGATGTTATGGAAGTTTCAATAAATGAAATGACTCCCCATACTAGAGGTGGTTCTATGATAGGAAAAAATAAGAAGAATCTTCAAAAAAATGATGGAAATTATATGAATGTTATAATGTTCTACCCATTAAAGAGTGAAATTATAACATTCTAAACAATAAAAATAAATAAAAGGAATATCAGATAATATTGATAACATAAATGAAAGAAATTCCAAAGGAATGTGAAAAAGACACCAATTAGAGTATACAATAGGAAGACCATGAGATACATAATTTTGGAACTATAGATGGATTCTCTATAAGCGTAAATGTTTTTTGAGTGAAATCATATTTTTTGGTGATTTTTTATATGATTCTATCCTGGTAGAAAAGAACATTCACAATGTTTCACCAAAAGGGAGTATGTTTTATTTTTTTAGGAATTTTTAATGGTGGAGGTTTATTTACTATATGTGATAATCAGACATGTTTTGGAGTAAGTATCAGATGAAATAAAAAATTCAGGTATTTCTTGAATATAGGTTGAGACATATATGTAGGTATAATTGATTGATAATGGGTTTATCAAAAACAGGTCAAACCTATCATTCATAGAACTAGAGTATCTTGAATAGATATATTGATGGCCAAGATCAAATGGGACCAACCATGTGGGTGGAATGTAAATGAGTGAATGTGTTGACACATGTGAACGATGGATTGTGTGTTGAAAAATGCAATGTGTAATAAGGGCTTTATCCACAACACATACGGGTTAGTGCAGTGGGCCATAGTAGAGAACCAGACTTGACTAGCCAGTTGAGTCATGCCCAATATACCAAAAGTGGTAGATATTGGTAAATATTTCAATGTGGGATGGCTTCACATGTGGAACTATTTACATTTTATATATCTTGTGAAGGATTTAAATAAAAAAACAAAATTTATAAAATTAAAATGCATAATTTTTAAGGTCCAAAATGGGACTATGTACCCTAAGAAGGGGTGAATCAGGGTGTGGATATTCTTTTTGAACTTCTTCTTGCCCCACTTGATCATGCCCTCTTTATTTCAATTGTCACATCTTATGATCTATAAATTTAATTTTGAATTTATCCTTTCTAATTTTATCAAATGATATTGAACTGAACGTAATAAAATTATTCATGAATACGGAAATATAGATTTCTACTTGGTTCACCATCACCAGGCTATATCCAAGGACCATACAATGTCAATGTGCTGATTGTGAGACCACCTATGCTCCTAGGATGGCTCTTATACCATAGAACATCTCTCATCCATAGACGATTCTTCGTTTACGGGCCATAGTGCCCCGCAAAAAACCTTCCAAAAACTATCTTTATAGCCCAATTATCCTTTCATGGAATCCCCCTTTGGAATCTATTCTCATTTATGGAATTCTTCCTTAAAAAACTTTAGGACCTCAATAAATTCTTCTCATATGGAATGTGTTTTGTTATTAAAATGACACTCCCTTAATCATCTTATTCGTGATAATTATATAGGGAAATAGATTTAAAAATCATACTAATCTGAATCACCCAAATAATTTATTTGTCACATCCTTTACCATGTACTGTGCTCCTCCTATGAACTGTTTTCAATACACCCTCCGTGTACCATGATTCTTCCTTCACCATAGTTGATTTATTCCACAAATTAATCATAGCCTCTCATCCAAAAAAATATATTCCATACCACAAACCATTTTCCTTCTAGGAACTGTGATACTCACACGACCTGCATGTTATTCACAAGATATTTTTCATGTGTAGTCCGTGTAGCACCCTTCGTGGTTTGCATAACACTGTTATGCTGGAATCTCCCATTAACTGGTTTTTATAACCGTTCTGAGTACCTCTTTTTCGGTCTAGAAACTATGATTTGTGGTCATCATACAATTCAATCCTTTGTAGAATTCCTTCCATTTCAAACAAAATCTAATTTTTTTTGTGCAAATGTTTGTCAAAAACTAGGAACCTATGCCATTTTTAACACCTACTTTGGAAAACACCATCCATACTCATTCTTGATCTTCTATCTTTATCAACAAACACAATCAAACCTGAAAACACCAAGATGAAACCTTGGGGGATTTTTCCTAAAATCAAACATCAGAAGCCTCAATTAAGTGCTCAATTAATCTCACCACACATTATGAATTGAACACAATGAAAAAAATCCTTTTTATTCCTAGAAACACACTTAGAAATATCACAATGTCGTTTCACATACTATGTAGATTTAGGATGATCTTTTTGAAACACAATGAATCCAACTATGATAATTGTTATTACTATGGTGGATTTCTTATGTAATTAAAAAATTGTCCTGATGCATTATGGACTATATCACATTAAATTACATTTTTAAAGGTGATTTCATGAAGGAGTACAATACATGATTGAGAAATGATTCCTCAGAATATATGAAAAATTTATTAGAGGATACTACTACAAATATGTAATGGTACGTGAGACTGATGAATAATGGATATTCATAAAGGTAATGATTTTTCAATTTATATAAAATAAGGAATTATATTGCCTATGTAAATTTTATCTTAGTACACTCACATAAGGGTAAATTTATATCTATAGAAGGTTCGTTGCATATCAAATATTATGATGCATATATTGAGATTTTTTAGAAATGATTGCAATGAGATTAAAATAATTAATTTTTAATAGGTATTTAATCTAAAGTTATTTCGTTATTAAAATTAGATAATTTGAGATTAATTACATAAATATTAAATGTGATTAAATAAAAAAATTTAACAGAAATATCATAGCCAGAATATTTAGTGTTTGGAATCGAAATATATTAAATGTTTCAAAAATCTAGATTTTACTCAATTATAGATCCAAAGATCCTAGTCAGACTATTGAATTTTTTTTGACTCAATGGTTGGGAATTAGGGAGTACACCTAATACTATTTGATCTGATTTATATATGATCAGATGTATTCATATTACCATAGAAATACATAATGTGAAGTGGAAAAAAATTTCTAATATATTTAGGCGGGCGATCTAGAAAATACATATAATGTAAATATCACATGTGATGAAGGAAGTGATTGTATAATAAGGGTAATAGGGAATAATAGAAATATGTGAAAAGGAAATCACTTACAATATAATGGGGGGGCCCAAAATGACATTAAAAATATAGAAAAGAAGAAAAGGGGAGTTTCTAAATTATATAACTAGATTAATATAAAAGAACAATAGGGGTTGTGCTCTTTTTTCCAAAACCTAGTTTTTGATAATGAAATAAGAAAGGGAGAGAGTGTAGGCCAAGTTAAATTAAAATAAATGGATTATATTGAACAAAAAAAATATTTATATTCTCTTTTTTCATCTGGTGTAATGTGAGTGACAATTAAAATGGATTAAATTTTGGTAAGGGATTTATTACTTATATCATCATGTATTATATAAAGAACATGTCAACAATAATTATTTTCATAGAATTAATATCTAGAAGGGTGTTTCCATATTTTAAGAGAATAAATAAATACAAAACTCCCTAACAAGAAGTTGGGTTCATCATGCTTGAAAATGGAAAAAGAGAATAATATTATATATCATAATGTATCAATATAGTATTGATGAAACACCCCATGTTTTCCATGAATGATACCCTTATGTCTAAAAAATTTAAAAGAATACTATAATCATCTATAAAATTATCAAGACATATATTAATGTAGTTTCAGAGACATGAAATAGGAGGAATTGACCCATTTATCATCATTATATCACTCATAAGCCAACATACTACTAAAATAGTTTTGTATTAATATCATTGAACGACATCCCATAAAAGGTGTGTGTTCCTTGGATTATTATATTTGGGTGAAACATATAAAATAAAAGGTTCTTGTATGATTTAAATTATACATATGTTCATGGTATTTGATTATGGATTCATACAAGAATAAGATAGGTTGTTTAATAATTTTAGATCACATATGGACCACATCTTAGGGAATTGATAAAAAAATGGATAAATAGGGTTACACCTTGATTCTCCCCCTCTCAAGGTTTATTAAATACCAAAAAACTGAATCAAATCATAATATTTTTATTATTAATAATTCTACCAAATATATTTTATAACGATCAAAGAAGATTATTCATAGTATTTAATGAATTGATAAATGTATTATTTTAATGGAACTTAATTATTTTAAGATTAAATTAATTTTAGATATTTTGAATAAAAATATTTCATCACATGAAATATTATTCTCAATGTGATCATATTGTGAAGGAAAAATTGGAGGATGTATGAGAAATATCATTGAAACCTAAAAATTGATGATTATTCTATGTATGACTTATAGGATCCTATGGGAGATCATATATTCAAAAAAATATTTGTCTAAAACCTATCTAAAGAAACATGGTTAAGTTTGTTTGTGTCTTATTGTGGAATATATATATATATATATATGATGTATAAAGTCAAGATGGTCATAATTTCATTAAAAAATAGTTAAGGATCTAAATATGCATTGTATTGTTGAAGAATATAATATTTGGAAATGATAGAGACAAAAGATAAATAAGAAGTCCACCATGAAATTTAATGCATCCAACCAGGTAAATAACATGTTTCATCACACATAATTGTTTATAACATTATAGAATATTCTTCTTCTAAATATAAATATACCTTCATTATATCTATTGAATATTTTGAAGAAGAATTAATATAATTACTTGGTAAGTATAAATGTTGTCAGTGAAACAATAATTAAATAAATTCACAACAAAAAAGATGAAGTCAAACCTGGAAGGATTAATTTTATCAATTAATGTATTATAAAGGACGCAAATGTTTTCTCAAAATAGATGTCATGGTAATAAATAAACGATTGTTAAAAATGTATTATATATAAATTCATCATAATTAACTCAACCCTAAAAAAAGAAACAAAGTGATGTTAATGAAGAATATGATTAAGAACATAGATTAATCATGCAAAACACTAATTTGGATGTGATATAACAAAAGTATAGTTCTGATACTAGTGAGGTATATGTAACTCAATAGGGGAAGGTTTCCAAATTCTATTTATGTGGGAATCATGGACACACCATGAGTGAATATATGAAACATAAGAGGTTCAGTAATATAGGAGGTCAAACTAATTTCACACCCCAGCTAAAAACAATGCATCACATGATGTTTGGATATTTTTTGAAAGTGTTATATATATTCAAATACTAATCACATTGAAATGTACTGAATCATCCAATAAAATAGGGATATAACAATATAAACTCCCACCCATATAACATGAATGATGCATGAATCGAATAATATGTTTTTTTTTATTAAAACAATTATCGTGAAGAAGGATGAGAAAATTGATTTAACCAAATAAAGATTCAACATGATCAATGATTGTAGAAGAACAAAGTGGTTTTAGAGGGAACAAAATAAGTAATAATTTTCTCACATGGAAATCATAATGGATAAATAATGAACATTCTATAATAGGTTTTAACATACCACTAAAAAACATGAGAGGAATACTAATTGAGTATCCCTTTGAAGTGAATGAAAATGATATGCATTAAAGTAAGATCTATGTACATGTTAGTTGATTCCTACTAAAATGTTAAATTCTAAGACAAAAAAACTAATGGTTCATTTTCATAAAATAAAAATGGAAACATGAACATGTGGACTATATATCACTTAAGAATAATATTATAAGATATGTAAAAAGATATATTCAAGATCTAACCTCCAAAATAGTGATGGTCTAACTAATTCTAATTAATGAAATTTGGGGAAGATGAATGGAATATGAGGGTTGGGTTTTGAAATCTATCCACTATGATATACTTTAGAAATTTTGAGGTAACCATCCCACCATATGGTTTAAATTTTTCCATCTAGTATGAAATGTTGTAGAACTCTAGGGGAGAGAACATCTATTAGGTAAGTGGTCTCCAAATAATATGAAATATATCTGGAAAAGAACTATTTTTGATATAGAAACTACATGTATCAAATGATGTCAGAGCTATTGAGATCCAACATGATGATAATCTTTAATTTTCATGTTAAGATAAATCTTATCATTGAATATTATGATAAAAGGAATGATGCAGGTGCAGTATATTTAGAGGAATAAATATATGAAGAAATATGTTACCTCATATTAGATCTAAATTATAATATGTGTTTTCAAGTAATTTTTTTGAGGAATAATTCCAGTAAAGGGAGTAAAAACAATTAAGAAGATACATGGATTTAATATATATATATATATTGATATTATAAAAATTAATGGTATTTAATTATTCTTTCCAAACCCTAAAATGATATTTATTAAACAATTGTAAATTTTTACGATGTGCTTTCCACAAAATTGAAGAATAAATCAAAATATTGTGTTGTAATTATGGGTGAGTAGGAGATAGATGTTTTAATAGAGTTTTAATCACATCATTGGTCAAAAGTACATTAGAGAAAATATATGAAACTAATGTAAAATTTATTTAAAAATTTTATAATTTTTAAAGGAATTTATTGATGATTAATGATATAGCACACACCCAACTTTATTTCTAATTTATAATAATTTCATTTTTGTGATTGTGGTTAATTTTATAAAATATATTTACAAAATAGAAAGGTAATGTTTTATAGGATTTAAAAATTTACGTGGCTAACCAATAAATTATTATAAGTGTTAACCTATACGTGAATTTCCTATATTGTTTCAAAGATCAATAGGCATAGATGGTTTTATTAACACCATAGGATCTAAGCCATAATTTCAATCACAATATTTATAAAATTTTTAGTTATTTTCTTTGGATAGAATTTTCGATAATTTCAAGGGGTGGTTTATTGAGTATGATAGTTTGACTATAAATTTTAATACTTTTGACATTAATTAATGTGATTTATTACCTATATCATTCTTTGATAATTTTGGAAGAAATATGAATGAAAATAATAGAAATTTTGGGGAAAATATGAATGAAAATAAAAAAAGACCCCTCAAAAAAAAATTACATAATAGATTAATTTTTTTTAGGAATCCCCAAATAAAAATAACCCTTTATATTTCATTGAAAAGAAGGTCATAGAAAGAATTTTAGTAATCATTATCAAAAAATCAAAATGGTGTGATTGTGACCCAAATGTTTCATTTTGGATTGGTGATAATGAGTATTGAATTTGGGGCTTTATTGACTATATATAAATATCATATTTGTTATGATGGCAATCTATGAGTAAATAAATTCTATTGGTTTTTGTTTTAATTTCATAAATTATTATGTGCATGGATATGTTTTTGAGATTGGGGTTATAAAAAATAAGGGTTCATCCCTCTAAAATAATTTTAACTAAGTATCATGATAAGAAAAGCTAGTGTATGAGACCAAAGGTTGCCACCTTTATTAATTGTAGGAGAAGTAGTGTAGGTTCATACACATGTGTTTGAAGGCTGTTTCATGGTTCCACGTAATGGGGATAGTGTTACTTCATTACCACATGTATGGGTTAGTATGAGGTGACATAAGATAGCACCAAATGAAATTGTTCATGATTTTCTTGTTAAGACTTGTCTAGGTTAATAATGGAAATTAGTCCCAACAAATATTTCGATGTGGTATGGGCCCATATCAGTATCTATTAAACTTTTATGTGTCTAAAAATTAATTCAAATAAAATTAATGGATTATCTTGAATTATAATTAATCATTTAGCATCTTTATATTACCCAAAATCCCGTTATCTCACAATTATAAAGGAAGTGAACATGATACTAAATATGATCGTTCAAACCTGAAAACATTCATAAGAATCTCACAAAATAATTTCACATGGAGTGGTGGTCTATGTGGATATTTGTATGAAAAGTTGAATCCCTCTATTAGAAATATTTGGTCGATGGTGTATTTATTATGTAAGGATGTATATCGGTATAATGTATAATGGTTCAGATAATGTGATGTTATATATTTATAGAGGATAACAAAAATAAGAACACTAAAATCCATGAGAAGTGTTTCATCAGACTATATATGAATATTATTTGAGGATAAACATACTTTTATAAAAATGTAATTCATATTGATGGAAAAAAGATTAATTTAAATATGAAGAGTGTTCTACATAAATGTAATCAAGGAATTATATTAGATATTTTAAGTCCATACATAGAAACTCTTATGAGGGTAATTGATGATCTATATAAGGATCATTGCATATGAAATATCATGATGTCTGTATCGATATATTTGATCAATTATTCACAGATTCATAAATTTGGGAGTTTAAAATGGGTATGTCTTCCCATGAATTCAAATATTTAAATTCCATTGTTTATATGGAATTCCATGACCATTTAGTTGGTTTTAATAAATAATTTTAGTGGATGTATCTATGTTATATTATTCAATGTTTTGAATGAGATGATACCTATTATTTCTATAAAATTAATATTTTCTACATTATAGATACTAATAATTGTATGAGATGATGTAAACTAATCCTGATTTAAAGTCCATTAATCAACTATGTCTCTTGAAAATATATAATCAGATATATATATTTTTAGATATGTGAATATATCCAAGTAGTTGTTTGAAGGGTATAAATCCAAGAATCAGATAGAAACAAAAGGATTTGGTTTGAAATTCATAAATATGTGAAATATGTCATGTTTTTAAGGATGTGTAAGGAAGATAGGGATTGAAGATAAAAGAGAAATGAGGTGACATAGATAATACCTATAGATTAAGAAATACCTTGACACTGATGTTAAATAACTATAAAAGGATATTTGAGGAGTTCATATATTTTTATATCTAGTTTGATATATAGTAATAATAAATGAAATGAAACTAATTTACATACATAGATAATAAATAAGAAATAATAAAATAGTAGTGGGGAGGTATAGGTATTTTGAAACACATATTTTCAGTTCAATAATAAAAATAAAGAGATTCTGTTGTTTCATCTAGTGTATTTAGATTATATGTGAAATAGGAGAAAGGGAAGGAAATTTATGAATATTATTATTATCTATTGAAGATGGTAAATATCAAGAATAATTACCCAATTTAAATTATTATATAGAAAATGTGTCAATATAGTTTAATGGAAGGCGTAAACAAAAAACTCACTAATGAGGACATGTGTTAATCTAGTTTGAGGAAGAAAAAAACAGAATCAAATCAAAAATCAGCATTAATTAATCTATAATTTTTGGTAAACCCCATTATTTTATTATGAATACCATCATGTATATAAATTGTTGAAGAATACAAAAATCATCATCAAACAATCCAATCATTTTTATAAATCGGTGTGCATGTTATGCAAGAGGGAGGAGTGACACTCAGATCATTAATTCCTCTTAACTAATACCCTGGAAGATAATAGTAAGGTAGTATTACTCTCCTATAACACCAACATATCATTATTTTGTGATACGTTGATTGTGCCAAATTTGTGAATCAAGTAAAATTGTTATATTATAAAATTTATATATGTGTGCATGGTGTGTGATAATAGATTAATTATAGAATTAGATATATTATGTAATAGTTCATACTCACATGGGGACAAAATCAAAAATACGAAAAAATCAATTCAAACCTTTATTCACCCTCTCCCCACTCTTAGCATGTATCTGGTCTCAGTAATCACTCTATTTGATAATTTTAATAAAAAAGACTCATCTTTGGAAGATAGATATCGTGATTCAATCCCTCTTATTGAATTATAAAATAATAAAATTTCATATGAGTTGAGAAAATATAATATTTTTAGGGATAATTTTAAGGATAATAATGATTTGACATTAAATCCTTAAATAAATAAATTTATTGGAACAAGGTTTTCAAATATAAATATATTTATTCAGATTTGGATTTACATTTGGAAATGAAATTTGTTAAAGTAATATATCATATCCCTAAAAAATTGGAAGAGGATTTTTAATGATTAGGGAAATTGATCCACTAAATTGTTTCATGTGTGGAACCAGTTTAAATTAAGTTGGAAAATTTTTATTATTGATGAAATGAGAAACCTTCAAGATGAATAAGAAATACTAAGAATAAAAATCAAGAAGAATGAAACAAGTACATTCACATCAAATTTATTATCCAATTATAAGGGGAATAATTTTTATAAATGAAAAAAGAGAAACTTATTATCCAAATTTTAGGATATAAAAATAGGTAATGAAGAAGTGTATATTGATTTTTCATATTTAATTAATGAAAATATTTTTATTTGTAAGGTGAATGTAGAAAATTTCACTATTGAAAAAATAGAAATTATAGAAGTGAAGAAGAATAATATAATATGGAGTTTATGTCAAGGATTATATTTAAATAATTATTATAAAATACATCATATATAGAATGAAATTTTAATTCCGAATTAAAATAATTTAACTTCTAGAAGTAGTGAATCTAACCACTAAAAATAAAATGAAAAACTATAGAAAGAAAACAGGGATATGAAGAAGATTTCTAATGATGAGAAAACACTAAATATCTAAATGTAATAAAAGGTAGTGAGAATGTTAAACTGACTGACCATATGTATTAATAACTTGAAATATTATTAGAATACCTAATATTTTGTAAATTGGGATTATATGATTTTATATTAAAGGTTTGAGAATTCATAGAGAAATATGAAAATTGTGAAGAATAAAAAAACACCATAAAAGGGATTAAAATATCCCTAAAATGTTTCTTAAATATATTATAAGAAATAGATAAATAAGGCCATGTTTGGAGAAAAATATAGGGACTATATAAAATCTGGAATTTCTTGGATGACCAAAATTAACTAAAAATAGGTATATCTTCTTATTAAATATATACTAATAGAAGAATTAATTTGAAGAATGAGACTTCATGAGTTTATAATATTTTTTAATAAAATGTTTCTATGATTGGTTACTCACTTAACAAAGAAATATGAGTATCACATTATATATAAAATTATTTTTACATAGGTAAGTATTAGATATATGAATTCTATTAGTATGGTGTAGAATTTGATAATTTATATATTTTGTTTTGGTTTAATTACCAATGTCATAAAATTATTATGAGCTTCCAGAGACAAGTTTTAAGGGGGATTTAGTCAACTAAAAAAATAGAATGTCCAAAAATCAATTATATGTTCTAGAAAGAAATATCATAATAGGTACGAATTTCATTGATATTTTTATAGAGTAAGTGACTGAAATTATCACCCTAAAAATTATTGTTTAACCCTTCATATAGTAAAAAAACATATAATACAAAATACATAATAGCATTAGAATAATAATATCAATGGAATGAATAAATATATTTTTATTGAAGTGACACTAAAAGAATAAATAGGTGATAATCCATTTATTTTAGAAAATTTATGTTCCTATATTATTATAGGTGGTTTAAATTAGCATAATAGTGTAAATAAGTGAATGTAATACTTAGTGACCTTTGTGAGTGATGGGTAACATGAAGAAAATGTTGTAAGATCAAGTATAATCGGGCAAGATCTACAAAAATAAAATAATGTTTTATCCATTTGAGTAATGATATGTATTCAACTCATTGTGTCTCTATTACGTGATGAGATAAATGTTGTGAACCATAATGATGAGGGATTTTTAGTGAAGTGATTATAATATGGAATTATCATGATAAGAGGGTAGTATACATGGGGTGAAAAATTTTGGGTTGGTGATTATATGTATTCACTATGTTTAATAATGAAATAAAAAATCAATTGTGGTATAGAAGACTTTTTCATATAAACCAATAAAATATGAGCACACTTACCTAAAGAGATAATTTTTATGAGTATAGTATAATTAAATGTGAGAATATATTTATGTGGCCTCGAATATAGAATGGAAATATTGTTAATTATATACAAAATATGAAATATATTCAATAAAAGTATTTATTAGAGCTTTTCTATATATAAATTTTTCTGTTCATATGGAAGAAATCACAAAATAGATATGATAATTTTATTTTCATTATTCTAGAATTTAATAACATTATATATAATTTTTATAAATAATATGATATTGGTGAAGAATCCCAGATCACCCTAAGATAGGAGGGGTGAATCATGAGGTCAAAATATTCATTTAAACTTATGGATATTGTTCCCCAATTGGTAGGAACATGTTAAACCTGGAAGATGAGAAAGAGATTAAAACAAACAATCACATGCAAGGAAAAGACACATCAATTTTACTTGGTCAACCACTAAGAGCAATGTCAGAGGGGGATACACTGATAGGTTTTCAGTCATAAGAAAGGAAACATCTTTTCACTAGTGGTAGAGTACAAAATTTTATCACATTCACTTATTCTATGCACACTACCTTTACATGGTTTCAGGGATAACACAATATGTCCCCCAGATCACTTTTGTTGACTCCCCCTTGCTCCCTGCATTGGGAAGAATCTAAACATTGTTTATTGATATAAAGGTCGCTTCAATGGGTTGGAATTAAATCATACATTATCAAATATTGATAGATGACCTATTGATGTCTCATTTTCCCCTACAGAAGTTATCTAATATTCCACATATTTATTGTTTATGTCCTATTCCTCCACTAACTGGCCTTTTTTCCCTCTTTCTACTACACTGTAACATGTACTGCGAGTGCTTCTTGTACTACCTCCATGAAATGGAACTCATCCTCCACATACCTCATAACACCACATAGTATGTGTGCTCCGCATACAAATTCCACAAACTATGACTACATACTACCCTCCCAAACTATGTCTGTGTACTACTTCTATACTTCTCATTCAGAATCCTCTTTTGCATACCGCTCCAATATACCACTTCAATGTATTGCTTCTTATTTCTAGAACAAATCCTCTTCCATGAATTGTCTTCTATGGACTGTATTCCAAAAACTGTGTTATGAAAACTGTCTTCCATGAACCATTATGAACTTCACCGAATTCCTTCCATGTTTCTAAAAAAGTCTCTTTTTTGGGGGTATCATCCGGAAAACCAATCTAGAACTCACCAAATTCCTCCTTGGGTTTTTAATATCAGTGTCACACTCTAATGAATGGATTAGTTAACATTTTATAGGAAAATAGATTCTCATAATCTAGTAACCCATGATTTACCAAATCATCAATACATCACCTCTTTTACCATGTACCATGTATCTCTCATGAACCATATTACATATTTATTCCATGTACCTTCATTATTTCTACGTGGTGACACAAATCACCACCAAGTTTCAAAAAAAAGAAACTCTTTACAATTTCTCAAAAATCAACCTTGTTTTCTCAAACAAAATGCTTTCTTATGAACCGTCACTCCTTCCATGTACTGTGACCCTCCCCTTGAACCCCATGTCTTCACCGAGAAACTCCTTCGCTTCACGAACCATTCCTCAAATGCAATCCACATACCATTTTCTATTAAGAAAACCATTCCTGTTATGTGGTTCGTGGTTCTCCAATCCATGTTCGATATTTCATGATCTGCGAATTGTCCCTGGAAATCTCATTCCACGTATTGCCTTTGAGAAAAAACTTTCTTTTCCAAAAACCATCTCCGGATTTCTAGGCCCAAATTTTGGAAAACACATTGAAGATGCACCACCATAAAAACTTTCTTCAGCCTATACTGTAAGATCACTTGACATGAAATCCCTCTGATCAAACCAATGTGGATTGAATAAAACAAAAACCATATTAAATTTCCATCAAATAATATCCTTTGTTCCAATAATCTCCCCCTTCGGGATTGTTGGAAATATGTAGATATATTCATGGAATCACTAGACATAATAAAAATCATATATTCATGAAACAAATAATCCAACTCTCAATGTCTATGTGAGAAAATATTAGATTACAAAACAAGAGGACCATTAATTGGGTGGTTCTATCTTGGAATTCTTAAAGGGGTCCAAGCTCATCACTGACTATTTCCTCAAAACACTGAATTGTTTTCTCCATTCTCATTTTCTCCCTTTTGTAAACCATCATTCTACCCCATGGAATTTTTTTGAATTTATTTATTCTCCAAATTCCTTCAACCAACCAGAAAATATTCCATTATCATTGAATTTATCTCTTCTCCCCCATTGGCAACGGACCTAATGAATTAAATTTTGACTTTTAATGCGGTATTAACTTCCCCCGGATCATATCTACCCCATAAACATGAAATAAATTAGTAAAAATATTAAAACAATGAGAAAAACTAAGGAGAAAGGACTTTGTAACCTCTTTATGCCTAGAGATGTGGCTAAACACCAATGTTCATCCAATTCTTCTTGAACACATGGGATGACATTGACTTAGTCAGTATGTCAGCCACATGATCATCTTTTCCAACATGTTCTATTTTAATCAATCATTGTAACATTTTTCACTTGACTATGTGATATCTTATTTAAATTTGTTTCATGCGAGAATATTGAACATTATTCTTTATAAGATTAATTACACTCTTTTCATCATAGTGAATCACCATTGGTTGTTTCATATCATCAAAAATATAAGTTAGTTGGTAATTCATCCAAAGTAGTTGAGTGTAATATTTTGAAGCATAGATTTATTCAGCTTCAGTATATAGAGAGAAGTGCTTTTTTGTTTCTTACTCAACCATCCCACACATTTCTTACCAATGATGAATGCTTCAGCATGTGTGGATTTTCTATCCACCACATCTACAACCCATTCAGCACCAAAATTTTTTTATAATGTTCATTATATTTTCCTACATAAAAGTTTAATACATAGTTGTGAGTACATTGAATTAACCTCATGATTATTTTCAAAACATCCATAGGTTCTTCCTTTAGAATACATTGAAAGCGGACCTTTAAGAAAGTTGCAAAGACATTATTTTTCCATGTCACATTCAGGTATAATAAGCTTCCAATGATTCCACTATACATTATGAGATCTACATATGTCCCATCTGCATGCTTTCCTCATTTTCCCAACTACAATCGGAGTCAACATTTTCTTAGAATAATGCATATTGAATTTCTTTAGCAACTATCTTGCAATCTTTTCCTATGAAATGAATGTGTAGTCTATCCTCTGAATTACCTGTATCCCTAAGAAGAATGTGAGTTCAACAGTCATATACATTACAAATTCTGATTTCACATCATTGGAAAATTCATCCCCTGATCCCTCCCTGCTTCCACCAAATATATTATCATCTACATACACTAGAACTAGGAAATGATCATTCAAAAAATTCTACATATAGATATTTCGATCCACTCATCCTCTTTTATATTTAAGAATCCCCAGAAAATAATCTATCTAAGATTACCATGATAGTGGTTTCTATTTCACACCATATAAATCCTTCTTTAATCAGAAAACCATCATTTAATCAGTACCAAGAATAAAACCCATTGGTTGTTCCATTTAGAATTATTATTTAAGAACACAATTTATGAAAGCTATCATTTTTTCCATTAAATAAAATTTGAATCCTCCTAGAAGTTTCATTGAAAGAAACAGTCTAATTGACTACAGTCTATCCACCAGATGAAGTGTTTCTTCAATATAAATTCCTTTAATCGGTGAATAGACTTTACAACCTAGTCATTATTTATTATTGATCATATTTCCATTCTCGTCAAATTTATTTTTAAAAATCCCATTTGTACCAATCACATTGTGGTTTTTGGGTTTGTTAACAAGATCTTATGTTTGGATCTTATCAATCAGATCAAGTTCATCATTCATGAACTTAACCCATGATTTATCCTTTGCAGATTCATTAAATGAGGATGGTTCCAAAATTTAAAGGAATGCTGATTTTTCACTATTCATAATTCTCCATATTTGTGTGGGAGCATTCTAATCCCAAATGAGGTTGGGTCAATCAATTTCTACTACTTGATTTCCCCTGTGAGGTTCAAAAGAATTTTATTCATCCATGGTTTCTTCTTTTGATTCTCATTCTAAGTAAAAATAATGATCTGACTCGTGGATGTTTTACAAGCCTTTAACTACTTCAAATTTTTGTATTTGTTTCATGCCCAAATTTTTACTCATCTTCTATCACATAAACAGATGACTTCATTGAGCCATTTGTTGTTTTATCTTCAATTAATTTCACATCACATCATTTCAAAAAAATTTCATGATGATTATTAAAAATGTTGTAGGATTTTCTATTCATTAAATATATGAGGAAAAATCCTTCACCTGTAGCATCACTATACATTCAACGATTTTCTTCTTTATTTCAGAAAAAACATTTACTTCTAAAAACCAGAAAATAAAACAATGACGAATTCCTTCAAACACATATCTCATTGGGTGTATTGGTTTATCCTAATAAATCCCTTTTAGGTTTTGAATATAAAAAACATCTTGAACAACTATTTTCTTCTAACGGAGAGAGATACAACACTTAATCAACATAGTTCTGGCCATACATTCACTGGTCAATTCTGATGCTCAAAAACTCCATTTTTCTACAAAGTTCTCATAAAACACACCTCATGTTTTATTACATGATTATTTAGGTCATTTTAAAACTAAATGGATTCACATTATATACTATATTCAGACCATAATATTTTGAATGCTAGTCAAATATCATTCTATGATATTCGGTGATATGTTTTCATGAAATCAAGGACATTCCATTTTATATGTATAACCATCACACAAAACATTCTACTATAATAATAAATGAAAATAATGAAGTAACATTATCCATGAGTTCAAAAAACATTATTTGGAGCACATATGTATGTATGAATAAGACAATGAAGATTTGATACCCTTTTCTTCTTTTGACGATATGAAATCTGGACCAACATCCCTTAAATGAATGAATTGCATGCCCTTTCCCAATCATGCTTTAGATTGGGGAAATTAGTGAATATCTTCATCAAAAATTTGTTTTCCGTATATTTTTAATTGATGTGACCCAACCTCTAGTGCCACAAGTTGATTTCTACTTTATTAGTCATCTGGAAATTGCTCTCATTGCTATCAACTTTATATAGGATGACATTTATTCTGAAACCTTTCATTAGAGAATACCCTATTCATCCTTTTCTAGTGCACCCATTTTGATTGAATGTAATTATAATTCAGGAGACAAATAGTTGACTCACATTCAAGATAGTGTGACACAACCCATCCTCATAAAGATCTTCAATCTTCTTCAACGTACCATTGGCCTGTTAAGTACTTCTACTACCTTTGATCTTTAAAGAACCATAATTACTAAATCTCACTATTCAATTGAAAATTTCAAGACATTTTTTAATAGGTCAACATTTCTCATTATATGGGATGATAATCCAGTATCAAGAATCCATATACTAATGTTCTTGGAATCTTTGAGAGTAACTTATTCAAGGAAGGATTTATTAATTTTCATCATCTCCTTCCATGAAATATTATATTGAGTAAAGAATAAAGAAAACCTTTCAAATATCACTTCCATTTGTGTAAAATAATTATACTCATATTCATATTCAAGTGTAGAAAACCTATATATAGGAGTTACAACATCTTGTTGGTGAACACTAACTTGTCTCTAGGATTTGTATGAAATGTTACTTCCATTCCACTACCTGCAATCAACAACTTTCTGGAAAAAGATAGAACAATGAAAACAACATCCATAGAAATATTTTATTCTTTGAGAATGAGTTTAAGAATTCATTCTCCATATTTTTACTTCCTAGATCTTCCCCATTATAATAGTTCCTTACCACTTAATAGTATGACATGGTATGACCTAGATAGCCAAATAATTGACATTCTATAAGAATAAATTTATTTTCCTTTATATTCCTCCTCATCTCAACTCCTTAGTATAAGAGATTAACATTTTTATTATCTTGGGAAACTTGAGAATAGTTTTCAATCCTCCTTCACTATTATTTGAGACTTTCTTTGTTTGGACTTCAACATTATTTTTGATATGTTTGAATTTTAGATTGCCATTATTTTTTCCCATTTTACTTCCAGCATTCAATGCTTCAAAATCACATCTAAATCCTATATTTCATATGCATGAGGGTCTATATTCATTCATATACTTTTCAAATCCATCAGAACATTTCTTATCTCTATATACCAGTTAAACATTTGATAATTTTCCAACCTAAAATTTTTTCTTTGTTTATTTCAGACATCATTCTCTTTCAATTTTACTCTTAAGAGTAACAAAATTTTCATCAATTCCCTCAATATTTTTTTATTCTACTCTAATATCGTGGTATGGTCATTAATAACCGTTGCATGTTCTTAAATTCTAATCATTAGTTCAACAACATCGTATGAACATTCATAGGTGGTTGAATGTTCTATTAATACTTCTACAAGTCGATCAATTTCATCTTTTAGTATATCAACTTATTTGATGACTATTCCAAAATTGATTTCCACTTTTTTCATCTCTTGAATTGATTCTAAAAACATAAAAAATTCCACATTTAGTTTCAAAATGAGATCGATGTAATTTTTCAATTGATTATCTCTTTATTTATCTCCCGATGGTTTTGATTTTACAATGGTAACCATCATTGATTCATTTGATTCAGATTTAAATTCCAATTCATATTCCTAAAAGAATTCACTATCATCATCTTGTTATTCAAAAAAACATTCTTCAGTAGTTTATTACCAGACAAAAAGTCACCTTTTTTGAAAACGTTTTTCCAAGGTTACTACATGTCTTTGGCTTCACTTTCTTCTTCATGAAACATTCTTGTGCATCAAGAGACGATATTCCCAACTCCGCCATAATAAAAACAAGCGAGAGGTAACATGCCTACAAATTTTTCTTTCCCTTCATGAATTTAATGCCAATGTGAGAAAAGCAATTTTCTCTTTCTCTTAATCAATATTATATCTTAAAATTTAATGTTTTTCTATCACTTTAAATTCTATTCACATTCATACATAATTCATTGCATTTACTAGTTTGACTTAAATTTCATATTATACTAGGCTGTTAAGCAAATCATCCAATGAATGTTTGGAAGGATCCATTTCCTTAAGGGTTGAAACCTTTCCTTTTAAAAGAGATAGAAGTATTCCCATATTTTTCTTTACAATATCAACGTCTTTGATATTGTCACCACATCCCAGTATTACTCATACAACTTTACTAATTCAATTGAAAAAGCTATCTACATTTTCTTTAGGATGAATCTTCAAATCATCAAACTTATTGTTCGATAATTTTAGTTTTTCCTCCTTCACTTTGTGGTCACATTCATAAATATTTTCCTATTTCTCCCACATAAGCTTCTCTGATATATAGTTCATCACCTTTAGATATATCTGAACATAAATAACTGTAGTAAGTGAATTCTTTCCTTTTTCATTTGTATCAAGAATTTTCCAATCCGTATTAGTCATTGAAATCCTATTTAGATCAGTGACCTATATTCGCAGTGCAGTGGATAACATGACATCCATTCTAAGAGATATTTAATGAGATCTCATCGTATTATTCTTGAATAATATGTTTCATCCGTCAAATTGGGGTACTACCTTATAATGTATTGTATTTTCCATTATAGGATTGAAGGGAATATTTAACACCTACAACCTTTACACTCTGATACAACTTGAAGGACCCTAGAAAACCCTAATAGGGGAGGAGTGAATTAGGGGTTTAAATGTTTCTTTTAAATTTATGGATATTTTTCCCAGATTGGTAGTAACATGTAAAACCTATCTGATGAGAATGATCAAAATGAAAAAAATCACATACAAAGAGACGATTTTTTTAATTTGTTCACCATAAAGGGATACGTCTAAGGAGCATAAGACGAAAATATATCAGCTGTACCAAAGTCCAATAATAATCACTTGTTGTGGAGTAAAAAATATTATCACAATCACTCTATTACAGGTTCACTTTCATTATATAGTTTTATGGATAGAAAACTGCATCCATTAGATCACTTATGTTAAATCCCCCTTTCACATTACATTTGGCAGAATTTGAAATCATTTTATTGACTTGAAGGATGATTCATTGGTTTGGAATTAAATCATACATCTTCAACAATAGATAGATTCTTTATTGAGGTCCCATTTTACCCTATAGATGTAATCGACCGTTCTTCCTACTGCTTATCAGTGATCATGTCCTCTATAAATTGACCTTTTTCGTTGGCTTACTGCATTGCACCAAGTACTGTGAGTGCCCACCTAATGCCTTTATGAAATGGCCTTATTATTCCACATACTGCATTGCACCGCATACTATGAGTGCTCAGCGTAGTACCTCCACAAACCACGACTATGAAATACCATCCCAAATCACATCTATGTACTACTTCTACACTCCACTTCCGCATAATGCATCATCATAACACTGCCACATACAACTTCCTCATGACTCTTCTTCCCTACTGACATACTCCTCCTTCATGAACTGTCTTCTGCAAACAATATTCCTTGAACCGTGTTTTGAAATCTATCTTCCATGAACCTTTCTGAACTTCCCTAATTTTCTTTTGAACATCTAAAAAAAGTCTATTTTGTTGGTTAGTCTTCCTGTCAACCCCTATAGACTTCGTGGAATTCCTGCCCGGATTTTGAATCTCATTTTCGCACTATAATGAATGGATTAGTGATCCTTATATATCCAAATAGATCATCATAATATACTAAAAGATGATTTCTCAAACCTTCGATACAACACAACCTTTAATACATATCGTGCTTTTCCACGAACCACATTCTCTATGCATTTTGCATACCTCCACAATCCCTACGCGGTGACATAAGTCAACACATCATTTATGCTAACAACTCTCTATGGAGTTTCTCAAAAATCTACCTAAATTTTAAAAATGACAAAACATCTTGGGAACCACCATTCCTTCCACATACTACAAGCCTTCCAGCAAACTACAGTTCTTCACTGTAATCCTCCTTCTCTATGAAAACTATTCCTCATACATGGTTCTCTTACCATTTTCCATTCTGGAAACCATTCCCTCAAGTTTGTTTGTGGTTCCCCATTCCATGACCATATTTCATGATATTTATACTATTTTTATAAATTCCATTTTGCATTGTTCCTTTGCGATAACGATTATTTTTCAAAAACAATATTCTGATTTTGGGGCATAAATATTTGGAATAAACTTGGAAAATTCCACACCTTAAACACCTGCTTAGGCATGTACATTAATATCACATGACATGAAAAAATTTTAATCAATGGAATTTGTATTGATGATAAACACAAAACAAACTCCATTTCCATTAAATAACAACCTTGGTTCCGAAAATAAGTACATAAAATTATCAATAGTTTTAATATAAGTGATGAAAATAAATTTTATCCCACAAAATATAATCTAGATATATGATAATGTTGAATAATGAAAGTGGTATATTTGATATTTTCTATAGAATCATGTTATGCACCATAAAATCAATAATTAATACACACAAAAAAATTTAGTGGACGAATGGAATAAAAATATATTAGTGGATTTGGATTGAATTATGCTAAAAAACCTGACACCTTTAAGTAATTTTGGATACATGACATTTGAGTACTCATTCATATTCATAATTAATCCTCACATTTTAAAATATTTTGATATAACATTATATGAGATGTATTATTGAAAATCAATAATTTTATTCTACCCTAAAATGTTTTTAAGACAGTACATTATCAACTATAATGTTTAAAAACATGGAATGTTTGAAAAAATAGGTGTTCATGGAATCATCTTGGGTTATCATCCAAATAGAATAGGATACTGCAATTCCAAAAAATGCATATGGAGGATTGTTTATTCTAAAGATGTGTAGGCGGTAGAAAAAACAAAAAAAAAAGATATCATGCATGAAATAAGATCATCCAAAAGTGATAAACGTAATTTCTTTGGTAAAAATACAGCGATGTATCTAAAAACTGTGAAATGTTAGACTAAGATCATGTTGGCCATGCCAATTTAGTTATTAATAGTGTTATTAATAACATTATTCATCCAATATATGAAAAATAATGAATGGCCTATTAAATAATTTCAATGTAATAAATTTGGATATAATGTTCATATAAGAATATCAATGAGGACAACATCACATATCTTCATTTTCTTTTAAGATCAACCAATATACCTGAAAGAATAAATATACCATAATTAAAGAGTAAATTTTATGAACTGAGATTTTGATTAGATATAGAATATTTGGAGATTTTTGTTAGAACCCATACTAGAAAATAAAAAATACATTATAACTAAATGAAACTTCTAGAACAAGTAAAATTAAAATGGTGATGTTGTGTAAAAAATACAATAAATGTGTATAAAGGGTATTCACATGTATAAGGAGTTGATTCTGATGAGTACTTTTACCAATAAAAAACAAAGAAACCAAAATTTTATTTCTTTCTATTATATCCCAATGGAAATAAAATATATTCTGAATGAATGTCATGTCTTCCATCCTTAATGGTGACATCAAAAAAGTATTTTTTTTTAAACACTAAATTATTATTTTTTGATTTATTTAAGTATGTTTTCAGGTTAAATATTGATTTATATGTGTAAAAATAATATCTTTGAGATTATTATTCCTTTCTATTTTTGAGCATGATAAATTTAAAGTTTAATAAGGGAACAATGGACAACATCCTCTATATGAAACATGAAAAATTGGAATTAGTCAATGTAAATAGTTATAAAGATGATATTATATTTGATTTAAAAAAAGAATGATTTTTTTTAAAAAAAAAATTAGTAGATATGAATAAGTTATTTGAAATATATATTCTTGGGGATATGATATATTTTATAGTTTATAAATAACTCATGAGGATGATCACATTTTTCAATCTCATGAAATGTATTGTTGGTTTCATCAAAATAGATTTCAAATAATGGATTCAAAATTAGTCTGTATAAGAATGTTTGTGTGAAATACTTTTTCTAAATATATTGAAGGAAGGAAATGTGATCAATGATAAATTTGGAAGCATATTGTGAGTTTATTTATACTTCAATTCATCATGGGTATATAATTTAGAATGATTTTACACTATGTTGTATATATTAAAGAGAACCAAAATTTATCCACATCGTATATTAAAAGAGTAATCATATTTATATAAAACTCACCTATGAATTTTGGTTAAAATATAATGGTAATGAATAGCTTGGTCATTTTATATTTTTAGATATATATGAATATGGGAATGTTGATTATATGGGTAATATATATAGTAGAGTTTACGTCCTAGGGGATATGGGATTATATTTGGACACTATGTATAAATATTTTTTTTGAATCTATGTATTGTTGAAGAAAGGTATGTGCCTACCACTAAATACAGTACTCAAACTTATATGGATAATAACTCAATTGAAATACCTTATAATGGATATGAAATTATCACTACTTAGGGAATAATGAGTTTGAAAATAATATTTCAAAATTTTGGTTTCAACATTCAAGGGTGAATCACATTAATAAAAAGTATCACTTCATCAAAGAGCATGTGTAAAAAATGAGTTAATGATTTAATTTATTACTATAATGGTTAATGTGTATGATGTTGTCTCCAAATAATTTCAAAAATATTATTTCCAACGATTGAGGTCAATAATGGGTGTTCAAACTCATTATCCTCAATGATAAGGTAATGTGATATGGTTTCCTCTCTTATCTCTTTCTTTGGAATATTTTTATCAAATGGGATGAAAATAAAAACACAAAAAAATATATTAATTCCATTCTATCTTTATAAATATTATGTTTAAATGGGAATGAATTATTTTTAGACTGAATCCATTGATATATGATTAGATAATGGAGAGAGATCTCTTATTTAGGGTGATAATGTATTTATAGAGGGTTATTAAAACTATTAAGATATGAATTCAATAGTGTGTTAGTGTTTGAAAATAAGGTATTGTTTTATAGATAACTGAAACTCATTATCCAATTGAAAAATATATAATATGTTAATTGTGTTTGTAACTCATTAAATATTCTAATGTTTTTCATACTAGTTGGAATTTGTCATTTACAGCCTCTATAAAAAATTGTGAGAAGTTGAAGAATTCCTGATTTTCATGTTTGATTTAAATCGGTTAAATTGATTTGAATGTATTAATATAAATCAATATTTTATGGACAATAAGGTTTTAGTATTCATTGTTATTTTTCTTTCATGTATTTCTCTTTTGTAGTTTTATAAATATTAAATGATCATTCATGGATTAATGGGTTGAGATCACAAGTGATTTATGTTCCTTGGTTTTTAAAATTTTTAATGGGGGTGATTATTGACCTCAAGATTTGTTTTGAGGTAGTTGAGTAGTTTTAGAGTTGGTGTATGGAATATAATCCCTCTAGAATCGTGATTTTTATAGAGATTAAGTATTTTTAATGATGAAGTTGATATGATGGTTGTGCAATATTTTTTTAGAAACATAAATCATGTTCTTAGTCAAATAATTTTAAGTATGATATGTACTATGAGGGATTATTTTATGTGATGGAAGAGGTTATGAATCCATTGGAAGTGAATCTTGATTTTAGAGTTTCTATTTGTAAATAATGGAAATGTACTATAGTCTTCATAATGATGTGACTGTATGACATAAGGTTTAGATTTATGGTAAATAAGATGTACATAGACAATTATTTTTTTAGTTTGAAAAAACAAAGACCATAAGGATTCTACATATTTAAAGTACGGTTTGGAAAACTAGAAGACATAGTAGGGTCTATAAAACTGTTGTGTATGGTTATAAGAACTAGAGTATAAGGTTCATACAAGTCGTCATTAGGCTATGGCGTGTAATCCTAAAGATTATACATACCACCATATTTTTTTTAAGTTTAATCATATGGTTCCATATAAAATCATAAGGATCATTCATAATGTGTCTCCAAATATGTTCAAACACAAAGAAAAATTTTGTGGATTCTATTGAATGAAGAATAATAATTTATAAAATATTTATTATAAATAAAAAAATATATTTATAGATGAAGCATAGAAAATTTAATGATGATTTAGAATTCAATAAAAGGGATTTTTGAATAATTTAGAAGTGGAAAAATTTTATCACTATGATGAATGAGTTTTAATGTTTCAAGTAGAATAAGTTATATTTATAATTTATTATTCATACACTAATCAATGCTAAAAATCCAGTATTACCTGGGGAAGAATTTTGAAAATAATAAAAAGAACCTTTAAGATAATAAAGAATGAATTTTAATTGGTTGAAGGGTATTACGAGTTTGAAATTTTATTTTAAAATCAAATTCATACATATTTTTTACTAATATTTAATGATTAAATAATAAAAGTAAATAAATTTATTATCATGAATTACAGAGGAATAATATTTTAGGGAGTATAATAATTCTCTTCAATGAGATATATATAATTAAAATTGATAATATTCAAGATATATTAGAAGGATAAGTTTACTTAAAAATCATATAAATGGGAAGAAGTTTCTTAAAAAAGTATAGTTTATAAAGAATAGGAAGAAGCACCACTACAAAAAAATGAATGGATGTAAAATAATGTTTTCTACTTTTTTAGTTAAAAAGATTAATATTTTTCACTATAAAAGATTATAAAATACTAAAACATTGTCTGGAGATTCTTTTTTAAACAACCATATTGAGATTTTACACACTTTTTTACCTACAAGTTTACACAAGTGAGTCATATTTTATAGTCTAAGTATAGATCCTTCAATGGATTACCACTTTGTTTAGAAAGGTTAACCATGTATAGTGTTTGTGAACAATGTGTGGGTTCTTGGATATGTATAATAGAAAAATAACCTTCCAAATTAATGGTGGTGAATTTTATTTACAAAGGACATAATTAGAATATAATTCAAACATTGAATCACCACCAATGTTTTTCATTGATCTTGTGAATCTTTTCACAAAACATGAACAATAAATGGCACATGAATGGTACCATATAACTCGAGTTCTATATGCTTTAGATTCATCCTATAACATGTAGATTAGTAAAATTATTTTTCAATATTTCTATATTTATATATTTAGAATTTTTTTTGGTTATTATCATTCATTTTTATTTATATGTCATCCTTTTTATTGTTCTCTTGTATTTTCCTAGTGGCCATTGGAATATTTGTCTCTTAGATGAAATATTTAAATTGTGTGGCGATATCAATTTATAGTGTGTGTTCCATGAACTATATGTTCTGGAGGTTTTATAGTGGAGTAACATTCCATTCGAGTAGTATACAGTTTCAATTTTATTTTAAAACATAAAATATATTCAAATAGTAATATTTGTATCATTAAAAATCTATGTTAATTAAATTAAACTGATTGTGATGCTTTTTCTATAATATTTATAATATCATTATTATTATCAAATTATAGAATATAAAAAATTATTTAATTGTATAACTAATATTATAATTATGCATATTTTATTATGAAATCATAGGACTATTGTAGTGATGAAAACATTATTTCTCATATAGGTTGTATAAACCACCCATGAATTGAGTGGAGTTATTAAAAATAATGTAAATAAACGAAAAATAATTTTAAAATTTTTAATGTTTTTATTATTTTAAAATTATAATAATATAACCACATCTTGATAGTTTATTACAGGGTTTAAAGGGTGTTAAATGTTAATAAATATTTAAAACAAACATGGTGAGAAAACATACCTTTGTTGTGGCTTCTTCCATAGACCACTCTTTTTGACACCAATTATTAGTTTTTTTGAGGCCCAGACTCAAAAACATATCAAAAGAATTACGTATTAATATTTTTTGAAATCAAGGCTAGGTAGTAATTTTGAAATATAATAAGAATGTTTGGAGGTGATGTTTTATTTAATGGTGAAGGGGAAGGGAGATTGAAAATAAAATAGTGAGTAATTTATTAATTTTATCTCAATACATTACATCGTATAGGTTCCGATAAATAATAAATGTGGTGGATTATAAAATTAATTTAAAAAAACATTAACCATTATTAATATGAAATTTAAAAATTTCAAAATAATATTTAATTTAAAGAATCAGAAATATTATTTTACTATAAGTAAATATATTTTAGATTTCCAAAATTATTTTATAGGATTGAAATATATTTTTATTATTATCAAGTACATTATTTAAATCAATAATTTCAATTTTATTCATTAAAATGCATTATAATTTATAGATTTATTTTCACATCCTTAAAATGTTATTAAATATGTGGTATATAAAAAAGTTAATTGTACTATTACATAAAAAAAGTTTCATTTTCCTAAAAAAAAAATTGTCGAATAAATTCGACATGTTGATTAATCAAATTTTGTCCATTATATCCAAATAAGTTATAATATATGACATTATAATATTTACATTTAAATATTAAAATTTATTGTTTCAACGAAAAAGTTAAATAAATACATTATTTAAAATATATTCTCATATATATTTCGAGTTTTATTATTTTAGATATATTTTTATGAAATTATATATATATATATATATATAACTAATTAAGTTATTGATGTTAAATAAAATTTATTATATATTTTATGATAAATAAAGTATAATTAAAATTCTGAACTCAATAATGTTATTTTAATAGACGAATATTCTCAACGGGCTTACTAAGATTATACTTTCATATATGTGTAATAATTCAAGGATACTAAAATGTTCCATAATACTAAATTTTAGTTCTGTTGTTCACTAGTGTATATTATCTCATTTTATTATTTTCAATTTTAAAGATAATATTTATTCTTCATTTGTAATGGTATGTGTTTTTTGTAATAAAATATTATCTACATTTTTTATGAGAAGCATGTTACTTATTTTTGTTATAACATAAACATATTTATATAGAATGAAATTTATAATATAAAAATAAAATTAAGTTACATTATATACCACTTTAAAAATTTTATCCTTGAATTTTCATTTAAATAATATAAAATGGAAACAGATGGGCATGTAACTATTTCACTGCCTCTTAAGGATCCCATTTTTCCTCTTCGTGGTTATGGTTCTGAAAATATACATTTATAATAGGTGTTTAATTATTCCTTAAAATTTTTCTCTATGATCCAATAAAACCACATTCTCTAAATCATTATATATATTTTATTACAACTAAAATACTTTTGGATTAATAAATGTGAGGAGTCTTTCATGTACTTCGTCATGAGGGATATGTGGAAAATGTCACATATTAAATAGATATTTAGTGGGATTTATCTTTGATAGCTTATAACACAAATGAAATAAAGAATATCAACTGAGAAAAGACATCTTATGCATTATTTTTTCATTCATCAAAAACCTCAAACCCTCTCTAGTGGAGATACAATGTAAATACAAAAACATTTATGGGTAGTGAAATAAAGAGGACATTTTTATTTTTTCTTGAGATAAAGGTATTATTTGAGATAAATTATTCATATCTAAATTATATGTGTTAGAATATCTTCAGGACATGTTTCATGATGTGGATTGGGGTTTAGATCATATTTTGAGTCCCCGAGTGGATATTGTATTGTGGTCGGGGTAACCCACAACAATTTTATTGTTTTTTCTTATAGTTTGGAAGTCACTATGTGACCTATAATGTAACATCAATAATTCCATCCATGTGGTTTTCCTAAAATGATGTGCAAGGGTACTTTTCCCTGAGGGTAGACCACAATTTAGATGCATGTGCCTTCCATGGGTGCATCTCATCACAAAATGACCCATCTAACTTACATTAAGATGATGAAAAAAATAATCACAAGTTAATCCCGACATAAATAATACATTAGTCTCATTATTTAGACAGCAAATTTAAAAAAATTTCACACAACATGTGGAATTAATGGCTTATTGCCTTAATGTTTAGCTACATAATCATCTTATTTTATAACAATTCAAAACATTTCTCTATATTCAATCTCTTATTGACCCTTTATATTCAAATCAAATTCTATATTTTTATTCATGTCCTTGGTAATGGAATCATAATCAAGGGGGGATATTGAAAATTTAGTTAGGAAGAAACAAATAATAATCTTTAAAATTGTAATCATGAATGAGAACATGAAGAATACGTAAATTTTATAATTGGATGTTACGTGAACATATATCAAAGTCATAAATTATAGTAGGGTAACATAAGATAATATATATATTAATAAGGATGTATAATTATAATGAATTATAGAAAAATAATTCTAATAATCATAAAAAATGTTACCATGATATAAAAGTGTGGTATACATTTAAAATGAGGCTTAATAAAAAAGACATAGTATTTCATTAAAATAAAATGAATCATGTAAATTTGGTATAACATGATAAAATATATGGAAATGTGGTACAACTATAATCATAGAAAAAACATTGTTATAAAACTAATTATACTCGCAGGTGTGAGAATAAACACATTAGGCCCACATTAGAAAATATGAGAAAACCCATTATACCCATATTCCTGGATCCAAACCCATTTTACATTCTTTAATATCATGAAATAAAAAAATAAATAATAATTTAAGTGTGATATAAAAACCCAATCACAATCATCCATACATATGTCTAATAATTAAAAACAATCAACCATCATATCATAAGAACCCCATGGAATAAGAATGAGTTTCTTAAATTTCACAAAAACACCACATAACATAAAGATAAAAGATAATTGGATATAAAATGCCTTATTTTTTAAAATGAATCATATTATTATAAAATATATGGAATGGTAAGAAAATAAATTTATGAGAGATAATCCATAGATGAAAATTTTAATAAAAAAGATAAATATCTCCACAAACCATCTACACATTGTAATTAAATAAGGAGTTAAAATTAATCTCAAAATAAATTTGAGAAAGTAAACATAATAAATTGGGAAAATAAATTATAAATAGTTTGGTATAGTTTATCATTTAAAATAATTAAGGTTTATCCAAGAAAATATGTAGTGGAAGACAAAATATTTTATTTTTAATGAAGGGAAGAATTATTTCATTAATATTTTGAAATAACATTGTTTGAAACCATAAATTATAGAAAAATAGAATTAAAAATTAATTGTTTAATGGGTATATATATATGAGAATAAAATAAAAAATTCCATAATATATTTCCTAAAAATTGATGAGAATATTGGTAGGATAGAAAATATGTACATGGAGAAAAATATTCATTAGAAGGGATGGTAGTTATTCATACAAATGATAAAATATTATTTTTGAAAAATATTTATAAATAAATTTGTTATTTATGACAGGAATTAATAAACCTAGTGAAGAAAGAGAAATAAAATATAAAACTTATGAATTCTAGGATTAAATTAATATTGAATATTTTATTTAGGTAAGAATGAATTTGACTAAATGAATATGAAATTGATTTATGAAACACTAATGGAATTGGTAATGAATGAATCAAATGAGTACTGCTAGTATTCATTATTCTCAAATTGATTATAATTCCAATATAATTTTTTTTATTATAATGTATTAAATATAATTATTTAATATTTTTATATTTCAATTGAGGATAGTTTCATTCCTTGTTCTAAAATATTCCATCGAAAATAATCATACTTCAATGATTTTCTTAACCAAAGAATGATGTATTCAAAATTACTGAGTTAAATAATTTTTTATGCATTCCAAATAATATATATTTGAATATTAAAATAATATTAGACCATTAATTATGTTATAATATCCATCCATTTTATAACATTGTGGTTCTGCTCAAGTAGGTGGTCTAATAGACCCAAACATGAACACACCATGAATAGTGGATAATTATGAGGTGATTTAGTTAAAATATAATTATACAAGATGCATAATGATTATATATTATGTAAATTTTTTTAATATGTCAGAAAATAATGGAATTAGATAAAGGATTAATAGATACAAAAATATTAAATAATATGAAGAATATTTTTCTTCATACCTTTTCGTGTTTAAGAAGGTTAGTATTATAATGATTCTTTATTAATAATATTATGAAATTTTCTCAATTTAAAAAAAAGATTTTTAACATATCAAATATAATATAGATCATACAAAAACATCTTATTTTCATCCATTTATTGGGGTTTTTTATTTGAAAATAGAAATGGATCATTCCTCGGAGGTGAAATTCATCACAACACACAATTTGTGGTTTCATTTATCAGAAGGAAAAAGCTGAGGATTTTTAAAAATTGAAAAAACATTATAATAAAATACCATAATGAAAATGAAACTGATTTTATAATTATTAGATAATTAAAATAAATTTTAAGAATATTAAAATAATATAAAAATAAGAAAGATAGATGAATGTTTACAAATATACTCCTTGCTACTTGGATTATTTCCCTTGAAAAGAGTTTTAAACCATTGAGGGATGGTAATTTTCTTAAAAAAATCCTCTTTATGGGTTAAATGAGTGTTTAAGATAGTTTTTCAAAGATTTTGGGTAAAAATTATTGTGTTCTGGTGTGAAAAATTGTGAGGAGGGAAATTACCCATTCATAAATTAAAGGGATATCATTTCTATAAATACCTAACACATTTCAATAATTTATTTTTTTTCCCAACGAATTTAGATTAAAAATTTGATAAATAATAGATATTAGAAAAGATAAGGAAAATAAAAATCTCAAATAATCAATTAAAAACATATTCTAAACATGATATCCCCATTATTTCTTAGATTACTCATTTTAATGATTTTGGATTTCACCAGAGTAACCAGTTTTTAGAAAATGTAATTTATCCATTATACCTAAAAATAAAATGGTCCTTATCATTTATTAAATAACAACCACAAATTTTAATATAGAAACATAAATTAAATTAGTACATTTTACATGAAAACCAATACAATAAGGGAATTTATAAACCTGAGTCATTATGTAATATTTCTTGGTAAACAAATTCATCCCCTATGATAGATTATGATGCACAAAACACCAAGTTTAAATAAAACACAATACTTTTATAAAATATATCTATTTCAACATGAAAATTATAATACTATCATTGAGTTGGTGGGTATGAATAAGAAATAGTAAATTAATAAAAATATACAGTTTAAATATGTATAAAATAATTTCAATTGTTCTCAATTGATTAAAAATAAAAGAAGAACTATTATAGTGGAAAACTGTTTTTTGAAAAATGGAATTTATTTAAAGGTGGTTCAGTCACTCTTTTTGAATAGAATTTGAAATTATTATTTACCACATTTACAAAATCAATTTTACATAATAATATCCATTTGTTAAATCTACAGTTCAAAATTATCTTTTGGAGATTTTTTTTATAATTCTCTAAAAATATCATTTTTTTATGAATTGATAGAAATAATTATTTTTATTGAAAACTATATCTTCTTTGAAATTAAATTAAATGATAAGATATATTTTAAATTGTATTTAAATTAAAATTTAATAAATTATATTTATATCTAAATAATTTACTTTATTATAATATATTTCATAGTGAATTCTTATATAATTTTTTATATTATTTTGATTGTATTTCATTGGAATACCTATTTTTTGACAGGTCTGAGAGTCAAATTTTATAATAAATTATTGAAATTATGTGAGATGAATTTTTAAAAATGGTTTAAAAAATAATTTTAATTACCATCATTTATTTTATATATTATTTTTATCTTAATTTTTTCTCATAATAATTAATAAATATAGTTAAAAAGTTTTAATGTGGTTGGGGTTAAAATAGGATTATCGAGGAGTTAATCTAAAAGGTAAGGTTTAAAATTAACCCCAAAGAAGTATATACCCTATTATAAGCAAATATATTTTATCTTATAGTTTTATTTAATAATTATAACACATTTTTTGGATTGTGGCCTGCGAAAAATGTCTGTATCACTTTTTATTTTAAAAAATTCCATGTTTGTCCTCTCCCCCACATGTAAAATGCCACCCATATCCAATCTAATTGACACATACAAATCCATTTTATTATAATAATAAATACCTAACAATATTTATTAAACCCTTAATAAAAATTATTGGATTTTTTTTTCACCATAAATACAACATTGGAAGTATTTTGGTGAAACCCTAATTAAGTTGTTCGAAGAAGAGGTAAAGTTCTTAAACGATCATTCTTATAATATTTATTTTTAAACCACCTCAAAATAATTTTAAAAAAGTATTACCTAATATCCAAACTATCTTATATATACTAAGATTTTATTTTCAAAGTTAATCCCGAATATCAATATCATATTCCATCAAATGGGAAAAAACAATTGATCATGTTTATGGTGGAAGGTCGGCTTGCAAATCGAAGTAATTCATTTTCCATCATCCCCTCTCATGGTTGGATATAATGATGGATTTAATATATTTAGATAATAGATATGATATTAATATAATTTTTTTTATTATAATAATACATATATATTCAAACCTTCGAACATATTGGAAAACAATAATATCCCTCATGTAGACAGTGAAAAACCACCTCACTAACCAGTGCAATTTCCTTCCCATTTATATTATAATTTTATTGTAATAAATATATATAAAATGAATATATATGAAATATTTAAAATATTTCTACCAATTTACATATTATATAACATATAACATCTTACATTCCAATTCATGGGGAATACGATAGAGTCGCTCGTGTGTTCGGTGAGCTACTGCCTCATGAAGGGATATGACTAATTTTTTTACTGACTCATTACATTAAATGTAGTAAGGATAATTTCAACTAATATATGTGATATATTAGACATCATAATGAATATATAAATGTTTTTCTATTATTTATAATCTTTTTTTTCATCCGTTAACAATAATGGAAACACCATTCTTGCGTACATAAAACCTACTATCTCCATGAATAATGTAATAAATTTTATATTTATTACAAGTCTATTTTACTATAAATACATATATAAATAATATATAGGATATTTATATCATCATTAACATTATCGTGATGATTTAGTTACAATTAATGAAACAAGATCTAAACTACCAAACCAAAACATACATATAAAATGAAGCAATTATCAACCGAAACCATGATTTTAAAAAATATTTTGTAATAAAAGGATGATAAAGACTATATGTAAAAATTATATGGTATGTTATATATGATTATTGTTTTTAAATATTTTATAATAAATATATTTTTATTTTATTGGAGGTTGGAACACAAATAAAGGAATTAGAACATAAGGTAATGGATTCTCATATGAACTATACTTCCATGAGTCATATTCCATATTAACCACATGTTCTTTTGTGTGGTGTATATAAAAACGCTTTTCATATGTGATATAATGAATCTTTTGATCTTCAATTTAGATATATTTTAATTTTATGTTATTTCTTTAATTAGGACTATGATTCAAATGTTACCAATGTTGTAATGGTTTATTTCAAAAAGTCATCATTATTCTAGATTGTTTATGTTTAATTCTACCATAGTAGAATCAATTTGTATTGATATATCTAAAATAATTAATTTCATTATACTATTTTTATTAATGACATTTTTATGTAATATTACAAGTTATCCTCTATTTTTTACTTAAAATGGTTGGAAAAATGATTTCAAGAAATGGATCATTCATTTATCTATTTGGTTTAAAATAAATTTTACTCTACAAAAAATTAAAAAAAAATTATAAAATTTTTTATAACATTATCAAGGATATTTATTACATAAATTTATATCCAGTCATTAAATTTTAGAAAATTTTTAGAAAATAAATTTTCTTTTTTATTTCTGAATGATATACTTTTTACAATTTTTTCAACAGTGTGAACGTAATTTTTTAAGATATGTACAATGTATGTATTTTACCCCCATCATGAAAACACAATGTACTAAATATTATATTACATGTTTCCATTATTATATAAAAATAAAATAATTTTCAAAATTGTTTTTAAAATTTTAGTTTTAACATGTTATTTTCAAAGTGTAATGGTTATTTTTTTCATAAATTTTTTTAGGATCTTTTCTTGGAATTTATATTCATCAATGACAATATCCATTATTCTAATAATGATCCATTGTATATAGGTTTTAAGGAAACTATATATATTGTTTCATACGATATTTATTTTATTATTTTGACTGGGGGTGTAATAATTTGGTAAAAATCATATATTAATATGGATGGATTAAGATTATTTATTAGGGTAAGTCTTAACATTTCATATGATAGTTTTTCAATATGATTTTTTATGTATTTTAATTAGAACCCATTTAATATAAGGAATTAATTGAAAATTTTATGTGAACGATGGGGTACATAATTAAATAGCCCCTTCATGCATTAGTAGGTATCATGAGGAAAATCTATTCTCCCAATTAAATAGGTTTTTACCCATATATTTTATTATCCTTGTGAAAGGTATTGATATTATTCATATGATGAATTGAATAATTAATTCCCTCATTTTGTGATCTGTTATTGATTTCCATGAGATTGTTTGAATAGTTAGAATATCTATTGATAACTTTCACCTCTAGTTATTATTTGTATGGATTTATTTGATCACCCTTTATTGATGAAATATCAGGCTCCAGTTATTTTTTAAATGGAATTTTCTTCTGTTATATACCATTTCATATTGATTATTATTATTTATTCTTAATATATTCTACTATTACCGTAACCTTAATGAGCATCTGTTTTTAATCCATTGTTATGTTTTATTTTCTCTAGGTTACCAGGGTTTTTTTGATTGATATACATGGATATTCTAAAGGGAATGATGAAGTTATCAATGAAAACACATTTTATATTTTATGATTCTAAAATGTATTGTGAATTTCATGTTTATATCTAGTTTAACTTGAATAATAAAATATTTGGTCCCTTTTATGGAAATTTACTATATCTAGTGGAAAATTAATAAAGAAATGATAGGCTCTAGACAACATTTTTAGACGTTTTTAGATTTGATATCAGAGAAATTTTAGTAGAATCTGTGGGAAATTGATTTTGGGAAACATTGTTTAAGGAATATAACCCAATTAATTAATACAAGGATAAGTCTTAGTGTATGAAAACTACCTAATGTTTTGGTAATTAAGGTATTATTTTATTTTCCAAGAAATACATCCCTATCTGGAAACTACAAGAAATCATTATTCCAGAACAAATATAATTAGAGTTAATAACTCTAAAAGGACCATAGAGATTGACCCAAGTATTACTTGGAACTTGAATATAGTCCATAATGTGTAACTCTTTTGGAAATATTTGGATACATGCATTGAATAATTCAGTTTTTCTATACAAAATACTATGAATGATCTTAATTTTTTAATTATATAAAATATTTTCAATTGAAGACATGTTTTTCATTTTTGGACTAGCCATTGTATATTATTTTAAATTTTCTATATGTGTCTCACAAGTTATAAGATTATAAATTATGTTTCTTATTGTTAAAATAAAATCTAGTGTATGAAGTGTTTTAAAAATTAAACATATAAGAAGGTATGTCAAACATATTAATTCACATACCTGATATAGGGATTAACCTCCTTGAAAAATAATGAAGCTAGAGATTGAGATACAACTATAACTATCAAATTATTACAATATTGGGGAAATTGAATTATGTTATGAGAAATAATCATTCACAAATGAATAATACTTCTAATACACCATATGATATAATAATGTTAATTCAATTTATGCATTATAAATCATCATCATTTAACGAGACTAAAACTATATTTCTACATGATAAATGGATATATTCCATAAAGAAAGATATTTCTTTCATCTAAAATAAACGAAAGGGAGACAATTATTATAGAAGATTATAATATCTCAGGATATATAGCTCAATGATTGTTATTGATTGAAAAAACATAGGATAAAGAAGAAATATAAAACATGGATTATGATGATTTTAAGGTACTCTTCCTAAAAAATTATTTTCATCATGAGTAATGATCAAATATAGAGATAATATTACATAGTCTATAATATAAGGAATATGTAATTTTTTATAATAATGAATAAAAAATTAAAAAGTTATAAAGTAATTATTCATTCAACATATGTAATTTAAAGGGAAATGTATACCATTTAATTTATTTCCAGAAGTCAATTATTCAATGATACATACTCTCACAAACAATATCACCAAACGAGGACATTATATCTTGTTCAATTAGGAAAGATAATTAATTCAATAAGTCTAATGGTTTAAATTGGAGTAAAGATAATTAGATGGAGGTTTATAAAAATATGTATAATAAAAAAATTAGAAAGAATTATTCTTGGACAAGTGAAAATTTTGGAAAGAAACACCCTGGTACTTGTTTGAAGGGAATGATAGTTTTATACAAGTGTGGAGTGAAATGAAACCATTGATGTGTTTGAAAAAGGAATATGGAAGATTACAAGGATCAATGATTTATCTATAAGATTATAGGGCACAATGAAAATGAATTTATAAAGAGTCAAGGAAATATACCTTTGAATAAACTAAGGGATCAAGGTTAAGCTTATTATGTTTATATGGCCAAGGTGGAATGATTAAAGTTCTTGTGTATTTGGATTAAATAATCATGTTATAGAAGTATTTTATAAAATATATTATAATTATAAAAATTATAATAAATATATTGATTTTACTAGTATTGTTTTCATATAAGGAGTTGTAGACATATGCTTAATTATACCAATAACCAAGAAATGTTATATAGTAAAAAGATGATATTTTTCGAAAACAGACAACCGAGTGAGGATAAACAATAAAATATTACTTATATTGAGATAATAATGATAAGGGGATGTTTATGGTATATTATTGGTGATTATGAAAATGCTGAGTTTTTTTATATTTAATTTCACATTATATCGAGGTTACTGTATTTTTGAAATTATTAAATATATTCGATAATTTTTTATTTTATTTAAGGAATATGGAGAAAAATAATTTTTGGAAGAATTCATATTTTAATTAAGTATTTATTTCCATAAATTTATTCACATATATTATATGTTCTATTAAGAGTTGTATTGTGCTGTTTGGGGAATATATTTTTTATTTTATTTAGGAAATGTAGTGACCTTCATATAAAGCTTTTAGACATTCAATTCAGAAGCGATATTTTATATTATTGATATTGTTAACTATTTATGAAATTTATTATATTGAACATTTGGGTTATTATTTTGGTTTTTGAAATTAATTATTTTTTATATTTATCATTAAAGAGATTTTTCTCATTGAAGATATCTATAGTCACGGTAAATGACTAATCATTATTTATTGAAAAAATAAGATTTAATTTTTTTATTTATATAAAAAAATTCAATTTGGATATGCATTTCATAGAGTAAGAAATGATGTGTTAATTTATAGAAGATTAAAAAATGGATTAAATTTTTAATAAAATATTAATATATAAAATAATTATATTTTCTTTTGTTCTCCGTAAAGATGGAAAAAATTCCACAACACTTTGATAAGGATATTGAAAACAAAATAAAATCCTAATAAAAAATTTACAATGAATTAAATAGTGTTTAATATAATTGATGAATTTTTATTTTTTGGTAATATAATTTTAATTATCATTTACTTTTTTATTATCGATTATTTTTATCACTCTCTATGATTATTTACAATTTTCATCCCTGTCTATATAATCACATCCCTCCAATGTTTTATTATATATATACTATATCATGTGTAATTATAGATGACCATTGTACATAAATTTATCTATTATATTTTATATGTATTATTAAACCATTATATTATGTCAGTTTATAAACCAATTTTTCAAATATATAACCCTTGATTAAAAAGATCAAGATTAAATAGTGAGGATTCAATTTAGTTAATGTGGTAGGATGTGACACCCTAATATTTTAAAATAGGAACATTATACATAGTAGATTATGCGAAATGAAAAAAATATGAAATTAATAAAACATAACACACAAATAATTTATGATATATTTTTTTGAAATAAAATAATAACTATTTGAATGACAAAAAATGTTTTTTGAAAGCCATATTTTTATAAAAATACTATTTACCCATTCATTGTGATCAAAATTTAAAATAAATTTTGACAAATTTTAGAAATTTAATTTAATAGGAAAATCATTATTTCACAAATCTAAATGAAAAAATATATTTCATTTAATTTTTGAAAAGTTTTTTAATGGATATCTTTTCTTATTAATAGTGACAAATAATAATATTTATTATAAACTTCTATTTTATTATAATTATTTATGAAGATAAATGATAATTTTAATTTGATTGAAATTGAAAAATAATATTACCTTTTATCTAATTTACTTTCCTGGAATAAATTTCATATATAATTATGAAATAATGTTTTTTCAAATATATTAATATTTTTCATTTGAAAAGTTGTTTTTTCAATGCATATGTAGGTTGAATTTTATATTTAATTCCATAAATTATATAAATTAAATTATTAAAAATGGGATCCATATTTGGATTTACAAAATTTTATATTTTTTAATATGTCTAACATAAATTTTGGTCATAATTAATAGTGAAAATTGTAAAAATTATCTAGCATGGTAAGGGTTAAAACATGTTTACTCAGGTTTAAAATAAATGATAAGTATTAAAAATGACCATAAATGTGTTTAAATCATATTTAATATCCCTATTTAGACCTTATATCATAAAATGTTCATGTTTGATCCATTTATTATGATTTTTGAAAGATAGAAATGTTGGGATCACTTATTCATTTAAAAACAATCTAGTTGTATCTTGTCCGCCACTTATAAAAGTCCCTTGAACCTCCCATCATCTTCACAATCACCAATACATTTAGTTCATAAAATTAGTAGTCAATTATTTTCCATATATCTGTACCAATATCTTAGAGGATGTGGTTTTATCAAATTTCTACCCAAGGATGGCTTTGGGTGCAACACTAAAGAAGCTGTTTGAAATAGAGGTAACTTTTTTAAACGAGAATTTTTATTTTCTTCTTCTACCTACTCCGAATAAACTTAAAATGATATTATATCATAAAGAAAATATATTAAATATAATATGATGTTATTTTTTATGTTAATAACATATATCTAACTTATCATCCATCAAAGGGGAAACAAATCCTTCAATTATGTGTGCAGCATACATCATGCCCAGGAAATGGCATAATGCCTTTTTCGTCACCTCCTAAAATGATTGGATATAATGATAGGGTAAACACACACACACACACACACACTCAGATATATATAAATATATATATGAAATTTTCTAAATTAATATATTTTTTAAATTATAATACCACATCTACTTTATTACCATCCAACCCTTTGGGGAAAAATAATGTTTCTTGTGTGTAAGGTAGACTACAACCACACGAATCAATGTGATATATATTTCCCATTAAAATTATACATGAATGGTAATAATGATAGATTAAATTAATATTAATATTATATTATTAAAATAACAATACAAATTTAATTATTATATAACATATACCTTCTAACTTTCCATCACATGGGGTATTTAATGACGTCACTCGTGTGTACAGGGGACTACTGCCTCATGAAGGGATTGGAATCATTTTCACTAATGATTTACATGGAAGGTAATTAGGATAAAGGTAATTAATATATGTGATATATAAGACATAATTATTACTCTATAAAATGTGATTTATAATTTACCTTCATTTCGTTCCATTTGTCGGAAAAAATGGAATCATTGTTCAGGCATATGTACAACATGCCATCTCCCAGAACGATATAATCCATTTACTATATCTAACTTTTATATATTATAATGAATACATATATATAATAAATATATAATATATTTATATAATATTTAAAATTACAGCATTTAGGTAACTGTGATCATAGTAAAGGGATCGAAATTACCCAACCAAAAGATACATGAAATAGGAAGCAATTATATCATGAAATAGTGATATTAAAAAAGTCTTATTAATTAAATGATGATAAAAGATTATAAATAAATCATATATTTTATAATATATATGTGTACTATTATTTAGTATATGTATATAACTATTAAGTTTATTATACACGATGTTTCGATAGATATGAAGGATGTTGGGCTTAAGGTAAGGGTTTTCTGTCTCACTTTTACTTTCCCAAGACATATGCCATATTCACCATTTATTCATTTCTCTGGTTTATATTATACCCATTTTGATATTTAATATCTTGAATGTATTTTTATTTGTTGTATTTTTTGGTTCATTTTATGTAATTTATTTTATTGGGCTTATGATTTAAAACATACCAAATCGGTAAGAGTTTATTTCACAATCTCATCATTATTTAAGACAATTTACGTTTATGTCATGAAATATGTAATTATTATGTTTTTATATCATAAAAAATATCCCAATCCTTTGGTAATTTATTAAAATATCATGTAATTTTACAATTTATCCTATATGTATTTCAAAACATTATTGATTATTCTTAAGAAAATATTACCTGATTTATCTCTTCAGTTAAAAATTGTTTTTAACAAAACACTATGATTTCAAAAAATGTTTTTAAAATATTTTAAATTTTTAAATATTTTTTAATTAAATTATTTTTTACCTATATTTTTATTTTTGAAAAATTCTTTGGAACAAATTGCTTTTTATTTTTCTAAACGTGGTACTTTTTAGCCGTCTTACAACATTGAAAGAAAATAGGTTTTTAACTAAAAATCCTTTCACATAATCTCCCAGTATTATGAACACTCTATGTTTTAAAAATTAATTATTTTTCGTGTTTATTTTAAAATAACATTTTCTCCAATTTTTTAAAGTGTTAGTTTTAAAATATAATTTTTAAAGTTCAAAGTTTATTGTTGTCATGAATATTTTAGTGACGATTTCGAGGAATTTATATCCATAAAAAAACCATTATTTTAATTATTCTAAATTGGCTATATAGATTAATTAATATGTACATATTATTTCTATATATGGTTTATGAAAATTTTTATTTGGGGATTTCCAATATTTTTACCATTCAATATATTACTCTATATGGTTTATGATTATTAATTTTCAGTTTCATTAATATTTTGTATGATAGTTTTCCTATAATAATGTTTTTGTTGATTATGTTTCACCTCCTTAATAGGATAAATTCATTATAATCATTATTTTATAGGTGGGTCTTAGAATTAAATATCTCTTTGATGCATTGAAAGGTTTAATGACGAAAACACCTTCTCCAAATTAAATTTTCTTTTACACATAGTTTTTAAATCCATTGTGAATGGTTTTGAAAGTATGTTAATGATTTCCAAAATTATGAATTACTTCATTATGAGATAATTCATTCATTTCCATGTTATTATTCTGTTAGTTATAATATTCATGGAAATGTTTCATTCCCATGTGATTATTTATATGGATTTATTTGAACATCCCATATTACTACTATAATATACTCAAATTATTGTTTAATTATCATGGGATAAAATTAATTGAATTTATATATTGATTATTCATGTTTATTTGTGATATAATCTCTACTAACCCACACTTATCAAACATAGACATTACATCATTTTTGTTTAATACTTAATACATTACACAAATAGATTCCCAAATACCGAAATAGTTTAGTCCCTTTAAATACATGGATACATAAATATTGGTATATATATGAGATAAATTATGTCCCACTAGGTTATCCATATATATATATACCTTCTTTGACACACCAAACATAACACATATCTTAAAAAACTAGGTAATGGAAACATAAGAATGAGTGATCTCGTTTTCTCAATAGGAGTAAACAGGGGACAAATGACACCATAATCCTAATCATATAGGTGTGATAACTAGACCATAACATTAAATGATCATACCATGAATATTAATGATCATAATCATGAGTTATTTCATAATGATTTGAATTTCATAATACATTAATAAAAATGGAATTAAGAGAATAAACTATGAAACAATGAAATAAGAATGAAACATTGAATTATGGAAGACCTAAAAGCATATAAAATGACTTCAATAATATTTAATTATTAATTATAAGGACATAATAGTGGAAAAGGATAACTCCCCAAATAATATGAGTAGTCAAGGATCACTCTATAGACCATCTTATTAGACAATGTCCTCTACCAAACCATGATAATATCCAATTAAATCCATGTCAATATCATGAACTATAAATCTTTTCCTAATTCAATTCAAGGAGATATAGGTCCCACCCTTCTGATAATGAAAGCATACATACCTATTCCTCAATATTATAGAAAACCATATTATATCCCATGAAGTGAATTGGGTATCATAAAATTGACATCATGTCATAACATGTGGAAAAAAAGGTTTAATAATCATTTCATCAAAAGAATTACCCATGAAAAGAATCATGTTTTATAGGTATATAACCTATGAAATATAAATATGATTTATAAATATATATTCCATGAAAGAGAAAAAAGTTTCATAAAATACATGTCATCAAAACATAAAATATTCTGAGAATTAATATAAATGGAACCCTTGGATCATTTCACCAGAAAGATATGATTAACAACAACAAATGTCATCTAAAATGGAAATTAATTTTGATGGATCTTTTAAAAACATTTCTTGGAGAAAATATCAATTCTTCTATGAAAAGTACTTTTAAGAAGACATATTTTTCTAAAAAATAATATCATTGAAAATGAGATCAAAATATAATTTAAAAACATTTTTAAAATCGTTTTTTTTATAAAAAATCAGTTTTAGAAGAAAATATTTTTCCAATGAAATAGAGAAATAAAGTCAACTTTTATTAATTTTTTTAATTCATTTTGTTCTGTAACAAATAACGGAAAATTTTTACCAATACATGAAGATAAAATGAACAAAAAAACATAATAAAATTAATGACATTTATTGAGAGGAAGATTATACTATTTATTCAATGGAAGCATATATATATAAGTAATCCCAATAATAATGATATTATAGTGATAGTCTCTTATCACATTCATATCTTTGAATAAATATCACCATGATTGAATAAAATTACTTGATGTTTCAAATATCATTAATGTAATGAGATTCATGATATAACATTTCATAGAGAATAATATACACCTCGTAAAAGAATAAAGGTGCATCATATAACATGAGTCCACAAGATGTAAAATTGAAAAAAAACAATTACCTTAATGATTTCGTAACCTTTAAAGAGTGAATCTCCATGAAATAGAAATCATCAAACTGATTTATAAATACCAATAAATTTTTGAAAAAAATCATAAAATATATCTATGGTTAGTATATAGACTGTACAAAAGAAACAAATAATTTTATGATAATGTTACTCATGATAATAAGATTATAAATTAGTCATGGTGGTAAGAAATAGAGAAGTTTTCAAATAATAAATATAGAGGTAACCTCCATCATGTTTCGTGTGTTGTAAAAAAAATTAATAAAATGTTTTTTAGGATCTTGAAAATGCTACCAGTGTGTAATTTTGGTTATATGGATCAGGACTATAAATAAATGAGTCATGATCAATCCATGAATGGGAAAATTGGTATTAAAAAAATAGTGATATGTTTTTTCTATAACAATTTTGTGTATTAATCTAATATATGTAAAATGTTACTAACTTATTTTTGGAATAATAAATTTAAGACCGGAAAGTAGTATAAAATAAATTTATACTGTTGTATTTGATTTTGGAAAATCCAACATGGTAATGAAAAATATGTTACTTATATATTAGATTTATATTTATGCCTTATTTCATTATAGATCTTTAGAGTCGTTTTTATGAATACATTTTCATGTAAAATGGGAGTACGCCCTCATAAATGGAACACTAACATTTGACGAAAACCGTAGGTGGAATTACTAAAGAATCAACGATATACATGGATCTTTGAGTTATTATTAGTAGGTTAGTTTTTCCAGTAAATCTAGTTGATCTAAACAATGTATAGTTTGGTGTTATTAATGTTCAAGATTTGATTTTAGTTGATTAGAGTAATAAATAATATAGAGGAAAGAATGTTATTTTTAATGATATTTTACCATTTATAACATATTAATAATTTGATAAATTAATCAAATATTGTAGTGTATACTAAAAGATTAGTTTTTTGAAAATAATGAAATTTTTTACATTAGTAATTGACCGACTATAAATATATATAAAGTTGTATTTCCTGAATATTTTTCTAGGGTTATTTTAAATTAGGAGGATTAGTATACAATTTAATTAGTACCTAATTATATTCCTATTTAAAAACTATCTTACTGAATGGTTGATATGTAACTTTTCTAATTGATATATTAGTTACAAGAACCGCTTGGTAATGGTTTCATTCATCTCACCACTTATGTATGGGGTGATGTTATTTTATTTTTAGAATGAAATATAGTTCAGTGATGTTTTAAATTTATTATTGATATTTGAATAAATTCACTATAATTAAAAAGTATTATTTTACCCATATAAATGATTTTAATGATCACATTTAGGTAGAATACTATTTTTAGAATATAAATATCAAGTCATGGTCCCATCAATTGATTGTAGAGGAGGAAAATATTCAAAGCGTAACAATTAAAACTAGATATATGAGTTATGAGATTATAGTTACACCCTTTGAGTTATCTAATACACCAGATGTATCCATGGTTATTATGAATTGAGTTTTACATGACTATTTATATAGTTTTATTATTGTTATTTATAATGATATTTTGGAATAATAAAAAAATCTTGAGGATCTTGAAAGACACATAAGGATTTTTTTAGAAAAATTTTAAAAAATAAATATATGTAAATATATAATATATGAACTTTGGTTACAGATGATTTCTCTTCATTGGAATATTATTTATAAAGATGAAATAATAATTGACCCTACTAAAAATTATGTAGTTGTAGAATGGGATAGGAAAAAATTTGATGTATATTTATATTTATATTTTATTAATATTTTACAATCGATGATTTTTTGAAAAAATTGCTCGTTTTTTAGTACACTAACTATGTTATCACAAAAAAAGATAAATTCATCTAGAATAATGACTATGATGATCGATTCTAGGAAATAATGACATGATTAAGGAATTTTATAATTTCGGACCTTACCTATATGAATGGTGGATATTTTATATTTATAAAAGAATTATTTAATGGAATTGGTTGCGCTCTGATGTAGAATGATTAAAAAATTACTTTCGATTTATTTCAACTGAATCATCATGACTAAAATTACACTATAGATGATATAAAACACGATTATGTGGTTTTTTGATAAAAAATATAGTATAATTTATTATATGGATTAATTTTGGAAATATATAAAAATTATAAAATGTTAAAGTATATATTCACTTAAAAAGAGTTTAAAATTATGAATATATAATGGATAAAATTGATAAAGGATTATGTTTTCAAGATTCATTATCATCTAAGAATATAAAACAAAGATCTAATTTTTTTGATTCATATGGATAATGCATCAATAACCATGCTACGTTTGATACACGATCCACTCATAATTGATTTAATGAGTGATGGTATTGATATGATTTATAAATTATTATTCACTATTTTTTCTAGTTTGAATGAAGTATTTATTTTCATATAGAAATAAGAAATCATATAAGGAAGATAAATTTTTTTATAAAAAAGTGGAAACTATAATATATTGTATATTACCTAAACATAAAATTGGTAAAGAAATTTCATTGAGATTTTGGAAAATATTGTGTGTTCTAACTATCTTAAAGTTGAATCAACAATTTTCAAGTGATGTTTAAAGATACTTATTTTCTATTTACTTATGTTGTACATATATATAAAGATACATACAGCGGTATTATTGTTGGGATGGAATGAATAGTGATATTATAGAGTTAATCATGATATTTTTGACTTTTTATGTTATTATAGGAAAACCAAAACTACTTAAATGGATGCTATATAATTTTCTAGTTTAACAGTGAACATGGGAAAATATATATATGGATTTCATAGTGGGATCTCCATAGAAATCTTGAAGTAATAATCATATTTTGGTTATTATTCTTTTATTGACTAAATATACAGAGTTATATCCCATTAGAGATTCAATGTATTTAGATCACCTTTGTTAATTGTATCTCAATGAGAAACTGACGTTATATTGTGTATCTCTCACAACTATATTGGACTATGATACCTAGTTACTTTTAATTTTTTGACAGGTCTTTAAAATTCATTGGGTATTGAATTAATTTTTGTAAAACATTTCATCAGTAATATGATGGATATTCTAAGTGAATGATGTATACTATTGATGATATTCTTGAAGATTTTGAAATGGATTACCACTATTTGTGGATCAAAATCTACAATTTGTTCAATTTTATCACAACAATAGTTTTCATTATAGTAGAAAAATAGAACTTATTGATTCATTATATTAAAATTAGTTTCAAACTAATTATTTTTAGGATGAAGTAGATAAATGAATGTATTTGGGAATAGTTTTGTTATAGGAAGTGGTTTAGAAGAAAGGATTATTCAAAAAAAAAAACAATACATACACTAAGATTAGAAATAAAAATTCTTCAGATAGTAGGTAGAAATATTAGTATTTCGGGTTAGGTTATTATGTTTTTCTTAATGAGCCTCCATATAAAAGTGCTAGACATTACGGTAAAAATAGAAGTTATGTATATGAATAAATGAACCATATTAAATCTTAAATAATGTAGTATTCATATCTCACATTGTGTCATTTTTTTAAGTCTATCATAAGTACATGATTTTATTCCAGTTTAGTTATAATGAAAATAATTGTCAAATGTTTCTCATGTTTTGCGCCCTGAAGTAGTATAGTGGGAAGAGTTTTGTTTTTATTTGGAACAAATTTTTTTGATTATTTACCATTGATAGAATTTTTTGTAGAATAATATGATTCACTGGGATAATATTTTGTAGAAAAACCATATCATTAAACAAGAAATGTGGGAATAATAATATTGTATGAATAAAAAATATCCCCTATTTTATTAATGAATTAAAATTGCAAGGAATTAATTTCAAAAATGGGAAAATATTATCACACATGTGTTGTTAATAATATTTAAATTTTACTGCCTATTAATATTAATGAATTATATTTTATAGAGTTATATTCATCGGGAAAATATAATTTAATTTTGCTATCAAAATGAAAATATTTTTATCCTTACTAAATATATATATATATATATATATATATTATGGTTAAATTTTAAAAAATAATTTATCAATTTTAGATTTAAAATTTAAAAATTTAAAAGTTTAAAATTTAAAATTATTTAATGAAATAAAATAACAAAATATGTTTTGGGTTTTTAAATTTTTCATAAAATACCAATTTTTCAGTGAATAAAAAATCATAGAAAATCATATAAAACTATCCCTTATTTTATTTAAATAAAGTAATATAACTGTCCAATTATTTTATTTTTTTATCATAATTAAAAATTAATCTTCATTATTAGATATAATTTCATTAATTAGATTCTAATCATAACTATATATAATGTCTGAATAAGTTAATTTTTAGGCTTAAACACACAATTTTCTAAAATCGTATTTCATTGCAATTTTCATTCTAATTTAAAATTAATTTCATCCATTTATAGAAAATGAATGTGGTAAAATGGATTCCATATTTCAATTTAGAATCTAGTAATTTATCAATGTGTAAAATTTCATTTATAGTAATGCCCCGACCCCAGTTACCCAGAGTCGGTGCATTATTACATAATATTGGCATGATCACAAGAAATATCAAATATCAAAGGAATGATTAGTTTAGTAGCCTTGGAAACACTAGATATATTCATAAAGTTTATTTTACATCAATAAGTAAAAAACTACAACAACATATTGTCTTCATATCCCCTCATACTATCCCTGCAGGTTATTCATAAAATACTTCTTCACATCCTGGGAAAAATAAAACATTGAAAGGGGTGAGCTTAGATGCTCATTAAGGATAACAATATAGCAGGAACTTTCATAAATAAAAATAAACATTTAAGGAAATGTATAACTAAAACAAAAGCCTTTTGAACTTGAACTTCAACATAGTATGGAAAATATAAAATGAAATAATTCCATTTACTTATTCAGATGGATATTCTACTAATCGAATAATCACATGCAATATCAATAACCACTTTTATAATAATGGAATGCATAATGTTAGCCTCTCATAACCACATAGCCAAGGCCTCGTGCCAAGACTACAAATAAGATTTTTCCAAGGCCTTGTCCCAAGACACTAGTTTGTCTCATGAGACCTACCGATATATCGAGGAGCTATAGCAGGCTCCACCCGTCACATATTAAGTCCAATGCATTCCCATATGAAAAGGTTTAAACATAAAATAAACATTCGTATTAAAAATAGCATATGAAATGTAAATAATTCATCCATAAAACATGAATGGTATAAAAATAACACATCCAAAGTCAAACATATCACAAAACCTTCAATACAATATAGAATTTTTGTATCATAACAAATCAACTTCAAATAAGCGTAAAATCCATCAAAAGATGTTGACATAGATGAAATCAACTCTCTTTTTAGAGAAATATCTCTTTCTATATTGAAATCATTTAAGAGTCATATATTTATAAAATAAAACATTTTCTTTGAAAATTTTCTTATAAGCTTGTAAGGGAAGCTTCAAAGATTTTATAACGGCGGAAAATAGCCGCACCCGCCATATGTTAAAAAAAATTATTACCTTAATTCTGTTGAAAAGGTTAAAAAGCACCTTGTTTGGAAAACGACGGAAATATTCCTTTATAAACCTCTTATAAAAAGTCAAACAAGGGTATAAATGACATTAACCCATATTCTTGTAAATAGTAACAATGTTTGGTTATTCATTTTTAAGAAACATGAATGTGGATGATAAAGAGATCCCAATAGATTATTACATATAAACAACCTCGGATAATGAAGAGATTGCAAAATAAACCCTTATATTGTAATTTTCCAGGGATGAGGGTAGGTTAAACTCCTGTATAATGGTGAAATAATTGTTATTAAATTATACAAGAATCATATACATTAATATGATATCATATATGATATTTTAACATTGATTTGTTAATAATATCTTAGTATTATCGTTGTTTCGGGTGTTAAATTACTCGTTTCCTTTTATATGTTTTGTTATGTAAGCCATATTTTTAATGGATAGGTTGTATCTTAATCAGACCCAGAATGATATCAAGTCCTTATATACTATTATTTATCATCAAATGTGAATTAGACTTGAATGGATACGATGTAGAATAAATCTCATCACATTCGTGGAGACGGTAGTCCGTACGTACGCACGAGCAAAAATATCATTCTTTTGATATTAAAATAATATAAAATTGGATGGTATATAATATATTAAGAATCATTATACTATAATATTTATTATTTACATGAATTACACATCATTATTATACCCATCCAAATAATAATTTATTGAATAACAATTACACCACGACGTGGAGACGGTAAGCCGTACGTACGCACGTATGGTGACATGTTATTCAAAGGATGGATAGAATACTGAATATGGTTGTACCATATTTATAATAACATCACAGTATATATAATATACTGAAGTTATTATTTTAGAATGGTAATAACAAAGAATGAATAAGTGGAAGAAGAAAGGAACATGAAAATGGGTGGTGAAATCATTACCTCTTCTTTGGGTTCTTCCTTTTGATTTGATCAAAAGGGCTCCATAAGATGGGTTTCTGACTAAAGGATGGCCTCTAGGATGAATTAAGGGAATTTGAGAGAGTATTTGGGCAGAGTTTGGCCGAGCCAAATGTCTTTGATGGTGTGAATTAATGAGAAGGGGGAGTTCCCTTTTATAAGAGGGGTGAGGGGCACCTTTTGAAAAGCTAGAAATATTATTTTATAATAAATTCATATTCGATTTTTAATGGCTAAAATGTGGATTATTAAACGATTAATGTGGGTATGGGTCAAAAACCACTCAAACAATATAATTTAGACAGGTTTGGGTCATCATATTATCCTTATCATTTAGTTTTAACTCTTAGTTAATCAGTTTGACACTTACCATGTCACTCTGTATTTTTATATTTTATAGTTAATAAACATACTATATACCTCAAAGATACCCCCAAGTGGTCCATTAATGATACAAATATCATGATATAAGTCTCTTGTCCGAACCTTAGATTTTTTGGAATTAAATATCAATTAATATTATAATATTTGTTTTAAAAACTCTTTCATTTCAATTTTGACACTATTGGGAAAATTGATTTTTTTGAAAATTATAAAATAATGATTACTTCGAAAAAAGTTAATTAAATCATTCCTAACTTTTCATATTGACCTATAAAATTAGTATAATTCATAAAAAGTCTGAAATTATATATATTTGAGTATTTATAATATCAATTATTTTAATGTTTCACTATTATGGTAATTACTCCATCATCATTGGGTCATAAATAAATTAAATTATTTTAATGTTTAAAAATTATAAATAAAATACCATTAGATAGGAAATATTTTTATCTTTCTAATGAATATTTGCAATAGAATTTTTCTTACGTATAACCCTATATTAAAAATGATTTAGTAAAAAACTTTGATTTTAACTCATTTAACTCTTCTTTGAATTAAATAATAATAAATGTCCTAATCTAATCCATGTGGACCTAAATGATAATATTTTATTCCTAAGGTTGATTTTGGTCGAATTAAGCTTATCCAATAGAATTAGGACATGTGTTATGGTAATATTAATATCATTTTTACCCATAGTTACCCTATTTACTTTTAACCGTGGTAAATAAAAGTAAAAAGTTACTATTCACAAAAAATGATTTTCATCTCATTGAACCACATATTACTACTTGATATTAATCGTGTCTCTTGGATTTTTGAAATTACCCCCACAGAAGCGGTAAAATAATGTTTTATGAAAAATTCAGTTTTTTAACTACCACTTAGTGGTTTGACTATTCATCAAAAAATGATGTTTTTCAGAAAAATACCAAAAATTCACCCAAGGCTAATTTCGATATTCCATATCCAAAAATGAAGTCCATTTTAAAAAATAAAATTTGTAAATTTCAAAAAGTGGGTATTACTATTCATAACGACTAGTCTGATTGGTTGTGGTGTGTTAGAACTCGATGTTACGTACAACACACGCTATTCCATTATTCAAGGAGAAGCATACCGTAGAATCTTGTGGAGTTACATTCTCCCCTCCTTCAAATAATTTCATCCTAGAAATTTCTAGAATACTACTGCATGAAAAGAATTGGGTGGGTCTTCATCATAAGTTCCTCGGGTTCCCACGCTGCCTCTTCCATCTTATGGTTTCTCCACAAGACTTTTACAAGACGAGTCGTCCGGTTTCTCAGTACTTGTTTTCTCATATCAAGAATCATGATGGGATCTTCGCAATAAGAAGGATCGAGTTCCAGTTCTAATTCCACATAGGTGAGTACATGCGTTAGGTCAGGCATGTATTTCCTCAACCGAGATACGTGGAACACATCGTGAACTTTGGAGAGACTTGGCAGCATTGCCAATCGGTAAGCTACAACCCCAATTCGTTCTAGAATTTCGAAAGGTCCAATGTACCTAGGACTCAATTTACCTTTCTTACCAAAACGTATGACTCCCTTCCATAGCGATACCTTCAAAAAAACATGATCACTGACTTGAAATTCCAAATCCTTCCTTAGATTATCAGCATAGCTCTTTTGCCTACTTTGAGCTGCTTTGATATGGTTTTGGATTACCTTCACCTTTTCCATCGTTTCCTCCACCAGTTCTGGGCCTACAAGTTTTTGGTCACCAACATCATCCCAATAGGTTGGTGTGCGACATCTCTTTCTGTATAATGCTTCATATGGTGCCATATGAATACTCGATTGGAAGCTATTATTATAGGAAAATTCTACCAGAGGTAAATATTGATACCGCATACCCTGAAAGTCAAGTGAGCATGATCTCAACATGTCTTCTAAGGTTTGAATAGTTCGTTCTGATTATCCATCTGTTTGATGGTGGTAGGCAGTGCTCAAATGAAATTCAGTATCCAAGGCTTTTTGAAGACTTTTCTAGAATCTTGAAGTAAAACGATGATCACGGTCAGAAACAATCGATAGGGGTACTCCATTAAGTCTCACAACTTCATCAATATATAGTGTTGCTAGACGTTTCATTGGTAGATCTTCTCTTATAGCAAGAAAATGTGCTGACTTAGTAAGATGATCAACAATAACCCATATTTCATCGTTCCTTCTAGGAGTCTTTGGTAGTCCCATGACAAAGTCCATTGTGATATTATCCCATTTCGACTCAGGTATGGGAAGAGGTTGCATGAATCCTCCAGGATGTTTCCTTCCAGTTTTCACTTGTTGACAAACCATACATATTGATACAAAATCAGCAATCTCCCTCTTCATGTTGTCCCACAAAAAATGTTCCTTCAAGACTCTATGCATTTTGTTGCTCCCAGGGTGTATAGAGAAATTGTAACTATGAGCATCGTCCAACAATTTCTTTTTTAGATCAAGTATATTGGGAACACAAAGTCTCTTCCCAAATTTCAAAATTCCATCTTCATACCCAAAGTAATTCAATCTCCCATCATTCACAGCATTAATATTATTTTTAAATTCTTCCTCATCGGTCTGAGAACTCATAATTCATTTTAGTAAAGATGGTTTCTAAACCATTTGAAAAAGCATTGATGTTTCACCTTCCCTGGTTATTTCCATGACCATCTTAACAAGATCCATGAAAATTGGGTCCCTTTCAATTCTCATATTGTTCAAAACTCCAAGATTTTTTCTGCTCAAAGAATCTTCCACCTTGGTTTCTTTCCCTGGGTGGTAGTGTATCGTGCAATCACAATCTTTGAGTAATTCAAGCCATCTCTTTTGCCTCATATTGAGTTCTTTTTTTTGAGAAAATGTACTTCAAACTCTTGTGATCAGTATTAATCTCACATTTTTCACCATAGAGGTAGTGCCTCCATATGTTCAAAGAAAAGATCACCACTGCCAACTCGAGATCATGAGTAGGATAGTTTTGTTCATGAATTTTCAACTATCGTGATGCATAGTCAATAACCCTATCATTCTATTTAATAACAAAACCATGTCCTTTCTTTGATGCATCACTATAAATAATGAACCCATCATTCCCCGATGGTAGAGTCAATATAAGAGCATTGAATAATCTTATCTTCAGTTCTTCGAATCAATCTTCACACTCTTTTGTCCAAAAAAATTTAACCCCTTTACGTGTGAGCTTCGTTAATGGGTAAGCCAATCGAGAAAAATTCTTGACGAAACGTCGATAATAACTTGCCAAACCAATAATACTACGAACCTTAGTTATACCCATAGGTGCTGGCCATTCTTCGATTGCCTTGGTCTTAGAAGGATCAACAGAGATAACATCTTTAGAGACAATATGGCCAACAAAAGAAATCTCCTGAAGCCAGAATTCACACTTGCTAAACTTCCCATATAATTCATATTTTCTCAGAGTCTTCAGGATAATGCGCAAGTGATTTTCATGATCTTTTTAGATTTGTGAGTATACCAAGATATCATCAATAAATACCACCACAAATTCATCAAAATATTCCTTGAAAACTCTATTCATCAGATTCATGAAAACAGAGGGTGAATTAGTCAATCCAAATGGAATTACTGTAAACTCGTAATGCCCGTACCTGGTTTGAAATGATGTCTTTGGAATGTCTTCCTTCTTCACACACAAATGATGGTATCCAGATCGAAGGTCAATCTTTGAAAAGTATTGAGCTCCATGAAGTTTGTCAAATAAATCATCAATGCAGGGTAGGGGATACTTGTTCTTTATTGTTATAGCATTGATCTCCCTGTAGTCGATACATAACCTCATTGATCCATCTTTCTTTTTAACAAAAAGAAGAGGGGATCCCCATGGAGAAATACTAGGGAAAATAAATACTTTATTACTTAATTCCTCTAGTTGTTTCTTTAGTTAAACTAATTCTACAGTGTCCATTCTATAAGGGGTCTTCGATATAGGCCTTGATCCCGTAATTAAATCAATGGAAATCTCAACTTCTCGTTCTGGAGGATGTCCAGGTAAATCTTCCAGAAACACATCTAAATATTCATTCAAAATAGGTAAATACTATATTTGAACATTACTTTCTTCACCCATAGTCATTTCATCCCCTTCCACCTCAATAATTGAATTCAGTTGAGCTACTGGGGGTGGATCTAGATAAGAATAAGGTGGTGACGATTCTGCTCTAAAGATAAGGTGTTCCTTATCATTATCATCAAAAATAATAACCTCCTTCTTATTACAATAAATATTGCATCATGGTCTGAAAGGCAATCCATCCCGAGGATTATATCAAACTCAATCATAGGTATGACGATGAGATCAGCGGATATAGAACATTTATGTGCTCTAATGGGGATTGATTCACAAAAATTTGTTTCAATGATACATACCTTAGGAGTTTTAACTGAAAACACCCTTGTTAAAACAAATTGTAAATATCTAATTTTCTTAACAAACTGGGAAGATATGAAACAATTCGATGATCCAGAATCAAATAATGCATTTTCTAAACTTGAGGAAACCATTAAATTACCTGCCACCACGTCTTTCGGAGCTTCTATCTCAGCAGTAGTGATAGAATAAGCTTGGCCTTGATCCCTTGGCCTTTTCTAAGGTAAGTTCCCCTGCCGCTTAGTACATTCATTTGCATAATGTCCCATCTCCTTGCAATTATAGCACTGAACATCGGTAGCTTCCTTCTTCCAATTGCAATCATGAGCTTGGTGGCCTTTTTCAACACACTTTTAACAGACTCCCATTCCTTTTAAGAAAGTACCAGGGTGTTTCTTCCCACATTTACTGCAGGATGGATATTCAACTTTTCCCTTATTCCCTTTATTTCCATTGCTAGATTGATCAGCAGATCTCTTCTTCTCTTACTTTTCTTTAAAGTCATAAGACTTTGAGAATTCTTTCTCTGTCTTGATAGCACATAAGGCAATGTCTTCATACGACGGGAAGGATTGTGAGACTAATGCTCGATGGAGAAATTGTTTTAACCCATCAGAGAAACAATCAATCTTACTTATTGGGTTACGTATATAATCTCCAGCATACCTTGTTAACGTTGTAATGTTAGCCTCATACTTTGTGACATTATCATCCTCTTTTTGTCTCAGACTCAGAAAGTTCCTTTCCATATCTGCTCGATGGTCACGAGGAAAGTATTTTTCCAAAAACAGATATTTGAACTCCCTCAATTCCATATTTGATACTTCATCACCTTCCTTCGTGTTTTGAATCAATGACCACCATTGATCAGCATCTCCAGTGAGGCGGTAAACTGCCATGATAACTTTTTCCCTTTCACTACTCCCCAAAGCCTAAAATATATTCTCTAGGGAATTTATCCATTACTCCGCTACTAGGGGATTTTTAATCCCATTTAATGTTGGTGTCTGTTGCCTCATGAAGAAATCTAACATTGATCCTCCACGTTGCGGATCAGGGTTCTCCATACGGGTAAGGTTATTATTCATAACCTGAGTGAGTTGTCCCAGTATGGTGATTAGTTGATCAGCACCAGTTGCATCACCAGCTCTACTATAATTATCTTGAGTAGGATGGAAATCCCTACATGGAGTGTGTGCATTTATACGGTTTCCATTTCATCCACTAGGCGCCATTTCTAAACAATGGCATAAACTAGATCAGTTTATGAATCAAAATACATAATTCCATACTTATATAACAGTTAACATAAATTGAACTATTTATGGATATAATCCATAATCATAAAAAGGTTTTCATTGAGGAAGTATATACTCATAAACCCTTCATAATGATTTGTAAATAAAATGAGATTTATCCTAAGCATATCCCCCGAGAGTGTCATAACCAAGAGTGCAGCAAGGCCCGTTGTCATGCACCAGTTCCCGTTCGAGTCCAGCTCAAAGTGGTGTTTTCGGGTTTTACCCCTAGGTACATCTGTGCCAGAGCCGCCTTTACCTGCTCGTATCCATACATGGATGTATTACTCAGAAAACTCAAAAAATATCTACAATACTAAAATTCTAGGAAGTTCTTCTATACAAATCCTCAAAGTCCATCTTAGGTCTATGTGCTCTAATCAGAGTTTATCTAAATCTAGCTTCCAAGGTTTGTACTAAACTTTCTCTGATACCAACAGTAACACCCCGACCCCAGTTACCAATAGTCTGTGCATTATTACATAACATTGGCATGATCACAAGAAAGATCAAATCTCGAAAGACCGATTAGTTTTGTAGCCTTGGAAACACTAGATATATTCATAAAGTTTACATTACATCAATAAGTAAAAAACCACAACAACATATTGTCTCCATATACTCTCACACTATCCCAGCAGGTCATTCATAAAATAATTCTTCACATCCTGGGAAAAATAAAACATTGAAAGGGGTGAGCTCAGATGCTCAGTAAGGATAACAATATAGTGGAAACTTTCATAAATAAGAATAAACATTTAAGGCAATGTATAACAAAAACAAAAGTCTTTTAAACTTGAACTTCAACATAGTATGGAAAAAAATAAAATGAAATAATGCCATTTACTTATTCACATGGATATTCTACTAATCGAATAATCACATGCAATATCAATAACCACTTTCATAATGATGGAATGCCTAATTACAGACTATCATAACCTCATAGCCACGGCCTCGTGCCAGGACTACAAATAAGATTTTCCCCAGGCCTTCTGCCCAGACACTAGTTTGTCTCATGAGACCTACCGATGCATCGAGGAGCTATAGCGGGCTCCACCCATCACATATTAAGTCCAATGCATTCCCATATGAAAAGGTTTAAACATAACATAAACATTCGTATTAAAACTAGCATATGAAATTTAAATACTTCATCCATAAACCTTGAATGGTATAAAAATAACACATCCATAGTCAAAAATATCACAAAACCTTCAATACAATATTGATGTTAGGTATCATAACAAATCAACTTCACATAAGGGTAAAATCCATCAAAGGATGTTGACATAGATGAAATCAAAACTCTTTTTAGAGAAATATCTCTTTCTATTTTGAAATCATTTAAGAGTCATATATTTAAAAAATAAAATATTTTCATTGAAAATATTATTAAAGCATGTAAGTGATGCATCGATGATTTTATAACGGCAGAAATAGCTGCACCCGCCGTATAAGTTAAAAAAACATTCTTACCTTAATTCTATCGAAAAGGTTAAAAAACACCTTGTTTGGAAAACGATGGAAAGATTCTGTTATAAACCTATTATAAAAAGTATAAAAAGGGTATAAATGGATTTATCCCATATTCTTGTAAATATTAAAAATGTTTTTTAATACATTTTTAAGAAACATGGATGTGGATGATAAAGAGATCCCAGTAGATTATTACATATAAACAACCTCGGATAATGAAGAGATTGCGAAATAAACCCTTACCTTGTAATTTTCCTTGGTTGAGGGTAGTTTAACCTCTTATATAATGGTGAAATAATTTTTATTAAATTATAAAAGAATCATATACATTAATATGATATCATATATGATCTTTTAACATTGATTTGTTAATAATATCTTAGTATTATCGTGGTTTTGGGTGTTAACTTACTCGTTTTATTTTATATGTTTTGTTACGTAAGCCATCTTTGTCATGGATAGGTTGTATCTTAATTATATCCAGAATGATATCAAGTCCTTATATACTAATATTAATCATCCAATGAGAATTAGAATTGAATGGATACGATGGAGAATGAATCTCATCGCTTTCATGGAGACGGTAGTCCGTACATACGCACAAGCGACGATATCATTCTTTTGATATTAAAATTATATATTACTGGATGGTATATCATATATAAAGAATCATTATCCTGTTATATTTATTATTTAAATGAATTACACATCATTATTATACCCATCCAAATAATAATTTATTGAATAACAATTACACCATGACTTGGAGACGGTAAGTCGTACGTACGCATGTATGGTGACATGTTATTTAAAGGATGGATAAAATAATGAATATGGTTGTACCATGTTTATAATAACATCACGGTATATATAAGATACTGGAGTTATTATTTTAGAATGGTAATAACAAAGAAGGAAGAAGTGGAAAATGAAAGGAACTTGAAAAAGGGTGGTGAAATCATTACCTCTTCTTCGGGTTCTTCCTTTTGATTTGATCAAAAGGGCTCCATAGGATGGATTTCTAACTAAAGAAAGTACTCTAGGATTAATTGAGGGATGTTGAGAGAGTATTTGGTCAGAGTTTGGCCGAGCCAAATGGCTTTGAAGGTGTTAATTAATGAGAAGGGGGAGTTCCCTATTATAAGAGGGGTGAGGGGCACCTTTGGAATAGCTAAAAATATTATTTTATAATAAATTCATATTCGGTTTCTAATCACTAAAAAGTGGATTATTTAAAGGTTAAAGTGGTGATGGGTCGAAAACCACTCAACCAATAGAATTTAGACATGTTTGGGTCATTATATTAACCTTATTTTTTAGTTTTAACTCTTAGTTAATTAGTTTGACACTTACCATGTCACTTTGTATTTTTATTTTATATAGTTAATAAACATAATATATACATCTAATAGACCACCAAGTGGTCCATTAATGATACACCTATCATTATATAAGTCTCTTGGCCGAACATTAGATTTTTAGGAATTAAATATCAATTAATAATATAATATTTGTTTTAAAAACTCTTTTATGTCAATTTTGACACTATTTGGAAAATTGATTTTGGTAAAAATCATAAAAGAATTATTACTTCAAAAAAAGTTAATTAAATCATCCCTAACATGTCATATTAACCTATAAAATTAGTTTAATTCATAAAATATCTCAAATTATATTTATTTGGGTATTTAAAATATCAATTATTTTAATTTTTCACTATTATGGTAATTACTGCATCATCATTGGGTCATAAATAAATTAAATTATTTAATGTCTAAAAATTATAAATAAAATACCATTATTTGAGAAATTGTTTTATCTTTCTAATTAATATTTAAAATCAAATTTATCTTATTTATAACCCTATATTAAAAATGATTTAGTAAATAAACTTTGATTTTAACTCTTTTAACTCTTCTTTGAATTAAATAATAATAAATGTCCTAATCTAATCCAAGTGGACCTAAATGATAATATTTTATTCCAAAGGTTTTTTTGGTCGAATTAAGCTTATCGAATAGAATTAGGACATGTGTTAGGGTAATATTAATATCATTTTTACCCTTAATTACCCTATTTACTTTTGATCGTGGTAAATAAAAGTTAAAAGTCACTATTCATAAAAAATTATTTTCATCTCATTGAACCAAATTTTACTCCTTGATATTAACCGTGTCTTTTGGTTTTTCGAAATTCCACTCACAGAAGCGGTAAAATTATGTTTTATGAAAAATTCAGTTTTTTAACTACCACTTAGTGGTTTCACTATTCATCAAAAAATAAAGTTTTTCAGAAAAATACAAAAAAATCACTGTAGGATAATTTCGATATTCTAATTCCAAAAATGAAGTCCATTTTGAAAAATAAAATTTTATAAAATTCAAAAAGTGGGTATTACTATTCATAACGGCTAGTTTGATTGGTTGTGGTCTGTTAGAACTTGATGTTGCGTACAACACATGCTAATGCATTATTCAAAGAGAAGCGTACCCTAGAAGCATGGGGTGTAACATTTATGGTCATTATGAATAATATCTTCTATAAAAAATGTGTCACCTGAAAAAAGGGTAAATCATGTTAATCTAGGTTAGAAATAAGTGACAAGGCCAAAACAATTACTATTAATTATTATTGGTTGATTTTATTTTTACCATTATCACCTTATTATTTAAATTTTGTTATTTATGGAACGTTATTTCAAGATATTGACTTAATAATATTAAACTATTGGGAAATATTATATGTGTGTCCTCTACCGAACATATAAAAGGACAACCCTATACAATATTATCCACACTTAAATACCCTCTTATCTTTTAAAATACATTCTCAAATTCATTATTAACAGCTATACCCTTTTCCTAAAGTCCTTTTTTGATTATAATAACATCATAGGATGCCCAAATATGTGAAAATATGGATTTTTTTATGAATAATATGTATGGTTCTTAACTAAGTGTTCTTGTTTTATTTACTCTTTTAACTCTATATAATATTATTCAATCAGGTAGAAATAAGTAAATCAATATATTCCATATAATTTACTTTATTATCTTTATTTTGTAAACAAATTTCATCACCAACTCATATTCTTGGTCATAAAAATGGATCCAACTAAAATAATATTATATATATATATATTATATAAATTCAGTAAAAAATTGTACATCAGATGGGTTTATTTATATGGGGTTATGCACAACCCCCTCTAATTTCATTTTCATCATAATTATAGGGGGTTCTTCTCAACCCACTATAATCATCAAATTTAGAGGGGGTTATGAACCCCTCTAAATACATTTTCTAAAAAAAGTATAGGTGGGTTATGTTAAACCATCAATAATCATCAAATTTAGAGGGGTTTATGGACCCAATAAATTTTTTTATCGTTGTTTTTTTCAAATCTACTTAGATTTTAGAGGGTAGTCAAAACCCCATATAATATCTTAAATGAGAGTGGGTTGAAAACCACCTCTGATGTCTTAAATTAGAGGGGGTTCAAAAACCTCTTCCAATTTCATAAATTAGCGGGCGATCAAAACCCCCTCTATTGTCTTTCAATTAGAGTGGGTTCGAAACCCCCGATAATTTAAGAGATTAAAGGTGGTTGTGAACGCCCAATATTTTAAAAAAAAGAAACTTCCATAACATATATATGTACATGTATAGTCAAAACACAATATATAAATGTATTTAATTACAATATATGAATATTGTATATAAAATATTTATATAATTGTATTTAATTGTATTTATATGTATACATAAATACAATTGTATAATATTATGTACATTAATATATATTTATTCATATAAATCATATTTCATATAATATTATCATTAATAATATATAAACATAAATATAATATATAAATTTATTCATAAATATATTTTTTTTTAAACATATATTATATTAAATCCCATGTTTGTTGTTTTTATAGATTTTCTTATAATAATAACAAATAAATTATTAAATAATAAATTTATTCTTTTATATTATATATAATTAATATTGCATGAAATATAATTTTTATAAACAAATATATATTAATTTACACAATATTACACAATTATATTTTTCGAAATACATATATATTAATGTATATAATAATAATTATATGTATAAAAAACATTATCTGAATATTTCTAGAAATATTATTTTATATAATATTAATTATATATTTTTATAGATTGTATTTCCTATAATATTGACTATATACAATTTACAAATTATTTATATATAATATAAGTTTGTATTTCCTATAACATTATATAATTATTTTTATGAATCATATTTTATACAATATATATTATATATAATATAAATATATGTGTAAATTGTATTTCATATAATAATAATTATATATTAATTATATATTAATTATATATTAATTATATATAATATTATACTATTTATACAAATAAATATTTATATTAGTGTAAATAATAACAAATATATCTATTGAAATACATTACAAAAATATTTTTTTAAGACCAAATATAAATATATTAAGTTAATATTTAATTATGTATATATAGATATTCTTCAAATAAACATGTATCTAATATATAAATATGTATATCAGAATTTAAATAATTTATATTAATATATTTATTAATATATAAACATATGTGTATATACATATATATATATAGATTATATAATTTTATATGTAGGATATATATTTAAATTCAGATAAAATATGATATGTAAATAATAATTAGTAGAATAGATAATAAAATTTATATAAATATATTCATGTGTGCATAAGTAATAAAAATTGAACTATAATAGTGGTAATATGGGTTGGGAGCGCGGTTCTATGAAGATGATTGTCTTCGATTTGAATCCAACTAAGGATTAATTTTACATGGAGAGATGTTTTCCATGGAGAGGGAAGTGTGGGTGGTGGTCTTCAAGCGGGGTGAACAAGATACTTGAGGAGGGGAACAGAGGGGCGTGGGGGAACCATAGTTAAAGGGAGGGCATGTTCAGAGCAGAATATGAGGGTAGAAAGGTAGAGGGACATGCATGGCATGGGGAACTGGAGGGGTGGAAAGGATGGGGGACGTGCAGCACGTGTGGAGTTGAACTTGAGTGTAGAAAGGGATGGGGACTATAACGCCCCGACCCTAGTTACCCATATTCAATGCATTATTAAATAAAATTTCAATTATCACAATAGATTATATCTCGAAAGACTGACTAGTTTAGTATCCTTGGAAGAACTAGATACATAAATATTTTTTACATTACATCATGAAATAAAAAACCAACAACACTGTGTCCCCTTTGAACACACTCATATCCCTTATCCTCTCCCTGCAAGTCAATCATAATATATTTCTTCACATCCTGGGTTAATGAAATCATAATAAAGGGGTGATCTCAAATGTTATGTAATGAAAAAAATATAGCTGAAACTATCATAAATAAGCATAAACATTTAAAGCAATATATAAGACTAAAACACAGGCCTTTTAAACTTATACCTCAGCATAATATGGAAAAGATAAATCAAATAATTCTGTTTATTTATTCACATAGATATTCTACTAGTCGAATAATCACATGTAATATCAATAGATAATTTCATTACGATGGAATACATAATGCAAGACATCATAAGCACAAAGTCAAGCCCTTATGCCAAGAATAAAAAAAAGATATGTCAGGGACTTGTTCCAAGACACTAGTTTGTCTCATGAGACCTACCACTACATCGAGAAACTATAGTAGGCTCCACCCGTCACTTGCTATGTCCAATGCATTCCTCATATGAAAAGGATGAAACATAATCTAAACATTCGTATTAAAACTAGTATACAAAATGTCAATATTTTAACCATAAACAATGAATGGTACAAAAATAGCAGATCCATAGTTAATTATTACTCATTCAATAAAATATAGAAGGTTTTATTACAAAAAATCAACTTCACTAAAGAATAAAATTCAATGATGGATATTTACATAGATGAAAATAATTAGTAAACATATTTGAGATAAATACCCATTTTTCATGAAAACAATTAAATATTGCACTATTTATCAAAGAAGTCGTTTAAAAATAGGTTTTTTGAATCAAAGTGTCCAATACCACATGGAAACTTTGAAAGTAATTTCAATTATGAAACATTCATGTTCATATAAATAAATCCTTAAAACCATTTTTAATACAAGGACATCAATGTGAATGATTTATAACAATAAATCAATAATACAATTATATTGATATTTTAGTTAAAGAGTTAGTAACCATATAAGAGACCATTGAATAAAAATAATTGAGTAATAACATTAATCAAAACTTTATAATATCATGAGAAAAATGGATTCATGAAATACTATGTCAAAGTACAGTATGTACACATATAAAAGTAAATTGGCTCATAACAACAAAGTAGTTTCAAAAGAATGTAAATTGAGATGAAATTCCATATAGAGACCATATCCTAAGGTCAAAGATAAAACAAGGAAATAATTATATGTGAAAAATATAAATACACTCAATATGATTCGATATTCAGTGTAAATAAATCATAGGACATTCACACATATTCTTGTAAAAACAACACCAATTACTTGGGTGTTTAACTCAATGAATGAAAATTGAGTCAAGATCACTCTTATAAAGTTCATATTGTTGAATTGGGAATTTAACAATGGAGTGATTATTTGTATCAAAAGTATATACACACAAAGGGAAGTGTTAATTAATACATAAAAAATAAATTTTTATTTCATACATAATCTTGGAGTAAAATAATCAATGAAGTTTGGGTAAAACCAAATGAGTGGAAATCGAAATTAGAAATTCCCTTTCCGATTCGGTAACATACAAAACATTCACCCTATGAAAGAAGGATTATAAAATAAAGATGTAAATACCAATAAATTAAATTATATTACACAATGGATACATTCATGAGATGTACATACATTACACAAAATGATATAATGGAAATATTGCATGAATCTCATAGGAATAAAAAGTGAGATGAAAACCCCTTACATAATACTTTTCCTTAGTAGAGGGTATGTTAACCTCATGTATAATAGTTAAATCATTGTTATTAAATTAGACTAGAACCACATACCTAAATATGATATCATATATGATCTTATAATATTTCATTGTTAATAATATTTTAGTAGTATCATTATTCTGGGTGTTAACTGATTCGTTTTCCATTATATGTTTTGTTTCATAAGTCATGTTTCTTATGGATAGGATTTATTTGATTCATATCCCGAAATATATTATGTTCTTAAAAATTATATTTAATAATAAAATGAACATTATTCATTAATGGTTATGATGGGGAATGAATCTCATAACATTCGTGGAGACGGTAAGCCGTACGTACGCACGAGCGATAATATCATTCAATTGATGGTGAAATCGTATGTAATTGGATGGTGTATCATATATAAAGAATAATTAAAATGATATATTTATTATTTACATTAATTATATTCATTATTATACCCATCCAAAATGATGAAGTGTTGAATAACTAACTACACCGCGACGTGGAGACGGTAATCCGTACGTATGCACATATGGTGGATTTTTCATTCATAAGATGAGCAGAATAATGAATATGGTTTTACCATATTTATAATACAATTATAATAATTATAAGGTACTGTTGTAATTATTTTGGTATGTAAACCACAAAGAAAGAGTAATTGGAAGAAGAAAAGAACTTTGAAAGTGGTGATGAAATAATTGCCTCTTCTATGGGTGCATACTTTTGATTTGATCAAAAGGGCTACTTAGGTTGGATTTATGATCAAAGTAAGAACTATTGGATTAGTTTAAGATAGTTGGGAAGATATTGTATCAGTTATTCCCTCATACAAATGGCTTTATAGGTGTGATTTTGACATAAGTGGATGTTCTCTTTTATAAGAGGGGTGAGGGTCACTTTAAGAAAAACATGAAATATTAATTTATTATACAATAATATTCTATTTATAATGGATCTAAAAGGATTTATTTCATGTCTAAAGAGGGGATAGGAAGAAAATCTATCAACCAATAGGTTTTAGATAGGTTTTGGTCGTCATATTAACCTTGTCATTAAGATTTAACTCGTAGTTAAATAGTTTATCTTTTACCATGTATTCTTATATTATTATAATAAATGGTTAATAAACATACTATAAAAAACCATGATTACCCAAAGTGGTTCATTATTAATATATATAACCTTATCTAGGTCTTTTGGCCAATCCTTATATTTTTAGGAATATTATTTCAATTAATAATATATTATTTGTTTTAAAGACTCATTTATGTCAATTTTGACACTTTTTAGTACATGGTTTTTTGAAAGTCATAAAAACCTTATCACTTTGAATTTTTTTTATTAAATCAACCCTAAAATGTCATATTAAGCTATAAAATTCGTTTAATACATCAAAAGTCAAAATTTACTATTATATTAATATTTATAAATTCAATTATTTTAATCGTTCAATAATAAGTTAATTATTACATCATCCTTGTGTCATAAATAAATTTACTTATTTAATTTATAAAAATTATAAATAGAATACAATTATATATGAAATAGTTTTTTATTTTTAATGAAAAATTATAGCAGAATTTATCTTTCTATAACCGTATATTAAAAATGCATTAGTTATTATACTTTGAATTTATCACTTTTAACTCTTCTCTGAATATAATAATAATAAATTTCCTAATATAATTATTTGGAATTAAAAGATCATAATTTATTCCTATGGTTGATTTTTCCCTAAAAAAACTTATCCAATAGATTTTGTACATGTTTTCGGGTAATTATAATATCATTTTTCCTTTAATTTCCCTATTTACTTTTAACTATGGTAAATAAAATTCAAAAGTTATTATTCACCAAAAATTATTTTCATCCTTTTTAACCAAATTTTACTTACTAATATAAATCTTGTATCTCGGATTTTTAATATTCAATTAATAGAAGTAGTAAAATTACATTTTATGCAAATTTTCAAATGTGCCTAGAAGGTGGGTAAAAGACGTTAAAAGTTCAATAAAATTATATATATCTAATATTATTATAAAATTAATCCAATGACTTACATTATAATAATATAGGTATTATGTATATATTTTGACTTGAAAATAAATTTAAATAATTAAATAATTATTCAAGTAAATAATTATGTTTTTATGTACTATATTGTATTTTTCACTATTCATCAAAAATTGATTTTTTTCAGAAAAATTAAAAAAATTCATCCTAAGATAATTTTGATATCCCGAATTTAAAAATAATGTTTATTTTAACAAATTAGAAACATAGAAGTTTCATTAATTAATTTAAAATTAATTCCCATTGTCAAAACCCGAATGCGGTTTTTTGAGAAGTAAAAAGTATCAAAGGATTGATATGTGTTTATGCCTAATTTAAATGTAAAATTATTTAAAATGACCAAAATTAGATTAAATGATAAAAATATAATTTAATTATAATTAAAACCCTTTAAAATTTATAGTTTTACACTATAAATTATATTTATTATAAAGGATTTGTTTTCAATTATAATTTTGTTTTTTTCAATATTCATCAAAATATGGATGTTATCAGAAAAACACCAAATATTTATCCAATTTTTTTATTTCCCACTTATAAAGAAGAATTTATTTCCATAAAATTTATTAAATAAAGGTGTCAAATATTGGATTTAAAAAGGGTTCCTCATTAAAAGGCGCAAAAACTGCATTTTTTAAAAATACTTCTTTTATATGAAAAATTGGATTTTTCTTTATATTATGTAAAATAAAAAAAGGATGATTGTTAAAATTATATAAGATAAATATAAAATTCATAATTTGGTTATTATTATTCATAACTACCTTTTAAACTACTAGTTTGATAGGTCGTGTTGAGCTAGAACCCGGTGTCGCGTACTTCACATACTATTGTATTATTCAAAGAGAAAAGTATCATGGAAGGTTAGAGTGTTATATTCATCCCTCATTAAATAAATTTAATCCTCTAAATTTTAAATTGTTCTTCAGAAATACAATGTTAAAAAATAGAAGATACATTTGTGGAAATCCCACATCAGAAATAGGGTAAATAAAATTTTGTTGTAATAAGAGGGGAAGGGAAATGAAAAACTCACCAACCAATTAGGATTTCTAATAAGAGAATATGGTGAAAATAATAATTGGATGAAAAATATAAATATTTATAGGGAGTTATTAAGGTCATCAATCACAAACAAGTGATTGGAAAATTGAGGGTCTCAAAGCCATAAATCTATGATGATTTAAAATATCTTTCGTTCAACAAAACAGAAGGTATTAGAATAACACATATTTTGTTTCAAGGTCATTTATCTAATGTTTAATAATTATTTTATTTATAGAAAAAGAAAAATAATACTTGAGAAGTAGAGTTACATCCTTTAACTAATTCCTTCTACAAACTTGTCATTCACTCCAAAAGATATGTATTGAAGATGACTTGGTGACACTTGAAGTTATTGAATAAACTTATATAGAATATCATAATCCGCAAAAGATAAACTATATATTTCCATTGTCTTCAAAAATTAACCAAAACCAAAATGGTTACTACAAGATCTGATGATCCTCAAAAAGGAAAGTCCTCTAATGAATTAAATACTACTCTTAATGTCTAAAAATAAACAAAAATACCTGAAGTTCAACAATGACCATTCAAAAAACAATTGTCCGTAAAATTTTTCAAAATAATCCAATCTAAGTTTGAAAACCACAATTCATATGGATTTGATCACATAGACTTCCATGATAAATCTTAACATTTATCTCCAGATAACATCGACTACTCTTAAAGTAACATACTTAAAAGTAATTATCCTAATCACATATTCTCTATGATAGGTTAATAATTTTTCATAAATGCCCAAATCACTATAAGTCCAAAAAACATACATTAATCCAATATAAGAATCAATCGTTACTCCTCAAATGAAATTCCATAGTATTCTATTTTCCTTAGGCATATAGTGTTCCCAAAAGAGAGAATGTTTTCCATAATAACATTTATCACTTAATCAACAAATCATTTTCCTATACTAAGGATACATAATAAATTCCCAAAATCAACATATTCTTGATCCATAAAATCATTTAAATAAAAATAATTAGTCACACTAACCAGGTAATTCACATAGTCTAGTGGTAGGCAATAAATTCCAACTGCACATCGGTTGTGGGTTTGATTCCCAAAGCTTTGTCTGATACGACGGATTTTCACATGGTCTGCATGTTGTACTTTTTCAAAAACTATATAATTTTATAACATTCTAAAAGATGATATAAATTACTTAAAAATAACCATAACATATTTTAACCACAAATTTAATCTCATACCTTAAATTTTCTTCCCAAAAAATAATGACCAGTAATTGACACAAATTCAAGGATAATATAAACCCAAATAGATCTTTATATATATATATATATATCCACAGAAGAGAATATAATTCTTCATCAAATAAAATTTTCACATAAGAAACTACAATGTTACACATATAAGAGAAATCTCTTCCAATGTAATCCCATCAACAAAGAGGATTAATACTTTTAAACATATCACCATCCATTTTTTTCCACATAGGTTCTCCCTTGACATAGAGGCTATCCTATATAATAGGACATTGAATGGGGTAATTCTGAGGTCCTCTAAATTTATGAAAAAAACTATAAATGGATTAATAGGATCATTTTTATTTTTATCCATAGTAATCATCATTTTTCTCAAAAAGAATTACATTATGTCATTATTTCCCACCTATAAAGAATTTATTTGTTCCATTGAGACAATTTCCTGGGTGTCTCCATCCATATTTCCTGCATGATAGAAAATGAAATTTCTTTTCTCCATAATCTCCACTACTGGAGCTCTTATCATTCTCTTCCTTTATCTTCCTTCTTGAGATGGGGAGTTGGTTAATGTATATGTTTTTTATCATATTTTTGGAAAATTGATTCAACATGAAAATGATTTCTTTTAAGCCTATCAACATTCCATTTAGTGGCTTATTTCCACTATCGTTCCCACCTTATACATCATGTTCAATTTGACTATGACTTCCATGGAATCCATCCATTGACTAAAACCATAAAGAAGAGTGTGAGTAACAGCAGTCGTAATATCATTTAGAGAATATCATGTTACCTTTATTTGTAATAAAAAACACCATAGGATTAATCAAGGTTATTTATTCTGATCTTATATTAAAATCCTTAAAATTGGTCTGTAAAGAAAATGTGAATTATCCTAAGCATATCCCCAAAAAGTTTCCTAACCAAGAGTGCAGCAAAGCCTGTTGTTGTGTACCAAGATACCCTGAGTCAAACCCCAAAATACCTTCTTGGAGTTTTTCACTCGTTGGTACATATTTTTCAACGCCACCTCTACCTACTCACATCCAAATAAGGATGCATTTCTTCGAAAATACATAAAATCTCTATGTTACAAAAATTTTATGAAGTTCTTCTATACTTATCCTCAAATTCTGTCTTAGGGTAATATTATCTAATCAGAGTTTTTCTAAATCTATTTTCCATGTTTTTTACTAAAATTCCTCTAATACCAGCTGTAATGCCCTGACCCTGGTTAGCTAGATTCATTGTATTATTACATAACATTAGCATGATCACAAGATATCATGTCTCGAAAGAACGAATATTTTAGTATCCATGTATGTAAAAGATACATATATATGTTTTATATTACATCATGAAATAAAAAACATCAACATTGTGTCCCATTTGAACACACTCATATCCCATAGCATATCCCTGCAGGTCAATCATAATATAATTCTTCACATCCTGGGAAAAAAGAAAACATAATAAAGGGGTGATCTCAGATTCTTATTAATGATTAAAATATATCAGAAACTATCATAAATGAGCATAAATATTTAAGGAAATGTATAAGACTAAGTCAAAATCCTTTTATACTTAAACATCAAGATAATATGGCAATGATAAATAAAATAATTAAATTTAATTATTCACATGGATATTCTACTAGTCTAATAATCACATTTAATATGAATTTCAAATTTCATAATGATGGAATGAATAATTCCAGACATCATAACCACATAGTCATGGCCTTGTGCCATGACTAAAAATAAGATTTTGTCAAGGCATTGTGCCAAGACACTAGATTGTCTCATGAGACCTACAGATGCATATAGGAGCTATAGGGGGATCCACCAATCACTTAATAAGTCCAATACATTCCTCATATGAAAAGGTTGAAAAATAATATAAACATTCATATTAAAACTAGCATACAAAATGTCAATATTTTAACCATAAACCACAAATGGTATAAAAATAGCACATATACAGTCATATATTACCCATTCAATACAATATGGAAGATTGTATTATAAAAAATCAACCACAATAATGAATAAAATACAATTAAATATGTGGATATAGATTAAAATAATTAGTAAAACTATTTGAGATAAATGTCCACTTTTTATTGAAAACATTTAAAGGTCACATTATTTATCAAAGAAGTCATTTAAAAATAGATGTTTCTGAATCAATGTGTCCTATAAAAGTTTGAAACATTTAAAGTAATTTTAATTATAAAACATTCATGTTAATATAAATAAATCCTTAAAACCATTTTTAATACATGCAAATCGATGCGAAATATTTAGAAGAATAAATCTTTAAAACATTTAGAATGATATTTTAGTTGAAGAGTTCGTAACTAAATGGGAGATGATTGAATAAAAATATTTTGAGGAATAACATTAATCAAAACATTATAATATGATGACAAATATGGATCCATGATATACTATTTCAATGTATAGTTTTTACACTATATAAAAGTGAATTGGCACATAACAACACGAAGACTCAATAGAATGTAAATTGAGAAGAAATCCCTTATAAAGACCGTATCCTTAGGTTAATGAAAAAAATGACATAATTATGTTAGAAAAATATAAATACACTCAATATTATTGGATATTTAGTGTAAATAAATCATAGGAAATTCACACATATTCTTGAAAAGACAACACCAATGACTTGGATGTTTATCTCAAAGAATGAAAATTGAGGTAAGATTACTCTTATCAAGTTCATATCAATGATTTGAGATTTTAAAAATGGAGTTATTATGTGTATAAAAAGTATATCCACCAGAAGGGGAGATTAAATTACTACATAAATAAATAAATAGTGATTTCAAACATAATCATGGAGTAAAATAATCAATATATTTTATGTAAAACCCAATCAGTAGAAATCGAAAATAGAAATTCTCTTACTAATTTGGCAACTTAAGAAAAATATACCAAATGAAAGAAGTACTATAAAATTAACATATAAATACCCATAAATTAAAGTATATTACACAATGAATACAATCATGGGAATTATATATATATCACACAAAAGGAAATAGTGGCAATATAGCATGAATCTTACGTGAATAAAAAGTGAGATAAAAACCCCATACCTTGTACTTTTCCATATACGAGGGTATGTTAACAACATGTATAATTGATAAATCATTGTTATTAAATTATACAAGTACCACAAACCTAAATATTATATCATATTTGATCTTATAATATTTCTTTTTTAATAATATTTCAGTTGTATCGTTGTTTCAGGTGTTAACAGATTCATTTTCCTTTATATGATTTGGTAAATAAGTCATGATTGTTATGGATAGGATGTAATTAATTCATATCCAGAATAAAATTATGTTCTTAAAAATTATATTTAATAATAAAATTTAAATTAATCTTGAATGGTTACGATGGGGAATGAATATCATCACGTTCATAAAGACGGTAAGCCGTACGTACACACAAGCGAAAATATCATTCCATTAATGGTGAAATGATTTGTAATTGGATGTTATATCATATATAAATAATCATTAACATGTTGTATTTTTTATTTACATCAATTTTAATTGTTATTATAAAAATCCAAAATGATGAAGTTTTGAATAACAAAATACACCACAACATGGGGACGGTAAGATGTACATATAGATGAATGTTGACCATTTCATTAAAAGGATGGATAGAATAATGAATATGGTTATACCATATTTATAATAACATCACAGAAAGTATATTTTACAAGATTTATTATTTTGGTATGGAGAAAACAACGAAAGAGGAAGTGGAAGAAGAAATGAACTTTGAAAGAGGTGATGAAATCTTTACCTCTTCTTTGAGTGATTCATTTTGATTTCATCAAAAGGACTCATTAGGATGGATTTTGGATTACTTTAAGGACCCTAGTTGATGTGAGGGAAGTTGGGAGGATATTTGAGCATGGTTTGGCTGAGAAAAATTGCTTTGGATGTGTAATTTAGAGAGAAGGGGAAACCCCCTTTCATAAGAGAAGTGAGGGTCACTTTAGGAAAAGCTAGAAATATTAATTTATTATATAATCATATTCAGTTTATAATGGATTAAAAAGAACTTATTTAGAGGCTATGGTGGTGAAGGGTCTAAAACATCTCAACCAATAGGTTGTAGATAGGTTATGTCACCATTTTAACCTTATCATTTAGATTTTCTCTTAGTTAAATAGTTTAACTTTTACTATATATTCTTATATTAATATAATAAATGGTTAATAAACATACAATAAATAAACTAGAGAACCCCATGTGGTACATTATTGATATATATAACATTATCTATGTCCATTGGCTAAGCCTCATATTTTTAGGAATATTATATCAATTAATAATATAGTGTTTGTTTTAAAAACTTATTTATGACAATTTTGACACTATTTAGTGTTTGGTTTTTGTGAAAGTCTTAAAAAAGTTATCACTTTGAAAAAAAATTATTTAATCAACTATAAATTGTCATATTAACCTTGAAAATTCCTTGAATACATCAGATGTATGAATTTACAATTATATTAATATTTATAATATCAATTATTTAAATCTTTCAATAATAAGGTAATTATTGTATCATCATTGTGTCATAAATAAATTTAATTATTTAGTTACAAAAATTTATAAATAAAATGCCATTATGTATGAAATAATTTTAGATTTAAAATGAAAATTTATATTCTAATTTATCTTATGCATAACCCTATATTAAAAATGGTTTAGTTATCAAACATTGAATTTTAAACTTTTAACTCTTCTTTAAATAAAATAATAATAAATGTCCTCATCTAATCTAAGTGAACCAAAAGGATCAAAATTTATTCATAATTTTTATTTTTGTTGAAAAATACTTATCAAATAGAATTATAACATGTGTTAGGTTAATTATAATATCAATTTTATCGTTAATTACCTTATTTACTTTTAACCGTGGTAAATAAAACTCAAAAATTACTATTCACCAAAAATTATTTTCATCCAATTGAACAAAATTTTACATACTAATGTAAACTATGTCTTTGGGATTTATTAAATTCAATTCAGAAAAGAAGTAAAATTACATTTAGTGAAATTTGAAAGTGTTCCTAGAAGGTGGGTAAAAGTCGTTAAAAGTTCAAAAAAATTACATATATATATAATCTTATTATAAAATGACTTCAATAAATTAAATTGGACAAATATAGTAATTATGTATCTATTTTTATTTAAAAATAAATATAAAAATAAATATATATTTAAATGTCAGTTTTTATAAACTATGGAGTATTTTTCACTAATCACAAAAAATTGAATGTTTTCATAAAAAACCAAAAATTCCGTCTAAGATAATTTTGATATTACGAATTCATAAATGATTTATTTTTTATGAAATTGAAAAAATAGAAGTTTCATTAATTAGTTTAAAATTAATTTCCATTGTCCTTTCCTGAAAGCGGTTTCTTGAGAATATAAAGTATCAAAATATTGATATATGTTTATGTCTAATTTTAATGATAAATTATTTCCAATTTCCAAAATATGATTAAATGATAAAAATATAATCTAATTATATTTCAAAAATATTAAAATTTATAGTTTTACACTATAAATTTACTTGATTAAAAAATTTGTTTTTATTTAAAATTTAGTAATTTTCACTGTTAATCAAAATATGAAAGTTATCAGAAAAACAAAAAATATTTATCCAAACTAATTTTTTATGTCCCACATATATATAAGAATTTAATTTAATAAAATTTAATATATTAAGGGGTAAAATATTGGATTTAAAATGGGTTCCCCTTTAAAAGGTAGAAAAACTACATTGTTTTGAATAATACTTCTTTTATCTGGAATATTGAATTTGTCCTTATATTATGTGTAAGAAAAAAAATAATATGAATGTTAAAATTATTTGGGATATATATAAAATTCAAATTTTGGTTTTTACTATTCATAAAAACTTTTTAAATGTCCAGTTTAGTAGATCATGGTGTGTTTGAACTCAATGTTGCTTACTTTTCCCGCTATTGTATTATTCAAAGAGAAATGTACCATAGATGCTTAGGGTGTTACAGGGACTTGATTGGAATGGGAAAATAGAGGGGTTTAAAGTATGGGGGTAAGTGGGGGGAGGGGATAATGTTTGAATAAGAATAAAAAAAATCAAATTTTGGGGTAGTTTTAACAGCCTCTTAATAGTACGGGGAATAACAGTGGTTTAAAAACATTCCCTAAATTTGCATCTTCAAATCATCTTGAGGTAGTTCTAACTACCCCTGAATAGATACATCATTTATAAGGGGCTTAAACACATTCTAAATAGTCTCCCTATGGTTGATTTATTGTGGTATTATAAGGTGATTAAACCCCTTCTAATTCAGCCACTCAGAATGTTTACCGAGATATACCAATGGTTGATGAAAACCACCGGTAATCACACATTGTGACCATTTTAGCAGTGGTTCTGCATAACCACCTATAAAGCTTTTATATGGGGTTATAACCCCTATAACATTAAAAAATGACCCCATATACCTATAATAGTTTTTAGTTATTTCATTATATAAGAGAAAATAAGTTTTATTTTTCATTATTTATCATCTAATAAATTTAAAAAAATATCACTCATGTGTAGGTGAAAACTACAACCTCACGAACTGAAGTAATTCTTTTTTCACTACCTCACATGGATTGTATATATGGGACTTTTTAATGACAAAAGATTTTATTTATGATAAAATTATCATTTTTATGAAAAAAAATACATACCTTCTTTTCTTCGTGTTCATTGCAAATTTAAAATATTACAACCTAACTTTAGCCAACATATTCCTCTAGTGGAGTCCCCATATATAAAAAATTAGCAATATAGAATTAAAATGGAACCATATGAGGCACTATATGGAATATATGAATAAATTTGACATGAATAAATATTGGCATAGATTGGAATAAATTTTCAACAGACAATATACTTGAAATGATAGGGAAGATTCAAACCATTGAACAACATATGAAGGAAGTAAAAAGTCAAAATATGAGAAATTATTATATATACCTATGATATTTTTAGAATAATGTTATTGAAAATTTATTTTATTACATATTTAATTGTAATAGAATTATTATGTCTTTGGATAATGGGAATATGATACCTAGGTACATTGGTCATTTCCATATTCTTGGTCAGGTCAGCACTATAACATATTGCCTTACACACCCTCTAAATATATAAATATTTCACGATGTATTCCATGTATTAATTTTTATAAATTAAATACAATATCTATCACATATACTGAACTAAGATGGTTTGTAACTAGAAAATGATCTGAAACATCTCAACCTGGATCACGTGGAATAGTAACCAGACCCGTCACCTCATGACCTTAAATGTGCATTCCAATTTTCAAGAGTCAGCCGACCAGCTGTTGGGGTATATTGGATTATAGTGTAGGGATAATACCCCCCATATCAGAGTTCCCAATCATAAATATATAACCTTGAAATATTCATATCATTTGTACAAGAATAACAAATAAATTTAACATTTTAGTTCCTAATAAAATGTGGTATACAAGAAGGAATCAACACCTGGTCACCCAAAGGGCCTATGTTTATACAAGAAAAATGAAAAGAACAATAAATCTAAAAAAATTTCTATTTCTATTATTGAGAATATCTCAAACCCAATATCCTTGACTATCAAACTACTCCATCATAGGCAACGACTCCCCATTAGAAGAACTAATCTATCATGAAACGATGGTCCTCCACCCAAACCATTGTGAGTTTATGAATATACTAGAAGTATACATGAGTCATATATGAGTACCATGGTTATCATATAAGGGGTGAAAATATGGTACTAAGTAGGCCAACCAAAAAATATAACAATGAATGTTATTTTAACTATATGATCATTAATGTTTCCCTGCATTGCTGGTATATATTATTGTGTAACAAAAATAAAAAATAAAAAATAAACATCCACCGAGGGTGGCTAAAAACTTTCATTAAATCAATGACAAGTGTTTTCCATTAGGTATTAAACCCAAGATAACTATACCTACATTAGCCAGTTCTAGAGTTTTTTTAGCCAATCACAATGACCAAACTGGCAATAACAATGACCTGGTGGTATTTCACCCTAGAATACTGTGATCATGTCATATAATCTAGAATCTCCATAGAATATATTTCTACATTTGATGGTGAGATCTACCATTGTATCTCAACATGGGGGCTTCTCTATCCTGACATGCAATGGTTCTGATAGTTAAGCACCAATAGTGTGGGAGACTCAACCAAAACATCTAAATACCCCCACAATCTCGAGTAGCACCCATGTGGAAGGATGAATCCTATACATGGAATCAATGTAATACTGACCCCATTCCTTATCATCCACAACAATATCTTCAAAAAACTATGAACCAAACCCATAATATATGAAACAATATACATAAATTTCAAATCCATGTTATCCCCAAGTAGTATCATTACAACTCTAAAGGCATATCCCATAGTGGACCCAATAGTATAATCAATATATAAATCATAGTATTTAAAAACAGTAGTATTATATACCTCCATACCAGATGAGTTTTCAATTGTATCACATTCCCCACTACGAGGGAAGTTTTATTTATTATCATAGACCAATCTATTAGGGGTGTTTTCTTCAGTTTCAAATAAACCCATACTAGATGAGTTTTCATTAGTACCATCAAACTCTATATGAGGTGTGTTTTCTTTAGTATCATATACCTCTATAATAGGGGATCTTTTTAATTAAAAAAGATCAATCAAAGGGTTTTTTTCAACATATATTTAGACAGCAAAAATGTTGTTAGATATTCCACATATTAATAGATTCTATGGTATATTATAATCATGAAATAAAAACCATATAATTTGTTCCATAAAAACATAAATATAAAAAATATCAAGTTTTAACAAAAAACCTAAACCCACATCACAATCCACACCCAACTAATATGCCCACAATGGCTTCAAAAATGATATAAAAGGAATCCTTATAAGGGATAATCCATTACAAGAATAACCTTGAGAAAATAACATCACAATAAAATCACATCCAACCATTATGATATAATAATCATCCCCATGTATTTCGTATCACATTTGGGTATCCATAATGGGCCCCTAAAATCCATACCAACATATTCATAATGGATTTATTTCATACAGAATACCCCATGGTGTCATCCTATACAAAATATTCCAAAAGATTGATCCCATGAATTAGAGATCAGAAACATGGGATACCATACATTTAATCCCCAATACAAGAATGAAATGGGACCCATATTTGGTATCCTTCCAAAAAAAATCTAAAAAATTTAATATTTATACTCAATCAAAGTTTTCGAAAACCCATGAACCTCATCTAAGATTCACCTATCCCACAAAAAATACATGACAACTCTAAACCCCAAAATTTGATGAAAACATCATTCAAAATTTATCTCAATGAAACAATAACATCTAGATAGCCTTTTTACAACAAAGGATATTAGCATTGTGATATACATGAAATATCACTGAGAATGGACTACTCAGAAGTGAAAATATTACTCAAGGGAAAGGAATTGAAAGAAAATTCCTCTATTAATAGTGTAAAGGAATATTCCACTTGTATGTGAAATGTTCCTCAAAAAACCCCCTTGGGTAATGTATCCCAACTGAACTACTACAAACTCTTTAGAGTACATGCAGCACCTCCATAGTACATGGTGTGTGCCCCACATGGGATACCTGACCATGTACCACTACCCAATTAGTGAAATATACTCCAAAATACATTCAATGTAAAATACACAAATGGGGTAGAAGTAAGAAAGGGTGAATCAATATGTACCCTACATGGGTTCTAGATATGTATCCCACAAGGCCTCTTGCTAGCTCTAGTTATGTACATTACTTGACCATGTTCCCATAAAAAAAGAGTTTGGAAAAGTCCTCAACCACTACATATGTAGATAAATATATCATGCCCCAAAAAATGAATAGCCTTTAATTATCATCACTAACACTTCATAAAAATTAATGAAAATCAATGTGTGAAGAAAGAACAAATGTTGTATGATCGTGGTTTCCCAAACCAAAAACACAAATAATTTTTTTGACACCCCCGATTTCTCCAAAAAAACAAAGATACAAATGGTCTTGGGGTCCAAAAAAAACCTAAAAATGGGGTTAAATATAAATAATAAAAAAATAAATAAGGATTTTATATGAAATAAGAAAATAGTTCTATCTGAGTAGAATAATTAAATTCTTGGGTACATTCCAAATTCTGTAGTTGTATCATCTTGATCATGCTCCTTTGAAGCTCTATTGGGGTACATCCATCCTTCCCCATTTCTCTATCTCTCCCCTCCATTATCTCCCCTCTCTCATCTATGAGATGTAGAAACCCCAAGGGGGTTTATGTGGTAGGGAATTAAAATGGAATAAGAAAAAAAATATAGAAGGAAAATGAAAAAATAAAACGTAGAAGGGCTCTAGGCCCATCCCCAACACCCATGATGGATTTATACCTCCCTTTAGAAAATCCTCCATTCTAAACTCAATAGAAAATTCATAATTTCAATATGAGAATCAATTATCAATATATCACCAAAAAATGGAAGAGAATTTTATATTTATTTCAATAAATAATAAGTATTATGATAAAATTTTAACAAATCATATTTCCATAATACCCCTATATAGTGCAAAAATCATATTCCAGGACCAACAGACTGATAAGACAAATTATTTAAGATAAACTATTGAGATAAAAATAAAAATTTACCCCTAAAAAATACCCAAAACATAAAATTAAAATTTCATTATTATTTATAGAACTGTATAGACATGTGTTACCACAACCTCTACGATATTAACCTTACCAAACCCATTATGATTCAATGGTAAACAAGTACCCATGTTTTCATTCTAAGAACTAGCATAACCAAGGATATAATAACCATCCAATGTCAAGTATCACTGTCCCCACATCACATTAAATTTGAGAGACATTAAACCATGACTTATCTAATACTCCTAAGCCAATGTGTATCCATTACCACTACTGGAACCTAAGGATTTACCAATAGCTTGTACCTGTTGGTAAAGGCTGATAAACCATTGGTATACTATATAACAATGGTTTGGAAAACAGTTCGAAAGTAAGGCGTAATGATCGCCCAATACAAACAGTTTTATTATAACCATTGGGAAAGGAAGTGTAATCCTAGAGTTTCCCAATGGTTTAAATCACTGTTGGTATATAATACTATTCCCAACGATTTGAAATTCGTTGGAAAATCTAGTAGTGTAATCCTAGTTTCCCAAAGATTTAAATAACTATTGGTATATAAGAGTATTTTGTAAAAATATGTACAACATTATACCAACAGTTTTAGTAAAACGTTGGTATAGTGTAATACCAGAATTTGGCAGATCAGCCACCTAAAATATCCTCCACTCCTGTATACACTCTTAATAGCAACAAAACCACTGCACACTCAACTACATACACCTTCATACACTCTTAAGAGCAACAAACACCTTCTGTAGAACCCAAAAGCACATTAAAATAGGATACTCTTATAACCATGGAATGTACCACAATTATAATCATGTATATGAACCCAATTACCCTATGCAATACAGAATTCATAATTGAATTTTCAATTGAATACATACATATTGAATTATGTAATGAATCTTGAATTATGAATCAATAACTCATACAAAATTAATTATGTTTCATAGAGAATTATGAATATGTTTGGCCAGTTTTCCGTATACCAATTGTTTTTACTTAAATGATATCCATTTTAAACAAATGACTTACACATGGAGTGATACCAGCCACAACATACCCCTGATTGAGGCAAGGTTGACTTTTACACGTCACAAATGACTCATTAATCGTTGTCATAATGTATCAACAGAATCTGAATGCGTTTGGTAAGTTTTCCGTATGCCAGTTGTTGTTTTCACTTAAAATGCTTTCCATTTAAAATAATTGCGAGACACTTTAAGTTGTGTCAGCCACACTATGCCTCAGATTGAGGTGGTGTTGAATCATAAATGTCACATCCAACTCATGGATCATTGTTTTAATGTATCAACACTATCTGAATACGTTTGGACGGTTTTTCGCATGCCAGTTTTTTTACATAAAATGATGTCCATTTTAAACAAAAGAGAGTCAAATTGAGTGATACTGGCCACACATCACCTTCGATTAATGTGGGGTTGACTCATACATGTCGCATATGACCCATGAATCTTTTTCCTAAGATTCAACATAATCTGAATGCATTTGGTCAGTTTTTCATATGTCAGTTGTTGTTTTCACTTAAAATGGTGTCCATTTTAAACAAAAGAGAGACACTTTGAGTGTTGTCAGCCACACTGTGCCTCAGATTGGGGAGATTTTTGCCTTTACACATCTAATATGACCAATTGATCGTTGTCCTAAATTTTCAACAGAATCCGAATGCATTTGGTCAGTTTTCCGTATGTCAATTATTGTTTTCACTTAAAATGGTGTTCATGTTAAAAGAAATAGAGACACTTTGAGTGGTTCCATCCACACCATGCTTTGTATTTATGCGTGGTTGACTCATACACGTCAAATATGACCCATGGATCGTTTCCTAATGTTTTAATATAATCTAAATGTGTTTGGTAATTTTTTCGTATGTCAGTTGTTGTTTTCACTTAACATGATGTCCATTTTAAACAAAAGAGAGAAATTTAGAGTGGTTTCAGCCACACCGCACCTCGGATTGAGGCGTAGTTGACTCATAAACATCAAAAATTCCCCATGGATCATTGTAATAGTTTATCAACACAATTTTATTGCATTTGGTTGGTTTTTCGTTTTCCAATTTTTGTTTTCAGTTAAAATCTTGTCCATTCCAAATAAAAGTGAGACAGTTTGAGTGGTGTTGGCCACACCATACCTTATATTGAGGCGGGGTTTACTCATACATGTCACTTAAAGCCCATGGATCGTTGTTCCAAATTATCAACACAATCCATATACGTTTGGTTGGTTTTCTATATGCCAGTTGTTTTTACTTAAAATAATGTCCTTTTGAAACAGAAGAGAGACACTTTGAGTGGTGTCGGCCACACCGCGCCTCTGATTGAGGTGGGGTTTACTCTTACACGTCACATATTACCCATGGATTAATTTCTTAATGTTTCAATAGAATCCAAATGCATTTGGTCAGTTTTCCATATGTCAGTTGTTGTTTTCACATAAAATGATGTCCATTTTAAACAAAAGAGAAACACTTTGTAGTGGTGTCAGCCACACCACACCTTGGATTGAGGTGGGGTTGACTCATACACATCAAATATGACACATGGATCTTTTTTATAAATTTTCAACAGAATTAGAATGCATATGGTTGGCTTTTTGTATGTCAATTGTTGTTTTCACTTAAAATGATGTTCATTTTAAACAAAAGAGAGACACTTTGAGTGGTGTCATCGACACCGCTCTTCAGATTGAGGTGGGGTTGACTCGTAGACATCACATATGACACATAGATTGTTTTACTAAGGTTTAAATAGAATATTAATTTGTTTGGTTGGTTTTTTATATGTCACTTGTTGTTTTCTCTTAAAATGATGTCCATTTTAAACAAAAGAGAGACATTTTGAGTGGTGTCAACCACACTGTGCCTTGGATTGAGGCGGGGTTGACTTTTACTTGTCAAAAATAAACCATAGATCGTTTTCCTAATGTATCAACATTATCAGATTGAGTTTGGTCAGTTTCCCGTATGCCAGTTGTTGTTTTCACTTAAAATACTATTCATTTCAAATAAAAGTGAGATAGTTTGAGTGGTGATAGCAACACTGGCCCTTAGATTGAGGTGGGGTTGACTCGTAAACGTCACATAAGACCCATGGATCGTTTTCCTAAAGTATCAATAGAATCCGAATGCCTTTGGTAGGTTTTCCATATGATAGTTTTTGTATTCACTTAAAATGATGTAGTGTTAAAACAATAGTGAGACACTTTGAGTGGTGTCGGCCACACTACACCTCAGATTGAGGCGGGGTTGACTCATACACATCCCAAATGTCCCATGGATCGTTTTCCAAAATTATCAACACAATCTGAATTGTTTGTTCAGTTTTCCATATGAAGGTTGTTTTCACTAAAAAGCGTCTCCATTTTAAACAAAATAAATACACTATCAGTGGTACCGGCCACACTATGCCTTTTATTGAGGCAGGGTTGACTCGTACACGTCAAAAATGACTCATGGATATTTTATAATGTATCAATTGAATCTGAATGCATTTGGTTGGTTTTCTGTATGTCAGTTGTTGTTTTCACTTAAAATGTTGTCCATTTCGAAGAAAAGTGGGACACTTTGAGTGGTTCCAGCCACACCACGCCTCTAATTGAGGCGGGGTTGACTTGTACACATCACAAATGACCCATGAATCGTTTTACAAAAGATTCAATAGAATCCGAATGCGTTTGGTTGGTTTTCCGTATGTTATTTGTTGTATTCACATAAAATGATGTCCATTTTAAACAAAAGAGAGACATTTTTAGTGGTGTCGGCCACACCATGCCTCGGATTGAGGTGTGGTTGACTCGTACACGTAAAAAATGACTCATGGATCGTTTTAATAAAGTAACAACACAATATGAAAGTGTTTGGTTAGTTTTTCGTATGTCAGTTTTTGTTTTCACATAAAATCATGTCCATTTCAAATAATAGTGAGGCAGTTTTAGTGGTGTGGCCACAACGGCCCACGGATTGAGTCGGGGTTGAATCGTACACATCACATATGACCCATGGAAATTTTTTCCTAATGTTTCAACAAAATCCAAATTTCTTTGGTCCGGATTCTGTATGGCAGTTTTTGTATTAACCTTAAATGATGTCCTTTTGAATCAAAAGAGAGACACTTTGAGTGGTGCCCGCCACACCGCACCACAAATTGAGGCAGGGTTGACTCTTACACATCCCAAATGACCCATGGATCATTTTAATAATGTATCAACACAATAAAAATGTGTTTGTTTAGTTTTCCATAAGCCAGTTGTTTTTACTTAAAAGCGTATCCATTTTAAACAAAATAAAGACACATTAAGTGGTACCAGCCACACAGTGCCTCAGATTGAGGATGGGTTGACTCGAACATGTCACAAATGACCAATGGATCCTTTTCTTAAAGTATTAAAATAATAATAATGTGTTTTTTTCTATTTTCCGTATGTCAGTTGTTGTTTTCACTTAAAATATTGTCCATTTCAATGAAAAGTGTGACACTTTGAGTGGTACCAGCCACACCGCGCCTCCGATTGAGGAAGGGCTGACTTATTCATGTCAAAAATGACCCATGGATACGCTTAAAATTACCCATGTATATGCATACAACAGAATCCAAAAGATTTTGTTTGGTTTACCGTATGTCAGTTTTTGTTTTCACATAAAATGATGTCCATTTTAAACAAAAGAGAGAAATTTTGAATGGTGTCGGTGACACTGCACCTTGGATTGAGGCAGGGATGACTCGTAGACATAGAAAATGAACCATGGATTGTTTTCTTAAAGTATCAACACAATCCAAATGTGTTTGGTCTGTTTTTCGTATGCCAGTTGTTGTTTTCACATAAAATCATGTCCATTTCGAATAAAAGTGAGACAGTTTGAGTGGTGTCGGCCACAACGGCCCTCGGATTGAGGCGAGGTTAACTCTTTCTCATCACATATGACCAATGGATCATTGTACTAAGGATTAAATATAATCGAAATGCCTTTGGTCAGTTTTCCATATGTCAGTTGTTGTATTCACTTAAAATGATGTCCTTTTGAAACAAAAGTGAGACACTTTGAGTTGTGTCGGCCACACCACGCCTCGGAATGAGGCGGGGTTGACTCGTACATGTCACCAATGACCCATGGATCATTTTCTTAAAGTATCAACACAATCCAAATTTGTTTGGTCAGATTTTTGTATGTTAGTATTTTTTACATAAAAGCATACCCATTTAAACAAATGAAAGACACTTTGAGTGGTACCAGACACACCGTTCCTCGGATTGAGGTAGGGATGACCCATACACATCAAAAATGACCCATGGATCCTTTTCCAAAAGTATCAACAGAATCCGAATGTGTTTGGTCAGGTTTCGGTATGCCAGTTGTTGTTTTCACATAAAATGTTGTCCATTTCAAAGAAAAGTGATACACTTTTAGTTGTACCGGCCACATGAAACCTCTGATTGAGGTGCGGTTCACTCGTGCATGTAAAAAATGAACCACAGATTCTTTTTTTGAAGTATCAACTCAATATGAATGTGTTTGGTTAGTTTTATGTATGTTAGTTGTTGTTTTCAATTAAAATGATGTCCATTTTAAACAAAAGATAGACACTTTGAGTGGTGTCGGCCACACCGTGCCTCTAATTGAGGCGGGGTTGACTCGTGCATGTCACCAATTAACCATGGATCGTTTTCCTAATGTATAAACACAATCTTATTGTGCTTGGTCGGTTTTCTGTATGCCAGTTGTTGTTCACACTAAAAATCCTGTAAATTTCAAAGAAAAGTGAGACAGTTTGAGTGGTGTCGGCCACACCATGCCTTGGATTGAGGTAAGGTTGACTCGTTCACATAAAAAATGACCCATGGATCGTTTTCCGAAAGTATCAATAGAATCCAATTGAATTTGGTCGGTTTTCCATATGCCAGTTTTTGTTTTCCCTTAAAATGTTTCCCATTTCAAATAAACGTGAAACACTTTTAGTGGTATCGGCCACACCATGATTTATATCGAGGCGGGGTTGACTCATACATGTCAAAAATGACTCATGGGTCGTTGTGCTAAATTATCAACACAATCCGAATCGTTTTGGTCATTTTTCCATATGTGAGTTGTTGTTCTCAATTAAAATGGTTTCCATTTCAAATAAAAGTGAGGCACTTTGAGTGGTATTGGCCACTCCGTTCGTCGGTTTGAGGTGGGGTGGACTTTTACATGTCACGTGGAAATTTTGAGTGACGTTAAGTGCAGATTGAAGATCCGGGTGAATCTAATCCTCTCCTTGCTTCCTATTTTCAATTAGGGTTTGCACTCTTCTCTCATCTTCTTCTGAAACTCTAAAACCCTCTTTTCCATTGGGATTTTGGGTGAATCTTGAAGAGAGAAATTATTTTCATCTGAGGTACAGGGAGAAGGGTTGGAGGGCTATCCGAGGGCTGTTCGGTGTCTAGGGAGGAGGGTGGAGGCACTATCCGGGGTCCAGGAAGGTGGGTGGGTAATGTATCTAAAACCCAATCTAGGTATCATACATTGAATTTCGACAGGACTGCGAACTTTCGTGGGGTGTCGTCCTAGAGAAGGGACAAAATCATGACATTACCATGGCGTGACTGTGACATGACTGTGACCTCACTACGGCATCACCATGTCGTGATCGCGGCATGTTGGCCCGGTCCAGCGACATTCGTGGGGCGACATCTTCTCTCCAGGAGCAAAGGGAGCGAGAGGAGGTGGGGAAGCATTCAAACTGATGCCTCCCTCCCCATTAACTATTTGTGGGTAATGTATCTAAAACTCTATCTAGGTATCATACATCGAATTCCGACAAGACTGTGTGCTGCCGTGGGGTTTCGTTCTTGAGCAGGGCCAAATCACGACATTACCGCAACATGACCGCGGTATGACCATTGCGTGACCGCGACGTGTTGTCCCAATCCAACAAAAATCACAAGGAAACATCTTCCATCCAAGAGCGAGGGGAGATGGAGGAGGCGGGGAAACATTCTGATCGTCGCATCCCTCCCCATTAACTATGTGTGGGTAATGTATCTAAAACTCTATCAATGTATCATACATCGAATTCGGACAGGACTATGAACCACCGCAGGGTGTCATCCTGGAGCGGAGCCAAATCATGGGATTACTGCGGTGTGGAAATAGTATGAACGCAGTGTGACCGCGGCATGTTGGCCCGGTCCAGTGACATCCGCAGGGAAGCATCTTTCGTCTAGGAGCAAAGGGAGAGGGAGGAAGTGTGGAAACATTCCAGTCATTGCCTCCCTCCCCATTTAATATGAATTGGTAATGTATCTAAAACCTTATCTAGGTATCATATATCGAATTTCGACAGGACGGCGAACCACCATGGGTTTTCGTCTTGAAGTAGGGCCAAATCATGGCATTACTGCAGTGTGACCGCGGCATGACCGCGACGTGACCGCGGCATGATCGTGGCATGTTGGCCCAGTCCAGCGACATCTGCAAGGCAACATCTTCCATCAATGATTCCAAATAAATCCTATGTAGTTTTCCTTCACATTATATAAACTGATCTTATGTTATAAAAAATAGACTCTTGATTTGGGATTTTGGTATGATAAAGATATATATTTTATATTCGTTGTTTTTAAAAGTTGTACTAGGTTGTTGAAACTAATAATTGAGAGTAAAATTATGTAGGTTTATTATTTATCAATGGTATATGCATTTCATGGAACTCTAATAATAAAACCTCAGTCACCTTGTGAAGAATAGAATTTGAGTATGTTTTAACATCTCAGGATGCAACACAAATCATATAGGATAATGCATATATGTATGAAATTAGATGTGCATCGAGGCCAGGAAAACACCTCAAACAGTGTTAATATGAAGCTTATAGAGGGGATCACCATAATACTAAAAGGTGTTAAACAATGACTCCATCAGTGTTTATATATATATAGTCTTGGGTAAACACCCAAAGGGGTGGCCAAGAGGCAAAGAAAACACCCTAAACGGGTTTATCCATAAGATAAGATCACAACGGACATGATAGAACAAATTAACTATTTAATATGTTATAATAAGGGATCGTTAGAAGGTTTTATTGAGTGGGACAACGATGCAATGTCTAAAGGGAAATGAAACGATGGAAAAGAATCATACACCATAAACTATAACTATGAGTTTTTGCAGATAGCGCACCTCCGTTGGAGGGGTTTTATTATAAAAACATGACTTTATTTATCAAATGAAACAGTTATATCAAAGAAAACTTATTCAAGATATGCAATTCAATATAATTAATCATAATTAAGAAAGAATCTAAAATAAATTTAAATCATTCATAAATTAAAGAGGCTACGAGAGGGACTCTACCTTTAGGTGGAACTAAGACGTCCACTTTTGCTCTTGGAGCTTTATAACTAAAAGCTGCTACTCCTCCACTGGGTATATGCACCTTGACAAACATGCAAGGACACCTAGCCCCTATGCACACCCCAACATGGCCATAAGAATGTGCAAGGGGATCCTTGCACATATGCTTATATGCATATATCATTCTCCACTCACCTGTGTATGCATTTATATATATATACATGGGCCCACCTAGACCTAGACGTGCATAATCACCACCATGGGTGACTATTCATGTAACGGGGGAACCCACATATATATACATACTTACCTATGCACACGCAAGTGAGTCTCCCTTCACTTGGAAACTTGAAACCAATGAGAAGGGATCAACACACTACACAAATGATATTAAGAACCATAAAACACATGAAGGATGCTATATAACCAGTGAGAAACCAACCAATGGAATTAAAGCCTTACATAAATTGGTAGCCGAGAACCAAATCCACCTGAACCAACATGAAATGATCCAACGCCCTACTGAAAACATAATATAGAGTAAAAAACAATAAATACACAAATACATGAGGTGTGAGACAAGTAGTAACCATAGAATCTTACCTCAGATCAAAGCCAGTGGACTGAATCAATTTGAACTCCTTCTAGCACCCTTCGCAGAATATAACTACACTCTATCCATATAAAGTAGTCAAAGATCTACGTGACCAATGCGACAAAGAAAATAAAATAAAAACTAAACTAAAACATACCTGTCTCCTGTGACTATACCTGTCACCGCCCAACATATAAGTAGCTCAATTCCACATGGGTCAAATCGTGTTCCTGTCAGCAAAGTGGAAACATATCAATGTTTCAAAATGATACTATCAAATAGCACATTCCTATTAATTAACAGTAACTCTTCCTATTACTGGTACATAATCAATTTGGACCAAGTTTAAACGTAGTTTGGTTTTGTTCGATACACGTGATGAGGTATTATTATTCTTGGTTTTTTAGTTTACACTTGAGATATTTATTTAAAAATGATGCATGTGTTTGGCGTTATTCATTATGGTTTTAGTTCTTAGCATGTTGCCATGGAGCCTGTCCATAAGAATTATTCTTGGAATGTAGGGTTCAGTTGACATTTATGCACTTTAATGTGATTGATTTCACTAATGAGGAGGATTTAGATCAAGTAAAATATTACTAATAGTATTGGACCTCATAGAGATATGTGTGGAAATTGTACATCAAACGTTTGATGAGGAAATACTTATGAGAATGGATTGGAATCTTGGTAGGATCTTAGAGTGGGATGGTCCCTCTGAGTATAAAAAATGTATTATGAAATGTTTTACTCTATTCAATGATTCAAGAGTTCAACTAAAGAGATGAAGGATGACATGCTAGTGTGGGTATTTGGTATTGTCAGATAGATTGGAAATATAATTCCAAGAGGCTTGGTGTGATTTTGAATAGGATGGAACTTGGTTAGTTGGTCTGGGTTATAATAAATGATTTGGATGAGGTTCTTGACCAGACAATTGAGAATATAATGTAGATGGGTTCGACATGGTGAGTTTTTTTGACTAGGACCATCATAAGGTGAATAATCCTCTATGTCTAGTTGGATGATGAGATGTGCATAGAGGCATGCGATAATCCTCGAGAGATGAGTCTAGATTATGTGACTGAGAGGATAGACTAGGATTGGTTTGATAGGATTGGGTGAGTGGGAAACCGATGAGAGGATGATACGATGTATGGAGAAACTTAGAGACACTTGGGGTTATTTATGCTATCTCATGGAGACACTTGGGGTTATTTCATAACCCCAACATACTCCAGAAATGTTCTCACACTATGTTTTAGGAAAAAAATTCGATCTTATAGAAGTCCCCAATGATCCCCTATCTTCCAATGGTTCCTCACACTCACACGTCATGGTATTACAGTATACAAGTGATCTACATCAACTAGTCAGGATAGAATCACTACCCTCCATTCGTAGAAATAAGTAAAATACCTAAGTGTACAATTCGATAAAGAAAATAAAATAAAAACTAAAAAAACATACCTGTATCCTATGAAAAAACATGTCACCACCCAATATATAAGAACCACATCACCCCATGGGTCAAATCATGTTCCTACAAGCAAGGGGGAAATTGTTCCATTTAATAATCTCTTCATTTTTCATTATGTTCTTTATATAGCACGTTGTTGGAAACACCATACTAGTACACTTACACATTGAATATGCACCTATGCTACATTAGTTGAGTTGAAGATTGTTCACATAACCCTCTTCACTATGGAAAGAACCTCAAATGGACCACAAACAATGCTTAGTAGTTGATTCTACTGTTGAACAAAGTTGGGCACCAGTCCATGACCCAGATTGTCTACTTGGTCATGAGGGTAAAAAAAATTTCATTAAACTATAATAATAATAAAGGTCTTGGTTTTTTTCTACCAGAAATGGGAATTTCTCAAGGCCTGATTGCCAATCAACTTTAGTTCCAAATTTAATGGCCCCTTAACTATCTGTAGATGTCACGGGGTGTGTCCCGTGGGTGTCTTGTGGTTTGTAGTGACTTTCTATGATTTATGTGGCGCTTCCTTAATGTGGGAAATGTATATTTCCTAGTCAGTTTAATAAATACATAAGTCAATTGGAAAATACCCCCATAGTCAATAGAGATATACCCACTTTTGATAGAGAATACCATCCAAATAACCACCTTGGAAATCCGAGACCAACATTTTACTTTACCAATTCCAATTGCATAATATATGCGGCACCAACTTTGGTTTTATGAACCAATCCATTAATTGGAAAGAAACTCCTCACAATAACCCATAAAATCACATATAGCATCACTCACCTCCTATTAACCCATATCATTGCACATATTAATGATGATACAACCTCATCACATATATATCATGATTAACAAAAAAAATCCCACAAAATATAAGGTCTAATAGGAGTCTATAGAGGAAAATATTAGGATTTTTTAAAATCATGAACTCTTTATTAAATGCTCTGTTAGAATGAATGGAATAAAACCTGTGAATATTACCCAACATTTCTGGAAGACTCTATTTTGAAAAAATTTACAATTTAACCAATAAGTCACCACAAAATGAGTTGGTTAATACCAAAAACTCTAGAAAATGCACGATTAATATGAATGTTTATCCTAACTATGAACCTAACAATTCATTCCTTGTTGGATAATTTTTTTAAATAGAAGACTAATTCTTACCTAGAAGTCCCCATCAAAAACCCCGGTGGGAGGAGAGGGAGCTGAGAGAGGGGGATGTCCTGTAGGGTGTTCGCCCATGGGGGGTCTCACGCGCTACTAGAGAGGGGGTCGGGGGACATCGGAGGAGGATATTGAGTCAATAGGGGAGGGGGATATCACCAAGAGAGGGAGACAAGAGGGGAGGGAGGAATTTTGTTGGGAACCGAGAGGGGAGGGGGACGTTGTCGTCGGAGAAGGAGCCGAGAGGGGAAGAGGAACGTTGCCGAAGGAGAGGGAGGGACCGGGAGTTGGAGGCGGAGGCCAGGAGGAAGATTCTAAGAGGACGTCGAGGTCGGGGAGGGGAGGAGTGCGCAGGAATGAAATGTCACGAGGGAGCCCTAAATTTGGTATAATTTTTTCCAATGGTAAATAAAAACAGTGGGTAATAGTCTTCTTTACCAACTGTTTTCTTAAAACATTGGGAAAACCCAACATATAACAGCCTATGAAAACAGTTTACTAGAATCGTTGGTATAGGTTTTTTTCCAACGGGTTTTCTAAACCGTTGAGAACAAAGTGATGGTATAGGCTCGATTTCTAGTAGTGTTCATTTCAACACAACCAGGAAACTAAACTCCAAATCATGTGTTTCATCCCATATTGAATGAAAAGTATAGATATAGACAACTCGATCACACCTAAGTGATAAATTGAAGGTATAAACACTCAACTGTTTGTGACCTACTAGGAACAATATCCATCATTCTGAAAACCACTTAAAAAGGACAACAACCTTAATAGACTATAATAATCTACCCACCTTAAGGATTTCCATACACAACTTTTTGAGATCCAACCAAAACACTTTTACCATGACTACACCACTCTTGTGTCTTTTAGACCTGAATGAATCTAAAAAGACCTGCACATGTTCCAACTAGAAATGTGTATATCCTGTACATAGATTCTTAAAAAATTGGGTTTTTTCTAAAAAATACACACCAACATCCAATCTCTTCCTTAAGGAAGGATTTTTTCTAAGAACATATAACACGCTGCATGATCACACAAGCCATTGAATAGGCTCATCATTTATGTTAGTTCTATCAAAATAGGCCACTACAATAATTTCTATTAAATATCATCAATATCTCCTATTCTAATCAATTACACGTGCATAGACACCGCCAGGAACTGTAATAAAACAAAAAATATTTAGCCCAAACATTAATTATGATTTCATAGCACATCTAGTATCTATTATTTATGGTATATGACCCTTATTGCCTCAATATATCTCATTTAAAACAAAATCACTAGCATTGAAAGATATTTTATTATAATAATATAATTCATATAATTCATATTTCCTCATAAAATAAAAATATTATTATTATCATAAAGGAAACTTGTGCCTAACCCATCAACTTCTAGATCATCATCCTGAATAGTCATTTCATTCCAACCAATTCAATTAGAACCATATGAGAGTCAATCTATTATGTAATCACATACCCTTTTATTTCCAACGTAATGGTAGTTACCAACTATGGATAACTACTCTATCTAAGTACTTCTACACAAAAAGAAGAATAGACTCCCAATGATCCCAATTATCACCTAAAAGGTCACGTGGGTCTCTCATATATCCAATAAAATAGGTCTCATAGAATGATAACATGTCACAAGATATTATCTTTTCCCAAATCATAAAAAATTTAAGATATACAGTATTGTGTTTGGTGGAAATAATGGATCACGTCGAAAAAGTTCGGTGAAACAATACCACCAACCTCATAATAGTTACAGGAAAGGATTATTTGATTAAGAAAGCTATGTGTGATGATAAAGAAGTATTGAGATAGAATAAATCTCACCCGTATTTATCAATGTAATTTAATTTTGAGAGAATTATTTTAAGGAAGATAGACTATAACACCACATGATATTATTACATATTCCCCATTGAAATGTATTTACAATATTTGATAGATTATGATACATGAAATATAGAACTAAAGTAAATTATTTTCTATTATAAATTGAAATATATTTAAAAATATATATTATTTTTTAGAAAAGGGTTCTAATTGAAATAATAAAATTGCATTTATTTTATGGAAAATGTTATTTAAAAAGTAATAATTTATGTTAAATTTATTACTTTACAAGAATATACCCATGAAATGAATTTATGAAAATTAGTGAATTATTATTAAAGTAAATTAATAAAATTTTAAGAATAATTATATAATTTTAATGGGTATTATATTCATTATTCATAGATTCCAAAATGTTTTTTTTTTGAAAATAATAATATTACAATATATTATAATTTTTTTAAAATATATATTTTTTAATTTTCTATTTTTATTTTAATAATATAAAATATATTTTTTTTATTTATCATTTCAATATAATCTTGGAGACAAATGATTTCATTTTTATAGAATAGTTACATTAAAAATTTAAATATTGTTTTTTCAAAAATTATATCTTCTAGGACATCAATATATAAAATCATGAAGTTGAAATATGTGAATACTTTTTATACACAAAAAATATATTTAATGAGATAATGGAATCCTCTAAAATTATCAAATGGGATTTATAAACCTTATCTGGAGTTTTTAGAATAGTAGTTTATAATTTATTATAATAAATTTTTGGAACTATTCCATTAATTAAAAGACTCATTAGTTTCTATATTGGTATAAAAACCACCCAAAAAAGTTATTTTTAATGATAATCAATTAAAACACTTTGTATTTAATAATATACATGATTTCCATAAAGATTCATTTTTAATCATTAAATGAAAATTCTCTAGTTTTTTCCCCTATTCAATCTATTTTTAAAATTAGTTTTTACGACATCTAGAAATAGAATCTATTAAAATAGATTTAAAATTATGAATTATAAAGATAAAATTAGGTAATAATTTCTAATTCAATTTTTCTTATATAAGGAGGTTACTATGGTAAAATATGTTCACTAGGATAATTGTTGAGTTGGTTAATAAAGGGATAAAATAAGTGATAAGGTAAAACAAAATATACAAAAAAATTATATATAATTGATATAATGAGTGGATTATCAACCTAACCAATCATATATTGGATATTTTCATAATTTTTACACACTTTCAATGAATATTTCTTCTCTTTCTATTTTAATAAATTATTATTATAACAATGAAAATCCTCTCACATATAAAAGTGTCCCTCCTATATCAATTAAAAGACACATAACAAATAATAATTCAAAACATAAATCTTTAAAATTTCCACCCATAATAATATTATACCGCATACCATATCTTTTGGACCTATTAATGGGTCTCACACTTCTCATTTACAAGAGATCATTCAAGAGGAGATTCAAACACACTATGTAAGTGATATATTCTTCATGATTATTATTTTATATCTTATATATCTATTTATTATTGAGTTTTATTTATTAAAATATACTAATTACTAATAAAAAAATATGAATCACAAAAAGGTATATTATCCATGTAATATATCATGTCTTCACTCATTTAACTGATATGACATGTTCTTATTCTGGTTAGTTTTACATCAAATATAACATATTTTCTGATGTTTATCTCATGAATGATAATGAAATATAAATATTGAAAATAATATTTGATAATGAATAATTTAATATATTTTCATTATTATAGATACATAATATTTAGAATAATATTTACCAATCAATTCAATTATTTATTATTTCAACATCACTAAAAAATAATATTTTGAATATATCTATGTGAACGATCAATATACGATCCATGAAATGAATATAAAAATATTAATCTATATAAAAAACATGAATTAATATAGAATTCCAATTTTAGAGTTGATATATCCATTAAGAATACATATGTACTAAAATAGCCCAAGAAGAAAATGTAAGCTAAAAAGAATGGTTAGCTTTCAAATATGAATTATAGAAATAAATAATTAATATATTGGTTATAAGAAATTATAAAATCATTGAATAATGTAAAAAAAATAAATATGGTTATAATTAATGGGAATAATCAACTATAATTTATTATGTTGGTATATTAGAGCACTTATAAAATGTATAATTCTAAGGAAATTGTATTCCAACTCAATTTAACTGTATTGAGACATTTTTCAAACTATGCACTTATTTTAATTTATATAGTGCATATACAACCTAATTAACATGTTATATCATGTCCAAAATTATACTGATGGTATTTTATGTTCATCCTTATGTAATTTATTTGATGGGGGTATTTATTTTAAAATTTATATTGGGATTTACATTTAATCATTATTTGAAAAAATTGATTTCTATTACGCACCTCATTTCCGTCCACATCCATAATATTTGTAATATTTCATGAATGTTATTATATATATTTCCAAAATTTCTTAATATTATTTTAAATTAAAGTTGATATTGTTTGAAATATTTTTGAAACTGAATGTTTTAAAAATTTTCTATATGGGTTACTTTTTACATTCTTTACAAAAGGGTGAAACTAAATTTTTAATGTTTATTGGTGGAAAACAATTTCTATTTACATATTTTGTATTCATTATTAAGATAAAATTCCAGGTTTCAATTTTTTCAAAGAAACATAATAGTTTTATTATTATTTAATATTTTCATTTTTTATAAGTTACCAAAATAAAAGTACATTTCTCATTATTTTTCAATGCATGTTTCTAGTGAAACAATAAAATTAATTTACATCATTTGTAATAACATTTAATGATTAAAATTTTTTACTTGTGGCATTGTATAATAATAAAATAGAAACTATTTATTTAGATGTCTTATGATGATGTTTTATGTAAATTATCTTGAAAATCATTTCCTTTCCATCGGTTTTTTATCATATAAGGGAATGATGAATTATTTTATATTCTCTTTAATTAAATTCGTATGGGTTACCAATATTTCATCGGGGGTCCATTAAAACCCTCTAATGTATTTCATAATGATTTATATATAAAGAGATAAAATTTATGGAATAGGGAGTAAACTAGATCCTCAAGGGGACTCCATCTACTAGTGTTTAAGGGGAATGGGGAGGGAACCCAATACACTATGGGATTATAGAAATTATATGATCATGGTCTTCATAATGATCCTTAAAAATAAAAATTATTTTTATTCTTAGTTTTATGCAATAATCTTAATCCACATCAGGATACCTATGTTATTATTTCTCATGAATATTGAGTTAAGGCACATTTTATGCAGAAATATAAATGAATATTTGATTATTTATGATACATATATAACTGGGAAGGATTACCCTATAATATTTCATTTCAATATAATTATGTTATCAAACCTCCATGATAATATTGATATATCTTATTACCATTTACTGATAATCCCATGTCTATATTTATGATATATATATATATATGGTTTTTTAAAGGGGTTCCTTATGAATAGTATATAAGGGAAATATTTGTTGAAATCGAAAAGATAAGGTTTTTATGCACCAAATAAATAATGATACTAAACCTTTATTCCATTGGATTGGAATGTTATATAGTTAACTCATGTTTAACAAATAAATTCATTGGTTAAAATTTAATTAGAAATGAAAATAAAACCCAATTGAATATAAATGATGTGTATTTATTAAAAAATGATTTTTTATGCACATGATTGAATTTTATCACAATAAATTAAGTTATTCCATATTAGTAAATGATGCTAATGAAAAATATATTTTTAAATACATTTTTTTAAATCCATATATTATGTTCGATGGTCTTAAGATAAGTTTAAATAAAATTTTATGTATAAAACCTACTTTATTCAAAAAGGAAATTTTATTACCTTTTAATGAAGCACCTATTTCAAAACTAAATTTTGTGACATTTATAATTTATATTTGAAAAATTAATATTCATTTTTGAATGATGGATATAAAAATTATCTTAGATGGAAATGTTGGTATTATTTTCAAATGTTTCTTTTTTGATGAATATTGAAAAAAACAGAATATTATTTGAAAACTGACTTTTTTATATATAAAAATTATACTCATAAATAATATTTGAAATTGATTTTAATGTCAAAACAATTAAAAAATACACATTTTAATAAAATGGGGTTCATTGGAATAATTTTAATATTGATGTTAGATATGAAAACTTTTTAATCATTTGAACGTTTCACTTCAAAAACCAGATTTCTGGTTACCTATGCCAGCTTAATTTCTAATCAAATTTTACCATTTATATGAATTTAATTTGTTAAATTAGATTAAATATTTTCAATTTGAATGTAAGAAATAGGTATTTATGTTATTTTTATTTTCATACATCCAATACATATTTGGTTATAAATAATGATTTACCACGGTATAGGTAAAACAATAAAATATGTTAACGAAAAAATGTACAGTTTTAAAAGAGCTAAAACTAATAAATTTAATTGTTGGTTTATGTATTTATCTACATTTACCAGCATTTAAAACATTAATTATCCATATAAAATTTTTAATTAATTCAATATCAATTTGGTTTATATAAATTTTATATAATCATTATGTCACTATGAGAAAAATAGTTTTTTGCGACGGTCTATAAGGAATGTGATTAATTCCTGTCACAAATAGTCTATCACATTGGTTATTTGTGAAAGGGGGTTCGTCATGTAAAAAATAATTGGTTATTTACAATGGGATTTGGGGTCCCGTCACAAAAAGTAAGGTGCAGTTTTTAGCGGTTTGCGCGACAAACAACGAGAAAGTTATTTGCGATGGGGGGATTCCCTCGTCGCAAATAGTGCATCGGTCAGAGGGTATTCACCACAAGTCCCGTGGCAAATTCCGGTGGTGGTAAATAGGTTTTTGCGATGGGATGTTATCCCATCGCAAAAACTATGTCAGTAGGAAACTATTTGCGATGGGACCCGTCACAAATACCCTTTTAACTGCCGAAAATAATTAATGCGGGAAAAAAATTTGCGACGGGATACTCGTCGCAAATAGTACCGTCGTAACTAATCTGACCTATATATACCTCCATCTATTTTTCATACTCTTTCCCACAATTTTCACTTCCTCCCTCTCTCTCTCTATACTCTATTTTTAAAATGAAAATTTTTCTGAGTCAGTTCTTTTACGAATATGTTGTGAAGTCGTCTACCACAATTGGAGATCAGGTTTAAAGGTATTATTATTTTATTTAATTTAGTTTTTATTTTATATTTTTATGTTAATTTTAATTATTGTTGATTAGTAGTAATTAAATTAGATTTAAATTTATTTTTTATCATAATTTATTTGTAATAAAAAATTGAAATTATTAGTACGAATTCTTAATAATTCTTAATAATTAATAATTATTTATAATAATTAGTATTTTATATAAATAATTTGCGGTAATTAGTAGTTAGTAGCTGTAACTTGTAGTTATTAATAGCAATTAATGCTAATTAGTAATAATTAGGGGTAATTGGTAATAATTAGTGGTAATTAGTAAAAATTAGGGGTAATTATTAAAAATTAGGGGTAATTAGTAATAATTAGGGGTAATTAGTAATAATTATGGATATTTAGTAGTAACATGGGATAATTTGTAAAAACTAGCGTTACGTAGTTATAATTAGTAATAAAAAAGAATAAAAGGGAATAAATAGTAAAAAATGTAATAAATAAAATAAATAGTAATAATTAGTAATAATTGGAAATAATTAGTAATAATTAGTAATAAATAGAAATAATTGGTAATAAATAGTAATAATTCGTAATAATTAGTGATAATTAGCAACAATTAGCTATATGTAGTATTAATTATTAATAAATAGAAATTAATAACAATAAATAATAATAAATAGATATAATTAGGAATAAATAGTAATAATTAGGAATAAATAGTAATAAATAAGAATAAAAAGAAAGAAATAGGAATAAATAAGAATATATAAGAATAAATAGGAATAAATATTAATATAATAAATAGTAATAAATAGTAATAAATGGTAATAAATTGTATTAAATGGTAATAAATGGTATCAAATTGAAATAAATTGTAATAAATGGTAATAAATGGTAATAAATGGTAATAAATGGAAATAAATAGCAATAAAGTGTAACAAATAGTAATAAATAGTAATAATTAGTAATAATTCATAATAATTAGTAATAAATAGTAATAACTAGTTATAATTAGTATTAAATAGTAATAAATAGTGATAATTAGTAATAAAAAGTAATAAATAGTAATAATTATTAGTAAATAGTAATTAATATTAATAAATAGTAATAATTAGTAATAATTAGTAAAAAATAGTAAAAAATTGTAATAAATGTTTATAAATAGTAATAATTATTAATAATTACTAATATCTAGTAATATTTAGTAATAATTAGTAATAAATTGTTTTAATTAGCAATAAAAAACAATAAATTGTAATAAATAGTAAAAATTAGTATAAATTAGTAAAAATTAGTAATAAATAGTAATAAATAGTATTAAATAGTATTAAATAGTAATAAATAGTAATTCATAGTAAAAAAATTATAATAAATAGTAATATTTAGTAATATTTAGTAAAAAATAGCAATAAATGTTAATAAATAGTAATAAATAGTAATAATTAATAATAAATAATAACTATTAATAATTAGTAATAATTAGTAATAATTAGTTATAAATTATAATAATTAGTAATAATTAGTAATAACTAGTAATAATTAGTAATAATAATTAATAAGTATTAATAATTACTAATAAATAGTAATAATTAGTAATAATTAGTAATATTTGTAATAAATAGAAATAATTAGTAATAATTAGTAATAATTAGTTATAATTAGTATGAATTTGTGTGAATTTGTAAAATTAACATGAATTAGTAAGAATTAGTATGAATTAGTACGAATTAGTAATAATTGGTAAGAGTTAGTAAGAATTAGTAAGACACCATTGGAATATGGTGTTTTCCTATAGGTAATGTACCAACGGTTTCTTCAAACCATTACTGTAGTGTAAAAGAAGGATAAATTTGGCAATGGTTTGAATAAACAGTTGGTAATGCCTAATATTCCCCAATGGTTTTCCAAAACTGTTGAGAAATAAATATTTTCTATATGATATACCAACAATTTATCAAAATTGTTGGTAAAGGGAGGTTTTCCCAATAGTTATTAAAAACCTTTTGGAAAGTTCTACCCCAAATACCCAACACCTCAGCTCCCACTCAGCCCAATTGCAGACCTAATCCAGAGCTCCTCCTGAAGTCTTCTCAGCCACGAAAATACTTCCATCCATAGATCCATCTTAAATAAAACAAATTTTTATTTTAAACTAAAAATTAGTAAGTGTTACCTTTGTGTTAGTGTTCTTCCTATTTTTTTCTATTTTATGTTTTCATTTTGGATAAATTAGAGTCCATTCGGTCTTTGGATTACTGAACCCTTTGGTTTTTTTCTACACTTCAAACATGGTAAAGGGTTATTTAGTGGGGTTTGTTTAGTGTAGGGGGTAAAGGGGTTGTCTTATGTTTTTTGACCTTTATTTTAGTTGAAAATTGGATTTGGATTTTGGCATTGGTTGGATGATGGATTGGAATTTTCAACACCCCAACCCCCACCGCTGGACACCACCACCCATTGGACAGCTCCCTCCCTCACCACCTAGATACCCCCACCCCCACCCTCCCGGGACACCACTAAACACCCATGGACTGCCCACCCCCCTAGACACCCCCCCACCCCTAGGACATCCCCACCCTTTGGATAGCCCCTTCCCCCCACACCCTAGACACCCACACCCTTTGGACAACCCCCCTCCCCACCCCCTAGACACCCCCCACCACCACCCTCCCTATACACCTCTAACCCCGCTTGTACACCCCCCCCCCCCCCCCCCCCCACAACCCCCCACCACACCCCACCCCACCCCCTTAGAAAGCCCCCTAGACACCACCACACCTCTTAGAACCCACCACACCTCTTATGTGGTTGACTCAATTTTTATATTGGAATTAACATTATAGTTGATTTCCCCCATTCCCCAATGACATATTCTATGTGACCCATAGATCCTTATAAATTGAAGTTGTTTTGTTTTGATAAATTAAATTTTTCATGTTTGGATAAATTGAATTTGTCATGTTTTGATAAATTGAATGGGATGTTTGGAATGAAATGGACAATGCATGATAGTTTGTCTTTCTTAATGAATAAATTGATTTTAAATAAAATTTCTCTAAGGGGGGTGTAGGAGGGGTAGGGGGGCTATCTATATGCGGGGGGATGTCCAAGTGGGTGGTGGGTTGTCCTTGGGTGGTAGGGGCTGTAGGGGGAGGGGTAAGGGAGGCTATAGGGGTGTGGGGGAGGGGGGTTTGGGCTGCCCTAAGGAGGGGTGTGTGTGTTGTCCAATGGGTCAGGGTGGGGTGTTCAGGTGGGGGAGGGGGTGTCCAGGGAGGGGGCGGGGAGGGGGGGTGTGCAGTCCAAGTGGGGGGGTGGCTATCCAGGTAGGGGGGATTTCGAGGTAGGGGTGGGCTGTCCAGGTGGGTGGGGGGCTACATGGGAGTGGGTGTGGGATATCCAGGGAGGGGATGGGTTGTCCTGGTGGGGGGTGGGGGGTATCCAATTGGGGGAGCGGGTATGGGATGTCTGAGGAGGGGGGGGGGGGGCTGTCCAGTTGGGGTGGGGGCGACAGGGGAGGGGGTGTGGGCTATCCAGGGAGGGGGTTGGTTGTCCTAGGGGGGGGTATCCTAATGGGGGAGGGGGTATGGGATGTCCAAGGAGGGGGGGGGGGGTTCCATTGGGGGAGTGGGGGAGGGGGGGGTTGTCCAGTCAAGGTGTTTTATGGGAGGGGTGTTGGATGTCCAGGGAGGGGGGTGGGTTGTCCAGGGGTGATGGTGGGTGGGCTATCCAGGTGGGGGAGGGGGTGTGGGCTATCGGGGGGGGGGGGGGGGGGTATCCAAGGGGGGGTGGGGGTGGGGTGGGATATCTAGTTAGGGGAGGGGGTGTTTGTGGTCTAGGGAGGAGGGCGGTGTCCAGGTGGGGTGGGGGGGCTATTCGGGTGGGGGGGGGGGGTAGTCCAGAGGGGGGGGGGGGGGGTTGGGTTGTCCACTCCAATACTCAATAAAAAATAGGAATCAAATTTTACAAATGTATAGTTTCATTCACATGTTAAGACATTTAAAGAATCTCTATACTAACAGTCACTCTTACCCTTCCAAGAAGAAGTGGTCTCTGCAAAGAAATCTATCTCAGGTTCTTATCCACTATCCATATTGATCTCATACAAATTTAACATTCGTAGAAATACATATCACCTAATGATATAACAAGGATCATACTCCTATGAGTAGTGTACCATTGAAACATGGCTCATAAAATTTCATCCACGTATGATATTTGTTTGTGTGTTTACAATTGGGTGTGTTTTGATTTATATGTATGATATTCATGGTTTACACAAACAGTCTTCTCGGTCATCTATAATAGTATTGAAATAATCCAACAATTAGATATATATCGGATATTATGACCCTAGTTTGGGGGTGGAAACCCCCACCCCTTGGACAACCCCCACCCCTTATACAGCCAACCCCACCCCCCTAGACACCCCCACCCCCTTGGACAGCCCTGCCACCCCGTGGATAGCCCTAACACCCATGTGGATAGCCCACCCACCCCCCATGGATAGCTCACCCACCCTCTAGACACCTCGTACCCCATGGACTGCCCCACTACCGTCGTCAACAGCCCGCCCACCCTCCCTGTACCCCACCTAGACAGCCCCACCACCCCCTAGACAACCCTCCCACCCCTTGGACACCTCGTACCCCCTGGATAGCCCCCACCCCTGGAAAGCCCCCCCCCCCCCCAACCCTTGGACCCCCCCCGACCCACCTAGATAGCACCGCCACCCCTATAGATAGCCCGCCCACCCCACTGGTCACCATGTACCCCCTTGGATAGCCTCCCCACCACATGGACAACTCACCCACATCCCTATATATAGTGTACCCCCTAGACAGCCCCCACCCCTCTATGGGCAACCCACCCACCCACTCCTTACCCCCCCTAAACATCCCCACCACCCCCCTTAACAGCCTTCCCACCTCATGGACACCTCTTACCCCCTCGAAATCCCCCACCCCTAGAAAGCCACCCCACCCCATGGACACCCCGACCCCCTTAGATAGCCCCTCCACCCCCCGTGGACAGCCCACCCAGCCCTTGGACACCAGTCCACCACCCCCCAGATATCCACATCCCCCCGAACTCCCCCACCGCGGAAAAGCCCCCCCCCCCCCAGACACCCTCAAACCCACTAGACAACCCCGACACCCCCGTGGACATCCCGACCAAACCCTTTGGACATATCACCCACCCCCCCTGGACACACCGTTCCCCTGGACATCCCTGCCACCCCCATGGACAACCCACCCACCCCTTGGAGACCCCCATACCCCATGAACAGCTGCACCCACCCCCTGGACACCCTACTCACCCCCTATTCACACCGTACCCCCTGGACAGCCCCACACCCACCCCAGGAAATCCCCTTACACCCTCGACCCCCCCCCCAACTCCACTGGACAAACATGCCACCCCCCATGGATAGCCTGCCCACCCCCCTGGACACTCCATACCCCCTAGACAGCCCCACCCCTATGTACAGCCCGCCCACCTAGACAACCCAACCCCCTTATATAGGACCCACCCCATGGACACCTCCAACCCCCTAGATAGCCCCTCCACCCCCTTGATACCCCCGCACACCCCCGCACACCCCCACCCCCCTTTGGAAATGTATGTGATCACCCAAATTAACTACTAAAATATAAAATATCTTTGATCTAAAATTTAGTCAATGCTAGAATAACTCTCCTCCACAAGTGTACATGATCTTTTACACTCATTTATAGTTCTTCAAATATATTGTGTTATAAATATAGTATTTTGTTGTCTTTTATATTGTGATTCTAATATAGAGTATTGTGTTAATTACGATTTCATATAAACTGAACAATTCTCATTTACTTAAATATATATTCGATGAAACTTCAATCTTATAGAATTGATTTTGATGAAATAACTTATAACAATATTTATTTACATAATGGACTGAAGTTATATATTTGAAACCGATAGAATTTTAAGTGAATTTCTAATCAATTTGGAGAGATTCTTATTTTTTCATTTAACAATGATTCAGATAGTGGTCACAAACACTACCCATGTTACAAGTGTGTTGGAAGACCTTGGATGAGCCGTGAAGAAGTCAGCTACCACTTAACCAAGAAGATTTATATAAGAGCACACATGATGTGTCTAATGAAAATGATGATGTTGTCAGGGTGAAAAAATTAAATGATGCTTCCATGACTCCAATATACCGACAGTTCAGTAAAATGAAAATTCTATAATTTTTAATCCGATTGTTTCATTAGAAAAATATGTATGAGATATCTAATATTACCATCGATTACATTCTTACCTCTTACTTCCATATGATTTTGATATTCCATCAAACCACCATATAGCATGGAAGTAAGTTGAAGAACTTAGATTTTCAAGAAATGAAATTCATGGCTGCCTGAATGATTCCAGTTTATTCTGGTAAGGAAATGATGAATGGAATGATTGTATAAAATGTGGCACATCCCGCTGGAAGCCAAAAGCTGATGGAACACCATCCCGTGTGCCACATAATGTAATTTGGCACTTTCCATTGATATTTATATCTTATATATATATATATATATATATATATATATATTACACTATTCCTATTTTTATCAACAGGGAACATAAAGTGATGATAAATAGAAAGCATCATTCTTTATCTATGTGAAGGAGGGAGACTTTTCAAAGCAAAGAGTTTTCTTCATGGAAATAATTGAAGTTAATAATAATAATGTTTAAACTAATTAAAAAATAATTAATTCAGTTTAATATTGATTTATATTTTATGTATTGAGTTTGCATGCTAACTATGTATATGAGAAAATAAGGCCTTTGGCATTTGGTCCTAATACCATGGTTCATGAAAATAAATCAGTTGTTATCAATGGGTACATATTTATTATCACTTAATGAGAAAAAAACATGAGAACACAAAATTATGGTGTTATGGTTATTACCACAATATGCTGGTTTGCTAGTGCCTCAGATAGTAAACTGCGATTTGAAGATGTAGTTTATTACAGAGTCGTTGAAAAAATAATAATATTTGATTATTATTCTCCTAGACGAGTCACGATGATGAAATTTAAGTGGTTTGATTTGATGACAAGGCATGTCACATTTATTGATGATTGTGGATTTCGAGTAATTGATATGACTCACACTCTTGCCAAAAAACGAACCATATGTATTGGCATCAATGGGAAATCAAATTTTTTATGTCAAAAACCATCTTCGACCTGAATTTTGTGTCATTATTGAAGTAACGCGAAGACATATGTTTGATAATGTTTAGGATGGAATAGGAACCATCCCTAATCCCATTAAAAATTATCTATTTATTACTTTTGATGACTTTTATAGCTCAATCGTCAGAGTTGACTGTGAACCGGAAGTTGTGGTGGGAAATATATAATATCATCCATTCATTTTCTCAATTATTTCGGTTTACCCTCGACTTGGGATTTTATGGTATGTACTATTCAAATTAATTTAATATTGGTTACAAATATATTGTATCTGACTTGTCCATTATGTGAATATTCAATTTTTATTGGTTGAACTTTTTTTTTGAATTGAATTTTATAATTTGGAATTGAACTTTATTAAAACCTTAGAAACCAAACTTTCTAAGTTTTTGAACATTTCAATGATTCAATTGTGATTTGTATAAAATTTTTATGACTCTAAGAAATCTATTTTACATTTTACCAGGTAATGAACATGATGGTTTGTATTCTTCTACCAAATATGTATTGAAACTTGCATCATCTACCTAGGCTAAAGAAATTAAATTTTTCCTTAATTTTGACAACTGCTTTACCAGTTATCAATCTACTAGAATTAATGTTCCATGATTTTAAAAGACTAATGATACTTTGTAAATAACCATCATACTAAAAATTAAATTTCTTTATTACATCTTATACTATTTATTGACTTCATTATATATTTGTTCAAGCTCACCTACAACAATGGATAATTAAATTAACCATAAATCCCCTTATTCCCTCTCATTTATCTTGTTTTTTGGGTTACAAATTAGTTATCATTTTCTGTTTATTTCCATTTTTGTTTTCAAATACACGAAATGAAACCAATTGAAGAGAGGTGATGAAAACAGATTATGGACAACAATCGTCGCATGACTGAGCTGGGCATTCCCCCACTAGTGCATGTAGTGAATATTTTATTTCAAATATATATATTTAAATAATATATAATGTCATTTGATTACTTTTTAAATCAATTTTTTAGAATAAAATTATTAGGCAACAATTATTTGTTGAGGAGCCTAGTATTGGTTCTAGTACTCAGGGTGTTCGTATTAGGGTGGGTGGTTTGAGAGTTAGACGATCTGGTCAGCATACCAGATTATACCATGGCCCTCCCACTAACATACGTTCCATCCCACATGCTAATCTTACTGTGTTGTTAGGGACACATGGGATATGTAAGCCTCCAATTTTTTCACCACTGTTTACATATGGGCCTCCTCGCCCCTCTATACCATATCCGAGGATGATTCCCACTACCTATCTAGTATTTGGCCAGCCATCCCTGTCATCATTATTTACTTATTCTTCCTTCTCTTTAGGATTTCACATTCCATCTTCTTCGACTCCATCACTGCCAAAGTTTATCCCTACGAAGCATACATTGGGGACCACTCCATATGTACATGTTGTTCCTTCAGTTTCTGTGGATCCAGCGGTGCCCATTGATCTTACTATTTCATGTATACTTATACAACCCAAAAAAATTTACACCATTATTTATTTTCATTATAACATGTATTGATAAAATATTTGTTTTAATTCATAACAGATACACGTACTAATAAAAGGCTTGGGAAAGGGAGTACACACATTCCTGTAGTGTGTAAGCACTATACACAGTTGATGGTAGACTATAATGAAGATTTCCAAACGATTGAAAAATAAGGGCAACAATTAAGAGATTTTTTGCAATGCTTTCTAGATACTCTGAAATCATTTCTATCATCCCACTCTCATGGAGACAACTGCCAAATGAAGTCAAGGATAAATCCTATGCATAGATATGGGTAAAATAATCTGTTTTAATTAATGCAATATATTTATTTTTGTTTTCATATGTATTAATATTTTGGCGTCAGCTGCAATTTAAATTCCCCGATGGTGACGGTGCATGACCAGCATGTCTAAATGATTTAGGTGAGTTTTGGAGAGATTATAAGCATGAGTTTTATAGTGGCTGGCTTTCTAGATTGGGTATAGAGTTAGTGGAGGTCTCTGTCATGGATGATTTTCCGTTATAACAGTACCGACAGATAATTACTCATTGGGCGAATAGCCAATTTAAGGAATTAATCACATTAGATGTATTTTAATGAAAATTTTCATGTTTTTCGTTAATACTAATTTTTGAATTTTATTTAGGATTCATATGGAATAAATAAAACAAACAATGATGCTATGAAATACGTCCACACATTGAGATGTACTACGATGCCAAATCAAGAGAGGCAGTATGTATGAGAGTTTTTAATCTTTCTTTACGACTTGCAATTTCTATTAATTATTCTATAATTTTTTTGATTGCTAGAGTTGTTAAATAATTTTAATTATTCAATTATAGTTTTTTTGTTAACATGTTTTTAATTATGGTTTCCTATATTTAATTTCATTATAGAAGAATAAATTGAATGTTGAAGGAAGGGTGCCTTGAGAAAAACTGTTTTGCTCGAGTAGAAAGAAGAAAGATAGAAGTGTTGTTAATGAAAAGACTCGGTACCAGATTGTAAGTTTTACTTTGTAGAGTTAATATTTTAATCTATAATTTGTAACTTAATAATATATTTATATTGGTAATAGGCTTCCTTATAGGCCCTTAATTCCCTGGAACCTTTCAATATTGTGCCAAACTAACACTTACATCATGTGTTGGGAGATGAGTACCCTGCTAGAGTACCCTTCCTACCTGGGAAGAGTATAGTTCCGATGACGTATTGGCCATTCCCAGGTACAATTTGCAGTGCCACCGAGTTGCATAAGGTTAATGCACAAGAAGAAGAGGCTGAAAAAGGGTCCATTGACATCGAAGAAAACTCTGCTAGAGAAAACACTGCATTTATGAAACTGATGGATGTTTTAGGTCCAACATGTTGGGTCGGAGGTGATGGCAAGAGGGGGGGGGGGGGGTGAATTGCCTTTTTTAAAATTAATTAACAATTTAAAACAAATTTAAATGCAGCGGAAAGTAAAAAAGGCAAGACACAATTGATAACGGAGTTCGGCTTTAAACTCAAGCCTACGTCTCCGCTCCCAACTCAACTGTTGGGAGATTTATACGACCGCTTGCTTTTTAATGGTTATAGAAAGAAACCCACTAGCCGTTTTAAGGTAGGCTAGATCACCTTCTTACAGCTTTCTTTTTTTATTATGGTTGTAGCAAGAAACCCAAATTGAAAGAAGGAAGAAAAAGGGTGGTTTGTTTTAATACAAACCCAATTAAGAACTAAACAATTGAAGTATATAAGTTAGAACAAACTAGAGGAAGCCTTGAGCGCCAAGAGGTGAGTGTAGTTGATGTAGAGGCAGCCCAAGCTTCAAGGATGGCAATTGGATCTCAAGTGGCCTTTGAGAATTGTCGTAAGAGCCTCAAATGATCAAAATAGCTTTGGTATGCTTCGGTAAATGATCGGTGGTCTTCCCGGCATCCATGGATGTCTATTTATAGGAGAAATACTCCCAAATACTTCAATATGGCCGTTGGAGGGCTTTCGGAGCCGTTGGGGATCAAGTAGACAAGTCTGGTCAAGCTCCAACGGCTAGTTTGACTTTGCTTACCGGCTGACCGGTGCTTGTCCACCGGCTGGCCGGTGCCTTGGAAGGTGGAGAGTGCTTCTGCCCAGGAGCCACCGGCTGGCCGGTGAGAAGGCCACCGGTTGGCCGGTGGTGAGACAGTAGGTCTCACTATTTGAAGGAGTTCCACCGGCTGGCCGGTGGTCAGGCACCGGTCGGCCGGTGGTCCGGACAGAATGTATTCCATTCTGTCTGGACCCACCGGTCGGCCGGTGGCCAGACACCGGCTGACCGGTGGCACCTGGCAGAGGGCAAGGCCTTCTGCCTGGTCCATCGGCTGGCCGATGGGCTGGATCCGGCTGGCCGGTGCCCTTACCGGCTGGCCGGTGGTCTCACACCGGCTGGCCGGTGGTTTTGAAAACAGTCCACTTTTCCTTTTTTGCCACTTCATGCTCCTGAAATCATGCCTATTAACAAGAACACTTGAAACAACATTAGATCACGATGAGAGTGATTGTGATCATTAAAATCCTAGAGAGTGGGGTACAACAATCTCCCCCTATTTTGATGATCACAATCACACAAAAAAAATCTTAAAAAAAAGGGTAAACAATTGAAAACATAAATAAACAATTTGAACTTGGAAAACTTAGAGACGTGCCAAATATAATGATCTTGAAAGCATTGAAATACTGAGAAAGGGTCATTTTTTTGAAATTGCAACCAAATGCCATTTTTTAAAGAAATCAATTGAAAACAATAACTTAACCATTGAAAACAGATTTTGATGACATCAATAACTTAAAAAGGAACGTGTAAAAAGAGCATTTTAATAGATAACTATGTAAAAAGAGCATTTTAATAAATAACTATGTAATAGAGATGTTTTCTCCCCCTTTGGGATTATCAAAATAGGAGGAAAAGTATGAAAGAAAAATACAAATAAGTAATGACAAAAAGGATGAATAGATAAGATAACTTGAATTCCATAAAAGATGAAACGATACAAGGAGAATCCAAAATACAAATACAAAAACAAATCAAAAACAAGAACGGCTCTATTCACTCCTAGAGGGCCGATAGTGACGGCGACGCCTGAAGGTCGGAGGAGCCGGAGGAGCCTGGACCGCCTCAAAGCGACGATCTAGAGAATCAATCCGTGAGTGGAGCTGATCAAACTGAGAGCTGATGTAGGAAAACTGCAAGTCCAGTCGAGTCTCAATCTGATCCTGGAAGCGTAGGAACTGATCTGCCGTCACCGGCAAGCCACCAGCATCAGCAGGAGGGGGCACAGCCTCAGCAGGCTCAGGTGCATCATCACCCTCTCCAGCCTCCTCATCAGCAGCAGCATCAGCCTCACCTTCGTTGTCACCACTTCCTTCCTCTTCATCATCATCACTATCCTCACTGTCTGAAAGAGGATAGGCAGCGGCTATAGTAGGAGGCATGACATTGGCAGGAGGATGGGAATGAGTCTGAGGAGAGTAGGCCTTGAGAAGACCGTCCTTGTCGACAATCCATTCCTGACGCCAAGGGTGCCAACGGATGTTCATTCGTTGCACCATCATAAAATTCACTATGCTATCCTTCGTTGGTTGCTCGAAGGAAGTAGCATGAAGAGGCACATCAAGAAAGGAAAATATTTTAGTCAAGAAACGTCCGTAGGGTAGAGTTTTGGACCGGCGCGGGTGCTCAGCCACATAAGTCATGGCCCGGAACAGAAACCGGACCAAATTGAAGTGAATGCCTCTGGTGATAAAAGAGAGAAGATAAATATCAATGAATTTGACATTATCATGATCCCCGATACGGGGCGCAAGGGAAGTTTGAATGAGGCGCTCAATAATACGATGGTTAGGAGAGAGTTGGGAGAGCTTGACAATGAGATTTGTGGGCTGCCCTGTGAGATGCTCAAGGGCTACGGCTATATCAAACTCACGGTCCCGTGGAAACTCCCCCTGAGCAAAAGCATGGGGTCCAACATGAGGAACCCCCAGCATCCTGGCAATCTCCAAAGAGGTGATAGTGATGGGTTGCCGAAGAGCAGTGGAGGAGATGGTATCAATGTCATCAGAAACGGACCACGTCAAATGAGCATAGAACTCTTTGACAAGAAGAGGATAAATGACATCCTTTTCGGGTGGCTCAAAAAAAGAATGCCAATGTTGATACTCAATAATCGAGAAAAGCTCAAGACGAGCAGTAGACAGCCAAGAATAATCAATTACTCTACCCGGCAAAATGACTTTGTCATGCCAAATGTCCGGGAGTTGAGGGATTGAAGGAGGAGGAGGAGCTTCTTGAGCGATTCCCTTGCCTTTGCGTGTAGAGCGAGGTCCCATGATGGAAAAGGAAAAAAAGAAGAAAGAGATTAAGAGAATAAAGGAGGTTTGAGAGGTCAAAAACCAAGAAGGGAGGCTAGGGTTTGGAGGACCTGCGGTTTTAGGAGGAGCAGCCCGAGAGAGAAGAGAGAAATGAGGGAGGAAGGGTTTTAAAATTGATTTTAACCCTTCCTCGGGTCGGCCCAAAAAACAGAAACCCGACACCACCGGTTGACCGGTGGTATTGAAATTCATAAAAAATATAAAAAACAGAATTTAAAAAAAAAGGTGTTTAAAAAAAATAAAAAAAATATAGGCAAGCCATGAAAGTTAAATATTTAATAGTGCTCATTGACGAATCATTCCTAACTTCCCTTTAATAAAATCAAAACGGTCAACCGGGAGCGGTTTGGTAAAAATATCAGCTAATTGGAAATCAGTAGGAATGAAGTCCAAAGTGATATCTCCTTTTTGAAAATGGTCACGAAGTAAATGATGCCTTAAGTCTATGTGCTTTGTCCTAGAATGTTGTATTGGATTCTTAGAGATACTAATGGCACTAGTGTTGTCACACCGAATAGGGACATGATCATAGGAAAGACCATAATCCAAGAGAGTGTGTTGCATCCAAATAATTTGGGCACAACAATTGCCAGCGGCTACATACTCGGCCTCGGAAGTAGAAAGAGCAACACAATTTTGCTTCTTGCTACTCCACGAAACAAGGGACTTGCCTAGCAGATGACAGGTTCCACTAGTACTCTTACGATCCAATTGACATCCGCCAAAATCAGCATCCGAATAAGAAGATAGTTCAAAAGAAGTATTTGAGGGATAAAATAAACCAAGATTTTTTGATCCTTTTAAATACTTAAAAATTATTTTGACCGATTTAAGATGGGATTCTTTAGGATTGGCTTGAAAACGAGCACAAAGACAAACACTAAACATGATGTCAGGACGGGTCGCAGTTAGGTAAAGTAGACTCCCGATCATAATCCTATAAAGCTTGTTATCCACCGGTTTCCCGGCTTCGTCTAACGTAAGCTTACATGAAGTACTCATGGGTGTACTAATTTCCTTTACTTGATCCATACCAAAACGACTTAGAAGCTCGTTTGTGTATTTGCTTTGGCTTAGAGAAATACCTTTTGAATTTTGAAAGATTTGAAAACCAAGAAAAAATTTCAATTCTCCCATAAAACTCATTTCAAATTCTTTTCTCATTAAATCTGAAAAATCAGTACAAAGAGATTCTTTGGTAGAACCAAAGATAACATCATCAACATAAATTTGGACTATTAAAAGATCTTTTGAAGTGTGTTTTAAAAAGAGGGTACAATCGGCTTGACCCATTTTAAAATCATTTTGTAAAAGAAATTTTGTTAACCGCTCATACCAAGCCCGAGGGGCTTGCTTTAAGCCATAAAGAGCCTTGGTTAACTTAAAAACATGATTTGGAAATTTTGGATCTTCAAAACCGGGAGGTTGTTCAACAAAGATTTTTTCAGAAATAAAACCATTTAAAAAAGCACTTTTAACATCCATTTGAAAAAGCTTAAAATTTAAGTGGGCGGCGAATGCCAACAAGATCCTAATGGATTCTAACCTAGCAACGGGGGCAAAGGTTTCACCATAATCGATTCCTTCTTCTTGATTATAGCCCTTAGCTACTAGGAGAGTCTTGTTCCGGGTTATGTTTCCTTGATCATCAAGTTTGTTCCTAAAAACCCATTTAGTGCCAATAATTGGATGATCATTGGGTCTTTCAACAAGAGTCCAAACATCATTTCTAGAGAATTGATTTAGTTCCTCTTGCATTGCAAGAACCCAATTCTCATCATTAATGGCATCATTAACGGTTTGAGGTTCTAGGTGAGAAATGAAGGCTTGATGTTCAACTTCATTGAGGATAGATCTTCTAGTTCGAGTACCGGCTTGAAGGTCACCTATGACATTTTCTAAAGGATGGTCTCTAGAAGGTTTCCAAACCTTAGGCAAGGTGGAAGGCGAAGAAGGTGAAGAGGGTTCTTGATGGTCATCCTCCTTGGGAGGAGAAGAGGAATCATCCAAATGATGCTTATCAAGCTTATCTTCAACATCCTCAATGACCGTGTGAGGTTTTGGAAGAGTTTCATCAAATTTGACATGAGATGATTCTTCGATGGTTTTTGAACGTTTATTGAAGACACGATAGGCTTTTCTTGAGTTGGAGTACCCAATAAAAATACCTTCATCGGATTTGGCATCAAATTTCCCTAGGTTATCTTTTGTGTTAAGGATAAAGCATTTACACCCAAACACTTTAAAATAACCAACTTTGGGCAATTTTCCTTTCCAAAGTTCATAGGGGGTTTTCTTAAGAAGGGGTCTTACAAGGACTCTATTAATAGTATAACAAGCAGTGTTTACCGCCTCGGCCCAAAAATATTGAGGGAGGTCGAATTCACTAATGAGGGTTCGACCGATTTCTTGGAGAGTTCGGTTTCTCCTTTCAACCACTCCATTTTGTTGAGGAGTCCTAGGGGCAGAGAAGGTGTGATTGTATCCTTGAGAGGAACACAATTCATCGAATTCTTTGTTCTCGAATTCACCACCATGATCACTACGAAGAGATATGATTTTATATCCTTTTTCGTTTTCTACTTTCATAGAGAATTTCAAAAAGGTTTTACAAGCATCATTCTTATGGGCTAAAAAGAAAACCCAAGTAAAACGAGAAAAGTCATCAACAATAACTAAGGTATAGGATTTTCCACCTAAGCTTGCTACGGGAGTAGGACCAAAAAGATCAAGATGAAGGAGTTCAAGAGATTTTGAGGTGGACACTTCCTTCTTAGATTTGAAAGAAGACTTGTGTTGCTTACCAAGTTGGCATGGCTCACAAATCAAATCTTTCTTAAATTTAAGTTTAGGAAGGTCACGAATGAGCTTGTTCTTATTAAGCTTTAGAAGTGAATGAGAGCTACAATGCCCCAATCATCTATGCCAAAGCCAAGACTCATTGTCAAGAGCACTTAAACATTTAACATTTTGGCTAGCTAGAGATTTTAAATCAATAATGTAAACATTTTGAAAACGGGAAGCAGAAAATATCAACTTGTTTTGAAAATCTAACACATTGCATAAATCATTTTGAAAATTGACTGAAAAACCACTATCACAAAGTTGACTAATGCTAATTAAATTATGCTTTAAACCTTTAACTAATAAAACATCTTTAATGAAAGAGGAGCTACCAAAACCAATGGTACCTATTCCGACGATCTTGCTTTTTGAGTTATCACCAAAGGTGACATATCCTCCATCGAATTATTCAAGTGAGTTGAACTCGGAGGGATCGCAACACATGTGCCTTGAGCAACCGCTGTCAAGATACCACGACCCTTTAGAGGTCCTACTCTTTTGGCGTTTATCCTACAAAATCAAGAAAGAAGAGATTTTGGTACCCATATAAGTTTGGGTCCGGAAAGATTAGCAAAAAGAGACTTTTGAACCCATAATGTTCTAGAGGGATTCCTTCTATGATACTCATCCGAGTAGGTAATGGATTTCGGTCTTCCATACCTAGCATTTTTACAATCACATTCATAAATCATGTGACCGGTCTTTTTACAATAATTACAAAATTTGTATTGAGAGCTCCCCCTTACAAAAGTAGTGGGTGCCCTAGTAAAAGTGGATTGCTTGTTATAGCCAAGTCCATGTGTGGTTCTAGCCGAACGCTGAGAACCTAGTAATTTAGTTTAGTTTTGTTCACCTTGGGTGAACTTGGAAAGAGATTCCTTCAAATCCTTAATGGTAGAATTTAAATAATCTACATTTGGAATATTTTTGACTTTAAGGGCAAGCTCCTCATTCTCTTTGAGAAGTTTGTATTTTTCGGAAATAAGAGTTTTGTTTTTCTTTTTCAAGGTCAAAAATTTAGAGGTAAGTTCGTGAAAACCTTCCTCTAATTGATCTCTTGCATTTTGGAGTTCTTCATAAGACATATTATTATCAAAAGAAGAAGATGAGGAAGAAGAGTGAGAAGAAGAGTGAGAAGAGGATACCTCATCAAATGCCATTAGGCATTTTCCATCTTCATCGCTTGAGTCGCTTGAAGACATGGAGTCATCACTTGCACTCCATGTTGATGCTTTGAAGGCCTTCTTGTTTTTCTTTTCTTTTAACCTTTTCTTGAAAATGGAGCACTCCGGTTTGATGTGGCCTTTCTTTCCACATTCAAAGCAAGTGATTTCATTCTCCGCCTTTGGCTCTTCCTTTCGTGCCTTTTGAAATTTCTTCTTTTTCTTCATGACCTTGCTCATTTTCCTTGTTAGTTGAGCCATCTCGGATTCACTATCATCGGAGGAGCTTTCTTCCTTTGCCTTGAAAGAAATGTTCTTTTTCTCCTTGAAGATCTTTCCTTCATTATCGGCTTGCCTCTTCATGGTAATCTCATAAGTCATGAGTGACCCTATGAGTTCTTCAACCGGCATCTTCTTGACATCTTTCGCTTCTTGGATTGCCGTCACCTTTGGTCCCCAAGAGCTTGGTAGGACCCAAAGAATTTTCTTCACCATTGTTTCTGCTGAAACATCATCACCAAGGGACTTTCTCCCATTGCAAACATCAGTAAAACGAGTAAAAATTTCAGTGATTGACTCGTGTGGGTGCATTGTGAAACTCTCAAAGTCTTGACGATACATATCTAACCTAGTGTCTTTGACTTTGTTAGTGCCCTCATGGGTCACTTCCAAAAGTTTCCAAATTTCGTGTGAGGTGGTGCAAGTAGAAATACGATTAAACTCATTACGGTCTAACCCACAATGAAGAGCATTCATGGCTTTGCCATCAAGCTCAAAATTGGAAATGTCTTCGGGGGTCCATTTATATTCATCCTTACTAGAAAGAGTGTAGCCTTGAATAAAAATTCTATATATAAGATAGCTAATACTTCTAAGAAAAGTAATCATTCGTGTTTTCCAATATGTGTAATCGGTTCCATCGAAGTATGGAGCCCGAGTCATGGAATTCCCTTCGGGTGCTTGTGAGAAAGAAGCCATCACTATGGATTTTTTGTTTGTAACCGGTTAAGGTATTACACAAACGCTTCCTCTGATACCAAATGTTGGGTCGGAGGTGATGGCAAGAGGGGGGGGGGTGAATTGCCTTTTTTAAAATTAATTAACAATTTAAAACAAATTTAAATGCAGCGGAAAGTAAAAAGGCAAGACACAATTGATAACGGAGTTCGGCTTTAAACTCAAGCCTACGTCTCCGCTCCCAACTCAGACGTTGGGAGATTTATATGACCGCTTGCTTTTTAATGGTTATAGCAAGAAACCCACTAGCCGTTTTAAGGTAGGCTAGATCACCTTCTTACATCTTGCTTTTTTTATTATGGTTGTAGCAAGAAACCCAAATTGAAAGAAGGAAGAAAAAGGGTGGTTTGTTTTAATACAAACCCAATTAAGAACCAAACAATTGAAGTAAATAAGTTAGAACAAACTAGAGGAAGCCTTGAGCACCAAGAGGTGAGTGTAGTTGATGTAGAGGCAGCCCAAGCTTCAAGGATGGCAATTGGATCTCAAGTGGCCTTTGAGAATTGTCGTAAGAGCATCAAATGATCAAAATAGCTTTGGTATGCTTCAGTATATGATCGGTGGTCTTCCCGACATCCATGGATGTCTATTTATAGGAGAAATACTCCCAAATACTTCAATATGGCCATTGGAGGGCTTTCGGAGCCGTTGGGGATCAAGTATACAAGTCTGGTCAAGCTCCAACGGCTAGTTTGACTTTGCTTACCGGCTGACCGGTGCTTGTCCACCGGCTGGCCGGTGCCTTGGAAGGTGGAGAGTTCTTCTGCCCAGGAGCCACCGGCTGGCCGGTGAGAAGGCCACCGGTTGGCCGGTGGTGAGACAGTAGGTCTCACTATTTGAAGGAGTTCCACCGGCTGGCCGGTGGTCGGGACAGAATGTATGCCATTCTGTCTGGACCCACCGGTGGGCCGGTGGCCAGACACCGGCTGACCGGTGGCACCTGGCAGAGGGCAAGGCCTGCTGCCTGGTCCACCGGCTGGCCGATGGGCTGGATCCGGCTGGCCGGTGCCCTTACCGGCGGGCCGGTGGTCTCACACCGGCTGGCCGGTGGTTTTGAAAATAGTCCACTTTTCCTTTTTTGCCACTTCTTGCTCCTGAAATCATGCCTATTAACAAGAACACTTGAAACAACATTAGATCACGATGAGAGTGATTGTGATCATTAAAATCCAAGAGAGTGGGGTACAACACAACACTTCCACCGGAGGCCATCAATTCTTGTGAAGAATATATGTTAGCGACACATTCTATATATGGTTCACCTGGTGACAGTTCTAGTGGTGGTCGAGACAATGGTGAGGAGAAGGCCGAGGCAGAGGATGAGGAGGGCGAAGAGGAGGTAGAGGCGGAGGAGGAGGGCGAGGAGGAGGCCGAGGCAGAGGAGGAGAGAGATGAGTAGGCCGAGGCAGAGTACGAGGGTGAGGAGGAGGGCAAGGATGATGATGGGGATGACGATGAAGATGAGGGTGAGGGTGATGATTATGGTCATGATAGTGATGGTGATGAGAGATAGATTGATCTATTACATTTTTGACTGATATTATAGACCTTGGATATTTATTGATTTTTTGTTCCTAAATATATGTGTGATTAGGTAGGTCACATTATCATTTTTTTATTATTTATAAATAATAAAACTTGACATGATGATTTTCTATGACTGATTCACCCCTCTCCTAGACAACCCCCCACAACTTGGACACCCCATACCCCCCTCGAGAGCCCCACCACCCCAGTGGATAGTCCGACCACCACCCCAGATAGCCCCACCCCCTGGACACCCTGTACCCCCAAGGGATAGCCCCACCCACCCCTGTGGATAAACCTGCCACCCCTGGATACCCCTACCCCCTTAGACAACCTGAAGACCCGAGTGGATAGCCAACCCACCCCCTAGACACCCCTTCCCCTGTGGAAATCCCCCACCCATGTGGATAGACCGTACACCCCCTAGACACCCCTACCCCCCATGGACAGCCTGTTCACCACCCCTGGACAGCCAGCCCACACCCTGGACACGCCCTACCCCCATATATAGCCCGCCCACCCCTGTGGATAGACCGCCCACACCCTTGGACACCTTGTACCCCCTGGATAGCCCTGCCAACCCCTGTGGACAACCCAGCCCCTGGACACCACCCCACCCCCTGGACACCCCCATCGACAACCCCTACCCCCCACCACACTTGACACCCCCCACCTACCTGGACACCCCCATAGAACCCCCCCCCCCCACATCCCCCCTGAACACCCCATACCCCCTGGAAAGACCTACCACACCTATGGATAGCTCTCCCACCCCTGTGGATAGCCCCTCCCCCTGTGGAGAGCCCCCCACCCCCTGGACAGCCCCTCCCCCGTTGACAGCCCTCCAACCCCCGTGGAAAGCCCTCCCAAACCCTGGACACCCCCATTCCCCCTGGACAACTCCTCCCACCACTGTGGACACCCCTACCCCCAAGACAGCCCCCCACCCCCATGGGTACCCCCACCCACCCCCATGGACACCCCCAACCCCATGGACAACCCCACCACCCCTATGGACCGCCCACCCCCCATGACAGCCCCCACCCCCTAGACAACCCCCACCCTCATGGACACCACCCCACCCCCTTAGACACCCCCACCCCCTGGACCCCCACCCCCTGGACCCCCACCCCCAAGACACCCCCACCCTTTAGAAAGCCCCCCACCCCCCTGGACACCACCCCACCCCCCTGGACACCCCCATGGACAACCCCCCATGGACACCACCCCATCCACCCGGACTACCCCATGCACAACTCCCCCTCCCACCACCCTTGGCAGCCCCCCCCCCCCCACCCCCCACCACGGGACACCCCCATCCCCCCCAGACACCCCCACCCATCTGGACACCCCTACCCCCTTGGATAGCCACCCCAAACACATGAACAACCCTCCAACCCCCTGAATTCTGAATTTAATTCTTTATGTATTTAATTAAATTATAAATTATGTGTTAATGGAGTATTGGTATACGTGTTGTATGTGTATACTTGTTGTATCTACCGTATGAATTATGTGTTAATTCTGTTAATGGTGTATGCAACTCTGACTATGATGGGATCTCAGAAATGTGATGTCCCTCTCACCATAATGAGATGTATCCACCAATGAAATTGAAATGGGTTTGTTGGAAGAGTGGTTGTCATGTGAGGATTCAAATGGGGAAATCTATACCGCGGTACATGTCATTGTTGAAAGATTCTATAGTTTTTATGCGATATTGCAGGTGTTGTTTTGTTCTATTTTAAGTTAAAATTTTTCTATTTTATGTTTTGTGTTTTTTTATTCTCTTTTATGTGAAATATTTTTAATTTTATGTTTTTTGTAGCTGTTTTAGAAAGTGTATGTAGTGCAACCTATGTTTTCCAGTGTATGCAGTGGAGGGAATGGGTGGTTGTTGTGCTGTTTTCTGGAAAAACACTATACCAATTTTTTTAAACCGTTGGTAAAGTGTTTTTGTAGAATGGTTTTACAAATGATTTAAATAAACTATTGGTAATACACTATACCAACTGTTTTGAACGGTTGGTATGGTTTATTTCCAGAATATTTGTCACAATGATTTTAAGGAACCATTAGTAATATAATATACCAATGGTTTGAAACGCTTGGTGAACTACATGTAATCTATATATCCCAACAGCTTCTGTAAAACCATTGGCACATTGAATGTTAGAGTTCCATATACCAATATTTAGTGTAAATCCGTTGGTATAGGTCTTTTGTAATGGCTTACTAGCCAACGGATTTCAAAACTGTTGGTATATAGTTTCTCATCAGTTTTGAGGCCTATACCAACAGTTTCAAACGTTTGGTATATATTGAATTTCCAATATTGAGAATTAGTATGAATTATTAAGAATTAGTAAATATTAGTAAGAATTAGTAAGAATTAGTAAGAATTAGTAAGAATTAGTAACAAGTATAACAATTTGTAACAATTACTAACAACTAGTAACCATTAGTTACAATTAGTTACAATTAGTAGCAATTTGTAACAATTAGTTATAATTAGTAACAATTAGTAACAATTAGTAACAATTAGTAATAATTAGTTACAATTAGTAACAACTAGTAAAAATTAGGTTTAAAATCAATTGTTATAATTTATAATAATATGTAATAACTTGGATCAATTTCCAGTGTATTGGAGGCACTCCTTTTGCTCAATGACTCTTCTACTTTCAACTTTCACCGACACAAAACATTTTGAGAAGTATGATTCTATATATGAGTATACAATATAGTATGCGTGAGATTGAATATACATTTGTAGGACCACAATTTTCATAATGATTTCTGGTGGTGACAATTGCATGAAGTGATTAATTGAAGAAAAGGGGGTTCTTTCAATTCATGTCACCAATTTTCTTAAAAAAAGAAAAGGGGGATATTTTGTCCAATGATTCATTTACTTGTAGCATTATCATATTGAAATACCAATGAATAATCTTCTCTGAGGTATGCTTATACATTCTCGTATGCATGAGAATGAATATGGGTACCACTGAGCAGATTCTTTATTATGATTTCAGTGTGATAATTGTGCATGTAAATGAGTGGCGGACAAAAGAGTTTCTATCAATCCACTGGAAATTGAGTCACCCCTTAATAATGGTAATAACTAAGAAGTAGTTGTAATTATATATACATATATTATTTTTTCAGATAGTGTTTTTATAATTTCAAATTATTCAAAAATAGTAATGATTTTATATTTTGTATAAAAATATTGAACAAGGAAGTCGACAACAGTCATTATTAGATGATCGCACTTGGATAAATCGGCATAGATATCCAAATGGTTCTGGTTTAAATCATGTATATATCTAGGATGTTGAAACTTTATTATCATTTTCATCATCAAAACAAGAATATGTTTAAGAACGCATAACAAAGTGTCCTTGTAAAAAATGTTCTCTCGGAACGTTTGACACATTTGAAAAAGTTGGGGGAAATATCATGCGGTTTGGTTTTCAAAAGGATAATATTTTTTGGTATCAACATGGCAAACATAGTTCTCAAGAAGATACTAATAACTTGATTCTAGATCCATCACTATTTCAAAATTTAGTACATGATGTGGCAGGTCCATCTGTTCAACAAACTAAAACTCAAGATGATATTGATTAAACTTCTGGGTTAGAACCATCTAAATTTTCTGAGTTGTTGAGGTCTATTAAGGATTAATTATATCTTGGTTTAAAGATAAGAAAATTATATGTGGTTTAAATATTTATGGCTATTAAATAAGATAATGCAATGTTAATCAACTGTTTTGATCAGATATTTTCTTTGGTTAAAACACTGTTACCTGAATGAAATGTGTTAAATGAAAATTACTATGAGAGAAAGAGGCTGGTTCAAAATATGGGCCTTAGTTATTCGAATATTCTTGCATGTCCAAATGATTTCATCTTTTATATTGGTGAAAATGAGTCGTTGGATAGTTTTCACACATGTGGAAAATTGAGGTATAAAAAATCTCAACCAGGGAAGTCTGGATTAATTCTTGTTAAACAGTTGTGATATTTCCCCCTTACACCCACGTTGCAGCATTTATTTATGTCTTAGAACACAACGTCAGTGATTTCATGGAACAAAACCAAGATTTCCACCAAAAAAATTGAATCATTCATCTAATGGTGATTCATTGTAACATTTTGACCTTCTGCATCTATCTTTTTCTTTAGAAACTCGAAACGTGCGATTGGGTCTTTCTACTGATAGTTTTTGTCCATTTGGTTCTTATGGTATTTTTTATTCATGTTGTATTGTCTTTATAACTCAGTATAACTTACCTTGATGGATTTTGATGAAGGGGCCCTATATCGTTTTGACCTTATTAATCCAAGGACATCTGAAAAAAATATTGATGTTTATTTGAAACCATTGATTGATGAGTTAAATGCATTGTGGAGTAATGGTGTTCGTACATATGATGTTGTAGTGAAACAAAATTTTATATTAAAAGGTGCATTAAAGTGGACAATTAGTGACTTTCCAGCATATGACATGTTATCTGGAATGAGTACACATGGTCTGAAATAATTTACATACTGTATTAAAGACAACAAAGACTTTATGCTCGTCAATGGAAAAAATCCTTGGTAATTGAATTGTCATCACAAATTTCATCCAACTGATCATCCTTTCCAGAGGAACAAATCTAATTTCTGAAAAGGAACAATTGAAAGGGATGAACCTCCAAAAATGATCTCAGGTACAGAGTAAAAATCATTTGTATTTTCATTACCTTCCATCACATATGGGTCAACAATGAACCAACAAAAAATTCAAGTCTTTGGGAAAGAACATAATTGGATAAAACAGATCATTTTTTAGGATCTTCCATATTGGTTTGATTTTTTGGCCTACCACATGTTGGATTTCATGCACATTGAGAATAATTGTTTTGATAATTTATTTCATATAGTTTAGGATACACCATGTAAGACCAAAGATACTATAAAGGACCGATTAGATCTTGCCAAAAAATTTAGGTGACCATAACTTGAACTTTTTCAAAATGTCAACCCATAGAGGAAATGAAGACAAAATCATATTATACATAGTCCAAAGTGAGTCGCTTATTAATTTTTTAGTGGATTGCAGATTAGAGACTTCCAGATTGATATGCTTCCAATTTAGGAAGATGTGTTAAGAATGGTCATATTACCATATTAAAAAGTCATGATTGTCATGATATAATGGAAAAACTTATGCCGATTAGATTTAGAGGTTTGTTGAATTCTATTATTTGGGATTAGATAACACACATATCATATTTTTATCAAGACATTTGTGCAGCAAAAATAGACTATGATGTGCTAAGAAAACTATAAGAAGATGTTTCTGTAAATTTTTATAAACTCGAAAAAATATTTATGTCTGCTTTCTGTGACTCAATTGAACATCTGATATTACATTTTACACATGAAGCCAAATATGGAGGTCCATTTCTATTTCGATGGATGTACCAATTCAATAGATGCATCAAGAAATTTAAGAAAAAAGTATGTAACAAAGAATCACTTGAAGGATCAATTGATGAAGCTTATTTCCAAGAGGAAATTGCTTTCCTCTACTCTCATTATTTTGAATCAAAATATCGCTCAAAACACAACCGAATTGGATGGAACGGGGGGAATGTTAATGATGAAATGAATAATAAATTATCAGTATTTAATCAACCAAATCTTGGATTCATTGGAGTTCACGGACGATGGTTATCCGATTACGAACATCACAGAGCTCATACATATGTTCTGTTCAATTATGATAAAATGACATCATTTGTACTGTGAGTGCTCCTATCACTTATTCTATAATTGATGCTACAATATGTAAAATTATTTTATTTTTAGGTTATATTACAATCATATTAAGGAAAAACTTCCACAAATTATAGCAGAAACTCTTGAAGAATGGAGAAAAAAATTTCTCAATGGTTTCAAAAACCAGTAACATAAATTATTGAGGCTTTAATATCAATTCAGTTTATTATCTATTATATTTATAATTGTTTTAAAAATTTTCAGGTGTCTCAACATGGTTATAAAATTGATAAGCGACTGTTTATATTATGTAACCCACCATGAAAAATTGTTGAATCATATAATTCATATGCGGTGAATGGTTTTTGATTTGATACACGTTCATATGAGGATTAAAAAAATAATGAATAGTGGAGTTTGCTTGAGAGGATCACATCATAGAGAAACTAAAGTTGACTTTTATGGCATTCTAGTAGAAATTATTGAGCTGTGTTATCTAGGATAGTAATACATAATAATGTTTACATGTCGTGGGTTGGATATCGAGAGAGGCTTGTGTGTTCATCTGGCTCATTGAATCGTCGATATTAAATATAAATGTCTTATGGTTGTAAATCAACCATTTTTACTGGCTCAACAGGAACATCAAATTTATTACACAAAGTACTATGCTACTTCATGAGACCTGAGTGATTGGTGGAGCATAATAAAAATGAAATCTCGGGAATATCAATTTACTCATCTAAATGTTGTTCCACTAAAGTGGAAGGAATTAAAAATTTTCAAGAGACTACTCAAAATCCATGTTTTTCAAAAAGAGACGTGAATATCGACGATGAAACCCAACAATTAAGGGTCAATGGCGTCCAATATATTAATAATGTTACAAATGTATTTTAAATGACAAGAGATGATAAAACTGAAACCCATATGGATATTGATGATGCCGAGGAGGAATATGAAGACATTGTAATTGTCAGATATGAATATGATGATGACGGTGAACATTTCCACAATTATATGTTGGTTATAATCATAACAAATATATATCTATATATAAAAGTTATTTTCAACTATATGCTAACAACTATCATTTTCTATTTTATATGGACCCTGATCTATTTCATGAGTTGCAAGAGCCTGAGCTTCCTTTGAATAAGGGGGATTTTGGATCATCTGACCCTCAGCCTACTGGCAGTTCAAGGTGTACGCAGAGGGGGTGTGGTCATTGGAAACTGATGATTCATGACTCTATCCCTGAGTGATGTTCATGTCATGGCTTCAATCCATGCACACGGAGGTATGTTAACCAGTATATTTTAGTTAGCTTTCATTAATTTATTTATATGTATACTAATTATTTTATTATATATTCTTTTTTGAAAAATTTTCACGTGAAGCTATTGGATAGGGGATCACTTTCTTGCACAATTATATTTCTCTTCCATGGATCACATGGGAACATATTCTCTTTGTTGTGTGGCTAGACATGTTCAATAATTGACTGGTACTTTAAAATATAATATTTATTTTGAAATTTATTTTATTAATAACATCATATTATAAATTTTTTTTACGGTTTAAGGTATCTCATCAATGATAGAATGTGTGACTCTATCCACGCGACATGGCAGGTGTCTATGTGTTACCGTTTCTATCAGTTTTTACACAATTTGAGAAGGACGACCATTGATAAAGATTGAGTGATAGAATTTTATGAGTCGTTTAGAGACCACCGAATAGAGTACATTTTATCTCATGTTTGGGATGGATTATTTTTATATAGGTTGGGTGGTGGATTTCAGAAGAGATCTGTAGTGGGTCGATAGAACTGAGGGAGATAAGAGGCGATGCATCGACCTGGTAGCCGTACATTCAGTATTCATCGAGGGTATCTGGTATGTATCTTTTTTAAATATTTTATATTACTTTAAATATAAAAAATTTATTATATATTTCTACAGGTATTCGAGAATCCCAGTATTATGAAGTATGAAGTTTTTCGTATGATGTACAATGATCTAGCCACTAAAGAGAGTATAGGTGATTGCCAATGTTAGATTTTGGTTTGTATTTTTTCAGTTTGAGAATTAAATTCAAATAATATTTTACAATTATAATTTCAAAATGGAAAATAAGTAGTCATATGAGGCTACGACGTCTCAGACATAGGCTCAAAGTCAGGATGAGACGACTAATCATTCCAGTGCCCACCATTTTGATGAGGCTGCATGGATTTAGGCAACTCAGTATGGCTTTGAGAAGGGCCGAGTAGTTGGTATCAGCTCTCATTTGACTCCTGGTACTTATTATGGTACTTCTGTGACGTCGGCATCCAACTCGAGAGGAGCTTGTGGAGAGACATAATCTTCTACCTCATAGTAGCAGGATCAATTGTGAACTCAGACTGAGCTTATAGGTAGTTTACAGAAGCAGCATGAAGAGATGCGTCAGCAACAACAGCATCACGAGCAAATGGAGTATATGTGTTGTCTGACTCGTAGTTTAAGGATGGATTTTCGTCTACCATCTATTACAACTCCTCCACCTCCTCCAGAATATGACCCCTAATGATTATTTTTTGTTAAAAACATTTGAATTCATGATTTGTTGTAATATGAACTATTTACAGTTTATGTCTTTTATATTGGTGCGAATATTGAATAATTTATTTTTTTATTTTTAATATTTTAATATTTATTATTTTTATATAATTTTTTTAAGGTTTGTAAAATTTAATAATAATAATAATAATATATGAATTTTAAATATTTTTTTTGTGAATATTGAGAAATTTAATATTTTTTGGTTATTTTATTAATATTAATAATATTTTTTTCCATTAATCATAATTTTATTAAATTGAATTTTTTTAGTATTATATTTTTAAAATTTATTTATTAATAATATTAATAATTGATGCATTTTTTAATTTTTTTAAGAATATTGAGAATTTTAATATTTTAAATTTTTTTTATCATTTTAATAATATTAATATTATATTTTCATTAATCTAAATTTATTAATAAAATTTTTTTCATTGTTTATTATTTGCGATGGGCCCTATTGCCATGGGAGCCCATAAAAAATAGTTCAAATATATATTTTTATAGTAGTATTTGTGATGGGACCAAGGGGTCATCACAAATAATATTTGATATTGGCCTGTTGCACAAGGTGTATTTATATATAATGTATATAATTGGACGATTATTTGCGACGTCGTTTTCTGCAACAGGCTATTTGCGATGGGACCCCGTCACTGAAACCTATTTGCAACAGTAACCCATCGCAATTAGCCCTTCGCAATTAGCCTGTTGCAATTAGCCCGTCACAAATACCTCAAATTCCAGTATTGTGTGATCACAAAAAACCACCCCTCATTATGTGTAGATACCAATTCTCACCACCCCCTTTATCATAAAAAGGCATGAAGATCCACAAATCTACTTGAAACCCTTTTCTCTCTACTCTCCCCATGTCCATGTCTAACTAGTCTCACCTTATGACCTTTCCCAAGTTCATTAAGGGATCCTTCAAAGGGGTGATATTCAAGAAGAGGTTAATTAATGAAAAACTAAAGGGAAGTAAGAGGTATGTTTTTCTCGTCCCACTCATAATTCTTCTAGATATATGACTTATTCACTAATTAATTTGTTTTTATTGTTTATATATTACCCTTTTATATATCATATCTTGAATCCCTTTGTCTTCATTGTATTCACTATTTCATTTCTCAATTATTACTTTTATACTGGACACGATTCAACTAATTTCAAATCCTGTTGAAATTCTCAACCCTAATTCCATTCAATGTGTTAAAAATAAAATTAGTTGATAAATTATTGCTAATATATTGTGTGAAATGATTTTCTATATTCTAATGTTTCATATCCACTTATTTATGGGTATTTACAATAGATACGCATAATTGACTCAATTGATTAACTCTCACTTCAATAAAATGATATTTTAAGGGATTTTTTCAAAGGTCTCTTTAAAAGTTCATTTTTATAATATAATTGATTTCTAATATATTCATATAAAATGTAATTTCAAAATTTTTTCTTCTTTGAAATTTTTAATCATACCTTATATGTTTATATAGATATGTTGAAGGAAAAGGTTTTCCATTTTTAGTGCACTCCTTTTCAAAATGAGTGATATATAAATGGAATGTTAATTTTCTATAAATAGTTATTTATGATGCAATCATTCGTGATTTAGATTTATGTTATGGTTCTTGGGAATGTTTTAATGAATGGTGGTTATGTGATAAACTGAAGATGGGTGGTTACGTCATATACTAATAAAGTGTCATTATGTGATAAAACAATGACTGGTGGTTCCGTGATTTACCAATTATGAGTGTTTACATTATAACCTCCAACTAATTGCGTATTCTAGTGACTAAGGTTACCATATTGGTTTGAACATTTATATGAAGGGTTGATCCACACTATAGATCATAGGTGAGACAGATGTAGCCTTTTGAAAGGCTTGAGACCCATTACATCTCATGAGTCAACCTAATACAGCGTATATGTAGAGTGATCCCCATTATATCTCTTTAATAGAATTGGAATTGATTATATTATATGTAGATCATATGGTTATTCCATTTATAAATATGCTTGAAAGGGTTTTATGTATCTGGTGATCTATGATTCCAAAAAGGTTTAATTTTTCTTACTGGGTATTTTAATTATTTTCTTCGAGTTAAAAGTGTACATGATTTCATATAAAATGAATTATTTTATTTCAGGAATACAATCAAGATAATAATAATATTTCATTATATTTCTTATTTTTCACCAGACTAATTCTTTTCTTCTTTTTATGTATCTTACAGATTTGTTTGTTCATCCCATGTTTTAAAATATTTTTCACAGAATTTAAAGAAGAGTATAGACATAAATGAGATAAAGGGGAAAATTGTGAAGATTTTTCATTTAAACAAATCATGTTTTATTATAAATAATTTTCTAATGGGAAAAACAGATATGGTATAGATGTGTCTTCTTTTAATGTATGGGTTTACTATTTAAAATCGTTTCTTAATTCCCTAATTATCTAAACTGAAAATATTCATGGGATTGTAATAATGAGAATTATAGTTTTAATTAACTCGAATATGTAATACTTAAGATTGTGCCGTTATTTTTGGTATCGAAGAAAGGTATATATAACATTAGAGTTTAGGATAATGTTAATAATATGACCTTTAATGATTTTAGTCCATAGTTAAGTTGAATGTATATAAGATATTATGATTATGAGGTTTATTCATCTAAACTATGCCTTTTCCAAATTTGTTTACACAGAGGAAACAAAGAAGCTATAATTAGAAGGTTCTAATAAAAAAATATCCTCCTAGATCATCATATTGGATAGTTAGAATCATAATTGAGATGTTTTTTTACAATAATGTATCTGTTAACACAAACTTTAAATGGTGTTTGAATCCTTGATATTGATAAACCGGATCAACTATAGAATAATATGTCATTATTGATGAATTTTATGAGACAACATCCACCAAAATTCAATGGACCATCTGAACTTCTAGTAGCTTAATGAAGGAATAATTATCTGTAAAAGATATTTGATGCCCAAGGATGTTTAGAATGTCCCAAGATGACCTTTTTTATCTTTTTAAGGTTAAAATGATCAATGGTGGCCTTTGGTTTAGAATGATAGAGAGAAATATTTTCTAGATGTTAGGAAATGAGGCACATTCAAGAATATTTTCCTTGATTAATATTTACATACGTCTATTCGATTTTTTATGGAGAAAAGTTTTTTTGAATTGAGAAAAAAAGAGGAATATTACATGGCCACATATGATGAAAAAAAACATGATATTGGCTAGGAATGGGAGATATTTTCTTATGTAGAGTAATAGTAAAATTAATAAAATTTTATTAGGATTGGAACATGACTTGTGAAGAGAATTGGATTCATTGGAATTTAAAATTTATGAGAATGTTGTAATTTGTGCTGAGGATTTAGAGATGGGCCTTTTTGATATTTATGTTCCATAAGATAACAAGAGTAAGTCACAGTCATGGTTAAAAGAAATGATGAATTAACTAAATATAATGTCTGTAGGTAAGACCAAAAAATGTATTAAGTATGGATAAATACATTTTTCTTAATACTTTTCAATTTCTCAATAATATTACCATTGTGGTATGTTTGGTCATATTTTTCATAAATATAAATAATAGGGTCTTAAACAATCCAATAATGAGGTAATATATTCGCAGTCTTCAATAAGATATTTTAGATATAATGAGTTGGGAAATTATGCCAACATATGTATGAAATCACTTACTCCAGGTGGAAAAAATCATGATCAAAAGAAAAAAGGGAGGAAAATCATTTGATACTACTATAGTTGATGTTGCACTATCTAGTGACGTTATGGAATCTCCAAGGAGCTTAGTATCATAAAAATGAATACCATGTATTCAATGACTTAGGAAACCATCTTTTGATGATATTTGTAATGGAAATATCATTTATATCATTCTTCGAGAAATGATAAATGTTTTAGGTACTTGTAACCCTTAACTTTTTAAATGAAAATCATTATTTGAGGAACCACCACCTCTAATTTTATTTATAAAAATGTTAAAGGTATTTTTATCCTATATATTACATTTATAATCTATCATTTATAAGTAATTATAGGTTGGTAAAATTATAAAACATATGTTTTATTAGAAGCTAATTAGTTGATCAAGGGTATTTTGGGAACCTTATATAAAACTATGGAATTTTGCCGTATATTGGAGGCATTGAAATTTTATAATGTATTCAGATGATTTATGTAAATGATTAATGGATCTTTGATATTATGTGATTTGGTGAATTAAACTTTGAATGAGACTTTAAGATTGATTAATATCATTTGAGGATAAAAATTAAATTTATCTTGGAATACAGTGTGAATAAATCCTACTGATTTTTGGGATTTAATCATAGTTTGGATGAATTTGAGTAATTTTAAAAAAACATATTTATTGATTGATCAATGTTTAATATTTGGTATTACAATTAAATTTTGGAGATTGGATGTATTTATTATTAATTTAAGGTTTTGGGAATTATCTTATTAATCTGTAATCATTTTTTCTTTTCTTAATGTCTATGTGCATGATGAATATATTTTATATTTTTTAGGATTTTCTTTTCTATATATGCTGATTTCGATGATTTTTGTCTGAAAAAATCATCATGAATATTCATATTTGGTGAAAAGATGAGGATGAAATTATAATTTTCATTTAATTATAATTCATTATGTTCAATGTATTGGTAGTTAAATAATTCATTGACTCTATAAAAAGTATTTTGAAACAAAAACATTATCCTTTTACATGTCATATTGAGAAATCAATTTCCATTTAACCTATCACAAACTTATGAATTTGTGGTGGTTAAATTTCTCATGACTGTGTTATCTATCTCTCCCTATCAATCCGTGGGTGTTATGTATTCTCTTCAATGTACATGTTTTCATACATGGAATCCTTGTATGTGTTTTCTCATGTTTCCTTCATACAATCGTATCTCATATTTTAAGTGTACATTTTATTAATTAATTTTAGGAAATTAGATTTTATGAATGTAATTTTGAAATGTAAAACCCCTAGTATTTTATTCTCATTTAAAATTGTGATGATATGATTTATTAATGTTTTTTGGGGAATATATAACATCCTATTATTTTAAAATCAACCTATATTTTCAATATCATACATGATACACCTCATCATGATTAAACTGATGACTAAATATCATTATGTGATAATTATGAACTAGTTGTTGTAATGGGGAGAATTAATGAGTGTATCTAAATTATGAAATATAGTTTATATATGCTTATCAAATGAATTCATTGGTTAAATATAAATTAGAAATTAAAAAAATAACCAACAGAATATAACCCATAATTTTTTATTTAAACACTATAATTATAACCACAATGAAAATTTTTATTGATAAATTAAAATAATCCATATTATAAAAAAGTTATTTTTTATATCCAATAAAATATTATTTAAATTCCAAAAAAAAATTTATTGGTTTACGTAAGAATAAATCCAATTATATATATAAGCTATATTTTCCTAAAATATAATTTTTCATCATTTTAATGGATGAAGTATTTAAAATAATATTTGATAATATTTTAAATTTTTACTGAAAAAATAAAATTCAATTTGGAATTTTTATCATAAAAATTAGATTATGTTTAAATTTTGGTATTTTTATGAAAAGATTCATTTTTTGATGAATACTAATAAATACTAAATTTTATTTGAAAACTATGTATCGATCGATATTATATGTAATGTTATTTTGTATTTTAATTATTTTTTTATGTTAAAATATTTTAATTATATATAAATTAATAAATGGGGTTCAATGGAATCAATTTCATACTGAAATTAGATATAAACACATTGTAATCATTTTAATTCTTTCACTATAAAATCCCACTTTCTCGTTGCATCTACATGATCTGTTTAAAATATAATTTTACCAATTATGATAACTAAATTTGGTAAAATGGATTCAATATATAGAATTAGAAGATCGAAATTATGTGTTGTGGTCATCTTAATTTTTAGTCATAAAAATATTCCTACGTAAAAAAAAATATTTATTATAGCATAAGTAAAATAATGAAACTGGTTAATGTTAAAAGATAGAGGCTTAACATATGTAAAAAATAAAATAGTTAAGGGTTAGTTGAGGTATTTATCAGACATAACCATAATTTACAACATTAATTATCAATATATCATTGGAAATAATTCCACTTAAACGTGGTTGGCTTCAAACCTAAAAAATCATTATTTAATTACATAAAACATGTACCCCTTGAATATAAATATCAGTACTCACCACTCACTTTCTCATGAAAATGATTTCAAGCTCCTTAAATATACACTAAACCCTATTATCTTCACTCTCCCCATGTTAATTATCATATTCTATCACCCAAATAATATTTCCATTGTCTTTAAAGAAAAATTTCAAAGATGTGATATTCAAGATAAGGTTAATGTATGCCAAACTAAAGGTATGTAAGTGGTATGATTTTCTCATCACACACTTACTTATTTATGATATATTTCATACTCACCTGCATTTATCCCCCTTTGATATATCATATCATGAATCTTTTTTTCTTCATGGTATTAAAATTTTCATTTCATAATTTTTACATTTATGGTGTATACTATTTGATTGATTTTAATTTTTAAGGGAACTATCATCCCAATTCCCATTATTTAGGTTAAACATTATCTTCATTGATAATTTGTTTCTAATATTATGTGTGAAATTAATTTTTAATTTTTAATTTGTATTTACACTAGTTTTAGGTGTCTTTATAAAATATACACATAATCAATTAATTTGATTAGTTCCCACTTCGATGATATTATATATGTAAGGGACATTATTTAAAAAATTATATTTTAAAGTTACTTTATAATTTTTTTAAATATATGGAATGAATTATATTTTTTGATTATATGTTTCTTTAGTATTTAAGAGAATAACTTACATGTTTATATAGTAACTTCCAATGAAAATATTTTCCATTTTACATGACCGGACTTTCAAAATGAGTGATCTCAACATGAAAAGTTTATTTTTTCAAAAGAATGTTTTTATGATGCAATATTTCATGATTTATGTTTATGTTTTGGATAATGTGATTCACTTGTAATGATGGGTGGTTATGTGAAAAACCAAATAGGGGTTGTTACATAATAAACTAATGAGGTTTGGTCATGTGATAAATGATTGTGGTTTTATGATAAAAGAAGAATGTGTGGTTATGTTATAACCTTCACTACATTGGGTTCTCTGAAGATAGAAGATGACCATACTGGTTAATCCATTTCTACAATTGGTTAATCTCTATTATAGCTCTTGGGATAGAATGATATAACATATATGAAGGGTTTATTACTATTATAGGGCATAGGTTATCCTGATAAAGCTTATACGAAGGGTAATCCTTATTACAGCTCTTTAATACATTGGTTATTGATTGTGATGGAAGTGGAACATATGGTTGTTATAGTTAAATAGTTCTTTGACTGTTTTTATAAATTTTATTCTCTATGTTTCTAAAAGGGTTTTTATTTTTATGGGGTTTAATGATATTTTTTGCGCTATAAGTTTGTGTTTTTTCATATAAAAATGTATTATTTTTTTTAAAGAAAATTGAGATAAATGTAAATATTTCATGGGATTTCATGTTTTTTACTAGATTGACATATGTCCTCTTCTGATGATACTTAATATGATTTTATATTCATCCAATGTTTTAAAAAACACATAGTGTTTAAGGAAGCATAATGATAATTCAAAGATCAAGGTGAAAAATATGGAGATTTATCACTTAAATTAATCATGTTCTATTTTAAAGGATTTATGTTTTATGGAATATGGATATGGTATTGAGTTTCCTATTATAATGTATGTTTTTAATATGTAATATTTTTTTATTAATGATCTAAATCATTAAATTGAAAATACTCTTGGGAATGTAATAATGTGAATTCAAGTATAAATTCAAAATAATATAATATGTTTAAGGTAAGGACCATATAGAAAATTCCATCGAGTGTGTTATTAGACCATTGGATGTGTTTTTTGGTATGAAATTCATCTTGTTGGGAGCACCAAGATTCTAAATAACCCATTATGAGTATATTATTATCGTTGGGAACACGATTAACCATATATAAATTAATTTATGACACTTTGGTATATCATGAAATATGGGAATGGTTGAAAACCATATTTATATTAGAAATGATGATGATTAATTGAAGTAGTTTTTAATGAGTTAGGTACCTTGGATTTTTTAGTTTCATAGTTGAATATTTTTAAGTGTTATTGGATGGAATTATATGATTTTGTTATTAATTAATCACCACATTAGGTCGAGTGTAATTAATGAATGGACATTGAGACATTTATGTCAAGATAAGTGTTATGGTTAGTAGGGGTTAAAGTCTCATTCCATCACAATTTTTGAAATTATGAGAAAATTGGAATTTTTGTTCTCAGAGAGAAATTGTATTGAAACAATGTATTTTGAACGTAATTATGAGTTTGGTGACAACTATAATATAGTTTTTGGGATGTGGATCAATAATCATAACGTATTATAGTTGTATTTTTTGAGGTAAAAGTGGGGTTAGTGTGACCCAAAAACACTTAGTGGCAATTTGTTTCTATAGGCATCTAGTCAAACCATGAAACACTGGTCATATACATATAAAATTTCAGGAGGCTGTCATTTTAAGAAGCATGGTGTAATTAGTCTACAAAAAAGAGTGATTTATCTATTATAATGCCTCAAATTACCCTAGCTAAAGTGCGTCATTACATGAATCATAGTTTTCATGAAATTATAGATAGAGGTGAATGGATTACCCAAATGTTAAGGGTGATTATGAAAATTAGAAATAGGGATTGTTATTAACATGGATGGTAAATAGAGGATCACATTTTTTCCCATGGTAAGGCAATGAAATTTATCTTTTCTTGTTTTATAAAAAATGTGGAAAAAATATAATTTCTAAGTTTACCACCAATATTTTCCAATAATATAACCGCTCATAGTGTGTAATTTTGTATTTCCCATCACATTTTCCTCCCTTCCATTGATACCATTAATAATGGATGTTCATGGGTTATTTTTTGAGGATTTATTCTGATTTATTCCTACAACCACTTGTATTGGGTTTATCTTTTATTTACTCAAATTTTGTGATAATTATTCCTAAGGTTTTATTATAGACTACACTTTAAAATGCTGGAGTCTGGATGGTGGATGTGGATTTTTTATAGCCTGGATTAAAGCCATCATATGATGCTAATGCATAATGTTTTCTATTTATATTTAGGTAATATTATTCCATAATTAATTTTGTGTTTTTCAGTAAATGGGATGGAATTGGATATAAAATTTGTTCAAAATGGTAGGGGTTTTTCTCGTGATTATGTTGAGGGTAAAACATGGATATTTTGGGTGCGGTTGGTTACTATTTCAGTGTAGTGTTATTTCTTAGTGATTTTTAATTGATTATACATATTTTATTAAATTGAATAATTAATTTTGAATTACAATAATTATTTTTAGGGAAATATTTCATGATATCTGAGATTGAGTGTTAATATGAGTATGGATAAGGCTTGATGAAGCACAATTGAGTATGCCCAAACATACTAAATAAAATTACTATAAATGAGTTATTATGTCCCTAAATATCTCCATATGGTAATTATTTTGTTTATGTATCATGTGATATGTTTCCATTACATTATATAAAATTTCAGATATATTTTATATAATATGCTTCTATTAGAAGTAAATAGGAAAACCCAATTTGTCAGGGGCCACAAATTACTCTCAAATACTCGTTTTATACCATAGTTTGTAATGGATAAGGGATTGAAAAAAAATTGAATAATGTGATATATGGGCCGTTTATGGTTATGAATTGAATAAATGAAACAAGTTAGACTTATAATAGGTTCCCATAGTCATCCTTATGGAGGGGGAGAGTGATGTGTTGGGATGGGTAGCCTAGGGATGGAAAATATAAAACATTAACATAACATATTGTTATTTTGTATAAATAACTAGACAATGGGGTGATTGTTCCTCACCCATGGGTACACAATTAACTCAGTGGGTATACATTGGGAATGATTAAGGGGGTTTGTTTCAAGTGGACCGATCTATCTTGACATTAGGAGTTATATGGGTTTAATGTCATCTATCTTTTGTGGATCCAATATGGTATTTCTTCAGAGGCCAATTAGGCTGTGAAATTATAATTAAATTTTTGAGGGATGTTATAATCTTCGACTAATGGGATTTATCGTTATATTTGGAAATATTTGTGAGGATCTCATATATGGTGTATATATTATGAGGTGAACTTGTGGAAATTGGTGTGTTCCCCAAAATAATGATGACCCTGGAGATGGTAGTGAAATGGGATTTGTATGATTTTTGGATAATGTGTATGTGATGATAAGGATAGATTATGGTCTTAATATGAATTACTAGGAATTACATAATGTTTTTTTGAAAATTTTATTTTTGTGGAAAAAGTAATCCCTCTATGTTTCTTAAGGATCTGAGATATACTTCTTAAGTATAAATCATGGATAAATAGGTTATATATGATATGAATTATGTTTCCTTTATGAAGATTATGTATTCCCCAGGGATCTAGTTTATTAGTCTTATGTTTCCAAAATAGGATTCATTTTTTTGTTCCATTTGATATGAGGTAATATTTGTTTCTATGTTAGAACTGGAAACGTATATGTTCATGATGATGTGTTATGGGTTTCAATGGTGGAAAGTGATTTCCCTAGTGTTCTAGATAGTGAAATATGTTTTTCATGTATGGGAATATTTTTTCCCTAGGTACATTATGATTTGATAAACATCTGAAGGGAATGGAGATGTTTCCCATGCTATATTAATGGGATTTCATAGGTTTCGAGGGAGAGGAGAGTGTATTAACTCAGGTTGCTGATATTGTGACTCTTAATTCTATGAAATGTTATGGTATCCTAGATAGGTGGTTTAATATTAGAATCATTCTGTGCAATAAAAATTATATATTTTTTATCTAATTTTTCACCATAGGTCCAAGTGATCGATATTGGTTATTTTAATTTTCATCAAAGCTATATTTAGTTTTTTGAGCATAAAATTTTTTCATGTAATTCATTATTTGTAATATTTTGGACATCAATAGTGGTGGCCAAGATACTTTTAATCAAACCATTCTCAGGTGGGCATAGATTTTTTCTATCTATAAACACTTCATGTTCACATGTACAAGTAATATAGAGACCCACTATTAAATTATCAAACTATAGAAATTTTTAGGGGATAGGTCGACTATGATGGCATATCACATGGATAAATATAGTGATTAATTAGTATTTTTTTACATGCTTCCATGTTGGTGGGAAATTAGTTGGTTGTTTTATTGTGTGATATAACATTATTTTTATAGAATAAATGTGTTTTATTTTATACATATCATCTCGATAGTATTTATTTATGGAATAAAGATAAACAAAATTTCGGCAAGAGAACGAAAAGAAAAACTAATCCATGAGGTCTGAAATAGTATAATACGAGGGCATCCCCTCCCAAAAATTCCTCTCCCTCAGCCTTGAGAGTATTCCTGCCCTAAGGGCCCAAAAAGACCAAATTTTGGGATGTAGTGGAGACTAGATGATCAGCCACTTTGTTACCCTCGCGCCAAGTGTGAACCAGCATGCTATTGCTACTCATGAGGCCTTTGTATTTTCGGTTAGTATATGATATAGACCAAGGAATATTATCAGATCTATGAAGAGCCTTAAAGAGGACCATACCTTCTGTTTCCACTTCATCAATGTGGATATTATGTTGACAACACGACCTAAGGCCAAAAAGCATGGCTGAACCCTCTGCCTGGAGTGAATGACCACTTCAATAATAAGCAGTGAACAGTAGGATGACTGAGCCACTGGAGACTCAGACAACACCTCCACCCCACAAGATGCCCTGTTTGGAAGAGCCGTCAGTATTCAGTTTGAGGCCCATGGAGGGAGGCCTCTAGTAGACCCAATGAACTGCTTTAGCATTGAGAGGAACGGTGGCATACATAAGTCTCGGCTAGTGGGGACTGATCATGGGGGAATTTCATAACCGATCATTCGTTCTGAGAAGATCCATGAGCATGCATTGGGTTTTGATGATAATAAATCATCCAGACATACAAGCTCCCTCATATCTGGCTCTGTTTCGTGCATTCCGAATGCCCCAAAATCCAGTGGTTAACAACAGAGATCACACTTTCCTCTCCAAGCTCTGTTCAGACGATCCTTGGAACCAATGGTCCAAGAATTCATCCATAGAATGTGCTTGGCCATTGTAGGTAGTAAGGCCACCGAAGAATATCCACACTGCATGATCCCAAACCCCTTCAAAGAAATGATGGAAGACACTCTCATCCTTAGCATGGCAGCACAGACATCTGGAAACAGAGGGTATACCCGGCATTTCTATGTTATCATCAGTCAGCACCAAACCATTCCTGATATGCCAAGAGAGAATGTTGAACTTGGAGGGAACTTTTTTACACCACATAGTCTCATGTCGTGGGTCAGAGCTTTCATGTGAATCCATAATTTCACTAAAATATTTAGTGGAGAAGATCAATGAAGCAGAGGGAGTAAACAGACAATGATCATGCCCCACGTTCATCTCAACATTCATATAGGTTTCCATTTTTTTCATTGTTCAACAATGCCTTGATAAAGGAAGGGATCCTACTATCCTCCCTGATGGTTATATGAAGGGTTGGACAGTTAAGAAATCCATGGATGGAACCAGCCCAATTATGGTGCCAAATGAAGAGGTCCCCATTACCAATAATCCAGCGAGACAGTTGTCGGAGGGGGGGAAGGAAGAAATCAATCATATACCAAAGGGGGAGTTGGGACTATGCCTAGTAACAAGAAATTCATTGCATATATGGTGCATCATCCTGCCCCACAAGGACCATCCCTCAAGAGCCTCCCAGGACAGTTTGGCATGCATGCACTGGATTTTTTCATGCATGTTTCTGACATCAATACCACTATTACATATTGGTTGTTCCATTCTTTTCCAAGATACCCAATGTTGTTTTCCATCAGAGAGAGAATCCCCGAGAAAATCTACAATAATTTTATCAATGGAGGTAATTACTCCCTTAGGAACATTGATGGAAGCCTTCACGTGAATAGGAATGTATTACAACACACTATTAATGAAAGGGATCCTACCTCCAAAGGTTACGAATATGTTTTCCAATTAAGAATTCTACCCATGATCTTATGCACAATGTGGTCAAAGTCATGGATGAGAATATTTTGGGGAGAAATGGGTCCACCAAGGTATTCTAGAGGAAATTACCTCTTTTCATGTCCAGACTAATGCTTAAAGAGGACACTCGTCTTGATCCACATCTATTGGAGATGAAGAAGTAACTCTTGGATCAGTAGATGAGTTGACCACTCTAATGGAAATACTTTTTTATCACCTTATTTAATCTTCGGACTGACCTGCTACTGCCATTCAGGAAAACCAATGTGTCATCAGCAAACATGAGGTGAGTCATGCTGGAGGGGATTGAATGACTTCGGTTAGGAATAATTTGACCATGGTTTCTTCTCCTATTAATGAAACGGCTAAGAACATCCTGGGAAATGATGAAGATGGTAGGGGACAGAGGGTCCCCCTGCCTGAGACCACAAGTGGCTTTGAAAAAACCATAATATTTTCCCATAAAAGAGACATCAATCCATAAAGCACTGAAAAATCTAAAGATGATGTCAGTGGCCCAGGTCGAGAATCACATACCTGGGAGTACCTTGATGATGAAACTCCATTCAATTCTGTCATTATCCTTCTTCATGTCTAGTTTGATGGATAAATTGGACCCATGTGATTTGATGTTCACATCTGATATCAACTCCTTGTATTAAGAAATCGACCCTTGTATATACCTAACTTTCACGAAACCATGCTACTCAAGGGAGATCCATTGGGGCAAAAAATGAGATATTCTTTTATTAATGATACATGAGAGGATTTTGTAGGAGAATTTACACATACTGATAGGCCTATAGTGATTCAAAGAAAAAGGATCTTTGATCTTAGGAATAAGGACCAATGTTGTTGCATTGGCAACCTAGGGAATGTTTCCTCCACGAAAGAAATCCTAGATAGCAAGAACAACAACATGCTCGAAAGAAGACCAGGAATCTGTAACAACCCAAAATTTTGAATAAATCTTGTTTCCTAATTTTATGTGTAATTTTATTTTATTTTTATACAAAACAAAAATGTTTCATTTGATAACATGAGTATAATTAAAATGAGACCGTTGGGTTTTGACTGTTATATGACAATTGGTCAATATGACCGTTGGAAACTAAACATTTTGATTTTTGTCTCTAAATACAATTAATATTCGATAATTATTATAGAAAGAAGATTCGATGGCCTCACCCAATAGTCTTGGACCGATCGAAGCCCGTCTAACAGAACTTGGGAAAGAGGTAGCACAACTAGGCTTCGCTCGGGACTAAACCCAAGATAGACTTCATCGTGTGAAGCTAGAACGGAATCGCCTTCACAAGAAGTTCAACCTGATAGAAATTACTAGTCATGTGATGTTGGTCGACCCTCCCTCAGATTCTCTCACCTTAGCACACCTTACACTTAGGTCTTATGCTAGCGTGATAAGGGGCTATTTAAGGAGACCATAACTACCTTGTGTAATCCTTTGTTTTAAATAAAAATCAGGATTTCTTCTTATGATAATGTTTATGACTTTTCAAATGTTTGGATAAATATAGTATGCATATTTTTGGTGAATTTTAGAGAAGGGATATTTTAAAAAAAATTTATGTAAAACTTATATAATTAAATATGTGTAATGATTTTCAGAAAATGGTCTTCTATAATTATGTTCAGTACGGAATTTAGAGTCTAATAAGAACAACATAATTTTTGATTAATAGTAAATTATGAATAGTGATCTTATGCTTAGGATTAGTAATGTGACCAAATGGATTAGTAATCTCAATTAAAGAAAGTTTTAATATAATCTAGACAGCTTGATTAAGTAATGTGATTCAATAAAATGGTTAAATAACGGTTTCATAAATTATTATTCAAGTATTAGTTTATTCAGATGAATAGTGTTTTTTAATTAAAAATTAAATTAAAATTATTTAGAAAATTATTTTTATAAAATGGATTTTATTTTTGAACTCAGAGCATCGATATTATGTTAAGGTAATTTATGGGGATTTTTCTGAAAAAAATGAATTTTTGGTGAATAGTGTATTTATTTAAAAAATGAATTAAAAATATTTATAATATTATTTTTATAAAATGGAGTTCATTTTTGAAATCAGAGCATTGATATTTGGTTAAGGTGAAATTTTAGGATCTTTCTGAGATAGTTGAATTTTCAGTGAATAGTAAAAATACAGTTTTAGGGTTTTGATATGTTTAATGACTTCATAATTGTGTCATGATGATATCATGAGATATTTAATGGGATGGCCGAAAAATGGTGATGATTTATTGTATGGGGGCCCCATGTGGCCTAACTCCATGGGAAATACCATGGGAGAGCACATGGTTTTGAGAAAACCACTTTTGAGGTGTCCCTTGGCCATTAATGCCTTGTCCCCTCACTTTCCCTATAAATACCAAGCCATCCTCTCATCCATTTCGACTCCCCACTCTCCCCCAACGAAGTTCTGGTCTCATTACCTCGCAAGGAGTCCTCCCAAGGTGCCCCCAATCCCTCAAGGTCCCAACCTGTGAGTTTTAAGAGTTATGTTTTAAGGTAAGGGATCCGACCTCTCTCTTTCTTTTCAAGAAATCTCTTTTATGTCATTTCATTTATGCTACATGTTCTTATGTTAAAGGATGTTATTTTATACTCCTATTACTGCCATTTTCATGTTCATATAATTATATATCCATTCTTACGCTCATTATTTCTTTTTATGAAGTTTTAAGTGGCGCCGTTAGGCTGCCAAAATTTTTGTAACAGATTCTTTCTCCCTTCTCATTTTTCAAATATATTTTCATGTAAAGTATTTCAAGTTTCCTTTTTATTATGTTGGGTTATGATCTCAAAATTTATCATACTGATCTTTTATGATCATATGATGAGATACCCCATTTGATATCTTCAATTCAGTATTTTGAAGTTTTAAGTGGCGCCGTTAGGCTGCCAAATTTTTAAGTGGTTCTTTCACCTTTATCCATTTTCAAAGTTCTAATTCCATGTCAAGTCTTGAAAGTTCCTTTTTATCATGTTGTGGTATGCTCTATAAATCTATCATACTAATCATTTGTGTTCATATAATGAGATACCCTATTTTATCTCTTCAATTCAGTATTTTGATGTTTTAAGTGGCGCCGTTAGGCTGCCGAATTTTTAAGGGATTCTTTCACCCTTCTCGTTTTCAAGATCTATTTTCATGTCAAGTATTTCAAGTTACTTTTTATTATTTTGGGGTATGATCTCTAAATATTTCATACTGATATTTTATGTTCACGTGATGAGAGACCCTATTTGATCTCATCAATTCATTTTTGTTGAAGTTTAAGTGACGCCGTTAGGCTGCCGAATTCCTAAGGGGTTCTTTCACCCTTCTCGTTTTCAAGATCTATTTTCATGTCAAGTATTTAAAGTTCCTTTTTATTATGTCGGGGTATGATCTCTATATCTATCATAATGATCATTTATGTTCATATGAGGAGAGACCCTATATTATCTCATCAATCCATCTTTGGAAGTTTTAAGTAACGTCGTTAGGCTGCCGACTTCTCATAAGAGAAATCATATTTTTTTGTCTTCCTTTCAAGTTCATTGTTTCATATGGTATATCATTCAAATTTCATTACCATGTTCTCAAATAACTTATATTCTTTTCCCCTACTGTTTTATGTATCATTTTTGTGTGGGTGACCCATGTCCCCTCTCTTTTCAATGTTTTCTTAAAACCATGTATCATAGACGTTATGCTGCAGAATTTTCGTCTCAAAATACCTCTCTCTTTTTAACAAAATTATTTTATGTTATAAGTGAATACTCAAATCTCTTATTTCTACAAGGGTATTCACACACACATATATATATATATAAATGTTCTATTTTAAATTCTGGTATTTACATACATGAAACTCGCTTTCCCTTTCCGTGGGTTTAAAGTGACATAAAGATCATGTCTTTAAAGCAGTTTTTAAAACAGTATGATTATGAAATGAAACCCATTTATTTTATTCTATATGGGTTGTTTATGAAATTATTGATGATTATATATGTGGCTCACATGATAATAAATACATGTCATGGTTGCTCCCAGATAGCACTCCAATGCATTGGGTAAAGACTTAATCTCTAGAGATGACCTTTTTGACTGATACCTTGGTGAATAACCTTGGTAATTTTTAATGACACCTTGGGGATGGACCTTGGTGAAACAAAATGATTGTCCATATTAAATGTTTTAGACACATCTTCACGTTATTAAAAATGTTATTTTTATTATGATATATCCCATGATTTCTTTCTCAAGCCTTAATGTTCTTTTCATGACCTTATTGAATTATCTAAAGTTCACATGTAAAATGTCTCTCACGTTTCCCTTACTGGGCCTTCTGCTCACCCATTCTTTTGGTGTATGTCCCCAGGTTATGAGATGCAGTAATGAACCTAGGATGAACATGAGGAGAAGCCTTTCATGTGTTTAAGAAGAATGTTTTATGTTTTCATGTTTTAAGTTCTTTGTTTCCAATACACTAAACCTTAAAGATCCTCAGTTTTGTAAAATGTAATGAATGTTTATATGATAAAAAGGCAGGATGCTATAGTTGGTATCAAAGGATGGTTTAGTTATTTGTGGAAATTAGGATATGAAAACTCTAGGAATAACCCTATAGAAAAGTTTAAATATAGGAAATCTTCCTGGTATTTTGGTGAGTATTGAGTAAGGGGTTGCCATGAAAATACATCCCTGTTTGGATACGAGCAGGTAGAGGTGGCTCTGGAACAGATGTACATAAGGGTAAAACCCGAAAACAACGCTTTGATCTAGACTCGAACGAGAACTGGTACACAAAAACAGGCCTTGCTGCACTCTTGGTTACGATACTCTCGGGGGATATGCTTTGGTAAATTCATAAGCTTAGTATGAACCATTATTAAAGAAACAAATATAAAATAAAATAAAGATTCACATAAGAATATATGATCATGGATAACCTAGTTTGAAACCTAGGGGATCACAAGTTAGGGAATACTATTCTTCTACAAGTTTTCCTTATATGCTTTATGTTCCTTTTCATGATTATTGGTTAAGTATTTAAGCCTCTAATTATACTTTCTCTTCTTAGTTAACGGTGGGAAATGGAAGAACATGTCCCAACAACCAATGTGATAGGAAATGCGACGATTTCGGTATTAATAGGACATAGATGATTAGGGGATTAAAAGATGATTATTATTTTGGAAGACGTTCACTATTTTAGGGACCCTATATGATCGAGGTAAATAGATTACTATAGTATTTTCATTGAGGAGTAAGGTTGAATTATATTTTGAAGAATTGATGAATTTAAGGTGGACTTATAGTAATTTAGGTTACTTATGGAAATGAATAACCTATCTTGGGTAAAATATGTTTAGGTTAGCTAATTTTTTTATAAGATGTTAGGAGTGGTTGATGTGTTTTGGAGATGAACAATGAAGTTTATTTTGGAAGACTATGTTATCAAATTCTTCTTGTATATGGGTTTCAATCTTAGTTTGGTTTGTTTTGATAAATTTTAAGAATAGTTATTTATGGAATGGTCTATTATGAACTTTGGGTAGTACCATGGATCTTTGAATATTTAAAAGTAGTTTCCCTTCCTATGGGATTCTTTCTTTTTTGAAGAGTTATTTTATCTTACCCTTTCTGTTTTTGGGATAATGTTTAAAGGTTGAAGAAATTGATAGTTAATCATTTGTGGATTAAGTGACTCTCAAGAAGATGATTCTTGTGTATTGATGAGACCAAGTGTTTTTGAACACTCATCATTTGGAGAAAAGATTAGTTTTGGGTAGAAACCTATTAAAGGATGAAACTCTACATGAAGGTAGGTATATTTTCTTATGTTTTCATTCTATGTAGTAAATGAATTCCTCAAAATTATGAAAAGGAATGTAAAACAAAAAAATTTTGGTTTACGTTTTCTACTAGGTAATCACAGACGGTTTACACACATCATAAGTTTGGGATTTTCTTATGGTAAACTTTCTCCTAATCATGTTTTCTATCACTCTCCCTCAGATCTTGACCCTTTGTTTTCTCCTCCATGTCCATGTTTTCCTATAAGGAATCCTAGTGTGGGTTAACTCGGGTGACCTTTGTACTTCCCTTTCTATCTTTTAAAGTAATAGATTTACTGACTCCTTTTCCGATGTGGGACTTTCAATGAAATTTCAAAACCCAATTTTAAAAATTTCAAGGACGCAATTTCTTAAGGGGGGAAGATTGTAATGACCTGAAATTTTGAATAAATCTTGTTTCCTAATTTTATGTGTTATTTTATTTTATTTTTATACTCAACAAAAATGTTTCATTTGATAACATGAGTATTATTAAAATGAGACCGTTGGGTTTTGACTGTTATATGACCATTGGTCAATATGACCGTTGGAAACTAAACGTTTTGATTTTTGCCACTAAATACATATAATCATGGATAATTATTATAGAAAGAAGATTTGATGGCCTCACCCAGTAGTCTTAGACTGATCTAAGCCCATCTAATAGAACTTGGGAAGGAGGTAGCACCACTAGGCTTTGCTCTGGACCAAACCCAAGCCGAAATTCATCGTGTGAAGCTAGAACGGAATTGCCTTCACGAGAAGATCAACCTGATAGAAATTACTACTCGTATGATGTTGGTCGAGCCTCCCTCAGATTCTGTCACCATAGCACACCTTACACTTAGGTCATATGCTGGTGTGATAAGGGGCTATTTAAAGAGACAGTAACTGCCTTGTGTAATCCTTTGTTTTAAATAAAAATTGGATTTTCTTCTTATGTTAATGTTTATGACTTTCCAAATGTCCGGATAAATATAGTATGCATATTTTCGGTGAATTTTAGAGAAAGGATATTTTAAAAAATGTTTATGTAAACCTTAAATAATTAAAAATGTGTAATGATTTTCAAAAAATGGTCTTCTACAATAATGTTCAGTACGAAATTTAGAGTCTAATAAGATTAACTTAATTTTTGATGAATAGTAAATTATGAATAGTGATTTTATGCTTAGGATTAGTAATGTGACCAAATGGATTAGTAATCTCAATTAAATAAAGTATTAATATAATCTAGGCACCTTTATTAAGTAATGCGATTTAATAAAATTGTTAAATAACGGATTCATAAATTATTATTCAAGTATTAGTTTTTTCAGGTGAATAGTCTTTTTAAATTTAAAATTATATTTAAAATATTTAGAAAATTATTTTTATAAAATGGATTTCATTTTTGAACTCAGAGCATCGATATTATGTGAAGGTAATTTTTGGGGATTTTTCTGAAAAAAATGAATTTTTGGTGAATAGTGTATTTATTTAAAAATATAAATTAAAAATATTTAGAAAATTCTTTTTATAAAATGGAGTTCATTTTTGAAATCATATAATTGATATTTGGTTATGGTGAAATTTTGGGATCTTTCTGAGAATGTTGAATTTTCAGTGAATAGTAAAAATACAGTTTTAGGGTTTCGGTATGTTTAATGTCATCATAATTGTGTCATGATGATGTCATAAAATATTTTATGGGTTTTCCGACCAAAGGTGATGAATTATTGTATGTGGGGACCCATGTGGCCTAACTCCATGTGAAATACCATGGGAGAGAACATGGTTTTCAGAAAACCACTTTTGAGGTGTCCCTTGGTCATTAATGCCTTGTACCCTCACATTCCCTGTAAATACCAAGCCATAATCTCATACATTTAGACTCCCCACTCTCCCCCAACGATGTTCTGGTCTCATTACCTCCCAAGGAGTCCTCCCAAGGTGCCCCCCATCCTTCAAGGTCCCAACCTTTGAGTTTTAAGAGTTACGTTTTAAGGTAAGGGATCCGACCTCTCTCTTTCTTTTCAAGAAATCTCTTTTATGTCATTTCATTTATGCTCCATGTTCTTATGTTAAAGGATGTTATTTTATACTACTCTTACTTCCCATTTCATGTTCATATAATTAGAGATCCCTTCTTACTCTCATTATTTCTTTTTATGATGTTTTAAGTGGCGCCGTTAGGCTGCCGAAATTTTTGTAACAGATTCTTTCTCCCTTCTAATTTTTCAAGATCTATTTTCATGTAAAGTATTTCAAGTTCCTTTTTATTATGTTGGGTTATGATCTCAAAATTTTTCATACTGATCTTTTATGATCATATGATGAGAGACCCCATTTGATATCTTCAATTCAGTATTTTGATGTTTTAAGTGGCGTCGTTAGGCTGCCGAATTTTTAAGTGGTTCTTTCACCTTTATCCTTTTTCAAAGTTCTAATTCCATGTCAAGTCTTGAAAGTTACTTTTTATCATGTTGGGGTATGATCTATAAATCTATCATACTGATATTTTATGTTCATATGATGAGATACCCTATTTGATCTCTTCAATTCAGTATTTTGATGTTTTAAGTGGCGTCGTTAGGCTGCCGAATTTTTAAGGGATTCTTTCACCCTTCTCGTTTTCAAGATCTATTTTCATGTCAAGTATTTCAAGTTCCTTTTTATTATTTTGGGTTATGATCTCTAAATATATCATACTGATCTTTTATTTTCACATGATGAGAGACCCTATTTGATCTCATCAATTCATTTTTGTTGAAGTTTAAGTGACGCCGTTAGGCTGCCGAATTCCTAAGGGGTTCTTTCACCCTTCTCATTTTCAAGATTTATTTTCATGTCAAGTATTTAAAGTTCCTTTTTATTATGTTGGGGTATGATCTATATATCTATCATACTGATCATTTATGTTCATATGATGAGAGACCATATTTTTTCTCATCAATCCATCTTTGGAAGTTTTATGTAACGTTGTTAGGCTGCCGACTTCTCATAAGAGAAATCATATTTTTTTGTCTTCCTTTCAAGTTCATCGTTTCATATGGTATATCATTCAAATCTCATTACCATGTTCTGAAATACTTTATATTCTGTTTCCCTACTGTTTTATGTATCATTTTTGAGTGGGTGACCCATGTCCCCTCTCTTTTCAATGTTTTCTAAAACCATGTATCATAGACGTTATGCTGCAGAATTTTCGTCTCAAAATACCTCTCTCTTTTTAACAAAATTATTTTATGTTATAAGTGAATACTAAAAGATCTTAATTCTACAGGGGTATTCACATATATATATATATAAAAATTTTCTATTTTAAATTCTGGTATTTACATACATGAAACCCGCTTTCCCTTTCCGTGGGTTTAAAGTGACATAAAGATCATGTCTTTAAAGCAGTTTTTAAAACCTTATGATTATGAAATGAAACCCATTTATTTTATGTTATATGGTTTATTTATGAAATTAATGATGATTATATATGTGGCTCGCATGATAATAAATACATGTCAAGGGTACGCCCAGATAGCGCTCCAATGCATTGGGTAAAGACTTAATCTCTAGAGATGACCTTTTAGACTGATACCTTGGTGAATAACCTTGGTAATTTTTAATAACACCTTGGTGATGGACCTTGGTGAAGCAAAATGATTGTCCATATTAAATTTTGTAGACACATCTTCAAGTTATGAAAAATATTATTTTTATTATGATATATCCCATGATTTCTTTCTCAAGCCTTAAAGTTCTTTTCATGACCTTATTGAATTATCTCAAGTTCACATGTAAAATGTTTCTCTCGTTTCCCTTACTGGGCCTTCTGCTCACCCTTTCTTTTGATGAATGTCCCCATGTTATGAGATGCAGTAATGAACCTAAGATGAACATGAGGAGAAGTCGTTCATGTGTTTAAGAAGAATGGTTTGTGTTTTCATGTTGTAAGTTCTTGGTTTCCAAGACACTAAACCTTAAAGATCCTTGGTTTTGTAAAATGTAATGAAAGATTATGTGATAAAAAGGCAGGATACTATATAATCTCTGTAAAAGGATCCTGGGAAGCCATCCGATCCCAGAGCACTCTCAGGGTTAAGGCTCATCAAGGCCTCATGGATCTCCATCTCATTCAGGATTTCTTCAAAGGACTCATTATCCTGGCTAGAGACATGGGAAGGGATTATGTCCAGGAAGGTCTCCCTATAAATAGGGTATCCCTAAAACATTCAAGGGTTAATGTCTGCCAGTAACTCCTTGAAATGAGAGAAATAAAACCCACCAACTACATTCTTTTCATCAGTATAGGAGCCATCCTCGAGCATCAAGTTAGGTTTGTGATGACGACTCTTCTACTTAATGCAAGCATGAAAATAGGTAGTGTTTTTATCCCCCTCACGAAGCCATTGGGTCCTTGATTGCTCATGGGAATGCCGCTCTTGGGACAGAAGCATTTCCACCAAGATGTCCTTCTTACGAGGAACGTCCTCAAACACCTGATCATTCCAATCATGCTCTAGATTGGATTCTAACTGATCAGCATTTGACATAAGCTCTTTTATATCATTCTCAGCAGGGGGCACCTACTTAAACCAAGCCAAAAGATCTTTCCTTAAGCACCTCAGTTTTTTATGAAGCCTGATCCACAAGTGACCTTGTTCAGGAGCACCCCACATTATTGTGACCACTTGAGTATACCCTTCAATGTATGTCCATTGATGAGAGAATCTGAAGGAGATGCTAGGAGCCTATCTTGAGGACATGAAAGTAGCTGTGGAGAATGGTCAGAAATGCAATGAGTTAGGTGGGTTACCTGAATATTGGGGTAGTCAGAGATGGTCTGAAAATTGACCAAGCATCTATCCAACCGGCTCCAAGATCTTCATCCTCCTCTTTGGTTGTTGCACCACGTGAAGCGGTACCTAGAGTAACACTTGTCAGATAGTCCCTTTTCACCCATGAATTGGACAAACTCCAAGCTTTCCTTTATATGGAATGTAACTCTCCCCTTCTTGTCATTCAGATCAGCTATGGTATTGAAATCACCTTCAACAAACCAGGGGGAGGTACCCGGATCAAAGGATTGAAGCCCCTGCCAAATAGAGCTCCTTTTGTGGGCATCACACCTTCCATAGATAAAAGAGGCAAGAAAAAGGTCATTTCAAGACTTGACTTTGGTAGTGAGGGATTTTTCATTAGTAACAAGTAAATCAATCGAGATGTCTTTTTTCTTGAAAATCCAGATGTTGGAATTGAATGGGTTTCCATGAAGAAATCCATACTTCTCGATTTTGCGGACGAACTCCCCAATTATAGAAGAAACCTGTTTGGGATCCAAAACCAAAACAATGGATGCCTTTTCTGTCCTCGTCTCCATGACAATGAAGTCATTTTATTCCCTAGCACTAAGACCACAGGGGTTCTAGATGAAGATAAACATCATTTAAATAGATGCCGGCTGGCTCTGGCCCCAGGCGATCGTATCCCACGCAAAGGAGGAGAAGTTAACTTAGAAGAATTTCTACCCTTGGATCTTGTGCAGATTCCAGACGTAGGAAGCAGGGGAGGATGCACTTGTGGGGAAGAGAAAGCTTTCGGTGAAGATATAGAATCCATGGCTCTGATACCCTTTCCATGTAACGGAGAGGCCTGAACCTCTAAGAGGGGGAAACTAGGAACACTAAACTCGGCACAGGGAGGAGGATCCAAGGACTGTAACAAGCCAGTTGAGGAAGATTGGTGCAGGAGCGGGTGGAAAACCCCTATGAATGGAAGGGATGAGGAAATCCAGATGCATGAGAGGGATCACTACGAAACATCCTACCACCCCTGGGGATCTCTTGGAGCCAGATGTCACTGAAAACGGACCCAGAGGAGGCTAGAAGGGCATGACGTCTGGAGAAGCATGCTGCTTGTATCGAACCAAAGAAAGGCCAATCAGTCCATTTACATCCAGATGAGAACCCATCGACGAAGAACCCCTACAAACAACTCTCTGAGGGGACGTGGTAGTATCACACACACCATTAGGTGCAGACCTCTGAAATTCAACTGAACATAGACCAGGAGGAGGACTATGAGGCTCGGTCCCCCTTGCAACGTGAGGAGGATGATGAGCCTTAGGGCCTCTAGCATGCATCATCAATGATTCAAGGTATAACTATTTTATTGATTAATCAGATGTGTTTTTGAATGACTTTTACCACGTCATCCATTTCATTATCCATGATAGACCCTAGTAGATTAAGATCTCAAAATATATCATAGAATATGTGGGATCTAAACTTCTTCACATATATTTCTTCATAAAGATTTATATAGATTCATGAGTGAAAGCAATTAATGTATGAGAAACCCTATAGAGAAATATATTGGTCAAAAACTCTATTTATTCCCATTGATAAATCCATCAATATATCATTATGTTTTTATAGACCTTTAAAATTTTATATTTGAATGGATATGATATGTAGTACAAATTATAAACTCTTTATTCATGGAATTTTTAGGAAACAACATGAAAATTATGTAAATCCTCATATCATCATTAGATATAGTCTATAGTTCTTTTCTATGAAACCTCTCCACATCAATGATGTATATATTAGAATATAATCATGTTATAATCAACATAGAATTAGGTGAAAATGAAGTCTTTATATTTTTTTCCACCACAAAACATATGTGATTATTTATATTAGATATCATAAAAAGAATCATGAGAGAATACATCTCAATGTTCCCCATTTTCAAGTTATCTTGGGTAATTGTTGCATCATTCCCTTTGTCTTTTGGAATTATACCATAATTTATTTTAACACCAATAACATTGATGTATATTTATCAGTATAATTATATATATTATCCAATAATTAGTGATTTTAATGATATTTATATGTCATTTTTATATTTTGGTCGACAGAGAATATTGAGATCTTAGTATCTTCAAATAGCACAAATAGTTTCGAAGGATAAAATGGCATAAATAATAGTGTTTCAAATCATAAAACTCCATCTTAATCATAGTCAGAGTCCAAGTCAATACATTTAATACATCAACCATTAGTTATATATCTAAAAAACCCATTTATATTTCTTATTTTTATATAGGATATATGTTTTAGGGACCATCTTTTCAATAAAGGAAATTTTCCCTACAATTATGATTCCCCCAAATTTCTTTTATATGTATAAAAATATTGGATCAGTTTCAATATTGATTAAATATATGGTTTTATTATCATATCTACATATAGAATATACCACATTATTCATCTTCCTAAAATTGTATGGAATTGAAAAGATTTAGTCCATGATCTGCTCCAACCATCTTCATTAGTGCTTGTGGATATAATCTTCATGAAATCAAGATTTAAACTTTAATAATAATTATATATTTCCTAATTTTATATATAATGACAATTACCCTAACTCATTTATGTGAATATTTATATAAAAACTTCATATCATGACTTGGATAATTTTTTTCAACAACCTTGAAATGTATGGAGGGATACATTTTCTATAAGGACCAGGCGTTAATCATTACATAATATTGAATTAAATGAATAATTCTTATTGGGGATCTTTTCATGTTGAGAGTTTTAGATAATTAGGGCATACCTATTACATCTCAAAAGATAACAAAGTAGACACTTCTATACATATTCCATTTTTTTCATTAAAAAAAACTCTTGAAAAAAAGAGTCATGTCCAGTTCCATGTTTTAGACAACATGACTTTTCCTTGATCCCACCCTTGACTCTATTCATCTTTTAGTCATGTGAAAACATTTCAAAACATGGGATGAGCATAAAAATCTCATTTAGGGTTATAAAACAATGAATGAAAACATTTGTTCATTAATACATACAAGACATAAAATCTTTTACTTACCTCATGAAAACATACAATTTATGAATAACACATAGAATTAATAAATCATAACGATAACTTGTGGCAGCCATAATATACTTACAATGTTGCTATCCTATCTACATAGGGAGTTACTATGGAATACCCATCACTGTATATTACCTAAATCTCTTAGGAGAAACATTCACGTTTACCTCCATCACATTATCCAAAGCATTAGAGATTCATCATAGGCTCACCCACACTAAGATTATCACGAAACCACCCGTATACATAAATAATTCCCAAAAACCATAACAAGATCATTACACATAACATTAGCATAAAGGAAAGAAAAATTTCCACGTTGCAATAAAAAATATCATTTCAAGATATTGAATTAATAAATCCATTCTCAATATCATTTTCGATACCAAAATATGTAAAAAGAGTATATGGTATTTATTATTCCTGTTAAAAAAATTATGGCTTGTTAAGGAAGCTAAAGATCAAATAATACTAGCAGCGGCGGAAAGGTCATTATCATCGCTTACGGTAAAAAAACATTCCATTTTTTCGTTTAGTAATACACTTTGTATAAAAATATTAACTTTGAATGAAATTAAAATTCAAAGGGGTTTATACACCATATAAAATAAATTCATGTATAAAACTAAATATGCCTCAATGAAAAGAGATTGAGACAAAGTCCTTTACCTAGTGTCTGACTTGACTCGATCATTCATTAATCTCTTGAATAATAAACTAATGTTAATTTATACATTCTTAATAACCTTTTTCAAGTTTATTATTTGTTCTATATCACTTATTACCATGTTATAATCATTATATAATCATTCAATTTAATAATGGTCATTTTGTCTATATTTGGTACATGAGTCAAAAATGAACACCTTATATTTACAAGTTGTCCATGTGGTTAATAGTCCATTATATCCAAAATGATATTCATGATTTAGATATCCTATATATCATATATATCCAGTATATACATGTATTTATAATAGTACATAACATTTGGAGGTAAGAAATGAAATGCACCGCTCATGTAGACGGTAAGCCATACGTACGCATAAACGCTACTTTCATTTATATTTATTATTTTAATTGAATTAAAACATAATGATACATATGTATATTATAATTCCAGTATAATTCCAAATATAATATCATATATATTATCTTTAACTCCATCCATTATATATCCTACATATGAAATTAATGAGTCATATCACTTTGAGGGGGCGGTAGTCCGTACTTCCTCTAATGAGATTATCGCATTTACCCATAATGGAAAACATAAAGGCATGCTATAAAGGGAAATTATAGAAGAATAAAGAAAACATAAAATAATATATATCATATATAAATACAGTCCCATCATAATGGCCACCATGAGAGACTATTAGAGATAATCGAACAATCATCATTTCGTGAGGCGTTAGTTTTCCATCCACAGAAACATTATGTTATTCATCCATTATATGGAGGTGTGTGTAATTTTAGTTCGAATAATTCTCATAAAAACATACTAGTATGTTGAGGATACTTTTGTTTTCATAAATTAAAGGAATAAAAAGTGTTTAGGTGTTGGATAAGTAAAATAAAAAGAAAACAATTTAGAAGAAACTGTTACCTTTAATTTGGGTAACTCCCTTTGGTTTGAAGCAAAGGACTTCTTGAAGTGTTATCTGCCTAAGGTAAGGCTTATAAGAGGAGTAGTGGGATGTAGGGAGATTAATTGGGCAGAGTTTGGATGAGCCAAAAGGCTTGAGAGGTGCATGGAATTGGTTATAAGTGGTCTCCTTTTATAAGGGAGAGGAGGGGCTGTTTAGGAAATCTTGAAAACATTATTTTATTATAAACATATAGACAATTTCAAAATGTTAAAAAATCATTAAATTCAAATATAAGATGAATAATATTAGAAATAATATCATAAAATCAGAATAGGACATGTTTTGGATAATATTTTAATCATTATAATCTTATTTATTTAAATCATTTATTAATGAGGTAAATACTGCATCATTATTGTGTCATTAGAAATTTAATTTATTTGGTGTCTAATAATTAGTGAAAAAATTACATGATGTAGAAAATATTTTTATCGTTACAATTAATATTTATATGAAAATATATTACTTATATATCACCATATAAAAATTAATTTACTAAAATAGTTTTGTTTATGTCATTTTTGCTTTTATATTAAATTAATTAATCTAAAGTGTCGTTATCACTCATAAGGGGCTCCATGGGGTCGTATAATATACCCAAAGATTCCCATGTTTGGCCATTACTCATCCAATAAAGTTAGGACAAGTGTAAAGGTAATATTTAATTATTATAATATTCTTTTTTACCTTAAATTACCCTATTTACCTTTAAACGCGGTAAATAAAAGTCAAAAGGTTCTATGCACCAAAAATTATTTTTATCATATTGAACCACATTTTACTTATTTATAAAAACAATGTATGTAGGATTTTAGAAATTCAATTCACAGATGTGGTAAAATTTCATTTAAATGAAAATGTGAGTTTGTTTAACTATTTCTAAGTGATTTCACTATTCATCAAAAATTGATGTTTCTCAGAAAAATACCAAAAACTCAGCATAACAGATATTTTTTATTCTGAATTCAAATATGAAGTCTATTTTTTCAAATTAAAAACATAGGATTGGAAGTAATTAATTTTAAAATACATTCCGGTTATGAAAACAAATAGCGTGTTTTTAAGAAACAATAACTATCAAAAGATTGATACTTATTTATGTCCAATTTTAAAGTGAAAATAATTCCAAGAACCAAAATTGGATTAAATGGTAAAAATAAATTTTAATTTCACTTTAAAATCAATTAAAAAGATAATCTAACCATATAAATAAATTATATTAAAAGGCACTTTTGAATTAAAATACAATATTTTTCATTATTCATTAAAAAATGAACTTTATCAAAAAAAATACCAAAAAATTACCCAAAGTAAAATTTGGTGTCCCCATTAAAAATAAGGATTTTATTTGGTAAATTATATTGTTTTAATGTAGCCAAAATTATATTTAAGTGGGTTTCATCATTAAAAGGCCTTAAATCAACCTTTTAATGTAATTTATGCTTAAAATTATATCTATTGACATTTTAAGCCTCTAACTTTTTATTGGATAAATGTAAATACATTTAAAAAACATTTATAATCATATTGTATTTAGTTTTTTTCATTCTCTCCAATATAATGACAAGAAGTTAACTACCATTTAAAATAATAATATTATACTATTAGTGTGCACCGTAAGATTCCAATTAAACACATTGTTTCCTATCAGGTATGCTATCGAACATAGCAACCCTTTTAAAGTAAAATTAATATTTAATTCACAAGTATTAATAAATATGAAATATGTCTTATTCTTCATTTACTTGGGATGTTACATTTTCACTGTTTTATTTTTCTTTAGAATAAAACAAAAGACATTATTTGTTGTGTCACTATATATAAACAATCCTTCCTCTCTTAAGGGTAGTATGATTATTGGGTCAATTATTGAACTTTTCATAAAATCCATAAATATCTATTCATAGTCCACCATCAAAACATAATTTTTCACTTTAAGAGTTAAATTTTTAATGGGATTTACTATAATAAGATGTTTCCAAAAAAGTGTTGATCAAACCAAAGTAATCATCAATGTCTATGGATATTCATTTCATATGTTTTTCTCATATATCAACCTATATACATTATCATTAATGCTATATATGATATCCCCGTGTATGTGATAACAATACCCAATAATATAAATTTTTTGGTAAATAAATCTAATTTTTTAAAATTTCCATACACATTATATATTGTTAATGTCATCGAAACTATACTTAAGTGTTTCTCGGGTTTTTCCATTCATTTGGAAAATTAAATAATAAAATATATAAATATATGTAATTTTTGGTGTTAATACAGAAATATTATATTAATTATGTCCATAATGATTCATATAGAAGTAGTGATTTTGAAAAGAATCACTATGAACACATAGTGATTATATATATTATGTAAAATAATCTTTAAAATAATGTCATTATTCAACATCATTTGATGATATCTTGACTGTTGTTCTACCTTGGATAAGTACTGATCCCCATATAGTTGATTTAATAAGTCATCAATATGTGATAGTGTATACATTTTCATTTTCTTGATCATGGTAATCTCATTGTAATAAATTAATAGATTCATTAAATGATCATTTTTAATGATAAGAAAAAATATGATGCTCCTTGGGGAAGCAATTAGGTTTATAAAACACTTTTCCATCTTCTTCATTAGTTTTTTCATTAACTATTCTATTTATATGGGGGTATAATTTAGGTATTCTTGGATATAATAAGTATTATATTTATTTTTTCTTTTGAGAAATGAACCTCTTAATTAGGAGGGATACCAAGGAACTCTTTAAATAATACATTACAATATAAAGGAATAATTGTAATTTCTTCAAAGGAGATCATTTCCATCGATTAAATTATTTATACTAGATATTCCATCACATATAGAAAAAATATATATTAAATTAGAAGAAATTTACATTTTAATATAATCATTAAATTTTCAATTTTATGAGATAAAATGGTGATGTGGGACATTGAAAATTATATCACTCTAAAAAAGCTGATATTGGATATATATACGGTAAACTAGTCCATTCTTAAAATAGTATCAAATTATACCAATGAGAGAATATCATGGTTCAATGTGAGATTATATACATATATTATAGTTGGATAATATACATATACTTTAAAAGTGAGGATGGGTCAATTTTTTTTATTGATAACACTACCCACAAGTATTCAGGTGGAGTTTAAATGTTTCTACAAAATAATATTGATACAAAATAATGTATATAACTTGAATAATATAATAAATTTATTATTAATAAATGAATAAAAGGTGTTCCTATGACCACTTATTTATCTTGATTCATATTTGTTTTAGTTATAGCATAAGATAATTAATTTGGCCTTGTTTCAAATGTTATTATCATCCGTTATTTTCAACAACAAGATTACTTCATGAAATTTTATATATTTATTGTTCCTAATAGTCAAAACATTTTAAAGAGGGTCTCAGATTGATGAGAAACATCCGTTAATTCTTTATATGTATTATCATCTTGTTGGATCCTAATGTTATTTTTTATTATTCATTGACTTTTTATTCAATATATGATATGTTGAAGAATGTAAGAAGGTGTTTCGATGGGGAAAGGAAAAGTCACATTACATATTTCTAAATATGATGATTTTATAATTTAATTCTGATATGAAGAATGTTTCTATACTAGGTTATCTCTTAATCAAATAGGATGATTCTACAAAATAGGTTTTTTCCCTGAAAATTTCATTTTCATTGGAAATTTGGAGCTTCTCACAACATAATCTATTTACACCCCAAAAAATTATTTGTAAGATATAATCCATATCAAATAATTATATTACAAACTAGGGGAATTTATTTTATCATTTGAAGGATTTATAATAGTTTTTTACTAAATATGTATTTAAACCATTTAGTACCTCTACAATGTATCTAGTGAAGTGATTGTATTTTTATACCACATGTGAATTTGATATACCGAAAAGGAACACCAAATTTGATTTTTTGGTTTGTAAAATTAGGAAGTGTCACACTTTATTATATAGAACACAACAAAATTCATCAATAAATATGAGAATAAATACTAAAAACCAATTTGCTACATCATAGATCATGGTTTTATGCCGTGAATCTGGAATTATTATAGATTCTTATATTAGTGAAAAAATGTATTTATCTAGAGATTTTTATATTTAGTAGAACGTAAGAAAACATAAATATCAAATTTAAATGGTTTATATTAAATGAATAAAGAACAAATTTAGGAGATTAAATTAAAATAGTTTGAGTTGTTATTATATTTTGAATTTCAAATGTTGAAATCAAACTATTCAGGATAAGAACAATCCTACAATACAAGATAGACTTCATCACATCGAATATGAAATTCATACTTATTGAAGAACATCAAACTTTGATATTTGAAAAATATTGAAGTGAACATAATTTATTAGTTTAACAAAGATTCACATGTTCATATCCGTGAAGAGTAAGAATGAAAATATTGGAGCATAATGGATGAACAAACGTTTTGATTTCTGTCACTCAACTTTGTAATAAATATTTATAAGAACACACTTCACATTAAAATGGTTTTATTATTCTTGAAAATAATTATATTTAGTAGAATAAGATTCCCTCAACATTATAGATGCATTGATCGCTTCCAAATTTTGTAGTCACATATAAGTAAATTAATGGTTAATTTGATTATAAATACAATGTTGATATGTTATATTTATAGTAGCCTTTTATTAAAGAACAATCTGAAATAAACAAGATTCTGTTTAATAAATATCTACATATGATTAATATTAATAATAAGATTCATGTTGACTTTTGTAACATGAAGTCAAGATAAAATTAAATATGAATAAAGAAAAATGTTTTGTCACCCAAAATGTTTCCCACCGCTAGCTTAGGGTCTATTATGGGACCAAAGTATAAAATATGGACTCATAGTCATCGGTTTCCTCGAGAATATATTTGTATAATTCTACTATTATTGATGTTATAGTAATGTCTTAAATAATTGCAAAATAATATGGATGATATTATTGTATTAGGAATAATATGATTATATATCATCTCATATTTCTTTGGATGGATTCATATTTTGTGACAAATCTTGGAATATACGTATGTTATCATATAGTAAGTTTGATGATGAAAGTAATCATTTTTTTATTTAATTAATATGTTAAGGGTCATAATTATTTTATAATATCACATTCAACTATATTATATTTGAGGGTAAATGATAACGTAATGGACATATGCATTTGGGGTAAACAATATAATTTTATCAATGGAGACACAAATGTACATTAGAAAACCTATAGCTCTTTCAAAATAAGTTGGGTAATTTTAGGATTTGTTACAATTAATATATAATTTCTTTTATTAATAGTATTAATAAATTTATAATTAATATTGAAGTCAAATTTTAGAAAATAATAGATTTTTATTTAGTGAAAAATATCATTAGAATATTAGCTTCAATATAAAATAGAAAAGAATCACCTCATGAATAAATGAATTATAGAGAGTTGTCTCTTGATGACATACATAGAAAACTGGTTACAGAAAATATGACAATGAATCTAGAAATCCCATTGAAATATTCATATGAAAAACGAACATCAAAAGATATAGATAAATAAGTATATAATTTTTCTCGAAAACAATATTATGTAATTTTTTATTTAATATCATTGTATTTGATGAAGTTTAAATGTGTCAAGGGAGTATTGGAATTTAGGGTACCTCTAAAACATTTCTTTTCTTTAATGTTTGGAAAAATATTATAAATGACTAATGAATATTGATGAAGAGGGATATAAATATGATCTCCTAAAAAAATTGATAAAAACATTCCACCTATATTAAATTACAATTTTTTAATTTTTAGTGGAAATATGGTTCATTGAAAATTACTTATAAAAAGAATGAATATATTACTAAGGAATATCTATTGGAAGTTGTTAAAAATGAATTTATCATTTTTATTAATGATTATATGATTTTATTGATGGAAATAATTGTTAACAATGTATATTGTCAACAAGAAGGATTTTTGGATCTCTAGATAGATTTGGAAGGATCCCTATAAGAGAATGATTTAAAAAAATAACAGGAAAATTAGGGGTTTCCCAAAGGAGTCAAAATGTCACGTTTCCGTTCCAGGTTCCACCCAAAGGTTCCCGATACCTGGGTTTTCACATGGACTAAAGATAATTCCACCAAATACAAAGGCTACTTACTAGTAGTGAGGGCCTTGGATGTGATAGTGGGGATCTATTCCCTCATTGGCTGAGTATGCACAATAGAATTACTAAAATACAGATTAACAGAAGTTGTAATATCATACAATAAGTAAACGGGGAATGAATGATAATATATACAACTGAAGAATATATATATATATATATATAATGATTCATGTCACAATTATCTATGTAGAATCCAAACAAGTCACAATGCAGGAAATACAATACAAAAACAAATGTATTTAAACCATAAATAAATTCAACAGCATTGCAAGCCTCAGCTTGGTCCCATGTTCTCTAGTTCCACATCAATCATGTACCTGAAGTAAAATGGTTATTTCCTTTATATATACCTACAACCATATAATCTGTTTGTATCAAAAAATATAACCTAAACAGGGTGTGAGATGAATCACATTAGGTCACCACCATATGATCTATGCATAACTATCAGTGAATACATATACTATGTAAAAAATGACAACGCAAGAAAGAAACTAAGAGTACACAAATGTATCCAATCCTACAGTTTCCTACAACATTCAATAGAATATAATGATCCACATTTAATTTAGAAATTACCACAAACAAATAACATAGAAGACTACTTAACTGGACCGAATCCAAGATATTTATTTTGCTTATTAGAATCATCACAGAAATTCAATATTTACAATTAACCCTCTAGCTAGCTCACATAGTCTAACCCCTCAGGCCAATATAATTCAATGAAAAGGAAAATACACTCTCAGGAAGCTCTCATGATCAATTCCCTATATGGTATTTCCAGATAATTATAGACTCTCTGGGTAAGCACTCAATATCAATTCGCACCGTGGTCTCAAAATGTAAATTATAGACACTCTGAAGGAGAACTCACCATCAAGCCCTCCTATGTTCTCATAGCATGAAATATAAAAGGCACTATAAGAAGCACTCAACGTCCCATGTGGTATAACTACACCAAGTTCTCACAAACATGTGCAATTAAATTGTGCATTACCGATAGCAATCAGCCCAAAGTAATCTCAACTACTATGTGGTTAAATAGATTCCAATTCATATCACAAGTATTTAACAAGAACAAAAGGTCAAACAATTCCAATTAATCATGAAAGGTAATGAAACAAGGTTTTTCTCATTGGAAACCTGAACAAAATGGCCCTAAAATTTAATACATAGAAACACACCCATGAGGTGCTCCTTAAACATTCAATTTTATATAATATCACATCAATCAAAACTTAATTCAAAAATAATTATAAGTCAGATAAAACATGGTTCAATTTTCGTAACCCGAAATACCTGAGGCATGGGTAATCAGTAATTTGGCATCTAAAACAAAAACAGAAAAAACTAAAGGAAAAAAACCACCTACCACGAAATAGTAAGATAGATATAGTTGGAAATCAGGCTTTTAATCGATCTAGAAGATTATAAATCTACCAAACATATGAAAACAATAAACCTAAAATGACACAAGGGACAAGAGAAATTGAGAGGAGAGGCTCTAAAAGTATGAAGGAATCACCGGTGGGATTCCAATGCACTTGGCGGTGTTTGATCTGGAGAACCAGTGAAAAATTGGTGGCTTGGAGAAAAAGCATCGCTCTCGACCACTCCTGGATAAAACTAGGAACGAAGAAGATGTTTCTGGGTATGAGACACGACCCCAGTATAACTTAGAAAATAAAAGAAAAAGTACACAACACGTTCATTTAATATACATGTCATGTACATTCCTTAACTAGCCCCCACATTAGGTGGTCTCCAGGTCACCCTCCCTGGCAATGTCTCGACCATTACACGACCATCACATGACTACTCGTGGAAACATGGTACATGGAATGTACTTCATATGTACACGACCTGTAATTATAAAATTTACAAACCCTCCCCTTTTTTTCAAAAACACCTGAAAACATGGTCTATACCTGGAAAGAAGATCTAGGTTCCTACACACAACATAATGATAACGAACACAAATTTTAAGTTCATCGTATAGAGAATTTATTTGAATATTGTGGAAACTATCATGTGAAATCAATATAACTTGTGAATTACATATTGATTTTTGAAGAAATGTATAAAATCATTATTGAAACTAATGTTTTATACATGATAATGTTTATTAGATTGAAATTATTAAATAATAATTCATATATTATAGAAATAAAATTTAGTAAATGAGAAAAAAACCAGTTCAAAGAAGAATTATTAATTTGGAATCATTTAGGATTCCATTTTTAACAAAAGTGATAAATGAGGAATAATAAAATTTAATAAAATATTGGGTACTTAATGGAAAAATTATTTTGGGAAATATGGTGTTGGTTTTGATGGTGAAAAATCAATGAAAATTCTATAATATTGGAGAACCTAGAGAAGAAGTAAAAGGTAAAATGTTATCATCCAATAATAAAATAGTATAAATTATGGAATTCTATATAATGTGGAGATATGTAGTGATGAGATGATTTTTTTATTTCTGAAATATCATTTTTATTATTTTCTTGTAAATACTATTTCTTATTATGGTGAACTTAAAAGATACCTAATATGAGATGTAATTTTAAACCATAAATGGTATTTTCTGGTGTACTAGTCATACCAGGGATTAAATTCTTCATATGATTAATATATTAAATTTTCACACAATAGAATAAATAGTAATTTGTAGAATAAAAATGGAACAACTTCTATTATAATACGAAATAAAATGGATGTAAGAAAAATTAATCAATTTAGTTTGAATAATCTAAGATTAAAAAACTATGATTCAAGTATCAGTAAGAGGGAAAGTGGTAAATCAATGATATATTTTTCTTTTATGTTTACTTACCTATGAAACAACTTCTACATCCAGTAAAATAATTTATTCCCTAATAGAGAAAAATTCAAAGACAAATCCCTTGGAAAACTAGAATTTAAAAGCTTCACTACTCAAAAAGTGATGCTGCATCCTTTTTATGATTTGATAACAATCTATTACCACACAATAAAGTAGAAAAAACCATTTTGTGTTGAATACAGTGAGAGGTATATACCAATACACTCATGTAGAACTATTTTCAATACAATAGAGCGAGTGCTTCAAGTACCACTAAATGATGTAATGCATTTTTCAAAACAAACACTTTATGATTATTCTTGATCAACTTTCTAAAATATTATCATTGTAAAAATTATTCACTTTCTTACAAAAATGTTGGTAAGAATATCATGGACTTTTTAATGACACACAATCTTATTTCCTAGTATGATTACCTAGTCTGATTATTGAATATAATTAAAGTAACTTTTGAAGAACACTGATTTAAAAAAATATTAACATATTATTCCTTAGTTTGGTAATATCAATATGATTTTCCTAGTTAGATTATCCAACTTCATACAAAATCAAGGAGAATATGATCTCTTTCCTTGCTTCTTCTTCCCCTTCTTCTGGGATACTTTTTTCAAGAAACACTATCCAGAATCTTCTTATTGCTATAATTGTGGAGCTCATCTCCCTAATTTCATGATTAATAAATGTCCCAATATAAATGAAGTAATATAAATATATTTATAGACCTGTAAGAATGGTTTTAGAAAGATATTGAAATTTTTTTCCTTCTTTATCAAAATTATCGAATAATAAATATTCCATAAATCATGGATATTTTTTTAACTAAATCAATTCATACTAAAATATGGACCATTTTTTACTTCTTCAGCCTTCTTTTTATTTATTGTCTTCTCTATACTTTAGATCCCTTTAGGATTTCTAAAAAACCTTCAATCTGATTCTTATTTGTATTTCCTATTTTCCCATTATGATTCTTCATTATGAAGGTCATCCTAATTTCATTACCAACTTGTAAATCTGGAACTGAAGACTTCATAACAAACATCAGTCCAATTATTATTATTTATTATGTTTTGACAATATGATTTCTTCATTATGATGAAGTCCTTTGGTCACTTTTATTTTTTTTACCCACATGTAAAGAATTTAGAACTGAAGACATCTCATAAAATTTATTTTCACCCCCTGAAATATTGTATTCTCATTCTGATTTCCTAAATATAATGGAAGAACATGTCCAAAAATAGTATATTCACTATGTTTCTCTACAACAAAAAAAGAAGATAAATATAGGGCTTATTATTAAATTTCACAGAAGAAACTCTCATTCAGAGTTATTCATTATGATAGACCTGACACGTTCATTTAAAATTTTTAAACATCATCTACTAATTCTCTTATGAATACAATACCAATTATCATTCAACACAAAAATTATTACTCATTTCTAGGTAAGATTATTATCAAATTCATTCTCCAAATATGTATTTCTTGTGGTTTTTGTTGTAACTGTAAAAAAATTTTTTTTCCCTCATTACGATCAGAAAAAACATCTCATCCTTTTAAAAAATTTAAATCAAATAACCTGGGACCAGAATGATTTTACTTTATCATCTTCCTTCTTCCACATACATTTTATCATATGCATGACATACTTCATGTATGGACTCGACCTCCGAGTTCTCGGTGTCGGTGCCTGTGAGAACTGATTTACCACAATTATTACCTTACATTTACACTCATTACATCATGTCTCATGCTATAGAGAATCAGGAGGTTCAAGTCCTGGGAAAACCAGCTGCATTCTGAAACTTCATTGAAGACATAAAAGTTACATGAAAAATTTTCATTTAAAACGTAGGGTGAGCATTGAAATACTCAGTAAGAGGTTTGAGAAATACTTAATACAACTTTTCAAAACATCCAGAGAATATTATTTCACATACATCAAACTAATTCCTTTGAAGAAAATATCATGACATTTTAAATGTCACTATAAAACAATTAATGCATTTCATACACATGTAATTGAACATTTAACTGAAATCTAGTAATCATGTTTGTACAAAAGTACATGAATTCTACCATGTAAATTAAGAATAATATGCAATGTATGCAAGTAATACGAAGCATGAAGATTATCGGAGTTGTGCATAAACAATTTCACTACAACTTATAAAATTCACATTATGACATGATTAATGTAATACAAATATTTGCATTAAAATTCTTGAAAGGTAAATTGATCATGAATCATCACTGTCTCATCATATGCATTTTTCATTTAAATCTCATACTCATAGGTAATTGTTCTATAACCAAGGATATTTCTCTAGTCGAAATAATCACATGGCGGGTGATATACTGAAACATAGTGAAAAAATGTATGTTGAAGGACTCATGGTATCTGTGTCAAGGCCTTGTGCCATGACCTATGGTTAAAACCCATTTTGACTATCTTGAGAACTATTGATGCATCAAGGAGCTTACATTTACCGGTCTCTAACCCGACGGTCTTACATTTATTAGTCCCTAACCAGGAGGGATTACTTTTACTAGTACCCAACCTAGAGTGCTTTCTTTTAACCGGACCCCAACCTGACAGTCCAATACATTCCTCCTATGTCAATAAGGTCTGATATTCATGGTTTTACATACCACTTTTAGTATTTAATTTTCAATTGATATTACCTAAGGTGTACCATACCACATTGGGTAATTTAACTCCATTATCATGATTTTTCATATTCATGTATTATTAAATACAATGATAAATAAAATTGATAATGAAACCATTTTATATTTACTCTTGAAATACATGATACTATGATGAACATATAATGTATGGTAATAACAATTTTCCAAGGCATACATGGATAAGATAAATAACTTTTTCACCTATGATAATAATTAAAGCTCATAAAATGATGAATGAATGGGGTTTCCACATGAAATGATAAATTCTTAGTTTAATGTCCCTTTTCATAAACATTTAATAAAACACATGCTGATAAAAGTTCTAGTGAGAAAGAAATTAGACCAAATCAAATCTTGATTAACTAATAACAATAACTGTTGGGGGGTTCATTATGTAATAAAAATTTAATGGGAAAAAATATAATTCCTAAAATATTTTTATCCTTATTAAAGTCATTTCAAATCAAAATGGAGTTAATATAATCAATACAGGTTTGACATAAGCACATTTTGGCTTAACCACTAAAATTAGCAATCATTACGGTCTTACATACATTGTTTGTATCAAAAGCATTAATTAAATTCCGATATTCATTACTTGGAAATATGGTTTTGGGTAATTATACATATAAAAATATTTACACAACCGTATGTACAAGAGAAGTACATGTTTAGTATTTTGATTACCAAATAATATTTATTAACATCATATGTGTAATAAAAATTTCAAATAAATATTTAATTATTAAAACCACTTGAATAAAGACCAAAACATGTTAGGTTTATAAAATGTGTGACTAAAAGTGCACACATATATAAAATTAGGGGTTTTAACACTAAATATAAATCCATTTGAACCCAAATGAAATTTCACATCTAAAACATTACTTACGACTTGGAAAACACTAAAACCATACATGTATCAAACATCAATTACGACCTGAGAATTGTATTTGAAAATAGGGTTTATTATATATGAAACCATAAACACATAAACATATAAAAACTATGGTTTTAAAACCACAACTTAATTACACATAGACCAGAATCCTAATTCACATCTAAAATATTATTTAAGGGTTATAATTCATGTCTTGAAAATCATAATCAATTGCATTTTGAAACATAGATATATATATTTATGTAATTAAACATATATAATTATACAATTTTTAAAAATAGATTTTCATATTAAAAATGAATTTAACACACCCTTTATAAAAATGTAATCCTCGGTAAAACAAACTGATTTATTTGAAAACCATTAAAATAGATTTGGGTTGGGAATGACATATTTATATATATATATATGATTACTTAAAATACCTGAATGTACCTATGGTGTATAGAGGGTTTAGAAAAAATGAAAACCTTCCAAACCAAACATACACAAAACACTTGAGTACATAAATCATGAACAACCTCCGTGGAAGAATTTAAAAAAGGAGTGTTTGAGGTGTACATATATATATATAATCGTTTTAAAATTATATGTATTTACATATATACATGTTATAAAACCAAACCAAGGGGGAAAAAGTCCTTGTACCATTTAAGAAAACGAAACTACCAAAACCATACACCCGGTTTAAAAGAGGAATAGGATGAATTCAATACTGAAGATATATATATATGTATATATTATATAACTGATTGAATGTTTGGTTTTGAAACATAAAAAGGAGGAGGTATCCCCTTACATGGTTATGAATGCATGAGCTTAACAAAAACACAACAATACCATTTTGAGAACCTTAAACGGGGAAGATATATATATATATATATATTGTATATATAGAATCATATAACAGGGATTTCAGGTAAAAAAATTGTTTGAAGACTATCCATTAATTTCTTGAAGAGAAAGTGGAGGTTGAGGTCGAGAAGGTACTGTAAATTAAACCGGAGGACTCGTGGAGGATTGCTGAAGACTTGAGTGCAATGAATCGGGGGTTCATCAAACACATTGGTGGTTTTTTATAAAATCGTCCTATAATGGCTATTTTAATGTATAAGGAATGGGATCTGATGCCACTTGCCTTATAAAAATTCCTAGAAAAGGGACCCCTATGGAAAAACATGGGTGTGGAGGGTTTGGTGAGTGAAGAAAATGTTGATACATAGTGGAGTAAGCTACATGTCTGGGATATGCCGCGGTGAAGAAGACATCTCTGTGGAGGAAGAAAACTAGATGAAAAAGTGTGTTCCAGATCAGGATGATCATGATCTAATGGTCGGGGGACGTCCACGATTTATAAAATAAAAGGATGAATCATATTGAGTATATATCTGATCGGATGGCTCGGGATCAATGCGACATTTTAAAATCTTTTTGACGACTGTGATTAGATCTCATAGGATAGATCAGCTCACAAAAACACGGTGATATAACGCAGTCGCTTGAGCATTGAACCTTGGATCAGTTCGATGGATGAGATCACGCGATGGGATATCTAACGGCCACCATTTCACCTCGGCCAAAAAATTGGTTCCCACATAGAAACCGCAGGGTGTGTCGAGCTCCCTTATAAGCATCGGCCTCCCGGGGTGCTGGTAATAACACAACACACACTCAGGAGGCCTTATACATGGGCCTTCGCCTCCCGTAGGCCTTGTCCCACCCAATCACGTGCTCTTTTGTGCACCCATGCACACCGTGTGCACAACCCCATGCTGCACACCAAGCGCTCTTGTGCGCACTCTGAGTTACCCATGCTCGAAGTCAGGCTGGCCCAGGCATGGGTTGAGGGCGAGGCTCAGCCACTCAGAGGGTGTTGCCTCCCTCGGCCCAACCAAGGGCTGGCCCTTGTGAGCTAAATTTGTTTATAAAAACTAACTTTAAAACATTAATATTTAAAGGTAGTTCGACTATATCGAAATTTACTTTTAAAAACATGGAATTTTTTATAAATGTGTATGAACATTAAATTGTGACACGATAATTGAAATTTAGTTACTCATATGATAACCCTTATATAAAGACTTAGTTTAAATATAATTTTATTTGGAGATATTAAATACTATTTATAACATTGTTTATGGAATGAACATATATAAATTAAAATTAAAGTATTTGCTAAGGGTTTTTGAATTACTTATTATATTTATCAAAACCTAAATTTAACATGAATCATCCTATCGTATTTGGGGTATTATCTTATAATTTTGCAATTCATATTGTGAGTGTGTACATAAATTTTCTTTAGTTAAAACCTTTTAGGACTAATGTATATAATTATAGCCATCGAGTTTCCAATAGCTACATGGGGTAATGGTCGGATTGGTTCCCTATAAGACCAAGACTTGGGTGTCTTAGTTTCTTAGGAAGGAGAATGGTTCTAAACATTTCACTGGTACTCAGCATGACCATGGTGGCACTTTCTATTCTAATGCCCATGATGGGTCCTAATGATCCATATTATGATGTTGGGATTTTTTTATCTTGGGTAGCCTTCTAGTGATCTTTATAGTGGTTTTATTAGGAATTTTTGGTTAGTGATCTTTCCTTGTAAACTCAGAATGTTGTAAGACATTCCGGTGTTAAGTTCTTAAATAAGAATTTCTGTGTTTTATCTTTTATAATTTTTTTGGATAAAAAGAGACAAATTTAATGGCATTAAACACACAATTTCTATTTATATGGTTTTGAAATATCTAGTTTCTTACATTATCCCCCCTTTAAAGAATTGCATCCTCACAATTCTATTCATAAACTGAAAAAGAAAACCCCCAGACGATCATCATCACCAAATTGGGAGATTTGGCTCGGTCAACAGAATAACAAGGTTGGTACTCAGTTCCTCTACTTCACTAGCTCAGATAAACCTTGAGAAGTATCTTTTGAACTCCTTCTCATGTGTTCTATAAACAATCTTCTATAAGAAGGCTTGAGCAGTAATAAAGTCTGGGATGTCCGAATGGACATATTCTCTGGTACACCGCCGGACTACATCACACTAAAGATATTCCTTTGAAATGATGCAATCAAATAGACTGAGGTTTAGAATCTGGAACATAAAAGCTTCTCAAAGGTTCCCATCTAGGGAAGCCACTAGGAAGCATTCCCTGGCAGAAACATTTTGTGCCAGAGTGAAACCTCGAAAATGACCTTCAATGTATCTCCCCCTCCACCTATAAAAATGGAGTTGGGTAATGGTGTTGAGGTGGAATACATGGTTGACCCCTTGATAGGAATGAATAATTTCATGGCTGTTAGAAAAATCAAACATGCGTTGACATGATCCTCGCAGATGGAGGAATGAAGAATAGACCACATTGCACGTCCTGATTAAGATTTCTTCCCTAATTTCATCGGGTAGGGATGGGATAATTGTTTGTCCATCCATCTGAAAATACATTCATGAGAATTCACTTAATAGCTTAGATAAGGTATAGTCAGGAACAAAAAATAGGTAATATTTCAATAACACATAAGTTTATACATCGGTGCTTTAGTCTACCACACGTACCCCACACAGAGAGACTAAACTCCTTATCTCCTCAAACCATACACAGGATGAATATTCATGGTTAAACCCATGGAGACACCTATGACGTCTCTAGAGTGTAGCATGAGGGGTATGAAGTTAGGAAACATAAACATACACTTTTTTCTTGTAATACAGTCGGGTGGACTCATCTTCTAACATCCTTATGTCCAACAATTGTCCCAAGAAGCCATGGTTCACGATTTGGCAGAGATCGGCCGCTCAGAGGTCTCTGGCAGCAGTAGATTGTTGAAAAGCATCGAATTCCATTAAGCCAACATCCTCACCTACCACAAACACACGAAAAAGTCCCTCATGGTATCTCCCCGGACGTACATAGGAGGGAAATTGGGTCATCATCATAAGATGGTAATCAAACCCTAATCCCCGGTGTAGACGAAGCACCCATGGTGAGTTTGACACATCATACATGTGCTTGCATGACATGCAGATATGGGAATAATTAAGAAAGTTCTCTCAGATAGCTAGAGACACAATGGTCTCTAGGGCCTCAGTGGGATGTGATAGAATGTTGGTAGGTACATTTCCATCAGCCATCTGAAAGATACAATATAATTACTTAGTAATGCTTAGTAATTTATTTATACTACCTGGTTTTCCAGAGTTATCTGCACCTATCCTTTGATAACAATTTTAAGGACCCGACCTTTAAGTGTCTGGATCCATTTCCCAAGAGACATGATGTACCACAATTATTATAGTACATTTAAACTTGTTACATCATGTCTCATGCTACTGAGAATCGTGAGGTTCAGGTCCTAGTAAAATCACCTCCATTCTGAAACATGATTGAATACTTGACTGTTTCTTGAAAAATTTAATTTTAAAACATAGGGTGAGCATTGAAATACTCAGTAAGGGGTGTAAAAAATACTTAATACAACTTTTGAAAACATCCTTAGAAAATAATTTCACATACATCAAAATTATTCCTTTGAAGAAAACATCATGACATTTCAAATGTCTCTATAAATAAATTAATGCATTTCATACACAAGTATTTGAACATTTAACTGAAAGCTAGTAATCATGTTTGTACAAAAGTGCATGAATTATACTATCTAAATTAAGTATAACATGAAAGGTATCCAAGTACTAATAAGCATTAACATTATTACAGTTGCAAATAAACAATTTCACTACAGCGTATAAAAATCACATTATGACATGATTAATGTAATGCTGACATTTTCATTAAAATTATTGAAAGGTAAACTGATCATGAATCATCACTATCTCATCATATTCCAGGTGAATTTTAATCTCATACTCATAGGTAATGGTTCTATAACCATGGATATTTCTCTAGTCATAATAATCACTATGTTGGTCTTATACTGAAATATAATGAGAAAATGTATACTGAAGGACTCATGGTTGTGTCAAGGCCTTGTTCCATAACCTATGGGTAAAAACCCAATATGACTATCTCGAGAACTATCAATGTGTCGGGGAGATTACTTTTACCGGTCTGTAACCCGGAGGTCTTAATTTTACAAGTACCTAACCTGGAGGGCTTACTTTAACCAGTCCCCAAACTGGGGGGATTTCTTTTAACCAGACCCCAATCTAGTAGTCCAATACATTCCTCTTATGTCAATAAGGTATGATATTCAAGGTATCCCATACCACTATGAATAATTAATTTTCAATTGATATTACCCAAGGTTTCACATACCACTTTGGGTAATTTAATTCCATTATCATGATTTTTCATATGCATGCATTATTGAATACAACTATAAATAAAATGGATAATGAAACCATTGTACAATTACTCTAGAAATACACTATATGACAATGAATATATAATGTACAGTAATAACAATTTCCCAAGGCAGACATGGATAATAAAAATAACTTTTGAACATGTGATTAATAATTAAAGCTATTAAAATGATGAATGAATGGGGTTTGCAACATGAAATGATAACTTCTTAATTTAAAGTCATTATTTCATGTACATTTAATAAAACTCATGGTGATAAAAGTTCTAGTGAGCATGAAATTAGACCAAATCAAAACTTGATTAACTAATAACAATAAATCCAGGGGGTTCATTATCTAATAGACATTTAATGGGAAAACACATAATTCTTCAAATATTTCTATCCATAACAAAATAGTTTCAAATCCCAACGGAGTTAATATAATCAATACAGGATTGACATAAGCACATTTTTTCTTAACCACTAAAATTGACATTCATTATGGTCTTACATGCATTTTTTGTATCACAACCATTAATTAAATTGTGATATTCATTACTTGGAAATAGGGTTTTGGGAAATTATACATATAAATATATTTACACAACCGAACGAACAAGAGACGTACATATTTACTATTTTCATAACTGAATAATATTTATTAACATCTTACATCTAATAAATATTTCGAAAAAATATTTAATTAATAAAACCACTTGAATGAAGACCAAAATATGTAAGGGTTATAACGTGTGTGACTGAAAGTGCACACATATATGAAATTTAGGGTTTTATACACTAAATATAAATCCATTTGAACCCAAATGAAATTTCACATATAAAAAATTATTTAATGATTGGGAAACACTAAATCCTTACATGTATCAAACATCAATTAAGTCCTGAGAATTTTATTTTAAAATAGGGTTTATTATATATGAAACAATAAATACATCAACATATAAAAGCTATGGTTCTAAAACCATAACTTAATTTCACATTGACCAAAAGCCTAATTCAAATCTAAAATATTATTTAAGGGTTAGAATTCATGTCTTGAAAATCATAATAAATTGAATTTTAAAACATATATATATATATATATATAATTATGTAATTATACATATATAATTATACAAGGTTTACAAAAAGGATTTACATATTAAAAGTGAATTTTAAACACCCTTTATAAATATGTAATCATCGGTAAAAAATACTGGTTTAATTGAAATACATTAAAATAGATTTGGGTTGGGAAAGATATATATATATATATATATATGTTTACTTAAATTACCTGAATGTACATATGGTGTATATAGGCTTTAGCCTAAATGGAAACCTTCCAAACCAAACTTACACAAAACACTTGAGTACATAAATCATGAACAAACTCCTTGAAATAATTTAAAAAAGGAGGGTTTGACGTGTACATATATATATACTTGTTTTAAAATTATATGTATATCCATATACACAAGTTACAAAACCAAACGGAGAGGGATAAAGTCCTTGTACCACTTAAGAAAAAGAGACTACCAAAACCATAAACCTAGTTTAAAAGAGGAAGAGGATGAATTCAATACTGAATATATATATATATATGTACATATTATATAACTGATTGCATGTTTGGTTTTGAAACATAAAAAGGGAGGAAGTATCCCCTTACATGGCTATGCATGCACGCGCTTAACAAAAACACAAAAATAACCTTTTTTAGAACCTCAAACGGGGAAGATATATATATATACATTGACTATACAAAATCGTATAACATGGATTTGATGTATCAAAATTGTTTAATGACTATCCCTTAACTTCATGAAGAGAAAGAGGAGGTAGAGATCGAGAAGGTGCTGGAAATTAAACCAGGGGACTCTTGTAGGATCTCTGAAGACTTGAGTGCAAAGAACCGGGGGTTCTTCAAATGCCTCAAAGGTTTTGTTATAAAATCATCCTATAATGAGTATTTAAATGTATAAATAACGGGGTCTGAGGCCACATTCCTTATAAAAATGTTTGGAAAAGGGACCCCTGTGGAAAAACATGTTTATGTAGGGTCCGGTGAGTGAAGAAAATGTTGATACATAGGAAAGTAGGCTACTAGTCGAGGACATGCCACTGAGAAGAAGACAACGCCGCGAAGGAAGAAAACTGGAGGAAAACGTGTGGTCTTGATCGGGCCGATCATGATCTAACGGCCGGGGGACGTTCGTAGTTTATAAAATAAATGGATGGATCAGATTGAGTCTAGATATGATCGGACATCTCGGGATCAATGCAGCATTTTAAAATCATTGGACAGCCGTGATTAGATCGCATAGGATCGAACGGCTCACAAAAACGCAGTGATATACTACAGTCGCATCAAGGTTGATCCTGGGATGGGTTCGATAGCCGAGATCACACGATGGGAGATCCAATGACCACGATTTCGATTCGATAGAAAAATTGGTTCGCACATCGAAATTGTGGGGTGCGCTAAGCTCCCTTTTATTCTTCGGCCTCCCAGGGTGCTGGTAATAACACAACACACACTCAGGAGGACTTATACACGGGCCACCGCCTCCCGTAGGCTGCGACCTACCCAAGTGTGTGCTTTTGCTTACAACCATGCACACCATGTGCACACCCCCGCACTACACACGCAAGCGCTCTTGTGTGCACTCCGATTTACCAATGCTCGAACTCAGGCTGGCCCAAGCATGGGTTGAAGGCCAGGCTCAGCCACTCAGAGTGTGCTTCCTTCCTCGGTCCAACCAAGGGTTGGCCCTTGTGAGGTAATTTATTTTTATATAAACTATCTAAAAAATATTAATTTTTAAAGGAAGTACTACTATATCGAAAATTTTCTTTTAAGAACATGGATTTTATTATAAATGGGTATGAACATTACATTTTAACATGAGAATTGAAATTTAGTAACTCAAATGATAACCCTTATATAAAGACTTAGTTTAAATATAATTCGATTTTGAGATATTAAATACTATTTGTAACATTTTTTAAGAAATGAACCTATTTACATTAAAATTAAAGTATTTTCGAAGTGTTTTTGAATTAAATATTATTTTTCTCAAAACTTAAATGTAAGACGAAGCACCCTATCATAGTTGGGGGTTTATTTTATAATATTGCAATTCATATTGTGAATTTGTACTTAATTGTTCTTTAGTTAAAACCTTATAAAAAGAAAGTCTATAATTATAGCCATCGAGTTTCCAATGGCTACATGGGGTAATGGTCGGATTGGTGCCCTATAAGAACAAGACTTGGGGTGTCATAGAATTTAAGAAGTAGAATGGTTCTCATCATCCCACTGGTACTTAGCACGGCCGCGGTGGCTCTAGCTATTCTGATTCTCATGATGGGTCCTAATGATCCATATTATGATGTTAGGATTATTATTATATTGGGTAGCCTTCCAGTGACTGTTTTAGGGTTTTTATTAGGAATTTTTGGTTTGTGAGCATTCCTTGTAAACTCAGAATGTTGTAAGATACTTTGGAGTTATGTTCATAAATAAGAAGTTCTATGTTTTTTATTTTTTTATTTTTTTGGTTAAAAAGAGAAAACTTTAATGGCATTAAAGACACAAAGTTCTATTTATAAGGTTTTAAAATATCATGGTTGTTACACTTCATGATTTTGATTAAATTTATGATCAGTTTTATCATCTTTAATCTTACCATATAAAGTATTGTACCTTTCTAGCAGTTTCTTTCAAATCGAACATGAATACGATAGTATTGAATATGACTAGAATCTTCTTTTCTCCCTATTCCTTAATAATGATTTTTCCCATATTCTATAAACAACATATGATATTTGTGATGTATATATTAGTATGGACTATTAATATTTATATTATATCCATGCATAATCTGATTATTTTTCACATTATAATAAGAACCTCATTCTAGACCCATAGTGAATACTATGAGAATTTTATTCCAAAAAAATTATTCCCATTGTAACATACTTTATTAAAAAATGTCATTACAATTTCTTAAATACAAATATTGAGTCGGATCATCAGTTTTATAATTTTAGGTGATTACATTACTTAATCATCAAAAAGAAAATTCTATTGACATAACATTATTCTAACCTCCAAAAACCGTCCCGAGAAAAATTCGACCCAAAAATCCCCCACATTATATATTTTTGTAATCCAATGATCATAAATCACTTAACATTGTGACCAAAATCTATGGATTTATTATCAAAAACTACAATACTACATGACTTAAATCAATATTGAAAATAAGAATCACTTATATAAAAACTATTTTGTGTAAATGTACTGACTCACGGGAGACTTTCTCAACTTTCTTCTTTAGAATTCTTCCTCAACAACATTCTTCCTCGGCTTTCTTCCATTGTTTCTTCCTCATCTTATTTCCACTTCTTCAACTTCCATGTAAAAAATTATTTATTCAAATAACACTCCAACAAAATGGTCCAATATTTCACACTTCCATGATGAAATCACAGCTTAGCCATAACTCCCCTTTGTCAATTCTTCCATAAGGATAGATTTATTAAACAATTATAATCCTCTACAACACTATACTAAGGTAACATGAGAATAGGGACAAAAAAACAAACCTAATCCATGATAATAAATAGGTTGGATACCCATGTTCAACCCCTATTTAAAAAAAGGTTCCTTGGGTAACGTTTTTTTGAATATATTAGCAACTGGATCTGATATAGGAACATACTTCAGCATTAATTCATTCCTATCCACGTTCTATTTGATCAGTTGGTACATTATGTGAATATGTTTTGAAGATTAATGTTGCTACAGATTAATTTCAAGATTTATTTTACATTTATTATCACATCCTAAGAGGTACGGGAACATTATTTCAAAAATAGCGTACTCTAACTAGGTGTTCATCCACAAAAGTTGGGGAGTAGCTTGAGTGGAAGAATCATAATAAACATTATCTTGTCTAAGAGTTACAAAATATTATTTCATTGTATTATTACTAAAACACCTTTTTTCTTAAAAAAACTCTACCTGATATGGATCTTCTATTATCAATATTTTCCTCCTAATTAATATCTAAATATCCAAACAAGTTAATACTTTATGAGCTATAATACATGATTCAGAACCCAATTTTTTTACTTAAGTTTATCTAAGAAATATTTTTCCAAAAATTTAATGGGATTGCATAGTAGCACTCTGAAATCTTGCACATAAAGTAACAACATGGACAATAACGGGTCTTGAGGTACTATAATATAACAAACAGTTAATTATCTTTCGAAACACTTTCGGGTCAATATCCTTACCTTGTCCATCCATTGAAAAATTAGTCCCCAATGAAATTTCTGTATAGATTGGTTTCAAATTTTCCATTACGATCATCTTGAAAATTTACATAGCATACATAACTTGAGAAAGAAAAATGTGTTTTTTCTGTTGTAAAATTTCTAATCCAAGAATGTATTTCATTTCACCCAACATGGACATTTCAAAGGAATTTTTCATCACATTAGATAATCATTCACATGTTCTGTCACCATTATCTCAAATAATACGGTCACAAATACAAATAACTACAATGTCGAAGAACTCCTGCATTTCTTGATTTAAATATCTCTATCTACAATTAACTTATTGAAACTCATCTTCCATAATCAAGTTTCTAATTTGGAATACAATTCCCTTATAACATGTTTAGATCTATAAAAATCTTTCAACAAAATCACATAACATTCATCTTTTCCAATACTAAATTCACACTATTTATCAATTTAATCCTTTTCATCAAGATCACAATTCAATAATGAATACATCACATCCATTTGAATGATTTTTTAATTTCATTATGCATCAATAGAAATAAATATTCTGATTGTTTATAACCTTTCCACCACAGAACATATTCTATCAAAATAAACACCATCAATTTTTGAGTAACTGTTGGACACTATTATTTCATTATTCCATATCACATCAAATTCTTCATTCAGATTATTTCAGAAAACCCAATTTTTACGAATATCATTTTTCATATCCAGTTTGAGAATGAGTTCCCATGTATCATTTTTTCCTACCTAATCAATCTCTTCATATATATCCCGAACCCATCTAGAATGACAAAAAGATTAAATTAAATATTTTGGATCAACTTTTGAATACAAAGAAGTATATTTAACAATTTTATAACATCTTACTATTTTGACCGAATAATGTTGATCACATATAATGTTTTGATCGTCCACTAGCTTCCTGATCCAAGGATTTGTTATTTGATATTCATCCTCATCACATGAAATTTCAAAGTCTAATTCTTCTTCTTGTGTGGGATTAGAATATTCTATATCCTTCTTAAAAATATTATCAAAACATTCTTTATATTTCTTAACGTCCTTATCTATATGATTCTATTTATCCTTATATTATTTTTTAATAACATTCACATCATTGGAATAAAAAATTATTTCTATTAATTTTATTTAAAACATGTGTATCATTTTCCTTCTAGAGCATATCCAATAAAAATTTCCAACTTCACCCCTCTACTCAAAAATTCAAAGGTATAAAACATTATTTTATATAATTCAGGGGATCCCAAAAACTCTTATGTTCGTCAAACAATGATATTTTTTAGAAAAAAATTCATATGGATTCATATTTGATCATTTCCAATAGAAACAACAATTTTGAATATATAAAGTATTAATCATGGATTTTGACCAATTTTAATGAGAGACTATATTTATGTAATATAGTTCGCCCAATTTTAACTAGACATGTATTCTTACATTCAGAACCCCCATTTTGTTAACATGTGTATGATGAACTAAACACATGTTGAATTCCATGATTCTCATGATCACATAAAAAGTATTTGTTCTTATACTCATCACCATTATTATTTCTCAATTTCATTATTGAATACTAACATTCCTTCTTATCATTCATATTAAAACTATTAAAAAAATTTAGATCATCTAACTTATGTTTCATATGCATAATATAAGTAATGCGAGTACAGTCATAACTGAATCTGATGAAATACTTATATACATTTATTTATTATTTTTTCATTGGCCCAAAAATTCAAGAATGAATATGTTCCATGGGAAATTTTGAAAACATATAATAATTCGTATGGATGGATGTTGTAATATTTTTTTTCTAAAAAAAAGTGAAACACCAATATCATATTATTGAAATATCAGGAATATATCAGACACTATGTCACTTTTATAATTTTCTCATGTTTTTATGACACTAGTTTCCTAGAATTTTATGCCATAGCTAATTCTCTTCCACCATTCACATGTAACCTGTGTTTTGTATTTTACCATCTTGAAATAAGTTACATTTTTTTCATTGGACTCTTGTAACTATCGTTACATCTTTTTTAGTCTTCACAATAAACCCTTATTTTCCAACAAAAAATTTCTACCCTTATCAAAATGTTTTGAAACAATCTTATAGGTTATTTTTCAGCCCATAAAAATAAAAATCGTTCTTAAATTTCATCTTTTATTTCTCAATAATGGATAATCCAACACCTTTGATTCATAGAGATTCTTCTTTTCCAAATGTCATTGTTCCATCATTGAAGTATTTAAATTTCACTAAAAAAAATTTCTCCTATCATTTCAGAAGAAAACCCAGTATCAAGAATACATGTTTGTTCGGCTTTTATTGATTTCAAAGAGATTTCAAAAATAAGTTCATTTACCTTTTCCACCTCCATATTTTAAGAATTGTTAAGAAACTTATATTTTTTCCAATAACAGAACAATAGAAACATTAGAAATTTTTCCAATTTGTTAACAACATTAACAAATAGTTTCAATGGGTATTGACATATTTTCAACATTCATAGCCATATTATTGGGTTTCTTTAAAAATTCCTTATAAGACATATTCTTTTGAGAGGATTGAATCCCCCTCATCCCTTTCCTTCTATAACTAATTGAATAGTAGTAATGTGGTTGGTTGAACCAACAATTATTTTCCCTATATATGAATCCACCACAATATCAACCGTATCCATAGAAATAGTATATACCATTTATATTTTCATATTGATAGGTGTTGTGAGTATGTTTCTCAGCAACATTCTTAACATAACAATATTGGCCACCAACCATTCTATTTTCAAATGAACGTTTGTTCTTCGTCTTATATTTTATTACATACCTATCAAAACCATAAGTAATAATTTCTTTTCTTCATATTTTTAATGTTTAGAATCTTATGACTTAATGAATTTGTTTTTTCATGGAAACATACATAACATTCCCATATTTCTTATTTTCATAAACATTTCCATATTTATTTTCATGAACAACATCACATTATTATAAAAATTTTAAGGTGGCAACTAATCCTTCTCAAGTTCCTCATTTGGTGAACTGTCACCAACATTAGAGATAGTTTTTTTATAACATGTACATATATGATAAGATTTTCAATGTTTTTATTTAACTAGTTACAACTCTTATACTTTTTTCCTTCATCTTTACATCTATATTTTCTTTATGATTCATTTCTTTTTTATGAAAATTAATCAAATAATGAATCACATATAACAATATGACATTATAATCAAGAAAATCCAATTGATTGTTTTTCAAGGAAGTCTCATTTATTAACATCTTGTATTCTCTATCAGACCATCTAATCTTTTTAAAGACTTATTTGAGTTGTTATTTCCAGTGACATTCATGTTGACTTTATTTTTTTCAAAACTACTACATCTGGAGTCATCATTATTCACTATTATAATAAATTTATTCTCTATAGCTTTTCCAGTAAATGATTTTTTAGATTTGACTTTACTAACTTATTATTCCTTATCTTTAGACAAACATATTCTTCTTTATGTTTTGAATAACATTGTTTCTTTCCCTATTGAAAAAAATTTTTCCTTATCACCATTTTTATTCCATGACCGTCTTTGAATTATTTCTTATTCATCACATTATTATTTTTTATTTATTCATGGATAATTAGTAATAACGTTCCCAATGTCTTCACATTCAAGACACTTTAATGAAAGATTCACATTGAATTTTATTGTACCTATTCTTATGTTTTTATTATAGAAGAATAATAATTCCTCAACTTTTTACGTACCTCATTATTAGTGTTATAGTGAGCAACATCATCTTCCTCAAGAACCTTCGTATACTTTTCTTTCTTAGTATATTTGAAAGACATTTCTCTATAATATTTTTTTAATTTATAATGTTATTGCCTTTTTATTTCATATATAATGAGAGTACTATGAGGATCATCTTGAGTTAGAGTTTCAGGATCCATATTTTCCAAAGGGGATCTTTTTTTATGAAACTTGTCAATAATGATTCTTATGTTTTTTCAACAAATAGTTGAATATAACAACATTTACACAAGAAATATGATAGTGTTGACAATGTCATTTATCTTAGGAATGGATTCCTAAATAGAATCATGCTCACCCATTTTCATATCATCATACTTTAGTTACCATATATGTTGAATTTCCTTCTTGAATTTTTTATTGCCTTCATAAATGTTTTTCAACATTTCTGAAATACATTGGGAAGTGGAAACACATTTCACTCTTAAAAAATCATTTTCAGAAAGTAATGAGAGTAATTAATTTTTAGGTCTACTATCATTCTTATGATTCTTCTTATCAGCAGATGTAAGAGGAACATTGTCATAAATAGGTGGAGATCCATATGTTGTAACATCACGATCATCATACCAAAGAGACATTAGATACAGAAAACATTATATAATTCTAGACAAGATAGTTACTATCATCAATGATTGGAACACCCTTAATATTGACCAAATTAAAATTCTCCATCACAAATTCCCTTCCAAAAAATTCAGAAAAGTGTAAATAAAGGGAACCTTACTTTTGATACCAATAAAGATTACCCTAGTAGGATTCCAGTATCACTAAGAGTGGGAGGGGTGAATCAATTATAAATCTTTCATTTATGTTTCTTTAATTATGAAACATTATTTACCTCCTATTAAATATTTTTTTCCAATTAAAAAATTCATACCCACATCCATAGGAACCCACAAATTTACAAGGATTAATAATAAAAAATAGTAGATACATCAGTGGTATGGTATGGAAACAATCCAATACCACAAAATCTACTAAACAACAATCCTACTGTGTGGAATAAAAGGATTAGGATATTCCCTTAAACTCATATACCTCTATGATCAATGATATAGTGCATGTGATTCAAGTGGAATGAAATGATGTAATATGATTCTGGTAAAAAAGCATGTTATGGATCATCATGAACAACATTCAGAACAATGATCTATCAAATCACTTATTTATTTTCTTACCCCGAAGGTGGTAAGAAAAAATTAATCTTTGTAAGGATACTCACTCTGATTACCGAGTCTGATTTCCAATTCCAATAGTTCAATTCCAAAAAATGTAACTTTGGTAGAATACCGTTTGAAACAAATATGAACTTATTCTTCCTGATTTCAAAAATCTCAACACTATTTTCCTAGATTCATTATCTATCTCAATTTGAAATCTATATGAATATGATCTACACCTTTATTTTTCTTTATATATGTATCTAGCATTATTAAGAAATTAAATTATGAAAACATATTCGTTCTAGATTGTCTAGATTCTATATCCTCTTTCACAAATAATGAATGTCACAATATATATGATGAAATACCATCATATTTATAGGTATAAAAAATAGGTTAAGAGGGATCTTGAAAAGGTTTTACCTCTTTACAAAAACACTTGATTATTAAATATTCCATTAATATTTGATACTTTTTTTTGACTCATTTAATTACTCATGAAATATGGATATTTCATTTACTTCATCGACCTTTCATGAATTTTAGATCTTATCTTGATATCATCTATATATAGTATTTGTAAAAAAATATTAAATATGATTCTAGTTTTTCATTTTTATTTTCCCATTGTGATTATTCATTATAGTTGTCATCATTATTTCTTGACCATCTATTAAATCAAGACCAGAAAATTCCTTAACAAACATCAGTATGATTAAAATTCCTAATTCTATTTTCCTAATACAATTTCTTCATTATGATAAATTCATTTGGTCACTAAAATATTCTTGACCCACAGAAAAACAAATCATAATTAAAGACTTTTCATAACATTTCACTTCACTTTAGGAAGGACATTATGCCAATTCCAATTTCTTTAATATTATGAAAGAATATTTTCAAAAATTGTTTCTTCTTTATGTTGACCTACCCCAAAAATAAGAAGGGAAATATATGTCTTATTATTATCAATCTTAAAACAAAATATCATTTCAATTTCGTTATTACAATCAATACTTCATATTCATTAAAACTCCTTCAACCACTATATACTTTTTCTTTTCTGAAATATATACCAATGATCATTCATTATTCAACTCATTTCTATTTTGTAGTTATGATACTTATCATCTTCATTCTATGATGACTTAAATCAATGGGTTTTTGTTCTGAATCAAGACCAGCACCTTCGGTTCCTCTAATTATGATTATGAAAACCATTTGAGCACTCAAAAAAATTTAATCTAATTATCTATGACTGGAAATATTTTACATCAGCAACTTCCTTCTGGAAAAACATTTTTCATGTATGCATTAGTTTCCTCATGAATTTTGATTAAATTATAGAGTAGAATTATTATTATCCATATTAATATATAAATATTTGTAACTTCCCAACAACTTCTATTCAATCTGAACCACAATACGATTGTCTTGAAAATTATTAGAAACAAATTTTCTCCCACATCCCTTCATAAGGCTTGCATCAAAAGTATTCCAAAAAACTTATGATATTTGGGAAATAAAAATCAATAATGAATCATCATATTTTTATCATATCTATGCACAATAAAACTATTTTCCTCCTAAGGATTAGAGGCTCATTCCAGAACAATGGTGATTATGATAAGACTTTTCTTCCAGATAGAATCGTCTAAACACGTGGAACATTCTTAAGCATTGTCAGTCCGATTTTTAGAATACGTTTTTTGAGGTTGATTAAGAGTTTTATAGAGTGAGTTTATCTTATATCCATGAACAAAAAAGAAAAATACTACAGACATAACCATATTCTAAATCCCAAAAACCATACCCAAATAACGTGGCCTCAAAAAAATAAATTTAATACTCAATAATAAATTTATTTACTTGAAGTAATAGTAATAAAATGATGGGACGAGAATAAAGGAGTCCACCAATTCAATTATTTGATTTGATTAATGTAGAAAGGATGAATATGTAAAATATGTAGAGACCCACACTTATCATATTTTGATCTTGTATATTAATAGATGAAAATTCATTACATAATATAATGATAAATTCCAAAATCATATTTTTATAATTACTTTGGAAACATAGATACATGACGAAATAGATTAAAAAGTAATAAAATCATCTTTGGATTGGCGCTTTGTCTTCCGGTTCGGACCTGGATCTTGGTACGGCAGGTTTGGGGTGGCTATGAGGAGGGTCCAATATTTTTGGTGGGGTTCTTTGCAGGCTCTAGAGTGGATCGGGGGAGGGGGTCTTTATTTCCGGTTTCTCAGTGGAAGTTTACTTTTCTAGTGTTATGGGTTCTATGTTTGGTTCCACGATGATTTTTAATTTGGAATGTTGTGGGTGGCTTCTGGTGTCAAGGGAAATAGAAAATACCTACCCATTATTATGTGGGTTTCTATCCTACCACTAGTTGTGAGTTCATCCGATTTTCCATCTGAGGAGGCTTCTGATTTTTTTATGATATTATTGGTATTAGCCTAGAGTGGTGCTACTAGTCTTATCATCTTGGTTCCCCTCCCCGACGGTGCTTCATTAGCCTAGTTGTTGGGCCTTCAAGCCTTATGTGGCACTGGTCTAGAAGACTCCAATATGGAGCGCCTACACATTGGTTTCTTGTTGTTGTGGTGTCGAGTGTGGTTCGTGGAAATAGTGGGGCGATACTGTGCAAGGAGATCTATGGTGGTGATGTTTTTTTGATGTTTTAATGCAGTTGTTGGACTCCATTACAAGGAAAAAGTCCCAGAGGATGTTTAGAGTTTTCAGTTATCCTATGCATTACTAGTCGGATTTGGATGTTTGAGTGGGTGTGGAGATAGCCATCTGATCAGTCATATTCTTTGAGATAGAACACTTTCTTACTGAACATCCTAGTAATGGTGGAGAGCTCCATCACGATTCATACATTGGGGAGGGTTTGATCTAATTATTCAATTAAGAATTATTTTCTTACATTAGGGTTTTGATATTTCTAAATTCTATGATGTTTGGGTTCCCCCTACTTCTCTTAAAAGGGGTTTTTTAATAAGAAAAATAGTTAAGGCCTTCAGGCCATTGGAGGAGGAATAATAATACGATTAGAAATTCTTCCCTCTTGGATACCCACCAAAACATTATTAAAATTTTATTAATGGGTAAATCTCCCTTGTATGTGCTTAAGGATTAAGTTAACCTCACATGAAACCTCTTTTTTCCATCTAGAGATAACCACCCATACACCCTCATTTTACGATTTGGATAACCTCCAATATATCATATGAGCACATAAAACACTAATAGTTAACCAATGCATGGGTTGATGATATAGGTATCACACATCACATAATCAATACATTATTTCTCTATAAGATCATAAAAAATACATCATGTTAGAATCCATACAAATAAAGGGGGATTCATTAAACATTCCTTATAGCAGAACCCATATTAAGGAAAAGAGTTTCATAATCATATCTTCCATTCATAATATTACAACCCAAGGAATAAGAATTATTTTCACATAGAAATTATCATCATAATCACAAACAATATAGGAAAATAATATAGATGGCACAATTGGATCATATCCACAAAAAACATAATAAACACAAATGTTTGTAGTCACTGATGAATAGAAATTCAATAATGATCATTAAAACATTATTAAAGAAAAGAACATTATTATTTTGAAAAGAAAAATTAAATTGTTTTCTTTCAAATATAAGAAAAAATATATTCATTGAAAATTCCTTTATAATATTTTAAAGGAATCAATAAATCCTCTATAAGTCATAGAAAAATATTTATCATAATTTAACATTAATACATTATTTGTTAATAAGATTCGACTTATTACAAACTAGAAGGTAGAGATGTCTAGTGACTATGTGAAATAGGTACATTACATAAAGGAATTAAATAGGGAATACATTATTTCCATTTAATAATTCCTTAATATGATCATATTATTCCTTCATACATAGCACTTCATGCGATAACCTGGGGATATATATAAGAAATGGGTGAACTATAAAGATCAGGATGAGAACAAAAATGGAATATCATGAAGAAATTATTAAATGTTAAAAAATAGTAATATTAGTGGGACATAAAAGGGATATGAATCTTAATCATGAACAATGAGGCATGATATATCATGATAATATAAATGAAACATGGGAAATGTGGAAACAAATTAAAAAAGTAAATCATAAACATAGGTCAAGGATAACTATAAAGACATAAATATGGAAAAAATATTTTGATGGAAAAGGTCAACTCCATAATCCCTATCATTATGTCCAATTAGAGTAAAATATTATCCAATGCATTAAAGAACTATACATTTCTCTGTTCTCATGTCACTTTCATTTAATTCCCTTGTTTATGTATGCTACCAAGATCATACAACATTGATTCGTTAATCATCATATTTTATTCCATAATCACGGGCTATAGAGTACATATATGTAAGGCCCTAATAATCTTATTATAATTTAATATAAGTGAACACACATAATAGGAATTTTTTACAGGTAATCTCTACACAATTGTTTGGTGTGAAAATTTGTGGTGGAATTTCAGTAACATAACAGGGTAATAAAAATGTTCATGGAAGAGATTGATGAGAGTTAAAGGGGTATCTAATAATTTATGAATCATAGTGGTAGTAAGGGGATATTGGATAACATATATCAATATTATGAATTGGAGAAAAATAATAGAATATAAATTATATACTTGAATAATGTAGAGAAAGAAAAGAACCCTTACCTCTAGAGTGTGACATCAAATACTTTATAAGTGATTCTTTAGAGCATAGTATCACCTTTAGAGGACTCTAGAGAGGGGAGGTAAGTTTAAATACATCCTCAAAAAATTTTGGGTGAAGTGAAATGGGAGTATGGGTGGGTTTATATAATAAATGAGGGGGTAATTATTTATCATTACTCAATCATAGGATTTGGACTCTATTTAATAAAAAACAAAAAAAAATCATCAAATGGTTTTCCCATGGTGTTTTAAAAATGGCAGTGATTTTCATTATTTTAAAATTCCAAGTCACTAATTTATTAAAACAATATCATAGCTAATGTGGAGGTGAGACATACTCTTAAATAATGATTATAAATCCCTAAAAAATATTAATGGTTTCAAAATATTCATAGAGGCGTTATAAAATTAATCCAATAAAATAAGGCATTATTGTAAAGGTAAAATACATATTTCATCATGTCTACCATTTTTAGTTTTTAATACATCACTTCCTGTTCATTATGATGTCATAACACACACATCATATTCATAAAGTATTTAATTTTTACCCGAAAATTTGACTGTCCCAGGAAATTATGAAATATTAAATATTGGATAATTAAAAAATTTGATTAAAAAATAAAATAAAATAAATCAAAATAATTTTATAATTATGCGTATTTTTTATTTTAAAATAAGAAAAAAAATTTATAGAGAAATTCAAGATTTTTTAACAAAAACAGTTTTCGAACCCTTACAAAAACTACATTTGACTTCATTTAACTTATATGATAATTAATATTTAATAATTTATTTAGTAATAATAAATATATTATAAACATGATTTATTTATGTTAAAATACAATAATTAATCAAAATAAATGTCTCAATTGATGTAAAATTCTAATAAACAGCACAATTTGTGTTTTATTGTATAAAAATAAAAATAATTTATAAAGTAATGATAATATGGACATTATTATATTTAAAATAAAATAAAATATTATTATTATTATGGTATTGAAAAATTTTCCTTTAGTAAAGCAACAAACATCTTAAGGGTAAGGTTCCAAACTGTGATACTCTTATGGGGTGGGATGGCGTACATGGTTTGGGTCATGATATCGAGTAGCTTGAAATTATACATTAAATGGGTACTCTTATAATTATGATTGTAGATATCATATTTATCATGGTCAGGGGAAATTAAATGTGATTATATCTCCCTTATAAGCACTGATAAATGTGCTTCATTTTGTATGATCCTACTTGTTGTGGCCATCAAATCATTTTTCTATGTCAATTGGATTTGTTTAGAACCTATACTTAAACATTCCATGTGATCAATATTTAATGGTTATATTATAAATGGTATTGATTATTAATAGTCTTGTAAATAAAATAGGATATAATAAAATTTAATTAGGGCACATGTTTTCTACAACCACAATTCATAATACAAAATATGGTTAAATTTCTAGGGGATTTTTTTTATTATATCTTAGGCCGCTACAATATTACCTCTTTATAAATTTCAACCATGAAATATTAATTCACATACTAAAATAGATTATGGTAATTATAATTCATCACTTCCTCCATTTCCCTTGTTTATTCCATTAAATTTTTGTTTCTCCATAACACATTTTCATTGTGAATTTTCTTCTTCTTTAGAAATATGTCTCTAATATCTAAGATCTTCACCATCCATTCCTCATTGAATTTTTTTGTACTCTAATGGTACAACCTATATATTGAGTAAATTTAAGGCATCTTGTATGTATTTACTCAAGTGGGATACATTAAATACACCATTTACTTTCGATAGGTTAGGTTAGAGTTCTTGTCAATACTATATCACTCTGATTCTATCAAGGATTGCAAAGGGTCTAATGTATCCTATAATAATATTTCAATTATTTAGAAATTTCATGAATCTATTCCATGGATATATTAGGCAGGATACCAATTTTAAAAAATAAAAAACTAAGCCTCATCAACGATTCTCAACATAACTATTTCTTTCAACTCTTCGCATATTTTATGTGTTTTTTCATAGTATAGACCTTTTCAACCATCCCCACAACCATTTAGAGACCGAGAAGTTTGTGTTCACCAAATTATACAATCATGAAGGTTATATACACCAAGTATATTAAATGGCTTAATAGGGATAAGTTTGGATTCTTTAGTTGAAACTATTATTTTATGAGAAATCTATCAGAGTAATACGATGATCCCATCATACTTTGAGGTCATTTGAGCATTCTCTCAATTTTTCCTCTAGTGTCTGGATATTCCACATAGATTGGAAATCAGTTTGGGGGGATAAGTCGTGATCAATTTAAAATTAGAATTAAGAGTATATTGGATTATATTCCAAAAAATAGAGGTAAATATTGGCTTTAAATTAGATAAAATTAAAAGTTTTATACTATAGAGCCTCATCAATTATTTAATGTATATCCTTGCATTTTTATTTAGTGATAAGTCCTCTATAATTTCAATGAAGTGTCAATTATTCGTAGGATAATTTACCACAATCTATAATGACCCAATCCTAAAAAACATATAAATTACAAAACTTATTCTAAATAATTTTAATGTTATACAAAAAAATACCTAAATACAATATTATTTTAGTGCCATTGGAAAAATAGAAGCATAAAAACTAGAAAATATAAGAGCTAAATTTTCTCCCACAAGGTTTTCATGAGTATAAAACATCTTAGACTTATCTTAATTAATACTTATCCTTTTAACCTAGGGAAGGAAACATAAAATCATTGAGATCATACGCTCAATAAGGGTAAATAAAGGATATTTGTAATCATAAACATTAGAATAGGGGTAAGGGAATGTGATCATATCATTATAAGATCATACAATTATTATCAAGAATTGTAAAAATGAATCATGACATAAATCATGGATGTTGAAATGATATGAATCATAATAAAATAAATAACATAATTCATGAAATCATATCATAGAAACTATTCATTGAATTGTGGTATACATAAACATGTGATATCCTTCCCTATAAGTCCGGAAGTATAGCTATAAATTATCAAGGCACTTCATGGTAACTACACCAACTGGGTGGGACATACCACCATCCCCAAGCGTAGTCCTTTCCTTATAATGAATATAGTTTCCCCATTCTCCCAAAATTAAATGGGTTTCCTTGTCTTCCATATTCATGGTGACTACAAATACATGGAGAGACACACCACCATTACCAATCACAGTCCTTTACTTTTACAGGATTGAGTTTCCCCATCTTCCCATAGTGGATCAAGCCCGTTTAATTGATATTCATCATAATATCATGAGATATAAATCATTACCAAATGAATTTTCAGGAGATATAGGTCCCACCTATCTCATAATAAAATAATTTATATATTTTCTATAAGATAATAAAAATTTCATCACATGAGGACCCCTAAAAAGATATGGGTTATATAAACATCATACCACAATCAATGAAATGGAATGGATATCATTATAATTTTATCACATCATAACCTAGGGATAAGAGATAGGTTTAATAATTATATCATAAAATAGAAACCCATGAAAATAACTGTGTTTTATATTCATTAACACCTGGAAGAGAAACATGTTTCATAAGAATCATTCAATCCAAATATTTACCATTTAAGAAATAATATGAATGTAAACTTTGGATCATTTACTAGAAGGGAATGAGTAAAATCAAAATATCTAATCTTAGATGAAAAAGAAATTGGAAACATGTTTTGAAAACGTTTATTGAGGAAAATTTCCTTTATTCTTTGAAAAACACTCACTAAATGATAAAAAATTTTGAAAACCATTTTCATGAAAATAATCATCAAAACTTATAATGAATCAGGAAAACATTTTTAAAACCATTTTCCTATCAAATGTATAAAATAATCATGAATATTTTTTGAAAACCAATTTACATATAAAAAAATATATAAATATTAGATATATTTTAAAAATTATTTTTCTTGAAAAATTATAAGAGAAGCTTGAAAATATTTTGAAAACCATTTTCCCTAAAAAATTATAAAAGAATCTTAAAATCCATTTAAAAACCATTTTATTTGAAAACAAATTGAATGATTATAAAGATGTCTTGAAATATTTTTAAAAAACAATTCACTGAAACTATACTAAATAATTATAAACAAGTCCGGAAAAAAACATAAAACAATATTTGATGATAAAACATTTTATAAAATTCTTTTATAAATCTTGGTTTTAGTGGAAAGCTGATTTCTAATCGAAGATTGACGTATAGTCAAAATTTATTAAAAAAACATTCTTTATCATATAATGTAACAAAGAGAGGAGAAATGTTAACAATATATGAATATATTAAGAGTTACTGGAAGAGAATTAATTTCATGACTTTTCTTCAGATATGGATCATAATACTTCATCAAAATAAGAATAATCATAAACAATCTCGAAAAGAAATGATATTATTATAATAAACACTTAACACTTGGTAACATTAAACCATACACACTATTAAAAAAAATGGAATTATATGAAGATTAAAATGACATGAATTTTTTTATTCATCCTATAAAATTTTAATGGTAGTATATACACCAAATAAAAAAACTAGAGGTTCATAACATAAAATGTGCATGAAAGAAGAATAATTGAGAAAATATTACTTTACTGATTACGTATCTTTAGAAACATAAACCCCATGAAGGAAAAACAATCAAATATATTTTTAAATACGCATAAATTTAAGTATACGAAACATATAAATCAACCATGATAAGTATAAACACAACACACATGAATGTCTGATGAATAATGTATGTATATCATGTAAATAAAAAGTGAGATGAAATTCCCTTACTATATGTCTTGACACTCTTTATACTCATTCAGAACCACTATACAATAAATATTCATTTAAAATAAATTTATCATAGAATCAAATTATTATATCTGATACTATATATGGTTTGATTATTACATTATAATAACTGCTTATTAATTATTTTATCTTAAGGTTTCACTTCAGGTAATATTTGGATTTTTTGTCAGGTTTCTTAATTTGTTGTATCTTTGTTGCTTATACATATATTATGATTTCCAGAATCAAAAAAATATATTAATATTATTTATATCCAATATAGGTGTATAATATGAATCTATTTAATCTAGAAGTATTAAATGGAAGACACTATTCATCGATACATTAGGCCATACGTATGCATGATCACTATTTCTATTTTATTATTATATTGAAAGAAAGAGAGTAATTGAAATATAAGTTTATATTTTTATATATATCATTACTAAATTGGTATGATTGATTTTATATATCATATGCCAAATATCATGTACCCTAGTGGTATAAGCTTCTGCTTGACATCCAAAAGGCCAAGGATCAAATGTGTGAAAGGATGAATTTCCTGGATACTGTAGCATTACTGTAGTAGAAAACTATTATAGTACTGTAGCAGTGGACGAACAGCAGCAGCGATGTAACTATATAGGTAGAGGGACTATAAAAGGTACAATAGAGGTGGTGGTACTGGAGTAGGTACTGTAGCAGCGTGAGAACTGTAACAGTACTGTTCATCGAGGGGTCATTTGGGCAAAAAATGGGCTTTCAAGCCTTGTATTCAGGCCACATAGCCTTGGGCCTTTGGGCTATGTAATGGGTCTCCCTCTACCCAATATTAAAATGGTCTTTTCTTTAAATAATAAATTTAGGCTTCTGCCCCAACATTTAAAAAAATATCTTATATATCATATATGTTTTATAAACCCATGATTAATATATACCATGTAGTGTGTGAACAAATCACATAGGTTTGATAATATTGTTATATGTATAAGTATAACCATTATCACAAAGAAAAAATGTTATTTAGGATTATGTTTTTGTTTTATAATCTTTTCATAAGATGTGTGGAGGGGTGGAGAATGAAAATAAGATAAAGGATATTGAGGGAGTATGTAACTTTTCTTTGGGTAACTCGTTTGGGTTTTCAAAAAATATATTCCATGGATTTCATTCATTACAATTGGAGGATTATATGAGGAACAAAGGGATGTTATGATGATGATTGGGCATATCTGTGGGGATCCTATGTGGATAATAGGTGTGAGAGAGTGGGAGAGTTATCTCCTTTTTATAGAATAAGTGTTATGGGACTCTTGATAATATTAAAAAGAATTCATTAAGTTTTTGAATAACTTATCTAATGTGACACCAAAATGGAAAATAATGTATTATTGTGGAATAATATTTTTGAAAATCATACACCACACAATAACATGTACATTTTAATAACATGGTTCTTTACCTTCTAATATTCCCCAAATTTTATCATTTTGGTTATAATTATAGACCCTTGTTTTCAAAACTATGTATTTTAAACACATAGAGTAAAATAAAGGGTGATTTTTTTTAAAAAAAATATAGATCAACCTAATAAAAAATATAATAAATTATTTTCAAAATAATAATCTCATGTTTTTTGGAATCTAAATTTAAAACAAGCATATACGACGCACAAAAATGTTGTATAAAGATGAACTGTGATATTTTTTGAAATATATATATGTCAATATGTTAATTATAGAATATCAATTGGTCCATTAATTGAAAATATTTAATATTTATTAACACTTTAAAATCACTTCGTAGAATATAGGATTTTTATTAATTTAAAACAAATTAATAAAATTCTTTTTTTTAAATATCATTAATGTCAATTTTGACATAATTTTGTTTAATTTTAATTCAAAAATATAAAAACAATATTTTAACTCCAATTTATTAATTTTAAATATATTAGAAACAATATATTCATTTGAAAAATAATTAGAGATAATTTTTCAATCAATTTACTTCAATTCTAATATTTATAATATAATTTATTTTAGTTAATTTTTAACTAATTAATCACAATGTTGGCGTTTCTTATGAATTTTATGTGAGTAAATAATATTTAAAAATTGATGATAAATAATAATGATTAAAAAATACATTTATATTTCAAAAGGATATGTATAATTCCAAATATGATATATTTATATATCTCAATGTGATATAAATTTTTATGGTAAGGAAAGTTCCTTTTTCACCATTTTTATGTACTTAACCATTCATATAGTAAAATTCCATTTAATACAAAAATAAATTGAACCAATATGGGATATTTTCAAATTATTTCCACCAAAGGTCATTTTCACATGTTTCCAAGTCATTTTGGTTCTTAAGATTATGTTTTACTCCATTATTATGCTTAATTTTATCTTAATCACCATAATTAATTTCGTTCACATTCACAAATACTTTATTAAAAAAATTTATGTTGATATTATGAGACCAAAATTATTATACTTATTACCCCTGTATATGTCATTTTTTCAAAACTCAAATAATATATTTTAGATATTATTTTAACGCTAATCCCAAAGACATGGATAGAAAGTGGGATTTTTAAGTAAAACCGTTCAAAAGTCCAGTAAGTGTTTAGATATAATTTTAATATAAAAATGAATCTAATGATCTAAATCATATTAATATATGTATTATTGATATACTATGACTATAGAAACTGTTTTAAAATATTAATTAGCATTAATAACTATTTAAATGAAGAGGCTATTGTCTACTAAAATAGAGTGTCTTTGAGTATTAATCAAAAATCATTTGTCAAAAAAATCTAAATAATTCACACTAATCTAAATATTAAATTATTAATAAAAAAAGATGTTTTATTTTTTTTAAATTTTCCTAATGTGAAAAAATTGAGATTAAAAAAATAGGTGATCCATTAAAAGGCAGTAAAACTCAGTTTTGCGTATATTGTTATCCAATATTACTATTTCATACATCACAATATTAACATAGTGTTGGGATATCCAAACATAATTAAGTGTTTCATGAAAAGAATAATAATAAATATATTTAATTAATTCGAAAAAAATTCACAAAAATATTGGGTTGTCACATTCTATCCCACTTAAAGTGAATTTCTTTCTCGAAATTCATCTCAATTATCAAACGTTTAATAAATAAAGGATCATTCCATATAAACCCGCATCATAAAAATGAATCCTAAAACATCCTTTAAAAATCAATAGATGGAAACTCAATGTTTATCAAAAGTATCATATATATATATATATATATATATCTATATAGGAGAATATTGGAGGCAAGTGTATACATAGACTTGGTGGAAAATCATAAATATTCATAGGAAGTAGTTGAGGTCATCAATTATAAACAAATTAATTTCCATAAAATGTTTAGGGCCTCAAAGTCAATAACAATTGATGATTTTAAATTACTTTAGTTAAAAAAATTAATGAAATATGAAAATGTTTTATATCTAGATCATTTTCCTAAATTTTAATAATCATCATGATTATATATATATGAAAGATTTCCGGACAACCTCACCCTTTCTGTTCATTGATCCAATTTACCTCCTTCTCCAAAAAATAAGTGGAATTTTTCATTCCTATAGTACGTAAAGATTATCAGATCCATGATATGACATCTCATATGTCATGAGTTAGCATCAAAATAATTTTTTTTAGAATAGGTTATCCAATACTCATAAATTATCATGTGGTGAGATAATACATTAGTCTAACAAGCATCTTATAAAGTGTAACAGAATCATTCCATAAATGGCTAACCTTATAACCCTTACAAAAGACGAAGATCAAAAAATATAGTATTAAAATCATGACATCATCTTAAAATTGATTCCCCATATATCAATTATTACCTCTTTATTGTTACATTCCTAACATGTGAAGTCCCTCATCTTATATTCTCTTGTAACATAGTAATAACCAAATTTAACAAAAATAATTTTGAAAAACATGCAATATTTTTTATTACAAGGGTCACTGGATATATTCTTTAAGTATAAGAAATTTTAAACTCCACCCATGATTAAATATACCACTTTTTCAACAAATCAGAAATCATATATAGGGAAACTAGTGATATACATTTTACTTTATCCAAATAAATCATCACATTATCCAAGAAAAATACAATTTTTACAACAACTTGATCAAAATAACATTTAGATTACCTTACAAAAAATATCACTTTCCTATATATTTATCACCATTAAATATATACCTTGAAGTCATTAATTAATAAAAATTATTATACTGAAAATACTTATATATTTCATGATTCATATAACATAATACTTGAATTCCAAAACATAATTACATCATTCACCCAAATTTATTCTCAAACCATTAATCAAGATTCATCAAATAATTGCTTAATACCTCTTTCCTAGAATATTAAATATGAATGTTGTCTTAAGGCTCCACAAGCTCAATCTAATCATGCTCTTTATGATAATTGTAAACAATATGAGAAGAGAATCACAAACTTTTCACATGTTGTTTGCAGTATCTTTATCTCCAGAATTATATCAAATACTCATACCACCATTCAAATTATATTTTAAATATATAAACATTGGAAATTTATTTTTATAATTCCCATACTTTTCACATCTGAAACACTCAACGTTAAACATGTTCCTTCGAATTATCTATATTAAATAAAAAAAGAACATGGTAAGAAACACATATAATAGAATAAAACCACATAATAAAGAAAAATTATTTATAGGATGTATAAATTGTGACATATACTTTTTAATTAGAGAACCCTTAAGTTTATTTTAGATTATTCGTAGTTGTATTATATTCAAATCATTCATGATGGTTTATTAATTATTTTTGAATTTCCAATGCATACCACCTAAGTGTGTCAATCCAGGTGCGCAGTAATGCCCATTGTCATGTACCAGGTTATGATGAGTCAAGCTTGACACAATGTTTCAGAGTTTTTACTCCTAGATTCATCTATTCCAGAACTAAATCAATTTATAGTATTCACACATGGATGAATTTCTAAGAAACCACCCACTCTATCCATTACCATAATTCCAAGAAACATTCCAAAACATAAAAATATCCATGTATATATCCTTAGAGACATCCCTAAACATATCCTTTTACATATTCCTAAATATCTCATTATTTTTTTTCTCATCCTAGTTTCTAATGTTTTAATAATTATTCACTTAGATACCAACAATAAAAACCCAATCTTAATGTACATCAGCATTAAATCACATTTTCATAATACTTAAAAAATAATACAAACATACTCCCAAAGACTGCATTAGTTTAGTTCCTTTGGAAACATGGAAACATAAACACTGATACATAAGAGAGATGCATTATATCCCACTTGGTTCATCGTGACTAGAACTATTCGTAGACATATATTAAATAATTCATATCTTCATAACACGAGGAAGGAGTAAAGGGTTAGATCAGATGCTTAGTAAGGGTAAACAAGAGATACATGTAAAAATAATCATGAGAATAGTAGTATGAGATTGTGATCATAACATTATAATATCATACCATTCATATAAAATATCATAAAAAAGAAACATGGAATAAATTTTGGTAGTTCATAAGGTATAAATCATATGTAAATAAATAACATAAGACATGAAATAATATCAACGAAATAAGATATCAATAGTGGCACACATAAACATGTGATATCATTGTCTATAAGACAAGATGACCAGTAATAACTTATCAGGAAACTTCAAGGGAACTACACCCACTGGGTGGGACACAAAACCATCAAAATTTTCAATCCTTTACATATAAGGGATCAAGATTCCCCATATTCCCATATTGGATCGGGATTCCCCATATTCCATCATCATAGTCGCTGCACCTATTTGGAGGGACATTCCACCATCCCCAGTAGCAGTCTTATCCATGTAAGGGATCGATTATCACCATATTCCTATAGTGGATGAAGACCATTTACATGATTAAGTTCATTTTCTCATGAGATATAAATCATTAGACAATGTATTTTTGGGAGATATAAGTCCCACCCACCTCATAATTAAATAATTTAGACATGGTTCACAAGATAATAAGACTTTCATCATATCAGAACACATAAAAATATATGGGTTCATTAAACATCAAATCATAACCCCTGAAATGAAATGAGTATAATTAATATTTCATCACATCAGAACCTATGGAAAAGAGATAAGTTTCATAACTATTTCATACAATCAAAACCAATGAAACAAATAGGGTTTAAATATAATATAACTCTTGGAAGTCAGAAAGGTGTTGTAAGAATCATTCCATCCAAATATTAACATTTCAATAAAAAATATGAATAAAACCATTAGACCATTTCCTCGAAGGTCATGAGTAAAATCAATAGATTTCATTTTAGATGTAAAATAACATGGAATGATATTTTGAATACATTTCATGATGAAAATATCCTCTATTATTTGAAAAGGGATATTTAAAACCATAAACCTTTTGAAACCCATTTTCATTAATATAAACACGAAAACATATAACATAAATTTTAAAACAATGTTAAACCTATTATCTTTGAAGACATATAATAGAATTGTGAAAACATTATGAAAACAAATCATGAAAACTTTTAAAAGTATATTGAAAATATTTTCAATAACAGTTTCCATTAAAACAAAATATATATTCTTAATTTTTTTTGAAGAACTATTTTCGTTAAAAACATATAATAGAATCTTTAAAACCTTTTAAAACCCTTTTTCCTTGAAAAAAGTGTTAAAAAAATAAAAAACTATTGAAAGAAAAATTAAAACTATTTCATTGAAAAAAAAAATTAAAACATATAAGTAAGGCTCGAAAATCAATTAAAACTATTTTTTGAACATAAAATATTTTATAAAATGATTTTATATATCATGGTTTCTAATGTAAGTAGATATTTTATTGAATAGATAGGTAAGTCACGCTTTCTCAAAAACACATTATTTATCAACTTATGTGCAAAAGAGTGGAAAAGTGGTACCCATACAAGAGTATATACTGTATAAAAAAGGATAATAAATTTAATTACTCTTCTTTAGAGATGGATACTATGATTTTATCAAAATATGGATAATCAAAAACTATCTCGAAAAGTGATGATATTGTTTCGATAAACTATTTTCACTTGGTAACATTAAACCATATTACCCATTTAAGAAATTAAAATTATATGAATCATAAAATAGATTCAAAAGTTTGAGATTAGTAATACAACATTCAATGGAATTATATATACCTCATAGAAAAATATTGGTTCATAACATGGCATGTTTTACAAAGAACAAAAATTCAGACAGAAGTAAATTACTGATTTGGTAACTCTTAACACATAAACCCCATGAAAGAAATATATTAATAAAGATATTTAAATTCCCATAAACATAATTATAATAATTATATTATTCATCCATGGGATTTATAAACACCACATAATGTAATGGGTAGGAAATAAATAATGTTTCTTTGAGAAATAGAAAAGTGAGATTAAATTTCCATACATCATATCTTGACTCTCATCGTAATCATTTAAACCCCCTGTATAATAATTAAAATATTATTATATATTTATCGTAGAAAAACATTACTATATATAATACCATATATTGTTAGAATATGACTTCATAATAACTTCTTATTAGAAATTTTATGTTAAGGTTTTATTTGGGGTTATAATCGCATTGTTTTTCACATTTGTCTTAATTTGTTTTATGATTGGTCCTTATATTTATATCATGATTTATAGAATGGAAAATAGGATATAAATATCCTTTATATTTTTTATAGGTGTATTATAATAATCTTTATAAGATATAAGTATAAAATGTAATACAACATTCATAGAGACGACATGCCATACACACACATGAACGTTATTTCCGTTTTATTTTCATATTTAATGAAAGTGAGTATGTGAAATATAAGTATATCTATGTATATATATCATTACAAAATGATCATGGTTATATCATATATATCATATAATTTTACTAAACCCATCTTTACTACATTCCACGTAGTGTGTGAATAAATCACATCACTTTGAGGGGCGGTAGTCCACACATCCCCAAACGAAATTTTCATATATTAAGAAATGGAATATATAAACATATATGATGTTATATAATTAAAAAATATTAAATTAATAATAATTATATATATATATTTTATATAAATATTGTTTCTATGATAATTCTCACCCATAAGAGGTGGTAAATTAAGAACAAAAAATCATCATTCAGCGAGGCAGTAGTCCATCGTAAACATATACAGTATGTTCGTTACCCATTAAATAAAACTATGTTTAATTGTAGGGACAAACCATTTAATAATATAATATTTTTTTTGGGATTATGTTTTTGGTATTATAATAGAAAAATGGGAGTGGATAGGTGGAGAAATATAATAAGAGAAATTTGTTTGAGGTTGGATGTTACATCTCCATTAGGTAACTACTTTTGGTTTTCACCAAAGGGAAGTTGTGTGTTTCTTTATTATAAAAGGGAGGATTAAAGGATTATGTGATGGATTTTGGGATGTTTATTATATATATATTTTATGATTCTATTTGGGTTTAGTTATTTAAGGAAGTGGGAGAGTTCTTTCCCTTTTATAGCGGGAGGGGAGTGGATCTTTTGTAAATATTGAAATGTAATCATTAATGAGAGGTATACCATATCTTATGTACCTCTAAAATTGAAAATTAATGGTTTATATTTTGAATAATGGTTGTTAAAAACTTCCAAGGGAAAAAATTTGTGCATTTTAATAGTATTGTTCATTGGCATCTAATTTTTCCAAAATTTATCATTTTGGTTTCTATTATGGAACCAAGTTTTTAAACATATGTACTTTAACCATTATGATATAATTAAATGGATATGTTTTTAAAAAAATTATAAACATATTTATAAATATAATACCTAATTTAAAAAATAAAAATATCTTGTGTTTTGGATGAAACTTTTAAAACAAGCGCATTTGACTTGTAAAAACAATACCTAAACCCGAACCATGCAAAAAATGATTTTACAATCTACCAGTAAATAAGTTAATTATAAAAGAGAATTTGTCCCATTAACATAACATATGTAATATTTATAAAAATATTTAAACCACCTTCCAGATTATATTATTTTTCTTTTTTTAAAATTATTTAACAAAATATCATTTATTATAAAATTGCATTAATGTTAATTTTTTACATTATTTATTATTTTTTAATTTTAAAATATAGAAAATATTATAATTAAAATATATTAATATTATAGCCAAGTAACATGATATATTATTTTAAAAACAATATTAGAAAATAATTAAATTAATTTCCTTCACTTTCAATATTTATAGTATCATTTATATTAGTTAATTATTGCATAATTAATTAATACATTGGCATTTAAGAAGCATTTTATGTAACTAAATACATTATAAAAATAGTAAATAAATTATTATGATAAAAATAACCGATTTATATTTCAAAAGGACATGTATAACTAAAAATATGATGCTTTTTACATATCTCAATGTTTTATAAATGTTAATGGTTAGGAAAGTTCATTTTATATCTTTTTTCTTACTTAACATTTTATATTGGCAACATCAATTTAATAATAACATAATAACCAATGAAAATCAATCAAAGAGGGATTATGGTAGAATTATTAGAATCCAATGTACTTTGGACAACTGTCCGGGCCATTTTGGTCCTTAAGATGATGTTTTCCCTAATTAAGCATAATTTTTTCTTAATCACCAAAATAAATTTTAAACAATTTCAAAAAATTTTGTGGTCCAAAATTAAAGAGATATTATTAGACCACAAATAAAACAAAAATTAAAACTGTGTATGTCTTTATTTACAAATTCAAATCATAGATTTGGGAAAATAAGTCTGACTACAATCCCACAAATATGGCAAGAGAGCGGGGTTTTAAAGGATAGAAGTTAAAAAGTTCAATAATTGTATATAAGTAATTTAAAAATAAAAATGATTACAATGACTTAAATTGGATTAATATATTTATTATTGGTCTATTTACCTTTATAAACCAATTTAATATATAATTTATCATTAATAATTATTTAATGAAGCGGTGGGATTTAACAAAAATACAATATTTTTCACTATTAATAAAATAATAATGTTTCTATGAAAAATCCCAGAAAATAACTCTAATGTAATTCCAACATTTTTAATTCAAAAATAACATTTATATTTATAAATAAAATTTGAAATTGTTTCAAAATGTGGTTTTTAAAAAAAATAGTAGGTGTGCCATTAAAAGTCTTTAAAACTCTATATTTCATGTACCATAAGATAATCTATGTATTGTATGTATCACAAGTTTATCATGGTGCAGTGAAAGCCAAACTAAAGATAGTGTTTCATGAAATAAATAATATATAAAATATTAAATTAATATGAAAAAAATTTCAAAATCTTATGGTATTCCACAGACCATATATCTTTATATCTCTTGATGTGTTCCGAAGACTAGTGAAAATGTTCAAGGTTATGTTTTCCCATTTTCATTCAGGCATGTGTAATGGCTATATCATCCCATATAAGTTATTCCTTTCTCGCTTAAATTTCTGATATACCGACATATTGATGTATATTCCACAATCTCATTCTTTATATTTCCCCACAAATAGTGCTCCAGAATATCTTGATACATCTATGTGATTCCTATAGAGATAAATAATGTAAAAGTATGAGCATCATCCGTAGATTGCTTATTTAAATTAGTATTTGATTGTACACATAATCATTATGAAAATCATACAAATTATTCTTCCTCAACATTGAACTATGTGGATTTCCCTTTTCTTATTGCTTCCGATAACTTTTGAATTACCACATCAACTCTTTGGGAATCATTTATTCTATCTAGAAGGGAAAATTGAGAATGAATTTATGAAAGGAATAATGATGTTCATTCCATTATGATTATAATGTAAATACTTTTAGATTAATGAAGAATGGATACTCATCAATTCTAATCAATGATAAAATTCCTAGATCCTTTCTAATTAAATCATCTCTTAATTTGGGAACTTTCCTAGGATGTTGGTGGATTGAGTAGTCGTAGTCATCGATCTACTCTAACAATATTATTTGGTTCATATTCATATATTTAGGTGTGAATATATACTTTATTCATTTGTGATCTGTAAATATTTAACACTTCTCAATGAAGAGTGAATGTCACCAGGTTCTCAACATAAAGATAACTACAACCATCTTCAGATCATTTGTTAGGTAGTAATGTTCGTGAACATTCAATTTCCCCGAGGCCTATTCTATAAACGTTTCATTATTTGTCATCACACAACCCAATACATTCCTTGATGAATAACTGAATGCCAAGAAAATTTCACCTCTTTTGGGTAGTTCATTTTTGGTATAGTGATAATATTACTTTAAAACTCTTTGAATATATCCTCACATTAATAATTAAATGTAATATTAACTATGTTCTATGTTATCTTGGGAATAGGGTTTGAAAACTGAAAAAAAAAGTTCTCACAAATCTACAACAGTACCCAAATAATCAAAGATAACTATGGATATTTTCCATAGATATTTGCCTCAACCATCATTTAGTTTCTTCTATCATTCAAGGGTCTATTGATGTTACCTTAGTTGTGATAATATTCCCCAATAATGAGACATACATTAAATAGAACTCATATCTGATGTACATTGAATAAATATTTTCCATTAATATGTTCTTTAGAATTGTTCTCTGGTTCTCATCATCCCCCTCCATGCTTTTGGAGTATATTAGAATATCATCAATAAAAACTACCATAATTTTTTCATGGTAATATATAAATAATATATAAATCATGTGAATGAATATTATTAGAGGGTTATTGAGTATCAATGGCATTAAAATGAACTTATAGTTCCCAAACCTAGTATGAAATGTTGTCTTCAGTATATCCTATTTCTTCACCCTAACATGGTAATATTATAACCAAAGAACCACTTGGAAGAAGTATTTTACTCCACATAGCTGATCAAATAAGTATTCAATCCATGTAATCTGATATTAGTTAGTTATCATGATCTCACTGATCAGATGATAATCAATGAAAGGATCATTGATTTATCCTTATTCATAACGTAGAGGACTAGTGCACCCTAAGGTGAAACACTTGGGAATATAAAACCTTTATCCAGATTCTCATGTAACTATTTCTTTAGCTCCTCATTTTCCACAAAAACAATTTTATATGGATTCTTGGATAATTTTAATTCCCTAAGAATAATTTTTATTGAAAATTAAACCTCCTGGCTCAGAGGAAGACCAATAAATTCATCAGGAAACATATCAATGTATTCATTCATAATGGGTATGTTTTCTAGGTTGATTCATTCCTTAGAATCAATAATTTGGGATCAATATTCTTTCTTACAGGGAAATAATATTGATTTTTTATATTTTGTTTCAAATGAGTATTAATCCTCATCCTTGCATTTATTTTTATTTGCGACAAAATTTATAATATCGAGAGTGATTTCCTTGTTAAAAAAATTGATGTGGATTACATATAAGAAAATACAATCCATACCTATAATTACATAAAATTCCACAAAATGGAGTATTAAATGGTTCACTTATAATTTAATCCCACACAATTTGAACGGTGAGGAGATATATAGTTGGGATACAATAATTTCCTAAATTTTCAATTTCACTAATATAACTAGTTTTGTGATTTATAGTGGTGTTTGAATATTTCTACTAAAACATTATGATATAAAGGAATGAGAAGAACTAGAATCAAAATGCATGTTCGATATTATTGAATGAATTTCTAGCATACCTATCACCATATCATTTTGGAGATCTATATCAAGGGTTTTGAAAAAAAAAAGTTATCCCTATCTTCCTTGGAGGTTGTTGGACATATCTAAAAACCCTTTTCTTATTGCATTCAATTGAATTGTTAAATGATTCCTTGTAGTTTAAGAAATGAATAATTCACTAATGGTGGACTACAACATTCCTTTCCTCCATCACATTAGTGGGGTTCTACCATAGGAAATTTCTAGATTTTAACCGTTCATTCCCGAACCTTATGTGTTTCCTCATCCCCATTAGGATATTATTGGGGTTCTTCTTTCAGCACTTTTGGCAAGTGGGATGTTTTAATTTCATAGCACCATTAGATTTATCCATTGGATCTCCAAAAATAATATCCAATATCCTCTTGGTATTTTCATGATATCCTTGAAAATTTCTTATCATTATTTCAACTTTGAGGGAATATTTGACAATTTCCTCACAGTTATAAATGTTTGAGATTGTAAGGGTCTTCCATGAAATTGTTTATTCAAGAAAAAAAGTGGTCAACCTTACAGTCATGGGAAAGGACAAATCCAATTTCATATTTTTAATTTCTTGTGATGTTTTACTTGCATCCCCTAATAGATTCGACATATTATTTCTTGAGGGAAATGTCATATCATTCCATTTTATGATAGATAATATGAGGAAATTATTTATTGAAAAATGTTATCTATAGTTTTTTCCACCCTATTGCTTCAATCTATTACATAGTATTTATATTCTTGATCTTTATATGCCACAGATTTTCTTCACACTACATTTGAAAAACATCCAGAAAAACCTTGTCTTTCTCAGAACAATGAAGGATGTATAAGATCTTCTCAATAGAGTTGATATAATGTTCTGTTATTAGGGGATCAAAGGATCTATTGAAAGTCAGGGGGCCTTTGTCACATAATTCTCTCAACTGCATGTTTTTCTTTCTTAGGGGGATTTGGGATGTCCTCCTGATCCATGTTTTAATTCAAAACATGAGTCGTATAAGAGAGTTTCATCACAGAGTTCACAATTCCCACTCCCATCAGGTTGTGAATCTCATTAGGGGTATTCCTCATATTTCCCATCTGATTGGTTATTTATCTAATTCCTTATATTTTTTCCATTTAATACAATTAAGGGTAAATTAAGAATGATTATTTTTAAACAATGAAAAACAATAATGGGAATACAGTTACATTGAAAATATAAATTATTACTTATATATAATTACTTAAATAATTAATTTATAGGCTTTAATCTATGTTATCAATGATATATTTCATATCATATTTTAATATGGTTATTTTTAATTCCCTTAATAATGGTTTGGAATGATCGTATGAATTTAACTATTTATATCCCTTGAGAGTGACAAACCATGTCTATAATAAGGCCCATTTCCATGCACCAATTCCCAATTGAGTATAGCTCATTAGGGTGTTTTTTTATTTTACCTCAATATACATTTTTTTCTAGAGCCACATCTACTTGAAGTATCCATAAATCTATTCAATTTATTGGTAATTCACTAAGTATATACATTTCCACAATTTAGGGAAGCTTTTTTATAATTATTTTTATACCTATGTATTTTGAAATATTTTTCTAATCATATTCCCAAAAATAGTAAAATATTTACTTTGATACAAAATATAACAACCCTTCAATTTGTTACACATTATTTCATGATGTGTTTTATAATATTAAACATAATACAACCTTGAATATTGAGAAGTCTAGTGTCTTAATAAATTTGGTATATTACATAATAACATAAAATAGTGAACAAACCAACTTTAATTAAAACATTCTTTACATTATCTAATTATTCAATCATACTTAACACTACATGGGATAAACTAGGGATATGCATATGAAAGGGTTGAGATATAAATCCCTTTAAGGGAATAAACATGGAATAACATGAAGAATGAAATACATGTTAGATATCTTGCATATAAATGGGAGATAAATTAATTGTGAATAGCAAACAAGAAAAATGAAGAGAAATATAACATGATAACATACATAAAACATGGGAAATGTGGAAATGACTTAAATCATTGCATCTTAAACCTAGATCTAGGATAAATTCAAATAAAAAATGATGCAAAAGTCCCCTGATAGATTAGGTTCACTCCATAATACCTTTTATGACGTCTCAGGAGACTAAAATATTATCAAATCCATTGGCATACTATATAATCTGGGTGCAGTAGTCACTTTCATTATACTCTAATGCTTAGTGTTAAACATAGATCATACAACATAGGTTAATTCATCATAATATTTTATTCCATGATCAAGGTATATGTAAAAAATAAATTTAATTCAACAATCAAATATGTATAATTTCACAATGGAGATCACCAATGATAGGAAATGGGTATGGGTATACACTACATAATTGTTTTTCATTGAATATCATGGTAGAATTTCCGTATAATAACAAGGGTGTATAAATATTCAAGGATGGTTTTCATGAGATTGAAAGGGGTATATCATTGTTTTGGAATTATAGGGTTGTAATGGGGATATGGAATAACATATCCCAAAAATAATAATTTTATAAAAAGGGAACACGAAATAGAAGATACTTGAATAAAGAGGAGACAAAAAATAACCACTACCATTATATTTTAACATCAAATTCTTATGAGGAGATTCTTTAGATCTTGGGGTAACATAGGGAGGACTCTAGAGAGTGTAGGGAAGAGTAAGGATGTGCTCCAAATATTTTTAGTGAATATAAATGGGACATTGGGGGGGATTATATAGGAAATGAGTGGGGTATTCTTTACCATTTCTAAAACATATGTTTTTTACTCTATTTAATAAAATAACTAAATATGAAAACCATACAATGATTTTCTGATGATTTTTAAAAAGGGTAGTGGTATTCATTTTCTACTATGAAAATGTCCAAATTTAATTAAATAATACCATTTAATATGTGGAAGTTAGTAAGACTCTTAAAAAATAATGTTAAAACCATAAAATATATTAATGGTTTTGGAGGATTCATTAAGGAATTATAAATTTATAAAAATAAAAAAAATTACATTATTTTATATTTAAAATGTATATTTGGCCTTGGATAACATTTATAGTATTTATTTCATCACTTTTCGGTCATAATGATGTCATAATAGACATTGAAAATTTATACGACATTTAAATTTTCCCCAAATAATTGACTACATTAGAAAATTATGAAAAATTATCTATTATATAATTTTTAAATTATAATTCTAATAAATAGATTCATTTTATGAAAATATTTTTATATTTGTTTTAATTTATCTTTTAAAAAACTAATATAATGTTATTGAGAAATGCTGGGTTTTTTTACAATAATTGTTTTCAACCCCTTATAAAAATTACCGATTACATCATAAAAATTATAGGATAATTTATATTTAATAAAAATTATTTAATAATATTCTTTTATTAAAATAATATTTATTTCATGTGTAAATTAATTCATCAAAATAATCATTGTAATTGAAATTGAATACCAATTAACAATACAATTCATGTGTTATTGTATGAAAATCAAAGTCATATATAATGTAAAGATAAAATTAACATTGTTATATTGAAAATAAAAGAATCATTTTCATAATATTATGTTTATGATACATATTCCATTAATAAACTAGATAATTTACTATGAGTAATCTATGTGATGGTGAGACATTAATGGGGTGCTTTGGCATATATAGTTTGGGTTGTGATCTCGATGTCCTTGAACTTCTCCCTTAAATGGGTTCACTCTTGCTTAGCTTGTTGGATATCAGTTTGGGAATGGTCAATAGAAAATTCCACTGGTTTTATATCTTTCATAAGATATAATAAATATGCTTTATACGGTATGATTATAATGACTTCGACCATAGTATCCCGAAGATGCTTCCTTACTTTATTACACAGAATTAGATATAATGAATCACATCTCAAAAGATCAAATTGTTTAATTATTTTTCTAGACTAGATTCATATATGAATCTCAATTTCAATTGGGAAAATAAAATTAAACATAATACAAAATATAAGATTTTTAGATGCATCCTGGAGTACTCATTAAATTTTCCCTTCTTCAAAACATGGGTAAAGGAAACAAAATAAGGGTGAGCTCCAATACTTAGTAATGATTAAACATAGAATAATATATCATAACTCATTGAAAATATAAAAAATGAAAGGTATATTATAAAAGACACATTCAATTTATTAAAAAAATGATAATGAAATGAATCGATAGATTTCTTTCATAGAAATAATCCTCTAGATAATAATAACTAAATATTGATTGAAGGTAATGCTTAATAATTCAGAATCGTGTATCTGGAACAAGAAACCCAATACTATAGAGACTATTCAAAAGAAATGTTAATATTTATGGATAAAAATCTGTCTAATATGTGTACATTTTTTGTATTTTTAGACTACTGATGCATCAAGGGACTATTTATAAACGGGCCCACACGTGTCTTCATGTCAAAAGCATTCCTTATATATGGATAAATGATTTTAAAAGATATATACAAATCCAAGTGCCTCATAGCAAATTAAAAATTTTAATCATATGACCCATGAAGGAATAACATGTAACAAATATTAAATAACATTATAATAATATAATATTTCAAAGGGGATTTATATACACCTCATAAAAAAGGTTGGTGTATAACATCAAAATATACCTCAATGAAACGATATTGAGATGAAGTCACTTAAAAATAAAATTTAATTAAAAAAATGGAGAAATTATTTTTATTCTCGACATATACACATAATACATGTGGAAATAAAACACGAGATAATTAAAAGTCATTTCACGTATACCCATTGTAAGACATAATCAATGAAATCGATGTTTTACCTAATTAGTGACACTTTAGTGTAGAAATGACTTACCACCTTAAATCTGTGGAATCATATACCCCGTAATTGTAATAATTGTCAAATTAAACATTTAATTATAAGAATATAATGAGGTTAATGATATGATATCTCAAAAGTAAATATAAATACACCACACACATGAAATAAGTAGAGGATAAGTCATATATGCCCCAGAAGTAAAAGTGATATGGGAAAATCCTTACATCAAACTTTACTATTATATATCTTTGATGAAACTTTTTTTAAATGGTTTAAGGATTATTTTTAAATAATTTTAGAAATATATAGATATTTACAATACGCTTTGTGATTATTTCGAAACATCTTATGACCCGTTCATTACTAATATTTCATTATTTTCGTTGTTTCGTGTGCATTTGTTTCATGGTTTCTTGATCGGTTCACTAATGTATATTTATTAATGGTAATTTAAAATGGGATTTCAACATCATAAGTGATAATTAATAGTAGTAATTAAATAAAATAATTTAAATATTCCAATATATATTTCTAATTTCTTATATACAGATAATAAATTATATAAAAAAAGATTGATATATTATTAGTTTATTTTGGAAACATTTCCAAACAACATTAACTACTTTCATCATATTAATATTATGAGTATAAATTTGTTACAGAACATTAAAAAAGTTTTAAAATTAAAATAAAAGTATTTTTTAACTATGAAACTCATTTTATGACCATCCAAGAATGATTTAATGTAATAAAAGAGAAAAACATTATTCCTGGAGGATATTAACTGAAATAATGGGAAAATAGTTATTGTTTCTTTGAATAAGAGGATCTAGTAAAATGGATGGATATAAGATATTCCATTACAAAAATAAAATAAAATTATTTACATTATTATGGAATCATTATTATGCTCTGGATAAGATGTATGAGGAGAAATTATAAGAAGAAACAAAAATAAGAGTGGCGTATTTAGAATATCACATATTGAATATAAAATCCCTAAGAGACCCTTGAGGAACATGGATATAGTCTTTTTGTGAGACAAGTAGAATTTGAAGATGGATAGATTTAGGGGAATATATTTTGGTATATAAGTTTTAATCTTCAATGATTTTGGGTCTAAATGAGGTGTTGAGGTGTGGTATTTATACTTGAAGAGAGGTGGGTTAAGTGATAAAATAATAAATATTTTATAATTATTTCCATCCATGTTGAGATGGAATATATTTAAAATAATGATTCAATTAACTAATGTTGTTGATGATATTTAGAATCCAGAAATACCTCAAAAAAACATTAAAAGTTTTAGTTTAGGTATTTTAAGCTTTTACCTTATAACATTTACTATTTTCGTTATATTAACTATAATACTATAAATAATTTTTTTACCATTGTAAAAGTATAATTTAAAAAAAATAAAAATGAACATAAAAAATAAATTATACCTTATATTTCCAAATATGAAATTAATTTTACCAAACTTAATTCATAGAATTGCAAAAATTAGAATTAAAATAATCCTACAAACATAATAGAAAAGCGGGGGTTTAAAGTGTAATAACGCCAAAGATTGAAAAAAAATTATATCTAATATCAATGTAAAATTGATTCCAAATTCCAAATTTGGTTTTATTTATGTATAATAAAATTAATTACATTATGAAATTAATTTTATTTATCTATATATATATTATATGAAAAATTATTTTGTAATTAAAATTTAATATTTTTGACCACTAATAAAAATTAAACTTAAAAGAAATTCTAGTAATTTACCCTAGGATAATTATTATATTATGATTCCAAAAAATTACATTTAATTTTTTTCAAATGAAACTCATTAAAGTATAAAAATATATATTTACAATAGGTCCCCCCTCAAATGGTGAAAAAACAGTATTTATAAATATATATCATTTTATGATTGAAATTGGATTTATTATTTTATATTTCCTACAAAACATTTTGGTTGAAATTAAAAAAAATTGATTTAGTTTTTATCATATAAATTGTATGAATTATTTATAAAATTAGAGATTAATTTAACTTATGAAGATAAAATTCCATTGTGGGTATAAAAAAATGTTTATTTTATAAAAACACATCCTTTTTGTTAAATTGGTTTTCATTTTCATTTACAATTAATTTGGGAACAATTAATTCATTTTATAAACACATGTATAATATTATTTAATAGTTTATTTAATTTCATTCATTCCATAAATTCTAAAGTATATGTGATTACTATCATAAATTTAAAATAATATTTAATAATTTGTTTAAACTCAATGTGTTTTCTAACGTAAGCTATCAAAGAATCTAAATTTATTCAATAATGTACATAACCTAAAATATTGGGGTGTTGCATCCTCTCATCCTTCAATAAATTTCTCCTTCTTAATTTGAAATTGAACTTCAAAAATAAAAATTTGGAACTAGAAAATACCTTTGTGGAAAACTCACATCATAAAAAGGTTTAGAAAACAACTTCTTAATAAGAAGAAATTTTTAAATCCAATTTCACATCAAAATTCAGCTCTAATATATGATAAGATTAGTGATAAGTGAAAATAGTTACATATAAGTGAAATAATCAATCATTTTCTTATGTAGTGTGATAGTCAACGCAATCATTATAATGTCTACCATCAGAAAACCATATATTTGTAATGGGTAAAGGAGGCCAATGATTTATATATATGAAAATTAAATGAAAAACAATTTAACCCTAAAATAAACATCCTAGGGATTAAGAAAAAATTTATTTACAATAGTAATAAAATAAGGAAATATACTTACTTGACTAGAAAAGATTCATCCTTTAAACAACCTCCACCAAAACTCATATTTTTCTCCAAACAACATTTCAACATTTATTACTCAATAGATTTACCAAATATTAAATTTATATTAATCATAGTTGATTCCAGAAATAAGCATATTATTTGTATGTTATACTACTTAAATAAATAATTTTTTTACTGGCCATGACAGCATGTAGGCTAGTGGTCGGTGATGTACCCTTATCACCCTTCTATTGGGGGTTTAATTCTCATGTCCTTTACAGATGCGACATGTTGTCATTCTACATGAACGTTATCCTTTTTATAAAATATTATAAATACAATCATTAATAAATTTCCAATGTAATACAAATATATTCAGCATTAAATAAGTGTTTTAATATCAATGGTTATCACATAGGTTTCATTTTGTATTCCTATAATGAAACATTCATACTAGGATTTGTCGGTAAATCAATGACAATGTACATAGTAATGTTATCTCTACTTAAAAAATGTAATATAAAACAAATATCTTTCATGCCGAATGAACTTTTATCAAATGATCCAAAATTCATTCCATTAAACTTTAAATATTTACCAAAATATATAAGGTAAGAACATGATATGAAATATGATAAATCATACATTAACTTCTAAAAATAAGATCCAAAGTTCAAATAAATCCATTTAATAAGTAGTTAATAATATGAATCATCAAAAAATGTATACCCAAATTCAAATACCATAAATTTAGAATGAAGATAACTAAATTTCCAAAATTAACATAACATTAGATTCCCCAAAGAATAACGTGTTACTCTTATTTTCATATATCAAATATATGAATACGCTAATCACCATAAAAAATTAAAACAAACATCTTCAAAAAAATATAATGAATACATACTTTAGAACAATCCTTAGATATTTAACGATTCCTATTACCATAATACCATTGATAAACAAATTTTACAACATAATTATTGAATAAAAAATAGAAATATTTTATTTATTCCAAATCGACTATAGAAATATCATAAGCTTGACCATAATCCATATTCTTATTCTAATGTATATTTTCTTATTTATTTTTTTATTTTTATACATAGTTCCCCATATTATTAAACTTGAATGATTTAATATTTAAAGATTATTTCATTCCCTTGTAATCATGAGCCTGGTACACTTTATCTTCACACATGTAACAAACTCTCATTCCTTGAAGGCTTGTACTCATGAGTTTCCTTCCAAAATTATCACTAGTGAGAAAATTATGCTTCCCATTTTTTCTTTATCTATATTTTTCTCCATCATTTAATTATTCTCTGGGATTCCCCAAAATACATATGACTTAGATAATTTTTTTTCATGTGTATCACATAATACTATATATTCTCATGATGAAAATACTTGGGTGACCAATTCCCTTTAAAGGAATGGCTTTAACCGGTTAAAGAAACAATTAATATTATATATTGGGTTATGTATATAGTCTAAAACATTCATTTGTAAAATTTTATATATGTATTAGAACATAGAACCATTTTCATCCGCTTTTGTCCTAAGCTCAAGAATTGTATCTCTATATCTACAATCACTTTATGTGGGAAATAATTTTCCATGAAATGTTCCGTAAAATCCTTCCAACCATTTTTTATATTTCCTTATTGTCTATATTGTTTTGCTTAAATTATCATCATTGATCCACATATCAAGAGATATGATAAACATCCATGAAATCATTCTCTCTTTACTTAATTCCCAAAGTGAGAAATATCATCTCTAAAGAACATATCCACTTATTAGCTATGAATTGATTTGTAGTCCCATTGAATGATGGATATCATTTTCTCACAAAGGGGATAAACAATGATACACATGGTTTTGGATCTAGATTCTCCTTGTTGGCATATTTATTTCTCAAATACTAAGTCAGTTATCAGAATATTGTTATAATTTGTTTAGATCCAAATGTATCTCTAGCTCTAGTGTCAACACCATTATCATTCCTTGGATAGAAATCCCTAAATGGATAACGTGAATTGATATAGTTATCATTCCATATATTAAGATCCATTTATAAATAAAGGAAAACACTATATTATATAAAAACTTATGAAATATATTGTTTAATTTTTATCCCAATTTGTTTAAATACCATTATAGATGGGGGGGAATCCAGATATGAAAGATAAAAACAAATTCTCATTTGGATCATTATATAGTAGTTAAATGAAATGATCTTCCCTCCCTTTCCCATATAAATTCATGAAAAAAATTAAATCATTATCAAGACACTTGAATTTTACATGGTTAACCATCACTAGGCTATTTCCAAAGAGTATACAATGAAAATATAGCGTTGTAAAAAATTTACCAAGGCTCATTTGCAATATAAGGTTCGAGATAAATAGATTATATTCCCTAACTCTCTACCATTGAAAATCATAGAGATATCTCACTTCTTCCCAATGGTAACTCCCTCAATCTCGCCTTCGATGGATCACTACCAGTGGAAACGATCACCTTCATCCACTTCTATTTATCATTGCTCTAGAAAGGATTCACACACAGTTTATAGACATGTGGTTCCCTTAATTGGAAATAATGATTACATCCCCAATATTAGATTGATGTTTCATTGAATTTCTTTCTATCCTGCTCATTCAATTCTATGAAAACCACTAGATGCAACACTTCCAATTTTAAAAAAACTATAAAATAATTCTCTTTACTTTAGAATAAGAAACTAACACCTATTTTTAAGTATCTTAATGTGATTCCATGTATTACATTCACATCCCTGAATGTATTAATGAACAGAATCTATCAAAAAATTTGTTCTGGTGATACATATTCTCTATCTTTTTCTTCATATTCATATGAATTCAGATATGAAAATGATACTATTAAATGGGAAATCATGGGACATAACTCCATATGAAATACCCTCTAAATAGTTTCATAGTTATGTCTTCCATTAAATACTTTTTTTCACCATAAAGATGCAATAAATTCCTCCATTTACTAATTTTCTAGAATATATTTCATTCGTGAACTATCTTTTCCATTTTTGGAATCCTCCTTCACAAACCAAATACTTTTTGATCTACCTGCTTTAAAAACCACCTCGCACTATGTAGCTTGAGTAATTCATGAGTCCCCTATGACTCATAAAAAACATTTTCTTTATAGATGGATAACACATTTTTGATCACCATTCTATTTGGAGCTGCAATTCCCTAAAAACAATCCTCCATCCTGAACTATATCTTCGACTTGTATAATATGCCCTCACATAATCCCATCTCATGACCCAATTTCTCCATCACAGAATTGTTCCGTCATTAACCACTTCATAAATTGCAGAATTCTTCCATTTACGATCTCCTCTAATGAATTTCAGTCTCCCATATGATATGATTATTGGTATTTAAATATTAAAAAATGATATTAAAAACTCACTAATAATAATTTCTGATAACTCCGATGTGGAACATGCTTCACAATGAACTGGTTTTTTGATCCACAATGTGCCTTTAACAATTAATGTAGCTGATGTCATCCAAAAACTGAAATCCTTTGTGAAAACCATACATCACCGCCTCTATCCAAAAATGATAAGCCACACTTGAATCATGAGCCTCCTACAAACTGAGAAATTTAAAATAGGTTTAATTCCTACCTTCTTCTACAAAATGAAAAATTCCTTCACAGTTCCGCTTATATTATTTATAGTCCATGTAGTGCAGCTACTCTACAGTGGGGTATGTTAGTTCAATAATTTTCGGTTTATGAACTACTAGTCAAGAACATTATGCTTCATGGTCCATGAACTTATGTTCCCAAAATCCATTTTGGATAATCTTTCATTTTTCATAAAAAATTATAGAGTTTGAGACCAAAAAATGTTGTAAACACAAGGTATTATTGCCGGTTTAAATGAATCTTCTTCAATAATACCAACCATATTGAAATTCAATTATATGGGTTTGTCTGCAAATACTATATCCTAAAATAAGATGCCACACTAAGGGATTTTTTACAAAAAAATACATGATACAAATTATTATCCTAGTTAAGATAAATACCCTATGAGAGTGGGGATTATAAGTGTATAAAATATAAAAACAACTTCCCCTTCAGATCCTATTTCATTATTAAAATAATTCCACTTTCAGCATTTATTAAAGTAAAAAACAAATAGAATCTTTAGAATGTACATAATAAGTTCCATGAGGATAGTGATGATGAGTTAGGAATATTAGGGGGAGTTGAAGTAAAAAATTATGATTCAGAGGAAGACATTGTAAATGAGTAAGATGAATTCAAATCTGTATCTACGTGAAAACCAATGAGTGAAGATGAAACTGACAGGCAGAACATCATTGATGATCAGCCTGTTCCAACTCAAACATGATGAATAAATTCATTATAACAGTCTTACATACTATATCAGGAATAGGCTAATGGTTTTGAAGAAGCAAATACAGATGATAATTAGGTTTAGGATATGATTTAAGATAATTAAAAAATTGATTTGATTCAAATATTGTAGATTATTTTGATGCTAATGGATAATAATTTCCTTGGGAGTAAATGGATCTTCCACAATAAGATGAATACAGATAAAACAATGATTTGAAAGAAGATAAAAATTGGTGTCAAATGGGTACTCCCAAGAAGAGGGTATTGATGTTGATGAAACATTGAAATTATTTTGACACTAAAAACAATCATATTATTATAGAACATTGAAGTTAAAAAAAGGTTTAATGTTTTCTAGTTGGATATAAAGTCTATATTTCTAAATGGGGTTATAGAATGAGAATATCACAATGAGTATAAACATGATTTTATCATTCTTGAAGACAAGAACATCTGTTTTCAACTGGGGGATGAACTATATAGGTTGAAATAACCACCAAATGTGTGGTATCCCAGACTTGATTATTTTTTAAATAAACTCATTTTTTTTGTTTACTGGATGTTATTACTATATATATATCGAAAATGATAGTATTGAAAGGGTTATGGTTATGGTTTATGTTGATGAAATAATATTTGGTGTATTAGATCAATCAAAGTGAAAATAGTTTAGATAATTCATGACACATGAGTTTGAAATATCAATGATTGGGGAACTGAATTTTTTTGTTGGTTTACAGAAGACATAATTAAAGAATGACACATTAATTTCTCAATATAAATATTATTTTTATGATTTACTAATATTTGGAGTGGATAATTACCTAGATACAACATTTTCATTTCCTACCAGGATGAATGTATCATGAGATGGTAGTGGGAAACCTGTTAATGTCATAGATTACCTGATGATCATTAGAAGACTATTTCAGTAAACATATACATGACTATATATTGTTTTTTTTTCACATTACAAGAAATGTTTTATCAATGTGAACCCAAATAAAGACATATAAATATTGTAAAAAAATAATTCATCATATAAAGGGCTCTGTGGATATTAGTTTACTATATAATTAAAAAATTCAGTAGCCAATACAAATTTAGATTGTGTCAGATCAATAAATGGTATAACATCAATGTCAAGTGGTTCATACTATCTTGGAGAGTTATGAATTTCATTGCATAGAAATAAGTAAGACTAAATTTCATTGAGCACCATAGAAGATGAATATATTGTGGCTTCTCAAGATTTCAAACAATTATTGAGGATGAAGTAGTAGCATGATGATATGGGATTTGAAGGGAAATCTCTGTTTATAATTTATTTTGAAAATTCTAGGGATTTTAATATTAGAAAAAATAAATTCCATCACTAATGAAAAATGAATATTGAAATTTAGTACAATTTTATCATGGAGATTGTGGAGGATGGGTTTGTGAAGTTGGAGTTTGTTATTATAGAACTATAAGTTACTTAAATTTTGATTGATTACTTACATAATGTGAAATATGAGATACGTAGACTAGATATTAGATTTCAGTCAACTCCCACAAATGTAAAAGTGTGTATTGGAATCACAATAAAAAATTTATGATGCATTTTTCCATAATGTGTTGATAAGTGTTCTTTAACCTATTCTAGACCACAATTATTTGACCTTCAGGTTCACTAAAAAAGGTGGATAAAATTGGCTATAGAAATAGATAATGTGTCTCAATAAAGATATGTGATAAGATGATCTGATAATGGGAGTAATGATGTAGGTGGAGTTTTAAAATTCTCATGCCCTTATGCTTGTTTCATGGTTTAATTTTTATGCATCACCATTATGTAAAGATAGAAAGTTTGAGAGGAATGTAAATACTGAAGAGAAAAAATATTGAACCATATAATAAATAGGTCACGATCCAGTGGGGATATAATAATTTTGAAACATAATATAAAAACTATGACTCACCCCCATCTTAGGGTAATTATTCCCCTTTTATACCATACAATATTAGGAAAAATAGTTAATTACATATTATAAAATTGAAATTTCAAGCATAGATCAACTTATAATCATAAACATAGAATTCTTGTGATGTTATTCTGTACGGATCCCCAATTTCTAGAAAATGGTTTTTTTTATGATCTTTGTTTTCCCAAATCAAGTTCCTTAGATTTATACTGAAATAACTCTAATACAATATTTAATGACACCGACCACAATATACTAAATCAGGTACATTGCAATTTTACACAAGCATAGATATAAGGAATCGCATCCCAAATGATGGACTAGTTTAGTAGTTTTGGAAAATTATATACATAAATGATACTCATATTAAACTTGTAAAAGAAAATAAAACCTAAGTTATCAAATATCTAATAAGATGCATCCTTGAAAACTCATTCAAAATTCCCTTTTTTATAACCAAATGAATGAAAAATATAATTGGGCGAGATGAAATGCTTAGTAAGTGTTAAATATAGTGGTCACTCACAGTAATAAATGAACATAATCAATATATAAAGGTAGATAACTGAACAAACATTATATTTAATTAATAAAATTAAAATGATATCCATCCATATATTTTAATTATTGTGAAAATCTAACTTATAATAATAGATGAAATATTAATCAAGGTAAGGATTAATTATTGGATGTCATGTAACTAAAAAATGACCCACTATATCATCAAGACCTATCAAAAGAGAGTTTAGTATTTACGGGTAAACTCAGTTAATTTAGTCCCATTATTCATCTCATGACAGTACCAATTAATCAAAGGGATATGTATAATTAGGTATCAATCATGTCTTCATGTCAAAATCATTCCTCATATATCGAATAAATGATTTTCAAAAGAGGCCTATAAATGAAAGTGTACCAAAACACATTGAAATGTTTGAATAATAAGGCCAAAAAAGAATTGAATTTATAAAAAAGTTAAATGACATGAGAATGATATGATATGTCAAAGTGGATATATATGCACCTCATAAGAGAAGTTGGGTGTATATAATCAATATATGCCTCAGTGAAAGGATAATGAGACGAAGTACCACTCAAAGATCATTTCATTAATCAAATCGAACAATTATTTATATTTGTGTAAATCGACAGAAAAAGTGGAAATAAAATATTACATATTCATAATAAATTTCAATTCATAACTATATCCTGTCATAATTAATGAAAATGTTTTTTAACTTAATAAATTAAAATTTAGATATGAAATCCCATAGCACTTGAAATAAGTAGAATCATATTCCCCATAGAAGTAATAATTATAAAATGAAACATTGAATGAAATGAATATATGGAGTGTCATGATATAATATATCAAATGGTAGTAAAAATATACAACACTTACGAAATAAGTGGTGAATAAGTTATATATCTCACACATGTAAAAGTGATATGGGAAAATCCTTACCACATGATTCCCTTTATTATACAGTTCTTTATCATAATTTATAATTGTTTAAAAAATATTATAAGCTCATTAAATAACTATATTAATATTTATAATACCTTATGTGATTATATTATAACATCTAATTACCCATTCATTACAAATATATCATTATTTTTGTTGTTTCGGGTGTATTCATTTCAGGGTTTCATGATCAGTTCATTTCTTCAAAATTATAGATAATATTTTAAAATGGTATTACAATAATATAAGTGTAATGAAATAGTATTAATTAAATTATATAATTATAGGTTTTCAATTATATCATTTTTATTTCTTACATGAGGATGATTCGGTAGATAAAATGATAATGATAAATGTTTAGTTTATTTTGATGGGGTTTTTAAACACCATTAACTAGTTTTGTGTTATTTACCATTATGAGTATAAAGTAGTTAAAGAACATAAATAAGTTATGATACACCTATATGAATATTCTTTGTCCATACCAATTGTTTTAGGAAACACCATGACGGTTTTAATGGAGAAAGGATAAAAAAATTATTCTAGAAGGTCATTAAGGGTCATAATTGCACCATAGTTTAATTCCATTGAATAAAATGAGGTAATAAATTTTATTGATATAAGATATTCTATTAGAAAAATAAAAATATTCTTTGTAAATGATTATGGAATAATTATTCCTTGATGTGTTTATGAAATTAAGAGAATGTATAATATGAAAATAAAATAAGATATGTGTTTTGAGAAATTTACCTCTTGAATTTTACATCCTTGAGAGACTTTTGAGAACCTTAGATTTATAATTTTGGTGATACAATATGATATTAGATATTGTGAGAGTAACTTTATGATTTGTTTTCATTTATTTGTGGATCTTCAAGGATTTTGGGTCGAAATGGGATGATTTTTATTCTTAAAGGGAGGTGGGTTAAAGTTATAAAATAAAGAATATTTTATAATTAAATAAAACCACATTGAGTTTGAATTAATTTCAAAGAATTTTATTGTTAATAGTCTTTTTGGAATCTGTATAGGGTCATAAAATGAACCAACATTCCATTCAATGTTTAATTTTGCTGTCAGTTTTGGATTTTACCTTTTAATATCAACCCATTTATTTTTTCTACTTATACTGTAGTAAATAATTTTTTTAACCACCGTAAATTTTTAATTTATAAAAATAAAAAATCCTTACAACATAATTTCAACCTTATAATTAAAACTATGGAATAACTTTAACTAAATTTAAATCAAATAATAGAAAAAATTATATTTAAAATAATCCCACAAACACAATTTAAAATTGTGTTTCAAAAGTGAAAAAGTTCAAAAGATCAAAATGTATTTATATCAAATTTCAATGTGAAATTTATTCAAATGACCAAAATTGGTTTGAATAATTTTTAAATTATATTATTTAAATTTTAAAACTTTTTTAATATATAATTTAATGATATAAATAAATTATATGAAAATGATGTTTTCAATTAAAATTCAATATTTGTTTTCATTAATCAAAAATGATAATTATTTTAAAATACCAAAATTTTACCCTAAGAAAATTTTGATAATAAATTTAAAAAATTGAAATTTTTTTATTAAAATAAAATTTATAATAGTGCAAAAATTCATATTTAATTTTGTCCTGCCAACAAAATGTAGCAAAACAACTATTAGAAATATATAGCTTTTGTGCATAAAATTGGATTTATTCTTACCTTTAGCATATAAAAATTTAAAAATTAATTTAGAAACATTTTATTGAATATATAAAATATAAATTACATCAATATATTTCAATAATAGTGATTAATTTTATTTATTATGATAAAATTCCATTATGGGAATAAAAAGTGTTTTCCATAAAAACACATCCTTTATGTTCAATTGGTCATCATTTTTATTTATAATTAATTAGTGATCGATGAATTAATTTTGTAGACAAGTGTAAACCATACTTTTATAATTTAGTTAATCTACTAAATTCCTAAAATACCAATTTCATGATGATACCAATACCAATTAAAGAATAATATTTCACCATTCCTTTAAGCTCTGTGTCCTACGTAATAAAAGATTTCAATAAAATTTAATATATCAAAGAAGGGACATAAAATAAAATCACGGGGTATTATAATGATTCTACTATTTGAGGTTATCATATACTTTGTATGTGTCAATTTAATATTTTAAAACACTACATTTAAACTAATCATGTGATCACTGTTCAAATGGTATGTTATCAATGATAATGATTATTAATAGTGACTGAAATCTTAGAGGATAAAATAAAACCGATTATGTTAATTTTTTTTCCTATAACCGTAATACATAATCAAAAATATTATTAATTTATAAGGAGAATATTATTTGTAAATGTTCAGGTCGTTATATGTTATGATGGTAGAAAATAATTGTCATGTTGTACATGTTAAAACAATTAAACCTTCCAAAATTTCATAAAAAGTCAATAGATCCTTATTCATAAGATGGTAATAAGATTCTGTTTATACAATTTTCTAAAAAGTCAAATGTTCCTCTAAATATCTTTAAAAATCATTTCATAATAGTGAGTACATTATTTAATACATTTTATATAATCAATGAAATAGAAGAAAAAGGGTTTTCAATTGAATTGAGAAATGAATTTGGGTTTTCCTTTAATTTTTTTTTAATATAGTGCACATACATATTCTAAAATTAATGGAAAACAATTAATTCCACAAAAAAGGAGAAGAAATGTAATGATGTAGTTATGAGTTATTTTATATGATATTATCATTTAAATAACAATATATAAGACCATGAGATATGGTCAAATATTCTTTGCAAATTAATTATATCATTAAAATATTTTTTATTACAGATAATATCGGGGTTTTCTTGCATTTTTAGTAAACATTGAGTTTAAAAATCATATCATATTATTAAAAAATTATTATTTAATGAAATGATAATTACATATTGATTCATATTTTAGGTATTAATAAAATTAACTTTATTATGAAAATAGGGTTTACACAAGTATATATAATTAATTCTTTGAGGAGCAATTATTTAGAAATAAAAATATATAGGAAATCATCCTATGAAAACATTTATTTATACACACGAATTCATTTTACATCAATAAATAAAATAACAGTTATGGTTAATTATTTTATGGAAAACTATATTTTCTATTGTAAGTATAATGTTTATAATATATGTTTTCAAGATAAGATATAAGAACAAATCCAATATTACTTCTAAAACAATATGTTTCCAAAATTATTTTTCCACCATATTTAACATATATTAAAACATTTTTTCCACTATTAGATATTTTATTTCAAAACATAAATTTCATTTTTGAAATTATCTCATCAAAATTATCTTATGGTGATTTATTTAGTTTTTTATGAACATTTTCATTTTTGATGAATATTAAAAAAAATACTAAATTTGTATTGAAAATTTTCATTTCTTTTATTTTATTTATAAATTTAACTTATATTATATTTTTTTTAAATGTAAAATGAGATAAATAAAATATATACTAATCCAATTTATTTCATTGGAATAAATTCCACATTGAATTTGGAAATAAAAACATGGTAAAAGTTTAGACAATTTCTGTTTAAAAACTGACATTCTCATTACGCCTATGAGATTAATTTTAAATTAAAATTTTCCACTTCCATGAATATAATTTTTAAGAATTGATTCCATACTTTTAAATATAATAATTTTAAATATTTAATCATTTCGGTATAATATTTGACCAAATGAATACTGATAGTAGTAAAAAATTAATTTCCACTATTTTGGTAAAAAATTGGTTTACTGGGGGTTAAACTAAAATGATAAGGGTAAAAATGACATATAAACTTTTCTAAAAAAATATATGACCATATTTAAAACATTAAACCTTTAATTTTTGATAATAGACCATTTTTTACCCTTTTGATATTAATGAACTTGGCATTACTCAAATATTTTTAAACATTACAAGGGTGTCCTCTCATCCACTTATAAAAGGGCCACCCCTCTCTTATCCTCTTCATACAATCATTAACTTTTTCTGAAAATAAATTAATAAAATACTTTAAAACATCATTAAACTAATCATAAAATAATTATATTTTTTATAAATTAAACTAATAATATAATTTTGCACAATCCAAATGGGCATACTCGAAGAAGATGTAACGTTCATCATTAAGCATTACTGAATTATTTTTTTCCAAACATATTTAAATTTTTTATAATACCATGATTATATAAAAAATCTGTATAAAACTATAATATAAATTTTTTATGTTAATTTAATTTCCAACAAACATATCCACTTTAATCTAATAGTATATAAAATCATCATTCGTGTGCCAATCGGTCTATCGGCTCAAAAAATAATTTCTTTCATTTCACTATTACCACCAGTCTAGGTTCTGTAATATTCTTGATATAAATTATATTTATGATGTTTATAACATAATTATATCTATAGATCCATTATATTGTATACTCAATTTTCTTTCCATTTCTGTTGGTGACACGATAACATTTCTCATGTGTATTGTTGACTACCTCCTCACAAAGTGATGTGATTTGTTCTGAGTAGCAGTTTCCATGGAAACTAATAAGGAAAATGCTAGAAAATATACATGACCTAAATGATATAATTATGAAATTAATGAAATATGTACTACTCTATATGTAGGTATATTATTTTCATTATTATTTCCTTCACTCACTAAAAGATGATAACATCAATCATGTACTTGTAGACTAATACATTCGTGAAGCTATGAAACATTATTTTAATCACCACAATAAATTGATGATATAAATTATTATTTATGGAGATATAATATGGTGTTTATTATAATATTATCATTTTATTATGATATTCTATTACTTACAACCTTTTAATATGGATCATTAAAAAATATTAATGTTATTCATGCTTATGTACGACCTGTTGTTTCCATTATTGTAACTTACTCAATTTCCAAATACAATATTTAATTTTTGTTCTTAAAATAAGAATTTATGATTAATTATATTATTTATTTCATTATTATTATTCATGATATAGTGGAACAATGATCACGAAAATAAGACAAAAAATAAAAAAATAAAACCTATACAAAAAAACATATCGGTTATTACATGATAAATGAATTTAAAAACCAATTGTTATGAAATGGGTAATTAATGAAAAAAAATTAAATCATATATGTTATTATATATAAAATAATTTTTCTACAATATATGTTTAATAATATTGAATTTATTTCATTAGGGTATTTTGAATGTGTACAAATGAATTCAATACTCAATGAAACTAATTTCTAGTATCTATTTTATTTCTTGGGGGCATTTTAAAACATAACAATAATTAATTTTATGAGGTGTCTATACTTCCAATTTTAAATGATATATCATTAATACCATTTTTCTTAATGATATTTACTGTTTCGTTTCAATTTATGCATTATTGGGGATAACAATTTAAATGCTACCCAATTCGTAAGGGTTTTTTTATCTCAATTTCCATTAATTGAGACATATGTTATGTTGTACATGTATATTCTATTAAAATGTATATATACAATCCATTTGGAATTTAATATAATTATTCTATTTATTCTAATGATATTTTAAATTTCATTTTAAGCTATTATTTCTTGGGGATTTTGATTCAATGTTACCAATGTAGTTAGGGTTTTATGTTGAAATATCATAATTTTTGTGGCCTCTTTTTGATTAAGTCTATAATGTTGATATATCATGATATAACTCTCAAAAATTCTAATGAATTTATTTTATCCTATAGTTACAAATTAAATAATTATTTAACAGTACAATCTATAAACTTTTTTGTTCTTAATATAATTTTTATTTTTTTTAGGAAAATACGATATTATTTTTCTCCTTTGTAAAATATTTGTTTCCTTACGAAACCATGTTTTATAATAAAAATTAATAAATGTTTTTATAATTATTCGAATTAATAATTAAATAAATGTTTACCCAAGTTTTAATTTTATAAATAATTATTTTAATTCAATCATCATTTTATTTTTTTAAAGATAACCATTTGGATTTTACCGAAAATGTTAGAGGAATAATTATTTTAATGTGTTTGGAATGAAACGAACATCTCATCTTCATGATCATTATTTTCATTGAATATTATTTTTTAAATTTTAAATTTTATTTTAATGGAAAAATAATTTTAATTTATTATCCTTTTTAGAAAGTGTTTTTCAAAGGGGAATGAATATTTTCCATAAGAAATGTTTAAAATGATTTTTAAAATATTTCATTGTAATATTTCATGGTTATTTTCAAATAAAAATTTTTTATAAAATTTTTTATGTTTTAAAATATAATTTTAAATGAAATGTTATTTTTCTCTGAAAATACTACTTGTTTATTTCAAAATACTTCTCCATCTAATTTGATGTACTTTGATATAATTTATGATTTAATAAGGTTATGAAGTAAGGATATAATTATTAGTATATTTCATAATGGTTTATGTATATGTTTAAAACATTTTTTGAGACTCATGTATCTTCCATGGGTTATACCATTACACAACTCTTATAAATAACACTTCTTTTCACAGTCCATGATATGACAAAATGATTAAATTCTTATGAAACATAGCTCTTTTCCATAGGTTATCATATGATGAAAAGTATATGAAACCCTATTCATTTCAAGGTTTTTGATATGATGATAGTTTTATGATATTTTGGAACACATATGTGTGATTTTCATTATGTGATGGTTGTTACATTATAACCATGGTTGGTGGTTATGTTATAACCAAATATGGGTGTGACCAATTTCTCCATCCCATGCATTGGGTAATGATTTATACTCATGTGATAGACAGAGATGGAGTGGGATATAAACCATATTATGTAATAAAATACAAGATTATGGATTTAACCCTATTAATTAAGACATTATTTGAATGGGGAGTGAACCAAGTTTAGAAATACCTGGATGGAATTTGAAGTGAACTCGGTTTAGTAATTGATTTTGTCGTTATGAATTTATTTTGGTGTGGGCCTTGACAACTATGGAAGATTAGGGAGTGAACCCATTCCATTACATGAAAATGGATACCACATAAAATGGTGGTGTGTCTAACCTTGTAGATTTAACTGCCCCTAGTGCACCCTTATATGTTTTGGAAATTACCATTGGCTACTAAGGAAATGATTTTATTCTCATATGTGTAAATAATAGATTCAATACATTCTACATATATTATTCAATTATGGATCATGTTCTTTCACTTCATTATGATTAATGTCTTATAAAATACCAATATTTATTCTATGAATCAATATTTTGATAATTTATATAAAGGGTATAGTTTTTAAAATATTATTCTCATGTTCTGATACCCTAATGAGCATGTTATACTCATATATCTATATTTAATACCCTTTCATTGCGTTTGATATCACCATTATTATGGTACATTTTCCCAAGATATGATGGAAGGTTTTAATAAAAGGTATAAAAGGGTAATATTTTTATGGTATATATTTATCATCTTCCATGAATTAAAAAATATTATATCCATATTTCCAAATGAACTAAACTATTTTCGTCATCAGTCATGTGTCTGTGTAATTTAATGAATATCCCTTTAAAAAGATGAAATTTCCAGGTATGAGAATCATAGTTTTCTATAGTTGGTATTAATATAATTCTTTAGTTAACCCATAGAAACTGTGACCAGAACAATTTTTTGATATCCCTGGGGATATTTCTAAGGACATAACATGGGACGCCTCTATAGATTATCCAAAAGCTGAGAAAATGAATAATAAATTTTATGGAAAGTTGATAAAGGATTGAGAAAGTGGTTTCATGATAGTCTATACTTATATGGGTACTACAAGTGGTTGTGGAACTTCAATATAGATATCCAGTCATGAAAAAACCCAAAAAACTGTACTGAGAGAATCGACGAGAGTAGGCGTAAGAAAATATGACTTTCTGCACACCTAGTTTGATAGTCCCAAGGGATATGCATCAGAAATCAAAAATTCATTACAAACCATTATTAATGATTTATGTAAAATATGTTCATAAGATCTAACCTTTTTTAGGTATGTCCCATAATGAGTTCATTTTTTTAAGCCATGGTGGAACTGTCCGGTTTGGGGATGGATAACATTTTGGGGGGAAAGTTACTTAATGATCTTGGATGTATGTTTCTTTATATTAATGGAATACAAATTGTAATGTGTGAAATGGGTTTATGATGGTGTTCCAGTCCTTAGATGGAATTGTTGGGGGTCGAGGCTCTTATGTGGGAATTTGAATGAAAAATATCTATTGGGAGACTAAATGTCGGGTACCAAGTGTAAGATGTGTATGCAAATCCAACTATGTGTTGTTAACATGCATATGTCATGGAACAATTACATTTATTTTAAATTATTCACATAATTGTTTAGTCTATTGGGATAATTATTAACTTTAGGTGATATGTTTTTCCGCATATACCTCAAAATATAAGTAAATTACGTGTAAAAGAGTTAAATACTACGAAATATCCAAATTAGTAGTTTTAAAAATGATGATAAAATTGGTTTTCTTTTCACCCACATGAATTTTAATCCTATCATACCTAGAAGGTTTCTCAGGTTATTTTGGAATACTTCCCTCTATCATGGAAATCCCTTTTTTTTCTATCAATCCCTGGAAAGTCATTGTCTTTGGTTTTACACTCATTTTCATTTGTTCATCGTTATGGATGTAGAATATTTGGGAAAATCTACGTTGAATAAACTATGAATTAGATTATTATTTCGAATCCATTTGGACCCCATTTTTTATGAAATGGATTATTGCTTATGTTTGGGTGACTGTAACCTTGATTATAAATGAATTAATTAATTTATTCAAGTGTTTTTACCATGACATTAGTTCAGGGCGATTGATATAGATTCAAATCATCTTGGATTGATTATTAAATTTACCATCATATTATTATTTTTTTAAAAAATTATAAATAAAATATTTAATTGGAAGATAAGTTGTAATTTTCATAATTATCCATTTAGGTTTATGATATGATCTTGTGATATTCATTCTGTAATTATTTTATACTTGGATATTCCCTGTGAGTCATGATGTAATTCATATAGTATAGGGTTTGCATAGTGGTTCATGTTGTAATGATTATATATTGGGATTTTCCCATTGATTCATGTCATATTTCTTATATAACAGTCTATTCCCAATGAAACAAGGTTAAATTACTATATTTTGGTCCTAGCCCTAGTACATGTCATATTTCTGATACAATGGTCTTGGCCTTGATACATGATGAAATTATTATATATTGTGCTAGGCCTATATTTTCTTATGAATTTATTATATAATGGGATTGACCGAAATTTTTGTGATTTATATCATGGATATATGGTTATGGTTGGAATGATTATGATACATGCTCAGAGATAGTTGAGTATGGATCCAAAGAAGGTTATGTTTCACTGTGGTTATACGGTTAGGGTTGGCATGGTTGTGAGACATACTGATTGATATTCTAGCATGGTGTTGAAGTAGGTTTACATGGTATTAATATTAATATTTAATTATTTAATACAATAATTTATTAAATTATTTAATGAACTAATCATCATAATATCTTTGTTTAGAATAGTTAGGGATGAACTAATGATTTATACTCACACCATACTTGGGACACTGTTATGTGCCCGATTTGATTACATGGAAGCTTGATTAGAAAATGTAAAGGGAGATTGCATATAAATTGTTGCTTGCTAGATGGGCTAGGGTTCAGAGATGTGACTGACACGTGATTTGGGACTGGATTCATTTTTTTTATTTCTTTCTACTAAATTATTTTATTTTATTGTTTTTATTTTGAAATTTAGATACATCTCAACACATTATTATATTATTCAATACTATTGGTTTTTTTATTCCATTTATTTTACAATGATATGTGATATTGTTTATTACTATTTATCATCATGATTATGTAATTAATACTATCTATTTCTCATTCTATATAATACCATTCCATGGGGTATTGTCTCCCCTGTAGGATCGAAATATAATATGAGATTCTCAATATACAAGAGGGGGGTGAATTGTATACTTTAAAAATCCCTTTGGAACCTTTAAAGTTAGTTATGAATAACTAAAGTTTCCTTAAGAAAAGGAAAGGACTAAGTTTAACAAAGTGAAACTAAGTAGATTCACAACACCTCTAACACCGAAATGAACTTGGAAAGGGATTCCAAAAGAAGGTTCCAAAAGTAGATTCCGGAAATATGATTCCGGAGACTGAAACTTAACAAAAGTTACAATATAAGATTCTACCTTAAAGCGTATAGAATCTAAACTAATCAGAGTAAGTAAGGAAGTATAAGAAAGTTATACTTTCCTTAAGATACAAATTGCAGTGGAATAAAGACAAGTAGTAAAACTACTAGTAACAAGATAATAGTCTTTTAACCCAAAGAGAAGGGTATCCAACAACCTTGGATAAAGGTCCCTTGATTTATACTTTCAAGCAAGTCTGTCTTACCCACACCAGGGTAAGCCCTCGATACGAAGATCGGTGTCTCTGTCTTGCTATCCCCGCAAGCCCTCAACTTCAAGGTAGTTGGCAACCTCTGTCTTTCTCAGCAAGAAAGCCCTCGATCTTTAAGGTAGTCGGCACCTCTGTCATTCTCAGCAAGAAATCCCTCGATCTTTAAGGTAGTCGGCACCTCTGTCTTCCTATCCCCGGAAGCCCTCGAATGTAATCACCAACATTCGGAGTCGCACGAAGCTTTGAGAGTTAATAAGAGACTCTCTCTCTAGAAATCACTTCAACAGCATGTAAGCACTTTATCAACAATCGGCATATGCATCAGCATCGAGCTCTTTCAAATGAGCTCCTATTTATAGGTATGGTCGGCTCCTTCTCCAACGGTCATATTTTCCTTAAAGTTCGGAGGGACCTGTACACGTGTCACTTAGACAACGGTTAGTTTATAACAAAATGGACGACATCGTTTTATAACAAAACAAGTGTAACAGAAAGTACGACATCGTTTTAAACTCTAACATAAAGGTTCAGAATAGAAACTTCGGAGTGAAGCTTCGATGTGAATAAATTCAGAGTGTATAAAACAATGATAATCAGATTCTGTTTAATAGGAGAATTCAGAATGAGAATTCGGAGTAGGAATTCGGAATAGGAATTCGTCATCAGAAATCGTAATGAGAATTCGTCATCAGAATTCATAATGAGAATTCGGAATGAGATTTCTTCATTAGAATTCGTAATGAGAATTCTTCATTGGAATTCGTAATGGGAATTCTTCATTGGAATTCGTAATGAGAATTCTTCTTCAGAATTCGTATCCTGAATCTGGAATAGAACTTAGTCAGAGTTTATATCCGGAATTCGGAATGAAACTTCCTTATAGTTCTTGTCCAGAATCTGAACCCTAAATCAGAATGCTTTTATATCAAAGTTTTAATGACTCCGAGAAAGTGAATCTGAATCTCATACTTAAGAAAAATATGAATGAAAATATGATAAGGATAATTTTCCTTATAAAAGCGATTTTCCTTAAGAAAGCAATTTTCCTTATAAAAGCAATTTTCCTTAAGAAAGCATTTTTCCTTATAAAAGCAATTTTCCTTAAGAAAGCATTTTTCCTTATAAAAGCAATTTTCCTTAAGAAAACATTTTTCCTTATAAAAGCAATTTTCCTTAAAGATAAGGTGTTTGTGATTTTCAAAACAAGAAGGAATGGAAAAGTCATAAGGAAAACCTTATTGACTCAACAATCTCCCCCTTTTTGGAAAGCACAAACATCCTTACGAAAAAGCTATTCTAAGAAGAAAGAAACACATTAAAGCTTATCTCCCTTGGTTTAAAAATATAGATGAATACGACTAACTCCCCCTTAGGCTTTGAAACTCTAAGGATCGTATTCATATTTCTGGAGTGATGTTTCTTTAAGAAAAACTCCCCCTTAAACAAACTCTTATTAGAGTCCTTTTTCCTTGGGTATTTTCCTTTATCCCCCTTTGATAAGCACTTATTAGATTTCCTCTTTTTCTTAAGGATCTTTTCCTTCTCCCCCTTTGTGATTTTCAAAAAGAATTGGAGGGAATGGAACAACTTAACAAAGTACCTGAAAAATTAGTAATGAAAACAATAGAAACAACAAGCACAATTCTCATTAGATTTGAAATGTCAGCAACAAAATAATTACAACAAAAAGATCGGATTGGTCATTTCTGATCTTTCTCCTTCGACATTAGCCCCTTAAGAATTGTCTTGATATTCTTTAAGTCTTTGTGATCTTCCTCTTCTTGCTTCTCTAAGACGACTATTCTTGCTGACTGAGCTTCAATGATTTCTTCCTGAGCCTTCAACTTTTCTTCCTGAACATTCATCTTCTCTTCCTGAGCCTTCATCCTTTCTTCAAACTCGATCCGATAATCCCTTTCATATTTCCAACTTTGATTAACAGAATTGAGCTTTCCATTCAGATCTCTCACTTCCTGAATCTGAAAGTTCTTTTCCTTTGTCAATTTTTCTTCGAATGATGCAGTCAGCTCTTTAATCTTCTTGTCCTCGGTTTCAAATGCTTCCTTAACATTATCCTGATACTCATCCAGCAACCTCATTTCTTCCACAGTTTTCTTAGACCAGCTTGTCATCCTCTTGCAAGATCTTTTATGTGCTTCATAACCAATGAAGAAATTTTTGAACTGGGCTTCAATCTCAACACATTTATCCATAACCATTGATACGGAGTCGGTTTTCTGATTTAGCGCATGTTGAAGCATCTGGCATCTAGAGTCAATACTGGAGAAGGTTGGAATGGTTCCCACCAACTTCTTCAAAGACTGGACAACAAAATCATGCCCCAACGAAGATGACTCCGAATCTGAAATCTTGATAGGAGAATTTTCTTCCTCAATAAGCTTCAACTTCCTCTTCGAAGAACTACCAGATTCTTTCCCCATCTTCTTTTCTGAACTCGGGGTATCAGCAAGAATTTGTTTCCCCTTATCTTTTTCCGGAATAGAAACCTGTTCCGGAGATTTCTTCTCGCTATCAGAGACTTGAACAATATAATCTTCCTCATCAGCAACTTCTACATTTTCCTTCTGAGCAGCATCAAGTGAAAGATGTTCTTCTTCTCTCAGACAAGAAACTTCTTCTTCACCTTTCTCTTCTTCCAATTCAGAAGTAACAAGCTTTGAAGATTGAGCTTCAGATGTTCGGAGCGACAAGTGTTCTGAAGGAGTTCCCTTATATTCATCTACTTGTTTGAGCACATCTCCTGTCTCACCACTTCCTTCAGCAGATTCTTCAACTTCTTCCACTTGCTCTACTTCCTCAGTAGCAACAGCCTCTTCCGGAGTAACAAGATTTCTTCCTGGAGTCTCAGGTAGAGATTCCAGAGGAAAAGTTCTCGGAACGGGAATGGTTGCTGAAACCATTTCGTTGAACTTTAACAATGCTTGCACAGCCTCGGCTTATGACATTTTCTTCTTCAGCTTCTTCTCCTTTGCTTGTTTCTTGAGCTCATCAGCAGCCTTCTCTTTCAGAGCCTTAGCCTCCGCAGGATCTAATCCGAACTGCGGATCTCCTTCCTTCCTCTTCTCTTTGTCAGCTCTCCATTTAGCTGCAACCTCATCAGTATAGGTTTTCTTCTTCTTAGGCTTAGGAGGTGCGGAGTGGACTTCCTTAGATTTGGGTTCCTCGGCTTCGACTACCACTTCTTTTTGCTTTCTCTTTCTTACCGGCTTTGATGATTCCGGATCAGCTACTTTCGGAGTCACTTCTACTTGAGGAGGTAGATCAATGAACTTCCCAGACTTCTTGTCAAAAGCTATATTCATCCTTTTAAGAGTGGCATCACTGAGCAACATGATCTTACAAACTTTCGGTTTAGAACTGCAAGCTACCTTGAATGATTCTAGGCACCGAACTATGAGCTTTGACAATATTGCCGGGTACATTACGATCTGAGCTCTCAGATTCCCCTTCTTCAAATTTTCAATGTTAAGAAGAATATGCTTCATCAAGTTAAACTTCCTTAGATTTATCAGGAAATCTAAGATATATATCTCACTCTTCTTCAGGCTATCCTTATCTCCTTTTCTCGGTACAATAAGCCCTTGCACCCATAACTCCAGAATCCGGAATTTTGTAGATAGGCTTGCATTTTTCGGATCCTTGTCATCATCCAATCCGAGAATTTCTAAGGCCTTTTCCTTGTTGAAACTACCCAAAGAGTCTGGCAATACGTGTGAAATAAACTCGGCTTCTCCTTCATAGGATAATCCTACCAATCTTGCAGCCTTGGTGTAAGAAAGTTTATATGTCTTGCCATACGATTTGAAAGAAAATTTTTCTCTATTATCTTCCTCGAAGAAAGCAACTGTCTCATGAAACTCGACAAGCAAGTCAGAGTAGACTTCATCTTGGTTGCCGGTTTTTGATACCGCAACATCTTCCCAGCCATTCTTCTTGATATTATTTGAAATAATAGAATCGTAGTTGCTGAAGAAAGTCGGATGAACTAACCTCTCTCTGTAGACTAACCACTGAGAAATAGGCTTGGTTGAAGACATTTCTTGAGAAGCTAACTCTGCAGACATTCGGATCTGAAGTCTCTGAGAAGTTCAAAATCGAGAAGACTGAAGTTCGGAATGGCCTTAAATCAGAGAGTCAGAGCTTCAGCATGCAAAAGCTTGAAATCGATGTGCGACGAGAAAATAGGGTCCCCTTTATATAGGCAATGGGATGACGGTTCAACTTCCTCGGTTGATCTAACGGTTTAGAATGATCTGAGATCAAATCTGACGGTTGAGAGCTTGAATCCGATCTTTTTGAGGTTTTTATTAAAGTAAAGAATTAAGAAATCCAAAAACCGAAAACAAACTATAAGAAATTGCCAGCAAGTAAAATATGATTACGAAAACTTCGGTAAGAAAATCATACCTTTCAGATTAGCTTAGGAAAGTTGTTCGTAATGGATAATATAAAGACGACTACGAAAAACTCAATACAAAAAATTAAATACAAAAAACTCAATATGAAAAAGTAAATAAGAAAAAGTCAATACGAAAAACTCAATACGAAAAAGTAAATACGAAAAGTCAATACGAAAAACTCAATACGATAAAGTAAATACGAAAAGTCAATACGAAAAACTCAATACGATAATGTAAATAAAAAATTGTTATGGAAGATTCAGTACGAAAGTTCCGTTATGAAAATACCAGTATGAAAGTTTTCCATTCCGGAAATTTTCAATACAAATACTTCCATTCCAGAAGTATTCTGTGCGAAAATATCCTTTCTGGAAAATTGTAGTTCCGGAAGTTCCATTCCGGAAATTTTCGTTCCGAAAAGTTTGAAAACAAATTTTGAAAAACTTTGTTAAATAAACAATCAAATGTACTCCCCCTATGAAAAGGAGTTTATTACTGTAAGGAGATTTTTTCAACAGAAAGTTAATTAAGGAAGATTACCTTACAGTTATCATTCCTAGCTTCTGTTTAATATATTCAAATCTATCAGAAGGCAAGGATTTTGTGAAAATGTCAGCAAGTTGATCTTGCGTTCCGATAAACTGAAGAATAATATCTCCTTTGAGTGTGTGATCCCTAAGAAAGTGATGCCTAATATCTATGTGTTTTGCACGAGAGTGATGTGCAGGGTTTTTACTTAGGGCAATGGCACTTGTGTTATCACACAAAATTTGAGTTTTAGTAAAACTCAAGCCATAGTCTGTGAGTGTGTGTTGCATCCACAACACTTGTGCACAACAACTTCCAGCTGCTACAAATTCAGCTTCAGCAGTGGAGAGTGCAACATAATGTTGCTTCTTGCATGACCAAGAAACTAATGAATCTCCTAAGAAATGACATGTTCTGGATGTACTTTTCCTATCCATTCTACATCCACCAAATTCAGCATCAGAAAAGCTTTTTAGAACAAAATCATTTCCAGAAGTATAAAAAAATCCTAGATCCATGGTTCCCTTAAGGTAGCGAAAAATTCTTTTTACTGCCTTTAAGTGAGATTCCTTAGGATTGGATTGATATCTTGCACATAAGCATACTGAAAACATTAAGTCTGGTCAACTAGCTGTTAAGTAAAGTAGACTTCCAATCATACCTCTAAAAGATGTTTGATCTACTGGTTTCCCAGCTTCATCAAGATCTAAAGAGTTTGAGGTACCAATAGGAGTACTTTTACTCTTAGTGTTGTCATAACCATACTTTTTAAGAAGATATTTAATATACTTATGTTGAGATATGTAGGTTCCTTCTGGTTTTTGAGAAATTTGAAAACCAAGGAAAAATGTTAACTCACCCATCATACTCATTTCAAACTCAGATTTAATTAGACTAGAAAAAGAGTCATTCAAAGATTGCTGAGTTGAACCAAATATAATGTCATCAACATAAATTTGAACAATCAAAACATTTTTCTTTTCTTTCTTTATAAAAAGGGTTGGATCTGCATTTCCCTTAACATAGTTATTTTGAAGCAAAAATCCAGTAAGTCTATCATACCATGCTCGTGGGGCTTGTTTAAGGCCATACAAAGCTTTGGTAAGTCTAAAAACATGATCTGGATGTTTTGTATCTTCAAAGCCAGGAGGTTGTTCAACAAAAACTTCCTCTTGAACATAACCGTTAAGAAAATCACATTTCACATCCATTTGGAAATGTTTGAAATTAAAGAATGGTGTAAAGGCAAGTAGAATGCAGATAGATTCAAGTCTAGCTACTGGAGCATAGGTTTCTTAATAGTCTATTCCTTCTTGCTGATTATAGCCTTTAGCAACATGTCTAGCTTTATTTCTAACAATGACTCCATTTTCATCACATTTATTTCTGAAAACCCATTTTACTCCAATAACAGAAGTTTCCTTAGGTCTTTCAACCAAGGTCCAGACTTTATTCCTTTCGAATTCATTTAGTTCATCTTGCATTGCTTTGATCCAAACATAATCACCTAAAGCTTCATCAGTGCTTTTAGGCTCTAATTGGGAAAGAAATTCTAGATGTTCTACTTCATTTCTTAAGGAACTTCTAGTCCTTACAGGTTGATTTACATCACCAATGATACTATCACTGTGATGAATCTTAAGAAACACCTGATTTGGGTTTTGTAAAACCTGTTCATCAACATAAGGTAGAAAGTCTTCTGGGGTAAATGTTTCAGAAGTATCTTCTAGAACAATTTCCTTATCAGAAGGTTCTTCTATCAAAGGTTGACAATCAGTTTTTGAAAACACATCCGAAGATGTAGGTTGGGAGGTTTTAAAAACAAAAGGGTCTGATTCTTCAAATTTTACATGTACTGTTTCCTCAACAGTGCAAGTATTTTTATTAAAAACTCTATAAGCCTTAGAGGTTGTGGAATAACCTAAGAAAATTCCTTCATCAGACTTTGGTGCGAATTTATGTAAGTTATCTTTAGTATTCAAAATGAATACTTTGCAACCAAAAACCTTGAAGTAGGAAAGTCTTGGTTTTCTACCATTCCATAACTCTTAAAGAGTTTTATTAAGAAAAGGTCTAATCAAAACTCGATTTATAGTATAACAAGCAGCACTTACAGCTTCAGCCCAGAAATGTCTAGCAATAGAATATTCACTCATCATGGTTCTAGTTATCTCTTGAAGAATTCTATTTCTTCTTTCAACTACACCATTCTGTTGAGGAGTTCTAGGTGCTGAAAAATTGTGAGTAATACCTTTCTTACTACAAAAAGTTTCAAAATCTGAATTTTGGAATTCTCCTCCATGATCACTATGAATAGTTTTCAATGGAAGGTTTTTCTCATTTTTAACTTGGGCTCTAAAACTTTTGAAATAAGAAAAAGCTTTAGATTTCCTTGCTAGAAAATAGACCCAAGTAAATCTAGTGTAATCATCAACTAGAACAAACACATAGTATTTGCCTCCAATGCTTCCAGTTTGTGTTGGACCAAAAAGATCCATGTGCACTAACTGTAATGCATCGGTTGTTGAGACTTCACCGATTGACTTAAAACTAGATTTATGTTGCTTGCCATATTGACAAGGATCACAAACTTTAGAAGAATCAAATCTAAGCACCGGTAGATCCTTAACTAGTTTCTTCTTAGAGAGTTTACATAGGTTTCTAAGATTGCAGTGTCCTAGTCTTCTATGCCATAACCAAGAATGATCTTCCATTGAACTTAGGCAAGGTAAATCTTGGCTTCTTAGGTCTTCTAAGTTTAAGGTGTAAACATTCTCTTGCCTATTGGCTGAGAGAATAAATTCTTCCTTGGAATTGTGAACTAAGCATTTATCATTCCTAAAATTCACAAGGTAACCTTCATCACATAACTGACTTATGCTAATGAGGTTGTGCTTAAGACCTTTAACAAAAAGAACATTTGAAATCAAAGTTTTACCTAAAAGAACAATATTACCAATACCAACAATCTCTCCCTTAGCATTGTCTCCGAAAGTTACCTTTCCTCCTTTCGTTTTGATAATCTTTTCAAAAAAGCTTTTGTTACCAGTCATGTGCCGGGATCATCCACTATCCATGTACCAAATATTGTTGCTGGAACTTTCTTTATTTTCCTGAAATTAAGAACAATGTTAGATTTTCGGAATCCAAACTTGTTTGGATCCGAGATTTCCAGACAATAAAATTTTAGGTATCCACATTTTCTTAGAAAAGTAAGCTTTATGAAAACCTAAGGATTGGGTTTTGTTTAAGGAACAATTTTTTGCCCAGTGACCACCACATTGACATTTAATGCAAAATGGGGCACTATGAGGAACAAAATAATTGTTACTGAAAACTGGTTTTGCATGGGTATAACCAAATCCGGATTTATTTCTTAAAGGTCATATTTGAGAATACATCTTATCAAAATTTTCCTTACCATGGGTAAAGTTTGATAAACACTTCTTTAAGGAAAAAATTTCGGACTTGAGTTTTACAACCAAGTTTTTATCCTCAATATCATTAGATTTGGAACTAGAGTTAGGCTCGAAAACATTTTTATTAGAAATTACTTTTTCTAACTCTTTAGAAAGTTTATTCTTCTCAGAACTTACTTCCTCAAGATTTTTTGAAATACTTTCAAAATCAGAATTTTTCTTATCAAGATCTTTAGAAAGATCTGATATCTTTTTAGTAAGAATAGAATTCCTAGAATTTTCTTTATCAAGTTTCTTGTTGAGTTTGGAATTCTCAATCTCAAGAAGTTCAGCAAATCTAGAGACTTCTTCATAAGTAGGTAAAGTATTTTCCTCATCAGAAGATGATTCTTCATCAGAAGAGTTATAATACTTACTATCATTAGAATTTAAAGAAACATTGGTCAAAGATTCATCATTTCGTACCTTAGCCATAAGACAATGATTATCAATAGGTAATCTGGCTATAAGACCATGATTCTTCTGTCCTGAAGATTCATATTCAGAAGATTTATCTGAAGAGTCACCACCACTGGCACTCCAGGTGTCATTAGCTTTTAGAACTTTCTTAGTTTTGGATTTGTAATACTTCTTCCTGTTCCTTTCTGAATGTCTTTACTTCCTTTCTTTCTTTTTGATCATAGGACAATCTGGTCTAATATGTCCAGCTCTCTTACATTCATAACAAGTAACTTCTCCATCTTTCTTATCTTTCCTGTCCTTCTTCTTATACTTAGATTGAAAGTTTCTCTGTCCAGCTATCTTGTTCATCCTTCGAGCAAGATTGGCTAATTAATTTTCTGAGACTTCACTCTCACTAGATTCGGATTGGAAAATAACTTTCTTCGATTTAGATCTGGTTACTCTCTCAGGAGTCTTAGCTTTCATCTGATTCGAAGTTGTAGTAAAAGAAACAGTACCATTTCCATTCTTCTTCTTGATGTTGTCAGCATCTCTCTTCATTCTGGTCTCATGTTGTAGAAGAGTTCCAAAAAGCTCATCAAGAGTAATTTTAGTGACCTTCCTGTTCTCATCTATAGCTGTTCTCTTGGATTCCCACTCATTGGGCATAATGTCAATTATCTTGTCCACAAGAGCTTCATCATCTAAACCTTTTTCTCCCATAGATTGTAGACTGTTGACAATTGTCATAAATCTTTGTTGAACTTTACAGATAGGTTCTCCATAAGGAAAATTGAAACCATGATATGCAGCTCTAAGCATAGCTCTTCTAGTCTCAATCACCTTAGAAGTCCCAAAGTGTGTAACCTCTAACTTCTTCCATATACAGTTAGCTGCTTCACAAGAAGAAATTTGGCTATATATATTTGTAGTCATTGAACATAATAAAGTATTGCGTACCTTATAGTTGAGTTGATATTCTTGCTTTTCCTGGTTAGTAAAGGTTCTGACTTCCTTGTCAGGAATTTTATAATAACCAGTAAGCATCACAAAGTTATCTACTCCAGTATTGATAACAAAAGTCTTCATACGATCTCTCCAGTATTCATAATCATTACCATCAAATATAGGTGGTCTTGTAGGATTCAGATTGTCAATCGAACCAACATTAATTACTGCCATACTAAAAGAAACTTTGCACACAAACTTGTTAGTAGCTTAGAATCGTAATCACAAAGTTCGGAATGGGAAAAGTTCGGAATGGATAAACCGGAATGACAAAGTTCGGAATAGAAAAGTGATCAAGAAAAACTTGTATGTGAGTACAAAGTATTTCAGTAACCTTGGCTCTGATACCAAATGTAAGAATGGTATAGAGTAAGAGGTTTCCAACCTCTGATACCAATTGTAGGATCGAAATATAATATGAGATGCTCAATATACAAGAGGGGGGTGAATTGTATACTTTAAAAATTCCTTTGGAACCTTTAAAGTTAGTTATGAATAACTAAAGTTTCCTTAAGAAAAGGAAAGGACTAAGTTTAACAAAGTTAAACTAAGTAGATTCACAACACCTCTAACACCGAACTGAACTTGGAAAGGGATTCCAAAAGAAGGTTCCAAAAGTAGATTCCGGAAATATGATTCCGGAGATTGAAACTTAACAAAAGTTACAATATAAGATTCTACCTTAAAGCGTATAGAATCTAAACTAATCAGAGTAAGCAAGGATGTATAAGAAAGTTATACTTTCCTTAAGATACAAATTGCAGCGGAATAAAGACAAGTAGTAAAACTACTAGTAACAAGATAATAGTCTTTTAACCCAAAGATAAGGGTATCCAACAACCTTGAATAAAGGTCCCTTGATTTATACTTTCAAGCAAGTCTGTCTTACCCACACCAGGGTAAGCCCTCGATATGAAGATCGGTGTCTCTGTCTTGCTATCCCCGCAAGCCCTCAACTTCAAGGTAGTTGGCAACCTCTGTCTTTCTCAGTAAGAAAGCCCTCGATCTTTAAGGTAGTCAGCACCTCTGTCTTTCTCAGCAAGAAAGCCCTCGATCTTTAACGTAGTCGGCACCTCTGTCTTCCTGTCCCCGGAAGCCCTCGAATGTAATCACCAACATTCGGAGTCGCACGAATCTTTGAGAGTTAATAAGAGACTCTCTCTCTAGAAATCACTTCAACAGCATGTAAGCACTTTATCAACAATCGATATATGCATCATCATCGAGCTCTTTCAAATGATCTCCTATTTATAGGTAAGGTCGGCTCCTTCTCCAACGGTCATATTTTACTTAATGTTCGGAGGGACCTGTACACGTGTCACTTAGACAACGGTTAGTTTATAACAAAATGGACGACATCGTTTTATAACAAAACAAGTGTAACAGAAAGTACGACATCGTTTTAAACTCTAACATAAAGGTTCGGAATAGAAACTTTGGAGTGAAGGTTGGAGTGAATAAATTCAGAGTGTATAAAAAAATGATAATCAGATTCTGTTTAATAGGAGAATTCGGAATGAGAATTCGGAGTAGGAATTCGGAATAGGAATTCGTCATCAGAAATCGTAATGAGAATTCATCATCAGAATTCGTAATGAGAATTCGGAATGAGATTTCTTCATTAGAATTCGTAATGAGAATTCTTCATTGGAATTCGTAATGGGAATTCTTCATTGGAATTCGTAATGAGAATTCTTCTTCAGAATTCGTATCCTGAATCTGGAATAGAACTTAGTCAGAGTTTATATCCGGAATTCGGAATGAAACTTCCTTATAGTTCTTGTCCAGAATCTGAACCCTAAATCAGAATGCTTTTATATCAAAGTTTTAATGACTCCGAGAAAGTGAATCTGAATCTCATACTTAAGAAAAATATGAATGAAAATATGATAAGGATAATTTTCCTTATAAAAGCGATTTTCCTTAAGAAAGCAATTTTCCTTATAAAAGCAATTTTCCTTAAGATAGCATTTTTCCTTATAAAAGCAATTTTCCTTAAAGATAATGTGTTTGTGATTTTCAAAATAAGAAGGAATGGAAAAGTCATAAGGAAAACCTTATTGACTCAACATCCCCAATATACTAATCACACATAGCCTACAGTCTTTGTCCCATCGTACGTAGGGAGGTGTGATTAAAGTCTTTTAAGAAACAGTTTCTGGCTGTGTGATAGTGTTCTGGATCAGGGGATGTTACAATGTTTTATATAAGGACACCTGAATTATTTTATGCTTCCTTAATATTTGGGACAACTAAAAACAAGACTAGGTTATGTCTGGAATTTATAATGATATTGTTTATGGGAGTAGATAACCCATGCATAGGGGGAAATCTTAGTGTCCATGGATGGATTGTTGTTTATGATAATTTGTTTTTTACAGTTGATGTTATATCATCTTGAGGGATTAAAATGTTGTGTGAGATTATTATTTCTTAATGGTATTGGTTATTGGGATTTATACATGTGTCCTAGTATAGTTCCAAAAGATTTTTCATGCATCATGATTGGCATATAGGGATATACTTACATGCATTTTTCTTGATAGGGGCATATTTATTTCATGAGTTATATGAGTTCCTATATTAAATATGATATGATTTATCAATTATATATGATAAATTAAAAAAATATAATATTATATCATTCTACAGAACATGTATTCTATGTTTAGAGAGACTTGGAGTTTTTGGTTCTCTATTGTGTTCACCTGTTGAAGTTGACCATGTTTTATACCCACTGTTCTATATTTTTTTTTTGTCATATATTGAAGGTTCCTCCTCACTATCATTGAGATGAGGATCTAGATAAGGTAAATTAGCATGATCCTAACACCACTGAACTATATCTTCTTGTAGCTCATGAGGATAAAATGGATTTTCAACTTCTCGGATGCATCCCGAAGGTGATGGAATCCATGGAAAGGGATACTACTCATGTTTTAAATTATATTCATGAGATGATAAGATAGTTACTGATATATCATTCACCTATATTCAGGGAGGGAGACCCCTTGGAAGTTGAGATATTGATTGATATAGTCTATACGATCTCTAAGAATCTCGAGACACCATTATATTAGAGGGGGGAAATTAATACATATATTCTTCATGGATCAGTAAAGCATTGGAGTGTAATTCTAGAGAATGTTTTGTAGTTGGATGAGATATATTTGAAGGAATTTGAGTCAAATTTTCTTTTCTATCTTATATCGATATTATGAGGAGTGAGAATAATCATTAGTTCATTCACCTAAAAAATGATGTCAGATTAGAAATGGACTAGGCTGATAATTTCCCCAAATAATTGCACATTGTGCCATATTTAGATAATGACGTTGATATCAAGGGGGTTCCATTTTTATGATAGTCTTCATTATGATAGAAGGTCACAAGTGAACATGTTCTTCTTGAGTTTTATTACATCTGTGATGAATTAGGATCTAATTGGGGAAGGGAATCTGAGAGAGTCCCCAAGTAGTGGCTCATATGAGTCTATAATGGACCAACAGTTCAATATGGTATAGATCATTTTTTAGATTAAATCACTTATAAATACCATAATAATTATTATTAATAATTCAAAATAATTCTCTGGTGTTTTTGTGCCTAATTTAGAGACCGGAGCCTTGAAAAGAGATGAGATGATTTGGAGACATAGTTTGGAGAAAATGTGATTCCAATCCCTCAAAATTTATGTAAATCGTGCAGTTCGAGATAGCGTGTACCTAGGGGGTTAATGGTCTATCTTCTACTGTGATACCCTATAGACATGTATGTGCACTCCTATAGACTAACAAGATATATAATTTTCGAAATGGTTTGTGAACGGTTAGACAAACTGTCTACCTAACCATGTGATTTCTGATTTAAAGCTATAACTAGAACATAGTTGGTGCACAGTTTTGAAAACCGTATGGATAGACCACGATCCATTGATTTTTATTGTGAAAATACCATTATCCTATCCTTAACCATTTAATATATTTTTCTAACTCTCCTCCATCATATTCTAGCAGTTGAGGTTGTTCTTATTCTCTTGTGACCTAACAAGCACTCCATCTTAGGTATTGAGGACACTCCTCTATCCATTTACCAATTCAAGACCAGTCAAAGGCATTAGATATCAAAAGGTGAGTGATCGAGTACTCTTAATTATTGTACAATATTATAATGAATTTTTGTTTACAATTTAGATTGAAGATATTTGCCATATTTTTATGGATTTTCAAGGTTTCTTCAATTCCATCTAATCGATTTAAAATATGAGTTCGATATAATGTGAGGATTCTTCTAAAGCCTTGAGTCAGGTAGTCTCACCATTTACCCCTTCAGTTTTGATGTTATACGACTATGTAAATATTTTCCATGATGGATTTTATAAATCATATTCTTTTATCTGATTTCTTCCTATAAAATTTAATAATGAACATTAGTACACAATCCATGATATTTTCTATGTATTTTAGTGGATGGTTACCCCATTCATGGACACCCCTTGGGTGATCAAAGTTGAATTGACCATTATGATAAAATGTGTATTTTACCAGACCACATCCTAAGAATTTATCTTAGTTTGAAATTGAAATTTACGTTATTATATTAATGTTCAATGGAACCCAAGGCACCTGTTATGGTCATGGTCCACTCATTCATGAAATTTCCTAGGTAGAAAATTTTTATATTAACTATGGAACCTTTCTAATTTACCCATTACTATTTTTTAATTGAATTTAAATGTATTGATTAAATGGAATGGCGTATACATGATGGTTTTAATCTCCCTAAATAAACCGATCGAGTTGAATGAAATTGTTTATACAGGTTGGTATGTCCAAACCAATTGCTTCTGATTTATAAAATTATTATTTTATCATTGATGTATTTGTTCTTATTGAACATGTCTATTGAGACACTGAAAATGTAATGCCTCATGCTTTATATTATAAATATAATTATCACTTGATATGGTTTTGGTACGATGCTAATGATTCATTTTATAATTATGGTATCCTAAACCTTACATTGGTTATTGATCATCACGACTCACAACACTGACACTATTTGGATTTTGGTCTTCACATGGCATAGTTCATTGTTCGAATGTTGAAATAATAGTGCACTCCCCATCTTGACTGATGAGCATGACATCTCCCACCATTTATGAGATGTAGGGAATTTACCATGTCATTTGATATTATAGGCCCATTGGACTAGATATGTATGTTTGAGTTATTCCTCATCCCATCCAGCACTATGTATTCTAATTATAATGCCACTTATGTCCACACATAATTTCTTTATATTGGTGGATGTAATATATAACCATTGTATATTTTTTTACTATATATAGTTACTCTTAAGATTACCATTCTAGACATGATTCAAAGAAGGTTGACCCAGTAGGTTTCCTATAGGAAGATGAGTTTCTTGGTTATTTACTTCAACATTTTTTCCCATTCTATTTATACATGCCCACTGCTCAGAAATGGAAACTACATATATTACATATACACACTGTTGGTGGTGGACTAATTAAATTTTATATCACACCCTACACAATATATCTTTAGTACCTTATAATATTATATGATTGTTGGCACGGATAAGGGAAAGTTCAATTTTATGGGTTCTTGATACACAATACATATAGATGGACCATATGATTACAGGATTGAGAATTTTACTTGAGATTAATTGGATCATATATTTGTATTTTTTAGATTTGGTATACTACTTTCATAGTTTCCTATTTTGTATATCATCATGACATGAATCCATGTATATGAATATAAATTATATAATTTCAATATATTATTAGTTACTAGATTATTTTTCTTCATCATCTTATTTATTCAATATATTTTTATATTCTTCTGTTATTGTTTGTTTATTGTTATATGTATTGTGCCACTTTCATAAGAGAGTATAGTTTCCCCAAAATACCACCTTTACTCCCTCACTGCTAATAATCATCCTCTTGTGTATGAGGATATGCTCTTGAGAACATGTGACCCATTGGCTCGGGGTATAGTTTGTGTGGACACCAATTAAAGACATTACAATGTTCTATCAAGCAATTATTTTTTATTTTTCATAATATTTTGGTATTAAACATGAGGCAGTGTTATTAAATTTAAAATTGAACATGGGGTTAGATGTTTCTATCCCATGTACCGGGGTATCCCAAATTATGTGGGATAGGAAATTGTTATCCTTGTTTATGCCATTAAATGTTTATATGACTTTACCATTGGTTGATGCACATGTATTATGAAATTATTGATATTGGTATTATTGAATTTAGAATTTCATAACCTATTCCTATTTAAATGAGGGGTTTTAATTTGTATATACATCATCATAGGACCAATAGGACTAATATTACAGGCATCTTTCCACGTAATGTCTACTTTCAGAATGATTTTTCTTGATATATATTGTTATTTACTTGTTTATTATATGAAATCTGTTGAAATATCTTGCACATAATGGAAATGAAAATTGATACATTAATTTCCTCCCTTACCCTAATAGCGTCTTCTTGAAAAGGGAAATGAAGACTCCTTAAGAAGTCAATTATGGCACATAGTGCCATGAACCATTGGTCACATATGATGGAATGTGTTATGGTGTAGATTTAGTGGATTCCATATTCTAGTTTATAAGGAATGTGGTCCCTTATGGATATATAATGGTAATAATTTTACCTAAACCAATTTATAATTATTTTAATATTCGAACAAGTGCACATTTAATTAGAATATGAATTCTAAAGTAAAAAAATAGTTATCCTAAATATGTGAAATGAAGAATAAGACTTGAACCCAATCATAGTAGTTGGTAGTAGAGTGTCTCTTATGTTCACATGTCCTGTCATGGTTTCTTATAAAACCTAGAACTGGATTTTGTAGTAGGTGGAGAGGTGTGATTGTTTTTATTGGATGAATTTATACATATCTTAATTTTCTAACAGAAACATATAAAATTGTTGAAATGTATTCTAAGGTATCTGTTTTGAATTATAGCATTTTACCTCCCTAAGGTTCTCTGGTCACACACCTTGAAAGAGATAATTATCATGCACGTGAGTTTGTGGTCCTTGAGCTTCAAAAAATTCATCCTACTGTTTCACATATGAAATAATTCTCTATTCCTTATATGGGTACTAATACCTTTTTTAGAGAGGGGTTCTTAAATGTATTTCATTATATGGAAGTTTTTCATCGGCTTTCCCCAATCATGGAAGAGTTGAGTCAGAAATTCTAGCAACAACATCCTCCAACCTTTTACGGGGATTAAATAACACATGTTATTGAGTCTCAGATCAAAGTTAGTCTATCCATATTCGATCTTCTAAAGATACCTCAAAAGAGGGGGGGGGGGTAAACTAGCTATATATATGTTGTGATATTCTTCCAAGAGAAGGTGGGATATTATCAACCAATTATATTTTCTTTGATATATGTTATGGGTAGTTTTTTTAAGAAACTCTTCTATGAATATTTATTTCCCCAACATCTAGGGGATGATAGAGCTAGGGAATTTACAAACCTATAGCAAGGTAGAATGTCAATTATGGTATAATCTACATATTTTACTGAGATTCACTAGTACACTCCTACTCTAGTGAGTGACAATGTTATGACTGCTAGGATATTCATGGATTGGAAAGTATACACCATCTGATCATTGGTCAATATGTTCAGGATGCCTACAATTTCTGAAAACACTAACAATTCCCTAATTGTAGAGAGCAACATGAAAGAACATCATTGTACGAATCAGATCTTTTCGACATCTTGAGCTACCCATGATTCTAATTTTAGGAGAAAGATATATTACGAGGACACTAACAATGGTAGTAGAAGTCGAGATCCCCAGGTTGGTAGCCTTATTATATGTCACCAATTAAAGAAGTCTAGGCATATGAAACCTTAGTGCTTGCATGATCTAGTGGAGTGTAGAGGTTATGGTAGGATGTGGAACATCAAAAAATCTACAATACATTCCTTTTAGTTACTACTTTGTTGGGATTTACATGAACTCCAGTTTCCATAGTGGGGGTCATAGGAAAACATCATGCGGGCATCTAGAACATCTCTGGTCAATCAGGATGAGGTGGCAGGAAAGGGAGAGAAAGACGGTCTTATGATTCTCAGTGCCATAAAATAGGTATTTATAAAGGAATTAAGGCAGTGAATTACAGATGTTATAAATATCATTGACGTGAAGTTCAGCCTATTCTAGAGGATCCTAGCATTATACCACTTATTTTATTATGTATTATTATATAAGCCTCTACTTTTTCGTGTACTTTATTTGACCAAGGAGTGTATCACTATTGTATTTTGCAGACTATCATGGGATTTATGGGAATTTAGATTGAAACCCCTCATAGAATCATGACACTTGATATCCCATTAGGAATATTGTGATAGGGAATTCACTATTGTAAGGACTATCCCCATGAGACAGGAAGATACCATTTTGTTTAGAACCTTTAGGTTCTTAGCATGAAGGGACTTAACATAATCATAGAGATGAAATTATATAATGCCTATCATTCAAATATTTTCTTTTATCATTGTAGGGTGATGTTTAAAACCCCTTGTGGATGTAATAACATTCATATGGGATAATGGGATGTGGAAACTATGGGAACTTTGTCGAAGAAGTAGAAGATTTGTAGTGTAACTGCTCAAATTGCTAGCCATTTCTTCAATGACTAAGGGTTACAAACCACTATGTTTCTCCTATAGTGTATCATTTTAGGGATTCCATTCATGATGACTTATCTAGCCTTCCTCTGGTGAGATTGGTAGAATTCACAATTGAGTTAGTTCTATGATCAATAGTAGTGATCGTCCCTCCTTAGAAGATGTCACCTATGGGAATTATGGATCTGGATAAGAAATTGGAGGATCATGTGCATAAAGGCTTTATACACCCTAACTCATCTCTTTGGGGTCTATGATGATTTTACAATAATGTAGGTAGTATCCTTAGGCTATGTGTGGATTATCTTCCATTGAATTAGATCAGAGTAAAGAATCAGTATCCACTGTATAGAATGGATGAACTCTTTGATCAACATCATGGGGTGAGAATGTTTTAAATGATCGATTTGAGGTTTGGCCATTAATAGGTGTGTTTCAAGTCATCACACATAACTTTCATAGAATTCAATAGAATTTATGTTCTATACAAGTACCTAGTTATGTTGTTCGGACTCAATAATGCACCTACAGTCTTCATGGATCTTATGAATAATGTTTTTCAACAATATATGGATTCATTAATGGTAGTCTTTGTTGTTGATATCTATGTGTATTCATGATACATACATGATCATGAAAACTATTATGATATCATGATGAATAAAATGAGATATCATTGGCTCTATGATAACCTAATTAAATGTCACTTTTGGATCGATAATGTAAACTTCCTATGTCACATTGTCTAACAGTTAGAAGTTTCATTTGTCCTAGGGAAAGAGACAGCTGTAGTTTCCTGGGATCATCCTAAGAACATCTTTAATATTCATAGTATTTTGGCTATAATAGGATATTATATATGCTTTATCTAGGATGTCTCCTATCTAGAAGCACTACTTATGGGATGAAAAAAAAGGTGTAATGTTTGTAAGGTCAGAAACATATAGAGAAACCTTTTAGGAGCTAAAGGGATATTTGACGGCTACATCGATACTAATTATAATAGATCTAGGAAGAAATAATATTATATACTCTAACATATTAGGTATCATGATTGGAGTTGTTCTGATGTAGGATGAGGATGTTGTCGTAGATGGGTTTCCTTAGTTGGGGATTCGAAAGTGGAATTACCTAAAAAATGCCCTAGAGAACAATGTTATTTTTCATTCCTTATACTGATGACGACAATATCTACATTGGGATTTTTTTTATGCTCACAGATCACAAAATACTAAATTATATTGTGAAAATTAGGATCTAAATATTTGGAATATCTAATGGTTTTAGTACCTGTAGTTGTTTCATTGTGAGCATGCATACACCCATGTTAAAGGAAATCTTGTAGCTGATGATATATGTCAAAAGACTCTGACACATGTGGTTCATCGATCCAATTGTGAATGGAATCTCTGGCCACATTCTAAGAGATTCATGATTTGGTTTTAAGAGGGCCATTATAATACTATCTTTTATGCCTTAGTTGTGACATCAACTCTTCTAGAATGGGTATGAATTAAATAGTTATTTAATCTCGAGGGAAACATCCTTCATGAAGGAATATCATATGAAGAACAATCAGTAGGTTGGACCCTGGATAATAATGATACTCTATTATTCAAGGATTTTTTATGGGTCCTAGATGAAATCTTATAGGATCTGACGTGGTAACTCCAAACCTCATCATGGGTGGTCCAACATGTTGTCACTAAAATGTATCATGATCTATGACACCAATATATGATTACTTGAATGAAATGTGAGATTTCCAGATTTAGAACTTGGTGTTCCAAACTACTAGTAGTTTAAGGCATAGAATCAGTGATCAATATGGATTTTATAGCCATTATCCATTCTTGAGTGGAAATGGGATGAAGTTTTGATGGATTTCATGAAATTTCTACCCAGATCACTTTAGGGGAATGATACAGTGGGGGGTATCATTGATTGTTGGACAAATTTATCAATAATATTACCTATGTTAGAGACATTCACGATTGAAGACATTTGGAGGATGTATGTCAGGGAAGTTATAATCCTTCATAGAGATCTATTTTCTATCACTTATAATAAAGATTCCCTCTTTGTGTCATAGTTTTTGAAGAGGATTCATAAGGTCTGGTCTAAAAATGGGAATCTGAGTATGACCTATCAACCACATATCGATGGATAGATGGATAATACTATTTTTCTATTATAGGACATGAACTAGACATGTATTCTTCACTTCAGGGGTTCATAGAAGAAATAAATTCCCCCACTGGGTTCTCTTTTAATAAAAACTATCAAGAAACCATCATGATGGATCCTTATGAAGCCTTATTTGGTAGAACATTCTTCTCACTATTGTGATACCAAGAGTGAGGAGAGGAATCTATGATTGGACCACATATGATATAAGAGACTACAAATCATTTCCAATATATCAGAAATCACATGAAGACATCTTAGTCTAAAAATTATTTGTATGGCAACACACACAATTGAACTCTCAATTTCGAGGTTTGGGACCGGGTTTTATTATGAGTATCTCCCATATTTGGGTTTAAGCATATTCAGAATTAGGGTAATATCTCTCCAAGGATCATTGGAACCTTCAAGGTTTTAAAAATATATCAGACTAGTGGTGTACAAGTTAGAACTTCCTCGAAGATGTCCTTTTATGCATGATGTCTTTAATGAATCTCAAATACATCAATATTATCTAGACCTATCAAATTCCTTTCATCTGTATGAGTTTGAAGTAGATTTTAATACTTTCATCATGGAGTACACCATTATTATAGTGGAATGGATCATAGAGACACTATAAATAAGGTCCTTTACATTCATAGAGTTGATATGGAAACACTATCGGGTTCATAAAAAGAACTAGGAACCCTAAGAAATTGTAAAATATCGATGGATGGACCACTTCTCTTAAAATATTTCTTTACCCTCAGAAGGGAAACTCATGGAAAGGTCCTATTAGGGAGGAGTCTTTGCAACTAAATGACTTTTCATGAGGGTACTATTCAATTTTTTTTGTTTAAATTCATGTAAATGATCTTAATAATGATTCTTAATCCAGACAAGTATGTATGGGGTGTATCATGGGATTGTTTCACCCCCTGAGATCTCAAAATTGGAACAAAAACCAAGCTGAAATGTTAGGATAAAATGTGAAGCCCATCCTGGATGGTATTCCTAAACCATGTAGTTGGAGATTGTGGAGAACTGAGGGCCACATGGTTTATCTACAACTATGAAACCATAGGCTCATATCTGTATTATACTGAAGACATAACATAAACACCTTTTTTTCATGGTCAACACATGGTTAGGAAAAAAAGCACAAAACCATATGATGTTCCCCATTGAATTAGTAATTGGAACCGGATTGGTTCATAGATTGGCCAAACGTGGGGAAAAACCATGCACACATGTTTTTTTGGTGAAAAGTATATTTTCCCCTCATTAATCCATTATCCTATTTTTCTTTCTCTACCTAGACATTCTAGATGATAAGGTTTTTCTTCTTCTCTCATGAGCTCCAAATAACCAAAACATAGATATTGAGGTAAATCCTCCATCTGTTTCCCAATTCATGATCTATAAAAGATGTTGGATAACATAATATGATGTCTCGATTCCAATCCCCCCAATCTATTTTTATCATTGAATTCTTTTCGCTATTTAGGACCAATATCATTTTCACTATTCCCATTGAATTATACAATTTATTCAATTTCATACAAACTTCTCCAAAAAATGATGTCAATATAGAGTGAGGTGTCATCTATGGATGCAAGGTATCTAGTCTCGTCATTTTCCCCATGAGTTTTGATGTTCTATTGGGATACCATTGTGTTGTATGATGTCTTTTGATGAGAGTATCATTTTAATTATGTTTTTCATATAAAATTGAACAAAAAACATTCATAAACTTCCTTTGAAATCTATATAATAGTTCAGAGGATGGTTAACCCATCTATGGACACCCATTAAGTGTACCAAGTTGAATTGTCCCTTACATTTAAATATGTATAATCATGGAATGCCTCCTAAAAATTTAGATTAATTTTTAAATGAAACTTCTCTCATCATATGAGTATTTAGTAGAACTCAAAGAACCTATTAATTTATTTTACACCCATAATTTAAATTTCCCATTTAGGAAATTTCCAAATTTTCCATTCGACCTTTTTAATTGACCCATTGAGATTTATAAATTGAATTTCCATGATTAAATAATTTTAATGGATATATTAAATGGAATGGTTTATAAATTTTTTTGGATTTTCCATATATTAACTAAATGAATTGAATTAAATGGTTTATAGTGGGTGGTCAGGACATTTCTGTTTTTTTAGGCTTCTAAAAATTCTTATATGAACTGTAATTCGTTTCTTGTGAATGAACTTTTCTATTTAGACACATGAAAGGTATTGCATCAAGCATTATATTATAAATAGAATTATTCCTTGATATGGTTATGGTACATTGATAATTTTTCAGTTCTAAATAATTGTATCACACTCCATTACATAGGGTGTTGAGCATAATGTCCCACACCATTGACACTATAAAGAGTTTGGGCTTTACATACCACATTCCATTGTTGGAGTTTTGACAAGATATCACTCGAAAAATGATGACTGAAGAGAATAATATATTACACTCTTTATGAGATACAGGGAATGTACCATGTTGTTTGAGATTATAGACTTTTTGGACAAGTTTTGGCGTTTGAGATACACCTTGATCCAGTCATCGAGTAGTATTCTAGGTATATGGACTCTTAAGTCTGGATGTTCATTGTTTATATAGGTGGATTAAATATAAAACTATTATACATATATATTTATATTATTACTATATATAGGTACTCTTCAAATTCACATTCTTTCAATTAGCCGAAGCAGGTAGACCCGTTAGGTTTCCTATTGAATTTTGGGCTGGATTGTTTTTTATTTCATTATTGTTTTTCAATTCTGTTTATACCTAAAAACTTTTTAGTTATGGAAAATAATTAGACTACTTATAGACAATATTGGTGGTGGCCTACTGGGACTTCATCTCACACCATACTTGGGTTTCCTTTGGTACAAATTAATATTATAATACTTCAGGTACAGATAAGGGAAAGGTCCCTAAAACAGGTTGTTGATATGAATTACATATAGATGGAGTTTTGGAGAAAATAGTCATTAATGTTTCCCTATATGCAATTACAGTATCTTTTTTGAGTATTTTATTTTCTTTTCCTGTTACAACATTTTTTATCATCAGGGCATGGATCCATTTTTATGACACTACCTAGTTGAAATTGATAATATTATCATTTTATTTGTTATTATTCTTCATCTTATTATTTATTATATATATTTTTATATGCTTCCTCAATTCCATGTTTATAGTTATATAATTTCCCAATTAGAATAGATGGTAAAGTCTAACCATTATACCACCTTTACACCATGAATATTTTTTGGTGACCTTAGGCATACATGGAGGTGGCTTGAAGCCAAGTAACCCACCATCATAGGGAACATGTTATTTGGACCCATGGACGGGACATTACACCTTCAGTAGTGTGAACTGGGAGAACATCCTCTTATTTAAGGAAGCAAAACTATGTTTCTTTCACCATGGAATAAATGGGAAGAACAGTCAGTAAAGTAGAAAACCATCTCAAGATCATGTTCTATTAGAGGGTTATTAGTATGTGGTGATGTGTAACAAATAAACTCATTTTATATTCTACACATTGGATTATCCTGGTTGTAGTAGAATGGGACATATAAAATCGGTTATAGGGGAACAAAATAGTATATGAGTGGAAGAGGATCAATACAAGTAATAGAGTCTAGGAAAAACTATGACAATCCTCAATATACATGTAGTTATATTTCCACTGGATGTTCAGGCTGAGACCAGGGATGTGGTACCCTAGTGGGGGAAGGATAGTACCAAGCATATGGAATAGCTCAGGGGTATCAGACTATACCATTGGTAAGAGGGTCTATCAATTTTCACATTATTCAGACTACTCAATCTAGTATGGGTATTGTCCTATCAACTATATGATGTTCGATTACAGTATCATCTACCCTTGATTGTGTTTTGTTTGATACATGAGCATCAAATTCCATTTTATCCACTCTTTTTTCAAACGTTTTTCTTTGATTTGGAATTCATTGATGGTTCATTAACCATTGAAATAATGTTGGGAGTGAGGAAAATGAATATAAAATGTATAAAGGTGTTCTCTCTAGAGTGTTTTTGTTACCGATTCTTTTGGGAACCGTTTGTGTTAGAAATGATATGAATCAATTTGAATCATTGTACAGATTGGAATGTTTTATACAATGATCATATTGATTATTAACGGATGAGAGATTCCATTTTACCATCAGAAGGAGGTACTTATTCACACCAGGGTGAGTGGGATGGACATTTTATTTATGCATGAAAAATTCAGGTTAGATTGGGATATCTAATGGATCAGATAGTAGGTCTTACCCTTGATGATGGAAGAATGTCATATTTTTCTCAAGTAAGTAACCATTTTTATGATTTAATTATTAATGAGTTATATGGATTCTAAACCTAGAGAGATATTGAGTTCATAATTGAGTTTCTTTCCGGAGAATATCCAATTTCAATCCCACCGTATAAGATAAATCCATCAGAGTTGTGAGAATTGAAAATTCATTTCGAAGATCAACAATAATTTTTTTATATATTGGACTGTGTATCCATATTGTAATATAATTCTCTCATCTATGAATTCTTGTGGTACCTTACCATTATGCATGAATTTTGAGAGAATAGACCAAATGACATTGAATAACCACTATCCTCTTTTGTGCATCGACATTATCTTCAATCAGCTGAGAAGTGCTATGATACTCTACAAGATAAATTTGAGATCTAGATACTAAAATTCGATGCTAATCATACATAGAAATAATATATTTTAAGAGATGGTATATCTTGTATGAGTCTATAGTGATTCCATTTGGTTTGTCCAATGCATCAATATTATTCTTGGACAAGACAAATTTGGTATTTCATCATTTTTGGATCAGTTTGGGGTGGTTTTTGTTTATGAAATCTTTTTGTATTCACAATTATGAGAAAATCCTTCTCAACATTATGTTACTTTATTAACTACATTAATAGATCCTCATCGTTATTCCAAGATAATGAAATGTAGTTTATGGAATGATATTGTGCACTTATATGTACTTTTCATCTCTGAAGAAAGAGTGTTAGTGAACTTTGAGAAAGATGCATCCATAGTATCTAAGGAGAATACCAAGAATGTCTTCAAATTTCTGAGATTTCTTGGTTTAGTAGGTTAATATCAGTACTTCATCCAAGACTTATCCCATCTTATAGCACCAATTTTTGGGATTCCAAAAAGGGAGGGATGATTTCATTGGTCAGATGCATGCAAGAGTTACTTTAAAGAGTTGAAAGGAAAAAATACTTATTCACCAACCCTTACATTTTCTTTTCCATGTAAATCATATACCATGTACTGTGACATATCCAAAGTTAAACTCAGTAAAGTCATGATGCATGAGGATCGATTGGTTGCTTATGGATCCATACAGTAGAGACAACATGAAATAATTACTCTGATCATTACCTTGATTTATAAGTAGTGGTATATGCCTTGAGATACTAGAGTCATTATCTAAAGGGTGAGAGGTTTTTTGATATAAATAGACCAAAATATCCTTAAGAAAATATTTCATTAGTGTTACCTAATCCTTTCATAGAGATGGTGGGTTATATATATTCATTATTTTAACTTTGACTTATAATGCTCTAAACCCACACTTTTGGATTCGATTCATAAAATGTTGTGTATATTATTTTTATAAAATATAACATAAAATTTACACAAAAATATATAAAATAGTGTACCTTTTATTTTATGGTTTCTATATAACTATATGTGACCATACATAGTTTCATAGTTGAAAAAATAGACATGGTAATGCGTGCAAACCTCTACATGTTAAGACATGCTTTCTTAATCTTCTAAGATACCTTTGAAAACATTAAGAACATTAGATGAGCCTTCAATTAAACAATAATTAATATTAAAAAAAGTTTAAAAGAATTTATAAAAACTATTTTAGAAACAAATTATATGAAATATTAATATTTTATATATAATAATTTTTCAAAAATGATTATTTTGAAAATACATTTTAAAAATAATTCATTAAAAAATTGGATTTATCCTTTGAAATTAATTTGAAAATAATAATTTATTTGTGTGTTTTTTTGATACTTCATAGGTCCTCTGATATTATATATGTCCATAAGAAATATCACAAATGGAACAATGTTCCATGAGGTCCTCGTTTCACTCCATATTCCTCATTCTCCCGCATGATACCCTTGTTCCGATTTAAATTTTAGGAAGACATTTTTTAAGAATCCGTATTTCTCAACATCAATCCCTTAAAAAATTTGAAAACATAGTTAGATTATTTACATAAAATAAAATAATTTGTATATACTCTAACTATTATACATCAATTTTTTAGAAATTTGGTAGGAGAAATCCACATTTTAGACAAAGAATATCCTGAATAATTACATTTATAATTTTCATAAAAAGAACTCTTAAATACTTTCTCATTTATAAATTTTCTTTCTAATCTTGTAGATAATTATATATTTTGAGTACATACATACGTTAAACGAACATAAGAATAAAACAAGGCTCAATGAAATTAACTAATTCATGTATGAAATTTCACAAATTATAGATATAAAATGATATTATAAAATTTGTGACATTCATGTATGTATAAAGACTTTGTGCACTTGAAATGCAACGTTATGTTAATTAAAAAACAGCTATACATAGAAAATAGAAATAATAATGTTATTAAATTATAGGTTTATAAATACAATTAAATAAATTTTAATAAATTAAATTACTTATAATGTTTAAATTTTAAATCTTTGTTATTTTTATATAGCATATATCAAAAATATAAATTTTTATAGAAGTATAGTAACATATATATATATATATATATATAATTCTTATTATAATTATATTTCTTACAAAAATAAAACCCTAAAAAAATTCTAATTCAAATTCAATAGTCATAATTTTATTATTAATGAATTACCATAAAATTTTCAATAACTAAATCCCTCTATAAAGATTCATTTAAAATATATGTATAATATATATATTAATTGAAAATATATATAATGGATGTTAATGAAAAACGAATAAATTCCATTTCAAACAAATAAATATTTAAAAATAAAAAGTTTCCTTATGAAATTAAAGCATCATATAAGGGAAATATAAGAATGTGTAATCCAATACAAAAAACATAATAATACTTTATGAATAATCACTGTAATCATAATAAAAAATAATAAAGATACATTTTATGTTTTATGTACAGATAACTTAATATGACTTATTCTTCCTATCTCAGATTTTAGAACACTCATACTCTCAGAATTGGAAAATAAGTAAACAAAATTGTCTATCAAAGCATCCTCCCCTCCATACACCCACACACTTAGCATACAATGGATGTAATATTTTAAATGAAAAGAAACATTATATAAAGCAGTTCTCACCCATCAAATTAAATTCCAAATAACAAGAAATTAAATGAAAATATTCATTAAATATATATTAATTTATTTCATTGTTTTTTTGATCCATTTGAATAAAAAATAAAAATGACACAAAATTGAATTCACTAGATTAAATTTGGATGAATACTACCGATTAAAAATTGAGAATTTTTTATCATATATAAAGAAAAAAAGATCTTCTGGTTGATAAAGCTTCTTTATGAGGATTTGTAGAAATATGAAAAAATAGGAGGGAAAATTGAAAAAATAGATTCAAAATTATTATCATTGTTGAAAATGATCACTAATAGATAGAGAAATCCTTAGGAAAAAATTCTCACCCAATGATAAGTATTCAAGAGGGAGATTAAGACCAGAATTGTTAATACCAGATAAAAAAGATATTTGAGGAATTCAAAATTGGTTTGATGGAAGAAGAATGTGGTAGAAATAAACAAATAAAAAAATAATACCCAAAAATGATAATATTCCTATGTATTTGAAGAAAATATACCTACCCCAATTATATTTGTTTGATCACGACTCAATACAATGCCTTATGATCTTTTATGCTTGCTATCTATCTCACTTTATAAGGGTCTACTGAATCGATCTCAAGTTCAGTTTCAACCTATCAATACATAGAAGGAGATTCGCTTAACACTTGACCTATCATTACTTAACGAAAATAAATCAATGCCCATGAATTTAAATTACAATAATATCCATCCACAGCGCCACACTCAGCCACCTCGGCTTCAGCTTCGACTCATTCTGAGGACACTAAGGAACCCGCTAGGGTTGGCTCGATTCTCTCGAAGAGATGAAGCCCTTGGTTTAGATGAGTCCCAGAAACCAAATCTCCCATATTCCAAATTCTTGATTCTCTTTCTTCGTATTCTTTTTTTTCATTTTTTTATATAATATATATATATCATAAAATTCCTTATATATATACAATCAATCTTAAATATTTTTAAAAAATAATTTTTATTAAAAATTAAAACTCATATTTTAAAAATTTATATAATTTTCTTTTATTAATATTTATAAAAATATTAAATTAAAATATTTTATAATCAAACATATATAAATTTTATAAATTTTTTAGAATACTATTAATTGTTATCCTTATTTAATATCATAAATAATGTAAATAATATATTTCTTTTATTTTTCTTCTAAAATATGTATAAAGTTTTTTTGTAGATTTAATTTTCATGAAAATAATAAAATAAATATTTATTTCAAAATACAAATAAATATAAGGAATGAAATATAGAAAAATAGTTATCAAGTTATATTAAAATCTTATTGTTGAAAATTTATCTAAATAATATGATATAATATTAATTGAAAGATAAAATTAATTGATAAACAAATATACATATATAAATTATTAAATAATATAAATCAAAGAGTTATTATAATTCTAAATAATATATATAATTTTTAATTTTAATTTATTTTTATTAAATAAAATTAAATAGTATTGTAAATGATATGTCATAATTTATATAAATTAATTTATTAATCACTTTAAAATTTCTTGGATTTTCAATTCTCCCCCCTTAAATGAATTACTCCCTCACAATTAGTTCATTGGATTCTAGAAAGTTATAAATTTCAATATTTAGAATTAAGAAGAACCAAAAAACTTAAGAAATATTAATTACTAAGGAGTTCAAAAGAAAATTATATCCTGGAATATTTTTCTTTTCTCAAGGGATAATGTCAAAGATACAAATATGTCTAAATAGTCCTTTGATATGAATTATAAATCCTCAAAACAACACTTCCAGATTTACTGCTTAAAATGATGTGAATTTTGTTATTAATGATAACTAAAAAATACACAACACATTTTAAGGAAAAAGAATTTTCTAGCCTAGGATCAAGAGAATTAGACATGAATATACATATTTTCAGAGGTGAAAAAATTAAAATAAAAAGATCTACTTCATTATGCATGAGATAACACCAAAAGCGATTATGTACATTCTAAAACATCAAAGATACAAGTGAAAAACTTTGAATACATTGAGTGGACATTAAATTACCCAGTAAAAAAATTTAAAACCAGTGAAAAACTTTTTATAAAAACTATATTATAAATACTTTATATCAAATATAAATATATTATGTATAATTATCTTTTAAAATATACTTGTTTTGAAAAATCATTTTAAAAAATGTTCATTGAAAATATTTGGATTTATCCTTTGTAAAAATATTGAAAAAAATATTTTCATTATACATTATTTTTATAGTGGGATGATCATATGACAACCCATATAACGACATGAAATATCATTGGTGGAATACTTTTTTGTGAGGTCATGGGATCACTCCCCATTCCTCATTCTCCTACCAAATACCCAAGTGTTGATTAAAATTTTACGAAATCATTTTTTAAGAATCCTACTTTCTCTATCTAATTCCATTGAAAAATTTGAAAACATTCTTAAATAATTTTCATAAAAGAAAATAATTTTTATATCAATTATTTTTGATAAATAAAATTTTCATAAATAGTTTTTGATAAAACCATATTTTAGTAGAATAATTTCATCAATAAATACTTGGAAAATTTCTTAAAATAAACTAATAAACATATTCACCTTTACATAATTCCTTTAAAACCATGAATATAAGGAAATATTTTTAATACATACATTAATACATAAAAATATGCATAAATCACGACTCAAAAAATTAAATTTTCATGTATGAAATTACATAAATGATAGATATAGAAAAATATTATAAATATTATGATGTTCATGTATGTATAAAGACTTTTCAAACATTAAAATGATATAAATTGTTAATTAATTACTCTTTTTAGATAGAAAATAAACATGAAAATAGTCATATATTCTCAGTGTCTAAATATAATCAAAGATATTTTTATAAAATAAATTACCCATACAGTTGAAACTATACAGATTTGTTATTGTTATATAGAATATATAAAAAATAAGATTTTTTGACCGAATAATAGTTTCCTATATATAAAATTCATATTATAATTATATTTTATAAAAAAACAACACCCATAAGAAATATTATTCAAATTATTAACTAATAACTTTTAAAATAATGATATACATTTTAAATTTCAAATTATTAATACACCTACAATGATTCATTGAAAAATATATATAATATATATATTTATTTAAAATATATAGAATGGAATGTAAAGAATAACAAATAAATTCCATTTCAAATAACTAAATTTTTAAAAATAAATATTTCCCCTATGAAATTAAATCTTCAACGAATTGAAATATAATGATAAGGAATCCTATACAAAATTGATTATAAAATTAGCTGAAAATTCACTTATTGTAAAAAAATAAAAAAATAATACACCCTTATAAGTTTATTGTTGATATGAATTATTATGAATTATTCTTATTATTTTTTATATCACCACTACTGTAACTCTCATACTCTCAGAATTGGAAATGAATAATATAAATGAGGGTCTCAAAGCACATGCCTCGCTAGGCACACACACACACAGAAAGAGCATCCAAAGGATGGAATACATTCGATGAAAGGTTTCTTTATATATTATACATCTCATGCTTCAAATTAAATTTGAAATGAATATAAATTAAATGGAACTATTATATATATATATATTCACTATTGTTGATCTATTCAAATATAAACAAAAAATGACAGAAAACAAAATTCATTAAATTAAACACTTATGAATAAATCTGATAACATAAAGATAATTTTTTATTATAGATGAAGAGGGAAAATAACCCAATTATTCAAGTTTCCCCATGAATATTTCTCTAAATGGGAAAAAATATAGAAACATTGACAAAATTGATTCAAATTTAACACCAACAGTTAAAATGATTAATGTTTGAAAGAAATGTTCGGAGGGGAAAAACCCTAAATGATGATAAATAATCAATTAGAAGATTAAGAAAAAATAATTAATACTAGACAGATGAAAAATAGATATTTAATGTATAGAAAATCATTTAAATCGATGAATAAAGTGTTAGAATTCAAATAAGATAGAAATAAATACACAAAAATTGAATGATTTGTTTGAATTATGAAAAGATACACCTACTAAAAATAGATTTATTCTATCCCGAATCGATATGAAGCATCCAATTCATTCTATCTTGAACTCTAGATCAATCAAATATGGCCTAAAAATATATCTCTCATTCATTTTTGAACTATCGTCTCCTGGAAGGACATTCGATCGACACTCGACATCTTCTTGTCTTAGCTTGGACAAATCAAAGACCCTGTCATTGATTGACCCCAATCTCCATAGTCACTACCACACTCATCCACCTCGGATTTGAATTTGACTCTTTATAATTCCATTGAGAAACCACTATGCATAGCTTGATTCTTCGTTAGAGATGAACCCCTTACTTTATATGATCGTTGTGAACCCAATCTCACCTTTTCTCGATTCTCGATTCTTCTTCTTCATATTTTTTTCATCACTTTTATATTTTATAATATATATATATATATATATATATGTTTTTCTACCATATAACGTTTTATATATATTTATAGAGAAATTAAAAAAACGTTAAATTTATATTTTTATATTAGTACTCATATTAATATAATTTATTTAATTTAGTTTCATTAATATTTATAAAATTATAAAATTTAATATTTTAAAATCAAATATTTATAAATTTAAAATGATAAATTAATTTTAGAATCTTAATAATTATAATCTTTATTTAATATCATAAATAATATAAATAATATTTTTCATTTTTTTCATTTTTTTCATTTTTTTTTCTTTTAAAATATTTTTAAATAAATTTTGTTTATTATATTTTTAAATTAATAATAAAAGAAAAATGTATACTAAAATACTGTTAAATAAATGGTTTCACATTTATAAAAATAGTTATTAAGATAAATTATGATCATTTTCTTATAAATTTGGTTAAAAAATATTATAAAAATCTATTTGAAAGCAATATTATATTGATAAAAAAATTATCATTTATAAATGTTTAAATTAGACAACATAATGTATTGTTATAACTGTATAAAATCTAAATAAATTTTAATCAAATAGTATTTTTTTATTAAATAATATTACATTGTTCTATAAAATATATTTCTTACTTTATTTAAGTACATTTATTAATCATTTATAATATTTTGTGATGTTATATTATCCCCTCCATTATAAAATTATGAATTTCCTTCTAGAATTATGAAAAAATATAATACTTAGGAAATATTAGGTACCTAGTAGTTCAAAACAAAATTCTATGATGTAAAAAAAAATTTATAAAAGGAAAATGTCTAATATTGAATGTTGTGTAGACCATTCCTCTGATACCAATTATAATGTCACATTACCACACTTCTAGATTCACTGCTTAAAATTTTGTGTATATATTTTTTATAATATATAACTATAACAAAACACAAAACATTATAAAATATAGGGACATTTCCAGTCTAGGTTCTTGATAATTAGACAAGGATTTTGCATATTTTCATATTTGAAAAAAAATTATACTTTTCTTTTCATTCTCTAAATATAGATGCGAAGACACCCATTCTAAAACATTCATGTTACCTGGGAAAAAAATTTAAAACATGGGATGATCATTCAATTTCCCTGCAAGGTATTTTAAAAATTGTACAAAACCATTGATAAAAAATATTCAAAAATTAAGTTAGATCAAACATAAATATTTTATATTTTAAAATATTTTATATATAAAAATATTTACAAAAATAATTATTTTGAAATTTATTTGAGAAAATGTTCATTGATGAAAATTGGATATCTCCATTGAAATCATTTTGAAAATAATAGTTATTTACGGATTATTTTGATATTTGGAAAATCCTATGAAAACTCATTTGGGAATAAGAAATATCAGAGGTCGAACAATGTTCTGTGAGGCCATGGGTTCACTCATCATTCCCCATTCTCTAGCTTGATACCCAAGTCTTAGTTGAAATTTTATGGAATTTTTTTTAAGAATCCACCTTTCTATATCTGAGTCCATTAAAACATATAAAAACTTTCATAAATTATTTCAATTAACGAAAATAGGTTTTATATCCTCTAACCTTGATAAATCACATTGTGAGTTATTTTATAGAATAAATCATTTTTTCAGAAAATGAATAACATGAATAAATGCTTTGAAAATATCTTAATATAAACTCTATAATACATCTACATTTAAATAATCTATTTAAAAACATGTAGATAAGTAATTATTTTGAATACATACATATATACAATGAATATAAGGATAAAATAAGACTTAATGAAATTAACTAATTCATGCATGTGATTTTAGAAATTATAGATAGGGTAAGGTCATATAAAAATTATAACATTATTGTTTGTATAATGACATTTTTAGCATGAAATGATACCCTTTGTTACTTAAAAATCATTCTATGTAGAAAATAAACAAAAAAATGTTCTTATATTCTAAGTTCCTAATTAGAATTGAAGAGATTTTATCTAATTGAATTACCCATTAATTTGAAACTACAATTCTTTGATATTGTTATATAACACATATCAAAAATATGAATATTTTATAGAAGTATAGTTTCTTATATATAATATCCAAATTATTATTATATTTCGTACAAAAATAACACCCTTACAAAATTATTATTCAAATTCATAAATAAAAATTTTGAAATAATGAAATACCATAATATTATCAAAATATATTCCCCCAAGAATGATTGTTTGAAAATTACTATAATATATATATTAATTTAAAACATTTTGACTGCAATGTAAAAAAATTAAATACAATTAAAAAAATAAATATTTTCCTTACACCATTATTTCTTCAAAGAAGGGAAATGTGAGAATAAGGAATCCCATAAAAATCATACTAAAACATTATGAATATAAACTTAAATAAGAAAAATAAATAAGAAAACACCCTTGATTGGTTTCTATAAAGATGACTTATTTCACCTTATTATTCTTCCTATTACCACTGCAATAAGTCTCATACTCTCAGAATTGGAAATGTAGAAAAAAGGAATCTATCAAAGCACCTCAATCACCGAACACACACACAGACCACATCCAAAGGATGGAATACTATTGTGGTAGGGATACCTTATATATAAAACTTCTCAAAAATAAAATTAAATTTTAACCAACTAGAAATTAAATGAAAGAATAAATTAAATAAATAGTTATTTTTTAATTACTACCGTTGATACAATAATAAAAATAAAAATGACCCCAAACTGAATTCAATTAATTAAACACTGACTAATAAGACCGATTAAAAAAGGGACTGTTGATTTTGAATGAAGAAGAAAAATCATCCAGATGATGGAGCATCATAATAAACCATTGTAGAAATATAAAAAATCTACATATAATGATTAAACAAATTGATTTCAAATTAATATCCGTATTTATAATGATCACTGTTAGAGACGTCTAGAGGGGGAGAATTCATAAATAATGATAAACATTGAATAGGTAGATTGTGACCAAAATTGATAATATTGTATGGATGAAAAATAGATATTTAATGTATTGTAAATAAGATATGTGGATGAAAAGAGTGGTAGATATTGACAAATATAGAAATTAACAGACACAAAATGATAATAATCGTAAGGATTATGAAAAAATACACCTACATGGAACAAATATGTTTGATCCTGACTTAATATAAATCCTTTGGTTCATATGAGATTAGAATCCAAATCAACGGCAATGGCCTACCAAATCGATCCCCCATCCTATTTTGGCTTATCAGCTCCTGGAATGTGATTCTATTAACTCTCGGTATCTTTCACGCTTAGACCAAACCCATCGAAGCCTATGGATTCGATTGGCTTTGATCTCACAACACAACTACACGCTTGGGAACCTCAGATTTCTCACTGACTATTTATGAATCCACCGATACCACACTATACATGGATCACTTATCTCAAAGATAAGAACCCCTCAGTTTAGATGAACCTTGCGAACTCAATCTCCCATATTTGTGATTCTTGATTATTCTCACTCTTTTTTTAATTTATATAATTATATATATATATATATATATATATATATATCATATGAAGTTCTTTATATGTATATAAACGAAAAAATATAAATTCCATTTTTTAAAATATTAATACTTATAAAATTATCATTTATTTTGTATAATTTCATTAATATTGACAAAATTATTATATTTAAATATTTTGTAATCAAATATATAACTATTTTATATATCAAATTCTTTTTAAAATTTTAATAATTATTATCTCTATTTAATATCATAAATAAAATAAATAATATATTTCTTCGATGTTCATTTTCAAATATTAATAAATAAATTTTTATTTATTTATTACAATATTAATAAAATAAATATTTTTTTGAAATGAATCTTAAATAAAACATATGACATTTAAAAATATAGTTCTTAAGTGAAATTCTTATATTTTTATTAATAATTTATAAATTTTATTAAAACATACTATTTGAATGAAATATTATTTTGAAAAAAAATTGAAAATTAAGAAATTTCTAAAAAGGACAAAAAAATGTATTATTATAATTGTAAACAACCCAATAAACAACTAATCAATTACTATTTTGATTAATAAAAATTACTTATTTTTAAAATATATATTTCTTAATTTATTTTAATTTATTTTTTAATCATTTAAAAATTTATAGGATGTTACACCGCCCCACAATAAATAAATTTCTCCCTCACAATTCGTTCATCAGATTCTAAAAAATTGTGAATTTATATTTTCATAATAGTGAAAAACTAGAAAAATTATGAAATATTAGTAACCTATGAGTCAAAAGAAAAATTTATGATGCATTTTCTCTAAAAAGACAGTGTTTATTCTCTCAAGTGGTCAGTACTATTCCTCTAATACCAATTATAGCACCCCAAATCCACACTTCTAGATTCAGTTCATAAAATATTGTATATTTTTATATATAAAAGATAACTAAAACAATAAACAACAATTTAAACAATAGATGGCCTTTTACTGTCTAGGTTCTATAAAATTAGACAAGAAAATACATATTTTAACAGTTAAACTAAAATAAAATAAAAAGATATACTTCTTAATGTGTGTGGTAACTCCAAAAGTGAATACGTCCACTCTATAACTTCTAATATTCCAATGCCAAACACTTAAAACACTGGATGAACTTTAATTTTATAAGTATGGGATTTTAAATCCACTATGAATCCTTTTATTAAAAATCATATAATAAACTTTGTATAATATATAAATATTTGATATATGAAAATATTTTCAAAAAAACATATTTTGAAAATTTAATTTAAAAAAGAGTTCCTTGAAAAAATTTGCATTTATACTTTGAAATGATGTTGGAAGTGGTTCTTTATTATGAATTTTTTTTATACTGGGATGAACATATAAAAACCCATATGGCCACACGAAATATCACATATGGAACAACATTCTGTGAGACCATGGGTTGACTCCATATTCCTTATTCTCCAACTTAATAACTATGGGAAAGTTCAAATTTTAAGAAATATTTTTTCGGAATACACTATTCTCAATCTCAATTCCTCAAAAAATAAAAAAAAATAATTAAATTATTTTCATAAAATAAAAAAAATTGTCCTCTAACTTTGAAAAATCACATTTTTAGATATTCTTTATGAGAATCAATATTTTAGGCAAAGAATATGATGAATAGATACTTAGTAAATTTCTTAAAAGAAACTCTTAAATACAGTCACCTTTAAATAATTTCTTCAAAACCTCGTATATAAGCAATTCTTTTGAATTCATACACACATTAAATGAATATAAGAATAAAAAACACAAAAAAATTAACTAATGCATGCCTGAAATGTCACGAAATACTGACATGGATAGATCTTATAGAAATTAGGACATTCATGTATGTAAAAAGACATTACACAGATGAAATGATACACTTTGTTAATTAAGAAATTTCAAATATAAAAAACAAACATGATGATAATCGTAAATTCTAGATGCATAAATAAATTCAATAATATTTTAATAAATTAAATTACTCCAATAGTTGAAACTAAAAAGCCTTTCATTGTAAAATATTGAATATCAAAAATAGAATTTTATTTATAGAAGTAACGTTTTGTATATAAAATTCATATTATAATTATATTTCTTATAAAAATAACACCCTTTCAAAATTCATATTCTTGTTCATAAAATATAATTTTGAAAATGAGGACATACTATAATATTTTAAAAACACAATGTCCCCCAAAATAGATTGCTAGAAAAAAAAATATAATATATACACCGATTTAAAATCTATAAAATTGGAAGTAAATAAAAACAAATAAATTATATTTCTAATAAATTAATTTTTTTAAAAAATATTTCCCTTATGAAATTAAATAATCAATAAATAAAAATAAATTAAAATTTAATTCTATAGAAAATTATAATTATATTTCCAGAATATACACTTAAACCACAAAAATGTACTATATTTCTTTATGGGATTATGAATTCTTAGGACTTCATATTCTTCCTATCACAACTGATATAAAAATTATACTCCAAGAATCAGAAACATAAAAAAAATGTTGGATATCAAATCACCTACCTCACGAGACACACACACACATAGCAACGAAAGGATAGAATACTATTGAGAGAATAGTGCTTCATATATAGCAGATATTACATATTAAATTAAATTTGAACCCACCAGAAATTAAATGGATGTTTCATGAAATATATATATATATCTTAACATTTGTTGATCCATTCAAATAAAAATATAAAATGACAGAAAACATAATTCTTTGAATTATAAATAGTGTAAAAATATTGATAATGAAAAAAGAATTTATTATTATGCGCGAAGAAGAAAAATCATCCCATTGATGATACATTATTGTGAAGCATTATAGAAACAAGAAAATAATATACAGAAACATTGAAAAAACTAATTCCAAATAATATCAATATTTAAAATTATCACTGTAAGATAGAGTCGTTTGGAGGGAAAAAATATAAAATGACTATAAACATTCATCATATAGATTTGGACAGAAATCCTTAATACCAGATAGATATAAAATAGATCTTTAATGAATTAAAAACATGGTTTATGGAAGTATCATGTGGTAGAAATCTATAAATATGGAAATTAATAAACACAAAATTTTATGATTTTTAAGGATTCAGAAGAAATACACTTACGTGAAATAGATCAGTTCGATCTCAACTCGACCTGAAGTCATGTTTTCATAAATAATTGGATTGTATCTTGCTAAAATATAGCCTATAAATTTGATCTCTCATTTGATTTCATCCTATCAGCTCTAAGAATGGGATTCTCTCAACATTGAACATCTTCCAGGCTTATCCTAAATAAATCAAATCACATACCTTAGATTGGCCTTAAACCCAATCATTGTTGTTGTGCTCATCCACCTATGGTATTTCTTCTATTCCTTATAAATCCACCCAGAACCCATTATTATAGGATATGTTTTTCAGAAGATATGAACCCCTTGGTTTAGATGAGCCCTGAGAACCTAGCATCTCTATATTGCTAATTCTCTATTATTCTTCTTCTTATTTATATCATCATTTTTTTATATTAAATAAACTAATATATATATATATCATATAAATATAGTTATACCTAAATATAAAATAATTAAAATAATATAAATTTAAATTTTTTTTAAAATATTAATATTCATAATATTATCATTTATTTCATTTTTTTTATTTAGTGTTGATTAATTTATTAATTTTTAATATTTTATATTCAAATATAAATAAATACTCTACATTAAATTAATTTTATGAACAAAATAATTATTATTTTTATTTAACTTCATAAATAATGTAAATAATATATTTTGTTAGTTTTTTTTAAAACGTAATTAAACAAATATTCAATTTAAAATACTCTTAAGTAAATGATATCACATTTGTAGAAATTGTTTTTAAGTTAAATTATAATATTTTTCGTAATTTTTTGTTTGAAAAAATATAATAACAATCTATTTTAATGAAATATTTAATTGATAAACAAATAAAAATTTGTAATTTGTAAAGTAAGATAAATAAAAGTATTATTATAATTTTGAAAAATCAAAATTAATTGTATTCATTTTTATTTTTATGAAATAATTTTTCTTAGCATTATAAAAGATATTTCATAATTTACATAAATTAATTTATTTATCACTTTGAAATTTATGTGATGTTGCAGGGTTGTCTTATATACTGGGTAGGGTAAAAATAGTTCCCAACTCATTGAGAAAAAGAAACTGAGAAAAGGTGAATTGAGAGAATTTTATTGAGTGGAAGATGATGAAACTATTTGAATGCATGCATTTAGATGTTCAGGAATCTCATCGATGAGAAACCCTAACTTTAATATACCAGGAAAGTTAGTCAGAGGCAAAACCTCTGACCAATTATTAAAGATAAATAAAAAGTGCAGTAAAAAGGGAAATGGATGAGGGATAACATCTTTCCCAAACCCAACAAGTAGCCCCAACCAAACTCAGACAATTACATATCAAAGGAATCAAACCAACATCAGATAACAACGAGTACCTTCTTCAACTGTGCCTCTTCAACTGTGCCTTCAGCAGCTCAGCTCAATAGAAAAATTCATCATCAACCACCGGATCATAAAAACCCAGTACATACTCCTCTTAAAAATCACCATTTCTCCTCTTTTCTCTTCAAGAATACTACTTCAAGGCCATACAACCATCCATCATGCTCCACCATTTTTGGAACACGCTGCCATCGCAATGCAGAGACAACACAAATGCAAACCAAAAATCCAGATCCAAATACAAACCAAAAAAACAAACATCACAACCAGATGAAATCAGGCATAACCCCTGCAGAAAACACACATCAGCAAGGTTAAAAAACCTCCCCCTCCGGAACTGAAGAACGACGTAGCACCCCATGGAAACCCACTGGAACCACTTGGGGAAACTTGGATGCGGTGGAAGAACCAAGACGGAATGCAATCGGTGCCGGAGGATGACAGATCCCGACCGAGAACACCATAGCCCTCGTCGAACAGATGTCATCTCCAGAAAGCACGAGCACACCAAGCCGCAGGCCGGAACACCACTGATCTGACGCCGTCGAAAGCGGAAGCCAGAGAAGCGAACCCAAACGCATCATGCATATATATTCCACGCTGAGCCGAGGGCCGAGGGAGCCTAACCGATCCAGGATAGAGGGGGAAGGGGAAAAGAAGAGAAGGTGGAACCCTAGTCGCCGCGGGAGCTTGGGAATACGCCGTTCAGAGGCCCCATTCCCTAACTTTAATATATTTTAAACCTATTCTTTTTTAATAGATCATGATAGAAAAATAATCTATTCCATAGGGTTTAGTTATAAGAGACAACTAGTATGAATGGGAGCCAAAATCAAGATGGTCTACTTATTGTGGGAATTCACTTTTTTGTGACTGATTATGGGCTCTAATGGGATCGTGCGAAGAGATGAGGAGAAAGTATCATGATTCTAGATGGTCGGTACATCCTGGTTTGAAAAAATATGTATTGCGATTTCTATATATTGTATTGGTGGTCAAGAATAAATAATGATCTAATTGGATTTTTGAAAGATGTTTCACTTATCATTTAGTGGAATTTGAGGAAGAGAGGGAGACTTGGATTTTGTAGCCTTTTCCAATTCCTATGTGAAAATGGGATTCATTCACTATTTATTTTGTGACATAATTTCCTGAAAAACTCATAATAATGATTCGATGTGGTTGAATGTGGATCGACTAATGATGGTTTTCAGATTTTTTATCTTAGAGAGACCCTCATAGTTGATGATTTGGGTATTATTTATGTGTGTGAGATAGTCAGCTACATGGTGGTCTAAGAATTATCATGTTGGATATAGATCCTTGTTTAGCATAATGATTCAAGTAGGATATACATTAGTCTATGTGATCAATGTATCATTTGTTTATCTACTATCATCGTCAAGCTGACTGTCAAATAGGGTGTACTATTCAGGTTCTAAAGGATATGTTATGATGTTATGTTTTTCATTTCAGTGGTTCCTAGAAGCATTATGCGGAAAACGTGGAGAATTCATATAATTAAAGCTCACGTGAATTAATCTAGATGGAACCTTTCATGTATTTTTTTGGAAGGTCATTCTATTTCCCCCACTTTTGGATGAAGGAAGGTGAGTTCTCACTTAATGGGCATAGTCTCATGAATGAGACATCAGAGTAGGCTTTGATGATTAGGAGGTATTCGGTGATTGTGTAGGGTTGGAAGAAAATAACATGCTTTCCATCCAAGATGTCCATTGGAGTTTTATGGTGGTTATTGTGTTTTCATGTTGGTGTCTCATTGGATGGGGAAATGACCTATATTGAAACAGGTAAAGACAACACCCAGTTTTACCGGTCCACTTGAGAAAGTGGATAGGTTTGGTCTAGTGGTGTACTTATTATCCCTTGTACAGTTATATAATACCACGAACACCATGTTTCATGTGCATCAACAGTGGATATATTATCATAACCCTTATCCTTTATGTAAGTTGTTAATGCCGAGATTTGTTCCGATGCGTCCTTCTAGGAGAATCTGATATCAATTATGGATAGTTGTGATTTTTAACTCTTGGTTATGACTATACTTATGGTTCTAGTATAGTAAAAAAATGGGCATGTTCAGGAGGATATCTTGGATAGAGATTCTAATATGAAATCATTGTGGCCATACATGTTCACTGAGAACCCAAAGTGATTCATGGAAAAGAACAAGGATGATGGTTTATTTATAGGGGAGGTTGTAAGTGCATTCCTTTTTTGGTACATCCCACCATTAGTTTTTTGTTTGACCAGTGGTGGAATAGTATTGTTTGGAGATGGGGAACCATTTATTGGGGAAAATGACGTAATGTTCAAGGTTGTATTATTGTATTAATTAGTATAATCTGGATATCAATATGTTAAAGTGGTTTATGAGGTTTTCCATTATTTTGAAGTATTTTTTATGTGTTTTTGGATCTTATTTATGAATTGGGATGAAAAAATGTCTTTTGTGATATTTCACACCATGTACCTATTAAACAACATGTAACTGCCTCTATATGAATAATGTGATCCAGTATAATGAATGATATTGTTACACCTCAAAAAACTGATAAAATGATGTAATATTTATTTGATATAAATATTTACCTGAGGAGATAAATTTTTTCGACATATCCCCCAAAAAAGAAATACACGATATTTAAAAGGGTTACACACCAGGTAATATCCCATGCAGTAGTTTAAAATATGCAGTGGAGATGACATGTCCACCCACACACAGTTTCTTCCTTTCCACCATTGTATGTTCCCCCATTGATTTTGGAATCCTTTCCACACCTCATGATGTCCCATTTGTGTGATCAAACCATTCTGAGTCTTTGGATTTTTATTTCCCATACTCTTCTCTTTTTTTCCATTATGGTGGTGTAAAATTTGATTTTTTTATTGTGATCTTGAAATTGTTTTTTTAGTTAATTATTACAATATTCTACACATTTTGCCTCATTTTTTTACCCTTTGGATATTATTCATAAATCGACTGTTTAAGGTTTCGAGTATAATCCTTAACCCTATGGTCTATTTAATTGAATTATATGTAATATATCATTTGTAAAAACATAATTTAATCCTAAATATTTAAAAAAAAAAGAAATGGATTATTCTTTATAATACATTTGGATCCAATTTTTATGACATTTATCATGGCTACCATTAGAGTAAGATAAACCTTGAATATAAATGAATTTATTAGAGGCTTGAAGATTGTTTATTAGGACATGATTTTTGGGCAATTTCTTCAAATTTGTTGACCTAGGCTTGTGTTGATTGTTGAAATGAAAAGCATGTTATTGGTTTATGACCAAATGGTAAATGAAATGTGGAATTGAAAGATAAATTATAATTTTCATAATTATCCCTTGAAAATTATGAGGTGATATTTTGATATTCATACTATAATGATTACATAGAGTGATATTCCCAATTATTCATATTGAATTCATATATAGTGTTCTCTACCCAGTGATTTAGGTTGTAATGATTATATAGTGGTATATTTCCAATAATTGATGTTTAAATGCTTCTATAATGGGATATAAAAAGTAAAAAAACTCTAAAATTCTTATATACGATGTGTGGCTATGATATATTTAGTAATACAAAAATATTATGATCCATCCAAATACATTATGTAATGATTATTCACTAGGAAATACCCTAATTTTTTACTGAAATTATTTCATGTTGGGCTAGACCCATAATTGTGTTATTTATACATTGGATATATGGTTATTATTGGCATGGGTGTGAGACATGATCATAGAAATTCTATCATGTTACTAAAGTTGGTTTTAATTTCCCATGGTTATATAGTTAGTATTAGAATTTCCATGATACATTCATAGTGATATTCTGTTATAGTTCAAAAATAGGTTGATATGGTGTTAATTTAGTTATTTTATTGTCTAGAAACATTTTAATTTTTTATTGCATGAAGTTGTTATCCAAATTGTTATTTTTAGACATGGAGGTGTCAACCTACAGATTTATACACACACCATAATTAGTCCATTATTTATAACATGAGAATATTACAAGGATTTTGGATTAAAAAAGGGGGTGTGACATTTATTTTAACTCACTACATACTGAATGAGATGAATTTTGGTGATGGGACCAAATTGCGGCTTGAACTAATGTATTTAATTTTAAATTGTGTTTTCTAAATTCTATTTTTTATTGTTGTTAGTTTTACATTAAGACACATATCATAATGTCATTACATGATTTATTAAAATTTGTTTATTTGTTCCAACTTCTATTCCATTGATATATGAGATATTGTTTACTCATATCAATTACCCGAAATTTTTTATTTATATTGTTTATTAATTTTTTTTTGTAACTATATAAGTGGAGTTATTGTCTCTCCAATACAATGATCACACCACCAATGCTATTCAATAACCTCTATTGTACGAGGAGGTGAACTTGATGTCCCATAAATGAACTCTTTGGGCCACATTATAGAGTTCATGATAAGGTTACATTACTATTACTATGAGTGAAATCAGATAATACTAAGGTTTCATAGTAAGTCTACGAATTTAGAAATCCTATAAGTTATTTTTTAATGATTATGTGGATTTCTACTATTATTATTGATTTTTACACTTTGATTTTTGGTTTTAGTCAATAGAGGGAACCATAAGGATCTAGTTAGTGATGAATATAATAGATAATTTTCTAGTGATATGTTAAATGGGATGTTGAATAGAGTGAATGAAATTTTGATTATGTGTAATAAATTTTCACATAACCTTATTACTAACATATACCTTAACCAACTATTAGACTGAAAAAGAAGTGAATGGAATGGTTTTATATGATATTGGGTAGTGGAGACCATTGAGAAAAAAAGATTCAGTTTCCTATGTGTATGTAATGTGGGAAGAAAAACCGAAGTAGATTTTTTATAGGAACCATAATGTGTTTTGATTCTGGAAAGGAGTGAAATAAAGAAAGTAGATATAATGGAAAATGTAATAATCCAGTTATCAAAATAATTGAGAATAATTGTATCCCTAAGATATCATTGAATTTAAAATTTTGTAAATGTGGAATATATGGATGTTATGAAAATCAATGTCCTAAGGGGAAATCACATAATGAAAATAAGTATGTTTTTATGATTAATGGTAAAATTACTGATGATGAGGGGACTACAAATGAATTATAATTGGAAGTAGTTATTATGGATTAATTGGATTAAGCATAGTTAATGTTTTGAGAAGGAAGTGTGGGTTAGGAAGTATTTATGTATTGTAAATAAAATATATTATTGTATGAACCAAAAATAAATGATTCTTGTTTAGTATACATTTTATATTATACATTTTAAAGAATGTGATGCATGATTTAGATAACCTAGAAGAGGGATTTAATGGAGAGATTAATTTCATAGATAACCCTTGATAATGGGGAATATAAGACATAATATTTTACTAATATTGAAATTATGATTTTAGGATAAATAGATAATTGATATGGATAAGGTAAATTATACAGTAGTGATGACCTATTAAGTGATTAATGATTATTGGAAAAAAGGTTTATGCCACCAATGAGGGAGTTTATATTATTGTTTCATCTATAGACTATATTACTTCCTTATTTTAGGAATAAAGAAGGATTCATATTTTCAATAATGTTTTATGGTAACTCTATATTCAATAAAATACAGTACGAATGTATTGACATGTTTGGTATGAGACAATTAAGAACAATTTAATATTGTTACGGGGATTAATGATATGTACATTTTTGAAAATTGAGTGACCATATTTCTAATGTGTTTTATTTTAATATTTTCTAAGTGGCATCATATGTTTTACCATTTCTGAATTTTTTTAATGATAATTGAATGTGGTTTTATGATTAATATAATATTTTTTTATCTGATGATTTATGTTTATTGGATTACCTATTCCAACCATTTTGGTGTGATGATAACTAAATATAGAAGGAATAAATTATCATTCTATCAATGGATATTATGATCTGTTAGTTCATAAATAATAATAAATTCACCTTCATTTCATGAAGTAAGATGTAATGTGTAAATTTTTCAAGAAATAACAAAATATTGAGAATGTTAAAAGGAAATGCAATGAAATAAAGTTATTATATACTCTGATGAATGTTATTCGACTTTAGGAAAAAAATCTTAAAGTAATTTATTTCACTATTAATATTATTTTTGATTTTATCAAATATTTTTTTCATTCATATTTGCGTCATTCTTTTGTGGTCATTATCATTTTTTGGATCTCCCACTCTCTTAGGAAGAGTGATCTTAGTCGTTCTCTATAATTATTTATGCTTTTATTTTATGTCTAAATCTTCGCATACCACATATTTTTTCCAATATGGAATCCTAGTTATGAGTTACATTGGGTAAGATCTATGTTTCTAATATTTACTATTTAAAATATGTTTTGATAATTATTTATACGATGTAGGTTTATATGATAGTATGTTATAAATTTTAAACCATTAATGACCGAGGATAATTTCTAGGGAAATATTTATTTTAAAGGGGGTATATGTAAAACACCGATATAATGTGAAATATTTTTTAAAATGAATTTAGTAATTTAGATATTTCGTATCACATGAAATATTGATTATTGATTACTTTTCATGCAACATCGAGCTTAACATTTAATACACACAACACTGAGATTAATCAAAAAGTGTCATAATATTAAAATATTATTATTTAATGTATTATTTATAAACTAGCCATAGGGATGGAGTGTATGATTACTCATAAATAAATTATAAAAATATGTTTCAATATTTTCTTTATAATGAATTGTATAGAGGCCAATTAGTTAGATAATAAAATAAAAACCTATTGAATATAAAGGATTTTTTTTATAAAAATATATATTATTAGACGAATAAATGAGTTTTACACCAATAAATTATCAAAATCACTAATAGTTAATTATTTTTATGTAATTTATACAGTAATAAGAGATAATAAGAAATATTATTTTATTAATAAAACTTTATTTTTTTAAAAAGAAATTTTACGGTCATTTTTGCAATATATTAAAATTAATGTTTACCACTTATATAAATTTGATTTAATACATTAAAAATCCTTTTTGAAATCAGCATGTCATTATTTTATTTGGGATAATTTTTTTGGACCTTTATGAAATGATTCTTTTTTTATTAATCTTGAAAAATATTGAAGTTTAATTGAAAAATACATTTTCATCTAACAAATTTATTAATATAAATTATATTTTTATTTTTTAAAATTTTAAATTACTTCAATGATATATCTACTAATCCAATTTTTTTCATTTTAATCAATTTCATATTTAATTTCTATATAAAAACTGTGTAAAACATTGAAATTTTTTTATTTAAAACCTAATATTTTCATTATGCATATGGGATTAAATATATATTAAATTTTCTTAATTCTATGAATTAATTTTTCAAAAATGGAGTACATATTTTTAATAATAATAATTTATAATTTATAGTATGTTATACTTATTTTTTGACTGTTGGTTGGAGTGGATACTCAAGAGGGGGTGAATTGAGTACCAAATAAATATTTCTGTAAAAAACTTTTAGGATTAAAATCCCCCAAATTAGAACAACCCAGTCAATTAATACAGTAGAGATATAATTCAGTTATTGTTCAATGGGTTTCTCAAAGGTTTATTACTCTTCAGTTGAATCAGTATGAGAACTAATTCGACTTTTGAAACAAGTTTACTAATCAAATCAAATATACACACTAACCAAAGATAACTGTCAGAGTGAATGTAAAAATAGATTTCTGTCTTTGAAAATATAAACACAATTGTAGATGTTAAACAGAGTAAAGAAAAGATGAACACAAAAAAATTAAACAAGAGGTTCAATGCTAAGTGAAGACCTAGTCCTCTCCACTTGGTGATCACCTACCACCAAGCAGTTATATTGAAAAATGATACACAACCTATATCGGGATTTACAACAGCTTTCACAAACTATCTAGGTTTTGAAACCTCTACAACAATTCTACGTGGGAATGAAATAAACTACCAAGCTACACTAGACTTCTTCCATAGTTATACGTGGGAAACAAATGTAAATATAGTTTTGTATGGGAATTTTCAGTATCCTTCATTTCAAGCACAAGATTCAGTGTGTAACACATACACACTTCTCACAAATGTAAGGTATTTAAACACAGTAGAGATAAAGATAGTAGGGATAAGTTTGGAATGCTCTATTGTCTTGGAAGATCAGCTCTGGACTCGTTGGAATGAATGAAATGAAGCTTTGGTCCTTCTCTACAACATGCCTCCAAAACAGAGTGTCGCAACTTCCAAACATCTAAATGTAAATATGATCAGCTTATTTGGGTTGAAGATCCTTGCTACACACCACTTCATATTGAAAATGTTATTTCAATAGATCTTTATGAAGCTCTATGTTTTCCAAATGAGTGCTTTCAGGCTCCTCTTCAGATTGGGTTGAGTCTCTCTTATGAGTGTTCTGTGTATATTCAATATATCCACACTACTTTTCATATTTCTATATTCATTCCCCCTTTTTTCTCTGAATGTATCTCTATTATATATATACTCCTTTCTAGTTCAGCTTTATCTCATTTGGTTCAGCAAGGGCCGACAGAAAAAATGTTTCAACCACGTGTGGTCTTCCTCGTACATCGTACTGTTTCCTGATATACCTACGAGTATCATTAAATACTGTCAGATGTATTAATTTGTCTAGACATAACCATTATAAAAGTATTAATAAAAAAATTTTAAAGAAAAGAATGGAATATCATTAAACTGGAAGCAGATGCATGACACACGGTAGACGTTAATCTCTACAACTATGGACTTCATTGGGAGACTATTCAGCTGTGAGCTCCAACAGTAGGTTCTTCAACTGTAGGCTTGTAATGGTGGACATTGTTTTAGTGGATGTCTTGCAACGGTATATTTTACTCTGTATAATATTAGCTCCTCATCAGTAGACTTTGAGAAACAGTCGACTATCTCGACAGTAGGAGTTGTCCAGCGGTATCCTTTTACTAAAATTATCCAATTGTAGGCTTGAACAGAGTGGTTCTCAACAAAATACTTGGGAAAGAGTCTGATAGTGGACTTCTAACAGAATCCTTGTTATAGCAGTGACCTTGTGACAGTAACTCTTTGTCTGTGAGCTTTGATAAGTAGATCCGCCATAGGTTTGTGACAGTAACTATTTGTCTTTGAGCTTTGATAAGTAGATCATCAGTAGGTTTGTGATAGTAACCATGTACCGGTAGCTTCCAACAGTGACTGTAAATCTTCAACAGTGATCTTCTAGCATCAGTGACTTAAGGTGATAGTAAGCTATAATGGTGACTTTGAACAGATGGCTCTTACCCGAAGCCTTTAACAGTTAGCTTATATTTAGATAAATATGGACTGTAAGCTGATGCAACAAAGTCATGAGTCTTAAGAATATACATTGTTGAGAATAAGATAATTGTATATATAGATTAAAAAGATTAATGACTGACTTAATATATTATGATCAATATTTAAACATGATTTGGGATTATCAAAACAGGTGAGTCCAACAATCTCCCACTTTTTGATAATCAAAAATTATTTCAGTGTGTATTAAAGATAGATGCCATATATAGCACGGTTAGTAATACTAAGAACAAAAATTTGTCAAGTATCATAGATTTATAAGCACAATATTTTCATATCAGTTTCCCAATTGGAACAGTAAGCACAGTATTTATCCCCCTTTCTGATTAGGAAAATGAAATACAAATGATAGAAAAATGAGAAGGCTTATATTAATAACACAGTACATTACATGACCAAAAAGAATACAGATTCCCCATCAAAATACATGAACAGACTCAATCCACAACATCTGTAGGTAAGGGGTCTTTCCCTTTGGAAGAAGAAGATGGAGAATGAGCTGGTGGAAAAGAAGGTTTCAGAATGGATGTAGGAATGACTGGAGGGGCATCAAAAGAAGTCCATGTGGGTATGTAGTGGGTAGATTGGTGAGGGATCAGTAGAGTAAGGCTTCTAATAGATTCAGTAGGAGAAATGATGGAAGAAGAACCACTGGGTTGAGATGTAGGTAAGGCAGGAGGGATAATGACAAGGGTGCATTCCACAAGGAGAAAGGGGAAAAGAAGGTTTCTGAAATCCATAATAATGCTTCCTCCGGTTTCCATAGCAGATAAGAACCCATCTTTATCCTCCAAAATATTATCCAAAGTAGGGGTCAGTTCTCTCAGCTTGCTGACCTGCTCCCTGAAGTCCTGAGTCACTGGAGGCAGCTTCATATTTTCTATCAATATCTTGAAGTGGCTGGTTATTTGATTCTTGGTATAGAATTTCTCAAAGTAAGAATCCACCTTGTTCTTAATTGCCTCTTGAGAAGCAGTAGTTGCCCGCAAGTGGTCACGAACAAAACTACTGACTTCCCAAGTTATAGCAAGTATCTGATAATCAGAGGTGCCACTGGTACTGGCCTTAGCAAACTCTTCCTGGATCACAGTCTGGATATGGTCATAGTTTACCGAGGAACTGGATGAGGGAAGGGGTTTTACTGAGAATGCTACTGTGCCATTGAAATACTGAGTCATGTTACTAATCACCTTCTGAACAAGTTCATCTTGACTGTTTAAATGTTCTTTGATAGATTTCTTAAAGGCCTCAAATACTTACACAAACTGATTTCCTACTTCTTTGATATATATAATCTCAGCATTCACTTGTGTTTGATAACTGTTCATGGCAGTCAATGAAGAAATCGATTGTCTTAGAGCAACCACAGCTCATGTCCAACTCTCAATTTGAGTATGGAATACTTTAACTTCATCCATCATTTCCTTCACTAGACTAGACACAGCACATCCCATAGATAGCTCCAGGGATTGCTTCAGACTCCTCATCTCTTCAACCAGGATTTTCTTCAAATCTGCCACTGATTATCTTAGTGCTTCTTTCATTTCAGCCTTTAAGGACTCAAGGTCCTCCTTGGTTTCCAAATTGTCAGCCACAACAGGTAGGATAACAAAATCCCCTTGGGGCTGGTCTTACTCATCAGAATCACCATAATTGAGTCCAAGTAACATATATCCTGGATCTGATGACCAACCTTTGATGTCATACATCACAGATGTTGAACCAAGATGCTCTCCCTCACATAGATAATTCTCCTGAGGAATCTCCTCAAGCTATTCTGCTCCTGGTAACTCCACAACCTCCTCTAAAACTTCATCAGATTCAACAAGCATTTTCTCTGTTAGTTCAACAGTAGGGTCAGTACTATCCTTTTCTAAATCATTAATGACTCCCTCATCAAAGGCAGTAGATGCCACTCTTGCTTCCTGATCAGACGCTATATTGTCTGTATTATCAATCAGTGGGCTCAATCTGAGCTCTTCTTTATCATAGTCCTCATCATCTTCATCCGCAACAACCTCCTTTTCTTCATAGAAAAAATTATCTAACTTGGTAGCCTCATCCTCTTCAGAGGTGTCCTTGACAACATTCTGATATGCTTCTTCTTCTTATTCAGTGGTCTCAGTATCATTGTCCTTCAGAACAGTCTCTCTCCTTGGTATTTCTTTTGGAGGGATACCTACTCCAAAAGCCAATGTCCTTACAGGACTATGAGGTAAATCAGGACACTCCCATCATCAATGAGGGTGTTCCCTCTTTGAGGGTCCACAGCTCCATCAGCCTCCTTCTTATCTGAATAAACTGGTTTTGGCTCATCAGGCTTCAGGCCTGGATATCTTTTTCCTTTTGGCCAAGTTGGTTGAGTAGTAGGGTCAAACATTTCATACACATTTCCTTCATCATTCACCCTTGCTTTTTTCTAGGGATTCCAGCTAATTCTCATTAATTTTTAAATCACCTTGGACATACAGACATTGTTCTTGCCCACTATCATCTCTTCTTGATTTCTAGCCACACCCTTTACCTTTAGCATAATTGAAATAAGCTTTGCATGGAATAGGGCATTGGATTTTGAGCTTGATTTGGTCATATCCTCCAATTGTGCCATAAGTAACCTACATAGGTTGATCTTCTATCCATTCTTCAGTAAGTACATCAGGAATATGTCATGGTACTTCAGTACTGCAATGTCCCCTCTCCTCAGACTAAGAACATGCTGAATGAATTTGAATAAGAGCATGTCTTCTCCATTCATCTCACCTGCAATGATCCTTCTTGATTTTCCATATCCTGTTAGTTCTTCCAAAGCTGTCTCATATTCAAAAACGGCATTGTCGGGAGGATCTACTCCATAGTAGTATTCAAATATTCCTTTATGAGGAACACTCAAACAGGCATCCCACTCAGCAGACGAGAAGCAAACTTTATTTCCATTGACTCTGTACATTAGCGTATGCACATCCTCTTCCTCTTCGAATGTGAAATATTCATACAATTATTTCAAAAGATTCGGGTAGTAAGGTCCATTTTTTGTTGGCAAATCATTCGGTCCATCCTTGGGCATCTATTACATTCAGTACTAATGACTTGCTCGACAACATACATTCATTACTTAACTCCTTCGCAGCAAAGATTTGTCTCTTGGTCAGATGTGGGTTTACATGTACCGACGGGGTGTTGCTGGTGCCACCAGATTTGTCTCTTGTTCTCTTAGGCCTTGGTGCATCCTCATTGATAGTTGAGGGTCGTTTGGTTATGGCCATAGATATTGAGAGAGGTTCGAGGGCTCAGGTGAAGGGTTAGGGTTCAGGAATTTCGAGAGCAAGGTTCAATATTGGGAGATGAAGGTGGATTGAAATATGTTTGTTGCCTTTTATTTTATAATTTATGTATTAATACAAAATAAAATAGAAATAATAAAAAAGAAGAAAACGGTTCGAATTCCCTCAAAAATAAAATCAAACAGTGAGGTATCCAACAGTGATATGTATCAGTGAGGTACACTGGTGAGGTGCAACAGTGAGGTATAACTGTAAGGTCCAACTGTGAGCTCTAACTGTGAGGTATCAGTGTGAGGTCTAACTATGAGGTTCAACTGTGAGGTCTCTTATACTGAAATTAATCATACCGAACTCATGTTTGATGTAATTTAACCTCCCAGTATTCAAAGGCTTTGTGAATATATCAGCCAATTTTTGTTCAGTGCTAATGAATTCAAGAGTGATATCACCCTTTTGATAATGATCCCTTAAAAAGTGATGTCTCACATCAATATGCTTTGTCCTAGCATGAGATACTGGATTTTTTGAAATGCTAATAGCACTTGTATTGTGACACTTTATAGAGATGTGTTTGAATTGATATCCATAGTCCTGTAAAGTATGTTTCATCTACAGAATTTGAGAACAAAAACTACCAGCAGATATGTACTCAACTTTGACAATAGATAATGCAACATAATTCTGCTTCTTAATACACCAAGATACTAGTGACTTGCCTAAAATGTGACATGTCCCAGAGGAGATTTATCTATCTAACTTGCAACCGGAAAAATCAGCATCATAATAACTCTACAAATCAAATGATTGTCCTTTTGGATAGAATAATCCTATGTTTGGAGTATGTTTGAGATATTTAAAAAATTTATTTAACAACAGTTAAATGAGATTATTTTTTATTGTCTTGAAAGTGAGCACACATGCATACACTAAACATGATGTTGGGTCTACTAGCTGTAAGATAGAGTAGACTCCCTATCATACCCCTGTAGTTGGTTTGATCCATTGGTTTTCATGCTTCATCTGTATCTAACTTATAGGTGGTGCTCATAGGTGTGTCACTACCTTTACTACCATCCAAAGAAAAACGTCTTAAAAGATCCTTAATATATTTACTATGATTCAAAACAATTCCATTTTTATTTTGAAATATCTAAAATCTAATGAAAAATTTGAGTTCTCCCATTAAACTCATTTCAAATTCATTTTTCATCATTTTCAAAAAATCAACACAGAATGAATTTTTAGAAGATCCAAAAATAATATCATCCACATAAATTTGTACTATCAAAACATCTTTAAAAATCTATTTAATGAAAATATTAGGATCAGCTATCCATTTGGTAAAACCTTTTTAAATAAGAAAAGATTTGAGCCTATCATACCATGCTCTTGGATCTTGTTTTAAGACATACAAAGCTTTAGATAGTTTGAAAACATGATTGGAAAAATGGGGATTTGTAAAACTAGGAGGTTGTTCAAAAAACAAATCCTCAACTATTTATCCATTTAGAAAAGCACTTTTAACATCCATTTGATAATGTTTGAAATTCAGATGAGCTGCATAGGCAAGTAGTATCCTAATGGATTGATGTCTAGCTATAGGTGCAAAGGTCTCCTCATAGACTATTCCTTCTTCTTGACTATATCCTTGTGCAACTATCCTATCTTTATTACTAACTATATTCCCAGAGTCGTCTACTTTTATTCTAAACACCCATTTAGTGACTATGGTTAAGGTGTCCTTGGGTCTTTCCCCTAATTCCCAAACTTTGTTTCTTTCGAACTGATTTAGTTCTTCTTGCTTAGCCATTTCCCAAAATTCATCATTGATTGCATCATTAATATTTTTTGGGTTCAAGCTGTGAAATAAAAGCTTGATGTTCAACCTGGTTTCTTAGAGAATCTCTATTTTGTTTTCCTCTATTTAAATCGCCTACAACAACATCTAGAGGATGATTCTTGAGAGTCCTAATACCTCTCAGAAGGGTTGAACTAGATTCTTCATTATTGTCTGTTGATTCAGAATCAACAGGTGTAGATTCTGGAAAATTTCTAGAACTGGATACTTTTACAGGGGATTCACTATTTTTATCATTAAAGCTCAAATTTGATAATTCTTCCTCATGATTTTCAAGAGAGGATTTAGGCTCATGTGGATCAGTCTCATCAAATTTTATATGAACTGATTCTTCCACACATTTGGTTTTTGTATTGAACACTCTATAGTCTTTACATGAAATTGAATAACCTAGGAAAATTCCTTTATCACTTTTGGGAAAAAAAATTCAATATTATATTTAGTATTATGAATAAAGACTTTGCAACCGAAAAACCTAAAGTAATTAACCTTAGGCTTCCAATTATTCCAATGTTCATAAGTTGTCCTTTTTAGAATAGGTCTAATTAAAACTCTATTAATAATGTAACAATATGTATTTACAGCTTCGGCCCAAAAATAAATAGGTTATTCATACTCATTAAGAATAGTCCTTGATTTTTCTTGAAGGGTCCTATTTATTCTTCCTACAACTCCATTTTTTTGGGGTGTCCTAGGGGCAGAAAAGTTGTGACTATAGCCGTTATGCGAGCAGTAGGATTCAAACTCATGATTCTCAAACTCATGGACATGATCACTTCTTAGGGTTTTAATCTTAATTCCACTATGGTTTTCTACAGACTTGGAATATTGGACAAAGTAGGAACAAGCTTCACTTTTTTGAGCTAGAAAGTATACCCAAGTATACCTAGAAAAGTCATCTACAAGAACATAAAAATAGTGTTGCCCATTTAAACATGAAACTCTTGATAGTCCAAACAAATCTATGTGAACAAACTGAAGTGGTTGAGAAGTTGAATCTTTTTTATTTGTTTTGAAATAAACTTTGTGTTGTTTTCCCTTTTGACATGGATTACACACTTTATCAATTGGGACCTCTAATTTAGGTAAGTCTCTAACTAAAAATTTCTTAGATAGATTCTTAAGTGAATTCACAATACAATGTTCTAATATTCTATGCCACAACCATGATTCTTTATGAAAAGCATTTAAACAAGAAACATTTTGTTTGTATAAAGAGTTTAAATCAATAGCATATTCATTCTCATTTCTACAGGCAGTGAAAACAAAATAATTTTTTGAATTAAAAACATTGCATGAATCATTCTCAAATTTAACATTAATCCCATCATCACACAACTGAGATATGCTAAGTAAATTATATTTTAATCCATCAACAAAAAGTACTTTAAAAAATAATATTGTATCAGGGTTACCAATCTGGCCTAAGCCGTTGAATTTTCCTCTTGCATTGTCAACAATGGTGACATGCCCACCATCAACTTTAATTAGATTCTTAAAGAAAGGATAGTCTCCTGTCATAAGTCTTCAACATCCACTGTCCAAATACCATAGAGTTTTATAGGAACTCTTTAAAAAACTCCCCTGCAAAACAGATTAAACATGGGAAAATTTTGGTACCCATATCTTCTTGGGTCCAGAAAGGTTAGCCAACAAAACTTTTGAAACCCATTTTTCTTTATATTATTTCTGAAATCAATAAACATATTTTGAGACATAAATACTTTGTTCGGTACTTTATAAAATTGTTTCTCAAACTATTTTCCAGAATTAGTAGGGAACTGTCCAGATTTTGGAAAAAAATTGGTTTTGCTAATGTGTCTCTGTCCAGGCTGATATCCTAGACCAGATGTATATTTTGGAGCAATATTTCTTCTTAGAAACTATGTCAAGATATCCCTACCAGTAGTGAACTTCTCAATATCCTTTCTTAATTGTTCATTAGATAATCTGAGCTGGGTATTCTCTTTCAATAGTTGAGCATTATTTTCTTTTTCAACACTTGGATCTGTGTTAATATTACTAGTCAAGGCATGCAGTTTTTTCAAAGATTTGTATTTATCTTTTAGTTCATTTCAGCTATCTTCTAGTACATTGAAATATTCAAACAGTTCATCCTTAGGCATATTTTCATCATTATCTGAGTCACTCTTATTTTTAGAATAATATTCATTTAGAATAGGGGAAACAGGTACCTCAGATATGTTAGTCATGAAGAACATGTTGGAATGATTCTTTTCAGAATCAGTAGCTTCTGATTCACTTGTGTTGTCTTCTGAAGAACTCCAGCTTGCTTTCATTTCTTTCTTATACATCTTATCCTTATAGTCATATTTCTTTTTGAGTTTTAACATTGGACAGTCAGCCTTGATGTGTCCTTTCCTCTTGCATTCATAGCAGACTATATCATCTTCCTTATCAAATTTCTTCCAATTCTTCTTCCACTTACCTTGTTGATCATACGTACCCTTGTAGTTTGGATTTATGAAAAACTTTTTCTTCCTATAGAACATCTTAAATATCCTGGCTATTAGAGCCATTTCTTCATCACTGTCTGAATCTGAATCTTCACTAGTTGAACTTTAAATAAGTACATGTATTTTCTCATTGTCTTTGCTCTTTAAATAAGTAGACTTGAATACTACGGATTTTCTTTTGGGTTCATCATCTTCTTCTTTGTTCACCTTCAATTCCTCTTCATACATCATTAGTTTACCAATAAACTCCTTAAACGGTAGCTTCCTGATGTCACATGACTCTCGCATGGACATAGAAGTGCCTCTCCATCTATCAGGAAAACATCTCAATGTTCTCATGATGTGCCCTTTTTCTGGAACAACTTTTCCTAGTGAACTCATGGTGTTGAAAATCTAATTAAACCTAAGATACATTTCAGAAATAGGTTCATCAGGTCTCATCTCAAAATTATCATAGTTAATAGTGTAACTATTTAATATCATTTTCATCACGTTGGTTGTTCCTTCATGAAAAACAACCAAGGTGTCCCAGATTTCATGAGCTGTTTTACATGTAGAAATTTGGTTAAATTCCTCATCTCCTAAAGAGAAGTAAAGGGCATTCCTAGATTTACATTTATTATTATAGTCAGACTTTGTAGCATCATCCCAGGTAGATCTAACAGTTTTGGGAATTTCATATTTTGATTCTATAGCAGTCCAAATAACAAAACCAATACTTTCCAAATGAATTTTCATTTTAATCTTCCATTGAGCATAATTCACACCATTAAATAAAGGTGGCCTGTTAGTAGAAACACCTTATAGTATATTCTCCATAAATAGATTTTAGAAAATATATTAATGAGAGTAACTTTAGAACTAATAGAAATTTAAGATCTTTAAGTAAAACAAAAATCACAGTTTGAAAAACAGAGGGTTTGAAATGCTTTTATAAATAATAATTTCACATCTGATACCGAATGTTGGTCGGAGTGGATACACAAGAGAGGGTGAATTGAGTACCAATTGAAAATTTATGTTAAAAACATTTACGATTAAAATCCCCCAAATTATAACATCCCAGTCAATTAAGGCAGTAGAGATACAAGTGAGTTATTGTTCATCATGTTTCTCAAAGGTTGATTACTCCTCAGTTGAATCAGTATGAAAACTAATTTGACTTTTGAAATAAGTTTACTAAACAAATCAAATATACACACTAACCAAAACTAAATATCTGAGTGAATGTAAAAACAGATTTCTGTCTTTGAAAATATAAACACAACGAATAGATGTTAAATAGAGTAATGAAAAGATGAACACAACAAATATAAACATGAGGTTCAGTCTTAAGTCAAGACCTAGTCCTCTCTACTTGGTGATCACCTGTCACCAAGGAGTTATATTAGAAAATGATACACAGCCTGTATCGGGCTTTACAACAGCTTTCACAAACTGTCCAGGTTTTGCAACCTCTACCACAGTTCTACATGGGAAATAAATAAACTACCAAGACACAGCAGGATTCTTCCATAGTTATACGTGTGAAACAAATGTAAAGATATTTTTGTATGGTAATTTTCATTATCCCTCATTTCATGCTCAATAGTCAGTGTGTGTAAAAAATACACACTACTCACAAATGTAAAGTATTTAAACACAATAGAGCTAAATATAATAGGGATAAGATTGGAAAGCTCTATTGTGTTGGCAGATCAGCTGTGGACTCATTGTAATGAATAAAATAAAGCTTTGGTCCTTCTCTGCAAGTTGCATCCAAAACAGAGTGTTACAACTTCCAAACTTCCAAATGTAAAGATGATCACCTTTTTGGGATTGAAGCTCCTTGTTGCACACCACTTCATCTTGTAAAGGTTCTTTCAATAGATCTTTATGAAGCTATATGTTTTCTGAATGAATGCTTGAAGGATATTATTCAGATTGTGTATCAGTCTCTCTTATGAGTGTTTTGTGTATATTCAATATATCCAAACTAATTTTATTATTTATGTATTCATTCCCCCTTTTTTGCTCTGAATATCTCTCTCTTATTTATATACTCTTTTCCATTTCAGCTTTATCTCATTTGGTTCAGTAGGGGCCGAAAGAAAAATTGTTTCAACCACGTGTGGTGTTCCTCGTACATCGTATTGTTTCCTGATATACCTACAAGTATCATTAAATAATGTCAGATGTATTAATTTGTCTAGACATGACCGTTATAATAGTATTAATAAAAAATTTGTAAAGAAAATAATGGAATATCATTAGACTTGTAGCAGATGCGTGTCACACAGTATACATTAATCTCTACAACTGTGGACTTCATCGGTAGACTATTCAGCGGTGAGCTCCAACGGTAGGTTCTTCAACTATAGGCAAGTAATGGTAGACTTTGTGTTAGTTTATGTCTTGTAATGGCAATTTTTTCTCTATATAATAGTAGATCCTCATTAGTATACTTTGATCAACAGTTGACTATCTCGACAGTAGGAGTTGTCCAGCGGTGGCCTTCTACTAAACTTATCCAACTGTAGGCTTGAACAGAGAGGTTCTCAATAGAAGACTTGAGAAAGAGTCTGACAGTGGAATTATAACTGAAGCCTTGTTATAGCAGTGACCTTGTGACATTAACTATTTGTCTGTGAGCTTTGATAAGTAGATCCTCAGTAGGTTTGTGACAGTAACTCTTTGTCTATGATCTTTGATAAGTAGATCATCAGTAGGTTTGTGACAGTAACCGTGTACCGGTAGCTTCCAACAGTGACTATAAATCTTCAGTAGTGATCTTCTAGCATCAGTGACTTAAGGTGATAGTAAGCTATAATGGTGACTTTTAATAGAGGGCTCTTACTCGTATCCTTAACTAGTGAGCATATATTTAGATAAATATGGACTGTAAGCTGATGCAGCAAAGTCATGAGTCTTAAAAATATACATTGTTGAAAATAAGATAATCGTATATGTAGATTAAAAAGATTAATGGATGACTTAATATATTATTATCAATATTTAAACATTATTTGGGATTATCAAAACATGTGAGTCCAACATTGACCATGTTGAATTGAAAATGAAGTGAAATATAATTTCAATTTTTTTTGTAAAAATTGGTTTACAAGGGGGTTTAAACTAAAAAGATAAGGCTAAATATAATGTATAAACTCTATCTATAAATATTTTATGGAAATACCTATACCATAAAACCTATAGGGTTCTATAAGGAACAATTATTAACCAGTTATACATATGAAATAATGAGGGATGGCTAGAATAATATCAAAAATAATGAAAGTGTCTTTTCCCCCACATATAAAAGGATACCCCCTCTCATATTCTATTCAAAACATAAAACCTTATATTTCCACCATTAAATTACATAATCACATAAAAAATACCCTCAAAAAATATTATATAAATTATTAAGGATAGAGGTCTATCAAAGGACATATTTTATTGAAAACCTATGTAGATTATCAGAAGGAGAAGTACCATTTATCATGAGATTCTTTATTTTATTTCACCCTCAACTTTTTTAAATTATTGTTATACCATAAAGATATAATATAATATGTATTTTTAATATAATGAGTTGCCTTTATGTTAAAGTAATATCATGAAATTGTCCTCACTTCCATCAAATATGTTATGAAATCATCATTCGTGTGTACGGATGACTACCTCCTTGGGAATTGATGTCAATTATTTTTACAGGAATGATTTATAAATATCTTAGTTTTCTAACAGAAACATATAAAATTTTTGAAATCTGTTCCGAGTTATATTTCAGGAAATGTATCAATTTACCTCCTTGAGGTCCTCTATCCACACGCCTTGAAGGGGATAATGATCATGCCCCTGATGTGGTGGTCCTTGAGTCGCCAACGATTTATCCTACAGTTAAACATATGAAACTTTATCTTATTCCTCATTTGTGAAGTAATACCTTGTTTATAGTGGGATTTTGACATGTAATTCAGTTAATGGATGGTGCTAAACAGGTTTCCCCGATCATGGATTAGTTGAGTCATGAATTCCAACAGGGGCATCCTCCCAAATTTAAAGTATTGTAGAAAACATGTTTTTGAGTCTCGGATAAAAACCAGTATATCCCTATTCGATCATATGATGATACCTCCAAAGAGGAAGTTCAATCTAGCTGTATATATATGTTGTGAAATTCATCCAACAGATGGTACGACATTATCGCCCAAGTATATTTTCCAAGAGATATGGCCTATGATGTTTTTCTAGAAAATCATATATGGATATTTCATTCCACAACCTATAAGGGATGATAGAGCTATGGAATTTATAAATCTATATCAAGGTAGCATGTAATTTATGTTATTATATACCTATTTTAATAAGATTCATTGGTTCACCCATACTCTAGCGAGTTACAATGTTATAAATGTTAGGTGATTCAATGATTATCTAATATACAACATCTGATCATAGGTCAAAATGTTTAGGTTGGATACCATTTCTGAAATCACTAATCATACGCTAAATAATGAAAGAAACTTGAGGGAACATGATAGTGAATGTCATGGATATTCCACATCTAGAGTTACCCATGTTTATTCTTCTTGGTGAAAGAGACATTATAACGCTACTCAAAGTGGAAGTAGCAGTCAATATCCTCATGTTGGTAGCCTTATGATATGTCACCAATTTGGGAAGTTGGTGCATAATAAACCTTAGTGATTGCCTGATTTATAGAAGTGTAGATGTTGTGTTAGGATGTGGAATATCCAACACTTCTATAGTACATTCCCTTTAGTGACTACCTAGATGGGATTTACACCAACTCCATATTCAGTAATGGGGATAGTAGGACAACGTCAGGAAATCATAGAGAATATCACTAGTCAACCAGGATGTGGTGTCAGGAGAGGGAGAGAAAGATAGGCTTATGATTCTCAGTTCCATTAAATAGGGATTTCTAAAGGAATTCTATTAGTGACTTAAGGATGCAGTACATACCAGATACATGAATTTCAGCCTACACTAGAGGAGTAGAACACTATACCATTAATTTAATGATGTAATATTATAGTATCCTCCACTTTAGCGTGTGCATTTTTTTTTGAAAAAATAGTATATCACTCTAGAATATCTGATACCATTATTTGATGTCTCGGTATTAAGATTGAAAATCTTCTTATAATCATGAAAATTAATATCCAATTACGTATCTAGTCATAGGGAATTTACCATTTTAAGCACTATCCCCTTGAGAGATAAAGATACCATTTTGTTTTGAACTGTTATGTCCTTGGAATAAATGGATTTAACATAATCATCGGGATCAAATTACTGGATACCTACAATTCATATATTTTATTTTCTCATTGAAGGGTGATGTTTACGTCCATAGATGGTTGTAAGAAAATTCATATAGGAGAATGGGATGTGAAAACTATGTGTTCTATGTAACGCCCCGACCCCAGCTACCCAGAGTCGGTGCATTACTTCTTAACATTGGCATGATCACAAAAGATCAAGTCTCGAAAGGCCGATTAGTTTAGTAGCCTTGGAAACACTAGATACATTCATAAGTCTTACATTACATCATAAAGTAAAACAAAACTACAACATCTTCTCTTTATATCCCCTTATATTATCCCTGTAGATCATTCATAATAAACTTCTTCACATCCTAGAAAAATTAAAACATTGAAAGGGGTGATCTCAGATACTCAGTAAGGATAACAATAAAGAGGAAGATTTCATAAAAGAAACATTAACATTTAAGGCAATGTATAACTAAAACATAAGCCTTTTAAACTTGAACTTTAGCATAATATGGAAAAAGTAAAATGAAATAATGCCATTTACTTACTCAAATGGATATTCTATTGGTCTAATAATCACATGAAATATCAATAACCACTTTCATAATGATGGAATGCATAATTCCAGACTATCATAACCACATAGCCAAGGCCTCGTGCCAAGACTACAAATAATATTTTGTTAAGGCCTCGTGCCAAGAAACTAGTTTGTCTCATGAGACCTACCGATGCATCGAGGAGCTATAGCGGGCTCCACCCGTCACTTATTAAGTCCAATGCATTCCTCATATTAATAGGTTTAAACATATCATAAACCATAAAATAATCATATCACATAAAACATGCATAAAGGAAACATAAAATTTCCACATTTCAATCACAAGATATCAATAAAACAAATTGATATAATAAAAACACTTTCAAAACCATTTTCAATACCAAAATAAAAGAAAGTTAAAACTTTGTATTTATTTTTCATAAAAAAATGTTATGGCTTGTAGAGGAAGCCGAAACTCAAATAATGGTCATGGCGGCAGATAAGTCATTGTCTCTGCATATGTACGTCAAAAAAAACATTGCCTTTTGTCATTTAGTAAAACGCTTCGTATAAAAAAGATTCCTTTTGAATAAACGTAAAAGTCAAAGGGGTTTATACACCGTATAAAAGAAAGTTGTGAATAAAACAAAATATGCCTCAATGAAAGGAGATTGAGATGAAGACCCTTACAAAGAACCTTTTTTTAAATTAAGTAGGTATATTATGTGTATTCACTATAAGTACACATAAATAAAGTACAAATAGAAGATAGGACATAATAATATCATGACATAATTTTAAAGTTGGAGATTAACCCAAAGAATGGATATTGGGTTAAGAAGTTCCCTTACCTCCGGTTCGAATTCACTCGACCATTCTTTGATCTCCTAAATAATAAACTACAGTTAATATCTACCTTCTTAAGAACCCTTTTCAAGTTCATTATTCCATTTATATCACTTATTACCATGTCATGAACATTATGTAATTATTTATGTTTATAACGGTCGTTTTGTCGATCTTAGGTACTTGAGTCAAAAATAGACTTCTTATAATTACAAGTTGTTCATATGGTGAAATATCCATTATATCCAGAATTATATTCATGATATAGATATCATATATCTCATATATATCCAGTATATGCATTCATTCATAATATTATATAACATTTAGAGGTAAGAAATTAAATGCACCGTTCATGGAGACGGTAAGCCGTACGTACGCATGAACGCTACTTTCATTTCTATTTCATATTTAATTGAATGAAATCATAATGATATAAACGTATATTATAATTCAAGTATAATATCATATATAATATCATCTAATCCATCCTTTATACATCCCACATATGGCATTAACGATTCAAATCACTTTGAGGGGGCGGTAGTCTGCACTTCCTAAAATGAAAATATCGCGTTTACCCATAATGGAAACAATAAAGGTATGCCATAGATGAAAAATAAATAACCTTAAGTAAAACATAAACATATTATATATAATATATATAAATATAGTTACATATTAATGGCCACCTTTGAAGGTGTTATATGAGTGTTGAACAATCATCGTTTCGTGAGGCAGAAATTCGCCATCCACAGAAACAGTATGTTCATTAACCATTAGATGTAGGTTTGTGTAAGTGTATCTAGAATCCTTATTATAACAAAATCCTAGTGTATTGAGGATACTGGTGTTGTTACAAATGAAATTAATAAAAAGAGTTTAGGGGGTTGGAGAAGAAAAATAAAACAAAATAACATAAGAGAAGACATTACCTTAAAATCATGTAACTCTTTTGATTTGAGCCAAAGGCTTCCTTGGGAAGAAATATGCCATAAGTGAGGCTTCTATGAGTAAGGGAGGGAAGTTGGGAGAGTATTTGGGAAGATTTTGGCAGAGCCAAAAGGCTTTGAAGGTGTGAGTAAGGTGGTAGTGGTGGGGGCCATTTATAAAAGAAGAGAAGGGGCACTCTTGGAAAGATTGAAATGTTACATTATTATGAAATGCTTTTTTCGGATTCTAAAGGTCCCACACTTATATATTTCGAGGATAAGGTGATAAGAGTTCGAAATATTCTCATCCAATAGGCTTTGGAAAAGTTTAATACTTAGATTTTACATTATCCTTCCATTTTATTAAAATCGTTAATTAATGAGGTAATCACCGCATCATCATGGTGTCATAAATAATTTAATTTATTTAATGTCTAAAAATTATAAAAAAAAATATCATGATGTAGTAAATTTTTTTATCTTTCTAATAAATATTTATAGTCAAAAATATGACTTGTATAACCCCATTTAAAAATTGTTTTAGTAAAACATCTCTTGTTTGTGACCTTTTTATTTTAGCATTAAATAAAAAGTTATTTATGTCCTTTTCATAACAAAAGTGGCTCCATGGGGTCCCCAAGTTGACCCATGGATTTTCTTGGTCTTCCATGACACATCCAATAGTTTTTGGACAAGTTTAAAGGTCATTCCATATTTTTATAATAGTATTTTTACCTTAAATTTCACTAATTACCTTTATTCGCGATTAATTAAACTTAAAAGTTACTATTCACAAAAAAAATTTTAATCCCATTGAACCACATTTTACTTCCTAATGACAACCATGTATATCAGATTTTTGAAAATCAAATCACAGAAGTGGTAATGTTTCATTTAAACGAGAAATCAGTTATTTAACTACCACTTAGTAGTTTCACTATTAATCAAAAATTGAAGTTTTTCAGAACAAGGCCAAAATTTCACCCTAAGCTATAATTGATATTCCGAATTCAAAAATGATGTCTATTTTACAAAATTCTAACCATATAAGTTGAATTAGTTAATTTTATAATTAATTCCCGCTGTCACAACAAATAGCGTGTTTTTAAGAAACAATATATCTCAAAAGATTGACAATTGTTTATGTCCAATTTCAATGTAAAATTAATTCTAATGAACACCATTGGATAAAATGGTAAAAATATTTTCTAATTATACTTTAAAACCACTCAATAGTATAACTTATCACTGTAAATTATTTTGATTAAAAAATTTGTTTTAAGTATTTTTCACTATTCATAAAAATTTGGAAGTTCTCCGAAAATTACAAAAAATTCAACATAAGCTAATTTAGACATTACAAATCAAAAAACGAAGTCCATTTTGAAATATAAAACATATATAATTTCAAAATGTGGGTATTACTATTCATAATGGCTATTTTGATTAGTCGCGGTGTGTTAGAATCTCGAACTTGCGTACAATGCAAGAAATTGCATTATTGAAAGAGAAGCGTATCGTGGAAGCTTGGGGTGTTACATTCTCCTCTCCTTCAATAAATTTCGTCCTCGCAATTTGAAATTTTTCTTTGAAAATAAAAGGTTAAAAATAGAAAATACCTTTGTGGAAAACCCACATCGGAAATAAGGTTAATAAAATTTAGCCTTAATAAGAGGGAAAGGGAAATGAAAAAGTCACCACCCAATTATGATCTCGATTAGGAGAAAACTGGTGGCAATTAGAGACAAATAATTGGAGGAAAAACGTAAATATTTGTAGGGAGTGATTGAGGACATCAATCATAAACAAGTGTCTAATTGAGGGCCTCAAAGCCTTCAATCTATGTTGATTTAAAATATCATCAGCTCAACAAGACATAAGGTATTAGGATAACACATTTTTTTTGTTTTAATATCCCTTTACTAAAGTTTAAGAATTAATTTATTCATAGAATAAGATATAGGTATATATATATTTATCCTTGAAAAGTAGAGTTTCAACCTTCAACTAATTTCTACCATAAACTTATCTTTCACTCAAAAAGATAATAGAACTCAAAAATATTATATTTATCCTAATCGTACAAGGTCCAAAATATTAACACATACCATTTAGATTACGAAAACTATTTTTTAATAACGAGGGACTTCCTGTAGGCTAGTGGTGGGTCATAAAGTCCTGTCGCAATATGGTTGTGGGTTCGATTCCTGCAGCTTTGTCCGAAGCGACGGGTTATCGCCCAACTTGAAGGTTGTACTTTTTATAAAACTATTATAATATTCCAAAAATAATATTCAGAAATGTTTTAACCTTAAACATTACTATCCAAGGATAAACTTAATCCATTTCAACATTTATAGTTATCCAAAATACTTCTGTCCAACTCACAGACCAAATTTTATGAGGAAGGTAAACATAATGAAGATCCCCTTTTTTCATGTAACAGAATGTGAACACCTTCATCATGTATTCTTTTAAAACACTGCAACATCCTGAATTACCATGATCCCTTTTTCCTTATAGAATACTAGATATACTCCTTCTATCCAAAAATGTATACAAATCATCAATCAGTTTCACGGAAGTTAAGAATATCCAATATAATTTTTCCAAATCAATCATGTCTAATTCCAAAATCACTATCTCGGTATCAGAACCATATTATGGTTTATCATTCTCTCAACCATATATTTTTCAAAAATTTAACCAACTGTGGAGTCACTTTTCTTGGTTCCACACAATCTCAAGTCCTTGAAGAAATAGTACTGCAGTACAATCCTTATATACTCCATAATTTTTATAACCAGTGCATCATTGATACAACACTAAAATTACAAAATTCTTTAATAACAACATAAGAACTCTAATCATTCCTCCACATCTGTGGTAGTATCATAACTTGATTATTATCCAATAACATCATTTGGGGCACACTCTGATGATTTGGACATTGGTTTGCGTAGTGTCCCCACTCCTTGCTGATGAAGCATTGTACATTTGAAACCATTTTCTTTTCTTTGCAGTCACGCACTTGGTGTCCTTTTTATCCACACTTATAACAAACTCCCATTCCCTTCAGGCATGTTCCAAGGTGTTTCTTCCCATAGTTCTCACATATTGGTAAATTCTTCTTTTCCCACGTCCCTTTTCCATCATTCTCTCTTCCATCCTTTTCTTCTCTTTCTTCCCTTCAAAGCCATAAGACTCAGAGAATTATTTACTTATCTTATTAACACATGATACTATTTCTTCATATGTTGAGAACACATGGGAGATTATTTCCCTTCTAAATGTTGGATTAATACCGTGAAAGATATGTTCATTCTTACAGTTTGGATCATACGTATTGATGGAGTTCACATTCCTTCCACTGGGCACCATTTCTATACAATGGCATAAACTAGGTTAGTTTATGAATTGCAATGAATAATTCCAAACTTGTAAAATAATTAATTTAAATTGAATGGTTTATGGATATAATCCATAATCATAAAAATGTTTTCTTTGAGGAAGTATACACTCATAACCCTTCATAGTGGTTTGTAAAGAAAACGGGAATTATCCTAAGCATATCCCCCGGGAGTGTCGTAACCAAGAGTGCAGCAAGGCCCGTTGTCGTGCACTAGTTCCTATTCGAGTCTAGCTCAAAGCGGTGTTTTCGGGTTTTACCCCTTGGTACATCTGTACCAGAGCCGCCTCTACCTGCTTGTATCCAGACAGAGATGTATTTCTCGGAAAACTCACAAAATCCCTATAATACCAAAATTCTAGGAAGTTCTTCTATACAAATCCTTAAAGTTTATCTTCGGTCTATGTGCTCTAATCAGAGTTTATCTAAATATAGCTTCCAAGGTTAGTACTAAACTGACTCTGATACCAACTGTAATGCCCCGACCCCAGCTACCTAGAGTCGGTGCATTACTTCTTAACATTGGCATGATCACAAAAGATCAAGTCTCGAAAGACCGATTAGTTTAGTAGCCTGGGAAACACTAGATACATTCATAAGTGTTACATTACGTCATAAAGTAAAACAAAACTACAACATCTTCTCTTCATATCCCCTTATATTATCCCTGCAGATCATTCATAATATACTTCTTCACATCCTGGAAAAATTAAAACATTGAAAGGGGTGAGCTCATATGCTCAGTAAGGATAAACATAAAGCAGAATATTTCATAAAAGAAACATTAACATTTAAGGCAATGTATAACTAAAACATAAGCCTTTTAAACTTGAACTTTAGCATAATATGGAAAAAGTAAAATGAAATAATGACATTTACTTACTCACATGGATATTCTACTGGTCGAATAATCACATGAAATATCAATAACCACTTTCGTAATGATGGAATGCATAATGCCAGACTATCATAAAAACGTAGCCAAGGCCTCGTGCCAAGACTACAAATAATTTTTTGTCAAGGACTCGTGCCAAGACACTAGTTTGTCTCATGAGACCTACCGATGCATCGAGGAGATATAGCGGGCTCCACCCATCACTTATTAAGTCCAATGCATTCCTCATATGAATAGGTTTAAACATATCATTAACCATAACTAATCGTATCACATAAAACATACTGAAATGAAACATAACATTTCCACATTTCAATCAAGAGATATCAATACAACACACTGATATAATTAAAACACTTTCAAAACCATTTTCAATACCAAAATAAAATAAAGTTAAAACTTTTTATTTATTTTTCTTAAAAAAATTTTATGGATTGTAGAGGAAGCCGAAACTCAAATAATGTTCACGGCGGCGGATAAGTCGTTGTCGCCGCATATGTACGGCAAGAAAAACATTCCCTTTTTGTCGTTTAGTAAAACACTTCATATAAAAAATATTCCTTTTGAATAAACATACAATTCAAAGGGGTTTATACACCGTATAAAAGAAAGTTGTGTATAAAACAAAATATGCCTCAATGAAAGGAGATTGAGACGAAGACCCTTACAAATATCATTTTTTAAATAAAGTAGGTCTATTATGTGTATTCACTATAATTACACATAAATAAAGTACAAATACAAGATAGGACATAATAATATCATGACATAATATGAAAGTAGGAGATTAACCCAAAGAATGGAAATTGGGTTAAGAAGTTCCCTTACCTCGTGTCCGAATTCACATGACTGTTCTTTGATATCCTGAATAATAAACTAGAGTTAATATCTACATTCTTAAGAACCTTTTTCAAGTTCATTATTCCGTTTGTATCACTTCTTACCATGTCATGAACATTATGTAATTATTTATGTTTATAACGGTCGTTTTGTCGATCTTAGGAAGTTGAGTCAAAAATAGACTTCTTATAATTACAAGTTGTTCATGTTGTGAAATATCCATTATATCCAGAATTATATTCATGATATAGATTTCATATATCTCATATATATCTAGTATATACATTCATTCATAATATTACATAACATTTAGAGGTAAGAAATGAAATGCACCGTTCATGGAGACGGTAAGCCGTACGTACGCATGAACGCTACATTCATTTCTATTTCATATTTAATGGAGTGAAATCATAATGATATAAACTTATATTATAATTCCAGTATAATATCATATATAATATGATTAAATCCATCTTTTATACATCCCACATATGGCATTAACGATTCAAATCACATTGAGGGGGTGGTAGTCCGCACTTCCTAAAATGAAAATATCGCGTTTACCCGTAATGGAAACAATAAAGGTATGACATAAATGAAAAATACATATCCTTAATTAAAACATAAACATATTATATATCATATATATAAATATAGTTACATCTTAATGGCCACCTTTGAAGGTGTTATATGAGTGTTGAACAATCATCGTTTCGTGAGGCAGAAATTCGCCATCCACAGAAACAGTATGTTCTTTAACCATTAGATGTAGGTGTGTGTAAGTGTAGCTCGAATCCTTCTTATAACAACATCCTAGTATATTTAGTATACTGGTGTTTTTACAAATGAAATTAATAAAAATAGTTTAGGGGGTTGGAGAAGAAAAATAAAACAAAATAACATAAGATAAGACATTACCTTAAAACAGGGTAACTCTTTTGATTTGAGCCAAAGGATTTCTTGGGAATAATTATGCCCAAATTTAGGCTTCTAGGAGTAAGGTAGGGAAGTTTGGAGAGTATTTGGGCAGATGATGGCCGAGCCAAAAGGCTTTGAAGGTGTGAGTAAGGTGGCAGTGGTGGGGTCCTTTTATAAGAGGAGAGAAGGGTCACTCTTGGAAAGATTGAAATTTTACATTATTATGATATGCTTTTTTAGGATTCTAAAGGTCCCACACTTATATATTTCGAGGATAAGGTGATAAGGGTTCGAAATATTCTCATACAATAGGATTTGGACAAATGTAATACTAAGATTTTACATTATCCTTCCATTTTATTAAAATCGTTAATTAATGAGGTAATCGCTGCATCATCATGGTGTCATAAATAATTTAATTTATTTAATGTCTAAAAATTATAGAAAAAATATCATGATGCAGGAAATATTATTATCTTCCTAATGAATATTTATAGTCAAATATATGACTTGTATAACCCCATTTAAAAATTATATTCGTAAAACAACTCTTGTTTGTGGCCTTTTTATTTTAACATTAAATAAAACGTTATTTATGTCCTTTTCCTACCAAAGTGGCTCCATGGGGTCCCCAAGTTGACCCATGGATTGTCTTGGTCGGCCATGACACATCCAATAGTGGTTGGACAAGTGTAAAGGACATTCCATATTTTTATAATACTATTTTTACCTTAAATTTCACTAATTACCTTTAATAGCGATTAGTTAAACTTAAAAGTTACTATTCACCAAAAAATAATTTGAATCCCATTGAACCACATTTTACTTCCTAATGACAACCATGTATGTCGGATTTTTGAAAATAAAGTCATAGAAGTGGTAATGTTTCATTTAAATGAAAAATCAGTTATTTAACTACCACTTAGTGGTTTCACTATTCATCAAAAATTGACGTTTTTCAGAACAATTCCAAAATTTCACCCTAAGATATAATTGATATTCCTAATTAAAAAATTATGTCTATTTTACAAAATTTCAACCATATAAGTTTCTTAATTAATTTTATAATTAATTCCCGCTGTCACAACAAATAGCGTGTTTTTATGAAACAATATATATCAAAAGATTGACAATTGTTTATGTCCAATTTCAAAGTGAAATTAATTATAATGAACACCATTGGATAAAATGGTAAAAATATATTCTAATTATACTATAAAACCACTCAATATTATAACTTACCACTACAAATTATTTTGATTAAAAAAGTTGTTTTAAGTATTTTTCACTATTCATAAAAATTTGGATGTTCTCAGAAAATTACAAAAAATTCAACACAGGCTAATTTCGATATTCCGAATCCAAAAATGAAGTCAATTTTGAAATATAAAATATATATAATTTCAAAAGGTGGGTATTACTATTCATAATGGCTATTTTGATTAGTCGCAGTGTGTTAGAATCTCAAACTTGCGTACAATGCAAGCAATTGCATTATTGAAAGAGAAGCGTATCATGGAAGCTCGGGGTGTTACATTCTCCCATCCTTCAATAAATTGCTTTCTCACAATTTGAAATTTTTCTTTGAAAATAAAAGGTTGAAAATAGAAAATACCTTTGAAGAAAACCCACATCAGAAATAAGGTTAATAAAATATAGCCTTAATAAGAGGGAAAGAGAAATGAAAAAGTCACCACCCAATTATGATCTCGATTAGGAGAACATTTGTGGAAATTAGAGACAAATAATTGGAGGAAAAACGTAAATATTTGTAGGGAGTGATTGAGGTCATCAATCACAAACAAGTTACAAATTGAGGGCCTCAAAGCCTTCAATCTATGTTGATATAAAATATCATCAGTTCAACAAGACATAAGGTATTAGGATAACACATTTTTTTTATTTTAATATCCCTTTACAAAAGTTTAAGAATTAATTTATTCATAGAATAAGATATAGGTATATATATATATTTATGCTTGATAAGTAGAGTTTCAACCTTCAACTAATTTCTACCACAAACTTATCTTTCACTCAAAATGATAATAGAACTAAAAAATATTATATTTATCCTAATCGTACAAGGTTAAAAATATGAACACATACCATTTAGATTACGAAAACTATTTTGTAATAACTAGGGACTTCCGATATGCTAGTGGTAGGTCATAAAGTCCTGTCGCAATATGGTTGTGGGTTCAATTCCGGCAGCTTTGTCTGAAGCAACGGGTTATCGCCCAACCTGAAGGTAGTCCTTTTTCTAAAACAATTATAATATTCCAAAAATAATATTCAGAAATGTTTTAACCTTAAACATTACTATCCAAGGTTCAACTTAATCCATTCAAACCTTTATAGTTATCCAAAATACTTCTGTCCAACTCACAGTCCAAATTTTATGAGGAAGGTAAACATAATGAAGATCCCCTTTTTTCATGTAACAACATGTGAACACCTTCATCATGCATTCTTTTAAAACACTGCAACATCCTGAATTACCATGATCCCTTATTCCTTATAGAATACTAGATATACTCCTTCTATCCAAAAATTTATAAAAATCATCAATCAGTTTCAAGGAAGTTAAGAATATCCAATATAATTTTTCCAAATCAATCATGTCTAATTCCAAAATCTCTATCTCGGTATCAGAACTATATTATGGTTTATCTTTCCCTCAACCATATATTTTTTAAAAATTTAACCTACTGTGGAGTCAATTTTCTTGGTTCCACACAATCTCAATTCCTTGATGAAATAGTACTGCCGTACAATCCTTATATACTCCATAATTATTATAACCAGTGCATCATTGATACAACACTCAAATTACAAAATTCTTTAATAACAACATAAGAACTCTAATCATTCCTCTTCATCTGTGGTAGTATCATAACTTGATTATTATCCAATAACATCATTTGGGGCACACTCTGATGATTTGGACATTGGTTTGCGTAGTGTCCCCACTCATTGCAGATGAAGCATTGTACATTTGAAACCTTTTTCTTATCTTTGCAGTCACGCACTTGGTGTCCTTTTTCTCCACACTTATAACAAACTCCCATTCCCTTCAGGAAAGTTCCAAGGTGTTTCTTCCCACAGTTATCACATATTGGAAAATTCTTCTTTTCCCACGTCCCTTTTCCATCATTCTCTCTTCCATCCTTTTCTTCTCTTTCTTCCTTTCAAAGCCATAAGACTCAGAGAATTCTTTACTTATCTTATTAACACATGATACTGTTTCTTCATGTGTTGAGAACACATGGGAGATTATTTCCCTTCTAAATGTTGTCTTAATACCGTGAAAGATATGTTCTTTCTTACAGTTTGGATCATACGTATTGTTGGAGTTCACATTCCTTCCACTGGGCACCATTTCTATACAATGGAAAAAACTAGGTTAGTTTATGAATTGCAATGAATAATTCCAAACTTGTAAAATACTTAATGTAAATTGAACGGTTTATGGATATAATCCATAATCATAAAAATGTTTTCTTTTAGGAAGTATATACTCATAACCCTTCATAGTGGTTTGTAAAGAAAACGAGAATTATCCTAAGCATATCCCCCGGGAGTGTCGTAACCAAGAGTGCAGCAAGACCCGTTGTCATGCACCAGTTCCTGTTCGAGTCTAGCTCAAAGCGGTGTTTTCGGGTTTTACCCCTAGGTACATCTGTGCCAGAGCCACCTCTACCTGTTCGTATCTAGACAGAGATGTATTTCTCGGAATACTCACAAAATCTCTATAATACCAAACTTCTAGGAAGTTCTTCTATACAAATCCTTAAAGTCTATCTTCGGGCTATGTGCTCTAATCAGAGTTTATCTAAATCTAGCTTACAAGGTTAGTACTAAACTACCTCTGATACCAACTATAACACCCCGACCCCAGCTACCCAGAGTCGGTGCATTACTTCTTAACATTGGCACGATCACAAAAGATCATGTCTCGAAAGACCGATTAGTTTAGTAGCCTGGGAAACACTAGATACATTCACAAGTCTTACATTAAATCATAAAGTAAAACAAAACTACAACATCTTCTCTTCATATCTCCTTATATTATCCATGAAGATCATTCATAATATACTTCTTCACATCCTGGAAAAATTAAAACATTGAAAGGGGTGAGCTCAGATGCTCAGTAAGGATAACAATAAAGCACAAGCTTTTATAAAAGAAACATTAACATTTAAGGCAATGTAAAACTAAAACATAAGCCTTTTAAACTTGAACTTTAGAATAATATGGAAAAAGTAAAATGAAATAATTCCATTTACTTACTCACATGGATATTCTACTGGTTGAATAATCACATGAAATATCAATAACCACTTTCGTAATGATGGAATGCATAATGCCAGACTATCATAACCACGTAGCCAAGGCCTCGTGCCAAGACTACAAATAATATTTTGTCAAGGCCTCGTGCCAAGACACTAGTTTGTATCATGAGACCTACCGATGCATCGAGGAGCTATAGCGGGCTCCACCCGTCACTTATTAAGTCCAATGCATTCCTCATATGAATAGGTTTAAACATATCATAAACCATAACTAATCGTATCACATAAAACATGCATAAAGGAAACATAACATTTCCACATTTCAATCACGAGATATCAATACAACACACTAATATAATTAAAACACTTTCAAAACCATTTTCAATACCAAAATAAAAGAAAGATAAAACTTTGTATTTATTTTTCGTAAAAAAATTTATGGCTTGTAGAGGAAGCCGAAACTCAAATAATGGTCATGACGGCGGATAAGTCGTTGTCGCCACATATGTACGGCAAGAAAAACATTCCCTTTTTGTCGTTTAGTAAAATTATTCATATAAAAAATATTCCTTTTGAATAAACATAAAAGTCAAAGGGGTTTATACACCGTATAAAAGAAATTTGCGTATAAAACAAAATATGCCTCAATGAAAGGAGATTGAGACGAAGACCCTTAAGAAAGATCATTTTTTAAATAAAGTAGTTCTATTACGTGTATTCACAATTATTAGACATAAATAAAGTAAAAATACAAGATAGGACATAATTATATCATGAGATAATTTGAAATTAGGAGATTAACCCAAAGAATGGAAATTGGGTTAAGAAGTTCCCTTACCTCGTGTCCGAATTCACTTGACCGTTCTTTGATATCCTAAATAATAAACTAGAGTTAAAATCCACCTTCTTAAGAACCTTTTTCAAGTTTATTATTCCGTTTATATCATTTATTACCATGTCATGAACATTATGTAATTATTTATGTTTATAACGGTCGTTTTGTCGATCTTAGGTACTTGAGTCAAAAATAGACTTCTTATAATTACAAGTTGTTCATGTGGAGAAATATCCATTATATCCAGAATTATATTCATCATATAGATATAATATATCTCATATATATTCAGTATATATATTAATTCATAATATTACATAACATTTAGAGGTAAGAAATGAAATGCACCGTTCATGGTGACGGTAAGCCGTACGTACGCATGAACGCTACTTTCATTTCTATTTCATATTTAATGGAATGAAATCATAATGATATAAACGTATATTATAATTCCAGTATAATATCATATATAATATCATTTAATCCATCCTTTATACATCCCACATATGGCATTAACGATTCAAATCACTTTGAGGGGGTGGTAGTCCGCACTTCCTAAAATGAAAATATCGCGTTTACCCATAATGGAAACAATAAAGGTATGCCATAAATGAAAAATACAGATCCATAAGTAAAACATAAACATATTATATATCATATATATAAATATAGTTACATCTTAATGGCCACCTTTGAAGGTGTTATATGAGTGTTGAACAATCATCGTTTCGTGAGGCAGAAATTCGCCATCCACAGAAATAGTATGTTCTTTAACCATTAGATGTAGGTGTGTGTAAGTGTAGCTCGAATCCTTCTTATAACAAAATACTAGTATATTGAGTATACTGGTGTTTTTAAAAATGAAATTAATAAAAAGAGTTTAGGGGGTTGGGGAAGAAAAATAAAACAAAATAACATAAGAGAAGACATTACCTTAAAACCGGGTAACTCTTTTGATTTGAGCCAAAGGATTCCTTGGGAAGAATTATGCCCAAAGTGAGGATTCTAGGAGCATGGGAGGGAAGTTGGGAGAGTATTTGGGCAGAGGCTGGCCGAGCCAAAAGGCTTTGAAGGTGTGAGTAAGGTGGTAGTGGTGGGGGCCTTTTATAAGAGGAGAGAAGGGGCACTCTTGGAAAGATTGAAATTTTACATTATTATGAAATGATTTTTTCGGATTCTAAAGGTCCCACACTTATATATTTAGAGGATAAGGTGATAAGGGTTCGAAATATTCTTATACAATAGGCTTTGGACAAGTGTTATACTTAGAGTTTACATTATCCTTCCATTTTATTAAAATCATTAATTAATGAGGTAATCGCTGCATCATCATGGTGTCATAAATAATCTAATTTATTTAATGTATAAAAATTATAAAACAAATATCATGATTCAGGAAATGTTTTTAGCTTTCTAATGAATATTTATAGTCAAAAATATGACTTGTATAACCCCATTTAAAAATTAGTTTAGTAAAACAACTCTTGTTTGTGACCTTTTTATTTTAACATTAAATAAAAAGTTATTTATGTCATTTTCCTATCAAAGTGGCTCCATGGGGTCCCCAAGTTGACCCATGGATTGTCTTGGTCTGCCATGACACATCCAATAGTGGTTGTACAACTGTAAAGGACATTCCATATTTTTATAATACTATTTTTACCTTAAATTTCACTAATTACCTTTAATCGTGATTAATTAAACTTAAAAGTTACTATTCACCAGAAATTATTTTAATCCCGTTGAACCACATTTTACTTCCTAATGACAACCATGTATATCGGATTTTTGAAAATCAAATCACAGAAGTGGTAATGTTTCATTTAAAAGAAAAATCAATTATTTAACTACCACTTAGTGGTTTCACTATTAATCAAAAATTGAAGTTTTTCAGAACAATGCCAAAATTTCACCCTAAGCTATAATTGATATTCCAAATTCAAAAATTTTGTCTATTTTACAAAATTTCGACCATATAAGTTGCATTAATTAATTATATAATTAATTCCCGCTGTCACAACAAATAGCGTGTTTTTAAGAAACAATATATATCAAAAGATTGACAATTGTTTATGTCCAATTTCAAAGTGAAATTAATTCTAATGAACACCATTGTATAAAATGGTAAAAATATATTATAATTATACTTTAAAAACACTCAATAGTTTAACTTATCACTACAAATTATTTTTATTAAAAAAGTTGTTTTAAGTATTTTTCACTATTCATAAAAATTTGGAAGTTCTCAGAAAATTAAAAAAAATTCAACATAAGATAATTTCGACATTCCGAATCCAAAAATGAAGACCATTTTGAAATATAAAATATATATAATTTAAAAAAGTGGGTATTACTATTCAGAATGGCTATTTTGATTTGTCACGGTGTGTAAGAATCTCGAACTTGCGTACAATGCAAGCAATTGCATTATTGAAAGAGAAGTGTATTGTGGAAGCTTGGGGTGTTACATTCTCCCCTCCTTCAATAAATTGAGTCCTAGAAATTTGAAATTTTTTTTGAAAATAAAAGGTTGAAAATAGAAAATACCTTTGTAGAAAACCCACATCGAAAATAAGGTTAATAAAATATAGCCATAATAAGAGGGAAAGGGAAATGAAAAAGTCACCACCCAATTATGATCTCGATTAGGAGAACATTTTTGGAAATTAGAGACAAATAATTGGAGGAAAAACGTAAATATTTGTAGGGAGTGATTGAGGTCATCAATCACAAGCAAGTGCCAAATTGAGGGCCTCAAAGCCTTCAATCTATGTTGATTTAAAATATCATCAGTTCAGCAAGACATAAGGTATTAGGATAACACATTTTTTTTGTTTTAATATCCCTTTACTAAAGTTTAAGAATTAATTTATTCATAGAATAATATGTAGGTATATATATATTTATGCTTGACAAGTAGAGTTTCAACCTTCAACTAATTTCTACCACAAACTTATCTTTCACTCAAAAAGATAATAGAACTAAAAATATTATATTTATCCTAATCATACAAGGTTAAAAATATTAACACATACAATTTAGATTACGAAAAATATTTTTTAATAACCAGGTACTTCCTGTAGGCTAGTGGTATGTCATAAAGGCCTGTCGCAATATGGTTGTGGGTTCGATTCCTGCAGCTTTGTCTGAAGCAACGGGTTATCGCCCAACCTGAATGTAGTCCTTTTTATAAAACTATTATAATATTCCAAAAATAATATTCAGAAATGTTTTAACCTTAAACATTACTATCCAAGTTTCAAATAAATCCATTTCAACCTTTATAGTTATCCAAAATACTTCTTTCCAACTCACAGTCCATATTTTATGAGGAAGGTAAACATAATGAAGATCCCATTTTTTTCTTATAACAACATGTGAACACCTTCATCATGTATTCTTTTAAAACACTGCAACATACTGAATTACCATGATCCCTTATTCCTTATAGAATACTAGATATACTCCTTCTGTCCAAAAATGTATACAAATCATCAATCATTTTCAAGGAAGTTAAGAATATCAAATATAATTTATCCAAATCAATCATGTCTTATTCCAAAATAACTATCTCGGTATCAGAACCATATTATGGTTTATCTTTCTCTCAACCATATATTTTCCAAAAATTTAACCTACTGTGGAGTCACTTTTCTTGGTTCCACACAATCTCAAGTCCTTGATGAAATAGTACTGCAGTACAATCCTTATATACTCCATAATTATTATAACCAGTACATCATTGATACAACACTCAAATTACAAAATTCTTTAATAACAACATAAGAACTCTAACCATTCCTCCTCATCTGTGGTAGTATCATAACTTGATTATTATCCAATAACATCATTTGGGGCACACTCTGATGATTTGGACGTTGGTTTGCGTAGTGTCCTTACTCCTTGCAGATGAAGCATTGTACATTTGAAATCTTTTTCTTATCCTTGCAGTCACGCACTTGGTGTCCTTTTTATCCACACTTATAACAAACTCCCATTCCCTTCAGGCAAGTTCCAAGGTGTTTCTTCCCACAGTTATCACATATTGGAAAATTCTTCTTTTCCCACGTCCCTTTTCCATCATTCTCTTTTCCATCCTTTTCTTCAATTTCTTCCCTTCAAATCCATAAGACATAGAGAATTATTTACTTATCTTATTAACACATGATAATATATCTTCATATGTTGAGAACACATGGGAGATTATTTCCCTTTTAAATGTTTGCTTAATACCATGAAATATACCGTCCTTCTAACGCTCTGGATCATACGTATTACTGGATTTCACATTCCTTCCACTAGGAACCATTTCTATACAATGGAATAAACTAGGTTAGTTTATGAATTGAAATGAATAATTCCAAACTTGTAAAATACTTAATGTAAATAGAATGGTTTATGGATATAATCCATAATCATAAAAATGTTTTCTTTGAGGAAGTATATAATCATAACCCTTCATAGTGGTTTGTAACGAAAACGTGAATTATCCTAAGCATATCCCTCGGGAGTGTCGTAACCAAGAGTGCAGCAAGGCCCGTTGTCGTGCACCCGTTCTCGTTCATGTCTAGCTCAAAGCGGTGCTTTCGGGTTTTACCCCTAGGTACATATGTTCTAGAGCCGCCTCAACCTGCTCGTATCCAGACAGGGATGTATTGCTCGGAAAACTCACAAAATATCTATAATACCAAAATTCTAGGAAGTTCTTCTATACAAATCCTTAAAGTCTATCTTCGGACTATGTGCTCTAATTAGAGTTTATCTAAATCTAGCTTCCAAGGTTAGTACTAAACTGCCTCTGATAACAACTGTAACGCCCCAACCCCTGCTACCCAGAGTCGGTGCATTACATCGTAACATTGGCATGATCACAAAAGATCAAGTCTTGAAAGACCGATTAGTTTAGTAGCCTTGGAGCCACTAGATACATTCATAAGTCTTACATTACATCATAAAGTAAATCAATACTACAACATCTTCTCTTCATATCCCCTTATATTATCCCTGCAGATCATTCATAATATACTTCTTCACATCCTGAAAAAATTAAAACATTGAAAGGGGCGAGTTCAGATGCTCAGTAAGGATAACAATAAAACAGAAGCTTTCATAAAGGAAACATTAACATTTAAGGCAATGTATAATTAAAACATAAGCCTTTTAAACTTGATCTTTAGCATAATATGGAAAAAGTAAAATGAAATAATTCCATTTAATTACTCACATGGATACTCTACTGGTCGAATAATCACATGAAATATCAATAACCACTTTCATAATGATGAAATGCATAATGCCAGACTATCATAACCACGTAGCCAAGGCCTCGTGCCAAGACTACAAATAATATTTTGTCAAGGCCTCGTGCCAAGACACTAGTTTGTTTCATGATACCTATCGATGAATCGAGGAGCTACAGCGGGCTCCACCCGACACTTATTAAGTCCAATGCATTCCTCATATGAATAGGTTTAAACATATCATAAACCACAACATAATCCTATCATATAAAACATGCATAAAGTAAACATAACATTTCCACATTTCAATCAGAAGATATCAATACAACACATTGATATAATAAAAACACTTTCAAAACCATTTTCAATACCAAAATAAAAGAAAGTTAAAACTTGGTATTTATTTTTCATAAAAAAAGTAATGGCTTGTAGAGGAAGCCGAAACTCAAATAATGGTCACGGCGGCGGATAAGTCATTGTCGCCGCATATGTACGGCAAGAAAAACATTCCCTTTTTGTCATTTAGTAAAACGCTTCGTATAAAAAATATTCCTTTTGAATAAACGTAAAATTCAAAGGGGTTTATACACCGTATAAAAGAAAGTTGTGTATAAAACAAAATATGCCTCAATGAAAGTAGATTGAGATGAAGACCCTTACAAAGGTCATTTTTCTAAATAAAGTAGGTATAATACGTGTATTAACTATAAGTACACATAAATAAAGTACAAATACAAGATAGGACATAATAATATCATGACATAATTTGAAAGTAGGAGAGTAACCCAAAGAATGGAAATTGGGTTAAGAAGTTCCCTTACCTCGTGTCCGAATTCACTCGACCGTTCTTTGATATCCTAAATAATAAACTAGAGTTAATATCTACCTTCTTAAGAACCTTTTTCAAGTTCATTATTTCGTTTATATCACTTATTACCATGTCATGAACATTATGTAATTATTTATGTTTATAACGGTCGTTTTGTCGATCTTAGGTACTTGAGTCAAAAACAGACTTCTTATAATTACAAGTTGTTCATGTGGTGAAATATCCATTATATCCAGAATTATATTCATGATATAGATATCATATATCTCATATATATCCAGTATATACTTTCATTCATAATATTACATAACATTTAGAGGTATGAAATGAAATTCACCGTTCATGGAGACGGTAAGCCATATGTACGCATGATCGCTACTTTCATTTTTATTTCATATTTAATGGAATGAAATCATAATGATATAAACATATATTATAATTCCAGTATAATATCATATATAATATCATTTAATCCATCCATTATACATCCCACATAGGGCATTAACAATTCAAATCACTTTGAGGGGGCGGTAGTCCGCACTTCATAAAATGAAAATATCGTGTTTACCCATAATGGAAACTATAAAGGTATGCCATAAATAAAAAATATAGAACCTTACGTAAAACATAAACATATTATATATCATATATATAAATATAGTTACATCTTAATGGCCACTTTGAAGGTGTTATATGAGTGTTGAACAATCATCGTTTCGTGAGGCAGAAATTCGCCATCCACAGAAACAGTATGTTCTTTAACCATTAGATGTAGGTGTGTGTAAGTGTAGCTCGAATCCTTATTATAACAAAATCCTAGTATATTGAGGATACTGGGGTTTTTAAAAATGAAATTAATAAAAATATTTTAGGGGGCTGGAGAAGAAAAATAAAACAAAATAACATAAGAGAAGACATTACCTTAAAATCGGGTAACTCTTTTGATTTGAGCCAAAGGTATCTTTGGGAAGAATTTTGCCCAAATTGAGGCTTCTAGGAGTTAGGGAGGGAAGCTGGGAGAGTATTTGGGCAGAGTTTGGCCGAGCCAAAAGGCTTTTAAGGTGTGAGTAAGGTGGTAGTGGCAGGGGCCTTTTATAAGAGAAGAGAAGGGGCACTCTTGGAAAGATTGAAATGTTACATTATTATGAAATGCTTTTTTCGGATTCTAAAGGTCCCACACTTATATATTTCGAGGCTAATATGATAAGGGTTCGAAATATTCTGATACAATAGGATTTGGACAAGTGTAATACTTAGATTTTACATTATCCTTCCATTTTATTAAAATCGTTAACTAATGAGATAATCGCTGCATCATCATGGTGTCATAAATAATTTACTTTATTTAATGTCTAAAAATTATAAAAAAACTATCATGATGTAGGAAATGTTTTTAGCTTTCTAATTAATATTTATAGTGAAAAATATGACTTGTATAACCCCATTTAAAAATTGTTTTATTAAAACAACTCTTGTTTGTGACCTTTTTATTTTAACATTAAATAAAAAGGTATTTATGTCATTTTCTTACCAAAGTGGCTCCATGGGGTCCCCAAGTTGACCCATGGATTTTCTTGGTCTACCATGACACATACAATAGTGTTTGGACAAGTGTAAAGGTCATTCCATATTTTTATAATACTATTTTTACCCTAAATTTCACTAATTACCTTTAAACGCGATTAATTAAACTTAAAAGTTACTATTCACCAAAAAAAAAATTTAATCCCATTGAACCAAATTTTACATCCTAATTACAACCATGTATGTCGGATTTTTGAAAATCAAATCATAGAAGTGGTAATGTTTCATTTAAACGAAAAAACAGTTATTTAACTACGACTTAGTGGTTTCACTATTCATCAAAATTTGAAGTTTTTCAGAATAAGGCCAAAATTTCACCCTAAGCTATACTTGATATTCCGAATTCAAAAATGATGTCTATTTTAAAAAATTCCAACCATATAAGTTTCATTAATTAATTTTATAATTAATTCCCGTTGTCACAACAAATAGCGTGTTTTTAAGAAACAATATATATCAAAAGATTGACAATTGTTTATGTCCAATTTCAAAGTAAAATTAATTCTAATGAACACCATTGGATAAAATGGTAAAAATATATTCTAATTATACTTTAAAACCACTCAATAGTATAACTTATCACTATAAATTATTTTGATTAAAAAATTTGTGTTATGTATTTTTCACTATTCATAAAAATTTGGAAGTTCTCAGAAAATTACAATAAATTCAACATAGGCTAATTTCGACATTCAGAATCCAAAAATGAAGTCCATTTTAAAATATAAAATATATATAATTTCAAAAAGTGGGTATTACTATTCATAATGGCTATTTTGATTAGTCGCGGTGTGTTAGAATCTCGAACTTGCGTACAATGCAAGTAATTGCATTATTGAAAGAAAAGCGTATCGTGGAAGCTTGGGGTGTTACATTCTATGCCCTAGAAGTAGAGGATGTGTAGTGTAATAGCTAAAATTGATATCATTTATTTTGATGGCCAAGGGTTACGACCCATTTTGTTAATCCTGTAGTGGATCATTTGGGGTACTCCTTTTTTATGACTTCCCGGGGATACCTCTGGTGATTGTGGTAGAATTCACATTTGAGTTAGTTCAAGGAGCAGCAGTAGTGACCATCCCTCCTTATATGATGTCGCATATGGGAAGTTTGGATCTTGATATGAAATTGGAGTATCTTGTGTCTAAAGGATTTATATACCCTAACACATCTCCTTGTGGATAAGTTGTTTTTTTTCAAGAAGGTAGATAGTACCCTTAGGCTATGTCTGGATTACCATCCATTGAACCAACTCACTAAAAATAATCATTATCCACTGCATTGAATAGATGAAATCGTTGATCAGATTCATGGGGTGAGAATGTTTTCAAAGATAGATTTGAGGTTGGGACATTACTAGGTGTCTTTCGGTCCACTGACATACCTTAGAATTCAATAGCAAGTATGGACTGTACAAGTACCTAGATATGCTGTTCGGACCCACGAATTCACCAACAGTTTTCATGGATCTTATCAATAAGGATTTCCAACCATATCTGGATTCATAACTAGTAGTCTTTGATGAAGATATCTTTGTGTATTCATGATCCATACATGATCATAAAAATCATCTTGATATCATGATGAATACAATGAAGGATCATCAGCTATGTGCTAAGATAAATAAATGTCACTTTTGTATAAACAATGCCAACTTCCTATGTCACATTATCCTATAGTTAAGAGTTTCAATGGACCGTGAGAAAGTGAGAGCTCTAGTTTCCTGCGATCATTCTAATAACATCTTTGATATTCATAGTTTCTTCGATCTAATAAGATATTATATATTCTTCACCATGTATTTTTCCTATCTAGAAGCACTACATACGAGATTGAAAAAAGGTGTCATGTTGATAATGAAAAAAGGTTAAGAAGTAACCTTTCAGGATTTAAAGAGAAATTTTATCGCAAAACCAATACTAATTCTACTAGATTTAGAATGTAGCACTATTATACACAATGACACATTAGTTATTAGGATCGGAGTTATTCTGATATAGGATGAGAAAGTTGTCGTATATGGGTCTTGTTAGTTATGGATTCTTAAATGTAATTACCTAATGTATGACCTAGAGCTCAATGTTGTTGTGAATTACATAAATTGTTGAATACACAATCTACTTGGATATTGTCTTTTGATATTCACAGATCAAAAAAGACTCAATTAAATATTTAAACTTTGGGATCTAAATCGTACTCATTGTTGGTGGTTTGAGTACCAACAATCATTTGATTGTGAGCTAGGATACACCCATGGTAAAGGTAATGTTGTAGCTGGTGCTCTGATTCAAAAGTCTCAGACAGAGGCAGTTCCAGAATCCAGTTATGAATTGAAACTCGGGGAAATATTCTCATAGATTCATATTGAGGTTTGGGAGGATCGTTTTAAAACTATCTTCTTAGCCTTAACAATGACATCTACTCTTCTAGAACGGGTAAAAATGAGGTTCTTATTTCAACATGAGGGATACATTTTACTTGATATAATCTCAGATGAAGATAAATCAGTAGTCTGGACTATATATGGGAATGATACCATATTATTCAATGTGTTTGTATGGGTCGTAGTTGAAATATTTTAGGATATGATGTGGAAATTCCATACCTCATCATGGGCAGTTCAACCTGCTGTTACTAAAATGTATCCAGATCTATGACACTAATATTTCATACATAGAATGAAATGCGATATTACTGAATTTAGCACTTAGTGTTCCACCTACCACTAGATGAAAGAAAAACATGAGTGATAAATATGGATTTTACATCCGGTATCCATTCTTGAGTGGAAATGTGATGATGTTTCGATGGATTTCATGACTGTTCAACCCAGATCATATCATGGAAATTATAGAGTGTGGGGTTTCATTGATTATTTGATGAATTTATCGCACGTATTTTCTGTGTGAGAGACATTCATGATTTAAAATATTGGGAGGAGGTATCTCAGGAAAGTTATACACTTTCATGTAGCTCCTTTTTTTCGCTTCTAATAAAGATTCTCTCTTCATGACAATGTTTTGGAAGGGGCTGCATAAGGCCATATGTACATATATATATAAGAGTACGACATATCACCACCATATAGATGGATAGATGTAGAATACTATTCATGTTCTATAGAACATGCTCTTGACAAGTATCCTTGATATCAGTGGTTCCTAGTAGAAAAAAATTCCCCCATTGAATTATCTTATAATAACAAATTTCAGGATACCAACATGATAGATCCTTATAATTACTTATATGGAAGGCCTTTCTTGTCACCTTTATGCTACCTAGATTGAGTATAGGTAGCTATTCATGGACAACATATCTTATAGGATACTATAGATCAATTATAGAGGATCATAAAGAACACGAAGACAGCTCAGTCCACAAAATATTTGTATGACTATAGACACAGGTTAACTCTCGAGTTTGAGGTCATAGAATGGGTTTTATTATGAGTATCACCCATGTTTGGGTGTAGGAATACAAAGAATTAGGGGAATCTCTATCCAAGGGTCATTGGACCCTTCGAGATTGTGAAATATATCAGACCAGTGGCATACCTATTGGAACTTCCTTTAAGATGCCAGTTTATGTATGATGTCTTTCATGAATCTCAATATTTACCATACTATCCAAAACTATCACATGAATTTCATCTTGATGAGGTTGAAATAAATTTTAATAATTCATTCATGGAGTGCACCATTATTACAGTGGATTGGTGCATGGTGGCATTCCATGGAAGGTCTTTTCCTTTGGTAACGGTGATATAGAAACACATCCGGTTTCATAACAAGACCTAGAAACTATAAGATAATGTAAAATCTCAATGTATGGAACCATTAAAATACAATACATCTTTACCATCAGAAGGAAAACAAATGGAAAGTTCCCTTTATAGATGATAGGTTGTAAGGAAACCACTTTTCATGATATAACTAATTACTTTTATTTGGTTTAAATTCATTTAAATGCTCCTAATAAAGATTCTCAAACAATACAAGGAGGTCTGGGGTGCATCTAGGGAGCATTTCAACCCTGAGATCATGAAATGGTAAGAAAACCTAGACAGAACAGTTAGAAGATATTGTGAATCCCATCATGTACAGTATTCATAAACCATGTAGTTGCAAATAATAGGGACCCGATGGCCACATGGTTTGTCTACAACTTTGAATCCCCAGGCGCGTAGCATTATTGGGCTGAAGACTAAATGGAAATTCATTTTCTCATGGTCAACAAATGGTTAGGAAGACCTTTCACCAAACCATAGGATGTTCCCCTTTGAAGTAGTAATTGGGGCAGGATTGGGTCATGGTTTTTTCAAACGTGTGGTTGAACCATTGACCCATGTTTTTTTGGGTGAAAAGTTCATTATCCCCTCATTAATCTGTTAAACAATTTTTCATTCTTCTCCAAGAAATTCTAGTTGATTTGTGTGTTCGTCTTCTCCCAAAGTCTTCTACTAACCCAAATATAGGTATTGAGGTTATTTTCCACATGTTTCCCAATTCAAGACCCATCAAAGAAGCTGGATAGCTTAATATGATGTCTTGATTCCTCTACCCTCCAATATATGTATAGCTTGGCTTACTTTTATCTTTTTAAGACCAATATCAAGTTCCCTATTCTCATAGAATTAATAAAATTATTTAATTTCATATAACATACTCCAAATATGAGGACAATATCAAGAGAGGAGTCGTCTATGGAAACAAGTTAGCTAGTCTCATCATTTTACCTCTGAGTTTTGATGTTCCAAAGAGATGTAATTGTGTTGCATGAAGATTTGTTTCTGAGTGTCTCCTTTTAATTGATATATTTATATAAATTTGAACAAAAAACATTCATAAATAATATTTTATCTCAATATAGTAGTTTAGTTAATGGTTAACTCAACTGTAGAAACCCCTTGGGTGTACCGAGTTGAATTACCCCTTATATTTAAATGTGTATATTCTTGGAATGACTCCAAAAAAATAATCTTAGTTTTAAAATGACATTTACCTCATCATATGAATGTTTAATAAAACACAATGCACCTATTAAGTGCTTGTCCCACCCATACATAAAATTTCCAATGCATGAAGTTGATATATTGGCCATGATAACTTTTTAATTGACTAAATGAGACTTATGAAATGAATTTACTTGGTTAAATGATTTAAATATAATAATTAAATAGAATGATTTATATTTTTTTTATTTTCCTTAGATGAACTATATTAATTGAATTAAATGGTTTATAATCGGTGGTAAGGACATTCCTATATATTAAAATTCAAAAAATGCTTATTTGAACTGTGATTCATTACTTGTGATTAAACATTGATGTTGAGACATGTGAGACATATTTCATCAGGCATTATATTATAAAAATAACTATTTATTGATATAACTATGGTACAAGTTTATGGGTTTAGTTGATAATTATGGTATCACACTCCCTTACATAGGTTGTTGAGAATGACATCCCACACCTTTCACACTATTAGGACTTTGGGGTGGACATATCACATTCCATTGTTTGATTGTTGAAAAGATAACACACTGAAAAACTTGAGTGAAACGAAAGACCTTTCACACACATTATGAGATGTAGGGTATATACCATGTAGTTTGAAATTATAGGCTTCATAGACTAGTTAGGGATGTCTGAGATATGCCATGATCCATCCATCACCTAGTATTCTAGGTATATGGCCTCTTATGTCTCGATGTAAATGGTTGATATAGGTTGATGAAATATATAAATATTATATATATATATATTATTACTATATATTGGTTCTCTCCAAATTTACATTTTGGCCATGAGATAAGAAGGTAGACCAATTAGGTGTCCTATATGAATTTGAGGAGGATAGTTATTTATTTCATAATTCTTTTCATATTATATTTATACGTACAAATTTTTTAGTTATTTAAACTAATTAGACAACTTGTAGATAGTATTGGTTGGGTCCTACAATGATTTTATCTCTGAAACTAATTGGGATGACCTTCGTACAAGAGAATAATATAACACTGCATGTATATATAAGAGAAAGTTCTATGTTACTGGTAGTTGATATGCATTACTTATCGATGTAGTATAGGTGAAAAGGATCAAGAATATTGCTCGATATAATATAAAAAATATTTTTTTTTAGTTTTTAATATGTATGTCCCACTTCCCCCTTTTTCATATCATCATGCCATGAATCAATTTATATGACATGACCATGTGAATATAGATTATATTATCTTCTGTTATGTTATTATTTTTCATCTTCTAATTTATTCTATCTATTTTTATACGCTTCCTCTATTTTATGTTTATGGTTATATATTTTTCCGCTCTAATAAGATAGTATATTCTACCCACTATTCCACCTTTACATCCCCAATACTTTTTAGTGGCATTTGGCATACATGGAGTTGCGTTTGAGGCAATGTAACCCAACATCATAGAGAACATGTTCTGCCGACCCAAGGACAAGACATTACACCTTCAATGGGGTGAATTAGAGGATTTTCTTCTTATTTCAAGGAGAACCACTATCTTTCATTCACCAAGGAAATAATGGGTATAGGAGTCAGTAAAGTGGACAACTATCTCGAGTTCAACTTTTGTTATAGTACTATAAGTCTGTGATGATATGATACAAACAAACTTAGTTTACATTCCCCACATTAGATTATCATGGTTTTAGTAGAATGAGACATATAAAATGGGGGTTTTATGGGAATGTAACAGTAGAAGAGTGGAAGACGAGCAAGGAAAGTACTAGAGTCATAGAAATACTATGCTACTCCTCAGTATACACATTGTCAGATTTCCTCAGGATGTTCAGGTTGAGCTAGGGGATATGGTACCCTAGTGTGGGAAAGACAATGCCAAGCATATGGAATATCTCATGGGTAATATACTATAACATTGGGAAGAGGGTATAGTAAGTTTCACATAATTCAGACTACTCCATCATGTGTGGATATTGGACCACCAACTAAAATAGTTATGATTATTGTATCATCTACCCTTGGTTGTGTTTTGTTTGATACATCAGCATCAAATTAATATTTATCCAATATTTTTTCAAATGTTTTTTTCCTTTATTTAGAAATCATGGATGGTTCATTAACCATTGAAATAATTTTTTGGAGTGAGGTCAGAGAATATGAAATGTTTCAAGGTGTCTTCTCTAGATATTTGTGGTTACTGTATCTTTTGGGAACTGTTTATGTTGGAAATGATATGATTCAATTTGATTCATTATATATATTCGATAGTTTTATATTTTTATCATATTTATTATTATCATAGGAGAGATTCCTTTTTTACCTTTATAAGAATGTAGATATTATAACTAGGGTGAGTGGGATCTCCATTCTAGTTGTGCACGACTAATCTAGAGAAAATTGGGATATTAAATGGATGAGACAGTCGGTCGTACCCTGGATGATGGAAGAATTTAGAAATAACATTTTCCCCAAGTAATTGATCACTTTTATTAGTTTATTCTCAATTAGTTCAATTTATTATCATCCTAGAGAGATATTGAGTTCACAATCTAGTTTGTTCTAGGAGAAGAGACAATTTCTATCCCGTCGTATAGGAGGAAACCACCAGAGTTGTGGGAGTTGAAAATTCAGTTGGAAGATCTAGAAGAAATTTTTTATATAACTTAGTATGTATACATATGGTTCTATAATTCTTTAATCCATTAATTCTGATGGTACAATACCCTTATGCATGGATTATCGATGAATGAACCATATGTCTTTAAAGAACCACTATCCTTTTTTGGGCATCGACAATCTCATCAATAAGCATAGAGGTTCTACGATATTCTACAACAAGAATTTGAGTTCTACATACCAAAATTTGATGTTGAAACAATCATTCATACCTAGTATATCTTTTAATAGATAGTATATCTTGTATGAGTTTATAGTGATTCCATTTGGATTGACCAATGCATCAAATGAAATCATGGACACGATGAATTTGGTATTTCCTCATTTTATGGATTAGTTTGGGGTGGTTTTTTTCGATGAAATCATAGTCTAGTCACAATAAGCAGAAAATTCATTTCAATATTATGGTATTTTATTTATTACATTAAGAGAGCATAGACTTTATGACATCATAATTAAGGAAAGGTAATGTAAACTAATTGGGACTTTTCAACTCACTAGAATGAGTGTAAGTGGACCTTGAGAAAGATGCATCGATGGTATCCTGGAAGAATCCCACAAATGTATTCAAAATTTTGAGATTTCTAGGTTTTGTAGGTTACTATCATTCCATCATCCATGACTCATCCTATCTTCTATCAACAATGATTCAGATTCCAAAAAGGGAGGGAAGCATTATTTGGTCAGATGCATGCAAGAGTTCCTTTAAAGAGTTGAAAGTAAAGAGGACATCAACACCAACCCTCAAATTACCTTTTTGAGGTAAAACATATACAATGTATTGTGACACCTCGAGAGTTGAACTTAGATAAGTCTTTATGCATGAGGATCGACTGGTTTCTTACAGATTCATACAGTTGAGACTACAAGAGAGCAATTACCCCAATCAAGACCTTTATATTGTAGTGTTTGTGTATTCCTTGAGATTCTAGATTTATTATCTAACGGGTGAGGCTTTTGTGATATACGTGGACCAAAATATACTTAGTTAAATATTTTATCAATGTGACCTAAACCATTCATAAAGACTGTGTGTCATGTATATTTAGTCATTCAACATCATGTTATAATGGTTTGAACCCATGCTTCTAGATTGGTTATTAAAATTATGGCTATATTTTGTTTTATAGAATATATCATAAAAAATTACATATCAAAATATAAAAAAGAGTACATTTCCTTGTCTAGGTTCTATATAGTTAGATGATAAAATATATAGTTTTAGAGTTGAGAAAAAAATAAAAAAAATCTACTTATCTATACATGAACTATCTCTAAATGTGAATACATATATTCTTAAACATCTATGATACCTATTAAAAAAAATTAAAATGTGGGATGATCCTTCAACTAACCAATAAATAATTTTACAACATTTTTAAAATAATTAATAAAAAATCTTCTAGAAATACTTTATATGAAATAAAATTATTATATATATAATAATCTTTTCAACAAATTTTATTTTGAAAATTGATTTTAAAAATAGTTCATTGAAAAAATTTAATTATTCTTTGCAATTATTTTTAATATAATAATTTATTTACGGATTTCTTAATACTTGGCAGGTCTTATGAAAACAAATATAGCAATAAGAAATATCACTAGTGGAAAAATTTTCCATAAGGTCCTAGCTTCACTCCCCATTCCTAATTCTCCTACCTGATACCCATTATCCGATTTAAATTTTAGGAAAGAATTTATCATGAATCTGTATTCCTCAATCTCAATCGGTTAAGACATTTGAAAACATACTTAAATTATTTTCAAAAAAAATAAAATAATTTATATATACTATATCTTTGAAACATCCAATTTTAGAAATTTTGTAGGAGAAATCCATATTTCAGAGAAATAATATCATGAATAAATACTTTTTTAAATTTCATAAAAATAACTCTTAAATACATTTAACATTAAATAATTTCTTTCTAATCATGTAGATAAGTTTGTCTTTTCAATACATACCTACATACAACAAACATAAGAAAAAACAAGACTAAATAAAACTAACTAATGCATGTATGAAATCTCACAAATTATAGATATGGGACAATATTATACATATTATGAAAGTTATGTATGTATAAAGTCATTGCGCACATGAAATGTTACATTATGTTAATTAAAAACCTATTGTATATAGAAAACAAAAATGATAACATTCTTAAATTGTAGTTTTATAATTAAAATCTAAAAGATTTTAGTTAATTAATTTACTTATAAAGTTGAAATTTTAAATATTTGTTATTGTTATATAGCATATATCAAAAGTATATTTTTTTATAAATGTATGTTAACTTATATATTAAAGTTATATTATATTTATGTTTCTTAAAAAAATAAAACACTCAAAAAATTATAATTCAAATTAAATAATCTTATTTTAATAAATAATGACATACCATAATACTTTCAACAACTAAATCCACCTATAAGGATTCATTGAAAAAATAAATATAATATAGATACTAATTTAAAATTTATAGAATTGAAATTAATGAAAAAATAAATTCTATTTCAAATAAATAAATATTTTAAAAAATGTTCTCTTATGTAATTACAGTGTCAAGGAATGGAAATATATGAATATTTAATCCCACACAAAAATCATAGCAAAATTTTCTAAAAAAATATTTAAATTAAAAAATAAATAATAATGAGAAATTTTATGATTTATGTGTAGATAACTTGTTAGGACTTCTTCTTCTTATCTCAAATTTAATAAATCTCAAACCATAAGCATTGTAAAAAAATGAAAACAAAGTTGGCTGTTAAAGAACCTACCCCACTATACACCACACAATGAGAATAAAATTGATGTAATACAATCAAGGAAAGGATTCTTTATATATAGAATTGCTCACCCTCCAAATTAAATTTGAACTGACAAGAAATTAAATGAAAGTATTCATTATTTATATATTTATTTGTTTGTTTGTTTGTTTTGATCATTTTGGATTCAAACTAAAAATGACAGAAAATTTAATTTACAAAATAAAATGTGGAGGAACACAACCGATAAAAAAAGAGAATTTTTAATTATATATGAAGAAAAAGAATCATCTGGTTGATGAATCTTCTTCATGATGATTTTTAGAAATGAGAAAAGACAAGATATCAACATTGAATAAATAGATTCCAAATTAATATCATTATTTAAAATGATCTCTATTAGACTGAGACATCCTTAGGAAAAAATCTCACATGATGATAATCATTCAAGATGCATATTAAGGTAGAAATTGTTAATAACAGATAAAAAAAGATATTTAATGAATTAAAAATTGGTTCCATGGAAGAAAAATTTCGTAGAAATCTAAAATTAATGAAATTAATACACAAAAGAAAATATAATATTCCTATGAATTTGAAGAAAATATACATACACCAAATATATTTGTTAGATCCTGACTCAATACGAAGCCTTCATAACTTTTATGATCGAATTCCATATCACTCTGCAATGGCATACAAAATCTATGTCAAATTCAGTTTCAACATATCAGTTCATAGAAGGAGACTCACTCAAAACCTGACCTCTCTATGCTTAACGAGAATAAATTGAATCCCATGCCTTTAAATTAAAAGTATCTCCATCCTCAGTACCACACTCAGCCCCCTCGACATCAGATTTGACACATTCTTAATCCCATGGGAACCCACTAGGGTTGGATCTATTCATCCGAAGAGATTAACCCCTCAGTTTAGACAAGCTCCATAAAGAAAATATCCCCTATTCCAGATTCTCGATTCTTTTTCTTCTTATTCTTTAAAAAAAATATTTATATATATATATATCAATATATATCATACAAAATTCATCATATATATATAAACAAACTAAAACAATATAAAATCAAAAATTTATAAAATAATAACACTCATATTATTTTAATGTGTTTAATTTAGTATCATTAATATTCATAACATTATTAAATGTAAATATTTTATAATCATATATATATACATTTTATACATTTTTTTGGAATATAAATAATTATTATCATTATTTAATATCATAAATAATGTAAATAATAATTTTTTTTATAATTATTCTCAAATAATTATAAATATTTTTTTTAATTTTATTTTTTAAAAAATAATAAAATATTTATTTATTATAAAACAATTTTAAGTAAAAGGAATAAAATTTATAAAAATAGTTATAAATATCAATTATAATCTATTGTTCAATAATTTATTTTAAAAATATTCTAAAATATTATTTTAAAGAAAAACATTATCGATAAACAAATAGATATTTTATATTTTTATATAAGATAGTACAAAGTATTATTATAACTCCATATAATCCAAATAATTTTTAATTTTATTCAACTTGGACTAAATAAAATTACATTGTTTTATAAAATATCTCTCATAATTTCATTAAATTAATTTATTAATCACTTTAAAATTTCTCGGATGATACATTCTACCCCCTTAAATGAATTACTCCCTCACAATTCATTCATTGGATTCTAGAAAATTATAAATTTCAATATTTAGAATTATGAAAAACTAAATAATATAATAAATATTAATTACCAAGGAGTTCACAAAAAATTATATCATGAAAATTTTTCTTTTTATAAAGATCCATGTATATTCTCCAAAGATGATTAGACCATTCCTCTAATATCAATTATAATGCCCTAAACCCATGCTTCCAGATTTGGTGCTTAAAAAGTTGTGTAATTTTTTTTATTAAAGATAACTAAAACAATACAAACACTTTAAAAAAAGAATAATTTTCCATCCTACGATCAAGATAATTAGATAATAACATACATTGATTAAAAGTTGAAGAAGAAAAAAGATCTACTTCGTTATGCATGAGCTAACACCAAAATGGTTGATGTTCATTATAAAACATCTAAGATGCATGCCAAAAAAAATTAGGACACTGGATGAACATTAAATTATCATGTGTGGAATTTTAAAACAAATGAAAAACCTTTTCAAAAAACTATTTTTTTAAAATAATTTATATGAAATATAATTATTTTTTGTATAATAATATTTTAAAAAAATAATTATTTTGAAAATTCAATATAAAAATAGTTCATTATAATTTTTTGGATTTCTCCTTTGAAATAATATTGAAGAAAATATATTATTTTTGAATTATTTTCATTCTCGGAAGATCCTTTGAGAACCCATATTATGACAATAAATATCACTAGTGGAATACTTTTCTATGAGGCCATGGTTTCACTCCCCATTACTCATTCTCCTTCTTGATACCCAAGTGGTGGTTCAAATTTTAAAAAATAATTTTTTTAAGAATTTTTTTTTCTCAATCTCATTCCATTGAAAATTTTGAAAACACTCGTGAATAATTTTCATAAAATAAAATAATATTTATAATATCCAATTTTGATAAATAACATTTTTAGAAATATTATTGCAGAAAACCATATTTTAAGAAATATATATCATCAATAAATACTTGGGAAATTTTTAAAATAAAATCATAAACATATTAACCATCAAATAATTTCATTAAAACCTTGTAGATAATAATTTTTTTAATATGTACATATATAGAGAGAAAATATGTATAAAACCTGACTCAATAAAATTAACTTATTCTTGTATGAAAAGTTACAAATTATAGATTTGTCTAAATATTAAAAATATTATGACCTTAATGTATATATAATGTATTTTCAAACATGAAAATGACCTCATTTATTAATTAAATACATTTTTTAGATATAAAATACACATGAAACAATTCATATATTCTCAGGGTATAAATAAAATCGATGTTATTTTAATAAATTAAATTACCCATATAGTTGAATATAGACAACTTTATTAATGTTATATTGCATATATCAAAAATAGAAATTTTTTAATGAATAACATTTTCTTATATATATAATTCATATTATATTTATATTTTTTACCAAAACAATGCCTATAAAAAATTATTAATCAAATTATTAAATAATAATTTTTAAGATATTGACATACCATTATATTTACAAAATCATAGTACCCCTAAAAGGATTCCTTGAAATGTTAGTAATATATATATATAGAGATTTAAAATATATAGAATAGAAAGTAAAAAAAATTAATTCTATTTCTAATAAATAAATATTTAAAAATAAATATTTTTCACATGGAGTTAAATCTTCAATGAATGGAAATTTAATGATAAGTAATTCCATAAAAAATGATTATAATTTTTTTTAAATACACATAATGGAAAAAAAAGACTCCCTTATAACTTTACTATTGATGTGACTTCTTATGAACTTTTCTTATAACTATTCACATCTCTACAACTATAACTCTCATACTCTCAGAATTTGAAATGAAGAAAACAAATGAGGCTTTCAAAGCACCAACCTCGAGAGGCACACAAACAGAAAGAGCAGTCGAAGGATGGAATACATTCTATGAAACGTTGGTTTATATATTATAGTGTTAATGCTTCAAATTAAATTTGAACCGACAAGAAATTAAATGGAAGTATTTATTTTATATATATATATTTACTTACTTTTCACTGCTGTTGGACCATTAAAATACAAATGTGAAATTGACAAAAAACTAAATTCATTTAATTAAACATAGAAGAATACTTCTAACAGCGAAAAAAGAATTGTTTATTGCACACGAAGAAGAAAAAATAATTCAATTAATGAAGAATCACCCTCAATATTTCACAAAATGGAAAAAATAGATGGAAACATTGAAAAAATTGATTTTAAATTAATATCAATATTTAAAATGATTACCGTTTTATAGAGATATTTGGAAGAAGTAATGTCAAATGATGGTAAACACTAAATAAGAAGATTAGGTCCCAGATCATTAATAATAGATTGATGAAAAATGTATTAAATGAATTAAAATCATTAATATGGAACAAAAATGTGTTATAATTCAATAAAAAGGGAAATTAATACAAAAAAATGAAACTTTTTTATGGATTAAGAAAAAATACACCTTCTCGGAATATATTTATTTGATCCCAACTCGATCTGAAGAATTGAATTCATCGGAGTCTGGAGTCCATCTTTCACAGAGGAGACCTTCAAAATAGACCTCTCTTTCAGATTTTACCTATCGGCTCCTGTAAGGAGATTCATTCGACTCCCAACATTTTCCAGGCTTAGCATGAACAAATCGACGCCCCTGACATCGATTGACTGCAATCTCCATACTAACCACCACACTCAGCCACCATGGCTTCAAATTTGACTATTTATAAATCCATTGAGAGACCACTATGCTTGGCTCGATTCTCGTGAAGAGATGAACCCCTTGGATTAGATAAGCCTTATGAACCCATTATCCCATATTTCCGATTTTCCATTCTTCTTCTTCATATTTTTTTCAACACTTTTATATTTTATATTAATTAATATAGATATGTGTGTGTGTGTGTGTTATATAACGTTTGATATATATTTATAAAAAAATTAAAACAATTAATTTTTTAAAATATTTATACTCATATTATTATCATTTATATAATTTAGTTTCTGTAATATTTATAATATAATTAAAGTTAAATATTTTAAAATCATATATATATATTAATTTTACATGATAATTTTCTTTATAATCTTAATAATAATTATCTTAATTTAAAATTATAAACAATATATATAATATTTTTCATTTTTTTCTTCTAAAATATTTATAAATAAATTTTGTTTATTATATTTTTGAATAATAAAAGAGATATTTATATTAAAACATTATTAAATAAAATATTTCACATTTATAAAAAATGTTATTAAGATACATTTTTTCATTTTCATAAAAATTTGTTTAATAAATTTTAAAAAAATCTATTTGAAAGCAATATTATACTAATAAACAAATTAACGTTTATAAATTTTTAAATAAAACAACACTTGTTATAATTGTAAACAATCATAATAAAGTTTAATTAAATATTATTTTTTATTAAATAAAATTACATAGTTATATAAAAGATATTTCTTAATATATTTAAATACATTTATTAATCATTTAAAAAATTTTGGACTTAACAATACCCCTCCATTATAAAATTACGAATTTCCACATAGAATTATCAAAAAATATAAAACTTATGAAATATTTAGTACCTAGGAGTTCAAAAGAAAATTCTATGGAAGCAATTTGGATTTTCTAAATGGAAAATGTCTAATCATTAATGTTTTGTAGATCTTTCTTATGATACCAATTATAATTCCACAAACCCACACATTCAGATCTGGTTCTTAAAATGTTCTGTATATTTTTTAATAAAATATAACAGGAACCAAAAATATAACATTATAGAATAGAGGGAACTTTATAATTGATTTTCTAGATAATTAGACAAGAACTTACATATTTTCATAGTCGAACAAAAATAAAATAAAAAGTTATACTTCGCTATGCATTCACAATCTCCAAAAGTGAAGACATTCATTTTAAAACTTCCAAGTTACCTGGGAAAAACATTTAAAACATTGGATGATTCTTTAATTTTCCTATAAGGGATTTTAAAAACATTATAAAAACATTTATAAAAAATCTTCTAATAACAATTTATATGAAATATAAATATTTAATATATAATAATATTTTCAGAAATAATTATTTTGAAATACATTTTAAGAAAAATTCATTGATAACATTTGTATTTATCTATTGAAATCATTTTTAAAATAATAATTTCTTTATTGTTTATTTTGATATAGGTAAAATCCAATGAAAGATCATATGGGTATAGGAAATATCCAAAGTGAAACAATGTTTCGTGGGTCCTTGGGTTCACTCCTCATTCCTCATTCTCCCACATGATACTCAAGTGACAGTTGAAATTTTACTGGAATATTTTTTTTAAGAATCTAACTTTCTAAAACTCGATCTGTTAAAACATTTGAAAATATTCATAAATTATCTTCATAAATGAAAATAATGTTTATATCCTCTATCATTTAAAATAAAATCTTTCATAAACATTTTAGGATAAATCCTTTTTTTAGATAATGAATATCATGAATAAATACATTGAAAATATCTTAAAATATACTCTACAATACATTTACGTTTAAATAATTTCATTAAAAACATGTAGATAAGTAATTAATTTGAGTATATACATAGATACAACGAATATAAGCATAAATCATTACATAATTAAATTAACTAATTAATGCATGTAATATCTGAAATTATAGATATTGTAATATCAAATACAAATTATGACATTAAAGTATGTATAAAGACTTTGTGTGCATAAAAAGATACCCTTTGTTACATAAAAACTCAATCTAGATAGAAAATTTACATAAAAACATTTTTATATTCTAGGTTCATAAATAAAATTGATGAGATTTTATCTAATTAAATTACCCATTAAATTGAAACTATAATTCATTGTTATTGTTATATAGCGTATGTAAAAAATATGAATATTTGTTAGAATTATCGTTACTTATATATAGAATTCATATTATTATTATTATATTGATTAAAAGAATAACACCCTTACAAAATTATTATTCAAATTAATAAGTGATAGTTTTGAAATAATGACATACCATAATATTATCAAAATCTGTACCCCCAAAAACGATTGAATGAAAAAAATATACAATATAGATACTAATTTTAAATCTATTTAATGTAAAGTAATGAAAAAAAAATCATTTCAATGTAAATTAAAAAATAAATACTTTCTTTAGTCCATTAATTATTCAATGAAGGGAAATATGTGAAAAAGAAGTCCCATAACAAATCATAATAAATGTTTCTAAATATAAACATAAATCACTAAAATAAATAACAAATCACCCTTACACGTTTTTTGTAAAGATGAATTCTTACGGCTTTTTCTTCTTCCTATCACCACTATAATCACCCCCATACTCTCTGAATTAAAAATAAATAAGAAAATAATTTATCAAAGCATCTGACTCTCCATACACACACATAGATCATCTAAAGGAATGAATACTATTGTGATAGATATTCTTTATATAATAAGTTTGGATTCCTCATATAATATTTGATCAAACCAAAAATTAAAATAAAGTTTTCATAATATATTTTTTTCTCTCTTTACAACCATTGATCAATATGAATAAAAATGAAAAGTGACACCAAACTAATTTCAAGGAATTAAACATCGATTAATATAACTGATAACAAAAAAGGATTATTTATTATGAATGAAGAATTGAAATCATCTATTTGGTGAAGCATCATTTTAAAGCATTGTAGAAACAAAAAAAAACTAGATAGAATGATTAAAAAATTTATTTTAAATTAATATTAGTATTTATAACGATCACTATTAGAGAAGTCCAGAGGGAAAAACCTCAAATGATGATAAAAAATCATTGGGTAGATTATGACCAAAATTGTTAACTCCATATTGATTACAAATATATATTTAATGAATTGTAAATCGGATCTATGGATGAAGAAAGTGGTAGAAATTGTAAAATATTGAAATTAACACACAAAAAATGATAAGATTTGTATGGATTAGAAAAAATTATACCTATGTGGAACAAATATGTTTTATCCTGACAGGATCCAAAGCCTTCAGTTCTTCTGAGCTCAGACTCCAAATCTCTTGACAATGGCCAACCAAATGGATCACTAATTCTATTATGGCCTATCGACTAACAGAATGAGATTTGTTCAACTCTCAGTATCTTCCACACTTATCCCAAACCAATCGAATCCTATGGCATTAATTGGATTCGATCTCAATCCCCAACCCCATGCTTGGCCACCTCATCCTCATCTTCAAATCTTTATGAAGCCACCAATAAAACACTATACGTGGATCACTTATCTCAAAGATATGAACCCCAAGGTTTAGATGAACCCTGTGAACACAATATCCCCTATTGTTGATTCTTGATTAGTCTCATTATTAATATTTTTTCATTGTTTTTTAATTTATATAATCTAATATATATATATACCATATAATGTTTTACATATGTATATAATATAATTAAAATAATATGAAATCAATTTTTTAAAATACTAACGCTTATTTTATTATCATTTATTTGATATATTTTCTTTATTATTCATAATATTATTATATTAAAATATTTTATAATGAAATATAAAATATTGTATACATTAAATACTTTTTAAAATCATAATAATTATTATCTCTATTTAATATCATAAATAAAGTAAATAATATATTTCTTATAATTTCCTTCTGAAATATTAATAAATAATTTTTTATTTGCTTTTTTTAGTAATAAAATAAATATTTATATTAAAATAATATTAAATAAAACATATCACATTTATAATAAATTTTATTAAGTAAAATTATAATATTTTTAATAATAATTTCTAAAAAATATTAAAACATACTATTTGAAATAAATATTTTATTTTAAAAAATTTAAAATTATTAAATTTCAAAAAAGATAAGAAATGTTATATTATTATTGTAAAAAATCCAAATAACATTTAATAAATTCTGGTTTTTATTAAGGAGATTTACTTAATTTTAAAATATATATTTCTTAATTTATTTAAATTCATTTTTAATCACTTATACATCTATATGTTGTTACATTCCCACCCTTAAATAAATTTCTCCCTTGCAATTCATTCGTCGGATTCTAGAAAATAATGAATTTACATCTTCAATGTTATGAAAATCTAGAAAACAAATAAAATATTATTTACCAATGAGTTCAAATGAAAATTGTATCAACCATTTTATTTAAAAGGATTGTTTGTAATATCCAATTGGTCTATTCTATTCCTCTGATACCAATTATAGCACCCCAAAGCCACACTTCCTGATTCAGTGCTTAAAATACTGTATATTTTTATTTATAACATATAACTGAAATAATAAACAACACATTATTCAATAAATGATCATTTATGGTCTAGGTTCTAGATAATTATACATGAACATAAATATTATCATAGTTGACCAAAATAAAATAAAACGATCTACTTCTCAATGTGTTTTCTAAATCCAAAATTGAAGACGTTCATTCTAAAACATCTAGGATTCCTATGGAAAAACATTTAAAACATGGTATGAGCATTCAATTTCCTAGTAAGGGACTTTAAAACGACTATAAAACCTTTTATAAAAACTCATTAAAAAACATAATATAAAATATAAATATTTGATATATGAAAATATTTTCAAAAATATATATTTTTAAAATTCAATTTAAAAATAGTTCCTTGAAAAAAATTGATTATTCCTTTGAAATGATGTAAAAAACTATTCTTTTTATGGTTTTATATACCGGGGGAAGAATTCTAAAACCCAAATGGCTACAAGAAATATCACATGTGGAACAATGTTCTGTGGGACCATGTGTTCACTCCATATTCCTCATTCTCCCACAAATAACTTTTTACAAGTTCAAATTTTAAGAAAATATTTTTTAGGAATCTTCCATTATCAATCTGAATCCATCAAAAAATATAAAAAATTACTTACATTATTTTCATACAAAAATTTATATCCTCTGTCTTTGATAAATAACTTTTTCAGAAATTTTTTAGAAGAAATACATATTTTAGGAAAAGAATATAATGAATAAATACATTGAAATTTTCCTAAAATAGACTATTATATACATCCACCTTTAAATAATTTCATTAAAACCTTGTATATAAGAAATTATTTTGAATGCATATATACATTCAATTATAATAACAATAAAAACTCAATAAAAATAACTAATACATGCATGAAATGTCAAAAATTACTGATATGGCCAGATCTTATACAAATTATGAAATTCAAGTATGTATATTGACTTTTCATGTAAGAAATGATACACTTTTTATATTATAAAATTTTATAAATATAAAATAAACATGATGATGATCTTATATTCTATGTGCATAAATAAAATCTAAGAAATTTTAATAAATTAAATTATCTCTAATGTTGAAACTAAAAATCCTTTCTATTGTAATATATTGAAAAATATTTTTTTTTTATAGAAGTACAATATCTTATATATAAAATTCATATTATAATTATATTTCCTATTAAAATAACACCCTTTCGAAATTCATATTCATGTTCAAAAATCATAATTTGGAAAATAATGACATAACATAATAATTTAAAAAACTAAGTCCCCCCAAATGAATTCTTTGAAAAATAATGACAATATATATACTGATTTAAAATATGTATAATGGAATGAAAGAAAAACTAAATTATATTTCAGAAAAACAAATATTTTAAAAAATATATTTCTCTTAGTAAATTAAAGCATAAATGAATGAAAATAAAAAAATGCAACCCTACAAATAATTATCATCAAATTTATATAATATACACTTAAATCAAATAGAATTCTTATATGGATTTTAAGAGGTGATGAATTCTTATAACTTCTTATTCTTCCAATTACCACTGATATAACTCTTATACTATAAGAATTTTAATCACAAAAAACAAAGGTTGATATTAAATCACCTACCTTACGAGACACAAACAGCCTCACAAAGAAACCAAAAGATAGAATATTTTTTAGACAATACTAATTTATATATAGTAGTTATTACAATTTAAATTAAATTTGAACCAATTGGAAATTAAATATTTATTTTTTAAAATATATATTTCTTTATTCCTTTGCTGATGTTGATCCATTTAAATAAAATAGAAAATTACACCAAATGAAATTCATTAAATTAAAAATGGAGTAATACAATTGATAATGAAAATAGATTTTTTTATTATTCATGAAGAAGAAAAATAATTTGTTTGATAAAGATTTATCATTAAGCTTTGTAGAATCATGAAATTGTTTTTAAAGAAGCACTGAAAAAATTAATTCTAAATTAATATCAGTATTTAAAAAGATCACTGTTAGATAGAGATTTTTGGAGGAAAAAATATGGAATAACAATAATCATAAAATAGATAGATTTGGACACAAATTTATAATACCATATAGATAAAAAATATTTATTTACTAAATTGAAAATATTTTTTAAAGAAAAATAAATTTTTAGAAATTGATAAAGATGAAAATTAATACACCAAAAATTATATGATTTGTAAGGATTCAGACAAAATACACCTACCTGAAATAGATCTGCTCGATCATGACTTAACCCAAAGTCTTATGTTCTTCCATGATATTAATTTATATCACTCAACTGTGGCCTAAAAATTGATCCCCCATTTGGTTTCAGCCAATCAGCTCTTAGAAATAGATTCTCTCAACTCTCAACCTCTTCCATGCTTAGCCTAAATGACTCAAAGCCCTTGATATCGATTGTCCTCAATCTCCATCCTTTTTGTTGTGCTCAACCACCTCGAATATAGATTCTATTACATATAATTCCACATAGAACCCTTTATTCTAGGAAAAATTCTCCAAAAGATATGAACCCATCAGGTTAGAGGAGCCTTGCGAACCTAGTCTCCCAATATATATAATTCTCGATTAATATTCTTCTTATTTTTTCATCAATTTTTTATATTATATAAATTAAAATATATAGTTATATCATATAAATATTTTTGTACTTAAATATAAAAAAATAAAATAATGTTAAATCATAATTATTTAAAATATTAATACTCGTATTATTATCATTTATTTAATTTAGTTTCATTAGTATTGATAAAATTATTATATTTCAATATTTTATAATAAAATATACATAAATGTTATACATTAAATTCCTTTATAAAACTCAATAATAATTATCTTCATTTAATTTCATAAATGAAGTAAATGATATATATGTTTATTTTATTTTTAAAAAAATTATAAAATAAATATTTATATTAAAATACTATTAAATAAATGATATCACAATTATAAAAAATGTTAGAAATTTTAATTCAAATTTTTTTATTAAATATTTATTTTAAACATGTTATAACATACTATTTTAAATAAATATTTTATTGAATAATAAATAACTATTTATAGATTTTTATATAAGATTTCTAGAAAAAATATTATAATTTTGAAAAATCCAAATAAATTATAATCTTATTTTATTTTGATTAAATAAAATTTCATATCTTTATAAAATTTATTTCATAGTTTAATAAAATTAATTCATTTAATGCTTTGAAATTTATGGGATGTAACATAATTATCATATATACTCGGTAGGCTAAAAATAATTTCCAACTCATTGAGAAATGGAACAGAAAAAGGTGACATGCAACCATTTTATTGTGTGGTAGATGATGACACTCTTTGAAGACATTAATTTAGATGTTCAGGAATCTCAAGGATGATAAATGATAACTTCAACATCTGTTTAACCTATTCTTTTTGAATATATCAAGATAGATCAATTACCTAATTCAGAGTGTTTAGTTCTTAGGCAACTAATATGGTTGGGAGATACAATCAATATGGTCTACTTGTAGTGGGAAATAACATTTATTTGTGATAGAGTATGGGTTCTTATGTAATTGTGTGAAGATATGAATAGAGAGTTTCAAGATTCGAGATGGGGGTATATATTGTATTGAAAAATATGTATTGTGATGTCCATAAATAGTATTTGTGGTAAAGAATAAAGATGAAACAATTTGGATTCTTTGAAAGATGTTTCACTTATCTGTTAGTGGAATTTGAGCAACGGAGTTCGCCTTAGATTTTGAATCTTTTGACCATTCCTAAGAGAAAATTGTATGCAGTAACTATTGATTTTATTACATAATTTTCCTTAAAAACACATAAAAATGATTTTATGTTGTATAATGTGGAACTATTAATGATAGTTTCCTACATTTTCATCTTAGAGATACCTTCACAATTAATGATTTGGGTGTTCTTTACATGCGTGAGATAGTTCAGCTACATGGTGTTCCAAGGGTTATCATGTGGTATATAGATCCTTTTCCCAAATCATGATTCTAGTAATGTATTCAGAAGGCTACTGATTCAATGATTCATTTGAGTTTTCCTATCATCTTCAAATTGATTGTCAAACTGGGTGGACTATTCAGGTTCTTGAGGATATGTTATGATCCCATTTTTTTTATATTAGTGGTTTATAGAAGCATCATGTGGCCCTCATGGAGATTTCATATAATTAAAGCCTCCATGAATTGATCAAGATAGATCCTTTCATTTATTTTTATGGTAGGTCATTCCATTTCCCCATATTTTGGAAATAGTTAGGTAAGTTAGCTCTTAATCAGCCTAGTCTCATGAGGGATACATCATAGTAGGATTAGTTGATTAGGAGGTAGTTGGGGATATTATAGAGCTGAAAAAATACTATGCTTTCCTTTGAATATGTCCATGGGAGTTTGTGGGTGGTTATTATGTTTTCCTACGGGTGTCTCCTAGGATGGGGAAATGTAGTATATTGAAACAGGTAAAGATAACACCTAGTTTTATCAGTCCATTTTAGAATGTGGTTAGGTTTAGTCTAGTGGTGTACCTATTATCCTTTCTATAGAGATATAATTCCATGAACACCATGTTTCTTGTGTAACAACTTAGGAGGTATTGTCAAAACCCTTATCATTTTTGGAATTTATGAATTCCAAGCTTCGTTCTGATGCATCCTTTGAGGTGTATCCGATATGGATTACATATTGTAGTGATATGTAACTATAGGATATGAATATAAATATGGTTCTAGTACAGTGGAAAAAGGAACATGTTTAGGAGGATATCTTAGAGAGAGAGTCTAATGTGAAAGCAGTATGGACATACATTTTCATTAAGACCCTATAGTAATGCTTAGGAAATCATGGGGATGAGGTTCCATTTATTGGGGAGGTTGTAAGAGCATTTATTTTTATAGGTACATCCTTCACTGTGTTTTTTTGTTTGAGTTGTATTGGAAGAGTATTGTTCACATATGGGTAGACTTGTATTAGTGAAAATGACATAATGTTTGGGGTTGTATTCTTGTTTGAATTAATTGAATATGGATATAAATGTGTTAAAAGGGTTTATGAGGTTTTTTCATTATTCTAAAGGCTATTGGAGGTGTTTTTGTATCTTCTATAGGAATTAGGATGAAAAATAGTATATTGTGAGATTTCACTCCATGAACCTATTACATTACATGTAACTTCCTCTAGATGAATGTTGTGAGCCAGTACAATGCATGAAATTGGTACACCACATGTAAGCAGATAAAATGATATAATAGTCATTTGATACAAACATTCACCTGTGGATATGGGTTTCTTTAGAATATACCTCAATAAATAAATGCACAACATGTAAAAGGTTTACACACCATGTAATTTCCCAAGCATCAATTTTAACTATGCATTGGAACAACCATTTCCACCCACATGCAGTTTCCTCCTTTCTGCCATAGAAGTTTCCCCCGGTGATTTTGGAAGACTTTCCTCATCAATAGATGTCCCATTTGAGTGATCAAACCAATCTATGTTTTTGGCATTTGTTTTCCCCTCCACTTCTGTTTTTTTACCATTTGGGTGGTTGATTCTTTGACCTCTTTATATAGTGATCTTGGAATTGGGTTTTTAGTTAATTATTGAGATATTCTACACCTTCTTCTTATGTTATTACCATTTGGTAGTTTTTATAGATATATTGTTTAAGGATAGGGGTATAATCCTTAATCCTATGGCCTTTTTAATTCAATTATGTGTAATATTGCATTTGGTAAAACATTATGTTCACCTGAATTAATTAAAAAATAAAATAGATTATTCTTTAGAATCCCTTTGGATCGTTTTTTATGACATGGATTATGGATACCATTTGGGTGAGAGAACCTTTTACTATAAATGAACTGATTATTTTCTAGATGTTTGTTAATTATGACATGAGTTTTAGGTGATTTCTTAAAATTGGATAACCTTATCTTGTGATAATTATTAAAATGACTAGCATGTTATGGTTTTATGAACTAATGGTAAATGTAATGTGTTATTGAAAGATAAATGTTAACTTTAATAATATTCACTTGAAAATTATGATGTGATATTGTGATATTCATACTATAATGATTATATAGAGGGATATTCCAAATGATTCATGGTGTATTATTATATATCATGCCATTCCTAGTAAATTTGGTTGTAATGCATACATAGTGGGATATACCCAACGATTTAGGTTGTAATTCTTGTATAATGGGATATAACAATTTTAAAATAATAAAAATCTTATATACCTGGTGTAAATATGAAATATTTTTTAATACATATATATTAGGCCTGACAATGATACATTATGTAATGATTATACACTGGGAAAGACTCTGATATTTTTCATAAATTATTATATATTGGGATTGACCCATATTTTTGTGATTTATGTAATACCCCTGAATGATAATGAGTTAAATTGATAAATTATAAGACTCGTGTAAACAATGTGAACCTTCCTTTTCGGGAGCCTACCATATTGGAACCCCATAGTTAAGCATGCTTGGCCTGGATTAGTGATCTGAATGGGTGACCTTCTTGGATGTTTCTCAGTTTGTGTGTGTGAGTGAGGACAAAAAACACTGGAAAGGACATGTGTTGGCCTATGGAGACTGTCATTAGTCAGATGACCCATTCAGCCACGTGGGTGGACCCTAGGGTGGGGACAACGTGTCTACAAGGCAACTGGTGGTACCTGGTGGGCAGGACTCGATGACCATGTTAATGTGGGGTGTATGTGCTGTCACTAGAGCCCACCCAAGGGTCCACCCACAATCTTGAATGGGTCCTCTAGAAAATTAAAGTTCCCACATGCCAACACATGTCCTTTCTAGTGTTCATTGTCCTCAGTCACACACACCATGGGAAACATACCAGAAGGACACCCATCCTGATCACTACTCCAAGCCAATCACGCTTAACATTGGAGTTCTAATCAGGTAGGCTCCCAAAAAAGAAGGTGCACCTTTTTCACTGATAAACCATTTCTTCCATTTAACGTAATAAATTCATAATTTTACATAAGAAATTTTAGGAATAACCAAAATATTAAAAGATGTTACTACCTCCCCACCATAGGAACTTTCTGTCCCCAGAAAGCCTATGAAGAATCTTCCCCGTAAAAGGATGAGGCCACTATTCTCTCATCAGTACCTCCCTCTCTCACGTCTCATGAGAATCAGAACCATACGACCAATGAACATATACCATAGGTAACATCCTCCCTTGGAGTACATTGTTCTTGGAATAAACAACCATGACTGGTCGTTTTGTCATAGATAAAACATGTTCAATTTCAAGATCACACCAACTCAGAACATGGGATGGGTCAGATAAATGTTTCCAAGTTGATATATATGAAATAAATTATGTATTGACATCATTTTTGGTGGTTGTTATAAACGGTAAACAACTTTTAGAACATAATCAAAAACCTCCAAAGATCCCACAAAACAATTAGCAAGATTCTCTTGCCTCCTATTCCATCAATGACCCAACCGAGGTGAAACCATCAAGAATACATGGTCACCAAAACTGCTAATTCAAGTCGTAGAATGTATTAGTTCTTCCTGGGTGCACAAACCATTGGTAATGTATAGAAAACCCCCATTATATCCTTCCTTGTCACTAATGGTGCAATATAATGGTTCTGATAACACGGAACACTGTCTTTAGAGAACATCCAAGTTAAGCCTGCTTGGATGGGAGTAGTGAACAGGATGGGTGAACTCAGGGGAATTTTCTAAAGGTGTGTGTGAGTTAGGACAATTCACACTAGAAATGACATGTTTTCGAATGTGGAGACTTTAATTAGTTCGATGACCCATTCAGGCTTGTGGGTGGACCCTTGGTTGGGGACCACATGTCTACGAGCAACTGGTGCTACCTGGAGGGATAGGAACCAATAGTTAGGTTAAGGTGGGGTGGTTGTGCTATCATCGGGGCCTAGTTATTACATTTACCACTAACAACAAAACTGATGTCGATACATAATGTGATTCATATATATCAAATTTGAAATCATTTATCTAACCCATCTCACATTCTGTGTTGGTGTGATCTTGAAATTGAACATGTTTTATCTGTGACTGAACGACTAGTCAGGGTTGTTGATTTTGAGACCACGGTACATAAAGGGAGGATGTTACCTCTAGTGAATTTAACAATTATGAACCAATGATATCAAAGACACCCTGCCTTAACATGTTCGTCAGGTCTCGGCCTGCTAGGTACGACCAGTTGCCCTTTAGACACATGGTACCCACCCTGGGGTCCACCCACGTGCTTGAATAGGTCATCTAACTAATGACTATCCCCAAAGGTCAAGACATGTCCTTTCTAGTGTGTTCTGTCCTCACTCACACACACACACACAGATACTTCCCAGAAGGTCACCCATCCTAATCCCTACTCCATGCCAAGCATGCTAATGTGTGGAGTTTTAATCAGGCAGGCTCCTGAAAAGGAAGGTACACCTTATTGACATGAGTCATATCATTTATCCATTTAACCGTTTATCATTCAAGGGTGTTACAATACCCCCCCCCCCTAGAGCACAAAATACTCTTTGTGGGCCCTACAACTCAACCCAGGCAGTGCACCGCATTTAAGGCTGCGTACGACCTCAAATACCAAATACAACATCTGGGCCGCAGCAACAGCACAACCACCCCGCCTTAACATGTCTGTTGGGTCCTGTCCCACCAGGTACCACCATTTTCCTCGTAATGTGTTTTATTGACATGATTTTGGTACTCAACCAGTTTCTTTTCCCTCTTAAAAAATGGCTCCAACTGAACTGAAAGAATTCATGTTCTAGTTGGAAAATATTCTTGAGAAAGCCTTTATTCACCCAACTGTGTCACCTTCAGTAGCATATGTTCTCTCCACTATAAAATCTAATGGCTCTATTACATCTTCTCATACCGAGATGGTTCTTGAAGAAGAAAATGTTGTTGATGAATTTTCACAGCATTAGATACTCTCTTTATGGTGGGGAGACTAATTCCCAATGGTTGTTCTCTAAAGACAATGTTCGGTGTTATCAAAACCGTTATGTTTCACTATTAGTGACAATAAAGGCTATAATAGTGGATTTTTATAATTTACCAATGGGTAGTGCAACCAGGAAGCACTAATACATTATATAACATGAAGCAACAGTTTTGGTGACCATTTATTATTGAAGATTCACCCTAGTGGGGTCATCGACGGCTTAAGAGGCAAGATAAGCTTTCTACTTTTTTTGTGGGATCTTTTGAGGTTGTTGATTAGGTGCGGAAAGAGGTTTACCATTTAGAACTACCACCACAACTGATGCTGATACATAATTTGTTTCATATATCCCAGCTTTGAAAGCATTTATCTAACCCATATCATGATCTAAGTTAGTGTGATCTTGAAATGTAACATGTTTCACCTGTAACGAAATGACCAGTATTTTCTGTTGATTAGGAGACCAAGGTACATCAAGGGAGGGTATTACCTCTGGTATGTGTGTTGTGGTAGTATGGTTTTGATTCTCATGATATGTGAGAAAGGTTGGCACTGATGAGAGAACAGTGGCCTCATATTTTTGATGCAGAAGATTCTTCGTAGGCTTTCTGCAGAGAGAAAGTTCTTATGGTGGGGAGGTTGTAACATCCTATTACTGATGTCGATACATAATGTGCTTACTTATATTTCTTTATGGTTTACCACTAGTAAGAGACGTTTAGTTTTCGTTTGAAATTATGTTTTTTCTCAACCATTTTCTTTCCCCGAATACAAAATGGCTCCCACTGAATTGAAATAATTGATGTTCTAGTTGGAAAATTTACATGAGAAAGCCTTTATTCCACCAAGTGTGTCACCTTGGGTATCATCGGTTCTCTCCTCCATGAAATCTAATGGTTTTATTACATATTCTTTTCTTAAGATGAATCATTACGAACAAAAGGTTGTTGTCCAATTTTGTAATCATTAGATACTCTCTTTATGGTGGGGAGACTAATTCCAACTGGTTGTTCTCTAAAGACTGTGTTCTATGTTATTAAAACCGTTATGTTGCACTTTTAGTGAAAAAGAAGGATATAATGTGGGGTTTTCTATAATTTTCCAATGTTTTGTGCACCAATGATGCTCTAAGATGTTATGTGACATGAAGTAGTAGTTTTGGGTATTCTTGAAGGTTTCACCCCGGTTGGGTCATCGATTGCTTAATAGGAAAGAGAATATTGCTCCTTATTTTGTGGGATCTTTTGAGGTAGATGATTAGGTGGTGAATTTTTTTTACCATTTTTAACTACCACCACAACTGTTGTTGATACATAATGGGTTTCATATATCTCAGCTTCGAAATCATTTATTTGACCCATATCATGTTTTGAGTTGGTGAGATCTTGAAATGGAACATGTTTTATCTGTGATTCAACGACTAGTCATGGTTATTGATTCTAAGACCAAGGTACTTCAAGGGTGGACATTATCTATGATATGTTTGCTGTGGTAGTACGGTTCTGATTCTCATGAGATGAGAGGGAGGGAGGTACTAATGAGATAATAGTATCCTCTTCTTTTTGACGTGGAAGATTCTTCGTAGGCTTTCTGGAGACAGAATGTTCTTATGGTGGGGAGGTTGTAATATCATGTTACTGTTTCAGGTGTTCCTAAACTTTATTACGTAAAAATATTAATTTATTACATTAAATGGGAAAATGTTTTATCAGTGAAGAAGGTGCACCTTCCTTTTTGGGAGCTTACCTGATTTGAACTCCACTATTAAGCACACTTGGCATGGAGTAGTGATCAGGATGGGTGGCCTTCTTGGATGTTTCCCTGGGAGTCTGTGAGTGAGGAAAAAGCACACTAGAAAGTACATGTGTCGGCCTGTGGGGACTTTCATTAGTCAGATGACCCGTTCAGGCATGTCGGTGGACCCCTAGGTGGTGACCACGTGTCTCTGAGGCAACTGATGGTACCTGGCAGGACAGGACCCAAGAGCCATGTTAAGGTGGGGTGGTTGTGCTATCATCGGGGCCCAATTGTTATAATTTATACATTGGATATATAGTTATGATTGGAATGGGTGTGAGACATGATTAGAGAAATTCTATCATTATGTTGAAGATGTTTTTAGTTTACCATGGTTATATAGTTAGGGTTGGCATGGTCACAATACAAACCTAGATATATTCTAGTATGTTGCCAAAATAGGTGGACATGGTATTAATATAGTTATTTAATTGATTAAAAACTTGTTAATTTCATTATTTCATGAAATTTTTATCAGAATTATTATTATTAGAAGTGGAGGTTTCAACCTACTTATTTATACTGACACCATTTTTAGTACATCATTTGGAACTCGAAAAGATTACATAGATTTAGGATTGGAAAAGGGCATGTGAACTTTATTTTAACTCACTGCATACTGTATGGGATGGATTTTTGTGATGGGACCAACATGGTGTTTGGGACCAAATTATTTTGGTTTTAAATTTTGTTTTCTAAATTCTTTTGTCGTATTGTTTTTAGATTTACATTTGGAATCATCTTATAATGTAATTACAGGATTCATTAAAATTGGATTATTTTTTCCACATTTTATTTCGTAAAGATAAGAGATACTTTTTACTCATGTAAATTACCCAGAATATCTTATTTTTATTTTTATTACTTTTGTTTTGTAACTCCATAAAAGGCGTTATAGTATCCCACTACAATTATCACACCCCTGATGTTATTCATCATCCTCTGGTCTTTGAGGAGGTTCTTTTAATGTCTCATAACCAACTCTTTTGAGCCACATTAGAGAGTTACTGATAGAGTGACATTAATTTAACTGTGAGTGATATGTGATAAAACTATTGTTTCATAGTATATGCCAATATTTAGACTTCTATTAGTGATTTTTTCTTGATTATGTGGATTTCATATTTCATTACCGAGTTTTAACTATGATTTTTGGTTTTAGACAATAGAGGGAACCCTATGAGTCTAGTTGGTGTTGAATATAATAGATAATTTTCCGATGACCATCCAAATGGGTTGATGAATGGAGTGATGGAAATTTTGATTATTCCTATTCAATTTTCAAATAACATGTTTAATAACATGTACATTAACCAACTATTATACTGAAAAAGAATTGAAGGGAATAGTTTGATGAAGTATTTGGTTGTGGAGATCACTGATGAAAAGTGATTCAGTTTCTTAAGTGTAAACAATATGGGAATAAACCCCCAAGTTGATGTTTTAGAGGAACTAGAATATGTCTTAATTGTGTAAAGGAGTGACCTAATGAATGTAACAACAATGTGAAAAGTAAAAATCTAGTTTAAATAATCAAGGGGAATACTTGTATCCCTAGGATATCACTGAACATCAAATGTTTTCAATGAGGAATTTATGGGAGTTATAGAAATCAGTGTCCTAAGGGGAAATCACATGATGAAAATCAACATGCTTTTATGATTAATGGTAAAATTACTGATAATGAAGATACTGCAAATGAAACATGAATGGAAAGAGTTATTATGTATTAATATGATTATTCATAGTAAATGTTTTGAAAAGGAGTTGGGGGTTATAACATATTAATGTATTTGAAATAAAATACAATGTTATATGAACAATGATATAATTAATTCTCTTTTAGTATATTTCTTTCATTAGGGATTTGAAATAATGTGATGAATAAAGTAGATGACCTATAAAAGCGATTTAATGGAGAGGTGATATTCATGGATAAAATGTGATTATAGGGAATATATACCATAATGTTTTCCTTATTTTGAAATAATGATGATACTATAGAGATATAATTTATATGGATAAATTAAATGAGATAATAGTGGTGGCCTTGGAAATGATTAATGTTTATTAGGAAAAGAGGACTATATTTCCAATGATAGAGTTTTCAATAGTGTGGCATCTATGGACTATATTACTGCTTTATTTATGGAATAAAGAAGCATTCATATTTGAAATATTGTTTTATGTTAATTATATATTAAATAAAAAAATTATGAATGTTTTCACAAATTTTTTACGAGACAATTAAGAACAATTTCATGCTGCTTGGGGGATTAATGATATGTTCATTTTGGAAAATTTAGTGACCATCTTCCTAATGTGTTGTATTTTAATATTTTGTAAGCAGTTTCATATGTTTTAACATTAATGATTTTTTATTAAGTATTGAATGTGGTTTTATAATTAATATATTTTTTTCATATAAAGACTTCTGCTTATTGGATTACATGTTACAGCAATTTTGGTGTGATGATAACTAAATATAAAAGGAGTGAATTATCATTATATAGATGGATATGATGATCCATTAGTTCTTGGATACTGTGAAATACACATCCATTTCTTGGAGTTTGATGTAATGTGTAAATTGATCAAGGAATAACCAAAGGTTGAGAATGTGAAAATTAAATAGAATGAAATCATGTTAATATATCTTCTGATGAATGTTCGTCAACTTTAATAAAAGTATTTTGAAATAATTTTTCCCTATTAAAATTATTTTTTAACATATCAATGGTTTTTTCATTCATTTTGAAGTCATTTTTTTGTGGTCATTAACATTCTTCGGATCTCCCACTCTATTAGGAAGAGTGATCTTTATCATTATCTCTAATTATGTATGCCTTTATTTAATGTCTAAATCTTTAGTTACCACCTATTTTCACCAATTTTGTTGCCTAATTAAGAGTTACTTGGGTTAACTACTTTGTTTCAAATTCCATCTTTTTAAATTATGTTTTGATATTTATTTATATGATGTGGGTTTCTATAAGGAAATTTTTCAGATTTTAAACCATTAATGACCGAAGAGAATTTGATGGTAAAAATCAATTGAAAGGGGATAGAATGTATAACACCAATATTATGTGATATATATTTTAAAATTAATTTAACAACTTTGATATTATGTAAGAACCCGGATCTTCGTATTCAGGTATTCCTTTCTTTTCTTAGAGTTTTTGAGAAAAATGGAGTTTTTATAAATTTTTGAAGTACACATCATGTACTTTTCGAGTAAACATCGTGTACTCTTTTCCCGCTCGAAACAGTGTGATGGCCATGTCCGGGCCACACACATGGTGTGTAGGGGTGATGTGGTGGCTGATTTAAGTGGAGTGTGGAAATAACTAGTTCAATCCATGTACTCTAAAAGTACACGTTGTGTACTTTTTTTCATTAAACAGACCAGGGTCATCCCTGATCGCCATAAATGTCTTCTTCTAGGTCATGTTCATCTGAGAGTGCCGGGAATCCATGGATCTTTGGCGTGCCACCGTTCCTCTGTTCGTTCTCCGATTCGATCACTGTCTATTGCGTTAGAATCATAGCGATGAGTTCTCCCTTCTACTTGATCCTTGTTTTCCAATTCCTCCTCCTTCTCATGATATCGTGGGTTGAGCTCCTTGAGCGTTTTCTCATATCTTCGACGTTATAAGGAGAATTAGTTGTTTGGGTTCATGTATATCGATCTCCTAGGATCGGGGTAGGTGGTTTGTGCCTTTCTGTTCAAGGTCATTGAGTTTTATGTGCAAATTCCACCAATACCCATGAACGAGGTATTGCGTGATTACCTTATTACCCCTTTTTTCCTTCCATTCTTGTATGCTGGTGTAGAGGATAATTTTTTGTCCTTGGATGTCTTGCCATGCATGTTCTATTATTGAACTTTGGGACTTCGTTGTCTTGGCTATCACACCTGTTTCCATGCCTTGTTTATATAGGACGGAGTGTTTTGTATAACACAGTTGTCTCCCTGGAGACTGATTAGCCAAGTAGCTCTATAGGTGTAATTTGGTTATCCAAGTAGCGCTATAGGTGTAATTTGGCCTTACATAATTATTATACACTGACTGGCACAAGACTAAGAGATCCTGGTGCTATTGACTATAAGGGATAGACCGAGTGGGCTTCCCATACAGTCTTAGACATTATTGACTATAGGAGGGTAGACCGAGAGAGATTCCTCATAGAGTCTTAGACATTAGACTACAGGGGATGGACCAAGTGAGATCATAGAGAGTCCTTGTTTTTTATAGACTACAGGAGGGTAGACCGAGTGCGCTTCCACAGAGAGTCTTACCTTGTTATAATAATCATTAACAACCTTCCTAGGATAGAAGAGGAATAAACCGAGTGAGATTCCTCAGAGAGAATGTGTTATACCTATGGTTATAGGAGGAATTGATCGAGATAGCTTCCATAGAGAGTCTCTAGACCTTGGGGCTAAGAGGTTTAGACCGCGTGTTCTTTTTTAGAGAGTTCCTGACTACCCTAGACCATAAGGGAAATTGACCGAGTGAGATTCCACATAGAGTCATATAATTTCGTATGACAATGCCAGTGGGGTTAGGCTGAGTGTACTTCCCAGAGGGTTGTGATACTTCTTGGTTAGGACCAGAGGGGACGGCTGTGGGAACTTCCCAGAGGGTTTCCTGTTTGTGTTAGCTGATTTGCTTCATTGCTGCTATTGTTTGTGGGTTGATTGTTGTTGTTTATCATCCTATTTACTACCTTCTGTTTCGTTGTTGTTGTTTACTGCTTACTATACTTTACCTATCATATACTCACTGACTGTTAGGCACAGATCTTCGGGTGAATGCCTACTAGGATTTAGTCTCACAGCTTGTTTGGTCCATTCTTTTGGGCCCAAACTGACTATGTTGTTGCGGGTATAGACACAGTAAAGCGCCCTTCGACTTACGGTACTTGATTGCTTGGAGTAGGAGAGCATGGGACCATGTTTTGGCTTGCGATGCTGAGGAGTTGTTTTATTTTCTTTTGTACTTGTTTTGGTACTGTTTGTATTTCCAGATTTGTGACCTGTTTGGAAGCTTTCCTATATATGTATCATGAATCATTTCATATATACATATGTGCTCGAGTTGTTGATTGTTCTAGTCATCTTCTGTTTATTGTTGTTGGATATTTACTGCTTCTGCTATTGCATGTTTTGTTTACTTCCACTTTGTGCTCTGCTAATGAAGGCATAGTTTCCCCACTATCACACCCAAGGCCCTCACTGCTACTCGGCATCCCTTGTAGATTGGGGAAATGCGCTTGAGTCCATGTGACCAACCGGGAATGGGGCGCCTGTGGGGGGCTTCCAGAACCGGGACGTTACAAAGTGGTATCAGAGGAGTTATTTTCTCTTGATTTATATTTGTAGCCTTTAGACAGGGATAGGACGGATTCGGAAATTGGTATTAAGCTGTGCTCGGGAGTAGCTAACTCGTGTACAGGGAAAATCCATACTACCTCATTTATTGCAGTTTTATGATTTCGAGATTTTTACGGTTGATATGATTTCACCTACAGTGATTCACATGCTTTGTGTTGTTATTGTTTTGACTATTAGATATTTATTTCTGTCGCATCCCGATGAGATGATGGTATGCCATCTCTTGCATCATATAGGCACTTATAGATATCACATGCCATGCATTCTTGTCATACCATTTAGGGTGCATTAGCGATTGCATGCTGTTGTGATAGTCTTTGTGTAGATTATGCATGCTACTGTGATATATGCTTGATAGAATATCAACTTCTTGTTTAGAGGACTTTTTTTTATTGTACTTTGCTTAAATGAATGACAAATTATGATTCTTAATGTGTTATGGGCCCTCTTGAATCAGAAATTGGTGGATCATGATCCTGTTTTCTCTTGTCTATGACTATAGGAGATGCCAAGCGTTGATTCGCGGGGAGTATGGCCCCTCACGGATCGGAATTTGGCACCTTTTTTCATTGTTTTCTATGTTTGCTGGGCTACTGTGCAGTTTCTGAGCTACTGCCAAGAAAATCCCAGAATACATGGCGTGTACTTTTTGACTACACACCGTATAGTTTTAGACCGTGTCACTGACCGTGTGACCAGGGAAACGTTGTTGTAGAAATGACATCAGGAACATGATGTGTACGATAGGTACACGCCATGTAGTTTTGAGCCATGTACCCGGTCGTTTCACATACAACACGGGATTGGGAATCTCGAGTAGAACATGCCGTGACGGTGAGGAGCACACGGTTTAGTTTTGTTCAGGTACCCGGCCGTGTCACGAACAACACGGGTTGGTGTTACTTTCTTTCATACACACCGTGTGGGTAAAGAACACGCCATGTAGTCTTGTCCCAGGTACCAGGCTGTGTCACGAACAACAAAGGTCGGTGTTAACTTCTCTTATACACGTCGTGTTGGTTTGGAACACTCCGTGTAAGGGCCAGCTGTGTAGACGGCCATGTAACTAACAACACGGGCCGCCGAGACCTTGTTAGTTACACGTCATGTCCATAGGGAACACACCGTGTAGTTTGGGGTTAGTTTGGACCATGTGGGTTAGCAGTGTATGGATACTCGGGTAGGGGAATAGAGTTCATGTACACTCCTTGTAGTTTTTGTACACGCCGTCTAGTTTGGGGTGTTACGCGACCAGTAGTGGCCGTAGTACATGCCCATGTTAATGGCTTTAATGGACATGCCATGTAGTCATGACTTGTAAAACATGAATGTTTTACCCCTATTCCCATTTTGTACTCATGTGTTTTCAGTCCTTGTTAATTCTGATCTGTGGTGTGCTTTTGATCTTTCAGTGTTATGCCTTCGAGATGTCCTCCAGTGGTACGTCAATTTCCATAAGGTGATCAGACACTAGATATGGTTGATCAGGGACCTCCTATTGATTCTACTGCAGATCCTCCTACTGTGCCAGCCTTGGCACGAGCAGTTATACCTGTCGCAGGTGCCGATGCGCAGTTCATGGAGGATTTCCTGAGGATGATGCAGAATTTTCAGGGGGTTCCGCCTCCTATACCATCGATGACTGAGTTGACGAGGGTTTTTCAGTAGCTGCATCCTCTTACTTTCTTAGGGGATGGAAGACCACAGGCGGCAGAGTTGTGGTTCGAGGCCACCCTGACTGTCTTAGAGCGCCAAGATATACCTCTAGAGAAAAGGGTAAAGCTGGCTACTTATATGCTCAGGGAAACTGCCAAGAGGTGGTGGTAGGTGATCTCACAGTCAGGGCACCAGCATGGTATGTCATGGGATGAGTTTCGACGTACATTCAATGGATACTTCTATCCGGAGACCCTGAGGTCCGATCAAGCCTGAGAATTTATGAGCCTGCAGCAGGGCACTCTTTCTGTCATGGTGTACTCATCCCGTTTTACTGAGCTGCAGCATTTCACACTGATCCCAAAAGGTGATGAGTTGTTCCTTGGTAGGAAGTTTGAGGACGGTCTCAGGCAGGATATCTGTTCCCAGGGGAATATCTTCCAGTTGACTTCTATATCCTCTATCATCAACCAGGCACTGATCACTAAGCGAAATCTGAGAGATTCTGGAGCAGTGGGCCAGGGTGGTTCGACATCCCGAGTCGGTGTTCCTCCTAGGGACAGTAGGAAGCGTCACATAGAGTCTTGTCTAGGTAATTGGGGTTCACGGGATGTATCTTCTGGAAGCCAGGTTGTATGCTACCAGTGTGGTAGGGACGGGCAGACTATGCCTCAGTGCCAGAGAGATCTGATGGAGTGCCGATCTTGAGGCAGTTTGGGACATCTTCAGCGCTTTTATCAGATATTCTCACATTCTGCTAGTGGTAGGGGTTCCTCTATGACCCCGCGTTCTGGAGATGCTTCTCCAGTTTCCCACCAGTATGGGAACTGGAGTTCTTCTGGCTATTCAGGCCGAGGTGGAGGTCATGACCATGGTGGTCAGTCACCATGTCATCAGTGACAATAGATTGGATCAGCATAGAGCGGTCAGCTAGGGGCCCAAGGCCGTGGTGCAGGCCAATATTTCGCCATGGAGTAGACCTATCAGGAGCAGTATCCCAACCCTACTATAGTTTGAGGTACGATCTTAGTAGCCTCGGTTTTATCTTCAGTTCTTTTTGATACTGGTGCTTCCCATAGCTTTATCTCTGTTGCCATTGTGGAGAGCCATGGGCTCTGTATCTTTTTGTCTGTCGACCTGTTGACTCTTGACACGCCGTTGGGAATGAGGAAATCTAGCATACGTCTATGTAGAGTGTTCCCTCTTGAGGTTGCATGGTGCCTTTTCGTATTGGACCTCTATGTCCTAGAGATGACGGGCTATGATGTCATTATTGGTATGGACTGGTTGGTTCCTTTCCAGGTAGTTGTCGATTGCTATCTCCGCATGGTGAGTTTCGTATCACAAGATGGTGGATCTTTCCTTCATCGACGTGAGTGGGATGTCCAGGCGGGTAGAGATTGAGAAGATCATTATGGGATAGGGGAAGTTACAGCCCAGATTTTTGGACTTTATCTGGATGATCAGGGGACTTCACAGTTAGACTTTCCTCTAGTGAAGGATCGTTTCAGAGACGTCTTTCCAGAGGACTTTTGTCACGACCCGTCCTCGGGGCCCGTGCTGTGACTACCCCTAGCCCGCCTTCCATACGCCAGGGGCTGGCGACTAGCACCAAAGTCGTAAATCCTGATAACTGGGAAGGCATTGCCTTTATAAAAGTAAAAAAAACCACAGAGTACAAGCGGAAGTAAAACACTAAGTACAAAGAAAGTGTTGAAAAGTAAATGGGACAGACTACAAACCCAACTGAAAGTACAGCTACAACTGAAAGAAAGTACAACACAAAAAGAAAAACAGCTGGAAGAAAGGAAGCATCTCCTGGGTTGTCCTCCTCGGATCCTACCTGAAGTGTAGGTACAAATGGCGCAGCTTCTAGATCGTCCACCACAGATCCTACCTGAAGGGTAGGTATAGATAGCTTCCACAACACTCTCACCCTTCAACCACCTCAGAGTGTCGTCTCGCTGTGAAGTCCACCTCCGGGTACTGACTCGTCGTGTTGTCCACCTCCGGGTACCGTCCAGTCCTCGAACACTCAGCTTTCGTCAGCACTGCCGTCGTCTGCAACCAACACAATGAGGTGCAGGCATAGCCCGTGCAGGGGTGAGTATAACGATACTCAGTAGAGACCCCAAGACCCTCAAGGTCTCACTAAAACCAACAAGGATAACCGCAAAGAAGATCTCAACAGATAACCTCTACTTAGGTATATGCCCATAAATATACCTAAGTTATCAAGTAACCCATCTCAATCATGAGGAAACACAAGGATTGTGAAATCAATGGATAACCACTACCCAGTTATATGCCCATAAATATACCTATGTTATCAAGTAACCCATCTCAATCACGAGGAAACACAAAGGTCGTAGACTCAGCTCAAACCAGGATTTTCATTATCGAAACCATAACCGCTGAAGAGGACCATCTCTGGAGTGTACAGTGGTCCTGTCACGACTCTGAGGTACTGCTCACTAACCTCAGACTACTGAGGAACTCCACCAATCGAGTACCGCAGGCCTGCCACCTCACATAGTAGTGCTTCCCGCCAGGGTCTGCCACCCAAACACAGTATTGCTCCCCCCTCATAGACTACATAGGTACTCCTCCTGTCGAGTACCGCGGGTCTGCCACCCAAACACAGTAGTGCTCCCCGTTGTGGGTCTGCCACCCAAACATAGTAGTGCTCCACACTGGGCTATACAAGTCTCTCCGACTCGAATCAGATAAGCAATCTTCAGGTCCCAGCCAGCTACACGGTCTTCGTACTCCATACACTCGTCTATGGGAGGGTCCGCTCCACGAGCTACTGGTCGATACTCCAAGTATCTCAAAGTCCCACAATGAAGTATCTCAAAGGACCGCCTCGTCATAGGGGTCTCAATGCAAAATACGGCACGTCAATCGGATGCTCGGTCTGTGAGTTACTAGCCTTTTCATCCCAGGGGCTCGGTTGGTTTCGTGAGCGAACCAATCCCGGTCATATCTCAACTGTACCCTGAACTCTCATAGGGTGTACTCATAGGGACCTTTTCTCAATGATATCATCAACGCCACTGACGGTTCGTCAAACGGACGTCCTGTCTGAAAGATATCGGCTTTTCTATTCCAAGGGCTCGGTTGGATTTCAGCTGCAATCCATCCCGGCCACTATCCAACTGTATCCAAATCTCGAGCTAAGTATGCCAAAAGTTCCGTCTCAACACAAGGAAATCAACGAGATAGACGGCGCGTCAATCAGACGCCCGGTCTGTGAGTTATTGGCTTTTTCGTTCTAGGGGCCCGGTTGGATTTCGTGAGTGAACCTACCCGACCGCACTTCGACGGCATCCAACCCTCGACCGGAGTAAGCCAAAAGATCTATCTCACATAGAGGAATCCATCGATGTCGACGAAACGTCAATCGGACATCTGGTGCCAAAGATATAAGTGTTTCCGCTCCGAGGGCCCAGTTGGTTTCGTGTACGAACCAACCCGGCCGAACACAATGTTCTCCGAAACCTTGAGTGTAATATGCCAAAACGACCGGCTCGTTCCAAGGATCACAACGCAACTGAAGGTGCGTTGATCGGAGGTCTGTATCCCAAGATATGTGCATTTTACTAAAACTGGTCCAAAAATAGGGGGTCTGGGCCCGGACTGACCCGGCCCGACCCCCCTAGGTCGGCCTGAACCGGGTCTGACCCGACTGAACCCGGACCGACCCAGCCGGCACGGCCCGGCGCGGCCGGCTCGGTCTGGCCCGACCGGCCAGCCACGGCTCGGCGTGGCTGAGCCGAAGTCGGGGAGCGTGGGGTGCGCGCGACTTGCCCCTCGCTGTTAATTGAGGGCGGCGGCGCAACCGCCGCCGCCAATTCTTTCGGCGGTGCACTCGGGCGCCGCGCCGGCGATCCGCGCCTCCAAGTGTTTCTGCAGGCCACTGGAATTGCTCCGGTGGTCCGTTTTCAAAACTGTCTGAGCTGGTGTTCATCTCGGGTCTTGTACTTTACTGCACAAGCTTCAAAAATACATTGCGGCCCCATTTTGTCATCGCCCGTCAATCCGCACGTCAATTAACCGAACGCGCCATCTTCGTGGCTCTCCGGCGCGGCGTGTTGATGCCACAACCCTTCGTCATGGCTCGACTCCGTCCGCGGATGTCTTCGGGTTTCTCCGATGCAGCGCGACGGCGTCGCGTCCTTGTTCTTCTTTTCACGGCGCGGCACGACGGCGCCACACATTTTCTTGTCGCAAGATTCCGCGTGGTCCGACGGCACCACGCCTCCCCATACCAAACCACAAAGGAACCAACATGAAAAAAAGGAGGAGGGTCGTCCGTGTTTGTGCGGTCCGGCCCCCTCGCGTTATTCAATAACTATTGGTTTTAAACCACGAAGATCGTCAAGTTGGTATTCACAAAAAAAATAAATAAATAAAATTAAAACCCCTACCTTTGTTTCAAGAGAAGAGCTTGTTCGGAGGTTCGTCGAAGAGAAAACGTCGCGGTATAACCGTCGCGGAAAGAGGCTACTTGGAAGGAGGAAGTCGTGTCGCGGGAACGGCGTTGCGGAAAGAGAGACGTTGCAGAAGAACCGTTGCGGAAAGAGACGTCGTGTCGCAGATCGGTGTCGCGGAGTCGGTCTTCGAGGACTTAGTGTTCTTTGACAGAGTTCGATGCGTTTTTCGCGTTCCTCGTGTTCTTCGTTGAAGAGGATGAAGAACTCTAGATTTCCTTTTCTTTTCTTCTCCAAAGGCTCTCAAGCAACTATGAAACTAACCCAAAAATAAATTAATCCTCACTTAATTTATTAACACCACAAACCTTTGAAATTCAAGAGTTTGAAATTAAATTAACTAACATAATTAAATATCTCAAGTTGTCAAATTTAATGAGAGGGAGGTGAAGATACACATTTAATGAGAGAGAGTTTCATCCACATAAATGGAGAGTTCAAGAGTTAAAGGGGTTTAAGGGGGTTTGATACTCATGTGGGATCCACCTTATAACATCCACCCAAGGGAGGTTATGTACGGGTGGGCCCCTCCACTAACCTCCCCTCGGAGGTTCTAACTACCACTTCAAATAAAAATATGGCAAACACATATTTTTATTCAATTTAATTAAAAACCCCCGAGAACTAACTTCCAAACTCGATAAAACGCAACTGCGGGATAGGTGTTCCTAAGGAAAAACCGGAGATGCAGTTCCATCGGCTCCCTCAGAATTTGATTCCGAGCACCGGTTCAAAAGATAGAAATTCTCGCTCGTTCGTTCACTAAATGTACCCGGGCTAAACTTCAGAAATTGATTCCGGGTACACCAGACCTCGGATTTCGGAGCCGTCAGAAACTACGTTCTTGTAAAATCTCAAAGAAAAATATGATAAAAAATTCCTTGAAATTTCCAGGTCTTTACATTACTCCCACCTCAGGGCTTTACGTCCCCGTAAAGCTTCAACACAAAATAGGGTCATAAAAGCGGTACAAAGCACGCATCTGAGGCTTCCGCTCCCATGTTCTTACCTGGAGGTTTCTGTGCTGCCTAAGAAAACACACAAGAGGAATCGACCGTCCTCGTATAATCCGCTCCTGTCGATCCCCAATCCCCACTGGAACCTCCGTGCATGATGCCCTATTATCGACGTCCAACTCCCTCAGGTCGATGATGTGTGAAGGATCAAGCATGTATCTCCTCAGTTGAGATACTTGGAAAAACGTCGTGCACCTGATGCATCTGAGGTGGATGGGTCAAGAGGTAAACCTCCTCGCCTACCCTGCTGAGGACCCGAAATGGTCTACTGAACCTCGGAGATAACATGCCTCCTAGGACATATCTCCATAAACCTCATCGAGGTGAGACCCGTAGGGAAACATGGTCACCATCCTCGAACTCCAGTGGTCTCTGCCTCCTGGATGACCTGGACCTTCTCTATCGTGGCTTGGACCATCTCCGGTCCCACAAGAGCTGCAAAGATTTCTTCTTTTCCGATAAGAGAAATCTGATCTCATCCCCTGGATGAACCACTTTCTTTTCCTAATACAGTCAATCCCGACATGGATGATACTAATACATACCAAGGATGACGTCGTAAGGCCTTGACGCTACTACCAAGAGATCCAATCGTTACTCTCACCTCCAACGGATGAGTCACACATTCAGCTTCAGTGTGTGGTAACTGGGTCTCTTTCAGTAGGTATCTCACACGTGATGGTCAAGTCAACAGTTTAATCCGGAACCTCTTAGTAACAACACAAGAAAGGACATGATTGATAACATCACAAAGTTAAGTGTCTTTATTTTATTGCATCTCATGGTACAAAGACACAAATATAACAACAACATCATGGAACTAGATATACACCACTAGTTCCGCTCCTGTCCACTCGCTTCTAAAGCTCCGTAGTCAAAAGCTTCTGCTACCTAAAGCTGAGCTCTTCCATGTCCTCATGTCCCCTGCGGTCGGGGTGGACCTCCTGGTGGTGGTGGTGGTGGTGGAAAAATCCCGAAGCATCGTCCACCTCCAGCTGCATGGCCAGCTCCTCTGCCATGGCCGCCTGCTCCTTGCGGTCCGCCCTGATCGAACCTCTGCCTCTGTCTCGGAGGTTCTTCATTTAACTGCTGGTCATCTGCATGGTAGGTCGGACAGTCACGTGCCATGTGACCGACTCTGCCGTAGGAGTAACACTGCATGGCATGTCTAGCTCTGTTACTTCCCTTGGTTCCTCGCACTACCGACCCAAAGTCACGCGGTCGACCACCTGTAGGTCTAGTCCTCTTGGACCTCTGCGTCATCTGTCTACTGCCGTCTGTAGAATATTCTGGAACAGGCCAGCTAGTGGTGGGTCCTGTTACTGGATACTGCTCAGTAAGGAAACTCTCCACCAAAAGGGCCCGCTCCAACACCCCTGTCTGTGTCAGAATGCTATGTGGAACCACAGAAGCTCTAATCTCTCGCCTGAGCCCCTGCTCGAAGGTTCGGGCCCTGAAGAACGGGTCCCGTACCATATCTGTGGAGTAGCGCAAGAGGTCTGTGAACCTCACTGAATACTGCGCCACTGTCATGCTCCCCTGACGCAGCTGAAGTAGCTCCTCTATACGTACCGGTCGAAGGGTGGCTGGTACAAACTCTGCCCAGAAGAGGCTCTCGAAGTCTGCCCAAAGAAGAGTCGCCTCGTCATGCATCTGGAGCATCAGGCTCTACCATCTGCCGGCTGCTGCCTGAAGAAGGCTAGCAGCAAGGATCACCATGAAGTCTGAAGGCGTCCCCACTAGCCTGAAAACTCTCACCACAGCCTCCAGCCAATCCTCAGCCGCCTGCGGGTCCGTCCCTCCCTGGAACCTGGGTGGTCTCTGGCACTGGAACTCGTGCAGTGCACTCAAGAGACGTGCACCCTCTGCTGATGGAGCTGGTGGCATCGGTGGCCCAACGGGTAGTAGTACCGTTGGTGCCTCAACTGTGATAGGGCCATGTACTTAGGCCACGTCCCTCGGCGGGCTGTCAGTACGTACCACTCTCGGGGCTCTAGCTGGTCGTCCACAGGGAGGAATCCTGAAAGAAACAACGTGACACGGTCGAACAATTTATACCTGGTGAGATGACCTGGTTTGAGCTGATATTTAAATAAAACTTATGGGAACACTCAAACAACTCGTGTTTTCGTGCACAAAGTCGGAAATCAGTTGTCAGGGTCCTGGTGTATGGATACGTCGGCCGCCCGCACCAACACTAGACTCCCTGAACTAAAAACCACACTCGGTATTATTAACAATATCACTTCACAGAAAGAAAATATCAGAGCTATAAGTTTTGCGGTAGAACCGGTTCCTCTGATACCAATTTGTCACAACTCGTCCTCGAGGCCCGTGCCATTACTACCCCAAGCCCGCCTTCCATAGGCCAGGGCCTGGCGACTAGTACAAAAGGCATAAATACCGATAACTGGGAAGGCATTGCCTTTATAAAAGTAAACAAAACACCACAGAGTACATGCGGAAGTAAAACACTAAGTACAAAAGAACGTGCTGAAAATTAAATGACCCATAATACAAACCCAACTGAAAGTACAACTACAACTGAACGAAAGTACAACAGGAAAAGACAAACAGCTAGAAGAATGGAAGCACCTCCTGGGTTGTCCTCATCGGATCCTACCTGAATGGTAGGTACAGATGGCGTAGCTTCTAGATCGTCCACCACGGATCCTACCTGAAGGGTAGGTACAGATAGCTTCCACAACGCTCTCTCCCGTCAACCTCCTCAGAGTGTCGTCTCACAGTGAAGTCCACCTCCGGGTACTGACTCGTCGTGTAGTGCACCTCCGGGTACCGTCCAGTACTCAAACACTCGTCCTTCGTCAGCACTGCTATCGTCTGTAACCAACACAATGAGGTGCTGGCATAGCCTGTGCAGGGGTGAGTATAACGATACTCAGTAGGGACCCCGAGACCCTCAAGGTCTCACTAAAACCTACAAGGATAACCACAAAGAAGATCTCAACAGATAACCTCTCTATGGTATATGCCCATACATATACCTAAGTTATCAAGTAACCCATCTCAATCATGAGGAAACACAAGGATTGTGAAATCAACGGATAACCACTACCTAGGTATATGCCCATACATATACATAAGTTATCAAGTAACCCATCTCAATCATGAGGAAACACAAAGGTCATAGACTCAGCTCAAACCATGATTTTCATTATCGAAACCGTAACTACTGAAGAGCTCCGTCTCTGGAGTGTACAGTGGTCCTGTCACGACTCTGAGGTACTGCTCACTAACCTAAGACTGCTGAGGTACTCCTCATGTCAAGTACCGCGGGCCTGCCACCTCACATAGTAGTGCTTCCCGCCGGGGTCTGCCACCCAAACACAGTAGTGCTCCCCACTCATAGCCTACAGAGGTACTCCTCCTGTCGCGTATCGCGGGTCTTCCACCCAAACAGAGTAGTTCTCCCCGATGTGGGCCTGCCACCCAAACACGGTAGTGCTCCCCACTGGGCTATACAAGTCTCTCCGACTCGAATCGGACAAGCAGTCTTCAGGTCCCAGCCACCTACACGGTCTCCGTACTCCGTACGCTCGTCTCTGGGAGGGTCCGCTCCATGAGCAACTGGTCGATACTCCAAGTATTTCAAAGTCCCACAAAGAAGTATCTCAAAGGACCGCCTCGTCATACGGGTCTCAACGCAACAGACAGCGCGTCAATCGGACGCCCGGTCTATGAGTTACTAGCCTTTTCATCCCAGGGGCCTGGTTGGTTTCGTGAGCGAACCAATCCCGGCCGTATCTCAACTGTACCCCAAACTCTCATAGGGTATACTCATAGGGACCTTTTTTCAACGAGATCCTCAACGCCGCGGACGGTTCATCAAACGGACGTCCTGTCTGAAAGATATCAGCTTTTCCGTTCTAGGGGATCGGTTGGATTTTGGGTGCAATCCAACCCGGCCACTATCCAACTATATCCAATTCTCGAGCGAAATATGCCAAAAGTTCCGTCTCAACAAGAGGAAATCAACGAGACAGACGGCGCGTCAATCAGACGCACGGTCTGTGAGTTATTGGCTTTTTCGTTCCAGGGGCCCGGTTGGATTTCGTGAGTGAACCTACCCGACTGCACTCCGACGGCATACAAACCTCTAGCGGAGTAAGCCAAAAGATCTGTCTCACTTAGTGGAATCCATCAAAGTCGACGGCACGTCAATCGGACGTCTGGTGCCAAAGATATAAGTGTTTCCGCTCCGAGGGCCCGATTGGTTTCGTGTACGAACCAACCCGGCCGAACCCAAAGTTCTCCAAAACCATGAGTGTAATATACTGAAACGACCGTCTCGTTCCAATAATCACTACGTAATGGATGGTGCATCGATCAGGGGTCTGTAGCCCAAGATATGGGCATTTGACCGAACGTGGTCCGAAAATAGGGGGTCTCGGCCCGGACCGACCCGGCCAGACCCCCCCCCCCCCCTCGGTCGGCCCGAACCGGGTCCGACCCGACTGAACCCGGCCCGGCCCGGCCGGCTCGGTTTGGCCCGACCGGCCAGCCGCGGCTCGGCGTGGCCGAGCCGAAGTCGGGGAGAAGGGGGTGCGCGCGGCCCGCCCCTCACCGGTAATTGAGGGTGGCGGCGCGCTCGGGGGCCACCACCTCCGGTCGCCGGCGGCACAGCGCCGACGACCCGCACCTCCGGGTGTTTTCGCGGGCCTCCGGAATTGTGAAAGCTTCAAAAATACATTGCGGTCCCGTTTTGTCGTCGCCCGTCAATCCACACGTCAATTAACCAAACACGCCCTCTTCGTGGCTCTCCGGCGTGACGCGTTGACGTCGCGCCCCTTCACAGTGGCCTGACTCCGTCCGCGGATGTCTTCGGGTTTCTTCGATGCGGCGCGACGGCGTCGCGTCCTTGTTCTTCTATTCACGGCGCGGCGCGATGGCGCCGCACATTTTGTTGTCGCACGATTCCGTGTGGTGCGATGGCACCACGCATCCCCGTACCAAACCACAAAGGAACCAACATGAAAAAAAGGAGGAGGGTCGGCCGTTTTTGTGCGGTCCGGCCCCCTCGCGTTATTCGATAACTATTGGTTTTAAACCACGAAGATCGTCAAGTTGGTATTCGAAAACAAAATAAATAAATAAAATTAAAACCCCTACCTTGGTTTCAAGAGCGGAGCTTGTTCGGAGGTTCGTCGATGAGAAAACGTCGCGGTATAACTGTCGCAGAAAGAGGCGAATTGGAAGGAGGAAGTCACGTCGCGGGAACGGCGTCGCGGGAACGGCGTCGCGAAAAGAGGGACGTTGAGGAAGAACCATTGTGGAAAGAGACGTCGTGTCACAGATTGGTGTCGCGGAGTCAGTCTTCAAGTACTCGGCGTTCTTCGATGGAGTTTGATGCATTCTTCGTGTTCCTCGTGTTCTTCGTCGAAGAGGATGAAGAACTCTAGCTTTCCTTAACTTTTCTTCTCCAAAGGCTCTCAAGCAACTAAGAAACTAACCCAAAAATAAATTAAGCCTCACTTAATTTATTAACACAACAAACCTTTGAAATTCAAGAGTTTGAAATTAAATTAACTCACATAATTAAATATCTCAAGTTGTCAAATTTAATGAGATGGAGGTGAAGAGACTCATTTAATGAGAGAGAGTTTCATCCACATAAATGGAGAGTTCAAAAGTTAAAGGGGGTTAAGGGGGTTTGATACTCATGTGGGCCTCACCTTATAACATCCACCCAAGGGAGGTTATGTACGGGTGGGCCCCTCCACTAACCTCCCCTTGGAGGTTCTAACTACCACTTCAAATAAAAATATGGCAAACATATATTTTTATTCAATTTAATTAAAACCCCCGAAAACTAACTTCCAAACTCGATAAAACGCAACTGCGAAATAGGTGTTCCTAAGCAAAAACCGGCACTGCGGTTCCATCGGTGCCCTTAGAATTTGATTACGAGCACTGGTTCAAAAGATAGAAATTCCCGCTAGTTCGTTCACTGAACGTACTCGAGCTAAACTTCGGAAATTGATTCCGGGTACACCAGATCTCAGCTTCAAGCGCCGTCAGAAACTGAGTTCTTGTAAAATTCCAAAGAAAATTATAAAAAAAAATTCTTTAAATTTCATGGTCTTTACAACTTTTCGGGTTTGCCTCCAGAGCGCGAGATAAAATTTTTTATTGAGCTCGTGCCAGGAGCGTCATCGGTGTCAATTCCTGTTTATAAGACGGCTACACCTGAGTTGCAGGAGCTCAAGAAATAGTTGAAGAAGTTGCAGGGAAAGGGCTTCATCCGACCCAGTACGTCTCCATGAGGTTCGCCTGTCCTATTTGTGAAGAAGGCAGACGGCACCCTTCGGATCTGTGTGGATTATCGGAAGCTAAACCTGTTGACGGTCAAGAACCGATATCCTTTGATGAGGATCGATGACCTCTTTTATTAGCTTTGAGGAGCCCGGGTGTTCTTGATGATCGATTTGAGGTCTGTTTATAATCAGTTGCGCAATATACCATCGAATATACCTCTGACAGCCTTCACGAGCATGTGTGGTCTATACGAGTATATAGTCATGCCTTTCAGTCTCACGAAAGTGCCAGTTGTTTTCATGGCACTGATGAACCGAGTGTTCCATCCTTACATAGACTCCATCATCATGGTCTTCATGGACGATATATTGTTGTAATCTTGTACTTCACACGACCATGCTACCAATCTTGAGATCGTTCTGAGTACACTGAGAGAGCAACAAATTTCTTCTAAACTCTCAAAGTGCCACTTTTGGATGGTTGAAATTCATTTCTTGGGTCACGTCATCTCAGAGGATGGAGAATATGTGGAGCAGAGATAGTTAGAGCTATAGTTTCATTGGAGTAGCTGAGGAACGTATTTGAGGTACAGAGTTTCCTATGGCTGGATAGATTCTACAAATGTTTCATTCAAGACTTCTCGTGCCTAGAAGCACCATTGACAGGTCTGACCAAGAGGGGGGCAATGTTTTTATAGTTAGATTCCTGTGAATCCACCTTTCAGGAGCTGAAGGAGAGGTTGATGTCAGCACCGATACTAGTCTTTCCAGAGCCAGACAAGAGCTACAATTTTTATTGTGATGCTTCTGGTATCGGTCTAGGAGCTATGCTTATGCAAGGAGATGAAGTCGTTGCATACGAGTTTCAGTAGTTGAGACCACACGAGAGGAATTACACTATGCACAATCTGGAGTTGTAATCTGTTGGTCATGCCTTACACTGTTGGAGACATGACCTTCTGCGAGAGCACTTTGTGGTTTTCACCGACCACAAGAGACTCAAGTATATCTTCACTCAGCATGATCTGAATCCGAGACATCGTATGTAACACCCTGAGATTTTATGAAAAATATTCTTTTCGATTTCATTAATGTCTTGTGTTGTACACTACACCAAAAGGAGCTTGCACAACACTTATCCTTGACTTGCCTTGCATTACACGCAATCACGACCTTCCTCGATAGCGTGTGTAGTACGCAATACCGAGTTTCAGTAAACAACGATATGCTATTAAAATATTATTAAAACTAGCCGTTATGAATAGTAATAACCACTTTTTGAAATTTTTTAAATTTTATTTTTCAAAATTGTCTTCATTTTTGGATTCGGAATATTAAAATTAGCTTAGGGTGAAATTTTGGAACTTTTCGGATAACTTTAATTTTCTTATTAATAGTGAAAATTACTAAATTTTAATTAAAAACAACCATTTTAATCAAAATAATTAATAGTGATAAATTATTAATTTGAGTGGTTTTAAAGTATATTTATAATATATTTTTACAATTTAATACAATGTTGGTCATTTGATGTAATTTTACATTTAAACAAGACATAAACTAGTGTCAATCTTTTGATACTTATTATCTCTTAAGAACACGCTATTTGTTTTGACGACGGGAATTAATTTTTAAATTAATTAATGCAACTGATATTTCTTGAATTTGGTAAAATAGACATAATTTTTGAGTTCATAATATCAAATATAGCATAGGCCTAATTTTTGGTATTTTTCTAGAAACTTTCATTTTTTGATGAATAGTGAAACCACTAAGTGGTAGTTAAAAAAATGATTTTTTCATAAAACATAATTTTACCGCTTCTGTGAGTGGAATTTCAAAAATCCGAGAGACATGTTTTATGTCAGTAAGTAAAATGTGGTTCAATGAGATGAAAATAATTTTTGGCGAATAGTAACTTTTTACGTTTTTTTTACCACGGTTAAAAGTAAATAGGGTAATTAAGGGTAAAATGATATTATTATTACCCTTACACATGTCCTAATTCTTTTGGATAAGTGTAATTAGACCAAAAAAAACCTTAGGAATAAAATATGATGATTTAGGCCCACTTGGATTAGATTAGGACATTTATTATTAATTTATCTAAAGAAGGGATAAAATAGTTAAAATCAATGTTTAATAAGTAGATAATTTTTAATATATGGATATACATGAGATAAATTAGACTATAAATATTCATTAGAAAGATAAAATAATTTCATACATAATTTTTTTTTTTTTATTTTTAGACATTAAATAATTTGATTTATTTATGACACAACGATGATGCAGTAATTGTCTTATTAATAAAATATTGACATAATCGATGTTATAAATACGCAAATAAATGTAATTTGAGACTTTTTATGAATTGCACTAATTTTATAGGTTAATATGACATGTTATTATTAATTTAATTAACGTTTTTAGAACTAATCATTCTGTTATGATTTTCACAAAAATCAATTACCAAATAGTGTCAAAATTGACATAAAATAGTTCTTAAAACAAATATTATATTATTAATTGATATTTTATTCCTAAAAATCTAAGGATCGTCCAAATGACTTATATAAGGGTATATATATTAATAAAAAACAACTTGGGGTTCTTTTGTCTTGTTATTGTATGTTTATTAACCTTATAGTGTAAGAACAGAAAAAGACACGGTTAATGTAAAATTATCTAACTTAAAGTTAAATATAAATGATATGGTTAAAATGGAACCTAAACTTGTATAAATTCTATTGGATGAGAGAGGTCCGACCCATCCCCACATTATTTTCGAAATAAATCAATTTGGAGCAATTTAAAACAGAATTTGGCTTTATAATAAAATAAATTTTTAGTTTTTCCAAAGGAGCCCCTCTCCTCCCTTATAAATGGGCACCTCCTCCCCCTTTTCCTCACACCACTTTGAGTCTGCAAGCTCAGCCAAACCCTATAAATTTCTCCTCTCCACTTCCCTAGAGACATATTAGAGGTCCTGGCCTTCTTCGAAGACCAATTTTAGTTCCCAAAAAGGAGGTCTCAAAGAGGCGCTTCAAAGAAGAGGTAATGTCTGTTACCGATTCTTTCAACTTTATTTCTTCTTCCACTTCTTCTTCTTAGGTTGTTTCATTATGAAGTAATAAAATCTGTATCACTCATATACTGATATGTTATTATAAGTAAAAAACAACCCTATTTCACCATCTATCCTTCCTACAGAAAATGAAATCATCGTGCGTGCGTACGTACGGAATACCGTCTCCACGAATGTGATGAGATTCATTTTCCATGATTAACCATTCCAGAATGATTATAATGTATATATAATGAATAATAATGAAATATATGGAATAATAATTTTACTGGATTTATGTATATATATATATGTATGTCATCTATTTAATTTCATTCAACTCAATAAGGAAACGAAAACAGCGTTCATGCATATGTACGGCCTACCGTCTCTATGAACTGTGTATTTCTTTCCATTTATGGATCTATTATATATATGTATATTCTGAATATATATTATATATAAATCATGTTTTATATTCTGGAATTAAGTAATCATGATCTATGTAATCATATGAATAATTACAAGTCAAAACATGGACGACAAATGAAACAATTTTAACCAAAATGCTCTTTAACATGGAATTTACAAAAGAACAGGTAATATAAAGTTATAAGTGAACCATATATGATATAATAACAATTAATATGATTATTTAATAAGTCAATAACATTATTTAAATCATTATACAGGAGGTTCAGATACTTACTATGCAAATCGGACCTAAGGTAAGGGATAATTTTGAAAATCTCATTTTTTTTATCCGAGATTGCTTATACGTAAGTATTTACTGGGGTTATTGTTATCATCCATGTCCATGTTTTCTAAAAGTGTTTTATGTATGTTTAAAGTCCTTTTTACCCATTTTTGTCTTTTACTACATGGTATGTAAGGAATATTTCTTTTTTTTACCATACGAGGTGCTTTTTGACTTTTCCCACAAAATTAAGAGAAGAATGTTTTTTTAAATTATAAGTCATTAATGGATTTTTACGGTTTCATAACGCCTCATTTTCATGAAGCTTACTCTACAATATTTTATGACTATTTTCAACAAAATACTTTTATTTTAAAAGGGAATGGAATTTTGTGAAAAGAAAATTATTTTAAAGAAGAAAGGATATTTTCCTCAAGACTTCATTTCAAATGTTTTATCAAAACCTTTTTCCATATAAGATGAAATTATTTAATATGTGGATGTTTCAAGTTTAATGTCTCTATTATTTACATGGTTTCACTTTTCTTATGATGAAATTATATCCATTTGTTTTATATGGATTATGTTATGATGGGATGATGTTTATGAAACCCATTGTATTCTTTGGGTTATGATGAATGATTTATGTTTATGTTGTGGAACACATAAGAATGATTTCATTATGAGATGGGAGGGACCTATATCTCCCTCCAATGCATTGGGTACCGATTTTATATCTCATGAGATAGGCATGGCTGGAATGGCAAGTTAAACCGCTTCAGTAATACAGGACTGGAACGAGGAGTGAACTCGATTCAAAAAGGGACTTTGTCCACTAAGATGGTCTTGGTAGAAATGCCTTGGCTACTATGAAAATCATATCATGTTCTTAATGGTTTCCACAATTAAATTTTTTATTCCCATGCTATTTTATCATTATTAATGTTCCTTTATGATCTATGCCTTACGTACTTCCATGTTCTATGTCATTGCTCAAGCTTTTGATGTTTAAACATTACGTTCATGTTTTTAAGTTCAAATGTATATTGTATGTTTCATTTTATACAGGCTTACCCTTACTGAGCATTTGAGCTCACCCTTTTTATGTTTTCTTTTCCCTAGGATATAATGAAAGGTTTTAGGTATGAAAAAAAGGGGAAGATCTTTATGGGAGATGTTGAAGATCTTTCACCACGATTAGAAGATTATATTCCGAGTTTCCAAAGACACTAAACTATTACTGTCCTTTGGTGCCTGTTTTTGTTATATATTACAAATTCCACATAAGTAATGTAATGTATATGTACGTCAAGCTTCGGGTATCTACAGTTGGTATGAGAGGAATGATTTTGTTAACCTTTGGAAACTAGGATGCGAAAACATTAGTGAGATCCCTAGAGATGTTTCTAAGGTATATATAGGGGTGTCCCCAAGGTTAAGTATAAGTATAGGTTATAGTCCTAGAATTATGGTAACGATATTAGATGAAACCTAAGATTTTAGATATTGAAGTTACTCTCCCTTTATTATGATTTTTGCCTCTCACACTATTCTTTTTGGGTTTTAGAAAACGGCTGGAAACAAGATGATTCACGATAATAGAGGATATGATGGACAATGGAATGATATTATTTATGAGCAACCAAATAAAATGGGATTTGGAAGTCAAAACATAATTATTTTGCTGAATCAGCAATCTCATAATATGATCAATAAACTAGAATTTGGTAAGTTTCCTGACTCGGCTAATAAGAGAAAGATGGAGTTTCATGAAAATCATAGAGGAAAGAAAGTTCAATTTACCATATGTAAATAATATGGGAATAGGCATCAAGGTGAATGTTTAAAAGGAACTATAATATGCTTTGGGTGTGGAAAAGAAGGACACAAAGCCAGTAAGTGAAAAGGAAAAGGTTCAGTTAACACCAGGGATGAGGATAATGGTATTGCTATGACTTCAACAATGGTAATTGTTTTAAATGTGGAATGTATGAGCCTTATGAAAACTGTTGACCTAAGGGGAAGTCTCATGAAGAGAATCAGTATAGTCGTATGGGTAGTATTTATGTTGATGATGATGAAGAGACTACAAATGATATGTGAGTTGAAATAATTGTTGAATCTTGGTCAATGGTTTAAGAAGGTAGTGGAATGATTACATGTTTATCAAGTGTAATGTTGTATAAGTAATCTCATGGTACTATGTAATAAAGAGTCATCTAAGGATTGTTACACTGTTGTCTTTCCTTGAGTTTTTAAAGTGTATTATTAATTGTACCAGTATCCATGAAAGTTTTTTCAGATATTTCTGGAATGTGGATGATATGCGCATAATGAAGGGAGAAGGAGAAAATTAAATGTTTGATAGTATTCATGAGCTCATGACTGATATAAGGAGAAGGTTATATCATGGTTTGAGTATATAGAATTCTTGGATTTTGGTATGTGGAAAGAGTTAACTTTAAACAACATTCATTTTTTCATTAAGGTTTAATGGGTATTCATTTTTCAAGAGAATACATAATTAAGGTATTCACATGATTGGATTGTGACCAATAAGATATATGGGGGATAAATGATGGTATTCACATTTTTGGTTGATGACATTTCATGTAATCATTTTCATTATACTATGAGCTTGGACCGAAGTATTTTAAATAAGCCTAAAGATTGGAATGGATTATGTTGGACATAAGTTTGTATTGTTTAAGGATAGAGCTTTTTTTTGATATTATTGATGGGATGTTATAGTAATGTAGTTTTAGAAAAAGGGAAACCTGCAGGACGGGCGACAGCCCATCGCGTCGGACAATGCTGTGGGAATCGAACCCACAACCGAAGTGAGACTGCCCTTTATCGCCTACCACTGGCCAACATGAAGTCCCTATTTAGTAGAAACTAGTGTTATTATATTAACGAAGTATGATATATGAAGTATAAGTCCATTTTAGGAACCATATATGATTAATCTCACTATAGATGGACTTATGTATTTTTGATAACTTTTACAACCTTTTGTTTGAGACAGATGGAATGACCCATCATTATATCACATGAGCGACTAACACTTCACGAATGACAAATTCAACTTCATTTCATTAAGAGATGTTGTGGAAATTGTCCAATGAACTAAAAACGGTGAGACTATACCAAAATCATGACAGTATTTCTTCTATTTCTAATTTCATCAACTTTAGGGAAATGATCTTGAAAACCAAAAATGTTATCCTAGTGCCCTTATATCTGATGAATCAGATGGTACCTTAGATCATCAGAAATCTATGGCTTTGTGATTGATGGATTTTTCATAGCCATGTTCTCTACCACTCTCCATCAGAACATGATGGTTATATTTTTCTTCCATATCCATATTTTCACCTATGTTCTCCTACATAGAAACCCAGTGATTAGTTTATTTGGGTAACTGTTACGTTTTATACTTTTGTTTTCAAATATTTGTTTTGGTATTCCATTTTACGATGTGGGTTTCTATTAAAGAAACTTTTAAGGAGTAAACCATTTATGACCTTGACGAATTTCGAGGGCGAAATTCATTTTAAGGGGGGTAGAATGTAACACCCCGAGATTTTATAAAAATATTCTTTTTAATTTCATTAATGTCTTGTGTTGTACGCTACACCAAAAGGATCTTGCAAAAAACACATCCTTGACATGCCTTTCATTAAACGCAATCGCGACCTTCATCGATAGCGTGTGTAGTATGCAATACCAAGTTTCACTAAACAATGATATGCTATTAAAATATTATTAAAACTAGCCGTTATGAATAGTAATAACCACTTTTTGAAATTTTGTAAATTTTATTTTTCAAAATTGACTTCATTTTTTGATTCGGAATATCGAAACTATCTTACGGTGAAATTTTCGTACTTTTTGGATAACTTTCATTTTCTGATGAATAGTGAAAATTACTAAATTTTAATTAAAAACAACATTTTTAATCGAAATAATTAATAGTGACAAAATTATTAATTTGAGTGGTTTTAATGTATATTTAGTATATATTTTTACAATTTAATACAATTTTGGTCGTTGGATATAATTTCACATTTAAACTAGACATAAACAAGTGTCAATCTTTTGATAGTTATTATCTCTTAAGAACACGCTACTTATTTTGATGGTGGTAATTAATTTTTAAATTAATTAATGCAACTGATATATCTTTAATTTCTTAAAATAGACATCATTTTTGAGTTCATAATATCAAATATATTTTAGAACTAGTTTTTGGTATTTTTCTGGAAACTTTCATTTTTTGATGAATAGTGAAACCACTAAGTGGTAGTTAAAAAATGAATTTTTCATAAAACATAATTTTACCACTTCTGTGAGTGGAATTTCAAAAATCCGAGAGACACGGTTTATTTCATTATGTAAAATGCGGCTCAATGAGATGAAAATAATTTTTTTGGTGAATAGTAACTTTTTACTTTTTTACCACGGTTAAAAGTAAATAGGGTAATTAAGGGTACAAATGATATTATTATTACCCTAACACATGTACTAATTCTATTGGATAAGTGTAATTCGGCCTAAAACAACCTTAGGAATAAAATATGACCATTTAGGCCCACTTGGATTAGATTAGGACATTTATTATTAATTTATTTAAAGAAGGGATAAAATAGTTAAAATCAAGTATAATAAGTAGATAATTTTTATTATAGGGTTAGAAATATGATAAATTATACTATAAATATTAATTAGAAATATAAAAATATTTCCTACATAATGGTATTTTATTTGTAATTTTTAGACATTAAATAATTTAATTTATTTATGACACAACAATGATGCAGTAATTATCTTATTAATGAAATATTGATATAATTGATGTTATAAATACCCAAATAAATGTAATTTGAGACTTTTTATGAATTACACTATTTTTCTAGGTTAATATGACATGTTATTATTAATTTAATTAACTTGGTTCGAACTAATCATTCTGTTATGATTTTCACAAAAATCAATTACTAAATAGTGTCAAAATTGACATAAAATAGTTTTTAAAACAAATATTATATTATTAATTGATATTTTTTTCCTACAAATATAAGTTTAGTCCAAATGACTTAGATAAGGATATATATATTAATAATAAACAACTTGGGGTTCGTTTGGCTTGTTATAGTATGTTAATTAACCTTATAGTGTAAGAACAAAAAAAGACACGGTAAAAGTAAAATTATCTAACTTAAAGTTAAATTTAAATGATAAGGTTAACATAAGAACCTAAACTTGTCTAAATTATTTTGGATGAGCGGAGTACGACCCATACCCACCTTAGCTTCAAAAAAACTCAATTTGGAGCTATTTAAAACCGAATTTGGCTTTATAATAAAATAATATTTTTAGTTTTTCCAAAGGAGCCCCTCTCCTCCCTTATAAAAGGGCACCCCCTCCCCCTCTTCCTCACACCACTTTGAGCCTTCAAGCTTGGCCAAACCCTAAAACATTCTCCTATAGACTTACCTAGAGACATCTTAGAGGTCCTGGTCTTCTTCAAAGACCAATTTTAGTTCCCTAAAAGGAGGTCTTAAAGAGGCACTTCAAAGAAGAGGTAATGTCCGTTACCGATTCTTTCAACTTTATTTCTTCTTACACTTCTTCTTATTAGGTTGTTTCATTATGAAGTAATAACATCAGTATCACTCATATACTGATATTTTATTATATGTATGAAACAAACCTATTTCACTTTCTATCCATCCTACGGAAAACGAAATCACCGCGCGTGCGTACGTACGAAATACCGTCTCCACGAATGCGATGAGATTTATTTTCCATGATTAACCCTTCAAGAATGATTATAAAGTATATATAATGAATAATAATGAAATATATGGAATAATAAGTTTATTGTATTTATGTATATATATATTTATTCCATCTATTTAATTTCATTCAACTCAATAAGGAAAAGAAAACAACATTCATGCGTACGTACGTCCTACCGTCTCCATGAACGATGTATTTCATTCCATTTATTGATCTATTATATATATGTATATTCTGAATATATATTATATATAAATCATGTTTTATATTCTTGAATTAAGTAATCATGATCTATGTAATCATATGAATAATTACAAGTCAAAACACGGATGACAAATGAAACGATTTTAACCAAAACACTCTTTAACATGGAATTTACAAAAGAACAAGTAATATAAAGTCATAAGTGAACCATATATAATATCATAACAATTAATATGATTATGTAATAAGTCAATAACATTATTTAAATCATTATACAGGAGGTTCGGACACTTACGAAGAAAATCGGATCTAAGGTAAGGGATAATTTTGCAAATCTCATTTTTTTATCTCAGACTGCTTATACGTAAGTATTTACAGGGGTTATTGTTATCATCCATGCCCATGTTTTATAAAATGGTTTTTATATATGTTTAAAGTATTTTTACCCATTTTTGTCTTCTACTAAATGGTATGTAAGGAATCTTTCTTCTGTTTACCATACAAGGTGCTTTTTGACTTTTCCGAAAAAATTACGAGAAGAATGTTTTTTAACTTATACGGCATCAATGGATTTTTACGGTTTCATAACGCCTCATTTTAAAAAAGCTTACACTACAATATTTGATGACTATTTTCAAAAAAAATACTTTTATTTTAAAATAGCATGAAATTTTGTGAAAAGAAAATGATTTTAAATAAGAATGGATATTTTCCTCAAGAATTCATTTCAAATGTTTTATCAAAACCTTTTTCCATCTATGATGACATTATTTAATATGTTGATGTTTCAAGTTTAATGTCTCTATAATTTACATGGTTTCACTTTTCTTATGATGAAATGATATTCGTTTGTTTTATATGGATTATGTTATGATGGGACGATGTTATGAAACACATTTTATTCTTTGGGTTATGATGAATGATTTATGTTTATGTTGTGAAACACATAAGAATAATTTAATTATGAGATGGGTGGGACCTATATCTCCCTCCAATGCATTGGGAAAATATTTTATATCTCATGAGATAGACATTGATGGAACAACAAGTTAAACAGGTTCAATAATTTAGGACTGGAATGAGGAGTGAACTCGATTCAGAAAGGGACTTTGTCCACTACGATGGTCTTGGCAGCAATGCCTTGGATACTATGAAAAGAATATCATGTGATTAATGGTTACCACAATGACATGTTTTATTCCCATGATATTTTATCATTATTAATGTTTCATTATGATCTATGCCTTACGTACTTCCATGTTTTATGTCATTGCTCAAGATTTTGATGTTTAAACATTACGTTCATGTTTTTAAGTTCAAATGTATATGGTATGTTTTATTTTATCCAAGATTACCCTTACTGAGCATTTGAGCTCACCCTTTTTATGTTTTCCTTTCCCCTGGATATAAAGAAAGGTTTTAGGTAAGAAAAAAAAGGTAAGATCTTTAAGTGAGACGTTGAAGATCTTTCACCACGATTAGAAGATTACGTTCAGAGTTTCGAAAGACACTAAACTATTATGGTCCTTTGGTGTCTATTTTTGTTATGTATTATGAATTCCGCAAAAGTAAAGTAATTTATATGTACGCCAAGATTTGGGTCTCTACATCGTAGGTTGGTCGAGTATCTTCATTCCTTTGACCTCGAGATCGCCTATAAGACGGGAAAGGGAAATGCAGGTGAAGATGTGTTGAGAATAAGAACTCAGATTCAGGTATTTCAGGAGGCCAGTAGTGAGTGTCACTTTATGGATTTGTTCTCTGAGATGCACTTGGAGGTGAACGACAGACAGGGATAGAAATTTCCTTCTTCTGTAGCTATTACATCTACACTTATTGATCTGGTATGGATGAGTGAGATATCAGATTCGGAGGCCTTAGTCATGTGGGAGAGTGTGTCATGAGGGGACCCTCTTTTGGGATAGACTGTGTGTGAGGATGTGATCTTGCGTTTCTAGGGATGGGTATGGGTGCCAGCAGACATATGTGAGAAGCTGATGTGGGATTTTCATTCCTCAGTTTGGGCAGTTCACCCTGGCGTCACCAATATGTATCGGGACGTTTATCTCTAGTACTGGTGGCCAGGTATGAAGAGATATGTTTTTGGTTTTGTAAATAGATTTTCTACTTGTCATCAAGTGAAAGCAGAGCATCAGCGACCAGCATGTATTTTACAGAAGTTACCCATTCTTGAGAGGAAGTGGAACAATGTCGTGATGGACTTCATGACCGGGTTTTCGAGGTCGCCTCGGGGAAACGATGTTGTTTGGGTTGTCATCGACAGACTCACGATGGTCGCACACTTCATGCAGATCAAGGAGACCTTCAGTGTTGATGATCTGGGACGGTTGTACATCCGGGGGATCGTACGTCTACATGGAGTTCCACACTCCATTATTTTAGACATGGATGCACGCTTTACTTCTCGGTTCTAGAAGGGACATCAGAAGTCATTGGGTACACAGGTACATTTGAGTACAACATACCATCCCCAGACTGATTTCCAGTCTGAGTGCATGATCCAGGTGCTTGAGGAAATGCTCCGAGATTTCATTCTAGACTTTAGCGGTTCATGGGAGAAGCATATTCCTCTGGTGGAGTTCACCTACTACAACAGTTTTCAGGAAACCATTCAGATGGCACCATACGAGGCTCTATTCGGTAGGCAATGCCGATCACCCTTATACTGGCTGGAGGCAGCAGAGGCAGTCTTGTTGGGACCTCATCTTGTTCCGGAGACCTCTGAGCAGTTAGAATTGATTTAGAAGAGGATGGATAAAACACAGTCTCGATAGAAGTCTTATGCTGATCAGAGGAGATGGCCTTTGGAGTTCGAGGTCAGGGATCAGTTTTTCCTGCGTGTTGCACCGAGGTTGGAACACAAGAGGATTTGGAGACAGGGTAAGCTTTCACCGTGGTACGTCTGGCCATTTGAGGTTTTGGAGAGAGTTGGTCCGGTTGCCTATCGGTTGCAGCTACCTTAGAGGTACCGGGCCCTGCATGACGTCTTCTAGATATCTCAGCTCCAACATTACTTTTCAGACCCATCTCATATCTTTCAGCCTGATGAGGTTGAGCTTGAAGCAGATGTGTCATTTGAGGAGCATCCTATCCGGATCGTCAATCATAGTATGAAGGTTCTCCGTGGGTGGTCTGTTCCTCTCGTATGGGTGAGTCGGCATCATGGGCGAGTACAAGATGAGACCTAGGATAGGGAGGCTGATGTATGATTGTAGTGGCTGGAGATGTTTGGGTTTTCTTCTTCCACGCCTCTCTAGGGAAAATTGGGGACAAATTTCTTTAAGGGGGAAGTTTGTAAGAACCAGAAAATTCGTTTTTAGGTATGCCTTCCTTTTCCTGGAGTTTTTGAGAAAAATGGAGTTTCTAGAAATTTTATAAGTACACGCCCTGTCCTTTATAAGCACACACCGTGTACCCTTTTCTTGCTCGAAGCCGTGTGATGGCCGTGTCCGGGCCACACACATAGTGTGTAGGGGTGATGTGGAGGCCAATTTAAGCGAAGTACGGAAAAACCTATTACACGCCGTGTACTCTAAAATTACACGTCGTGTACTTTTTTTCATTAAACGGACCGGGGTCGAGCCTGATCACCATAAAAATCTTCTTCTAGGTCCTGTTCATTTGAGAGTGCCAGGATTCCGCAGATCTTCGATGAGGCACCCTTCCTCCGTCCGTTCTTTGATTCGATCATTGTCGATTGTGTTGGAATCGCAGTGGTGAGTTCTCCCTTATGATTGAGCCTTATTTTTAAATTCCTCCACCTTCTCAAGATATCGTGGGTTGAGGGTTTTGGTAGTTTTCTCAGATCTTCGATGTTATAAGGATAATCATTCATTGGGGTTCATGTATATCGATCTCCTAGGATCTAGGTAGGTGGTTTGTGCCTTACTGTTCAAGGTCTTTGAGTTTTATGCGTAAATTCCACCAATACCTATGAACGGGGTATTGCGTGATTACATTTTTACCCCTGTTGTTTTCCTTCCTCACTTTTATGATGGTGTAGAGGTAATTTGTTCATGAGATAGGTTTATTTGTTGTTCATGGATGTCTTCCCATGCTTGTTCTGTTATAGACCTTTGGATCTTCGTTGCCTTGGCTATTACACCTGTTTCCATGACTTGTGTCTATAGGATGGAGTGTTTTGTATAAAATGCTTGTTAACCTGTAGAGTAATTAGCCATGTATCTATATAGGAGTACTTTGGTTATCCAAGTAGATCTATAGGTGTACTTTGTCCTTATAACATTATTATGCACTAACTATCACATGAATGAGAGAACCCGGTGCTATAGACTATAAGGGATAGACCAAGTGATCTTCCCAGAGAGTCTTAGACATTATAGACTATAGGAGGGTAGAGAGAGAGAGCTTCCTAATAGTTTCTTGGAAATTAGACTCTAGGGGATGGACGGAGTGAGCTCCTAGAGAGTCTTGGTTTTTTTTAAAGACTACAAAAGGGTATACTGAGTGTGCTTCCTCAGAGAGTCTTAACTTTTTTGAATTCCCTTTAAGAACCTTCCCCGGCTAGAGGAGGAATTGACCGAGTGAGCTTTATCAGAGAGTCTGTGGTATAGCACAGGCTATATGAGGAATTGACCGAGATAACTTCCTTAGAGAGTCTCTAGAACTTGGGGATAAGAGGGTTAGACAGCGTGATCTTCCTCATAGAGTTCCTGACTACCATAGTCTATAAGTGGAATTTACCGAGTGAGCTTCCCCATATAGTATTATAATTTCTTATCACCAAGCCAGAGGGGTTAGGCTGAGTGAACTGCCCAGAGGGTTGTGGTACTTCTTAGTTTGGACAAGAGGGGATGGCTGTGGGTACTTCCTAGAGGGGTTCCTGTTAGTGTTTGCGGATTTTCTTTTCTACTGATGTTGTCTGTGGGTTGATTGTTGTGGTGTATCATCCTGTTTACTACCTGCTATTTTGCTGTTGTTGTTTACTACTTACTGTACATTACCTGTCATATACTCATTGACAGTTAGGCACAGATCATTGGGTGAATTCCTACTGAGATTTAGACTCACACCCCATTTGGGTCATGCTTTTGGGCACAAGAAGACTATGTTGTTGCAGGTATAGACAAGGGCAAGCGCGTTTCGACTTTCCTTACTTGATTTCTTGGAGAAGGAGAGAATGGGACCAAGCTTTGTCTTGCAATGCTGAGGAGTTGTTTTATTTTCTTTTGTACTTGTTTTGGTACTATTTGTATTTCGATCTTTGTTTATTGTTTGGCTGCTTTCCTAGATGTGTATTATTCATCATTTAATATATACATATGTGCTCCAGTAGTTGATTATTATAGTCTTCCGTTGTTTATTGTTGTTGGATATATGCTACTTCCGCTATTGCATGTTTTGTTTACTTCCGCTGTGTACTCTGCCAAAGAGGGAATAGTTTCCCACTATCACACCCAAGGCCCTCGCTGCTAGTCGGCTGCCTCTGGCCTTTGAGGAAATGTGCTTGGGGCCATGTGACCAACCGGGTACAGGGTGCCTCTGGGTGGCTTCTGGAACCGGTACATTACATATTATATATCAAATTCAATATTGAGTATATATTGCTTTACACAAAACATAGAACATAGCTTGCCTTACACGAATCACCAGGTTTAAACAAAAAGTGCCATAATATTAAAATATTATTATTTAATGTTTTATTTATAACCTAGCCATGGGGAGGGAGTGTATGAATATTCATAAATAAATTATAAAAACATGTTTTACAATTTCATTTATAATGAATTTTTTGGTGAGAAATTAATTAGAAATTAAAATAAAAACCTATTGAATATAATGGAAATATTTTTCTAAAAAATATCACTAAATAAATGAATGAGTTTTACATTAATAAATTATAAAAATAAGTAATAGTGAATTATTTTAATGAAATTTATATAGTAACAAGAGATAAGAATAAATATCATTTTATGATTAAAAGTCAGATGTTCTAAATAGAATTTTTTTAATATTTTCCATAAATTATATTAAAATAAACTTTTACCACTTATATAAATTTAATTTAACATAATAAACATAATATTTAAAATCAGCATGTCATTCTTTTCTTTGGGAGACTTTTTGGGACATTTTTTAAATGTTTCTTTTTTGTTGAATCTTGAAAAATGTAGATGTTTAATTGGAAAATTTCATTTTAATTAAACTTATTTATAAAAATTTATAATATATTAAATTTTTTTAATGTGAAATTAGATCAATTATATATCTACTAAAATAATATATTTCAATTTAATCAATGTCATTTTTAATTTATAAATAAAAATCTATAAACCTGTGGACATTTTCTGTTTAGAATGTCACATTCTCACCATGTATGTGTGATTAATTATAGATTAAAATTTTATAATTCTATGAATTAAATTTGGAAAAATAGATTACATATTTTTAATCATATTAATTTATAATTTATAGTAATTTAACCTTTTTTACTAAGTTGAATTGTAAATGAAGCTAAAATTAATTTCTATGGTTAATGTAAAATTTGGTTTACGAGGTTATACTAAAAAGACAAGGCTAAAAATAACATATAAACCTGTCTATAAATATTTTGTAGAAATATGTAGACAATTAGACCTCTATGTTTCTATAATGAACTATTTTTAACCTTTTTTACATATGAAATAATAAGGGATGGCTACACTAATATCAAAAAATAAAAAAGTGTGTTTATTCCCCCACTTATAAATGGATACCCCCTCTCCTCTCCCTTTCACCCCTTATATAATTTTTTGTTCATCCAATAAATATCATAATAACATTAAAAATCACATCACATCATATTTTTATAATTATAAAGTATAGAGATCAATCGAAGGAAATATTTTAGTGAAAACCTATGTATGATATCCGATGGAGAAGTATCATTCATCATTGATATTTTTTGCTTTCTTTCATCCTTAACCACATTAAATTATTGTTATACCATTATAATATAATATAATATTCACCTTCAAGATAATTAGATATTTTTAGGTTATGTTGATATCATAAAACTGTCTCCACATCCATCATATGTGTTGTTAAATCATCATTCATCTGTGTGATGGACTACCACCTCGCAAAATGATGTCATTCATTTTTCTATTACCACCACTCTAGGATGGGAATGATGATGGCTATAATGTATGCATATGATAGTTAAAAAATAATTACACCTATGCAGTAATTATATAATATATTCTTTTTAATTTCTATTTCCATAGTGGACATGACAACATCGCTCGTGTGTACAGAAGACTACCCCCTTATAAAGTGATGTGATTCATTCTCAATGAAACATTATATATAAGATAATAAGGATAATGATAATGAATATTTGTATAATTAATAGAATAATTATGATATAAATTACATATTTTTAATTATTTTAATACAATATATCATTTTATTTCATATTTTCTCACTCACTAAAAGATAACAATGTCGTTCATGTACATCTTGACAACCGTCTTCACGAAGCGATGTCACTGTCATTTCATCAACACACAACATTGATAATATATATAAATATATTTTAATAAATATTAATTTATTTACTATCTTATCATCAATATATAATGATATTATATTACAAACTATATATCCATAAGGATCGTTGAAAAAGGTATATGTTAGTCATGAGTACGTATGATCTATTATCTCCATGAACATAACATAATACCTTTATCTTTACTATAATTCATGATTTGAATTAAAATCAATATTGATGTATATGTATGAAAATTATATCATGATTTTTTTCTATATATAATTTTACCATGATCCGGGTTTGGGGACCATAAATATCAAATCAAAATATATATGAAAAACAAAGAGGTTATTACCGAAAACATGGCTTTAACCTGAAATTGTAAATCTATAAGTAATAAAAGATCATATTTAAATTTTATATGGTTTAAAATATATAATTATGGTTCTATAGTGGATTTATAATAATATTATATTTATTATACATGGGGTTTTAATTGATTAGGATTGAAACTAAGACATATTGTAAGGGATTTCTAGTCACTCTTTTATTTCTAGGAGACATATCGAAATTCACCACTTTTTTAGTTTTATTAATTGTAGATTATACCCCTTTTAAATTCTATATCATTAATACCATTAGTTTAAATATTTTTAGTGATTAATTTAAATTTATTTTTTATTGGGGATTATGATTCAAATGTTTCCAAGCCTATATGTGTTTTTTCCTCAAATTTCCTTTAATGAGACATATGTTATATTATAAAACTATATTATTTTATGAGGTCTATACAAACACACATTAACATGTAACATCCGGAATTTGTTTATCTTAATGATATTTTTTGTTTCATTTTATGATATTCATTTATGGGTATTATGAATCAATGTTACCAAAGTGGTATGGTTTTTAGGTTACAATATCATTATTTATCGATATTTTTGGTTAAGACTCTAATGTTGATATGTCATGATATTAATATCAATAATTCAATAGATATTTATTTTCCTATATTTATTCATTATATACTAATTTAATAGTTCAATATTAACACTCTTTGGTAATTAAAATAAATGAGAAAATGTTTTGAAAAAAATATGAACACATTCCACTCTTTCGTCGGAAACCCATTATCATCCGAAACAATGTTTTCTAAAAATGTTTTTAACATTTTTAAATTATTTAATAAATAATTTTTTACCCATTTTTTATATTTTAACAATTTTTAATGGATATACATGTTGTTTTCCAAAATCCACATTTTTATTTTAAAAAACGTTAATGTAATCATTGGTTTAACATGTACGATATGATTGACCGATGCCATCATCAGGAAAATTATTTTCATTGAAGATTCGGTTATAAATTTCAAATATTATTTTTCAAAGAAATATATATTAAAATTTTCTATATTTTGGAATATTTTTTTTCAAATAAGAAAGTATATTTTCTTCATAAAAATTTAAATTATTTTTAAAATCATCATTTATAATATATTATGGTAATTTTCAAAGAGTTTGATTATCCTATAGGTTTTATGTTTAAAATTTTTATTTTCAAAGATAGGTAATTTTTCTTTATAAATGTTCCAGGTGATATTAAAAAACATTTTTTATATAATATGGAATACAATGATATAATTTATACTTTAATGGGCTTATGAACAAAGGATATCATTTTTTTATTTCATTTAATGGTTTATGGTAATAATGAATTGTTTATTATGAAACCAATTTATCTTCCATAGGTTATAACCTGAATGAAATATTTTTAACCCTTCTTCTTGTTATGTTCTATTTTATTATGAAATAATTAAATGAGTATGAAACATGTCTCTTTTCCATTGGATATGATATGAATTTTTTTTTTACCAAAACTGTTCATTTCAAGGGGTACAATATGATGTCAGCTTTAGGATTTTGAGAGGCACATATAAATTATTTTCATTATGTGATGGTGGTCACATTATAACCAATGATAGTGAATAAGTTAAAACCAAAATGGTTGAGAAATTTATCTACATATGATAAATTGGGTATTGATTTATGTCTCATGAAATAGATGGGTCTAGTATGATTAGTAAACTGGGTTCACTATGATATTATTGAAATAGAAGCTGAACATGATTAGGCAAGACATGACTGGAATGGGGAGTGAACTTGGTTCGGTAAGAAAGGGCTGGAACGATGAGTGAACATGGTTAAGTAAGTTATCTTTATGAAAATGATCATATTCAGAGTTAAAATTTAAAAGTAAATGGTTTTAGGAATGAACGCATTACTCTATGAGAAATGGACCACCACTTGGGATGTTGGTTTTTCCCACACAAGAGGTGTAGCCACCCATAGAGTGGATATATATGTTTTGGAAACAATCCTATAATATTAAGGAAATAAATTTATATGATTATGTGTGTGTCAAAATTCTATGCGTTATTCATGTGTAATGACATGATAGTTCATAGCCTTGGATTTCCTTATGATTCATGTCTTATGAACCACTTATCTTTATTCCATTATTCACAATTATGAACTCCAATAGGCATGGCATGGTATTCATATTTTCTTCTCAAACTTTAACACCATTATGATCATGTTATAAATTTTTATCTCTCTTTTTACTGTTATTTATCATATCATCTTACAATTTCTTATGTTTCATTCCCCATGTTATGATGATTGGGTTTTAAGTAGGATTACAAAAGTAGAAGATCCAAGTGAGAGGCATTGACGCTCATCCATGAATTAAGAAGACTATGTTCCATGTTTCCAAATAAAATAAAATAAAAGTTATCCACATGATTGTGTTTGTGTAATTTAAGGAATAATGTTCTAAAATTATGCAATATCCAAGTATATGAAACCTCATAGGCTATATAAACATAAAAAATCTCAATGAATAATGTGATTGTAACATAAAATGTTTTTCACTTTTGTAATTTTTGAATCATATTCCCCATGAATAAATACACTTATATGGGTATTTTTATCCAATAAAAATCATGATAAGTATCATAGAATTCATTCATGGGAAGTATATACACCACAAAAAAGAATCATGTGTTCAATATGGTATGTGTCCCATAATTGTAATGGGATAAAAAATCTCATACATCCAGTATTGATGTAATTTTCTCATGTTTGAACCACCATAAATATAAATTTAGTCCATATTTAAATCTATTTAATAACCATAATTATATATAAAATTACAAATATTATTTATATATGAACTGTTATTAACCATTTATTAGAAATTATTTATTAAAATGACGTTTTGAGTGACAATTTCTTCTTTCTTCATATATGTTTTTGGATTGTATTTTCATCCCTTTTAAGATAATAATTTATTCATATTCTCTCAAATTTCATCCAAGATATAAATCTCATATATATTAATTATATATGTATTAATAATAATAATAATTAACTATGGGTAGTGATATAAAATGAAGTACACCTTTCCTTGAGACAGTATGCCATACACATGTATGAACGCTGTTACCATTTTATTTATAGTTAGAATGAAAAAATTAATTACTAATTCATATATAAAAAATGATGGATATATAATCATTATATATATATATAAATTTAAACTGTCCTTATTACTATATATGTAAAAATAAAATGAAAAACATCACATCACTTTGTTGAGGTGGTACTCCACTTGTATACAGAAGTGATGTTATCATTATTGGAACTGAAAAATGATTTCATGAATCCAAACAACTAAATAAAATAAACCAAAATCATAATTATTTTTATTAGATTCGATGTTACATGACATGTATCCTTTATGGAGTTACATATCAAAAGATATAACTCATTAAATATAGACTTCCAAAAATGGCCAACAAGGGTGAATCTGAAACAATGTATAGAATTTAGAAAAACACAATAAATAACTAATTTAAAAAATTTCTCAAAGCTAAATACATCATGAATGTCAAAATTTAATGGAACTAAAACTTATTTAAACATCCAAACAATGTATATCTGTTCTCAAACAACACGGACCAAAGTTCATTTTTTTACTCAACGTACCACATGGAAGAAAAATTGTGAAAAAGATATATTTTGATGAGCCAAGAGCCTATAAAGAGAACTTAAATTCATTATTTCACCATGGAGATACAAACATGCGACATAAAACTATCTATTAATGAAAATAAAAATTATTTTAATAAATTTTCATATCTTATTTCTCCATGGGTTATCATTCGTGAATTACCTTTTGTGAGCCCTCCTATACCTGGATTACTGTTTTAGTATGTTGCGTGAAACACTTATCATAGGAGAAAACTATTCATGTAAGTTGATCTCACCTCATGAAACTCCTATTTTCATTAAAATACAGTGTTTCATGAATCATTTTTTCTTTTATTCATTATTATCCCTCCTTTCATATGACATACTTTCATATAAGTTGAATTGTTTCCTTCAAAATAACTATACATTCTTAAAACCATGTCCTTCATGAAACAAATATATTTAGTGAAACTCCTAACTTTGTGTCTTCCAGTCCATATATATATGGAAGAACCCCTACACCCCCACATGGGTTATATGCTGGGATGTGGTCCAATTATACTAGCCTAGTCACATCCCTAATGTCACTAACCCGCATTAAGATTGTAGAGTCAAACTCTGACTTTTTGAAGGTTATTTGAGGGAATTTTTAATTGTGGCCTATAAAACATGGACATATCGTCATAAAATTCCTTGAATTGATATAATAATACACAGTCTAGGAAATTAATTAACTCAACACACTCATATAAGTACATTTCTCATTTCTCGAGTCGAGAGTTTCCTCTTGGATTCGCTAAATACATTGACATGAAATAATCCTCAATGAAAAATTTAAACCCCATCACCTAACTCTAATTATATAAATAACTAACAAGGTAAACACCTGTAGATGTCCAACAAATGACTTTTCTAGGCATCATTATCATATTAGTCCTCACTACATAAGTTTACACTATAGTATACCCTATATGATAGAATATTATTCCTCTTAGGAAAAGACTGTGATTCCTTATACATGATGCATATGATTCTTTATGTACTGATCAGGAGATGAACACTAAGAATCCCACATGGTCCACCTCCTCGGGTAGAGGCCCAAATTATATTCCATAATCCATAAAAAGGTTAAGATCCCGTCATGATCTGACATAAGGATAAAGAACGGGAATCCGCACATTATAAGGCCCATATGTTTCCTTGATACTATGAGGTACCCCAAATGAGACTCCTCCTTATATGTAAGACCCCGTCATATTTTATGACCCCTTAGTGTTTCTATATTCCATTGAGACCTAACATGAGGAAGACCGAATTGGCATATCAATGTTTTTGGCCTCCACATACTTTCCATGAACATGAAATATAATTGTGGCCATGCCGTATTTAATGAAAATGGGATGCTCAATGTAATAAGAAGAAGACTAATCATGTGATGATTATGATATGACTCAAGTGATATGCATGAGACTATACCCCATCCTCCCGATTTCATTCAAACATAATACCCAATCACATTGTCCCAACTCTGAGCAGCACCAGAGGAACTTCCACATGTAAGCTTAATTCACACCATCATTTATCCGAGAAGAAACCAAGTAGACTTCATGAATATGCCCCATTTATTCCATCACTTCTTGATTATAGTACATAGGGTTATTGGATTCATGTGACACAACCATTAAATCACTTCTCTATAGAAACAAACACACATCCAAACTGTAGAATCCCACTTTACACTATCTTTGTTCTTAATAGCACCATGGAGATCCCATGCATTAACCCCATTCACACCATTAATAATACTAGACGCAGATTGGGATCTTACATGAATAATCCCCTTTCATACCATCTCTATTCCAATGTAGTACCTGAGAAGACCAACTATGTTAGCCCCACCCGAAACATCACTACTTTAGAGGAGCACCCAGGTATCCAACTACAAAAGCCCCATTCAAGCCTTCTTTTATCTAGTATATCCTAGGTAAAAATGCTGTATATATATATTCGCAACCAAAATCCATTTTTCATGACCTAAAACTATGTAGACCAACTTCCATGTCATACAATGTTAATCTGCATGAATGAATCCTCAGTACATGATATAAAACTATAGCTTTACCCTATGTGGTAAACCCAGTATTTCCAATATATGAATGGAATAGAATGATCATAACCCGCCTCTATTATTTCATAAACACATGATGACTCATGTATGATCAACATAAATTGTGATATCTTTTCCCTCCATGAGAGGAATCTCATACATTGGGATGGTTCCATGTGTAATCACCACACCATCCCCTTTTAAATGTTTATCTGTGAAATGGGCATCCTTACGACGTGATATTAGACTGAAATGTCTTGTTATATCACTTGACCTTAAATAAAATCATCAAACTATTTGATTTTTGATTCTTATATCATAAAAAAGTCATGTAGGTAACCACCATGACATTCAATCCGCACATAAAACCACATATGGGGGACCTCAATGGGGCTCAATTCTAACTCCCCAAAATCACCATAAAATTCATATGTTTTGACATATTTCCCCATGGGGAACTCTTTCTCTCACCACAACCAAACCCAAAAGTGTGAATTCATCCACCCCTATGGACACACATGACAAAATATTATCTGTGAAACCTCACCCCATGGGACACACATGACTAACTCCTAATGATTGAATTCACCCCCAAGGGGAAACACACAATGAAATATCAAGAGTGAAATATTCCCCATTAGGTACACACATAACGAAATCTAAATTGTAAATCCTACCCCCTAGGGTCTCACATAACAACCAATATATCTCTCAATGACATTGAAAAATATATACACCCTCTCCCTTGGACACTAATCCTATAACATAACATAAAATCATTACCCCATACAATAAACATGAGATGCCTAGGGTAAAAACCCTCAGATTCCACATGCCTCTGGAATAAATTACCATGTGATAATCATATGATACAATGGTTTTGTGCCTATGATTCATCATACATGAAATTCAATTGATTTAAATATATGACAACATTACAGTTCCCAAATTACCCTAAATTTAGATATTCCTAGTTGTGAAGAACATCACTATTTATTCTAACCAAAGGTTTCTATATTATTAAGATAGAAGAAACATAACTAACTACAATCAACCTCACTATGAGACTAGGAATCAGTTTTATAAACATGAAATAACTCATTAATGGAGACCCAAACTTAGTGAGGAGCTCCATGGAGGAGTTAATGGGTGGAGGAACCAACATCCAATCACCATGTGTTGATCAATGATCCAATGCCCCTAACAATAGTGGTGATTTAAAAATGCCATTTTAATGTGGAAATACAGCGTAACATACACATGTGATGTACGACCTCAATAAAAATCATTGGAAAAAAATAGGTACCCCAACATGAATTTATTATCTATCAATTGTGAGTGGATGAATAATTGTTGGTGTGTAAAAATAAATTATTCATCAATGTGAATCCTGTCTTTTTTATGTGTTATAGTTTGAATAACATTGTGTGTGTGAATACGTAGATGATATGATTGAATGAAAATGTTGCCACATTTAGGGGATAAATAGGGATAAATATCCTTAATTATGATATAAATCCTTTTTAGAATCCACTCCTTTGAATGTTCAAATATCATGATCTAATACACCAAGGAGGTTGGGGACATTAGATCCATGAAAATCATAGTCACCACTCAGATGTATCCCAATAGGTATCCCACCGCACCACTGAGAAAACATAGACCAAATGCATGGGATATGGAGTAGAATGATCTAGCATATTCTATAGTAGACTTGTTCTAGAACACCCGGTGATGATACTAGGGGTTGGTCGTAAAACCTTCCTGACATAACATACCGCTAATATCACATGTGGCCCCTACCACTATTGGATCAACCCCTCCCCCCTAATTAGAGATCACTGAAATTCTTAGCCCCATATGGATGAGGAAACCAGCTATTTATAAGTCAATATGAGTTGAATCTATATTTCATGAGTTCCTCTATCAACAATCAAATTATATCCCATGTTTTATTGTGTAGGTCCTCCCCATGACACCAACAACTGACATTCGTTTCATTCTTTAGAACACACTGAGCAACACTCACTCCACTACCACCTTGGATTCCCCAATAAAGGTACGCACAATAGGTACCTAATGTTATTATAAATATATAAAACATAATTTTGTGACGAATACATCTTACATTAGACAAAAAAATTCACAGTAATTATGATGGATTAGTGCCTTTAAAAAATCAAAACAAAAATGACTCATCCAAAATTTTTATACATCATCTCCCACTACATTCTTCATAATATTTACTCTTACTAGACATATCATAGAAAAAAAATTCATCATTCTCTATTGTAAGGAAACATAAGGAAGTGTCAGCTAAAATTCTCAATAACCGTAATCAACGGAGATACATAAGCATTACATGATCATAAGGATATGAGAACATGATTACAACTTTTTAAAACCATGCATGCATATCAAATATATTAATCATGAGTCATGGAAAAAATACAGGATATCCACATGTCCTGGATTAATAGAAAATCAATGAAATTGACCTATGATAGCATAACATTGGAACAAGAAATCGGTTTTTTTCATTCACATAAGAATATAAATTTTTTTGTTAAGGATACCCACCAAGGAATTCATAACATATTAGGAAATGGTTAACCACCAATGTACCTAGTTTAGGCATGCGATGGACTCTTATAAAGCGATTTCAAGATTGGGACAACCTCCCATGCACCCTTTGATCTCATAAAACAATCATTATTACCTAAAGTATTAGAGGTTGAAATAGTTACCATCCATTTACAAATTATAATCATACATATGTGTGTTGCAATATCATAAAACATCAATCATTTCAGAAAGCATGAAAATAAATGAGATTCAGAAACATGTCATTATATTATATCCTCTAGAAAATGGATTGGTTTCATTATAATTTCATAGTCTCATAACATGTTAAATAGAATAATGTTTCAAAAGATTTATATCATGGTAAAACCTGTGGAAGACAAACTAGTTTCATAAACATTATGTTATAAAAATGTTAAGATAATGAACAATAATGGCATCTATTGTTCATATCGTCAGTAATTAATAGGTTAAATCAATAGATGTCATCGTAGAATGAAACTGATTTTGAAATATAATTTTTTTAGGAAAATAACTTTCTATTGAAAATCAATTTTTAAACCTAATATCTTTTAAAAGTTCATTTTATAGAAAATTATATTACAAAATAATTAAAGGAAGCATTAAAAATCAGTCATATCATTTATAAGGAAAATAAACATTTTATTTTGATTTTTTTCAACACATAATTTTATGAATGTCATTTTACTTGAAAATATCCTTGAAATATTATAACAGATTCATTAAAAGTCAATTAAAACATTTATTGGGGGTAATATCCCATCCACTTTGAAAAACACTTTTTCAACATAATTTGTTTTGAAAATACTTTTAATTTACTATAACATTAACAATATATAATGTAAGCATCCAATTAAATAATGTTCATGATGATTTAAAGTTTCATTCGCATCATAAAAGTTTAAATAAATATTTTTATCACAATTTTGTTAAAAAATAAATTATTTTTTGAAAATGACATGAAAGTTATTTTCAAAACATTTTTATAGAAAAGAAACCATTTTTAAAAATTTCATTTCAAAATCAGATTATAATAGTAAACAATTCATGATATTTGTTTTTGATAACATGGTTATCTAAAAAAAATGTATTCTGATCGATGAGAGACATAATGTCAGATTTTCATAAAAACATTTTCCAATTTCATTATTTAAAAAATATTATAAAATGGTAAATTTAATATCATTAATAAGAATAGTATAATAAAATTTATGTTTTTTTCTTAGACATGTATCATTTGATTTTATATTTGGAAACATAATTATTAAAAATATAGATAAATGATAAGATTGTGACGTAAAATCCATAACAATTTGGTATCATCAAATCATAATATGCATAATGAAATAAAATTAAATGAAACATAAAACTTATTTTGGATAAATATATTTATGAAATTACATCTCAATGGGGATAAATATAAAACTCTTGGATTAATATAAGTGCATATGTCTTAAAGAAGAAAAATTGAGAAACTTGTTTTTACCACATTGGAAATCACATGAATAAAAACAAAAAATAAATAATTACATCAAATAAAACATTATATATCATGACAATATGGGAATTACTAATATAATAGGTTAAATGGTTTATATATACACTAAAACAAATAAATGATTGTTAATTTTACATATGTCTCACCGAAATAAAAGAGATACTAGAAATACCTTCCCTAATGTCTTGACATTCATCATACATGTTAAAGTCTCATGTTAATAAATAAAATATTATTATAGATCAATTATTTGACCCTATAATTATATATAAATATATTACCATATATGATTTACTTATGATTTTTTTCCAAGTTGTTAATAACTCTATTGTAATGCAATGAATTTTCTCCAGTTATATTTTTATATAATAATTGTGAAAATTCTGGGACCATGCGTTGAGACAAAGTGATATTCATATGCCTAGTCTTCCTGGAATGATATAGTGAAAAAATGTAATGTTTTTAATAAATAGTTTTTGTGTTTTTCCTTTTATACAGGAATAACTTCTAAACTGGTGCCTAGATTGAAAATCTGAGGGCACTATTGCATTTTGAACATCGAATTTAGATTAGGTGGGGCCTAATGTTGACCAATGTAGATCGAATACAAATTTTAGAAATTGGATGTCACAATCATTAATATATTTTAATAAAAATATTTTATTCAATGCAATGGATTTTTTTTATTAAACCATTATCTGGAAATCAGTGTTATCACCAAAACACTAGAATTCCTCTAAGGCATGGAAGTAAACTCAATTGAAGACAATATTTGGACGATCGAGGATCGACGATGACACGAACAAAAATTATTTGTTAATGAATAATCAAACAATGAGTTAGGGAGTTTAATATTTTCTTGAATTTTCTTCCCTGTTTGTAAATTCAAACAATGAATTCAGAACAACCCAAAAACAGATTGATCCATAGTTAGTTCATAATAGCATGATGGACATATTCTTGCAGGGTTTAAAAAGAGAGTTAGATCATTGTATGTATATTTTATTATTCTTCATAAAACCTTCTAACATGAGTGGATAAAGGTTGACATAAACAAGGCTAAGATCCATTCTTTGGACATTATTCTTGCCTTCTATCTCCACTCAACCTTTCACACTCTTTGCATGTTCTTCACACAATATTTGTTTGTTTTTCACCTTTTCCCCCCACCATTGAAACCATATGTGCACAATCAGAATTGATGAATGACTCAAGGACAGCACTATGGATATGTGATGGTAGCGTAAAGCGGTAGTGAAATAAGGATGAGGCTGTCGAAGGCACCGACTCCGACCAATTCACGAGGAGCATGGCAGGGACAACCGTCGCTGGGGTAGCCATCAGTAGTGGTTGCACACCTCGGCAAGAGAGGTCAATCCAGGAGGAGGTCATGAAGATGAGTCGTTGGCTGCGACAGTAGTGGGATGCGGTCTAGTTGGGTCTGCGTTGGGGGGAGTGCATAGTGTGGGGGGCTGCGGGCGGTGACCAGGGGCCACTTTTGGGGACCGTAGTGGTGGCAGAGGGAAACAAATCGAAGTTGCATGGATCAGAGGATTTGAGCATGTGGGGTTGCGGGCTAGTGGGACTCACTGTAGTAACCACACAGTCATGGTGGACCGAGTAAAAGAAGGTTTGCAGTCAGGGTTGAATGTGTTTGATGGAGCAAACATGCCAATTATGCGAGCCAGACTGGGTAAGCAGTGCCTCTCCAGTGGCCCAGAGGGCTGGATCTAGTGTCCTAGCAGGCTGCTCCCAACCGGCCAAATCATTTCGGGCAGGGTCGGTAGGGTTAAACCGGGTCGGGTCAGGTCGGCCATCCTTGGTTGTGTAAGACAATGTGTCAGATCGGATCAGACCATGATCGACCCATTTCATAAAAACATCTGTATCTTTCAAAACATGTTTCCATTTGATAATTCGTTTTCTACATTGGGATCCTTGTGATGAGGAGGTCCTATTGGGATAATCATAGTGAGTCATTGAAAATGTTGGAACACGACATTTTTTTGAAGAGTAAGTTCTCTTGGTACAACCGATCTACGAGGGGAATCTTACATATGGTAGTGACTATTTGATATTGGTGACTTCGTGTCTTGGGGGCTACATGAATAATCAATACTTCATGATCCATTTATTCCCCATGTGCCATCAAGACTCTGTGTGCATCAATGCTCCGTGTGACATTGACGCTCTAAGAACCATCAATACTCTGCGTTTCAATGACGCTCCATGCACCATCGACCCCTGGTTCCATTGACACTCTTCGTTCCATCAACGATATATGCACCATTGATGCTCTGTGTTCTATAGAAACTTCATGATACATATATTCTTTTATCTCAATTGACACTCTATGCACCATTGAGACTTCTAGTTTCATGGATATTGAGATATTGAAGGAGTATAATTTTAAAGCCTTCTCTTCATGCTTTAGACCCGTACCTATGTGAGATGACCATATTGAAAATTATTTTTGTGTTTCCATTGTGTTTTACATTTTTTGGTTCATTTGTGTTATACATGGTTTATTTCATATTGGTATTACCTTTATTGTTTTGGGGTGTCCTAATGAGTCTTTTTTTACTAACCCCTACATTAGCTTTTCCCACACATGTCATGTCTTGTGTAGTTGATTGAATCTTTGATGGTGTCCTAGGTGGGCCGGGACCAGGTGGTTCATAGAGTGATCAGATATGTGAGGTGTACTTCTATGGAATCGTATAGATTTCCAACACCTTCCGTTCCGGTAGGGTGTTCTGCGGATGAGTTTCAGGGACTTGTGCATTCACAATGGGTGACTTTTCTTATGGTGGTCTTGTTTTCTTGCATTTATTTACTTTATAGTGTTCCTAATCTCGTACTTTGTGGATGGTATCTCAATATATTCATACTTTTTTTACTTTTTTTACATTTCATCATTTTAGGCTTGGATATGTGTGTGTGTGTGTGTACATGTACATATGAAAATTCATCCCATTGAATTATATACCAACTTGGTGCTTGTCCCCATTCCCTGGCCTATTAGAGATGGGGATGGGATAGTCATGAAATTATTCCCTTTGGGATGATTCATGAATGTGTGCTATCATAGGTGGACGGTTTTACCTAATGAAGAAATATTTAGTAAGATTTGTTTGGGGAAACATTGTTAAGTGTTTTGAGTTTGTCTTTCACAATCGGGACTCTAGTATTGGTGCGGCAGCTAATGTATCCATACACTAGGACTCTGAATTCTAATTTTTGACTTGATACATGAAAAAATTAGTTTCATAGACAATAAATGTTACATGAATCATTTAGTAATTTGAGTGTGTTCTAATGTCCTTCTTTATTCATCTCACCAGGTGTGCACTATTGATTATTGTACATCATGATCTATTTCAAGATGCCTTAATGTAGAGTTCCAGATAGGATTTTGATGCATGAATAGAAGGATGATCCACCTAGAGAGGAGGCTTTGGTAAAAGGACAATTATCAGAGATATCACCCTTGGGTGGTGTACCAGTAATACCACCACTTGGAGCAGTTACTACTAGCAGAACTGGTAGAGGATACGTGTAGGCTAAGTGCATTGCATGAGTTCTAGAGAAAGGGACCTCCCATGATGTGGGATAAACTAAACCCCCCATATAACTGAGTAATGGATGAAGGAAGTTACTCGTGTCTTCCATATTATGGGGACACCTTCTGACCAATTGGTAGTTCTAACCGCGAGACTTATTTAGGGATCAATTGGGTGATGGTGGAGCTTACTGATCGAAAATAATGAAGAGACGACTCTATCTTCAGAATAATTTGAATTCCAATTTAGATATGAGTTCTTCCCGATTACATTACCCTCAGTGCTCATTCATGATCTCATACATCTACATCAGGTAAGTCAGACATTAGCATAGTACTTGATGAGATTTACAGGTCTTTCTCACTACTCCATGGATATAGTGCATGACATTATATTTAGGGCCCTAACCATTGAGAAGGGTAAAAATATGTAGATATGTTAATCCATGAAATCTCTAGCATCCGTACATATATTTGGGTATAGAAGGAATCCCTTCTAGTGGAGATATTTCTAGCAGAGTAGACTCTAGTATTGGGAGCTACAAACAGGCACCATGTAGTTGAGTCTTCAGTGGTGGGAAGCTGACAGCAGACATAGGGACCCCTGTGGCTCAAGTATCCTAGGTGAAAACACAAGGATATGTGACTAGTGGTGTGGGGATACCCGATCAGAGTTAGTCATCCAAAAATAGGTGGTTTTACACTTTTGGCTGTCAGTGGCACATGGCTCGAGATTTACCAAATCGCCATGTGGACAATCAGCAGACGATTGAGATAAGACTGAGTCTGAGGAGGAGGTAGGATCGATGTGGTCCACAAGTAGGTGGGAGTGGTAGAAGATCAGGTAGAGTAGCATGCAGTGGGTGGAAGTTCGACGTACTACCACCATAACCCCTAGGTGATCCACCATGGGCTTAGGGAGCTGGTGGAAAGAGATGAGGCCAGGTTCAGGCGATGGATTCTTACGACCCCCAATCCCCAAATATGATTAGAGGCCCAATTTTTGTGTTTTCCTCCATAGATATAGTTTTGATAGTGTTAGGTTAAGTCACTCTTTTCTCTCCACAACCCTTGTTCAAGACACCGAAATTTTAGTTGAACAGTTGACACAATCCCCATACTTAGAGACTCATATAGGGTAATATTTGATGAAGAAAAGCTGGTTCCGATAGTGTTCCCTCACTCTAGGGGGTGAGATTTTTTGTTGGGATATCATGGTGGCAAGATCGCGGCCTTAAGAAATCATTCATGTTATGTACTGGTTATCCATTTTTGGTGCTTATAATTACTATTTTACGAATAGAGTGTGGTGTTTCAGTAGTGATGAGACCTGGTTTTCTTCTGTTGGATAAAATAAAACACATGCAGTGTGTGATGGAATTACGCATAGGATGGTGAAGCAGATTACAAATCACTTTTCCAGCCTAACCCCCGACATGGTATATGAGTTGACTCCTCAATTTCCTACAGTGGAGGTAGAGTATGAGGATGTATTTCCTATAAGTGTCCCTAGATTACATCCCCAAAGGGAGGTAGGCATATCTATTGATCTATACCATGTTATGACACTGATATACACACCATCATATATAATGGATACCATGGAACATCATGAGTTGTGGGTATAGTTTGAGGTCTTGGAGAGGAAGGCCTTCGTGAGACCCAGTGTTTCAACTTGGGTGGCCATAGTTTTGTTTGCAAAGAAGATATACAGGAGCATGAGATTATGTGTGGAAATATTTATCCTGAACCAAGTGACATTTAATAATAAGAATCCACTACCAAGTATTGAAGACCTCTTCGATTGGGTGAAAGGAGCGATGTGGTTTATAATGATAGACCTCAGATCTGTCTATCACCGGATTCTTGTAAAGGAATATGATATATCGAAGACAATATTCAGATGATAGTATGGACACTACATGTGCTTAGTGATTCTATTTGTCATATAGAATTCCTAGCTAGTTTTCATGGGACTTATTAAAATGATCTCATAACCTTAATTTGACCAATTCATCTTGTGTTTAACTCATGACATCCTAGTGTAGTCAGGGTTTGTTGAGGATCACATGATACAATTGAGGATGGTCCTAAAAAACTCATAGAGAAAAAGATTTATAGGAAGCTCTTGATGTGTCAGCTCTAGATTTAAGAGGTCCACATTCTTGGACACATCATTTTAGTGGATAGAGTGGTTGTATATCGAGTGAAAATTGATGGAGTTCATTCGTTTGAGCCACCCAAGTGTGTTATTGAGGTGTGTAGTTTCATGGGTTTCTTTTGGTAATATCGAAGGATTGTAAACTAATTTTCATGAGTAGAAGCACCCATGGAGACCTTGATATTGGAAGAAAATCCATTCGTGTGGATGAAAAAGTTCTAGTAGGGATTTTAGAAGGTAAGGTAGAGGTTGACGAGCTCTTCTATCATTAGATTGTCAAATGAGGGTGTTGAGTATGTATTATTCTATGATGCATTAGGGACTAGGATTGGTTTTTTCTTGAGGTAGGGACAACCCGTGATTTACTATGTTTGGAATCAGTTGAGGAAGCATGATCATTAATATGCGTCTGATGATCTTGAGCTAGCATCAGTAGTCTTCATGTTGAAGATGTGGTGACACTACCTGATGGGTGAGTGGTTTACCATCTTCTCTGACCAAAAGTGTCCTAATATTATCTTATCTCATAAGGATCTGATCATGTGATAGATATAATGGTTAATCATTCTCTAGGACAATGACTATGTTATTTCTTGTACTCCTAGGAAGGGAAATGTATTAGAAGACATTCTCATCAAGATATTTAGCATGATGTTTCTTATTGAGGCATCATAGTAGTTGGTTTCACTGCATATATAATTTTCTGGATGAATATGGAGAATATTACCCCCAGTAGATGGTTTTCACCATCCACTCTAATAACGAAACAGGGATGCAGATCTTGGGAATATCGACTATGAGACCTGATGTGAACATATGTCCACTAGGAATGCCCATGATGGATATTCGATAGGTGGAGAGAATTTCATTCTCTTCAGAGGGTTCACAGTTATACCAGTGACATTTCAAGAGGTCATGAAGAGGTAGTTTCACACTTCCCCATCGGTGGTACATCCAATTGTGAAAAAGATGTATCTGGGCCTTTTATGTTAGTTCTAGTGGTTGAGGATGAAGAATGTGGTGGAAGATTTTGTTTCTCAATGATTTACTTTCCAGAAATTGAAGGTTGGGCAATAGTATCTAGTGGGCTTGACCCAACCACTTGAGGTGATAGAGTTTAAGTGGGATGGGATATTTTTAGACTTCATGATTGGTTTACCATGCACATATAGGGATAAAAATACCATCTGGGTGATCGTTGAATGACTGAAAAGGTCAGGTCATTTCCTACCAATCCATGAGAAAATTTCGGAAGAGAGATTAGGATGCCTCTATGTGCAAGAGATAGTTCAACATCATGGAGTACTATCTACAATCATATCATATAATTTTTAATGTTTCACATATCGTTTGTGGAAGATATTTTAGGAGGTGTTTGGAACTTAGTTCACTTGAGCACGGAGTTTCATCCCCAAAAGGATGGCCATATGAGGTGACCCATATAGGTTCTTGAGGACATGATAGAGGCTTGCATCATAGACTTCATCTATAGTTGTGATGATCAACTACCACTGATTGAAATTACATACAATAATAGTTATCAGTTCACCCATGGTATGGAACCGTTCGAGGCCTTGTATGGGCGACCATGCAGGTCACCAGTATGTTGGACAAACCCAAGGGAGTCAGGAATCATTGGTCCAGATTTTGTATAGACAACCTATAATAAGGTGCAGATCATCTATGAGAAGATGAGTAGTGCACAGAGTAAGAAGAATATGTACACTGAGAGGATAAAGAGGCCTCTGGAGTTCAAGGAGGAAGACCATGTGTTCCTTCGAGTATCACCTCGACGGGGATTGTCGATATTTGGCCAGGGCATCATGTAATCTCTGAGATAGATCATCTGTTTTCAGATTCTAGACAGAGTTGGTAGGGTGGAATTCCTCCTACATATGACCTCGTAGTTTCATCGGGTGAATGATGTCTTCCATGCATCACAACAGAGGAGGTACTTGCATTACCTGCCTCATGCAATTAAATGGGGCGATATGGACATCAATGGTAGGATGACATTTATAGAGTGCTATCTAGGGATAAAGGCCTGACCAGAAATGATCCTTATTTGGTGGTCAATTTCTCTGGTTCACAATCATTGACAGCATGGAAATCTCTAGGAAAGTACATGGGAGTATGAGGATCAATTTATTTATCAGTTCCCTCATATTTTTGTTGAGTAGACCTTGTTTTGGATTTTGGGGATGTAAATACCTAAGGTGGAAAGTCTGTAATGACTCATATTTTGCCGAATTTTATTTTTATTAATCAATTGGAAAAATTCAGAAACTAGGAGGTGAGAAGGAGTGAGATTCCATGTCCTAATGTTCCCATAAGGATTCAGTGGTAATTTCTATGTTTTTAATAATTTTGGTGGGTGATTTATTCTTTAAATGGGAATTAATTCTAAAAATGAGCGCATATCAGAAATATGAGGGCACCGTTAAGTTTAGAGTAGCGACTTTACCTTAGGCGGGCCCAGACATCAACTGCAAAGGATGAATGTTAGAGTTGGACATTTAATGTTACCATCATTAAAATACTTTAATAACACTATTTCACTGGAAGAATCACAGTTTTTATTTTTAATGAGTCATTTTTCATGAATTTAGGATTATCACCCCTACCCTAGAATTCCTCTGAGGTATGTAAGGAAACAATCTCGATGATAAATTCCAGTATATTGAGGATCGACTATGACACATACATCCATTCTTTATCAAAAACTGATCTAACCATGATGTATGTCATTTAATATTTTTGTGATTTTTCATCCTTGTTAATAGATTCAAACAATGAACATGGACAAACCCATGAATAGTTCGATCCATATATCGTCCGTCATTACGGGATGGATAAATTTTTGCTGGGTTTAAAAAGGGATAGAAAACTTTATAATTACATTTTATTATTCTTTGTTAAAACATTTAACATGCACGATTCGTGGCTGACATGAATAAGGTAAAGATCCATTTTGTGGGCATTCTTTGTTCATTTTCTCTCCCATCACCATCATGCATTCTTCTCGCATTCTTCAATCATTCATTGCACAAATTTTTCCTTATATTTTTAATATTGAAACCATATGAAAGAAATTATAATTATGGACCGATTCTATGATGGAACCATAGAGGTTCGATGACAGCACAAGTTAGCGGCGACATAAGGTGGTTGTGGTCAGAGGCGCCGACTCCAGCTAGTTCCGGTGGAGCGTGGTAGGGTAAGGCTGCTAGTGTGGTGGATGGTGGCAGAGGTAGCACCATCTCGGCAAGAGAGGTTGTTCTCGGAAAGTCATTGTCGGATTCGCTGGCAGTGGTGGTAGTAGCGGGACTTAGTCATGGCGGGAATGTGTCACATGGAGCCCAGAATGGCGATGGCCATAGCCGGTGACCTGGGGCCTCGACAGGAGGTCACTGCGGAGGTAGAGGGACCCGGCTCGAAGCTGCAAGGAGTATAGGTGGAGAGAATGTTGGGTCCATGGGACTTCGGGATGTGATGTGGCTTCCACGCGGTTAGGGTAGACCACATGGACTATGGGGGCACAGATAGAGGGTCCGTGTCCGGTGGAATAAAGCAACACGCAACGCAGTCCTGAACGGGTAATCTTAGCTGCTATAGTAGCCCAGCGGGCTGAGTCTATTCAAGATGGGCCGAACCAGGTCGGGTCAGTCAAACAAGGTTGGGCCAGGTCTGTCGGACTGGGTCAGGATGAATAATGGGTTGGTTTGGGTCCAACGAGTTATATCGTACCCCTATCGGACATGGGTCATACCTTTTTAGAAAAACAATCGTAACATAAAGATAGTGTATCTGTTTGATGAGTTATTTTTGGTGTTGGGAAACATACGATGAGGTGGTAATTTTGAAATAATTTAATTGAGTTCTTTAGAATATTGGAATATGAAAATTTGGTTAGAATTGTAGGCTCTCCCGATACAGGTGTTCTATGAGCAGAATCTTTCATCTAGCTAAGCTATGTCATCCTAGAAACGATGTGTTTTGGGGGATGCATGACCCATAATTGCTCCATGCTCCATCGACAATCAATACACCATCAATGTTCTTTATGAAATCAATACTTTGTGTTCTATCTACACCCCAGGCACCGTCGTCACTCTAGGAAACATCAACGTTCTATGTGCCATAGACACTAAATATTCCATTAATGCTCCATGTGACATCGATTCTCCATGTGCCATCAATTCTCCATGTCCTGACACTTCTAGTATCATGAAGTCTAATAGATCAATGGAATTCAACTGGAATTCCCTCTCTTCATGCTTTAGACTTACACCTGTTTGTGCTAATCATATTGAATATACTTCATGTGTTTCCTTTGTGGTGTCATTCACGTTTTTACTTTGTGATGTCTTTCATGTGTTTCCTTTTTGGTATTCTTTTTGTATTTCTTAATGGTTTTAACCTTGTGGTTTCAGGGTATCCTATTGAGTATTGTTTTACTCACCCCTACATGGTATTTTCCCAGACTGGTCATGTCTTGGGTAGACGATCGATGATTTGATGTAGTCCTAGGCAGAATATGACCATGTGGTGCTTATAGTGATCAAACAGGAAAAGTTGTGCTCCTACCACATCAGATAGTTGTTCTAGATCTACTTTTCATGTTGGGTTTTATATGGATGAGTTTCATTAAATTGTGCATTCATGTTGGTAGAATTTTCATTGCTGGGATGGTATTGTGTCCCTGTTTACTTTCCAATTATCCTACTATCATACTCCGTGGTTTTCATCTTAGTGTATCCATGCATTGTTTATCTAGTGTTTTTACATTTTATCATTTTGGACTTGGAGATGTGTGCATGTGTACAAGTAATTAAGAAAATTACTCTTATCTGTGGGATATGCCTACTCGGTGATAGTCACTATCCCCTAGTTCATCTAAGGTGGGAATTGGGTTGACACAACATGGTCCCATCTTGTATCTGTTGTGACATTAATGTTAATGTCACATATTATGTAATAAATTTTTTTGATTGGTTTAATTTTATAATTTTCCGTCCCCTTATTTTTTTCATGGTTTAATCATATCCAGAATGATAATTATAATATTAATAAAATATATATTCAGTAAATAAATATTTAGAGTAATCAATAAAATATTGTGATAGAAAATGGAATAAATTCTTCATGGGGATGGTATTCCATACATACACTTGAATGTTGTTTCTATTTTCATCAGTTATTTAGATAAATATTGTTAAATGATATATTATCATTTCCGATTAATTATTATTTCATATATATCACATGTGATCTTGAAAAAACATTATCACCATCCATGTAATGTGTTAATGACTCACATCAACTTGTGAGGTGGTAGTCTACTGTACAAATGGGTGATGTTAGCATTTTATGAAAAAATTAAAGCATGAAGGTATTAAGATTAAATAATTCCAAAAGAATTAAAAATTAATAAATATTACATATATTCAACAAATCTGTCAATATAAACATTCTTTATATTTTTAATGTAAATATAATGACATCGGTTCGCGAGGCGGTAGTGCACCATTCAGATGAATGATGTCATTTTAAGCCATTTAATGGAAGAGTAAATAGTTGTAGTTTATTAACATAACATATAAAATTAATCGTATATAGAATATACTGTGTTTATTATATTATAAAGGTCTTATAATAATTCATGTAGTTGGAGGAAGAAAAAAAATAAAAAAATTAATTGATGAATGCTACCTCTTCTTCAGTTATTCTCCGAACATTTTTCACCAAAATAGTTCATATATTAAATTTGTGGACAAAATTAGACATCTAGAATGAGATGAGTGTTTTTTAAAGGGATTTGGGTAGTTATTATCTAATCCAAATGGGTTTTGTGTGTGAAGATGAGATGAGAGTGGGTGGCCTTTAACAAGTGATGTGAGTGGTTGATATTTAATTTTATGAAAGAAAGAATTACAGCCTAGGTTTTTTCATGTAACAAGGCTGCAAAAAATAAATATTATAAATAATAGAAGAGGTTATATTTATTTTTTTTGAAATTATGAGGGGTAAAAGTTTTTGATAATTTTTAACCGTTAAATTTTTTGTTTAAACCCATAGAATCCCAATTTTATCTTAACCGTAATAAATAATTGTTAATATTTTAATTAATAATTTTGATAAAAAATTAAGTTTAACATATTTAATAATAAAAAAATTATTTATTCAATATATTGAAACCATTTTTATAAATAGCATTGAGAAATTTGGAAAATTTCAATTTAAAACTAATCTCGTGGACACAATGAGAAAAATATTTCTTAAAGAGAAAATGTACTAAAATTTTCAATGTTATTATTTCAAAATTCAATATGAAATTGATTCAAATGACTTAAATTGTATTAATGGATTAATATTTTATGTATTATTACTTTAAAACCAATTTAAAATATAAATTATATTTATAAAATATAAAGTAAAATGTTTTTTTTTCAAATAATATTCAGTATTTTTCACTATTCATCATAAATTTATAATTTTTTAAAAACATCCCCAAATATTTCAAGAATATATTTTTTAAATTATCATTTAAAAAATAATTTTATGTTATCGAATTGAATTTCACATATTTTGAAAACTTATTTCTATTAATTTTCACAAAAGTAAATGAAAATCAATTTTTTGGGAAACTAGTATTTTTAAAACATATAATGAAATTTGTAAAAATTATATACTTATTTATAAATATGTTTTCTCTATATTAAATAAATATAATATATATTTAAAAATTAGTTATTACTATTCCCATTTTGAATCTCTAAGTAAAGTATATAATGGTTTCATTTAAGTAACTATGCTAACAATATATCATGGTTTTGGAAAAACTGAGTTTCTTGTGTAACATAAGGTAACCTATTGTTTCATGTATCACAATATTATTTTGGTTTTATATGTTAAGAATGATACCAAATAAATTTAATTTATTTGAGAAAAATAATTCCTAAAAACTCAGTGTGTTACATTATACCCCTATAAATGAATTTCTTGCTCGATGTTCCTCACTCTGATAGAATAAAAGGATGATAATATTTCCTCATAATATCCAAAAAATCCCCCATAGTGTCCTAAAAAAATTAGAACAACCGATTGTTATTGTTTCATTGAACACTATCCCTATAAGATATTGTTAATTATAATGGTCATTCTCTAGTTTTATGACCACTTATATCAGTACATATTAAGTATGAGGTATGTAAATTCACAATAGAGCGATATATAACTCATCATGGACTTAAGATTGGTTTGGTGAAATTGAAAAATGATAAAAAAAGATGTTGGTATGATCATGAATATAAAAAAGACATATAATCTGGGTGAATAGTTTTCCTTTTTCTTCAAGATTATGTATACTTATAATATGTATAATTTCATATAAACATTATATCATCGACTTCAAATTTAAGATCATGTTATTGATTATTAGAATAACATTTCTATATTCTATGATCTGCCTTGAGGCGTGGTTGAAAATATCAAAACATCTATACCATTAGTTTATCAATCTCATATCCTAATAGATTTCATTATCGACCTACATTACATTAATTTGGAGCACTACATTTCCTTCCATCAAGTGCTTCATAATGATACATCATAATTCGTGAGTGAAATATATTGTTTTATGAAAACTCAACTAGAGGATTGTGTTGATAGACACAACCTTTTAAATCCAATGAAAAATATCTCAACATATCTTATTTGTTTTTATTTTTTTCTTATATTGAAAATTTTTATGATGATGGAAATTTGTGCTGATACTCACCTCTATATCAATATATTGCTGAAGACATCATGAGAAACATGATGTAAACCTCCGACCCAAATCATATATAATTGAACGTGGTAATCCTTGCTACCATACCTCTTCCTCAATTTATATCATATAAAGATGTTCCTTTTAAATTTATTCTCTAATAGTAATAATGTATATTGACTTAGTAAGTTGATTGACTAAAAGCCATATAACATTATTCCATTAGGTGCTTTGGAGAGTCCAATGACAAAATCTATGGTGATGTGTTCGAATTTCTATTCTGGTAAGGGTTATATATGTGGAATCTCACTATCAAATTTTTATTCTACCTTAACTTAGTACCATTACAAGAATCTTGATTCAAACATTGAGATATCTCAAGTTATTTCACCCCACCATAAAAACACTTTTAAATCTTTATACATCCTCACACTTCCTAGATAAATAATGAATGGAGAACTATGATATTCTCCTAACATCACCTTATTAAAATACATTTTGGGAAAACTAGATACATGAATCCAGAACCTTATCACTTCTTGACGGTCATGGTTAAACCTAGGAACATTTATATCATTATTTGGAAGCTCTATATATGGGTTTTATGCCTCATTAATAATTGCATGGATAGATGGTTAAACATTCAAATGGGAATGATAATATTTATATCCTTAAATTAGGATTTAAATATCCATATTTTAAAAGTTAATAAATATAGGATATTTTGCAGTCCTCACTATTGGTAAGATGGAATGATCCTTTTGACTCAAATATTTGACCACCATGTGTTTTTTCATTGGGTGGTAACATATTGGGTGGTCACAATCTATAATCAACTCTAACAATCATGATTAGGAAATATTTATCTCCATCGATGTGAATAAAACATTATTAATTTGTGATTGGTATATATATATATAATGTTTCTCAGTAAATATAATTCCTCTGAATCATTATTACAAAAATAACCGCATCTATCTCCAAATCATGAGTTGGGTAATATTTCCCAAGAATCATCAATTATCACAAGGCATAAGCTGTAATCATTGAATTCTACATATAAACACATCCCAATAACTTCTTGGATGCATTAATATTGAATAAATATCCTTCAACACTGTAGAGTAATGTAAGAATATGTGCACTAACTAATATTCCCTTTAGTTACTTGCAATTATCCTCACATTCATATATCTAGAGGAAAACAAATCCCTTCCAAGTTAATTTGTTTATTTGGTTTTATATTCCTCACAAATTCTCCAAAAAACATCACTAATATCAAACAAAAAAATGAAAACTATTGATCTCAATCACCATGGTTGTTATGTGGCAATATTCAACAACCTTTTTCATTGATAGATCTACTAATATACACTCTCCTGAGAATATACAACCCATAAAAGAATCTTTTTTGCATCAAAAATATATTGTTTGAAATATTTTCATATATTATCCCCTACATTGGGGATATTAATGCATTTATCAATTTTTCATCATGATCTTCCTTACTCATTGAATAAATTAGAATGTAATATATAAATACTACAACAAACAAACCAATGTAATGTATAAATATTATATTATTTAAATCCATGAAGATATCAAGGAAAATAATAAGACACAAGGGAATCCCTAAATATTCAGAGTTCTAAAACCATATACAGATCTCATTATATAGTATATCCTCTTTGTTTACACTCAATTGATGATATCCATAGTGAATGGAAATCATGGAAAAGTATTGAGCTCTACATAGATGATTTAATAATTTATCAATACGAGTATGAGTATACATTTTTTTAATTGTGATCATGTTCACCACATTACAATCAATTCAAAGAAATAATTATCCATATTTCTTATTTAAATAAAGGAAAACTATACGCCAAGGTGACAAAATTTTCTAAATGAATCCCTTATAATTTTTTTCAAAGAGTTTCTTCTCCAATTCCTATAACTAAATCTCACCCACCCTATATAGATTTCTTAAAAAAGTTATGGAATCAGGTTTTATTTCCAATGAGTTCTCATATTTAATATTTTATGAAAGTATAGTAAACTCTATTCGGAAGACATAAAAAAATTCCACCACAATTAGAATATAATTAATGTTGATTTTCTCCCAAACTATCTAAGATTAACACCCCTTCTGAATGGGAACCAGAACCCATACAATGGATGTGACATATATAGGAAGTTCACACATATCATTACATTGACAAATGATCATAGGTTACTTGGGAATATAAAATATAACATCCTCTCTTAGAAAAATTATGTGGGATTTATATAGTGAAATCTAATTCATGCCTATGATGACATTAACTTTAACCACAAGAAGTAGGAAAATATTAACAGGAAGAACATTACAACCAACATCAATCGGTGAAGAATCATATACATGATATGCACTCATTGTACCATTAGAGGTTTTAACAAAAACAATTTATACAACTAACGGGTTGGGTTTCATCTTGACAAACATACCAAAATAATTAGATATGAAATAATGTAGAGATATATATTCAAGTAAGACATTGTCGATTCAATATTGGTTAATATGTTTAAATTTCACCACTTTGTTATTACACCCCATGATAATAACATTGATTTCTATAGATACACCTTTCAATCTTAGCATAAGATATTCTAACATTGATAATCATCATTGACCTTTGTTGGTCGGAGTTGAGTACTCACGTGGGCGGTGAATTGAGTATCTATTGAAAATTTACTTTTAAAAATTATTAATAAAAGGGTTACCAAATAATGGAAAATAGAGCGCAGTTAATCATTGTTATATTTTTATAGAAGTTTGGATATTTAAATAACTTCATAGAAGATTTATTAATTCTCATTAATCTTAATATTAGTTATTAACATTACTTTTGAGTTTATTCAAATAAATAAAAACAATTATAACTTCTTACCAAGATTAACTAACAAAGTAAACTTACTGAATTCTGAATTATATAGTAATATAGAGACATACAAAATAGATTACTTGGCAGATATAATACAAGTGGTTCAGTCTCATGCCGAGAGCTAGTCCACTCCACTTCGTGATCACCTGCCACCAAGAAATTTATATAAATAAACATGATACACAGCCTGTATTTGGCATTACAGTAGTATAGAAGACTATCCAGGTTTCGTGACCTCTTCCACAGTTCTTCGTGGGTAGGAACTAACAGGTCACACAGGAACCTCTTCTACACTTGTCTGTGGGAATACACGGGTGTAAAATGATATAAGAGATAGGATATATTGTATCATTCAGTTTGATGATGGAGACATTGCATGTTTAATAAAAACACACACACATCTTGAAATATAAGATAAATAATACACAATAGTGATAAAAGTATGAGATAAGGTTTGAAGTGCCCTGAGTGTTAGTCTATGTATATCTAGACATCTGAGATGAAACAGATGCAGAAATCAAGGCCTATCGTGGAAAACAGAGTATCGTAAGTCATCTAGATCTGGGTCATGTTCTTCATGGTATTGGAAATAATAATATGTTCTCGACGATTCTGGTCAATAGTTTACATCTTGTTGATTCACATATGCTTCATTTGTTCTTCAAGAATTCAAAGTTCCATGTGTCAGTTCTCGTTTTTAGGAAAGATCGTGTGTACTTCGTTATTACACTCTATTTTGTTTCGAGGATGTACTTCTATTTTATTCTTGGAGTGAATGTATTGGAGCTAACAATATTCATGTATTCTTCCCCTCATACCCCATACTATTAGATGATGTGTCTACAAAAAATTATTAATTATATCAGTGCATTTAAAATCTTCAAATATGGGCGTAAGAAAGTAAATTGAAAAAATGACAAAAAGGATTAAGAAATGGTGTCACTGTTTGTCTGTTAGCAGTATCTCCCTGGAACGGTGTCTCCTTGAAATGGTTTCTGATTGAAATGATGTCTAGATGGTAACGATGATTGGATGGTCACGGTGTCTGGGTGGTGATAGTGTCGGGATGGTCACTGTGTTTGGATTGTCACGGTGTCTGGATGGTTACAGTTTCTGGATAGTCCTGGTGTCTAAATGGTCACAATTTCTAGATGGTTTCAGTTTCTAGATGGTCATGGTTTATTAATGGTCACAATATCTGGATCCTTTTCTAGATAAGCATAACCGGTGGATGACTCCCGGTTTCTCAAACATAGCATAAAATCTCTGTATACCGAATTTAACAGTGATATTCATAAAATGGTTTAGACTTAGTCATCCTTCAAAGAAACAATTAGGAGGTGAATTAAATATAATATACAATAATTACACTTAATTTATATAAATTAAGTTCTTGGATAGGTATATTTAAAGCATAAAAATAAAAATCATTTGTACACATGATTTGAGACAGATTACATAGGATTAACATGTTTCACAAAAAGTAAAGGATTTGTGATCATTAAAACATGAGTAACATAGGAGAAGTCCAACAATCTCCCTCTTTTTGATGATCACAAATAACGTGAGTGAGAGTTGTATTATTAGGTAATGTGTCTCTTATTTATTGTGCATTTAGTGTATATTGATTAATGATTTATCCCCATTTTGGGATTACCAAAAAGGGTAAAAAAAGAAGTAGACAAGGAAAGTGCACAATGAATTAGAAGGATAAAGTGTGTTATTACAAATATTAAGGAACAAGAATACATAACACATCCCTATAAAAAGATAGTAGCCACTATTTTAAACCACTGGATTTTCCTCTCTTTTCTTATGGAAGCTGCATCAGAAGAAGAATCCATAGGAGCAGAGGTATAATTAGAGGAAGGGAGTGAACTGGTGGATAGAGAAGGTAAAGGGAGTCCTTCAAAAATAGAAGGGGACATGGTAGTGTAGTAGAAGACTGATTCACTTATTATTCAAGGATTAAAAGTCTAATATGACTCATATCATGAGTGACAGAAATTGATTTGGAGGCTAGGGTATAGTATGAGAAGGTTGGAAAACCAGATCTCAGGGGTGAAGCTGCAGGAGAGAAAATAGCAGTGCTCTGGACATGAAGATAAGGCCTTAAAAGCATGATAAAATCAGTAGTAATCTCTCCACTATATTTCATGGCTTTCTCAATGTCATCCTTGTTTACTATAAACATATCCAACAAAGAATTAAAATTATGATCTTTTGGACTTGGTTTTCAAGGCATGAGTTTCAGGAGTAATCCTCGCACTCTGTACAAGGTACTTGAAGTGGTTTGTCATGTCATTCTTATAGAAGATCTGATTTAATTATAAGTCAAACTTCTTATCTATTTATTGTTGAGAACCATTCTAAGTCTTTAAATTAATGCACACCAAATCAAGAACTCCGTTTGTATTTTGGGTAACCTGATATAGAGATTCGTTATCAATGCCACAAATCACAACCTAATGTTCTTTTTTGACAACTGTTCGAAGTAGATCACTGCTGAAAGAAGTTTGAGATGATTGTCCAGTAGTATGAGAAGCAGTAAATTTGAGTTAAGGGATTTTAGTTGGTTCAGAACATTCTACATACAACCTTTATACTCACCAGTTAACCTGTTATGTCCAATAACAAGCTCTCAGATCTCCTGAACAATCTCCTTCTTTCTATCAGTGACTTTATCAGCTAGGAAAGTTAAATAAGGTTGAATCAGGGAGGCTACTTCCTGTGGGGTATTAATAACAACCTCAATAGGATGAGAAACATGGTATGGACCTGAGGTTATCACTCTGTACATATCTTCAACCATACTTTTAGATTATTTACTTCATCATTGAGTAGTTTTTTCTCAACTCGGACTTTTTGAATCTCATGAAGCATATTAGTTTGAATCTGCCATATGAATTTTTCAAACAATAGGTAATAATCTATTTAACAAAGATTTTTTACAGGATATGGTTGTGTATTCATGAGTTTCTCAACTCCATCAAACAGGTTAGCTCCAAAAGCTTTCAGATCATCCTGATTCACCAAGTATGAAATTATTTCTGATGGCTCGAAAACAGAAGCTGAGACAGACTCAGTTAACTTTGTAGGGACAAGATCAAAAACTAATTTCAACTAAATAATAGTAGAAAAATGAAGACCTTTTACTGAGGCTTCCTATGAATCAGTCACATAAAAATAACTGGGAAATTTATACCATGTATCCAGTTAGCTTGGATCAGTCGGATTAGGGACTTAAATAGATTCCAGATTGGGGTGCTCCTCCCCCTTAATAGGCACATCTCTCTCAAGAGAAAGAGATTTGGATCCTTGATCTATCTCCATGATTTAATTCCAAATTTCTTCATCCCATTCCTCTCGATCCAACTGAATGTATTTCTCCATTCTCTCTTCAGCAGAAGGAATAACTTCAAGAACAGCTTTATCATATGGGATTTCCCCAAGGGCAACTTCTTGCATAATAAAAATGAATTCTTCTATATTAAATTCTACAACACTCTCTCCACATACCTTAGTAATAGATTCTACTTATGAAGAAATATCTTCTTCAAGATCAACCACATTTTCAAGAACATGAACTTATTTTTCAAAAAATACTTCAGGAGAAGATTCACTATCTTCCTCAGCCAGAACAGTTTCTCTCGGAGTTACAACGACCCCTTCTTACTATTCCTTGTTAGAATAATCAACATGTTCACTTGGACAAAATCCATTATTATAAATAACCTTTGGTATTTAATGGTTTTCCACAAGACTAAAATTTTCATAAATTATGTCATTATCTTCCACCCATGCTTTCCTCCATGGATTCCAATTGATTTTAATTCTATTTAAAGTAACATTCGAAAGACAGAACTCATAATCCTTAATGTATTATTCACCTGTTCCATCCAATTCTTTTTCAAGATGCATAGATTAGATAAGTTGTGAATAAAATAATGAGGTCGACTTGGAGGTGGTTTTGATCAATTCACACATATGGTGTATGACATACTTACCAAGATTGCTATTATTTCAATTCATCATGAGATGTATCAAAAATACATCCTGATACTTGAGTACAACAAAATACCTTTTTCTAGGGCTAACCAAATTTTGAACAAACTTAAACAATATTCTAGATTCACCATCTAGTTCGGTAGCTAGGGATCTCATCATGGATTCATTTCCAGTTAAACTTTTCAAAGATTCTTTCAGAATGATGAACTCGCTTGGAGGTGGAAGAACCTCTCAGGTAGTCCTAACAAATTCACTCATGTTGTATCCTAAGGCATTCATCCCATAACTTTAAAGAAAAAGTGAATCTATCTCCATTGATCCAACTTCTCACAACATATTCATCTTCTAAATCAAAAGAAAATTTAACATATTGGAAAACTGTGCAACAAGCTTCGGATAGATAAGCCTATGATCCTTAGTGATCCAATCTTGCTAGCCTTTCTCTATTATCACTTTCAATAACTAATAATAACTTGATAGATGCCACTTAGGAAATATCTCTATTTCATGTACCACTATTCCATTCACAAGATTTGGGTTCAGAGGACCCTCGAGTGCTAATTTTGGCACTAGCTTAAACTTCTTCATTGAACTGCACATCTCAAGAATTGACAGTGAAGGGTGTTTCATCTTAGGAATTCATAATGGTTTGAAGGAGAGATGGTTTGAAAGAGGGGTTACGGTTTGAGAAAAGATAGCATGGGTGAAGAACGAGTAAAACAAATTTTATTTTATCATTTAGGGATATCAAGTGTTGCAGGGTAAAAAGGGAGGGAATGTAAAAAGTATTAAAAAAATGAATTACTACGATACCAGTTATAATGTATAAATAAAACAATAAGGAATTTTTATTGTGAGACTGTAACAAGTCTTCACGGCGATACAGTAATAGTCATTCACAGTGATACTGTAACAGTGTGTTTTCTAAACTGTTTGATCGTATTGTTTGAGACAGTATGTTTCAAACAGTAACCAAGAATTATTAATTGTGAGACCGTAAACATGAAATAGTAACTCATAATACTGTAAAACTATAGAATTGTTAGAGTTAACCAGTAATCTCAAAATAGTTACTTGTGGAGAAGTAAAGTATGAAATAGTAAGATATGAAACAGTGAGATATGAAATAGTAAGATATAAAATAGTGATATATAAAATAGTAAGATATCTACTTTATATTTATCATACCCAATTAATTTATGATTTAATCTATTAATTAATAATATAATGGTTTGTTGAATATATCAAGAAGCTGATATTTAGTTTTAATGAATTCTAATGTTATATCACCTTTTTGATAATGATATCTCAAAAAGTGATGTCTTACATAAATATGTTTTGTCCTAGGGTGTGAGACAGAATTTTTTGAGATGTTAATAGCACTTGTATTGTAAAAATTTATAGGTACATGCCTTAATTGATATCCATAATTTAATAATGTGTGTTTCATTAACAAAATTTTTGCACAACAACTGCGAGTATCTATGTATTCTTCTTTTGTAGTAGATAATTCAATATGGTTTTGTTTCCAACAATGCCCTGATACTAGTGAATTTCCCAAAAAGTGACATGTTCCATAGGTGTTTTTTATATATAACTTACAACCACCAAAGTTAGCATCATAATAACTCACTAACACAAATAATTTTCCTCTTGGATTGAATATTCCTAGATGGGGTGTATGCTTGAAGTATTTCCAAATTCACTTAACATCATTTAAATGATATTCCATAGTATTTTCATGAAAATGATGAAACATACAAACAGTGAACATAATGTCTGGTCAACTAGAATTCATGTAGAGTAAACTTCTAATCATTCCTCTGTAAGTGGTTTGATAAACAAATTTCTCATCTTCATCAAGATCCAATATTCATGAAGTACTCATTGGAGTCACACTAATATTAGTTCAATCCAATACAAAACGTTTTAATAGGTCTCCTGTATACTTACATTGATTTATAATAATACCGTCATTATTTTGGAAGAATTTAAATCCAATATATAATTTGAGTTCACCCATTAAACTCATTTCAAATTCGTTTTGAATCACTTTATAAAATTCAATACATAAAGAATTTTTCAAAGATCCAATGATAATATCATATACATAGATTTGAACTACTAAAACATAAATGAAAATTCATTTTATAAAATGGTTAGGATCACCGATTCCTTTTGTAAAACTTTTGGAAATAAGAAAAATACTTAATCTATTATACCAATCTCTTGGAGCTTATTTTAAACCATATAAAGATTTTTATAATTTAAAGATATGATTTGGAAAATGAGGGTCTGTAAAACCATGGGGTTTGTCAACAATGAAATCCTCAACTATATACCAATTTAGAAATTCACTTTTGACATCCATTTGATATAGTTTGAAATTCAGATGTGCTGCATATGCAAGAAGAATTCTGATGGCTTCAAGTCTATCCACTAGTGAAAATGTCTCTTCGTAGTCAATTCCTTAATTTTGAATATATCCTTGTGCTTAAAATATATCCTTTATTATAATTATTACCAGTTTTATCTACCTTATTTCTAAACACCAATTTAGTGCCTATGGTGAATGTGTCTTTTGGTATTTTAATAAGTTTCCAAACATTGTTTCTTTCAAACTGATTAAGCTCTTCTTGCATAGACATCACTTGAAATTCGTCATTTATAGCATCATTAATGATTTTAGGTTCACGTTGTGACAAAAATACTTAATATTCATTCTAATTTCGAGGAGAAGCTCTAGTTTGAGTTACTTTGTCTAAGTCTCCTACAATAGCTTCTTAATGATGGTTCATAGGAGTTCTAATAGCTATATAAAAAGAAATACTGGTGATTTTAGGTTATCCAATAGGATCAAGATCATTGTGACTTGAATCTAAAGAAAGTCTATAAATGTATGTTTTAATATATTCCTTTACAGGATGGTTCGGTTATTTTGAATTAATGTCCAGATTTCATACATCATCCTCCAAGTTCTCTAGAGTGGTCTTAGGCACATGTGGATCTGTTTCATCAAATTTGACATGGACATATTCTTACACAGATTTAGTTATTTTATTAAACACTTAATAGGCTTTACTAGAAATAGAATTTCTTAAGAAGATTACCTCAATACTCTTGAATGAAAATATATCATTATTTTCCATAGTATTATGGATATAAACATTGAAACCGAATAATTTGAAGTTGCTAGCTTTGGGTTTTATATTGTTCCACAACTCATAGGGAGTTATTTTAAGGATAGGTCAAATCAATACTCTATAGATTCTATAGCATTTTTTATTTATAGCTTCAGACCAAAAGTAAATATGTATGTAATATTCACTAAACATGGTTATAGAAATCGCTTGTATGGTTCTATTTCTGCTTTCTACACCTCCATTTGGTTGAGGTGTTCTATGGGCAGAGAAATTATGACTATAGGTATTTTGGGAGAAAAATGACTCAAATTCTTTATTTTCAATCTCACGACCATGATCAATTCTCAAGGACTTAATTTTATGTCCAATAATATTTTCTACAGTTTTGGAATATTTGGTAAAATGAGAGCAGACTTCACTTTTGGGTGCCAAAAAAAATGTCCATGTATATCTATAAAATTCATCTACATGAACATAATCATAGTGCTTTAAATTTAAACTAGAAACTCTATATGGACCAAACAAACCCATTGAAATTAATTAGAGAGGTTTAGAAGTCGACAATTCATTCTTTTGTTTAAAGGAATTTTTGTGTTTCTTTCCTTTTTGACAAGGATTAGACACTTTATCATTTGGAATGTCATGTTTGGGAAGGTCTTTGACTAAGATTTTTCTTTTTAACATTTTATGGGAGTGAGTGTTACAATTTCTTAGTCTCCAATTACAATGCCAATAGTCTTTGTGAATCAGACTTAAACATGAAGCATTTTGAGAAGCTAAAGAATTCAAGTTAACAGAATAAACATTTTCATTTCTTAATGCAGAAAACATTAATTCATATTTATAATTAAAAACATTTCATGCGTCATTTTAAAATTTATCATGAAATAAAACATCACATAACTATGATATAAAAAGAAGATTATATTTCAATCCATCAACAAAAAGTAGAGTGAAAATAAAAACTTAGTTCAAGTAACCGATTTGGCCAAGGCCAATAATCATTACTTTGGCATTGTCACCAAAGGTGACATGTCCTCCATCGATTTTTATTAAATTATCAAAGCACAAATAGTATTCATTCACGAGTCTTGAACTCCCACTGTCCAAGTACCATACAATTTTATAGAAACTTATTAAGTATCTTTCCTATAATATAAGAAAATAAAAATTTATTTTGGTACCCACACTTGTTTGGGTCTAGTAATATTAGTGATTAGTGCTTTAGGAACCCATATCCTCCTCATAGGTTTCCTATAAGAATTATGTAAAATATTTAAAAAATAAACTCTATTTGGTCAAGAAAAGATTGAAATTGTAGAGAGTGTTTCATAACTTGAACTAGATGAATTTTTTCATGAACTTGGAGTAAAGTGGTATGTCCTAGATTTAGAAGCAAAATTAGTTCTTTGAAAATTACTTTTACTAGGTTGATATCCAATGCTAGTAGTATATTAATGAGCAATATATTTACCTAGAATTTGTACCATGTTATATTTACCATTAGTAAACTTTTCATGATCCTTTTCGCATTTCTCATTACATAGTTTTAGTTCATTGTTCTCATTTATTATTTGAGCATTTTTATCCCTCTCTATAGTGATTTTATTTTTAACAGTTGAGGTAAGACATGTTGTTTCTTTAATGACATGTATTTATATTTTAGTTCATTGAATGTCTCTTCAATAATATTATAGTACTCAAACATTTGTTCATTAGTCATGTTTTCAGAGTCACTGTCATCTCTATAATAATATGTGGATTCTCACTCAAATTTACCCAAGATATGAAGGTAGAACGGTCCTTGTAGTTTAGCTTGTGTTGTCGAATCCTCAGAGACCTAAGAAGTAACATATGGACACGTACATTATATGGACTATTTTTGGCTATAATGTGGCCAAATTTGGGTTGATTTTATATTGGTTTATGTGAACAATAAATGTATTAAGTGAATTAAAATTATGATAAGGGTTGATCCTAGGTTATTACAAGGGTTGGATTGGACGTATTTCCTTTTCAATGATTTCAATTTCTTAAATTTGAGATGGGTTAATTTAAGAAGGTAAAACAACATCATCACTTAATGGTTTAATTCAGAAAACCTTTAATAATAATAACCTATACACTTGAAGGATCAATGTTTTTATCACTTCAAGGTAATGGTTCATATTAGCACATGAAGTGTGTGGCCTTAAATTCAACAAGGACGATGGAGTTTAAAAATCGACAAAAAAATCTCAATTAAAGAAGTGGTTATACATTAATGGGGTGATACATAACATCCAATCCAGCCACTTTCTATTCCCTTGGACCAACCCATAAGTGGGTTAGCCCTCCATTGATGCTATGGTTTCAATGGAAGCGGAAAGTAGGCTCACGAGGGAGGAAATAGGGAAGTAAAAAAGAAACAATGAAATAATGATCAGTCCACCATTGTGTGATAATTTCACAAGTTTTGTGTGAATAAACACACACCTTGAACCAATGATATCAATGTGATATTAATAACAACCCAATAAGAGTTTAAGAAGAACTTTTATTAAGAAACTAAAGTTAATTGAACAACTTACAAGTGAAAGACAAACTTGAGACAACAAAATCCTAGAATAACATTACAATTGAACAAAGCATAAAATATGAAAAACTCCTTCACCATAACTTCCTTAAATAGGCATTTTTGGAGCCTTGGGTCGAGCCTCCAACAGTACAAAAGATCCCACTTGAGTATGGTAGGCCTAGGGTGGTGGAATGTAATGGAGAAGAGACATGTCCATCCTTGACCCAAGGTGGCAACCAACTTGCTTCCACCGAACATAGGGGATTGTAAGTCCTTATATATTGAAGAAATGGAGTGGGTCATATATGAATAAAATTGAGAGCCAGATGTATCATACCCACCTGTAAAAAATTTGGGCCCATTTGGAGTTGTGGATTTGGAGATATTATTAGATTAGTGGACTGTTTTTCTGGGGAGAAGAATCCATCCCAGAATTTTATCTCTAAATTGGGCCATCTAAATGGACAACATGGAGGCAGAATTAGCATTGGATCCTGTAGAGTTATTTGTTCCTCTACATTTCTTCTAGCGCCCAACGAAATTTGGGATTCATTAGGCCTATATTTTGGGCCACACAGTCACATCAGTGAGGTAGTGTTCAATCTAACTTCTCCATAATTTTTTCCTTTCATAAAAATATATCCCCATCTCCTTCCTTGAATTATCATTTGACCCCTAAATGAAACATGATCATATTGAAGTGTAGAAAAATTTCCCAAAATATTAAATTGAAATATGGATAATTATATTCATTAAAATCAGATGAATCATTGGGTACTTTAAATGATGTTAAAAAATGTACCACATAATAGTGCATTTTAAGAAAGAATTACAATCATAATGTGAAATGACGTTCAAAGTGTAAAATACACTAAAATGGTGTTTATGCATAATAAATCACATGAACATTAAATATATTAACAAGTAATATTAGCCTCATTTATTTTCTAATCACACCCCCCAACTTGAGTTTTTCTAGTCCCATGCAAAATATATCTCAACAATATGAAATTCGAATTCCCTTTTCCAAAAACATTTTAATACCCAATGATCACCAAAAACACTTATACCAAACCATCATGAAACCCATAAAAATATTTTAATACAAGATAGTTTCATAATCAGATCCCAATCCCAGGCCCATTCTTTTTTTCAAATCCATTGCCATATTTCATCCAATATCAATTATGTATGATGATGTGTTGTGTATCACAATTGATATGGGGTTGATCTTTATTCAAGGGGGAAATTATGGAAGATCTAGGTTGAATCATATTTCAATATTAAGATGAGTAATCATTTTTATGGTATTATTTTTCTTTTGTTTTTTTTTCAATTTTCCCATGGTAATTGAGATGCACTCAAAATAGTCAACCCCTATAGTGAGACTTTATCGATGACTCCAAAGCTCAAAGACCTTAGGGAACCAAGTAAAGCCCACATACTCGGGAATAATCTTGAGTTAACTCAGTCAAAAAAAATTCAATTTACCAAAAATATAGATAAAATTACTAGCTCTGGGCCAGACAACTATGGAGTCATGATCCCCAAGTGGCAAAAGCCACGCATTAGGCCATTTCATTACTCTATGTGAAAATTTATTTTTTTTTAATTTTTTTAAATACTTATACTAAAACTAAAATGATCACCAAAACTATGATATTTATTTGGAGGACCCCATGAACTCAAACTAATACCCCACTATCCAAAGGATGTGGATTGTGATACTTTTTTATTTGGATGAAAATATAAATGATGAAATATCACATTGGATAGCCACACTTTCCAAAATCTATGCTCATGAAATTATACAAGGATTAAAATAAGAATCAGTGCATGCTAAATTATTTGATATTCAGTTTCAAAATGTGCATTGTGTATTACCATGCTCAATGTAAATGGAATTTTTCCTTCCATTTTCAATTTTTTTCAAATCACTTTTTTTCACAAAAGAAATATTTTTTATTTCATCTCCCCCAACATAAAACAACATTGTCCCATGTGTTTGAAGAAATGAAAATTTAGAAGGAGTATAGGCAGATAACGAATGTTCAAAAAGGAAATTGAAAATGAGGATCATGAAATGAATTAACCTTGTGGTTGAAGTTGAAATTATTGCTGCTCCCTTTTAATCCTTTGACATCCATACGACTTGTAGAGTTCCCTAGTAGAAAAAGGAAAAACAAAACAAAACAAAACAAAACAATATATATATATAATAAATAATGTAAAATATATGTATATATATGAATATTATAGAATAAGGAAGCTCAAAAAGCTGTAGGTCAGTGGTAAGCGCACGCCCCTATCTCCCTTCGGTCCCGTGTTCGAATCCCGGTGGGTTCGCCGGTTGCGACTGGGTTTGACCCACGAACCACGACGTGTCCCTTATTATTATTATTATTAATAATATATTATTATTTTTTTATTTTTATATTAACCAATAACCAAATTAAAATAAAATAAATTGATGACACATTGTCTTCTTTTTAAATTTATGGGTAAGGTATTACTGAAGGATCACACCACGTGACATAGATGAATATGGTGCTCCTCTATCATACCCATTAATACTCATAATAGTATAATAGGTCAACAATCTATTTATTTTTTAAATAACAAAATTATTAATTAATCATATTTGAAAAAAAGATGATTTGAAAAGATGAAAACCACAGGTTTCCTCTCGTGTATCGCTTTGGTTGAATGTCACTTGCTCAACTTGAACCCCCCAACTTATCCATTATGAAATTTCAACATTTTATGGACCACATGTTTCACCACTTATAATAGGTTTAGATTCATTCTAGTTTTAGAATTTTTTTCATGCACAAGCCGATGTTCTAAAATGAGTGGTAAAATCAAAGGAATATTAGAAATGGTTGATCTAGTTTCCCATGTTGTATTTCCTAAGACATAAATGATCATTCCAACTTTTTTAGTTTCAAGAGAAGAATGAATTCCATCAAAAAATTTCATGGTTATACACTATGTAGGGATACTCGGGAGGTAATGGAAGAACACAAATTTTGAGTTCATTTTAGATAGGAAATTCAGACATAGTTTTGCACTTTGAATCAAACTCAGTTTAATGTTAAAAATTTCTCAACAAAATTGGTTCATTTTGAATAAAATATTCAACCACCAAATTGGAAAGATTAGTTTCAGGAATGGGTATGGACTCAAATTTTTTTCTTTCTCCCAATGTTTCACTGATTAGTGTTTTTGAAAAATCATCAACGAGGTTATACTTAAGAGACTCAATCCATGATGTAAAATTCTCCAGTTTTGAATTCAAAAAATAAATTTCATCTTGATTTAAAGACCCATAAATAATTACTTCATGCTCTTTAGTAATCCTAGGTTTAAAGGAAATCTTATTAGAGTTTTCATAAGATGTTTGTGTGTAACAAGATTCCTCTATGAATGATGAGGAATGGACAACCTGACTGGGAATGGGATCCATAACCGTTTCAATGATTTGTAGTTCTACACTCAAGGATGAAACTTTAGAAGTAATTATATACATTTTTTTGACACAATTTCTCAATTAATGGATGTGGATCATGATGGTCAAGGTGCTGGGACATATGGTCTATTCCAAGAGGATAATTATGTTGTTGGAATTCTACAGGAGGATGTTTCGATTGGCCTTGTTGGGAATGGAACTCATAATAGGTTGGAATGTATTTTAGATCATATGAATAAAAACAATGTGGTTAAGTAGGTTGTTGATGATCCCACATGTAAGAACTAGAATGGTCATTGTACATCATACATGGGGTTCGACGATTAAAGTAGGGATAGGTTTCCCATGTTTGGACTTGTTGAAAATTGACATCCATATGAGTGAGAGGGGAGAAAAAAGAAGTAGGATGAAAAAAGGATGATAGTGTCTAAGATAACTTACTTAGGTCCCCGAAAATGGCGCAAAAATTTGATTCTTGCTCAAATTTACCCAAGAGAAGAAGGTAGAACGGTCCATGTATTTTAGATTGGGTTGTCGAATCCTCAGAGACCAAAGAAGTAACCTATGGACACGTACATTCTATGAACTGTTTTTGGATATTAAGTGGCCAACATTGAGTTTATTTTAGATGGGTTTAAGTGAACACTAAAAGTCTTAAGTGAATTCAAATTATCAGAAGGGTTGATCCTAGGTTAATAAAAGGGGTGGAATGGTTGTATTTCCTTTTCAATGATTTCAATTTCATAAATTTGAGAAGGGTTCATTTAAGAGTATAAAACAACTTCATCACTTACAAGTTTAATGCAAACATACTTTAATAAGAATCACCTATACACTTGAAGGATCAATGTTTTTAGCACTTCAAGGTAAATGTTCATATTAGCACATGATGTGTGTGGCCTTAAATTCAACAAGGACGATGGAATTTAAAAATCATTATATAAAAATCAAAATTAAAGAAGTGATTATACATTAATGGGGTGATAAATAACATCCAATCCGTTCCATTTATACTCTTTTTGGATCAACCCATAAGTGGGTTATCCCTCCATTGATGCTATGATTTTAATGGAAGCGGAAAGTTGGCTCATGAGGGAGGAAATTGAGAAGTAAAAAAGAAACAATGAAATAACGATCACTCCACCATTGTGTGATATTTCACAAGGTTTGGTGTGAATAAATTCACAACTTGAACCAAAGGTATCAAAGTTATATTAATAACAACATAATAAGAGTAGAAGAAGAACTTTTATTAAGAAACTAAAGTGAATTGAACAACATACAAGTGAAAGACAAACTTGAGACAACAAAATCAAAGCATAACATTACAATTGAACAAAGAATCCAAGATGAAAAACACTTTCACAACCACTGACATAAATAAAAATTATGGGAGCCTTGGGTTGAGCCTCCAATAGTACAAAAGATCCCACTTGAGTATGGTAGGCCTAGGGTGGTGGAAAGTAAGGGAGGGGAGACTTTTCCACCCTTGACCCGAGGTGGAAGCCGGCTTGCTTCCACCATACAGACGCGCTTGTAAGTAAATTTAGAATGCCGAATCAGAGTGGGACATTGAATAATACAATGGATCTCAGGATGTCTCCTATGTGACTGTAAAATTTGGGCCAATTTTGAGTTTTGTATTCGGAGGTATGATTAGATTAGTGGACTATTTTTCTGGGCCGCAAAATCTATCCTAGAATATTATCTCTAACTTGGGCCGACTTAATGGACACCATGGAAGACAAATTAGCATTGGAACCTCAATATTGATTTGTTCCTATAAATGTCTTCTATAATCCCACGAAATATGGGATTCATTGGGGTTGTATTTTGGTTCCCACAGTCTCATCAGTGAGACGGTTTCCAATCTGACTTCTCCAGAATTGTTTCCTTTCATCACAAAATATCCCCATCTTCTTCCATGAATTCTCCATTGATCCCTAAATGAAACATGATCATATTGAAGTATAGATAAATTTTCCAAAATATCAAATTGAAATATGGGCAATTATATAACTTAAAATTAGATGAATCATTGGTTACTTTAAATGATGTAAAAAAATGTTCCACATAATAGTGCATTTAAGAAAGAATTACAATCATAATGTGAAATGATGTTCAAAGTGTAAAATTCACTAATAGTGTGTTTATTAATAATAAATCACATGAATATTATATATATTAACAATAAATATTATCCTCATTTAGTGGCTAATCAATAAGAAATGTGTACAAGAGATTCCATTGTTACATCAGATGTGATTGTCATAAAACACATATCGGCTTTGTTAGCATGTTCATCATGTGATGATTTTGATTCAATAGAACTATCCTTAGAAGAACTCTTTGATTCTTCTATTGCCTTTTTATACTTAATATATGTGTTTTCAAAACACTTTTTATACTTGAGTTTGGGACAAACACCCTTGCTATGTCCTTTTCATTTACACTCATATCAGACAATCCCATTGGACTTTTTAGTTCTTTTCCAATCATTATTATAACTTCCTTTTTGATCATATATTCCCATGATGTTAGGATTCTTGAAAAGGTTCTTCTTCTTGTAAAATCTCTTAATCCTTCTGGCTAATTGTTCCATCTTCCCATCACTATCAGGTGATGATTATTCAATATATGAACATTCTACAGAAACGTACAATTTCACATTATCTTGGGGTTAAGAGGCAGTGGTCTTGAATGTAACTGATTTTATTTTGGGTTTATCCCCCCCTTCCTTGTTGAATTTCAGTTCCTCTTCATACATCATTTGTTATCCAACGATTTCTTTTATAGGTAGCTTACTGATGTTGAATGACTCTCTATTAGAGACAGAGGTTCCTCTAAATCTGTCTGGTAGGCATGTGAGAATCCTCATAATCTGTTCGTTTGTAGTGACTTCCCTTCTAAGAGAAATCATGGTGTTGAAAATTTCATTGAACCTAAGATACATGTCAGAAATAGGCTCACCAGGTTTCATTTTAAGGTTACCATATTTAATAGTGTATGTGTTAAGTCTCATTTCATTCACACTGGAAGTTCCTCCCTGTGAAATAGACTATGTGTCACAAATTTCAGGGGCAATTTTACATGGGTAGATTTTATTAAATTTTTCATCTCCTAAAAATAATTATAAACCATTCATAGTTTTGAAATAGTTATTATAGTGAGTTTTTGTAGGTTCTTCCAATTTGATTCAATCAGTTGCAGGAATCTCATATTAATCTATATTTGAAGACCATATTTCAAATATGATACTTTTTAAATGCATTTTCATTTTAATTTTCCATTGAGATTAATTAGTTTCATTAATGAATGGTGGCCTGTTTGTTGTAGCACCTTCCATTCTACTATCCATATTACATAAATATTTTAAAAGAGCTTCAAATTTTTAATTAAAAGAAATTTAAATATCTTTAATGTACATCTAAAATCACTGTTTAATATGGATAAAAACAGCGTCTAAATAGGATTAAAAAAGGCTCATTTTATACCAAATGTTGTTCGGAGTAGAGTACTCAAGAGTGGGGTGGGGGGGGGGGGGGTTAATTGAGTATTAATTAAAAATTTCTGTTGAAAAAGTATTCTTAAAAGGGTTCCCCAATAATTTTAAATATAGTCCAATTAATCATGGTTTTATTATTATGAATGTTTGAATGTTTAAATTACTTCTTATAAGATTGATTACTTCCCTGTAATATTAATATCAGTTATTAACATTACGGTTGAAACTAATATAATAAGGAAAAACAAATTTGACTTCTTTCTAAAATTAAATATCAAAGTATATTTAGTGAATTCTAAATAAAACATTGAAATAGAGAGAAGTAAAATAGACTACACAGCGGAAATAAAACATGTGGTTCAGTCTCAAGCCGAGACCTAGTCCACACCATTTGGTGATCACCTACCACAAAGCAGTTTATATAAATAAACATGATACACAGCCTGTATTGGGCATTACATCATTACACAGGACTGTCCTGGTCTCATGACCTCTTCCACAGTTCTTCATTGGTATGAACTAATATGTCCCATAAGAACTTGTTCCACACTTATCTGTGGGAATACACCATTGTGAAAAGATATCAGAGAAAGGATATATTTTATCCTTTAGTTTGATGCAGGAGATAGTGTGTGTTTAATATAGACACAAACACTTCTTGAATGATAAGAGAAATAATAGAAAATAGATCTGAAATAATAAGATAATGTTTGAAGTGCTCTGAGTATTAATCTATGCAGCTATGGACTTCTGAGATGAAACAGATGCTGAAATCGTGTCATCTCATGGAAATTGGTGTATTGTAAGTCAGTTAGATCTGGATCATGTTATTCTTTGTATTTTCAACTCGAAGATGTGCTCAACGATTCTGATCTATGGTGTCCATCATCTTGATTCAAGTATAATTCATGTGTTCTTCAGGGATATTGAGTTTCATGTGTCGATTATTGTTTTCATGCAATCTCATGTGTACTTCGTTAATACACACTATTTTGTTTTTAGTCCGCACTTCACTTTTATTATTGGAGTTCATGTGTTTGAGCGAATAGGATGCATGTATTCTGCACCTCATACATTCATATGATGTGTCTACAATGAAACATTAATTATTTCAGCACATTTAAAAGCTTTAAATATAACCATTAGAAATTAAATTGAAAAACGACAAAATAGATTAAGAAACAGTTTCACATTTTTTCTATAAACACTATCTCCATGGAATGGTGTCTCCTTGAAACAAGGTCGCATTGAAACTGTGTCTGTATGGTCACATTATTTTGATGTTCACAATGTCTAGATGGTTATGATGTCTGGATGGTCACGGTGTCTGAATGGTCACGGTGTCTGGATGGTGACAGTGTCTTGATGGTCATAGTGTCTGGATGGTCACTTCTCTGGATGGTCATGGTGTCTGAATGATCACAGTGTCTAAATGTTTACAATGTTTGGATCCCTTTCCATAAAAGCACAACTAGTGGCAGACTCACGATTTCTTAGAATTTTCGAAAAATCATTGTATACAGACATAAACAGTGATATTCATAAAATGGTTTAGACTAAGTCATTCATCAATGAAATCATTATGAAGTGAATTAAATATAGTATACAATAACTACACATAATGTATATTAATTATGATCTTGGATAAGAATATTTAAAGCATAAAGATATTAATCATCTATACACATGATTTGAGACAGATTACACAGGATTAATAGGTTTCACATAAAGTAAAGTATTTGTGATCATTAAAACATGAGTAACATTTTAGAAGTCCAACAACATTCATATTTGGTTAGTAGTTATAATATTTTACAAACTCCAATCATTTTAAACATTTTATGGTGGGTGATGCATTCTATGGTTATTTCTCTCCATTAACATTGTTTTCTAGATTCTCCCCATCACTTCAGTAATAAAATCCACATTGTTCTACCCTTCCAAACCTAAAACATTTTTTTATCCACTATGACAATTTCATCCATACATTTTCCCTCAATTTGAGAATAAGGTAAATATGATCTTCTTCTCTCGAAGGTTCTTATATTTTACTTTAAATCCATTTTTCTCATATTATTGAAGTTTTATGATTGACACAGCACTTCAAACTCCACATCTACCATATTATCATATAGAAAACTATATCCATAGCTACTGATGTAACTTAGGGGTAATTCCATTCTACTACATTGTTTTATGTCATGGAAGAATCAATGATCCTTTACTACAAGATTGAAGAAAATATTTTAAGTATACCTCTTTAGTCTTGTTAAATTTTCCTCACAAGTAATAATGAATTCATCGTCCTTTAGTTTTTTCTCATAGAAATACTCATATATCATCATAACAAGAATATAAGGACTGTACTCATTGAATATTAATTTCTTAAACACTTACAAATACATGGATTCAATTTCATTATATTTTAATATTATTTATTGATAAGATTCCACCATTGATCCATTGATCCTTTAAAATTATAGTCCACCAAAATGAATTGTTTATTTTATAAACATTAGAGAATGTAAAATATATTTTCAGTGGTACTAATCTAATTTCAAAAACCCATTGGATTATAAAACCCATTGAAAATATGTGTACATTCCCTAAAAAACGAATCCATATAACATCATTCAATTATTTATTCGTTTAGAAATCCGGAAAGATTCATATCCTGAGAATATTGTATGAGCATAATAATGCGTTTTTTATTCTAGATCCCATAAAATTTTGCCACATAAGAAGACAATCATTTCATTTTCAATCTCACTCTGAATTATCATAGTCCCATTGGGATAAAAACATTCACTAAAATATAAAAATCCTAGTGTATGTAATAGTAATAATAGGTAGGAATCTAGTAATCAATAAAAACCACTTATATAATGTCCGAATTACTTCACCTTATTTGTTACATTATGAAAGCATAGGTTTATAGTAGTCCATTCATAGTCATCATCTATTTAAATCCCTTGTAAAGGATCATAAAGGGTTTTTTGATTTCAAAATCATTTCTATTATGAGTTTCGAAGAAGATATACTGAAAATAATATTGTCATGAACCAAGTGATGATGGATTGTGGATAAATAATCCATTTTACGTGTTATTACCCCTAGGTACCTCTATGATAGATCCAAATACACTTTTAGTTTAAAGAAATGGTTTTAATTTCTTGGAATATAATCACTCCATCCATTTCAAAAATTCTAGGAAATATTTCTATACATTGATTCATCATTAGAATTATCCAAAGACATTCCCTTAGGGATCTCAATAAGGTTTTCTCATCAGTTTTTCCAAAGGCCAACTAATGATATCCTATGATACCAAATATTTCACCACAAGATTATCAGAAATAGATATTAAATAATGTTTTATAATCATTCATTACATTACGAAAATCGACTCTAAAGGCTCATAATACTATAGTGTATTTAGAAACATGAAAAAATAAACAACAAGTCCATAAGTGAGCTATATCATCTCCCACTATGTTCATCATAACTAGAATCCTCCATAAAATTACAATACAATTTTTTTCACATCCCTGGGTATGGAAAAATAAGAAACTCTTAGCGTAGAAAATCAGTGCTTGTAAAAATGGGGATTCATAATCATAAAATTAAATTAAGGGTTTGATAACAAAATTATAACAATTGAAAACCAGACCATACATATCAAAGATCTAAATTTTGAGTTCAACAATATTGATTATAATTTTATAAGAAAAGTATCATAAGGATATAAAATAACATAATCCATGAGATCATAACATTGACATAAGACATAGACTTGTGGCATACACATAAGCATAAAAAATATTACACCTTTTATACTCACCAAAAAAATTCATAATATGTTAATAATTTGATAACAACCCATGTACATGATTTGGGATTGGGGTGAACTCAGGTGTACCCATTTTAGGGCTTCATATAAGTTCTTGTGTACCCTTTGACAGCCTCTAATTTTAATCACAAAACACCAAATTTTAGGGAGATATATATCCCACTTATCTCATAATGAAAATAAAAAATATGTGTTCCAGAGTATAATAAACAATTCTTAATATCATAACCCATGAAATGAAATTAGGTTTACAATAATTTCATCATATCATAACCATTGTAAAAGAAAATATGTTTCATTATTATTTTATCAATTCATTCTAGTATTACCTCTAATAAACAATAATGATCTATAATAATTCTATTATAGCATAACCTGAAGAAGTGAAATGGTTTTTATAGACATATTTTCACAAAAAACAATTCAATGAATAAAAATGAATGGTATCCTTAGTTCATATCCCCATAAAATCATAGGTATCATCAAAATATACGATATTAGATAGAAAAGTATTTTTAATTCAAATTGAAGAAATATATTGATGAAAATAAAATTAATGTGGAATTAATTTTTTTTCCAACATAAATCATTTTTGAAATCCATTTTTAAAAATAAATTTGATTTCTTATCAAGGAATAATTAAAAGTAATTTAAAATATTTATTGAGGAAAATTTTATATTTGTTTTGAAAAAATATTTTTCAAACATAAATCATTTTGAAAATTATTTTATTTTAAAATAACCTTGGAAGCCTATAAAAGAATATTTAAAAATAATAGGAAAACATTCTTGAGGAAAATATAAATTCCAATTTGAAAAAAAAACTTCTCAAAACATATGAAAATTTTAAAATCCTTTTATATTTAAATTAACCATGAAATAATATGCTGGAAAATTCAAATTAAATAAATGTTTTGGTGATGTGATGTTTTTTGATGTTGTATATGTTAAAATAATGATTCATTCCACCTTTTTGGTAAAAACCCAAAAGGAAATGATTGGACAATTACCTGAATATTCCAAAAAAATTATAAAAATTAAAATATATGTGATAATATTTTTAAAAATAAATTTGGAATATTAAATCATTTTTGAAAACACTTTTTGAAATCGTGGTTTTGGAAGAAAATATATTTTTGACAGAATTGAGAGATAAAGTCATGTTTTAATAAAAAGAATTTTATCAATTAATATATTTATATTTAATGGATAATTTAAATATTAACATAATGAATAACCATAGGAGAAGAAAATTAATGAATTTTTTATTATATTAATCGTAATATTTTATCATCAAAAAAATAACAATAAACTATCCTGATTAAAAATAAGATTGTATCGTAAATCATTACCAATTTGGTGACATGGAATCAGAAACATAATGAAAGAATAAAATTAAATAATACTTAAAAGGCCATCTTTATAAACAAAATCATGGTATTACATATCAATGTAGCTATATATACACCTCATGAATGGATAATGGTGAACATGTCTAAAAAAGGAAAATTTAGACAAAAAATCCCTTATCTGTGACGTAATCTTTTGAATCATAACCCCAATAATGAATCTGTAAAACCAGACTTCAAATTTCGTGAAAATAATATGATCAATGATATAATATTTCAAATGGTAAGTATATATACCACATAAAAAATAGTGGTGAATTTTCATATCACTCCCACAAATAAAATAGAGACTAAAAATCCCATACCTTATGTCCATAATTCCTTCATTCAGATTCAGTCATCACGTATAAAAAATATATTATTATTATATTAAAATATATATATATATATATATTATAACATATGTGACTTACTTTTGAGTTTTTATAACTTATTGTTTAACAATTTCATTTTAACATATCATTTTGGGGAATAACAACTTTTTTGCATGTCAGTTTTGAATTGTTGTTTTATTTCTTGTTACATTGATCATGGTATAATCACTTCCAAAATGATAACCATGATATAAATGTCATATATATTCTCTATATATGTATTTAGAGTAAAAATATATATTTAGTGATAGAAAATAAAAAACATTGATCAAGGTCCCGATTAGCTGTATGTATATAAGAATGTTATTCCATTTTTCTTTAAGATTGAAAGGAAAAAGAATATAATGATATATTATAATTCCAAAATAGTTTAAATTTCATATATAACACTTTTTTCATTTAAAACACCATTACTACAACCCATGTAATGTGGGAAGGAATCACATCGCTTCTTGAAGAGACAGTCCCTTACACACATGAGTGACAAAACCGTATTCCCAAAAAAAGGAAAGCATGAAGGGATGTGTGATATAATAATTCTAGATGCATAATAACTAAATTAATATCATATATAAAAATTAAATACATAATTATATCCTTCCTTGTTAGGTGTTAATGGAAAAAATTAATGACATCAATTCATGAGGCAACAGTCCTATGTACTCATGAATAATGATTTCATAACCCATTTTATGGAAGTGGAGATGGTTTTAGGTAATTAAAATAAACTATATATTTATAATTATATATAATATAATTATTTTAATTTATCATCATGGTTTTAAAATAATTTAAGGAGATGGATGAAGAAATAAAAGGAAAATACTCATTCATGAATGTCGCCACAACTTATGGTATCATCCTTTGGTTTGCACCAAAACCCTTCCATGGTTGTATTAATGTCCAGAATAAGGATTATAGAATCATTTGAGGGATTTTAAGAAGGTATTATTTTATATATTATCTATTCCATATGGAATGAAGGTGCAATGAAGAGTGGATTGGGGTTGTCCGTTTATAGGTGAGGTGAGTGGAGTACGTGTAATTTTTTGAAAGAAAGAATTCCACCTACAAATTCATTCATAAAGAAGAGAACTAATAATGGTCCATTATTTATATTAGAATGTATATGGTCTAAATATGTCTATAAATGGGTTTTCTAAAAGGTTTTTTAAATTTTTATCCATTATCTATTTTATTTTAACCCCTCTAGTAAACTAGGATTATATTAACCACTGTTAATTAAGTTTACTATTTTTATTATTCATTTTAATTATAAATTAAGATAAACTAATTAGATAATATTAATATTTTTATTCAAAAACATGAATCCATTTTTAAAATTTCTATTCAGGTAATTTGAAAATTTTAATATCAAAAAACTCATCCAGACACAATGAGTGCGCGAGTATTAAAAGAGAAAAGGTTCAAAAGTAGAAAATGTTTTTATATCAAAATTCATAACGAAATTGAATAAAATAAGATAAATTTGATTAATTGATTATAAATTTAATTAATTTTATTTGAAAAATATTTTAAAATATAATTTTTCTATATAAATTAATTGAACAAAAATGAAATTTTCAATTATTATTATGTATTTTTCACTATTCAAAAAAGAATATTTTTTAGAAAAATAAACAACATAACCCTAAGATAATTTTGACCTGATGATTTTAAAAAACAATTTTATTTTATTAATTTATTCTTATATAAGTGTGAATCTCTAATTTTATTAATGGTTTAAAAATGGAAATACAAATGGTTTCTTGATTGAATAATATTTTCTAAACATAAAAAAGCATTACTGAAAATTATGTAATTTTTTTTATCAATTTGTTCATTATATCAAAAAATTATAATTAATAGAAAAAAAATTTCCTAGTACTATTGAAATATTTAATTTAAATATATAAGTTATATTATTTTATTTTATTCAAGTATATTAATAATATATCTTACTTTCGTTGAAACTCATTGTCATGTGTAACACATGATATAGATGTTTTGTGTATAGCGCATGAATAACATGTTGTTGTGTGTAATGAAAGATTTCAAACACATTTAATTTAATGAATAAATGAGTTAATAAAAAATCGAGGTGTTACACACACACACACGCATGAATCATCTCTAGTGTAGGGCCTCTTAACCAACTTCTTAGGGGAGGTTGATCGTATCCATGCTATAGTTTCCCTAGTCAAGGGTCCATGATAACAACACTATGGGAAGGCCAATAAATTCCCTAATATAATTTCTATGATCTTTTAGATTCTTGTATAATATTTTTCTTGATATTATTTTAAACTTCACTCTATAATATAATAGAGATAGACATCTACATCTTCCTGACTCCCTTGCTCTGTCATTCTGGCAAGATAGACATCCACAACTCCTAGGAACCCTTTCCCAATAAATTCAATGAAATCAACATCTGTAATTCATTAGAACCCTCAACTCATAATTTTAATGAGATAATATTTCCTTGATTTTTAACTCCCTCATCTTATTATTTCATCTTGATATGAATCCACAAATTCAATGATCCTTCTCCCCATTATTCCTATAAAATAATAATCCATATCTTCTAAGAACCCTCACACCATAATTTTGGAAAGTTGGGATTCAATGCCTCTTGGGAACTATTTCATAGAATATCATAAGAATTAGGTTTCCATAACTTCTTGGCGTTTTCTCCCCATTCATATATGAATTTAGTATTCCACACCACTTGTGAACCATCCCCATGAAAATTTGGAGATTTAGGATTCCACACCTCTAGGACACCATCACCTAAAACATATAAAGAGTTTGTCTTCCTCAATTCTAGGGTTCCATCACACAATTAATCCAAATATTTAGGCATACACTCCTCATAGTCACAATCATGTTGACCATCTAGAGTATCAATATTTCACACCTCTTGGGTTTTGTCACCCCAATCATTTAGAGGGGATCTATTTCAAGCCTATTTTGAAGCATCGATCTATTCATCCAATGTATTAGGATGACTGGTATTCCATGTTCCATCACCTCGTTCAATTAAAGGGTTATATTCCCATTACTCTTGAGTTACATGATATCATTTGTATTGAGAGTAATGATTCCATGCCTCCTACGTGTTGTTTACCTATTCATTGAGATAATTAATATTCAACCCTTATCCGGAACCTTCACCAAATTCATTTGGATATAAATGATTCCACTCTTCCAGGGAACCTTCGACTCATCCATCTAGAGATAGAGGCCTCCAAAGATCCCAACACATTTACCTCAAATAATTAGAAAAATAGGATTCCAAGATTCAACAACATCATCACCCCATTTTCTATTTGATGATTGTGTGGTAGAGTGGAACAAACATCATTATACCATTATTAATATTTTAGGAGGAAATTTATTGGGTCCACCAACCACACATCGGAGGAATTTCAGTGCCCTAGATCCATAACTAGATGCTTTTGTATCCATTTTTCTCATGGATGTTTCTACATAGAGCACATAATATAATTCCATCTCTAGTGAACCTCACTCCAATTACTCATGTGGACCCTAAAACCCATAGGGAAATCCATGTCATCTAGAACACTACATGGGAATGTGTATTCATATAAATGTGAATAAGTCCCCAACCGTCTATCTGAATGGTTGGGTCAACCCTCAATACTTATTATTCTTTAAACAAACATCTTGGATGTCCTCCCCTATATAAACATAAACTACAGAGCCCCAACCCCTATGGCCCAAAAAACAAGAGCATGTAATGTTCCCCATTATTAGGACAAAAAATGGCTTATATACCCTGAGAGGGGGGAGGGGGGAATCAAGGTATGGACATTCTATTTAAAAATTCTTCTTGTCCCACTAGATATTGACCTCTATATTATAAGGTTCAATTTGATTTCGTTGATATTTTTAATGATTATATTGTTCGTTCCTTTTTTATCTGATATTGAAGTTTTGGATGCAATGCAGGGAAACAAGTAGGAAAACATATATTTTTTTTACTTGGTTTATCCTCAATGGGCTACATCCAAGGAGCATACAAAGAAGATCTCCTGTTATACCAAATCCACTAAATCTCACTTTCAATTTAAAATGTTTGGGCTAGTTCACCCCTATTCCTAGAATCACTTCCTTTAAAAGGTTTCGGGTCAACTCACTACTTACCCAAGGGTCACTCCCTATGTGTCTCTCTCTGGCTCACTGCCAGTGGAGAGGATGTCCTTCTTCCTCTTCCTTTTCTCACTACTCCCAAAAGGATCCACTAATAGTTTAAGGAATTGTAGGTCCATTCATTATAAAAAATGAATGAATATTCTTCTGTATGTAGATGCATTGTAGGAGTTCCTCTTTCTTAAACTGATGAATACATTTTTACCACTGGTGTACCGGGAAATCTCCCAACTTTCGAGAAACCCTAGAATGAATGGGGCACTACTCTATGCCTGTCACGCTTCTCTATTCTTTAGCACACTTCTCTATGTCGGACACACAAGTGTCACCTAAACACTTGCGCGACACTGCCTTAGACAACTCAGAACCTATGTGACTCACTCCCTTTTACACCCAAACATATATTGGCGTGAAACTATCAAATGGTGCCCAACTTTTGAATAACCTTATACATGCGCGCCCATACCACCACATGCGTTCCCACACCACCACTTCCTCTATAAAACCACCTTCACGGCCAGAGAACTAATTTTCTCTATGTTTTGTAATTCATCACAAATGAGGAGCAGAATCCCTCTATTTGTAGGAATTTTTTTTCCCTCAACGCCGGCACATGAGTCTTCTCCAGGTGGTAAAGTCCAACCGCCCTAGTCTATGTGTCCCTAGTCACCTCGCGCACCCAAACTGAAAATTGGGTGCCCCTCATTGTTTTTTGATATTTAGATATTTCAATCCTGAAAAACATTTGTGAACGTGTTTCCAGGCCTCCAAGACACCAACGCACAAGTCCAATTGCCAAAAACACTTTTCTCCATTTGTTAATTTTGAGGACCAAAAAACTAGAAAAATTAGAAAATAGAGCAACATTTTATCTCCCCTTTTTGTAGCACCTCTAGATCATCGATTCTTTTTTTCATGGTTCTTCAATAAATCATGGATTGTTGACAACATCCCTTGAACACGAAGACTCACCTTGTAAACCCCCCTTTTCAAGAAATTGAATATTGTGGTCTAATTTTTCATCAAACAAAAGATGGAGGCCCACATTTTCAACAACAAAATCGCCTAAAAAATTATTTAATGATAACTTGATGGATTTTTGTCCAACAATCTCCACCTTTGGGTTTGTTGATAACTCTTCTCATAAAATGATACATCATTGAAGCTCTGTCCATCTTCATCCATTATTACCCTCTTGCAATTCAAATAGTGATCAAGAATTTACTCAACACATACTCTATGTTTAAATGAGCAATGCTCAGCATGCGAAACAAGAGTAAATAAAAATTTCATCATTGAATCACTACATTTATGACAAAATTATTGACACAAAACGTTTACCTATTTCCATACCGATAACAATTTTTTATCACTGGAAACCTTCTGGAAACATTCAAATGCCACACTTCTGCTTTTATCATGATCCATAGATGTCATGATATTTATTTTTTAATTGATCACTTATAGCATCATTTTATTTCATACTCTACATCTTCAATTCATGGATTCTTGTGTTTTTCAATTTAATCTCTAGATGATCACATCAAACACCACGTACTCTAATCATAGTTCTCCCCATATCAGATACTTCACTTGTTTTGAAAAACTCCCCCATGTCGTTGCTCCATATGTCAGCTTCTCCCTGTCTCTTTGAAAATTACATTATCTCCCTTTGATAGCCATATTTTATCCCCCATTATGTGTCACTATTTCTCCCCCTTGGTCAATGAACCCAAAGGTCACTCCTCTGTGGTCTGCACCAGAGTAGAGAGAATAGATTAATATAGTAAGGAAAACACAACATACCTTGGGGAGAGGGGGGTGTCACCACATCAAAACTTTTTCAAGTGTGGGGAGTTGACTGGACTCCCAAAGCCAGTTGATGTCTCTCAAAATCATCCTTTGGTAAGGCCTTTGTCAGAATGTCTGCAACCTGTAGTTAGGTAGGCTCATATAGTAACAATGAAATTCCATGCTCAACATTCTCCTTTATAAAATGATACTTTATCTCAATGTTATTTATCCTTGAGTGATGGATGGGATTTTTGCTGAGATTTATAGAACTTCAGTTATCGCATTGGATTCCAATCAGATAGTTCACAACAACTCCCACATTATCATGTTGTTGCTTTATCCACAATAAATGTGTGCATCTTGATTTTCCACAATATACTCAGCTTCTGTGGTCCTTAATGAAATGTAATCATTCTTCTTGCATAGACAAGCAATACATAGTCCACCAAGATAGAATGCATCTCCTAACATTGATTTACTATCATCTATTGATATGGCCCCGTCAATGTATTCTTTTCACTGAAATCATGTGGATTTTTTGGGGATTACTCTGATTTCTCGTAGCTTGTCATGTGGTGAATAAAATGTAAGGATGTGTCTGTGTTAGATATAGTAAAAGTCAAATTAAAATGCATGGACTGTGATCCATTAGATCCTTTCAATACTATGTCTTTGATATATACTTGCACCATCATCCTTTGATTACAATTATTTTTACATATAAATTGAAATCAATTCCATCATGCCAAAAACTGAGCTTCTTTGAAAAATGATCCATCATGGAATTCCATTCTCTTCTAGGTGCTCAATATTGTATTCTTCTTCCAGAACCCCATTCAAATAAATGCAGACATAACAGGAAACTGGAACACTCTAAACCTCTATTGAACTTTAATGGCCAATAATAATCTGATTGTCTCCGGCCTCATCATAGGTGTAGATATCTTATTGAAAATTAAACCATCTATATGTGAGAATCACTTTCACACTAGTAGTTCTTTGTTTCGAATAACTAATCCATATTATCTAGAATCCTTGAAACAATATCCTTTGTTTGATTATTCTCAACTTTTTCAAGCTCTTCGTTCATATATTGAACTCAATTCTCAACACCAGTTCCTTCTTCCAACCATTTAGACTCTACATGGGATATGTTTCATGCTTCTATTAGAGTTCCCATCCTCCTCATCTGAAATGGAACCATATAATCACAAATAATACAATTCCTATTAATTTTATCCGAACACTTTGGCATCATTGCAGATATAGACCTGGATTCCTCATGCTCATTACCTGTATTTTCGTCGGAATCAATATTTACCACATTAGATCCCCCTGAATCTCGTACCAATTCATTAATTTCAACATGAATAATTCCACTGAGTCATAATATTTTTTTTTTATTTTTATCTTTTTTTCTTAGCTTTCTGTTGTATCCTTGTTTATATTCTCTGACAGCTTATTTGTATCCTGAAAATAGTTAGCTAATACCATATTATTAGAACAAAATAGATAATCATGAATAACCTGAGTGTTTTTTTATTATCCCCCAATCGGTCCTCCCAATGTCAGAAGAAATAAATATTAATCTTTTCTATACCATTGGTGTCTTGAATATGATTAGGAGATATAATGACCCCCCATTAATGTAAAAATCATCATGTTATTGAGCACACTATTTAGACCCACGAACATTCACCTTCTCCTACATCATTTAGTCACATGTGACTACATGTTTGAGAAACATCTCTAACTAAATTATATCAATGATATCTTTATTGGGTAAATTTAAAACATAACAATGAGCCAACAACAAAAAATATAATCCTACATAGCCATACTCAGGGTAGGAAACACGTTATAAATTTAATAACAAAATCACTGTCTATTGTGCTCATTTACTTTCACATGCCTCGTGGAACCATATAACATTAACTCATTTCATATAATTCTTCCTGATTCATTCTTCATCTCTGGTAACTGATCTGAATAAGTTGACATTATAAATAACATCACATCACTACATTTTATCTTTTCATGCCACTTCCCCTTGGATCATATCTCCCATTGAACCTAAAAAAAATTACATCATTTAATAGAATTTATACATAGAGGGATAGGTTTTCTTATGGAATCCTCACGGTGAGGATTGTGGTTGATCCTGAAGGGTCAACCCTTTGAGTCTTTCTTACAGAGCATCACAATCGCAAATTGCTTCTTCTAGCTGCCTAGCCAACTTCAGCTTCTCTGTCTATATGACTAAGAATTCATTACCCACATGATGAGTATTTTTATGATATGTAGATTCCACAGGCTTTACCTTTCTCAAAATATGGGGTTTAATCCCACTGGTACACATTTTTTTCATTAATGTTCTACCAATATGCCACTTCCCCTAATTCCTTCTCTGAGTAGGAATGTCTTTACTTTTTCATTTCTCCATGCTTCATCCACAATTTATGGGACCTTCATATTTCCTCTATTTATCTCCATGGAACATGACATGAAATATTGTCAATACATTCCTTGTTCATATTTCTTTTATCAGATATTTGTGTCACCACACAAGTTTGTGATGGTGGTGAGTCTTACACTGAATGTTAATTCCTATTACTCACATTTGGAGTAGATATCACATTAATCTCCCAGATTTTGTCACATTCTCTCCACAAGAGTTGTTCTGAGTGTGACATAGAATGTGATTGATACACCTTCCATTAATCCCCTAGTGATTTCATTGAGGTATTACACCTATTTTTCAATTTACCACTTTTTCTTCTAGTGTAGGATTTATCATTATTATCCATTGGAGTTGAGAATATTCTTTCGAGATCCTATTTCATTCCTTTATTCTTCTTGCTACAATGTCATGTAAAATACCTATAATAAGAACATATAAAACATTTCCCATCAAAGGCATACCTCATTTCATAATTTCTCTGTTGAGATGTGATGCAACATGAGTTATTCCTCTGACATTGATCTTCTCATATGTATTCATATTCCCATATTTAATAATGTTTATATTTTCATAGCCTGAAATGTATTCTTGAGCCTCTGAACACAATTTTGTTATATGACCATGAATCCCAAAAAATAGAACATGTTATCACTGATTCTGGTAAAATCCTTTTTCGGTCTATCTCCCACACCTACAAGGTTTTTATTATCACATGAGATTTTCACTTCTCTTTTCTTATCACTCATAGGAGTGGGATCATCATATCCAATTCCAAATATTCCAAAAATGGATGGAATTTGGGATGATACAATCCTTTCATGCTTATCCTTTGACGTAACATTTTTGTATTTCATTTCATCATCACTTACCGAAGGATAATCAATTAGTAAGTGTCAGGAATCTTCAACTTGGGCTTGTCATTGGAATTATATTTCACCATTTCTTTGTTGACTATCTCTAAAAATTCTTCCAGTTGCAGAATCATCATATCTCTTGATTTGTGTTTATAATTGATTTCTCTTTTGAGATTATTCCCACTACGCATCTCATATTACAGTTCTCGTGTGATATTATATACCATAACACATTTCTCCTTTATTTTAAATTTTTCTTGAGAAACAAAATCATAGACAGATTAATTATCTTTTTATACCCTTTGATTATTTGGAACTAGGTCATATTGCTATGTAACAAGATCAACATTTATGGATTTTAGATTCTAAATTTCATCTGAGGTCAAATTATTTCCCTTAACATCATCGTGGAGATTTTATCTCTGTAGAGAAAACATTTTTCGTTCTTCTTCTTGAGAATCATTCTTCACCCTGAGATCACTGGCCACATCTATAACCTTTTATAAAAGCATCATATCTTATTGACCTCAATTTCCAGTACATGGATCCGTATATCATTAGATTTAACTTCTTCATCCAATTTCCAGTCTACATCCTTTTTCATGTCGACATCATATACTAGTGTCCCCCGTGAAACATCTTCATCATCAGTAGTATCATCATCACTTTTAATTTCATGTACTTCACTCGTTTCTACATCATTATTGAGTGAATATATATTTTCCCTATAAAATTCATCCAAGAATTCCTTCATCAAGATGTTTGATTCCTTTAGTTGAATCATACTTTTTCCATAAACACTTCTACACTTAGGAATTCCATCGGACTTCTAATTCTTATTTGATGTTTTTCCCTTTTCCAAGGCACACCAAGATAAGAGAAAACATATTATTTAACTTGATCAATAAAAAAAAGTTAGAGATAAAAAATAAGATAAAAGAAACCTTCTTCTGATAACAAATGATAGGACTAAAATGGACCTATATACCCTAAGAGGGGGGGGGGTGAATCTAGGTAAGGTTATTCTATTTTAAAATTATTCCTACCCCACTGGAACATTACCTCTATATTATAAGGATCACAATGTTTCATTTGATATTATTAATGGTTATCTTGTTCTTTCCTTGTTTATCTGAAAATGATGCTTTGGATGCAATGTAGGGAATCAAGTAGGAAGACAAAAATATTTTTACTTTCTTCAACCTCATTGAGGCACATCCAAGGAGAATACAACGACGATGTGCTGCTGTACTAAATCCACTAAAGCTCACTAGAAATTTACAATGTCCGAGATAGATTACTTCTATACACCAGCTCACTGCATTTTCTATGTTTAGGGTAATCTCACTTTTTAGACAAGGGTCACTCCGTATGCATCTCTCTCTACCACACTGATAGTGGAGAGGATCACCTTCTTCCTCTTCCTTGGATCACTGATCTAGAAAGGATTCACTCACATTTTAAAGACTTGTACATCACATCATTATAAAAAAATAATCCATCTGCCTCTATATGTAGATGAGCTGTTGATGTTCCTTTTTCATCCAATGATGAATAAAACATTACCATTGGTGTACTGAGCAATCTCCCAACTTTTTCACAACCCTAGAATTACTGGAATGATTCTATATGCACGATGTTCTTCTCTATTCTTTGGTGTGCTTCTCCAAACGTGGCATGCAAGTGTCACCTAACCACTTTCATGACACACCCTCTGCCAACTTATAAATTTTATATTCACACCCTTTTATTCCCAAACATATATTAGAGTGGAACTATCAAATGGCATAAAACATTGGAATAACCCTATACTTTCTCGCCCACACCACCACTTGTGCACCCAAACCACCTGCATGACTAGAGTTATAATTTTCTCTATGTGTTCAGCTTCATCAAAAATTAGGAGGGGTATCCCACAATTAGTAGTCATTTTGGGCACCTTGAGCACTAGGGTGAAAGTATTCTCTCAACGTATAAGTACAGTCTCCCTAGTCTCTATCACCCTAGTCACCTTGCATGCCCAAACTAAAACACGGGTGCCCCTCATTCCTTTTCAATATTTTGATATTCTGATCTTGAAAAACATATGTCGTACAAGTTTCCAAGCCTTTAAGATACTAGCGTGCAAGTCCCTTCTCCAAAAACCCTTTTCTCCATTGGTTGATTTTGAGGCCCAACAAATTGGAAAACACTGGAAAATAGTGCCACCTTGTATCTGCTCTTTTTGTAACGCCTCCAAATCATCAATTCTTTTATCGAGGTTCTTTAAAAAATCATAGATTGTTGAAAACATCCCTTGAACTCGAAAAACAACCATGTAAACCCCCTTTGTCAATAAATTGAACATTGATGTATTCTTTTTCAATAAAAAGAACATGGATACCTGAATTTTTCAACAAACATAATCACCTCAAAAATGATTTAAAGTTAACTTGAGGGATTTTTTTCAAACACCCATGACACAATAAAAATTATGGATGTGGAACATTCAAAAATATTATGTGATAATTTTATGGAAATAAAATTGTATGATCCCTTTATATCATCATCCACTGAGATATGGTGGAAATGATCATACCTTTATCCCCACAAAATTTGGGGGATAACGTTTAGACTAATTGAGGGAACTCATTTTGAATTATCCTACATAATAATTAGATTGAATACTAGGAAATATCAGTATGAAGTCTCCCTATTTTGGGTAAAAATGTCTGGAATAATTCACCTTGGGTCCTAGTCGTATAACGCTAAAATGTATAATAATATCCAATGTACCCGATGTTAAATACAGAAACATATTTTTTCATTCCTGAATTATGTTAAAAATTGTGTAATATTTGGTCTAGTGTGAATGAACATTAAAGGAATATCTTTCATCAGAGTCACATGACATAAAACTACACGATTTCATCCCAGTCACATGATGTTAAACTCTGGGACAAAATCTGAGTCACATGACATTAAACTGTTTAAAACCATTTTCTATGTTGCGCATCGTTAAACAATATGATATACATCTTAGATTCAATATGTAAAACTATATAATACTTTAATCCCATACATGAGAGAACTACCTTCTATGGTAAGTCATGGTTATAGTTACTGACTTCACCACCATCAATAACTACATACCACATGATCCCTATTCCCAACAAGGTATATAAGAATTTATTTACATAATTTACATCGATTAACCAGATTAATAACCTATTTTGGTATATCCCCCTTTAGATCATGTTCAAATCCCTCTCACTAATATTCCTGTGCGGCATGTATGAGTGTATAGAGATACAGTTCCCAAATTGTTACACCCTCCCCCAAACAGCTCATTGCATTCATATTGACACATGTATTCTTCCAAAAATTAGCTCTCCATTATCATTAAAAACTAAAAGGGCCCCTCAGTGTGTATGGTTCCCTGGAAAATTACACACCTCCATTCCTATGAACAAGACTTCATGGATGTCTTATGATAAGATGATGATTAAATTTTTCGGAACATGGTCAATAGTTTATTTTCCATTTTCTCACCCCATACATATATGATGTGTTTGGGGAACCATTATTTTTACTAGATTCAATATCTGTTCCCTAATATATCTCCTCCATCCTTTCATTTTCCTACTCTTTGATTGCATGATAAAAGCACTTTCCACAGACTATTTTTCAAGGGATTTCAAAATGCCTTGGTGTAATCCTTCCTTGTATATATAGGTATTGAGATATTAGGTCAACATCTTTGGGACCTTCTCAACCTGACATATCATTTCCCCTGTTGTAGACTACTGTGTGATAGAGAAAATCACCCACCACTCCATTTCCGAACACCAAATATTAAACGTGTGGGAATCATATTATTTGCAGGGTTTTTTATCGAATGGTCATGCGGCACAAAATCATGGTCTATGAACTATGACATGAAATAGTGACTCTACACATATTAATTTTCATGGATCAATTCCTCATTTCCGTTACAGTTTCATCATGTTTTAACCCATTTTGAACCTTTTTGGATCATTCCTCCTTTTTCCCAACCACTATGATATTAAAATATAATCCTTAGTCTATGTAATACATCCTCAAACACTTTAAATACTTAGTTTGAACTATACAACTATAAACTAAAAATCATAATATCTTCAGAACATGAAATTAAATTTTCTCATTATGCCTTGTGATAAACATATGATGCATCAAATGATTAATATGAGAGAATCCAAAAAATAATGTCTTTAGCATCTGACATTAAACTATGTCATTTGTCTATTATAAACACAGAATGCCTCATATAAAAAAATAATGGATGATCAAAAACCAATGTACCTATTTTAATAAGTAAAACATATTATACAGATTGAGGCACCACCTGAGGGTGAACCCTCCCATTAAATGTCATCCAACTACCACACCATTCTATTTACCTATGTGTGGGTTGATTCCAAATCATTTGGGATATATAACAATGTTTGTATCTCTATCAAAAGAACTTACTAAGCACTAACATTTTATAGATTCTCCCCTCTTTAGAACATTATCATTCCTTTTCTCCTGATAAAATTATCTAGTATAATTGAGTGTAGGTTGTTATATCTCCATGATTGGCTTCCACATCCACAACTCAGGGATTCTATGATTTTGATCCCCACCACAAACTCAATTTGAATAGGCCACCAAAAGGCAATGGTTACTACCCATCCTGGAATGTCTACCATCCTTGGAATAATCCAAGATTGATTCCTATAAATATATTATACTTCCATTATTTTGAACATGGTTAATGGAAGATTCATTATTTTTTACCCCATCCCTGACGGGGGTGGTTGTAACAGCCCAATATTCCACAGTACGTTTACCTTTGAATAATGCAATAGCTTGCGCTGTACGCAAATTAGAGTTTTAACACGCCACAACAAATCTGACTAGACATTATGAATAGTAATACCAAATTTTTGAAATTTTTGAAATTTTATATTTCAAAATGGACGTCATTTTTGGATTCATAATATCAAAATTATCTTAGGGTGATGTTTAGGTATTTTTCTGAAAATAATAAATATTTGATGAATTATGGAAAACACTACTTTATTATTTGAAACTAACTATTTATTTAAATAATTAGTTATTTTATTTAAATTTACATAATCTAAAAATAGAAACATAATACCTATATATCATCAATTTAAATCATTGGGTCATTTTATTATAATATTAGATATAAAAAATTTAATTGAACTCTTTAATGTCTTTTACCCACCTTCGAGGCACATTATCAAATTTGCATTAAACATAATTTTACCAATTATGGGAATTTAATTTCAAAAATCAGAGAGACACAGTTTATATCAGTAATTAAAATGTACTTCAATAAGATGAAAATAATTGTTTTGAATAGTAACTTTTGACTTTTATTTACCACAGTTAAATGTAAACAGGATAATTAAACATAAAAATGATATTATTATTACCCTAACACGTGTCCTAATTCTATTGGATAATTATATCTCTACAACAATAAAAATTAGGAATAAAATATGATCATTTTTTCACTTGGATTAGATTAGGTCATTTAGTATTATTTTATTTAAAGAAGAGTTAAAAGTTTTAATTTGAATGTTTCATAACTAAATATTTTATGATATAGGGTTACACATAAGATAAATTAGACTATATATATTAATTATAAAGATTAAAATATTTCCTAAATAATTTTATTTTATTTATAATTTTTTGATATAAAATAATTAAATTTATTTATGACTCAATGATAATGTAGTAATTTCTTTATTAATGAAGGATTAAAATAATTGATATTATAAATATCCATATTAATGTAAATTTAGAATTTTGATGAATTACAAGAATTTTATGGGATAATATGAAATGTTAGGGTAGATTAAATTAATTACGATCACGTAATTAAGTTTTTAGAACTTTAACAAAAAACAGATACTAAATAGTGTCAAAATTGACATAAATGAAATTTAAAAAAAATACTATGTTATTAAATGATATAATTGTCCTAAAAAAATAAGGTTCAACCAAAGGACTTATTTAATATTATATATTTCATCAATGAACCACTTGGGGTTCTCTTGGAATTTTACAGTAATTTTATTAACCATATAATATATAAATACATGGATACATGGTAAATGTAAAACTATTTAACCCTACGTTAAATCTAAAATATAAGGATAATATGGTTACCTAACCTATCTAAAAACTATTGGTTGAGAGTTTTTATAACCATCCCCACCTTATCCTTGTTATAAATACTTTTGGAGCCATTATAAACTTAATACTCTTTTATAATAAAATAATATTTCATGGTTTTCCTAATGTGACCATCAACTCTCTTATAAAGGGTACTTCCACTTCTCTTAATTTCACACCTCCAAAGACATTTTTCTCGGCCATCCCCTGATCAAAAATCCTCTCAAAACCCCCAATTCAACCTAGAGGACTTACTTTGATCATAAATCCAACATATAGAGACCTTTTGACCAACACAAAAGGAAACACCCGAAGAAGATGTAACAATTTCACCACCTCTTTCAATGTTCTTTTCTTCTTCAACTTCCTATTTCATTGTTGTTTCCATACCTAAATAATAATTAAAAAAACTTATATATGATATGATGTTATTATAAATATGGTAAAACCATATTAATTATTTTATTTATCCTATGAATGAAAAGTAACTATAAGTGCGTATGTACGACTTATCGTCTCCGCGTCGTGGCGTAGTTTGTTATTCAAACACATAATTTTTTGGATGGGTATAATAATGAGTGTAACTGATGTAAATAATAAACAAAACATGTAAATTATTCTTTATATATGATATACCATCTAATTACATTTTGTTTCCCCATCAATATAATGGTATTTTTTCTCATGCATACGTACGGATTACCGTCTCCACGAACGCGATGAAATTCATTTCCTATAGTAACCATTCAGGAATAAATATCATTTTATGATTAAAAAGTAATGTATAAGAACATAATGTCATTCTTGATATGAATCATATAAATATTATCCATTACAAACATGACTTACGTAACCAAACATATAAAGGAATACGAATTAGTTGACACGTGAAACGATGACACTACTGAAATATTATTAACAAAGTAATATGAGAAGATAATATATAATATCCTATTTATGTATGTGGTTATTGGTTAATTTAATAAAAACTATTTTTCTATTGTAAATGAGGTTAATTTACCCTCAACCAATAAAATGTACAAGTTAAGGGTTAATTCTATAGTCTATTACATATTCGAGGTTGTTTATATGTGAGTACGTACTGAGATCTCTTTATCATCCACATTCTTGTTTCATAAAAATGTTGTTCAAAATATTTTTACTATTTTCAAGAAAATGGGATAAAGTCATTTATACCCTTTTTGACTTTTTATAGAATATTTTTAATGGTATATTTCCGTCATTTTCCAAAAAAGGTCCTTTAGGACCTTTTCAAGAAAATTATGGAAAGAAAGTTTTTTTAACTTATACGGCGAGTGTGGAAATTTTCCACTATTAAAACTTCTTCAAATATTCTCTTATAATATTATAAAAATATTTTAAAAATTAATATTTTCATTTATAATTATGTGACTTTTAATTGATTTCAAAATATAAAGACATATTTCTCTCAGATGGTTCTGATTTCATCCATGTCAATATATTTTGATAGATTTTACACTTGTTTGAAGATGATTTATTATGATACACTATTCCATATTGTATTGAAGGTTTTGTGATATATTTGATTGTGGATGTTTTATTTTTATACCATTCATGATTTATGGTTAAAGTATTAACATTTCATATGGTAGTTTTAATATGATTATTTATGTTATGTTTGAATCTTTTCATATAAGGAATGCATTGGACTTAGTATGTGACGGGTGGATCCCGATATTACTTTTTAATGCATAGGTTGGTCTCATAAGAAATACTAGTGTATTGTCACAATTCCTTGACAAGATCTTATTTATAGTCCTGTCATGATACTTTGACTATGTGGTTATGAAGTCTGGAATTATAAATTCCTTCATTATTAAATTGGCTATTGATAATACATGTTATTATTCGACTGGTAGAATACACAACTGAATAAGTAAATGGAATTATTTGATTTATCTTTTCCATATTATGCAGATTTATATGTTTAAAAGGCTTGTGTTTTAGTTGTATACATTACCATAAATGATTATGCTTTTTTATGAATGTTTCCAATGTATTGTAATCATTTCTGAGTATCTGATCTCCCCATTTCTATGGTTTATATTTCCAAGTATGCGAAGAATTATATTATGACTGACCTGTAAGGATAGTCTAAGGGATATGAATGGGATCAAAGGAGACAATATTGTTGTTGTTTATCATAATATAATGTGATGTAAAACTTATGTATGTATCTAGTACTTCCAAGGCTACTAAACTGATCAGTCTTTCGGGATTTGATCCCTTGTGATCATGCTAATGTTATGTAATAATGCACTGACTCTAGGTAACTAGGGTCGGGGTATTACGGTTGGTATCATTGGATGTTTAGTACAATCCATGGAAACTAGATTTTGAAAAAATATGATTAGGTAGCATTTTCGTAAGAGAGACTTTGAGGATTAGTATATCAGAACTTCCTAGAATTTTTGCAATGTAGAGATTTTGTGTATTTTCCAAGTAATAAATCCCTATCTATATATGATTAGGTAGAGGTAGCTCTAGCACAGATGTACCAAGGAGTGAAAACTCCGACATGGACTTTCGAGCTTGACCTGGGGTTTCCTAGTACATGACAACGGGCCTTGCTACACTCTTGGTTACGACACTCTCGGGGGATATTCTTAGGATAATTCATATTTTCATTACACAAAATTATGAAGGATTTATAAGTGTATACCTCTTCAGGGAAAACATTTTTATGATTATTGATTATATCCACAATCTGTTCAATTTATATTGAGGGTTTTTCATTTTTGGAATAATTTATTGTGATTCATAAACTAATATATTGTATGCCATTGTTTAGAAATGGTGCCTAGTGGAAGGAATAGAAACTGTGTCAATGAACGTAATCCATGTAGGGATTTCCCTCTTACTGAAGACAATTATAGTTGAGCTGTTAATGCAACTGGTGCGGATCAGCTTATCACCATACTGGGTCAACTCACTTAGGTTATGAATAATAACCTTACCTGTATGGAGAAACCTGATCCACAACATGGAGGATAAATTTTTACCCAATTCATGATGCAAAAACCAACAAAGTTCAATGGGAATACAAATAAATTTGTAGCTGATAAATGGATAAGTTCCTTAGAGAAAATATGTCATGCTTTGGGGAGTAGCGAAAGGTAACAAATGGTCATGGAAATTTATCGTGTTTTGTGAGATGCAGATCAATGGTGGTAATTAATTCAAAACATAATGGAATATGAAGATCTATCAAATTTGAAATGGGGGGAGTTTAAAGTTATTTTCTTAGAGAAATGCATTCCTTGTCACCATCAAGCGGATATGGAAAAGAAATTTATGAGTCTGAGGAAAAAGGAGGATGAGAATTTCGCAAAGTATGAGGCTAAATTTACAAGGTTAGCAAGGCATGCTGCAGATTATATATGTAACCCAAAGAGTATGATTGATCGATTCATTGATGGTTTAAAACCATTTCTCCATCGATAATTAGTCTCACAATCCTTACCATTATGTGATGATATTGTCTAATGTGCTATCAAGACAGAAAAGGATTTCTCTATGTCTTATGAATTTAAAGCAATGAAAGAGAAGAATAGATCTACTAAATAATCTAGAAATGGAAATAAGGGGAAGAAGGGAAATGTTGAATATCCATCATGCGGTAAATGTGGGAACAAACACCCCATTACATGTCTGAAGGGAATGGTGGTCTACTACATGTGTGGTGAAAAATTCCCCCAAACTCGTGATTGCAATGGAATGAAAGAGGTTGTCAATGTTGAATGCCACAATTGTAAATAAATGGGACATTATGAAAATGAATGTTCTAAGCACCAAAACAACTTATCTCAAAAAATTACAAGGGAGAAAGGCCAAGATTATGTGATCACTCTTGCTAAGGTATAATCTCCAAAAGATATGGTGATAGGTAATATAATGGTGGCCTCATGTTTAGCCAATGCTTCATCTGATTTTGGATCATCACACTGTTTCATATCATCACATTTTTCTACGATAATTAGATATTTCCAATTTTATTTAACAAGGGAGTTTTCTGTCAAAACTGTTAAGGGATGTATCATTGTAACAATTTTTTTTGAATCCGTTCCCATTACATCATATAAATGTTCTTTACCTGATGATCAAATCATCATACACATGGTTAAATGTGATATAATCATTGGTATGGATTGGGTTTTGGACAATGATTCAAAATTTTATTGTAATAATAAAAAAGTTTCAATTTTCGATGATGATAAAGAGTACCTTATCTTTATAGAATAAACCTCACCATCCGATTCTTATCTAGATCCACCCCTATTAGCCCTATTAAATTCAATTATTTGGAAGGAAGAGAATGAAATAAATATGGGTGAGGAAAATAATGTTCCAATAGAAGATGTACATATTTCGTATGAATATATTGATGTGTTTCCAGAGGATTTACCTAGAAATCCTATACAATGAGAAATTGAGTTTCAATTGATTTAATTCTTGGTTCAAGGCCCATATGGAAGACCCCTTATAGAATGGCCACTGTTGAATTAGTGGGAGTAAAGAAGAAGCTAGAGGAATTGAGTAATAAAGTATTTATTCTCTATAGTATTTATCCAGGGGAGCCCTTGTGCTTTTTGTTAAGAAGAATGATATATCTATGAGGTTATTCATTGATTATTGGGAGGTCAATGCTATAACAATAAAGAATAAGTATCCCCTACATCATGTTGATGATATCTTCGATCAACTTTATGGAGCTCAATTTTGTTCCAAAGATTGTCCTTCGAACGGGATATCATCAGTTGTGTGTAAAGAAAGAAGAAATTCTGAAGGCAACATTTCATACCAGTTATGGGCATTATGAGTTTATAATAATTCCTTTTGGACTGAGTAATGCACCCTATGTTCTCATGGATTTAAGGAATTTAATTTTCAAGGAATATCTTGATGACTTTGTAGTAGTACATATTGATGATATCATGGTATAATAAAAAATCTAAAAAGTTTTTTAAAATCACTTACACACTATTCTGAAAACCCTCATAAGAAATTAATTATATGAGATTTTTATAAAGTTTGAATTCTGGCATTAAGAGATTTCTTTTCTTGGCCATATTTTCTCTAAGGATGGAATCACTGTTCATCCTTTAAAGACCAATGAAATCCAACAATTTCCATCATCGAGAAGTAAAACTGAGGTACGCTATTTTATTGGTTTAGCAGGTTATTTTTGGCACTTCATCCATAATTTTTGCTCATTGGCTAACCCATTAACCAATCTCAAACGTAAATGGGTTAATTTTTTTGGACAAAAGAGTGTGAAAAACGTTTTATATAAATGAATAGAAGATTAGTCAATGCTTTAATATTGACTCTACCATCTGGGAATGATGTGTTTGTTATTTATAGTGGTGATTCAAAGGAAAAAATTGGTTGTGTCCTTATGTAGAATGATAGTGTTATTGCATATGCATCACAACCACTATAATTTCATCAGAAAAACTAACCTACTAATGATCATGAGTTAGATGATGTAATCTTTGCTTCGAAAATATGGAGACACTCTCTCTATGGTGAAAAATGTTATATTTATACTGATCACAAGAGATTTAAGTATATTTTATTACAAAACGAACTCTACATGAGGGAAAGGCGATGGATTGAACTACTCAAGGATTATTATTTCACTAAACACTACTACCTGGGGAAGGAAAATAAGGTGGTAGATGCTTTGAGCATAAAGAATCATGGATTTTTGAACTAGATGAGAGTTTAAAGGGGTCTTATTTTCATAGATCTTGTAAATATGGATATAGGAATAATCATGGAAGAAAAAACATCAATACATTTTCAAATGGTTGCTAAAAAATCTTTACTAGAAAGGATAAAAATTTCTCGGACTGATGATCCTGAGTTTCAAAATTAAATTAATGTTGTTAACGAAGGGAGAATGATTGACTTCGTATATGAATATGGAATTTTAAAATTTGGGAATAGACTTTGTGTTCCTGACATACCTGATCTAAAAAGGGATTTGTTGGAAGATGCTCATAGCTCCAATTTCACTATACACCCTCATAGCACTATGATGTATAGATATTTTAAGGAACCTTTTTGGTGGCCCAACATAAAGAGGGAGATTTCTGATTATGTATCAAAATGCATGGTTGGTCAATAAGTGAGGTTTGGAGGTGAACATCCTAGATAATTCATGCAACCTCTTCCCATACTTGAGTGGAAATGGGATGATATTTTGATGGACTTTTCCATGGGGATACCAAAGACTCCTAGAAGGAATGATGCAATTTGTTTCATTGTTGATCATCTTACCATGTCTACACATTTTTATGATATAAGATAATATTTACCACTTGAAAGTCGTGAAAGACTATATATTAATAAAGTTATAAGATATCATGGAGTTCCACTATCAATTGTTTCTGACCGTGATTCCCATTATACATCAATATTCAGGAAACGTATTTAGAAGGCCCTGGATACTGAACTTCATTTGAGCACTTACTACCACCCTAAAACTAATGGAAAACCAAAACGAACTATTCAAACCTTAGAATACAATTTGAGATATTTCTCACATGACTTTCAAGGTATGTGGGATCAATATTGGCCTCTGGAAGAATTTTCTTATAACAACATGTTCCATTAAAGTATTCAGATGGAACAACATGAAGAGTTATATAGAAATAGATTTCACACACCAACTTATTGGGATGATGTTGGTGAATGAAAACTTATTGGCCCAGAACATTTTGAGGAAACAATGTGAAAGGTGAAGGTTATCCCAACCCACATCGAAGCAGCTCAAAGTAGGAAAAAAATCTATGCCGATAACCAGAGGAAAGATTTTAAATTTCAATTAGGTGAACATATTTTCATGAAGGTATATCCATGGAATATTGTTATAATATTTGGTAAGAATGGTAAATTACATCCCCAGTGAATAGGAACTTTGAAAATTCTAGAACGAATTGGAGGTGTAGCTTATTGTTTGGCAATGATGCCTAGTCTCTCCAAATTTCATGATGTGTTCCATGTATCAATATTGAGGCAGTACATGACTAAACCAATGCATGTACTCACCCATGAAGAAATAAAACTGGAACTTGACCTGTATTATTACGAAGAGCGTATCAGAATTCTTGATACCAGAGAACAAGTGTTGAGAAACCAGACGACTCGTCTGGTGAATATTTTAGGGAGAAATCATAAGATGAAAGAGGCAACGAGGGAACCCAAGGAAATTATGAGGAAGAACCACCAGAATATTTTTATGCAGTAATATTCTAGAAATTTTGAGGAAGAAATTATTTGAAGGAGGATATACTGTAACACCCCCAGCTTCCACCGTATGTTTCCCTTTAAGTAATGCAATAACTTGCGCTGTACAAAACATGGAGTTTTAGCACACCATGACAAATAAAACTAGCCGTTATGAATATTAATACCTTCTTTTGAAAATATTATAAATTTTATTTTTCAAAATAAATTTCATTTTTGGTTTTGGAATATCAAAAATATCTTAGTGTGATTTTTGTGTATTTTTCTGAAAACCATAAAGTTTAATGAATAGTGAAAAACACTGCATTATTCTTTAAAAATGACTTTTTATTTAAATAATATGTTATTTTATATTAATATATATTATTTAAATATATATGTCTAATACCTATATATTTTCAATGTAATTTTTTGGATTCATTTTATAATAATATTAGAAATATTAAATTTTATTGAACTTTTTAACGTCCTTTACCCACCATCTAGGCATGTTATCAAATATGCATAAAACGTAATATTACCGCTTATATAAATTGAATTTCAAAATTTTGATAGACATTTTTGATATCAGTATGTATAATTTTGTTCAATAAGATAAAAATAATATTTTTTGAATAGTTACTTTTGACTTTTATTTACCACAGTTAAAAGTAAATTGGGTAATTAAAGGTAAAAATGATATTATTATTACCCTACCACATGTCCTAATTCTATCGGATAAGTGTATTTAGACCAAAATCAACCTTATGAGTAACATATGATCCTCTTCGTCCACATGGATTAGATTTGAAAATTTATTATTATTTAATTTAAGGAAGTGTTAAAAGTGTTAAATTCAACGTTTCATAACAAATTTTTTTTAATAAAATGTTACACATAAGATAAATTCATCTATTAATATTAATTAAAAAGATAAAATTATTTCCTATATATTGGTATTTTATTTATAATTTTTATGCATTAAATAATAAAATTCATTTACGACACCATGATGATATTGTAATTACTACATTACTGAAAGATGAAAATAATTGATATTACAAATATCCAAATAAATATAAATTGAGACTTTTTATGAATTAAAAGAATTTAAAAGGTTAATATGTCATTTTAAGGTTTATTAAATGAATTTTTTTCGAATTAATCAATTTTTTATGACTTTAACAAAAATCTAATACTAAATAGTGTAAAAATTGACATAAATGATTATTTAAAACAAATACTATAATATTGAATGATATAATAGTCCTAAAAATATATGGTTGCACCAAAAGGATTATAAAATAATAGATATGTTATTAAAGAACCAATTGGTATTTTCTTAGTATTTTATAGTATGTTTATTAACCATATAATATAATAATACAAGCAGACATGGTAAATGTTAAACGATTTAACCAAGAGTTAAATCTAAAATATAAGGTTAGTATGGTGACATAAACCTATCTAAAACATATTTTTGAGAGGTTTTATACCCATACCTACCTTATAATTTAAATAAATCCTTTTTGAGACATTATAAATATAATATTATTGTATAATAAAATAATATTTCAAGGTTTTCTTAAATTGAACCTCACCTCTCTTATAAAAGGGTACTTCCCCCCTCTTAATTTCACACATCCACAGCCATTTGGCTCGTCCAAACCCTACTCAAATATCCTCCCAACTACCCTTAATTATATCTAGAGGCCTCACATTGATCATAAATCCATCCTAAGGAGAACTTTTGATCAACACAAATGGAAACACCCGAATAAGAGATAATAATTTAACCTCCTCTTTCAATGTTTTTTTTCTTCCACTTCCTCTTTCTTTATTGTTTCCGTATAAAAATAATAACTATAGTAACTTATACATAATTTGATGTTATTATAAATAATTTACAACCATATTCAGTATTCAATCCATCCTATGAATGACAAGTCTCCATACGTGTGTGCGTACTACTTACCGTCTCCACATCGTGGTGTAGTTTGTTGTTCAAACACTTCATTATTTGGATGGGTATAATATTGAATGTAACTGATGTAAATAATAAATATAACATGATAAGGATTATGTATATATGATATATCCTCTAATTACATATTATTTCACCATAAATAGAATGGTATTGTCGCTCGTGTGTAAGTACAGATTACCGTGTCCACGAACGTGATGAAATTCATTCCCAATCGTAACAATTCAAGAATAAATATCATTTTATGACCAAAAAATAATTTTTAAGAACATAATATCATTATTTATTTGAATCAAATACATCTTATCCATAAAATACTTGACTTACATAACAAAAAAAATGGAAAATTAATCAGTTTAACACCCGAAACAATGATACTACTGAAATATATTTAACAAGGAAATTTTAGAAGATCATAAATGATATTATATTAATGTATGTGTTTATTTTATAATTTAATAAAGTATATTTAACTACTTTTCAGGAGGTTAACTTACCCACAACCAAGGAAAAGTACAAGGCAGGGTTTAATTCTTAACTCTCTTCATTATCCGAGTTTTTCATATTTGTGTATCTACTAGGACCTCTTTATCCTCCGCATGCTTGTATATTTAAAATGTATTTCAAAAAAATTACTATTTATTAGACCATGGGTTAAAGTAAATTATAACCTTGTTTGACTTTTTATATAATGTTTATAAAGGAATATTTCTGTCTCTTTCAAAACAAGGTTCTTTCCAAATATGTCGACAAAATTATGGAAAGAATGTTTTTAACTTATACGGATAGTGTGTTTATTTTTCTCCATTATAACATCTTCAAAGATTCCCTTACAAGCATAAAAAAATATTTTCTTAAAAATATTTCCTTTTATAATAATGTGACTTTTATATGACCTCAAAATTGAATTATATATTTCTCTCAAATGGTTTTGATTTCATCTATGTCAATATCCTTTGATGGATTTAGCACTTTTTTGAAGTTGATTTATTATAATACAATCATCAATATTATATTAAAGGTTTTGTGATATTTTTTACTGTGGATATGTTATTTTTATACCATTCATGGTTTATGGTTAGTTTATTATCATTTCTTTTTCTAGTTTTAATATGACTATTTATGTTATGTTTCAATATTTTCATACACGGAATGAATTAGAGATAGGAATTGAAGGGTGGAGACCGCTATATATCCTATATTCATCATTAGTTATCATAAGACAAACCAGGGTCTTGGCACTAGGCCTTGAAAAATCATATTTTTAGACTTGGCATGAGGCCTTGACTATGTGGTTATGAAGTCTGGCATTATGCATTCCATTATAATGGAATTGGAAATTGATATTACATGTGATTATTCTACTAGTATAATATCCATATGAATAAGTAAATGGAATTATTTTATTTACCTTTTTCATATTATGCTGAATTTTACATTTAAAAGGCTTGTGTTTAAGTCTTAAAATTTTCATTAAATTTTTATTCTTATTTATGAATGTTTCCGCAATATTGTTATCCTTACTGAGAACTTGAGATCACCCCTTTCTGTGTTTCATATTTACAAGGATGCGAAGAAGTATATTATTGACTTTCAAGGATTGTCTATGGGATATAAATTTTTTCAAAGGATACAATATTTTTTTGATTTTCATTTTATAATATACTGAAAAACTTATGTATATATCTAGTACTTCCAAGGCTACTAAACTGATCAGTATTGCGAGATTTGATCCTTTATGATAATGATAATGTTGTGTAGTAATGCCCTGACACTAGGTAACTGGGGTCGGGGCATTATAGTGGATATGTGACATATGTTTCATACATGATCAATAGTCATACCTCAACAATAATTCACCCTTTTATTTTTCCCATATCACAGAATTCATAAATTATCTTTTTTTACCCCATTTTTTATGGAGTTTGAACACTCACAATGAAATTTCTTTCAGCGGTCATCAGTAATGGCTAATAATTCCACATCATTCGATATTTCCTAAGTATATACTTCCTCCCCTTATCATGATCTCCTCTATTGTATAGGATAACTACATACCTCTCCATTTCTCTAACATCGAGCATGAATTATGTTGTATTTTTGTTATGTTGAATCATTCTTCCAAGAATGGTATAAATGTAAGATGATTTCTCTAACTGGGATAAATTACCTATTTGGTCAAATCCCTATGAAAATAAACTACAAACATATTTAGTTTGATATATATGACTTTAATTTAAAATTCCTAATTTCCTAGTCGTATAATGTTAAACAAATTTAAAACATCCTCATAATATGACCTTAAACCGTATTCTTACTATATGTGATGAACATAGGCTGCCTCATATGTTTAAATTTAGATGACCAAAACCAACTTCCACATAACATGAAATTACCATGTAGACTTAACATATGTGATGAACATAAGATTACACCTATTTTATGTGAGAGAAGACCAAAACCATCTTCCTTAACACACAACATTAAATTGTAGCTTTGCCTTGTGTGATAATCCTGGAATACCCTTTGATAATCATGGGATGATGTAACATCCTCTCCAGAAAGGAAACCACTCTTATGGTGTCAGCCTTACATACCATCATATCGACAAATAAATATGGCATGATTCCCATATTCATGGGATACATAGTGATATATGGATATCATATCCACAGTACAATCATCAATATAAACTCATTATGGTAATTAACCCTATAACATCATGAATTTATCCTATGTTATATTTTTCTGTGAATTTTTTTCGTAATGGGTCTTGTCTAATTATATCCCTTTTCACATCTTATTAACACTATTTCTAGCCACCCATACTTCTTTATGCCACCACAACCTTTGGTTTGAGCACCATGAAATAGAACTGGAAGTAGCTTTAATCGAATCTATATTAATCTAATCTAAATATCCAAACATCCTCATCTCATGATGGTAAATATTTTCATTTCCCCGTATAAAATTAGGATTCCTTATATGGAAAATATTGGATGAAGAACCATCATCCCCATCACATGACATTAAAATATACCCCTTCCCTTTGAAACAAACATAGTATGACTCATATTATAATTATAGTATGATCCAACATCCTCCCTATAAAGGAAACTACACATTTGGTAACGTTCACATAACCATCATCACTCTAGAATTACATGCAGCTAGATTCCCATTCCCATGGGATACATAGTGATGGATAGAATACGTATCCAATGTACAAACCCAAAAATAACTCATTCAATTCAATTTTGATCATCATCATCTGATCAATCTGGAGAAGCACCCTAATGAGAATGTTTTGTGGACACAATAGTCAATCCACCCACTTGGGCATGTTCCTTGAAAGATTTGTGTTAAATAATGATGGTTACCATGTCTCTAACATGATCAATCGTAGATCCCACCTTTTTCTCACATATTACCTAATTGGTGTAGGTGTATAATTTTTGTTTCAAATATGGTCATAAAAATTTCTCATCCCATCAAACATCCCATTAAAGATCCAGGTCTTGGATGTGGTCCAGACAATATGATGTTAAACTAGGTGTCTAGTTACAAGCATCATGAACTTAAATAGTGTGACCATTTTCATAGACATGATTCATGTGGTATAGAGCCTCATTTGACCAGAATTATCTATGAGTAACCTATGTTCTATTCCAAACAAATTCTGTCGAGAAAAAATCACCCATGGCCCGAACATTATGACCTGAAATTATTTGCAATACATGGTCCCAAAAATAGGGACATAAGCTATTTGTGACTTCATGATTCAATCAGTATGACTTTAAACAAACCAATTCAAGAGGCACACCTATTTATCAAGTGGAAATTATATAAGGGAACCGTAATCATAATTTAGATACCCTTCCACTAGTCCACTGTCGTATATTGGGAATAAGTGAGGGTGTAAAAGGAAAATGGTTCAATGATAGTGGGACCCACTATTGAAGCTGGAAAAATATGTATATTCTTCAGGAACCCATCAATTTATGTAACAATTTGATATGAATCTATTATATATTTTCCCCATGATATCTTCTATAAGGTTTTAACCGTTGTGTTTACTATTTAGGCACACATTACCATGACTGGAGATGATTTAATCACATCAGTTCACACGTATTGGTGTCAAGACACTAAAATGGGCTTAGAACATCCCAATCACATGCCATTAATGTTTTTGAAACAATTTCTTCAACTTATTATTTTAATTTATGTGTTAAATATCGATTCTATGTTATTTTAAACATAATAAACTATATTCTCATTTCATGATGTAATTGTTCAAAACATCTTAGGCCCTCACTTGGGAGTCAATTTTCTCCATGAAGTAATGGTCACATAATACATAATTATTGTTCCTCAAATTCTACGTATAATCCAATATGTAAGTCCCCTTAGAATATGATTGTATCCTTTTTTAAATGAGATTTAAACAAAATGTTCTTGTGCCACAATGACATAATACGGAGAGTGTTGACCTCCATCAGTGCATTCCAACAGTTCATCCCCAAACTTCGTGCCCTCCTAGATTTGGATCCAAAAAATATTTCATGGTTAAAAGAGGAGTTTAATGAAATCGTTCCTGGACACACTATCTCCCTCATTATCTTTGTAACATAATCTGAAAGCCTTATTAAAATATGTCGACATTTCTCGTGATTCGTACATGGGAAATAGGAAATATTTAATTGTTTATCCCTATCCTTGGAAGAATTATATATGAATTTATACCTCACATTTTTTTTTAATTTTCACACTCTATTTCAACATCTCCCACATTGTGTTATAAATAATAGATATATTGATTTAATCTCTTTGACAACTTTATCTGGGTATAACTTAATGCCCTTGGAATTACGATACTCATGCACCTATAGACATTATAAATAAAGTTAGATATATAATAATCCACTACCCAGACAAAGAATTACTATTCAGAACAATCCCATTGTTGATCTATATTACATAAAGGCATAAGGTATTTTCTTTAAAACATTCCTCCAAATTATTTCCTTATCTCCTTCCAAATTCTCATTTTAGGCCATTCTGAGGGGGGTTTTATGTGCTTAGAAATGAGTCTGTGAATGGAATAAATAATGATGACCCTAATATAGAAACGTATCTCATTTCAAATGATTCAATTTTAATGGGCATGGAGTCCAAATGAATATACATATTAAAATTTATTACCATTTGTTGTCAAAATATCGAAAATGACCATTAAATTTTATTCTCAAACAAATTGCAGAATTTAAAATAATTCAAATACTTTGAAATTAATTTTTTTAATGTTTAACATTTGTGAAGGAAAATATTTCATGAAAGATGGTAACATTCACACAATGTATTTTTTCTTCTAATTTTCACCGACCAAAGATTACAAATTCTAAAAACATACATTAAAGAAAGTATCATTCATGATACATATCACCAAATTACCATTAAGACTATAAATACCTAATCAAATTAACATTTGGGGGAGGAAAAACTAAGATGAAACTTCACACTCTTGACTCATCAAACTCAAATGAGTCTCATGATGTTTATAAACTCATTATCCTATAATAAAGATTCATGAATTCCCTCATGTTAGCCCTTCCAAATATCATTTACTTTCTGAGGATGTTTCATGAAACTACTATCCATCAAGAACACTATTCCCATAATATGGCCATTATTTAAAAACTCCAATTTTCAAAAAACTCCAATGTTCTGTGAAATACTTTTTTTCATGTCCATTTTGATACCTCCTTTCATAGAACATGCATTCATGTATATTGAGAACCATCATGAAACACCGATACTTCTGGGAAACCTATCCGATATGAGTCCTATATCATTCCTGAAACTAATACCTTCACATCTACTAGTCTATAACGCAAGGTCTATACCCCCACACCCCCTCATGATCGGTTCTTGGATAGGGTCCGGTTCATCATTCCCTATTACTTTACTACCCTCACTGACCCCCATTAACATTATAGAGTCTCATAATGATCTCGATAGTCCAGGATGATGAAATTTTTGGTTGCTCTATATATATTATAATTGTACATCCCGTAAAAAGTCATGAGTTTATAACTCCTATAAAATCCTTGAATGGCCCTCAGCCAACATATTCCCCTTTGTCCTTTTCATGTTCCATGAGATGAGATTATCTTCGAGGATTCCCTGAATAGATTCTATCAAAATACCCCTCCAAAAAATCCTAATACCACATCACTTGACTCGTATTCCAGGTTAAACCAGAGAAGGATGCTCCTACATAATTCCCACACTATCCTTTTCTAGTCATATTCTTCATTATAGTCCTTTGTAAATGGATTTAAACTATTATACACCCTATGTAATGAGAATATGGTTCCACTTGTTAAAATAAATAAGTGAAATATGTACCAAGAGTAAGATAACTGATTTAATGAAAATGATACAACCCCTAAGTATTTCTAATAATCCTATAACATATGTATAAGACCCATTTATATTCCATGACACATCAACAGGATGAGATGTCCTTAGTAACTGGAATTAGGTTGAAAAATTGATAGTTAGAGAGTGTAATCCGTACATGTATCCCTCCTTCCCCAAGCATAACCCATGGGTATTATCCTTAGGTGTAATCCCCCAATAATATTTATTGGCATTTAAGTCTTTCATGATATCCTAGAGACACGATAGGAAGGTGATGAAATGGTAATCTCAATGAGAAATTCCGAAACAAAACATCCTTGTATATGAAATTAACATGCGGCCTTACCATAAATAGTGAATATGAGATTCCATGTGTAATAAGAAAAATAATATTCATTTGATGAGAATGAGATTCATAATTTGATTTGAATGATATAATACCTCACCATTAATGAATTTTCCCCATGTAATCCCCAATAACACCATCACTGATCCTAAAAGCACATTTGAATCTACCATGTGTAAGACCCAATCACACAATCACTACTCCTTGAAGAACCTAGGTATCTCCAATATGTAATATTCAGTCATGAAATCACTACGCCATTGCATTACCTATTTAGACTAGCTGTGTTAACCATACCCATACCATTTCTAGCACATTTCATCACATGGGAAACTAAGCTGTGTAAACCAATTCTGTACCATGTTTTCTCTTAAAATCTCATGGGATGCTCAAATGTGTTAGTATCATTTGCACCAAAAATTACAATAGAGGAACTCGGGTATCTGCCACACAAAATACGAATTCATACCATAACTTCTCAATTTCATCAATGTGGTATCCTTGGTAAAGAATCCCACATAAAAATCACTACTCCATAGAATCACCCAAGAATCCCAGCTTTGTAAACTAAATTCACACTATCAATTTTCAATGAAGTTCCCAATCATCCCAGTTTCATAAGACCCCTAAAAAAATGTCTTTGTTTTATGAAAAAAAACATCCAATATAATCATCCCTGTGGTATGATATAAAAACTTCATAACAAATTCCTTAGCACATTTCATAAAATTAAAGTGTTACATAATGAAGTAATTAAATGATTCCCCATTTATAGATGTAATGGTATGATCTTATATCTCATATATTTTTCCATTATCATAGGTTTCCACTATATGATAATAATGAGATTCTACATATCTCATAACCCATGGATGAAACTTATATAGTGGACAAATTCTATGTATAAGCCAGACACTATCCCTTGTTGATTACCCATCTATGACATGATCATCTTTACCACATGTTCTCAAACTACATGATTTTATTTTATCACACAACCTTAAAATTTTCCCTTAAACTATATGGCTTTTGTTTCTTGTATATAAAATATGGTATGTAGGATTCCTCCATGAGGTTCAATACATACATACCCACACATTGGGTTACCTCCCAGTGGTTTGATCTTGACATTGAAAAATAAAAAAAATCCCTATGTGTGATCATCTTCTTCCATGGGGGAATTCTATTTCTCATTACCACCAAAACCAAATGTATTAAAAATCCCCCCTAGGGACACATTAAACCAAATATCAAGTGCGAATTATCCCCCCTGGGAACACACATAAACAAATCTCAATGTGTGTAATCATCCCCAAGGGACATAGTTAACCAAATAGTAAATGTGAAATCTTCTCGTGGAGAAACACATATTAAAATCTCAAATGTGAACTATCCCCCTAGGTACCCAATAAACCAAATCACATTTATGAAATATTTCCCCTAGATACACACATTACAACTATCCTTTTCAAAAATACTATAAAGTAGTGACCCACTAATCTCCACTAGATGATAAGATAACAGACAATAAAATATTCTTTAAGACATACCATAATCATTGGATTAATAATTTAAAATAACACACCTAAATACCAATAGTTAATTTCCCAAAGGTAGACACGAGATTCCTTTGGTTTCGTGATTGAGATACCTCATACACATGATTCCCTTGACATCTAAATAATGGGAATTTATATCATGCCATCATACCCAACATCAAAAAATTCCTAAAAAAATTAAAATTTCACTATTTAATATTACTAAATGTTTCTTCCCTATCAAGATGAGTGTATATTAATTAACTGGTATTTTCCTAAAGATGGAATTGGGAACGAGTTTCATGAACAAGACCTAAATCCTTGAGAGAGACCTAGACTAAGTGAATAGATCTAAGGGGGAATAAATTTCATGAGGAACCAACATACATTTACGAAATTTTGATCATATAACCAACATAACAAACCATGTTAATGAAGGCTATTTTCCTAGGTAATGTGGCAATATGAGGAAACATATACACATGATGTGTGTCCTTGCAGAAAAACAAAAGAAAATTGTTCCCAAAATGATTAAAATTTCAAATGTTATATGTGATATTATAAAATCAAAATTATTATAATTTTTCTAATATAAGTTATATAAATTTAATCCATCATTATATATATTTCAAATTGGTAATTATTGAAACATTATTACATCGGTTCATGATGTGGTTGTCTACCATAAAAATGATAAATGGTCTTATTTACAACTTGTTCGAAGAAGAGATCGATGTAGGTAATTAACTAAAAAGAATAAAATCTCAATATATAGGAGATAATGATGTAATTATATAATAATTGTTGAAGAATATTTAATGGATTTGTAGGAATAAATAAAATGAAAATGCATGGTTAAGGACTATACCTCATCTTCGGAGAAATCATTTTTCACACATAAATAATTCATATGATGGTTTCCTAATAAATAAAACAACTATAGGATATGTGAAGGGGTGTAAGAAATGAATTTTCATAGAGATTGGTGGAACAAATGGGTTTTTATGTGTGTAGAGGATAAGATAGATGACCCCCTTATATATGTGGGTGAGAAGACACACATGGATGTTTAGAAAATAAAAAGGGGTAATAATATTTTAAACATTAAAAAGGCTAAAAAATGGATAATTATGGAACATTAGATAATATAATTTTAGAAATATGGACTAAAATGGGATTTGAACATATTTTTAGGTCATTTTTTCCAATATCAGTTATGTTTAACCCTATGGTAACCTTTTTTTGACCGTAAGATGTATAATTAATTTTTACTATTTTACTATTAAGTTTCTATGAAAATAATGATTACCATTTCATATAATTTTAATTATGAATATTCAAAATATGAAATTTATTTTCCCAAATTTCATTTAATTGATAGGGAATATTTTTTTTACAATTAATCCCCCTTATATGATGATAGAAAAAGTTTCCAATGAAAAATGTTTCATAATTATAGTAATTTTCTATATAATATTTTTATATGAAATTAATTAAAATCATTTTAATTAGATTAATACATATATAAATAAAACAATTTGACCTTTAAAATATAATTAAAATAAAAATTATTGTTAAATACATTAAATTAAAATGATGTTTTGATTAGAAACCGATATTTATTATAAAATTAATAAATATTTTATCTTTGGAAGAAATTCTAAATAATATACTCAAAGATATTTTTTAAAAATAATCTTCAAAAATGAAGATTATTTTTTAAAATATATATACTAAAAGTGACTTATCTATTTATAATTGTTTTTAAAAAATTATATAATTTTTTTAGAGAGGAGTAATTTTAAATCATGTACAGGCTTTACTAAAAGTTTTGTAACATTTGATTAGTATAATTTCGTTATATAAAACATTTATACATAATTATTTTTATTTAAATATTTATATTTATGAAAAATAATTAACTATGAGGTTATAATTGTCATATTTAAATGATAATTTTAATAGTGTATGGCCAATTCATTAAAAATCATCATACAGTGTAATAAATGATATAAGTGAAAATTAATTTTCAGAATAAAATATCTCCGAAAATCTCAAGGTGTTACATTCTCTTCCTCCTAAAAAAATTTCCTCTCAAAATTAATTACTCTGATGAAATCAAATGAGGATACTTCTTCTTCATAATAACCTTATATTCCCATGAAGATTATTAAAATTGGTTGTTTCACCAAAAAACATTGACTAGGTGAATGGCCTTGCGTCATTGAACATTCTTCATACATTCCATAATATCGACTAGTTTTAATTAATATTAAAGATCATGTAACATTGGTATAACCTAATAGATTTGTATATTTTATAGATGAGTATGTACTTCCTGAAGAGTTATATATGGAACACATTGAGGACATTAGGGAGATTCATGGGAAGCTCCAATTAATAAGATACAATCTCTATGCAATCAATACTCTAACAGTGAAGGATACACAGAGGGATTAGTATAACCTTTTTTCAAAATACCATTAACATATTACATTTAGAAATTATTAGTAATACCTTTCCATTAACTTCAAATTATAGATCATGTTGGAGTTTGTTAGAGAATCTTTTTTTACACTAAGAGGCCTTAATGAGCTACTAAATGGATCTAAAATTCAATTCCATATCCTCTACTAGAATAGATCCCAATAGCATTATTCACCATCATCATTATAATACATTTTATTTATACACATATTTATTAATACGTGTTGAGAAGGATTCATCTATATTCTTGAGTGAATGATATTTTTGAATGAATACTAAAAAATGAATGATGTTGATCACAACCAACATTGAACTATATATAATTTTTTTAAACATATCCTATAGGGTTCTAATTGTTCCCTTATACTAACCACATATCTGTGGATGATACACTATGTTCATTTCCAATTATATATCGAGATCCTACTAAAGGATTCATCAGAAATTCAAGGTAACCCTGAGAACCCATTCGGATACAATGTAATTTGGTGCTCCAAAAAACTCATACCACTTTATTAATTTATATCATTGAATAATAATATAGATAAAAATATTCTCTGATATGAATGATTTGTGCTGAATTTATATATAAATTGACTATAACCCATAAAATATAATTACATTTAGTTTTTTGGGTAGTCTGATGAAAAAATAAATAGTGTTTTTTTCATTTGTATTCAAGTATTGGTGAATTTTGTATCATCCTATTTTTAATTTTTTCCCCAACAATAACTTTATAAAATACCAAAAATGAAGATAAATATTTTTTAATAACGCCCTTTTTTATTTTCCCACCAGAAACAATCTTTATGACCTTTGTATATCTTCATACATTTAGGATGAATAGGAAATAAATAACTATGAGACTCATCTAAAATATCATTATTCAAAAATGGTTTGGATGTAAAACATACATGATTATAAAACCTAAAAATTTAGTCATTATCAAGGATAAACTCATAAACGTTTTTGACATTCTTATGCAGTTCTACACTATCCTTATATTCCCCTTTAATCATTACATGTCTAAAAGGTTTAAAACACTCTTTTTATTAAATATATTTCAACCCTTCATCCAATATTTCAAATTTCATACAATAAAAATAAAATTAAAGAAGATATTTTGTGTTCCTAATCATAGATTAGATATATAGATCCTTTCAAATCATTGTATCATCCTACTTGTTCACTTTTACAGGGCAGTAATGTAATGGGCTATCATAAACATTAATTTTCTCCAACAATATTCTATGGATCATGTTCAAAAACATATATTTTAATGTATAACATAATAATTTTTTTATTAATATATATATATATATATATTAAATTTATCTATAAATATAATTCCTCAATGTTATGAATAAATAAATTACTATAGTTTACTCTCAATCACGAGGTTGGTAATGTTTCCAATGAACCATCAATTATTGTCAAGAATAATATTTCACCTTATAAATTTTCATAATAAAACATTCCAACAACTAATTTTATATGTCAATATATATTACAACACTTTTCTACTATAGGATAATGTATGATCAGGTGAAATAACAAATATTTTCTTCTATTTCCTGAAAGTTTTATTTAAATTTATCTATAATAATGATGTTAGGTCCCATTAATTTAACTTTGTGAGTGGATAGGACATCCAATAAAAACTTTTCCCAATACATTCATAATATACATACCAAAAAAGAATCTCAGTAACCATGGATGGTATAGGCCAGTGTTCAATAGCCTTTTATTTCATAGGTCCACTAATATAATACCATTTGAGATTATATAACCTAAGAAGTGAAACTTTTTATAAAAGTTGAATAATTTATTATTTTTCCATAATGTTTCTCTTTACGGTAGTTAATATAATTCTCAATAAATCTTGTTGAACTTATTCTCTCTATGAGTTTATATGAATATCTTATATAATAAATTCACAAATTGATCAAGGTAATCTATAATGATTATTCATTAAATCAATAAATATATCTTATCATTATTAATAACAAATGGTATCACTATATATCCATAGTTTCAATAAATAATATTGGATGAAAGATTTGTAATATTGTACTTCTTAAAACTAAATAGATTATATATAGAATGGGAGTAAATTTTTGAAAATCACAGTCCACCACATAGTTGGTCAATAAATTAATCAATCTGGGTTAGAGTATAATTTATCCTAATTGAAATATTTTTTAGTTCCTTATAATTAACAGAGAGTCACATCGATCCATATTTATTCTAAATAAGAATGAAAATTTCACCCAAAGGGATATACTTGTTTGAATTAATAAATAGTCAATATTATCTTATAATTTCTTATTTAATTCATTCTAATCAATAAGGTACATTCCATAGGGAGTATTTGAAATATGTGCAGAATTAGTTATGAATTATATTGAGAATATAACACCATGATTCAGGGGATGACTTGGTAAATATTTTTTTAAATACTTCAACAAACTCCCAAATAATAGGTATATAATAAATGATGATTTCCCCCTACCATCTTAAATAAACACCCCTTTGATTAAGAATAAATTCCCCTATAATGGGTTCATTTTCCATTAGAAGTTAATATTTATCGTTGTGTTGGTAAATGATCTTGCAATTGTTCAAAATATCATATATCAGTTCCCTTCTATGGAAATTAATGTGTGAATTATATAGAGAAATAAAATAAATTCCAATTAAAATATCAAATTCAATTAGAGTGAGAATTAAAATATTTTTATAAAACACATACCCATTACATTAAATTTATAAAGATTAATATAATTGATATGTTTTCATTGTTCCATTTTGGGTTTTCAATAATAATTCAACATCTAATAGTAAAGGTAGTATTGAAATACCCTTTGAAAAAAATTGAGATATAAAATATTGCGTAATCCAATGTCAAATAAGATATTATGAGTTTTATAATAGATGGTAAGTATACCTTTCACCACCTATTTATCATACCCCACATCAAAAATAGTGATCACATTAAATTTCCATTTGTTGATGGGATAAATAGGTTATTGATGTCTATCAGCATCATTGACCATTGGATTTTATCACTTGATAATATAATTCCAAAAACTCAATTCATTTGAAACAATGAATTTTTGGAGGTTAAATCTATAGATCATTCAATTTATATATACCATTAGCTAGATTTATCCAATAAATTAATAATTTTGACATTTATGAGATTACATTACACACATGAAAATTTTAGTATCCCCCTTAAGAAAATTTCATCCATGTTTCCTTCTACACATAATATTTTATGGAAATATCATATTCATATCTCAATGATTTTGAAATTTAATTTAGAATCCCATTTTTATTTTTTATTAAATCCATGAGTAAGATTGGGAACTCCAATCCCCATATCCCCAATTATAGCACCTCAAACTATTTTTTCATAGCTACTAATGTGCCATTTGTTTAACACTCTTCTGATAATTCGTTAAAAGCCACTAAAGAATCAAGCATCCATATACTCAAGTTGAATGATAATACCATAGAACTAAATCTAGAATCTTGAAATCTTTTCTTCATAGGTTCCAATAGATTCATCAGCCTTTTATTATAGTTCAATTAATTCCTTCGTTATTTTTTAATAAATAATACATGGAATGTTGTTATAGACAAAAATATATCATAGAATCATCCCCCTCCTTGAAAGAGATTTATTAATATTTCCATGTATTCATGAATAGATTCCACCCTTGATCTTATTTTCCATCCAAAATAAATATAATAAAAAGAAATATTCATTCTTTTTAAAATAGAGAATGGAAAACATCATTTTAATCATACAAGTCTATTACTCAAAAACTAGTTGGCCAACATAACCCCTAAATGAAGGTGAATGTTGCATCATGAATGACTCAATAGAACATAGCCCACTATTTTACTCATTTGGATGTTCAGAATGATTCATATCCAATGAAATTTGAGACACAATATAGCAAATATTTTACATTATATCAGCCATACCATTTGGTTTCTTAGAAGGAACATCATTTCTTTGTCTATTACATTAAACATTAACATAGTTCATTCACTTTCCATCCATTATATAAAACCCAAAAAATGATTAAAGAACAATTTTATTAGTAAGAAAAATTATAATCTTGTCAAATTGTTGATAGGTTTTTCAAATCCTGGAACCTTCCATTCAATATCTCACACCGTAGGCATAAACATTCTTGGTCATGGTAATTATTAAAAACCATCATGATTGTTCATAAAGAGTTCATGGATTTACAAAGCATAACCCTAGTGACAGTCAAATTGGGAGTCAAGTAAGGCCCGTTTACATGAAATTTATGATGATCATGTCTACCCATATATAACATTTTAGAGATATTACACTTAGGTACAACTACTATAGTGCCACATTCACATATAGTTTCTAGGAAGTGACTTATTTTTAATTTACCACTCACAAATTACATCCAAAAAATTATAGGATATTTTTTTATTCTCAGAAAAATCATTATGATTATCCTTTAAGATATCCTAATGGATGCTTAAATGATTTTATAAACCTAGTACAAAATGGTTAACTAAAACATTCTACTATACAAAATGTAAAATACTATACTTATCATACACATATATCCCATTTTAATGGATGAATATTCCTTATATAAAACAATGATCAATCGTAAAATCACATGCATCTAGTGCCATTGAAAACAATGAATAATAAACATATGGTTTTAACTAAACAACATATTCTCCCACTTATTTATTCATAACTAGAACCCTTCATAGGCACGTTATAAATAATACCATTCCTCCCAACACGGGAAAAGGAGTTATAAAAATGATGTGATCAGGTGTTCAATATGGGTAAAGATGAGAGATATCAACATAAAATGATCATAAGGGTATATAAAAATGATATTAGCATATGAAATACATAATCTCCATACCATATATCTTAAAAATGATTAAAAAAATAAATCATGTATTTCAATAAGAGATTAATCATAAATGAATCAATGAATAAGAACTGCAAGATTATAAAATTTCTAGAAGATAAATATTTGAGGAATACATATAATCAATGAACCCATATATCATGGCTACCCACCAAGACATTAATTACATGTTATGATTTGGAGAAACCCCATGTACCATGTTTGAGCTTGGGATAACCTCATATGTAAAGTCTTTTTTAGGCTTCGTAAAACCTCCCATGTACCCTATTTTTTGGATATGGGTAACCTCCAATTCACTCTGTCAGCTCATAGAAAAGTAATCATTTCCAATGAATTTGAAGGATATATATGTACCACATATCACATAATCCATACAGTTTTGTGAAATAACAACATAATAGATTCATCACATAATAACCCATATAATAGAAATGGATTTCATAATCATTTCATCATAACATAACCCATATAAGCGAAATTTGTTATATAACCATCTATTAAATTAATCATACCATAAACTATGGAAAAAACAAGGTGTTTAATTAAAATCTTTTCACCATAAGAATAAACCATCCATATAATTAACAGGGACAAACCAATTTTATCCTATCCCTAAAAATAAATAATCAAAAAAAATTGTAGTCATTGATGATGGGAAATTACATTACAATATTACTAAAACATTATTGAGGAAAATATAAAAAAAATAAAAAAAATTAAGAAAATTTCACAAATATTAAAGAAAAAATTTTCTTTGAAATAAAATTGGAAACTATTAAAGGAAGAATTAAATCACTAATCTTTCATGATGGTGGAAAACATCGTTTATGTCGTATTTGTAAAAATAAATATTCCTTTCACATTTTCTATAAAAATCAAAGAGATCATTAATCACAATATAAAAAGATGATACCATTGAGAAAATTTAATAATGAGGCAAATATGGGTAATGATTTATTTAAAATGTCCTTGGAGAATAATGAAGAAACTTATTTATAATTTTTATTAAAATCATGGACCTTGATGAAAATGGTTTTCAATCGAAGAGTGAAACAAATTTATGTTATAATTATAATTTTATGGGGAATCATGAGTAAATAAAGAAAATATAATGGAAGGAAATCATATAATTTAAATAAATAACTATTTTAGGATAAATTTCATAAGTTTCATAGTAGGTATATTATAATATCTCACAATTGTAAACATAATCATAAACAATATTGATAATCAATGATATTGTATCAAAACAGTTTTAAAATTTTGGTAATTTTTTTTATCATAATCCCTATTAAAAAATTTAACATATATTGATACCTATATCCTATATTTATCATGAGAAAAATTATAAAAGTCATTCGTGTGAAATATAATTTGAACACGAAATAATCAAGTGGTGAATATGGCATGTGTCCACAAAAATAAATGTGAGATGAATAATCCTTTACTATATGCATAATGTTCATTCATTATAGTGAGAAAAATAGTTTATACCTATATGTACCATCTTATTAAATTATTATATATTACATAACATAAAAATACACACAAAACTCATATAGGACTAGTGAATATTCATCCATGGAAACATAATCAAATAGCTCATTAATGATTTACTTCATCTACCACAAAGTTATTCATAACTACCATAATTCATAAACATTTCATAAATATTTACATTATATTTATCCTAGGGAAATTAAACATAACAAATTGGTAGTACAGATTCTAAATAAGGCTAAACTTTAGTGATATCAATTATTACATGAGCATAACATGAATATAAGTGTTTTATAACCAGAGCATAACATTTCAAAATCATACCCTTTTTCTTATAGATCATATTAATTATTCATGTATTAAATAATGGTAGTTAATTAGACATGAATCTTAATGGTATAAAAAACATATGACATGGAGAAATAAATTTTGAATAATGCATTAAAATTTTCCATTCACATAAGAATTTAAAATTATTTTTATAGTAGTAAATGCTCATTTCCAATCCTATAACGGTGGAATAAGTTCACTCTATAAACCATTGTAGCAGTCATGGTTCACTCAAAATACTCTGATAGTTGATGAGGTCCATTACTAAATAGGGTTCACTCCCAATTTTAGTCCTATTTATCTTAAAATATATCTAACATTACCTGATGCATTGAAGGGATATATAATTATCAAATATCACATTTAGAAAATCATACATGTGTGTGCCATAAGATAATAAAACATTCATCGTATTATAACCAATTTAAATAAAGAGGATTCCAAAATATTTCATCAGATCATAATCCATGGAAATGGAATGGATTTCATTATCATTTCATTATACAATGACCCATGGAATGAAATGTGTTTGGGAAAAATTCCATCCTTTAATCGTAGAATAAAACCTCGAAAAAGGATGGATTTAATACACATAGTTTCATCATAAACATAAGAAATCCGGTGAAATAATATGAAAAAAATTATTGGATTATATCACATATAAATGATAAATTAAATCAGGGGTTGTGGTCTTTGACGAACTGAAATACCATTAAAATATTATTCGACATCATTATGTAAAATATCTATTCCATATCGGGACTTATTCTCTAAAATAAAAAACACCTAAAAATTTTATGGAAAAATTATTATCTGATAATATTCCTGAAAAATTTTAAACTAATGTAAAATTATTTTTTGGTCATTATGGTTGGAAATTCTGTTCATGATGTATAAGTTATACAAAAAACATTATTTTTATACTTTTATAAAAAGTCTAAAAACTACCTCATTCATTAAAAGAAAAATATATTACATTTAAATGATTTTTTTAAATATTCAACCATGGGTAAAAATGAATTTTAAAAATAGTAGGATAATATTAAAAACCATCTTTATAATCTTATGCTAAACATTTATACGAATGAAAAATAATATTTGATTGAATATATAAATAAATATGATTTTCCATAAAAATATATTTTGATATCTTGGTTAAAAAAGGTGGGGGGAAATGATAGTAAAACATGTGTTTTTATGATATAATCCTAGGATAAGAATATTATTAATTTTCTTGATACATAGATCATACTACATCATCATGAAATACTTAATCATTATATAAACACAGATATTATAACATGATACCCATTCAACAATGTTAACATTTTAATCATAAGATAATGAAAGAAATAACCTTATATAAATACATTTTATACCGTAATTTTTTTGAAAATAGTCATAAAATAAAATCATGGATTGTATATACACTATAAAAATGAAACTAGTGTCATAAAAGGCATGTGTCCTACTAAAATAAAGTGAGACAAAAATCATAGACCTTAGGTAAAAAATAATTCCTACAATTTAGAACCTAATTTATAAAAAATAAATATTTATTATAGTTATATTACAGAACAATACTGACATATATGAAAATATATATTATTTTCATGTGACTTGTAATCACTGTTTGTGAACACTTAGTTATGAAAATATCTATTTTTGGTGATATATTCTTCTTTTTTCTTGTATTATCTGGTTTGGAAACATTGGACCTTGTAATATAATAATTTTTTAATGATATAATAAATTTTAATAATGATATAAATATAATAAATATTCATTATATACATGGTTATAGTTATTCATAAATGATATATATAGTTAAATGAATCAAACCGATCATGGAGACGGTAGGTTTTATGTACGCATGAATGTTGTTTCAATTTAGCTCTGCATGGAACAAAGTAAAGGTAAATATTAATTCAACTTTATATATTAATAATTATATCATATAAATAATTTAAAATCATAAAATCAATATTTATTACAATCCATGAAAAATAGAATTGAAAAACTAATCATATCGCTTCTTAGAGGTGGTGTACCACAAGTATGCACATACGATAATATAGTTTTCCAAAGGTTTGTAAGGTAATAATTTTGATATAATAATTTATTTAAAGAACTTTAATTATGTAATAATTGATCTATAAACACATATATCCCTCCAAATTACAATCTATAAAATATTATTATTGCAAATGAATTGTATCACAATGTGGAGATGATTTTTTGTACATATGAAAGAGCATTATTTTCACTTCTAATTTAATGGAATGAGGGTGAATTCTGGTGGTTTCATAATGATAATAAAAATTTATTATACTACTGATACAAAATTTATTATTATATGAATAATATTACTTGTTTGGAGGAAGTAATGTAATATTTAAAAATAAATTGATCGATTAAGGGGATTACATCTTCTTTGAAATAAATCCCTAAATCTCCACTTAATGTCTATAAGGTAGAATTTTGGGAAGACCATAGAATTTAAAATGTGGATATTGGAGTAGAAATGAGAAGATGATATATTTATTTCATGATGTAAGGATCATTGTGGTGCGTTGAAGAGAATGGAGGGGTTCCCTTTTATAATTGAGCAGAGGTTCACTCTTGAAGTTTCATAAATGGTTGAAATATATTAAACTCAGTCTCAAAAAAAATTGTTCAAAATGTCTTATAAATGAGAATATAAGGACATTATTAAAAAAATTTCCATGTTTTCCCCATTCATTATTTCTATAATGTTTAAATTATTTAAGAAAATATTATATTTGTAAAATATAATTAATATCAATTTCGACACTATTCATATAATTTCCCATTAAATACATCAATAATAAATGGGAATTAAAATATAATCATTTAAAACTTCTGTAATATTTCATATTTATCTTAATATTTAGGGGATACATTATTTTTTTCATATTTTTTAGTTATATGTTTTTATGAAATTAGTTATTTTATTTTTTAGTTTAATTTTTTTTGAAAATGTTAATGTGTTTAAGCTATATATTTAGTACATGAAATTTGGATTTAAATTACCATAAGGAAAAAGTTATTTATTATCAAAATATAAAATTATATAAGTTGAAATTTAATATTATCACATATTCTTGTCATAATAACTTATTTAATATCTTATTTTGAAATTTTCATCATTTCATAAGAATTGCACAATAATGTGGATTAACAACTTTTTATACTACTCCATAATACATGTATAAATATATAAATAATCAAAAATACTAAATATTTCAAAAAAAAACTTATATAAATGTATTACTAAATATCATATAGATTATTTGGGGAACCAACTTTGACTATTCCAGTGTCACACTAGCTTTTTGTTGGCACAGAAAAGTATTTTCTAATTTAGCATGGAAGAAATATTAATATATATACTTTCTAAATTACATTTTTAAAAAAATATTAATTTTTAATTATAAATGATTAGTTAAAAAATATTAATAACTTTTTATATTATTATTTTGATTGGTGATATCATAAAACATTCTGTATTTCATAAAAAATAAGTTTTTTTACTATTCACCAACAAATTACTTATTTAGATAAAACATCAAAAATTCATCCTTCTTTAAATCTAAAATGAATAACCCAAAAATAAAAAATATTTCAAAAAAATTATTTTCAATAATAGATAAAAAGTAATTTTAATGTTATGCATGAAACACAATGAAAAAATAGATTTAAAAAATCCATTTTAATTATAAAAAAGTATTTATTCCAAATTCAACCATAATGTTTATTAAAATTAACCTAATTTTATTATTCATATTATAATACAAATAAAATTACATTTAAAAAAATTACATAATAAATTGGAATTTTTCGAAGGGTTGAAACACAAATACATATTTTAATAAAATTCAATTTTTTGACTATTTACTAAAAAGATCAATCATTTCATTAGCATATAAGAAATAAAAACTAATATAATTTTTATGTGATGACTTAAAAATGATATTATTTTTACTAAATAATATGTTACTCCCCAACCGTAGTTACCTAGTGTCAGTTCATTATTCTAATACATTGGCATGATACAAGAACAATGTCCCGAAAGACCAGTCTGTTTAGTAGCCTTGGAAGTACTAGATACATTCATAAGTTTTACATTACATCATGAAATAATAAATCAATAAAATTTTGTCCCCTTATGAAAAAACTTATATCTTTATTCTATCCCTATAGGTCAAACATAAAATACATCTTCAAATCCTGGGAAAAATAAAACATAGAAAGGGGTGAGTTCAGATTCTCAGTAAGGAAAACAATATAGTGAAAACTTTCATAAATAAGCATAAACCATTAGGGCAATGTATAAGACTAAAAAACAGCCTTTTTGTCATAAACATCAACATAATATGGAATATATAAAATCAAATACTTCTATTTACTTATTCTCATGGATATTCTACTAGTTGAATAATCAGATGAAATATCAATAGCCACTTTCATAATGATGGAATGCATAATGCCAGACTTCATAACCACATAGTTAAGGACTTGTGCCAAGAATGAAAATAAGATTTTTCCGAGGCCTTGTTCCAAGACAATAGTTTGTCTCATGAGACATACCAATGCATCACGGAGCTATATCGAGCTCCACCCGTCACTTACTATGTCCAATGTATTCCACATATTAAACTGTTTAAACATAACATAAACATTCATATTAAAATTAGTATACAAAATGTCAATAATTTATTCATAAACCATGAATGGTTACACATCAACAGTCAAAAATTTAACAAAACATTTAATATAATATTGATGATTTTTATCATATTAAATCATCCTTGATAAATAATAATATCATGTAAAAGATGTCGACATAGTTGAAAATGATCAGTAAAAATCATTGAGAGAAATATCCCGTTTTCATGAAATCATTTAAAAGTAACGTAATTTATAAATGAATTCATTTAAAAGATAATTTTAAATCACCTTTTCTCATACTACATTGAAACTTTTTATTGGAATTAACATTTTAAAACATTTATGTCCATATAAATAGATCCTTAAAACCATTTTGAAAACATAGACATTAATGAGAAAGGTTTAGAAGAAAAATCATTAAAACCTTTAAAATGATGTTCTAGTAAAAAATTCCCTTGAATATAATCCATTTTAAAATTATTTTATTAATCATGGACATGTATAATAAATATGTCCCAGTATATACTTATGTAAAAACAACTCCAGATAACAAAGAGATTGTGAAATTTAACCTTACCTTGCACTTTCCTTTGGTCGAGGGTATGTTTAAACTCCAGTATAATTACCATAGTATGATATTAAATTATTTATTAACCATATAAATATTTATTATATCATAAATTATTCATTTAGTACTTTATACTACCCATTTAATAATGATTTCCATGATAAATTTACATTTCGGGTAATAATCTCTTTTTTATCGTACTTGTTTTAACTTGTTATTATTGATCGTATCATTTAGATCAGGATTTACATACTTCTAGAATGTAACACACAATTTATATTTCATATATATTTAGAATATAAATATATATAACAGATAGATATATGAAATGGAAAACACCTTTTATTGAGACGGCATGCCGTACAGACACATAAATGTTGTTTTTGTTTTCATATCATATTGAATAAGACTAAGTGAATAAGATATATTTAAACACACACACACAAATATATATAAATATATATGTTTCAGTATCATTATTATTTATTAAATTTCATACTTATTAATAATATATATTTTTATAATCATCGTAGAATGGTGAATGTTTAATTGAATCTCATCGCGTCGTGGAGACGGTAATCCGTACGTACGCACGAGCGACCATATCATTATATTGATGGTGAAATAAAATGGAATTGGATGGTATATCAAATATAAAGAATCATTACCATGTTATATTTATTATTTACATTAGTTATATTCATTATTATACCCATACAAATAATGAAGTGTTTGAATAACAAACAACACCACGATGTGGAGATGGTAATCCGTACGTACGCACGTATGCTGACTATGTCATTTATAGGATGGATAGAAAAATAAATATGGTTGTAACATTATTATAATAACATAAAAGTATATATAAGGTACTTTATTTATTATTATAGATTGGAAACAACAATGAAAGAGGAAGTAGAAGAAGAAAATAACTTGAAAGAGGTGATAAAATATTTATCTCTTCTTCAGGTTCTTCCATATGATTTGATCAAAATGGATCCATAAGATGGATTTTGGACCAAATTATGGCCTCTATGATTAAGGGAGTAATGTTGATAGGATATTTGTGTAGGGTTTTTCCGATCCTAAAGGCTTTGGAGGTGTTAAATTAAGAGAAGTGGAAGTGCCCTTTTATAAGGGATATGCGGGTCACTTCAGGAAATGCTTGAAATATTATTTTATAATAAATTAATTTTCGGTTTCTAATGGATAAAAAATTAAATATTTGAAGGATAAGGTGATGATGGGTGGAATACCTATAAAAAAATAGGGTTTGTATAGGTTTAGGTCATCATATTAACCCAATCTTTGAGATTTATCTCTCAGTTAAATAGTTCGGTATTTACCATTTCTATTTTTATTTTTATATTCAAGCCCAGAAAACCCCATGTGGTTTATTATTAATATATATAACCTTATATAAGTCCTTTGGATAATCCTTATTTTTTTAGGAATATTATATCAATTAATAATATAGAATTTGTTTAAAAACTCAATTATGTCAATTTTGATACTATTTAGTATTTGATTTTTTTAAAAGCCATAAATATTTTATCACTTTGAATAAAATTTATTTAGCCAACCCTAAAATGTCATATTAACCTATAAATTTGTGTAATTCATCAGTAGTCTCAATTTACATATACTTGGATATTTGTAATATCAATTATTCTAATATTTCAATAACAAGTTAATTACTTCATCATCATTGAGTCATAAAAAAATTAAATTATATAATATCTAAAAATTATAAATAAAATACCATTATCTAGGAAATATTTTTAACTTTCTAATTAATATTTATAGTATAATTTATATTTTGTGTGACATTATATTAAAAATTGTTTAATAATTAAACTTTGAATTTAACTCTTTTAACTCTTCTTTATATAAAATAATAATAAATGTCCTTATCTAATTTAATTAGACCAAAGGATATCATATTTTATTCCTAAGGAGGTTTTTGTAAGAATTATACGTTCCCAATAGAATTAGGACATGTGTAAGGGTAATTATAATATCATTTTTACCCTTGGTCACCGTATTTACTTTTAACTGTTCTAAATAAAAGTCCAAAGTTACTATTCACCCAAAATTATTTTCATCTTATTGAACCACACATTACATACTGATGTCAACCATTTCACCCGAATTTTTGAAATTCAACACACAGAAGTGGTGAAATTATGTTTTATGAAAATGTGTAAATTCTCTTAGGAGGGTAAAAGACTATAAAATGTTTGATAAAATTTTATATATCTAAACCTATTATAAAATTACCCCAATGAATTACATGGAAAAAATATAGGTATTATGTTTCTATTTTGACCTAAAAAAAATTAAAATAAAATAACTAATTATTTAAATAAAAAATGAGTTTTAAATAATAATGCAGTGTTTTTCACAATTCATAAAAAATTGAATGTTTTCAGAAAAATAACAAAAATTCACCCTAAGCTAATTTTGATATTTGGAAAAAATGAAGTCTATTTTTCAAAATTCAAAACATAGAAGTTGAATTTATTAATTTAAAATTAATTTCAGTTTTCGAAACCAAATAACGAGGTTTTTAAAAGTAAAAACTATCAAAAGATTGACACATGTTTATGTAAAATTTAATTGTGAAATTACTTATAATGACAAAGAAAATTTAAATGATAAGATATAATCTAATTATACATCCATAAAATTCAAATTAATTATTTATCACTATAAATTATATCAATTAAAAAGGAACTTTTCAATTTAAACACAGAATTTTTTACTATTAATCCAAATATTAAAGATATCAGTAAAGTACCAAAAATATATCCAAAACAAATTTTAATGTACCAATTATAATTAAGAATTTATTTTCCATAAATTTTATATGTAAAGGTGTATAATATTGTTTTTAAAAAAAGGGTTTGCCATTAATAGTTGATAAAATTGCACTTCTTGAAAAATACTTATTTTATCCAATAAATGAATTTGTTCTAATATTATGTCTGAGAAACTCATAATATGGACATTAAAATGATATAGAGTATATAATAATTAATTTTTTTAATATTATTCATAACCACTTTTTTGATTGGTTATTTTAGTTAGTTGTGGTGTACTCGATCTTGGTGTTCTATGTAGCGCAAGCTATTGAATTACTTTAATGAGTTAATGTACTATGAAATATTGTGTTGTTACATTCTCCCATCTTCAATAAATTTCCTCCTCTAAATTTGAAATTATTATTCTAAAATAAATTATAAATAATAGAAAAATTCCATTGTGGAAAACCCACATTGGAAATTGGGTTAATAAAATTTAGTCTTAATTAGAGGGAAAAGGAAATGAAAAGGTCACCACCAAATTATGATCTCGATTAATAGAACATTGGTGGAAATTAGAGACAGATAATTAGAGGAAAATGTAAATATTTGTAGGGAGTGATTGAGGTCATCAATCAAAAACATATGTAAAATTTAGGGCCCCAAAGCCATCAATCTAAGATGATGTAAAATATCATCGGTTCAAAAAAACATATGGTATTAGGATAACACATTTTTGTTTTTAATATCCTTTCCCTAATGTTTAAGAATTAATTTATTCATAGAATAAGAGGGAATATATATATATATATATTGACAACTAGAGTTTCATCCTTCAACTAATTCCTACCACAAACTCATCTATCACTCCAAAAGATAATATAATTGAAAAATATTCTACTAATCCTAATCATATAGGTTTCCAAAAATAATTAATTTATAATTAATTTTTCAGACTATTTAAAAAACTACATTATAAAAACTAGGACATCACGTAGGTCAGTGGTTGGTGATTCGCCCTTTTCACTATTCGGTTGCAGGTTCAAGTCTCGCAGCCATTTCGGACGCGACAGGTTGTCACCCAACCTTCGGGTTGTATTTTTTATACAATCCATATATAATCTCAAGAAATGATTTATCCTTAACAATAGTATCCAATGTAAATCTTAATCGATTCCAACCTTTAGATTTATCCAAAATACTTCTATCTAAACACACAGTCCAAAATTTATAAGGAATGTAAACACAATGAAGAACCTTTTTTCCACGTAATAACATGTGAATACCTTCATCATGTATTCTTTTAAAACACGGTAACACCATGAATTACCATAAAACCTTATTTATTACATTCCAGATCCCTTATTTCTGATAGAATACTGGATATACTCCTTATATTCAAAAATGTTTTAGAATCCATCAATGGTGGAATATACAAACCATTAATTAGTTCTAAGGTAGTCAATAATATCAAATATAATTTACCCAAATCAACCATCTCTTATTCCAAAATCACTACCCCAGTATCTAGAACATATTATAGTTTATATATCCTTCAACTATGTATTTTCCATGAATTTTAACTTGTTGGTGAGTCACTTTCCTTAGCCCCATATAATCTCAAATCCTCAATAAAATAGATATACAGTACAATCTTTATTTGTTTCGATAATTAATATAATAATTACATCCTTTATTCAACACTGAAATAAAATAATTCTTTTATAAAAACATAATTACACTAGTAATTCCTCTTCATCAGTGGTTGTATCCTAAAATTATTATTATCCAATAGAATCATTTGCAGAATACTCTGATGATTTGTACATTGATTCATGTAGTGTACCAACTCCTAACATAGGAAGCATTATAACTTTGAAACCTTTTTCTTACCCTTGAAATCAAGTACGTGGTGTCCTTTTTATCCACACTAATAACAATATCTCATTCAATTCAAGCATTTACCAAGGTTATTATTTCCACAATTATCACATAGGGGTAAATCTTTCTTTCCCCTCTTCCCTTTATCCATCTTTCTCTCTACCTTCATTTTTTTCTCTAGCTTCCCTTCTAAGCCATAGGGCTCAGAAAATTATTTACATTTCTTATTAACACATGATATTATTTATTCATATTAGGATAATAATGGGAGACTATTTTCCTTAAAAATGATGGATTAATTCCATGAAAAATACAATACTTTTTACTCTTTGGATCAGGCATATTGCTGGAGTTCTCATTCCATCTCCTGGGTGCCATTTCTAAACAATTACATACACTAAGTTAGTTTTATGAACCACAATGCATAATTCCAAAATTTTAAAATACCTAACGTAAATTGAAAAGATTATGCATATAAGATATGATAATAAATTGTTTTTTGAGGAATTATTTAATCCTAAATCCTTCATAATGGCTTTTAATGAAAATGTAAATTATCCGAAGCATATCCCCTAGGAGTGTCGTAACCAAAAGTGCAGCAAGGCCCGTTGTCATGCACCAGTTCTCATTAGAGTCTTGCTCAAAGAAGTGTTTTCGGGTATTAACCATAGGTACATTTATCCCAGTGCCACCTCTACCCCCTCATATCTATAAAGTGATGTATTTCTTGGAAAACTGACAAAATCTCTATAGTACCAATATTATATGAAGTTATTCTATACTAATCCTCAACATTTATCTTAGCGTAATGTTCTTTAATCTTTGTTTATAAAAATCTATTTCCATGGTTGTTTCTAAACTTACTTTGATACCAATTTGTAATGCCCCAACCCCAGTTACAAAGAGTTGGTGCATTATTTTAATACATTGGCATGATTACAAGGAATTGAGTCCCGAAAGACCGATCAGTTTAGTAGTCATGAAAAATAGAATACACACATGAATGTTACAATGTACATTAGAAAATAAAAGACAACATGAATGATCCTTTGATAACTCCCTTAATCTCCTTGCATAACCCTGATTATCAATCATAATACACTTATTAGAATCCTGGGAAAATAAAACATAAGAAAGGGGTGAGCTTAGATGCTGAGTATGGATAACAATATATAAAAAACATTTATAAATATGCACAAACATTTAATTCAATGTATAAGATTAAAACAAAAGACTTTTAAACATAAACTTCATCATAATATGGAAAATATAAATTCACATAATTCTATTTACATAATCTCATTGATATTCTACTATTTGAATAATCACATGTAGTATCAATATCCACTTTCATAATGATGGAATGCATACTGCTAGACTTCATAAAAACATAGGCAAGGCCTTGTGCCAAGTATACAAATAATATTTTTTCAAGGCCTTATTCCCAGATACTAGTTTGTCTCATGAGACCTATCGATGCATTGTCGAGATATAGCGGCCTCCACTCTTCACTCACTATGTCCAATGTATTCCTCGTAAGAAAATAATTCAACATAACATAAACATTCGTATTAAAAGTAGCATATGAAATGTCAATACATTATCCATAAACCATTAATGGAATAAATATAAAACATCCACAGTCAAACATATCACAAAACCTTCAATATAATATGGATTATTTGTATCATTAATAAATAACCTAGATCAAGAATAATATCGTGTAATGCATGTTGACATAATTGAAAATTATCAGTAAAAATCTTTGAGAGAAATATCCATTATTCATGAAATCATTTAAAATCACATAATTTATAAAATAATTAATTTAAAAGGAAGATCTGAATCAATGTGTCCCATAATAATTTGAAACTTCTTAAAGTAATTAGCATTTTAAAACATTCATTCTCTTATAAATAAATCCTTAAAACCATTTTGAAAACATGGATATTAATGTGAAAGGATTAGAAGAATAAATCATTAAAACATTTAAAATGATGTTTTAGTAAAAAGGTCCCTTAAAAATAATCCCTTATAAAACTCTTTTATGAAACATGGACACGGATAATTAATATGTCCCCAGAGATACATACGTAAAAACATCCTCGGATAATAAAGAGATTGTGAAATTAAACCCTTCCTTGCACATTCCTTTGGCCAAGGGTATGTTTAACCTCTGGTATAGTGACCATAGTATGTTATTAAATTATTCTAGAACCATATTCACATTTATTATATCATACATGATTAATTTATGAATTTATACTACCCATTTAATAATTATTTCCATGTAAAATTTACATTTTGGTTAAAAATCGCATTCTTTATCGTATGTGTTTTAACTTGTTATTCTTGATCACGTCTTTTATATCATGATTTACATACTTCTAGAATATAACAAATTATTTATATATCAAATATATTTTGAATATAAATATGTATAATAGTTATATATGTGAAATGGAAAACACCATTTATGGAGACAGTAGGTCGTACGTACGCATAAACGTTGTTACTATTTTCATATCATACTGAACGGAACTAAGTGAATAAGATATATGTAAATACAAACATATATATTTATATATATGTTTTAAGTTTCATTATTATGAAATATATTTCATACATATTAATAAAATATATTTTTATAATCATAGTTTAATGGTGAATGTGGAAATGAATCTTATCGCGTTGTGGAGACAATAATCTGTACGTACGCATGAGCTACAATATCATTGTATTGATGGTAAAATCATATGTAATTTGAAGTTATATGATATATACAGAATCATTAACATATTTTATTTATTTTTTACATTATTTATATTCATTATTATGCCAATAAAAATAATGAAGTGTTTGAAAAACAAACTACACCACGACGTGGAGACGGTAAGCCGTATGTATGCACGTACGGTGACTTTGTCATTTATAATATGGATTGAATAAATAATATGGTTATAAAATTTTTATAATAATATAAAATTATATTGATTATATTGGACTTATTATTTTTGAATGGAAACAACCATGAAAGAGGATGTGGAAGAAGAAAAGATCTTGAAAAAGGTGATGCTATATTTACCTCTTTTTTAGGTTCTTCCTTTTGATTTGATCAAAAGGGATCCATAGGGTGGATTTATGACCAAATTAAGGCCTATAAGATGAAGGGAGTAAAGTTGGGAGGATATTGGGGAAGGGCTTGGCCGAGCCAAAAGGATTTGGAGGTGTGAAATTTAGAGAAGGGGAAGTGCCCTTTTATATGAGAGGTGAATGTCACTTTAGGAAAACATGAATTATTATTTTATAATAAAATACATTTCTGTTTATGATGACTCAGAAATTAATTATTTAAAGGATTCTGTGGGGATGGGTCGAAAAACTCTCAACCAATAGGTTTTAGATAGGTTTAGGTCATCATATTAACCCTATCTTTTAGATTTAACTATTATTTAAATAGTTTGACATTTACCATGGCTCTTTGTATTTTTATATTATATGATATATAAACGTACAATAACAGGCCAAGAGAACCCCATGAGGTTCATTATTAATATATATTACCTTATGTATGTCCTTTGGCTGAAAATTATATTTTTAGAAATATTATTACAATTGATAATATAGTATTTGTTTAAAAACTCAATTATGTCAATTTTGACACTATTTAGTATATGATTTTTTTGAAATCCATAAAAACATTATCACTTCAAATAAAATTTATTTAACCAGTCCTAAAATATCACATTAACCTATAAAATTAGTGGAATTCATAAGAAGTCAAAATTTACATTTATTTGGATATTTATAATATCAATTATCTTAATATTTCATTAATAAAGTAATTATTTCATCATCATTGTGTCATAAATAAATTAAAATATATAATGACTAAAAGTTATAAATAAAATACCATTATTCAGTAAGTAGTTTTAGCTTTATAATAAAAATTTATAGTCAAATTTATATTTTGTGTAACCCAATATTAAAAATGGTTTAGTTATTAATCATTGAATTTAACTCTTTTAACTCTTCTTTAAATAACATAATAATAAATATCCAAATCTAATCCAAGTGGACAAAAAGGGACAATATTTTATTCCTAATTTTGTTTTTGGTAGAATTTTACTTATCCAATAGAAGTAAGACTTGCGTTAGGATAATTATAATATCATTTTTACCTTTAATCACTCTGTTTAATTTTAACTATGGTAAATAAAAGTAAAAAGTTACTATTCACAAAAAAATTATTTTCATCTTTTTGAATAACATTTTACATACTGATGTAAACTCTGTGATTCATATTTTTGATATTCAAATCATAGAAGCTGTAAAATTAAGTTTTATGCAAAATTGTTAATGCTCTTGGAAGGTGGGTAAAAGGCGGTAAAATGTTCGATAAAATTTTATATATCTAAACTTATTATAAAATGACCACAATGAGTTATGTTGAAAATATATAGGTATTATGTATATATTTTTGCCTAAAATAAATTAAAATAAAATAACTAATTATTTAAATAAAAAGATATTTTTAAATAATAACAAAGTGTTTTTCACTATTCGTCAAAAATTGAATGTTTTTAGAAAAATTAAAAATTTTTAACCTGATCTAATTTTGATTTTATGAAAAAATGAAGTCTATTTTATGAAATTCAAAAAAAAAGGTTGCATTTATTAATTTGAAATTTATTCCAGTTGTAAAAACCAAATAGTGAGTTTTTAAAAAGTAAAAACTATAACAAGATTGACATGTGTTTATGTCAAATTTAAATGTGAAATTACTTATAATGAACTAAATTTTATTAAATAAAAAATATATAATATAATTATACTTCCAAACCATTAAAATGATAAATTTATCACTATAAATTAGTTTGATTAAAAAAAATTCAATTAAAACCTAGTATTATTCACTATTCATCAAAATATGGAAGTTATCAGAAAATTACCAAAAATTTATCAAAACTAAATTTTTATGTCCCGCTTATAAAAAATAATTTCTTTTAATTTAATATAATATATAAAATTTTCAAATATTGGTTTTAAAAAAATGGCTCACCATTAAAGGTTGTAAAATTTTATTTTTTGAAAAAAACTTATTTTATCCGAATAAATGAATTTCATCTTATATTATGACTAAGAAACACATAATATGGGTGTTAAAATTATATATAATATATAAGATTAAAAATATAGTCAATATTATTCATAACCACTATTCGAATGGTTATGTTGGTAAGTTGTGGTGCGCTCAAACATGATGTTTTGTGTAACACACGATATTGAATTACATTAATGAGATAGCGTACATTGAAATCTTAGGGTGTTACATAAAATATAACAAATTTCTAGAAATTAATTATAATGTTTTCTAACAAAATGCAAGAAAATAATTTCTGATGAAAACATATTTCAAATTCATTCATTAAATTTACTAAAAAAATAGATAATTATTTCTAATCAATTTAAAAATGGATTTATATAAAGTATGACATTTTTATATATCTAATAATTCAGTTAATATTATTCATAAGAACAAATTTAATGACATGGTTATAACGATCATATAGTTTAACGACCCAAGCATTAGATATATTGAAATTACATTACTTTTTTAAAATACATAATAATAGACACAAAAAGACGCCTAAAGACCATATTAGCTTATTGTCTTTGGTAACATGGGACATAATCTTCTATCTCTTTGAATGATCTTCAATATCTCCTATAAAGTTATTCCAAATTTATTCCCTACCTAAAACCTTTAATTATTTCTTAGGGAAAAGAAAACATAAGAAGGGTGAGCTCAAATGCTCATTAAGTGTAAACATGAAGAACATAAAACAAACCCTAAACATTTGATGAAAAACCACGAACATAAGGTTCAAATATCAAAATCCTGAGCCATTAAATAAATCACGGATATACATAAGGTATTGATCATAAAGGAACATTAACCATTATAGAATGAAATTTTCACAAAACATGTAATTGTGGAAAACAATTAATCACATAATATGATTTCCATAGTAACCATGACATTGCTTATATATTATAATTTTCACTAATCATATAAATTTTATAATCATTCTAGAATTTTTATCATGGAGAACGAATCTCACCACTTTGTGGAGATGGTGGGTCATACGTACGCATGAGCAACAATATCATTCTCTTCATGGTTAGATGGTATGTAATCAAGTGGTATGTTAATTATATAGAATCATTTATCATGTTATATTAATTATTTAAATCCATTACACTCATCATTATACAAATCCAATAAAGTATTTTTGAATAACAAATTACACCCCAATGTGGAGACTGTAAGCCAAACATATACACACATGGTGATATTGTTATTTTTAGGATGGATATATGGAGGAATAAGGTTATCCAATAATTGAAAAAACATCTCAGAATGTATATTCTACTGTATGTATTACTTTAATATGGAATCACCATATAAATAGGATTTTTAAGAAGAAAATAAATTGAATTGAATTGGTAAACCAATTACCTCTTCTTCAATGGATTTCCTTTGGATCTATTCTTAGGGACACTATGGATGGAATTTTGGAAATAAAAGGACATCTAAAAGATAAATAAAAAATTTTATAGAAAAATTGGGTAGGTTTTTGTCATGATAAAAGGATCAAGGTGGGGTGAGAAAATGAGGGAGAAGATGCCTTTTATAATAGAGGAGGAGGGGAACTTTGGAAAGGTATTGAAATATTATTTTATTATAAAATATTTTTCAGTTTTGAAAGGTCCAAAACTCATATTATTCAAAGATAAGATGATTATTTTCAAAATAATCTCATCCAATAGGTTTCAGACAAGTTTAGGTCCCAAATTTAACCTTATATTTTCGCATTAACCCATAGTTAACTCATTCAACTCTTACCATATCTTCATGTATATTCATAATATATGGTTAATATAGTTACTATAAAATTACAATCGATTCTCAAGTGGTTCATTAAAAAACATTTAAAAATTATCTACATAATTTGGACTAATATTATATTTTTATGACTATTATATCATTTAATAAAATATTATTTGTTTTAAAAACTCATTTATGTCAGTTCTCATACTATTCAGATCATTCCTTTTTAAATATCAATAAAAACAAGATTCATTCAGAAAAAAATCATTAATTCAAAGATAAAAAAGCTATAATCATCGATTAAATTAATGGATGGTATTAAAAGTTTTCAAATAAATATATTTTAATATTTATAATCTTATTTATTTAAATCATTCATTAATAAGGTAATCACTACATCATAATTGTGTCAAAAATAATTTTATTTATTTTGTGTCTGTAAATTGTAAATAAGATACCATGATTTAGGAAATAGTTTTATCATTCAAATTATAATTTATTTTTGTATTTACTCAATGTATAACACCATATTGAAATTGTTTTATTAAGGAGAAAAACGTTTATGTCACATTTCCCTTTACATTAAATTAATTCTTATAAAATGTCATTTTCATATCCAAGTGGATCCATGGGGTCCAAAAATAGACCCATAGATTCCCATGGTCATTAATATATCATCCAATAGTATTGTGACATGTTTTTGTTACCCTTGTTTACAAGATTTAACATTTAACCATGGTAAATAAAATAATTACTGAAGTTACTATTAAAATGTCCAAAAATAAAAGGTAACTATTTACACAATTTGGATATTAGGATTCAAAATATGTAATTAATTATTAAAAATTCCAAACATAGAATTTGGAGTAATTAAATTAAAATTAATTCCCATTGTCAAAACAAAAATCGGGTTTTTATGAAGTAATAACCATCAAATTATTGACATGTGTTTATGTCCAATTTCAATGGGAAATTACATTCAATGAATAAAATTGTTATAAAAGATAAAAATTTAGTATATCAACATATTAAAACCAATTAAGAAGATAAAATAACTCTATAATTAAATTATATTAAAAGACAATTTTAAATTAAAATGAAGTATTTTTCAAAATTCAATAAAATATGATTTTATCATAAAAATACGAAAAATTCAAAAAAAGTAAATTTTTATATCCCTCTATCAAATAATTAAATTATTTTTTCATATATATATATATATATATATTAAAAACTCTATTTGAAATGGATGCTCCATCAAAAGGCTGATAATCCTCAATTTTTTTTTAAATTTTGTTCTTTTATCCAAAAAACTTGATTAGTTCTAATATCATGTTATAGAAAATATTTATAGATGAATATTAATGTTATATTAAATTAGAAATTTGGTTAAAAATATTCATAATTTCAAGTTTATATCCCATAAAAAAATAATATTTTAATAATATATTATAGTTTATTTGAAATCGATAATGCGTACAATGCAAGCTAGTGAAGATGGTCGCTCTTACGTGTAACGCAAACGAAGTCAGTGTTGTGTGTAGTTCATGCTTCATTTGGTTTTGCATATAATATATTAAAAACATAGTTCTCTTATACAATGAACAAAATCTATACTCAATGTTGCATGAAATGATTTTTATCAATAGAACATGAAATTGTGTGTAACACAAGCCAAGAATAGTGTTGTGTATACTACAAAGTAATAAAGTTTTACATATATCGCAATCTAATCTGGGTTTACAGAAAACACAATATATCAAAGATATTAAAAATAATCTATCTCATAAAATATCAGGGTGTTACATTCTACCCCCTTAAAATGAATTTCTCCTTAGAAATTATTCTAGGTTATAAATGGTTTACAACTTGAAAGATCATTTCATGGAAACCCACATCATAAAAAGTGATAATAAAACTTCATTTCAAAAAGGAATGTAAGAAACATAATGGTTACCCAATGTAACTCATCACTAGGATTCCACATAGGAGAACATAATTTGGAAACAAAAATATAGATATGGAAGAGAAATCTAATTATCTTATCCTGATGGATAGTGATATAGAATAATGATTAGAGAAAGTTAGCTACCAGAAATCCATTCATTTGTGAGGATTTAATGGACCATAAAATTCATCAAATAAGAATGTAATAGGATACATTTTTTGGATTCAAGATCTTTTTCTAAAAGTTGATGATTTTTTTGCATTAGGAGAAACACATACATGATTTCCGTAAAACCTCACCATTGGTCCTTCCATAAAAAATTTCCACATTATCTCTTAATTAAAGAATGTAAGTTGAATATTAAATTCTAGAAGTGCAAGAAGATCATGCGATAGAATGATAGGTAATTCTATCTATCTCAACAAAAAGGTTAGAAGAGGTTATCAAATATGTATAAATCCATCTATAGTGAGATAATACATTAATCTAACAAAATTATAAAAGAATATAAATTATTATATCCATAAATTTAAAATACTACAATCCTTCCGAAAACTAAAAATATAAAACATTAGAATAAAGTTTACTAAATTGACTTAACATTTTTCTTTGATATCTCATTTGGAATTCATTGGTTGTCACATTCCAAAGAAGTGAATACCTTAATCAGGTATTCTACTAAAACATGAAAATAACATGAATTAACATAGAACCGTTGTGAAAACATGCATTCTAACAAAATTAACTATTTACAAACACACAAAAAATTACAAAAATTCCATATACTCAAATGATGATATCAGTTTGTCCGTATACATGTCATGATGTCATTAATACTATCAAACATATTATTATCTCCTCATACCATCATTATGTGTATATCATGTGCTTTCCAAAAATATTTCAACAGTTTTCGTGGATACCAGTACCATAATATTGGAAAACCACAAGGGGACAAAACATAGAAATCCCAATAATCTATAATATAATAAATTTTATTCCAAAAAAACTATTTTGGAATCCCATTAGATAAACACATAATCATTCCACCACTTCTTTGTCATACTGAACATCACCAAAAGTGAATACATGTGTTTTTCTTTTGTCTTTGTCTTTAAGAGGTTTTTCATGTTGATCATCATCATTAAAACTTGGATTTTGGAATTGGATAACATAATTTCCAATTTCATTGCACTCGTAGCATTGGTGTGTTGGTGGTGCGTTCTCAGTAGTGTTTTCTCTATTCTCCTCATTTGAATCCTTTTCCCCATTACTTCAACACTCAAATACTCGATTACCTTATTTTCCACACTTAGAAACATTTTATTGTCCCTTTAAGACTATATCCACCATGCTTTTTTTCCACACATTGATCATAAGGAACCATTCATAATCTTTTCACCATTATTTCGAGATTTGCCCTAGAACTCTATCTTTCATTTCTTTTCAAAACCATCAAACGGATATGTAACACCATCTTTTAGTTATAACTTGATAGTAAAAAACACAATATATTCTTATATACTAAAGTCTCTTATAGCTAATTCCATTAAAAGACTTGTTTTTATGCCACTGATGAATCAATCAACTTTACATTCAGTTTAGATGATAATGCCAGAAGCATACCTTGTGTGCCATGTAAAAATTGCCTCGTTTGTACCAAGAGATTCTTCATCCTTTCTTGTATGATAAAGGAACTCCCTTTTCCATCTTTTTTCAAAGAATACGAGGGGATTACTTATTAAATAATATGTTCTGGAACTCATTCCATTCCATGGATTCAATTTCATCATGCTACCTTGTATTTTCAATTAGAGTCCCCCAAAGTATTGCATCACCTTCTAAATGATGAATAGAAAAAATCAATTTTTTGTGTTCCAAATAGAGAAGGATGGAAAATATATATTCAATAGTACTTATCCATTGTTCAGCAATTAGTGGACTTGAAGACCCACTGATAGATGTTGGATGTCTCCCCAAAAAAACTAAATAGAATGTTGTTCCCTTCTCTTCTCATTTAGATATCCAGAATGATTCATAGCTTGTGTAATTATAGAAATAAGTTTTTTCCTTCCATATCCCATAACATTTTATTGTTTTGGAATACAATCGTTTCATTTCCCAGTGCATTGATAACTAACACGGTTCCTTCATGTTTCATCCATTATCGAAAACCCTAAAAGAATAGTGTGAGATGAAAAAATCATACTAGGAAAACAAAACAATCAAGGGGGAGTACATTAAATCTATAACTTATTGGGTTTAATCCTAGGTTATTCCTGGTCATTATCATAATTCTTGGACTATAACATATACTTATACATAACCTAAGGGATATTCCAAGACATACCGTAGAAATATATCTAGGGGTCTCACTAAACATTTCGCATCCTAGTTTCTAAAGGTTAATTAAACCAATGCTCTAATACCAACTCTAAAAACCCAATCCTTTAATACATGTAAATGACATTTATTTTACATAATACATAATAAAAAACACAGAATGATGCCCAAATATAGTATTAGTTTAGGTACTTTATAAACTTAGACAATAATCCTCGAACTTTGTGAAAGATCATCAACATCTCTCATATGATTTCCCCCTTTTGTTTTCCTACCTAAAACCATTATTTATATCCTAGTGAAAACAAAACATAAAAACTGTGAGATCAAATGCTCAGCAAGCATAAACATGTGGAACATAAAACAAACCATAAAAATTTGAACGTAAAAACATGAACACAATGCTTAAACATCAAAATCTTGAGTCATGAAATAAATATTGGAAGCATGTAAGGCATAGATCATAAATTAAAATTTACCACGATAGAATAACATTAGAATAAAACATGTAATTGTGTAAAAATAATGAAAATATAATATGATATCCATAGTAGCTAAGGAATTTCTGACAAGACCATCATAATGGACAAATTCTATTACTAAACCAGATTTACTTGATGTTCCGACCATGTATTATTGAAACAGTTTTATTTAAAGTTCCATTCATGTCTACCTAAAGAGATATAAATCATTAACCAATGAATTGGTGGGGGATATAGGTCCCATATATCTAATAATGAAATCATTCTTACATGTTCCACAAAACCATAAACCATTAATTATAGTATAACCTGTGAAATAAAATGGGTTTCTTAAAAATCATTCCTTAATAAAATTACCAATATAAAATATAATTCCATAACTAAAACAATAAAATCATAGTAATAATAGGGATAAAAACTTATACCTACTTAATAGTGTCATATTATATGGTATATAATTTTGATAAAACACATGAACTTAATTCTTGAGGAAAATATCCTTTTTTCCTTTGAAAATTTTTTCTTTTCTCAAAATTCCATGAAGTTTTAAAAAAATGAAGTTTTTTAAAAATAAACATGAAATAGTCTATAGAATGTTTCATGAAAATAATGGGTCATGAAACCATTAAAAAATCCATTCATGCAACTTAAGTTAAAAAACATTCCCCTAATACTATTTATTGAAACGTCAAAAAGTACCTCATATGGTAACCAAAAGAATGATTCCTTCCATACCATGTAGTAAAATTCAAAATGGGTAATAAAGAATTTAAAAATACATTGAATAATAGTAAAAAATTTATGAAAACATTTTTAGATAACATGGAAATGGATGATAAATATATCCCCAGCAAATACTTTTGTATAAAAAATATCGGACTAAAATGGGATTGAAAAATTATCCCTTTCCACGTACATTTTGATTATTTGAGGGTTTCTTACCCTCTTTTATAATTTTTAAATCATGTTATTAATTTATACAAGGACCATATACATAATTATCATATCATACACGACCCTATTAAAACATTTTATTTATAGTATTTGAACATTTCCATTATTTCAGATGTTAACTACTTCGTTTTCAAATTCCTATTTTCCATGGAAGTCATGTTTGTTATGCATAGGATGTATTTTATTCATTAAATTAAGTTCATTATTATTATTATTATTTTCACTCATCCAATAAGTTTTATAATCATTCTGTAATTGTTAATGTGGAGAAAAAATCTCACCGCATCGTGGAGACGGAAAGCCGTACATATGCACGAGAGACTATATCATTTTCTTCGTGGTTAAATGGTATGTAATTGGAGGTTATATTAATTATAAAGAATAATTTACAATTTATTATTTATTATTTATATCCATTATACTCATCATTATATCAATCCTATGGAAAGAATTTTGAATAAAAAATTACACCATAATGTGGAGATGGTAAATTGTACGTTTGAACGCATGGTGGTATTGTAATTCGAATGATGGATAATGGGAGATATAAGGTTGTCCCATAATTAAAATAACATGTGATAATGTATAATATTCTATATTTATTACTTTGGTATGGAATAAACATAGACCAAGTAAGTAGAAGAAGAAAAGGAATTGAATTGAATTGGTAAAGCAATTACCTCTTCCTTGTTGGATTTCCATTGGATCTCTTCTAAGGGACACTAGGAATGGGCATTTTTGAAATAAAAGACCTCCAAAATTCAAATAAGACTTTTTATAGGATAATTGTAATGGTTTTGGTCGAGCTTTAAGGCTCATGGTGGTGTGAGAAAATGTTGGAGGAGATGTCTGTTTATAATAGAGGAGGTGGGGCACTTTAGGATGGTACTGAAATATGGTTTTATTATAAAATGATTTTCAGTTTACAAAGGTTCAAAACTCATTTATTTCTATTAAAAAATGATTATTATTATAAATAATCCCAACCAAAATTGTTTTTACAAGTTTTGGCCTCAAATTTGAACATATCATTTATCTTTAACCGTTAGTTAACTAATTTATCTACTACCATGTCTTCTTGTATATTCATACTATATTGGAATTATAGTTACTAAAAAATGAAAATATAACTTCAAGTTGTTCATTAATAAAATTTTAAACATTATATAAATTATTTCTCTGAAAATTAGATTTTTAGGACCGTTGTATCATTAAATAAAATAGTATTAGTTTTAAAAACTGATTTATGTCAATTTTTATGGCATTCATGTCATGAATTTTTAAAAATCCATAAGAACATGAGTCTTTCAAAAAAACAGCATTAGTTAAAATATTAATTGTAATAATCATCCATAAAATTAGTGGATTGAATAAAATTTTTCTGTATAAAAATATTTTAATATTTATAATCTCTTTATATAAATCAGTTCATAATAATGAAATCACTACATCATCATTGTTTAATAAATAAATTTATTTATATGGTGCTTTAAATTTATAAATAATATACCATGATGTAATAAAAATTATAACCTTTCCAATTAATTTATAAAATCTAATTTATCTTATATAAAACCCTGTATTAAAATTATTTATTAAGAAGATACTAGTTTATATCATATTTCTCTTTACTTTAAATTAATTCATATAAAATGACTTTTTCACATCCAAGTGGTTCCATGGGGTCCCAAAATCGACCCGAGGATTCCCATGGTCATAAATATCTCTTCCAATAGTTTTAGGACATGTGGTTGGGTAGCTAAATATTATTATAATATTATTTTTTACCCTTTCTTACTGGATTTACCCATTAACCATGGTAAATAAAATAATTATTTAAGTAATTATTCATAATGTCAAAAGAAAATGTGAATATTCACACAACATAAATCTTCTGATTCCAAATTTGGAATCCATTTTTTGAAATTTAAAACATAGAAGTTTCATTAATTAATTTAAAATTAACTCTCGTTGCCAAAACCAAAAGACTATTTTTAAGAAGTAATTACCTTCGAAAGATTCACATTTGTTTATGTTCAATTTAAATGAGAAAGTACATAAAATGACCAAAATTGGATTAAAAGATAAAAAATTAATCTAATTACACATAAAAACAAATTAAAAATATAATATAACTATATAACTACATTAGATGGTAATGTAGTTTGGAATTAAAATATTGTATTTTTTACTATTCTTTAGAATATAAATTTTATCAGAAATATAATAAAATTAAACATAAGTAAATTTTTATGTCACTCTTCTAAAGAAGAAATTTATTTGGTCAGATAGAATACAAAAAACTGTTAAAAATTTGATTTAATACAGATCCTCCATCAAAAGGTGGAAAATCATAATTTTCTTGAAAATATACTTTTTTTATCTGAAAAAATTTATTTTGTTATTATATCATGTTCTAAAAAATATATAAGATAAATATTAATGTTATATAAAATTCGAATTTTTTTAATAATATACATAATGTTTAGTTTATATCCCATTAAAAATTAATATTTTAATAATATATCATTGTTTAGTGAACCAAAGTATTGCGTTTAACACAATATATCAAGGAAGGTTCCTCTAGCGTGTAACGAAAGCCAAATCAGTGTTACGTGTAATAAAAGATTCCTTTGGTGTTTCGTATAATTCAATCCAAACATAGTTCTTTTATAAATCAAAAATATATACATACTCAATGTTGGTTGAAATGAATTATATCAAAATAACTTGAAATTGTCTATAACACAGGCCAAGAATAGTGTTTCATATAATGAAAGCTAATACGGTGTTTCATATAAAGTAAGATATTTTTGTTATTAGAGTACAACATAAGATATCAAAGAAATTAAAAATAATCCATCTCATAAAATCATTGTCTGTTGTGAATAAACATATTTAAGGAATATACTCAAATTTTTCAAAATTTACATTGTCTGTAACAGTACTACCAATGAAATTATTTCCTTTTAAAAATATCTCATAAAATATTTAGTAGTTAAATTAACCCCCACTAATAAATTACATCATCAAATTATGAGATTTTTTTCTGTGAAAAAATGTATGACTTTTCAAAATTACATTTTTAAAAACCCACATTATATAAAGGGTTAGTAAATCATCCTACTAATAAGAGAGAATGAGAAATATGAAGGTCATCTGGAATTATAGAAACAATTCCTCTAAAGATGGGAACATTTTTGTGATATAAAAACATTTACATGGAATAGAGAACTAATATTCATGGTCTAATCTAGATTGTTATATGACGTGGTCCAGAGAAAGTTAAGCACAACTAATCAGGGATGGTTGAATGGAACATTGATTCATTAGATATAAAGGTAACATGAAATAAATATTTATTCCATATTATTTTCCTAGGGTTGTGGAATTAAATATTCATGTATATGGAGAATGTTACTAAACATACATATTGGTCGAGTATATTTTAATACATTATTCAATTTCCATTAAAATATAATTTTATGCCCCAAGCGATGAGTGTCTGAGTTGATTTTTTATGCCTGAAGTGTTAAAATAATCTTCTAACCAATTGAAAAAGTATATAATTACATTCCACATTTATTTTGAAATTAACCAATATCAATAATGGTGATAACAGGGTAAAATAATTCCCAAAATTAAAAAATCATTGAAAATACATTTTAGTCAAGAAATTTCTATAATAACAAGAAATTACCTAATTAGACCATTTCAATGAATTTCTCTACATCCCAAATACCATTAACAACCTCATCATGCACAAATGTTTTAACCTCAATTTTGATCTCATTCCTTTAATATTACTTATTTTAAATTTTAATTACATTCATCCCAATTAATTTTTCATATTAAATCACATGGTAAACATTAGGAATACATATATCTCAACCCATTTAAATATATCTCAAATATCTTTAATCACCATGGTAATGAAAAATATACTATATATATATATAACCTAACCAAAATATCAGGAATTAAATTTATATTCTGACATGAAATTTATTCTATTACATGAAAAAATATAGCACAGAAAATATACTATTTTCAATGAATTAGTTATAAATAATCCATATTATCTATATCACATTGTCTATTAGTCCATAATTTACATAGAATAAAATTAATATGCCAAAAACAATAAGTACTTGATCCTCAATAATGGTTCAAAATCCCATGACATAAAAATATAAAAATTGGGTATTGATGCCCATTGAAATATGATTAACCTTAATCTTACAAACCCATGATGGTATCGAAGACAATGAAGTTAACCTCACATAAAAAATATAATATTACAAAAATAACACAATTATTATTCCTTAAGTTTTTCAAAACTATTGAATATTTTCTATAATTTTTTATGAAATACACATAATAAAATTAGGCATAAATTTATTTTTATCAAATTAAAAACCTATTTCAATAAATAACTCGATATCCCATATAACATTAGTAACCTTATCATTAAATAATTTCTTAACCTTAATGGTGATCTCATTCCTTTGATATTATATCATCAGAAATTGAATTACATTCAACCAAATTTATTTTGCATGTTAAATAAAATTATAGTCATAAAGATTATATATTCCTAAATCAAATAAAACACATATAAATTATCATTAATCACCTTGATAAATCACTATATAATATTTTAATGTATTTAAATTCACCAAAATATCATGAATTGAATTTAGATACTGTCATGAAAAGTAAGTCGTAACATCACTATAGATATAATGGAAAATATATTCCTTTTAATGAATCAGTTTTCAATAATCAATATTATCTACATCCCACTAACCGTTAGTCCATATTTAACATAACATAAAATAATATTCTAACTCAAAAATATAATTTAAACATAAATAATGATTTAAAATCTCATAACAAAAAACATTTATAAAGGGGGTATTGATACCCTTGTTATTACTATTACCCTTAAAATTATAAACTAATGATGGTATCCATAACATTTATGTTAAACTTACATAAAAAATACATTATAACTAAACTAACAAAATCATTATTACATAAATAATTTCAAAACATTCAAACATTTTTCATCAATCATAAAGTGCTCTAAATATCATAAATGACGACCTAAATAACATTTTCTCAGGTAACAATAAAACTTCAAGGTTTTCAAAACTAGCATTTGAAATAATTTTATATCGAAACTATAAATTGTTATATCAGTATCATACACATTATAAGTTGTATATTTTCCCAAAATTATGTGTTCTTTAAAAATAACACCTTACCACTAAATCCCTGTTCATGGTCACTAGTACTATTCAGTATATATTTTAAAATCCTTAAAAGGGAAACTATATTAGACAAATCTATAACTATTTCAAGATTTTAATTACTATAGATTAAATATTATAAAGACTATAAAACATTATTCTTGAACTCAAATTCGAAAACACATCAATCATCTCATTTCCTTCATAAAGAGTTCACTATGATGCCTCATATGTTTGACCAACACTTCTTTCATTTAATATGATATATCAATCATGTATTAAGATTTATCAACATAATATTAAAAGAAATTCAGACTTTTAACATAATCAGTACTGTTAAAAAAAACCCTACCTTTTATATGTCACTTTTAGTATCTATATAATCATTGGAAATCCCATTATTCATGCAACCTTTTTTATTCTTTTCTCAACTTTTCCCCCAAGTGAATAAATTTTAATAATGGCCATACATTACATAATATAAACATTCAACCATTTATGATATATTAGAATACAATTCACATCTGTTATTTTAATTGAGAATGTATTTTTAATTGGTCAATTTCTAACAATATACCCTTCATTTCCTCACCCAAAGAAAATTTCCATTCATCTAAGACATTAGTTTCAGTGATTATTATAGCATTATTAAAATTTATGAAGTTGGATTGTCTTCTACCTATGATCATTACAGAACTACATATTTATATAGTTAGGTGTGTCATAAAATTCATCCATGTCAAGTTATTTAATTATTAAACCGGACATATGAGTAGAAATAATCACAATGTTTCACATTTATTATTCCATTTCATTAGACATTCCAAGAGGAAAATCATTTAATTATTGATCACATATAGTGTTAACACAAAACTTCTTGGATTCATCGATTGACTAAAGAAATAAAGTACTCTGTGTGAAACAATAATAATAGTGGAAAACAAAAAAATCATAAAAAAATCAATCATATTATGTCTAAATAATGGAAAAATCATCAATTAAATATTAGGTTTAAAATATTTAATTTAGGATCATTACCATATCATAATGATTTTATTATATATATAGACCAATACCTAGGGTAATAAGTAATGTTATCTCATCCTACATTCCAATAGTTATGTAATCCTTTCTCTGAAACCAACTATAGAAAACCAAACTCCTAAAACATAGATATGAAAACATTGTAGATTAATATTCATTTCATAATATAACAATCCACACTAGAATTTTATTAGTTTATTGCCTTTGGAAATATTGGCACATTGACAAATGGTTATTAAAAAATATACATCATCTACCACTAATTTATTCATAACTAATACCCCTATTAGATATATCATACATTGTACATTTCTTCATTGCATGTGGAAAGTAATCATAATAAAAGGAGAGATCATATACTCAGTATGTTTTGGAAATATAAATTTCAATTATCAATTGAGAATAACACGAATAAAAGGGTGTGAGAAAATGTGAATAAAATTAGAAAACAGAGCCTTGTATATTATAGATCCTAATATTGATTCATTGAATAAATAATTGATTTTCATAAGGAATTAATAAAATTGGAAAAATTAACATATTACATGAAATAATAAAATTCACTTAATACATTGAATTATTATATCCACATAAGTATATTAAATCATTTCCTTAGTAATAAAAGATCATATCCAAGGTTATCATAGGGGAATGTGGTCACTACCCAACCCATCACAGTAGTAATGGGTTTTCACCATACTATGATAGTGGAAAAGGTCCCTTACTAAAATCGGTTCACTCCACATTATAGTCCTTTTTATGTGATGAGATGTCTATATTTTCCCAATTCAATGAAGTGAGATATAGGTTCCACCGGTTACATATAAAAACCCTAAAAATATATTCCATAATATCATAACACATTCATCATTTCCTAACCCAAGAAAATGAATGGGATTCGTAAATGTATAATTTTATCAGAACCTTTGTAAATGAAATGTTTTTTATAACAGTTTCATTATAGCATAGCCCATAGAAAATAAATGAGTTTCATAAACATTCCATAATTTCATCATATCATAATCTATTAAAGATTAATGGATTCCATACAAATTTTTCTATCCTAACTGTAATCCATCTGTAGAATTAATTGGGATGTAATCCATGCTTCATACCCCTATTAAATCATATATGAAATTAAGTGTTATTATCTTTTTTGAATAGATATACCATATAAAGATAATTACAAATTCTTGAGAAATATATCCTTTCAATTTTGATATTGCCTCTAAAAAATATAAATATATTTAAAACATTATGGGAATAAATTATTCCAAAATAGTCATGGAATCATTTCACAGATGCTTAAAAATATTGTTCATTGATGATGGTGATAAATGATATAAATTTCGTATAACATAATAATATTTCATTCCTTATTTTTTAAAATTGCAAAAAGTACCTCATTTCAAAAAGAGAAATGTTATTCCTTTTAAACAAAATTTTTAAATTCATTCCTAGATAAAGGAAACCATAAAATAATATTATAATATTGATATACATATTTCAGTTTTTTTATAGAACATGGATGATATTTTTCCAACATAAGAGAGAAATAACGTTTATTTTATATAATAATAGATTTAAATTATTTTGAGTACATAATTTAGGGAAAATGGAAGGAAAAAATATATTTTTATGATGTAAATATAGGATAATAGTAGTAATTAATTTCTTCATATTTAGATCATAGGATTTCAGGATAAAAAACATAGTCATAAACAATCGCTATTAAAAATGGAATTGTATGACAAAACACTAACCACATTGGTGAATAATTAAATCAAAAGCTATACTAAAAAATTATGGATATTTATATCTCAAAATTTTAATTAATATAATCATAAAATTCATTCATGGGATTTATATTCACACTATAAAAGAAACAATTAGTGTATAATGTATTTATCCCATGGAAATAAAAGTGTGCTGAAAATATCGTACCATATGTCTGAATTTATTCACATATATTGGAAATTATTATATAATAAATAGATAACTTTTTATAAATAAATAATATTACCATACACACATTTAACATTAAATAATTAATTTAATTATAACATTTTATCATCTTTTTATTGATATGTCATTTTTAAAATCATTATTCTAAGTGATATCTGCTACATTTTTCATGTTCGTTCATGTTTCGTAGTTTAGGTACATGTATTTTTATTAGGATAGATAATATAAATAATATTAATAATGATATATATATATATATAATATTTATTTATTATAAAAAAATTATTTTTATTCATAAAATATATAAATTGAAAAATGAATTTCACTGTTCATGGAGACGGTAGGTTTTACGTATGCTTGAAGACCTTTTATTTGTTCGAGGGATTAAAAAAATCCAAATGTAAATATAAAACCAACATTAAATAATAATTATTGAAGAAAATAACCATATAAATTTACGATAAATTTCATTATTACAATAATTATAATCTAGAAATGAAAAATGAATCAAATTAATTCGTGGATGTCGTAGCCCAAACATATGAATGGATGTCGTTATCATTTTCCAACAGTTTTGAAAGAAATAAAATAGATATGATATTATAAATAAATAGGGTTGATTATGTTACAATTATTATATATAATCATTGAACCCATAAAAGATCCATCCTTAGAGGTTGGTGATGTGAAATGAATTGTATCACTATGTGGAGACGGTAGGTCATACATATGAACAAGCGATAATTTCTTTTCCAAATTGATAGAATGATGGAAAATAGATGTGATTTTATGATAAAAATAAAAATTAAGTATATTAATTATAGTTATATTATTATTTTTTAAATAATTTTAGATATTTAGTTGAGGTAAAATAGAAATTAATAATAACGAAATGTAATATAGAGATAACCACTTCTTTGAAATCATTCTTTTTGATATATTATTATGGGTACGAGGGGTTTTATGTTGGGAAACCAAAACCTCTAGAATCTTTATATGGGATTGTATAATGGAAATAGATTGATTTTGTTCGATATATATTTCTCAAATATGTCTAAAGCGGAGAAATAAGGGGTTCTCTTTTATAATTTACAGGAGTAGTAATCCCACTATTTCTAAAATGATTAATATTAATTCAACCCATTATCAGGAATAATTGTACCAACTGACCTATAAATAAGAAAGATAATAAATTTTAGACCAATTATTATCTCTATTTTCCATTTTTTTATTTTTTAAAATTTTTATGTTGTTAAATAAAAATCTATTTTTAAATAATATCATTAATGTATACTATAATAGTTTCAATTTCATTTGATTTTCATTAAAATAATATAAAGTGTATATTAAAATATAATAATTTTAAACATCTATAAATTTTCATACTGATCTAAAAAATTATTGGGACACATAAATTATTTCATATTTTATTTGTTTGGGTATTTTTAAATCAATTTAATTAGTTTAGGTATTAATTAAATCAATGTTGTATAAACGTTGTGCAAGAATTTCATATATTTATTAAAATAATATAAATTCTAAATAAATTACCATCATTAAAATAATCCTATTATTATAAATTTATACATACAATTCATTCAATATGTAATTTAATTCATATTTTTATCAAATAATCTTTTTTAATATTTTATTTTGAGTTTTCCGACCATGCTTGATAATTTCTCATGAATTTGGAAAATTGACATGTTATTTACAAAAATTCATTTATAAGAATTAATATAATCTATAATACTTAATATTTAGTAATATATTGGTTATGTACTTATCCAATATCAAATATTGTAATTATGTTACAAAAATTGTTTTTTCAAATGATGTGTAAGCTCTACGTTGACACATAAAATGAATTTTATATTTCTCATAGAATAAATTAAAATTTATATATTTTTTGAATTAGACGAGTTCGATATTTTCATATTTTATAATAAATTTGTCATTTAATTATTTTTAGATTTTTCATATTATATTTATTTCTTCGAGATTTCATAAAATAAATATATTTCCTAAAAACTATAATTTCTTACTATATAGGAAAAAGGTATCATCTTCAGAAAAAAGCTGAAAAAATCAACATATGATTAATTTGAATTGCAGAGAAAAAATAATTAAATTTCATAAAATTCAATTTCCTCTTGTTATAGAAAAATATATAATATAAATGTGAAATGGGAAATGAAGAAAATATTTTATAAAAAATATTTTTTATATATAATAATATTATTATACCAAATTCAACAATAAAATAGGCTCTAATGAATTGAAAATGATTATTAATAGTATAATAAATATAATTTTACATATATTAAATTTTAAAATTAAACATGGGAAATTATTAAATGTTTGAAACAAAAATATTACATCAAAAAAATTGGTATTTTTTATATTAAAGGAATAATAAATATTTTTTGAGAAATGAAAAAAAATTCAACCTAAGATAATTGTAGAATTATTATTTCAAAAATGTTATTAATTTTTATTAAATAAAATTTTTAAAATTTTTATTTTTTTAAATTTTCTCTCATAAAAATAAATAAAATCATTTTTATGTTAAATATATTTTTTCAGAAAAACATTTTACTAAAAATTTGGTAGTTATTTCTTATGAGCCAATCCATTACATTATATCCAGTTGGATATATTTATATATCTCATAAAGTAATTAAATTTGTTCATACCTGATTATTTAATATCCACTATAAAACATTCAAATAACATTGTTTTAAACAGACATTATACTTCATTAATACTCATTTTTCTCATGACACATGCTGTTAAATAAATATAATTTTAGAAAAATGTTTTATAAAATATCAGGGTGTCAAATTTGAACACATTGAAAACATGAGTATAATAAATATATATTTATTGTAAAATATATTCAAAAATCCATAATTATATGTTTTATAAAATATACGACGTACTAATCACATTTCATTTTTTTATTTATTAACAATTAATTTTCAAAATAGCATTTTAGATAATACTTGTTTTATTTTTCTTGCTATTTTTGGTCTTGTATTTTTAGTCCATTGACAGTGATCAAGGTTCCATAATCTCCAAAATGATTAAAAAATATAAATATAAATTTTTTTGATTATATAAGGAGTTAGAGTAATCTATTAAATGTATAGATAAAATATCAATTTCATCATTCATGGAGATGGTTGACCCTACATACACATGAATATTGTTCCCATTTTCATGATGGATAAAATAAAAGATAATTATATATTAATCAATCAAACAAGTAATTTTTATTTAATATATATCATATATATATATATCTCTCTGTGTGAGTGTGTTTAATCTACCATTATTACCATCAATGAAAAAAATAAAATGAAAATAAATTATCCCATCCCTTCGTGGAGGCTGTTTTTCACATGTACACATAATAAATGTTATCTTTTACCAACTGATTGTAATGTAACATTATTTATTCCATATTATAAATATATAAGTTTAATAATGTGATTAATATAATATTAAATCATTAAATACATCATTATCTCCATTCTTGTGAGTTGGTGATGGAAAATAAATTAAATCGGTTGATGAGGCGGATGTCCTCCGTACCCATGATTGAAAGTTCTGATTCCCATGTTATGGAAATGAATATATATATATATATAGTTAATTACATTAACATGAAAACCTATTTTTATATTTTAAATACTTATATTATTATATCATCTGTTTTGAATAACATTTTAAGGAGTTAGTGGAAAAAATAAAATGAAAATGCATGTTTTTGGACTCTAACTCTTTTTCAGTGAACTCCTTTAGGTTTACACGAAATCCTACATATCATGGGTTCCTAATGAAACTATTTTCATTATGATTTTTTTCAAGTATCAATTGAATTTATTTTGGAGGGTATTTAGTGAAAAAAATGGTTAGGGAAGTGTGTATAGGATAGGAAATGGGGTTCCCTTTTGCCATTGTGGGATAGAACATGCTTGAATTTTATGAAATGAAAATTTTGTATCGACATTTTTAAAATTCTAAGAGGATATAAAATGGATAATTCTAGAACAAGGGATAATATATGGCTAAAATATATCAATAAAATAAGACATGTACCTGTTTATAGGTCATTTACCAAATATCATTTTAGTTTAACCCTATGGTAAATTATTTTTAAGCATAACTGAGGTAATTAATTTATTTTGTTTTCAGGATTCAGTTTGACTACAAATTTACATAAAATTATTGTAAAATTTTATTTATTATTATTCCCAATAATGAATAATTTAATTAAATTCAATTTATAGAAGTGGAAAAAATTATTTAAAATTTAAACCCCCAACTGTGATGAAGAAGAGGACCTCCAATGTGATAATTATCAAAAGTAAAAAATGTTTTAACACAAAAATTAAAAATGAAATTGAATCAAATGACCTAAAATAGATTAAAAAAATATAATTCAATTAATTTCAAATTTTAAATAATATTAAAATAATGTTGTGGTTGTAAATTCGTTTAACCAAACAGATGTTTATAATTGAAATCAGTATCTTTTTAATATTTATAAAAAAATAAATCTACACATAAAATTACCAGAAATGAACTCAAAGATAACATTGGAATATAATTTTAAAAAATGACCATTATTATTTAAATACATGTTCTAAATTTTAAAAAATTACATTAATTATATGATCGTAAAAATAAGTAAACATTTTTTTGTGAAAATTATATTTTAAATATAAATGTATTTTACTATAAATGCAATAATTTTTTTTATGGATATAATATTATATATAAAACATTGAAATAAACTTATTTTAAAATTTTGTTATTCATATTTATGCATCTATGTTTAGTAGATATGGTATAATGATTATTTTTAAAAAATAATAATAATAATACCATATTGCGGGTTATTAAAACATGGTGATGCGAGTAACATAAGCTATAGAAGAAATTCAATTTATTCGAAAAAATATTTTACAAAAACCTAGTATATTAAAAATATGGATGAAATTGATTTGAATGAAATAAAGAATAATGACACCTATATTTTGGGGTTTGTTTTTTCATATATGAAAGGAAATTATAACATGTTAAAGAATGTTAACGGCAGTGCTCAAAGAACTATATATTTCACAAGTTATAGTGCATTAAAAATAAAATTATGTTGGAGAACATGTTTGGAAGATGATTAATTTAGAAAAATGATGTGATTTATGTCAATGGTATATGAAATACTATATTTCTTTTTAGTCAACTTTTTGACTTGGATTGGTGATCACATTTGGAAATACAGATTTCTATATCAAAAGTAATTTTTAAAATTCGTTCATGAAATGGTTGCGAATAAATATAATTTTATTTAATGTTAATAGTAGGGTTAAATTTTTATTAATAGTGGTAGATGAATAAATATTATGGGATCAAATTCTAGAACATTTTATTCAAAAAAGTATAGATAAATTGTCCTAATTAAAATCACAAATAGGTATTCTGCTACTGAATAAATATAGAGAAAGTGATTTTGATTCTTACATGCAAGGAAAGATATTTTAAAATCTATATCTACCAATTAATAAGGTAGTGGTAGTTTTACAAAAAAAAATTCACATTAATTTATAGTGATCAATATTTTATGTTGGAACATACAATCATAAAATTTATTAATGAATATAGAATTATTGGGAGTTCAACGTTCACAAGAATATAGATATAAGTAATGGATTTCATAAAAAGGTTTCAAAGAATAGAAAACAATTAAACAGGGGAATCCTTAAATATTCATATATTATATAAAAGAAAAAAATTCACATATTTTGTGATTTAAAATTATCTCATAAAAATTTGAATTAATAATGAAGCATCTTTGGTCTGAATCAATCAATAAATTGGAATTGTAATATAAATAAATTGCATAATCAATAACATGGAATGTTTTTTTGATAGATAGTTGAATCTCACATAATTACTAAAATGAATCCATTTTACTTTTTACCTATAGTAAAAAAACGGCTTTAAAAATTTCCAGAGTAGAGAAGATTCAATATAAACTATGCCATAAAAGGAAAATTTCTTTGAAACATATCAAAATATTTGGGAGAAATTTTATTTATCCAAAATAAGGAAGGATATTGAGGAATGAAATGGGATATGGTGTATGAATTGATTTTCCTAAGATATTTTACAACAAAAATGTTCTAAATTTTATATTTAAAACTAGTAAAATGGAAGGGGTAAATTTAATTTTAAAAATTAAATAGAAAATAAATTTAATGTTGAAAATAAAATTATTTTGATGTAATGAAATAATTAGTTGAAAAATTTGACCCATATTAATGGTAATAGAATGATAAATAAGAGTTTGATAATAGTTTTAAGGATATTAATTAAATTTATGAATAATTATAAGTGAATTGTGAATTTTGCTATGTGGAAAATTAAATCAAAGTGATAAAATACTTTTACAAATAGGTCGACAATAGCACACAAGACATTCCAATATATATGCCCATTATTTAGATATATATGTCTTATTATGGTCATCCAGTGATCTAAACAGAAAAACAAGAGCCAACATCCCTTGGTTTTAATAGATAACCAAGAACCAAACATCCATTACTTACATGGATTACCAAGGACCAGCATCCTTATCATTTTAGAAGGTTTTGACACGAATCCACTTAACTAAATTTTTTTATTTGTGAGCATACGTCCCTCACTCAGGGTTTTGAGCACATTGATAAGAGGATGTGAGAATATAAAAATATTTATTTTAAATAATTTCATAGAACTCGGATATTCTATTACTATAGAATTATATATTATATATAGATATATATATAGGAAACATTGATAGAATTATACATTTGGAAGTATAGGTTGGATCTTTGAGATGGTGTCTAGATGAGTGAATGTTATTTTGTTCCCATTCAAAAATAAAGATATTATATGAGTTAATTTTTTCAAATATTTATTTCCAATAAAACAAGGAATATAAATATATCATTCAAAATGACTGGAAATATTTTATAATTCTTCAGGTCGAGTTTTGGAATTAAATATTCTTATAGAGCCCTATATAAACAAAATAAATGTTACATTGGTCATACTTTATCAACACCATCAGTTACCTAGTTTCCTACACCAGGTAGCTGATGGTATACCTAATAATTTATACCTCTTGAAATATCTAATATGGTCACTAATTCACATCCACCAGATAGATGATGAACTCTTGAAAGATGAGAGGGTTTTGTCTTTGTCATCGACTATCTGGTTACATTGAACATATAAGACAGTTCTTCTTATTTTTTTCCCATTCATGTAATGGATATAAAACATTCTTTTATGTCTTCAAATGGTTCTTATGGACTCTATAAATGGGTTTTAAACCTGTGAGAATACAATTTCAATCCATTCCCATGATGAACATGGTCTATTTTAATTGATTTTATGAAATCCAGTAGATTTATTAAAAACATAACATAATTTCCAAATGGGGATTCCTGAAAAAAAATTCAAATAAAAAATTAGACACCCAATATAGTGTTTTCGATCATGAAAACATCAAAGGAATTGTGAGATAAAAATATAACCCTTTTATGTTTATTTAAAAAAAATTAAAAAAGAAATACATATTTAAAAAATTTATAATAGATATATAAATCAAAATATTGGAATTTAACATATCCATCATTCTAAAGAGATAAATATATTAAACATTCATATGGCTTAACATATTATTCTACATTTTCAAGAGTTAATGATATTCAATTTGAGTTAGGATTATAAAATATACAACATGATCAGGATATAAATCTATTCATCATTTTTAAGACTTAAACTAATTTCCCCCCAAAAACTGATAGACTATATCTAATTAAAATAAACTTCAAAAACATATTATACATCGAAAACAAACAAACATCACCCAATTTCAGAATACCAAAATACCTTTCCCCCATTTTTAATATCAAAAAAATAAATATGAAATAAATAATAAGAGAAAATATTGATATAGAATTACATATACTTTTAGAACATTAATATAAAAAAAATGAAATGATAAAAATTTATTAGAAATTGATAAAAAATTTAGTATATAGTAGATAATTCAGTTATGGGTAAAATAATTTCAACAAAATACCTGTTTTTAAAAAAATTTAAAATATAACTTGTGGTGATCTGAACATCAATAATTTTACAAGATTTTAAGTAAATCTATGAAATTATGGAAATTATTTTTAAAAAAATATATAGAAAAAAAAATTTAATGGGAAATTTGTAAATGGTGAAATATCCTTTTTATAATAATTAATATAAAATATAGAGAAAATATATAAAATAGGTTTAAGAGAGAAAGAAAAATAAGAAATATAAAAGTATTTTCACCAATAAGATAAAGGTTGATGAAACAATTAATTTAGAAATAGAAAAAATTATTTCCCCTCATTTGGATTATTAATCAATGAGAATAAGTGGTAATAGTTGGTCAGTTAATTCAAGGGGATAAACAAAAAAACATTAGACAAGAAAACTTTTGATCGATTGATGAGGTTTAGTTGCGACATTTTATAAAATTTCAATAGTAAATTCCTTTATTAAACAATTGATTGTTTGATAGTGTGAGAAAATAATTCTTGATATGGAGAAATTTTTTTTGTTTAGCAATGATTACATAATATATTTTTGAGAATATTGGGTTTTTTAGAATAAAAACGTGTTTTAGAAACTTGAGATTACAGATTAATGAATTTTTTTCTTCTATATCTTTCATTTTTACAATCACATTAATATATAAGATAATGAAATTTGTGATATTAATTTGAAAACATATTTTAAGAAACACCTTTTAATATATTTTTATTTTTCAATGAGAATTCAATATTAGGAAAACCAAAACCATGATTATTTATTTTAAAACCATTACGACCAGGAATAAAGATAATATTTTCTTCACATTGGGTAAATTTTAATGGAAAATTTTGGATATCATTAATTTTGATATATATAAATTTCAACATCACATTGATTATATAATTTCTGAAACAAAAAATCTATTTTTAAAATAATATTATTTCCATTAGAAAGATAATTATAATTAGTAATATTTTTTTACATTTAATTTAATGATTTTGAAATTTAGAAAAAAAAAATCATGATTTTTTTTTCAAATTTCATTATCTGAATTAGAAGAATAAAAAAGGTTGATTAAATTGATAAAGAAGAGGAATGAGAAGAATAGTGGGTAGTAACTTCTTAACCAGACTCAACATGAGGGATGAAACATTTTGGAGATGATTCACATGAATCTTACCGTGAAAAAAAATCAATACCAGCACTCCATACTGATACTTTTATAGAATTCCTACATTTATTCATTTCGATAGAATTTTTGTTCAATGAAATATATGGCTTGATTAGACAATTATTTTTAAAATAGTAACCCAAAAATTCTTTAACATCAAATTGATAGTTATTTTAGGATTATCAGAAGTATTTATATTTTTTCATATTGTTCAATTTTTTCTATATTACCACCAATCATTCAATTATGGATTGATTATTAGAGTCTCTTTCATATGAACAATCATCCTTTATTTATTTTAATGAAATTATTATTTTATAATATGTGTATTACTACACTTCTTTATGGGATATTTGTTTCATTTTTCATTATATAAAAAATGGAGACAATGGTTTCTTCATGTGTTTTATTTATTTTTTCTTTACATTCATGGACCACCATTACATTGTGATTTTATGTTCTAGGTAAAATACATAGGATTTTTTTCCCCACTAGTTATATGGATAAATAATCATCAATAGATTCATTAAAATTGAAAATATCATTAAAAATTAAAAACATACCTTTTATAATTTTATTTAAATACATTTAAAATCAATCAATGTGTTTTTTTAAAGTTATAAAATATACAGTATAACTTTATTTCTTCCTTTAGTGGTTAACTATCTGAGTATCTTGATTTTATGTGCCGTTTTTCAAGAATAAATATGATTAAATTAATTTTCACTGAATCCACCATGAAATACAGTTAAAATGTTTCTAATATATTCAAAATAAAATATATGTTAGGGAGCATTTTTGTCCGTGGACTCTTTTTTTGGGGTATAACCAAGCATTAACATTTTCAATATAGGATAAAAAATCTTATACAAATAGTTGACTTGTGATTTTTATAACCTCAATTATTTAAACTTCTAAAGAAAGAATCAATCCTCAAGTAATTTACTTTATAGAATTTTCAAAATAATATTCCATTTTAAATGGATAAATCTAATAAATTGGATTATATTTTGAAATTTAAATTTAGTTTCTGAAAATAATAATTTTTTTAAAAAAATATTCATTGAAAAAATATATTAGAATCAATTAATTTTTTAATGAAAAATAGATTTTGAAACCAATAATGGTTTGGATTAAAAAACCAAGCATCCATTTGACAAAAAATATTTTTCAATAATGAGAAACTGAATGAGGGGGTGACATTTCTTTTTTAAAATCAAAGGGATACCAAAAATATAAAAATATAAATAAAATTTTTCAGATATGATGACATTAGTAAGTGAAAAAAATTATCTATATTAAATATAATATTAAATTTAAATAAGATTTTAGGAACATCATAAAGAAGATAAATAAAATTTTTATAACTATTTGAATCTTTATTAAATTATACTATTTAGAAAATTAATTAAATAAGAGAAAAAAATTGATATGGAGTTCAATAATAGTACCCAATGTTACCCTTCGTTAACACAACTCAATTAGAGAGATATGTCTTATGGAGGAAATCCCTTTGTTTCAACCAAAAACCTAGAACTAACATCTCTTGATTTTTGAAGATTCACATGATGAATAATTTCTTTTTTATTAATAGATAACCAGGAATAAACATACCTTAAATTATAATAGTTATGACAATACAAAACATCTATCACATTCCTATATGTGAGAACATGTCCCTAAAAATGGTTGAGAGAGAATTTAGATGGTTAGGTGAGAATATAGAATATTTATAAGGAAAAAATATTATAAAAATATAGTCTTTTACCTCTCTAGAAAGATGGATAACATTTAGAGACAGTGGTAGAATTGAAAAATGGGAGTTCCCTCTGGATTCCTATGTAAAGGTTTTCAATTTTAGAGAAGGTATTGAAGTCTTCATGATCTCTGTAATTTATTCTAGTATGGAGATGTTTCACATGTTTATTATTATTATTGGTTTGAACAATGAACCCAATGACTCTATTTATATACCTTAAATATTCTTTGGATATTCTAGAAGTCTTCATGTTGAGTTTGGGTATTAAAGAGTATATTAGAGGTATATTTTAACATCATAAATTTATCCTCAAACTCACTATCTTAATTACACTCGATAAACAGTATCCTCAAAATAGTAGCTGATGGGATACCATGAAGATATGGTATCAATAAATCTATCTCTAGTGATCTAATGTACCTCTAACTCTTGGTCGATGAACTCTTTATATCCTACAGGGTTCGATCAATACCACCTATTATCTTATGGAACTGCAATAGGTAACTGGTTCATCCTTCTTCACCCCCTCCATGTAGTGCATGAACAATTTCTTCTACCTTTATAGAGGTTTCTTCTATAATCAATTCATGGTCATCATACATGATATAATACATGTCTAATACTTTGAAATTATTATTGTCAATACATGGATTTGACTTTAAGACCATTATTTAATACTTTCATAACATGGAATAATGTCATTTAGAGGTGTTAGAAAAACTAAAATAAAAAAATATGAAATGAAATGGAGCGTTTTTTATCCAAAAAACAACACAAGATAGAGATTTAGAGACAAAACATTTAAAAAATAATCTCAATAACATTATTGGCTGTAGTGATGTGATGGTGTTGAGAATGAAGCCAAATCAGCTTCATGAACTATTGTGTTTGATGAAAATTTTGAAGATAATTGAGAAATAAATACATATTTGGTATAAACTCAAGATGATTTTCTTGATAAGGATATTGAAATTGAATTAGTGGAAGAGAAAATTGGAGAGGTGGGTCATCCTATGAATCATTATAGATTGAAAGGTACACATATTGATCAATGAAATATAATTTCAGAAAATTTTTATCTAAATTAAATAAGAAATTTGAAAAGAGTATAAAACTATTTTATATTATCTATGATTAAAAAATATTACATGGTTTTTCTGTAAAAGTGAAATCATGATAAATAGTCTGTAATTAATAATTATATCAAATCAATACAAATTTTATATGGATGCTTTTAGATAGAACCATAAATCATAATTTAACTTGTAGAAAATGGGTCTTCAAGAATATTAATCATAGAAATGAAATGGTTATGAAAAATAAAAAACAATAGTGTGAATGATTATAGTGTTTTTTGAGGAATTTATATTTATTATATATCATATTTAGTAGAAAGGTGGTTTCTATTACACTGTTCTTTATAGAATTTTTCAAAATAAATTTCAATGTATTTCAGATGGATGTGAAGACCACATTCCTAAATGGATTTATAAATAAAGTGATAAATATTTAAGAATATGTTCTATTTGTTCATAGAAATTATGATTCTAATGTGTCCAGGTTAGGAAATAATTTCAGGGCCTAAGTAATTCACATAGTACATGGTATGAAGGGAAGGATATTTTTTCTATAGATGATGGTGTTTATGATAGTGGGGGTTGATACAAAAGCCTATGTGAATGATTATAAAGTGGATTTCTTATTGGTATACATATATGTTAACAGTTTCATATTCCATGGAATAATATAGAATTATTTTGATAAATTTTTAAAAGTTATTAATTTCCTATTTTAAATATTAATTAGTGGTGTATTGAAATATTTTATAGGGATTCATGTTAATAAATCTTAATGAAATACTTTTCTATTTCATAGATTCATTATGAAAATGTGTCATTAATAAATTCATAATAGAGGAGTGGATGCTACTTTCAACATTGGTTATAGTTAGATCAATATTGGGGACACATGGTGATAGGGAGGTCATAGACTCAACCATATACAAAATTATTATTGGTAGTTTACTCCAATTAACTACTAAAATGCTAGATATTTCTTATATTTTATTTTTAGAAGAATGATATAACCATTTATCTTATAATGAAAACATCATTATGTTGAAAAATATAATGATGTATTTTAATGGAAATTTTTATTAAGAATTATAGTTCAAATCATGAAAAATCATTTATTTTGTAGTATACTAAAATGTTGATTGTGCTTTTAAAAAATTTTATTGGGTTTTTAATAATGATGATTGATACTCCATACGTAAGAGTTCTTTAGACAATGTAAAAAAATTTATTGGTTGGATGAAAAATGAAAAATATTGTGTTTCATTGTATGCAGTGGAGGTAAAATATGTTTTAGTTACCAAATCCCATACACATACAATCTAGATGTGAAATATTAATTATCCATTATTGATGTGTTTTATTATACTATGATAAATCATTGTGATAAAAAAGTGTAGTTGAGTTTCACAAAAATATTGTTCAACACCTTTGTATGTAGAACATTGAAATAATGTACCATTTCATAAACAGTAATTGTAGAATAACATAATGAGTCTATAATTCAATAGAACTAATGATAAATTGGTCTATATCATTACAAATCCATTTATAGATTATGAAATTAAAATTTTATAATTGATCCTTAGTGATTAACTACTTTTCTCTAACTAATAAGGTTTTATGTTTCACTTATCCCCATTATATGCAATTTGGTATATACGGTTTTTATGTTATTGTAGGTTCATATTTTATATTCGGTGTTAATGATTAAAGAATATTATGTTTTTTGGTTGTATAAAAAGTGGAGGGAATTTAAAATAAAATAGTATCCTCATTGTAGTACTTGATATTTTCTCATATCTAATACACTAAAATTTGACTTGCATACGAATAGAGAAAATATCAAAGTCTATTTAAATGTATTATTTAGTATTGAAAATTGAAAATCTTTTTCATTTTATTTTTAATGGTGTAAAATAGGAAAACATTACATGAAATACATGTATAATAGATTTTGAGTCACATAAAAAGGGGAAATAATTAAAAATATATTAGTATTATAGATTGAATTTAAAAAAAAAAGAAAGTGATGAATGTATGAAACTAATGATATGATATTATTATTTTATATTTTTGTGAAATATATAGTTTTTTCTGAACATGAGTGGGGTTTATACCACTAATGTACATGTATCATTCCATATAACCAAATTTTATCTCATGCTACGATCCATGTGATGTGAATAATGCTTATATGGAAGGAGTTTTCTTCATAGTTGAGTATGAAGCTACGTCGTTGGTGTTTTCTAGTAGAATTTGAGTTTCATGGGAAACATGACTATTCCCATTCTAAATATTTTTTAACATATTTTTAATTCGTTAAATGTTTCAATGTAATAGAATCCAATTACACCATGGTTGATTTGTATTTAAAATATCTATGTATTTCTATGGGTTTTTGGGCTAAACTGATTTGCGGCATGGATGACCTCTACATCATAAATTTCAAGTGAAATTAATTCTATATTGAATGTGAATATATTACACAATAAAAAAAGAAAAACTATATTTGAAGGTTATATAGAATTGAGAATTCTCACAACATAATACATATTATAGAATTCATGTGTTTAATAAGTTTGAGAATAACTAATTGAAACTAACTTGTTATGAAAAAAACATATTTTCATTCAAAAAAACCTTAACTTTGTGTTGTTATAATAGATGTTCTTGTGTATATTAATCTAAAATGATTTTTAGTTGTTCATACATCATAAAACTATCTTGTGAAATTATTTGGATGTGATATGATGGACAAAGATCAAATGAGGGACATTAAAGTTGGATATGACTGGTAGTCATTTTAGTTTGAATTTAAAATTTGAAATTCAATCTGTTATGCATAAGAAGAATTATATAGTTCAATAAATAATTAATCCCATATAAAGGTCAAATATTTCTTAGTAAATATATGGTATGGGGTTCCCCAGACCTACACATTAGGGTTTTGTTCTAAAGAAAAATGCATTTTAAAATTCTCATTTATTCCAAGTGATATGATTCGTGCTAAAACTTATAACATTTCACATTAGTATTAAAACTCAAAATAATATCACTTCACATTGAGAAATTATAGGTTAATTTTCTGTGAGGACTATATATATATGAAATATATTTTAAAAAAATTAACATTTTTAAATAATAAAATTCATTAGAATCCCATTTAAACTTCCAATATGTTATACATGTCTTCAAAACAAGAGGAATGAACACACAAAAAAGTTGTGTGATGAAATTCATTGAAATAGAAAAATTTTAAACATATCATAAATGGTTAAATTATAATCATATATGATAATATACTCATGGGATTAATTTTATATTTTAAATAATATGGATTGTTTTACCATAAATAATGATAGAAAATATAATTTCAAATGTACAAAACACATACCATGGAAAAGTGTGTGAAATCGAGAGTTGGTGTAACATCCCAGGTAAATAAAGAATAATACATATTTCATATTTATTAATATTTTGAAATTAAATATTAATTTTACCTTAAAGGGGTTTCTATGTTCGATAGCGTACCTGATATGCAACAACGAGTTTCTTTGAAATCTTATGTGGCACACTAATAATATAATAATATTATTTTAAATAGTTGTTAAATCCTAGCCTTTGTATTGGTGGGAATGAAATAAACTAAATAAAATTGAAATATACATGCTTGTTAAATGTTTTTATAGTTATCCAATAAATGTTAGAGGCTTAAAATATGAATGAATATAATTTAAAGCATCATTTACATTAAAAGGCCGATTTACCATCTTTTAATGGAGAACTCTCTTTAAATATAGTTTTGGTAACTTTAATAAAATATATATGAGAAAATAAAATCCTTCTTTATAATACAGACATCAAAATTTACATTGTGTAAATTTATGGAATTTTTTCGATAAAGATCATTTTTTATGAATAGTGGAAAATATTGTATTTTAATTCAAAACTCCATTTTAATCTAATGTATTTATATGTTAAAATTATCTTTTTAATTGGATTAAAGTGTAATTAGAATATATATTTACCATTTAATCCAATGTTGGTCATTGGAATTAATTTCACTTTGAATGTGGACATAAAGAAGTGTCAATCTTTGGATAGTTATTATTTCTTAAAAACACGCTATTTGTTTTAACAAAGGGAATTAATATTAAATTAATTAATGCCACCTCTATTTTTGAATTTTTAAAAATAGATATCCTTTTTTAATTTGTAATATCATATATAGCATAGGCTGAATTTTTGGTATTTTTATGAAAAACATCAATTTTTGATGAATAGTGAAACCACTTAGTAGTAGTTAAAAACTGATTTTTTCATTTAAATTAAATTTTACCACTTTTATGAATTTAATTTTTAAAATAAAAAATACATGGTTGTTATTAGTAAGTAAAATATGGTTAAATAAGATGAAATTTTTTTGGGTGAATTGTAACGTTTGACTTTTATTTACAGCGGTTAAAGGAAAATAGGGTAATTGAAGGTAAAAAAATATTATAATGATTATAAATTACCTTGAAATGGGTCCTAACCTTATTTTATGAGTAATGGCCAACCATGGTCATCCTTGGGTCTATTTTGAGACCCCATGGAGCCACTTATGAATGATAATGACACTTGAGATTAATTAATTTAATGTAAGGAAAAAATGACATAAACAAATATCTTTTAATAAAATAATTTTTATATGGTATTATATAAGTAATATTTTTTACTATAAATATTAATTGTAAATATAAAACGATTTCCTACATCATGGATGTTTTTTTATAATTTTTATATATCGAATAAATTAAATTATATATGACATAATAATGATGCAGTGTTTACATCATTAATTTATAATTTGAATAATTAAGATTATAAATATTAAAATAACATCCCAAACATGTAAAATTCTTATTGGATGATTTTATTTCGACCATGATTCTTCTTATCATAGACTCCAATGATTTTTGTACCTTTAAAAACCGAATATCATTACATTATAAAATAATATTATCACACTTTCCTAAGGAGCCCCTCCCCACTTATAAAAAGTCCTCATATATATCAAATTCCTTACACCTCTCAAGCCTTTTGACTTGCCCAAACTCTAACCAATTAATCTCTCTACATTCCTATCCTACTTATATAATCCTTACCTTAGGCATAAGGCACTTCAAGAAGTCCTTTTGGTTCAAACCAAAGGAAGTTAGCCAAATTAAAGATAACCATTTCTCTTAACTTCTTTTATTCTATTTTATTTCTCCAACCCGAAAACTCTTTTTATTCGTTTATTTTATAACAAAACCAGTATCCTCAATATACTAGGACGTTGTTATGAGAATTATTTGAATTAAACTTAAACACGCCTCCATCTAATGGGTGAATAACATACTATTTCTGTGGATGGCAAACTAACGCCTCACAAGATGATGACTGTTCAATTATCTACTACCGCATATCATGGTGGCCATTAATATGACACAATATTTATATATGATATATAACAATTTTATGTTTTCTTCATGCTTCTGTATTTTTCTTTTATAGTTTACCTTTATGTTTTCCATTTTTTATAAACACGATAATTTCATTTGAGGAAGTGCGGACTACCTCCCCATCAATGTGATATCACTCGTTAATTCCATATGTGGGATTTATAAAGGATAGAGTTAATTATATTATATATTATATATTATAATATATTATACTGTAATTATAATATACCTATGTATCATTATGTTTTTAATTCCATTAAAATAAGAAATATAAATAAAGTTAGTGTTCATGCGTACGTACGACTTACCATCTCTATGAATGGTGCATTTCATTTAATACCTCCAAATGATATGTAATATTATAATTATATATATAATAGATATATATGATATATATGATATCTAAATAATGAATTTCATTATGGATATAATGAACTATTGACCACAAGGACTAGTTGTAAATATAAGGTGTTCATTTTTTACTCAAGTACAAAATATCGACCAAACAAACATTATTAACATAAATGATTACATAATATTTATAACATGGTAATAAGTTAATTAAAATGAATAATAAACTTGAAAAAGGTTCTTAAGAAAGTATATATTAACTTTAGTATATTATTCAGGAGATTAACGAACGATCCAGTCAAGTCGGACATGAGGTAAGGGACTTCGTCTCAATCTCCATTCATTGATGCACATTTTGCTTTAATACACGACTTTCTTTTATATTATATATAAACACCCTTGAAATTTTAAAGGGAATATATTTCTACGAAGAATTTTACTAAATGAAAAAGAGGAATGTTTCTTTTAACGTAAGTGATGACAATGACCTTTCTGCCACCACGAGTATTATTTTTTCTTTGGATTTCTTAACAAACCGAAATGTTTTTAAGGAAAATAAATACAATGTATTCTTATATTTGTTTTGGTATTGAAAATGGTTTTGATAATGGATTTGTTATGTTAATATATTTAAGTTATATATTGTGATTGAAATGTGGAAATTTTTTCTTTCCTTTATATTTGTTTTATGTGTTATGATTTTATAATGGTACATGGACACTTGATGGGTTGTTAGATGATAAACCAAATAAAGGGTGGTGCTGTGAAAACTAGGATGTGTGGTTACATTATAACCTCCAATTCATTGGGTATGGAAGTCAGTTGTATGGCTATTCCATTTAGTGAAATGTGTGGAAGTCTACCGTATGGTCATTCTATTTAAGTATGTATATGTGCCAAGTTACCATTATATGTTATGTGTTCTTTATATGGTCTTTAAGGTGAAATTTTGGTCACAAAAGGGTAAGAAGTGATATTTTATTATGTGAAGAGTACTTACAACTTCATAAAGGTGAAATGTATAACATATATTAAAGTATTCATGGATTACTTTTTGTTTTAAAAAACTAACCATTTTCCTTCTTCGTGAATCCCTTACTGAGATTTTTATGCTCATACCACATTTTTGAAATGTTTTTCAAAAGAAAATAATATGTAATAGGGGAAATAATGGGATCAAGGAAAATTCATGTTGTCTTAAACATGGAACTAGACATAACTCTTATTTTTTCAATAGTTCTTGTTTTGTGAATAAAATGGAATCCGAGAAAAAGTGTCTACTGTGTATTTTTTTTTGAAATGAAATGTAATAGTTATGGCATAATTCCCTAAAACTATAAACCTGAAAATATCTTCAAAGTGATTTATTCATTTAATTCAAGATTATGTAATGTTTTTAAGGCATGTTCCATATAGTTGGTATCAAAAGTCAATTTTGATAACTTTAAGAGTTAGAGTATTGTTAAATTAATATCCATTAAGTAATTTATGTTAATATTGAATTCATATATCATTTACAGATTAACATCTTGCTTCGCCAAAGATATTTTTAGGTTTAGAATGGTTTTACGTAGAGGAAACATGGATGCTATGTTGTAACGACATCTGGAGGAAGAAAACCTTCCAAATCAGCAACCTGAGATGGTCAAAATTAGAATTGAACTGTTAGTTGCAGTGATGGAATAGTTGACTCAGGCTATAAATGGTGGTGGTATCCATCCATGAGATCCGCCAGATCAACCACAGATGAACATGAAAATACTGGAGCATTTCATGAGGCAACATCCACCATAATTCAGAGGATCATCTAACACTATGATAGCTGAAGGGTGGATTAAATCAATAGAGAAGATTTTAGATGTTATGGGGTGTTCAAAACATAAAAAGATTAGTCTTGTTGTTTACTGTTTTGAAGGTGAAGCTGATCAGTGGTGGTCGATGGTGAAAAATATCAGAGATATTGAGGATATTGATATTCTTGATTGGGATTAATTCAAAGGTATGTTTCTTGAGAAATATTTGCCTACAGTGGTTAATCATAAGATGGAAAAAAATTCTTAGAATTAAGGCAGGAGTATTACTCAGTGCCTGCTTATGAAGCAATGTTCAATCTACTGGCAAGGTATGAACCAGATGTCACTGGAGATTTTGATAGTATGATAAATCGATTTTTCTCAGGACAGAATCCACGATATCGAAGATAATTATCCTCTCGTGAGTTCAAATGTTATGAAAAACTTGTTCTATGTGTGGAGAAGTTGGAAATGGAGTTTTTTGATGATCAAGTGTTCTTTGAAAAACAATAGAATTAGAGGTCCAATTGGCAGTCAAAGGGAAATAATTCATCAAAGAAACCTGGAGGGAAGAAAATTAAATATCCAACTTGTGAGAAGTGTGGTTAAAATAATCTTGGAGAATGTTAATCAATGTCTGGAATCTGCTTCTGGTGTGGTATATCCGGTCATATTGCTCGCAACTGTAAGGAATATGATCAAGCAAGCAACGAAAAGCCATCAGTAAGATGTTTTAAGTGTAATGAAAAGGGACATTATGGAAATGAGTGTCCAGCGAAGAACACAATTGAGGGAAAGCAGCCGGACTACAAGCCGAAAGGGTTGGTGAAATCTTTTCCAACTACTTCAGCAGATGTTGGGCCATCGAATGAAGTAGTATCAGGTACACTATTTGTTTTTTAAGATTATGCCAATGTTTTCTTTGATTCAGGGTGTACACACTCTTTCATTTCTGAGAAGTTTTCTAGTGAATTGGGAATTCCATCTCAAGATATGAATACAGAACTTAGGGTAAATACACCTGAAGGAAATGTTGAGACAAAAAATAAAACATACAAACCTTCATATCCTTGTGTGTGGGAAGAATCTACCTGCAAACCTTATTATTTTTCCTCTAGTAGAGTTTGTTGTTATTTTGGGCATGTATTGGCTATCTGTTTATCATGCTATGATTGACTGCAGAGATAAAGTGGTTTCTTTTTAGATATATTTATAGTTTGTGTACAAGAATGAACCGGTTATCTTGATAACATATTTAGAAGATGATAAACTAGTAAAAGATGGAAATGAATGTTACCACGCACATATTGTTGATAATAAAGGAACTGTTCATATTAAGGATGCGCCAATGGTAAATGAGTACCTTGATGTTTTTCCTGACGAGTTTCCTCATGTTATACCTGATCGGGAAGTTGAATTTACTATTTAATTAGTTCTTGATGCTAAGACAATTTGAAAACCACCTTATCAAATGGCTCAAGTATAACTTTTAGAGTTAATGAAGCAATTTCTTGAGTTATTAGATAATGGTTTCATTTGATCTAGCACATCACCATGGGGTGCTCCTGTATTTTTTGTTAAAAATAAAGATGGTTCAATGATACTTTTAATTGATTATAGAGCATTGAATAACATCACTGTTAAGAATAAGTATCCTTTTCCTCATATCGATGATTTCTTTGATCAGCTTCAGGGAGCTTAGTATTTTTTGAAGATTGACATGAGATCAGGGTACAATCAGTTGAATGTGAAGGAAGAATACATTCCTAAGATCGCATTTCATACTAGATATGGCCATTATGAATTTTTAGTTATGACTTCTGGTTTAACCAATGCACCTGCTATATTCATAAATATTATGAATAAAATTTTCCATGAGTTCTTGGATAAGATTGTGGTTGTGTTCATTGATGATATTTTAGTTTTTTCAAAAAGTAAGGAGGAACATGAAATTCATTTATGGGATGTCTTGAAATCCTTAAAAGAAACGATACTATTTTGGAAATTCATCAAGTGTGAGTTTTGGTTGCAACAAATGTTTTTCCTTGGTCACATTGCTTCACAAAATCGCATAACTGTTGACCATGCTAAAACAAAAGTTGTTGAAGAATGGCCACGACCCGAAAATATAACCATGATTCATAGTTTTCTTGATTTGTAATGTTATTATCAGAGGTTTGTTGAACATTTTTCATGGTTATCTAGTAAAATGACTATGTTCACTCGAGTTGGGGTTAAGTTCATCTGGACAAAAGAATTTGATAATTGTTTACAAGAATTTAAAAGAAGATCGATGAATGCACCAGTTTTGGAACTTCCATCCAGAAATGGTGAGTTTGTTATCTATAGTGATGCTTTGTTGAAAGGATTTGGCTGTGTCCTAATGTAGAATAATCAGGTAATTGCTTATGCTTTACGTTAATTAAAACCACATTAGTTAAATCACCCTACACATGATTTGGAAATAGCTGATGTTGTTTTTTCTTTAATAATTTAAGGGCATCATATGTATGGAGTAAAATGTGAAATATATACTGACCACAATAGTTTAAAGTATATATTCACTCAAAAAGAATTAAACATGACACAAAGGAGAAAGAGGGAATTAATCAAGGATTATGATTGCATGATACATTACCATCCGGGAAAAGAAAATAAAATGGCTGATGATTTTAGTCGAAAAAGTAATGCTTCATTAATCATGTTATGTTTGGAACAAGATCCATTGGTTTTTGTTTTGTGAAACATTGGAATAGATTTTTTTGGTGGAGAAAATTATTCTGTTTTGTATCAGGTATCAGTGAGATCATCTCTATCAGATTGAATAAAGAATGCGCAGAAAGAAAATAGTGTGTTACAAGAAAACGTATAGTAGGTTCAGAAGGGAATGTTTTCTGAATTTAATATTGATAATTATTGTGTGTTGAGATATAGAAAGAGATTATGTGTGCCTTGTGATTCACAGTTGAATAATGAGTTTTTATTTGAAGCTCATAGTTCCCTGTTTTCAGTTTATCATGGCAGTACTAAGATATACAAAGATCATCAAGAGTATTACTTGTGGGATGGAACGAAAAGAGATATTGCTGACTTTACTATGAAGTGTTCGACTTGTCAGCAGGTTAAAGTAGAGTAGCATTTACTGAAATGGATTCTTCAACTTATACCGATGATAGTGTTGAAATTGGAAAATATATCCATGGACTTCATTGTAGGATTACCAAAGACATCTTGAGGTAATAATGCAATCTGGGTTATTATTGATTGATTGACTAAATCTGCTCATTTCTTTACTATTCGAGATACATTGTCTCAAGTTCAACATTCTCGGTTGTATGTTAATGTGATAATTAGGTTTTATGAGTTCTCCTCTCCATTGTATCTGATCGTGATCCAAGTTTTACTTCTAACTTTTGTAAAGGCATTCAAAATTCATTGGGTACTGAATTAAATTTTAGTACATCTTTTCATCCTCAATCAGATGGCCATTCAGAACGAACAATTTAGACATTAGAGGATATCTTACATGCATTCTTGATGGACTATCTGGGATGTTGGGACCAACATCTTTCTTTGGTTGAATTTTCAGATAATAACAGTTTCATTCTAGTATACAGATGGCTCCATTTGAAGAATTATATGGAAATCATTGTCGAACTACAGCTTTTTGGGATGATGTAGGTGAAAGGAAGCTGATGGGACCAGAATTTGTAGAAGAAATGGTAGAGAATTTTCAGCGGATTCAGAAACATATGAGAATAGCTTAGAGCAGATAGAAAAGATATGCAGATAACCGGAGGAATGATCTTTTTTTGAGGTAGGTGATCATGTCTTTCTAAATGTTTCTCCATGGAAAAGTGTGATGAATTTTGGCATGAAGGGATAGTTGAGTCCAAGGTTCATCAGACCTTATGAAATTATGGAGAAAGTTGGTTCAGTTGTGTACAAAGTGGCTTTACCTCCATGTTTATCCCAGGTACACAATTTTTTTTCATGTTTCGATGTTGATAAAGTATATGCCTGTTCCATCTCATGTTTTGAGCCTAGAGGTAGTTCAGTTGGAAGACAATATCTCTTATGAAGAACGACCAATCCAAATTATTAGTCGTAGGGAGAAAGTGTTGCAGAATAAGGTAATTCACCAGGTAAAGGATTTGTGGAAAACACATATGGTTGAAGAGGAAATGTGGGAATGTCAAAATAATATAAGGGATAAATACACCCACTTATTTTGATAAGTTAAATTGCAAGGACGCAATTTCCAAAAGGGGTAATGATGTAACATACCATGTAAATAAAGAATAATACATATTTCATATTTATTAATATTTGTGAATTTAATATTAATTTAACTTTAAAGGGGTTGTTATGTTCAATAGCGTACCCGATACACAACAACGGGTTTCTTTGAAATCATACGTTGCACACTAATAATATAATATTATTATTCTAAATGGTAGTTAAATCCTAGAAATTTTATTGGCTGAAAAGAATGAAACTAACTACAATATGATTATACATGTTTATTAAATGTATTTACATTTATCCAATAAAAGGTAGAGGCTTAAAATGTGAATGAATCTAATTTTAAGAATAATTTACATTAAAAGGTCAATTTACCACCTTTTAATGATGAACCATATTTAAATATAGTTGTGGTCACATTAATACATTCTATTTGAACAACTAAAATCCTTCTTTATAATTGGGACATCAAAATTTACTTTTTGTAAATTTTATGATTTTTCTGATGAAGTTCATTTTTTAATGAATAGTGAAATATATTGTATTTTAATTCAAAACTGTGTTTTAATCTAATTTATTTATATTGATATATTATATTTTTAATTGGTTTTAAAATTTAATTACAATATATTTTTATAATTTAATACAATGTTGGTCGTTGGAATTAATTTGACTTTGAAAGTGGACATAAACATGTGTCAATATTTTGATAATTATTGTTTCTTAAAAACACGCTATTTGTGTTAACAACATGAATTAATTTTAAATAAATTAATTCCACTTATATGTTTTGAATTTTGAAAAATAGGCAACATATTTGAATTCAGAATATCAAATATTTCTTAGGGTGAATTTTTGGTATTTTTCCGAAAAACATCAATTTTTGATAAATATTGAAACCACTTAGTAGTAGTTAAAATAACTGACTTTTTCATTTAATTTAAATTTTACCACTTCTGTGAATTTAATTTCAAAAATAGGAAACACATGGTTTTTATTAGTAAGTAAAATGTGGTTCAATAAGATGAAATTAATTTTTGGTGAATAGTAACTTATGGATTTTATTTACCGCGGTTAAAGGTAAATAGGAAAATTCTTGGTAAAAAGAATATTATAATAATTCAACTTTACCTTAACACTTGTACTAACCATATTGGATGAGTAATGGCCGGCCATTGGAATCTATGGGTCTATTTTGGGAACCCATGGTGTCACTTATGAAAGATAATGTCACTTTAGATTAATAAATTTAATGTAATGGAAAAAATGACATAAACCAATGTCTTTTAGTTAATTAATATTTATATTGTGTTATATAAGTAATCTTTTTGACTATAAATATTCATTGTAAATATAATAATATTTCCTACATCATGTAATTTTTTTTATAAAGTTTAGATATATAATAAATTAAATTATTTATGACACAATAATGATGCAGTGTTTACCTCATTAAAAAATCATTTAAATAAATAAGAATATAAATAATAAAATAACTTATAAAACTTTTCTAATTATTATTGGCTGATTTTATTTCTACCATGAGTCATCTTATCTTTGACTCTAATTATTGTGTACCTTTAGAAACCGAATATCATTATATAATAAAATAATATTATCACACTTTCCTAAATATCCCCTCCTCTGCCTTATAAAAATCCGAGTATTCTAATTAATTCCTCACACCTCTCAAGCCTATACACTCATCCAAACTCTGCCCAATTAAGCTCCCAACATCTCTATCCTCATCCTAGAAGCCTTACCTTAGGCATAACACACTTTAAGAAGTCCTTTTGGTTCAGACCAAGGGAAGTTACCCAAATTAATGGTAATAATTTCTCATAACTTCTTTTCTATTATTTTACTTCCCCAACCCCTAAAATCTTTTTATTCCTTTATTTTATTACAAACAATGTATCTACAATATACTAGGATGTTTTTATGAGATTTATTCAAACAAAATTTACACACACCTTCATCTAAGGGCTGATGAACATACTATTTCTGTGGATGGAAAACTAACACCTCTCGAGATGATGATTGTTCGATTATCTCCTACTACATATCATGGTGGCCATTAAGATGAAACAATATTTATATATGATATATATAATGTGTATGTATTCTTCATGCTTCTGTATTTTTCTTTTATAGTTTACCTTTCTGGTTAACATTATGGATAAAAGCGATAATTTCATTTGAAGAAATGCAGACTAACACCCCCTCAAAGTGAAATGACTCGTTAATGCCATTTGTGGGATGTAAAAAGGATGGAGTTAATGATATTATATATTATATTATATATTTTATTATACTGGAATTATAATATACCTATGTATCATTATGTTTTAATTCCATTAAAATAAGTAATAGAAATGAATGTAGCGTTCATGCGTACATACAACTTACCGTCTCTATGAACGATGCATTTCATTTCTTACCTCCAAATGAAATGTACTATTATAAATAAATATATATATATATTCTGGATATATATGATATATATGATATCTAAATAATGAATGAAATTCTATATATAATGGACTATTGACCACATGGACAACTAGTAAATATAAGGTGTTCATTTTTTACTCAAGTACCAAATATTGAAAAAATGAACGTTATTAACTTAAATGATTACATATTGTTTATAACAAGGAAATAAGTTATATATAAGGAATAATAAAATTTAAAAAGATTCTTAATCTAGTAGAAATGAATGTTAGTTTATTATTCAGGAGATTAAAGAACGATCTAGTCAAATCGAACATGAGGTAAGGGACTTCGTCTAAATCTCCTGTCATTAAGGCATATTTTGTTTTAATACCAGACTTTCTTTTATACACTATATAAACACCCTTTACTTTTTAAAGGGAATCCTTCTCTATGAAGCGTTTTACTAAATTAAAAAAATGAATGTTTCTTTTAACGTATGCGGTGACAATGACCTTTCCACCACCGTGAGTATTATTTGTTCTTTGGCTTCCTTTACAAGTCGTAATGGTTTTTAAGGAAAATAAATACCATATATTCTTTTATGTTTTTTTATTAAAAATGGTTTTGATAATGGGTTTGTTATGTCAATATATATAAGGGATATATTTTGATTAAAATGTGGAAATATTTTATTTCCGTTATATTTGTTTTATATGCTATGATTTTATAATGGTACTTGGTAATTTGACGGGTGGTTACGTGAAAAACCAAATAACAGGTGGTGCCATAAAATCTAGGATGGGTGGTTACGTTATAACCTCCAATTCATTGGGTATAGAAGTTATTCATATGGTTAATCCATTTAGTGAAATTTGTGGAAGTTGATTGTATGGTTCTTTCATTTAAGTATGTTTATGTCCCATGTTACCTTTATATATTATGTGTTATTTATATGGGTTGTATGGTAAATAGTTGGTTACAAAAGGGTATGTAGTGAACTTTTATTCTGTTATTTGTATTTATTAGTTCATAAAGGAGAAAAGTATTACTTATGTTAAAGTATTCATGGTTTAGTTGTTTTTTTGAAAAAATATCAATTTTTTTTCATTGTGTATACCTTACTGAGATATTTATGATCATCCCATGTTTTTGAAATGTTTTTTACAAGACATAATGTGGAATAGGGTCAAAGATGGGATCAAGGAAAAGTCATTTTGTCTTAAACATGGAACTAGACATGACTCTTTTTTTCTAGAGTTCTTGTTTTGTGAAAAAATGGAAACTAAGTAGAGGTGTCTACTTAATATTTTTTTGAAATGAAATGTAATAGTTATGGCCTAATTCTCTAAAACTCTAAACCTGAAAAGATCCTCAAAGTGATTTATTCATTTAATTCAAGATTATGTAATGTTTTATGGTCGGGTCCTTATAGTTAGTAGACAAGAGACATGGACAATAATAATTTTTATATGAAATGTAATTACACCAATATATTTAAATATTTAATGAAAATGATTTTTGTTTCAAACATAAGAATATAATAATTTGAACATTACGATAAATAAATTCCACACTATTTTTTTCGAAATATAATTCCACACATCCTTTGTTGAAAATATAACATTTCAATGAATTTAATTATAAAAAATTCCTATGATAATTTTTTTGTAATAATAAAAATTTATATTCTTACTATTGTGAAAAAACATCCATGTTTCATATTTTGATAAACAAATTTCCACATATAACATCATATATCATGAGATATAAATACATAACCAATTCATTGGAGGGAGATATAAGTCGGCACCCATAATAATAAATTCATATGTGTACGATAAATTATAAATAATTTAATATATAATGAAACCCCTAGTTATTAAAATTGGTTTCATTCAACACATACTAGTGTACACATCCAAAGAAAATTTGTTTTCAATGTATTTCAAAATTGTATCACCAAATTTCACCTCAACAATGTAATCATTTCATTCAAATAATTCAACTATCATAATAGTGTTTTTATAAGAACATTTAAATGGTGATGAATCAAAAATAATTACCATAGATATAAATACATTAATGATAAAAAATAATATAGTTGTTAAATTATAAATGAGTTACTAGAAATATCTTTTATCTTTAGTGTAAATGAAAATTTTACAGGCACATTTAAACTTTTTCATTGAAATTTTGAATTCAAAATTTCATAAAATATTTTATTTTAATATAAAAATTCATAAGATTATGCTTGAGAATATATATATAAATTTTTCAAAAAATTTAATTGAAAAAACATTAAAAAAATTAGTTTTAAATATAATTTCAAATAATAGAGCATTAAAAAATTTACTCACACTTTCAAAAAAGGTTTATTAAAAATGTTTTAAGAAAAAATTTCAAAAATTAGTTTCAAATAATATAGAATTAATACTATATAATGGTTATCAAATAATAATGTGGAGTGGATGATAAAACATTTTATTTTGAATAGTTGGAAAACCATTCAAATATATTGAATTGCAATTATTCAAAACTCAAATTAAAAGTGAGTAACCAAAATAACCTTTCTGATGGTTTTGATATAAACTATCATATCCACATGAGATTATACATAATTTTATTTACTTATAAATATAAATTTATTGTTAAAGGAAAATATAGATAAATAGGTGAAACCATTTTTTAAGTGGATAATAATTATTCTTAATAAAGATAAGAATTTTATGGGAAAAAAGTCATTAAGGACGAATATTTGTATACAAAATGACTATTTTCCCATGAGATAAATTGATATTAAAATAAAATATATTGGTAGGATTGATGTATCGAATATTGGAAGAGAAAATTACAATAGGATTCATTATAACTCAGCAAATGTAGTTGAGTTAACAAAAAAACACTTATAGAAATAAAAAGGACTGAATCAATGAAATTAAAATGGATACAATGAAATAAATATTAAAATATAATATAATTTAAGATATTAATTATACCAAAAATAAATAACTGTCTAAAAAAACTATTATAAAAAATGGTTCATAGTAATAAACATATCTCTTGCATTTCAAAATGAGAAAAATAAACCCATAATTTAATTTATTACAGAAAATAAATCACTTGAATCTCCCCAATAAATAAATTATTATTTTAATAACTATATTTTTAATCTTATTCAAATATATATCCTTTTATAAACCCCATGTATAATTATTCATTTTATTTGTACTTGTTACATATTATAATTTTTATATCATTTTGAGTTATCTTGCTCATTATGAACAAATTTTGTAATAGTGGTATTTTTCTTTATTGTTTTCATAAATATCATTGTTACTAGATAATATGTGTTAATAGAAAAATAAATGTTATTGATATATAATTATATTATCTCATTCCATTATTTTTTTAATTATTTTTTTATAATATGTAATTAGTGTCTTCTTATTTGAATTATTTTAGAGATCAATGATGACAATTAATAATAAAAAAATAATATTTAATATAATCATTCCAGAACCATAACCCAAAAATAAAATTAATATTATGTTTTATTTATTTTATTATTTATTTTTCTATATCCATCCATGATAGTGTTTTATGAAATATTTCAAGTACGTGGTAATATTGACATAAGATTGAACGAAATATAATTTGAAGGGAGAGTATTGTTAAGAAATATTTTATTTTGAAAAAAAAAACAGCATTATAAAATAATAATAGTGTTATTATATATATTATTTTATTTATTTTAATCATATTTATAGTTGTTTTTATTAATAACTAAAATAAATATGAAGAATGTAAAATGTTACTTTGAGAAGATATTCTGCACAACGCATGGTTTATATTTTCATTTCCAAAATAATGATAGTGAATAATGGTGGATTATAATTGTTTATCATAAAATTAATAATTATATTATATATTTCACATTTATTTTTTTTGTTCTCCCCTTTCACCATACAAGAGAATCTGTTGTAAAAAATAAAATTCACCACTTAGTGGCAGTTACTGTCGGCACAACACCAAAACGACTCATTGTTTATTATTAATTGAATAGAGGAATTTTGGTAAAATGAAATTAAATTAGAATAATAAAATTTAATATAATAAATAATTCATTAATTATATAATAATTATGTAATGTCTTGTGTTTTTGAACCAGGTTAAAATACAACGGTTTTCATTAGAAAACCAGTTTATCAACTGGTTGGTTTTTTAAAACCAGGCTCCAAACTTTTATTTTGAGTGTTGGAACACCTAATGGTTCCATTATTGGACTTGTGTAATTAACATATAATTTTGGTGGGAGTCCCGATCAGACTCAGTAGGACTATATCTAGAAAACACCACATAAATGTATCTACACGGGCAGCACACGGTTGCGGTCCAACACGAGCAGTTTAACTTATTTGATAAATTGTTTAATTTAATTATATAAGATTATATGAGTGTTTGTGATTAATTAAAAAAATGTTTTAATAATAATAATAATTTATTATTATTATTATTGTTGTGGTCTAATTAAATGAATGATAAGGAATTAATTAAATAACTATTCAATAAATTAATGTGACTTTTAGGTTTACCGATGAACTGTTTTAATTAAATTAATAATTTCAGAATTTTTAAAGTAAAACTTAGTATTAAATGGAGGTTATGGGTTTGATATTTGTTCATAAATATCATATTGATGATATTGTAATAAATTGGTTGTTTTTTTTGATTTAATTAAATAACAGTTTGAATAATAATGATAATGATGTTATTATTATTGTTGTTGTTTATATTTAATTAAATAAATGATAAAAAATTTTAATTGAATTATTAATGAGGTGTAATGATTATGTGAATTTAATGAGGTTGTTGGGTATATCAGATATATATGCTTAATTAAATAAAGAGTTTCAGATTTAATGAAGGATCATTGTTTTTAAATAGAGGTGTTGGGTAACATCATAAGCTTGAGTAATAATAATGTTATTATTATTATTATAGTTTTATGATTGTTATCATTATTGATAATTGAGGTTATTTTTATTATAAATAATAATAGAGATTAATTGGGGGGTTTTGGAAGGAATTGAAAAAAATGAATGTTCTAATAATATTAATTAGGATTTAGTTATTATTATTATTGTGATAATTAATTAAATTCAACAAAAATGAATTTAAGAAATTGTGTGAAAAGAAATATTTTTATTTATTTTATGTCAAAATGATTTTAACTTAATTTAGGAGTAAAGGAGAGTTTGAATTTCTCAAAGAAACGTTTCCTTTTAAGAAAGATTAATTGGGGGTTTTTTATTAAATCAAACAAATGATTATTTTTATATTTAATAAGGATGTTTTTTAAAGAGAATGTTATAATTATAATAATATTAATTATACTATTATTATTATGTTTGTTATCATAATGATTATTCTGTATTTATTAATGTTTTATGGGTAGTATTAGTGTTAGAAAAGTAGTGAGGGGCATGACCTTCCTCCTCTCCCAAGAGGCGTGTCCCCCACCGGGATCATCTCCTTTAGAAGGAGTGATGAAAAAGCTTCTCCAGACTCCTCCTTTGCGCATCCCTCCTCATCGAGACCTCCAGCAGTGTGGAACCCCCCCAGTCAACCCCCTACAGTAGCACGCCACCCCCGAGCAGCCTCCCATGCAGCGTGCAACACCACCTTTCCCGCAATCTACATTCGCGATCATTTTTCTTTAAATTCTACCATGGATTTAGTCCAAATATTCATGGTAGGATCTTATATGATGTTCCCTATCATCTCTTTTTCAGTTTAATGCTATTTCGGTAACCATATATGTTTTCTCAAATTTAGGATTTTTGTTGTAACTTAAACTTTTGGTGGTCTTCGGTTCAAGGGTTGTGCAACGAGGTTCTCGAGATTCCTTGGTCCACATTCTAGAAATTGATGCCAATGGCGAGGTGGTTCAGGCAGATTTGGTTCGTCGATGTTGTTCAGAGATAAAGAGTTATACAGTTTATTCCTTTTGAACCACATAAATAAAAGTCTAACATCTTATCCAAGTCCTTGGAATCTAGCGATAGGTGCGTAGACCTTGTTACATTGGTTTGGGTCTTCAGATGTTGTTTTGGTGATTTTTTAATTTTTGTTATAGAGAATGGACACATGAAAATATATATTTAGATATATATATATATATATATATATACAAATATATAATGGTGGTGTGAATGCAATTGCATTCCATTTGCAACTAATTGCCTCCAAGTACATTAAAGTGTAGCACAATTCAAATGAAGTCATTACGATGTAGGGTCCCCAATCGATATCTCTTTATTTATGTCACGACCTAACCCTATCAGTCTTAAGATACAAAAAACCCAAGACCGCCTCCATAGGCCAGGGCCTGTCGAAAAGCGCCGAAGGTGTAACATTTTTGGGGAGGGCTTTGCCTAATTACTTATTCACACACACACAGCTCACTCAATGCATAAGTGTAGAGTAAAAATGAAACCAAAATACAAAAACTATAACCCAACCTCAGTCATGCATCAAATTCTAAAATAGAACAAGTAAATTTATGAAAGGTGGACTGAATAGTAAACTGAAGAGTAAAGGGTAAAACACGGGCCCAACAAGAAAGGTTCCACAACCCGACAACAGGTAAACGAAAGTAAACTTCTTGTAAGTCTCATATCTAAAAATCCTACTACGTCCACTAAACGCAGCCCAAGCTCCTTTGTCCTCCATGCTCTTCCGTAGTCTTGATTGACCTGTCCATCGTCTTCAAGGGAACACAAAGTGAGTTCAAATCCCAATTTGGGGTGAGTATAAAGATACACAGTAGGATTCCCCGAAAGCTCGAGGTAGCAACAAGGGAGATACTAAAACGGTGAGCAGTAGACAGAACAAAAACAATGTAAGAGTACAATTGAAATAGTGCAGATCAACCCAATATATGGAAGAGAGTGGAGTACTCCAACAAAGAAAAACTAGACACGGAAAGCACGTGGCATACCCAGTGCATCATCGCCCCTCCTAAAAGGACAGTAAATGAACCCAATGAGTGGGAACAATGTAGGGTGTATATATATATATATATATTCTCCACAAGAATCCCAAATGGGAGAATAGGGGATATCTATCTCCGTTTTCAGCCCAGGAAAAGTATCCAGTAGGTCAAAGGATATCCATCACTGATGCCCAACAGTCATGTAGGAAAAGTCGTCTCATCGCTGAACCGAAAAACCAAGGTTCCCACTCCGGTAACCATGGAGAAAAGTCCCTGAGTAACCTCACAGAAAGGGATGAGTCTGAAAGAACTCATCGGGTAACCCACTACCCAGTCCAGCTAGAGGGTAAACCCCATGAGGTCGTCAGGTAACCCACGACCCAGCCCTGCTAGAGGGTAAACCCTAAAGTCAAAAGGTAACCCACTGCCAAGCCCCGCTGGAGGGTAAACCCTAAGGTCAATGGGTAACCCACTGCCCATCCCCATTGGAGGGTAAACCCTACGGTCAACAGGTATTCCACTGCCTAGCCCCACTAGAGAAAAAACCCTATGGTCAATGGGTTACCCACTTCCCAGCCCTACTTGAGGGTATACCTGAAACTGGTCCAATAACTCCGCACTGCCCATGCCATCACAGGGTGTCACTAACACTGCTACCGTACGTAGGTTCAGATTGTGTCAAAGTAACCTATGACCAATTCCCTTTCATGTTTCTACATTTAATTAGATCTCGAATGTGGCTCCACTTCCCCAAACAGATTACACCGTTGTAATCCTTGCGAAAAAACACGCGAGATAGACTACTTAATCGTTGGAAACGGACTCCCGACGAAAAATTTATTCAACACCACTTTATGCTCATAAGACATCTTGTAGGGTCCGCACCTTGATCTTTGAAAAGTTCTAGTGTACTACACAATCATGATGATCTCGAAAAAAGATTCCAAATCAACTATTCATATGTCCCAAATAGAGAAATGATGAAACCGTTGTTGTACACTGCACACAGCTTAAAAGACAACATGTGGGGCCCACATATCAAATCTGACATCAATGCCTGAAACCACCATGGTCTGCTTTTCCTCGATGCCAGGGTCACAACGCCACTGATGGAACCTAAAATGGACTCTGGATGCAGAAGCTGCAACTCCCCGCGTTATGCAAACGGGGCCCTCTGGGGACCACACAACGACCCTGAAACACGTCACGCAGATCGTACCGTTGCATTCATTGAAGATAACCACGCAGAGTATACTATTCATTTTCCCTTAAAGGACTCATGAATAATAAGTCGTAAAAATGCATCATAGGTCTGAAAGCCGCCTCATGGGGCCCACACCTCAAGCCCGAATTTAGGCGGGCAGATTGTGTCATCGCAACCCCCTCAGAAGAAAACTCAGAAACGAGTGCTCAAACACCCCAAATAGATGTCGGGTGAAAAAGTGGTGTTTCACTGTAAAATTTGTGAATCACGCCATTGTGGGGCCCACACCTTGTCTCCAAGCCGAACACTTTGGAAATCATTTCAAAAAGTCCGCACGAGGACTAGGGTCATGTTGCTGTTGATAGCGTGTCAATCGGACATCCCAAACAGGAGTTAGGTCCGACGCAAGAATAATTAATTATTCAAATTAACCATTTTGTGCCACTGAGCAACGAAACCAAGCCTCAAGGGTTCCGAACAAACTTTGGAAGAACCATCTCAACTCCAAGGCCACAATGCCTCTAACGGCGCGTCAAGCAGACGTCTGGTTCGTGAATACGTCTATTTTAAAATTTAATAATAATTTAATAATATTAAATTAATGAATTTACGGTCACCCGTCTTCGGGCGCAGAACCCAATAACCTCGAAACCCAAATAAAAAATTCCTTCTCGAAGAAATGAATCCACTACTGCTGATGGCGCCTCAAAAGGACGTGTTGTTTAATTGTTACGACCCCTTGAACATAAGGGGCCCAGAATTGGGCCGGTCCAGGACGGCCGACCTAGCCTCGACCGCCGGCTCGCGGCCCAGCCGCGTGTCCGGTTCACCCCACAATGGCCCGTCCAGAAACCACTAGACCCCTCGGGTCCCACTCCTTCAAACGGACCTACCAGTTGGCCGGTCTTTTTTCCGCGCCGCACAACAGGACCCGCGTACTGTGGGTCCTTGTTTGATGTCCCCCCCAACCCACTGCGACACTGACATCGGGTCTTCCGCCCGACCACGACAGGCTACCTGTGCCGCTCCTCTTCTGCGGAGCACACCGTCATGACACCACCATCGGACGCATCGACCGCCTGGTCCCCCACTCCATCGCCTGGGTTTGCCGCACCGCACCAGCCGTCGCTCTGCTCGGCTCCTCCTCCGGCTCCCCGGAATCTGCCGAACTATGCCCTTCCGCTTGCTCCACGGATGCCATCGCGCTTCACCCATCCGCCACCTCCCCTAATGACACCGTGCTCCTCCGCCTCTGGCTCGGCCTCCTAGAGCTACCCCAACCACGCCGGCCACACCTAACGCCGCCACCTCATCCGAACCCCAGGCCGCACCCGCTGCCTAACGCTCGACCTCCGGCCACCACACTTGCTAGAGCCAGGGCTACCATCGGCCGCTTCCACTGCTCTGTTAGTCCGATCATGAAACTGAATGTGGGTTAGGGATCCTCTGGACAAGGCCTTCAAAATACCTACCCCCGATTGGAGATCCAAAAATATTTTGGTGCGTCCAAAAATTGGGCCGATGAACGCCCAATAACGATAATTAAAAATGGGGCTCGGACGATGGCCGTGTTTGTTTGGCCATTGTCCGAATTCTAGAATATTATAATTAGAATACAAATTTGACAAAAATACATGAAATCAACAAAGGTGTAAAAATTAACCAAAAATCAATCCTCGAATCAGTCATGTGTCATTGGTGTCATGTCCATGACGCTCTTCCTTCAATCATCCAAGGTTTCGGTGGAGGTTGCTCCTCAATTTGGTGAAGAATGGAGAAGAATGCCGAAGAACAGTTGAGAGAGAGGAAGAGAGAGAGAGAGATAGTGATATAAGAGAGAGAAAAGGGAGAACCCTAACTCCAACTCCTATGTTTATATTTATAGAAAAATCTTATTAGTGCGGAATCCGAAACTGATGGGTCCTCTCATTTTATATCACGCCTAAGAAAAACGCCCCATTGTGAATTCAATGAATGTCTCAGATTTCCATTATAAGACATCATCGGATTGTTATTTGAAAAGAACATCAGTGATTAAAATCAATATGTATTTATTTCAAAATGACGATTTTCCCCCTGGGTGACATCTCTCACAACAGGCCCGTGCCCGAAACTTTGACACCCCGCCTACGGTAAACAGCATGCTCCGGACACAACTGTGCCCTCGGTTTTACAATCCGAGCTACTGTTAAAGAGAAAACACAACCCCACTATGTTCATAGTACAAAAACACCTAATATTTTTATAAAATTTATTCTGGGCACACCAGGGATCAGAATCGCACGCCCTCTCAGCTCCTAGCTCTGGAAATATATGTAGAAAAATATTCCAACGTCATACAGGGAAAATCCTGGATCTCCACATCATTCCCTCCTTCAAAATTTCATCCCAGAAAAGAAAAACTAGGAAAAAAAACTCAGGATACAAAGCTCACACCTAGCTCTCCCACTCCCATGAAAACATTGACAACACCATGTTGGCACAACACGCGAACCCACAGAATGGTTCGTACTTATAAGGTATGCTACTTTAGATGAAATGCATAGGAACATACATGAACCTCATCAACAGAAACATGTAGAATACATCGTTTGACCACTCCTAATATTGGGAGGGAAGGTCAAGATGATTGTAAAACTATCAATATCATGCATGATTCCCGAACGTCCCAAAGAAATTCAGGGGACTTCCCAGGCCGAACCCCTACTTTCCACATCACACCCGAAATCACGGTTTGTTCTTCGAACATGGTCTCGTGATTCCCACTTTTAGAATACCCATCTGGTGAAACATCCAAGGATATTTGGTCACATAAGGTTTCATAGTCGGTGCATCACAATCGAGACTCTCTTACACACTCAAGAACTGGATGAGTCAATACCATCGACTAAAGAAATGTTGCAACCTCCTGGACTAACGGGGTCAACTACATGGAAGGTTACTACTATGAAACTTCCTACAACTGACGAGTCTTGGACTTTCTACTACAACAAGAGGGTACAACAATTCCATTTTTCTAGAACATAGACTACCTCGACATCGTAGTCCTGTAAAAATTTCAACTAGCACCATTGTCTCAGTTTCAAATCATTCTGGGTGAGGGCGCACCTGAGACTTTGGTGGTCTGAGCTACCCACAAAGTGCTCTCCCAGAAGATAGCGTCTCCACATTCTCGGTACAAGGACTACCACTACCATCACCACATAGAGAAACACATAGTTTTGTTTATGGGGTGTTCATCACCTCGACTTATACATGATACATGTATCAAGATTGACGTTGAGCACGCAAGGTACCGACGAATAGGGAAGGTGAGAAAACTCATCCAACCTCTAGAGGATAGACCTAAAAATAATGTGGTATACCCCATCTGTCTTTTCCCCTATTATGAGGAGAGTAATATCCAAAATAGGCACTCTACCAAACCCACTAGTGGCACCTCATGCAAAGGGGGACAAGAAGAAAAGTCCCACTGGTAAATCTAGAACCTACTCTAACACTCCACCACACAACCCTTACATGAATACACATGTAGAGGGATTTATCCACTGTACCTCAATAATATTCACTTTGGGTGGTAATGAATCTCCCCCACGATTTTGATCGCTTCACAAAAATGTGTCTCAGTGGGGGAAGAACCCCTCTTTCCCGTGCATTCAATGCTACATTGGAAAACACCAACACAGGGTTACACTGATTCCCTGTGTCACCCTTGGTAACCCCTCAAACAGGGAGTTAGATGAAAAGAGTACCTCGCACATTGTCTAACAATTTCTACAAAGAAAAGTAGAAAAAGACACAGACTGTACCTCTTATCATCTCATGCGTTGCAGAATTTTAGATATCCATAGCACAAAATACGCCCACAGCCCCGTCCGTCATCTCCCTGTGCCTGACATGGGACGCCTAGTGGTGGTGGAAGGACCTCGAAAAATTATCTTCCAACCATAGTTCCTCCTACTATTCTGCCAACACAGCATCCCTGGGGTCCACCCTGTCCTCACCTGGGTGTTCTCTGATCAGGACATTGCCTCTGTCACGGTGGTGCATCTACCAACTATCTGGAAAAATCAGCACATCTGGTCGAGTATTCTCACACCACGTGACCTCGCACATCACAATCATATCACTAGTCCTCCCTGGGCTATATCGGTGCTCTACGCTATCCCCGACCATGTTTCGGAGTCTTATCAATTGGCATCCTCTAGCGTCGAGGCCCTGCCAATTGATGTCCCTATGACAGAACTTTCTCCGTCACCAGTGCCTACACCAACATCATGAGATGGGTGAGGACGCAAAATGGCACTACGTTGGCACAAATTTCCTCTACAAAGACCTCGTTCAAACTTCTGTGCTCAGAAGTTTCCATCATGGACCACGTTCAAAGAGTATCAATTATGGTCTGTGAACCTAGTAGCGTACTCCTCCACTACCATCACTCCCCACTGAATCTCCAGCAGCTCTCGAAACAGTAAAAAGCATAAGTAAGAGGGGTATTACTACTCAAGAAACAGCTACTTGAAGCCATCACACGAGAGTACTAAATCATTGGGCATTTGATTAACCCTGGCTCTAATAACGCCAAACTGCTTGGTGGAAAAAGACTGGCAGTTAAAGCTACCATCAAACCTATCAGTGTATGAAAAAGCCTGAAGAGGCGAACCACTGACTCTAGCCAATCCTTCAATGTCTGAGGGTATGGCTCACTATGGAACCTAAACAGTCTCTGGAACTAGAACTCATGTAGCGCGCCCAGCATGTGCTCGTCATTAGCCTTCACTTCCAGTACTATCTACTATTCCACAGGTGGATGTTCTGTTGATGGTCCTCCTAGAGAAAGGGTAATGGTATGATGGATCTTGAACTAAGGCCTCGTCTCTCACAGAGTCGGCGTCACGAACAAGAGCTAGTATCCTGGCTGGCTATCATCATGGAGACATCATGAATCCGATCAAGGATTACCACAATCAAATGAGCATATATATACCAACAAAGATAGGGAGCTGACTCAATAAAGACAATAAAATACTTAATCCTATATGATTCTCGAACCAAATTTCCTGTAACAAGTGTCTCAGTGTGTCATATTGACAAGAGGGTTATCAAGGTCATGGTGAATGGATACGCCGACCACCACACCCTCACTGGACTCCCTAGCCATAGAGCCTCTCTCGAGACATGTTGACACTATTTCCACAAAACTCAACCAATTCCTTTATAGGGATGTCCAAACAATGACCCAAAGAATCAACCCCCTCTAATACCACTTTGTCATGACCCGAACCTATCGGTCTCGAGCCACAACTACCCCAAGCCTACCTCCATAGGCCAGGGCTGGGGACAAGTGCTGGAGGAGTAATAATATTGGGGAGGCCTTTTCCTAAGTACCTGTACACACACACAGTCCACTCAATGTAGATGTGTAGAGTAAAAAGGAAACCAAAGTACAAACAACTATAACCCAACTTCAGTCATGCATCAACATCTAAAATAGAACAAGTAAAGTTCTGAAAAGTGGACTGACAAGTTAACTAAACAGTAAAGGGGAAAACACGCACCCAACATGAAAGGTGCCACAACCTGACAACAGGTAAATGTATGTAAACAGTTGGTGAGTATTATATCTGAAAATCCTACTATGTCCACTGAAAGAAACCCAAGCTCATGTGTCCTCCACGACCCTTCGTAGTCTCGATCACCTTGTTCGTCATCTGTAAGGGAACACCATGTGCGGAAAAAGCCCAATCAGGGGTGAGTATAAAGATACTCATTTGGATGCCCCAAAATATCAAGGGAGAAAAAAGGAGATAATAAAATGGTGAGAAGTAGATAGAACAAGAACATTGTAAGATAACAATAGAGAGAGTGTAGCTCTACCCCATAGAAGGAAGGAAGTGGAATCATCCAACCAAGAGGAACTAGACACAGAAAGCACGTGGCATACCCCGCGCGTCTTCGTCCCTCCTAGATTGAGTGTAACTAAACCCATGGAGTGGGAACAAATTAGGGGGAATATATATATATGATCAACAAGAAACCCGAACGGGTGTGTAGGGGATCTCTATCTCCAAGCTCAGCCTAGGAAAAGTCGCCAGTAGTTCAAAAGATATCCATCACTGATTCCCAATAGTCTCGTACGACAAAACAGTCTCATCACTGAACCGTACATCCAAGGGTTCCACTCCGGTAACCATGCAGAAAATTCACTAACTTGCCTCATAGAAAGGGATGAGTCTGAAAGAAGTCATCGGGTAACCGACTACCCAACCCAGCTAGAGGGTAAACCCCAAGAGGACATCGGGTAACACACTACCCAGCCCTGCTGGAGGGTAGGATCTAAAGTCAATGGGTAATTCACTGCCCAGCCTCGCCATATGGTAAACCCTAAGGTCAATAGGTAACCCACTGCCTAGCCCTACTGGAGGGTAATCACTAAGGTCAACGGGTAACCCACTACCCAGCCCCACTGGAGGGTAAACCCTAAGGTCAATGGGTAAACCACTACCCAACCCCACTGGATGGTAATCACTAAGGTCAATGGGTAACCCACTACCCAGCTCCGCTGGAGGGTAAACCAAGAACTAGTCTGATAACTCCGCACTGCCCGTGTCACCACTGGGTGTCACTAACACTACTACCATGATTAATTTTTGAGTGCATCAAAGGTACATCTGACCAACTTCCTTTCATGTTTCCACATTTAATGATATCTTGAAAGAGGATTCGGTCACCCAAACAGATTACACCGTTGTAATTCTATCGAAATACCATGCGAGATATGCTACTAAATCACTGGAAACAGAATCCTGATGAAAAGGTTATTCAACACCAATTTATGATCATACGATGTATCGTGGGACCTGCACCTCAATCCCAAAAAAGGTCGTGCGAATTGCGCCATCACGATGGTCTCATAAAAACATGCCAAATCGACTATTCATACACCCCAAAAAGAAGTCCGATGAAAAGGTCGCAGTACGCTGCACACAGCTTAAAAGAAGGCTCGTGGGGCCCCCACCTCAACTCCATCTTCAATGCTTGAAACCACCCTGGTCATCTTTTCCTCGATTCCAGGGTCACAATGCCACTGACGGCGCCTAAAACGAACTCTAGATTCTGAAGCTGCAACTCCACGTCTTATGCAAACGCGGCCCTTTGGGGCCCACACTCGACCCCGAAACACGTCATGTAGATTGTACCATTGCATTCTTTGCAGATAAACAAGCGGCATAGGCTATTCATTTTCCATTAATGGTCTAATGATGCATAAGTCATAAAAACGCAGCATACGTCTGAAATCTGCCTCGTGGGGCCCACTGCTCAGGCCCGAATTTAGGCGGACAGATTGCGCCATCACAATCCCCTCGGAAGAACACTCCGAAAAGAGTGCTCAAACACCCCAATTGGATGTTGGGTGAAAAATTTGTGTTTCACCGTAAAACGAGTGAATTAGACCCTTGTGGGGTCCGCAACTTGTCTCCCACCGGAATGTTATGGAAGGCATTTCAAAAAGATTGCACGAGGAGTGGGGTCACGCTGCCACTGATGGCATGTCAATCGGACATCCAAAACAGGAGTTAGGTCTGATGCAAGAATAATTAATTAATTAATTAATTAATTAATCATATTAAGTGTTTCGTGCCATCGGGCAACGAAACCAATCCAAAAGGGTTCCGAACCAATTTTGGATGAACCGTCTCAACTCCAAGGCCACAGTGGCTCTGACAGCACATCAAACAGATGTCTGGCTCGTGAATACGTATGTTGCAAACACTAATAAAAATTTAATATTATTAAATTAAAGCATATCAGGTCACCCTACTTCAGGATCAGAACCCAAAAACCATGAAACGAAAATCAAAAATTCCGTCTTGAAGAGACGATCCCACTGCCGCTGACGGCCTGTCCAAGGGATGCTCTGTTTAAATGTTACGACCCCATGAACACAAGGTGCCCAGAATTGGGCCGGTCGAGACCAGCCGGCCAGGTCCAGACTGCTAGCCCGTGGCCCAGCCCCGAGTCTAGTCCAGCTCACCGCAGCCCGTTCGGAAACCGCCAGACCCCTCGGATCTGACTCCTTCAAACAGACCGTCTAGTTGGCTGGTCTTTGTTCCGCGTCGCACAACAGGACCCACGTACCGCAGGTCCTTGTCTGTGGCCCCCCACCAAAGCGCTGACCTCAGGTCTTCCGCCGAACCGTGACAGGCTGCCCGGGCCGCTCCCCTCATGTAGAGAGCACCGCCGCAACACCGCCACCCGATGCCATGGACGACTGGTACCCCTCTCCGTCGTGGCTGCCTGGTCCCCCCCACTGGACTTTCGTCGGCTCCCCTGAAGCAACTATGCTCCACCCTTCTGCTGGGTCCCCTGAAGCCGTCGTGCTCCGCCGCCTCCAGATAAACCTCTGAGAGGTACCTCATCTACACCGGCCACTCCTGACACAACCACCTTATCTGAACCCCAGGCCGCACCCACTGTCTGATGCCCGACCTCCGGCCACCACCCTTCCCGTAGCCGGGGCTTCTGTCGGCCGCCACCACCGCTCCAGCGGTTCGATATTAAAACCTAACGTGGGTTAAAGATCCTCGGGGCAAGGTCTTCGCAGTGCCTACCCCCGATCAACGATCCGACTAGATTTTAACGCGTATGAAAATTGGGATGAAGAATGCAAATGAACAAAAATTTAAAAAGGCGCTCAGAGGATGGCCGTGTTCGTTTGGCAATCGTCCTAATTATAGAATTTTAGAGTAAGAAGACAAATATGATGAATAGTCAAGAAATTGATGCATGTGTGAAAATTAACCGAAAATCATACCTCAAATTGGCCGTGCGTCATTGGAGGCATGTCCACGATGCTCCTGCTTTGAACCACCAAGGTTCCGGCAGAGGTCGCTCCTCGATTCGGTGAAGAACAGCGAAAAAAGCCTATGAACAATTGAGAGAGAGGAAGATAGAGGGTGATAGTGAGAGAGGGGAGGGAAGGGATAACCCTAACTCCAACTCATATTTTTCTATTTATCGAATAATTCTCTTAGTGCAGAATCTGAAACTAACGTGCCCTCTCATTTTAAATCGCACCTAGGAAAAACACCCCATTTTGAATTCAACAGAAGTCTAGGATTTCCATTCCGAGCCTTCGTTTGAATGTTATTTGAAAAGAACTCCAGTGATTAAAATCACTAAGTCATTATTTCAAAATGAAGATTTTACTGATGGGAGACATCTCTCACAGTAGGGCAGCACCAGTAACTTTTACACCCTTACTAGGGTAAACAGCATGCTTCAGACGCAATCAGGCCCTCAGATTTCCGATCCGACCAACCGTGTAAGAGAAAACACTAATCTTCCATGTGTATAGTACAAAAACACTTAATATTTTTATAAAATTTATTCGAGTCAAACCAAGCCTCAGAATCACACGCCACCTCAGCTCCTAACTCTGGAAATATATTTAGAAATATTCTACAGTCTTACAGGGAAAAACCTGGGTGTCTAAAATTTAATAATGATAACTTATTTAAATAAATTGACAATTTGAGTTTCCTTTATTATTGTACTACTATGTTTTCTTGAAATGCTGATTAATGTTAAATGACTTTTAAGTGGTCATGTCATATCCTGATTGATGTGGTTTGGATTTTCATATTTCTTCTTAATGGAGTTGATATATGATATATCAATGCATGAAACATTTTATAATATTAAATGATTCCTCCCACATGAGATATTTTAGGACACGAAAATGTGTTGATTTTAAGCATGTTTTTCTAATTTGGTTACATAGATATTATTAAATAGTTATAGGATTTTAATGGTATAAAATAGGTAATAAAGAAATTAATTATAGATTTAATTATCTAGTAAAGAGTTGGAATAAATTATGGCTTTTACTATTTATTGAGAATATTGGATATTTGTCATGTTTGGAATATAAATTGGAAATTGGTAATAGTTAATGGATGGATTAATTATTACATGTTAAATGGTAAATTTTTAATTAATTGATAACTTGATAAAGAGATATTATTTAATTAATTAATTTTTGAATTAATTAATTTGAATGCATTAAATTACGATTGTGAATCGATTGACTGTTACCACTATTGGGAAAGGGTACCTTTTGATGAATGTCATTTTCTATGCCTTAAGTTGTTTATGATAGTGTGGTTCAGAAATATGATATGCTTTGTAAAATTGTTTATAAATATTTAGGCCTTGATCATCAAGTTTAGAGATGTTTATGAGGTGCATGTAAATTGTTCAAGTCCTGGATGAATCATTGTTTGAGTGGACGAGTTTAGACTTGTTAAAGGATTATGATAATTAAATGATGAGATAATTATTTAGTTGGCTTGCTAATAATAATTAATTGTTAATTAATTATTAACTTTTGATATGTTATGTGGTTAATTAATTAATGACATATCTGACGGGTGATTTATGTTGTTAATTAGATATTGAATTAATTAACGGATTGGATCTATTAATTTATGAATTAATTAATGGGTGGTTCTAGGGTGTTAGACATGGAATTCTACACCAATTGTATATATATATATATATGTATGATTGATAAATGTTTTTTGATGAAGGGATTGATGATCGAAATACTCACAAGGATCTAGACTTGGCATTCTACACCCATCTTGCATGAAAATATTCTTCTATGGGACAAGGACAGATGCTCCAAATACCCATGGGTTGTGAGACCTGGACTGATGCTTTAAATACTCATGGGGGTGCTAGACATGAAGTTCTACACCAATTAATTGAAATTGTTTTGGGGGTCCAATTGGTTGTACATGAAATGAATAAATGGGTTAATGAAAAATGTTGTGACATTATAATTTATTAATTGAATATGATAAAGGGTTCGAACATATCAATGAATTGGGTGAGTCACTATTAGTGGACTGACCCATGAGCGATTGATTAGTTTTAGTTGATGGTCTCAGACATAGTAAATGAAATATTAAATTGAATATTTTATGATGTGTTATCCATGCCAAAGCACAAGCTTGGATTCAGTCTTTACTGTGATTGCATACATGGTCTTTCGAGACAGTTGTGGTGAGTGACATATATGAGGGATGTCTGGTTTAGGCTGAATCTCGAGACATTCATAATTTAATGTTGTTTGAATAATTGATAAATGAAAATTATTGTGTAATGATTGTTGAATATGAGTGCAGAATGTATAATCTAGGTTTTGAAACTAGCTGATGGGTGAATCAGGTACATGGATATATAGTTACATTGCACTGTATACATTATTTATGCATGGTTTCACACAGTTAAACTTATTTATTAAATTTCGGGATTTGGGGTAGACACCGGTGGTCCCGTCCTACTGAAATTAATATTTCACACGCTACTCGGGCTTCCACTGCACTGGTTATCCGAGTAGATTCAATTTGGTTGCTGGTTTGTGTTGTTTTCATATACATGGAAGATATGACCAGAGTACCGAGAAGAAGCTCACGATGCTCTAGGAGACCTTCCTTGGGGCTTTGAGTCATTTTTTATTTTTTTCTGTATTGGAATGTAAATCATTTTTTGTTAACTTGTAACATTATTATGCCATTCATTCATCTAATGTATAATTGATGTTGGAAAATTTTATAAAATGAGTACTATTTTTCTTCCTCTGATTTATCATTTATTGTACTGCTTCTGCTATTTGTTTTCATTGACTATTATTAAACTCTGATATGAGGGTATAGTCTCCCCACTAACTATCCATAGACACCAACTACTAGCCCGCAACCTAGGGCGTATGGGTAGACGCGCTTGAGGTCATGTGGTGACCTATCCGGCCACCAATTTTTTGCATATCCAGGTTGGGACGTTACAAATATGTATCATGGAAGGTTCTTTTCCTTTGGTCTTTTTGTTTTGGGATGGTATATATGATACTAGGAAAGTGTCGGTGCATGGGTTAATAGTCTTGCTTGAGACTGATCACCCCATGTACAGGAAATGACCAAGTGGATAGGGTTAGGAATTAATGATTTTAATATTTGAGGTATTGGTCGATATGATTTCACCTGGAGTGACTAGTGTATTTTCCATTGCTTTTTGATTTTAAGAATTTTGAAAAAAAAATCTTGGCCTAAAAGAGCAAGTAATTTTCATACATGCATCTTCTTAGGCACACAAAGATTCACATTCCATGCATATAACATGGCATGTAGTTGCATTAGTAGGAGGCCAACTAAGTTGGATTGTGTGCCTTGGCTGCAATGCCATGTTTTGAACTACTTTAGCATGCCTTTGTAGATAGCATGTTTTAGTGATAGATTTAGCTTTCTTGAGTGATTATATTACATTCTGCCTCAGTTATTAGCTTGTTTTGTTATTGTTACATGCTTCTATGTAATAACATGATGTTGCGTTACTACTTGTGATAAAATTCTAGAGATGATTTGATGTTTGAAAGGGATGATAAAGTTTAAATTTTAAATGAATGTTGATTTTTATAAATGGGAGGAAAATTCCAGCGATAAGGTGTCTGTGATCCTTATAGATTGGTTTATGGCCACCCATGTGTTCTAACCTTATATAATCATATTATGTTCAAAAAGGGTTATAAATGAAAAACTAAAGAGTTTTGATTCAAATGAACTATTGTTGGGTTGATTTTTGAAGAGCCTGGATTGAATAAATGGGGCCTTTGGGGGTCTCTTTTTCAGTAAATGGAATTTATAAGGTAAATTGCATGTTTATATTTGGATAACAGTATATGTGAAATTTTTAAATAGGATTTTTGTTATAGCATGTCTATTTTTTATGTGGGGTGTTGATTGAAATCCAAGAGAATTGTTGTGAATATGTACTTGTGTGTATGTTGTAATTTATTCAAATGATAATAGGTTGAAATGAAATAATTAAAATGTCCAAAATTAAAAGGGTTTTTTAACCTCAATATTTCAGTTTTGCATGACCAATAGAGAGGGTCTACATTTATGTTTCGTAAGTGGGTAACCCGTGGTAGGTAGTACCCTTAGAATGTTATCATATGTTAATGTAAGTTCTTCCCACTACTCGGTAGCACTTCATGGGACATGACTATTATGGAACACCAAATGGTTTATGTTACGACTTTTATGATCAATTTTTGATGTGGTGATCATGGTTTGAGGAACGTCATATACATGTTTTAATGTGTTCTGAAATAGTGTGATAGTTAGTGGATGATCTTTTCTTGCAATGTCAAGGAAAATTCTAAGGTGGGTAGTGTCGCATCATTTTCCAGTAAACGTGTTGGAAGGTGACAATGATATTTTTGAATAGAGTTGTCTGGTATTAGTTTGACTAATCTTCATAATGACCTTGGATTTCTCTTTGTTCACACTTTTGAATATGATGAACATGTTCCCTATCATGAACTCATCATAGAAACTCCAATATAGTGTTGGTATTACGTTGTGCTAGTGTTTAAATGTTTTCAGTCTTGAATAGTGGTTGTCATCTGGGAAGTATGCAGGAAGCATGTTTTCTTTGGGATACTCCATTATTCGTGTTAGGGAATGTTTGTTTTTTTTAAGGATCCTTGTGATGGATTGACGTGGATATTTCACTAGAGGTCGGGTAAGGACATCATTATACATGGGGATTGTTTTGGAATAGTTTTAAAGGCACAACATTAGATAAAGGGAGAATGTGGGTTTTGGTTCTGTGATCTCTTTCGAGGGAATCATGCGCAACCTGTTGTCTTAGTTGATCGATATTTAGCTATTTTCATTTACAAGGTACCTATAATTTCATCACATATAAGCTATGTCTTGATGTTTATGTTATAAAGTGAGCTTTGGATCTGGTTTTAAATGCTTAGTTGTTAGGCCTCTGACTGGTTAAATGTGTTTTTGGTGTTGGTAACGCAACCAATCAGGTCTAACGATATTAAATGACCTTGGTAGGTTAGTTTTTTTAGTAGCTTTTCCCAATGGATTCTTGGGGACGATAAGTTTTTTGTGTGGGAAGATTGTAAATACCCTTCTTTTTGAACTAGGTAAAAATACAATGGTTTTAAAAAAAATCGATTTATCAACTGGTCGGTTTTTAAAAACCGAGCTGCGAAATTTTATTCCGAGTGATGGAACAACTAAAGGTGTAATTTTTGGGACATGCGTAATTACACCATAATTTTACTGGGTGTCCCGATAAGTCACAGTAGCACCGTATCCAAAAAATTCCACTTAAATGGATCTGCACGGGAAGTGCAAGGTTGTGGTCCAACCCATGTAGTTTACCTAGTTTAATAATTTATTTAATTAGATTAAATTAGATTATATGAGTGTTTGAGATTAATTAAAATAATATTTTAATAATAATAATAATAATGTTATTATTATAATGGATGTTTAATTAAATGAATGATAATGAATTAATAAAATGACGGTTGAATAAATTAATGGGTATATTGGGTTAATCATAGAACCATTTTAATTAAATGAAGAGTTTCAGAATTATTAATGGACCATTAATTATTAAATGGAGGTTATGGGTTGGTGTTTTTATCAGTAACATAATATTAATTATATTTTAATAAATTGTTTGTTTACTGTTTTAATAAAATGATAGTTTGATTAGTAATAATAATGATTTTTTTCTTATTATTGTGTTTATTTAATTAAATAAATGTTAAAAGATTTTAATTTCATTATTAATGTGGTGTAATACATATGTGAATTTAATGAGGGTGTAGGGTATCTCAATGAAATGCTAAATTTAATAAGGAGTTTCAGATTTAATGAAGAAGTGTTGTTATTAAATAGAGGTGTTGGGTTATATCAAAGGTTTGAGTAATAATAATGATATTATTATTATTATGTTATTTTGAGTTCCATAATTATTGATAATTATGGTTATTGTTATTATAAATATTAATATTAATGAACTTGTGTGTTTTCGTTGGAATTGAATAAAAAATGAATGTATAAATAATAATAATAATGAGGATGTAATTACTATTATTATTGTGTTAATTAATGAAATTCAAGGAAAATTAAATTAAATTATTTGAGATGAAATAATTGTTTTTATTAATTTTAAGTCAAATATATTTTTATTTAATTGAGGAGTAAAGGGGAGTATGAATTTATAAACGAAATGTTTTCTTTTAAGAAGGGTTAATTGGGGGTTGTGGATTTCATCAAAGAAACATTTATTCATATCATTATTGAGGAAGTTTCTTTTAAAGAGAATGTTATAATTATAATAATATTAATGAAACTATTATTGTTTTTTATTTCTATATATATTAATGTATATTTATTAATCTTCTATGGGTAGTATTAGTGTTAAAAAAGAAGGGAGGGGAGTGATCTTCTTCTTCTCCCAAGAGTCACCACCCCCACCAGGATCTTCTCCCCTAATAGAAGTGATGCAGCAGCATCTTTGGCCTCCTCCTCTATGAGTACCTCCTCTTTTGAGACTCTAGTAGTGTTGAACCCCCTGGAAGACCCTCTATAGTTGCGCGACACCACCTGGGCTGCCTCCCATGCAGTGTGCAACGCCCCCTTTTCCCATGTCCTTCGTCTGCGATCATTTCCTTTGAATTATCCCTTGGATTTAGTCTGAATATTCAATGAATGATATCCTATGATGTTTCCCGTCATTGATTTTTCGGTTTGATGTTGTTTCAGAACCCATTTTGGTTCGGATGAGTTTACAGTTTTTGTTGTAACCCAAATTTTTTGTGTTCTTAGGTTCTATGGTTGTGAAACAAGGTTATCAGGATTCCATGGTCCACGTTCTACAAACCACCGTCGAAGGTGGGGCAGTTCGGGCTGATTTGGTTCATCGACGTTGTTCGAAGGTAAATAAATATGACATTTTTGGGGTTTTCACCACATAAACAAGAGTCTAATATTTTATCTGAGTCTTTGGTATCTAGCGGTAGGTACGTAAGCCTTATTGAATTGGTTTGGGTCATCCGATGTTTTTTTAGTGATTTTTTGGTTTTTTAGGGTTTGCGCACGTGAAAATATATAATTAGAGATATATATATATATATATATATGAGGATATATATATATAAATGTGGTTTTCATATCATTGCATTCAATATGAAACCAATTGCCTCCCTGTATATTAAAGTGCGACATAATAAAAATTACGTCACCCTGAGGTCGGGTCTCAAATCCCTATCAATTTATTTAATAATTATTGAATATGTAAATATATTGAGAATGTGAGTTTCAAAGATTTTGGAACTTCTATTTTTCTTGAAATACTGATTAATGTTAAATTACATGTTAGTGATAATGTCATATCATTCTTGATGTGGTTTGGATTTTCATATGTCTTCTTACTAGAGCTGAAATATGATATGTCGATACATGACACATTTGATGTTTTTAAATGATGCCACCCATTTGAGATAAATGAGGACATGACCATGTGTTGATTTTAGGAATTTTTTTTCAAATTTTATTTATGTTATATGATTAAAAAGATAAAATATTTGAATGGGGCTGAATGGGTAATAGGGTAATTAATTGTAGAATTAATTATCATGTCATGAGTGGGGAATAAATTGTGGATTTTACTATTTATTGTGAATATTAAATATTTGACTTGATTGGAATATAAGTTGTAAATTGGTAATGATTAATGGATGGATTAACTATTATGTGTTAAATGGTAAATGGTTAATTAATTGATGACTAGTAAAAGAGAAATAATTTAACTAATTGATTGTTCAATTAATTAATATGCATGCATTACATTACGACTGTGGATTCATTTTTTGTTACGAATATTGGCCAAGGGTACCTTTTTATGCATGTTTCCATGCCTTATGTTGTTTAGGATGGAGTTGTTTAAAAATATAATATACTGTGTATGATGGTTTCTAAATATCTAGGCCTTGTTTAGTATGTTTTGAGATGTTTATGAATTGCATGTAAATTGTTTAAGTCCTGGAAGAATCGTTGTTTGTGTGGACAGGTTCATACTAGTTAATGAATTAGGATAATTAAATGATGAGTAAATTATTTAGTTGTCTTCATATTAATAATTAATTTTAAATTAATTATTCACTATTGAGATGTTGAGTGGATAATTAATTGTTGACTTATTTGACAGGTGATTTATTTTGTTAATTATTTATTGAATTAATTAACGGATTGGATTAATTTATTTATTAATTAAATAATTGATTGTTTTTGGTTTTTGTACATGGTGTTATACACCAATTATAAATATATATGTATGACTGATAAATGGGTTGTCAGACAGGAAATGATGCTCCAAATACACACAGGGTTCTAGACAAGGAGTTCTACACCCAACATGCATGCAAATATTCTTTTATGGGAGAAGGACTGATGATCCAAATACCCATGGGTTGTGAGAAAAGGACTGATGCTCCAAATACTCATGAGGGTTTAGACATGATATTATACCCACATTAATTGACATTGTATTTTGTGTCCAATTGGTCATACATGGAATGTGTTAATCGGTTAATTAAAAAATGTTACAACTTTATGATTTTTGAATTGAATATGATAAAGGGTTCATACATATCAATGAATTGGGTGAATCAATGTAAGTGGACAAAACCATGAGAAAATAACTATTTTTAGTGGATGGGATCATAAATAGTATATGATATATTAAATTAAATATTTTATGATGCGCGATCCAAGCCAAATCACCAACAAGGATTCGGTATTTTCATTGATTACGTATATAGTCTTTAGAGACATCTATGGTGATTGAATTATTCGGGGGATGTCAGGCTTAGGATGAATCTCGAGACTTTAATTATTTAATGATGTTTGAATAATAGATAAATGATAATGATTGTGTAATGATTAATGAGTATGCGTGACAAATTTATAATGCAGGTTCAGACACCATCTGAGGGATGAAGTTGGTACTTGGATATATAGTTACATTGTACTGCTTACATTATTTATGAATGATTTCACATGGTTTAATTTATGTATTAATTTTATGGATTTGGGATAGACACTGGTGGTCTCGACTTGTAGACATTTATATCTCATACCCTACTCGGGCCTCCATTGCACTGGGAACCTAAGTAGATTCTATTTGGTTGTATGTTTTTTCCATTTTCAAATACCTAGAAGATAGGAGCACTGGACTGAGCGAAAGATCAAGAAGGCCAAGGATACCACCCTCGAGGCTTTGATTCATTTTTTATTTATTTTTTATTGGAATGAAAAGCATGTTTTTTTATTCACTGCATTCCATTTTTGTAAAATAAGCATGTCATGCATGCATATGCTGTATAATTGGTGTTGGCCACTTTACAAAATGAGTAATATTCGTCTTCATCTGCTTTATCATTTATTATACCAATTCCTATATTTATTTTCATTGCCTATTATTGAACTCTAATATGAGGGTATAATCTCCCCATTGAAAATCCGTAGACCCTCACTACTTGTTGGAAGCCTCTAGTGTAAAGGGATATGCGCTTCAGGTTATGGGGCAACCTGTCTAGCCACCTGTTTAGTGAAGAGCCGGGATAGGATGTTACAAATTAAAACATTATATTAGTGAAAGTAGTAAATAGTAGAAATAAGAAGAAAAATTGTACTCACATTTAGGACTTGGTATTTCCCTTGGAAGAAACCATGGAAATGGATTTATTATAATAAAATGTGACTAATGACCCAAATAAATGATTTAAATTATATAGTAAGGAAAATGTGAATTGTTTTAGGTGAAAACATATTTTTTTATTTTCTTTATTGGGGGTGGTGAGAGGCCCCTTTTACTACTAATAAAAATGACAATTTTTCAATTATAAGCACTTAATATAATGGTATCAGATATTAATCAATTCAATTGAATGAAAAATTATAGACAATAGAATAATAGTTTATATAATGTCAATAACTTCACAACCAATCATTTAAAAAAATTCAATTTACAATTACTTATGTCCTTTTGAATTAAGCATTTCACTTCTTCCATTTTTGGTTTTATTTTGATAAAAAAAATTTACCTAAGAGATTTTAATTTATTGAATGATACTAAAATGGATATTATTCTGTATTTTATTTAATGATTCCAATAATGATATAAATGTTATTATATAATATATATATGTGTGTAATAAAATGAAAATTTTACATTACAACATATACCACAAAAATAAATGTATTTAGAAAATTTTGTCATTAAGCATAAAATTAATGTGTAGTGTATAATTATTCCATTCATTTGTTATCCTGATATAAAATATTTTATTAAAAACTAATAAAATTTTTTTATCTCTTAGATGGATAAAAAAATTTCCAAAAAAATTATTTACATAAATAAAAAGACAAAAACTATTTTTATTAAATAAAATTAATTCATTTTTAATAAGAGGCTAAACATTGGTCATATTATTCAAAAATTATAACTAAATGTGTATTTCTAATCATTAAAAAACTATTTCATCATGAAATTTTTTTATATTTTTTATTTTATAATTATATAATAATATAATAATAAGTAAAATGTTTTTAAAAAATACAATATTTTTAACAAATCACGAAAAAATAAACTAGTTAAGAAAAAATTCAAAAATTCAACATACTATAATTGTGCATTTTTATTTAAAAATTGAAACTTATTTTTGAAAACAAAATTTCTAAAATTTCTAAATTTATCATCTATATAAATATTAAATATATAGGGTTATATTGCTTTTATGGAAAAGTGTTATTTTTCCTATTTAATTGTTATTAATATTAATTTTATGAAATTATTAATGATTAAAATATTTTCATTTACTATTGGATTTATTATTCAAAAAGATTATTAATTATATTCGTCTTATATATCATGACTCATTTCAGTTTTTTATTGGGTTTGGAGAATGCTATCAAACGTACAATGAATTTATAAAAATATGTTATTACATCCCTTGATGTTACATTCACCACCCTTGAATAATGTCCATCTTGGTAATATTACGAATTACACACTGATGTATGTATGTGAGGGAAATCATAATATATTTAATATTCTTGATATTTTTTCTAATATGACATCTACTTTGAACTTTTTGGTTATATTATGAGACATGTTAATCCTTGACCAAAATTAGTCATTCATATAGTCATTCACCGTAGTATATATTTTCCCTAATTATATATTCTTCACAATATAACATTCCCAAAACCATTTTAACCTCTAATAAAATAAACTATAATGAATTTCAAATATTATTAATAAAATTGACACCATATTTTAACCTAAAATGGTATTAAACTCAACTTCATTAGGTCACAACTTGTTAATATATATTATAATATAAAAAAATGAGATAAAATACCCCAAAAATGACTTAGGAAACGTTTTTTAATAAATTAATATTCACTTTAAAGGATATCAATAATAAATAAACCCATTTTTTCAAAACCTATCATCTTTTTATAATTAGTTTTTACCTATCCCTAAATAATTTATTAATCTATAATTAAACTAATAAAAATAATTTTGGTATAAAACACTTTTTATGGATTTGGACACCATTTAATATAGGTTTCATTAAATTTAAAGAGAAAATATTGAAGAGTAATCATTTGATATTTGACATAATAAACGCGTGATTTAGAATATTATGGAATATAACTGATCAATGTCAATCATTAATTAAAATATAAAAGATTACCCATATTTTATTTCTATTAATATATCGACCTAACTTTCAAAAATATTTCTTGTAAAATTAACTTTTCAATAATAATTCATATATATAGTGATTCTATTCCATTTATATATGATATCTTATTTATTTTTTTAAAATAATGGTTCCTTAATACATATCTTTCAAATCATTATTTTTCGAATCATCTATATACCCAATACAAAATCTAAAATTGTTATAATAATATCCAAAATATGAATTTGAAAACATATATATAATGATATGTTCCCTAAGACACCTTACATTTTATCATATGATTTTTTCTGATCAATCTAGTACTACATTTTAACATTACTTAATTATTCATGGTCATTATCTTGTTAGGTTGACTAACCTAATTATTTAACATCATAATTAAATCCATTATAAAGGGGTGTGAAGGGAATTGTATTAATTAACAGATATCTCATAAGAGTAGATAACTATGTCTGAATTTTGGCCCCATTATATTGTATAATGAGATGATTGAGATAAAACCAAATACAAACTTTTTAAGGTAATAACCCCTTTGTACATATATCCCAAATTTTCATCCACTAGTAGAATATAGATATGAGTAAATTTTCTTGGAGGGCCACACAAACATTACCAAAATATCAAAAAATATTCCTATATGTAGCCATATCCCTTAGTCTTATCAAAGTATTTTCATTCATGTTATGTCATACTAATTTAAAAAATAACTTAAATATTCCTAAAAATAACTATGTACATCATTGTAACCAAATGAGGTGGAATATACTTCCACTCATGAGTCTGGTTCTAAAAACACATACATATAGAATTTATGTTCCATACCATGTTAGATTATTGAAGCTAAACATTAAAATACTTCAAATTAATATTACCAATGAAAATAATCAAAAAATTTGCATAATAATGATATTTCCATTATTTTATGAATATATAATGAATAAAATTTATATACTACAGACATAAATATTTATCAATAATTGAATTTTTATAGACTCCCTTAATGACATCCATAAAGCTATACTTATCCTCAAAAACCCTGGGAAAGGAAACCTCAAAATGGGTTGAAGTCCAATTTTATTGAGTGAAAATTATCAACATTTCTTCTTAGTTCATGAGCATGAGATGATACACATTATCCATAAATCATAATAATATAAAAGTGACATGGAAATAGAAAAATACTATTAAATAAAGCATAAAACAATGGAAAAATACCAACAAAAGGAAATTATAACATGGTGAATAATAAAATTACACACTTCTTTTTGTGAAAAAAATTTACACACTTTTAATTGTGAGTAAAAATTATTTCATTCTTTCGGTTATGAGAAAAAAAACTATTAATTATGTTGTTAAGAAACAAAATGACCACACTTCCAATTATAATAAGACAAAATGTTCATGCATCTAATTTTAAAAAAATATCGATGATTAATATCCTTATCTCAGGACATATAAATCAATAAACAATGAATTGGAGGGTGATGTAGGTAAAAAATAATAATAAACTATATATATGTGTGACGTAAATTATCAATCATTCAACGTATAATTAAAACACATGCTAACAAAATGGGGTTTATTACATATTACCCATGGAAAGAGAAATTGGTGCCACAATCATCCTAATTGGTATCACCAAATTTTATCTTAAGAATGTAAATGATTGATAAATGAAATTAATTCAACCTAAAAATTATTTCATAAGAAAATATATAATATTATTTATTTATAATAATTACATAGAAATAAATAAATTATATATAAAGACGAAAATGGTTTTGAAATAATAAAATAGTTTTTAGAAAATAATTTTTTCTTTTTTTTCCTAAAATGAATAATGGAAATGTTGAGTATTGTTTTGAAAAATATTTAATTTCAAAATGAAATATTAATACTGGATATTTTAGCAAAAAATAATGTTTTCAAAAAATGTGAATTGAAAAATTAATGGAAGGTCTTTCTTTTAAAAAGAAAATTTGATACTACGTCATTGAAAATAAATAAAAACTTCTAAAAGGTGAAGTGATTTTTTTATAAAAAAAGATGAATTTTCAAAGTAATATTACATTGTTTATCTATTAAAATGCATAAACGTTACCAAAAAGGAATATGTAGTGTAAGATAAAAAAAATATTTTTAAAGGATGGGAAATATTTTTAATATTATAAAATATATTTATTAAAAAACTACGTTATAAAAGATTAACCATAATTTCATTTGTTAAAATAAGATAAGGAAAATATTATGGTTTTACAAGGTGATACATAATTATAGTTCCAAATATAAAGTTTTTAAGAAGATTCAAAGGAGAAATTATACAGGGAATAGAAAATATTGGTAAAGAATATGATAATTATTCTCAACAATTACATACATATTATATGGATGAAATTCATTGATGAGGAATATTTCAATCAAAATATTCAAATTGAAATTTTGTAAAAAAAATATACCATGAAATAAATTCTTATAGTGGATGCAACCAAATTTGGAAGAATGAAGTTCCAAAATATGCATCATAACTAAATAATGGGTGTTGAGTTAACAAAAAACTTACAGTAATGGTAACATAAGTTTCAAATATAATAAGATGGATACCATAAAATATACATTCTAATATCAGGAAATGGATGAAATTCATTATAATATATGTAAATTGTGAAGTTAGTACACTGAAAAATTTATAAATTATGGTGTGTAAGGGAAAACATATCTCTTGAATTTAAAAACGAGACAAAGAGCCCCTTACCATAGTTATTGACATCCACTGAAGTAACTGAATCACTTATATTAAAAATTAACTAAAGTATGATCCTATTTAAGAACTATATTTATATATGTAAACATTTATAAAAATAATTTATAATTATTTACTACAGGTATATTAGTGATATGTATTATTTTTTATATAATGGGTTTTATTTATCATGATTAATTTGATTTGGTTTCTTAATATTATTATTTTTATTATCCCATCGTCATATATGATATGGTTGTACATAATTATTTAATTATGTGGATAAATTGACAAAAACATGAACATAACACAATTCGATGATTGATTATTGATAAAATATTATTTATTATGATACAATATAATGATAAAATAAAAATAATTATATTATTTCTATGTTTTATTGGTTTTTAATAATTTTTAATTTTTTATGTATTTAATGAAAATGAATATAAAAAATGAAAAGTGTTACTTCAAGTTGATGGTATTTCACAAAATCCATGATTAATATTTTCTATTCCAAAATAATAATATGTAATGAAAGATACCAACAATTTTTATCTTAAAAAAACATTTAAAAAATATATATTTTATATTTATTCTTAAATTGGATCATTATATCTACTACATAGATGATGTTGTGAAAAAATACAACTCCGATCATTATGGATGTGGTAGTCTGCACAATGCACATAGCATAGTTTATTTTTTTAATATAAATATGTAAATGTCATTAATATTTATTACATTACAATAATAAAATTAATAATAATAAAATAATTATTTCATTATGTCTTAATGGTAAATTATATTTGGGATTGTAAGAAAAATAGAAAAGATGCGACATAAAAAGTACCCGTGTTTATAACATAGGTTTTCACTATGAATATTCCTAAGAAATTAAAGTATTAAGATATTATATTTTTACCATAAATCCACATAAATAAATAGGATATTTTTGGAAGCAAATTGGGTATATTATTAGTCGAAAACTAATTTATTTTATTATACTTTTAGTGGTGTTTCTATTCCCATTTTATAAGTGTTAATAATGAATTTTTTAAAATCAAAATAATAATAATATAATGGTATTACATGTTAAACATTTCATGTGACTCCACAAATGAAAAATAATGGAGTGTAGGATGTCATAAATTAAAAAAAATACCTCAATTATTTATTGTAACACTTGTTATAAACATGTTATTAATTATTTCTGCCCGAGAATTTTTAATATTTCCATTTATTGTTATACAGTGGTAACTAATATTTACATATTTAAATTTATTTTAATGACTAAAAAAACGAAATTATTACATAATTTTTACCAAAAAATTCTGAATATGAGATAATTTATATTTGATAAAATTTATATCTTTAACAAAAAGCATTTTTATATTGGAAAATTTAATGAATAAAAATGTTTTTTTAAAAAAAAAATTATTATTAGCATTAAAATTATGCGTAGTGTAAAATTATCCATTTAATTTAGTTAAGTTGAATAAATTTATTTATATTAAATAAATATAATATTAATGTAACAATATATGAAATACAAAATGGGTTTTACAAAAAATAATATCTAATTATATGAAATTATAAAGAAGAGATTATTTTATTTTGAAAATATTCCATATTTTAATAAAAAGTAAATCATAGGTTTTTTAAATTCTTAATAGTTTTCCAAAATATATAATTTAGGATGGGAACATTTTTATAATTTTTTATGTTATACATACCACTTGATATAAAAATAATTACTATGGTTTTAGTGTAAAGTGTATTTTTAACTAATCATCTAAAAATCTATTCTTTTAGAAAAATATAAAATATTATTGTTTGGATTTTTTATATTAAATAAAGTAAAAATTTAAATTTAAATTGGGAAATTAAAATTCTAAAATTTACTGTTTTATATTTTTAAAAAAATTAAAATATATAAATAACTCCTTTTATGGAAAAATTCCCTTTTAAAACAATAAGTTTTTATAATCATATTTTATAGAAATTCCTAATTGATTAAAATATTTTTAATTAAAATTGGTTTCATTAATCATTAATATTCTTTAAAAAATTCATCTAATATATTATGGCTCTTTTTTTAATTCGGTTTTGGGAGTTGATAATGTTATCGAACATATTATAAATTTAAAGAAATATATTCCAACATCTTATATTATTATAAGGAATAGTGAAATTTTGATCTGGATGAAATTTTATTTTTGTTTAGTTTTTATATAACAACTTCCTATTCAAAACCATTAATATTTTAAATTGATGTTTCAAACCACAACTGTAGAACAACCATTCTGATTTGGGTTACTTATATTTTTCTAAGACCTTTGTAATATCATCTTAAATGATGAATCAATTTTACCCCTATTGAAATGAAGTTTTTGGAAGATGGGAAGAGTTCATGGACCTTTTATGAGTTTTGATATCTTATAATAGTTTTAATCTCATAAAATTTATGTAAAAGGAAATGAACATATCAAAAAATTTCTAATATATTCTCTAAGGAGTAGCCATTTATTGGTTATGAAAGTAAAATTGATGTGATCATGATATATATATATATATATATATGATTTTGATTTAAAATCAAATACATGTTATTTTTTTCAATGTGGATATAATATCTAATTTCAATAAATGTAATAATGTTATTTTTCACCAATATTCACCCACATTAGTATGTATAGCTGGACTATATTATAAAAAATCTTCTTATACCTTTTATATTCATTAGAAAAATTCCCTTATTTTCCGTACCAGATGCATTAACATATTCTATTTAAGACCATTCTAGGATTCTTCTTCACACCCTTATAAAATTTTGCTAGTTTGATATCCTTTTACTTATTATTTTATCCTATGGGACTAATATAGTTGAAAAATGTTAACTACTTATTTTCTTCATTCCCATTAGACCATTGAGATTCACCCATCTTCATGTACACATTCAGCGATGATCCGAAAACAACATCAAATATATAAAATTAAGATATTTAGGATAGTTTTCAGAGACTCCAATCTGTTCCATTATTGAAATGCTGATGCATTTGTTAATGATTAATTAAAATTCCATGGGTTCATATTGAATATGAGGGTTTTTTTCATCATAAGACCTAATTGATTCATCCTCCATTTTCTACATACCAAGAATCTCCATTTCCATTTATTATATTGTGTGTAATGAACATATTCATATAATAATAGTAAAAACAATTTATCCCATTTTATATATTTAATTTATTCTATTGGTAATTTATTATTCATTTGTTTAAAACAATGATTATCTTCTCCCATTATGAGATATATGTATTATGTGACATTCCTATTATTAAATAACTATATTATATAAAATATCATTTTAATTTAACCAATCCATTAGACAAAAAGTAGTTCATTATGATATCACTAAAATTAGGAGGTTATTTTCTAATAAAAGAAAAAATGAAAATTTTCCATCTTAGGTGTAGAAATGAATTCCACAATTTTCATTTCATTATTATTAACTTCTGACTATTTAGAATGTATCGCCTTAAAATTTTCTGATACCTATCCTAAAATATTAGGCATCTCAATTGAGAAATCATTACATAGATCACAACATAGTTTATGGGAATAATTCATCAAATTTCAAACTAAACACTAAAATAAATAAAATTTAGGTGTTATAACAAACAAATTAATAAAAAAAATAAACATAGATGTATTAATTGAAATATGACTTATGTAAGCTATTTTATATCATTCCATTCTTTTATCTATGTCTTTAATGGAGTTATTCCTACTGTTTCCATTTATGGGTCCGTGTTCCCCTGGTCCGTTGCATTGTGGGTCTTTGATATTGGAGATGTTCAAAGGATATTTGGAGAGGTTTTGATGAAAATGACTATATGTGGAAGGATTTAACATTGCGTAACAAGGTTACACAACATGAATCTTGGGTTCCTGGTTTTTCTAGAAGGGTTGACAACATGAGGGGATTCAGGGTCTGAAAAATAAAATAAATTCAATAGGCGACGTATTTTTCCACAGAAGTGGACATAAATGGGATATATGACTTGATAGGATATTAAAAATCATGTAATACCTCAATACTATTTTATTTTAAGGTTTTGATTTGTTGAAGCTTTTATTTTATTCATCCATTTCTTCTTTTCCAGTCACTTCATACAAACCATAGGCACCTGAGGAGATATTTTAGCCCCACACCTCCCTCATTTGTCAATTGAATTCAGTGGATGTTTGTGAGAGATCTGTTATCAACCCGTGGTATGTTATCCACTCCTTTTCATCCATTTTTTTATTCATCGCCCAAAAATTTCTTCTTCAATTAGGGTTATCTTTGGATGAATATTTGGGTAGTATTTTGATAACCATTTGGTGGGTAATATGTTGATCCACCTTTCAAGCGGTGCGATCATCCCTTGTGGGATTTCTTCCTCAACCTATGGTGTACAGATGAATCGAAAAGCCTCCTTGAGGTAGGCTTTCTCCTTTGTTTCTCATTGTCTATGAATCAAGTGGAGGGATTTTCTTTTTTTTCCTACAGAATATAGTTACTCAAATATAATCAAATATAAATAATTTAATGTTTAAATTGGAAGGGGTAATGGGGTTTGTTCTCATTATTTTTTATCCTAGAAGATGTTGTGATATTTTATAAATGTATGAGCTAAGTTCCCCTCTGAACATCATGGTCGTTGGTGGTCATTACTTTCACAGTGAACATGTTTCATGTCTATTGGCTCTTTTTAAACACATGAAAAGGGAAATTTGTTAAATATGTACTCTTTTATAATGAATGTATTCCCTAGTATTTCCTATCCTATTTCTATGATAACCCTTGAATTATGAAGTTAAATTAATCAACCTTTACTTTTTAAATCTATAATTAGAATGGTGATTTATTTGTGGTGTAATTTTATGTGTGGTATGGATATGATTATGTGTGTGGGGTGTATGGGAGATGAAGTGGTTATGTTTTGGTCTATGGGTTTTCTTGGTTATGCTGTGTTATATTTGAGGAGCGTAGGTGTGTATTGTGGGTTGATTTTCAAATGGATTAATTTGTGTGGTTCGGTGAGGCTATGGGTCTTTTGGGTAGCGATTTTTGACAATATGGGGTTATTTTTTGGGGTTTGGTTTCGTTGGGACGTGACTTGAACGACAATGAATGTGGACCTACAATAGTTTCTTGTCTTTTGGGCTTCAAAGATTACCTGGGTTGTATTTCTAGTTATTTATTGTGTTTATTAGTTTCTTGGGAGTGATAGTTATGATAAATGACCTGTTTAATAATGAATGGAAATGGTTAAATAGAAAAAGTGGTTGGAAAAAATGAAATGGTATGTTGTCTTATTATGTGGTGTGTGCATTTTGGAGGTATAAAAAAGGTATTTTTGGTGGCCAGTTGTTTTTTAGAACCCTATATGGTGGGTTGAGTGTTTGATACCTATATATAGACATGAAATATACAAGTGAATTCTATACAAACCCTATCATTATTAAGCACTGTGTTCCGAAAACTTCCATGTAATGGGGAGGGTGTTTTTTCCCAAACAATCGGGTGGGAGGATGGATGGATAGTCAACCTCCCATCCAGGCTTGCTATTCCAAGAGGTGATAGACCAATAATATTCAGGTATGGTTTGGTTTATGAGTCCATGGTATGTGCATCTGAGTTATACTTATCAGGTGTCTTCGAGATGAGATGATTTGTACATCCTAGGTGTCTTCTGGATGCGATGAGTTGCGGTTCCCATGTATTTTCAGGATGTGGTGTGGTTTGTTTCCCATGTGTTTGAGGGTGGATGAGAAGATTTTGTGGATTAGGAGTTTTTGGGAGGGATGATATGTGGTTTTAAGTCCCAGGTGTTTGTAGGCAGGATTTGGTTAGGTATTTTAGAAAGAAGTGAGAGCGCCATGACATTTTTTGTTAGGGTGTGACAGAGGATAATCATAGGGAATGTGGTGAGGGGTAACCTATCATCAATATCTACTATATTACTTTAAATTACATGCATTATTTGTTGAATTTTCTTTTGGTGAGTTTAGGGTGGTTAGTGTACCATGATAGGTGCTTTTGGTTCTGGCTGTATTCTCACGGGGGCATTAGTGTGTCTCCCCAACTTACGCATGATTCTTTGGATTTCCAAATGAGTAAATTTGTATGCTCACCATATATATATATATATATATATATATATATATAATTCCATTCATCTTTCCAGGAGGAATATGATAAGCATGAAGGACATTTCTATATTAGATGTTGGGGAAAGATGTTGTGTCACTGCATATCTTTTATTTTGGTATTTACATTGGAGGCTCTTGCATTGAATTAGTTACATTTTGGAACACACTTGTGGGATATTTTTTCATTCTTATATATATGTCTTGGATTTTCTTTGAAGTTGATACATATTTTATCATGATCATGATTACTATAAAAAGGGTAATACCTCCCATTTTACGATATTTTTAAACCCTTGTTGCTGGTTGCCGCTGTGTGGCTTAAAAGAGGTAGGACTTGAGGGTCATTATCTCCCTTTCTCCATTTCTAGCTAAGTAGGGGAATCATTGGAGGGAGGGGGTCATGAAAAAATAGTATCAGAAATGATGGTTTAATGAAGTAATGGATATTATAGTTAGGTACAATTAGTATTTCATGGGCTTGTATGGAAATAGTGTTAGGTGATATTTTGTGTGTGACGTAGGCTAGAGAAGGCTGTCTAGGATAAGAGATTTTAGGGGCCACTTTGATCAGATGTAAGGACTCTAGTTATACTGAATAACCAAGTGAGGTTACTATATTTTCTTGATAGGGACCCTAGGAAAGGTAGTTGAATCATAATGACTTATGTTTTACATATAATTTGTGTCCTGGGAAAATTTGTAATGAATAACAATAAAATGAGTATAAATGAGCTTCAAATAGAATTCCATACTACTCAGGATGATGAATTCCTTATTTTTATCTCATCTATGTCACTCGGTCATCATCCATGAGTGGATCAGGATGTGGAGGCTCAATAGGCTGATTTTGATAATTAGAGGAGGGTTGATCCAGTGGAGGAGGGAAACCAGTGATAGTGAACTTTAGGTGCTTTCTAGCATCATCCCTTGGAAAAGTTTGAGGGAATCATTTCAGAATTGGATAAGGAGAGTTGGATATAAAACATTGAGATAAAATTCATCATAATTTCAACTCCGATAGAATAATGGGTTTTGTTGGTAGTTATTCATGAGAGGGGAGATGTGTGTTAGGGGTGGAAACTATTCTGAGGGAAAAAAAGGAGGTTGATGTTTTGTGGGTTGATTTCGAGAAGGAGTTTTGAGGAGAATTCTATTCATCCAACATGATGTTTGAGAATATTCCTGAGTTAGTCTCTATATAAACGGGGAGAATATTGGTACAAGAGTTGGGGATCGTTTTCAAGGATCTCTTTTTCTTCTCAACAGATTTCCTTTTGTATGAGGAGTCTTGGGTGAGACAATTAAAGCCGAAAATTAGTCCTTCTATCTAGTACATTGTAACTCCCTATACCGAGCTAACATATTAAGTCATCTAGAAGAAGGTATAATTAGTTTATTGGATGAAATACCGAGGATTTATACCATGATAGGGGAGGAAACATGGTTCTTAAAAGGGAAATTCTACTATCCACATGTCTTAGGAGCCAAAGCCTTTGAGGTTTTGGCTGTCTGGAGTCGATCCCAGTAGTGTCTGTTTTGACCTTCTTGTCCTGATGCCTACCCTGTAGGCTTGTGGATGGTGTTTCTTATCTGTGTGGTCATGCGATCCTTTAGAGTCAGTTCCAAATGTATTTTTCTACTTAGTTTGACGATATGGGAAGGTTCAAATATCTCCTCATCAGCAATATATAGACATACTGTTTCAGTAGTAGGGACAACTTTCTCATACTCCACCAATGAGAAACGAAGTAGGTGAAGGCTGACCTTAGGGTGTTCCTCATAGACGTCGACTCTAGAATGGTCTAGGTGGAGGTGGATAGTAGAAGGGCCAATGATCAGGGCATGTTCAGTGACATGCCATAGAGGTAGTATTTCAAGATGGACCAGAGATCGTTCAAGGTAAGATTATCTTGTTCAGTACTCTTTATTTTCATTGATCTATTTTGGAGATTCTCACATCTTTGTTTCACCCACGATATCCTATTCTCTAGGGCTATAAATAGGGATTATTCCCATTCCCCTTTTGTTAAGAACTCCAGTAAGAAGTCATACCTACTTGGTTGACATATACTAGGGATGTAGACTGATGATGGGGCTGGATCGGGCCCGTGGGGATATTTTCTTGTTATTGATTCAGACATTCAATTTAATTCTCAGTATCAACTGGTTGTATTCTGTACATGATGTTATCAACATCTTTTGTAGGAGATTCATGGTTTTAGATGTTTATAGTTGACATATGGATTTCCTCAGAGAGTTGAGATCTTTGTTTAGAAGATGGTGTATGGAGATCTACATTCATTATTAGCTAAACTGTTAGTGGAATCAGTGGATGAAGAGATAGTGGAGGATCCCATAGTTTTTGGGGAGTTCTTAGATGACTTTCCCTAGGAGTTTGTGTCTTTACCCCCCCTGACGTGTTGCCGAGTTCGGGATTGTTTTGTAACCCAATATCTCTCTGCTTTAATGGCTCCGTATTAGATGGAACTTTCTGACGTATGTGATTTTCAGATTCAGGTTGATTAAATGATGAATAAGGGATATATCTATCCTGGTGTGTCATCTTGGGGTGCTTTGGTTTTGCTCGTAGAGATAGGAGATTGTGGTCTGGGGAAATGCATAAACTATCAGAGGTTGAATTGGGTGAGGTTCAAGAAACATTACCCTCTCACATGGATAAAAAATATTTCAGAATAAAAAATGGGTGAAATTTGGTTATATAAGATTGATCTATGGTCAAGGAATCAATAGTTTAGTGTGAAGAAATGTGATATCCTGAAGATTTGTTTCAGGTTCATGTATGGGCACTTTGAGTTCCTCGTTTCTCCGTTTTTTGTAACGAACACACCAATTGTGTTAATGGGACTTTAGAACTACATCATTCATGATTTTCTAGACCATATCATCCTCATATTAATCAACGAAATTATTATCTATTCAATGATAGAAAAAGATCATTCTAAGAATCTTATGAATGACTTGGATGTTCTTTGGTGACACTAGCTCTAGAGAAAGTTTTCCATGTGCATGTTTTGGACATGGGAGGTCAACTTCCATGGACATGTGGTGACTTAGAAGGGCATAGTATTGGACCTGTTGAAGGATGTGGCAGTTGTTTCTAGGGAAACACCCATGAATATAGTGGAGGATTGCAGTTTCCATGGTATTGATGTCTATTACTTGAGATATTTACCTGATTTATCTCTATTTGTAGCTTATTTAATGTATCTAAAGAGAAAGGGCCATGATATTATCTAGACTGAGAAATGTCATATAGATTTCAGCTATCTGAAAGGGAATTTGGTCAGTGCTCTATTGCTCTAGTTTCCAGAGTACGGGGTGACATTCAATGTGTTTTGTGATTCTTCCTATATAGGTTTGGGATGCGTGCTGATTCAGCAACAGGGAGTGATCTCTTATGGGTCTAGTTAGTTAATTCCCCTTGAATTTTACTATCCCACAAATGAACTAGATCTAGTAGTAGTGGTGTTTACTCTAATGTTGTGGACATATTACGTCATTGGGGAGAACTCTGTGCGCTTCATGGATCAAAAGAGCTTGAGGTATATCTATTCATTGTGAGACATGAAATTTCCTAAGTGGTGGTAGATGTAGTTTATTTAGAAAACTGATTTTTAGATATCATATACCTTGAGAAAAGTTAATGTTTTAGATAAGTCTTTGATTAGGAAGTCATAGAGAGAGGACAATTGGGAATCTACACTTGCATGGAAGGAAAAAAGAGGTGTTATACGACTTACACATAGATGCATGAATGGATAGTGGGAGAGGTTTATCTATTTTATATGGTAGTGTAGTTATCTCTAATGAATAGGTGGAGGAGTCTCAATAGGGAGACACGGAGATATAGGTGATGTGTGATCGCGTGGACCAGAGTGACACTCTGAATGGATGGTCAAAGGAGGGTCATAATCCGATCTTATTCCATGGGAGGATATTAGTTCAAGTAGAAATTTTTTACGGAATCCTCCCTAAGTCTCATAGATCACCATTAGTAATGTGTCCATGGGTTTAAAAGATATAATATTTCTTTAGGGACCTTTTTGGTGGACAGGTATGAAGAGGGCTGTTGTAGAGTATGTGAAAAAGCACTTGTTGTTCAAGAAGGTGAAGGCTAAGAACCATGTTACTAGTGGTTTGTTGCATTCATTAGATGTCCCAAAGTGGAAGTGGGAGGAAATACTAGTGGATTTGATCACAGTAAAACCTAGGGATTAGGGATATTATGATGTTATCTATATAGTAGTGTAATGATAGATGGAATTTGTACACTTCATGGAAATAAAGGAATCAAGTGTAGTGGAGACCTTGTTCAAGAGTTGTGTAGATCAGGTGGTGATGCTGCATGAAGTTCTTAGGTCTATCTTCCTTGATTGTGATACATTCATTAACTCATGATTATGGAGGGGATTTTAGCTTTCTCTTTTCACTCAGTTATGGCATAACACTAGCTTCCACTATCATATAGATGAGCAGATAGAGAGAACCATCCATACATTGGAGTACATGCGGCTAGCATGCATATTGTTCTATGGTGGGTCTTGGGTGTGACTCTTGCCGTTGTTTGAGTTACATAAAATAATATATATCAATATTCCATTATAATGGATCCATTTTAAGCCTAATATAGAAGGCTATATCATTTTCCTTTATGCTAGAAAGAGGGTTGGGAGACAGTTGTTCTTGGTTCTGAGATGCTACAAACCATGACAGAGAAGGATCAGCTTTTCCATGAGAGGATGAAGGTATAACAAGACTCACATAAGTCATATGTCGATCATAGGAGGATAACCTTGGAGTTCAAGGTTTAGATCCATGTGTTAGTGAAGGGTTCACCTCGACATGGAAGAGGAGGTTTTGAAGAGGGAGTAATCTTTTTCCAAGGTTTTTCGGACCCTTTGAGGTGTTGGGGAGAGTTTGCGAGGTGGTATACACATTGGCACTACCACCATAGTTTGAGGAGGTCAACGGTGTCTCTCACGTCTCTCAACTTTGTCAGTATCTACATGATGATTCCCATATCATCGAAAGAATGGATTTAGATATCATTGATGAATCAAAGATCATTGAATAACTAATTGAGATGTAGGATCATCAGGATATAGTTCTCATTGGGAATACGGGGCCTTTGGTTTCTATGTTGTGGAGGTATGGTGGCCTGGAAAAGAGTACTTGGGAGTGATAAGTGAATATGCATGTTCAGTACCCAGAGTTATTATGTGTTTATCCTTCACAGGTTTCGGTTTTTAATGAGGTATTTGAACATTTTTTCATTGAAATGAGTTGTTTCCTTTTTCTATAATATGAGATTATGTCCCAACTTATGAATAAAGGTGGACACAATTCCTAATAAAGATTCATTAATGATGATGCGATTGAACCCATGTAAGAGATTTAATTCCACCCGAAGCTTATAATATATTGACATTGATGATAATATTCCCCAATTCGTGTGATCAAGACACGATAGTTTTTATGCTTTCGTGGTGTTTGTGTGGTTTTTTGGGGTAGGAAATGTTGAAGGAGATGTTCTGGGATATTGATGTTTCACTCCAGAATTTGAAGAACCTAGGATGGTTTATTGTTGGAATCCAATGTGTTGGGTTGTTAGAGATATTTCATGTGTGTTAGGATCATTGAGAGGTATCTCCTGGGGTAGATGTTCGGACCCACCATTCTTCGGGGTTGTTTTTTGATTCTCGAGGATGAGAATCATTTGAAATATATATAATATAATTGTGTGTGTTCCCCCGTTCTATTAAATTGTGGATTTTGGAGGGTTGAGATGTATAGATGGTGTTTGGAGAAGTTCTAAAGCTTAAGGTACTATGTGGGAGGATTAAACAAAGTGTAATGAGGGTATATGACATGAATAAGGGGTTCACCATTTTTTGGAAGGGTTTATAGTGTGAGGGGATTCGGGATATGAAAAATAAAATAAATTTAAGCGGGGACTGGTATTTCCACAGAAGAGGATATCAAAGGGTTAAACAACGTGAAAGGGTATTTCACATCATGGAATACACCGATACATTTTTATTTTATTGTTTTGTTCATCCAAACTATTATTTCATTTGTTTGTTTCTTCATTTCTTCTCACTCTACATTAACCCTAGTCACACCGAGGTGATCATTGAACCCCACTCCTCCCTCTTTGGTCAATCGAATACGGTGGATGTTCATGGGAAATTCCTTGACTCCCTATGTTATGTTTTCCATTCCATGTCATATTTTTTATCTAGTTCCTCCACCAGAATTTTCTTATGAAATTCATGTTGTATTTGGTTGAATTTTAGGGTTGTGTTTTGATAACCCTTTGGTTTAAAACTATTTGACCCAAATTTCTAGCACTCTAATCATCTCTAGTGGGCTTTCTTCCTCTCCCTATAGTGCACATATGAATCCAAAAGCTTCTATAAGGTAGGGTTTCTCTTTCACTACTCTTTGTTTGTGCATCAAGTGAAGGAAATCTAATTTTATTCCTATATATTATTGTTGTTCCACCCTAATGAATGATAAATAATTGGATTTTTAATTTAGAGAGGGTGATGTGGTTTTTTCTAATGATTTTATAACCATGATCTTTTTGTGATATTGTGGAATTGTACGGGCTAAATGCACCGATGAAAATCATGACCGCTAGTGCCCATTTCTTATGAACATAAAAATTTTAGTGTTGGTTTGCTCTTGTTAAGCACTTTAAATTGGGAATTGGATAAATAAGTACTCCCGGATAATGAGTGGATTCCCCATTACATTATTTCATTGTTTTTGTGATAACCCCTATATTAGGAAGTGAATGTAATCAAGGGGTACATGTTAAATAGGAAATTTTTGTCTTTAATTATATGTGTGGTAATGTTATATGTGGGATGGTTTTGTTTAGGTGTGTAGGGTATATGGGAAATCAAGTGGTTGCATTTTGGCATATGGGTTTTCTTGGTTATTGGGTGGTATGTTTGCGAAGCACAGGTGTGTGTTGTGGGTTGATTTTGTAATGGTTGAACACTTGTGGTGTAGTAGAAATGAGAGACTGTTTGGTGGTGATGTGTCACCATATGGGGTTATGTGTTTGGTTTTGGTTTGGTTGGGACATTACTGGAATGTAGATGAATGTGTAGATAATTTAGTTTCATGTATTTTTTCCGTCTGAGATGACATTGGTTTTTTTACTTATTATGGCTAGTGATTAGTAGTTCCCCAGTACTAATGTTTCTGATAAAGGAACTATTTAATAATTAATGGAAATGGTTAAATTGAAAATGTTACTGGAAAACTTGAAATTGGATTGTGTCTTGTAACATGGTGTGCGCATTTTAGAGGTACCAACAATATTATTTTTGTTGGATGGTTGTTCTTTTTGAACCCCATAGGTTATTATTAGTGTTACATACATATATATAAATCTATTTTCCTTGTGAAATATATATAAACCGCCGCCTCATTGGTAACTATGTGTTGAACAAACCCATTGTTATGGGGAGGGTGTTTTTTCCAAACATCTAGGTGGGAAGATGGATGGGTGGTCACCCACTCTTCCATGATCCCACTTTGAGGTATTAATAGCACCAGATTCATCGGACAGGTTGTGGTTTGTGAGGCCCAAGTATATGCGGATGAGTTAAAATTCCCATGTGCCTTGGGATTAGATGATTTTTAATTCCCAAGTCTCTTCAAGATGAGAGGTGTTGTAGTTATCAGGTGTCTTCAGGATGTTGTGTGGCATGTAGCCTAGGTGTTTGTCAATGGTTTAAGATGTGATTTTCTTCAGGTGTCAGTCGGAAGGATGAGATGTGGCTATGAGGCCCAGGTGTCTCTGGGATGGATATGGTTTTATATGTTTAGAAAAGGTGGGACCCTGAAGGAATTTTCCATTAGGCTATGATAGCGACTAATCAGTGGAAAAGTGGTGTGGGTTACCTATCATCAAAGTGATCAATATTACCTTATAATTATTTCATTATTTGGTTAGTGTGACTTTGGTTAGGTTGTGGTTGTTAGTGGACCTTGTTATGTGCTTTTAATTCTTTCTATTTTCTCAAATGGGCATTAGTATGTCCCAACCACTTGTGCATGAGAGACTTTGGATTTTCTATATAGTATTTTTGTATGGTCTCCCTACATATATGAAACTGCTTTTAGGTTTCTAAGATGACTATGAGTACCATGTTGGGAATTACAAGCTCAGACGTTGGTGACAGATGTTTTGTCTCTAATTATCATTTATTTTGGTATTTACATTAGAAACTCTTTCCTTGTATCATTTACAATTTGGAACATGCATGTGGAATGGATTTATCATATATATAAATATATATGTATTGGAGTATCTTTGAGATTGATATATCTTATTTACCGATATAGGTAACTTAAAAAAGGATAATGCCTCCCATTTTGTGAGATTTTAATACCATAGGTTATAGTCTCCTGATTGAGGCTTACTGGAGGTGATACTCTAGGTCATTATATCTCTTTATCCATTTCCGGCTCAAGAGGGGAATTTATGGTTAGGGGGGATCATGACAGTCTTATAACCAAGTCCCATAAAATATCATACCATTAATTAATAGTTAATATTGTGACTCAAATAACATTCCCATAATATTATTTTATTTTTACCAAAACTGATATAACATACAATAAAAAATGTAGAGATATAGTTTCTTTAGGAGACTAGATACACCATTGTAAAATAAACTATATAATATATCATTTCCAAATTCATTATCCACCCATAGTTATCAATATTCTCTATAACTACATGGGATATCATTGGGACATATATAATAATGTTTTGATCAAAAATTCCTTTAAGGTGACAATCAATGAAATTATGAGTTTAACATATAATCAATTTTGGAATTGTGAAGCTGGTGAATCACAAGTAGTTACATGAATAAGTAAAATTAATTAAACAGAATCATAGGAACACACACTCTTGAAGTCATATGAATGTGGAATAATAAAAAACAATACATAATCATAAGTTGGTTATTATTTCTTCATAATTGGATCATAATGTTATAGGATCTCCACCCTTGAACCATATAACATTTTCTCATAAGGTGAAATAATTTCCAATTATATAAAGGTGATATAAAATTCTATGAACACCCCTTTAAAAAAGATATAATTATTATGTTTTTATCCATGAAAAATAAATCATTAATAAAAAATATATATGAAATAATCCCACTAAATTAAAATGAGTTACACTGTGATGTCAAAGGACATAATTAGTTCATAAATCAAATAGATAAAGAAAATAAGAGGAGTATTTTCAATTAATACACTTGTAGGAACAATGAATATTTTGTAAAGGATCAAATATCATGGATATATGGTAATAGATATGATAATAAACATTAGATAATTTAAGGGTGGAAGAGATCTATATAAACTGTTTAATATATAACTTCAAAAATGATTTATTTTAAAAAACAAATGAATGAGAATCATAATAAAATGAAATTCTCTATAAGAGTGTGGATAAAATAAAGAGATAATGGTATATATGCACTATTTTTTTCTAAACATAATATATGAAATGAATAATAGTTGAATAACATATAAAAGAATGAATACATTGGTGGAATCCCTCACCTCATGTATAAAATTCTTTTGATTCATTATTTAACCTCCCAAATAACCAATTTTTAAATTTCTATATTCATAACAATTTTAATGATTTTTTTCCTATTATATTTATTTAAATTTTATTTATCTTGTTATAAAATGTTCTCAATTTGTTTGATGATCATTGAGTTATTGCTCACATTGTTCCAACATTGCAACAGTAAGGCATTATCATTATATTTCAATTTTTACAGGATACATAAGAATATATGGTTTTATGGTAGGGTAAAATTCCATTATTAATGTATAATGAATAATTTTTTACGTTAATATTGAAAAATAATATTGGAATTTTTTTGAAAACATCAATTTTTCTATAATTAATTTTTTTAAAAAAATTATCTAAATTATTCATAAAATATATAACATTATAGTTATAATTATTAATTTAAATTTTCAATTTTATATATTTTATTCACTATTATGAATAGAAACATCACTATAAATGATTAATAAAATACATGAATAAATTTTTTAACACATTACCCAATTATAATGGGCCATTACAATAAAAGTACATGATACCAAGTACTACATACCATGGACTATTACAATCCATGGGTTATTAAATCCATAAAATTTAATGAGATTTAAAGGGATAATAAATACCAATTAATATTATTTTTATTACTATGTATCCCCTTGTTATTCAGAAACCTACAAAATTAAAGTCATTAGAAGTAATCCTATAGTATGGAAATGAATCTAGAATGGAGATAACATCTTGTAAAATCCAAAATAAAAATATTCAATTAGGAAGGGTTTTTTGTGAATATTGAATGAATTTAATTTATTAGATATAGTAGGGGTACTATAGATATTATAAGGATGTTCTTAAAGGATAAATTCTCATAAGGCATAAAATTGGGTAACATCTTGCAAATTTCGATGGTCTAGTATTTAATTAGAATAAATAAATATTATGTAGATGTTAAAATAATATTATTTTTAAATATAAATTATTTGTATTGAATAAAATAAATGATTTTGGTACTGAATAAAAATTGTTTTATTTATTTTTCAAAAGATTTTTTTAAATGAAAATGTATTTATAAATTAAATAATTTATATAAATATTAATTTTAATGAATTTTTTCTATAAAATTAATTAAAAAATTTAATTATTGTTTAATTATATAAATAACATTAAATAAATCTTAATAATCTATAAGAAATACCAAACATATATTTAATGGATAAAAAATGTATTCTGTTTTAAAACATTATTTAATTTTATATTACAAATTTTTATTATAATGTTAAATTATCCATTTTTTGTAATAAATTTAATGAAATTTAATATATATATATATATATATATATATTGAAATCCCGGTTGTGATTATTAATTGGTTCTAAATAATAATAATAACAATTTATGGGATAAAGTGATATTTGAAGTGACATGTTTCTATCATTTTAACATAATTTATCTCTGAAAAATTAAATTAATTACTCATAAAGAATAATTTCAAGGAAAATTATTTATAACATGTAAAATTAACTTATATTCATTTGATTCAAATATTAATTGAAAGAAATATGAATATTATCATTTTATGAATAAAAATTCATTTTTATAAGAAAAGGTTTTTTACGTTATGAATAATTATATGAAAAATATTTTCTATCAATTATATAAATTAAATTTAATAAAAATTATTTCAAATTATGAATAATAATTTCATAATTAGTTAGGGTGGTTCAATTTTTTTTTGTAAATAGATAATGTGGTAATTAACATAAATGCTAAAAATGAAAAAAGGGGAAAAAGAAATTTTCAAAATAATGATAAATAAAAAGATATAAAATATTTATATTAGACATCTATTATGTATTTCATTCAATACCGAATATCTCACCAAAATTTCATTACCCTACTCACCTAACTCCCATGTGATTCTATCATTACCTATCACCTAACTTATGTTTCCAATGTAATAACCCTCATTTTCACTTGTAAAAGGACATCCCTTAGACCAATTACAAATGAATCATATCATTAAATTTTATATTTAGTAAAACATGAATATTCCCCTCTTATAGAAATTTTATAATATTTTTTTTATACAATAAGGCCTAATATATTCAATCAAAAGGAATGTGTTTCCAAAAGGTGTGATTATATCATCGTAAATAAATTTTTTTATTCCTTTCGTTTGTTTACATTATACTCTCCAACCTTAATTAATATCATTAAAATAACAGATTTTGTTCTATTGACCAAATTTCACATCAATATAAAAAATTCTATCAAATAAATCTATAATTTATTAATCGTTAATTACTTATAAAACACCAATTTTGGTTAGTTTTATCACCAACATATACTATTATATAACATTACCATTAAAAATGATTATGATAACATTAATAAAAGTAATATTACACAATTATATTAATTTTAAAATGTACTAAACATTATTGAATTTATATATATATATATATATATTCTCATTAATAAAAATAAATTCTTCTTAAATAATAAAAGTTCCAAAAATGGATATTTTACAACTCCTTATAATCGTCACCAAAACATCCATAAAATAAACACTAGACATATTAATTACATACACATCAGATATTTCAATTAAATTAAATTTATATTGGCTATTAGAACATATTCAAGGACCATTGACCAAACCCACTATGCATAGGAGAGCTTATGAGAAATGGGATAATTAATACTTGTATATCATATTTATGAAATAAAAATCTTTAAATTGATGATGATATATTATGAATGAGTTTAGTAATGTAAAATAAAAATAAATATTTTTATCATATATATGAATAATAACCACATATTTCTTACATTGGATTTAAGAGAATGTTCGGCAAAGAAGAAATCAAAGGTAAATGATTTTGCTGACTCAATTTTCAATTCATTTGGTAATTATCATTGATTATTGAATATTTAATTCTATGTTTTATATATTCTTACGTTACTCTTCTTAATGCTATTTTTTCTATTTATCTATAGTTAAATTAAATTTTCATTTCCAAATAAACGTCTTTGATGGATTTCATTTGTTATAAAAACAAGACATTGTTAAAAACAACTACCATACTAGCTTTTAACTCTCTCTCCTCTATATCAATAATATTTTCAATCAAAGATGATTTTTTATTTTAAAATATAAATATGATTTATCTTCTATAATATTTATATATTTTAAGTAAATATATTCAAAAATAAATATTGTTCACTCTTTCATTAATGTTGGATTTTTAAGCATCCGGATAAAATTAACAAGTAATACTTTATCAATTATTTTTACCATTGGAAATTTATTTATAAAGTAATTATTTATTTCCATTGATTAGTTATTATGGATTTATTAAATTTAATATTTAATGAAATATTCTAATCATCTTCATAAATATTATTTATGACTGTGACTTTTATCATCCAATTTTTAAGATTTTTATTATTTTTTAAAACATATTTTTCATCCTACTTTCATTTTATTCTCTATCACTAATAGATTTATGTTTCATAAATCACCCCTAAATTAACTTATAATAAAATTCTTTTTGTGAATTAATTTTGGGAATAAATCCAATAAATTAATGAATACGTTTTATGTGATACCTTATGAAAATATGATGTATCCATATTCTTTCCACTAGTTTTTCATAAGATTTATAACATATCAAATATAGAAAACATAAGTTTAATATATTATCATGTGATGGGTGGTTCCTATATACATTTATTTTATTGGGTAATTTTTTTTTCTCATGGGATAAGGATATTATATGTGGGAATAACAATAATTTGTTCTTGAAATTTTATATGGGAACGATTAGCATTTTCATACAAATATCTATGTGAGAATGAATAAGATTTTACTAGAATGTAATGCATGGAATTGTTGTGTTTTTCTTAGGGAAATTTATTTCCTATGATTATTCATGTTCCATAATTAATTTTAATTCTACATTTTGATGTTATTCCAAATGGATATCATTTTTACCCCATGCCTTCTCATTTGTATGCAATGGTATAATATAATACACTAATATTATATATCATTTTATCATGAAATATGAAGAAACATCTGATTATATAAAATATTCAATCATTTAATAATCCATTTTCTTATTTTCCCCATGCATGTGATCTGACCCCCTTTATAACTCACTGATATATTTTTCCTTACTTAGTATTAGATCTTCCCCATTTTTAGGATTCTCATTTCATGAGGGAATTATATATTAGATTATGTTTAGATGAAATTAATTTTGTAGGGTATATTGATGAAAAATTTAATATAAGGCATTTATGTGACTAATATCCAATGTTAGTGATCCTTTTTATTTTGGGAGTGTGCGTTAATATATACATGAGACCCTACTATTGCTGGTAAATAGTACAACCCAAAATTATGGTATAATGTGCACTATATAGATCCATTATTCATGAATGTTTTTAAATGTTATATTTCATGATATTTATTCAGAAAAAATTATATTCATTTTCTATTTCCAAATGTCATAATTATCCTAAAATAAATTTATAATACTTTTCTAAAACATTTCAAATTATGGTGGATTGAAAAAAAATCATATTTTGCTAGAACCATCCCATTTATGACATTTTCATGATAAAACAAGGTCTTAAATTTTTTTTAAACAATTTTTATATAAAATATGTAAATTAAAAATCTAAAATAATCCATTTCAAATTACAATTTTTCAAAAATAATACCACTGTTTATGAATTTAAAAGTATAACTAATATTTGACTAAAAAAATGTTTGTATGTGCTTACATTAAAAAATATTCTTTCAATTCTATGAATCTATTTGAATAGAATTAATTTAAAATTTAATATAATAATTAGGTAATCAATACAATTTCAATATTAGTCATAAAAATAATATTTTTGGCAATAATTGTTATTACAGAGAAAATTGTAAAACTATTTTCCTCAAGAGTTATTTTATTAATTTTATACAATTTTATATAATAAAATAAAATAACAACTTATAAATTATTATTTTAGTAATTTTTTTATGATAGATATAAATTTAATAATATATATTTATTTGTTAATAATAACTGAATATTATTATGAACACTTAATTTGTGGAAAAAAAATTCCAATATTTTTATTCTTTTTATATATTATATGATTTAAATGAAAAACTTTTTTTTTCATAAAAGAAATATATTTGAATTAAATATATGGGAAATTTATGTTTATCTCACTAAAATATAGTAATTGGGGCTTGCATATATATTTGATAGAATATAAATTACATTGTTAAGAATTTATTACAAGGTAACAAAATGAATAAAATAATACAATATTAAAATATTAAAAAACTAAAAATATATGGATAAATTATTGTTTATGTATTTTTACCCACTATTACTCCCCAAAAAATTATTTTAAAATTTTTTAGTCCTTGATCCATATGTAGAACATATTTATCACATTAATGTAACTGATATTCATAAAAGATATTATTTATTCAATTATAAAGGGGAACCCTTATTACACAACATACCATGTATTCCCTTTAACATTTTTCCTTTAAAATCAACTATTTGTTTCCTCCTAGATCTCTCTATAAACCCGTTAATCCATTTTTCACCATTAGTTATCTTAAGTCATCTATTTCCAAATATATTTCCATGTGAATAGTCATGATAATGATAATAGTATTACCTTCAAAATCATTTCTTCATAATCATCATAATATTAACATGTTATTTTCATACCAATCTAGTGAAATATGTATCATTAATATATTGTTACACTATTATATAAATAGAACAATGATTATTTATTATTTTACAGCTATTAAAAAATAAAATTGTCAACTTTGTGTATTCGTGAACTACAACCTTCATCATTCGACCTCTTCAATTTTTCATACTGCCCACATGGATGGTTTTAATTATTTAATTGGTGAATAAATGAGATATGTATAATAAAAATATTATTATAAGATGATAATTTTTTATAAATGTAATAAACATGCCCAATAAAATCTTACATGACTACCATGGCGGTCAACCACATGGTAGAGACTTGAAAAAACAAACTTGTATCATGAATAACCAATAAGGAAACAAAAAAAAATAATAAAATGTTACCAAAGAGTATAAAACATGAGATATATTAAATAAAATTAAAAAGGGTGTACCAAAAATTAAAATGATACAAGGTAAAATTTGAGACTCCAGGTGACCACATTACACAACAAATTTGTCCCATTATGAATAAGATTGCAACCAATAGAAGATAACGAAATACATAACACCCTTAACATTACCAGTGTCTTTAAAACCCCACTTATAAAATATCCCAATGTCAAATTTAGTCTTTTATCAGAAATAACATTAGGATTTAACCAAATAATCATTACAAATTCATATGTTTAGAAAATTTTAAATATCGCATTCCAACCAAAACAATTTATAAAGACGTTTCAAAACAGAACAATTTTTTTAATCATGCATTATTTTTTATAAAATCATTTAATATTAGGAAAAACAATTAATATTACTATTAGTGGATAGATTTAATGATATAATAAAAAAATATCCATAGATATGACATAAGGTATATAAAAAACAACTATAAAATATTTTTTAATGTGTAAAACAAATCACAAACTGGTCTCTTTACAATTGGACTACATAATAATTCATATATATGAACACTAATACTATAATTATGTGATCCAAGAATATTGAGTCCTGCCATAGTCTTTTGATATCAAAAAAATAACTTCTAGTGGTGTCCCACACACAAAAGCGGCATATATTCATTTCTTGACACATATAACGTTCCCAAGGTTATATGTTTACCAAAAACCATTTCATAACCTTGTTCACAACATATAAATCATTTTCCAAAATAAATCACTACATTCATTCTTGGAAATAAATTTGATTCAAATTTTTCATGGAGAAATTACCTTGAACACAATGTGTGAACAAAACAACTTTTAATGAAAACCCCATTAAAAACATTGATTTTATGAGTATAATACACTTTGATAACATACAAATCATTTCAATTTAACAAACCAATGTAATTATACAATAATATTATGTAATTCAGGAGTTATACAAATTTTATTGAGACAACTACCCCAACAATGGTTAAAAGGTTTTCAGATTCGATAATAGAGGTTTGAAATGAGTAGTTCTGGTCCTTGAAAATCTATTTCCATAAAAAAATTAAAAAATTTCCATAAAATATATTAGGTTTTGAAATAAAAACCAAATCAAATTTCAACTAGTCATGAGCAGAAGAAATGTAATTTGGATCTAGGAAGAGAAGAAAAATCATAACAAAAAACAAGACCTGCATTAATTATATGATATGAATGAAGGAATATTGTTAATAATTTAAGGGAAAGAGCATATTAAACATAGGATGAGGTTTATATCCATACATATAGTAATTATGATATTTTAATAGATAAAAAAGGAAAAATAGATCAATTATATCCATTGAATTGTTAAAATAAAATTATATGATTCGATAGTATGGTTTAAAAACCTTAATTCATGCATGAACCTGGTTTTTTCATTTAAAAATGAGACTTCTGATCAATTAGGATGGGTCATACAATTTGTGAAAACCATTATCAATTTAAGTTGAATCTATATAAAACTGACATGACACTCACACATTTACTTTAGTGAGCAACAAGATTTAACAGAAATGCTTAAACATTCAGAAATGAAATTAGAACCATAATTTTCTATAACAAATGGATACCACATTGTTATACTAACCATAAACATTGAATTGTTTCTCCAAAAAACATGTTTTCAAACATCAACATCCAAAAACATCCCAGACTATAAAAAAACAAAGACTAATGTTCCAACTAAATCAAACTGGTAACCCAATGGGCCTTAAAATTCACCCCACAATGAATGTTTTATGGCCCTAAAAGTGTTTAATTATTAAAAAAATCAAAAATAAATGGTCACTACCTCATCATTAGTGATTCTGTCTCCCACATATCACTGTTATCTCATCAGAAAAACCACAATACATAGACCGCATGAAATGTTTTACCATGTAATACATTTTCATAGAAGTCTATAATCTAAACCAATTTCTCAACCATAATGCTATCTGTAACAACATAAATATCTTTATATTCTATAACATGGGATGGGTCTAGTATATGACTCCTCATATGCATAACATGAAATGAAATGTGAATTGACATTAATAAAGGATATAATTCCTACTTATATTCCACCCTTCCAAGTAATTTAATGATTTAGAAGAGGGAAACTACATGTCCTTGATAATTTGGGAAATATTTTTTTCTAAAAATACAATCTTTTCGACAATTTACATTACACACAACACCGAGTCATTCTTTCGTTTCCTGAAACACTATATTTAAATGAACTTTGACATACTAGTAAAATATTATTGTTTAAAATTGATAATTATATCATAGAAATTTCAATTACGGGGTATGAATAATATTTACTAATTTATGAATATATATGGTTTACATATATATATTTAATTAATTATTTTGTGACCAATTAATTATTAAATAAATTCAAATCTATTTGAAAAAAAAATGAAATCATGTTTCTAAAAAATTATTTCTTGCAAGAAAAAATGTTTCACATTAATAAATTAAAAAACCAATTTTGGGGAATTATTTTAATGAAATTATTATATTATATATTCAAAAAAATGTTTAATATTAATATTTTGGTTTTTTAACACATGGTATATAAATAAATCAAATTATAATCATAAAAATGTGTTTCCTAAAAAGAATTTATTCCGTATTTTTACACTTATTTTAATAATAATTTCTTATCCTTTTAGAAAACATAAATTAAAAAATTAATTTTATTTTTGAAATCATCATATAAATATTTTTTTAGTTTTGTTTTCTAAGAATATACTGAGAAGCTAAATTTTTTATTAATAGTCAAAAGTAGTAGTTCATATTATGAATTTTCTTTTATAAAACATTTTCTTTTAAAATATGAGTATAGACATTTTTAATAGAAAAATTAGTTAACTTATATATATATTATATCAATTTATTTTAATGTTATAATTTTAATATTTAATTTTGATACACATAAGTTTTTATCTTTTGAAAATATTCTTTTTGAAAACATTCTTTCTCATCGCATTTGTGATATTGATGTTAATTTAAAATTTTCAAGTTATTTAAATTGAATTTGGAAAGATAGATTATATTATTTAAATTAGAGTACTTTATATTAATTAATTATTTCATATTATTTTTTATCATAATCAATATAAATAACTAAATTAATTATTGATTACAGTTAAGGTAATTCTTAGATTACCAGGGGATTAAACTAAAATGATAATAGTTAAAAAAGACCAGATATATATCTGAAATCCCTTATATAATTATATTTAGACCTTATTTATTATCAAAAAAATAATTAACCACTATGGAGCCTTGTGACATTTGAAAAATGTAGTAACACCATTCTATTTTCAAAAATTATAAGTGTGCTAGAAAACATACTTATAAAACCCACACCTCTCCTCTCATATCAGCAACTCTAAATCATTTTGAATCATCTAGGACCTATGAATATTACTTCCTTACTTCTCTCCTCCCATAATAGAAACCATTTTTAACCATAGTTACATTATTGGAATACTTTAGTTATAATAATAATGCGGTGGTTTGAGAAGTTATAAAATTCTTAACTATGCATTTTTTTCTTCTTCCAGCTAGATAGAATTTTATTAATTTATTATTATAAAATTAAATAGTTATATTGAATATAATTACACATGTTTATGTTATGTTAAATACCTATATCGATATCATCTTCCCACAAATGGGAAATGATAGTGTCACTCACTTGTACCATCGACCACCACCTTGTGAACCAATGTGACACATTTTCAAAAAAACACCTCTCACAATTGGAAATGAATGTTGATATAAAGTATATATATGATATTAATAAATAATTTATACATTCAAATAAATTAAAACATATATATCTTTTCTACTTTCTATTCCATAAGTGGTACCATAATGCCTCTCGTGTGTTAGGTGGACTACAACCTCCCCAAGCGATATGATATTTTTTCACTAATGTGTTATATGGAAGGTAATCAGGATAGATTTCTTGAAAATATGTGATATAAATGAAATAGTTATAATATTCCACACATATCTATAATTCAAAAATGATTATATTTCGTTTTATTTTTTTTCCTTTTCACTAACGGAAAAATTATTATGGAATTCATGTTTTTTGAGGACGACGTCCTTTTTGAAGCGATGTGACTCTCTTTATATATCCACCCCACTTAGATTATCATGATCCTTTCCAAAGGGTCCTATGTCATGACTCCCCCAAGACAAATACAATTTTATAGGGACTCATGACTACCATTGTGTAGCCATATCAATAACTTGGGAGGACTTAGCCTAAGTACCTATATACATGAGCACATCTCCAAACCAATACTATGTAGAAATGTAAAACAAAATCAAAAACCATGCATGAATACATATATATACCTAAAAATAGTAATAATGGAAGTAAAGGAATGTAAAAAATTCAAAATACATTCCCTCCACTAAGTGTCTAAAACACATGTCCAACCTGAAAGTTAAAATTGTACTCATGTCATAATACCAGAAGAACACACCTAAGTCTATTTCATCCCAATAAGCATCATCTGGTCCTAGTATTTCAAATAATCTATCAAAATGTCTATTTTATACACAATACACAACACATATAAGTAAATACCATACATGGGAGAGTATATAAATTCCTAGTAGGATACTCCAAAACAACAAAGCATATAAAAATTGATAATTGTAGTCAAATCTACATCTGTATATGTCTACAAAACATATAACAATATGAAATTGATACAATATAAAAAGACACACAATATAATGTTAATTCAAAACCATCATATTATAGCATCAGATCCCGTCTTGAAAATTCCACTAGTCACTCGTTCTGGAGAACAGACTCTTCAGTTTGATAACACTAATGATGTCTGTCTAAGAGGTAATGCTCATTAGGTATCGCCATTATAAGTACACATTGAAGGTATGATGAGATATGATACATAGATAGGGATGAGTCCTAATGCCATGCAGTGATACCATGAACTCGATATTGATTAACCCACTGATATGAGGATCAGTTTCAATGTGGGGTTGGTCACAACGATAGCAAGAACAGAATGAAGTTGAATTAAGAATCACACTCCAAGACTGATGGATGGATTCCAAAAACTCTATCTAAGAAGTAATATTTAAGGGATCATAGACTTTAAAGTAGTATAGTATTCTATATTAACCCTCAGGGAATTGATATGGGGAAAACACCATATCAAAAGGATACCAAGATATAGAGGAAAATGGATGAAATCTATGTTTTATAATTTAAATGGAATATAAATGGGGTTAGGTTTCATGTACGTTGAACTGATGTCCTTCCAATGTAAAAAAACCATGCCTAAAGATCTTTCCAATTCCATGTTTAAGTATAATGAATTTTGGCTTCCCATGTACTCTACTTGTGTGTCAGTACAATGATTTAGCCCATGTAACTGTGCATGTGTACAAATATATGATTTAGAATATGTACATTGGTCCAAGACGTGTCACTATAGGCGTATACATAGTGTCCTCCAACCTATGTACTCCATCTGATGTCTGTGTACCCTCTGAGGTACATTAAAAGAATTTGGGGAGAGACCACAAACTGTGTGACATAGGTCACACAATGCTTGATACATAAAATTATTCAAAATCGTATCTTCCAAGATTGGGGCCCAAAAAGTGTGTAGCATCAACACAAATCTCATGCACCAAAATTGTTTCAAGATTTAAAGTTCTGGTTCTGTACATCTTCATTGGCACTCAGTCTAACGATCTGGTTATGTGTCACTAGAAACTTTTTGGGGAAATGTAACCAAAGCCACTCTATTTAAGAACTACAACTTTTAGGAATTTAATATTTGGGAAAATGAAATTAAAATATTTTAATCATTTAACAATGAAGAACAAGACAAATAGTTATATACTCCTTCTGATGCACTACCTCTATATCATTTTCAACTCTGTTACATCAGTATGATTTTGATTCTACAATATTGAACTCATTCATTGAGAAACAAGTGTGCAACGATATATTTCATCAGTATATGTCGAACCATGGGAATAAATAAGAACACATATGATGAATGATGAATCAGGGTATAAAAGAACAAGAAAAATCAATAGTAATAGGCATCAATCTATGTTTGTGGATGCTTCAATATGTATCAATGGGAATAAAAATGAATAATAATAAATAAAAAATTAATTCTCCCCATAAAATCGCAATAAATTATCCCATCCCGCAAGACGATCGATCTATGAAATCCTTTGTTGGATCGTTAATTCATGTTCAACATTAATATTATCAACCAATAATAAATTATAAGCAAAAAATAATAGAAACTTGTTTTTGACTAATTTTTTAAGAACTATGTGACATCGTAGTGATTGTTGATATCATGTTATTCTGTTGTGCATGGATCATTGATCCATGATATGATTGACGTTCTTCTAAGATAGTTTCTCCAACTCTCTCTCCAATGGATCTCCAATGACTCTAGGGTTATATAGGTAATAGTTGGACTTTTTCATCTCCATATCTTTACAGTGAATTTATTTTGAGGCATTAATGAATAATAAAATAATTTTTCTTAATAACAATATTTATTTTTGGCATGTAGTGATTTTTCAACAAATTAATTATGCAGACTAAGGTTAAGTCACAATGAGGGTAATGAATATATTATAAAATCAATGGTTCACTCTTATTTTTGATTTGATAACACATTTAATAGTAATTCTACAAATATAGGAAAACTAAGTGCACATGTTATTTAATAAATTTCAAATATTTCAAATCTTTATTTTGGAAACATCAGGCCTCGGAATCACACATAGTCTTAGTTTCAAGTCTCGAAAATAATCCATATAATAATAAAAATAATATATAGAAAAAATAAGACTCATTAAATTCTCCACATCTGGCTGATTTATGTACTCAAAATCCAAAATAACGGCTACACAAAGAGATGTGGGTACTAAGCACAAATATGAGCCTCTCACTCCCAAGTGATCTTCGGGAGATTCGTTTGATTCCACGAGACAGTTACTAAAAGAATTTAATGGCCATGTAAGATCCTCTACAACCAATCCTTGATCATTACTAGGTAATCATCAATGGTAGCTGCTTCCTCAATGTCAAACACTTCCCCATCTATATCGTGTGATGGGTCCATCATGTTCCTCATTAATTGTGACACGTGGATGCAATTATGTACACAGTTTAACTTCAAAGTTATATTTAAGAGGTATTCCACCTTGACATCTCTATTTAGTATCCTAAAAGGGCTGATGAACCTTAGAGAAAAAAAAATTCACTATAAAAATATATATAACCCACATCATGGTGAAACCCTATTGAAACTCATGGTCTCTTTCCTCGAACCCCAAATGACTCCATCATCTATCCTCATAAAACATTGTATGGATATCCACATTCTCCATCCACTGATAAATGACTTGTAACATCTTGGAAGATTTGCACACCAACATTGGGCCCAGGATTGTTGACATTCATGGGTCAGTCTAGAAATATGGGAACCTATTGAGTTTCTTATGTAAGTACTCCAAAGATTCCATATCAATGGTGGAATTGTATTATTTGTTGTAATAAAACACTATTACGGGTAGGTGGTCCTACATAATTTGGAAAATTTAGATCCTGAATGATCCTAACAATTCCACCAAAATATGAATGGTCCACTCAGTACGGTTATTTATTTGGGGGTAAAATTTGTGCATAAGCATAACTGAGTCCCAAAAGCCTCTTCTAATCCCTTCCACATTTGGGATGTGAAGCTAGCATCTTGGTCAAAATTATCATTGATGTGACTGTATGTATTCACCCTCTCTCTTGTATATAGAGGCATACCATGATCTTTACTGAACTCTACTCCTAAATTTCTAAGAAGTGGGCATATATAGTGAGTTAGTATATGATCACCCAGATGGAATCATTTCATCTGGATGTATGTGGAATGTCTTTCATGAAGTCGATGGATATACCATCCAACATCCACTATGTAACCATAAGGTGCTGAACTAAACCAACTGGAACTTGGTCCTTATCCTTCAGTTGTTGACAATTAAGGAATCAAAGGGCAAACTATGCAACTCCTTTCCTTATCATTTTCCACCAAAACATATGTTAGAGGTCTTGGTACATATTTTCCACACCATGATGATCCAGTAAATGAGATGATTAAAACAATCTCAAAAAATCTCCCTATAACATCACTAGTACCCTCATGGGTCCAATGAAAATAACAGTATAGTACGACCTTCATAAAATCCATCAACTTCATTTCTAATAGATATATAATTAAATAAGGTCCCAGAGATGACATCCACCTATATTCCTACCCTACTCACTAAAAATGTGGAGTTATAACAACAATTATGTGGGTGTATGATGATTCATATCCATCTAAAAAGGATAACTGCAACAATACCAACTACTCTAACACCTCATTAAATAACTATGAACAAGAAATTATTATGAGAGAATATGTTATCACATTACCTATTCTAGTGGTATGGAAAATTTCCAAGACCTAATCCTCGACGAACATCATCGATAACCTATATGTCAGGATAATAACTTTATCAGATAATATATACATTAGGATATTGTAGGATGAGTAGTTGATAAACCTCTCTCCCATGATGTAGTATCGTAACATCATTACAGAAAATACTACCACTACCTACTCAATATCATGCTTCACATAGTTCTGATCATGTGTTCACAACTGATGTCAACCATAAGATTGCCTCATATATTTTCATCATAACACAACCATGCTTGGTTCCTGATGTATCATAGAACACTATGTACATGAAACCCACCTTTGGTAATATCAATATGAGAGTGCTCATCAAAAAATATCTCAACTACTGAAAATCCTACTCACACCACTTCATCCACATCGAAGGATTCCCCATTCAGGTCAAAACTATCAGGGGTGTTGTTATTTTGGAAAAAACATTTATGAATCTTCTGTAATAGCCTCTCTAGACAAGGATGTTCCACACCACCATCACAATCATGTGTGACTCCTAATATAACACTAATTTTTCTATGGATATGTCCAATTCCACACCATGTACTAAGATGACATGATCTGTAACATTGACTTCATAAATTTGGATTTGGACCCTCAAGATGATTTCAAAAAGCAAGTTCTCTAGAAGTTCATCCATGAACCATCCTAAAATTTCTGAAATTCTCATCCATAGATGATGTGTAAAGAAGGATATAATCACTGAAGACTTCCATCAACTATTATAATAAAGGCTAAATGATCCAGTTCATGGGCATCATGAGAACTACGCGAGCATTCATCATGAAGAATTTAATAAGTATGTAGTTATAGTACGCTTGATTAAATTTCAATGCCGTCTTCAGTATATCCTCATTCTGTAATCATAGCTTCTAATTTCCTATCCTGGGGTCAACCTTCAAGAAATATCGAGCCCCTCTCAACTAATCAAATAATTCATCAATCCCCAATATAGGATAAAAAGTCTTCATGATCACCATATTCATGGGGCAGTAATCCAAATACAACCTCAATCACTCGTATGCTTACATAAACAAAGAATCTAGGGATTCCAAGGGTGAAACATTATTTCCCACGAAGCCCTATATTTGTATGTTCTCAAAAATTACCCTCATATAGTTATTTTATTTGAGATCCATATGATATGCTGAACCAAATATAGGTTTTTTGCCAAGCTGAGGATCAATGGAAAAGCCTATTACCTGGAAGAGAGGTAAACCTAGAACATTCTCGGAGAAGATTTCCTTATACACACCACCACAACAAGAAACTAGGAACTCATAACATCCACATCACCAAGAGTTAGGTCACCCAACTAATGAGTTCTTGGTCACACCATCTACAGCATGAGTCCATATTACGATGTATGGATTTCCTTTTTGTCGACAAAGGAGAACCCATTTCCATCACTGTCGGAACATTGCATCCTCTGCCCGAAACAATCAATTTGGGCATGAATTGTGGATAACTAGTAAGTACCTATGATGATCTGTAAGGATTTTTTCTTTTTATAAGTTATTCCAATATGAACACTCTATTACAAAAGTCACGTCACAACGTTGGTACATGTTTTAGATCATTGACTGTTCTACAATAAAAGTCTTCAAATTCAAGGGTTATTAAAAGGGATCAACTAGAACATAAAATTCTTGAACAAGTTATGTGGAAAGAACAGAATGAATAGAACCTATGACTATCAGTAAAAAATATGTGGTAAAAAATATATATATCATACCTCAAATCATTCTCGGAGCCCCAAGGTCATGATATTTGACAACCTACAGCTGCCCCCAACCATGTCCTCAAACTCCATGATCCATAAATATAACACATGTGGATAGTGGTGGTAACAAGTCAATGTTTCAACCACATCCTTTTGATCTCCCAAATTTTCTTCCATGTCTTCTTCCCTTTTAACCTACATGATTCTAACACAACTTCTTAATCATCATCCCATATATGGTCTCTCTATTGGCTATACGGCAGGTCAATTTTTTTTAAGATGTCCCATACCATCCAATGAGTAGAGATGCCTCTCTCTAGGCTGATTGGACCCACCATATGATTCATGACCTCAAACCCTATGTATTGGTACATCCTGCAGAATCAACTCACATGTACAAGTCTTTATGACTAATGTTGTCTCCTTGTTACCAAGGTCTCTGCTCCTGTATTCCTAATAAAAATAACCACTAGTTGTGTCTTCTCATTCAAGATATACCAGACACCAAAGATCTATCTAGTATCCTAGTATAGGTCTAAATGCATATAGGGATAATAATGGATCAAATTTCTATATGTATACCTCACTCAATGGTCGGATCCCTAAAGAACTAGTCAGAAACCAAATTGATCATGTACCAAGAGTGTTTGGTATATCTCAAGGAAGAATCTGCAACTATAATGATCCCAAGCTAGATCTTAAAATGATCTTTGATATATATAGCCCTAAGAATAAATGGTGAGAAAAACACTCTTATATGGATCCCAAAATCACTTCATGATATAGTAAACTCATTATAATTTTTGTCATTATCCCCCAATATCACCCTATTGAGCCATGTACAAGGATTACTACTAGGACCACCATCCCCTCTTAATGTGTCTTATCCAGATGGGAAAGTCATTTCATTGCCTCCAACCAGTCCAAATATGTATATGGGTCATGCTCACCTCAGATCCTAATGGGACTTTTTCGATGAATGACATGAAGTGTGCTCAAACTTCTCTCATCGCTCAATGGTTTTAAGAGTACCACTTTCATCTCTATAGGTTATGGTATATCTTGTGCACCACCTTATGTTATAATATGGGGAATTGGTCCCTATATGAAGGCCTTATCAATGATGATATCATTCTCATGATCATGATGTTGAATCCTAGTAGGGATACATCATGGTTCTATCCAAAAATAATCAAGACGTTCTATGGTTAATGAATATATCATTTTAGGTGACTCAAAAAGGAAATGGAAACCTCAACCCATTCCTATGTGATCTATGTAACATTGATTCATCCAAAACTAGGGATCTCATGAACCGATTGCAAAAGTAGGTGATCAGAGTCTTACTGTATGGATACATTAGTAGCCACAACAAGACAAGACTCCATGTCCTGAAATCCTAACTTGAAACCCATAAAATTGATTCCCCAAAAACATATTTCAGACTCTGGACCTGAAATAGAACTAACCCACTCTAATACCACTCTGTCATGACCCATGCCAAACGTTCCCATGTCGAGACTCCCCAAACTGGCCTCTAAAAGGCCATGGGTTGGCGACTGATTCTGAGTAGGAATGTCACTAACCTGGTAGGAATTAGCATATGTGCATTTACAGACTCCCACATATCCAATACTATAAAATTTTAAAATATAAAAAATAAATAAACAACCACTCATGGATACATCTAAATCCCACAACCGGAGTATGATAGGATGTTATGAAATTTAAATATGGCCAAATACAATCCCACCAAAAATGGAATGAAATAAAATTCCAACATGATTTATATATAGGGACATCTTTTAAAATACATTAGGAACAATGCTTATACTGTCTAGTATCAATAAGTACCATATTTTCCTTATCTGGCAAAGACACTATGAAAAGGTCTATTGTCTACACAAGACATGACACATTTGGGAAAATCCTGTGCAGGGTTGCGTATAATAATACCCATTATGATACTCCAAAACCACAGAGGAAGTAAAAAATAGAAAAAATGAAGTCATCTATATAGAGGAATATGTCTACAAAACATATAACAATAATATCAACAATTATTTAAAAAAGTCACTTGTTATAAAGTTAATTCACAACCACATTATACCATCCATGTATTAATTCTCAATGATTCCACAAATAACTCAACCAGGAAAAAACACTACTAAGTATCAAAAACACTTATGAGATTCCCCTGATATGTAATGCTCATCAGACCTCAATATTTGAATTGCACACAGAATGTCTTAAGAGATATGAAGCATAGATAAGGATCACTCCCAAGGTCATAGGGTACTACCCACAAACAATATAGATTAAACCACTAAGTAAAGGTTTAGTTCCAAAATGTTTTTGTCCACAATGGTAACAACAGTTACATATACGGAATGAAGATGAATAGAGGTTCTCACTTTATGCCTCGTGGAAGGATTCCAAAGACTCTCTCTAAGAAGTCATGATGACGGGATCTTTGTTCTAGGAGTTGGTGATGATTCTATAAAAACCATCATGGAATGGATATGGGGACACACCATAAGGAATTTTTTCTATGATATAGAGGAAATGGGATATAAACCATTTTTAATAAATTATATAGAGTGTAAAAGGGGTCACAAGTTGTGTCCCTTACACTGGGTCTTTCTCGTGTAAAAAACGTGTCTAAAGTCATGCCTATGTCATTGTATATGTATATAGGGTGTCGAAATCCCATGTACACTACCCCTTTGCTACTACTCGCCTTTAAAATGTTTATTAGTTCCCATGTACTAGTACACAACTTAGCCCGTGTATTTTCGTATAGTCCTTGTAGGTGTAGGGGAGTACAAGACTTGATCCAACTCATGTACTCCAACCCGTGTCTATGTACCCTCTAGGGTACCATTCATTTTTCAAGGAGATTACCATATACTGTGTTATAGGGGTAATATTCTATGTGATACATAAAATTATATGAAATCATAGATTCCCTAAATGGGTTCCCATGTGCAATGCAGCTTCAACTAACATACTGTGTAATGCATAATTTTATGGATTCTCTGATCTCATTCTATGAGTGTTCTCTAGTGATTTTCCCAATGATTTTACTATTCATCACTAATAAAATCAATTGGCAGCCTCCTATGATCCTAGTTTTCAACGAAAACAAACGTTTCCCATTGAGCAGTGAAAATAGATTTTAATTGTGTTTTTTTGTTGTGCACAGAAGAACATGAAAAACAGGTATCTACGCCAGCTGATCTGCAGCCACAACAATGATCACACCTCTGTTACATCATGACGAGCATGGATCTACAAATATCAAATAATTTCAACAAAAAATTTGAGTTCATTTATAAATATCAGTAGTTTATGGTGAAACCATGGTCCAAATGAAGAATGTCCATGATGAACAAAGAATCGGGTGGTGACAAGAATAAGAACAATCAAGAGGAAAAGACAACGGTCAATGTATGGGTCAACCTCGATTATTTAGCATGAGTATAAAAATGAACAATCAAAAGAATATATTAATAATAAATATAAAATTTATCAACCCAAGCATCCCCTATACACTACCATTTAAATAATTCAATAGTTTGAGTTGTGCAGAACATTGAGTCCGAGCACAACATGAACTTTCAAACTAGCCATTATAAAAAATAACTTATGGATAGTATTAACTTAATTATAAATTTCGTAATATTATTTTTCACAATATACTTCATTTTTTAATTTGATATATCAATATTATCTTTGGGAAATATTTTGGTAATATTCATTAAAGTTTAAATTTTTGATGAATAGTGAACAAATACTGCATTGTTGTTAAAAACTGAGTATTTCATTTAAATAATTATTTTAATGTAATTTTTAAATTTCAAAATTTTAAATAATATATATATAAATTCAATATATTTTAATGGAATAATTTTATAATATAATTTGATATAAAAATTTAATAATCTTTTCAACGTCTCTTTTATTCACCTTCTAGGCACATCTACATGATTTGCAATAAAAGTAATTTTACAACTTTCGTTATTTGAATTTTGTAAAACAGACATACATGCTTGTATTCAGTAGGAATCATTTTTTCTAATAAGATCAAAATAATTATTGGTGAATCATATCTTTAGGATTTTATTTATCATGATAAATGTTAAATATGGTAATTAAAGGTAAAATTAATATTATAATAATACAATATTACCCTAAAACTTATCTTAATTTTATTTTATTACTTTAATTCGACCAAAATAAAACATATTTCTAAATTCGAATCCTTTTTATGCCACTTCTGTTAGATTAGGGAATTTATTATATTTTATTTAAAGAATTGTTAAAAAAGTTGTTTTCAATTTTTATTAACTATATAGTTTTTAAAATGTGTATATATCAGTTATATGGTCATCTATAAATATTATATAAAAATATAAACATATTATCTTCATAATTATAATTTCAATGTAATTTTTGGAAATACAAAATTAAATTAAATAGTGACAAAAAATGACTTTTAATTGAATTATTAATGAATGAACAAATTAAATGATATTATATATATTACAATAAATATAGTTTGACTTAATTAATGAAATAATAAATTTTATAGATAATATAGACATGTTAGTGACATATTGGAAATATTGGTTCGATGTTATTAAGTTTATTTTATATTTTTTTGAATAGAAATTTTTAATAGTATCAAAATTGACATAAATTATACTTTAAAATATATATATATTAATTAAATCATATAAAATTCAAAAAAATATAAGGATAATCCTACTATCTATTATTTTGTTAAATATTCCTTAAATGATCCAATTTGGTTTCCTTTGGCATTTTATAGTAACTATATTAACCCTATAGTGTAAAAATACATGAAGACTCACTAAGAGTTAAATATTTTGAAGAAGGGTTAATCTTAAAAGAGAAGGTTATCATAGTGGCATTAATATTTCTAAAAATCATTGGCTAAGAGTATTTAGACCACTATTCATCTTAGGCTCGAAATAAATTACTTTGGAGCTATTTGTAACCTAAAATCAATTTATAGTAAATTAATATTTTAAGACCTTCGAAAAGAGCCCCTCACCACTCTTATAAAAGGGAACTTCTACTTCCCTTTAATTTAAACATCTAAATCCCTTTGGCTCTGCCAAAACCTAACCAATTCTTCTCCCATCTTCCCTCACATAATTAAATAGGCCATAATTTTTCGATAAATCCAACCAACAGTGTCCATTGGTGAAAACCAAAAGGAGACACCAGATAATGAGGTAATAGTTTTATGACATATTTCAATGTTCTTTTATTATTATACTTCTTATTTTCCATTTTAAAATAATAACTCATGTATCATAGATAGAATTATATGTTACTATAATCTTGGTACTATCATATTCCTAATTTCATTAAACATACTATTCACAATATCTATGTGTGTGCATATGTATGGCTTATCGTCTCCACACTATGGTGTAATTTGATATTCAACGCTAATTTATTTCTATTGGTATAGTCATGAGTAAAATGGATATAAGTAATGAATATAACAAGGTAATTATTACTTATTATTAATATACCATCCAATTTCATACCATTTAACCATCAATGGAATAATATTGTCACTCGTTCTTACGTATGGCCTTCCGCCTACACGATGTGGTGATATTTATTATCCACATTAACCATTCGATAATGATTATAAAATTTATACAATTAGTAAAAAATAATAATTATGAATATAATTTAATTCTATGTTTGAATAAAACGTGTCCTATACATAAAACCTTGACTTATATGACATAATAGGAATGGGAAAACAAAGTAGTTAACACCCTAAATAACGGTAATACAAAAATATTATTACCAAAATTGGATAGTAGGATAATATATGATATCATAAATATGGATATGGGATTGGTAAAATTTAATAACATGTTTAACCATTATTCTGGTGGATAACACACACTCTACTAAAGCAAAGTATAAGGTGCATGTTAATTTCACAATATTTTTATTATCCGAGATTTCTTATACGTATATATCTACTTAGACATCCTTATCATCGATGCCCATGTTTCATAAAATGTAATTAAAATTGTTATAAAAGAATTTTTAAATTCATTTTTATCCATGATTGAATTTTTTTTAATTTTTTTAATGGAATCTTTCCATCATTTTATAAATGATGTACATTATAACCATTTGAACAAATAATGGAAATAATATTTTTTATCTTATAAGGTGAAAGTTTTTATTTACAGCCATTATGACACCATAGCATTTTAAAGTTTTACTTGTAAAAATATAAGGTTATTTTGAAATTAAATTTTCCTTTTATAATTGTGCGGCTTCTAAATGATTTAAAAGTAAAAATGGATATTTCCATTAAAGTGTTTTAATGAATTTATTAAATCATTTTTTTTCTATGTCAACATCTATTATTGGATTTAATTCTTATTTTAGGTTGAAATATTATGATAAAATATTCTATATTGTATTTAAGGGTTTATGATAAATTTTACAATGGATGTTCTATGTTTATACTAATTATGGTTTATAGTTAAAGTATTAATATTTTTATGCATGTTTTAATATGACAATTTTTGTTATGTTTCACCCTTTTTGTAAGAGGACTGTGTTGGACTTTGTAAGTGACGGGTGGGGATTATTATATCCCCTCGATGCATTAGTATGTCTCATGATAAAAAACTAGTTTCTTTGGATATGTTCTTAATGGTATGGTAATGGTCTTGGAATGAGGACATAATGATATGGTTATGATATTCGACATTACGATTTTCCTAATTATGAAATTAGTTATTGATATTTCATGTGATTATTTTAATAGTAGAATTTACATGTAGAAGTTAAAATGGAATTATTGGATTTAATATTTCCATATTATGATAAATATTATGTTTAAATGCCTTGTGTTTTAGTTTTATACCACACCGTAAATTTTTATGATTATTTGTAATGTCTTATGCTAAATTGTTTATCCTTACTGAGCATATGAGATCTCCCCTTTCATATGTTTCATTTTCCCCAAGACGTGGAGATGTATATTATTATTTACATGAAGTGATAGTGTAAGGGAAATGATGTTTTTCCAAGGGGATAACGATTTTTTTACATTTCATGAGGTGTTGTAAAAATTATGTTTGTATCTAGTATTTCCAAGGATAATAAACTGATCTGTCCTTCGGGATTTGAATTTATTGTGATCATGCCAATGAAATGAAATATTGCAAATTCTCCGGGAAACTAGGGTCAAAGCGTTATAGTTGGTTTCATTAGATTTTTAGTACAAACCTTGGAAACTAGATTTAGAAAAATCAAGATTAGGGAACATTACCCTATGATAGAAATTGAGGATAAGTATAGAGGAACACCCAAGAATTTTGGTAATGTAGAGATTATGTGGGTATTACTAGAAACTACATCTCTATTTGGACACTACATGTATACTTGTCTCTGGAACAGATGTACCGAGGTGTGGTAACTCTGAAAAGGTGTTCTGGGCTTGACTATGGGTAACCATATACCTGACACCAGGCCTTACTGCACACCTGGTTTGACACATTTAGTGGATATTCTTATGATAATTAATATTTTAATTACAAACCATTTAGAATAATTTACGATTAATTATGTCCTTAATGAAACAATGTTTATAAGTACGGATTTGATAATCATACATATTTAAATTTAGGTTATGTATTTTACTAGTTTGGAATTATATATTATGATTCATAACCTAATCTAATAAATGAAATTTATTAGAAAAGGGTCCTACTGGAATAAATTGAAATTGTATCAATACACGTAATACATGTAGGTATTTCCCTCCTATGATATATAATGATAGTGTAGCTGGGGATACTACTAGTTCAAATCATCTTATAACTATACTGGGACAACAGACTCAGGTTATGAATAATAACCTTACCTGTATGGAGAAAATTGACCTACAACATCGAGGATCAATGTTTGAACACTTCATGAGAATAAAACATCCAAAAATTAATGAAACTAAAAATCCATTCATATATGATCAAGGGATAAGTTCCTTTGAGAAAATATTTATTATTTTGGGGAGTAACAAAAGGGAAAAGTTTTTATGGAATTTTATCATATCTAAGGAGATGCGGATCAATGATGGTTGTTAATTCAAAACATTAAGGAGGAGGATGATGTAGAAAATAAGAAATGGATGGTGTTTGAAGAACATTTCTAATAAAAATACTTTACTCATGAACAGCGAACTGATATGGGTAGGAAATTTCAGAGTCTGATGCATAAGGGGGATGAGAATGTTTCAATGTATGATGGTAACTTCTCAAGGTTATCAAGGCATGTTGTAGACTCCATACGTAACCTATGAAAAAATATTGATCAATTATTTGATGGGTTAAAACCATTCCTCTGATAGGCATTGGTCACATAATATTTCTCATCGTACAAAGATATAGTATCATGTGCTATCAAGATATTAAAGTCATTTTCTATGTCTTATGAAATTAGAGGAAATCAAGAGAAGAAAAAGGATTCTGAACACTCTGGGAATGGAAATATGGGGAGGAAGGGAAATTCTAACTTTCTACCCTACATTAATTGTGTGAAGAAATTCCGCATTAATATCCAAAGGGGATGAGAGTTTGTTAAAAATAATGATAAAAAATCAACCCAAATCATGGTTTCATGGGGTAGAATAAAGCTATAAATATTCAATGCTAAAATTGTAAATAAATGAGACATTATGAAAATGATATTCCTAATTGTCATGGAAACTTTCCTCAAATAATGCCAAGGGAACGAGACCAATCATTCTCGATAAAAAATGTCGAGGTTGAAACTCATAATGATATTGTGGAAGGTACTATAATCATATCATAAAATTTAAGAAAAGATTTTTTTTTATTCTGTATCTTCAAATTCAATTATATCTTCCTAGTATTCATTAAAAATTAGATATTTTTAAATCATGTTAACTGTGTTGTTGCCACTCAAAACTCCTAAGGGATTTCTCAATATAATAAAGATGTTTCACGAATTTCCCATTATGACTTATAAACATGAATTATATACTAAAATTATTAGCCAACGAGCATGTACTCAAGTGGTACTTGCTCTTTCTTGGCATCCAAAAGACCCGGGTTCAAATCCGAACATGGATGAATTTTCGGGGTACTGTAGCAGGGTACTGTAGCGGGGCACTGTAGCGCTGAACTGTAGCAGACACTATAACAATGGTGGTACTGTAGTGGTGGAAGCACTGTAGCAGGGGAGGAACTGTTGAAGGATACTGTAGTGGCAGCAGGTACTGTAGTAGGGACTATAGCTGCATGGGGTACTTTAGCAGTATTGTTCATAGAGGTTCCTTTAAGCGAAAAAATGGGCTTTCTAGCCTTGTATTTAGGCCACTTAGCCTTATGCCTTCGGGATATGTATTGGGTCTCCTTTACCCTCTAAAGATGTATTTTATTTAATAATAAATTGAGGCTTCGACCCCAACATTTTAAAAAAATTTATATTGAAATTATTATCATACATTTAGAAGACATTGATATAATCATGGGTAAGGAAGGGCTATCAAAATAAGATGCAACAATTTTTTTCAAAAGAAGAATGTTGTGAATTTTTAGGATTATGTAGAATACTTTATCTTCGGAGAAGAAAATTCATCACAAAATTCTTAACAAATCCACCCTCTAGAGCTTTACTAAATTAGATTCTTAGGGAGGAAAATAAAATAAAATCTAGGGATGAATAAATAAATATTCAAATTGAATATGTACCTATTGTAAAAAAATAAATTTATGTTTCCCCTTAGATTTACATGGAAACCCCCAAAGTGTAATGTTATGTTTAATATTGATTTAATCTCGGATGAAAAACCAATATAAAAGACATATTATAGGATGGATGTTGTGGAATTAGTAGAGATGATGAAAAATCGAGAGGTTTGTTAAAAGTGATATATTTCCCTATTGGTTCTCTATATTGAGCACCAATTCATTGGGTTAATAAGTAATATGGATCAATGGGGATATGAATTGACAATAGAGAAATAAATTATATTATAATAAAGAACAAGTATCCCCTACGTTGCATTGATAATTTAGTCAACCAACTTCATGGAGTTCAACATTTTTTGATAATAGACCTTCATTCTGGATATCATCAATTGTTTATAAAAAACGAAGACATTCCATAGCCAAAATTTTGAATGAGGTATGGTCATTACGAATTTATGTTAATGCCATTTTGATTGACTAATGCACATTATGACTACATGGATCAAATGTATAGAGTGTTCAAGGAATATCATGATGATTTGGTAGTTTTATTTATTGATGATATTTTGTTATACAATAAAAGATTCTAATACAATGATAAACATTTGTGGATTGTTCAAAAGACTCTTTGAGAAAAATGAACTATATAGGATATTTATAACTGCTGAATTATAGATTCAATAAATTTATTTTCTTTGATATATTATCCCCATAGATGGAATCTTTGTTGATCCTGAAAAAAAACAATTGATGAATGGAAAACACCAATGAGAATATACAAGGTACATAGTTATATTGGTTTATCATGTTATGATCAATGTTTTTTCAATAAATTTTCCCGATTGGAAAACACATTAACAAAGCTCTAACCTAAAGGAGATAAATTTGTTTGGACAATAGTGTGTGAAGAATGTTTTGATTAATTAAAGAGTATATTAGTCAATGATACTATATTGACTCTACTATATAGGAATTATGGATTTATTATTTATTGTGATTTATTATTTAATGGAATAGGTTTTCTCCTTATGAAGAATGATAGGGTTATTTCATATGAATCAAGGATATTAAACATTCATGAACAGAAACTACCCCACTCATGATTTGGAGTTAAAAGCAGAAATCCTTGATCTAAAGTTATGGAGGTACTATCTTTATGGTGAAAGATGTGAGTTATATGTTGATCATAAGTGTATTAAATATATTTTGTCATAGAATGAACTCAAAATGAGAAAAAAGATATATATTTAGCTACTTAGGGATTATGACTTCACAATACACTACCATATGGGGATGAAAAATAAGGTGACAGATTGTGTGAGTATAAAAGACCACAGAGTTCAAAAAAATGACTGTTAAAACGGATACTTTGATTATAGATCTAGAAAAGATAGATATAGGGATTATCAAAGAAGGTGAAACCTCACAAAATATTAAAATGGTTTCTAAACAATCATTACTATAAAGGATAAAAAGTTACTAGTCTGGTGATGAGGAGTTTTAAAAGGAAATTAAATTTGTGAATCATGGGAGATTTATTGACATCTTATTTGAAGATAGTACAATGAAATTTTGGAAGAGGCTTTGTGTTTAGGATATACCTGATCTAAACAAATAATTATTGGATGATGGTCATAACACCAATTTCTCTATATACCCTGGTGGCACTAAAATTTATAGAGATTTGAAGGAACATTTTTGGAGGGACAACATGGAGAGGGAGATTGTTTATTATGTGTCGAGATGTTTGGATTGTCAACATGTGAAGGCTATAAGGAAACATCCTAGTGGTTTTATATAACATCTTCACATACCTATATTTAAATGGGATGATATTATGATGTAATTTTTCATTGGGCTACAAAAGACTCCTAGACGAAATGATGTGATATGGGTTATTATTAACCGTGTTACCAAATAATCACATTTTCATACTATAAGAGAAGATTTAAAAATTGAACATTTTGAAAGACTATATATTAATGATGTTGTAAGACTTAATGGTGTACCCCAATCGATTATTTCTAACATTGATCCTTGTTTTACATCACAATTATTTAAAATTATTAACATGTCCATAGATACTGAGTCCTTTTGAGCACTACCTACCACCCTTAAACTGATTTAAAATTAGAAAGGACTATTCAAACCATAGAATAACTGTTGATATATTTCTCTCGTAACTCTCAATGTACGTGGGATCATTATATACCTCTCGAATAATTTTCTTATAACAATATATTCCATTCAAGTAAATAGATGGCACCATATGAAGAATTATATAGAAAGGGATGTGGTACACCAACATGTTTGGACGATTTTGGAGAAAGATAACTTAAAGGCCTATAAAATGTTTGGAAAATAACGGAAAGGGTAAATACTATTTAGAACCATATCTAAATAGCTCAAAGTAGGTAGAAGTGATATGCTGATAACCGAACGAAGGATTTGGAATTTCAAGAGGGAGATCTTAATTTTTTGAAGGTACTTCTATGGAAGGGTGTTATACAATTTGGTAAGAAGGTAAAATTAAGTCTTGTGAACATTAGAACATTTGAAATTATAGAAGGAGTTGGAGTTGTAGATTACCATTTGGAAATGTCGCTATGTCTCTCCAATGTTCATGATGTGTTCCACAAATCAATGATTAGGAAATACATGCCAAAACCCATGTATGTACTCACCTATGAAGAAATAGAACTGAAACATAGTCTATCTTATTGTAAAAACCCTATCAAGGTTTTGGATAACAGAGAACAAATTTTGATAAATCATTCGACTCTTCTTGTAAATCTTCTTTGGTAAAACCATATAATGGAATTGGCAATGTGTGGACCTGACGACATTATGATGAATACCAACCCAATTGTTTTTATGAAGTGATATTTTAGAAATTTCAAGGATGAAATTACTTGAATTAGGGAAGAATTTGACAACCCAATCTTCCAAAATAAGCTTCCTTTTAAACAATTAAATAGCTAGTTCAACACACAACATCAAGTTTGACCGCACCATGACCATTCAAACTATCTGTTTAAAAAATTGAACTGAATAGTATGAAATCAAATTAATAAAATTATTAATTATATCACTGAAAATAGAATTCATTTTTGAATTCATAAAATTCAAACTATCTTAGGAAGAAATTCTTGAAATTTTTAGAAAAGTTTCAATTTTTATTGAATAGTAAAAAATACTGCATTATTGTTACAACCAAACAATTTCATTTAAAATAATTATTTAATTGTAAATTAATTTTAATGTCACAATAGATAAATATTAAATATATTTATAATGTATATTCATTGGAATAATTTTATAATATAATTAGATAAAAAAATTTATTATCCTTTTTAATGTCTCTTTTCCCAACATCTAGCCACATCTACCAGATTTGCGTTAAATTAATTTTACCACTTCTGTGAATTGAATTTAAAAAAATGGACATACATGGTTATCTTGAGTATAAAAAATGGTATAATCAGACCAAAATAATTTTGTAGACTGGTAACTTTTGGATTTTATTTACCATTGTTAAAGGTATACAGGGTAACTAAATGTAAAATTAATATTAACATAATACAATATTACAATAACACTTATCATAATTTCATTGGATAAGTTCTTTTCGACCAAAATCAACCATTGGAATAAATTAAGATCATTTTTTCAGAAACTTATATTAGATTAAAAAGTTTATTATATTTTATTTGAAGAAGACTTAAAAATGTCATTTTCAAATTTTATCGACTATATCATTTTCAATATGTGGATATATAATTGATATGGTTGACTATAAATATTCTGCAGAAAGATAAAAATGATTATTTCCATAATGTTAATTTATTTATACTTTTCAGAAAAAAAAATATTAAATTAAATGCTGATAAAATAATGATGCAGTGATTGATTTATTAAAGAAAGAATCAATTAAATTATATTAAAAATATAAAAATAAATATAATTTGACTTAATTAATGTCAACCAAAAATAATATAGATAACATATACATGATAGATAAATATCAGAAGTATTTTTTCAATGCTATCACATTTGTTAATTATTTTTAAAAATGAATGTTTTCAATAGTATCAAAATTGACATAAATGATACTTTAAAATAAATAATATTTAATCCAACGTCATAAAATTAATAAAACAATTTCAGGTTAATAAAATTTCAGGTATAGTGATAAATATATCATAAAATATCCAATTTTGGTTCATTTGGAATTTTATTGTTATTATATTTACACTATAGTGTAAAAATACCAGAAGACTTTGAATGAGTTAAACTATTTAACTAGGGTTAAACCCAAAAGATAAGGTTAGTTTTGTGACTTAAACATTTCTAAAAATAATTCGATGAGAGGGTTTAGACCCAAATTCATCTTACCATGCACATAAATCACTATGGAGATATTTTAAATGGAATATTAATTTATAATAAATTAATACTTTAAGACCTTCCAGAAGTTCCATTAACCTCTCTTATAAAAGAGAACTTCTCCTCATCCATAATTCAAACCTAAAAACCCTTTGGATAGACAAAACCATGACTAATTATTCTCCTGAAATCCATCAGTTACTCTTATTGGACACTCTTTGCAAAGAATTTAAACATAATGTATCCTTATGTGGATTGAAATATGAGACACTAAAAAAAGAGGTAATTGATTTATCATATCATTCATTATTCTTTTCTTCATCCAATTCCCCTTACTATGTTTTTCCATAAAAAATAATAAATCCAGTACAATAAATATACTTATGTGTTATTATAAACATTGTAAACCCATATTCCTTATTTTATCGATCATATGAATAACAATATTACTGTGCGTGCGTACGCCTGACTTACCATCTCCACAAAGTGGTGTAATTTTTTATTCAACACTACATTATTTGGATGGGTATAATAATGAGAATAATGGATATAAATAATTAACATATCATGATAATTTTATTTTATAATTAATATACCATCCAATTTCATACCATTTAATAGTCAAAGGAATGATGTCATCGCTCGTGCGTACGTATGACCTACCATATCCATGACATGGTGAGATTCATTCTCCACATTAACAATTATATAATGATTATAAAATTTATATTATGAATAAAAATAAATATTAAGAACTTAATTTCATTCTTTATATTAATAAAATATTTCATATTTATATCAAACACGACTTACATGACAAAACAAGAATGGGGAAACGAAGTAGTTCACACCCAAAATGATAGTAATACGAAAATATTATTACAAATATGATTTAATAGGATCATATATAATATCGTAAATATGGATATGGTCCTGGTATAATTTAATAACATGTTTATACCATTATACAATAGGCTAACTCCCCCTTGAATAAATAAAAGTATAAAGTAAGGGTCAATTTTATAATCTCTTTATTATCCGAGATTTTTATACATAAGTATCTACTGGGAAATCCTTATCATCCATGTCCATATTTCATAAAATTAATTCAAAATTATTTACTAAATTTTTTAAATTTATTTTTACCCATTTTTTCATTTTTAAAAATATTTTGAATGGAATGTTTCTTTCATTTTCTAAAAGAGGTACTTTACAACCTTGTTGACAAATTAAGGAAATAATATATTTAAACTTATACAGTGAAGTGGATATTTTCTACCATTATGATTACTTAACATTTTGAAGCATTAAAAACAATATTATAAGGTTATTTTCCAAGGAAATGTTATCTTCTATAATAGTGTGGCTTCTAAATGATTTCTACGTTAAAGGTGGATATTTTCTTGAAATACTTTTAATGAATTTATTAAATCATTTTCATCAATTCCCACATCATTTTTTGGATTTTATTATTATTTAAGGCAGACTTATTATGATACAATAATCCATATTGTATTGAACGGATTATGAAATATTTGACTGTCGATATGAAATGTTTATACTATTCAGGGTTTATAGTTTAAGTATTAACATTTCGTATTTAATATTTAATAAAAATGTATATGTTATGATTCACCCTTTTCATAAGAGGAACGAATTGGAAATATTAAGTGATGGGAGCGGCCCGCTATACCCCTTAGATGCATTGGTATGTACCATTATAAAAACTAGTGTCTTGGGACAAGACCTTGAAGGTATGGTAACAATATTTGCAATAGGCCTTGAGGGTATGGTTATGACATACAGCATTATGAATTTCTTCATTAAGGAATTAGTTATTGATTTTTCATGTTATTATTAGACTAGTAGAATATCCATGTGAATATTTAAATGTCATTATTTTATATATTATTTTCATGTTATGCTGACGATTATGATTAAAATTCTTGTATTTCAGTTAAATTCCATTCCATAAAATATTATACTAATTTTATTATAGGTTTTTCTATATTGGTTATCCTTACTGTGCATCTGATCTCACCCATTTAATATATTTAATTTTTCCATCTGATGTGATGACGTATATCATTTTGGACCAGCAGAGACAGTTTATGTGATATTAGTGTTTTGAAAGAGGATAATATGTTTTTTTTTCATTTCGTCATATAATGAAAATTATATGTTTGTATCTAGTATTTCCAAGGCTGCTGAACTGATCAGTCCATCAGGATATTATTATCATGTGATCATTCTAATGAAATAAAATAATTCACATACTCTGGGAAATTAGGGTAAGGGTTTTATATCAAATCCCCACAAATAAACCCATCCCAAAAAACGGCAGATCCATGAATCAATCTGTTTTCCAATTGATTCACATTCCTCATAGAAATAAATAATGGGAAAGAAATAAAAATTAACTAACACATTTCACATTATTTGGATAGATAATATATGAATAAATATGTGACATAATTAACATTGGAAAGGTCTATTGGTTTTTTTCATCAATCATTGATGTATGATCCTGAAACCATTTTTCTGAGAGAGATCCACCAACACACTCTCCAACAGTTCTCCAACAAATCAAAGGTTATGTAGATAACCCTAGAAGTTATTCATAACCATATTATTATTATTTTATTTAGGTTGATTCATAAGAAAATGATAAAATAATTTGACTTAATTATTATTATTTTACATCCACAACATTTTTTCTATAAATGATGTGTGTCGACTAAGGTTAAGTCATGCCTAGAGTGAAAACCATTTTTTGTGATCAATAGTGCCCCCATATTTTTGATATGGGAACCTATTTATGATTTATTCCTCTTTTTTAGGAAAATTGATGACTTTTTATATTCATTATATTTAATATATTTCGAACATTTATTCCAGGCACACCGGGTCTCAGAATAAAACATCATATTAGGGGCTAGTCTCGAAAATAAACTATATAATACCCAAAAATATTATATGGATTATGTGACTCATTACATGGATGATATACATAATTAAATTTACATAATTTATACATAATTTATTATTTTATTATTTTTTTGGAATTATAAAATACAAATTATCTCAGTTCTATAATGATCATTCAAAATTGGAAATGTTACTGAAGAATACTTCTAGCCTACCATATCTATGATCATAACATACTTCATTATCAAAAACAAACATTCATGCTTGTTATAAAAATAAATATTTATTTATATATATTTTTATTATGCTATATATTCTTAAATAACGACGACTTTGAAGACAGTCAACCAACCAAAATCCTTTTTTTTCACATAAGCTATATATCGTCAAAACATATGATGTAAAAAAGTTGTTTATATAATCATACATAACATGCTAATAATTTAAAAAAATGAATAATATTATTTAATATTTTTATTAATTAATAAATTAATTAACATATTTTTATGATTCTAGAATATTAAGAACATACATGATGAGTTGGTTGCAATGTCAGAGATCTCCATTTGACATTCTACTTAAGTGTGACACAAGACATATTCATGAGATATTTCGTTTATGTGGTTTATATTCTACCCATGAATTTATTTTATAATGATTATCTTATAAATTATTGGGATTTGAATATCCATTTTAGGATCTCTAATTTATGGTGTTTAAGTTCAAAAGTTACCAGAATAATAAGCAATGTTTGACTCTATTTTTATTCTTTGGGACATGTTTTATGTTATAAACCTATATTATTTTATGAGGTCAATATAAAACTCCAATTGTATTGAAATATCATGAATTTATTAATTCTTGTAATATTATCAGCTGCATTTAATTTCATTCCTTATTAGATCCTACTATTAAAGGTTACCAGATTGTGTAAGCTTTTATTTTATAATCTCATTGTTTATTAGGATTTTTATGATTACTTATTTTATATTGAAATATTAGAATAATTTTCTCATAAAACTATGGAATTTTATTAATGTATGTTTATTTGATGAGAACAATTTTTCCCTTATTTTTGTTCATTTATGTACTCTTGATTTCAAAATAATCTTTTGAAAGAAAATTAATTTTTTCACCGTTTGATTGAAAATCATTTCTCATCCAAAACCATGTTTTATAAATAAATTCAATTTTTGTAACTATATTATATTTACCTATCAAATAAATTTATACCAATTTTTGACATTAAAATAATGAATATAATTGAATATTCATGCCATTTTTAAAAGAATGTGTATCTTGATTTTACCAAAAAAGTGAAAGGAATCATTTTTTAAACATGTATTCAATATTTGTAATTTTCCATAATCATGTCTTGAAAAGTTATAAAATATAAATTATAAGTTTAAAAGGTTTTTTTGAAAGGTAATTTCTTTAAGAAAAATTATGTTATTAAAAATCCATTTCAAGGGAAAAAGTATATTTTTTTCAAGAAATGTTTTAAATTTATTTTAATGATTACATTATAACTTTAAAATATTATATTAAAGAAAAGGATTTTAAAAAGGTTTTATGATTTTAAAAAATCTTTTTGGCATGTAAGTAATATTTTCCTAGATAAATGTTTTAATTGATTTGAAAATCATTGTTTATATTTAATTAATTTTTCATTCAAAGAAAAACATTTCCAAAAAATTTTATGAATTTATATATTGAAAATGATATTTGGGTTTAAAGATTATTTTCCCTAATAAATGTTCCAAGTGATATTTAAAATCAATTCTCCATCTATGATGTCATCTATCGATGGAATTAATATTTACTACATATATGATCCATAGATACTATTATTGTTCTCTCTTGGATAGGATTGTATTAATAATAGAATAATGTTTATGGAAAATGGTTATCCTCCATTGGTTATACAATTAAGAAATACATATTAAGCCCACTTACATTCAATTTTTATGATATAATGAAAAGATTATGAAAACTATCTCTTTTCCATAGGTTATGGTATGATGAAATGTTAATGAATCCAATTTCATTTAATTTGTTATGATATGATGAATGCTATATAATATTGTGGAACAGATAAATATTATTTTCATTATGTGATGAGTGGGGCCTATATCTCCCTCCAAATCATTGTGTAAATATTTATATCTCATAAGATAGATAGGATTATAATGAGGAGTGAACCTGGTACAATTAGAGGATTTTTCTATAATAATGTTATTGAGAGTGAACCATGAATACAATAATGATTTTGGTAAAAAATCCATTCCACAATGATAGCCTTATATGTTATCCTTGAAAACATTGGAAATTATTCTCCGTGATTATGTTTTTTCAGGAATTTCATGTCTTTTCCTAATATTATACTCTCATAGATAATGTTCATTGATTTACTTATTATTAATGTGTTCTAAACTATCAGTATTTATTCCAAGACTAAATATTATATTCTTTTATATATAGTGTATGTTCTTAAAATAATATGACCGTGTTCTGGTTGCCTTATATTCATGTTATTCATATTTATCTCACTTTTTAACCATACTATGCACTAAGGATGACAGTTTATTTTTCTTACTTCAAAAATGTTATATAGAGTGGTTTTTATTACAACATGATTGTGAAGAGTACTAAAGGGGATGATCATTATGAGTTTAATAAGGATATTATGTACCTAGTCTTCAAGGAAACATAACTATTATAGTCCAAGAGAATCTGTTTGTGAAATGCATTTAATATCCATCTAAAAAGACATAATATCTATTTGTGAAAATCCTTCGATGTTGTATTTGGTATCATAGGAAAGGATGATTTATCCTTTTAAAAGATGGATGAAAAAATATTATTGTGATACATCAGGATATATATAATGATATTTTCAGGGATATGTTAACGGATAATTCAAAGCATGAGTCAAAGAATAGTAAAATTTCCATGAATTTCAGAATAGTATAGTGTGAGTGGTTTATACAAAATTACATCCTTTTCATGATACTATCTATTGATATGGCTCCAAAAAAGAGGTATTAAGTGATGATAACAATAAAAATGCTTTATTTAGCTTGTCTCAATTTTCACCCAATGTAGTAAAATAGGCCTTGATGCACACATGGTTGGACACTCCTGGTGGATAATATTTAGAAAATCATAATCTATTTATTAACCATCTAGATAAATTTAAATATATGAAGATACTAGAAGACCTAGGATAAAAATAATTTTTCATATATTTAAAGGAATGTAATTAGATTTATACCTACTCTAATTTATTTTCCAAACTGTATTATTTTCCGTCATGATTATTATTATTGACACTATTCCTTTTGGTATAGTTAATAGAGAAAACCATATGAAATTGGGATAACATTGAATTTTATAGATAATATGTTAAGGATAATCAAAATATGATTGTGAATGGAGTGGAAGAATACTGCATTTATTCCAAATTTGTTATAAAAAACCTGATAATCAATGTGAACATTCACCAATACTCTAACTAACCAAAGAAAAGAATGATAATGTTTAATGAGATTTTGGGCAGTGGAGACCATGAAGTACATAATATTTACTTTCCTTTATATCGATAAGGTGGTATGTCACGCTCGTGGGAATGTATCAAGTTGATGGGAAGATGTTTTTTTGTTGAAAAAAATGATAAAAAGAATGTGAATTCAAAGGGAGAATGAAATGTTTTGTTAATGAAATGGATGAGAATAATTGGATCCCTATGGTATCATCGACTAATGAATGTTTTAAATGTGGAAGATATAAAAATTGGGAAAATTAAATTCATATGGGGAAAGCTCATTATGATCATCAGGAAGATTTTACAAGTAATTTTTTTATATTCACCATGAATTTACTATGAATAACACGTCAACGGATGGAGGTACTAATAAATTTTTTTGTTATTTCTAGTTGATGTCTTAAGGATGAGGTACAATAATTTATCTTCTTAGGTACTAGAATTACCAAATAATTTTATGGGAATTTGAATATATATAAATGAAGTTTTTATAGATGGTTTTCATTAAAGATTATAAATATTATGTTGACTGGAACTGATGAAATTGAAAATTGATTCAATTTCAAGGTGATACATTATGAATACCACAAGATTGGTGAAAGATAACCCAAAATATGTTCCTGATGTTGAAAAAACGATGTTTAACATGAATAAATAAATGATTGATATGGATAATGTAAATTATATAGTATTTATCACCTTATAATTTCTTAATAATTTGTTGAAAATGTGGTTTATGATATAATTTATGGAGTTTACAACATTTTTTAATTTAAGAAATATACCCAATAATCTATGTTCTATGTTAGAAATGAGGAATCATGTATGTTTTTAATAAAATGATATAGTAATAATGGTTATTACCATGTTTATAGAGAAATAATGATGAAGGTATTAAAATGATATATATGGTAAGATAAAGATATAATTTAAGATACTTTTTTTAGTATAGATATAAGTAATTATCTATCATTTTATTATAGATCTTCTGATACACTAGTGCATCATGCAAAAAAAAATAAATCTCTATTTCATAGAGTTATAGATCAACTAGAAATTGATCGAAACCAAACCATATGATTATTTTCCTATTATGATAGAATATAAATAAATTCCATACGTATAGAGGCAACTTTGAAATTCATTATCATATAAGGGCTATAACCTATCAATTTTCACATCCATAAAACCTATCTTAGGATAATGTTGTGATTGATGTATCTCTCTAGAAAAAAATTATACATATTCCATCACATGTAATGAATTCAGATGTTGTACTTCTTGAGAATAATATTCCTTATAGGGAATATATAATATAGATTCTATATTGAATAGAAAAGGTTATATTAAATAATACAATATTCTTGGTCAATGTTTTGTCGTGAAACCACCAGCATGAGGAAGCTACATGGGAACATGAGGAGAAAATGATGTATAATTATCCTCTATCATTGGTACTAAAGTGAGAATTTAAATGGATAAATTCATTATAAGTTGTGTATAAAGTAAGAAACAAAGAATTTTGTTAAATATTTTTTTCATAAAAATTTAATCATTTCGATATTTTTATTTACACATAAGACCGATCTCAGCTTGCATTCCAAAAAACAATGAGTTTAAACAAAACAATAAATACAATTTAAATATTTTTATTTAAAATGGTTTATTTCCCATAGATGATGAAATATAGTTCATGATTTATAATAAATAAATTATGAAAATATAATATTTACACATGTATATAAAAATAATTATTTTGTAACCAATTAATTATAAAAGAAAATAAAGACAACTTGAGAATAATTTTTTTTTGAATAAATGTATTAAAAAACACATTTGACCTAAATAAATTTGAAGAAACTTTTCAAGAATTATTTTAATGAAATATTTATTTTATATATTAAATAAAATGTTTAAAATTATTCTTTTTTATTTTCTAGATATGGATAATAATAAATCCAATTTGACGCTTACAAACTCTATGTTTTTGAAAATATTTTTTCCACCTTTTGCATATGTATTTCAAAAATAAATTTGTAAATGGTTAGAAATTTTATATGAAAAATAAATTTAGTTTTCTAAATCACCATTTAAAAGTTATCTTCCGGTGAATTTTTTAAAAAGAAAATGAAAAGATAAATTTTTTTTATGAATAGTGAAAATAGTGGTTTTTATTAAGAAGTTGGATTTATTTTAAAGACTATAAAAACATTAAAATTGAATCCATGTAATTTAAAAATAAAAGTATGATAAATTATAAATATTTTAATCAAATTTAGGTCATTTGAATTACATTACTATTGATTTTTTTGTAAAATCATTTTAAATAGTTAATCATTTTTCTAGTGAAAGCCATCGTTCACGTCTCCTACATAGGATTAATTTTGAATTAAAATCTAAAATTTATTTTAATGTAATTTGATAAAATGGATTCAATATGTAAACTAATAATAATTTATAATATATAATAAGACAATATTTATTTTAACAATGATTTCTAGTAAAAACATTAATTTTATTACCATTTTATGGTAAAGATAGGTTTACCGAGGATATAAAGAAAATAATGGTCCTAAATGATGAAGAACTATTTTAACACCAATTGGATAGAAATATTTAAAACATTGGTCATATAATATATAAAAGGGTTATTTTTGAGCTTTTAAACTTGATGAAAATGTGGGAATACCTTTTTCATTACATAAATTAAAAGTGTTTCACTCACTTAACATATAGATGGTCTCCTCCTCTCAATTAATATTCACACATCAAAAACCATTTTGATCGTAAAAGACGAGCCCAAAAAACTTAATATATTCCTTCCTCAAAAAAATTTAGGCTTTTTATTGGTCATAAATATTTTCTATGTAACATCCCATGTAAATAAAGAATAAGACCTATTTCATATTTATTAATATTTGTTAATTTAATATTAATTTTCTTTAAAGCGGTTTCTATGTTTCAATAGCGTACCTGATACACAACAATGTTTTTCTCTGAAATCATATGTTACACACTAATAATATAATAATATTATTATAAATGGTAGTTAACTCCTAGAATTATTATTGGTGTAGATGAACAAAACTAACTACACTATGATTATACATGTTTTTTATATGTATTTACAATTATCCAATTAAAAATTAGAGGCTTAAAATATGAATGAATGTAATTTTAAGCATAATTTATATTAAAAGGTCAATTTGTGACCTTTTAATGATGAAAACTCATTAAATATAGTTTTGGACACTTTATTACATTATATTTGACCAAATAAAATCCTTATTTAGATTGGGGACATCAAAATTTACATTGTGTAATTTTTTGGGATTTTTCTGATAAATTTCGTTTTTAATGAATAGTGAAACATATTGTATTTTAATTCAAAACTATGTTTTAATATAATTTATTTATATGGTTATAATAACTTATAAATTGGTTTTAATGTTTAATTATAATATATTTTTACCATTTAATCCAATTTTGGTCATTAGAATTAATTTTACATTGAAAGTGGACATAAACAAGTGTCAATCTTTTGATAGTTATTATTTCTTAAAAACACGCTATTTTTTTAAACAAAGGGAATTAATTTTAAATTAATTAATTACACTTTTATGTTTTGAATTTATCAAAATAGAATTTTTTTTGAATTCAGAATATCAAATATTGCATAGGCTGAATGTTTGGTATTTTTCCTGAAAAAACAACAATTTTTGATGAATAGCGAAACCACTTAGTAGTAGTTAAATTTTATTTTCATTTAAATGAAATTTTAAACCTTATATGAATTTAATATAAAAAATAAAACATACATGGTTGTTATTAGTAAGTAAAATGTCGTTCAATAAGATGAAAAAAAAATCGGTGAATAGTAACTTTTGACTTTTATTTACCGCGGTTAAAGGTAAATAGGGTAATTCAAGGTAAAAAGAATATAATTATTATTCAAATTTACCTTAACAATTTTCCAAAACTTATTGAATGAATAATGGATGACCATTTACATCCTTGGATCTATTTTGGGACCCCATGGAGCCACTTATGAATGATAATGAAACTTTATATTAATTAATTTAATGTAAAGGAAAAAATGAAAAAAACAAAAATCTTTTAGTAAATTTATTTTTATGTATTGTTATATAAATAATCCCTTTTAATATAAGAATTCATTGGAAAAATAAAATTATTTCCTACATCATGGTATTTTACTTATAATATTTAGATATATAATATGTTAAATTATTAATGACACAATAATGATTCATTGTTTACCTCATTAATAAATCATTTAAAAAGATAAGATTATAAATATTAAAATAACATCCAAAACTTGTCCAATTCTTATTGGATGATGTTATTTCGACCATTATTCATCTTTTCTTCTACCCTAATTTTTTGGACTTTTAGAAACCTAATATCACTATATATTAAAATAATATTATAACAATTTCTTAAACAGCCCCTACTCCCTCTTATAAAAATCCCTCACTTATAACCAATTCCTAACACCTCTGAAGCCATTAGGCACGTCTAAAATCTCCCCAATTAAGCTCCAAAAATCCCTATCCTCCTTCTAAAAACCTTACCTTAGGTATAATGGACTTCAAGAAGCCCTTTTGGAACAAACCAAAAGAAGTTTCCCAAATTTAAGGTATCAGTTTCTCTTAACTTCTTTTATTTTATTTTACTTCTCCAACACCTAAAATCTTATTATTACATAATTTTATAACAAATACAGTATTCTCAATATGCTAGGATGTATTTATGAAAATTATTCTAACTAAACATACACACACCTCCATCTAATTGGTGAAAAATATACTATTTTTGTGGATGGAAATCTAATGCCTCACGAGACGATGATTGTTCCATTATCTACTACCGTCTATCATGGTGGAAATTAATATGACAATATATTTATATATGATATATATTATGTTTATGTTTTCTTTATGTTTCATTATTTTTATTTTATTGATTACTTTCATGGTTTCCATTATGGATAAACACGATAATTTCATTTGAGTAAGTGCGGACTACCGCCCCCTCAAAGTGATATGACTCGTTAATGCCATATGTGGGAAGTATAAAGGATAGAGTTAATGATATTATATATGATATTATATATGATATTATAATGTAATTATAATATACCTATGTATCATTATGTTTTATTTCTATAAAAATAAGAAATAGAAATTAAAGTAGCGTTCATGCGTACGTACGGCTTACCGTCTCCATGAACGGTGCCTTTCATTTCTTACATCCAAATGATATGAACTATATAAATAAATATATATATATATATATATATATATATATGTGTGTGTGTGTGTGTATTGGATATATATGATATATATGATATCTGAATAATTAATTTCATTCTGGATATAATGGACTATTGACCACCTGGACAACTTGTAAATATAAGGTGTTCAATTTTGACTCAAGTACCAAATATCGACAAAACGAACATTATTAACTTAAATGAATACATAAAATTTATAACATGGTAATAATAGATATAAAAGGAATAATGAACTTTAAAAGGTTCTCAACCAAGTAGATATTGACTTTAGTTTATTACTCAAGAGATTAAAGAATGATTCAGTCAAGTCGGACATGAGTTAAGGGACTTCATCTCAATCACCTTTCATTGAGGCCTATTTTGTTTAAAGACCTGGAATTATTTTATACACTGTATAAACATAGTTTACATTTCAAAGGTAGATTTTTCTACGAAGCGTTTTACTAGATGATAAAATGGATTATTTCTTTTAACATAAGTGGTGAAATGGCCATTCCGCCGCCGTGAGTATTATTTGTTCTTTGGCTTCCTTAACAAGCCATAATGTTTTTTTAAAGAATGTAAATACCATATATTATTCTATGTATTTTTTTATTTAAAATGGTTTTGATAATGGATTTGTTATCTCAATATATTTAATTTTTATATTGTGATTTAAAGGTGGAAATGTTTTCATTCATTTATATATTTTTATGTGTTATGATTTTATAATGGTACTTGGACATTTGACGGGTGGCTAGGTGATAAACAAAATGATGGGTGGATACGTGATAAACCAAATGACGGGAGGTTCTGTGAAAACTAGGGTGGGTGGTTACATTATATACTCCAATGCATTGGGTATGGAAGTCGGTCGTATGGCTATTTCATTTAGTGAAATGTGTGGAAGTCACCTGTATGGTTTTTCCAATTAAGTATATTTATGTCCCAAGGTACCTTTATATGTTATGTGTTATTTATATGGGTTTTATGTTAACCTTTTGGTTACAAAAGGGTATGTAGTGATTTTTTATTCCGTGAAGGGTATTTACTACTTCATAAATGTGAAAAGTATTACTTATGTTCAAGTATTAATTGTTTACTTTTAGTTTCGAAAAACTAATAGTTTACCTTCTTTGTGTATCCCTTACTGATCTTTTTATGCTCATTCCATGTTTTTGAAAAGTTTTTCACATGAAATAATGTAGAATAGGGTTAAGGATGGGATCAAGGAAAATTCGTGCTAATTTAAACATGGTACTAGACATGACTCTTATTTTTTCAAGAGTCCTTGTATTTGAATAAAATTGAAACTGAGTAGAAGTGTCTATTTTGTATTTTTTTTAAATGAAATGTAATAGTTATGACCTAATTCTCTAAAACTCTAAACTAGAAAATATCCTCAATGTGATTTATTCATTTAATTCAAGATTATGTTATGATTTAAGGTTGGGACCATATAGTTGGTATCAGAGGAGAGTTTATATAACTTTATGAGTCAGGGTATTGTTAATTTAATATCCATAAATAATTTATGACAATATTGAAATCATATAGCATTTATATCTTATGATTATGTTTCACCTAATATATTTTTGTGTTAAGAATGGTTTCCCGTAGAGGAAACATGGCAGCTATGTTGGGACGACATCAGAAGGAAGACAACCTTCCAAATCAGCAACCTGAGATGGTCGGAATCAGAACTGAACAGTTTGTTGCAGTGATGGAATATTTGAATCAAGCTATAAATTGTGGTGTTATCCATGTACAAGATCATCCAGATCAACCATAGAGAAACATGTTAGTAGTGGATCATTTAATGAGGCAACATCCCCCATCATTCAGAGGATCATCTGACCCAGTTCTAGAAGAAGGGTGGATTAAATCACTCGAAAAGATTTTCGATGTCATGGGTTGTTCAGAACATCTAGAGGTTAGTCTCTCTGTTTAACATTTTGAAGGTGAAGCTGATCAGTGTTGGCCGATGGTGAAAATATTAGGGATAATGAGGAGATTGATGCTCTCGTTTGGGATGAATTCAAAGGTATGTTTCATGAGAAATATTTTCCTAAGGTGGTTCATCTTACGATGGACAAAAAATTCCTGGAATTGAGGCGGGAAGAAGACCCAGTGGCTATTGATGATGTAAGATTCACTTGACTGGAAAGGTATGCTCCAAATTTCATACGAGATCGTGTTATTAAAATCAACAATTTGTTACTTAGTATTAATGCCAATGTATCGAAGGTATTTAGCTTATCGTTAGCTAAGAAGTTATGAAAAACTGGTTCGTTGTGTGGAGAAGGTGCAAATATACATTGCCGATGATCATATATTCTTTGACAAACAACACAATAAGAGGTCATGGTGGTAGGAAAAAGGGAATAACTCTTCAAAAAGGCAATGTGATAAGAAAATTAAGTTTATAGTTTGTGAAAATTGTGGTAAAAAGAATGCTGGGGAATGACTTTTGAATTCTAGTAAGTGCTATTGATGTTTTTAAAATGGCACATAAGTCTCATAACTTCACTGAAAAATATCAGGTTAATAGTAAGAAAAAATCTAATTTACAGTCAGTAAAATGTTTTAAATGCAATTAAACGGGTTATTATTATGCAAATGGGTGTACAACAAAGAACTCAACTGAGGGAAAGCATCTAGACAATAAGAAGAAAGGGTTGGTGAAATCCTTTACAACAACTTCAGTATATATGGGTCCATCAAATGAAGTAGTATCAGGTACACTGTTACTTTGTTCAGATTATGCCAATGAGTTGTTTGATTCAGGGTCAACACACACTTTCATTTTTAATTAGTCTTCTACAAATTTGGGAATTCCATCTTCAGATATGAATACAGAACATATAGTAAAAACACCTAAAGGAAATTTTAAGACAAAAAATAAAACATAAGAACATTCGTGTCCTTGTGTGTGGAAATAATCTACCTGTAAACCTTATTGTTTTGCCTCTAGTAGAGTATGTTGTTTTTTTGGGTATGGACTGGATTTCTATTTATCATGCTATGAATGACTGCGGAGCTAAAGAGGTGTCTTTTCAGAATGATTTTCAGTTTGTATACAAGAAAGAACCCTTGATTTTGATAACATATCATAAAGCTGAGAAACTAGTAAAATATGGAAATGAATTTTACCTTACACATATTGTTGAAAACAAAGGAATTGTTTAGAATAATGATGTGCCTATAGTATATGAGTACCTTGGTTTTTTTTCCTGACGAGTTCCCTGGTATTATACATGATTGGGAAGTTGAATTTACTGTTGACTTAGTTCTTGATGATAAGCCAATTTCAAAACCACCTTATCGAATAGCCCAAATTGAACTTTTAGATTTAAATAAGATATTTCAGGAGTTATTAGATAAAGGTTTCATTTGACCTAGCACATCACTATGGTGTTCTCTTGTATTATTTGTTAAAAAGAATGATGGTTCAATGAGACTTTTCATTGATTATAGATCACTAAATAACATCACTATTAAGAATAAGTATCCATTGCCTCATATCGATGATTTGTTTGATCAACTCTAGGGAGCTCAGTATATTTTGAAGAATGACTTGAGATCGGGGTACCATCAGTTGAAAGTAATAGAAGCAGACATTCCTATGAGCTCATATCCTACTATATAAGGCCATTATGAATTTGTAGTTATGCCTATTGGTTTAACCAATGCACCTGTTGTATTCATCGATATTATGAATAGAAATTTCCATGATTTCTTGGATATGTTTCTGGTTGTGTTAATCGATGATTTATTGGTTTATTCCAAAAGTATGGAGGCACATGTAATTCATTTAAGGGTTTCCTTCTAAACCTTAAATGAAAAGAAATTATTTGTGAAATTCAGCAAGTGTGAGTTTTAGTTGAATTTTTTTTTTCATGGTCACATTCTTTCAAAAAATGGAATAACTATTGATCCTAATAAATCAAAATTTGTTGAAAAATGGCCAAGTCCAAAAAATATAACTGAGATTCATGGTTTTCTTGGTTTGGCATGTTATTTCTGGATTTTTTTTGAAAATTTGCACGGTTATCTAGTCCAATGACTAAGTTTACTCGAAAAGGTGTTAAGTTCATCTGGACAAATGAATGTGATGATTGTTTTCTGGAATTGAAAAAAATATTGGTGAATGCTCCAATTTTGGTACTTCCATATAGAAATGTTTAGTTTGATATATATAGTGATGCTTCGATGAAAAGACTTGGTTGTGTCATAATGCAGAATGATCAGGTAATTGCTTATGCTTCACGTCAGTCGATACCACATGAGTTAAATTACACTACACATGATTTGGAATTATCGGATGTTGTTTTTTATTTAAAAATTTGGAGGCATCATTTGTTTGGAGTAAAATGTGAAATATATACCGACCAAAAAATTTTAAAGTATATATTCACTCAGAAAGAATTAAACATGAGACAGAGGAGATGGTTGTAATTAATCAAGGATTATGATTGCACGATCTATTACCATCTAGTAAAATGAAATAAAGTGGATGATGCATTGAGTAGAAAGAGTAATGCTTCATTAACCATGTTACGTTTGGAACAAGATCCTTTGGTTTCTGATTTGATAAACATTGGTATAAAAGTTGTTGGTGCAGAAAATTCTTTTGTTTTGTATCAGGTATCAGTGAGATCACCTCTATCAGATAGAATAAATAATGCGCAAAAAGATGATAGTGATTTAAAAATAAAGGTAGAGTCAGTTCAGAAGGGTATGTTGCCTGAATTTAACATTGACAATTACTGTGTTTTTGGATTTGGAGAATGATTTTGTGAGCCTAGTGATTCACAGTTGAAGAATGAGTTGTTTTGTGAAGCACATAGTTCCTTGTTCTCAATTCATCCTGGCAGTACTAAGATATACAATGATCATCATGAGTATTTCTGGTGGGATGGAATGAAATGAAATATTCCTAATTTTACTATGAAGTGTTTGACGTGTCAGTAGGTTAAAGAAGAGTGGTAGTTACCGAATGAGATGCTTCAGACATTACAAGTGCAAGAGTAGAAATGGGAAAATATATCCATGGACTTCATTGTGGGATTACCAAAGACATATTGAGGTAATAATGCAATCAAGGTTATTGTTGATCGATTGACTAAATCTGCTCATTTACTTCATATTCGAGATACATTGTCCCTAGATCAACTTTCTAGGTTGTATATTAAAAAGATAGTGAGGTTTCATGGAGTTCCACTGTACATTATATCTGATCGTGATCCTAGGTTTACCAATAACTTTTGGAAAGGCCTTCAAAAGTCATTGGGTACTGAATTAAATTTTAGTACAACTTTTCATCCTCAATCAGATGGGAAATCAGAATGAACAATTCAGACATTGGAGGATATGTTACATGCTTGCTCGATAGATTATCCGAGAAGTTGGGACCAACATCTTTCTTTGGATGAAATTTCATATAATAAAAGTTTTCATTATAGTATACAGATGGGTCCATTTGAGTAATTATATGGAAAGTGTTGTCGAACTCCAGCTTTTTGCGATGAAGTAGGTGAAAGGAAGATGATGGGACTAGAAATGGTAGAAGAGATGGCCGATAAAGTTCATTTGATTCAGAAGCACCTGAGAACAGCTCAGAGAAGACAAAAAAGTTATGCAGATAACCAGAGGAAGGATCATTCTTTGGAGGTAGGTGCTCATGTCTTTTCAATGTTTCTCCATTAAAAAGTGTCATGCGTTATGGTATGAAGAAAATGTTGAGTCTGAGGTTCATTGGACCTTATGAAATCTTTGAGAATTTTGGATTAGTGGCGTACATAGTTGCTTTACCTCCATGTTTATCCGAGGTACACAATCTTTTTCCTGTATTGATATTGAGAAAGTATATGCCAGATCCATCTCTTGTTTTGAGCCTAGAGTTGGTTCAAATGGAAGAGAATCTTTTTTATGAAGAACAACCAGTTCAGATTTTTGACAATAGAGAGCTAGTGGTGTGAAATATGGTAATTCTCCAGGTAATGGTTTTGTGGAAAAACGATATAGTTGAAGAGGAAACATAAGAATCTGAAAATACTATGAGGGATAAATACCCCCACATATTTTGATAAGTAAAATTGCGAGGACAGAATTCCCAAAAGGTGGAAAGGATGTAACATCCCAAGTAAATAAAGAATAAAACAGATTTCATATTTATTAATATTTGTGAATTAAATATTAATTTTATTTTAAAGGTGTTTCTATGTTCGATAGCGTACCTAATACGCAACAACAAGTTTCTTTGGAATATTACATTGTAAACAAATAATATAATATTATTATTTTAAATGGTAGTTAACTCTTAGCCATTATATTAGAGTGAATGAACAAAACTAACTACAATATGATTATACACGTTTGTTAAATGTATTTATATTTATCCAATAAAATTTTAGAGGCATAAAATATGAATGAATCTAATTTTAACCATAAATTACATTAATAGGTCGATTTACCACTTTTTAATGAAGTACCCTCTTTAAATATAGATTTGGTCACTTTAATACATTCTATTTTACCAAATAAAATCTTTCATTATAATGGGGACATCAAAATTTACTTTGTGTATTTTTTTGTAATTTTTCCGATAAAGTTCATTTTTTAATGAATATTGAATGTTATTGTATTTTAATTCAAAACTGTGTTTTAATCTAATTTATTTATATGGTTATATTATATTTTAATTTTTATTTAATGTGTAATTTGAATATATTTTTACCATTTAGTCAAATATTGGCCATTATAATTAATTTCAATTTGAATATGTACATAAACAATTGTCAATCTTTTGATAGTTATTATTTCTTAAAAACACGCTTTTTTATTTTAACAATAGGAATTAATTTTAAATTAACTAATTCCGCTTATATGTTTTGAATTTATAAAAATATAAATCATATTTGAATTCATAATATCAAATATAGCTTAGGCTGAATTTTTTGTATTTTTCTGAAAAACATCAATTTTTGATGAACAGTGAAACCACTTAGTAGTAATTAAAAAATTGTCTTTTTCATTTAAATTAAAATTTACCACTTCTGTGAATTGAATATAAAAAATCTGACATACATGGTTGTTATTAGTAGGTAAATTGTTTTCAATAAGATGAAAATAATTTTTGGGGACTAGTAACTATTGACTTCTATTTACCGTGGTTAAAGGTAAATAGGGTAATTAAAGGTAAAAAGAATATTATAATAATTTACAATTAACTTAACAGTCGTCTTAACCTTATTATATGAGTAATGGCCGACCATAGGCATCCTTGGATCTATTTTAGGACCCCGTGGTGCCACTTATGAATGATAAACACACTTTAGATTAATCAATTTAATGTAAAGGGAAAAATTACATAAACAAAAATCATTTTGTAAATGAATTTTTATATGGTTTTATATAAGTAATATTTTTGACTATATATATTAATTGGAAATATAAAATGATTTCCTGCATCATTGTATTTTGTTTTATATTTTTTAGATATCGAAAAATTTAATTATTTATGAAACAATAATGATTCAGTGTTTACCTCATAAATAAATCATTTAAATAAATAAGATTATAAATATTAAGATTACATCCAAAACTTGTACAGTTCTTATTGGGTGATATTGTTTCTTCCATTAGTCGTTTTATCTTCGACTCTAAATTTTTTTGGACCTTTAGAAACTAAATATCATTATATAATAAAATAATATTATCACAATTTCTTAAAGATCCCCTCCCCCATTATAAATATCCCTCACGTCTAAACAATTCCTCACACATCTAAAGATTTTAGGCTCTTCCAAACTCTCGCCAATTAATCTCCCTACATCCCTCTCCTTCTTTTATAAGCCTTACCTTAGGCAGAAGGCTCTTCAAGAAGTCCTTCTGGTTCAATTCAAAGGAAGCTATCGAAATTTAATATAACAGTTTCTCTTAACTTCCTTTCATTTATTTTACTTCTCCAACCCCTAAACTCTTTTTATTCCATTATTTTATAACTAAACGTGTATCCTCAATATTCTATGATGTTGTTATGTGATGTATTCAATCTAAAATTATAAAAACCTCCATCTTATGGGTGAAGAACATACTGTTTCTATGGCTGGAAAACTAAATCCTCACGAGACGATGATTGTTCGATTATCTCCTACCGCCTATCATGGTGTCCATTAAGATGATACTATATTTATATATGATATATATATATTATTATTATTTCTTCATGATTTTTTATTTTTCTTTTATAGTTTACCTTTATGGTTTCCATTATGGATAAACGTGATAATTTTATTTGAGGAAGTGTGGACTATCGCCCCCTCAATGTGATATGACTCGTTAATGCCGTATGTGGGACATATAAAGGATGGAGTTAATGATATTATATATGATATTATACTGGATTTATAATATACCTATGTATCATTATGTTTTAATTCCATTCAAATAATAAATAGAAATGAAAGTAGTGTTTATGCATACGTAAGGCTTACCTTCTCCATGAACGGTGCATTCCATTTGTTACCTCTAAATGATATGTACTGTTATAAATATACATACATATATACTAGATATATATGATATATAGTTTATCTAAATAATTAATGTCATTATCGGTATAATGGACTATTGACCACATGGAAAACTTTTAAATATAAGGTGTCTATTTTTTGATACAAGTACGAAATATAGTCAAAATGAACATTATTAACTTAAATGGTTACATATTGTTTATAACGTGGTAATACTTGATATAAAAGGAATAATAAACTTGAAAAAGGTTCTTAAAAATTTATAAATTAACTTTATTTTATTATTCATGAGTTTAAAGAAAAATCTAGTCATGTCGGACACGAGGCAATGGACTGCGTCTCAATCTACTTTCATTAAGGAATATTTTGTTTTAATACAGGAATTTATTTTATATGATGTATAAACACCCTTGACTTTTCAAAGGCAATATTTTTTTTATGAAGAAATTTACTAAATGACAAAAAGGAATGTTTCTTTTAACGTAAGCGGTGACAAGAACCTTTCTTCTACCGCAAGTATTATTTGTTTTTCGGCTTCCTTAACAAGCCGTAATATTTTTTAAAAAAATAAATTCAATATATTATTTTATGTATTGTGGTATTGAAAATAATTTTGATAATGGATTTGATATGTCAATATAATTACGTGACATATTGTGATTGAAATATGGAAATGTTTTCTTTCCTTTATATTTTTTTTAGGTGTTATGATTTTATAATGGTACTTGGACATTTGATGAGTGGTTACGTGATAAACCAAACGACGGGTGGTGCCATGAAAACAAGGATAGGTGGTTACGTTATAACTTCCAATTTATTGGGTAATGATGTGAGATGTATGGCTATTCCATTTAGGGAAATGTGTGGAAGTCGACCGTATGGTTATTCCATTTAAGTATGTTTAAGTCCCATGTTACCATTAAATGTTATGTGTTCATTATATGGGTTTTATAGTAACCTTTTGGTTAAAAAATGGTATGTAGTGATATTTTAATCAATGAAGAGTATTTACTACTTCATAAAGGTGAAAATTATTACATATGTTAAAGTATTCATGGTTTACTTGTTGTTTTGAAAAACTAACAGATTTCCTTTTTTTTGTGTATCCCGTACTGAGATTTTTATGCTCATCCCATGTTTTTGAAATGTTTTTTCACCGAACATGATATGGGCTAGGGTCAAGAATGGGATCAATGAAAAGGAATTCTGACTTAAGCATGGAACTAGAAATTACTCATTTTTTTGAAGAGTTAATATTTTTTGAAAAAATGGAAACTGAGTATAAATGTCTACTTTGTATTTTTTTGAAATGAAATGTAATAGTTATGGCCTAATTTCCTAAAACTCTAAACCATAAAAGATCTTAAAAGTTATTGATTCATTTAATTCAAGATTATGTAATTTTTTAAGGCCGGTTCCTTATATTCTATGTATATTTTAGGTACAATCATAAAGAGGTGGTACAAGAAGAGATTAAATAGAAAACTATGCATTATTTATTTATTTCTTCTTCTCCCTAATGAAAATATTATTCATTTACTGTGATATAATAAAAATATCATAGTAAATATAGGTATTTTTTAATGTAAAGGACATTTATTATATCAATATCCTCATCCCTCAAATGGGAGACGGTAATGTCACTTATGCTTATGGTTGACTACTACCTCGTGAATCAATGTAACATGTTTTCCATCAACACCTCTCATAAAATCGTGTGATTATCGATAAAAAGTATATATATGATATTAATAAAATAATTATACCTCTAGAGTAATTAGAACATATATAAATGTTTCCTTAATTTCCATTCGAGAAGTGATATGATAATGTCACTCGTGTGTATGATGAACAACCTTCTCACAAAGCGATGCGAGTAATTTTTCACTAACGCATTACATTGAAGGAAAGAAAAAAAATGTTGATGAATGTATGATATTTACATGAAATAATTATTATATTCATGAGATATTTATCCTTATAAAATTATAATATATTATTTTTCTTCTTATTTTTTCACTCTTGGAAAAATGATAACATCATTCGTGTTTGTGGATACTACCACCATCACGAAACGATTCAACTACATTTTTGTCACCACACAACATGGATGAAAAATAAAATAATATATAAATAAAAAGTATCTTATATTTTATAGTATTATCATTATGTAATGTTAAAATACAATATACCTTCTTTTTTATATTGATCGTTGAGGAATAGAATCATTACTCATGCGTACGCTTGATCTACCGTCTCTATATTCATAACGTACATCATTTATTAAAAAAACAATAATTATTAGTCACACAATTTTAATTAATTTATAATTATGATAATAATTTCATGATTATTATTCTATAAATGTTTTCATAAAGACCACTTTTACATATTCATCCTATGAAAATCATTTTTGATACAAAAGCCAAATATGGTCAAAAAATGAAACATAAACCAAATTGATCAGGACATCATATATAAGTGGTGGTAAGTGACTAATAATTAATAAAAAAACTAAAAATGATTTTAAGAATAAAAATATTTAACCTATGTTTATTATTTTGGAATATAAAGAATATATGTGATAAGTAAGCCTCAAGGTAAGAGAATTCAATCCAGCCATTTTACTTTTATGAGAGACATTACCAATTCAAAAACTATTTTAATGTGGTGTATATTCATCCAATAAATTTATTTTTTTATTATTCACAAAAAAAATGATTTTAATCTATATATAAATTTTATGACCTCTCTTTCATGGTGTTTATTGATGAAATGATACCAATGCGATACATGATTTTTTCCAAAATTATATTTCTTTAGATCATATGTAATATTATTAAAATGTCTTATTTTATTAGGTGAATATAAAATCTTATTGAAATATAATATTAAGAATTTATTTATTCACATGATATTTTATGTTTCATTTGTTTTTATTACTTCCTAGAGTTTTGAATTCAGTGTTACCAACGTTGTAATGATTTTATGTTACAATCACATCATTTAACAAAAAAATTTATTATTATGTTCTCGATGGTAAAATATTATGATCCATTTCAAAGGAAAATCATGAATTTTATTCACATATTTTTATTTCATTAGAATATATATTTCCCATCATTTTCCATTATTTATGTATTAACTATTTTAGAAGAATGTTTCTATGTGAAATTCCCTTTATTTCTTTCTTATGTCACTACTGAAAAATGTAAATTAGTTACATTTTTTTGAATTATTGTTGTTTATAAACATCTCAAATTAATTTAATAAAATTTCTAAATAAAATTAATTAAATTTGGTTTGAATAATTTTTCGATTTTTGTGACCATTATTCATTTGTGACACAATATTTAATGATATATTTTAGAAATGTCGGTAAATCACACCTCATTTCCCGACATTTCTAAAAAAACTCGTTAACTAATTAATGAAAATAAAAATTTTCCAATAATGATTGATTATTATAAATTTTTTCAAATTATTTAGGTTTATAAACATTGATAACTGGAGACTCATAATTTACCAAAACATCAAAGAGAGGTCGTTTTTTAACGTCCGTAAATTATTTTTTAATTACTAGTTTTTTATAATTTTCAAATAAAATAATGTATTCCCTACAACATAATCCTCCCCTCTCCCATACCCCCATAACCCCACTATTTCATTACCCAGTTGTCCCTACATCCTCTTTTTTATTCCCATACCACAAAACATCCCATCCTCTCTTATTCATGCCCCATGACCCCTCCTCTCCCTTACTAATCCCTCTACACCCGTCCCTTTTGGATGCACATGTCCCCACCACTCGTGTCCTATAATAAATTTTCCCGTCCTATCTTGAACATGCCCCCAACCCCTCCACACCCTTAACCAGCCCTCAACACTGACCTCTCCCGTACGCACACTCCCCCACCACACGTAGCCCAACTAGTTTCTCCCCTCATGTACACCTTGGAAACATGCCCCACATATGTACCTGTAGAAGTAGAAATTACACCTCACCTATAAGCCAATCTTTGCACCTAGATGATTATAAAGTGGAAGCAAACAAACTCTCTTATCAGAATTTGGAATATAAAATTGTATTTTATTATCTATTTAAATAAATTGATTTTGGAATTTAATAAATTATTATTCTACATTAATATATATATATATATGTGTGTGTGTGTGTTTATATTATATATTATATTTTCTATGTATATATATATATATTATATTTTACATATATGTTTATATTTGATATTATATATATATATTTACATTATATTTTTATTTTTATATTACATATATATATATATGTTTATCTTATATAACTACATATAGTTATATTATATATATATTTTATACATATACTTATGTTTCATATATATTTTAAATTTGTATATACATGTATATGTTTTTCATATTCATATGTGTGTGTCTGTGTATAAATATGTAAATGTATGTACACATATATAAAAATATAAATAAATATATATAGCCTTTTTTTAAAACAATGTTAAAAATGTTTGCGAAATATGCACGATTTCTTAAAAATGAGAGTAAAGGCAAAATATTTAATTGTATTCTGCTATTTATAAAATTGTTTTCTTTTAATTAAAAATTGTTGTTATATATATAATTATATATTAATATACAAATATTAGTGTATATATATATGTTCATATTTTATATGTTATATAAATTATGTGTATATAAAAATGTATATATTATATTATATATATACGACAATATTTTAAATATATGTTAATATTATATATTACATATATTTGTGTGTTTACATTAAATATATTGATATATATATTTTATATTTTATGTTGATTTATATATTTATATTAAATCTAAATATATATAATATACTTAGATATGTATATATAAATTATATAATATATTTTCATACTAATATATATATGGATATATATATGTCTGTGCATGTGTATAAATATATATGGGCATGTATACATATATATATAATTATAAATATAAATATATATTTGTGTGTGTGTGTGTATATATATATATATATGCATAATTATCAATGTTTTTAAATACTGGTAAAAATGTCATTAAAATAGTCACGTTTTATTAAAAACATTTTTAAATTATAGTTATTTTGTTATTGTATGGTTATAATATATATATATATATGTTTGTGCTATATATATATATATTATATATATATATGGTTATACTTCATAACATATATATGTATATTAACATTTTATGAATATATATATTTAAATTTTAAAAAAATTATATATCTATATTTTATGTTTATATATTTATATTTATATTTTCTCTTTACTTATATCTATATATTATATATAAGGTTATATGTATTTATATTGTATGTTACGTCAATATATGTGTTCATATATATGTTTGTGTGTGTGGTTATATTTTATATTGTATATATAAGTCTACATATCAATATGTTTATATTTTATATTATTTATATATGTTTATATATGTGTTTAGATTATATATATATATATCATATGTTTATTTTCATAAATCTATATGTCTATATTACATATGTATATAAATATATGTATATGTATATGTATATGTAAATATATGTATATGTAGATGTATATATATATATTATATGAATATGTATTTATATGTTTATATGAGTGTGTGTGTCTAAATATATATCTGAATGTGTATATATATAATTATATACATATTTTGATATATAATTAGACATGTTTTAAAATAGTAGTAAAAATATTATAAATATATATATAATTTCATAAAAACATTATCAAAATCAAAATTTATATATAATTTTATATGAAAATTTAGAGATACATTTATATATATATACTTTTGAATATGTATATATTCTAATGTATCTTTATATATATTTGTTAAAATATATGTGGTTTTGTGTGTATATATATATATATTAATATATATATATATATACATATATATATTAACACATATATATTGATATCCATGTAGGGAAATGATCTATATAAATATATGAATATATATGGTAGCGACCACTCTTTTAACAAGTGGATAAATTTTAAAAATAGAAATGATTTTTTAAAAAAATTATACAAACGATCAATAAATTTAATTTTTTGTAGTGGGTCGAAATCCCCTTTCATCTAAAACAATATTTTCTAACATAAGTTATCATAAATTTTTATGAAGTTCATAAAAGGAAATATTAAGGAAATTTGAAACCATGTTTGACATGCTAACATTATTTTTGGAAGGAATCATCATGTCATTTTCTCAAATTGTTCATCATTGGATTTTAGAGAAAAATGTAAAGGAATCAATACTACAACAGGTTTTACATGAAAATAATTTCCCAACATCATTACATTAAATAATTTGAAACATACTTTATGTACTAGAAATGTTATTTTCAAAGAAGTGTATTTTGAAAAGGTATTATTTTTCTTTATAAATATATTTGGAAAGGATATTTTCTTTAATAAATGTATTAACTGATATTAAATGTTTCCTTTACATGAATTGAATGTTATTTTGAGTGCAATGTATTTTTTAAAAAATATTTATGTTTCTAAAATTCATTTTAATGTGGAATAGATATTTTTATAAATAAATGTTTTAATTTTTGTAAGCTTTGTTAATATGTTTTCATGTTTTTTTAATTGAAAATGATTGCAATAAAGTTTTATATGTTTTTGGTATTTAAAAGTAATTTTGAAACAAAATTTACATGCCTACAGAATTGTTCCATCTAGTTATAAAAAACTGTCTCTATCTTAGATGTCATCCTTTGAAGCTACTTATGCATTAATGAGGATATGATCCAAATAAACGATAATTTTTCTTTGTCATGATATATTATATTTATGATGGCCTGATGTTTATAAAACCTATTTCACTTAACTTGATTATACCATATGAAAATTATTAGAAAAACAAGTCAAATTCATGGGTCATGCTATAAAGAAATGATTATGAAACCTATTCCTTCTAATTTTTTTATGATATGATGAAATGTTTATGATACCCATTTAATTTTATTGGGTTTTAAATGATGAATGTTTTATTATTTTATTGTAAACATACATTTTATTTTTATCAAGTGGACGGTTGGATATATATATATATATAATGCATTGGAAGATGATTTTAATCGCTTGATACATATAGGATTGTAATAGTGAGTAAACCTGTTTCAACATGGGACATTGTATGCTATGGTTTCCTTGGGTGTGAACCTTGACTACTATGATGGATTTTTGAGTGAACTGAATCCAATATGACATCCTTGTACGTGATCCTTCATTACAATGGAAGTTATTTTCCATTGTTATGTTTATGCAACAATTCCATTTATTATTCCAATTTTATTCGCTGATGGATCATGTTCACTAATTTATTTATTATTAATTTTATAATGAACTATCAATCATTATTTCATGTGTAATGATTATGATCCATGATATGAATGATATGGTTTTCAAATATTATACACATGTTCTGATAACCTTTTTTCCCGTTACACTGACAGAACTCCCTTGTTTACCTATATTGAGCATTTGATCTCACCCATTATTATGTTTCCTTTTCATAGGTTTTGAATAATGGTCTTATTTAGGGAATTTATAAGAATGGTATTGAATGGAAAGATCATTATAGGGTATGTTTATTATTTTTCTCCAAATTTGAAGATTGTTTCTTAGGTCTAAAAATACACCAAACTATTTTGGTCTCTATCTTGTGTTTGTATAATGTATTTAATATTTTTCTCGAATTGTGTAATATCTTTGAATGAAAATATTGTGTTGGTATATGAAAAAATCCATATTTACAACATACCAAACATACTCAACCAAAGGTGTCCTATGAGTGGTGAAACTCTAAGAACGACCCAACCACCAAACTCAAACTCTAGAGTAAGATGATGATGATGAGCATACGATTTTAACTAATTTCTATAACGAACATTGTCTTTCAAATCAACTATTATTTTACCATGATCTCATAAAAATGGCTTAGTCTAACCTAGAACATGTCTCCCTACTCTATGAAACATAATAATTATCTACATTACTTCCCATAAAATGTTTCAAAATGTTCCATCTTAAACAACTCCAGATGAATATTTTTACAGGAAACATTTTGCAGAGGATTATATCTTTCACAAGACCCAAAAAACTAAAATACTCATGAATATAGAATATATAGTAAGAGACTGGATATAAGGCCCCAGCCTTAAACATTACTTAATCTTGAGTTATTTATAGAACACCCATTGAGGATATTTTCCAGTTTAGAGTTTTAGAGAATAAGATCATAAATCATGCATTACATTCGACATTGAAACAAAGTGGTTACATAAAAGATATTACTCATTTTTTCCATTAACGGATAAATATTTAAAATAAAACATGGCTTCTTTATTAACACTTCCTTGACACTATCATCACATTAGGTACCTTTCCCTTGACCTGTGAAAAACATTTCAAAAACATGGGATGTGCATAAAAATCTTAGTAAAGGATATAAATGTACGAAATTAAAACATTAGTCCATGTATGAAATCATACTTTACTCATAGAACATAATCATTTTAACATACCTCATCAAATCATGAATAAATCATAGAAATAATAAGACATAATGGTATTTAGAGGCATCCATAACATTATTACGTAGGGAGTAACCCGCATGGTTACGTTTCGAATACCCATCACAGTATATTCCCTAAATCTAATCGGAGAAACCTTAATGTTTAACCCCTTCGCGTAACCCAATGCATTGGAGAGCTATATCAGGCTAACCCGCCCTTAGATTATCACGGAACCACCCGTCTTCATAAACAATGGCCAAGAACCATAACATAATCATAGCACGTAGATTTTGTGTAAAGGAAAGATAACATACCCACATTTCAATAACAATATAACATTTTAAGATCTTGAAATAATGAATCCATTCTAAAAACCATTTTCAAAACCATTTAAAACATTTAATAAAGAGTTTTTTGAATCCAAGTGTCCCGTACCTCTTTGAAGCATTTAACATTTTAAACCATTAATATACATATAAATAAATCCCCAAACCCATTTTGAAAACATGGATATTAATGAGAAATATTTATAAGAATAAATCATTAAAACATTTAAAACGATATTTTAGTTAATGGGTTTTTAACAAAATGAGAGACACTTGAATACAATAATTGAGGAAAACAATTTAATCATAAAATTTTAATATCATGAGAATAAAGGTATTCATGATGTAATATTCCAAAGGAAATTATATAAACCATATAAGAGTTAATTGGTGCATAACAACAATGAAGTCTCAATAGAAATGTAAAATGAGATGAAATCCCTTATAAAGAAGGTATCCTTTATGTAAGGATAAATCAATCTCATAATTATGTGTGAAAAATATAAATACACCCAATATAAGTGGATATTAAGTGTAAAAAAATCAAAGTTCATCCACACATTAAAATGATGTCATATTCAATAACTACATGTTGAACCCAAAGAAATCGAAATTGGGTTAAGAAGTTCCCTTGGTAAAATTTGACAGTCGAATAGCATCACTTTAAAATTCATAAAACGAGTTGATGAGAGAGAAAATGGTATCTCATCACGTGCACATAAAATTTACATCAATAAGGATATAGAAGAACATATCTCAACATAAAAATATGTAAATTAAAAGACATAACAAAATAAGCCTTTTAAAAAGAGGAGGGTGAATGGTTCCCTTACCGATTTGGGTAACATTCAAAAGGTACAACCCATGAAAGAATGACTATACAACATTGATGTAAAAATCATAAACTAAAGTATATTACACAAAGATTATAATAATGGGAATTACATATAACATCAAAGGAAATGGTGTCAAATGTATTATAAATCTCACAAGATTAAAAGTGAGATGAAAACCCCCTTAAGAAAACTCGGCAGCCTAACGACACCACGTAAAACTTAAAAAAAATGGATTGATGAAATAAAATAAGGTCTCTAATCATATTAAATTATAAATTACCGTAATATGAACATAAAATAACATCCTCCAACTAATAAATAGGATCATAAAAGAAAAAACATAAAAGAGAGTACTTAAAAAGAAAGAGAGAGGTAAGATCCCTTACCTCAAGTCCGACTTGTCTTGTTCGTTTCTTTGTATTCCTGAATAATACACTTTTGTCAATTTATAATTTCTTAAGTAAATACATTAAATTTTATTATTAAATTAATATAATATATTATCATGATATAATAATTAGTTAATTATGTTAGTTCATATCATACGTTTTGTCGATGATCGGAACATGAGTCAAAAATGATCTTGTTTGAAAAGAATTGTCAATGTAGTTGTATGCACATCATATACAGAATAGTATTAATGATTTAAATATCATATATATTCAGTATATATTCTTTTTATACTTATTCCATAATATTATTAGATAAAAATAAATGAAATGCACCGTTCATGGCGACAGTAGGCCGTACGTATGCATGAACGCTACTTTCATTACTTTGGAACATTAATGGAATTTAAACTTGATGATATATATATATATATATTATTCCTGTATAATATATATATTATATTGGTCACATATTTTCATTAATTTAATTCTTTATACATTCCATGTATTGAGTGAACGAGTCACATCACTTGAGGGGGCGATAGTCCGCACTTCCTCGTATGAAATTATCAAATTTGCACAACATGAAAAGCATAAAGGTATGTTTTAAATATAATATAAAGAATCATATAGAAAACATAAATACCATATATATCATATATAAAATATAGTGACATCATAATGGCCACCATGAAAGGTGTTAAGAGAAGATTGAACAATCATCGTTTCGTGAGGCAGTAATTTGCCACCCATAGAAACAGTATGTTCATTAACCATTAGACGGAGGTGTGTGTAAGTGTAGAACGAATAATTAACATAAAAACATCCTATTATATTTAAGATAATTGTTCTATTACAAAAGAAATTAATAAAAATATTTATGTGGGTTCGAGAATCAAAATAAATCAAAATAACACAAGTGAAGACATTAACTTTAAATTGGGTAACACCTCTTGGTTTGAACCAAAAGGGTTTCTTGATGAGCTTTCTGCCAAATATAAGGCTCCTATGATGAATATAGGGATGTGGAGAGATACAATTATCATAGTGTGGTCGAGCCAAAGGCTTGATAGGTGTGGGTAATGGGTTGAGGTGGGGGCCTTTTATAAGAGGGAGGAGGGGCACTGTTGGAATGTCTTGAAAAGTTACATTATTATAAAATTATTTTCGGATATTAATGGTCTGACAATTATATATTTCTAGGATAAGGAGATAAGGGTTATAAATCCACCCATACAATAGGTTTTTGACAAGTGTAAGTCTTATATTTTACCTTATCTTCTCATTTTATTTAAATCGTTTATTAATGAGGTAATCGTTGCTTCATCCTGGTGTCATAAATTAATTAATTTATATAATGTCTAAAAATTATTAAAAATTTAATATGATGCATGAAATATTTTCATCTTTCTATTGATATTTATAGTAAAAAATATGACTTGTATAACTCTATGTAAAATTTTTTTTAATCAAACAATACATGTTTGTGACATTTTTAATTTAACTTTAAATAAAAAGTTATTAATGTCAGTTTCCTACCAAAGTGGCTCCATGGGGTCCCCAAATTGACCCAATGGATTGTAGTTTTCATCCATGACTAATAAAATAAGGGTAGGACATTGTCAATGTCATTTAATATTATTATTACATTATCTATACATTAAATTACACTAATTACCTTTAATCGCGATTAAAAAAACATAAAAGTTACTATTCACAAAAAAATTGATTTAATCCCATTGAACAACATTTTAAACCGTAATGAAAACCATGTATGTTGTATTTTTTTAATTTAAAACATATAAGTGGTAAAGTTTCATTTAAACGAAAAATCAAAATTTTAACTACCACTTAGTGGTTTCACTATTCATCAAAAATTGATGTTTTTCAGAAAAATACCAAAACATCACCCTAAGCTATATTTGATATTCCGAATTAAAAAATGATTTCTATCTTAAAAAATTCAAAACATAAAAGTTGCATTACTTAATTTAATAATTAATTCCCGCTGTCAAAACAAATAGATTGTTTTTAAGAAACAATATCTATTAAAAGATCGACACAAGTTTAAGTCCAATTTCAAATTGAAATTAATTCTAATGACCACCATTGGATTAAATGGTAAAAATATATTCTAATTGAACTTTAAAACCAATTCAAAATATCATCTAATCATATAAATAAATTATATTAAAAAGAGGTTTTGAATTAAATTACAACATTTCCACTAAAACTGATCTTTATCGGAAAAATCAAAACAATTTACACAAAGTAAATTTTGATGTCCAGATTCTAAAGAAGGATTATATTTTGTCATATATAACATATAAAACAATAAAAAGTATATTTAAAAAGGTTTCTCTATCATAAATCGGTTAATCGACCTTTTAAAGAATATTAGAAGATTTATGGTTAAAATTGGATTCGTTCTCATTTTAAGCCTCTAACATTTATTGGAAAAAAGTAATAACATTTGAAAAACATATATAATAATTTTATAGTTTGTTCTGTTCATTCCATCTATTACAACATCTAGGTGTTAACTACCATTTAAAATAATATTATTTTATTATTACAGTGCAACATAAGATTTTAACAAAACTCATTCTTTCGTATTGGGTACGCCATCGAGAATAGAATTCCCTTTAAATTTATATTAACATTTTACTCAAAAATATGGATAAATATGAAAAAATAATATTCTTTATTTACCTGGGATGTTGCATCCTTCCACCCTTTTGGGAATTGCGTCCTTGCAATTTTTAAAATTGGGCTTGGAAAATTCATTGAAAGCCCCACATTGGAAAAGGAGTAAATTTAACTGTCACTTTAAAAGAAAGAAAGGGAAGAACAAAGGTCAACCTAATTAACCCATACTAGGATTCCATGTAGGAAAACATGGATATGGAAGAAAAAACAAAGGTTCATGTTCTGCGGGATATTGATAGAAAACATGTTTTGGAGAAAGTTAACCACCAGAAAATCACAAACTGGTGATGGGTTAAACTATATTTGATTCCCCAGTAAGAAAAGTTAACATAAATGATTTTTTAAGTTACTTTTCATTGAAGTATTTATTTATGAGACTAAATAAATCATAAATAAACATACTTACTTGTCGTGTAGACTCTAATCTCCTACTAGAATCCTTACACAAACTCATATTTTCTCCAAAAGGCGAGTATTTAGGATGACTTTCTCACATTAATAGAGCTATAATCAACTTCTAGAGAATCACCTAATTAAAAAAAGAGAACTGTATATTTCCCATGTATTTAGTCCTTAACCAGAACCAAAATTGTTAGAACAAGATCAGATAATCCTCAAATAGATAAACTTTTAAAAAAATAAAATCTATTCTTAATCTCAAATTTTTTTCCAACAAAACCCAAAGTTCAACGAAGACCATTCAATGAAAAATGTGTCCATAATATTTTTCAATGTAATCAAAACTCTAATTGAAACCCAAATATTTGAAGGATTTAATAACATAGTCTTTCAAGGTACAAATTAACAATTATCTCCAAATAACATCATTTTCTCTTAAAGTCTCATATTGAAAAGTAATTAACTTAATCACATATCCTCTATGATAGGTTAATAATTTACATAGATAACCCAAAAATCAAATTACTCTTGATTCATAAAATCATCTAACTATAAATAATTAGTAAAACTAACCAGGGACTTCACGTAGTCCAGTGGTAGGCGATAAATACCAGTCACACTTTGGTTGTGGGGTCGATTCCCGCAACTTTTTCCGAAGCGATAGGTTGTCACATGGTCTGCGTGTTGTCCTTTTTCCAAAACTATATAATTCATAAAACATTCCCCAAAATGAGATAAAATCTTCAAAAATAATCATAACATATTTTAACCACAAAGGTTATCTAATAAATTTCATTTTCCAACCCAAAATGTATTAACCGGTAATTGCCTCAAATTCAAGGATCATATCAACCCAAATGGTTCTTTATAACTATATACACAAAAGAAAGGATAATTATTCCTTGAATAATATTTTCATATATCAAACATCAGGGTTACATATACTATAAAAAGTCTTCTAATGTAACCACATCATCCAAAGAGACCTAATACATTTAAGAGTTTCACCATCCTAAAATCTACCATAACCCTTGAATCCATTATATATTGACTTCTTACTCATTCAACATTCTTCATGATCCATTAACCATTCATTTTAAACTTATTCTTAAATACTTAATTCCTACAAAAAAAATCATGATTTATATCCTAAGATTCCAATAATAGGAAAACATATGTTATGAAATAATCAATACCTTTCATTTGTAATTGTTTGGTTCTTGATCCTCAATTGGAATGGAATTAGGTATTGGTAAATGAATATTTGTACGATCTTGGTTACCCCATTCCTGAAACATGTTAGTAGGACAAGTGTTTGCCTAATGACCATGCACACCACATTTGAAACATTCAATTGATCCTTCAGAAAGAACTTCTTTCCCTTTCCTAGATTCAACTAGATGCATCCTTTTTCCATGGTAGGTTCTTGCTTTATGACCTTCATTTCCACATCTATATCATCTTTCTGTCCCTTTGAAATATTTTCCTATGTGTTTCTTTCCACATCTTTGACACATAGGTTTTTTAACATACTTACCTTTATGATTATTACCTGAACATCTGTATGGATTTTTTTATTGCATATACGATTCCCTAAAAAATCACTAAGGATCAGGTTTTCAATCATGAATCCAGATAGTTGGTTGAGGATAACCAAATGAGTTCTCATTGCAGCTCCCATATCATTCAGTTTTTCTTTCATAAAACCGTCACAGTTTTCTTCAAATACACTATTAATTTGGTGCCTTCTAGATCCAGCCATTTACTATAACCAAAAAGGTTAGTGTAAGTATATCAGTAAAATCATTATATAATAATGAGGAAGATAAACACCAATATATTCTTCTACAAGTTATCTAAAACTCATTCTAACTTTAAAAAAACAATGACTAAATCTAATATACTAATCATTGTGGTTATACAAAACTTTTCACTTTTGCATAAACAACACTCTAACCTCTAAAGTTATCTTAACCGACCTTTGATACCAACTATAAGGTCCCAGCCTTAAACATTACTTAATATTTAGTTATTTCAAGAATACACGTTGAGGATATTTTTAGGATTAGTGTTTTAGATAATTAGATAATAAATCATGCATTACATTCCACATTTAAACAAAGTGGTTACCTAAAATATAGTAATCATTTTTCCCATTAATGGAAACATATTTAAAATAAAACATGGATTCTTTCTTGACACTTTTTTGACACTATCATCACATCATTTACCTTTCCTTTGAACTGTGAAAAACATTTTAGAAACATGGGATGAGCATAAAAAGCTCAGTAAGGGATATAAAAGTACAAAATAAAAACATTAGTCCACGTCTGAAATCATACTTTACTCATAGAACATAATTATTTTAACATACATCATCAAATCATGAATAAATCATAGAAATCATAAGTCCTAAAGGTAACTTGAGGCATTCCTAACATTCTTACGTAGGGAGTAACTCCCATGGTTATTTTTGGAATACCCATCACAGTATATTCCCTAAATCTCTTCGTAGAAACCTTAATGTTTAACCCCTTCGTGTTACCCAATGCAATGGAGAGCTATATCAGGCTCACCTGCCCATAGATTAACACGGAACCACCCGTCCTCATAAACAATGGCCAAGAACCATAACATAATCATAGCACATAACATAATCATAAAGTTAAGATAACATTCCCACATTGCAATAACAATATAACATTTTATGATATTTAAATAATGAATCCATTCGAAACCCCATTTTCAAAACCATTTAAAACATTTAATAAAGAGATTTTTGAATCAAAGTGTCCCATACCACTTTGAAGCTTTTAACATTTTAAACCATTAATATCTATATAAATAAATCCTTAATCCCATTTTGAATACATGGATATTAATGAGAAATATTTATAAGAATAAATCATTAAAACATTTAAAACGATATTTTAGTTATAGGGTTTGTAACAAAATGGGAGACACTTGAATATAATAATTGAGGAATAACATTTAATCAGAACTTTATAATATCATGAGAATAAAGGGATTCATGATATAATATTCCAAAGGACATTATATACACTATATAAGAGTTAATTTGTGCATAACAACAATGAAGTCTCAATAGAAGTATAAAATGAGATGAAATCCATCATAAAGAAGGTATCCTTAAATTAAGGATAAATCAATCTCATAATTATGTGTGACAAATATAATTATACCCAATATAAGTGGATATTATGTATAAAACAGTAAAAGGTCATTCACACATATTCAAATGATGACATATTCAATAACTACATGTTGAACCCAATGAAATCGAAATTGCGTTAAGAAGTTCCCTTGGTAAAATTTGACAGCCTAATGACATCACTTTAAAATTAATAAAACTAGTTGATGAGAGAGAAAATGGTATCTCATCACTTGGGCATAAAATTTACATCAATAAGGATATATAAAAACATATACTTACATAAAAATATGTAAATTAAAAGATATAACAAAATAAGTCTTTTAAAAAGAAGAGGATGAAAGGTTCCCTTACCGATTTGGGTTACATTCGAAACGTACACCCCATGAAAGAAGGACTATACGACATTAACGTAAATACTCATAAATGAATGTATATTACACCAAGTGTAGAATAATGGGAATTAAATATACCACTCAATGGAAATGGTGGCAAATGTAGCATAAATCACACGGGAATAAAAGTGAGATGAAAACCCCCTTACGAATACTAGGCAGCCTAACGACACCACTTAAAACTTACAAAAAATGGATAGATGAAATAAAATAGGGTCTCTCATCATATGAAAATATAAATTACTGTAATATGATTATAAAATAACATCCCCCAACTAAGAAATAGAAGCTTAAATGAAATGACATAAAAGAGAGTACATAAAAAGAAAGAGAGAGGTATGATCCCTTACCTCAAGTCCGACTTGTCTTGTTCGTTTCTTTATATTCCTGAATAATAATCTTTTATCAATTTATAATTTCATAATGAAATAATTTAAATATTATTATTCAATTAATATCATATATTATCATGTTATAATAATTAGTTAATTATGTGAGTTCATATCATAAGTTTTTTCGATGATCGGTACATGAGTCAAAAATGATCTTGTTTGAAAAGCATTGTCAATGTAGTTGTATGTAAATCATATCCAGAATAGTATAAATGATGTAAATATCATATATATACAGTATATATTCATTTTATACTTATTCCATAATATTTTGAGATAAAAAGAAATGAAATGCATCATTCATGGAGACGGTAGGCCGTACATACGCATGGACGTTACATTCATTACTTTGGCACATTAATAGAATTAAAACTAGATGAGAGAGATATTTATATTATAATTCCAATATAATATATATGTTATATAGGTCACATATGTTCATTAATTTCATTCTTTATACATTCCATGTATTTCATGAACGAATCACCTCACTTGAGGGGGTGGTAGTCCACACTTCCTCGTATGAAATTATCACATTTGCACAACATGAAAAGCATAAAGGTATATTTTAAATATAAAATACAGAAGAATATAGAAAACATAAATATCATAAATATCATATTTAAAATTCAGTTACATCATAATGGCCACCATCAAAGGAGTTAAAAGAAGATTGAACAATCATCATTTCGTGTGGCAGTAATTCTCCATCCACAGAAACAGTATGTTCATTAATCATTAGACGGAGGTGTGTGTAAGTGTAGCATGAATAATTCACATAACAACTTCCTAGTATATTGAAGATACTGGTTTTGTTACAAAATAATGGAATAAAAAAAATTTAGAGGGTTCGAGGAGCAAAATAAAACAAAATACCATAAGTGAAGACATTACCTTTAAATCGGGTATCTCCTCATGGTTTGAACCAAAAGGGTTTCTTGAAGAGATTTATGCCAAAGTTAAGGCTCCTAGGATGAATATAGGGATGCAGAGAGATAAAATGAGCAGAGTTTGGTCGATCCAAAGGCTTGAGAGCTGTGGGTAAGGGGGTAGAGGTGGGGGCCTTTTATAAGAGGGAGGAGGGGCACTCTTGGAATGTCTTGAAAAGTTACTTTATTAAAAAATCATTTTAGGATATTAAAGGTCCCAAAATTATATATTTCGAGGATAAGGTGATAATGGTTCTAAATAAACCCCTCCAATAGGTTTTTGACAAGTGTATTTCTTATATTTTACCTTATCTTCTCATTTAATTTAAATCGATTATTAAAGAGGTAATCATTGCATCATCATGGTGTCATAAATTAATTAATTTATATAATGTTTAAAAATTATAAAAAAATTATTATGATGTAGGAAATAATTTTATCTTTATAATGGATATTTATACTTTAAAATTTGACTTGTATAACCCCGGGTAAAAATTGTTTTAGTAAAACAATACATGCTTGTGGAATTTTTATTTTAACTTTAAATAAAACGTTAATAATGTAATTTTCCAATCCAAGTGGATCCATGGGGTCCCCAAGTTTATCCATGAATTTTCTTGGTCGGCCATGACTCATACAATAAGGGTAGTACATGTGTCAAGGTCATTCCATATTATTATAACATTATCTTTACCTTAAATTACACTAATTACCTTTAATCGTGATTAAAAAAACATAAAAGTTACTATTGAAAAAAATTATTTTAATCCCATTGAGCCACATTTTAAATCCTAATGACAACCATGTATGTCAGATTTTTGAAATTCAAAACACAGAAGTGGTAAAGTTTCATTTAAACAAAAAATCAGTTTTCTAACTACCACTTAGTGGTTTCACTATTCATCAAAAATTGAGATTTTTCAGAAAAATACCAAAACTTCCCCCTAATCTATATTTGATATTCCGAATTCAATTTTTTTTTTCTATTTTAAAAAATTCAAAATATAAAATTTTCATTAATTAATTTAATAATTAATTCCCACTGTCAAAAAAATAGCGTGTTATTAAGAAACAATATCTATTAAAAGATTGACACTAGTTTAAGTCCAATTTCAAAGTGAAATTAATTCCAATGACCATCATTGGATTAAATGGTAAAAATATATTATAATTTCACTTTAAAATCAATTCAAAAGATTATCAAATCATATAAATAAATTAGATTAAAAATAGGTTTTGAATTAAAATACAACATTTTCACTAAAACTGATCTTTATCGGAAAAATAACAAAAATTTACACAAAGTAAATTTTGATGTCCAGATTCTATAGAAGGATTTTATTTTATCAAATATAACATATAAAATCTTAAAAAGTATATTTAAAAAGGTTTCTCCTTCAAAAGGCGGTTAATCGACCTTTTAAAGAATATTAGAAAATTTATGATTAAAATTGGATTCATTCGCATTTTAAGCCTCTAACATTAATTGGAAAAAAGTAAAAATATTTTACAAACATATATAATAATTTTTTAGTTTGTCTTATTCATTCTGGATATTACAAAGGCTAGACATTAACTACCATTTAAAATAATATTATTTTATTATTAGAGTGGAACGTAAGATTTCAATGAAACTCATTGTTGTGTATTGGGTATGCCATCGAGCATAGCATTCCCTTTAAATTAATATTAACATTTTATTCAGAAATATGGATAAATATGAAATGTAATATTCTTTATTTACCTCAGATGTTTAACTGAGTACTTATAAAATATTTTATTTTCATTAGGAAATTAAATATTAAATATCATTATAAATTTAAAATGAAATAATTGATATTTATAGAAATTAAGTAATTTATACTGATGGAATAATATCTTGACCAAATGAAGAGTAATTTGATAATATGATATTTACCTTTCCTATAATAATTTAAATAAAATTTCAGTTTCATATAATTATAATCATAAATTATTTAAATCTTGGAATGAGTAAATATTTTTTTTGGAAATGAAAAATTAAGTGTTGGAATTTTTATAAATCAGAAATATTTAATTAAAATTTTATAATTAATTAATTTATTTAAAATAGAATTTATTTCCATAAAATATATTAATACATTATATTTTCGTTTTATGGTTATATTTTAATTTAATGAGATTTAATTAATTTTTCAAAGTGTTCTAAAATTATATATAATTTAAAAATTTGTATTTTTGATTAAATATTGATTCTAAATAGAAAATAGATTTCTCATATCTATAAAATTATTCAAATATATATGGGGTTTCTTTTTTAATTATATAATTTGAAAACTTATTGGGAATATTTTTTTGGATTTTTATGAAATACTTGAATTTTTTGTGGATAATATGATACCGTAATTTATGGTATATATAATTTATAAGAAAAAATAACTATTCCATGAATTATGAAATTTTTAAGCCTCAAAATCTATAACATACCTTCATTAAATTATATATTTGAAGAAAATTATCAAACTAATCAAATTCATGAGCACGATAAATAAATTAATGAATATAATAACGAGAACCCCCCCAACTATAAACAGCACCTCCCACCACCTATGCTCCCCACCACTCAATACATTGTAGCTTTCATAATTTCTACAAAATTACTTTTTCAAGACACTTCCCCACACCCAATACCTTTTGGTATTACCAAAAGCCCAAAACCAGTGGCCTTATGGAGGTTCTCAAGGATGGAAATTCAAGGGGTAAAATCCACTTCCATTTTCCTTTAATTTATTTAAAATTAATTTTTTTTATTGTTATATCCTCATATCCCATTGTCCAAGAGGGGTGAAAACTTTAGATTATAATATATAATATAATTTGATCATGTTAATGGAAAATTCATCATCAAACTTCTTATCCTCTCCCTTTTATTCTATAAATTGGAACATCGTTTATGATGCATCGATTGAAAACCATCATGGATGATACACATTCATTTTCCATTAACGCCTCAAGGTTGTTCTGTAAACCATTAAAATGGTTAAATAATATTTTATTATCAATATTATATGTTATTTAATTTTCACTAACAAATACATAAACATGATATTGAATAAAATGATATAAGATCGTTGTGGTCATTAAACCGCCAAAAAAAATAATTCATTTTCATAAATGTGTTATCTAATTATTCTTTTTCCTATCATAAAAAAATTATGTATGGAATAAATTAAAATTATGTAAAATTTTATAAAAATTAATTCCACTTATAGTGTTTTGCTTCAATTTGAAAATAAATTCCACAACAAACCTACCATATAACCCAATAAATTAATGCACTTCAAACAATGAAAAATAATAAAATATTATTAATAATTGGATGGAAATTTGTAACAATAGTGTCATATAATTCATTATAAATATCAATTTGATTATTTAATATGTTAATAACACATTTTAACTCATTATATAAGTGGTTTGAACACATTTATGTATGAAGAACCCGAGTTAAGGGAATTCATAACCCAATTTCCATTCTTTGGTTTAACCTCCTACTTCATTAATTATGTGGTACTTAGATTACTAGATTAATGAATTTTGATTATATTATATTTCATTATGATTATTTATTATTTATACACGTTTTTCATTAATTATATTAATTATCAAATTGATTATATGATATTTGTGGGATTTTTTTATTTTAAAATAATATCTTAAAAATCTATTTTATAAAAATCTAAAGGGTTATTTTTATTCATGTATTATTATTTTATTATTATTTTATAGTTTTTGGGAATTTTTTTGATTAATTGTGTGAACTATATATCTCCTTAATTAATTCATTATGTTTGTGTTGGAGGTTGAAATTATGGTTACTCTAATTGTAACAATGATGTTTACACCATATGTTAGTAGTGAAGTCACCTTCTAAGGTAGCCTTCATTGGTTATGTAGTAAGGTTGTTGTGAGGGTTAAAAATAAAATGGTAGTCATGATAGTGAAAATATTATGTAAATAATTTCCCATGTTACATTTATGGTGTTATTTATGAGTTCTATGATTTATTTAAATGTCATGTTTTTACAATTTAACTATATGATACTAATTGGATGAGAAGTATGTCTTAGTGAAAATAATTTCATATTTTTATAAGTATTCATGCACAACTATTTTTCTCCCTCATTTTATATCCCTTAATTATTATTTTTTCTGATAATCACAATTTGTTTAAAAAATTCACATGGTGTAAGAATAGGTAATAGAAAAGGTGAAGAGAAGATGAATATTGTAATGGCATTTCATAAAAATATTAAAATATTTTATTAAAAAAAATTATTATAAAATAATGGATATTAATTTAGTTGTGCCCACTTTTTATGAATGTGGGTCTATATGTATCGTTTATTTATTAAATTTATATGACTCTAAACCAAAAATATCTTTGGTAATGTAGATAAGTGAAATGTAAAGGAGTTTACTGGAATATATAATAATAATGTTTAAGTCATTATAGTTTGTATCAAAGAACAAATTAGATAACATTAGAGCTTAGGATAATATTTTATAATACAATAAATTATTTTTAACATATGTATATGTTGAAATGATATATCATTTGAAGATCACCATGATTCATCATTGAAGATATGAATAATCAGAATGGATTTCAAATGATGAAATAAGGAAGATGAATTACGAAGGTAATGAGAGGATGTTATATATCCAAATTTGTGACCAGGACTGGTGGGAATTGGAAGAATTGTTTTTGAAAGAAACAAATAAGTTGAAGCAGGATATAAATAATGTTTTATTCTATGAAAGATAAAATCTAGAGCTACCACAAAGTATCATGATGCTAGGGGAACATATTATGAGGCAACACCCTCCTACTTTTAGTGGATATTTTGATATAGTTATGACAGAAGGATGGATTAAATCCCTTGATAATATAGTAAATGTTATTGTGTGTTTAAAAAATCAAAATGATAGTCATTTCATTTTTCATTTTGATGGTGAATGTGACTGTTGATGTTTAATCGTCAAGTGTATGAGAGATATTGATAAGATCAATGCCATTTAATTAGATGAATATGAAATCTATTCTTTTAAATATATTTTCTTAAGGTGTTTAAGCTTAGGATGGAAAAGGATTTCATCTAATTGAATGAAAATGATGAGGATTTTGTGGTTGTGCATGAATAAAACTACACCCTATTTGAAAGATATCATACAAATCTTATTCAGGATCTTTATAGGAAAATAAATCATTTTTTCTCATGATTGAAGGAAAGATATCGAATGACATTGTCTTCCTGTGAATTCAAATGTTATGAGAACCATTTATGATGATCTAAAAGAGTAGAAATGGAGTTTCCTGATAATCTCATGTACATTTAAAATATACAGCAGAAGAGGTCTAGATGGAAAGTGATGGGAAAGAATCAATCCATGAAATATGAAGGTATAAAATTCTACTTTCCAGTCATTGAATAGTGTGAAAAAATTTACCATAGGGAATGGCTTAACAAAATTGGGAAGTATTATCAATGTGTAATGTTTTGACATGTGGCCCAATATTTTAATAAATATTATATTAAGATTAATACTAATAAGAAAATGATTAATTGTTTAAAATTTGGACATATGGATCATTATGAAACTACCTTCCCCTAGAAAGATATGAATGATGGAATGTGGCTATCTTATAAAGAGAAAGGTGTAGTGGGATCATGTGTGACTATGTTAGAAGATATCATTCCATCCAATGATGTGATGTTAGGAACATTGTTTTTTTACTCAAATATTTATAATGTATTGTTTGATACAAGGTCTACACATTGTTTTATTTTTTTGAAATTTTTTGGTAAATAAGAAATTTCACTTTGAGGAATGTGTGTGGAAGTCGTGGTTAAAACAACAGGGGTAAATATTACAGAAAACAAACATTATATTAATTTTTCTATTATTGTTTATGAAAATAAATCACCTTCAATCATTATTATTTTCATTGTAAAGTTTGATGTTATTATAGGTATGGATTGGATCTATTTTAATCATGTCATGATTTATTTTAGAGATAAATAAGTTGTTTATTATAAAGAGTTTTAGTTTATATACAATAGAAATCACATACCATTGATAACATATCATGTAGTTGAGAAACTATGAAAATATGGAAATGAGAGTTATCCTTCTCATATTTTTTAAAATATGGTAATTGTTTAGATTAGTGATGTAATAGTGGTATATAAATACTTTAATGTTTTCCTTGACGAGTAACCTTGTGTTATAACTAATAGAGATCTTGAATTTACTATTTATATAGTTTTTGATGCTAATCCAATTTCAAAACCCACTTACCAAATGGATCATGTGGAACTTCATGAATTTAAAAAACATTGTAGGATTACTTGATAAAGGATTTATTCATCCTAGAACATCACCTAAGGGTTCCCCTATTTTGATTGTTAAAAAATGGCTCCATGAAAAATTGAAATAATTATAGATATTTTAATAATATTACTATTAAAAATATGTATCTTTTTCCACATTTTGATGAATATTTTAATTAGATCCAATGATCCCATTATTTTTCATAGATAGACATGATATCTAGGCACCATCAACTAAAGTTGATGGTGGATGACATCCTAATGAAATATTTTTGTAGTAGATATGGGAATTATGAGTATATTTTTATTCCCTTTAGTTTAAAAAATTCCCATAATGTATTCATGAATCTTATCAATAGAATCTTACATAATTATTTGGTTATGTTTTTTGTTGTTTTTTTAATGACATGTTTGTTATAAAATTTTTTTTAGGATCATGAAATAAATTTAATGATTGTCTTGAGAAATCTAAATGAAAATATGTTACATGAATAAATTTGAAATTGTGACTATTGGTTGCATCATTTTTATTTTCTAGGGAAGATTGTAAATAAGGATTGAATAATAGTTGATCCCACTAAAATAAAATTGGATAATGACTGAACAAGACCTACAAATACCACATAGATTTATTGTTTTCTTTGATTTGTAAGTTGTTTCATAATTTTTTTAAAACAATTTCAAAGTTTTACATCCCGCTAACTAATTTAACACAAAAGGGGTTATATTTATAAGTACATAAGTGACGTTTTTATTCAAGAAAAAAAGAAGAGATTGTTCAATTATACAATTTTGGCCCTTCCTTATAGAAAAGGTTAATTTTTTATATATAGTTATAATTCATTAGAGGTAAATGGATGTGTTAAGACGTAGAATGATCAAGTAATATCTAATGCTTCCAGACAACTAAAACCTCAAGAGTAAAATTTTCCTTCATATGATTTGTAATTATCAGTTGTGGTTTTTACTTTTTAAATTTAGAGGCGTCATTTATACGGAGAAAAATATGAAATATATAAAATTATGAATTATATATTCACTCAGAATGAATTAATCATGAAGTAAGGAAGATGGGTTGAACTGATAATGGATTATGATTAATAATCAATTACCATACAAGAAAGGAATACAATGATTTTGATTCTTGTAGTTGAAAACATCATGCATCATTAACCATGTTACATTTGGAATTTGACCCCTGATTAATGATTTGATAAAATTTGGATTGGAACTTATAAGTTCAAGAAATTACTCTATTGTGTTTATGGATTAATTACAGTCATCTATTTCAGATAGAATTAATAAAGCACATAATGAAGATGATGAGTTATGGAAACAAATGATTACATCTCAGTGTAGGAAGAAAATTTAGGTAGAGAATAAGAGGAATTTTTTTCATGGAAGTTGGTCATGTTTTTATTTGAGTATCACTATGGAAAAGTGTTCTACATTTTGATATGAATGTAATGTTATGTCCACATTTCATTAGACGTTATTAAATCTGAGAGAAATTTGAAACAAACTCTTACTAAATAGATTTTCCTCTATGTTTATCTCAGGTACAATTTTTTTAGGATTTTATGTTGAGAAAGTATGCGGAACATTCATATCATGTTTTTAGCGTAGAAGTTTATCAGATAGAAGAGAACCATTATTATGAAGAGGAAACGATTTATATTTTTAAATATAGAGAGTACGTATTGGGGAATAAGTCAATCCACTAGGTTACTGTTTTTTAGAGAAACCACATGGTTGAAGAAGCTACATGGGAATCTTAAAATTCAATGAGAGAAAGGTATCATCACATATTTAATATGTGAATAAAAAAAATTTAGATTCAATTTCTAGATGGTTGGTAGAATGTAACAGCCCAAATATTTTTAAAATAATTTATATTCATTTTGGAATTAAATATTTAAATTCATTATAAATTTATATTCAAATAATTGATATTTATATAAATTAAAGAATTTATACGAATGGAATAGTAACATGATTAAATGAATTGTAATTTTTCCAATAGAATAGTATCCTTACCTATTAGAATATAAATAATACTTATTTATCTTATAAGTGTAATCTTGGGGTATTTATATCATGGAATAAGTAAATAAATTCACTGGAAATAATAAATTATGTTTTTGGTTTTTTTTAAGTCTTAAATATTTAATTACAATTTTATAATGAATTTAATGATATGGAAGAAAATATATTTTCCTAATATAGTTTCATAAATTATAATTTTTTATTAATATTATAATATAATTTGATGATTCTTTAATTAAATTTTCAATGTGTAAAAAAATTAGTTAAAATTTAAATTTTTCAAAAAAAAGTATTATATTAATTTAATAATACATTTCCCATATATTGAAAATAATTTTAAAAATATGTCATTTTTTAATTTTATACATTTATAAATGGTGGGGTGAATGTTTGGGATTTTTTGAAATTACTTTATTGTCTTGTGAAAAGTAAAATATGGTAATTTATAGCATATATAAATTACACGATAAATGCAATATTCCATGCGTCATGGATGATATGAGAAAAATAATTTCAAACTAAAAATCTCTAATTTAATTTATTTGATTTTAATTCTCTAAAAATCCATAGTATTGATCCAAATAATTAATCTAGTGAATATAATAATGATAAAACATCCTCTCCTCTAGTATAAATACCATCCTCACCACCCCTTCTTCTAACACATCAATGACTCGTATCATTCTTAATATCTGATTAATTACCTTCAAAATAATCTTACCCATGTCCATGACCTTATGTCCTCACCGAAATTCAAAAATTAAGAGCCTTAAAGAGCTTCTCAAGTTTGATGATTCAAGAGGTAAAATCCCCTTTTGTTTTCTTTTAATTTTTTTCTATTTCTTTTGACTTCTTACTATATCCTCATCTAACCTTATACAAGTGGAATTGAAACATTAGTATCTTATATATAATATATTTTTATCATTTTTATGCAATAATTCATCCTCAAAATATTTCCCCTATGTCATTTATTCTAAAATACAAGTCATCATCCGTGATGTATCTATTTATTGACATCATCCATGATACACTTTCATTTTCCATTTCCTCCTTCAAGGAAGCTAAAAAAATATTAATATGGTGAAATCAGATATTATTATAAATATTTATTTTAATTAATTTTATATAACCAATATATAAAAATAACATTGAATAAAATTATATAAGTTCTTGATGGTCACAAAAAATTCCAAAATAAATTAAATCATTTTCAATAATATTTTATCTAGTGATTTTTATATATATATAATAATACAGAATGAAATGTTGTATAATTTTTAATTATGTAAATATAATAAATCAATTTCATTACACCTCGACAGTTTTTCTTCCATTCGAAAAGAAGATCCACGATAAACCTACAATTGATGCCATGAAATAAATACACCCGAAATAGTGAAAATAGGAAAATATTATTAATAAATGTGTGGAAATATGTTATAAGAAAATCATATAATTAATTATAAATATAAATATGGTTATTTAATATTTTATTAAACCACATTAAACTATTATATTGAATTTTTGAAAACATTGAAATAATATGAACCTGAGATAATGGAATTATTAACCAAATATTCATGCCATGTATAAACCTCCAACTTCATTAATTATGTGGTATTAATATTATTTCTGTAATTATATTTGTTTATATTATGTTGTATTACATGTATTTACTATGTATACACATATTAATACCATAATATTAATTCTCACATAAATTATATGATATTTGGAAGGTACTTTTCTTTTAAAATCATATTTAAAACACTATTTTATAAAATTCAAATGTTATGTTTTTATATAAGTATTATTCATTAATGATAAATGTTCTTGTTCTTGTGAATTATTTATAATGAAGTGTGGGACCTATATCTCCCTCTAATGCATTAAGTATGTTTATTTTGGAGGTTGACCGTATGGTTACACCAAGTGTAACTACAATGGTTACACTATATGTTACTTGTGAGGGTTACATTGTAAGGTAGCCACGGGGGTTACATTATAATGTATCGGTGAGGGTTACAAATAATATGGTATTCATGATGGTTACAATCATAAGTATGTAATTACTTATACTACCATTATAGTATTATATATGTTTTCTATGATTTATGGAAGCTCATGTTTTCACAGAGTAACTATATTATTCCTATTGGGTGAGAATTATGAATTTGTGAAAATTATTTTCTATGTTTATAAGATGTAATTTACTATCGGTTTCTCAATTTATTTTCTAAATCCCATATTGTGATTTCTATGCTCATCTAACATTTTAATATGTTTTTAATAGGTTTTAAGGATGGATAAGATAATAAGTGAAACCCAGATGAATGTTGTGAAGACTTTTCTGGAAAATATTTCATTTCCTAAATAAAATCATTTTTTTAAGAAAAAAATGGATATTGTTTATGTTGTAAATACTTTGTATGATTATTGATTTATATGTATGAATTACGTAATGATTTTATAAAACTATAAAATGAAAAGATCATTTGGAATGAAACGAAGTTAATTCTAAATGATTATACTAAATGATGTACTCTTTAATTTCAGGTGCTTATAGATGCTAAAGAATATAAATACCATTATCTGTCTTCCTATCAGTCTATGGATGAAATTTTGGGCTTAATTTAAACTAGGAACCCACTACATCTTTTTTAAATGTTTTTTATAAAATATACTAATTAATTCATAGAACATTTAGAAATTAATGTTAATTAAAATAATATATGTTTGTATATATTCATTTCAAAATTATCATATGGTGAGGTTATTGGAATTTATCAAAAAGATTAAGTTTTCAGTGAATAGTGGTAAATAGAGAATTTTATTGAAACTAATATCTATCCTAAATTATTTAAAAAGTACTATATTATTCTCTTATAATTATTTTATAGAGAAATTAGATATAATATATTATGAATGATATAATTAAATTAATTACAATCAATTTTATTGATAAATTATTTACCAAAAAAATTCCTTTCAAAAATATTTTTATAACACATTTTTTCACTATATTTTAAAAATTTGTATTCAAATTTATAGATATAAGTTATTGTAATTTAATTTGCTAAAATATAATCTAGTTTAGAGTTTAGAAATAAAGCTTTACCCTAGTATTGTCGTATAAATGTTTTGGAAGAAATAAAAATATTGATGAATAATTTAAATCTATTTTTATGAAATTCGATTACTTTTATAATATCTCCATTTCATAAAAATAGTAAAATAATTTATAACAATTGTGGAATTAATCATTAATAATAATATAATAAAATATCATATATAATTAATTCACTAAACTATGAATTATAATTTATTTGATGATATAGAGGAATATTTTTGTGATGACCGAGAATATTCCCAACATTTGAAAAGTCAAATTTGGTACCCTAATGATAATATTTGAGATTAAATAAATAATTTCTAGATGTTTTCTAAAAATTAACTATTTAAGATTATTTGAATTTTTATTTAAAAACATCTGGGTTATTTATTAAGTTTCTTATTGAAATGCTTGTATAATTCTTATGCAAGGACAAAAATGTAAAAATAACAAACTAAATAAGTTCTAATAAAATTTATATGAGTTTAAATACATGTATGGAATATAAATGGAGAATTTGAGAATTATAAACTAGTTTTCATGATTTTAATTTATTAATAGTTTTTAGGGTTTTATGTAATACCTTAAATGATTGCACAACACTGAGACACAATTTATTTAATTGCAAGATTAATATAATAAATGACATTAAAAATAATATAAATAATATAATTTAACTATGTTGATATGTCCAATAAATATTAGGGATATATAAAACATTTATGAGAATTAATAATGGATTATATTCAAATTTCTACTATTTCGTGATGTATTTAAAGTCAAATTAATAGAATTGGGTAACTAATAAAAATATGGCATTTATTAGCACTAGAAAAGGGCATTAACAATGCTATAAAAGCACTGTTAATCTAGGAAATTATAATAGGGGGTCCCTTTTATCAGTTCATAGAAAAGAGATGATAAACTCCCCTTTTATCAACTCTAAAAAAACATTGATATAAGGGACATTTATCAGCACTCAAAAACAAGGACTTATAAAATAGTGCTTTATCAGCGCTATTTTTAGCGATGATGAAATTTATCAAAAAATTAAAAAAATTATTTTTACTATTATAGGTGTCTTCAAGAGTGCTTGAAGCCCCCCTTTAATAGCGCCCACCCCCCATGGTAGCCCACACACACCCCATCTAGCTCCACCCACCCTCACTCATTATAAAGGGGCTCCCACCCCCCCCCCCTCTTTAATAATGCTAGGTTATTCCCACACCTCTGTGCATGACCTGCCTCCCCAAAGATTTGAACTCAACACCAGTTGAATGTGTTCCTCATCCTTTACAACTCCTCCATATTTCTTTTCTCATCATTTATTAATATATCTATATATATAGTTATATTTACTCATATATTAATATATATATATTAATATATATATAGTTATATTAATATATATATATATATATATATATTTATTCATTTATGTTAATATATATATATTTCTGTATATTAATATATATATATATATATTAACATATATAGATTTATATTAATATATAAAGATTTAGTAATATATATATATATATATCCAAATATTAATATATATATATATATACGTATATATATTTAGTTATATATATATATTAATATATATTAATATATTATATATATTAATATATGTATATTTTGTTATATTAATATATGTATATCTGTATATTAATAAATTTATAAGTTAACATATATATATTTATAATATATATATATAGTTATATTAATATATATATATATAAATTTAGTCATTTAAATATATATATACATATAGTTATATTAATATATATATATATATATTTCCATATATTAATAAATATTTAAATCTCTTTATATAAATATTTTCAGTTATAATTTTTATACGTATATTTATTTGTATATTAATATATATCTAAGATTAGTTTTAAACACATTTATAAAATATGTTTTCTTATGTGTGTTTATAAATAAATAAATACAAACATACATACATATATACAACACACACACAAACAACCAGATATATATATATGTATAAAGACACACAAACAAATGAATAAATACATATACACGGGTAACTGAAAAGCCATAGAATGTTAAAATGACCATAAAATCTAATCCAAAATTTAGTTTCAACTCCAAAACTAGTTAAATCAAAAAAAAATGAAACAATATTTGATATAATATATCGTACAGGCCTAGAAGACATTATTATTAGAAGATATATTTAAATGATTAAAAATTTGGATATCCAGAATAAAAACTCATTTTTGGAGGCAATATGGGCCTTTTTGGCCATGAAAAATGTGACAGAAGGTTCCCTTGGGTCACTAATGCATAGGGCTTGTCGTAGGATTTGATTTGATATGTTGTAGAGCTCAAACAAACACTTGAATAAAAAATTATGGTCGTTTGAATATTGAGTAACATTTTCAAAGTATTTTAGAAATCTAAGTATTTTTTTCATTCAAATTTTTATTAAATTAATATTAGTTAATGATAATTATAAAATTATTAATTCAAAATATATTTTAAAATATTTTATAAGCCTCTTTTACTAAATATCATATACAGTAATTTATGATTTCAATATATCCTTATCTAAATCATATTTAAAAAAATATATATTATATTTATATCAATATAAATATACTTATATATCAATATTTTATTTTTTATGAATATTTTTTTAAAATATAAACATTATCAGTGTTTTGAAAAAGCAGTGATAATTCCCCCCTTCATTGGTGCTACTGAAAAAAGTGTTAATATAGGAGGCTCCTTTAACAGCGCTAAAAAAGTTCTGATAAAGGGAAGCCTTTATCAACGCTAAAAGAATCACTGATAAAGGGTCACTTTTAGCAGCGCTTTTTTTACCATTGTTAAAATTCCGCTTTATCGTCGTTTTTCAGCACTGATAAAGGCAACCCCTTTATCATTGCTTTTTTTAGCGCTGATAATGGGTGGCACTGTGGAAACCCAATTTTGTGGTAGTGGGTCAAAATTGACATTATATAAATTTTATCAATGTAATATATTATTAATGTATTTAAAAATTAAATAAGTATTAAAATTAAATAATTGGAATAATATTTGTTTTAATATTTCATCCAATAACAATTTATAGTCCATTTGAAAGTATTTTCTTTGATAATGACTTTATTATATCTTAATTACTTAAGAAATCACAATATTTCCCCTCCCCTCAATTAAAAATAAGAACCCTTCCATTTTATTCATCATAATAAACGATGCCTTATAGGTTCACGAATATCTACCTATTTATATAATACACTTACCTATATAAATTATATAGTTTTTTCTTTATAAAATACATACACTAGAGCCTATAAGAGGGTATCTAATGAAGTTTCTTTAAATAAGAGGTAGTGTCATTTATCAATCACATTATTTTTAGTTATTATTTTACCACATATAAATCTATTATATTCTTCATAAAATAATAAATTTATTTTCCTGAATGCACTAAAATGTTATTATTATTACATAACCACCTTTATTCTCCCCATTTCAATCAAATAGGTTTTGAAAATATCACTAGTGTGTATGTATGATATAACGTATCCACATTGCGATAAAATTATTTTATCATCACAATATATCATGGATGGTAAAATTTATTGTTATAATGTATATATATAATTATTATGATATAATTATAGTTCATTGATGATATTATAAAATATAAATTATTACAATCCAAATAATTGGAAAACCATATCATGGTTCAGGCGTACGTGTGGATTACCACCTCCACAATGTTATGTGATTGAATTATCATTTTTATTTCATGCGGATTGTAATATTTATGGACATGATTAATTTTTGGATTTATATGATATAATAATTATATTTTAGTTGTTATTTACTATATAATTTGTTTTCATTCTATTCATTTAAAAATGAAAACAATGTTTATGAGCATGTACAACCTACCATCTTTATGGACAGTGTAATTAATATATATATATATATATATGTATGTTTTTTATAAGTAAATATTAAAATTTTTATAATGAATATATATTATATAATTATTATTATTAATATTATTGATACTATATAACTATGATCAATATACAAGGACCAAATCTACTAAAATTGAATATACATGAAAAACAAAGCCAATATCACCTAGAATAGTGATTTTTTTGAAGAAGTGTTACGAATTTCATGGTAAAATGTTATAATTAAATAATATATGGTATTATATATATAATTATGGTTTTAGGGATAGCTTTAAAATAAATATAAATTTATTACCCTTGAGGATCCAGTGAATATGATGGAATTTAGACTTAAGGTAATGGATATTCACCCCACTTTTATTTATATGGGGAACATTTTTTATACAAAACTAGTTTCGTCTATGTGGTGTATATTCTACCCATGAATTCCTTTTATGATACTTATCATAAAAATTATGGGATATAAATATCTATGTATGGTTTTTTCATTCATGGATCTTAAGATTCAAAAGTTACCCCAGCGATAAGGGTTTTATGTTACAATCTAATTATTTAATGAAATTTTTTATGATTAAGTCTCGGATGATGAACTATTGTGATCCCTATATCAGTAAACTTTTTAATATTTTTCACCATTGATTATTTTGTAATAATTAATTTTTTCCATTCACTTTTCTCATATAATGTACTTAAAATAGTAAAAATATGATTATAAGGAAAACTGACAATATTTCTCTCTTTGGTCCAAAAAATATTTTCTCGAATATTTGTGTTTTCTAAAAACATTTTAAAAAATTATTTTAAAAATATAATATAATTACATAAAGTAATTTGACCCTTCGTAATTTTTTTTAAACAATTTAATGAAATGAAACATTTTCCCTTTTTCGGATTGGGGTCGTTTTGTAAATTTTTACAAAATAATGAAAGAAATGTTTTTTATAACTTATGAATCATAACTGGAATTTCCATCCATCATGACTTCTCAATAATATAGACTAAATTTACTAGTTACTTTGGTTATTTTCAAATGAAACGTTTTCCATATTATTTTTGAAGTTTAACTATTTTAAATAAGAAATCTGAAAATGAAAATGATATTTTCACCGAGAATCATTAATGATATTTAAATTTTATTTCTATTCACCAATAAAAACAACCATTACTTTACCTTATGATTTGTTGGTAACATGTTACATGTATATTATGATTCTAATTTATCTGAATGCATTTGATTTTTTGTTAAGAGAAATGTATGATATCCATTCCATTTCATTGGGATATACTATGATGAAATGAGGTAATGTTTACGAAACCAATTTATTTTTCTATGGGTTATGCAATGTTGAAATGTTTATAAACCCCATTTATTTTCCATGGATTATGCAAAAATGATATTTCTATAAAACCAATTTCATTTCATGGGTTTTTATATAAATAATTTTTTATGTTATTGTGGCACAATGATGTATGATTTTCATTATTGGATGAGTTTGATCTATATATCCCTTAAATTCATGGGTAAAGATATATATATCATTATATAAATAGGATTTGAATGGATATTGAACATTATTCAGTATGTGAAATTACCCATGATGAGTGTCTTAGGCATGAACCTTGACTAATATGTTGGTTTAGGGAGTGAACACATTACATTACAATAGTTTTGGGAATAGGCCTTTACTAATAAAGAAATTATATTCTATTTTTATGCGTATAAAAATATTCCAGGTATTATTCCATTTTCATGCTTCTATCGATTATGTTATTTTTTTATTTCACTATCAATGTATTATGAACTAAAAATATATATTCTATGTGTTAATATTATGATATATAATATGATTGGTATGATTTTTCCGAAGTTATGATCATGGTATAGTACCCTTATGGACATGTTATTATCATGTGATCATTAATATCTACCTTGTTTTCCATTACTGATAACCGGATCTCACCGTTTCAAGTGATTCATATCCATAGGTTGTGACCAAAGTTATTAAGTATGATATGTATAAGAAGGGTTCTAATTATGATGAACTAAGTTGGAGATTATTTTGATCTTTTATTAACAATATCGTAATGTTTTCATTTCTGCAATGGAACCAGATAATTATAAATCATGTGTGCATTGTTATATTATGTAATGAATATTCATTTACTAAGATATGATATCAATGTGTGAAATGTCTTTGTCACTATTGTTTGTATTAGATAATTTTTAGTTAAGCATTTTATATTAGGATATGATTACTTTATTGGGAACTATAGGTATAAGTCGAAGTATACGATGAAACCATGAAGTTTGGAAATGATCATGGATAACCTAGTTTATGAATAAGGTGTTATAGAAGAAGGTTTAATTATTTAGACACCCGATAAATTATTTACTTACTTTTTTTTCTACTATGATTGTTATCTAATAGAATGTAATTTTTTTAGTAAATGGATGGATACATGAGGATTCATGTAAAATTTTGATGTGATGGATAATGTAATTATTATCTTCCTAATATTTTGAATTGAAATGAGAGATAGAATGTGAAATATTTTGATTATTCATAATTAGACACCCTATTATATGATTTCTAACTAAATATGTATGAGGTTCAGGATGCACCTAACAAGAGACATATGGAGTTCAATGAAGGTCATAGGGGGGATAAGTTTCAAATTCCTACATGGGAAGAATGTGGAAAGTAAAAATAAACATAATGCCATGTAAGAATGAGAATATGATTTGGGTGTTGAAAATAAATACATAGAGTGACTAATTTAAAAGGTAAATTTAAAGTGATGCTATTTAAATGGATGTGAATATTTATTTCCTTAATTTATCTCATATTGTTGAATGTTTCAATTTTTGTATGTCAGAGAATTATGAAAATTGATGTCATAGGGGGAAAACTAGTGAATAAAATTAGTGTATTTGTGTGAGTAATGTTTTTACCAATGATGATGAAGAGTATACGAATGATGTATTAAATTCATGAGCTATTATAGAATTATTTATTAAGTTAAAAGTATTAATGATGATTATATTTAGTCTAATTAATCATATGAAATGATTAACATTTCATATTATTGGAATGGATTATTATGGACTATGATTGTAAGGACTGTATTAGTTATAAATTAAATTCCCTCTTTTGATTTATTTAAATGACTCATCATCAAATATTGTATAGAAACAATGAATATTTTTTTATTATATCCTATTGGATTCAAAATACCATTATGAATCATTGATGATAATAATATAGCCATTGAATATTGATTACGCGATTAGTGTAAATATTGGGTTTTAATAAATCCAATTGACATAGACAAAGGAAGTGATAGCCTTAACCAGTAGGATCCTATGCTATGAATAACATTTATAATAGCTTCTAAGGGAGATAGAATCTATGTTATTTTCCCTTGACCAAGCCCAATCTCATATCAAATAAATTAACCATGATTGAAACTGCTTATGAGGTACATTCATGCTTGATAAGATCACGACCCAAATTTTTTTTCCAAACTGCCCCTGAATTTCCCACCATTGCATACTAAACAATTAGGGAAATATTTGGTGAATTATTGGGTTATGTATAATTACACTAGAAATATTATTATTTAATTTTTTTTTGAATAATGAATATATCTTAATCCTATTATTGTTACTTTGTCAATGATTTTTTATTTTGACTCTATAAAAATCAAATTGTATTACTGGTTAAAAGTTTGATTCAATAATTGAATTTATAAATTAATATAATTTGTAAATAAAAAATATTTTAATATTACTAAATATTTTTTATGTTATTTAAATGATAAAATATTTTTATGAAGTAAAATGTAATTTTTATAAGAGTTAAAAACTATAATTATTAATAAACCTAGCATTTCATAATTAAAATTGTTTTTTAAAGTGAAAATTCACTTAATTAGAAAAATTATTTAGATAAAATGAATATATTTTTTGGAATCCGAATGGTGGAATTATCTAATGGTGATTTTTTCATAATTTTCTGAGCTAGCTGATTTTTTAGTTAAAAATTAAATATCGTGTTAATATACATTGTGTTTAATGACATCATAATGACCCAAATTTGATGCTAAAATTTATATAAATAGAATCGAAGACAAAATTTATGTGTCAATATTTAAATAATATAATTCTATGTTTATTTTATTTATTTTGTAAATATTTTATGAATCATCTGAAACCTATAATATATTTAAAGGATTTAAAATCATTTCTTCAATAGTGTGACTTACCTTTAAATAAGAAAGTGAATTAGTTTAATATTATAGTCTTATAGACATATAAAATAATAAAAATCACTCTCATTTTACAGAAAACATGTGAAACCCCGTTTAATGGTATGCGGTTTGAATATTTTATTATGTTGAGTTCAAACCGTAAATAATAATCTATCCCCACCTATTTTCCTTTATAAACACACCCAATACCCCAAAAAAATCCTTATATCACATATATACTCTTTACTACCCTCTTTATAGTCCACTCATGGTACCCCATGATCTCAAGAATCCCCTCAAAATCATTTGGAGTCACACACTCAATTAAGGGATCCTTACCTTTCTCTCCTCCTTTCAATTCAATCGCATTCATTGTTTATAGTCATGTTAATTTCAATTTTTTATATCTTTACTCATTTATAATACAATTAATACTATCTAGATTTATATTATATGAATATGAGATAATTTATCTTCATGCATTTTGCACCACACCTGAGCCGTTATAATGATGAAATTCGGTAAGGGTTCTTCCACTCTTCTTTTTATCCAATCACTTATTTTGTGTTATTATTCTTGTTTTCCATTTTTTTCATGTTGGGATTTGTTTCCATATTCCCAAATACATTAAAATTGATTTATACAATTTGATATTCCAGATTTACTTTAATTAAGTCTCCCTTTGTCCTTTATATACATCCATTACCATTCCAAAATTTCATAAGGGATTTCTCTATTCTCATTTCCATTCTAGATCATCTTCTATGATTTCTCTCTTAAATAAAATTTTCATAAATTCGAATATGTACCTATTTTTTCCCTTAAAAAATTTAGTTTATAAACAATTAAGTCTCCTTTCTCTCTCATTATTCCTCCTATGATCTTTTATTTACACCTGTTACCATACCAAAATATAGTTATGTTTCATTTCCCTATTCAGGTTTCATCATTTCCTTAGGCCTTCTATTTCTAAATATCAATTATTGGGATATGATTTTTTATTCCCCTATTACCTCAATAAAAATATATGTTATGAGATACCCTTTTCTCACTAATTAACCAATAGTTAAAATTATTTAAGTTATGTCATTATGATAAAGAATTTTCAATGTGATCTTTCATGCCAAAATAATTTTGTAGTGAACAACATACCCATATCCTATCAAGGGTGTTCATATTTATGGACATATAATTATTATTGGGTGATTACATGTATGTTTTACACAGTCCAGGATCAAAGAATAAATTATAATGTTCAATGAATCTATCATGTATGATCTATGTGGCACATAGAAGCAAGAGAATGAAATTAATAAGATGGGTGAACCTAGATAGTGTTCCAATGAATTTGGTAATGTTTAGAATCATGATATGTCACATTGGTATAAGGATTGAACCAGATTTCTTTATGGAACTATTTCCTCTAGGACGTCTTCATGGGATTTTCCTTGACCTATATTTATGATTTAGTGTTTTATATTGATTATACATTTCCCATGAGATGATTATCATGCTATATCAGGCATTATTATTAATTTTCATTTTTTACTCTTTGATATTTAAATTTTCTAATGTCCATCACATATTCCATGTTTATTCCTTTAATGGGGTTTATAGATCACCCATTTTTTATGACTTTCCCCAAGTTATCCCCTATTGTTTTATGTTCAAAGGAGTGTCATGGGCATGTCAAAGAAGTTTTTAATAATGATAGTATATTCTTTATTTTATGTTGTTTTGTAGTGTACCAAATTCCCAAAGACACTGGACATGTCGATCATCTGGGTTGTATTTTGTGTAGTCTTATATAATGAATAAATAATCTTTTTGTATTAAATATAAGAGTTGATAGAGTCGGTATGATAGGAAAATATTGGATATTTTTTGGATTAGGATTAGAAAACTATAGAGAAATCCTTTCGGATAAGACTACGTATAAAAAATATCCTAAAAATGGTTTTAGTATAGAAGTTACATAAACATTCCCATAGGAATATATGTTGGGAAATAGATCATTGATAACACATATTTAAGCCTTTAAATTCAAAATTTATGGAATTAAAATATAATTTACCACTTTAATGTCATGGGATTCCCCCATATATGTTTTAAATTCTAAAAGTAATCATTTATAATTCTATTTTGGTCAATGTAAATGGTTTTAACTATAATTGAAAACATAATGGTAAGGTTATCATTCATATTTATAGATATTATTTAACACCACAATGATTAGTAGAACTATTAAAACACCACAAATAAACATTAATGTAGGACAATTGATCAAAATGAAATATTCGACAATTATTGCTTCACATGTATATATATCCCCGCCAGTCAAATGTTTTGGGATGAAAATCCCAACGAACATTGTCACACTTCCTTTAGTGGTAATTTATTCAATTATAGTCATGGAAAGGCCTTCAATATATAAATCCATATTAAATTTTTATGAGAAGGAAATCACTCTCCATATTGAGAAATGGCCCATATTCCTATAAATGTTCAAAGAGGATGATGACCCATCTTCAGCACCATTATCTAAATCATGGATAATACATCCCTTTGAGAGGGAATATCTATCTAAAATGGTTGACTCTATAAAAATATCCATCCTAGAAGACAAGCCTTTGGTGGGGGGATACACAAATCTGTATCCTGAGGAATTTCTCTACTATCCTCACAGCCGAGAGGATGAATTTTCAATTGATATTATAAGTGAGGAATTTCAATTATCAAATACTATATATTGATTAGATATTGTATAACTTGAGGACTTGAAGAATAAAGTATAAGAGAGTTTTCATAAAGGGTTCATAAGCCCAAGTGCATCACTATGGGATGCTCTAGTCCTCTTCATCAAGAAGAAGGATGAGTTGGTGTATCTTTGTATTGATTTTCATGAACTCAACAATATAAATATAAGAAATAAGTACCATGTTCATTGTGTTGATGAATTCTTGATTAGATATGTGGAGAATAATACTTCCCCATGAAGGATATTCATTCAATATTTTGTCAAGTAAGGGAGAATAAGTAAGATATCCCCGTGACCACTTTTCATTCATTTCATATTGATGCCAGTAGGACTGACTACATCTTCATTAATCTTCTTGTACATTATTAATAGAGACTTTAAAGGATACCTTGAAAATATTATGATAGTCTTTTTATATGATATTTTGATATACTCCAAAACAAAGGAGGAGAATGAGAACCATATGATACCTATACAAAATAATCTACTAAAAGAGAATATTTACACTAAGTACAAAAAATGTCAGTTCTAGTATAATTAACTCTCTTTAATGGTGAATATAATCACAATTAGTGGGATATCATTGAACCCTTCATAGATGTAAGAAATTGAAGGATGGAAAAAGGCAATATCTATGATAAATATCAATTTTTTTCATAAGACAATCTAGGTATTATCACTAATTTGTGAGACATTTCTCATGATTATCAACCCCTCTTACCATGATAACTAAAAATGGAGTAAATTTTTTATGGGATGTTGAAGCTGTAAATGGATTCATAGAGTTAAAAAGGAGGCCAATCACTATGCTCGTTCTCACACTACCCACAACTGGGGAACTCTACATAGTCTTCAATGATTCTTTGGACAAGGGATTAAGATGTGTGTTAATTCATAATGACAAATTCATAGCCTATTCAAAAAGATAGTTGAAATTTCATGAAAGTCTCCATCACAGGAATGTTCGGGAGCTAGAAGTTATGATATTTGTGTTGAAAATAAGGAGAAATTTTCTCTATAGGGAGAAGTGTGACATATATATGGATAAAAAATCGTAATGAATATATTCAAATATAAAGATCAGCATATGAACTAACAAATATGGTTAGAGCTGATCAAGGTCTACGACTACTCGATCCACTACCATCCTAGTAATGTAAACAATGTAGAATATGGTCACCCCCAAACCAACACTACTCTTTTGTTTTAATTATTTTATTCACCCTTGGACTTATTTTATTTATTTTTTGAGCGGTTTGAGACTCAGTTTGAATTTCTGGGTTGTTTTTTATAAATGGGCATTTTGGACTTCCAGCTTCTGGCATGTGGGTAAAGAACAATATGGAAAACATGTGGATTCACCCAAGAAACTGTCCTTTGTCCTTGGGTTTTAAAATAAAATAATATTTAAATACATATGAAAAATAAAATAATAATTAAAAAAATTCTTAATAATATTCATATTCATATTATTATTAGGCATATATTATTAATATGATTATTATGATTATTATGTAATTATATTAATTTTTTTATTATAATCATTAATTCATTAAGATTATTAGGATTACAAAAAGTATTATAAATATTCTGTTTAGTATTATTAATTTTTTTAAATAAAATGATTAAAAATAAACACTCAACTCTCCCCCATATCATCCATAAGGAACAACGCACCCCCACCAGGAGGGTCTCCCCTTTAATGCATGACAACACCCTCTTATGGCCTCTTATCCTTTGTGGAATCAACCCATATTTCTTCTTAAATCTCCATAAATACACCATGGTGAGTCCTCTTCTACACTCTCCTCCCTTTTACGACCATTTATCGACCTAAAAACAGCCCTAGTATTCATTGATGAAACCCTAGTTTGGGGTTGTTGTGTTTTTATGGTTTTATTTTGGTTCTAGTTTTTATAAAGGGCTTCTCGGGACCCACTGGTTTGTGTTCTAGAAACCACTGCCGAAGGCGAGGTGGTATGAGTGGTTTTGATCTACCGATTTTGTCTCAAGGTATGTTTTATGATTGTTTCATGGTTTCACTCCTAATAAATTATGGACTATGTGTCTTTTATGGTTTTTAGTAATTAACATTTAGGGAGTTTGTTGCTGCTTTGTGATTTCGGTCCATATCGGTTCATCATCCACCTTTTGAGGTGACATTTCACTTGATTCATTTATTTAATTTTAGTTTTATTTGAATCTATTTTTGATTATTAGATTCTTTTTTATTGTTGTAGTATGTTGTGGTCATCATAGTCTGAGTTTGAGTGGTTTGCTGAAAACGGTTACATTTATATACAGGGGTAGGCATGTATATATATCCTCCTTGAACATATTCCCTCATAGAGAGGGGAATATATACTTTTGGTCAAATTATATATTTGTGTGTGAGAGAGAGAGAGAATGTATACGCGTGTAAGTTAAAGTTCTCCAAGACTTCCTTCGTCAAAATATTCATGGTTTGAGGTATGTAATGTTTTTTCACTTGTTTTATGGAATTATTTTGTAGATTTATGGTTCCTTCTAATTGTTTTGTTATTTGTTGGACTGTTCCGAGTTGTTTCGAGTCGATGGGTCAAAGGTGACTCACCGGTGTGTCCATAAGTAAGTATATATATATGTGGGTTCCCCATTTTCATGTATAATCATCCATTATAGTGATTATACATGTATGGGGATAGGTTTTCGTCGGTAAATACATATATATATATTAATGAATATTTAGGTGAGTGGAAACTTGTATATTCATATGAGATTTACTATAAGTATCCCCATGCACATGTACATGGGTCATGCAAATCTGTGCATTGGGGATAGTTGACATTGCATGTATATGGAGATGAATATGCTAACTGGGGGAGTCGTAGCTTCTAGATAGAAATCACCAAGAGTTGTAGTGGACAGATTGGTTTCACTAAGAGGTAGGTTATCTATGCCTCGACCTTTTGTTAAAATTTCCATTACTACATTTTATTCTTTTCAAAGTGGGTCTTCTACCTTTATATGAAATTTATATGAAATGAATATATATATATATATATATATATATATTCGTGAATAAATTGTTGTGTTTCTTGAAAAATGGTTTCATAGATGTTTTTAAAGTGAAATGGTTATTTCAAAAGACATGTGTTCCTTTGTAATGTTTTGTTATAAAAGTGCATTACCATGTTTTTCTTTTCAAATAGGTTCCAATGTGATTTAAAAATGGGTTTTGGTGGGATTACAATGAAAATGGGTGGTCTAATTTTCTTAAATTAGCTTCCTCATTTTAATTGTTGTTTTAAGCATTCTATAATTATGTAGTACCATAGTTTTTTAGTTAATAATTAAAAATATAATGGAAACATAAAAATGTTGGGTGACTATGTTTCTAAAATAAAAATTGTTCCTCATATGCGACTAAACCCATTTGAAACTTTTAGAATGATTTACTGAAAAGGAAACCCCCTCTTAATCCTTCCCCTCGTTCTTTAGAAACTAATATGTATGTTAAATGTAAGAATTAATATATGTTTCTAGTTATGAGGCTTAAGCAATGACCTATGAATTTGAAAAATTGGGATATTATCATGGGGGTAGGTCATTAGTGAAAAATGGAATGTTTTTTGAAAATGAATAGGATATGTGTATGTATTTATTTATTGAGAAACTCACCACCATTTTAAATAACGAACATGAGAAACCGTGGTATCTAGGTGGGAGGACTAAGACTATAATGATAGATGATACGAAAGTGGTTCTCCCCTGTTTCTTCTAGTAGGTTTGGCACTACAACATTATCTAAACATTATAATGATTGAAGACCACTAGGTTGTGGGTGTGTTATCTACTGGTGGCTCCTACATGAGAACGTATATCATTGTGGTTCATATGACACATTTACACCAAGAAATGATGTCTCTAGGGTCCCAATTATTCTTGTTACATATAGGGATTTCCCATGGTGATCATTTGTGACATGATACTTGTGAAGATATTTTCATTTCATTTGTTTCATGTTTATTACCCCTTTATTGAAAACTATATTTTAAAATTTAATTTCTACCCCTTTCATTTTGAAATGACAATGCATGATTTTATTCTATATTGAAAATCTAGTGGGAGATAAATGGATTCCTTTAAAATTTAAACTTTTTTACTTTATTTTGAAAATAATGAAAACAGTATTTTAATAGGTCTTATTTTCAAACTATCATGTTTTGGGATTATTTTTATAGGTAAGGGTATGTGGAGTAGTTATTACGCAGCTTTCCTACTAAGCAGCTCAGTGATCACACCTAGATTACTTTTTAGACTCAAGTTTTAGTCTTGGATCACTATTTGATATATCATGGTTCTTTTTCTCGTGGGGAATCATGGGGACACTTGGAGGTATATCTTAATGGCTATCATTACTTTATTTTCATCTGTTAGTGTTTACCTGTTTTTTATGGTTTATTTATTCTCATCTATAATTTATTTTTTCAGGGCTAAAACATTCCAAACATCTTGTTTTGATGATCGAAACTAGTTTCCATCCCATGTTGATCAGGAATACCCTTCATTACATACTGAAGACTGGCTTGGGTGATTGGTTCAGGGTTGAACCAGGATGGTTTGTGACAAAATGGTATCAAAATAAGGTTTATCCCATTTCCTTTATAGATGTATAATATATTGGATTTATGAGTTTTAGAATCCATGTGGCCAATTGCGGGTAGGTGTTTTATCACCACCTATTCAGATTGACACGTGAATTTCTAGGGTGGTCTGGGATGTTCTGACCTCAGTTTTTGTGCTTGGATATCAATTTTTTCATGATCATTATACTTGTTTGCATGTTTTTGGTTGGTCTTTATGTTTGGTGGTCATTATTGATGGGTGCATGGTTGTTGTGCATGGCCTGGAAATCCAAGTGTAGACCATGAAATACTTGTTGATGGCGTCCTATGTTCCCAACTAGTTGGTGCACAGTATGCCAAACCATGTGAATAAACCATGCGCAGCAGTTTTTTATTTTAGGATTTGGAATCTTGATTCATTGGGCGATTTTGTTACTTTGGGATGTTCATGGTGTAATTTTTAGCAGGTTTTGGGGTGTTATTCTCAGGATGTAAAAATGATGATTAATCTATTGAAAATTTCATTTTCAAAATAAAAGAACTGTCTTGTTTGAAAATGAAATGAGTGGTTTTGAAAATGGATGTTCTTTTTGGAACTGTTTTGGGATCTGTTAAAGATATTTTAATGAATAAATCAGAACCGGATTTGGAAAATGTTTTAGGGGTTTTTAAATTCTTGTGAAATGTAAAATTTATATATCTTGGAAATTTGAATTAAGAAATGATTTGTTTCAACTTTTTAATTATTATGGACACTCACATATATGGATAGAGGACACAGAGTTGGTATGTGTGGATGGGTTCTATGTTGGAAGAGGAATGTACATACATGTGAGGCCTTATAGAATACACATGGGTGGGAAATTGGTTTCCCTATCTAGTTTTGTTTTCAATGAGTACGTTTTGTTAAGTGGGTGCATGGGAATGATTTTTATCAAAAAAAGGATATCAAATGAAATAGGTTTTTGAAATGGTATCTCGTGTCCCAATGTATTTTTAAGTGGAAAATGGTTTGTATTAAAAAAGAAAGTGGTGATTTCATAAGGGACATTTTGGTATTTTTTGTGTAATTAATGGTTTTTGAATTATAATTCATGGTTTTATATGATTTTTGAGTTAATATTTTATTTATGATTGGATGTGGTGGATTGTTTTGTGATGCGCATCGATTTGTTTTATTGTTTTTCATTTAGAGTATGCCACCCAAAAATGATCAATGACCTCTAAAGATTCAGTTTTAGTTGATGGTTATTCTTGGACTCTGGAAGGAGTGTTGGGCTAGATTCCTCCACATATAACATTTTTTTTCCTATGATTGTTGATGTTTAATAGTGGTTGTGGTATTACATGTGGAAGTTGGGTGTGTTTTTGGGTATTTGGAGACTCTAGAGGATGTGAGGGAGTTAGCCATTCTGGTTCTATTATGTGGAAAAAGTTTGTATTCAAGATGGGAACATTCCACATTCTTTATTCAAGGTGATTAATAATTGGTGGAGTGTGACTAAAGGCGATTTTGATCCTTGAGGGCATCATGAAAGGTTCCCCATCTAGTGAGGAGTGTGAATCGGAGGAACTGGTTACTGAAGTGTCTCCCTCAGTAGTCTCTATCTCCCAATCTAAGGCTCACATGCTCTTTTTTTCCAATGTGGTGGGTTTGGAACACAAATAAATTTGTCTGTAATTATTCGAAGTCATGTTGTGTTTGTGGTCATAGAAAATATATATATGTTGTTTTCCCAATGGATGAAGCCTCAATTAGAGGTTATCAGTCCCCGACTATGGTGGAGCACATGATTCAACACATTAGAACTCCATCCAAAGGTATCGGTGTGAATATTTTTTTGTATATGGGTAGTCTCTTAGTGTGGGAGAATACAAATACAACCTTTTTGTCTCCAATGTCGGAGAGGATGCCAGATTAATTTTCCTTTACCATGGTTGTTTGTTTTGGGAACTTTTCCTTTAATGGACACATTGGACTCTTTCATGGAGTTGTCATGGCTATGTCTCCTCGGATATAAACCCTCATGTGACTAATATTCCTTTTAATTGAATTTGGGTTTTGGGTGTTACGCGTTGGAGATGATTTCATATAGAATGGGTGATGATTCAGAAATCAGTGTTCATTTTGGTTTCCTTCCGTTGGGGGAAACCTCCTTCCATATTTTGTTGGGAGTCAACATGGGCTGGTGGGTTAGTGTTGGATAGTACTACCCATGTTTTTATATATAGTTCCTAAAATGGAGGGGAGACCCATCACCCACCCAACACGTGTTTGGAGTTTGTTTTGGTTTTGTGAGTGGTTTCGGTTTGGAAGGGTTAATGTTGGCCAACATTCTAATATGGTGGGGAGACTATAATGAAACAAACAAAATGGAATCATTGTCATCAAATAGATCTTGATGAGGATATCTTTTGATCCTATTCCACCTGACCCTGAACGAGGTAATTATTTAGATGGTTATTGGGTCACTAGATGAGTGTTTGTGGAAGATCCACCAAACTTTGGTAATTTATACGTTATGGGTTAGGGTGTTACATGTTGTGGTTTTTTTTGGAGTTGACGTTTCCTCACTATTTATCCTTTCGATTAGTGGTTCATGTATTGGGATCTCATTGTCTATCCCATTGGTTATCAAGTGAGTTCATGGATATCATCTCTTAAATTATCATCGTACTATTTTCTTAATTGTGTGTTTCTATCTGTGCTTTCATCAACTGAGTTTTTGGGAATTTCTCAGGGAGAAAATGTCATGGTTGGGAGAATTGTCACACCCCGACCAGATACCACTCATTTATTTTAATTATTCTGTACATCCTTGATCTAATATTATTTTTATGAGTTGGTTGAGACTGAGTTTGATTTTTTGGACTATTATATAGCAATGGACTTTTTGGGCAAGGTTGCGTCGGGCGCGTGGGCCGAGAAAAGCTAGTGAACACTGTGGCATCACCCATGAAACCATGCAATATACCTATGTTGTAAAAGAAAAAAAAATTAAATGATAAATAAAATAAAATATGGATTACATGGATTTTTAAAAATAGTAATAATAATCAAATTATTATTATGTATTTTTTTATTAAAATTAATATTATTATTTTTATTATGTTAATTAGTTTATTATTATTATTATTATTATTATTAAGTCACTAAAATGTTTAGGATTATACTTTGTATTATTGTTATTATGTTTATTATTAATATATTTTACTTTTAATGAATGGGAAAAAAAGAAACACTCATCTCTCACCCTCTCTTCTCTAAGGCGTGACACACCGCCCCCTAGAGGGTCTCCCCTATAACGAATGATGACACCCTCCTACAACCTCCTATCCTTCATCAAATTAGACTAGAGTTTTCTATTAATCTCTATTTATCTACCAAGGTGATTAATATCCTCCATTCTCCTTCCTTTTTTCGAGAAATTTTTCTGCCTATTCGTCATCGCAAGATGCTCGATAGAAACCCTAGTTCGGGGATGATGGGTTTTTTTCTTCCGGTTTTAGGTTGTTCAAAGGGCCTCTTTGGGACCATTGGTTCATGTTCTGGAAGCCACCTTGGATTTCAGGGTGGTACAAGTTGTTTCGATCCACCAGTTTTTTGTCTAGGTATGTTATATGTTTTTTGGTTTTCTTCACAACTACTAAATTAGTGTCTTTGTGTGTTTTATATTTCATAGTAATTATCATATAGTGTGATGGTTGATGAAATGTGATTTATATCAGTCTCACTTTGACATTCAAAATTTGTGGTGAGGTTTATCTTGTTTCCGTTATTAATTTAGATTTAATTTCATTCTTTTGTGATCATTAGAATCCTTTTTATTATTGTAGCATGTTGTGGTCATCGTTGTATGAGTTAGAGTGGTTAGTAGCAAACTCCTACATGTATATACATGGTTAGGAAGGTATATATATATATCCTCGTTGTACATATTCCATCATTGGGAGGAAAATATGTACTTTGTTTCAATGTATATGTGTGTGTGTGAGTGTATGGAAATGTAGACGTGTGTAAGGCAAAGTGGTCTCGGAATGCCTTCATCAAAAGTTTTTTGGTTTTGAGGTATGGAATTTTATTACACTGGTTGGTTTCACATTTGTTTTATGGGATTCTATTGATGTTTTAAGGTTCCTTGTAATTGTTGTGTAGTGATTTAGATTGTTCTATGTGGTTTTGAGTCGCCTGGTCTAAGGCGAATTTCCTGCGTTTGTATAGGAATGTATATATATATGGGTGTGGGTTCCACTCTTACATGTATAATCATCCATAGTAGTGATTATATATGTATGGGTATAGGTGTAACCATGTATATATATAAAAATTCATAATCTATTTAGTGGAGACTTGATTATGCATATGAGAATACCTGTGAGGATACCCTTGAACATGTTCATGGGCCATGAGAATGTGTGCATAGGGGCTAGTTGTCCTTTCATGTATGTGAATTCACATATTGTTGGTGGGAGAGCATCATGTTTTAGTTATAAAGCTTTAATATCTAAAGTGAATGGCTTGTTTACACCTTGAGGTAGGCTACCTATGCCCTGACCATTAATTAGAATTTCCATTACTACTTGGTATTCTTTTAAAATCGTGTCTTCTAACTTTATATGAAATTTATATACAGTTCATATATATATATATATATCTGTGTGTGTGTGTGTGTGTCTGTGGGTATGTGTTTATGAATAAATTGTTGTGGTTCTTGAGAAGTGGTTGCTCAGACATTTTAAACATTAAATGGGTACTTCCAAAGAGGTGTGGCCTTTTGACCGGTTCTGATATAAAAGTGTAGTGGCATGATTTTTTCCAATGAAGTTCCAATTCTAATTCCAAAATATATTTTTCATTGAATTCATGCAAAATGGTTGTTTGATTTTCTAAAAATGGTTACTTCATTTTATGTGTAGTTTTATGCTTTCTTTAAACATATAGCACCTTGGTTTTTTTTCTATGATTTCAAACTATTTTTGGAAACATAAAAATGATGGTGGATTATATTTATAAAAAAAAGTGTACATCGTAAGAAATCAAGCCCATTTTTCACTTTAATAATGGATTTATAAAAATGATGTGTATGTGTACAAATTGTTATATGTTCCTAGTGAAGATGCTAGTTCAATAATGTACGATTTTGAAAATAAAGCGATGCGCTTAAGGGAGAGGTTAGTGGTGAAAACTGGAATGTTTTTAGATAAAGAATGTGATGTGTGTGTTTTTCTTTACATATTGATAAAACTAACCACCAATTGAAATAGTGGACATGGGATGACTTGGTATCTATGTGGGAGGAATAGGACCTGTATGCTAGTTGATAAGGAATTTGTTCTTCCTAATTTCTTCCAGAATGATTGTCGATACAACACTTACTAAACATTATGATCATTAGAGACCACTTTGTTATGGGTGTGTTCCCATCTGGTGGCTCGTGCAAGATAAAATAGACCGATGTGGTTCCTACTCCACGTTTACACTGAGGTACATGGTCAATATGGTCCCACTAGTGCTAGTTACCTATAGGGATTTCCCATGGTTCCCATTTTCGACTTGGTTCTCATGACATGATTTTCATTTCAGTTTTTTCATGGTTGTTCTCTATTTCATGTAAACCATATTTTATATTTAAATTTCATCCCCATTAGTTTTGAAATGTCAATGCATTCTTGGATTCTATTCTGAATATGTATTTGGAGGGAAATGTTTTCCTTAAAAATGAAGACATGTTACAAGATATTGAATTGAATGAAAAACAATATTTTATTAAGTCTTCTTTTCAAACTACCATGTTTTGGGTTTTATTTTAATGGTAATGGTATAGGGTGTTGTTATTCTTTGTCTTTCTTACTGGGCATCTCGGTGCTCATGCCTACATTAATTTTCATTTTCAGGTTCTAATCCTGGATCACTCTTGGAGATAACATGGTTCTATATTTGGTGGGGACCCTTTGGGTTATTTTCCGGTATGTCTAGCTGGTTATAATTATTTTATTTCCCCTTGTTCATCTTTACTTATATTTTCCAGTTTATTTCTGTTTATCTTTATTTTAAATTTTCTTGGATAAATCATTCCGAACTGCTTGTTTTTATGCCCGAAAGTATTTTCCAGCCCATAGAGATCAGGAATTACTTTTTTAACATGTCGCGGATCAGCTCAGTTTGACGGTACAGGGTCTAATCTGGTTGGTTCGTGAAACAGATTCTCTATATAGAATCGTCCAGAAATTCTATCACTAATGATAATTGATAGGGATATGATCATCTTATATTTACAAAGGATGAACATGGGAATTTCTAAGGAAATAACATCATCAATAATTTTACAAATTAGTTCTATAACATCCCTTATGAAGTGGTTAAAAGATTCTCAAAGGGATGATGTTGTAATTACAAAGATAGTTCAGTCTATAAGAAAAGTCATATCCTCAAAATTAAATGTTAATGATTATGTAGTTGTGTGATTTGTGTCAATACTATGTATAAAATCAAATCAAGTGTAAAAGAATGAGTTGTTGGATGATGTACATCACTCAACCTCTTCCATCCACATAGGACGCACAAAGATTTATTTATATCTTAATGAATTCAATGGGTGGTAAATTATGAAGAAGGAGATCACAATGTATAAATCCTGATGTATTTCAAGCCATCGATTGAAAGAATAAAATTTAAAAAAACCAATGGGATGATAAAACAATTACACATACACACATGGAAATAGGAGAACCACACCATCAACTTTTTCTTTAGACATCCGATGAAATTAATGGGAAATAATTCTATAAGGGCTGTTGCGGACCATCTTATAAGGACACCTCACTTTACGAAACATTAAGAGGATTTCTCTTCGCATAAAATTTCAAGGATATACATCAAATATGTATTAAATCATCATGGATTACCACTATAAATTTAATCCGATCGAGTTCCAAAATTGACCTTTACCTTCTGGATGAGCATAAAATATGCTATAAATACATTGATGAGCTTTAATGTGTCCTATCATCCTCAAAATGATGTCTGATACAACAAAACTATCCAGACACATGAGCATCGGCATATTCCTCTTTTTCAATTTCTCTTTCAACCACAGTTTACACTCGCGCATCCAAAAGTATCTCTATAAATCCCTTGATGGGAAGGGGATTATAACCTCGGTATAGTGGGAAGATATAGTGTATTGAAAACTCCTAGGCCTTGAAATGGTTGAAGATATGTTTTAAATTGTTAAGAACATTCAATATCTGATCGGGGTTTCTCAGAGTTGACCAATATCTATGATAACAATCATCAATGAGACCTAGTGTTTAATGTTCTACGCATGGTATTTCTCTATATATATCCGAGGAAGAGTGTGATGAGATTTGGTGAGGATGGAAATCATAGTCCATGACACATTGACCCCTTTTATATCCTTGATCACATTGGGGATGTAGCCTATTGACAGTCACTCCCACCAAACCTATCTTAGGTATTTGATATATTCCATGAATTCCTATTGAGGAAGTACATACCAGACCCCTCACATATAATCAATAAAGAGGTGGTACTATTGGAGAATAACCTCTCATTTTAAAAGTATCCCATGAAGATCTTAGATCATAGATAAACATTTCTACAAAATAATGAAACTCAACTTGTCATAGTCATATGGAGAGAGAAAGTATTTGATGAAGCAATGTGGGTACATGATTAGGTTATGAATCAAAGTTACCCACATCTATTTTAGTGTGGGAAATGAAAAATTCGATAGAGAAATCGATTAATTGGTTGGGGGGATTTTAATGACCCAAAAAATTATATATATTATTAAACATTATTGTTTATTAAAATGTCTCATCATGAAATATGATTACATAAAAAAATGCACTTCTTTTATTTATTTATATCCTATTAGATTAAAATGAAAGTTATGAATGATTTCCACTGATAATATAGTCTTCAAATAATGATTATGTGATCAGTATACATATAGAGTTTTAGAAAGTAAAATTGACATATAAAAAAGATGCAATGGCCTCAAGTAGTAGGATTATACCCTATGAATCCATTTTATCAGACCTTTTTCAGGAGATATTACTGCTACCATATCCTTTTAAAAATATTATGACATGATTTTAAACATAATTGCACATTAAATTCCAAGACAAGGATCATGGAGACTAGTGTCTTAGGAAAAATATATACATAATAAAAAATCCTAAATAAAAATTTTATTTAGTCTCCATTATTATCTCATAACATTAATTGATCTCCTAAAACTTTATAAGATAACATGTGGAATAAATAAACATATGAGATGAGCCAAAAATCCCAGTACGAAAATAATTATTAGAGTAAAACATAGATAATGTGTTAGAAAGAAGAACATGGGGAGAGAAAAGTCATGGAACATGAATAAAAATAAGGAATAATAACATGTATAACATGTGAACATATATTCATGACATCATAAGAATGTGAAAAAAACATATAACATGACATAAGCATGATTCAAGGCCAACTGTGGAAACAACATAACATAATATATAATTTACCATGAATGAATTATGTTTACTCCATCTCCCAATATCACTTCTCATGAGACTAAACATTACCCAATGTGTTAGATCACTATCTAGGAGAACCCAAAATAACATGTTCATGAATATGTGTGACACATAAAGAATAAATATATGGGTTACCCATAGAACGAAATGAGTATCATAATCATGTTACAAGGTATTACAAATGAACATGTCCTAAATGTATACATGAATGAATGGATTAAAAACATATATGGAAATTAATAAGTGAAATTAGGCATAGATAATGATAATTGATGTCTAATCAATGCGGAAACATGAAAAAATGAGTGTTTATGAAACCATAGAAATTAATCATTTTGGTTTTGATAATGGAAAATATTATAAGGATTTTAAATAATAAAATGAATATTTGTTTTAAAAATACCTATAAAGAACCAAGATAGTTTTACATGATAAAAATAGTGATTTTGGGAAATTAATGGTGTATTAAAATTGATTATGTAGTGCACCTAGAAGAATGTAATAAATTAGGTAATTCTCCTGAATTGAGCTTTCTTATCGGGAAATATTTTATATGGGACCTTTCTGAATCTTATATTACCTCATCAAAGAAGGATGGTATGATCTGAATACATTATTTTGGAGCACTCAAAAAGAATATAGAAAAATTATACTATAAAATAATGATTTAATTGGGGTAAAGAGATATAAAGAGTAACTAGGCAGAAAAATTGAGGTCCGGGTTGAATTGCTTACCTTTTGTATGATTTGATTCCACACATGATCTTAATGTCCTGAATAATAAAATTAAATCAATTACTTAATTAATTAATATCCTTTTTAAAAGTATTTAATTTATTATAATATTATTGTGTTCATTCAGGTCCCTTTTTAAGGGTTATGAGATTCAATTTTATAATTTGGGAGAGTTAGTTTTCTTGGGTTTTCATGATCTATTTTCATGTATACGTGTATGGAAAATCATTTAGAAGGAGTATAGTTATCCAAAACAGAACATATATGTAATTAGTTAAAATACAGAATATTAAAATACCATTTTTTCGATAATTTTATTTTATTCCTCCGATAAATTATTAATGATAATCATCATATTAATTTAGCATTTTTGGATTATCACAAACTAGTTTTGTTACATTATTTATTATCATATGTATTTACATGTTCTAAAAAATTAAATAGTTTTAATACATATAATATAATATGGATCATCCATAAATTTTTTAATGACCATCCTTGATGGTGTAAATGAAATATAAAAGCACGTCGTCCATGAAGGTTGAAAATCAACACCTCACAAATGATGATTTCATTCTTAAAATAAATGAGAGAGAAGAACTGATTTGAAAATGAATTATTTCATGAACAAGTTATTATTATAGTATATTAATGATAATTTATTTTTCATGAAATGTGTCCAACGTAATGTTAAAAGATGATAATAAAAGAAAATAACATGAATTGAAATTGAATGAAAATGGAATAGGGTTTAAACTCATGATTCTTTATTCATTAGAACCTCCTTAGGTGGATTGGTTGGGGTCGTTTGTTAAAAAAATATCTCTTCGTCATGGTGGAGGTTCTTAGTAATCAAATTGACCAGAATTTCGACATGTTCAAAAGATTTAGAGGTGTGGGGAGAATAAGTGTTGAGGGGTGGTAATTATATGGGAGAAGACAAGTGTTTTCTAATTATTTAATTCCTTAGTTTATTATTTTTCTCAATAAACTAAATACAACATAGTCTTGATACTAAATGTAGTAATTGTATCATGTGATCTAGAACTAATGGTTCTTAAATTATCCATTAATCATAGAATTTTTCATTTAACTTATAATGTATATATACTGTAAATTACCATATTTTACTGTTCACCAAAAAAAATAAAGTATTTTAGAGAAGTCTAAAAAATTAGCCTAACCAATTTTTAATGAGTATAATTAAAATATTAACTCCATGTTATGAAAATTATTTTATAAATATGATAATTTTAATTCTTAATTAAAATGATCATTATCATAGAAAATACAAATAATAAAATTAATGCTGCCTTTCTAACCCATTCAAAACATAATTATAGTATCAATAAATTATTCTATAATAACAAGACAACAAAATATCAATTTCTTAACAATTTGATAAAAATGATTTTCTTAATATATTTTATTATTCATAAAATTGTAATTAAATATTTCGGAATTACAAAAATACAAACGCTTAATTACTAATTTTTAAAAAATTTATTTACTTATATTGTGATATAATTATATCATATTTTCACATATAAGAATGAATATTTTTATTTATACATTCATTGGCGAGGTTACTATTCTATTGTCTATTTTACTATTTATATGGATCACAATACTATTCCGAAGGTAATGTTACTATTTCATCAGTTGATGTTCCTTAACATCTTGAAATACTCTTGATATCATTAATTCTTCATTTTTAAAGATTCTATTGTATTCTCATGGTCGTTTTATGTGGCTTATAATATGTGACATATATATAACAAGTGAATTTTCAATTCATAGATGTTTGGGTTGTTACATTCTTCCCCTCTAATGAAATTTCACCCATGAAATTTCATTTTACATTATAAGTTGAAAATAGGTTTGGGTACTTCTACATCATTTCATCATTATGTTCCCATGTTTCCACTCCATACATATTGTTCGTCTATAGTACATTAACCTAGGGTGTATTTTAATTTCATATAACTTTATCTCTATGAATGAAATATTCCATGTATTCTCCCTATAGGAGAGGTCATTATCCAACAGTACCACCTTAGAATTCAGTACATGTGATGGATCTAATATGTACTTACACAAGAGGTATATGGTAATGTTTTCCAACTTCCACGTTGGTATGGGTAGTGGTTTCATCATCCCCAAAAAAATTTCAATTAATCTTTCACTTGTTGACTTACTATGAACTTGGACGTATATTCGGTGATATCCTATTTCATATTATCCCACTAATAGTTCCCTCAGAGTTCTCAATACATCTTTTTGGTAACTACATGAATAGTGATGGTTGAGCTATGTTCATCCTTTTAAAGATTCTTCTTTATCATCATATTATATGGGACCCATATTTATGACTCAAATCTTAGAACATATTCCACATCCATTTTGAACTCAGAGGATTTCATGTTTTGGATATCATCCACAATTTTTTGAATTTCAACATCATTTCATTGAGAATCCTTTATTTTCACCATGAGGGATGGTTGAGAAATTATTCGAGAAAATATTGATGATGGTACCACATATATTATTCCAATTTTCATCCTATTCTAGTGTAATATGATTGGATCCTTCTCAATTATCATCAATGATAAAGGCACAACATCATTTTTACATAGTAAATTGCTATACCTTTCTCATTAATATGATGGTAGTGGATTTGGTAGTCATAATCCTTAATGATTTCTAACCATATTTATTGGTTTATATTTATATCCTTATGTGTGAATATATATTTGAAACTCATGTGATCCTTATTTATCTGTAACATAACCCCATAGAGATAATGTTGTCGTATTTTCAATGTAAAGATCATAGCGTCCATCTCTGGATAATGCATGGGATATTTTTTCTTAGGTATTATGAATTGACGTAAAGAATAGGCTATCAATTTATCATTTCTCATTATTACAGAAAATTATCCTTTAATTGAATTATCAATGTTCACAATAAATTGTTCCCCACTTGTTTGTAGTTGGAGAACTGGTGTTGTGATTATACAATTTTTTATATCATTACAGAAATATTACAATTCATTGGTCCATAAGAGCCTTTCTCACTTTTGAGTTAGCATGGTTATAGAATTCAAAAATTGTGGTAATTTCATCACAAATCCATGACAATACCAAACTAGACCAAGGAATCAATGAATTTTTTGGTACAATTGTTTCCTCGGACAATATTATATTGCAATTATCTTAGAAGGGTATATATATATATATCCCTTTTATAGTGATAACATTCCCCAAAAATGATATTTCTTTCATCTAGAACACTCATTTAATATACTTTTTATATATTTTATACCATTAAAAAGTCATCAATATAGTATTCAAATTCTCCTCATGTTCATCATTACTCTTAATGTCTATTAGAATATTATCCATAAAGACTTCCAAAAATTGGTCGAGGTAATCCCTAAATACATTATTAGTTATGTCCATGTAAATTCCTGGAGCATCACTGAGTCTTAAGGACATTAATATGAACTCATAGTGTCCATACATTATTCAAAATATACCCTTGGAAGTATATTTGTTTCTCACAATTAGTTGATCGTATCCCGACCGAAGGTCTACTTTAAATATATAACTATCCCCATGTAAATGATCAAACAAGTAATATATCCATGGTAGGGGATACTTATTCATTATCATGATTATATTGAGCTCATGATAATAAATTCATAGGAATATTGATCCATCATTATTATTGAATAAGTGGACTGACGCACCCCATGGTGAAGCACTTTGGCATATAAAACCCTTATCCAAATTCTCTGATAACTGCTTCATTAGTTCTTCTAGCTCAAGAGTGTCCATTCTATAAGGTCTCCTTGGTGTGGGAAGAGAACCTAGAATACACCCAATTTCGAACCTATCCTCTTGATCTAATGGAAGACAATTAAATTATTCAAGGAATACATCTGTGTATTCCACCACAAGGGGCATGTATTCGGGCATGATCTTCTCCTTTCTCTCAATAATTTTTTTTACAATATATGCTTTCTCATAAGGCAACAATATTCACAATTAATTATATTTTTCTGAGGGACATTCTTCCTCCTCTATAAACTTGTAATGAATTACAAGATGCTTTGGGATGTGACTCGTGATATCCCTTTCCCAACATTTTATGTTGGATTTTTTTAATGTTAACCAGTCCATGCCCAATATAGCATGAAACACTAACAAATGGAGTATGCGAAGAATTTATGGGATGTTCATTCCACAAACAATAACAGGGTTGGATTTATAAAAATTGGATTAAATAATTTCCTCATTCTATGTTCTCATAGAAAACTCATCCTTGATATTTTTAGGTGGTGTTGGGAACGTTCGACTAAACATGAGAGATATAAAAGAATGTGTAAATCCATAATCAAATAGTATGTTATCAATTCTTTAAGGAAATACCAATGTACCTATCACCTTATCGTTGTTAGTATCCACCTCAGTAGTAGTGATAAAAATGCCCAAACTTGCTACCTTGGATGTTGCTGTTGATTTTCATTGAAAACATACGGAATAGGGAATTGTTTAGAAAAATCCCCATGTTCATTGCAGTTTAAACCCTGTAGTACTGGCTGAGTATTGACATCAACCTTCATTTATTATTCCATGCTTGTGGGATTATTTCAGACCCCATGGACATTATTATACATATACCCTTCTCTTCAAGAATTTAAGCATCTATTGGTCCACATAAAATAGATTCCAGAATCAATATTCCCATGCTTTTGACATGTGATATGATGGGAATTATTTCCATAATGGGATTTATCACCCATATTAAACTGCATTTTACACTTTTTTCATTAAACCCAAGACACCATTGAGAGTCTCTTATATCTATTTAATCATTAAGAGGACAATATAAAATCTCCTCATATCATTCAATGTCTTGAGCCAACAATGCTTCTTGTACACTCATATTTACCTTTCTAAAGAAGTGATCTACCGTGATTTCATTGTTCATGACAAAGGGAGAGGTGTACTTGCAATCCCTGTGATGTTTTCTTCATATGCTCTGATATATTCATCACTCTTTTTCTTTAGTTCAAGGAATTACCTTTATACTATTTGATGGAGGGTTTGGGGAAAATAATTATTTAATAATTTTTTCATAAAATCTTCCTATTCAATGGAATCAATTTTCCCAAATGACTTTTTTTTATTGATCAGTTTCCATCACTGGTCAGCTTCCCCATCAAAATGATAAACCGCAGGAAAAATTTTCACTTTTTTTAGCAATAATGGAAAGATAATATCTTCACAATGGAGTTGATCTATTTTTTTGTACGGAGGGCATCAAAAGATTCCAAAAACATGGGAGGCCTTTGTCAGATGAAGGATTCTATGTCAAAATTATCATTCTTAGGAGAATTATTGAGTTCCATGTGATTTAAGTGATTATTCATAACTTGATCCTATTAAGAAATTGGTATAATGATTTTCTATGTTACCATCCATGTAATATTAGGAATTTAATTTGGAAAATCATCACATTGGCTATCACATTTATTATTATCCTATTTAATCCTATTTCCTACCATTAACTAATAAAAAATTAATAAATTTTAGGGTGTTAATACACAACATTTAATTATAAAAAAGAAACATTAAACATAAAAGGATAAACCTGTTAAGGGAATGTATATCTAAACTTCTGATTCTAAATGTTTTTGTCTAGTTTATCCATGATATGGTTCCTAACATATATTCTTATGGGAATTTTCTTTGTTCCATTAATAATGGTTCATAATGAGATTTTGAATTTACCAAAGAATATCCCCCGTTAGTGTCATACCAGTTGTGCAGTGAGGCCCATTTTCATGTACCAGGTTACCCCGTGTCAAGCCTGAAACATCTTTTTCTATTTGTTACACCAAGGTACACATGTCCCAGAACCAAATCCACTTCTTGTATCTATGTAGTAATGTATATTCTTGATAAACCATGTACTCAACAGTAACAAAAATTTAGGGATTTATTCTCAAAATTATTCATATACAATGGGTTTTTTATATTGTTCTCTATTCCGAATATGTAAAAATAAATTGGAAATTACATTGATAAAAATTAAATAAACCCTTGACCTTTACACATATTATTACATGAATTTAAGCATAATTAAACATTAAATTAAAATCCAAGCATCATAGAGTCCGGTTCCACAGAAAAAATAGGCACATATTCAAACATCATGAAAAAATATTTTATTTAGTCTCCATAATTAGATCCTAAATTTCATTGAACTCCTATAACTACCTAGGATAACCTCAGGAATACTTGAACAAAATGAGGTGTGAAAAAAACCCAATAAGGAAATAAGAATTAGAAAAAAAAACATAGAACATGTGTTAAAAAGTATAAAAATGTGAACTAAAAAAGAATGGAAAATGAATAGAACTAACGAAGAATATCATTTATAACATGTGAATGTGGAAAAAACATATAACATGTAATAAAAATAACCAAGGCTAACTACCAATACTATATAACTTGGTAAAGAAAGTCCCAGGAAGTAATCATGTTCACTCGTTCGCCTAATATGGTGTCTCGTGAGGTTAATAATTAACCAATTAATTAGATTGATATCTGGGAGGAACCATCATAAAATGTTATTGAATATGTTTACCACATGAAAAATAAATATAACGTTTACCGATGGAATCACTACAATATAAATCTCTTTTAGCGGCGGTCTTTTAGCGGCCGTCGTCTTTTAGCGGCGGTCTACTAAACCACCACTAAACCGTTCATTAAAAAGGTTTAGCACCAGTTTATTAAAAAATTCCACAAAACCCATTAATTTTTTTTATATCGGTGACCCTTCCCCCCCCCCCCCACTTGAGCTGGCTCTTCTCCCCCACCCCCCGACCCTGCAAAGATTCACCCCCGAAGAACCCCAACCCTTGCTATGCCTCTCGTGCTGCTGGTGACCTCACCGTCGGTCGCTGCAGACCCCCTTCTCCCCCAGACACCCGCGATGCTAGCTTCTCCCCCGACCTCGTCGATTTCCAACCCTAGGTTTTCTCCCCTTCCATGCCGCCGATGGTTTGCTCGTATTTAGGTATGTTTTTGTGTGTACTGGTTATAGGAATCTTGTGGATTAAAAAGCATAAGGTTTTATGTAGTTTCATTATTGTTGAGTCATTGTGACAATTTATTTTGGATTACCATCAAAGTTGGATGAATTCATTTAATGGATTCACTTCATATATATGGGTTTCTTTTAAAATGAGCTCAGAGGTGTTCCAAGAGCGATCCATACCACATTTATTGTAGTTACAGGGAGGATACATAATTGTCTCTTATGTATGATTAATTGGATTAATTCTCTTAATTAATTGTTAAAGCTTTATATTATATGTTTTAATTTTATGAGTTAGGGGATTGAGATGGTGTTGGTTCCTAGAGATGGCTTTTATGAGGCTGGAATGAGATTTATTAAGGAGATAACTCTATGGTCAAGGGAGTTTATGACTAATATTACCATATGATATGGTTATGTATTTATTGTGTGAATTGAAATTTAATGTAGGTGGGTATGTGACATGAATGGGATCCACGAGATATTTACCTTACAATACATGAGGATAAAGACTCATGTTGGGTTCATAGAATTCCCATTTAGTATGATGCATTCATTTTACAACCATTGATGTCTAGGTTATATATGTGAGAGGCTTACCTATAGGGAAATTAAAACCCCAATAAGGTGTCCATCATGTATTTATGGGTAATGTTTTCTATAAAGGAATTGTTTTAGGTAATTGATTCTCTCATAAACAAATGTCTAGGGGCGAGGCTATGGGATGTTGTAGTAATTTTCATATATGGTATGATAATCTATGAGAACATGTGAATGACCCAGTATGGAACCACGTTAGGTTCTTTTGCTTGATGAGAAATCAGTATGGACTATATAGATAATGATAGGTTCTCCAAACCTTATGAGTTAGGAATGTGTCCCTTGACATAAATTTATCCCTTAGGAAAAGGTGAGATACCTATGGAGTGTAACCATAAGCGATGCCTTTATCATCCACATTGTTCAATTTGAACAATATCAATATGACATCAAAATTAGATTCATCATGTCAATAACCACTTACCAATCACACTGAAACCACACTAATTATAGTAAGGGAATAACTACATCCCCCTCTAAATTTTTCTTCTTTTAAGTAGTCTAATTCTACTAAATTCAGTGCTTGATATCGCTTGTTATAAACTAGATTCAATATGAGATCATTGATTCTATTAGTTATGGCCTAGAATTTTTTTTAATTCTGTAATAATCCCTTTTTTTATGTAATTCTTGATTCAAAAAGTGGTATTACTTCATCATGAAACATCTAGATGAATTTTTGAAGAAAAAAAGTGATTTCTTCACACCACTTATTGAGTCATGATCATCCATGACAAGTTTTTCTACTATTTTATATCAAATGAGACTTGAAATAATTATTACATAACTTATTTCATGTATTTTTCTGATTTAATCAGATCTTCCTGTAGCTGAATAACATTTACATTATTAGAATATCCACCCCATGGATCATATCTCCCCTAAATATTGTGCCACTTCAAACAATGGTTAGAATTATTTAATTTAATGAGAGAGGGGAACCTCCAACTTTCTTAAGTTGATTAATGTATTTGGAATTTGTTCACTCACCCTAATATCCCAATTTAATTCTAATACTTTGTAGTGGTACTACATTATATGAAACCACTAGTGGGTGATTTACCATATGGATGAGAAAGACTCTGAGTAGTTTTGGTATTTATTTCAGGGGAGATGGTAGGGTCAATTTAGTCCCTTGAGAAATGTATGTAGGTATTATGACTCCTAGTATTAGGTTATGGTGACCTTTTTAATGAACATTGAAATATTATAATTCATCGATATTTTGTTTTTATTTCTAAAAGTTATTCGTATTTAGTCCCTTGAGAACTGTATGTGGATGATATGAGGTACCTACACATTGTGATGGGTCCATGACACATTATCCTTCCTTATTTCATGGAAATATGTTATGGAGTGTTGATGGACATTACAGATTATCAGTCTTAATATATGATTCGGTACTAGATGAAGGTGTGAAGGTTCCTGAAACCTTGTCTTGTATATGAGTGTTGAACATGGAATAGTATAATTCTTTAGAAAACGCAGGGTTATTAGATATTTTTTATTGCATGATGTGGGAAATTATTATGTGACAGATGAGTTTAACATGAAATAATGTATATGAGTGGATTGTATTGATTAGTGATGTATTCTGTGGTAATACAAATTTTTTTTTGATATTAGAAACCAATATATTTTTTGAAACTACTAATGAAGTTGGATAGAATTCATAGTATAATTGAATACCGAAATGACATCGTAGTGATAGTGATCACTAGATTTTGGTTTTTTCCCTCTAATACTGATATTGTGACAATGATTTTTTTTTGTTTTTTAATACTGCTTATGTTTATTACATATTTACTAATGTCTCAAATGTCAGGCTCAAGGGGTGGGTATTTTTCAATGCGTCAATAAAAGACTCATGCATATCAGTATTGAGATGACTTTTTTATTTATGGATAATAGTATAAAGGATCAATGGTGTAGAAATTATATAGTGTAAATCCACCATTATTATATTTTCTATTCCAAACCATCATTGAGTGAAATATATAGATTATCTGATATTTTAAATTTGAAGAATATAGGCATGAAATGGTCGTGGTTCTCTATTGGTACATTGATACAAGAAGCCTATATGCATGGACATATATTCTATATGTGATAGGAAAACATTCTTGTAATAGATATATATTAAATAGATGTTATGGTTATTCAACTACTAATGTATAGGAATTTGATACACGGATGGATATTGGACCAGGTTTCTGGGTGTCAGTATTCATATTAAGTTAGAAGGCCTATGAAATAGATAAGATATGTTTGTTTTGGTTGTGTCAAAATTTTAAGGCTACTACTTGGATTCATAGTGGTGAAAGTTTTATTTCTTACCCATAGTGGTTTAATTTAGATTATTCTGGTTGAATTTGGGTGTATGACATTGGATGTTTTAGAATCCCTGATTTTAACTAGGGATTGGTAATCATTGTGGAAATGATGGTTATAGTTTTTTTGTGGTTCTCAGGTATTCATATCTTCTAATGTTAATTGGAAAATATTGGAATTGGATTAAACATTTAATACATGATTGAGTACCATGACATGAATAAGGATCTATAAGTTTCATATGGGAAATGACCAGAATATGTGTTGGACCAAAGCATGAGGCATCTGGGTGGCTGTGTTGTTTCACTATTTCAAGTGAAGTATATGAGAGATCATTTTCAATGGGAGATATAGATCGATTTCGTGTATCATATTTCAATGATCAATGAAGTTCACAAGTGATGAAAAAAAAATACTTTTTATGGATGATAAGTGGTACATTGGGGTGGTTATAACACCTCGCATCAATATGTGTTAGTGTAGTTACATAAATATCAATTTCCAATGATGTTAGGACTAGACATGATTCATTGGTATTCATGAAATTGTTTTAATTAGGGAACTGATACCAAAGATGTATAAGCTACTTTTTTTTCCTGTAAAATTGGTTTTAGCGGTAGTTTTAACTGAGGCTATATGTCATCATTTTTCAATTAGAGGTGGTTATAACCACCACTAAATGTCAGCATTTATCTATTCGAAACAGTTATAACAGCCTCTACGGTGTTAATTTTCACTGCGGTTTTAACCACTGCTTCAGTGGCCCATCTTTTTCTTGAATGTTGCGGCATTTATGATGCTTTTATGGGTGGTTTTCCCAGCATTGGGCTTAAATATTTTTTGCAGCGGTTAAAACTGCCGCTAAAAAAATTAATCCCCGGGCCGTGAAAATTGCCGCTAAAAGCCTCATAACCGCTGAAAAATACGTTATCTACAACGTTTTCTAAAAACCACCATGAAATGCCTATAACCACCAGCAATAGTGTCCTGAACCACAATTTAGCGGTGGTTTTCGTAAACTGCCACTATACGAAAAAAAAGCCACGAAATTCAAATTCTCTTGTAGTGAATGAAATGGTTATCATAATCATGTACTAAACCGTAACAAATTAATATGTCAAAATTTACCTTTAAATAATTGGTTAAAAACATACGTGGAAATTAATAATGGAAAATAGGTATGTATAATGATAATTTATGTCTAATTGATGTGGAACATGAAAAATGAGTGGTTAATAAACCATATAAATGAAACATTTTAGTGTAGTTTAACGAAAATATTATATAGAATTTAATGAAGAAAATGAATATTTGTTTCAAAAAAACTAGAAATGATCCAAGATAAATTTTCATGTTATAATGAGTGATTTTATAAAATTAATGGTGTATTAAAATAGTTTCTGGAGTGCACATTGAAGTGAGCAAGAAATCAAGAAATTCCCTTGAATTTGGCATGCTTATCAGGATGAATTAAAAATGGGACCATTCTAAAACATGCATTACCCCATCAATGAGGGATAATATGATATAAATACTTTAGTTTGGAACATTTACATGTAAGTTATAATTATTATACAAAAATAATTAGAAATTACATTAGGTTAATGAGAGTGAAAGAGTATCCTGAAGGAAAAAATGATGTTCGGGTAAAATCCATTACCATGTGTCTGAAATAATTATGCTCTTTATCTTAATGTATTGAGTAATAAAAGTAAATAATTTAATTAATCAATTAATGACCCTTTATACAATTATTTTATTGATTAGAATTTTATTAAGTTCATTTATATCCCTTTTTATGGGTTATGATATTCAATTTCATAATTTGGGAGTGTTAGTTTCCACGGTTTTCATGATCAATTTACTTGTATATGTGTATGGAAAATAATATAGGATGTGTATAGTTGACTATATCTGAATTTATATGTTATTAATTAATTTATAGAATATTAACATACCATTCTTCCTTATGTTAGGATGAATCATTAGATAAATTATTAATGATAATCTTTTAGATTAATTTATCATTTTTTATCAACATAAAAAAATTATATTATTAAATACGATGTATATATATTAGTTCCACAACATTAAATAGGTTTAAATACATAATATATATTATATTTCATCCATTTAAATAATTTCAGGATGAAATTTGAAGGTGTAATTGAACGATGAAAGCACATCATCCACGAAGGTGGTAAATCGACACCTCATAAACGATGTTTTCATTCATAAAATAAAAGATAGAGGGGAAGCGATTTGATGATGATTTATTCCATGAAAAATATTAAATTCTACTATATGAATTATAATATAGTTTTCATGAAATTTGGATAAAGGGATGTGAAGGGAATAAATGATAAGAAAAGAACATGAAAACAAATTGAATGAAAACGGATGATAGGATTACCTCTTGATTCTTTTTTCTTGAGAACCTCCGTATCGGTATTGGTTTTAGAAAATTTTTAAAAAAATTATTATTGACTTGGGGGAGGGTATTGGGAATATATTTGACATGAATTTTTATATTTTTTAAGGCTTGAGAGGTGTGGGGAGGAGTGGTGGTGAGAGGTGGTATTTATAGTGGAGGGAGGGGTGCTTTCTCATTATTTAATTCATTAGTTTGTTATATTTTTCAAGACAAGAAATATTTTTGATTACTGTGACTTTATACATTAATTAGATCATGTGAGTTCAAACCAATGGTGCTTACATCATCCATGACAAAATGAATAGTGAATTTAACTTATAATGTATATATACCAAAAATTAAAGAATTTTACTATTCACCAAAAATTCATGTGTTTCAAAATATCCCAAACATTCAGCCAAAACATTTTTTGGCTTGTAGAATAAAAAACAAAACACTATTTTAAAAAAATATTTCGATAAATAAGATAATTTTTTAATTCATCATTTACATGGAAAATACATAATTTAATATTAAAACTACCATTCTAACTCTTTGAAAAAATATTTAAGGTATCATTAAATTATCATATAATAATAGGAATACAAAATAATAATTTACGAATAAATTTTATAAAAGGAAATTTTGTTATATTTTATTAAATTAATCATAATATTATAATTTAATATTTAGGACATACAAAAATACCAACACTAAATTAATAAATTTTCAAATATTTTTTATATATTATATAATATAATTATATCATTATTCATTTTTAAGATGGATATATTTTAATTTTAAATTCATGGATAATGTTATTATTCTATTGTATATTTTTCGATTCATAAGGGTTATAATATAGTAGCAGTTTTTGATCATCACAAACTCTTTTAGTTATATTATTAAATATCATGCATATCTTCTAGTTCCAGAACAATAAATAAATTTTAATAAATATAATATAATCCTTTTTAACAATAAAAAAGTTTTTATGACCTTCCTTAAAGGTGGAATTGAAATATGAAACCCTGTTATTCATGAAGGTGGTAAATAGACACCTCAAAGACGATGTTTTAATTCTTAAAATAAAAAGTGGGAGAAAATAAGTATAGAAATGAACTTGAAAAGAAGTTGAATGAAAATAGAAGAGGGTTTTACCTCTTGAATCCTTCTTCTTGAGAACCTACTTAGGAGGATTAGCATGGTATTCTATTAACACAGAAAGATTCGAGAATTATTGGAGGCTTTTGGGAAGATATATAATTTGTAAAATTATCTATGCTTGAGATGTGTGATAAGAAGGGGTGGTGAAGGGTGGTATTTGTAGGGCAGGAGATATGTGTTTTCTCATTATTTAATTCATTAGTTTATTATTTTTCTCAAGAAAAATAATTTTTTTTTTCTTGAGACTAAATATAGTCATTTGAAAATGTAATTTAGAACCAATGGTCTTTAATTCAGTAATGAATCATAGAATAGTGTATTTATCTTATAATGTAGATATATTATCAATTACCACATTTTACAATTCACAAAAAATTAAACTATTTTATTAATTTCCCAAAAGATCATCCAATACTTTTTTTATATACGGAATTTAAAATTTTATCAATTTAATGAATTTTTTTTATAAATATGAGAAATTTTATTTTTAAATTAAATCATCATTTACATGGAAATTATAAATTTAAATATTTATAATTTTATTCTAGCTCTTTGAAAACTTAATTAATGCCTCATTAAATTTCCTTATATTCTGAAGTGAAAAAATATTAATTTATGACTAAATTTTATGAAAATAAAACTTCTTTTAATTAACAAATTAATTATAAAATTATAATTAAATATTTTTAATTATAAAAATATGAAAACTTAATTAATCATTTTTAAAATATTTATCTAATTATACTAAGATATAATTATATCATGTTGTAACTTATAATGTGCATAAATATTACATATAATTTTATGGTGGGGTGTAACACCCCAAGCTTCCACGGTACGTTTCCCTTCGAATAATGCGATAGCGTGTGTTGTATGCAACCTCGAGTTCTAACACACACCACAACTAATTAAACTAACCGTTGTGAATAGTAATACCTACTTTTTGAAATCATATAGATTTTATATTTCAAAATGGACTTCATTTTTGGATTCGGAATATTGAAATTATCCTAGGGTGAAATTTTGGTACTTTTCGGATAACTTTTATATTTTGATGAATAGTGAGCATTACTAAATTTTAATTAAAAACAAATTTTTTGATCAAAATAATTAATAGTGATAAATTATGAATTTGAGTGGTTTTAAAGTATATTTAGAATATATTTTTAACATTTAATATAATGTTTGTCATTGTACATAATTTTATAATTAAACCGAACATAAACAAGTGTCAATCTTTTGATAGTTATTATCTCTTAAAAACACGGTTTTTGTTTTGACAGCGGGAATTAATTTTAAATTAATTTCTGCCACTTCTGTGTTTTGAATTTAGGAAAATTGATTCCATATTTGTAATCAGGATGTTCAAATTGTGTAAATAGGTAACTTTTATTTTTAGACATTTTGAATAATTACTGCGGTAAATATTTTATTTACCATGGTTAAGGGTAAATCCTGTAAATAAGGGTTAAAAAATAATATTATAATAATACTAAATTACCCTTAAACGTGTCTTAACCCTATTGTTTGATACATGGTCGACCATGGGAATCTTTGGGTCTATTTTGGGACCCCATGGATCCACTTGTAAGTGATAATGACACTTTATTTTAATTAAGTTAAAATGAATAAAAAAATGACACAAGCATATATCTTTTTGAAAAACAATTTTTACATAGGGTTATATATCTTGGATTTTAGATTATAAATATTCATTAGAAAGCTAAAAAGATTTCCTACATAATGATATTTTATTTATAATTGTTAGACATTAAATAATTTATTTTATTTATGACACAATGATGATGCAGTAATTACTATAATAGTGACAAATTAAAATAATTGATATTATAAATACCCAAATAAATATAATATGAAACTTTTAATGAATTAAACTAATTTTTTAGGATAATATGATATATTAGAATTTATTTAATTGACTTTGTTCGAAGTAATAAATCTGTTATGAGTTTCACAAAAATCAACTATTGAATAGTGTCAAAATTGACATAAAAGAGTTTTTAAAACAAATATTATTTTATTAATTGATATTAAATTCATAAAAATCTAAGGTTCGGACAAGAGACTTATATCATGATAGGTGTATCATTAATGGACCACTTGTGGGTCTCTTGTATGTATATGATAAGTTTATTAACCATATAATATAAAAATACAAAGAGACATTGTAAAAGTGAAACTAATTAACTTAGAGTTAATACTTAAAGATAAGGTTAATATAAGTACCCAAACCTGTCTAAATTCTATTGGTTGACTTGGTTTCGACCCATACCCACCTTAACCTTTTAATAGTCAACTTTAAATCCATTGGAATCCGAATATGAATTTATTATAAACTAATATCTCAAGCTTTTCCAAAGGTGCCCCTCACCCCTCTTATAAAAGGGCACTCCTCCTTCTCATTTCTTCACACCTTCAAAGCCTTTTGGTTCGGCCAAACTCTGCCCAAATACTCTTCCAACTTCCCTCACTACAACCTAGAGGCCTTAGTTTAATCAGAAATCCAACCTAAGGACCCCTTTTGATCAAATCAAAAGGAAGAACCCGAAGAAGAGGTAATGATTTCACCACCCTTTTCTAAGTTCATTTCTTCTTCCATTTCTTCTTCCTTTGTTGTTAACATTCTAAAATAGTAACTCCCGTATCTCACATATACTATGATGTTATTATAAATATGTTACAACCATATTCAGTATTCTATCCACCCTTTGAATAACATGTCACCATACGTGCGTACGTACGGCTTACCATCTCCACGTCGTGGTGTAATTGTTATTCAATATAATATTATTTGGATGGGTATAATAATGATGTGTAACTCATGTAAATAATAAATATAACATGTTAATGATTCTTTATATATGATATACCATCCATTTATATATTATTTTAATATCAAAAGAATGATATTGTCGCTCGTGCGTACGTACGGACTACCGTCTCCACGAACGCGATGAGATTCATTCTCCATCGTATCCATTCAAGTATAATTATCATTTGATGATTTAAAAATGATGTTTAAGAACTTCATATCATTCTGGATATGAATAAGATACATCAAACTTGGCTTATGTAACAAAACATATAAAAGAAAATGAGTAAGTTAACACCCGAAACGACGATAATTCTAAGATATTATTAACAAATCAATGTTAAAAGATCACATATGATATCATATTAATATATATGATTCTTGTATAATTTAATAACAATTATTTCACCATTATACAAGAGGTTAACCTACCCCAACCAAGTAAAAGTACAAGGTAAGGGATTTTCTTATCTCACTTTCACTTCCGTGAGATTTCCATTGTTCGCCACTAAATTATTGAAAGTGGTGTATTGTGTATTGCCATTTGATATATATTACCATGATTCACTTTATATTCATGTTATTATGTAAATAATTTGGTGGTTAATAACTTTTGGCCATATGACTCAATTGATTAACGTGGTAAGGGGTTTTCATCTCACTCCTTATTCCCGTGAGATTCATGCGATATTGCCACCATTACCTTTTGTGTGGTATATGTACTGCCCATAATTATATTCTTTGTGTAATACACTCTAATTTATGTGTATTTATATATTCATTGTATGATACCTCTTTCATGGGTTGTATGTTTCATAAGTTACCAAATTGGTACGGGTTATTTCACAATCTCTTCATTATCCGAGGTTGTTTATATAGAATAATCTACTGGGATCTCGTTATCATCCACATCCATGTTTTCTTAAAAATGTATTTCAAAACATTTTTTATTATTTACAAGAATATTGTTTAAAGTCATTTATACCCTTGGTTGACTTGTTATAAGAGGATTATGAAGGAATCTTTCCGTCGTTTTCAAAACAAGGTTATTTTTAACCTTTTCGACAGAATTAAGGTAAGAATGTTTTTTTTAACTTATACGGCGGCTGCGGCTATTTTCCGCCGTTATAAAATCTTCAAAGCTTCCCTTACAAGCTTATAAGAATATTTTCAAATAAAATGTTTATTTTATATGGATCTTAAATGATTTCAAAATAAAAGGAGATATTTCTTTAAAAATAATTTTGATTTCATCTATGTCAACATCCTTTGATGGATTTTAAGATTATTTGAAGTTGATTTATTATGATACAAAACTTCTATATTGTATTGAAGGTTTTGTGATATGTTTGATTGTGGATGTGCTATTTTTATACCATTCATAGTTTATGGTGAAATTATTGACATTTCGTATGCTAGTTTTAATACGAATGTTTATGTTATGTTTAAACCTTTTCATATGGGAATGCATTGGACTTAGTAAGTGACGGGTGGAGCCCGCTATAGCTCCTCGATGCATCGGTAGGTCTCATGAGACAAACTAGTGTCTTGGCACAAGGCCTTGGCAAAATCTTATTTTTAGTCTTGGCACGAGGCCTTGGCTATGTGGTTATGATAGTCTGGCATTATGCATTCCAACATTATGAAAGTGGTTATTGATTTTTGCATGTGATTATTCGATTAGTAGAATATCCATGTGAATAAGTAAATGACATTATTTCATTTTACTTTTTCCATACTATGTTGAAGTTTAAGTTTAAAAGGCTTTTGTTTTAGTAATTCATTGCCTTAAATTTTTATGCTTATTTTTTAATGTTCCGCTATATTGTTATCCTTACTGGGCATTTGAGCTCACCCCTTTTCTATGTTTTATTTTTCCCAGGATGTGAAGATGTAAGTTATGAATGACCTTCAGGGATATTATGAGGGGATTATAGTGTGGACTGTGGAACATTATGTTGTTGTAGTAGTTTTTCATTTTATGATGTAATGTAAAACTTATGAATATATCTAGTGTTTCCATAGCTACTAAACCAATCGGTCTTTCGAGATTTGATCTTTCTTGTGATCATGCCAATGTTATGTAATAATGCACCGACTCTGGGTAACTGGGGTCGGGGCGTTACATTTGGTATCAGAGGAAGTTTAGTACAAACCTTGGAAGCTAGATTTAGATAAACTCTGATTAGAGCACGTAGACGTAAGATGAAATTTGAGGATTAGTATTGAAGAACTTCCTAGAATTTTGGTATTGTAGAGATTTTTTGAGTTTTCCGAGCAATATATCCATGTCTGGATACGAGCAGGTAGAGGCAGCTCTGGCACAGATGTACCTAGGGGTAAAACCCGAAAACACCGCTTTGACCTAGACTCGAACGGGAACTGGTGCACGACAACGGGCCTTGGTGCACTCTTGGTTACGACACTCCCGAGGGATATGCTTAGGATAACTCTCATTTTCTTTACAAATCATTTTGAAGGTATTATGAGTATATACTTCCTCAAAGAAAACATTTTTATGATTATGGATTATATCCATAAATAGTTCAATTTATGTTAAGTGTTTTATAAGTATGGGATTATGTATTTTGATTCATAAACTGATCTAGTTTATGCCATTGTTTAGAAATGGCACCTAGTGGAAGAAATGGAAACCGTATCAATGCACGCACTCCATGTAGGGATTGCCCTCCTGCTCAAGATAATTATAGTGGGGCTGGTGATGCAACTGGTACCGATCAGCTAATCACCATACTGGGACAACTTACTCAGGTTATGAATAATAACCTTACCCGAATGGAGCACCCTGATCCGCAGCGTGGAGGATCAATGTTAGATCGATTCATGAGGCAACAACCACCAACGTTCAATGGGAGTGCAAATCCCTTAGTAGCTGAGAAATGGATATTTTCCCTAGAGAAAATATTTCAGGCTTTGGGGAGCAGTGAAAGGGAAAAAGTTATCATGGCAGTTTACCGCCTCACTGGAGATGCTGATCAATGGTGGTCATTGATTCAAAACATGAAGGAAGATGATGAAGTATCAAATATGGAGTGGAGGGAGTTCAAAGATCTGTTTTTAGAAAAATACTTTCCTCGCGACCATCGAGCAGATATGGAAAGGCAATTTCTGAGTCTGAGACAAAAGGAGGATGAGAATGTCACAAAGTATGAGGCTAACTTTACAAGGTTAGCAAGGTACGCTGGTGATTATATACGTAACCAAAGAAGTAAGATTGATCGTTTCTTTGAAGGGTTAAAACCATTTCTTCGTCGAGCATTAGTCTCACAATCCTTTTCGTCATACGAAGACATTGTCTCATGTGCTATCAAGACCCAAAAGGAATTCTCTAAGTCTTTTGACTTTAAAGCAAAGCAAGAGAAGAAGAGACCTACTGATCAATCTGGGAATGGAAATAAGGGGAAGAAGGGAAAGGTTGAATATCCATCTTGTGGTAAATGCGGGAAGAAACATCCTGGAACTTGCTTGAAGGGAATGGGAGTCTGTTACAAGTGTGGTGAAAAGGCCACCAAGCTCGTGATTGTAAGGGGAAGAAGGAAGCTACCAACGTTCAGTGCTACAATTGCAGGGAGATGGGACATTATGCAAATGTATGTCCTAAGCGTCAGGTGAACTTACCTCAGAAAAGGCCAAGGGATCAAGGACAGGCTTCTGCTATCACTACTGCTGAGGTAGAAGCTCTGAAAGACGTGGTGGCAGGTAATTTAATGGTTTCCTCAAGTTTAGCAAATGCATTATTTGATTCTGGATCATCGCATTCTTTCATATCTTCCCAGTTTTCTAATAAAATTAGATATTTCCAATTTGATTTAATAAGGGAGTTGTCAGTTAAAACTCCTAAGGGAAGTATCATTGCAACAAAGTTTTGTGATTCAGTCCCCATTAGAGCACATAAATTTTCATTATCTGTTGATCTCATCGTCATTCCTATGATTGAGTTTGATATAATCCTCGGTATGGACTGGCTTTCAGACTATGATGCGAAGATTTATTGTAAGAATAAAGAGGTAACGATTCTTGATGATAATGATAAGGAACACCTTATTTTTAGAGCAGAATCATCACCACCTAATTCTTATTTAGATCCACCCTCAATAGCTCAACTAAATTCAATTATTGTGGAAGAAGAGAATGAAATAACTGTCGGTGAGGAAAGGAATGTCCAAATAGAGGATGTACCTGTTGTGAAAGAATTTGTAGATGTATTTCCAGAAGATTTACCTGGACATCCTCCAGAACGAGAAGTCGAGTTTTCCATTGATTTGATTCATGGATCAAGGCCTATATCGAAGACCCCTTATAGAATGGCCACTATAGAATTAGTCGAACTAAAGAAACAACTAGAGGAATTGAGTAATAAGGGATTTATTCGCCCTAGTGTTTCTCCATGGGGAGCCCCTATTCTTTTTGTTAAAAAGAAAGATGGATCTATGAGGTTATGTATCGACTACAGGGAGATCAATGCTATAACGATAAATAACAAGTATCCCCTACCTCGTATTGATGATTTATTTGACCAACTGCATGGAGCTCAATACTTTTCAAAGATTGACCTTCGATCTGGATACCATCAGTTGTGTGTGAAGAAGGATGACATTCCGAAGACAGCATTTCAAACCAGGTACGGGCATTACGAGTTTACCGTAATGCCGTTTGGATTGACTAATGCACCATCTGTATTCATGGATCTGATGAATAGAGTTTTCAAGGAGTATCTCGATGAATTTGTGGTGGTATTTATTGATGATATATTGGTATACTCCAAAACCTACAAAGATCATGAATATCACTTGCGCATTATCTTGAAGACTCTGAGGAGGCATGAATTATATGGGAAGTTTAGCAAGTGTGAATTCTGGCTTCAGGAGATTTCTTTTCTTGGCCATATTGTCTCTAAAGATGGAATCTCTGTTGATCCTTCTAAGACCAAGGCAATCCAAGAATGGCCAACACCTACGAGTATAACTGAGGTACGTAGTTTTATTGGTTTGGCAGGTTATTATCGACGTTTCGTCCAGAATTTTGCCCGATTGGCTAACCCATTAACGAAGCTCACACGTAAAGGGGTTAAATTTGATTGGACAAAAGAGTGTGAAGAATGTTTTGAAGAAATGAAGAAAAGATTAGTCAATGCTCCTATATTGACTCTACCATCAGGGAATGATGGGTTCGTTATTTATAGTGATGCATCAAAGAAAGAACTTGGTTGTGTCCTTATGCAGAATGATAGAGTTATTGCCTATACATCACGACAGTTGAAAATTCATGAACAAAACTATCCTACTCATTATCTCGAGTTATAAGCTGTGATCTTTTCTTTGAAGATATGGAGGCACTACCTCTATGGTGAAAAATATGAGATTTATACTGATCACAAGAGTTTGAAGTATATTTTCTCACAAAAAGAACTCAACATGAGGCAAAGGAGATGGCTTGAATTACTCAAGTATTATGATTGTACGATACACTACCACCCGGGGAAGGAAAACAAGGTGGCAGATGCTTTGAGTAGAAAAGACTATGGAGTTTTGAACAATATGAGAATTTAAAGGGATCCAATTTTCATGGATCTAGTGAAGATGGACATGGGAATAACCAGGGAAGGTGAAACATCAATGCTTTTTCAAATGGTTGCCAAACCATCTTTACTAGAAAGGATTAAGAGTTCTCAGACCGATGATGAAGAATTCCAAAAGAATATTAAAGCTATGAATGATGGGAGATTGAGAGACTTTGTGTATGAAGATGGAATTTTGAAATTCGGGAAGAGACATTGTGTTCCCGATTTACCTGATCTAAAAAGGGAATTGCTGGATGATGCTCATAGTTCCAATTTCTATATACACCCTGGGAGCACCAAAATGTATAGAGATTTGAAGGAACATTTTTGGTGGGAGAACATGAAGAGGGAGATTGCTGATTTTGTGTCAAGATGTATGGTTTGTCAACAAGTGAAAGCTGGAAGGCAACAGCCTGGAGGAGTCATGCAACCTCTTCCCATACCGGAGTGGAAATGGGACAATATTACGATGGACTTTGTCATGGGGCTACCAAAGACTCCTAGAAGGAACGATGCAATATGGGTTATTGTTGATCGTCTCACCAAGTCAGCACATTTTCATGCTATAAGAGAACATCTACCCCTGGAACGTCTAGCAAGACTATATATTAATGAAGTTGTGAGACTTCATGGAGTACCCTTATCAATTGTTTCTGATCGTGATCCCCGTTTTACTTCAAGATTTTGGAAAAGTCTTCAGAAACCCCTGGACACAGAACATCATTTGAGCACTGCATACCACCCTCAGACAGACGGAAAATCAGAACGGACTATTCAAACCTTAGAAGACATGTTGGGAACTTGCTCACTTGACTTTCAGGGTATGTGGGATCAATATTTACATCTGGTAGAATTTTCCTATAATAATATCTTCCATTCGAGTATTCAGATGGCACCATATGAAGCGTTATATGGAAAGAGATGTCGTACACCAACCTGTTGGGATGAAGTCGGTGAAAGAAAACTTGTAGGCCCAGAACTGGTGGAGGAAACGGTGGAAAAGGTGAAAGTAATCCAAAATCACATCAAAGCAGCTCAAAGTAGGCAGAAGAGCTATGCCGATAATCGAAGGAAGGATTTGGAATTTCAAGTCAGTGATCATGTTTTTCTGAAGGTATCTCCATGGAAGGGAGTCATACATTTTGGTAAGAAAGGTAAATTGAGTCCCAGGTACATCGGACCATTCGAAATTCTAGAACGAATTGGGGTTGTAGCTTACCGATTGGAAATGCCGCCAAGTCTCTTCAAAGTTCACGATGTGTTCCACGTATCTCTATTGAGGAAATACATGCCTGACCCAACGCATGTACTCACCTATGAGGAATTAAAACTGGAACTCGATCTGTATTATTGCGAAGAGCCCGTCAAGATTCTTGATACAAGAGAACAAGTGCTGAGAAACCTGACGACGCGTCTGGTAAAAGTTCTGTGGAGAAACCATAAGATGGAAGAGACAACGTGGGAACCCGAGGAACTTATGATGAAGAACCACCCGAGTCTTTTTATGCAGTAATACCCTAGAAATTGTGAGGACGCAATTATTTGAAGTAGGGGAGAATGTAACCCCCCAAGCTTCCATGGTACGTTTCCCGTCGAATAATGCGATAGCGTGTGTTGTACGCAACCTCGAGTTCTAACACACACCACAACTAATTAAACTAGCCGTTGTGAATAGTAATACCTACTTTTTGAAATCATATAGATTTTATATTTCAAAATGGACTTCATTTTTGGATTCGGAATATTGAAATTAGCCTAGGATGAAATTTTGGTACTTTTCGGATAACTTTTATATTTTGATGAATAGTGAAAATTACTAAATTTTAATTAAAAACAACTTTTTTAATCAAAATAATTAATAGTGATAAATTATGAATTTGAGTGGTTTTAAAGTATATTTAGAATATATTTTTACCATTTAATATAATGTTGGTCATTGGACATAATTTTACAATTAAACCGAACATAAACAAGTGTCAATCTTTTGATAGTTATTATCTCTTAAAAACACGCTTTTTGTTTTGACAGCGGGAATTAATTTTAAATTAATTTCTGCCACTTCTGTGTTTTCAATTTAGGAATATGGATTTTATATTTGGAATCAGGATGTTCAAATTGTTTAAATAGGTAACTTTTATTTTTAGATATTTTGAATAATTACTACGGTAAATATTTTATTTACCATGGTTAAGGGTAACTCCGGTAAATAAGGGTTAACAAATAATATTATAATAATACTAAATTACCCTAAAATGTGTCTTAACCCTATTGGTTGATACATGGTCGACCATTGGCATCTTTGGGTCTATTTTGAGACCCCATGGATCCACTTGTAAGTGATAATGACACTTTATTTTAATTAAGTCAAAATGAATACAAAAATGACACATGCATATATCTTTTAGAAAAACAATTGTTACATAGGGTTATAAATGTTGGATTTTAGATTATAAATATTAATTAGAAATATACAAATATTTCCTACATAATGATATTTTATTTATAATTTTTAGACATTAAATAATTTATTTTATTTATGACACAATGATAATGCAGTAATTACTATAATAGTGAAAAATTAAAATAATTGATATTATAAATACCCAAATAAATATAATATGAAAATTTTAATGAATTAAACCAATTTTATAGGATAATATGATATATTAGGATTGATTTAATGTACTTTTTTCGGAGTAATCAATCTGTTATGAGTTTCACAAAAATCAACTATTGAATAGTGTCAAAATTGACATAAAAGAGTTTTTAAAACAAATATTATATTATTAATTGATATTAAATTCTAAAAATCTAAGGTTCGGCCAAGAGACTTATATCATGATAGGTGTATCATTAATGGACCACTTTTGGGTTTCTTGTATGTATATGGTAAGTTTATTAACCATATAATATAAAAATACAAAGAGACATTGTAAAAGTGAAACTAATTAACTTAGAGTTAATACTTAAAGATAAGGTTAATATAAGTACTAAAACCTGTCTAAATTCTATTGGTTGAGTTGATTTTGACCCATACCCACTTTAACCTTTGAATAGTCAACTTTGGAGCCATTGGAAACCGAATATGAATTTATTATAAACTAATATCTCTAGTTTTTCCAAAGGTGCCCCTCACCCCTCTTATAAAAGGGAACTCCTCCTTCTCATTTCTTCACACCTTCAAAGCCTTTTTGTTCGGCCAAACTCTGCCCAAATACTCTCCCAACTTCCCTCACTACAACCTAGGGGAATTATTTTGATCATAAAGCCAACCTAAGGAGCCCTTTTGATCAAATCAAAAGGAAGAACCCGAAGAAGAGGTAATGATTTCACCACGCTTTTCTAAGTTCATTTCTTCTTCCACTTCTTCTTCCTTTGTTGTTACCATTCTAAAATAGTAACTCCAGTATCTCACATATACTGTGATGTTATTATTAATATGGTACAACCATATTCAGTATTCTATCCACCCTTTGAATAACATGTCACCATACGTGCGTACGTACGGCTTACCGTCTCCACGTCGTGGTGTAATTGTTATTCAATATAATATTATTTGGATGGGTATAATAATGATGTGTAACTCATGTAAATAATAAATATAACATGTTAATGATTCTGTATATATGATATACCATCCATTTATATATTATTTTAATATCAAAAGAATGATATTGTCGCTCGTGCGTACGTACGGACTACCGTCTCCACGAACGCGATGAGATTCATTCTCCATCGTATCCATTCAAGTATAATTATCATTTGATGATTTAAAAATGATGTTTAATAACTTTATATCATTCTGGATATGAATAAGATACAACAAACATGGCTTATGTAACAAAACATATAAAAGAAAATGAGTAAGTTAACACCCGAAACGACGATAATTCTAAGATATTATTAACAAATCAATGTTAAAAGATCACATATGATATCATATTAATATATATGATTCTTGTATAATTTAATAACAATTATTTCACCATTATACAGGATGTTAACCTACCCCAACCAAGGAAAAGTACAAGGTATGGGATTTTCTTATCTCACTTTCACTTCCGTGAGATTTCCATTGTTCGCCACTAAATTATTGAATGTGGTGTATTGTGTATTGCCATTTGATATATATTATCAGGATTCTCTTTATATTCATGTTATTATGTAAATAATTTGGTGGTTATTAACTTTTGGCCAAATGACTCAATTGATTAACGTGGTAAGGGGTTTTCATCTCACTCCTTATTCCCGTGAGATTCATGCCATATTGCCACCATTACCATTTGTGTGGTGTATGTACTGCCCATAATTATATTCTTTGTGTAATACACTCTAATTTATGTGTATTTACATATTCATTGTATGATACCTCTTTCATGGGTTGTATGTTTCATAAGTTATTAAATTGGTAAGGGTTATTTCACAATCTCTTCATTATCCGAGATTGTTTATATGTAATAATCTACTAGGATCTCTTTATCATCCACATCCATGTTTTCTTAAAAATGTATTTCAAAAGATTTTTTATTATTTACAAGAATATGGGTTAAAGTCATTTATACGCTTAGTTGACTTGTTATAAAAGGTTTATGAAGGAATCTTTCCGTCGTTTTCAAAACAAGGTCATTTTTAACCTTTTTGACAGAATTAAGGTAAGAATGTTCTTTTAACTTATACGGCGGGTGCGGCTATTTTCCGCCGTTATAAAATCCTCAAAGCTTCCCTTACAAGCTTATAAGAATATTTTCAAAGAAAATGTTTTATTTTATATGGATCTTAAATGATTTCAAAATAAAAGGAGATATTTCTTTAAAAAGAATTTTGATTTCATCTATGTCAACATCCTTTGATGGATTTTAAGATTATTTGAAGTTGATTTATTATGATACAAAACTTCTATATTGTATTGAATATTTGTGATATGTTTGACTGTGGATGTGATATTTTTATACCATTCATAGTTTATGGTGAAATTATTGAAATTTTGTATGCTAGTTTTAATACGAATGTTTATGTTATGTTTAAACGTTTCATTTGGGAATGCATTGGACTTAGTAAGTGACGGGTGGAGCCCGCTATAGCTCCTCGATGCATCGGTAGGTCTCATGAGACAAACTAGTGTCTTGGCACAAGGCCTTGGAAAAATCTTAATTTTAGTCTTGGCACGAGGCCTTGGCAATGTGGTTATGATAGTCTGGCATTATGCATTCCAACATTATGAAAGTGGTTATTGATTTTTGCATGTGATTATTCGATTAGTAGAATATCCATGTGAATAAGTAAATGGCATTATTTCATTTTACTTTTGCCATACTATGTTTAAGTTTAAGTTTAAAAGGCTTTTGTTTTAGTAATTCATTGCCTTAAATGTTTATGCTTATTTTTGAATGTTCCGCTATATTGTTATCCTTACTGGGCATTTGAGCTCACCCCTTTTCTATGTTTTATTTTTCCCAGGATGTGAAGATGTAAGTTTTGAATGACCTTCAGGGATATTATGAGGGGATTATAGTGTGGACTGTGGAAACATTATGTTGTTGTAGTATTTTTTCATTTTATGATGTAATGTAAAACTTATGAATATATATAGTGTTTCCAAGGCTACTAAACCAATCGTTCTTTTGAGATTTGATCTTTCTTGTTATCATGCCAATGTTATGTAATAATGCACCGACTCTGGGTAACTGGGGTCGGGGCGTTACATGGGGATTATTATTATTTTCTCTAGTTTAATTTTTATAATGTTCAAAATATTATTCCAAAGGTTATGTTATTATTTCACCAGTATTGGTTCCTTAACTTCTAGTAATTCTTTTTATTTCATTCATTCGTCATTTACAATGTTTGCATTGTGTTCCCTGAGTGATTTGATGTGGTCAATAGTAAGTTATATATATGTAAGAAAGGAATTTGAAAATGATAATATTTTGGTTAATTATAGATATCATTTTTTGTCTTTTACCTTGACCATGACCATGTTCAGATCAAACCACATGAGCATGAGCGAAAATGCTTATGAGAGAAGTTCATATTCATCAAGATCACAACTGAAACCATTGTAACAACCAAGAATTTTATGAGAAATATTTTGTTTTTATGTTATATAAATCATCAAAGAATCTTTCACTACACACAACACAAGCTTGTCTTGCTTTACACGCAACTGTAGCCTTCCTCGATAACTTGCGTCGTATGCAATACCGAGTTTCACTAAACGACGATAAGCAATTAAAATATTCTTAAAACTAGCCATTATGAATAGTAATAACCACTTTACGAAATTTTATAATTTTTATTTTTCAAAGTGGACTTCATTTTTGGATTCGGAATATCGAAATTAGCCTAGGGTGAAATTTTGGTATTTTTCTAAAAACTTTCAATTTTTGATGAATAGTGAAACCACTAAGTGGTAGATAAAAAAACTGAATTTTTCAAAAAACTTAATTTTACCGCTTCTATGAGTGGAATTTCTAAAATCCGAGAGACACAGTTGATGTCAGTAAGTAAAATGTAGTTCAATGAGATGAAAATAATTTTTGGTGAATAGTAACTTTTTACTTTTATTTACCACGGTTAAAAGTAAATAGGGTAATTTAGAGACAAAATGATATTATTATTACCCTAACACATGTCCTAATTCTATTGGATAAATTTAATTCGACCAAAAACAACCTTAGAAATAAAATATGACCATTTAGGCCCACTTGGATTAGATTAGGACATTTATTATGAATTTATTTAATGAAGGGTTAAAATAGTTAAAATCAAAGTTTAATAAGAAAATCATTTTTAATATAGGGTTATACATAAGATAAATTCGACTATAAATATTAATTAGAAATATACAAATATTTTCTACAAAATGATATTTTATTTGTATTTTTTAGACTTTAAATAAGTTAATTTATTTATGACACTAAGATGATGCAGTAATTATCTTATTAATGAAATACTGACATAATTGATGTTATAAATACCCAAATAAATGTAATTTGAGACTTTTTATGAATTAAACTAATTTTATAGGTCAATATTACATGTTAGTATTTATTTAATTAACTTTTTTAGAACTAATCATTTTGTTATGATTTTCACAAAAATAAATTACTAAATAGTGTCAAAATTGACAAAAAATAGTTTTTAAAACAAATATTATATTATTAATTGTTATTTTATTCCTAAAAATATAAATATCGGCCAAATTACTTAGATAAGGTTATATATATTAATAATAAACAACATGGGATTCCTTTGGCTTGTTATTTTAAGTTTATTAACCTTATAGTATAAGAGCACTAGAAGACATGGTAAAAGTAAAATCATTTAACTTAATGTTAAATCTAAATGATAAGGTTAATATAGGAACCTAAACTTGTCTAAATTCTATTGGATGAGATTATTTCGACCCATCTCCACCTTAGCTTCAAAATAAATCAATTTGGAGCTATTTAAAACCGAATTTGGCTTTATAATAAAATAATATTTTTAGTTTTTCCAAACGAGCCCCTCACCTCACTTATAAAAGGGCACCTCCTCCCCCTCTTCCTCACACCACATTGAGCCTTCAATATCGGCCAACCCCTACCACATTCTCCTCTCCACTTCCCTAGAAACATCCTAGAGGTTCTGGTCTTCTTCAAAGACCAATTTTAGTGCCCTAAAAGGAGGTCTCAAAGATGCGCTTCAAAGAAGAGGTAATGTCCATTACCAATTCTTTCAACTTTATTTCTTCTTCCACTTATTCTTCATTAGTTGTTTCATTATGAAGAAATAACATCAGTATAAATCATATACTGATATGTTATTATAAGTATGAAACAACCCTGTTTCACCATCTATCCATCCTACGGAAATTGAAATCACCGCGCGTGCGTATGTACGGAATACCGTCTCCACGCCGTGGTGTAATCTATTTTCCACCACCACCTAACTTGGATGGGTATAATGGTGTAAATAATAACTATATATGATTATTGTAAAGTGATATTGATTCTGAAATAGTATACATACACTCCAATACAATTCCACGATCATGGGAACGATATCATCGCTCGTGCTTACGTACGGAATATCGTCTCCACGATGTGAGGAGACTCGTTCAACATGATCTTCAATTCATAATGATTATATAAATTAATTTAATGAATTAATATGATATATATTACACTAATACCATTCTGTAAATGAGGTATCTATAACGCAGAGAGAAGAATAATAATTTATTCGACAAAACACGCATAAGAACAAAAAGTAATAATCACCCGAATAACAAGTAGCAATGAAATATTACTAATAATAAGCTAAGAATATGACCATATATTATATAATAAAAATGAGTATGAATCTGGAATAAGTCAATGACATTATTTAAATCATTATACAGGAGGTTCGGACACTTACGAAGCAAATCAGACCTAAGATAAGGGAAATATCACAATCTCATTTTTATCGGAGATTGTTTATACTTTGGTATTTACTAGGGTGTATTTTATCATCCACATACATGTTTCCTCAATATGTAATATTGTTTCCATCCACCTAAAATTGAGTAAATCCAGTTTTAACCTTCGGTGAGTTTTTAGTAAAAGATATGAAAGGAATATTTTGTCGTTTTTCGTAGGAGGTACTTTTTGACTTTTCCGACAAAAGTACAAGAAGAATGTTTTTTAACTTATATGGCATAAATGGATTTTTAAAACCTTTTTTCCGAGAAGGTTCCATTAGATGTTTTCAAGTTTATTTTTAATCAAATTCTTTTATTTTAAAATTTTATGACATGTTAAGAAAGGAAAAGTGTTTTTTAAGTAGAAAGGAAATTTTCCTCAAGAATGGAGTTCAAGTGTTTTATCAAAATTATTTTCCATCTAAGATAATAAAGGGTTATGTTTCTATCCCTATTATTACATTGATTTGATTATGTTGTGATGGAATTATTTTTATGAATTCCTTTATCATATATGAATTGTTTTATGATGTCACGATTTTTAAGATTCCCATATTTATTACATGGGTTATGATATGATGTATGGTTTATGATTTTGTGGCACACATAATAATATTATCATTATGAGATGGGTGGGACCTATATCTCCCTCCAATTCATTGGGTAAAGTTTTTATATCTCATGAGATAGACATGGCTGGAACGGCAGGTTAAACTGGTTCAGTGAAACATGACTGAAACGAGGAGTGGACTCGGTTCAGAAATGGACTTTGTCCACTAAGATAGTCTTGGCAATGAGTCTTGACTAATAAGAAATGATTCTCTATGATTATGTGTATATTCCACAATGTTCCATGTTTTATGTTATGATTATTGGGATTACATTTCACTTCTATGATTTATCCCATGGTATGAAAATATGATTTCTTTTAGAGGTTAAGATTTACAAAATGTTATGTTCATGATGTGATTGATTTTTCTTTTGATTACCCTTACTGAGCATTTGAGCTCACCCTTTTGTATGTTTTCTTTCCCCTAGGTCAGGAAGAAGGTTATTAAGTAATATATGCCAAAAGGGACTATAGATATGATGAAATAAATAGGGGAAAATGTAGACGCTTTATGAACCAGTTGTTTATGTTTCCAGTTTCTAAAGACACTTTACCTATATGGTCCTTCCGTGGTTTTTTTATATGTTGGTATAAGTATGCTTCAATTTTGAAGTATTAACAATGTATATAAGGTATGGTTCATTATAGTTGGTATCAGAGGAAAGGTATAGTCAACCTTTGGAAACTAGGATGTGAAAGCCTTAGTAAGAATCCTAAGGATAAGTCTAAGATAGAAAACAATCTTAGTGTTTTAGAAATGGCCATGAATAACCTAGGATAAGACCTTAAGTGTGAAATTTTATCCTTGATTATGTGGTTTTCCTATTATAATTACTGTTTCTCACAATATTCTTCTAGGTTTTAGTCAATGGATGGAACCTGAAGGAACCATGTTAATGTGGAATACGATGGGTGATTCAATGATTGTCCCCCCTGAGGAATCATACGTTATGGGAGTTGGAATGAAAAATCGTGTAGCCATGCTCACACAACTTTCTCAATCTATGAATCATGCAGGACTTCCAAACAAGCAATGTAAGGAGAAAAATTCTGTTGAATCCTTCATGAGGCAGCGTCCACCTTCATTCAGCAGGTCTACTAATCCATTAGTTGCTGAACAATGGATTTGTACTACTGAAAAGATATTTTCAGTTCTTCAATGTTCTGAACATGATAAAGTCATCTTAGCAGTGTATCCTTTGGAAGGTGATGCTGATCAATGTTGGAATCTTATCAAGAATATGAGGCAAAAAGATGAAATTGAGTCCATGGAATGGGACGAGTTCAAGAACTTATTTTTTAATAATTACTTCCCTCGTATTCTCCAAACAAAGATGGAGAAGGAGTTTCTTGAACTAAAGAAAAAAGATGATGAATATGTTGGTACCTATGAAGCAAATTTTTTAAGACTTGCAAGGTACGCTTCTGGTATTATTATCCAACCTGAGAGTAAGATCGATCGATTCTTTAGTGGCTTAAAACCAATTCTTTGAAGGGCCTTAGCCATAAGGGACTTCAATAGCTACGAGGAAGTCGTTCGATGTGCTCTCAAAGTCGAGATGGAGATTAGAGTAACCCATCAGTCATATGGGTTTGATAAGAAGAGGAAAATGGAATTCAAAGGAAAATATAAAGAGCGCACTGAAAAGAAGATGAGATTTCCCTTATGCTCAATGTTTGGAAAGAAACATAGAGGGAGTTGTCTTAAAGGGACAAGTAAATGTTTCAAATGTGGAAAGGAAGGTCATCTGGCATTTGAATGCCGCAATGATGGGAAGAAGATATCTAATGATGCAAACAAAGGAAGTGATACACAGAATGAACCTACTACCCATCAATGTTTCAAGTGCAAGGAGATGGGGAATTATGCCAATCAATGCCCAAATCCAAGGTTTGATGATGATGGTCAATGTCAAAAAACTCTTAAGGCTAAAGACAAATGAAAGTAACATGCAATTTCTATCAGCGATGTGGAGTATGATAACGATGTGTTGAAAGCTACACTTACCATCCAATCTAAAGTAGCAAATGTTTTATTTAATTCTGGATCCACCCACTCTTTTATTTATAAATAATTTTCTAAGGATATCACCGTATTACCTCATCAATTAGATGTTGAGTTAACTGTGACAACCCCTAATGGCACAACAGTCACATCAAAAGTTTATAATTCTTCTCCGATTGAAGTTTGTGGGAAAGAGCTTCTTACAAATCTTGTGATCCTTCCTATAGTGGGATTTGATGTGATTCTTGGCATGGATTGACTTTCTTTATATAGAGCTCATATCAATTGCCAAAGAAGGGAAGTCACATTTCGTATTCCCAATCAATCTATGATCGTCTATCAATGCAAGGATGAACATAACCTTCCAGTGGAAATTTCTTCCATATTATGGGTCTTGATTCCACTAAATGAATGTTATTTATCTCAAATGGTTGGTGAGAAACTCACGATTAAGAATATACCCATTGTACGGGAGTTTGACGATGTCTTTCCGAAGGAATTTCCAGGTCTTCCACCAAATCATGAAGTTGAGTTTTCAATAGAACTCATACCGGGTGCATTAACTATTTCAAAGACACCTTATAGAATGGCCCCAATTGAGTTGCAGGAATTGAAGAAGAAACTCCAAGAGAATATTGATTCGGGGTTCATACTCCCTAGTGCGTCACCTTGGGGAGCACCTGTTCTGTTTGTTAAGAAGAAAGATGGATCAATGAGACTCTTCATTGATTTTCGAGAACATAACAAGATCATTATCAAGAACAAATATCCCCTCCCACGCATTGATGACTTATTTGACCAACTACGAGGAGCTCAATACTTTTCCAAGATTGATCTTCGTTCAGGGTATCATCAATTAAGGGTCAAAAGGGAGGATATACCAAAGATGGATTTCCGTATAAGGTATGGACACTATGAATTTATAGTGATTCTGTTTGGTCTTACTAATTCCCCTGATATCTTCATGGATCTGATGAATAGATCTTTAAAGCCTATCCTGATCGGTTTTTGGTAGACTTTTTAGACGATATTCTGGTATATTCAAAGAGCAAGGAAGAACATAAAGATCACTTGATAATCATATTGAAGCCCCTAAGAAAGGAGACACTTTATTCCAAATTTACCAAGTGTGAATTTTGGCTTCAAAAAGTTTCATTTTTGGGTCACATAATCTCAAAAGAAGGGATATCTGTGGATCCAGAAAAAACAGAGGTTATCAAAAGATGGTCGAGACCAACAAAAGTAACTGAGATCCGAAGTTTTCTTGGTTTGGATGGATATTATCGACATTTTGTGAAAGATTTCTCACGATTATCTAATCCACTAACCAGGTTGACTCGGAAAGGAGTTAAGTTTGTTTGGATGGAAGAATGTGAAGAGAATTTCAAGGAGTTGAAAAGAAGGTTATCCAGTGCACCTGTGCTCACACTGCCTTATAGTGGAGAAAGGTTTGTGATCTACAGTGATGCATCCAATAAGGGATTGGGGTGTGTTCTTATGCACAATAATATGGTGATACCTTATGCCTCACGAAATTTGAAAATCCATGAGAAAAATTATCCAACTCATGATTTGGAGTTAGCTGTGGTAATCTTTTCATTAATGATTTGGAGGCATTATCTTTATGGAGAAAGGTGTGAAATTTATACTGATCATAAAAGTTTAAAGTATATTTTCACACAAAAGGGGCTGAATATGTGCCAAAGAAGATGGTTGGAGCTGATTAAGGATTACGACTGCTCAATCCATTACCACCCTAGGAAAGCAAACAAGGTGGAAGATGCATTAAGTCGACAAGACCATGCCAGTTTATCCATGATGAGGATCACAAAAGATCCAATATTTATGGATTTACAAAGGATGGTTCTTGGAATTATAATTGAAATGGAAAATTCTTATCTTTCTCAAATGAATGTTCAACCATCTATAAATGTGAAGATTAAAGAGGCATAGAAAGAAGATGTAGAGTTACAAAAGAAGTTGAGAAATGTTACTGAATTCAACCTTGATTGTGATGGGATAATAAAGTTCAGGAATCGGGTTTGTGTTCCCCCCATCCCCAAATTAAAGAAGGATCTACTGGATTAATCTCATAGTTCTTCATTCTCTATTCATCTGGGAAGCAAGAAGATGTATAGGGACCTGAAAGAGTACTTCCGGTGGGATGGCATGAAAAGAGATGTTGCTGAATATTTCTCTCAGTGCTTGGTTTGTCTGGAAGTTAAAGCTGAGAGACAGAAGTCGAAGGGGATGTTACAACCATTACCGATACCCGAATGGATATGGGGAAACATCACTATGGACTTTGTCACGAGACTTCCTAAAACATCCAAAGGCAATAATGCTATTTGGGTCATAGTTGATCGTCTTACAATGTCTGCACACATCATCTCTATTAGAGAGGATTTCTCTCTAGATCAGTTTGCCTGGATATATGTGAAGGAAGCGGTAAGATTTCATGGAGTGCCACTTTCTATTTTATCTGATCGAGATCCGAGGTTTACCTCAAAGTTCTGGCGAAGTCTTCAGTATACTCTAGATACAGAGTTGAGTTTCATCAATGCTTATCATCCTCAGATAGACTGTCAGTCTGAGAGAAAAATTAAAACTTTAGAAGATATGTTGAGAGCTTGCTCTATGGTTTTCAAAGGTGGTTGGGATCAACAACTACCTTTGGTGGAATTTTCTTATAATAATAGCTTTCACTCCAGTATTCAGATGGCTCCTTATCAAGCTCTCTATGGAAAGAAATGCAGGACTCCAACTTGCTGGGATGAAGTTGGGGAAAGAAATATATTATGACCTGATCTCGTTGATGAAATGGCAGAAAAGGTCAGATCTATTCAACAACACATAAGAGCATCTCAGAGTCAACAGAAAAGCAATGCCGACAACCAAATAAAAGACCTAGAGTTTGAAGTTGTTGATAAAGTGTTCTTACGAATATCTCCCTGGAAGAGGGTCATGAGATTTGGAAAGAAGGGGATGTTGAGCCCTAGATATATCGGTCCTTTCGAAATACTGGATCGTTTTGGGAAGGTAGCTTACCTATTAGTGCTTCCACCGAATCTCTCTCAAGTTCACGATGTGTTCCATGTATCTCTCCTGAGAAAGTACATAACTGGTCCTTCACATGTACTCAGTTCAGAAGTTGTACCGCTGGAGAAAGATCTTTCTTATGAAGAACAACCGATAGAGATTCTAGATCGTAGCGAAAAAGTCCTACGAAAAAAATCGACTCGCTTGGTGAAATATTTATGTAGGAACCACCAATTAGAAGAAGCTACGTGGGAGCTTGAGGATATGACGAGGGAGAGGTATCCTCATCTTTTTGTTACAAAGTGACGAATTTCGAGGGCGAAATTTATGTTAAGGGGGGTAGAATGTAATACTTGTGACTTTTAGGAGAAATATTTTGTTTTTATGTTATAAAAATAATCAAAGGAATATTTCAATACACACAACACTAGCTTGGATTTCTTTACACGCAACCGCGGCCTTCCTCAATAGCTTGCATCGTACGCAATACTGAGTTTCTCTAAACAACGATATGCTATTAAAATATTATTAAAACTAGCCGTTATGAATAGTAATAACCACATTTTTAAATTTTATAAATTTTATTTTTCAAAATGGATTTCATTTTTGGATTCAGAATATTGAAATTAGCCTAGGGTGAAATTTTGGTATTTTTCTGAAAACTTTCAATTTTTAATGAATAGTGAAACCACTAAGTGGTAGTTAAAAATACTGAATTTTTCATAAAACTTAATTTGACCGCTTTTGTGAGTGGAATTTTGAAAATCCGAGAGACACAGTTGATGTCAGTAAGTAAAATATAGTTCAATGAGATGAAAATAATTTTTGGTGAATAGTAACTTTTATTTTTATTTACCACGGTTAAACGTAAATAGGGCAATTAAGTGAAAAATGATATTATTATTACCCTAACACATGTCCTAATTCTATTGGATAAGTGTAATTCGCCCAAAAACAACCTTATAAATAAAATATGACCATTTAGGCCCACTTGGATTAGATTAGGACATTTATTATTAATTTATTTAAAGAAGAGTTAAAATAGTTAAAATCAAAGTTTAATAAGAAAATCATTTTTAATATAGGGTTATACATAAGATAAATTCAACTATAAATATTAATTAGAAATGTTAAAAGATTTCCTACATAATGTTATTTTATTTGTAATTTTTAGACTTTAAATAAGTTAATTTATTTATGACACAAAGATGATGCAGTAATTATATTATTAATGAAATATTGACATAATTGATGTTATAAATACCCAAATAAATGTAATTTGAGACTTTTTATGAATTAAACTAATTTTATAGGTTAATATGACATGTTATTATGGAAATAATTAACTTTTTTTGAACTAATCATTCTTTTATGATTTTCACAAAAATCAATTGCTAAATAGTGTCAAAATTGATATAAAATAGTTTTTAAATCAAATATTATATTATTAATTGTTATTTTATTCCTAAAAATCTAAGGTTCGGCCAAATGACTTAGATATGGTTATATATATTAATAATAAACATCTTGGGATTCGTTTGTCTTGTTATAGTAAGTTTATTAACCATATAGTATAAGAACACAAGAAGACATGGTAAAAGTAAAATTATTTAACTTAATGTTAAATCTAAATGATAAGGGTAAAATAGGAACCTAAACTAGTCTAAATTCAATTGAATGAGAGGATATAGAACCATAACCACCTTATATTCTTAATAAATCAATTTGGATCTATTGAAAACCGAATTTGTCTTTATAATAAAATAATATTTTTTGTTTTTCCAAAGGAGCCCCTCTCCTCCCTTATAAAAGGGCACCTCCTCCCCCTCTTCCTCACACCACATTGAGCCTTCCAGCTCGGCCAAACCCTGAAACTTTCTCCTATCCACTTGCCTAGAAATAGACTAGAGGTCCTGGTCTTCTTCAAAGACCAATTTTAGTGCCCTAAAAGGTGGTCTAAAAGAGGATCTTCAAAGAAGAGGTAATTACTGTTACCAATTCTTTCAACATTATTTCTTCTTCCACTTATTCTTCTTTAGTTGTTTCATTATGAAGTAATAACATCAATATCACTCATATAATGATATGTTATTATAAGTATGAAACAACTGTATTTCACCATCTATCCATCCTATGGAAAATGAAATCACCGCGCGTGCGTACATACGGAATACCGTCTCCATGCCGTGGTGTAATCTATTTTCCACCACCACCTTACTTGGATGGGTATAATGGAGTAAATAATAACTATATATGATTATTGTAAAGAGATATTTATTATGAAATAGTATACATACACTCCAATACAATTCCACGATCATGGGAACGATATCATCGCTCGTGCGTACGTACGGAATACCATCTCCAGGATGTGATGCGACTCATACTACATGATCTTCATTGCATAATAATTATATAAATGAATTGAATGAATTAATATGATATAAATTACACTAATATCATTCTGGAAATGAGGTATCTATAACCTAAATAGAAGAATAAGAATTTATTCGAAAAACACACATAAGAACAAAAAGTAATAAACACCCGAATAACAAGTAGCAATGAAATATTACTAATAATAAGCTAAGAATATGACCATATATGATATCATAACAATGAGTATGATTCTGGAATAAGTCAATGAAATTATTTAAATCATTATACAAGTGGTTCAGACACTTACGAAGCAAATCAGACCTAATGTAAGGGAAATGTCACAATCTCATTCTTATCCGAGATTGTTTATACTCTGGTATTTACTAGGGTGTATTTTATCATCCACATCCATGTTTTCCCAATATGTAATATTGTTTCAATCCACCTACAATTGTTTAAATCCGATTTTAACCTTCGGTGAGTTTTTAGTAAAAGATATGAAAGGAATATTTTGTCGTTTTTCGTACGCGGTACATTTTGACTTTTTCGAAAAAAGTAAGAGAAGAATGTTTTTAACTTATACGGCATTAATGGATTTTTAAAACATTATTTACAAGAAGGTTCCAATACAAGTTTTCAGGTTTATTTTTAATCAACTTTATTTAGTTTAAAATTGTATGACATGTTAAGAAAGGAAAAGTGTTTTTGAAGTAGAAAGGATATTTTCCTCAAGAATGGAGTTCAAGTGTTTTATCAAAATTATTTTCCATCTAAGATAATAAAGGGTTATTTTTATATCCCTATTATTACATTGATTTGATTATTTTGTGATGGAAATATTTTTATGAAATTCTTTATCTTATTTGAATTTTTTAATGATGTCATGATGTTTAAGATTCCCATTTTTATGAAATGGGTTATGCAATGATGTATGGTTTATGATTTTCTGGAACACATAAGAATGATGTCATTATGAGATGGGTTGGACCTACATCTCCCTCCAATGCATTGGGTAAAGATTTTATATCTCATGAGATAGACATGGCTGGACCGGCAGGTTAAACCGGTTCAGTGAAACAGGACTGAAAAGAGGAGTGAACTCTGTTCTGAAATGGACTTTGTCCACTAAGATAGTCTTGGAAAAGAGTATTGACTAATAAGAAATGATTCTCTATTATTATGTGTGTATTCCACAAAGTTGCATGTTTTATGTAATGATTATTGTGATTACATTTCACTTCTATGATTTATCCCATGGTATGAAATTATGATTTCTTTTGCAGGTTAAGATTTCAAAAATGTTATGTTCATGATGTGATTGATTTTTCTTTTTCTTACCCTTACTGAGCATTTGAGCTCACCCTTTTGTATGTTTTCTTTCCCCCAGGTCAGGAAGAAGGTTATTAAGTAAGATATGCAAAAAGGGACTATAGATATGATGAAATAAATGGGAGACAGTGTACACACTTTATGAAATAGTGGTTTATGTTTCCAGTTTCTAAAGACACTATACCTATACGGTCCTTCCATGGTTTTTCTATATGTTGTAATAAGTATGCTTCAATTTTGAAGTATTAACAATATATGTAAAGTAGGTGTCATTATAACCATGTTTTCCAAACGACCACATAAAATTCCCACCATCATGCACCTTACACTTAAGGAATTTCCTAGTGTATTAAATGGATATTAATCAATACCCTATAAGTATGAATATATAATATTTTTTTATATAATAATGAATATATTTACGTCCTATTATTATTAATTTGTAAATGATTGTTATTTTGATATAATAAATATAAAATTGTATTTTTTTATAAATATTCAAATTCAAATTATGAATTTTTTAGTTAATAGATTTTTAAATTATTTTTTATATTAGTAAATAATATTTATCTTAAATAAATGATCATATATTTTTTATGATGTAAATTTTAATTTTTATAAGTGTTTTAAAACTATTACTGCAAAAAACCCCATAATTTCATTGTAAAGACCGACTTTATTTTAAAATGAAAAATTAACTTATTAAAAAAAATTAGATAAAATGAATATTATTTTTGGAATCGTAATTTCTATATTTTACAACAGTTAGTGTATTATAATTTCTTGAGACATTCATAATTTCATGTAAAAAATAAATATCTTATAAATATACAATGTGTTTTATGACATCCTAATGAACCAAAAGTTATGAAATAATTACTATAAATGGTATCCGTAACCAAATATATGTATTCATTCTAAAATAACTGGATTTTTATTATATTTTATTTAATTTGGGATGCCATTATGAATCTTTGAAAACCTGTAATATAGTTTAAGGGTTTAATATAAATTTTTAACAATGAGACTCATATCAACATAAGAATGAAAATTATTTTAATAAGTTAAGACTTTGGCCATATAAAATAATAATACCCACTAACATTGTTCTTAAAACAAGAGAAAAAATAGTTGTATTGTTTGTGATTTATGAAATTTTATTATGTAGAGTCCAATGCCTAAATAATGAAGAAATTACCCTGTTTTCCAATATAAACCCACCAAAGTCCACATTTCACATCACAAAAAAATCCTCGTAGAATGTCCATAAACATCCATTCCCTCTTCAGAATCTTACCAATGATCCCTCAATGTCTCAATAATCTCATCCCAAGCATTTGGAGTCCCAGAGTCAGGTAATAGTACCTCATTTTACTCCCCTCCTTTAAATTCATGCATATTCTATGAAAATAATATTCTTAATTTCATTTTTATATTCTAATTAACCTATTATGATTACCATGATATCAAATTATTGTTATATGAATGATATGTCATTTACCCCCCCCCCCCCACAATTTTACCCCAACCAAAGTTGTTACTATGCTTCAGTTATGTTAGGGATCTTCCACTATCCTTTTTATTCAAGCACTTATTTTATGTTATGGTTATTAATTTACATTTTTATAATATTGGGATATGTTCTTGAATATCACATCCATCCAATGTCCATAAGGCCTTAAATATTTTTATTATAATAAAACTCCCTTTAAAGGGAAGAAAGGGGGAACCCAAAGAGATTGCATGAACATAAGGCGAATCACAACCCGAAGGTCTAAGAGATTAAATCCTGATTGGCATCATGGAGTAACCCATACCCAACATTTGATCATGATGAAACTCTTCACCGTCACATGGATATTATGAAATAATGTGTCTAGTTTCAAAGCACAGACCCAATCCAATGGCTCATGCCATACCCTCTCCAAAATCCTAATGCAAAAAGATCTGCAAAGATAAACTGATAGCTCTGAATCCTCATTTGGGGGCCTATTCCATATAGTCGAGTCTTCTTGAAACACCATTCCATGTTAAAAAAAACATGGAATCCTCACAAAAATGCCGATCATAACTGTTATACACTAATTCGATTTAGCCACAACGTCCAAAAATTCCGACAACAGAAAACTATCCCCAACATTTCCTAAACCAAGCCATATTCGCAAAACCCATCATTTTCCTATAGACCCCATGAAGAATCTACAACGATCCACCAAAAATACTCTTCGTCAACATAGATCACTAGGGCCAGTAAGCCAAAACCACACCAAATATTGACGAATCATAAATCTGGATCCATCGCTTGGGGATGATGACTTCAGATCCAAGTCAGAGATCTTCTACAAACCACGACATCAAAAACATCGCTGCAACATACCGCCAATGCCGATTCATCCCAAGAAAAATCCAATGTGAAGCTGCCTCCGATAAGCCGATGGATGAACCCAACGACTAAGACACTGCTAGTGACACCGATGTTCGAAGGTGTCCACCAAAAGCCAAATCCGCCACTTAGATAACCAAGACTGACGTAGAGATCACTAAATCCCAAATCAAACCACAAATATTTGAAGCAGATGGGTAGAGATATCAATTCTTGAAGTCGACCGTGTCCGAAACAGACAATGGGATAATGTCCACCACAAGCCAGATCTCACCAAGAACACCGTGGAGATGGACTGAATCCAACCCTATGCCAAAACGAAAGAGACAGTGATGGGATACACTACCGTGAGCCGAATCCCTTATAAGGTCATTTATCGTTATTCCATATCCCACGTTATATAATTTGGAATTAAAAATGATTATATAAACATTTAAATTTGATTAAAGCTCTCATGATCCTTTATATACACCTGTTACCATGCTAATTTTTTTAAATTGGTTTCCCTCTTCTCATTTACATTCATGAACTCATTTTATGTTACGTATCTAAAATTTTATTTAATTATGTAGGAATCTGTTCTTCAATATTATCCATATTTTTCTATTAATTTATAAATTATTAGTTCCCCATTACCTCTCATTATTCCTCTCATGATCCTATATGTTCAACTGGTAGAATGCAAAAATATAGGTATGATTATTTTCTATAATAACGTATCTTCATTAAATTATGCCTTCTATTAAATAATTTTTATTTTTGGGATATAATTTTCCATTCCCCTATTACATTCTAAATTATATATTTTTGATGATATACCTCTTTTTCTCTCATCAACCGATTATTATGGATCATTAAGCAACATCGTTATTTTTTGCAAATTTTACCAGGATCATCCATGCCAAAACAATTCTATAGTGAACCCCAAAGTCATTTAAAATCAAGTATGCTTTCATTTATGAACATAACCTTTTAATTTGGTACTTATGTGAGTGTATTCATCATTCCTTGATCATTGAATAAATTATGTTGATGAATGACTCCATGTTTTTTGATATATGTGGCACCCTTAGGGATGAAAATGAAATTAATACAAAGGGTTCACTAAAAGAGTGCTCCAAAACACTGGGTATTGATTAGTTTCATGTTACATAATTTTGGGACATGGAGTGAACTTGATTACTTTATGGTACATTTTCCACCATAATATCTTGGTAGGGTTCGCCTTGAACTATGTTTATGATTTTTTGTTTTATGTTGTTTCCATATTTCTTATGTGATGATTATCATTTTATATCATGCCTTAATATTATTGTTTCATTTATTACTCATTTATATTACTATTTTCTAACATGGATCAGTTATGAATTATTATTAAAATATTGGTAATTATATCTCACCACTTTTTTATGTTTGTCCCCATGTTATCCCATGTTATTTTAATTTTAAATGTGTATTTTGACCATGTTAATGATGTTTTTAATAACGATCTTGTATTATTTGTTATATTTTTTTATTTAATGTACCTGATTTCCAATGAAACTATTCTTCCCAATCATTAAGGTTGTATTAAGTGTAATATTATTTAATAAATAATGTATTAATTTGAAATAAAGAGAAGAGTTGTTATAAATATTTGTGATCCCAGATAATGGTTTAAGAAAGAAGTTGGTTGATTTAATTGTTTATCTATTTGAGTTTAAGTATTATATTTCATAAATTTTATACTAAGCATATTGTGTTTTAAAAAATAATGAAACACTTATGGATTTATTCATAATAGTTTTTTCATTAAATACTTTCCAACATATAATTAATGTTACTAATAACAAAAATAATTAATTTAATTGTAAGGGGATATTTTTATATAAAAATTCATCAAGGGATAATTTATACCATAATATATGTATATTGTTTTGTTAATAATGATTATTTTTTATAGAGATGATTGACATTGATAGTATTTTTAAACATGAAATAATATTGTGATTTGATAAAAAGTGATTCACCACTTCCTTGATGAAGATTATTTCATTTTAAGATTGATTGAAAATTTTCAATAGATGAAAAAATATTTATTGAATAAGGATTGTGTTAATTTATAATGCATGAATGTTTTCATGTGAGGGTAACTAAACCATTATGGATACCATCATGGTTTTATAAATCTAAGGATGATTTTAGGTTTAAAGGAATCAAAACTGCTTTTCTAATGTTTCATGTGATGGATTTTTGATACCTTATTGGAGTTTAAATACACAATGGGGTTCACATATTATTTTATTTTATGTTAATATTTCAATATTGGATAGTTGGATATAGATGATCATTATTCTTTAAAAGTGATTCATTGTCAAAATGATATTTTCGGAGATAATTATTTTCATGTTATGTATTACCTTTTAGTCCAGTATGTAAATTTGATTAAATATATTTTATTTTATTTAAATAATATAAAAGATTATATAGTGATTTATCATGATGAATAATAATATTCGAGAGATGTTTCTTTAGGTTAATTTATATGTGACCCTTACGGTTAACATGTGATTTATCATGAAAAATTATTTTAGATCAATTAAAAAAATCTTTTGATGTTGTGATATGAATGGTATGAGAACAAATTTTATGATAATAAAATCATTGATTATGAGGTTATTGTGTTTTTTTTATGTGGGGTAATTTATTGAAATGATTTATGTTGAAAATTATTATCATTTTGAAAAATTTAGAAGTCAAATGTATTATCTCATAGTTTATTCATATTGTGAATTACCATGCCATGTTATCTCCATTTCTAGATTTGGTTAATTCGAAATGACAAGAGGAATATCTTGATATAAAATTTTGAACCAATATATTTTGATGTTAGTGATTTGCAAAAAAATCATATTGAATACTTTTATTTTTTGAGTACTAAATTAGATTTTGATTGAATTTATTTAAAGGATAAAATTATACAGGTCTTGTATGTATGTATCCTTTCATTCATAGATTATATTGTAATGTAATAAATAAATACTAGTAAAATGATTTTTAAAAAAATTATTCCTATAACCATTATTATTGATTGATCAATGATCTTTTCAGCCATCAAATATTTATGGTTTTGGGGTTGTTAACATTATGTTGATCATGTTCACTGTAACTCTTTATTAGTCCATGGGTTTTAGTTTTCTCTTCACGATCTATGTTTCTATTTCCCAGTAATGTTATCCTATTCAGATACCTTGTTTTCTGGTATCACATTTTACCTTCTTATTTCAAATTCTCACTTATCAAGAGGATGTTTTACTAAAACATTTACGATGAGTTTTCACAAAAAATGAATTTTAATTTATCAAAACCTTAATTACCATAAACATGTTAAAATAGAAATGATTCAATTAACACATAGTCTTTGGGGGAGAATCTACCACATTAATATTTTATTAAAAATTTTATTAAAAATTTGATTTCTTTTATATATTGTGATTCACACAACACATAGTTTTAAAAGATCACGACATATTAATAAAATATTATTATGATCCCTTTATAACCTTGACATTAAATTTCTATATATGGTTAATATTATATAAATTTTGACATATATTTAAAAATCCCACTAAATATAAATTAATTAATTTTATAAAAAATAAGTTCACAATTTATATTTAATTTTTTTTTCAATTTTTTTCTCATCATTTATCCTTAATTAAATATTATTATTAAATTCCAGAACATTCTGAAATTCATTTCAGTAAAAAATAAAATTATTTTTTAAATTACCTTAGAAAATTTATGTTATGGTGAAATGTTTTGACTTTTCGGGAATGGTAGATTTTGTAAAAATGGTGAAAATTACTAAATTTTATGGAAAACATGATTTTAGTTTCAAACATGTATAGACTACCAAGTTGTTATATTAAAATGGGATCAATGTAAAATTAGTTCTATTTTATAAATATTAATCAAATTATATTGATTATAATCAATATTATAGTTGAATTTGGTTTTTAATATTTTTACTCATAAGAAGTAAATTTTCTAAAATATCATTGTCATTATATTTTATGAGTATATATTTAAATTAAATTTATTTGATTTTATTTAATTAAATTTATTATTATTTTTAAAAAATTAATTTATTATATGATTATTTTTTCAGATTTTTTTTGAAGAATATATATTTTTTATGAATAGTAAAAAATTTCAACTTTTAGGAAATACAATATCATTTATGATATCACAATGACATAAAAATAATATTAAAAGTAATATTAATTTTTAAATGAATAAATTATTAAAAAATATTAATATTTTCATAAAAATGTAATTCAATAATATATTAATTATAATTTATTTTATGATTAACATGAATGTCAATTTTAGTGACAATGTAGAGCTTTACCAACACTGGAAAAGACAATATTTTAAACCACATATAATATTTTTCATGGAATAAGTATATTATAGAATATTTTATTAATTTTAATGTATTATATATTATATATTATTTTTATACATTATTTTTTTAGTTATATAACATGTGTATATCCAAAATTCTTATGCAATGCTTGTGTAAAACCAAAAAAATTAAGATAACATACCAAATAAGTTTTAATTTAATATATATGAGTTATAATATATATAGAATAAATTCTAATGTATTTACTGAAAAATATAAAATTAATTTCAAGATTTAAATTTATTTATAGTTTATGGTGTTAATATGTTATCTATATTCATGCACAACTAAGACACAATATTTATTTAATTAATGGAAAAATTAAAAATAAATGATTTAAAAAATATTATAAATAATAAAATTTGAATTAATTAATATTTCACATATAGTATATATATATGACAATTTAGATAATTTTTAATGGATTTGATTCTAAATCAAAATTGGTCAATATTTATTTGAAGTCAAACTAATTTAATATTTTCAAAATTGACTTTAATAAACTTTTAGCCGACTAATATGTTATTAAATTAAATAATTGTTATATAAATCATTAAAGTTGGAAATGGGAATATTATTTTTTCAAAATTTTCATTCCTTTCACATTTATCTTCTATATGGAACCAATTTTCTAGTGAATGAAATTAATATATCTTAATTGATTGAAATATCCCAAGAGTAACCCTCCCCTAAATTATAAAATAGAACACATAATTTATCATATTCACACCACTTTTAACCTGATAAATCAACCCAAATCTACCAATATATCTTATACACTCCCCAAATAATATTCAAGAGGATCTGGTGTCCGAAAAAGATCAACCCTATAGACCTTAAGAGTAGAAATACAGATACTATTTCAATGAATAGGTAATGACCATAATCTATGAATTTATAATTAACTATTTTTTTAACTCTTCTAAATCAATTATATTTATAGTAAAATAAAAAATTCACAACCCTAAAATAATAAAATTTTATTATGATTATGAAATCATCTTTATTAAAACTAATTTCATGAAATTAAGTGTTAAAATATCACTTGTGTGTACATACAACATACCTTCTCCATGTAACGATACAATTAATTTTGTATCACCATATTGGATGTATAGATATTTTTATGGTTATATTGTTTATATATAGTAATGATTAAATAATAAAAGTTTTAGAAATAGAATATCATTTATACCTTATAACCATCAAAACCATTGTAAAATGTTAACGTCGTTCATGTATGCATGGGGAATACCTTCTCTATGAAGAGATGTGATTCATTTTTAATTTATTTTTCACATTCTTGGTAATAACGATGATTTAATGAATATATATGATTTATATGATATAATAATGACTCTAAAATGGTCTACAAATATTTAAATTTCTTTATTTCCATCTGTTGAAAAATTCAAATAGCTTTCATGTGTACATATGGACCATTGTCTCCAAGAATGGTGTTATTCATTTATATATATATATATATATAATCAGTAAATATATTATTCATAATGAGTACATATTTTATTTATATCATCATTAAAATTATATAGATAATTGAGCAATGATCAAAATACATGTTCCAAAAATACCTAAACATAAAATACATGAGAAATAACACATATATCACCTAGAATAGTGATTTTAATAATGAAGTGTCAAAAATAGAGATAAAAAGTGATATGTGAATCATTTATTTTATAATATTTATTACTATGGTTATTTTATAGATGATTTAATAAAAATATTTTTATATAGGAGGTTCTGACATGTACGAAGAAAATCAGACTTAAGTTAAGGGATATTCGTCATAATATTATTTCTATGATTAACATGCCTTATACACGAGTGTTTTATTCTTTGTGGCATATAAACATCCCATTAAAGTATGTTATTATTATGATGATGAAAAAATAGGAACTACCTATCCCTATAATGTTATTTCATTCATGGATATTGAGATTCAATAATTACATATGTTTAACGTGGTTTATGATATAATATCATTACTTTTAGGGATTTTTTATGATTTATTATATTAATATGATATATTATGATCTATATACCAATAAACACATGAATATTATTATCCAATATTTATTTCAGATGAAAACAATTCCATTAATTTTCCCCAACATAATTGCTAAAAATATTGTAAATATGTTTTCAATGAAAATAAAATTTATTTCACTTGTCAGTACAAAAACCATTATTGAAATTATCCATGTTTAATAAAAATTACTCATGGAAGTTTTTAATATTGTCATAAAATTTTTTAGTTTCATTTTTCCAAAATTGGAATTTTTTAAAAAAAATTGTTCAAAAATAATCATCTTATCATTTTAAGAATTATTTTTTTATAAATTTAACAAAAGCAAAGAAGGAATGTTTTTTTATAACATATACCCAATGAAATGAATTTAACACCATCATAAGAACTAAATGGATTGAATATTCCTTTAAAAGATTCCATTGATTTTTTTCAAGAAAATTTATTTCCATAATATTGAAAAAATTAATTGGAATTAAGTGATCTCAAAATGTGGAGGATATTTTCTTCTAGAATGATTAATGACCTTTAAGTGGTTTTTTATTCATGATATACAATAACAAATGATTTTGCTTATTATTTTCTAGTAATATGATCAAAGGATACCATCTATACTATTTCCCTAAATGGTTTATATTTATGATGAGATGGTGTGTATGAAATTTATTCATTATCAATGGGTTATATTATGGTTAAATGGTGGAATGTTTTGGAAACCCATTTCATTTACCTTGGATATTATATAATCAAATGTTTAGAAAACCCATTTCTTTTCCATGGTCTATGTTATAATTAAATGTTTATAAAACCCATTTCTTTTCATGGGTTTTGATTTTATGATTGTTTTATGATATTGTGTCACACATATGTATAAATTTCATTATGTGATGGTTGGGACCGATATAACCACCCAAATTCTTTGGGTAAAGATTGATATATCTGAAGATAAGAAGAAATGGAATGACGAAGTGAATGTAGTTTAGTAATTTACCTTGTCCACTATTATTGTCTTTGGAGTGATCCCTGAATACAATGTTGTTTTATTGAGTGAAACAATTCCACTAGGATTGTATTGGAAATAATCCATGACTACTAAGTAAATGATTTCATATGTGTATGTTTTTGAAGAAGAATCCAAATCCTATGTTATTTTTATGATTCATTCATCCGGAACTTCCATGATTTATGCCATTACTCAATATTATAATTTATAATATAAAAGGTGTAATTTTCAAATGTTATGATCAGGTTATCATATCCTTATGTCCATGAAATTCCCATGTGATCATTGATATCTCCTTTATTTATCCATACATATCATTTGAGCTACCCCTTTTTTATGTTTTCCTTCCCCATGTTTTGAATAATGGTACTCAGTATTATATGTCAAAGAAGTGTTCTGGTTATGATGAACTTAGTTGGATAATATTTTGATCTTTTATGATATGTTTTTATGTGTCCTTGATTACAAAGTCACTACACATATAATATGCAGTCATGGAATTTTATGTTATATAATGGGAATTGATCACTAAGATGTTATATTTTTGTTGGAAAATTATGGGTCCCTAAACTTGTTTGTAATTGAGATTATATAACATCATTTCCTCTATGAAATGGTGTGTGTGAGCTGATTTTATATGTCGATAAATGAAAACTGAAATCTGATCCTTCCCATTAAGAGTGTATGTAAAATAAATAGTGTTTTGGGAAATATTATTTGACATATTTACTATAATTGTAAATGGACTAAAAAAACTAGTAGTTCTTGGGTGATCCACCTTAGTAAAATAATAATTTATGCACTGTGACATGTTGAATTCAATGAACTGCCACATCCCCAAGAATTAAAAACAAAACATCATATCATTGTTCATCATGGTCATATTCTCCATTAAATGTTTCCTATTATATATATAAACAAACATCCTTCCTTGAATACACAATCTACTAATGGGATTACAAGGATATTCACCCAAGTTCATTCCATCATTATAGATTTTACTAATGCACTTGAAATCATAGTTCACCATCTTCTTGATTTGAACCAGCTCATCGAATGACAAGTCTGTCTTCACCAAATCTAAGAATACATTTCCACTAGCATCTTCCACTCCCATGATCGTATCATTAAAAAAATAATCAGAGGGAAATCCTATACTGACTCATTTAAATCATGAATTGGTACATTCTTACTCAATCTATTGACAACCCATTAACTTTTGTAGGAGTATAATAATTATACAAATTGAATATAAATAGTTACTCAACCTAGTATCTTTGTGAAAAATTTGATCTCATTTAGTAAAAATAATCCCTAGTATATAATGATTAAAATATACCTTAAATATCACTCCAAATATATATTGACACCATGAATTTGAGATCTTTAATAATAGTTTCAAAATATAGGTCATGGGTTTGGTAGTTCTTCCCTTGGGGGAATAAATGTCTAGAGTGATAGGTCGCCGCCCTCTTTCCCTGCATCAATATTCACACCAAACTCATCCCTAAAGCACAAAAACAATAATTACAACCCAAAAATAATTTCAAAAGAATATTAGTCAGGGTAAAATTCAACCTCACTATCAGTTTCCCAAGAGAACTATGATGTCTACGGGTTCACTAAAGCAAAACAACCATGTGGTTATGGTCTATATAGGAGATGAAAAATTGTAGAAATCCCAAAAAAACACATATAATAGCTATCTAAGAATGTAAATCACTAAATATTGAACAAATTTAATTGATAAACCAATGAAATTACTGCCTAAATCTTTTTAGGATCAACATTGATTCCCATCTTAGCAATAATATTGCCTAGATACATCAATTATTTCCTCCAAAAGTTACATTTTGAAAGCACAATATACTAGTGATGTCCATTAATGGTTCTAAATATGTTATCCATTTGATCTATATGCTCCTACTTATAGTTAGAGTAAACTGAAATATCAACCAAAAACATGAAAATAGAAAATCCAAAAAATTGATGAAATATATGGTTCATCATTTCCATAAATACCATATGGGAATTAGCGATACCGAATTACATAACAGGAAAAATAAAAATCCCAAACTGACTCCAAAACACAGTTTTAGGAATTATGTCTGATCAATCATTGAATATATGGTAACTAACTATATTTCAATTTGTGAAAACACATAATACCATTCTATTTAATCAATGAAAAATAAATAAATTCTTGTATTGGGGTATTTATTCTTAATCATCAACTGATTGGGAACTCTATAACCATTGCAATTTAGGAGACTTCCACCAACCATTATATCAATGAAAACATGTGAATACCATAGTGATATGATGTGATGAATAAACCCCTTGATATCAAGATCCAAAAACTAGAAATTATGTTCCTTAACTAAAAAGGTTCTAGGTGATAAGATGGAATAAAAATGAGAATCCAGCCAGGGAGTTGGTAATCGATGAAATCGATGTCTCCATATATCGGTAAACAAATAAAACTATACAAAATTCCTTTGGGTGAGCACACACCACCAATGGAAGAAGACTACTAAACTGATGATAAAGGAAATCTAGGAATATCTTCACAAGAAGATAAGTGATCATTTTCAAATAAAGAACAACATGCCCCACCATTCTTGATTGAGAATCCCACTTTCAATAAGAAACATGAGTGACCCTAATAAGATATAGAATCTAAAATATAAAATTTTAACTATAAATATTACCTTTGAAAATGTTCATCAAATCAATGTAAACAATGAGGATAAATATATCATGACAATGAACTACGAAATGACACACCACTTCAATGTTATCTATAATCACCAAACAGATGTGTCTTTTAGACCCAAGTTTGGACATATTTCTAAAAGGAGTTGAAATATCAAACCTGAAAGAAATAATATATTACCAAATACAAAGTATTTATCAACTTTCATGATATAACTTAATGGGTAAAACCCATATCAAATAAATATATTAGCATAATAGATGAAATATACATCGTACCTCTAAAAGTAAACTGACCTGCCTTATATTCTTCTTATTCATACTCCACAGTATAAGGACATCCAATCTTAGATCATCCAAAAATATTATTATCCATATAAATATCTCCCTTAGAATAAATATGAGAACAAAAAAACTTCTAATAATCAAAAAAATGATAAACCATTGGTGATGTTGGAACATTCCTTATATCCATGGTACATTACTCGATAGAAATACATAAGGTTACCTGATTTCCCATGATTATTACAGGTTTTTGGAGATTCAATTCACATAGGTTTGGTAGGAATTGACCACCAAAATTGATAGAAAACTACAAACTATTTTCCTGTAAAATAACATATGATTGGTCTTTATGAAAATAGTATCAATAATATGTCAATACTCAAACCACTCTCAAACCTATAAGATTTTAGGTATTCATTAGTATAAATATTAATTTCTATGTGAACCACCCAATAAAATTGTTAGCATAATGCAAAATCAAACTCTCAACCATTTCAAAGGTAACAAATTCTTTGAATTTTTCAACATGTATTATTTTTGGATAAAACTATTTGTTAAAGTTATTATTGAAATAATACTAGAAAGAACCTTTTGTAACCACATATTTTTGTTACATTGCAATAATATTATTCCTATTATCATAATAATATATGTGGGAAATCAAAACTTATATTTCAATTGATTTTATAGATAAATGAAGAAACATTGAATTCACTTGATAAACTCTTTAGACTCCTTGGGTCCCTTGTCTGCTGAGAATATGGGTGGAATATACTTAGTGAATTCTGATCAATGATCCACCATTCATTCCTAGCTCTCAATAACCACATTGTATTGATTCTATGTATTGTGGATAATAGATTCAACCATATAAGGTTCCATTGGATGATTTCTCCATGAAACACATATCGTTGCATCCATAATCAATTTTGGAAGATCTCCTATTTGAGTAATTGTTGATAAAAAATAATAGAAAATGAAAAATTAACAAATGAGAAATTCTAGAATCAATGAAGAACTTCATGAATCCAAAATTTATTCCCTTAATGGAAAAATATTTATAGAATTTATTTATTCTACCAAAAAAATAAAAAACAGAAAAGGAATAGGCTGATACATAAAAAACCCATAACTAAATGACTTAAATATACTGAAAAACCATGTCCCTATATTAGAATAATTCCCAAACCATCGATTATAAATTTAGTTCAGTCATGAAATTGAGTTTTCATGGAACCCTATTACACATACTACACAAATTCTAATATCCATAACTCATTTAAACCAAATTCAAACCGAGATTGTAACTCTTTAATTCATATTGTGTTCCTCCTATGAAACCATTTTGTAATGAATAGGCATATGTAAAACAATAACATCATCCAATGTGGCCCGAAACATTGTATAGATTATAAAAAATTACAAATTATAAAGTAAAAAAAAGATAAAACAATATATTAATGCATGTAAATGGTACACAAAAATGAAAAATACCTTGTCAATCCAAAAAGTCTAAAATAGAGAGTAAATCTTGGAATACCAAATAACAAGTCTTTTTGTGAGAATCCGTTTGAAATAATTTATCTCACTATTAATAAAAAAATAAAAAATAAGTTTCTAAACAACAGAACACCCTGCCCATTACCCATTGTTTTAAACAGAATCATCTACAAATTCCTAAAGGCCAAATTTATTTTTGTTCATAATGCCATGTCATATTTGATTAAAGAATATATACAATGTATTATACCATTAAAACAATTAATATAGGTTTACAAAAATACAATATAATGTTTTTTTAAAGAGAATAATTTTGTAAATCATCATTTTGTTTTCATAAAATCCTTTCATGTTGACACTAATACGGAATATGAAACATAATGGTGAAAAAGAATGATAGAAATAAAAATTCCACCCATAGATACACTATAAAATATGTAAGTGATCAACCAACCAATAAATATACCGTCATCTATAACACCATGAAAAAAATAGGAAATATACTAGGAAAATATGTAATAAAACATATAAAATAAATGTAATAAATACATAAAGTGAACAACAAGATATTGGTCCCAATGAGAGATGATCAATATGAAAAAAATCACCATTACTGGTCCCACACTGACTAGTTTGACATATTTTCATTTCTTGATGAACAAAATATTAACAATGTTATCTATTTTTGAAAATCCATATCAGAAAAATAATCAAAACTTATAAAATATCCTTAAAAATAATATCCACATTCATGATTGAAAATACCGTTTTGAGTCAAAAGAATCACTAATACATTTCATTAAATATATCGAGTAAACAAATTAGCTTTTAAATGAAAAAACCCCATTTAAAACCCTAGATCACATAAATTATATACCATTCAATATCTAATAAAAAATTCAATAATTAAACTGACATAATTTTATAAGAACATCAATTAATTCATGAATTAGATGATTTTATAGAGTCCCCTAAATCAAGAATGTTGGAATACAAAAATCCATTAACAAGAGAGGTTGGAGATGAGTATATAAAATCCCCACATGGCTATATCTATAAAAAAAATCATCATTTTGATATAAAGAACCATATATTATAAATAAATGACTTATCAGATTCTAATGTGGTGAGAAAATAATATTTCTAACTCCAATATAAGAATATGCATAAAAACTAGAAAAAATGAATCATATCTTGAGATATTAATGAATATTGATTGATCATCATCATGATTCCAAATGGAAATGAAAATAGAATTCATTGATAGGTATAGTTAAAGAAAAATAGTGATTCGGTTGAAAAAGAAGATATGAATAGGTTAGGTAATATAGGTAAATTGGAAAATTTAAAGGTTCTGATATCGGTGCACAATTATGAAGAATATTTATAAAATCCAAGGCCCAACCATCCATGGCCTTTATCCCTATGAATCATGAGGCACATAACTACTTAAGAATACATTTATGGTTTCATAATACTTTTATCAATCCATGAAAAACGTTTGGAAAACCACTAAAATAACCACACAATATAGTTTTTGATCTACATGGTTTGGATTGAAGTTCTCCAATAATGAAAAATTATATTAGAACTCTATAGTTACAGAACATAAAATTAAAAAAAATATTATGTAATTGAGTTCCTAAATCATGTTCCTATCAATTTTTCTCCATAAAACCATGTTTTCAACCTACTACACCCAATAACCTCGCATAGCTCACATTAGAATGATCAAGGCTCAAACTAAATCATATCTTTGACGTGAAATGGACCATAATATACTTTAATTCCATCTCATTCATTAATAAATGAAATGATTAACTCTCTATTGTGTTGAATACAACCTTCATTAAGTAATATATCCCACTTTTCTTCTTCAACCATTATTAATTACTAAAAAATCATTAAGCATGACTCAGCACCATTAAATTTCAAAATAATATAATTATACTCATCTAATAAGGATATTATGTCCAAAAATACCAATTTAATTGTTTCAAACCCCTCTATTCAAAGACACCATAATGAGGGGAGAGGGATAATTCCCCATTATTCTTACCTGCAGTAGGCCACACATTTTTGACAAGAATAAAGGGTATAAAAATATCATGATACTGAAGACATTAAATTATATAATAAAACATAACCGAGAGTTAAGAAGAATAATCCAAAAAAAATCCATGACCCAAAATCAAATAATCCAAAACAATCCAACATTTGTGAATTAAAAAATGATAAATAGAAAAGTATCAAAAGAAAAAAACCCAAAATCAATGATAATGTTCTAATATAGTAGCTACCCGAAGGTTTGATCTATTAATTCCCAATAAGGGTTTTCTAATCCTCTTATACGACAAAATATAATGTAATATACATAGGTGAGATTACATATATAATTAGTGGGAAAATAAAGGTCACTCATGAACATGTTAAAGAACCATAATAATACTCCCATGAGTAAACAGAAAAACCAACATAACCTAAATAGGCCCACAATTACTACCAACTTACACAAGAAATCCTCAAAAAATAATACAAGCCATGTACAACATAATAACATGAAGCATGTCAATAAAGTGTAGCTCAAAAAGATCTCCCAATGATTCGCTACTTTAATAACCCAACATCATATGTCCAGGTGCACCCATCTCTTCTGAATAACAAATACAGCAACCCCATATGAAAATAATATAAAATCATTTCTAAAAACATCTAGTACACTACCCCACAACACGATCACATCACATCTCACCCATAGACACATGGGCCATCACATCACTACTATTTACATATTTATAGTAGTATGGTATCCTAAAATTGATTTTAAACAATCTCATGTCCTCCTCCAATCATGAATAACCCTTCACTATAGTCCACCCACAACCTGTTTATATCACATCTCAACAAAAACAATTCAACTGCTAAAAAACATTTAAACTAATCATGCATGAAAACATTATGGACATCATCCTATAACACATTCATCAAATCTCACTTAAAAGCACTTAATACATCTCCCCCAAACATAGTTCTCACATTTCTCTGATAAAAATCCTAGGAAATATCCTAATGATCTAAAAGGCCTATAACCATCACAAACATTGACGATGTACATAATTGGAAGGGAGATTGAGAAAGAGTTAGTATCCAATCATTCACCCTCATCATCATGAGTTTAGAAAAAACACCCACCCCCCATTTGAAAATACTAGAATCCTCACATTGTGATCTACGTGGGAGAGGTGCATATAGAAATCACAATGAATATAGAAATATACACATATAACCACACACAAGACAAAACTATGCATTTTTAACCAAATTCTATCCAACTAACAACATTTTCATTTTTTCTTCCAATTCTATATGCATAACACCGCAAAATCCACAAGCCACATCACACTTCCAACAAATTCTATTATCCAACCCAAATAGTTTATTAATTATGAATAAAAAACATTATACTAAACACACCCTCATTTAATTTTTCAATGTCCATTCATCCGTATAAACCAACAAAACCCTGATCGATTGTAATCATTATTAAATCATTATTAAAAAAACCTTGGAATCTATATCGCAAATACTAGACATTAAATTAATCTCATATTCAACATTACACCATAACTTGAGCACTTCTAAAATCATGATAACAACACTACTTCCCCCCCACCCCCAATTCACAACTAAAAAATCACCACCTCGCAACCTCAAAATCATGTCCCAAAAAACACTAAATTCCATACCAAAAGATTTCCCAAAGAACCAACACGTCACCTCCACAAAAAAAACTACCAATCAACCACCATATCATTTTTCCAAAATAATGGACACATATCATCCATCATCCCCACATTTTATCGAAAAAAATTACCTCCCCCCACTACGACCACACATCACAACACATTAAAGATCATTTTATATATTTATGAGTGGTCATTTCATCACATTCAACATTATTTATGGGGGGGGTATCTAAAATTTCATAATCTTAGGGAAAAAATTTTATTAACCAAATTTACATGATTTGAAAATTTCTAGTTTCTATGTGGTATCTTGTAATTATAAACAACAACATTGACATCACAAATCATCAAGTGTAAATAATCACCCAAAACATCCACAATTTTCAGCGGGGTATCAAGACTGTATATTCTATCATAACATCATAATATAAGACATGTACAAACATGAAAATCGTTCCCCCTTTTCCCTTCAATTTTAATTAACCATTTAATTATATTATATTAATATTGAAACCAAACCTCTTATATATATAATAGATAAATTCCATCCCATATGATACAAAATAAATGGAACTAATGGATTTTGTACATCCAAGATGCTTTACGAACTCTATTCACAACACATGGTGAAAAAAAAACAACTATAAACCACCACTGCACCATGATATCAAGGATCGACCAACTCTACATACAAGGAACATCAAAATGCATCCCGGTTCACACAACAAACCAAATAATATATATTTTATTGAATCCCGAAGACAAGAACAAAATAAACCTATGGGGAATAGATAAATCACAAATCATATATCACCAACCAAAAACCACTAGAACAAATATCTAAAATTAGAAGGAATGGTGATAGAATATCATCCCATGTCACCATGGTATTTTGAATATTGATTGTTCTTTACTATAGCCAAATGAAATGGAATTATTTCATAAGGATTCTAAAATAACTCTGAATCTATCAATTTCACATTGTGTAAATATTAAATGTAGTTTAATCCATGTGTTTAATACAATTTTATGTTTCACCAAAAGATGTTTCACGTCATCTATTATTTAGTACACATCATGAATCCCACTAAAATGATGTTTAATATATCTCAAAGGTTCCCCCTAATCTGAATTAATGCTATGAATAATCAAATAAACAAGCTATGAACCACCTTTACACTTCTTGATTTCTAATTTTCGAACATGGAAATCCCGTAGCAGTAATGGTGCAGCTCCAGCCCTTACCAAAAACACATGAAACCTCCCTCAAACACATCAACCTACCAAAAATTACAAAGTGATGGAATGATAATGAATGAATTTTTACGTCATATACATCTAAAATAATTCTATCCCTCAAGAATACAAAACCATTCCTAGAGGTAAAGGGTCCAAAAATCAATTTGATAGATACCACTTATGGATTTCATCACACCTCAACAACTCCAACAAACCAAGCATGAAAAACTAAACGAAAAAAAATCTCTCACAACCTCATCACCATAGAAACATAGAACCAAAACCATAAATCCCAAAAACATTCCAATCAAAAAACTATTAAAACTAACTGAACACATTTCCCTGAATATATGGATTGTGATATATTGACCTCCATGTGAGGATACTCTCCACTTTGTGTGGCACCAACTCTCTGGCATTGGTTTAATTGCATCAGAAGATAATCAATCTCAATTTCGGAATATGTTCATCCCCTTTTCATATAAATACACTTTATCACAGTTGATATAACACAAATATCGAAACAAAGACAGTTAGAAAAAAAGTCCAAAACATCACATAACATGGAAAAAAATGAAAGTATGTGCTGAAAACAGCTCCTGGTAATATGGAATCATATGCACCTTTTTCTTCAAAGTACTATACTGAGGGACATAATACCTACATTACATGAAAACCATGGGAATATTTCACCCTATATAACATTGTCTTATTGATACAATGTCTATACTGGTTTCTCTACAAACATAATTTCTCCATTGATATCCAATTCTACCCTATTAACGACCTAGGAGCTATCGTTGTGATACTGACGAAGATGAGGGATATAAGATGTTATGGATATTCTCTATATTCAGTGGAAATTCCAACACATATGCCACCACATTGACTCACCCTATATAACATTGTCTTATTGAAAAAAGAATTTTTCAATCCCATCCGTACAAATGAGGTAAAAAATGCACCCTAATCATAGACTATGTTCCTCATTACTATATAAATGTTCACAACCACCAACATATACATGTAATCTAAAACATCCACATTATACAACACCTTGATCACTATGGAGATGGACACATTCATTAACTAATCCAAAATCACCCATATTGTATTAAAATATTCTTGAGCTTTAGGTAACCCTATGATGTAATCCATGAGGATATCAAACCATTTCCACTTTTAAAAGTCCAAAAATTTATACCTGTTTCCAGGAAAATGATTTTATTATTTTTTCTACCTAAATCCCAAACCCCTAACGAAAAATCTTCCCCTTGTTGTTTCATCCAGAGGCACATAAACTACATCCTTAAAATGTTGTAAATCTTGGAAACTCCATGTTGTAATGTAAAATGTGTGATTTGTAACCCATCAAGGATTCTATTGTGAAGCACTAATAGTACAATAATCCTCTCCAAAAATTATCTAGATCGGACCAGCTTTCTTACAGCCCTATAAAGAATCACTATGGATAAAATGGTACTAAATGACCTATTCCTCTGATTTTCCCCAATAGTATTCCTCTACATTCCACATCATATAAGATTTCACAATCATATAAAATAAAAATCATATACCATAATCCATACATGAATCTATTTTCAAGGATTCTAACTCTACCATTACTCTCCAAAAATCCCATAACTCTTGAAAAATATCCTTCTTCAACAATAATCTAAAACTCTCAACCATAATATTCAATTTTTCCAATGAGTTAGAGTTCTTGAAATTTTAATCCTAAAGAAAATATATTGACCTCAACTACTAAAAATTATGATAATAATTATAAAAGATATACCTTAAACTATTTGGATGTATAAATACCATGAAGCACTCCCTAATGAGGTAATGCCACCAATAATTCAGCCCAAAAAATGACTATCGGTGATAGAGCATTGGTGTAATAGTTACACTTGGAGTGATGTAACTACTTAAAAATATACAAGTTCTATACTCTAAACCGTATCAACATGCATCCCAATACCAAAAGGGAAGCATAAAAAACACCTTAATTGTCACATCCTCCTTATGTATCTAAATCATTGGAGTGCAGAACAAATTTCCCATTATGTTACTGAATACCTCCTGGAATTGATCAATCCACAGAAAAGGATTTTTCTTCTTAGTAAATGCTATAAATTGGGATGCATCTCAAGAGACATTGAGAATGAACATCCAATTATATTCTATAATACCAAAATAACAACAAATGTATTCAATATTATTTGGTACTTCTTAAGAAACAACTACCTCACCATTCCATGTGTCCACTTCCATAGCCTACCAAGACAACACATGAAAAACGAATCTCACCTATCATTTTCAAAACTCAATATTGGAAGAATTATAACATATATTGTGGTTTAGAAATACCTATAAAATAATTATAAAAAGCCTTATATGATCCTCTTATGAATTATTGTATATCTTAATTCCATTTATGAATATGATGATGAAGCATTTCAGTAAATCACAAAATAAATTGTTTATCAACCCCATGAACATAGCTACAGATTTCATAACACCAATCAACCTGAATACAAATTCAAAGCACCCATAACTTCATTTAATGGTAGTCTTTGATATATCTCCATATTTCACTACCAACTTGTGATATCAATACTGAATATTGACCATATAAAACCACAACACTCATCGTGTTGAAAAAATCATTTATCCTAATTTCAGGGTAATGGTTCTAGACCATCACCTAATTGAACCATTGGTAGTCTATACAAAATGTCATATTAACATCCAATTTTAGTGAGAACAATATTAGAGAAACCCACAATGACACACTAATCTAGATAAAGACTATCTACATCATGTCATCTATCTAAATTGTTTTCTCTCACAAATCATATGGTTAAATTCAATAAGAATACATTACAGTAATAGATTCAACATGCAACAAGTCACTTTAATACTTAACATCATATTAATCGGGTATCATCATAACCATCAATGGTAAAACATACATACACTCCCAAATGGAAATATGGACCTCCACTATCCCAACAACATGTGATTCTAATGAAAACTCATATATCAATGAATGAATCTAATTGGTAACCTGAAAACCCTACTTGACAATAAAAACAAAAAGATGGCTATCCACAATAAAAATATATAATACCGATGAATTTAGTAAATGAACATATTATATATATAAAATCAATGCATTGGATGACATATTAAAATTAATCTAGTGAAAAAAATCATGGTACCGATGTGGCCCCATCATCTATCAATATCCCTAACACACATCATGGAATATAGTTAATCATACAACTAAAATTGTTAATCCCAGGGGAATGGAAATCCTCTATAAATCATTCCCTATATAATGGGAATGACTAGATTCAATAAGAATTATGAATATCTTGATTCAAACAATGAAAAAATATGTATATGAGAGAAACATATTGTACCAATAACAACCACTTGCACATCTAGAACAACTGCTACCAGTACATGAAAATGACCACATCCAATTTCTCTAAATCACTAATAACAAACTCAGACACACCCAAACTCATGTATTGTGTAAAGACCCGTAAATTTCAAGGAAATTATTTTCTTAATTTTCTTTGGAATTTTACAAGAACGCAGTTTCTGACGGCGCCTGATTCCGAGGCCCGGTGTGCCTGGAAGCATTTTCCGAAGTTTGGCTCGGGTACGTTAAGTGAACGGACGAGCGGGTTTTTCTAACTTTTGAACCAGTGCCCGGAATCGAATTCTGAGGGCACCGATTAAACCGCAACGCCATTATTCTCTTAGAAACGCCTCTTCCGGAGTTGCGTTTGCTCGGGTGTGGTTTTTAATTTTCGGGCTTAAAGTTAAGAAATAAAATAATTTTGCGACAACTTTATTTTATTTCACTTAAGCCACTTGGAAGCCACTTGAAGCCACATAAAGGCGGCTTGAACTGAGTTGAACTGGATAGGATGCTATCCAGAAATATCCTACCCCCTTGGTAGAATATTTGTGAGGTGGGGCCCGCACAAGCCCCGTCGTTTCTTTCCGCTAAGAAATGCACCCGTGAAAACCCATCTTAATGAAAGTCAACCGACGCGTTTTCTAAATTCTTAACAGACCATTTAAATGGGCTGTTTCTTTTGTGAATTAAATGGGCTGTTTCTTTCGTGAATTAAATGGCCTGTTTCTTTTGTTGAATTAATTCAGCGAAATAATTCAATCGTTTCTTAACCTGTTTTCGTGTGTTGGCATATTAATAAAATAAGACCAACCCAAAATCTTTTGAGAAGATTTGAGAGGATCCTTGTTCTTCTTCTCCCTCGCGAAGAACACGAAGAACGCGAAGAACACCGAATCCGGAAATCGACGACGCTTCCGTCCGAGACGTTCTTCCACGCTCCGATCTCCGATCACCGACCGTTTGTGGTGAGTGATGTCGGATTTTCCTCTCAAGTTTTTTTCTTTTGATTTAAAACAAAACACAGATTTAAATACTAATAATTTAAATCTGTTGTTCTTGGTTCGTTGAGCTCGCCGACTCAACGCCGGATTCCACGACGACGCGACGCCTACCCGCGACGACGCGATGATCCCTCTCTTCTGCGACGATCCTTTCCGGGAAGAACGCCTGCGCGCGACGATCGACGAGGTAGGGATTTTATAATTATGAGAATTACCCCCTTTTTTAATTAATTCCCGTCTATGTTTCTTAAGTAAATTAAAGAACCGTTTTTGTGAACAATTTTTTAATCTTATTAAAAATTGTTGTTTCCTGTGTGGAATAATTTTCTCCTGGTTGTTTATCTCTAACGCGGAGGGTGCGGGCCAAACGAACATGGCCCGACGACCCTCCGTCGTTCTTCGTTTTGTGTGAATTTGAAGGTCGACGATGGAACGTGCCGCAGCGGACGTTTGACGATCCCGCAGTAAAGAACGGATCCCGGGAGGAGCAACGGCGCAGACGGGAAGGAAAACGGGCCACCGGAGCGACGCCGGCGGCCCGCGGAAGTTGCCGGCGGCGCCGGCGGCCGGAGGCGGCGGCGCCACGGCGCACCGCCAAACGAGCCCACCGCGGCTGAAGCCGCGGCGGCGGCGGCCGACGGACCCACGGCCGCGCGGGTCCGGTTCTTCCAGGCGGGACGCGGCTCAGCCGCGTCCGCGGTTCGCCAGCGCGGCCCACGCGGGCCGCGACTTTCTCAGGCCGCGGGTCAACGCCCGCGGCGCTCGGCCGAGCCGAGCCAGGCCGGTCCGACCGGCCGGGACGGACCGGTCCAACCGGGTCGGACCCGGGTCGGGTCTACCCGGTTCGGGCCGACCCAGGGGGGTTGGGCCGGGTCGGCCCGGGCCCGTACCCCCCTTCTTCGGGCGTTTTCGTTCAAACGCCCGTAACATGACCTTCGTGCCTCCAAACGAGTCGCCGTCAGCGGCAATGCGATCCTTGGATCGAGATGGTCGTTTCGGTATATCGCACTCAAGATTTTGGAATACTTTGAGTTCGGCCGGGTTGGTTTGTACACGAGACCAACCGGGCCCTCGGAGCGGAAACGCTCATATCTTGAGCTACGGACGACCGATTGACGTGCCGTCAGCTTTGTTGAATTCCTCTAAGTGAGACAGATCTTTTGGAATACTCCGCCCGAGGTTTGGACGCAGGTGGAGTGCGGTCGGGTTGGTTTTGCCTTAAAAACCAACCGGGCCCCTGGGACGAAAATGCCAATATCTCTCAGACCGGGCGTCTGATTGACGCGCCATCTGCGAAGTTGAGTTCTTGTTGACGATACCGAACTTTTGGATACATCAACTTCGGACTTCGTGTCATTTGATGTATCAGCCTCTCGGATCGAGGAGCGGACCCTCTCGAACGAGCTTGTTGTGTGCGAGAAGCCTAGTGTTGGCTGCGACTGCTACTTCGACAGCCACGACCGTGCAGAGATCCTCAGTGGACTGCGGCGATGACTATGCATAGATCCTCAGTGGACTCCGACAACGACCGTGCAGAGATCCTCAGTGGACTGCGGCGACGACTGTCCAGATATCCTCAGCGGACTGCGACGACTCCTGCACTCAGCGGTCCTACGTGGATCAGTGCTTCAGGTCCTGCGTGGTCCCGGTCCTGTGTGGGCCCGATCCTGTGTGGGTCCGATCCTGCGTGGGTCAGCGCTCAGCGGTTCTGTGTGAGCCAGCGCCTACAGGTCCTGCGTGGGCCCGGTCCTGTGTGGGCCCGATCCTATGTGGGTCCGATCCTGTGTGGGTCATCTCTCAGCGGTTCTGTGTGAGGAAACTCCTACAGGTCCTGCGTAGGCCCGATCCTGTGTGGGTCCGATCCTGTGTGGGTCACTGCAAGGTTAGTACCTATCGATCCTTCGTGGGTCCGACGACATAGATGGTTCAGTGATCATCTTTATCGTCATCCGAAGAAGTATACCTGTGTGAGCTGAATCTTGTGTTTCTCTCCTTTGTGGATTGTGTTGAACTCTCCTGTGTGGATTTACTGTTTACTATCCTTTGTGGATTGTGTTGTTCTATCCTGCGTGGGTATGCGTTTTGCTTTCTGGTGTGGACAGGGTTGTGCTAGGGCTCGAACGTTGGAGCCGATCGGGGAATTGACGACTTAGGTATATGTATGGGCATATACCTACGCCGTGTCAGATGTTACTTCGTGATTGTACCTCTTCTTCGTGATTTATCCTTTGTGGATTTCGGGAGACCTTCGGGGGTCTCGGGGTCCCTACTGAGTAGCTTATACTCACCCCTGTATGGGCTATGCCCGCACTTCGTGGTGTTGGTTGCAGACGACGGACAGCGCTGATCGTGGAGGAGGCGTGCGGAACAGGACAGTACCTGGAGGTGGACCACTGGGCGGGACGTACTCGGAGCGGTTAGGTGGACCTGAGGAGCAGTGGAGGCTATCTGTACCCACCCTTCAGGTGGGACTTCCATAGGACGTCTCGACGCTGCAGTTTTTCCTTTCAGTTGCTGTTTTTCCTTTCAGTTGTACTTTACAGTTGGGCTTGTATTTCCGGCCCCTTTTACTTTCATCACAGCTTGTACAGTTTTTACTTAGTGTTTACTTTTCCGCTTGCTTACTCTGTGGTGCATGTTTACTTTTCAAAGGCAATGCCTTCCCTTTTCGTTGGGATTTACGCCTTGGTGCTAGTCGCCAGCCCCTGGCCTATGGAAGGCGGGCTTGGGGTAGTCACGGCACGGGCCCCGAGGACGGGTCGTGAAAAATTGGTATCAGAGGTGGTCAGTTCTACCGCAGACTCTGTTCTTTCTTCTATGTGAAGAAATAGTGTTTAGCGTATTGAGAGTGGTTATCAGTCCAGGGAGTCCAGTGTTGGTGCGGCGGCCGACGTATCCATACACCAGGACCCTGACTTCTGATTTCCGACTTAATGCACGAAAACATTGATTGCATGTGTGTTTCAAGTTTTCTTTGTGATTACTTGTGTCAGCTCACCAGGTATACTGTTCTGACCATGGTGCACTTGTTTCCTTTTCAGGATGGCACGACGACAGCAGCCAGCTAGGGTTCCTAGAGTAGGGCGCGATGACAGCCCGCCGAGCGACGAGGCCTCGGTACAGGGCTCGTTGACAGCAGAGGCACCGGCGGTACCTTTACCCGCCGAGCCCCCGATGCTTCCAGCACTGGCATCTGACGACACACGACGCCTCGGAGCTCTGCACGAGTTCCAGCGGCAGCGACCACCCAGGTTCCGTGTGGAGTCGGACCCCCTGGTAGCCGAGGACTGGCTGGAGGCGGTCGTCCGAGTTTTCAGGCTAGTGAGGACACCAGTAGACCTCATAGTGATCCTCGCGGTGAGCCTACTGCACGCAGCAACCAGACGCTGGTGGAGCCTGATGCTCCAGGTACACGATGAGGCCACCCTCATCTGGACGTACTTCGAGAGCCTCTTCTGCTCAGAGTTCGTCCCGGCCACCCACCGTGCGGTGCGCATCCAGGAGCTTCTTCAGTTGCGGCAGGGCAGCTTGACGGTCGCTCAGTACGCAGCGAGGTTCACCGACCTATCTCGCTACTCGACAGACATGGTACGAGACCCCTTCTTCCGGGCCCGGAACTTCGAGCAGGGATTGAGACACGAGATCAGGGCATCGCTGATCTCCCTCAGCATCCCAACCCAGGCAGGAGTACTGGAGCGAGCCCTCCTGATTGAGAGCTTCCTGGCTGAGTCCACAGCGAGACCTGCCGCAGGGCGGCAGATAGCGGAGTCTTTGGCAGCTGGTAGCCGACATATGACTCAGGGTTCCAGGCGGACCAGACCTTCTGGCAGACGACCCCAGGACACTGGCTCAGCGGTGCGGGGAACACAGCGCGGAGCCAGCCTTCCGAGAGGCAGACAGTGCTACGAGTGCGGCGGGTAGGGCCACATGGCTCGTGACTGCCCGACCCGTCGTACTGAGGGGCAGCAGACGGTGGAGGGACCACCCAGGCAGAGGCAGAGGGTTGACCGTGGCGGTCCGCAGGGAGGAGGCGGATGAGGCAGAGGAGCTGGCCGAGCAGCAGGTGGTGGGCGACGCTTTGAGGCTTTGCCACCACCACCACCAAGAGGCCCACCCCGACCACAGGGAGCTGGCGGGCAGAGACAGGCTCAGCTCCAAGCAGTGGAGGCCTACGACCACAGTGCTCCAGAGATGATTCGAGGTACGATCTGTGTCTATTCCACCCTTGCTGCAGTTCTGATAGACACAGGAGCGAGTCACTCTTTCATAGCCACTGCCCTTGTTCGGAGCTCGGAGATTCCGATAGAGCCGTTGGCTCGATCCTTACGGCTAGAGACTCCTACGGGAGCAGACTCGATGATTACGCACTGGTGCCGGTAGTGTGAGCTTACTCTAGGAGGCGAGAGCTTCGGTTGGAATCTTCTTGTAGCGGCGTCGAGGCCTTACGACGTCATCTTGGGCATGGATTGGTTATCTACGGTCCATTCTCAAATTGACTGCTTTAGGCGCAAGGTGCGATGTGTGCGCACCGACGGGAGCAGGTTCACCTTCACCGGCGAGAAGGGAGCCTTAGAAAGACAGTATGGACTCACGCAGAGGAGAGGTCAGCCCATCATTCATCAGTTGGCTAGCCACATCCTGGGAGCAGTTGACGTGCGGAGTCCCAGTTTTCCTGCAGTGGTGGATCAGTACGCGGACGTCTTTCCCGACGACGTTCCAGGACTACCTCCTCCCAGAGAGGTAGACTTTTATATTGACCTGTACCCCGGGACAACCCCGATATCCACTCCATCATATCGGATGGCCCCGGCTGAGCTTCGAGAGCTGTGGGTACAGTTGGAGTACTTGCAGGGCAAGGGGTTCATCCGACCCAGTGTTTCGCCCTGGGCTTCCCCGATTTTGTTCGCCAAGAAGGCGGATGGGAGCTTGCGACTGTGTGTCGATTATCGTCGCCTGAATCAGGTGACAATGAGGAACAAGTATCCCCTACCCAGGATTGATGACCTCTTCGACCATCTCAAGGGAGCATGGTGGTTCTCGAAGATAGACCTCAGGTCAGGCTATCATCAGCTTAGAGTTCGAGACGAGGATGTGCAGAAGACGGCCTTCAGGTGTCGGTATGGCCACTACGAGTTCTTGGTTATGCCTTTAGGCATGACCAATGCTCCAGAAGTGTTCATGAGCCTCATGAACAGAATCTTCCAGCCATACCTCGATCGATTTGTCGTGGTCTTCATCGACGACATTTTGGTGTACTCGACGACGGGGGAGGAGCACGCCTACCACCTGCGTGTTGTACTAGACACACTCCGAGAGCACCAGCTTTATGGAAAGCTCTCGAAGTGTCAGTTCTGGTTACGTGAGGTCCACATCTTGGGGCACGTCATTTCTGAGGCGGGAGTTGCAGTGGATCCCGCGAAGATCGAGGCAGTGCTAGCTTGGGAGCCACGCAAGAGCGTGACAGAGATGTGGAGTTTCTTGGGCCTAGCCGGATACTATCGGAGATTTGTGCCGTAATTCTCCAGAGTTTCGGCCCCACTCTCAGCGTTGACGAAGAAGGGGAAACACTTCGTGTGGTCAGACAGATGTCAGCAGAGCTTTCAGGAGCTGAGGCAGAGGTTGACCAGCGCACCTATCTTGAGGTTGCCTGAGGAGGGAGTTGGATACGTAGTCTACTGCGATGCATCAGGGACCGGACTCGGGTGTGTCCTGATGCAGGAGCGGGCCGTGATTGCCTACGGATCACGTCAGTTGAGGCCTCATGAGCAAAACTATGCTACCCATGACTTGGAGTTGGCAGCAGTGGTCTTCGCCTTGAAGACATGGCGACACTATCTGATGGGTGAGCGCTTCACAGTCTTTTATGACCACCAGAGTCTCAGGTACATCTTATCTCAGAAGGAACTGAACCTGAGACAGCGGCGATGGCTCGAGTTCCTCCAGGACTATGACTTTGAGATAGTCTATACTCTTGGGAAGGGGAACGTGGTGGCTGATGCCCTCAGCAGGAGGACGGGCATCCAGCTACATGAGGAGGCGACAGAGCAGCTAGCCGCATTGCAGATATCCTTCGTGGATAGAGACGGAGCAGCCTCCCTTCAGTCTCTCACAGTCTCTCCTCCACTTCTTCAGCGAGTCAGAGAGGCACAGCGTGAGGACGTTGACTGTGAGACACGGTGTGCACAGATATCCTCGGGACAGGAACCTGATGGTTTCTCCCTTGGAGCAGAGCACAATGTCCTTTTCAGAGGACGTACCTTGGTACCAGTCGCTTTACGAGAGAAGGTGCTGAGAGAGTATCACACTTCTCCTTTGGCGGTACATCCTGGAGTGGCGAAGATGTACCAGGATCTCAGACGACAACACTGGTGGTCGGGCATGAAGAAGGCTGTGGCAGAGTTCGTTTCACGGTGCCTCACCTGCCAGCAGGTGAAGGCAGAGCATCAGGTACCAGAAGGCTTGGTACAGCCCTTGGAGGTCCCGGAGTGGAAGTGGGACGGGATATCTATGGACTTCGTGACTGGACTCCCACGCACTTCCCGAGGTCACGATTCCATTTGGGTGATTGTTGACCGACTCACCAAGTCGGAACACTTCTTTCCCATTCGAGAGTAGGGCTCAGTGGAGAGCTTGGGGCGTCTCTACGTTCAGGAGATTGTACGACTTCACGGTGTGCCATCGACTATCGTCTCCGATCGGGACGCTCGTTTTACTTCCCGGCTTTGGAAGGGGTTGCAGGAGGCGTTCGGGACGTGACTACGTCTGAGCACTGCCTTTCACCCTCAAACGGATGGTCAGACTGAGAGGACCATTCAGACTCTCGAGGAAATGCTCCGCGCATGTGTCCTCGACTTTGGTCGCAGCTGGGAGGACCACCTACCCTTGGTAGAGTTTGCGTACAACAACAGCTACCACTCCACCATCGGGATGGCACCCTACGATGCGTTGTACGCCAGGCTTGCAGATCCCCTTTGTGCTGGACAGACCCTGGGGAGTCAGCACTTGTGGGACCAGAGATGGTCTGGGCCACGACAGAGAAGGTCCAGGTCATCCAGGAGCGGATGAGGACAGCACAGAGCCGGCAAAAGTCATATGCTGACAGGAGGCGGAGGCCACTAGAGTTCGAGGATGGCAGCCACATCTTCTTGCGGGTCTCACCTCGACGTGGTTTGAGGAGATTTGGCCGAGGCGGAAAGTTGTCTCCACGCTTCATCGGACCCTTCCTGGTCCTCATCAGGGTTGGAGAGGTGGCTTATCGCCTGGCTCTGCCACCTTAGTTGCACCGGGTGCACGACGTCTTCCATGTATCCCAGCTGAGGAGATACGTGCACGACCCGACACACATCATCGACTATGGGGAGCTAGACGTGGATGATGGGGCGACTTTTACGGAGGTCCCAGTGGAGATAGAGTATCGAAAGGAGCGGGTCCTACGTGGGTGATCGATTCCTCTTGTGCGCATCAGATGGAAGCACGGGAACCTCCAGGAGAGCACTTGGGAGCGGGAGGCTCAGATGCGTGCTCAGTACCCACATTTGTTTCCCTAGTTTTTGATGTATCTTTACGGGGACGTAAAGTCCTGAGGTGGGAGTAATGTAAAGACCAGTAAATTTCAAGGAAATTTTTTTCTTAATTTTCTTTGGAATTTTACAAGAACGCAGTTTCTGACGGCGCCTGATTCCGAGGCTCGGTGTGCCCGGAAGCATTTTCCGATGTTTGGCTCGGGTACGTTCAGTGAACGGACGAGCGGGTTTTTCTAACTTTTGAACCGGTGCCCAGAATCAAATTATGAGGGCACCGATGAAACCGCAGCGCCGGTATTCGCTTAGAAACGCCTCTTCCGGAGTTGCATTTGCTCGGGTGCGGTTTTTAATTTTCGGGCTTAAAGTTAAGAAATAAAATAATTTTGCGACAACTTTATTTTATTTCAATTAAGCCACTTGGAAGCCACTTGAAGCCACTTAAAGGCGGCTTGAACTAAGTTGAACTGGATAGGATGCTATCCAGAAATATCCTACCCCCTTGGTAGGATATTTGTGAGGTGGGGCCAGCACGAGCCCCGCCGTTTCTTTCCGCTAAGAAACGCACCCGTGAAAACCTGTCTTAATGAAAGTCAACCGACGCGTTTTCTAAATTCTTAACAGACCATTTAAATGGGATGTTTCTTTCGTGAATTAAATGGGCTGTTTCTTTCGTGAATTAAATGGCCTGCTTCTTTCGTTGAATTAATTCAGCGAATTAATTCAATTGTTTCTTAACCTGTTTTCGTGTGTTGGCATATTAATAAAATAAGACCAACCCAAAATCTTTTGAGAAGATTTGAGAGGATCCTTGTTCTTATTCTCAATCGCGAAGAACACGAAGAACGCGAAGAACACGAAGAACGCCGAATCCGGAAATCGACGACGCTTCCGTCTGAGACGTTCTTCCACGCTCCGATCTCCGATCACCGACCATTTGAGGTGAGTGATGTCAGATTTTCCTCTCAAGTTTTTTTCTTTTGATTTAAAACGAAACACATATTTAAATACTAATAATTTAAACCTGTTATTCTTGGTTCGTTGAGCTCGCCGACTCAACGCCGGATTCCGCGACGACGCGACACCTCCCCGCGACGACGCGACGATCCGTCTCGTCTGCGACGATCCTTTCCGCGAAGAACGCCCGCGCGCGACGATCGACGAGTTAGGGATTTTATAATTATTAGAATTACCCCCTTTTTTAATTAATTCCCGTCAATGTTTCATAATGAAATTAAAGAACCGTTTTTGTGAACAATTTTTTAATCTTATTAAAAATTGTTGTTTCCTGTGTGGAATAATTTTCTCCCGGTTGTTTATCTCTAACGCGGAGGGTGCGGGCCAAACGAACACGGCCCGACGACCCTCCGACATTCTTCGTTTTGTGCGAATTTGACGGTCAACGATGGAACGTGCCGCAGCAGATGTTTGACGATCCCACAGTAAAGAACGGATCCCGGGAGGAGCAACGGCGCAGACGGGAAGGAAAACGGGCCACCAGAGCGACGCCGGCGGCCAGAGGCGGCGGTGCCCCGGCGCGCCGCCGGACGAGCCCGCCGCGGCTGAAGCCGCGGCGGCGGCGGCCGACGGACCCGCGGCCGCGCGGTTCCAGTTCGTCCAGGCGGGACGCGGCTCAGCCGCGTCCGCGGTTCGCCAGCGCGGCCCACGCGGGCCGCGACTTTCTCAGGCCGCGGGTCAACGCCGGCGGCGCTCGGCCGCTCGGCCGAGCCGAGCCAGGCCGGTCCGACCGGCCGCACCGCGCCCTGGCCGGGCCGGACCGGTCCAACCGGGTCGGCCCGGGCCCGTACCCCCCTTCTTCGGACGTTTTCATTCAAACGCCCGTAACATGAACTTCGTGCCTCCAAACGACTCACCGTCAGCGGCAACACGATCCTTGGATCGAGACGGTCGTTTCGGTATATCGCACTCAAGGTTTCGGAATACTTTGAGTTCAGCCGGGTTGGTTCATACACGAGACCAACCGGGCCCTCGGAGCGGAAACGCTCATATCATGAGCTACGGACGTCCGATTGACTTGCCGTCAGCTTTGTTGAATTCCTCTAAGTGAGACGGATCTTTTGGCATACTCCGCCCGAGGTTTGGACGCATGTGGAGTGCGGTCAGGTTGGTTTTGCCTTAAAAACCAACCGGGCCCTTGGGACAAAAATGCCAATATCTCTCAGACCGGGCGTCCGATTGACGCGCCGTCTGCGACGTTGAGTTCCTGTTGACGATAAGGAACTTTTGGATACATCAACTTCGGACATCGTGTCAGTTGATGTATCAGCCTCTCGGCTCGAGGAGAGGACCCTCCCGAACGAGCATGCTGTGTGCGGGAACCCTAGTGCTGGCTGCGACTGCTACTTCGACAGCGACGACCGTGCAGAGATCCTCAGTAGACTGCGGCGACGACTGTGCAGAGATCCTCCGTGGACTCCGATGACGACTGTGCAGAGATCCTCAGTGGACTGCGGCGACGACTGTGCAGAGATCCTCAGAGGACTGCGACGACTCCTGCACTCAGCGATCCTACGTGGATCAGTGCTTCAGGTCCTGCGTGGGCCCGGTCCTGTGTGGGCCCGATCCTGTGTGGGTCCGATCCTGCGTGGGTCAGCGCTCAGCGGTTCTGTGTGAGCCTGCGCCTACAGGTCCTGCATGGGCCCTGTCCTGTGTGGGCCCGATCCTGTGTGGGTCCGATCCTGTGTGGGTCATCTCTCAGCGGTTCTGTGTGAGCCAACTCCTACAGGTCCTGCGTGGGCCCGATCCTGTGTGGGTCCGATCCTGTGTGGGTCACTGCAAGGTTAGTACCTATCGATCCTTCGTGGGTCCGACGACATAGATGGTTCAGTGATCATCTTTATCATCATCCAAAAAAGTATACCTGTGTGAGCTAAATCTTGTGTTTCTCTCCTTTGTGGATTGTGTTGAACTATCCTGTGTGGATTTACTGTTTACTCTCCTTTGTGGATTGTGTTGTTCTATCCTGCGTGGGTATGCATTTTGCTTTCCTGTGTGGACTGGGTTGTGCTAGGGCTCGGACGTTGGAGACGATCGGGGAATTGACGAATTAGGTATATGTATGGGCATATACCTAAGTCGTGTCAGATGTTACTTCGTGATTGTACCTCTTCTTCGTGATTCATCCTTTGTGGATTTCGGGAGACCTTCGAGGGTCTCGGGGTCCCTACTGAGTAGCTTATACTCACCCCTGCACGGGCTATGCCCGCACTTCGTGGTGTTGGTTGCAGACGACGGACAGCGCTGATCGTGGAGGAGGCGTGCGGAACATGACAGTACCTGGAGGTGGACCACTGGGCGGGACGTACTCGGAGCGGTTAGGTGGACCTGAGGAGCAGTGGAGGCTATCTGTACCCACCCTTCAGGTGGGACATCCAGAGGACGTATCGACGCTGCAGTTTTTCCTTTCAGTTGCTGTTTTTCCTTTCAGTTGTACTTTACAGTTGGGCTTGTATTTCCGGCCCCTTTTACTTTCAGCACAGCTTGTACAGTTTTTACTTAGTGTTTACTTTTCCGCTTGCTTACTCTGTGGTGCTTGTTTACTTTTCAAAGGCAATTCCTTCCCTTTTCGTTGGGATTTACGCCTTGGTGCTAGTCGCCAGCCCCTGGCCTATGGAAGGCGGGCTTGGGGTAGTCACGACACGGGCCCCGAGGACGGGTCGTGACATATTGGTCCCTAAACATGAGGAAAATACTGATTTTTTCATCTTCCCACATTATCTCCCCTCAGAGGAACATATGACAGTTTCCTGTGTTGTTGAAAATATCTCACTGAAACTATTTCTCAGGATGACGCTACATATTTCCTCCTCCATAATCCCAGGATAATAAAACCATTGGGAATGAGTTATAGTGGTGTAAATTATCCCCACAACCAAAAAATAATATTATCATGTCTCTATGGACAACACATAAAACAGTGGCCCTAAAAGACCAAAAGTGAAACTTGTGGGTTTATCTTCGCACTTCTAGAAACCTATAAGGTTTCGGTGCCTGAGACCAAATTTTAAAATACCTTCTCCTCAAGGAACCATAGTTCTTATATATCATGTTTAAAATCCACATGAGTGAATCCTCTCAAGGAAATATACATTCTTTTGAACCATTGGATATGTTGTAAACGCAAATGAGTATCTATATAATGGAATGAATGTTGGAGTGATGCCTAAAGATGTCTCACATGAAACTTCTCATTTAGAAAAAGATTTGGGATAATGAAAATATGGTCCATGTACCTAATTCCGAGGTATCACACAAATATATTACCCTTATAAACTGAAATAAAATACTTCCTATTCACTTCCTTTATGGTCAACTAATGGAAATCTTCCCAGAACCCATTCTAAATGTAGTCCCATGAAACATCTCCCACCTTCCAAAATCTTATATACAATACCCACCAATGATACATAGATCACTGTAGCTGACTAGATGACATGGGGTCCTAATATGCCAAATTGTACCAGATCAAATTGAACAATATCTCAAGTTCCACTATATAGTTTTGTCTCCACGTATGACACACTAGCATCGTGCTTACCCAAAGAACATCTCTGAAATTAATTAAAAGATATCTTCCATGTCGCATCCTCCTCTACCAAATCATCGATAGAGTAACCAACCAAATCATCCCATTGAACCTCCACTGCATAGACCACACGTTGGTGAATAGATGGAGATATATATTGAAGAAAGACAAGAAAGTCCTTTTCATAGTAGTCTGAAATTACATTTAGATTCATTTTAAATAATATTATTCTTTTCAACCTCAAAAAAATACAAATGAAAACAAGAAAACAACTCATCATGTTGAGTTTACCTCTCATGTGCCTCTACATTGAAAAAAGACCCACCTCGTTTGGTCATTTAATTATCTCAGATTCCGTGCACTATATCATGGGGGACCCTAAAACAAATTTTCTTAACTACTCTCTCATGACTATGACACATACAAAGGTCGACTCGAACTGTTGGCATACTAACCCATCAAATCATCAGTCTTCATAACTCAAAATTCAATCCCATCATTCCACCATCAACATTTATTCAACATTTTCATTGTCCCCACCCTAAAGAAAATTAAAAATTAAGATGAGAGAGATAATGACATGTGACTCCCACCTCCAGTAGGCCCTATGATGGTGATTTGAAAAAAAAATGTATAAAAATCCCATTAAATAGAAGATGATACCCCCATATAATAATAAATGATCAAGTGATAAGATAGATAAACCACAAAAATCCTATGATGTATTAATAAACGAATCTAAAACCATAACACATCCATGTATATAGAAAAAAGATACAGATAATGGTCTCTAATGCAAACTACCAAAAAGTAATTCTAATGGAGTGAAACAACAAAAATCCAAATGTCAATTCTAGTAATGTCTGACAGAGTATAAATAATACTCCTTGAAAAAATATAATAGTTTTATAAAGGTAGGATGATCATACATGTATACTCAATAGGATAACCAAATTATCCCCATCACATGTGAAAGAAGAAGAATAAAGCACGAAGGAGTAAATTTTTAAACCAATTTCTACTAAACAAGTCAGTAATTTATCCCAACATCATTATTGAATACTCACAGAATATCACATTCCATGTATAATTACACAATATGAATCATATTCACAATGGGTACCCAACACTACTTCCCCATTTATTTTCCAATTTCACACCACCAATGTTTAATGTCAGGCTATCCCCATCTATTCTCAATAACATATGCCACCACCCCACATCACAATTACATCACATCGTACCCAAAAACACCAAGGCCACCACCACATATCAGATTCACATCACATATAACCTGATTAAACCGGGTCGATAACATCACAAACACTTCGATAACAAGTGTACTAGGTTTCGTGAATACGATGGAAATAAAAATCTCATCCTCCCCCTAACATGAATGAACCCAACTAGAATCCACCCTAATCACATTAATATCACATATCACCTAAAAACACCTTGGACACCACTACATAGAATGATCATCAAATATCATCAAAAACACGTGTTCCATCACCCCATAACTTTGTCATCACATCTCACCCGAAAAGACCATGTCCTCTATACAAGAACATGGTCATCACATTTCACTCAAAAACACCTAAATCATCACCTAGTGCAGTAAATGACCTCCAACCATAAAAAAAAAATGAACATTTACTCACCTAAAAGAGACAGAGTTAAAGAACAGGTAGCCATCCATCAATCTTCCTCATTGGGATATTATAGAAAACACCCCATGTGCGATGATACATGTGTGGAAACATAGTTCCATATATCAGTGGTGTGCTTATAGAAATCACAAGGAATTCAAAAAAAACGTGATATATCCATAGTCAAATCCAACCAATAGATTAATAATCAAACTCTATGTAACACAGTACATCATCATGTTAAATACCACTTCTAAATACATATCACCACACAATCCACGAAAAACTTATAACGACAAACAGATTCGATTATCCAACACCTTTCATTTCATTTTTAAAAATCAACCACATTAAACAACACATACCATCATTTATGTATTAATTAACCATTAAAACCTATTATGTAAATAAAGCCCCAACTATTTCAATAATTAATAAATAACTATTCAATCAGTAATTGTGATTCTAGCATAAAACAATTACACATATCAATAATAGAATCATCTCTATCACAAAATCACTCCACCACCCCAAAATCATTTCCAAACAAACACCACCTCTCCACCCCAAATGTTGACCAAACAACCACCACATCCATTCCCTTGAAGCAGGAAAAAAAACAACCACCTCACAGCATCCAATGAATAGAAAACATCCACCACATCACACCCCAAAGGCCTCATCAAACAATAGCCACCAAGCCATCCCAAAAGAAGGGATCTTCTCAACCATTAAACACACATAGAATTGTATATACACATCTCCACCACACATCAAAACTACACATATTAACCATTAAAGATCATTAAATATATTTAATAGTGGGTATTATAACATATTATACATTATTTATAAGGGTGTTATAATAGAATTCATAACTAGGCGATACTATTATATTAATAAGATATTCAGGGATAGAAAAGTTTAATTTTTAGTCTGGTATAATGTAATCAAAATAAACTTAGATTCACAAAATAAATCATCCAACCAAAATAAATCCCCCAACGACCATAATTTTTAGTGGGGTATCAAGCTTGTATAATAAGTCATTTCATAATGACATCAATGTCATACTAAGATATGAATCATTCCCATTATACCCTTCCATTTATTTGAATAGGTTTGTAATATTTAATCACGCTAGCATAAAAATATACCCTAGAAAAACAAGAGTGAACCCATCCCACCAGAAACACAATAAAGATAAATGATAGTTTCCCAACCACAAAGAAACATTGGAAAATCAATGCACACTATAGGGAAAAGAAAAAATTCCCACAAAAAATTTCCATAACACAAGATCATGGAACAAGCTACACTATATCCAAAAAACTTCACAATGAATAATAAATCACACCCCAAACAAAAGACAACCCCACTAAAGTGAATCCACAATATAATAATGAATTAAACACATTGTAAAAATAGAAATAACTCACCACAGATATCCAATCAATAACCATTGGGACCAACCGTTCAATACTGAAGGAATGTAAATAGATGATTTTCCCAAGACACATAGGGTCCTACCCAAATGATAGAGGTATAGAGTGTATGAATGAAAAAAAATTAATCCAAATTGGTTATAAAATAACTTGAAATCCACTAGGTTGGTTTTAATTTAAACATTAAACAACATTTAATCCAAGGGTTTCCTCAAATTTCAATATTTAATAAAATAATTCCATTGTATCCTTTATTTAATTCACTTAATGAATTCAACATTAAAATTTTTTAATACCCCTCAGGGGTTCCCCCTTATCCATGTATGAACCATGAACCAACCAACTAAACGAGACATAGAAATCCATTAATCATCTTGAATTCCACTTACATAACATGATATTCCCATAACAGCTCTATTTCAGCCCTATCCTCAAACAAAATTTCTTAAAACATATATTAAACACCTTAAGACACCAAAACATTCAATGAAATGGGCCTAGAATGTGAAAAAAATTATATTTATATTTATGAGCATTTTTTATTTAATGTGTGTTGATGTTGGAGTGGATCTAACCACCGACATAAATGATGAAATAGGAAATATCATGGATGCATATGGGGTAATAAATAATAATAATATTTAAATTTAATTTGGAAATAATGATTTTAATGGTTCTAGAAAGGTTTTATTTATTATTTGAATGAATTATAATATCTATCGCTAAATTTATCAAAATATACCAACACAAAATCCACATTCACCTAATATAATTAAAAATATAATTGAATTAGCTATCATATGTATAATACAATGCAATAAATCTATTAAAGTAAGTAATATAATCTTTCACTGATGCAATTTGGAAGATTAATAAAAGAACAACAACATTGTTATGAAAAATGTTTCAAATGACCAAGATTAGTCACACACGATATTGAAATTAATTAATAACTAACTCATTTACATTCTAGGAAGAATTTAAATTTATTCTAAAAATCTATGTTAATTATTTATTTCGTTTTAAATAGGTAACTAGGATGAATTTTCGTATTTTACATGAATATATAACACATCTGGTTATGTGGAATTATTATTTAGGGGTTATCAACACAAATTCCCATCTTTGAGACAATTGTTTTTGTTAAAAACCTAATATTATTAATCTTGTGTGTACACTACGTATTTTAGATGTTATAGAAAGAAATAACTTATATTTTATTCATTTTAATATCAATTTGAATCCATCACGTTTAATAGGTTTCAAATGAATTTCAATGCACTCCATATTTTTGTTTTTCCATCTCAATTTTTATTCCATTGCACTCATGCTATATTAAAAAATTATCTATTTTTTTGGTGTATACATAACCATGGAACTTTTATACAATATTCCACATAAATTTCAAGATTTTCAAAATTCAATTTTTTATTCCTCCATTATAGTCATTTTATTCAAGTGTAAACAGAAACCCATTTTGAACTCTTCTTTCAATTGTGGAAAACCCATCCCATGTTTATGTAAAGTAAAAAATGTGTTATTTCCATGATAATTTATACATGTAATTGTACTAGAATATAGATGATAATGTGGAAATGATTCAACTATGTTCAATTACCTCAATATGTTGGTTGACCATTAACACAATCAGCACTACAAAGCATGAATAATTGGCATGAGACTTCAGACCTAGATAAACATTATCTAGGATATGATTTGGAATATTAAAAATAACTTTATGAAAACTGAAAATTTATTTTTCCTACCATTTCCTTAGTTTTTCAATAATGGAAACTATTGAGGATAATTTCTATCATCAATTAATAAACATACATATTGAATGTACCCTCACCATTATATTTCTTTTTAAGGGTATATCATTTACTGTTAACAATAACCCAATATATCTATGTTAATTAATGGATGTTATCATAGAAAAAAAATATCCCTTTGAAATGGGTAGTATTTATTTTCATTATATTTCATTATATGGCTATCTATGCTTTATTATTCTGAGCTTCCTTAAGTAATGATATAAAATGTCTTTTTGACTCTTATAGTGATTACATTTTTCACTATCATATGTGTTTGAGTCCTAAAATTATATATTTCATCAAAGAATCAATAGGTATCGTGCCAAAAAAACTATGTTGGGTTTTTGTGTATACCTCTCCCCATGTGGGAATAGTTTTATCGAAGAAGGACATGACAATAGGTTTCGATGTATGAATTTATTTGTTTTCATCTGTATGAGATAAATGATTATTGATATACATATAATAAATTGGTGAAATGGATATATAATTTAATCTATATGTGATGATTATGGGTTCATGTTATTTATTTATTCCTTCTATATCACGGGTTCCATTAATATAACATGATAGATTCCATTGTATGTTACTCTCTAATGAGTGTGTAAACTCACAATTATTTTTTTTATTTTTCACAAGAACCATATAAAGGAACTATAAGTAATTTTTTTTGAATATAATGGAAGGTAAAATAATATTTATACAATATATTTATAATTTTTTGTTATGATATCAATTTTAATACTCATATCTATATAGGTTTATAAGAATATTAATCTTTTGGATCATATATAAACTCTTGTATTCTTTATTGTGAACCTTGGAGACTAGATATAAATCAAACTAATTATATTGAAGGATTATAACAAAAAACACTCATGAATTATTGGAAACTCTCTATGAAACCTAAAAGGAATTGTATTTTATAATTCAATATAATGATATATTTAAGTGTATGCCATTAATGAGATATGTAATTATAATATGAGGAATAGGAATCATAACTACATATGTTGTAAATTAATATATGTTTACCATGAACAATTAAATGAAGATAAAGACGAGGATAACTAGAATATAAAAATATTGGTGCAGTTGACCGAAGTCATGAAAAATAAGATTTCCCACATTGTGGGACATGATAATCTACATCATGTAGTAACAATATTTGAACACTTCATGGGAAAAATAAAACATTCTATTGATATACAAATCCATTGGTGGATGAAAAATCGATCATGTATATAGAGAATATATTTATTTCGTTAATAAGTAGTGAAATGAAAAAATAATCATAGAGTTATATCATCTTGAGGGAGATACAAGCCAATTATGTTCACTAATTCATTATATTAATGAGGAATCTCATATAATTCCCATGGAAGGGAGATATTTTAATAATGTAGTATATGATAATAATTTTCCCGCCATCAATGCTTACAAATATAGATATAGTTCCTAAATCATTGATAGTATAAGGAGGAATATGATCTTGAGTACCCATATACCAATAAATGGTTTTCAATAAATGTTTAAAACAATTTATGTAAACTAGAAAATTTTCATTATATTTTCATCTATGGGTTAAAGATGATTCTTTTAAAATAGTTTGCTTCTTAGATATTTTCATCTTATGGGTAAATGTATCTAGTATCATGATGATATTTTTATTCTATATATTATTTATATAATGGATCTCAAGAGAAGAAGAGATAGATTCAGTGTATTGGGAAGAATAGTGCGTTAATGGGGGAGAAGTGAAGAATGTGTTTTCCAACATGTGGTAACTATGAGATGAATAACCGTGGGAATTAAAGGAAGAAAATATGAGTTTGTTAATAGTTCATGGAAAATTCCATTTTTCTTGAGAATTTAATTTCAGGAAACTATATTTTGATGCTCAATGTATTATTTTTATGTAGAAGGAATATTATATTAACCAATTCCACCAATATTAGGATAATTTTCCTCTAAAAAGGATATGAGAAAAATTCTAATGTTATACTATTATCATAATTGAATTCAATTTTCATATTAATGTGGTGACATGTACATTCAACCTATGATTACTATTTGGTATAGGATGTTTTGATTATATATTTTTAAGACTTTTATATCCTCTATATTTAATAAAATTAATCCAATTATGCACTAGAACCAATATAAGGAAGATAAAATTAAATTAGAAAAGTATAAAATTTATTTAAATAAAGATATTTCCATCAGTTCAAATTATAGTATATATAATTTTTTTGTTTTGAAACATGGTTATTATACTTATGGAATAATTTTATTCATTCTTTTTTATTGATTAAATTTAAATGTATAATGAAAAAAAAAATATTTCCAATAGAATGAGATTACGATCCATGAAGGTGTGTTGTAATCTATAATATTTAGAGGAGATATGTCATCATCTACATCATTTATCGATCCTTACAAATAGGTGAACAAATCATAGATAGATATAAAAACTTCATAGATGATTATTAATTAAATTTTATAAACACAAACTCGTAGAATTTAATAGTTTAGTGACTTTAGAGATCGGTTGAAAAATCTTCTTATTTAGTGAAACATATATAATATCACACATAAATACAATGCCATTTTGTACTACTAAAAAACTAAAATTTACATAAAATCTTAGATCATATCATGGGAATGGAAATAAAAAAAATTTGTGATATTAGATGCTCTATAATGATAAAAATACAAAACACATTAACATAACATCAAAATAAGTGAATGAAAACATGATAATTACATTTTAAAACTATACCCTATATAACAAAGGTCAAAATAACATCACATGGAATAAGAATTGGGAGTTTATTATAAATAAATCATAATGAAATAATAGAACATGATTCATAAGATCATAATAGTGGCATAAGGCAGAAATATTTGTGATGTACATTGATTATGAAATTGTGAACATGTATAAATAGAAATAGGATAACTCATTATGTTACGAACATGAAATATTTCCTTGAATAAAATTACAAAAAGGTAACCCAGTCCAAGAATATACCCATGGACAAGAAATCCTCATCAATAAATAAAACTGTAAACATGTAATCAGGTTTATGAATAACATTGTGAATATGTCATTTGGTTCACTCATGTAATCGTGAACATGTAATCAAGTTCATTCATAACATATTTTCTCACGAGTTATCAATATTTAAAGAATAAATATTTTGGATATATATTTCACATCCATCACATAATCTATACATATGTGTTCCAAATTATCATAAAACATTTATCATATCATAACCCATGAAAGGGATTCTATGTCCCAAATCAATTCACTATAGTAAAACATTCGGAAAGAAAATGGTTTCAAAAATGTGTTTTACTAAAAATTATAACCCAAAAAAAGAAATATGAAATTTGGTATTATTGGATAATATCTTTGGTAAATATTATATACCATCAAAGGATTTCATTTGATTTTGAAATTGATTTTAAATAATCACATAGAATATATGTAGAGGAAAATAGACATTCCACTTCGAAAAGTAGATTGAAAATCACATATTTTTTAATAATTCATTTATTTGAATATAAAAATGGAAATTATAAAATAATCTTAAAAATATTTAGTTTTCACGAAGGTGGAAGATTCCATAAAAGTTAAAACAAATATTCATCTCATATTTTTGGTAAAATACCAACTAGCCTTATTTTAAAAATAACATAAATAATAATTTTCAGTTTTTTGTAAAAACTAGAAAGTGTAAAGAAGTATTTAATATATTCATTGATTAATGTTACATAACTTTTTATGACATTTTTTTGAAAAATTTTACATGGAAGTGAAATATTTTTTGAACCATTATAGAAATAATGAAATTTTTTCTTAAAAATAGTATCTAAATTATTGAATACATAAAGAGAGGAAAATTAGTAGGAAAAATTTATTATAATAAAAAAACTAGATAAAAGTTAAAATTATTGGGTTTCTTAATAGATAGATCATAATATTTTATCAAAAAAAGCCTAAACATAAAAACCCCTTATAGATGATGATATTCTATCTTGAAACACTTATCACAGTGGTAACATTGAATCGTAAAACATATAAAAGAGATATCTAAAATGAAAATGTAAATCACCATATTTTATATTAAAATAATACTAATATAAATTCATGGGTAGTATATAATAAACATAGAAAATAGGTCTTAATATGGCATGTGTCTCATAGAAGTAAAAATGAGACGAAAATATTTTACCATAAGTCTTAAAATCCATCATAACGAAGGGAAAATATTGATTAATAAATATGTGATCATTATAAATATATTAAAAACAATAAATTTACATATCATAATTCATATTATATACTTATGACCTTTTAGGATATGTTTATTAACAATTCCCTATTAAAATCTGATAACATGTAATAAATGATATTTTACTTGTATGATTGATTTTTTTTATTATATTGATTATTGTACAATGATCTCCATAATTTTAAAAATGAAATAAATATAATATCTATTTATTATATATTCAGTTATAAAAATCCATTAAATAAATACAGAGAAGATGATAATCATTGTTTGTGGAGATATTAAGACATACACATGCATTAGCATAGTTTCCATTATCTCAATAGATTGAATGAATAAATGATAAATAACATATTAAAATTAATTAATCATTTTAATGCCATATATAAGATTTATTTTTATTTTAAACTATCTTTACCATCCTTGTAAATTATATGTGAAGAATAAATCACTTCACTTGGGCATACGGTAGTCCCCCAAACAAAAGAATGACATAATCGTATCACCCTCATAATAGAATATAAGAAGGTAAATGAGATATAATTATTAATGATGTATATTTATTATTCATATATGATATATATAAATTATCTCCATCATAACATGCAACAATTATTGGTGTTGATGGAAAAAATGTCACGTCGGTTCGTGAGGTGGTAGCCCCTATAGACTTAAGTGAGGTTATCATTTCCAATTTGAGGGTATAAGATAAGGATGTAGGTAATTACCATAGTATAATAACATATATATATATATATTTGTAATATACTTATAATATTATATAGTCCATTTTTAATAATATTTTAAGATGGTGGTGGGAGAAATAAAATTAACTGCTCAGTTAGCGACATCATTCTACTTCAAACAACTTCATCTAGTGTGCACCAAAAGAATAGTTTGGTTAGATTTATGACCAATATAAGTATTCTAGGATGATATGAAGAAATTATGGAAGAATGTTTTTTAGATATTGTGCGATAAAATGGGTTTCTAATGTTTGAAGACCAGAGAAAAGGGGTGTCCTTTTATAAGTTAGGTGAGTGACACACATTTAATTTTGGAGATGAAAAATGTGGATCCACATTTTTTCACGTGAAAAAGGGATCTAAAATAGGAAATTATTGATCCTTATAGGTAATAAGGTGTATATGTGTCGATATAATGCATTTTTTTACATGTTTATTAGTTATTTTCTAGTTATTTTTTATTTTAACCTCATTGTAAACCCCTTTTATCGTTAACCACTGTAATTAATTATTAGTAATTTTACATTTTATAAAATTGAAAAATTATGTTGAATTTAGTAGATAATATTAAATATCATTATTCCAAATATTTAATCAATTTATCAGAATTATATTCACACTAGTGGAAAAAATTTAACTTTTAAATTAATCTTGTTAATATGAGGAAAAATGGGGTTTCAAAAGAGGAATGTTTAAAATAATTACAATGTTTTTAAATTAAAATTATATATTAAATTAATTATAATCAGTTACACTAGAATAGTTGATATATAATTGAACTAAATTTATATTTAATACCATATTAAGATAATTTGGATGTTTTTATATTCTTTAATAGAATTGATAATTCTTAATAATAACAAGTATTTTCACTATTCATCAAAAATTTATCCATTCGAAAAATAATAAAATATTCACTAGAAGATATAACTGACATGATGATTCCAATGAATATTATTAATTTTTCATATAAATTTATTAAACATTAGTTTTTTTTAATATGTGAAAAAGTGAGAAAAATACATTTTATAAAAATAATATTTTTAGTCATAAAATTGAATTTATTCTTTTCTGAAGTCTTGAAAATAGATAAACAATTATTAAAAATTTTATTTAAAATTTTATTTATTATATAATTAAAATAAATTACAAAAGGTTATTATTTAATTTAATAATGTAAAATAGGTTGTTCTTAATAAAAATAATTTTTCATAAAATTATTTCCATTATTTCTAAATAGTATTTAATTTTAATTTCTACTTAATTGGTAAACAAGTAATTAATTATATATACATGTGTAATCTATATATTTTAAGAATTCAATTAATCTTATTAATACCCACCATTCCAACTGCAAGGTGATAATAATCATATAATATAATAATATTTCTTCATTATGTTGTTTTTAATTAAAACCAAACATTGTGTGTAAGGAAAAGTAAAATTGGTGTTTTATGTAATAAAAGAAAAAAATAAATGTTTCATAAAAAGAAAAATATCAAAAAGTATAAGATAATTTAAAAAATATTTCACAAAATATCATGGTGTTATATTCAAAAACCTTTAGAATGAATTTTACCACAAAAATTCATACGTTTAGTACTAAAAAATCAGGATAAATCATCCTCATTATATCCGTAGTTTTCTATGTGACATCATCAAGTGATTAGTTTCACCAACAAAAATTGAACACGTGAGTGTTCTTGATTCCTAGAATATTCTCTCTATATGTTGTAATCTCTATTGTTTGTTTCTCATATAAAAGAGAATTCTATAGTGGTATGACCTATAAGATTAGTTCATGTGATTGATCAGTTATGTTCTTTCCTAAGAGGTATACATGGAAAATATAATGAATATTAGTGAGGTTAGGTGGAAGAGATAAGTGATATGTTATGTTCCTGATAGGACAACAATTTCCAAGAGGCCGATATACCTAGGTATGAGATTTCCCTTCATCCTTACATAGAAAATTTTTATGAAACCCCTTCTCAAAATTATCAAATTATAGATCACTTTTATAATTATAGACAGAAAATTAAATTCAATTTTGGTATTTCAGAATTGATTATTCATATTATTTCATTTTATTAGTTATATTAGAACTAAATATATTTCTTTTACTACTTAATTCTAGTATTTTTTAATGGTACACATGTTTTCATAATGACATTCAGAAGGAGTCCTCTGAATGCTCGAGGGAAAAATTTTATTTAATGAAAATCCAATAACCCAAATGTGTTAATCACAAAATCCTTTGAAATCCATAGAACAAGATATTAAAATATCCTATATGTTTTGAATTTTTATTTCAAAATAACCATATGTTTGAGGATGAAATAGAGTGAATAAACTCAACTCCATATCCAGATCATGCTAAAGGAATTACCAATATTTCAAGTAAAACATTAGAGTTGGATTAGAAATAATTTAATGTGGTACCCCATGAAACCTTAGAACATTGTTAATAAGTATTCATGAAAGTAGTTCCAAAGAGATATATTCTCTTATTGAATTGATGTGTGAGGACATTATAATGTGATTGAATACAACACAAAATTACCTCAACGTCAAAGATAAGATAAACCAAAAAAGTTATAAGTACCTATAATCAAATTTCTACAAATATTAAACTCATTAATCATTAATTAACATTTTCAAAAAAAACATATATAAATCCAACAAGCTGTTATACAAATGACTCTTAAAATATCCTTATTTATAAAAAAAACTCACATCACATAAAACCTCAGTAATGGTTTCAATGAATTTCATCATTTGAAAAAACATAAACACATAAACATGTGATGGTATCCATAAATATTATGTTAATATTTAAAGTGGAAATATTCACATCAAAAAGTTAATTCATCATTTATTCTTTATATAACTTCTTATCATATACGATGAAAATTAATTAGAACATTGGGTTCATCAATTCACTAAAATAATATAATATGTGATTTAAATATTCTTTAATACATATATATGGATATAAGAACATTAAATATCAATAATTTATGAACAATAATATTTTCACAGTTCTCATTCATATAAAATCATTCATCAAAGTTCAAACTATGGAAGAGATGAAATGTTTTTCTTAATTATCAAGATTCACGTCATCTATTTTGATTTAATACGATTTTCCTTAGTCCTTTGTTTTCATAGGTTGTTATGGATTTTCATCTTCATTATCCCGTGTATTGGGTAACATATTCACATAATTCCCAAAACCCATTCACTTAAAACACTAAAGCATTTCTGGTAAATAATTTTTTGCACCATCACTAATAATTTCCCTTATTTCACTCTTAACATCCCTTCTAAATTAATTTTTTTGATGGTTATGATTCCCGTAATTTTAAAACCCTCTTCTTCTTTTTAAGAGTGCACATGAGTTCTTATTCAATAATTTTTTCCGTATAGATGACTGATTTTTTTTCCATCCTGTTATTTATTATAATTCTTATGAAACTCAATATTGATTTATGTTTCAAAACCATAGGGATGGTATAAAATTCCAATTTCCATTTATACCAGCGGTGAAAAAATAATGAATTATTCATATGTACTAATGACTTTTATTGACAAAACCATTCAAATATTTGGGCTTATTCCACGTCATAATCCATAAAATTTTATTTCTCTACTAATTATTAATCTAGAGGTATTCCCTGAAATTCAGGTAAAATTAGATTTGTACATACCTATAGATTAACCTTCCTTATACCTGAGATTGGGAAATTATTTATTTCATTATTGTTCGTACAATATTATGGAACTACATATTGAAAAATATCCACTTAAAATCATTTGATTCCATGGAGTCAATTAACTCCACTTTAATCACATAATTTATATGGTTCCACCATTGATATTTATAAACTTCAAAATGACTAACCCCAAAATTTAATTTTTCATGCTCCCAACACTAGAAAATGAAAAATATATTTTTTGTTGTATTGATCAATTACTAAGTGAAAAATGCATTTTTTTGACCCACTAAATTACTGTGGGTGTTCAATCATGAATGAATGAAAAAAAATATTTAATCCCTTATATTATTGTTTGGATTTTCTACTTGAATCAAACATTATAAAGATAGGTGAGTATAAGAATGATTTTCTTTGTTACATCTCAGATAACATTAAATTGACCATGAGTTAAATCATTTCATTTTCAATTTCATTTAGTATTACACAGTTCATTCAGGTTCCAGTAGTTGAATAAAAATAAAAAACATTGTTACCAAAAAAATTCATAGCAAGAAACTAAATTCTCAAAAAATATATTTTATATGATATATAAATTGGGACACATTCTTTTCAATCTATTACATCATAGGCTTAACATATGATTTTCTTGGTCATTATAAAAATCATTCAATATGGTTCATAAAGATTTTGTAAATTTCTAAAAACATCTCTCATGGGGGTTGGAAAATAAGTGTGTTGTATGTAATGTTAACATGTATCACGTGTCAATAAATTTATCACAATGAACCCTTTTTAGTTTTATTACCCATAGTTACCACTGTTCCAGATCCAAATCCATATTTAATATTAAGACATGGTTTTTATTTATTCCAAACCACTCAATCAATCATTTTACAAAATTTTATGGACATTTTCATATAAAATGGATAATATATATAATTTTCAGTATTTATATTCCTATAATATATCCTTAAAAATATACATATAGATCTCACTATGTTTTTGTAATCCAAGATTCATAAGGATAATTAATCACGTGTAACAACGATGCTATTTTTTCACATTAATAGGTTGTTTATCACATATGATTACACATAATACAACGAAGATTGTGTTGAAGTCTACTTTCTTAGGAAATTAGGTACATTACATAAAAAAATACAAGGAACACATCACCTCTATTTAACATGACATTTACATGTTCATTACATTCCTTTATACTTAAAAATGCACGGGATAACCTGGGAAAACACATAAGAAATGGGTGATATGAAATTACCAATAAGGGAATAAACATGGATTATATGAAAAGAGTAATACAAATTAGATATTAGTGTTTTCAATACATCAAAAAATGAGTTTGAATCACAAACATAAACAATGATAATTGATATATCACAATAATCATAAATTAAACACTGGAAATGATGCTACAACATAAAACACAACGTCATAAATATAGGTTATGGCCATCTATAATGACATTATAATGGAAAAAGACCTATTATATATTAGGTTCGCACCCAAACTTTTTAAATAAATTCTCATGATACTAAAACATTTCCCCATGAATTTCAAAGCTATATAATTTCTGGTACACCCATCACTTCCATTTTATTCTCATGATTATGTGTGAAAAAAATATAATACAACATAGATTAATTCATCATTATATTTTATTCCCAAACAAATTAGTGAGGAATATATATATGTAATATCCCAATAAAAAAGTATTTTCTCAAAAATTTGAACATCATTTATTAAAAATGGGTATGTTATTCAAGACACTATTTTTCTAGTAGGGAAAATAAAATTGAAATTTCAGTAGCATGATGGCATTACATAAAATTCCTAATATGGCTATATAAGAGAGAAAGGGGGATTTCATCATTTTGAAATTAAATGGATAGAAATAGGTACATTGAAAATAAATCCCATTATTAGGGATTGGAAATATAAGGAATAAATATATTGATGAAACTTGAATAATGGAGAGGAAGAAAGAATCCCTTTTTTGAGAGTGTGACACCGAATTCCTAAGAGGAGCTTCTTTAGATATTGGGGGAACATTTGGATGAATATAGATATAGGATGATAGATTAAGGACATCATAAATTTATTTTTACTAAAAATAAATGGGATCTTGTGAGGGTTTATAAAGTAAATGTGTGTGGAATTCTTTATTATTTAGCAGAGATATGTTTTGGAAGCTATATAATAAAATACAAAAACACATCCCATGTCTTTCCACCTGGTTTCTTTAATAGTGGAGTTATTTTCATTATTTTATGTGGACATTGGCCTTAATTAATACATTAATACCCATGCTTATGTGGAAATGAGTATAATACTTAATGAACTGATATTAATACCATAATATTTATTAATGGTCTTGATGGATTTATAATGGTTGTATTAAATTTTTTGATTAAACATAAAATAGAATTAATTTAAAATAATAACATATATTTTTTCATCTATACCCTTTATAGTATTTATTACTACACATTGTTTTCATTAGGATGTCATAATACACAATGTATAATTATACGATATTAAATCTTTACCCAAAAATTCAACTATCTCAAAAAATTATATTATATTAATAATTTTATAATTCTAATGTAACAATTCAGAAATTAATATTCATTATATCACAATAATTTTAAAAATATTTTAATTTTCTCTTTTTAAAATAATAATCGATATTTATTGATAAATTCAGAATTTTTATAGATAATACTAGTTTTTGAACACTTATAAATATTATATTTGACTTCATGATAATTTTATGATGAATATTATTAAATAAAAGTTATATTGAAGTTATATTTAAATAAATTATTATTTATTTAAAAAATAAATAATTCATCAAATAGAATTTTATAATTGGAATTTCATATTACAGAAAAATATTAATTTCTGTTTCAGCGTATAAAAATATAATTTTTATCAAACTAATTAGTTTATAATTCATATAGTAAAAATATAAGTTATAATTATAATTATTATTTAAATAATAATGATATATATATATATATATATTCATCTATTATTGTAACTTACATTGTAGTATTTTAAAAATTATTTTTACCCATAATTAACATATTTTCTTTTAACATAGTAATAAATTATTACAACAGTTACAGTTCATATTATTCAAAAATTAAGTTTACCATATTACATAATATTAATTATGATGATCTAATAGAATCAATTTTATCAAAGTAAATTATTATATACGATAGAATGGGATTTTTTAAAAAATAAAAATTTTATGAAAAATATGGTTTTACATTAACTCTATAACTACTGATCTTCATTTAATGATTCATAATATATAATGATAGATGTATAATATTAAATTTTCATTTATATTATTTTTTATTTGGGGTCATTATAATAATTTAAAATGGAAAAACATTATTCTTTTAAAAATAGTTTTCAGGAATATGTGTTTTCAATTTAAAAAATAAATATATACAACAATCTGGTAAAAAAGATAATTTAAAAGTAACTAATTGAATTAAATATAAATATATAATAATTATTATACCATGAAATAATGATATAATAACATGTATAATTTTCAATTTATTAATTTTAAAAATTATATTTTTACTTGAAAATTGTATTATTCATAACTCACAAAAAAAATAATTTCTAAAAAATCAAAAAAATTCACTATAATTAAAATTTTTATGTGATGACATATAAAATGTTATTAAATTTATCATATAAATTTTATATATGTTCTTGAAAATAATTATAATATTTTTCTCATGAAAATAAATAAATATCATTTTTTAATAGAGCATATTTTAGTGAACAAACAGACATTACAAAGAAATTGATTGATTATTTTCTATATATTTATCAATATGTAAATTATATATATATATATATATCATAAATAATTTAATCTCACACATATCAAAAAATTTAATGGAATGATTAAAAAGTCATATTTAAATAATCATTATTTATTTAGATTTAGTGTTGCGTATCACATATGCTAGGAAATATTGATTTATATTATACAAAATGATGGTGTTATTTTCTTCACCCTTTTATGAATTATGTACTGGCAAATTAAAATTGAATTTTTTTTCAATTTTTTGAAACATTAAATTGCCGTTATTGAAATCCAACATCGTAAAAAGTGTTAATGAGGCATCCAAAAGAAATAAAGGGAAGTTCTATGGTCATTATATAGCTAGGTTTCTATTTATTAAATCATTAGTTAGAAGTGATAAAATAGACCTAGAAAAGAAAACTATTTCTAATGAACTAATATAACAATATCGATGAACATAAGACAATACATATTTTATGGTTAAAACACCTTCAATTCATTAGAAACTATCACAAAGGGATATTTTATAAATTAATGTTATTCATTAACATAAGAAGTTATAGGTTTAAATATATGTTATATGTGATCGATTTCCAAACAAATGCTCATTTGGGAATATTTACCCATAATAATGTTTCATAGTGATATTATTAATTAAAAAAACTATATACCCTGATATGGAAAAACCATGTGTTCAGTGAGACTTATTTTCACACACCAAGTCCTTGTTCTATCTATCTCAATGTGGTGCTTTCGAGTTTTACACCTATGTACATCAATTCTAGAGCCATATCCACTTCTAGTATTCAAACAGGAATTTATTTTCATGATAAAATACATACTCTCTACATTACAAAATTTCAAGGATGCTTTTTCATATTTAGTCCTATCCAGATGGTTATTGCGACAATTTTCTAATCATAATCCCAAAAAAACAATAAAAATTTTATTTGACACCAACTGTTAAACATTTATATTTTTTCACATTATTTCATGATTTGTAAGAGAAAATTATAAATAATAAATCTCTAAAGACCAATAATTATATTTTCATTGGTAATTAGGAACATTACCTAAAAACATAAAATAAGGAACACATTTTCATTATTAAAATCTTCTCTAACATGTTCAAAATACTCCTCCATACATAAAATTGTATCCAATGAACTGGGGACACACATAAGAATGGGGTGAGCTTTATAGCCTAGTAAGAAAATAAACCAAAGGTAACATAAAAAAAATAACACATGATATATATTATAAATATCAATGGGGAATAAAATAATTTATAATCATAACATTTAAAAATTTGACAAGGTATGTCATGATAATGATAAAGGAAACACGAGAAATGTCACAATATATCAAAACACTACATCATAAACATATTTCACGGGTGACAACAATGACAATTTTATGGAAAAATTCTATTGATGGATGATTTGATATTCATAATCCCTTGAATGATGTCACGTGAGACTAGAATATTACCAAATACATTGGAGCAATTTATAATTCCATGCACACCCATCACATTCACTTCATTCTCATGATTATCTGTATCACATAGATCATACTATGTGGATTAATTAATCATTATTTTTTATTCCATGATAATGGTTTGTGGATTAAATAAATTTGTGTCCTCATTCATGAATTAATTTTCATTAATTTTGATCTTCCTTGATAGAAAATGGTTATGTTATTTAGTATACAATAATTTTTCCATGGAAAATCTCTATGAAATTTTGGCAGCATAACGATGTTACTAAAAATTCATAAAACATTTTGATGAGAGAAAAATTATACTATCAAAACTTTCACATAAAATGGAATGTAATGGTGAAATGGAAAATCATATCCCAATAATAGAAATCATAAATAGAAGGCATACAATATTAAAGGAACATGAATAAATGAGAGAAAGGAAGGATCCCCTACCTTGAGAGTGTGACTCTAAATACTTAGGAGGAGTTTGAAATGAGTTTCAGGAAACATTGGAAGGACTAAATAAAGGGAGGAAAGAGTAATGAAATATTATAAATTTTTATTGTTAATAAAAGTCTGAGGTTTGTTGGGTTTATAAGATAAATTAATGTAGAATTATTTATTATTTCTCAAACATAGGTTTTTGAAACTATATAATAAAATGAAAAAAAACCAAAAACCTTATAATAGGTTTTTAAAATGGTTTCTACCAAATTTAAGTGGTTTTTATTATATTATAAGTACAATAGAGAATGTTAAAATAGTATTACCCTTGCTTATGTTAAAGTTATTTATACTCTTAAGGTAATGCTTTTAAATGATTAGTATTTATTAATTGTACTGTAGGATTCATAGTGTCCATATAAAAATAATCAATGGATTATAAAATCACATTATTTTAATAGGAAATAATGTATTTGGTCATGTATTCCCATTAAAGTATTTATTACCAATTCTTTAGGTCATTATGATTTTAATATACACAACGTATATTTATACTGTTTTTACTTTTTACACAAATATTTAGATATATCATACAATTATGAAAAAATATCCATCAGGTAATTTAAAAATTATAATTCCAAAATATGTGTTAATTTTTTGAAAATAATTTTTTAAATATTTGTATCCTCAATTTTAAAATGAGAATGAAATTTATTTAGAAATGGTAATTTTTTTACAATAACAATTATTGAACCCTTATAAAAATTTCATTTGAAACCAAACAAAAATTAAATGATCATTATTATTTATTAAAAAATATGTGATAATATTATTTTCTTAAAATATTATGTATTTATAAAATACAACAAATAATTAAATTAAATATGTAAATTGAAATTTAATATTACTCAAAAAAATATAAATTTGTGTTTTATCATATCAAATTATATTTTTTGTCAAAATAATATCTTTATCATTTATAAAGTAAAATAATAAAAAAAATACAATAATTCTATTAATTTAAATTAAATAAAGATATTTTAAAATTATTATTGTTTCATTTTTCTAGTATTTTTTTCATTTTATTACCATTATTTAAAAAAAATCCTTTTACAATGGTAATAAATATTTTCTACAGTTAACATTCATATTATTACAAAATTAAGTTAAATTATTACCTATTAATAATTATGATGATTCTAAACATGGAATCTATTTCATCATAATTTATTCAAATTTTTTGAGAAATTTAATTTAATATAAAACTCGTGAGGATGTTGTAATATAGTTTTTTCAAAAATTCATTTATAAGGAAATGATTATTTTACATTAAAAATAACCTGTGATATTCATTATAAGAATATTAATTCATATATTTGGATATATAATCTATAAATTTATTTTACCTCAATTCTCTTTGTGGGTTATTCTCATTGTTTAAAATGGAGAATCATTATTCATTTAAATCTGTTTTTATGAAATTGTATTCATAATCATAAAAGTAAAAATATATAAGAATTTAGTATAATGATAATTTAAAAAAAGTTAATTGAATAAAATGTTACTAAATAATAAATATTTTACATTCAAATAAAATTAAAATAATATTTTTTCTTTTAAATTATTGAATTTTTCAGAATAAATGACTATTTTACATAATAATGGTATTTCTACTATTCACTAAAAAATCTATATTTTATTAATAATCCTTAAATTGATTACTGTTTTAATTTTGAAATGATGATATTAAAATAAGATTAATTATTCTCAAATAATGTTTCTTAATTGTTAATAAAATAATTATAATTGTTTTCATGAAAAAAAAAATATTTTCTTGAAGAAATCATATTTTGGGGAAAAATTGCATTAAAAAAATTTATTGTTTATTTAATAAGTATTTATTAATATGTTTTGGATGAATATATATATATATATATTAAAAATTATTAAATCTTACACATATCAAAAAAAGTGATGTAATTATTAAAACATGTATATATAAATTTATAGTGTATTTTTAGGTTCGATTTTATGTATAACATCAGGTCTCGAATATAGGTTTTAATTTAAAAAATTTATGGTGTTATATTCTTCGCCCATTTATTAATTGAGTCCTTTCAATTTAAAATTGAAACTCTATGTAATGTTTTTATACTAGAAAATATCATTATTGAAAACCCAAATTAGAAATTGTGTCAATGAAGCATCCAAATGATAGAAAGGGAAGTATGAAGGTCATTATATAACTAGGTTTCATTGTATGACAGTGCTAGTTAGAAGTGAAAACATAGTCATGGAAAGGAAAACTAATTCTAAAGAACAAATATAATGTGATCGATGACCACAAGACCATAACTATTTGATGGGTAAAAAGTCCATCAATTCGTCGTAAATGATCATAAGGGGAAAACTTATAAATGATGTTTTTCCTTAACTAATGAATTTCTAGGATTAAATATACATTATCCATGATATATTTCATAACATATACTCTTTTGATAATATTTTTCCTTTATAATGTATAGTAATGAGCTCTTGAGTTTACCAAATCATATCCACATGGAGTTTCAAACTATGTGTGAGAAAAAAAATTATCATGCACTAGTTTAATGTTGAGTCTAAATCAATGATGGTTTTTAGGTTTTATCATAATATTCATATATGAAATAGCCATATCAATATATAGTATCAAGGTGGGAATGAATTTTCTTAATAAACCACATAATCTAAAATTTACCCAAAATTTTGAATGTTTTCTTATAATTAATATTATCATGAAGACATTATTTTTGTTTTTCTAATCATATACATAAAAAATATCTACACATTTCATTTGATACAACCTATAAAAAACCTTAGCTTTATAATAATTTATTTCTGGATTTATTGATAAATATTAATAATAATATAACCTGATATATCATTATGTCTTGTGTATTTAGGAATTGGGTACATTACATGAAAAATTGAAACAAGAAACACATCATCGTTATTTGAAACATCCTTACCTTGTTCATATTATTCATTTGTATTTGAAAATGGATTGGATAATATAAGGATACAGAAAAAAAGGTGTGCGCTATAAATCCTATTAAGAGAATAAACAAGGCATAACATGAATTAAATAATACGTTATAGATATTAGGCATATCTATGGGGCAGAAAAGGATTAGGAATCATAAACATAAACAATGAGACATGATATATCTTGATAATCATAAAGAAAACATATGAAATTAAGAAACACATTAAAACACTACATCATTAAAATAGGTCAAGAATAAAGAAAAATAATTAATTATAAATAAAGTCTCTTGATATCTTGGTAACAATACTTAATCTCTTTCATGATGTCTCTTTAGTCTAAAACATTACTTAATGCCTTGGAAAACAATATAATTCTGGGCACACCATTCACTTTTATTTCATTCTCATGCTTATGTGTTCCACATAAATCACAAAAAAATAGATTCATTCATCTTCATAGTTTATTCTAGGAAAATTTATTGGGGAATAAATATATTTAAGTACTCAATAAATATTTATATGTTCATAAATAACAAAAACCATGATTAGAAATAGGAATGGTATTGAATACACAATTGATTTTGCATGGAAAATAGGTGTAAAATTTTCTACTCAAGGAAAACGTTATATAAAATTCGTAAATAGATTTTATAGGATTGAAATGGATCTATCATTTATTTAAAAAAATTACATTAATAGAGACTTGTAAAAATATTTCCCAATAATGGGAATATGAAATAGGAGGCATAAGATATGGAAAGAACTTGAATATAGGAGAGAGGGAAAGGATGTCTTAGAATGAGTGTGTCACTCCAAATGCTTTTTAGGAACGTATTCAGAGCTTGGGGAACTTAGGGAGCACTCAAGAGAGGTTATAGAAGAGTAAGGATGTGATCCATGGATTTTTAGTGGGGAGAAATTGTACAATGGGTGGGTTTATAAAGAAATGATTTTGGAACTCTATATTATTTCTCCAACATATGTTTTGGACTCTACATAATAAAATAAAAAAACCAACCCATGGATTTTCCCATTGGTTTATACCAAAGGGGAGTTATTTTAATTATTTTATAAGTCCAATTATATAACATAATATTATAATACCATTGCTCATGTGGAAATGAGTCATACGATTAAGAAAATGATTTCAAAACCTCAATATATATTAATTATTATTAAGGATTAATAAAGGCTCTATAAAATTAATCAATTAAACATAAAATCAGATTATATTTAATTTAAATATATATTTGGTCATTTATACCATTTAAATTATTTATTTAATCAAATTAGTGTCATTATGTTGTAATAATACACACCATATATTTATACATTATTTAATTTATTAATGGAAATTATACTGTCTTAATAAATTGTAAATGATTCAAACAAGGATAATTTTTATTCCTTGATTCCAAAAATAATATTAATTTTTTCAAAATATTTTTTTATAATATATTTATGTTCAATTTTAAAATATGAATCGACGTTTATTGAATTTTTTTTGGCTTTTATGATCAAATTGGTTTTGAAACCTAAAAAGATACATATGACATCACAAAAATTAAATGAACATTAATATTAAATGAAAACTATTTAATAATAAATTTTTATTAAAATATTATTTATTTCAAAACCCAATTTATTCATTAAATGTAATTTCTTAATTGATATTTCAAATTACTCAAAAATATGAATTTATGTTTTATCGTATCAATATATAATTTTTATCAAACTAATTACATTATCGTTTTTAAAATAAAAATTTCAGAAAACAAATACAAAAGTTACATAATCGAATATATATATATATATTAATAATAATATTATTAATATATTTATATTATTTAATTTATCATTTCTACCCTAAATTATGATATTTTTCTTTTACGGTGGTGATAAATGTTTACTATAGTTATAATTAATATTGTTCAAAAATTTATATGACTTTTAAAATAATATTGATTATGGTTCTTCTAAATATGGAACCCTCAAGATCAATGGAATGAAGTTTTCTGGAAAATACATTCTTTTATGGAAAAGAAGAATTTACATTAACTCTACGACTAGTGTTATTAATTACAGGAATACTAATTTATAAATATAGATATAAAATCTAATATTTTCATTTATATATCTTATCATTAGAGGATATTTTAATTATTTAAAAATAATGATTGATTATTATTTTTAAATGAATTTCTGAAAAATGTGTTTTTAATTGAAAAATTAAATATATACTAGAATACTGTATAAAGATAATTGATATTTAATTAATTAATTCAAATAAAAATAAATAATAATCATTTTCACATTAAATAATATTATAAGAATATTTTTACCTTAAAATTAATTAATATATCTAAAAAATAACAATATTGCATAAAAATGGTATTTTTCAATATTCACTAAAAAAATTATTTATTTTTTGAGAAATCCACTCTTTTCACTGTAATATATTTTTGATATTATTATATAAAAAATGGATTTCATAGTATCAAATAAATTTTCTAAAAATTATATAAAGTTATTATAATTTTTTTTTCATAAAATCAAATACTAATTATTTTTGAAGAAAACATATTTTTGGGAAAAATGACATTACCATCAAATAAACATAAGAAATATATATCATAAATTAGTTAATATTACACATATCTCAAAATTTAATGGAAGAGTTGAGAAATTTATATTTAAATTATTATTGTTTGTTTGGGATCGGTGTTGCATATTGCATACACAATTCTATATAGTTCTCTATTTAATAAATAACACGGTTTGACAACATTAATTTGATACCCACAATATAGGTTCAAACATATCATACATAGATATCAAAAATTAATAAATTAATATTTCTTATATTACACAAAAATATACCCATGAATAGTACTGGTTTATTTCCTTTGCCAAATAGAAACTCAGTATTCTTATTGATTGAAATATCTTCAAATTCTATAATAATGATCCTCAATTTTTTATAGATAAAAAAATACCATACATTAATCCATTACTCAAAACCTAGGAATGGAAACATATGAAAGAGGTGGATCAAGTTCCCAAAAAAGGAAAAAATGGGATAAATCTAAATATAACATGAGAATAGGGTTATGAAAATAAGATCATAACTTAAAACCATAAATACAAAATAAATGACCAAAATAACATGTCATGAAATAACAATTTGTAGTTCCTAAGACATGAATCATAAGGTAATATTATAAAATTATTCAATGAAAATTATATTTTTGTATGACAAAGATATATGGAATAAACATATGTTTATAACATTGTGAACAAGTAGAAAAAGAAACATGTTAAATAATTAAGTTAATTAATTGAAATTATGCCTTTGTATACTACTATTTACATGAATCCAGGTCTATGTGTGACCTTATAGAGAAAAAAATCTAAGTCCACCCATAACACTATGAACATGTAATCAGGTTGATGCATAAAATTTTGAACAGGTCATCGACTTCATATAAATCATCTTGAACATACAATAAGGTACACTAATATCATATTTACTCATGATATATCCAAATATACCCATGAATTTGAGGGATATATAGGTCTATAACTTCAAATAATCTATATATATCTGTTCCATGACATCATAAAAGATTTATAATATCAAAAACACTACAAAATGGATTGGTTCCATAAAATTTTAATTGTAGTATAAAACATGGAATTAATAGGGATTAAAAACATATTTTATATATAACCCAAAACCATAAAAATAAACAATAAAGAAGTCACCATTTCATAATATTCCCAGTAGATTCCAAGAAACATAAATGGATGACTTCTATTAAATAAAATATTTTTTAAAAACATTATATGTACATTTCTTGAGTAAAATATCATTTTCAAATTGAATGATAGTTATTAAAACATAGAATATTTTTAAAATATTTTTCATTAAAAATTTAAGTGGAATTTTATAACGGAATATTTAACGAATTTCAATGTCATAAAGGTGGAATATTCAATAAAAGTCAAAAAAATATTACTTTCCGAATTTTTGTAAAAACAAAACGGGCCCTGTTTTGAAACAAAGAGAATATTAATTTTAAAAAATTTGTAAAAATTCAGACATGCATGAAAATTATATAATAATTTTTTATTCATAAAAAAATTATTTATTTTTTAGATAAAATTGATATGGATGAAAAAGGGTTTTCAACGAAAGATAGAAATAACTTTATTTCATCATAAAAAATTTAATTTTAAATATTTAATACATAAAGAGTGGAAAATTAAGATATATTTTTTCTAATGACATAAATACGGGATAATAAAGGTAAGAGTTTCTTGATATATATATAATAAAATTTAATCATCTATTTCATAAACATAAACAATCCCAATAAATCATTAGATTTTATCAGGAAACACTTACAACATTAGAAAGATTGAATTATAAGTAAAAACGACTGATATCTCATAAAATAGATTTGAAAAATACAATAATGTTTGGAAAAATCATCATAAAATAATATAATGGGAATTATATACCCCAGTTAAATGAAATATTTTGTTAATATGGATTATGTTTTACAGAAGTAAAAAAGTGATATGTAAATACCTTACCTTAAGCCTTGGCTTATATCACACATGTTTGATCCTCCATTATAAGAAATATATGTTAATTATATATCTATTATAGAACCATAAATATATAAATAATTCCATATATTATTTACCCAGGACATTTTATTTATCGTTTATTAACATTTCACTATTAAAATCACAAAATAAGAAATAAATGCTTTGTTTTTCATGCATGTTTTTTGGCCTATTTACTTTATCATGATTTCCTCATAAATATAATTCTAACCATTATATAATATATATTTTTATGTATATATTCATAGATATTAATAAAATATAATGATATAAAATTAGATACACAGTTTAGGGGGATGGTAGGTCCTACATACTCTTGAACATTGTTTCCACTTTCTCGACAGATTAAGATAATTATCTTAAAATAATATATTAAAATTATAAAATAATTTATATTTAGTATATATCTAAAATAATTATACCAATCCTTATTATATTAAATATTATGTGTATGTGAAAAATAAATCACATCTCCCCACAATGCGGTAGTCCATTATTAACATGAATGACTTTATCATATCTCCCGATGAATTTAAAACAAGAAATTATATGGGATATAATGTTTTTATAAGTATAAAAATGTTAAAAATATCAGTAATATACATTAAATTCAATATTATACCCACCCATGAAGGGTGTTGATGGAAACCATGTCAAATAATTTTTTGAGGTGGTAGTATATCGTACATGTGAGAAAAATTTTCATTTAATATTTTAGGGAAAAGATATGGATTTATTTAATTCCCGCATTATAATAAGATCTGTGTATATATAATATAATAGGGATATTATATTATCATTATTTAATAAGATTTTAATTATGTGGATAAATACGTAAAATAAAATGCTTGGTTTTGGACGTTTCATCTTTTTTTTGAACTTCTTTTGGTTTTCACCAAAAGCATTCATAGGTTGGGTTTCATTATGAACATAATGCTTCTAGGATGTGAGGATTATTTGATGATGTAATTTTGAAACATTTCATAACTAACTGGTTTTTTATGTGGGAAATAGTAGAGAATATGTGGTAGCATTTTATAAGTGAGCTGAGTGTCACACAAGTAATTACTGAAATGAAAAATGTGCACCCATGATTTTAGAAAGATAAAGGATCCAAAAATTGGAAATTATAGAACAATATATCTGATAAGGTCAAAATATTTCTAGAAATTATGGTTTCTATAATTTTATAGGTAATTTCATCTCTTATCGTTTTGGTTTATCCCCAAGTATACCTATTTTAAACATAACCGCGATAATTAATATTTACGTCTTTTACTTTTCATAATGGAAAAGTTTATATTGAACATATTAAATAATATAAAATATCCTTAATATTATGGTTTAATAATTAATAAAAATTTAATTCACATATGTGGATTCTATTAATTTAAAATTTAATCCTACCAATGCGATGAAAAATCTGTTTTCTAATGATAAAATAGTCAATGTTTTAAATGATTTTTCTTGAAAATTTCTTACGAAATTATTTAAAATTCAATATTTTCCATTTATATATATATATATTAATAAATTTATCATTTAAAACAATTATTTATTTATAAATTATTTAAAATAAATTTTAATTCTAAATAAAACCGACTTTTCTCTATTCATAAAAAATTTATGTTTTTAAAAACATCTAAAAACATTACACCAATGTAATATATAAATGAAAATATAAAAATTATTTATATTTTTTAAAAAAAGTTGATAAAAGAGGAAGAAAATAATAATAATTGTGAAAAGGAATCAAATTACATTCCCAAAAAGTATAGTCTTTAGCTTAAAATTTGATTTATTATTATTTATTTTATAGAAAACACATTACATGAAAGTTAAAAAAATTTGTTAAAAATATAATATATATATATTTAATTCAAATAAATCAACAGAAGTGGTTTTTTATATTAATTACGGTAAAATGTGGTTGTGTGTATTAAAAATATTTTTCAAAAAATGATTTTCATTATTTTATAATAATTTTCATATAAATTAAAAATTAATTGTACTTTAATGAATTAATTATATATTCTTGTGTAAAATACATATTTTAAATTTTTACATAATTTTTTCGAACCACCCATTCTAATGGCATGATGATAACTATCGTATAAAATATAAAATTAATTTTATGTCATGTTACATTAAAATTCAATGTTGTGTTTAATAAAAGCTGAACTAAGTGATTCTAATAATGAAAGCCAATATTAGTGTTTTATTAAACATAAAATATTGATACAATTATAATTATTTGCGAAATATATTTATCAAAATATCAAGGTGTTACAATCATCCTAAAATGCGTATCTTTAATGAAATTATTGGAATATGGGATTTTAAAGTGTGATATTTGGATAAGAAATATGTCACGAAAAATTAGGATTTACCAATGGAATAAAAATTGATAGATGTTTTTTCTAGAAGAGTTTATGTGTCATCCACTTTATTGTGATGTTGTGTTATCCATAAAACTCATTCCTAGTATACCCCTATATCTAAAACTCTCTATAGAATTTCACTAATGTAGTTAGTTGATTTTGATAAGATAGATATATGTTCTTTGGGATAAGTGATTTCTATGATATAGTGTTTTAACATTTAGATCCCTAGTTTCATTCATAGAAAATACTATTTTTACTATGAGATTGGGAATTGATTGTTGGGTGGTAAATGTAATTGTTTTATTAAATAAGTATCATATACTATGAATTGATGACTTATTTGATATATATCAAGAATCCCAACACATTTCAATGATCTATATTCCCATTGGTTGACATCTTATAAGGATAAATACTGACGATATGTAGAGGATGAAATTTTGAATAAGGTATTGAAATTATCAGTTGATTATAATTCCCTTTAGATTGAATAATCAACCTTCAAACATTATAGTTTAGATAAATATAGTTTTCTAATAATATCTTGATAATTATTTTTTATTAATTATTGACTTATTGATGGACTCAATGATATTTGAAGAGAATAAGATTAATCTTCAAAAAATTATAGGGACCCTGACTAAAATGTAATTATATATGAGATATAGTATGTTTAAATTTTTGATCAATAAATATTTTCCCATATTTACTTCAAGGATACCTGAAAATCATTTTTTCTTCAATTTTCAAAAGTCTTTTTAAGGGTACCGGTAACCTGAAACCGGTTTAAGGAACACCGGAAACCTCACAATACTTCCCGAGATTACATCACCATTCAAAATTCAAAATTCAAACCAAACAAATTCAGCATACACCACGTGTCCATCATCACGCGGGCACATCATCATGCGTACCGGAAATCCATGTGCTCCACCTCGAGCCACGAACCCATAAGCGCGTCACACTCCTCGAGCTGCGCCACCACCTCGAAACGCGAAAACATCCTCACCGCCAAACAAGCCACCGGTGAGGTTCGCCGGACCGGCCAAGTACCCAGCGCATCAGCCATATCCACATCACCGAATCGCCGGTGAGCGTCGCCGGCGTCCGTCGTCACATCGTCACCCCAGAACACCGCCGAGGAATCAACAAACCATCATTCATGGAGATGCCTAAGAATTCCCTCCATTCATTCCCATCACTGGATCACCGATGAGCTTCACCAGCATCCTCCATCCTCATCAACTCCACATAGGATTCAATACAACATAGAATGAAAAACTCAAAACAAAAAAGAATAACCCAAGGAGATGCGTCCAGAGTCGACGCTCCATCTCAACATCACGTTCACCGAAATGTTCTCCACGACACAGTGGAAGAAAAACCAAACTAAAGACCAGAAAATCCCGCCGCCACCAGATAGAACAACCGCATCAGACCCACCGAAACCCTAACATGCTCACCTAAGAAGATGTATAACCCCACAACCGGTAGCTCATTATCGCATTCCCCAACCGTGAAGAAACTCACCACAGGACAAAAACGAGCTGCAAGATCAGAACCGCGAGCGCTTCGAAGAGTGTGCCATCAACACCCGGTCTTACACCCACGGATCTGAGCCCACAACCGCCGAAGCCCGGAGAGCGTCTCCCCATCCTGAGAGAAGACCACGAAGCCCTGCAGTAGAGAACCACCACCAACCCACCGAGCACGGGAAGGAGTCGCCGCACCATCCGCAGCGCCGGAGCTAGCGGCGGCGAGAGGAAACCCTAGGATGGGAGAAGCCCTTTACGGGCTCATCAAAAAACAAAAGATATTCAAATAAGAAAGGAATTTATTTTAATGTTCACCTTTAAGGATAGAAAGTACATAAAACCTTAAAGGATAGACGTTGTCAAATAACTGATGTTTACATAACCTAATATGCAAGTGTCAGTTTCTACTTAATTATATTGGTGTAAGATAGAATTAATCACATCCCCAAAGATCAAATAGTTTAGTAGTCTAGGTAATCAATATACGTTCATGAAATTCAAATTAAACATTAAAAAATAACATACAAAAAAATCCCTGAGAATTCAATTATTATCTTTATCAGATTTCTATATATCAATGAAAAAAGACTTCCTCGTATACTGGGTAATATTAAACATACAGAATTGTGATCCCAGGTGCTTAGTAAGGGTAAGTGTATTGAAAAAGCTATAAAAAAATTTGGAATAATAAATATAGAATGACAAATATCTAAATCACATGAGAATAATATACCAGGAATAAATAATGATGAAATAATGTCACATAAATACTCACTTGATCGTGAAACATAACTATGGATATTCGGACTAATCGAATAATCATATTGAATATCAATAACATTATTCATAATAATGGAATTCATGATAATTATCATCTAAAACATTACACTTATTCATTGTTCTATGACATTTAATTACATCAATTCCTTGTTTGAAGACATATATATTAAGGAGTACTACCTTAGGTAAACCCCTGTATAGTTTGTATCATGAGACCCAACGATGTATCTGGGGGGGACATAGCGGGAACTGTCCATCAGTTACCAAGTCCAATGTATTCCTTATATGAGAGGGGAAATTCATATTTCATATAAACAATCATATTTAAACTAGCATACAATATGTAATTATAATCTCTAATCAATAAAAATAACCATAGACCATCCAATTTACAAATGAATGGTATCAACATAGTACTTATCCAGTCAAATTGACTATAAATCCTCTAGATAAATAATTAGGTTGAATCATAGGATTATATCCCCATTAAATAATATGTTACATCAGATGATGTCATATTGGAATGAAAATTATTTGGAAATATCACTAGTAACATTTCTTGAGGAAAATATCCTTTCATTTAAAATCACCATTTTTATTTTAAATCATAATAATTCATATAATATTATCAAAATCACATTTTTTGAAATTATCTTTTAAAAATATTAATGTCTATAGTAATATGGAAAATAATTATTTATTATTAAAATAGTATACATGGAATGGAAGCCTTAAATAAATTACAGAAATTATAGTGGATAATTATATATATTCTATCTAAGTTAAAAAGAACATATCTTTTAGAATTTGAAATGGTTAGAAAGGTCCCTTGATCGGAAAATGATAAGAATATTCCATTCAAACGGAATTTTAACATTTTTGAAATTTTTGAAAACATTTTTAATAAATAATTTTGAATTTTTTAGGAAATTTTTTAAAATAATTTTAAAAAACATGGATTTTTGGAAGGGAATTTATTTTATACAGAAGAGGGAAATAATGTATTATATTTATTAAATCAATTTCTTAATAATTTTAAGTATAAAAGATAGTAAAAAGGTATTATTATGTTAAAAATTTCATAAATAACCATAGGATAAGATAAAATAATGAGTTTATAATTTAAATATCAAATAATTCCACCATGGGTAACATAAAAAACATTCTTTAATAATGATGAGGTTGTGAAATAAAATAATATAACATTGGTAACATCTTAATCATAGAACCTATAAACGAAATAAAATTAAATAATCATAAAATAACATTTAGATAAATTATTTAATAATATTTAATATTTAAATGAATGTATATACGCCACAAATAAAATAAGTGGATTCTATGGAATAAGTCCCATGAAAGTAAAAGTGAGATTACAAACCCATAGGTTGAGTAAGACTCCTCACATACATTTTTTATCATCATAAATAATAGATATATTTTTGTTATTTGAATAAATAATAATATATTTTAAGATTTTATATCTGTTATATTTCACCTATTAGCAAGTCATACATGATTTCATAATAAATTTTTTAATGTTAGATGTTTCGATTATATTTGGTTTATGAGTCAAAAATGTCTTTGGTAGGAGGACCATAGTTGAATAGGTCATTATTTAATCATATACATATTAATAATCATGTCATATTTATAATATTTATAAAGAATCATTACTTTTAAAACCAATCATTTATTATAGTTACATAAAATGAACTACGTTACTATAATGGAGATGGTAGGCCTTAGGTACAAAGGAGTAACATTTCCATTTTAAATTATCATAATGGAAAGATAGTATGTAATATTTTGTAACAAAATTTTGATAATAATATCATATAAAACCAATTATTTCAATAAATATACTTATATATATCATCCATGATTTCTCATGATGAAGGTAGAGAGTAACCTCATATTGCGAAGGCGGTAGTCCACACGTACACAAATGATGTTATCATCATATAAGGAATGAAAAGGTAAGAAAAGAAATGATATTTTATCATTTTAAAATGAAAAATATTTCATAAATATAATAATTTTGACATTTATACCACAATTATTGAATAAAAATATCCTTATCAACTTTAATTTGAAGTATTAGTGAAAGGGAAATCAAATCGCTTTGTGAGGTGGTAGTCTACCATAGACACAAGCGATGTTATATTATTCTCAACATAATAGGTACTAAAAATTTATAAATGATATAACAAATCCATATAAATAATGATTTTATAAATGTCATATATATATATACTTTATATTCATCAACAAAACCAACCTTGAGAGGATACAATGGTAAACAGAATGACATCGGTTCAGGATGTGGTAGTCATTCATGCACCTGAATGATGATTTCATAATCATTTATGGATGTGGGTATTGTTATAGGTAATTATCATCACATAAAAACGTATCAGTATATTTAATATACATATTTTATCATATAATCATGTTTCAATATGAATTTATGTATGTGGATGATGAAATAAAATAAAAAAAGCTCATTAGAGAATGTTATATCTTCATTAGGTAACCCCCTTTAGGATTGCACCGAAGGCCATCCTAGGTTGTATTTCTAACCAAACGAAGGATTCAATGATGTTGGTATGGAATTTGGTTTTCAATTTTTGAAGTCCTTGGTTGATCCAAAATATATTAATGGGGTGAATAAGAGAGTAGTGTTGGTAGCATTTTATAGGTAAGGTGAGTTGGACACATTTAATTTTGAAATCGAAATACTGTATCCACACTTTTGAACTTCAAGAATGGCTAAAAATAAATTTTCACGTGAATTTAAAATTATTAGAAATAAATTTATCAATAAAGTATAATTTATACTTGTTTATAGGTTATTGTGAACATTATATTTTACGTTTAGCCCCCTATAAAGCTATTTTTACCTAAACTGTGGTAATTAAATTTTATTATTTTCTAAAGTCATTATGGTAAATGATTAATTGGACCATAATAGATAATATAAATTTTTCTGATTCAGTTTATTGAATCCATTTCTATTGTCAAATTAATATTAATGGAAAATATTGAATCAAATTTCATCACGAAAATGTGATGCGAGAGTAAAATTTCAAAGAGAACCCATTTAAATGTTGACAATATTTTTATACAAAATATTAATATGACATAGATAAAAATAAAAAAATGGATTAATACATATATAATTGGACTAATTTTACAAACAATTTAAAATTCAATTAATCATTATAAAAAATGTAAAAAAATTTAGTTTTCAATTTAAATTTATTATTTTCACTATTAATTAAAAAGGTGAATATTCATAGAAAAATACAAACAATACATCATAGGAAAATTTTGAAATTTTTATAACTAAAATGATACCAAATTTATAAAATAAAATTTACAATACTATCAAAAATTAATTTTATAATAATTTTTGAAGTAGAAATGAATCAACTAACATAAAAAATACAATTTTTCAGAAAAAATATTTTTACAATAAAATGACCATAATTATATTTATAATCAATAGATATGAATTTAATTTTTTCTATAAAATTGTAAACTATATAATTTTTATGTACACTAGGCTAAATAGCCTGAGGGGGGGGGGGTGGTGAATCATAGTATGGAAAATTAAAATAACTGTCCATTTTGATCTTGTATTGTTGATAGAAAAACTATATTCTCTCTCTCCTTCCCATTGTAGAATATAAAATAATATTAAATCATGTACATGACAATTTAATTTAATTTTGTTCACCCTCACTAGGCTATGTCCAAGAATCATACACTGGCGATGTTCTAATATACTGAATCCACTATTAATGTATTGATGCTTCAATGTTTGAAGTGGACTCACCGTCCCTCCAAGATTACAACCAGTCACAGTTCGAGAACTCACTACTCTCTCAACTGAAGTTAGCTCAATTCTTCTTTATAAGATCCACTTATATTTTAAAGACCAGTAGTTCTCTTTATTATCATTAATGAATGCATCATACTCTATATGTAAATGATTTATTGAAGTACAAATTTCATCTACTAATGAATACATGTTTTCCACTGATCACTAGGAAACAACCATCGGATATACCTTTGCAATGCACAATACATTTTGAAGATCAAATTGTCCTTCACGACGCTAAAACAATCCTTTTCCAAGTCCCTGCCGCTTCATGAAGCACACACCTTCACAGAGCTCCCCGCCTAGCGCAGCACACTACTTTACAGATTTTAATCCTTCAGAAATAGAATGCCGTCAAAGTGCTTAGGCCGTTGCAGAGCTCAAGTCGTTGCAAATCGAATTCCTTCACGAAGCTCACTGAGGAAACACGGAACACACCACATTCGCGGAGCAAGATTGACCACAACGATACTTCTTCTTTAGCGAAGCACACTGTCTTTGTGAAACTCTGTCATTATTTGAGAGAAATAAATTTTTCTTCCAAAACTCTATGATTCTCTTTAGGGGGTCCGAGTCTATTTATAGGTGATTACACAGACCCTAGAACCTTCTGTGTCATGTCAGCGCCACAGTAGCTCAAATCGTGAAGCTCTGAAATTTCCACAGAAATCATCTCTATACTGTGAAGCACCATGAAAATATTTGGACCACAGAGATTGATGTAATCTTAAACCATTTCATTAATTCTTTTTCTCTGCCGTCATAAAGCTCCCTCGCAAAGCCCTTTATCTCTTCTGTTCGTGAATCTCATCGTAATCACGAAGAACAACATCAAAAAATTTCACATCTTCACAAAATCCACACCAATAATCCCATCTTCGTGAATGTCATGCATTTTTGATATTTTGATGAGATCTTTATGAAAATCCACATTTCACGATACTCGCCAAACACCAAATTTTTGTCCCCAAAAATTTGGAAAACCCCATAAAACGACACCACCTTGTATCAGATCTTTTTGTACTGCCACCATATCATCAATTCCTTTGTCGAGTTTCTTCTTCAATCATGTATTTTCAAAAACATCTCTCGAACTATATGACACACAATGCAACCCCCCTTTGTCATAAAAATGAACAACGTGGTCTGCTTCATCAACAAACACAACATGGAGGCTTTGTTTTTCAACAAACATAATAACCTCAAATGTACTTCAATGATACCATGATGGATTTTTATCCAAAAATAATTTTCATTAATTAGACAGTATTATTAATACCCACCAATTTAATTGTTAGGTTATAATAGTAATGTTTTATTAATTATATATTAATTGATTATCATGTTTCATTCAAACTTAGTGTTTAGTTAAATGTGAGGTTGAAATGTTATTTAATTTTATAAAATAAAATTATATTATAACATATCAATATGTTATATTTCCTTCCATAGTTAGCTAAATGTTTCAAACAAGCTATAAAATATAATGCTAATATTTTAAATTCTCATAGTTTTACATTATTTCCCCCATAAATAAGATTCATATAAAAATTTAATCTTGATCTCAGTAATTAATGTTTTAAATTTTTTTAACACCTTTGTGGAAAAATCATAATTCCTAAACTATTTAAAAAATTATCAACAACATAATAGGGAATGGTAAGTAAAATTTCATATGAATTAAACATAAAGAGGTTTATAGGTAAGATATCATTTTTGTATTGTGAATATGGGTAGATGGAAAAAATCGTAAATAATTATAGATAACAATAGACTTCATCGATAAAAATAATGTAAATGATCAATGTAATGTAAAAAACCTCAAAAACATAAATCAATGATGGTTTAAAGTAACATACAATTCATTGTACATGAATGTAATTAGATAATATTTCTAATTCATACTCATTTTCCTAAATTAGAGTAATTATATAAATATCTATGAATATATGGAAATAAACATATGTAATATTTTTATTTTTCAAAAGAATAATTTTAATTGTGTGTTGTGCATTAATAAATTTATAATTCATCACTTACTCTAAGAAAGAACATCCATAAATCATATTTTTTATTTGTAGAAGCACTACAAATTACTTTTAATAGATAATAAGATCTATACTAGAATTATTAGTCATCCAATATATTATTAGTAATTATTATAACAAAATTGTTTGTGTAGGTTATCCAATAAGCATAAATCATCATATGGTGATTTAATTCATTAATCTATAAAACCTCATCAAAAGTTCCAATTAAACCATTTAATATTTGTTTAACCTTACGAACCTTCCAAAATATTATGATCGAAAACATGATAAATAAAGTCACTAAATTCCAAAAATGAAATTATCATTATTATCTTGAATTATAAGATGTATCTATTAACCTTTACATACTGAAATTGTGAATAAATTCTTCATGTATTCTCTTGAAAAATGGTAATAAAGAGAGTTACTATAAATATTATTGAAAATACACATTATTAATTATTACGAAAATAAAACTATGATTATGGGATATATTCCAGAAATGAAAAAATGATGTTAACTCTATCAAGGATAGTAATGTACACTTTTTTAAAATATTATTAAACAATTTCAAGTTAATCAGTAATATCAAACTTACTTATTCGACATCAATGATATCTTAATCACAACATCGTTATCTCAATATCATGAACAAATTAAGGACTATATTTCCTACAATATTTCAGCTTATAAGAAGTTAAATATGACACTAAATCATTTTTCTACATTATTGGTATCATTGAACACATTCGTTCAAATCCAGAATAAAAAAAATACTATTGTAGAATCCAATAAAATTTAACAATTATTATAACCAAAATATCATTGATAAAATAATCAGATAACATTATTATTTTATCCAAATAAAATAACATTAATCTATCCACTTCATACGTGGTAATAATAAAAGTATTACCATGATCCCTTATCTTATTATGAGGTATAATCATTTAAATCTAAGGGAATACAATTACATAGGTCACCATTTCCTAACATTTGAGAAATTAAAAATTATAAATATCATTTTTTCACATCAAATAATGGCTATATGGTTCATTATCGACACACATATAGTGAACTCTCATTCCTTTTAAGGATGTACCGAGGGGTTTCTTTCCACAATTATCAAACACATACAAACCCTTATTTCCGTTCTTCCCCTTTTCCAATTTTGTCTCTTCCATCCTCTTCTTCTCTAGGTTCCCTACAAAGAAAAAAACATAGATAAATATTTCACTATATTGATATCAAACGATACCATTTCATCAAATGATTAAATTCTCTTGGAGGCTAGTTACTTAGAATGATTGTCTTAATGTCCTCAAAGAAATAATAATAATTTCTCTTTCAATTATGTTAATTGATATTGTTCCCATTCATTCTACTAAGAACCATTTATATTAAATGGAATATACTATATTAGATTTTAAATTATGAAACACAATGTATCATCCTAAAAATAGTGAATCACAATACAAAATTGTAATATTTTATGCTTATATAATATCATAATAAAAAAAAATATTTTGGGGGATGTCATAGTTTTACAGTCTATCATAATGGTTTGAAAATAAATTATGATTTATACAAGTATATCCCCCATGTGTGTTAAACAAGGTGAAAAGACACATTTTTAAACTATTATTGATCGAGGGAAGTCCAATATTCATTTTTAAGATTTTTACCAAAACGTATATCAATTCTAAAACCACATCAACATAAATTATCTAGATATTGATGTTTTTTAATAATAACCACATAGTCTCTTCCATACCAAAACATTAGGATGTTCTTAAATAAATATCCTCCAATTATACAAACTATAGCACAGCAAGACCCAAGTAGTTGGATCCAATTTTGAGATTATTATATCTTCATGTGATATAGGGAATCACATACTATCGGACCAAATAGTTTAGTAGTAAACTTAATATTGATACATAGTTGAAATTGAAATTATATTTTAAAATTTTAAATAAAAATTAATTTTCATTGAGAATTCAATTATCCTATTTAACATATGCTTTCATATAAATAATAAAATAGTTTCTCATATCTTATAGAAAATAAAAAATAAAAATGGGGAGATCCATTATTCTCATTTAGGGTAAGCGTATAGTAGATGTGATGAATAAATAAAGAACAAATGAAATTGAAAGGAAAACAACTAAAATGAAATACATTTAATTTATAACATGAGCATAATATAACTATAATAAATGATGATAAAATAACTCCCTATAAATAATCACATGATCATTAATATGAATCATGAATATAATAACTAATTGAATAATCACATGGAATATAAATTTTCTAATTCATAATGATGGATTGATAGTTTTGGGAATTTGAAACATACCATCAATTTCTTGTGTCAAGAATTATAATATAGGTGAGTCCTTAAATGAGATATATATAAATGGGTATGGCTATCGTAAAAACCAATATAGTTTATCTCATGAGACATTTTAATGCATCGAGGGGTTATAGTAGGCCATGCCAATCACATAATAAGTCAAACTCATTACTCATATGATAGGGGTGAAAAATAATGCACCTAAAGAATCATATTTAATATAGCATACAGAAGATAAATATATTACCAAGTCAATATAAATAATTAAAAATAATTCACATTAAAATAAATGTTATCATCAACTTTCTTCCAAAGAAAAAAGATCATAACTAATCTGAAGAAATAATTTTGTTGGTATTATTATAGTATATCCCCATTAAAGAATAATTTATTTCAATGTTAGTGTTTTTAGATATGAAATAATTTTGAAAGATCAATTGGAAAATATCATATGAAAAAAACACTTTTTTAAAATCATATTTTTTATATTACATTTTTTAAATTTGTAAAATATTGAAAATTCTTTTTCGTTGAGAATAACATTTAAAACTAATAATATGAAGAATATTGGTGAATCATTTTTATTTATAAAGAACCATATAAACTGGAAAAGGATTCCTAAATGAAATGATGGTCCTGATGACTGGTAATTCCATACATTCCCTTAAAGTTAAAAAGAATATTGAATTTTCCTTATAAAAATATGATGGGGTCTTGTTTGGAAATTTACATGAATATTCATTTCAATCCCTTTTGTATGATGTAAAAAATGTGTAAAAATTGTAAGGAATTTTATTTTTTATTTTTTATTTTCATATGTTCTATGGATTTTTATGAGACTAGAAACTAAGACGGTGTGTGATTCTGAGGCCCGATATTCCTAAAATAAATGTTTGAAATTTATAAAATATATTAAATAACATGTACACAAAGATTTAATCTATAAGTAGAATATATTCTAAATGGGGTCATTGATCAAAATTATGAGGGAAATGTTTAGTTCAGAGCATATTGTTCACCCTAGGAATTACATATCTTTTGTTGATTTAGGGTTATTGTAGAAAGGTCATCTCAGGCGCAAACTAAAAAAAATTAGAAATTTTATTTTATTTTATATTGTTGATGAAATAACCTAATATATTATTTAATAAAATGTTCTGGGGAATTATAAGTTGTAACTCGTAAAACCTAGAGATCCGATAGACTATTATTGGGTGTGGAATAGATTCTATTGAAAGATGATCACTGCATAAGAGATCAACAAATGGTGTAAGATAGAATCAAGGGATCGTGCCAATGATCATAGTGAAACTTTGTTTTTTTTAATGATCGATTCAAATAGAGGTTAGAAGGTTGTTGGAATTGGTTTTCAGTCGAAGTTTTTATTTTTATTATGAAGGCATATTAATCAACCAAGAGATTGATTAGTAGATTGTGTGTTTTTAGGGATGGGATTGATTAATATGGAATTTGGATAATTTCATTAGGATTAATTATTATAGAATTTTTATCATCCAAACTTCAATGAATCAAAGTAGACATGAAAATAGAACAAGGTTAATTATTATTGAGTATAATTTTACTTTCTTCTCATTTATCCTTTATTCATCAATGATGTTCTTGGATTGTCATGTGGTTCAATATCCATTGGGAAATTTATTTTTTCACACCAATTTCTTGGTGCAATTATCCAATATTATAGATTAGGGATTGTAATGATATGATAGTGCTGTGATGATTGATTTGATGGAAAACTAGATGGATTTGGACTCTCTATTTGACTTTCTTCAAAACGTAATGATGAAAGATGAATGATCCAATAATCAGAATTAATCAAAGGGCTAGATGTTGTTGATTGGTGATATCGATAGTCGTGGGGATATGGTTCACAATTTTCTTGTGAGGTTGTTTCTAGAATAAATCCCAGAGGAATAACCAAAGGAAAAAACCAAATTTGTTTTTCTCACAATTCCTAGATTACAAGGCACAGAACGGGGATCAATAATTCTTTTAGGCCCTACTGCATCCAAAAGGGTTTCAAAGAAGGTTATATATCACACGACATGGGAGCCTATCAAAAATTGTGTGATATCTAACTGTTGGATTCTCATGTATCATAGAGGGTAAATAGACACATGCTAGAGTACATGGGAATTTAAGATTCATTGTACCCCAACAATGACATGACTTATTCTTTTTTACACAAGTTTACCTTTGTAGTGATACACGAGAAGAGTACATAGTCATCCAACACACATTGTAATGATACACGAGCTCAAACACGAGACATGGTTCATTTATTAGGATAGGACCATGGGTCATGGTACAAAACATATAACCTTATTTCATGTCATTTAATATAAAAATATTGGATTTAAACTTCTATTCCCAGTCTCTTGTTTGAGTTTCATTATGGAATATTCCCCATATCCATTCCCTGAGGTTTTGTTTGGAACTACCTCATCCTCATAAGACAATGATCCCTTCTGTATTAATTCTTGGATGAGTAATTTAAATACTTCCATGAGGCCTTGAGTGAGATCCTCTATTAATATTTGTTACCTTGGTTGAGTTCTTCGTATCATTTTTACTATAACTAAAAGGGTGTTGATCTTCTAGGTATCGTGTTAATATTGATTGATTTGTTGGTATACCCCGTGTCATTGAGTTTGATTGAAATATTTGTATCGTATCTCATCACACAATTAATGTGGACTTCATATGGTGATACATGATGAGCATTACCTCTCCGACAGACATCATCAGTGTTATCAGACTAAAGAGTGTGTTCTCCTGAACAAGTTCTCCATAGAACCTTCATGCTAGAATCATAGGCTAAAAATATAGTTTTGAATTAGCATTATAATATTTGTCATGTTGACTATATCATGATTTTCCTATTATATGTGATGTAGAAATAAACATGTGCTGTGCTGAATGTACTTCTTATATTGTACACATTCTTGTTTCGGAGTGTCCTACTATGTATTTTTATATTCAACCCCACATGGGCTTTGCCTGTACTTTTTTTGTTATGGAAAAAACAAAGACCGTATTAATATAATTAAAGACAGATTAGGAAATGTTGTTGCTTACTAGGACTGGGTAGACCATGGTAAGTTCTTTAGGATTTTTTAACAGCAATCCCCTATATTAATTTTTGATTGTGATTCTTTTCATATTACATATAGTGGGATTATATTTGTCCACATTTAAATTAATTTACTTTCTATGATACCCTACTTGTGGGATTTATATGTATGCATGAATGGTTGTTCAATTGTTTTTACATTTCATCATTTTATAGGATTGGACATGTGTGCATGTGTGCAAGTACCGAGGATAAGGCCTCCTATTTTTGTGATAAACCTACATGGTTCTAGTATACGGTCCTAAGATTATTAGAGGTGGACTTGGGGAGATAACGAATGGGACCCATTGGGATAGGACATGAAAGTGTGGTATGAAATAATTGTTCTTTCACATAGAAATGGTGTCTGTGAGATAGTTTTTGGGAAATCATGTTATGTGTTTCGAGTCTAGTTTCTAGAATAGGGATTGTAGTGTTGGTGAGGTGGACAATGTATCGATACAATATGACATTTAACAACATTATTTCAACTCGGTACGTGAGAACATTGGTTGTGGGAAAAATCGTACATGCATCATATTTGAATGGGTTTTGGATTCAATGACCTTAGTGAATAAACAATACAGATATATTCATTGACAGTGGTAAATAATGTTTATTTCAGGATGTCTCCATGATGAATGACATCTTTGATCCAGTATTAGGAAGCTCACGATGACAACCATAACGATGATGCATTGATTTATGGAACATTTCATGGGGTGTTACATCTAGGAAGGGTACCGGCTATTCCACCACCTGTTGAGCATCACATGGAACCCATAGTATCAGTTTATGAGGTGCACATGCTAAGAGCATGTTAAGAGTTTTAGTGGAAGAGGCCCCTTAGGTTTTGAAGAAATGATGACCCACATTCGGCATAGAACTGGCTTGTGGAGGTGTCCTAGAATTTTCATTTGGTTAGAAAACTAGTAGATCAGACAGTGTTCATTGCGGAGAACCTTCTCTATGGCTTAGTTGGAGGATGGTGGGGGTTAGTGACATAGTCTTATTATGAGGTGAATATAATGTGGTCATTTTTTTATATCCTTTTCACAGAGGAGTTCTCTCCAACAATACTGAAGAATGTACATATTTAGGATATTCTTATCTCTAGAAGGGAAGCACTATTGTATTTGAGTAGTCATATATTTTTACCAACCTCACTAGGTACTCGATATATATGATTTGTGACAAGTTCTCAAGGGCTCATACCATAATGTGAGGTTTGAGTAGAGACATTTGAGCTAGTGTTATCCCTATATTCATTCCAATATATTATGGGTTACTAGAGAGATCTTTTCAGTTTGAGAGTTTATTGGATGAGGCGATACAATCAGTGGTCGCTGATAGTTAGAAATCTAGAGTATGGACCTTGGTAGTAGGGATCCGACATCAGTCTGAGGGACCTAGATGAAAAAATACATTTAATAGGGGGTCCCATGATATATGTTAGGTGGTTCATGGATAATATGTTGGTTCTTGTTAACCGAGATAGAGGTTGATCTCTTCATGCGACTGTAGGGAACACTGTGCACGAAATTTAATGACCCATCGTACGACTGATAGGGATAATATAGATGGTCCAATGAGGAAAAGCTAGTGTTAGGGACATATTCTTCAGCAGGGTGAAAAATGTGGAATGGGATCCTGGGGAGAAGAAGTATGTGGTAGATGATTTGAATTTTTACTAACACGACCCCATTTGGTTCACACCAGACTCATGTCACTTGATGGTAATGGTGGTGTCATTTAATGGCGGTCGAGGATTATGACCCAGAGGCTATGGGAATGATTCAATGTACGATCTGTGTCTTTTCTTCCATATCTATAATTCTGATAATAATAGGTGATAGAAATTCCACTCAATCTATATATCATTTTTTGAGACCTATTGATTCTTATTGAGCCTTGGCTTGACCCTTAGGCATGGTGAATCCAACTGGCGATCACTCAATGATCACAACCTCATGCCGATAGTATAACCTAAATCTTGGAGGTATGTGTTACTATTAAGATATATTTATAACAATGATTATGACTTGTGACATCATATTTGTAATGGACTTGATATCCATAGTTTATTCCAATATTGACTTATTCATGTGGATTATGTGGCGTGTCAATGGTGAAAGATTCATGTTTTACTCTATGGGTGAACATGAAACAAAAGAATCATAGGATGTACTCATGCATAAGAGAGTAAAGATGATTACACGTCATATTTCTAGCCTATCACATTTTGAAGTAGATTTTACGAGTTATCATTTTCCTAGACTGGAGGTGGAGTATGATAATGTCTTCCCTAAGGATGTTAGAGTCTTATATTCCCAATAAGAGATAGAATTCAGCATTGATCTGCACCATAAGATGACTACAATTTCTAAAATAGCTTGTTGAATGGTCCCAAAACCATTTGTTAGCTAAAGGTGAAATGAGATGACATGTAGAGGAAGAGATTTGTTAAACCCCATCTTTCACCCTAGGAATCCCCAATTTTATTCACATAAAAGGTGGACGAGAGCTTTTGGTTGTGTCTAGACTACCGATGATTGATATAGGTGACAGTGAACAACTAGTATCCACTAATTAGGGTTTAGGACATATTTGATCAGTTTAGAGGGGCATGATTGTTCATGAAGGGTTACCTTATGTTAGGCTATCACCATTTGTTGGTAAAGAATTAGGATATACCAAATACAACATGATGATGTTTCGAACACCATAATTATTAATTTTTAGTGACCTTTGGTTTGACAAACACCATATAAAAATTCATGGGACTCATGAATTAGGTAATTGAAAATTTCTTAGAATAGTTCAATGTAGTATTTTTTAATTTATATCCTTGTGTACTTGATGCCCGAGGAGGATCATGAAAGAAAATGAGGGTGGTCCTGGATGTACTCTATGGGAACCCACTTTATGGAGAGCTCGAGTTACCGTTTGGGATTTCGGTTGTCCACTTTCAGCGACATGTTATCTCATTAGAAATATTGATAGTAGATTAAGATATAGTCGAGTAAGTGTTATCTTGGGAGCCACCCAATATAATGACAGCGGAGTGGATTTCTATGGGTACATAGACTATTACCAGAGTTTTATACCTTTATTTTCTAGGATATTAGAGCTCATGACAACTTTTACCAAGAAGGTGTAGCCTTTCATGTGGAATGATTGGATCCAACATGATTTTTAGTAGTTGAGGAAAAAATTGAAAATCACTCCCATCATGATATTTTCAGAGGAGGTGTCGAGTACGTAGTGTTCTGTGATGCATTTTGTACCTATATATTTTATGTTCTAATGCCTAGGAAGGCAATTTTTTCATATGGTTTAAATCAGTTGCAACCACATGATAAGAACTACGTTACCCACAATCATGAGTTAGCAGTGGTTGTTTGTGCACTAAAGTTATGGAGACACTACCCGATGACATGGTAGTATATCATATATTATAATAACAAGATTATAAAATATATATTCAATTTGAATAATCATAACATGAGATAGAGTTAATGGATATAGTTAATCCAGGATTATGAGTTCAAAGTTGTATACACTCATGGGAAGGGGAACATAGAATAAAAATCTCTCAGTTGATGATATTGTTCGCATTTCCTAAATGATGAGTCAGAGCGGTTGTCCTCATTATAGTAATCCATTGCGGGTGGAGATGGAGAATCTTATCTCTAGTTGATGGTTGTCACCCCAATACTCATTTAGTGAGTTATAGAGGCATGTCTTGGGTATACTAACCTTGAGACCCCACATACTCAGATATACACTGGACATGTTTGTGATGGGTTTTATGAAGGTGGGGGGCATGCATTTCTTTTCAAAAGACGCATAGTGGTACCATTAATTTTTTGGGGTATATTATAAGAGATTTTAAAAAATCACATTTGCTGCTACTTCAAGGTGTGGAAAAGATATACCAGGACCTCCTACATTATTTTTGGTGGATATGAATAAAGAAAAGAGTTGTAGAGTTTGTCTCTCTAAGCCATAGTATCTACAATGTCAAGGATGAGAACCAAGTTCTAGAGGGTTTATCACACTCCCTATAGGTTTTATAGTTGATGTGGTATTGTATATCCATTGACCTCATGAAGTTATTACCACACACATGTAAGGTACATGATTCCAATTTAGTTATTATATACAGTCTCACTAAGTCTTCCCACTTGTTAACTATTCAAGAGAAGAGTTTAGTAAAGAGAATGGAACACATCTATGTGAGTATGATAGTATAAATCTACGAGGTTCCATAAAAAAATTCTAAAGATCATGATTCATTATTCAAAAACCAATTTCAAAAGGAATTGCTTGAGGCATTAGGGGCTCAGTTAGTCTTGAGAAGAGCATTTCACCCCCAAAGTAATGGCTGAAAAGAGTTGACCATTCAGGTTTTAGATGATATGATGTGAGATTTAATGTAGGCATTTTTCCATAGTTATGCGGATCACCAACTAATAATAGTTTTTTATAACAAAAGTTACCATTCGACCATCTATATGAAACAGTTCAAGGATTTTTATAGGCGACACTGCCAGTCACCATGTTTCTCGGCGGACCCAAGAGAGTTGACACTCATGGGACTATATTTGGTAAGAGAAAGTAATGATAATTAGTAGATCGTATAAGAGAGGATTAATACCATAAAATGATTTCATAATTCTTATGTAGATAAATGCAGGAGGCCATTGGAGATCAAGGAAGGTGAATTTGTGTTCCTGTGGGATTCGCCTCTACATGGGTCACTGAGATTTATCTTGGGAATAAATATATCTAAGAGATTAATTGGAACTTTCCAAATAACAATTGGATTTGGATAGGTGGAGTGCCACTTAGATTTACCATCACAGTTAGACAATGTACACAACATATTCATCATTTCACAATCATGGAGGTATGTCCATGAACCGTCACACATTATATGCTAGGGAAATATTAATATTAAGGATGGATCTATATTTTCTAAGTACCTGGTGATGATCAATGATCGGAAGGAGAGGATCCTTTTCGGGTGATCGATTCTTTTAGATTGTATCCGGTGGTAAAAAAATAATTTCTTACAGAGAATGTCGGAGTGGGATTCCCAAATATGTTCTTAGTACCTACATTTTTTTGTAGCCTTTTGTTTTGGATTATTTGGGACATAAATCCCCAAGTTGGAAGAATTTAACGACTCAAATTTTTGATTTATTATTTTTGAATATTTTATTGAATATTTTCGATTTTAGGCACTAAGACGAGATTAGATTTTCAGGCCCAGTGTGCCAAGAATAAAAATTCGATATATATATATATATATATATTATTAAATAACAAGAATTTGTACATTTTCAATAAAAGTATATTTACATCAGAATATGTGTCAGTATTATATGGATAATTGAAATATTGAGTTAAAAGCACATGTTTTACCCTATCAATGAAATAGAAATTTTCAGAATATGGTGTTTTTAGAAAAGTAATCACATGCTCAAAATTAGTCTAATAACTAAAAAATTTATTTTATTTTATTTCACTAACAAATAGACCAAATACCTTATATAGATAAATAATTATGGAGAATTCCTAGTCCTTTCAAAAAAAAACTTTTTTTATAGAGGAACACTGGAGAGTGTCAAATAAGATTCTGTTGGAAGATAACGACCGGTACGAGACAAAATTGGAGGATATCTCCAACGATAAATGTGAAAAACAATTATTCATTAGTGATAAATCCAAATTTAGATTGGGTGGTTGTTTGTTTTTGTTTTCTTTTCCAATTTTTATTTCTACGATGAATAATGAACTATCTATGAACATAATGATCCATATATCATGTGCCTTGCTATATGGGGTAGATTAAATGGGAATTGGGATAATTTCTTCTATATTAATTATTATCTCTTTATTTTCATTCTAACTAAAATTAATTGAGGTCGCCAAGAACATAAACCAAGGTTCATTCCTCTTGATTTTTGTGGTTATTTTCCACCTCTATCCTTAATTCATTATAGGTGTTTTTTATTTGGATAGTGGTTCAACATCCACTATGAAATATAACATTTCACATAATTATATAGTGTAACAATACAATATTTTATATCTGGTATGAAAACAACATGAAAATTGTACAACATTAGAATTGGAAATGAATCATAAGGTTGGGGACACTTTATTTTTTTTCTCATGCAACAACGAACAACCAAAGATAATGTTCTTTGATTGGATCGAATGGTAGGATGATGTCGATCAGTGATGGAAGAATTCATTGTTACATGGTTCATTATTTTCCAATGAGATAGTTTATATAATGATTCCAAAATAATGGTTGAGGATGTGGAAATGAAATATGGGTATCTGAAAATTCTTGCACCACATAGTGTGTAATGCGGAGCCACATGCCTTTTGGGATCATTCTTGTAGTGGTTTGGGTTTTATATAATTTTTAGTAACAAATGGAACCTAACCCTATCATAGGTTGTGTGATCTATCCCTAGTGGCTCAGTGTGTATCTCAGTGCGAACACAAACATGGTATATAGTACATTGGTAGCAGGCATGCCATGTACTCCCACATGGACATGGATTGAATTGGTGTATTTGAGAATTCCTATATACTAATACATAGGAAGGGTATGAGGTTTGTTGAAACACCACATACTATTATATTGATGCTGTCATGGGACATATTACATTTACACGGGAAAGACCTGAGGTCATGTGACATGACATGTAACCCTAAAAACCTCCAACTACTCTTAAAATCTTACCATCAATCCCATATCATCAGTATATTATATAAGTTTCATTTTGGTGAGTTCCCCATATCCATTCACCCGGAGTTAGTATCAACTACCCTCATTCTCATAGGATATCAATCTATTCATCATGGATTCTCAAATAGTGTTTTTGTAGTCCTTTTGTATGGCCTAGAGTGAGATCCTCTATTCATATTAATTCCCTAGGTGGAGTTATTGTTATCTTCCTGACCAAAACTATGCGGTTACCAAACCTCTACATAGCACGGTAATCAATATTTATTTGATGCTATACCCTTAGATGGGTTGTGATACACATCTCTATATCATATCAATTAGTAATATCAATTTATAGATCCTATGGTTAGACCCAATGAGAATTACCTCTTGAACAAACATCATCAATCTTATCATACTCATGAGTGTGTTATCTCTGATGAGTTCTATATGTATCCTTCGAGACAGAATCCTAAGATGGAATTACTATTGTGATGTGACATTCGAAACTATATCTTATTGAGTTTGTTTGTATATTATGGTCATTTTTTTCAAGACATATACATTTGTATATCTATCTATACTTATTTTTATTTACGCTTTCAGGTTTTAGGGTGTCCTTCTGGGAATTGTTATTTTCACCCATGTACATTCTCTTACATCATGTGTTGTATCTTGTAAAGTTGAACAACATTTTGACAGAATCATAGGTGGATAGGGACTAGATGGTGCTTAGTGAGACTAGACATACCGAGGTCTGCTTCTTCATATTTTTTACAGTGGCCCCCAGTATTACATTCAGGTTGGGCTAATTTTTTAGACACTTAATGGTGGTACTACATTATTCCTTCTTTACATTCATTTATAACTTTTCATACTCTATTTGTGGGATTTAGTTGAATGAATTCATGGTTGTTTATTTTTTTACATTTCATAATTTTATATGATTTTAGATGTGTTTGTGGGACCATTTTCATTGGATAAGGCCTATAATGATAGTGATACGCCTACTCAGCACAAGTTTCAATCCTCTGGACTATTGCAGGTCAGATTAGGGAGTCACTACACTTGAAAGATAGTGACATATCATGAAAAAAAATTTTATTAAAAAAATTTAAGAAAAATTTAAAACACTATTGAATTTTTATAGAAAACATGGTTTTATAGGAAAATGGATTTTCAACCGAAGGGAGAAATGTTTTAGAATTTTCATAAAAATATTTTCTTATTAATTTTAATTACCAATGATTTAAAAAATTTCTATTACAAGGAATAGATCAAGAATTATCATAGAAGATAAAAACCAATTTATTTTATGATATAAATATCAAATTATTCACACATGGGATAGTTCAATAAAAAAACCCTGATTAATGATGAGATTTTTAGAAAAAAACATTACTTATTTACATACATATATAATCATAAGCCCAAAAAAATAAATAACAATAAATGAATCTTGTAATTCAATGTATATAAATTAAATCAGGATATGATATAATAATAAGTCATTATATACACAAAAAAATTAATATGTTTTTAATATGGACTATATCTCAATGATGTGAATATGAGACAAGGATGCCTTACCAAGAGTTAGAAATATCATGTGCATTCTTTTTCTTGGTAAATAATAGAGTACTGCTAATTATTTACTTAATTGTAAACCATTATTATATTTATTATTCCATTTATATAACTTATTACTAGGTTATATATGATTACATAATAAATTATGTTTACATCATATGTTTCAGTGATTTTTCACTTATGTTTGGAAAATGAATTTGGTTGGATGACTACGGTCAAAGTTATACTTATATTAAATTATTCAGAAAACTAATCTTGGAAAATATATTATTTTGATACATAAATATTTTTTTAACCCAATAATGAATTCTGTTTACGAAATATGAAATATGTCTCAATCATTGATATGGTAGGTCATACGTATGAATTTGTAACATCCTCATTTATCAATGATCATTTAGTAATAAAGGTATGTAAAATTTTATATTTATAGAATGATAATAATAAGATATGTAAAATAATATTTTATTAAATATGTATATATATATATATCATCCATATGAAGTGCTTAGTAAAAGGGAGTTTCATAGTGCATCTGGGAAGTGGTAGTCATCGTATACACGAAGGTTGTTATCATATTTCAATGAGTGGAAATGCAATAAAAAATGATATATTATAATATAATTAAGAAAATTATAACATTAATATAATATTTATATCATTTATATCACATATAATTATTTAAATTATCTTCATCACGTCCTTTGTAATCATTTACTAAAAGGAGAATCACATCACTTCATGAGGTAGTAGTCTGTAGTACACACAAGCGATGTGGTTTTATACCCTAAGAAATAAAATAGAATTTACATATTTGATATAAGGAATATATAGGTATAATTATTTCATAAATAATATATATATATATATTTAAATTATATCCATAATCATTCCCAACCGTGAGTGTAGGTAATTGGAAAATGAAGGATAATGGTTTCTGAGGCAGCAATCTATCTTTCACACGAATAGGGGTTTCATAATAATGTTTTTGGATGTTGGGATGCATGTAGGTCATTACAATAAAGTTAAAAAATTTAATTATGTTGAATATATTGATATTATATTGGAATCATGGTTTAACTAAAATTTAAGCAGCTAGAGGAAAAGGTAAAATAATAATTCATTTCAAATAATTTTACCTCTTCTTTAGAAAACATCCTTAGGTTGGCCACAAAAGCATTCCTAGGATGCATTTCTACCCAAACTAAGGATTATATGGTGTGGGTATTAATGTTTGTAAGTTATTTGGTTATGTATTGATAGAATCAAAATGTTTTTATTTTTTTAATAATTGATGAGAGTTGGTTTCCTTTTTTAGGTGAGGTTAGTGGCATGCTTGTCAATTTTGAAAAGAAAAGTATTTACCCAGTTATTTCACATGAAAAAGAGTAAAATTTTTATTATTATAGATGCTTGGTCATGATAAGGTTGAATTATATCAAAAATATATTTTTTATAAAAAAAAATAAATCATTTAAAACCATATATTTTCTTAACCCCAAGTTACCCCATTTTTTTCTTAACCATGACAATTCATTTTTTATGTTTTTACTATTAATTATCGGATTTTTTAATTTTAGTAAAATATAAAATATTATTTTTGAAAATATGGAATCTAATTTCCAAATTACATTAATATATGAGGGAATATATAACATAAAATAAATCCCACATATGCCAGGAGAAAGTGGGTTTTTATATATGAAATTAAAAGGAGTTTTGGAAGATTTTATATCATAAATTAATATAAATATGATTAAAATAAACTAGATTTGATTAATAGACATATAATTGAAGTAATTTTACATTAATTTTATTTAAAATAAAATTTTAATTTATAAAAAATTTATCAAAATGGCAGTTTTCAATTAATATTCCTTATTTTTCATTATTCCACAAAATACAAAACTTCTCGAAATTATCAAAAAATATCACCATCATATAATTTTGATATTTTTTTTTCAGAAATAATTTTTATTTAAAAAAAATTCAAATGTTTCAAATGTTAATTGTAACATATTTTTGAAAGATGTGAAAAATACATTTTCTTTAAAAAATACAGCTTCTGAGAAAACATCAATTTACTTTCAAATGATTCTTATTTTATTTATAATCAATAAATATACATTATATTTTATTCATTCACGTGTAAACCATATAATTTCACAATATAGTTAGTAATATTCATACTCACCAATTAAATTGCTAGGTTATATTTTTAATGATAAAATAATAATATTTTAATAGAGTATCATGTTTCGTAAAAACAAGAATATGAGTGCATTGAATCCTTTTGAAGATATTGTATTAATTTGAAAATAAATATATTTTAAATATTTAGGACGTCACATTCCATAATATTATTATGGTTCTGTTTCATACATGCTTTCAAATAAGATATATATATTTTAAAATCTCAATATGTTATAATAATAGTATAAACAAAAGATAATAACTGATATTGAATGATTACTTGGATTGGAATTTTATTATTGATGGTTTGTTCAAGATTACACGTGGTTGTAAAACCTTTTAACCATCTTATCAAATAAAAGGTTAATTTCCACAAGGTAAATGTAATTTAATTAATGTTGTGATGAGATAAATGTGAGTTTGATTAATGAACAAATATTAGATATTCTATTAAGCAATGATAGATTTGTAATATATATTGAAATAAGAAAAAAAATTAATTGGTTGTATCCTTATATAGAATGATATATTGGTTTCATATGAACCATGAAATTTTATGCTTAATGAAAAATGAAATCCAACCCATTAAATTGAGCTATAATCTATAATCATTACTTTGAAATTTGGAAGACAATACCTCTATAGTGAAATATGAAACTTATATATAGTCATATATAGATTGATGAATATCTTCTCTCCAAATGAGCTCATAATGAGATAAATAAAAAGTTAGTAATTACTCAAGGAATATGATATCTTGATAAACTACAACACATGAATTTAAAACAAGTTAGATGATGCATTGAGTACAAGGTACTGTGAAATTATTATCCTCATGCTGATTAAAAATGATCCATTATAAAGAGATCAAGTAATAATAAAAATGGTAATTTATTCTCAGGGATCCGTTTTTTATTTCTGATGTAATTCAAAAACCATCATTATTAAATATGATAATGATATCTATAATATGAAGAGAACATAATAATAAATATTATATCTCTATATATGGAAAACTGATAGAATTTATATATATAGATTAAGTGTTGACGTTTGGAAAGAGGTAACATGTTCTATCCTTATAAGAGTTGAAATGAAGACTACTAGATGATAACATTTCTAAAATTTAACCACACACTCAGGTAGAAAAAAATTGTATATAAATATAATACAATTTCAGTTGGGATTCTACAAAGAATGAAATTGTAGATTATGGGTCTAGATTATTTATATTCCTGTAGGTAAACATTCAATTGAAGCATTCTAAACTATTCTAGAAAATGTTTTTTATACATATGTCGAATGGAAAAATATTAAAGTCATTTTTTTTACTTATAAATACTAGATGGATAAATAAGTCTTTATGTTTCTTTTTTTTATCTCCATGTTTTGTTTTCTTGTTTTTTGTTTAAAAAATATGACTTACACACTGGGATCCATTCATGGATATATATAAATGAAATAGAATGTCTTCATGGGTAACTTCTAACAACTTTATCTTATCATGATACACTATGAACATTGTAATTATAGAAAATATTTCTATGTGATATAAAAAATTAGATATATTTAACCACATCAAAAATCCTCATTTTGTTTGGAATGATTCAATGACTTTCCATAAATTTGAATACATGATGAGATATTGCTTTCATAATTTCCAATGTATATGGGATCATTATCTAACATTAATAGAATTTTTATATATAAATATCTTCTATTTTAGAATCTATATTACACTATATAATGAATTCTAAGGTATGAGGTTTCATACTCCAACATATAATGAAGAATTTTTTTATTGAAAAAAAGTTTCCACAAAACTTTTGAAAGATACTACTATTAATATAAGGACTATTTGGGATCATATGATGGTTTCCCAGAGAAGATAAAAGATTCAGGATGATAATTGATGGTAAAACATGTAATTTCAATTAGGTTTTTTTCTTGATGATTTCTTTAAAGACTGATGTTTTAGTAATTTTACAAATGGGGATTCTAAGCCACAAGTAAATTTATAACATTGAAATAGTAGAAAAACCCATTTGTAACATTCCTAATATATTTTCCACACATCCATTCATTATCCAGGTTTAAATATTAAGGAAATACATATGAAATAAAATGAATAAACTAAAATATTACGGAATAGTATATGAAAATGACTTGTATAATAATTAAAAATCATTTAAAATTCTTAACACCAGAGAAAATGTGTTAAGGAAACTAAAAACAAGGCTGGAAAAGGTAATTGGGAAAAATAAAAAACTATAGGAGGTTTAATGGGATCTTGAAGAATTTATGAAGATAGAATACCTATATTGTTTAAAAGAAAACATTTATTCTATTTTATATAATAAATTAAGATGTGGGTAATGTAATACATGAATCCCAACTATAGAAGGTAAAAACAACATTCCAAATATTACATAATGCACAAAATAATGATCCTTTATTCATGAACTTCTTTAAAATTTAATTTTAGGTTTTTAATATGACTAAATTAAAATTATTTTTTAATTCCATATGTCATAATAATCCTTATATTAATTCTTAGTACTTTACTAATGAATGTTTATTAGTTTGATTGTATGAAATACTAATTTTTTTGGAACCATAAATTTTATGTTATTATCAAAATATAGTAGTTGATTAAATCTATTGAAAAACATTCATACAATATATATATAAATGCATATATATATATATATTAAATCACTTTAAAAACTATGTTGTATTTATGCAACCGAATTTTATCAGATGAGAAATATTAACAATAATTAACACTAAAATTTATTTTTATCCGCAAAATATTAAAAATTAATTTTTTATAATTCTTTTAATATCATTTAACTAAAAGGATGTATTATATAAGATAAATATTTTTTATAAATATTTATATCATATTATTTAGAAATATATGACTAATATGATTATATATAATTACTATTTTAATGGTTAATTTTTTCCCAAATAATTTTTTATTAATACTGTGAAATGATCAAATAATGAAATAAATTAATTACATCTCAATAATAATTATATTATAAATTACATATATATATATAAATATCAGAATACATTCATTTACTAATGAGTTTTAAATATGATAAAAACACTTAATTACATAAACATAATTTTTCTCTAAAAAACTATTTTCTCTACTTTAAATGTTTTTATTTAAAAGTAAGTTTTATCATTTTTGAAATTTAATTTAATTAATATATTATAATTTTAGTTTCAAATATCATAAATTTTATAATAGGTTTTACATTATTTTTTTAAAAAATATTAATTACATAGTTATAAACATTTTACTATGGTAAAAAAGTGAAAACAATGAGAAAATATAATGACAAATAAGTAAAAACTTATTTAAACCATGTTTGGAAATTCATGGATCAGGATTTATCTTCACAAGTACACCCAAAACTACAATATTTTGAACATTTTTATTTATTTAACCTTGAATAGTGTAACGATATCTCTGAAAATTAAAGGGTATAAGAAAATTTACCTTCTCTATGCTTATAAAATGGACCATATTCATCAACCTCAAAAAACAAATATTAGAAAATATAACCTTTTACATGAGTTATGGAAACTATAATTTTCTGATTAAAGACACTTATTTTATTATTAGAATGTGATTAAGAGGCTATGGGGGGGTCAAAAGTGTTCATTGATCATTTAGTGCCTGGATTTTATGATTTTGGATAGGTAAACTAAGATGCGTAGTCAGTGTATAGTTGGTGGACACCATGTTACTGAATAATGTGGTTGATACAATGAACTATAGAGGGGTGCATGATTATTTATAATTGTGAACCTCATTTAGAATTACTATGGTGGGTGATCCAGTTGACTAAAGTGGGATTCACTCTTATGCCACTTAACCAGTATATGCTAATGGTTAGCTCCTAGTTAATAAAACCATGTGGCTAAAAACTGCATTCCCCTACAAAATTAGTGTAAAATGACCAATTTTATAATTTTTCACCATAAAAAAATAAGAAACCCAGTTCTTATTTATTTTCTCTGTCATCCAACAATGTGGATGGTTCCTCCTCCCCAATTTCATATTCCTTGATCCTCCTTCTTCGTCCATGTCCTGTTATCATTTCCATTAATCGCTTTGGAAATTTATTAATAAGATTTTATATCGATTAAATTCCATTAATTATTTACCTCTCCATATTTTAATCCATTTTATATTGAGATAATATACCGTATTTTCATGTTATTTTTTATTTTTCCAATTTTTTCCATTTCAACAAAAATTAAAGCATGGTAATGGATACAGAGATAACTTTAACACTATGTTAGTCGGTCTAGTAATTTTTTCTATATGTATAGTTGTTTTATATCACGTCCTATTGTTATTCATGGCCTATGTTTTTTTATTATCATAAGACTGTAATTTTTGACAATTTATAGTTATAAAATTTATTTATTCCGTTAATCAACATTTTACTCAATGGAGGATGGCACCTCTATCATGGTCCACCCCTTAAAATGTTCTTATGAAATTACCCTATAATTATTGATTGTTTTTATGGAGAAAAACAATTGTGTGGTATTTTTGTTATTCCAAAAAAAATGATTACCTTGGATAAAATTGGATAGAGTGGAATAACTACTTCATCTGACTCCAATATAGATAAGGTATATTCCACTTAGTAAAATGGTATGATAAATGAATTTATACATACAAATCTATTTGTATTAACGAATGAATGAATTTTTTTATATAGATGGTTTTTGGGAACAATTTTGATTATATTTGTGATACTTAGGCATAAAATCCCATAGAAAAGTGATACTCTTACATGAAAACCCACATACTTGTGATACTCGAGCATGGTGTCTTATATACTTATGATATATGGGCACGATGTCCTTTGTAAATGTGATAACTGGGCATAGTGTCCCAACTGAAAAGTAATATATTGGCATGAACGTGCTAATTAAATATGATATTTAGTAATGGTATCTTAGATTCTGCAACATGTGTGAGGATACCCATGTGATTAATGACACATAAGAATGGCATCTCATGATATTCAATGAGACTTAAACTACAATCCATGAATGGAAGCGTTATGTATCATATACGAGATTTTATTTGTATTTATACATATGGATTTAAATATAAAAATATATATAGACCATATATATACACACATAAATATATATGTACACTCAGAAAGAAACTTGTTTGGAGATATCTTAGCAAAGTCCAAAGAAGGTAGTGTCATCCTAATGTTCTTAAAAAATCATAGTGGACCCGTTTACCATTTATATTTCTATTAATGTTGTTATACATAAACTCTTCTCATTTTAAATTAATTTATAGATTACACCAATCACTATTGGTGTTTTCATACTATGTATATCGCATACCCTATTTGGGCCACCACTTGTTACTCGTATTGAACATATGGTTGTAGGTATGGACAAATGGAAGTGTCCGACTGTGAATGTTTTATTGTTGTCTCAGGATGGAATATAGAATATATGGAATGATATTTGTCTCATTATGTTAATGGAGATAGAATGTGAACATCATTATTTTTTATAGGATGTTTTGTATTCCTACCATTCTTCATCTTGTATTCCCTTTTGTATAGTATCATGACATGGTCATTAATTTTTATTTGACATTGATCCTATTTCAAAATTTTTATTATATTGGGATATTAATATTTCTACATTTCGTTATTATCTAGTTCTTATACTTGCTATTATTTTATTATTCTAATAACCATTGATCATGAGTGAATTTTATCCCCAATGAACCACCCTAGACCCTCATTGTTAGTATGTAGCCTCTATAATATGGTAAGTCATACTTCAAGTCACATGAATAAGTAGGTTAGGTCACATATGAGTGAACTAGGTCTAGGATGACAAAGTGTTGAAACAAAGGAACTTTCATTTTGTCATACAATTTTGGTATTATACAGGATATTGTGAACATAAAAAAAATTTGTAATGAGGATGTTCTAGCCTATTTCTACCCCACATATAGGGTGAAACCAATTTTCTTGACTTGGTATATTTCTATTTTTCTTTTATCATATTATAACTATTCTAGTTTCATAATTTGGTGCTACACATGGGTTAGGAAATTTTATATTAATGTGAGTATTCATTTACCTTGTCCTGATGAAGAAAGGTGGTATGAATCATTATAGGAATATGCGGATTCACATGTCATATATTATTCAAATCCATAAAGGATTATCTTGTAGTGTTCATTATATTGGATTATTATAAGTGATTTGGTAGTCATATTCTCAATTTACCAAAATTTGATATAGTGTTAGAATAATTGGATGATTAACATTTTACCATCTAAAGAATTGGTGTTTCCCAAATAGTTGATGTTAGAACCATAATGAAAATATTATACCTTTTTAGACATAGATCATTGGTCACACTAGACAAAATAAAAACTTATTTTGTGACATGAAATGAAATTATTATTTTTGATGCATGTAATTTTATACATAGTAAATAATAATTTAATTAATGAAATAAATTTATAATACCAGTTACATCAGGATATTAGATATAAGGGATAGGTTGTCGTAACATGATGTACTAATTGCATTATATGAGGATAATGACATTTTAACATGGGAATAACGACTTTTCTAATAAGATAATTAATTTAATATAAAAATGAATGAGTAAAACTTTTAATTATTTAAATTATTAACTATAAATTGTTAAATAAGAATTTATATTTAAAAAATAAATGTTATTCCCCCTAAAAAGAAAATTGAAACGTCATACAATGAGCCCACTAATGTGTAATGTGAAACTTTTACCCTTACCTGACCATAGTAGTGGACTGTAGTGAGTGTCTATTATGATATGTTGTAATCTTCCTTACAATCTATAAATATCCTTAGCATAATGTACATATGTGTGAAATTTTCAAAGGAAGGATTTTACCTATAATATTCTTTTTCCAGTGATCTTACCAATAATTGATTCTTATCTGAGGAATTCATTTTGAAATTTTCATGCTATACTGGTATAAAATCCATGAGTTATTCACATGGAATATAGTTAAGATTTTACATCAATGGTGGTAGCCCTTGAGAGACTAGAATTTCCTTTATTAGTTCAATTTGTGGACCCTTCTATTGATCATTATCTAGGTTCCAATGTTCAGTTTTGAGATAGATCCACATGGTATCATTTTTATGTGCTTTAATCTCTATGATATGATCCTACTATCGTAGAGTTGATGTGATAATTCATGCATAAACATCCTCTTGACATATATGGGGATGGTGTCACCTGGATGTCGAGTCATAGGTAGCAGATATTCTGTCAATATTTGAACATATGGAGATTCCTACAGAATGAAGGGTTAATATTGTGACTTATATATTGTGTGATTCAACTAAATGTTGATGGAAAATATTATCCATGCCAATTTTCACCAAGGATTGTTTTGGGTGGATTTCATGATAGCCTTATATGATTAATTCATTCTATAAATGATGAGGGTAAAATGTATACGGGGTTTTATGCACCTATAAAATGGAGCAATGTATGTGGTTGTTTATTATATCATTTCACTGCGATTTATTACTTCACACTAGCAAATTATAGTAATGAGTTGATGAAAATGAGATGTTTTGAGTATGTTCACAAATTATCGATCATATTAAGGGTGAATGTTTTGTGGTTGACTATAGTTTCAAAGAAGGATAATCAGTACCTCATCATTGAGTAGATCCTAATGGAATCTAATGGTGTAGTCCTTAGAGGATATGTGTCGAGACCAGGAATTAGTTCATTAATTAACATGACGTGTTTCATCGAGTCTGTATTTTTGGGCAGCAATGGTCCGATGAAACCGACGATAGATTCATTATGTATTATCAGTGAAGGAATCCAGGGATTAAGATTCCATAATGTCTTAAAGACCCAATTAATCAATGAGATTAGGGACATGTGGGGAATCGTTAGAGATTTTTCATGAAATTTATATATCTACACTGTGGGAGAGGATTAATATCAACTCTAGTTAAAGGATTAGGATTAGTGCCAAATTTTTATGTATGTAGCTAGACTAATAATGGAAGATCCTATAATGAATTTGGTCATGATAATGGTATCAAAGATCCATATATTTAGATCCTAGATAACAGAGCTTCCCTCGGTAGCCAATTTGTATCTCATAGCCAATGATCTATCCATATCTATACATTGTAACATAATCCATTGGAGTAGAGTTTTGGGAATTCTATAGTTTGAGGTATTATTTTAGTGTCATACACATTTGTATCTTTTTTATCCCATATATTCACTTCATGCTATTTGATATATAAATTAATTATAGATGGTCATTGTTGAGAAATAGAATATTTTTTTGATTTGTTGACTCTCGATACACCATTTGAAAGTCTCTCTGAGTGTGTAAGATGATGTAAGGAATATCCCCTTTAGGTAAGAGGGTCCTTTAACATTGAACATCAATTTACTCGATATATAGGGTTTTGATTACATTATTTTGATATAGAAGGTAGTATCTTACCATCACCATGTTGATTGATATCATCAGAGGGTGTCCTTCTTAGAAACAGTGGGTGGAACCTATTTTCATAAGTGTGAATGGGCTGTTTGGGGGAGTCGATTTGGAATCGTTCATCATGGGATGTGAAGAGTGGAATCCTAGATGGGTAGTACCTCTATGGGTAATTAGGGAATACGACATAGGGAATTCCATTACCTGGTGGTTCCTTTCGAGAAAATCTTCCATGATTATTTTTTGGGTTACCCTCTATGAGAGAGATTGAGTTCACCAATAAATTAGTTAATAGAGTAGATCCAATGTCCAATACACTATATATAATGGATCCCAATGAAGTTTAAGAGCACAATATCCAGTTAGGGGACATGGAAAATATGTGTTTTATATGAACCAATAATACTCTCTGGGTTTCACATACCTATATTACAAGGAGGATTATACCCTATAGATTTTTTGGATAAACATAGGTTGAATTATATCATCACAATGAAAAAATATCCACTTCCATATATATACATCCTCTTTGAAAAACTGTAAAGAGTAAGGGTTTTCTTCCAGATTAATTTGAGGTTGGGTTATCATCACATGCATGTGAAAGAATTTGACACACCACGCACATCATTCAGCATTAGAAATGAAACATATGAGTATTTGGCCATGTTTTGTTGCCTCACAAACATGCCTGAATTTTTCATGGATCCAATGAATTCAGGTATACAAGAATATATTGATTTTACTTTGTATTCATAGATTATATATTAGTGTATTATCAAACAAAGCATTAAATTTCCATATATATTGAGATCAAGATGAATAGACTGTGATAGAATTATAAAAAATCTATGATAACCAAATTCTACATTGGGATTGATATGGTACACTTCTTAGGTCACATTATCTCATAGGAAGGCATATCCTTTAACATGGTGAAGGTGAGTGTCTTAGTTTCCTTGAAGCATACCAGAAATGTCAATGACATACGCAGTTTCTTAGGGAGGGATAGCTACTATAATCATTTCATTCTGGACATCTCAATCCTAAAAGCACCTCCAATATTCTTGAATATGAGGGGTGTGATGTCATTATATTATGAAGACAATGAAGAATCCCTACTTAAGATGATAGGTATAAAATATTTTGTGTTGATCTAGATTTTGAGGCAGCTAGGAAGAAGATATATGGATTATTATGATTCATGAGGAATTGAGCTAAGAGATATTCTAATGTTGTGTGTCAAGTTGTGACATATAGGTATTGTCAGTTGGGGTAATATGAGAGGAATTACCTCATGAATTATCTCAACCTTGAGGCTATAGTTAACACATTGTGATGTTGGAGACACACTATACCAGGAGATAGTTTTTTATTATAAGAGAACTCAAAATCCTAAAATGCATATTTACCATGTTTGATATAATCCTTAGGCTATGAAGGGGGTTTATATCCTATAGAAATTTGACATCGATCATGATTATTCTCTTAAGAAAGGTAATATCATTATAGATTCTCTATGTCATAACACTCTAGCATAGGTAGTGTATGAGTAATGTGGTGTGTGGAAGATAATGGCAATTTTTTAGATGCACTCAGAGTTATGTGAGAATCATGGGATATCTATCCATGTATCCTTAATAGTGGTGTATTATCTTTTTTAATTATTAATGATGTGAACCGTTTCTTGTTCTATATAGGTAGTCCGATGGAAATGGCGTTCAGGAGAGGACCCACTACCTAGATGAGTCATTGATGGGGATAAGATATTTCGCATGGATGGACATATCTATATTTGTTTATGTGTAGTGGGGAAATTCAAGTGGGAATCAGATTCCCTTTTTATGTAGTACAACAGAGTGTTACCAGGATGTACCCTGATATAGGTCTCAATTATTGATGGTGATATATGAGGAGGAATATATAGAGTTTTATCACAGGATGTTGAATCTAGAAGATGAAGAATATAGAAAACTATTGGAAAGAGGGTATTTTATAGATGATTCACCTTTTTGAGTGGAAATGTGACAATTTCTCAATATATTTCATGATATATTTGGCCAGGGTCACCTCGATGTAGTGAAAGTGTCTTGGTTTTCCTAGACCTACTTACTATGGTCTCCCATTTTGAACCAATGATAATCACTTACTCGGTAGATGATCCTCGAAGAATTTACAACTACGATATTTTATGTCTTCATGGAATTACCCATTCTATCATATTATACGGGGATGATTGTTTTACATCCTGAATATGGGAAGGGTTTCTATATAATATCATTAAAATGTTTTATATAATTAAAACCATTAACACACATACAAATGGAAAATATGAGTCTACAATTCAGATTTTGGAGGGAATGATCCAATCATGTGTCCCAGATTTTGGAGGTTCATAGTAGAAACAACAATCTCTTATTTTATTTCATACAATAATATCAGTCAAGAAACTATAAAAATTGATGTATTGGGGCACCATATGGGTGGGCATCCATTTCAAAATTCCATGAAGCTCCCTTTTCAAAAATCAAAAAAATTTAAATTTAATATCCCCATGGTTTACCAATTTCATAATCACAATTCCAACCAATATTCATTGTCAATACATTTAGAAATTGAAATTTTAATTTCCATAGGTTCAATCCATTCCATTATCATGTGGTAATTAAATTATTAAAATTAATTTATAATTCAATTTACTAATGTGGATATTGCAGTTTGAAAATTAAATACACAAAATTTCTATAAATATTATGGGAATTTCTAAATAGAATACAACATCTGGATTTCTGAGGCACACTCACCAAACCACAACCATTAATTGATATATAATGGTCAAAACAAAAATGGACAAAGTTGTATAGGACTGAAACATAGGATGACGATCCACTCCCAAACCAACAAAAATCAAAAGGATAAACCAATTCATCAAAATAAAGAGTAATGAAAGGAAACAAAGAAAAAAAGCCTTAATGGGAAAACAATAAACCAATACCAATTGATTGAAGATGAATAAATCACTCCAAAACCACCGAGTTCCACCCTAGGGTCGAGAGAAGGGAGTCTGCATGATGGAAATAAAACCAAAATACACAACACGATACTCATTAAAATGTTTATTTGGGAATAATGTGCCATGTAATTACAATACAATTATTTTAATTATTTTTAATATAATACACAAAAAAACATCACATCAAGTTATTTTATACTGATTATAAATTTACACATTGTGTAATCAATTTACCTAACATATAATTTTTCTAGAGACTGTTTTTCTATATAAAATTCTACCATAATGATCTCATCCACCTACAGGGATCCCATACCAAAAAAAAATTACCACCCAAGAAAAAGTTTAATGAAAGGGAATGTACATGTAAAATAATGGAATCATACAGTTCCCACAATTGAAAAAAACCAAAAAGAACAATTTGAGCTACACTGATAAAAATAGAAGACCAACTATTAACACAAGTCTAGTCTAGGATGTCTAAATAATAAAACCAAGTTTTTAATCTTATATTAGTTTTGTTTATTGTATTTCCATCATAGTAACAATCTATTTAAATCATTCTTTATGGTTTATAAAGAGTTTTCAAATTTCAAAAGCATATCCAAAGGAGTGTGAAACTAGCTAGGCGGCATGGCCTGTTGTCATGGACTACTTACCAATAGAGTATAGATGAATATAATGTATTTCATAATGATACCACTAGGTATATATATACTAGTGCTACATCATATTTTAGTATCTATACATGGATTCATGTCATAGAAAACCACTCATTAAGTCATTTATAAAAATTTAAGTTGAATTTATTATAAATTGACTCATCCTTAAAATTATCCGTTGAGATTTATCTACACATATCATAAAAAATTTCCCTAGGGACCTCACAAATTTTTTTTCATCCTAGTGTAAAATCATTCACTGAACCCTTCCATGTATACTAACTATAGTGACCCAGGATTCTCATACATTAATATTAAAAAAATTAGATTAATATTAATTTCATTTCCCAAAACCCACTTTAATACCATAATTTTTTCTTGAAATTAGAATGATGGAACACAATAATTAAATATGGTGAAATGGATTAAATATTTCCCACAAATATAATCTCATTTAGTAGTATACATAGGCATAACCGAAATAAAACTTTTTCAAAACCAGGGGAAAGAAATCATAAGAATGGGTGAACTCAGATTCTATGTATAGGTGAATATAAGAGATATAAATATGTGATCATATTATTTAATAATACTAATATTATGGTTTGTGAAAAAGAAAATAAATTTTCAATTTCATTACAAAATTATCTTATATAATTAGCATGATTCATGACATAAAAAATTGTAGTTCATAAGACTTGAATGATAAAGTATTCAAAGAACATGAGGCATGAGTTTATGACATAGGAATCAATCATAGAATTGTTGAAACAGATTGACCTATAAAACTGTAAAAATGTTTCAAAATAAATATTTTCATTCATTATGTTATGGAAATGAAATAAGTCCCTCTCATAAACGTAAAGACATAAAATGTGGTCCATATAAAACATTTAGGACACAAATTTAATGACAATAAATTAAATTGTAAATAAGTAATCATGTTCATGTATAAAGTTGATATCATATAATCGGGTTCATGGATGACACTCTGAACATATAATATGGTTTACTCATATCATTATGGCCATGAAAGTTAGTTACATTTATATAATTATAGTAATAATGGTTTCCACCCAATACATTTATAGTGGAAAAGTCCCTTACTAAATTGGGCTAACTATCCATTATAATCTTATCTACCTCTGGAACTGTAATTCATTACCAAACGAATTGCAGGGTAATATAGGACCCACCCATCTTTTTTTATTTAACCATTTTTCATGTTTATAACAGAGCAAATGTCATTAGATATAATGTAACTATCATATCATAATGAAAATCAAACAAATGTGCTTCACAAGTTCATAAAACATTCATAATTTTAGAACCCATGAAACGAAAAGCATTTTCTAAACCATTCACAAATAAAATAATCTGTTCAAAATAAATAGCATTAAATACAATTCCACCATTTAATCAATGCATAATATTTGAAAATATAGTGGGCTTTAGAATCATTTTATTAGGGTATAATCTATGTAAAATAAAGGTATTTAATAAAATTATTTTCATCATAAAAAATAATTATTTTGAGAAATTAAAAAATGTATATTTTGATTATACACCCATTAAAGCATACATGGCCTCAAATAATATCATCATAGATGGAAAATTATTTTTAAATAATACATGGGACAATTATTGATGAATGTATATTTTATTTGGAATTCAAATTTTATAACGTAAATCATTATGTAATTTAAATTCATTGAAAAAATTATTGAAACTTATAAATAGATATTTTAAAACTCATTTATAATATTTCATATAGAAAATAACCATTTTGTGCCGATAATATATTTTTTAAATATAAGATAATTTAAGAAAAAATTTATTTAAAATAAATACGAACACTTATAAAGAAATATTTGAAGAAATTTTTCTTCATGATGTTTTATAATTCAATTCATTTCATATATAATAAAATTAATATTACTTTATCATTTTCTAAAAAATACAAATGGGCATTGTTTATAAAACAAAAAAATGATTCCATTATATACAATTTGTATGAGGTAAATAATTGGTAAAAATTATATAGAAAAATATTTAAAAAATTTCAATAAATAATTTGAAATAATTTTTATATGACATTGTTTTGGAAGAAAACGGTTTTTTTACCAAAAAAATTAACTTTTTCAATTTTATTGAAAACATTATATTGTATTATATGGTACATATAAAGAATAAAATTAATGGAAAATATATTTTCCTCAAAAATTTCGAGATGGTAATAAATTTCATATGTTCCATTGGATATGTATTATAATATTCTATTATTAGAACCATGTTCTTACGAAAATCGTGATTAGTGATGAGATTATAAAATAAAATCATTACCACGGTGGTAGCTTGGAAATGTAATCCCCCTAATGAAATATCGGTTAATGAAAATTAAAAATCAATAGGATAAATAAATTCATGATATTAAACTTGAAAGGGTATATATATATCTCATACAAGATGATATGTTCATAACATAATCATATGTCTCAAAGAAGGGAAATTGGGGAAAAATTACATTATTTATTTGGTAAATTATTAATCGTAAAACCCATGAAAGTGAGATCCTAAAATGAATATGAATATAAAAATTATTTGAATTAGATAAATCATAAACTACATTCGTTGGATTCATATACACAACAAATATGGAATAGGTTTTCAATATGGCATGTGTCTCATAGAAGAAAATCATGCGAAGGAAATCCCTTAGCTTAACTATTGAATTCATTTATACTCATTCATACATAATGTATAACAAATAATTTTATTTCAATAAATATATTAAAGAAACAAATTCATATATTTCACACCATATATGATATCATTTTGACATTTGTTAACCTTTTTTTAACAATTCCAGGTAAATGTTTTGTTTTGGGTAATAACCTCGTTATTTTTCCTATATTTTGATTGTTAAATTTTTTTCCTCTTAATTTGATAAGGATACATAATATCTAGAATGATAAAAAATATTCAATTATAATAGACATTATTTATTTAGATTAATCGATAATATTTATTTATAGAAATAAAAGAACTTCGTTAATGGAGACATATGCATACGTATAAATGAACGATATTTCAGATTTTATTAGACTCAAATAAACAAACATCATTTATATATTTTAACATTAAAAAATAATGATTCTGTAATATATATAAAATAATTTCACTAAAAATATTTTTAATACCATCCATGATAATTAGGAAGTAATCACATCTCTTTACGAGGTAGTAGTCTTTCATATACTTGAGCGACATTATCATATTCCAAATACATAAAATTTATAAAGGAATGTATGACATACCAATTACTGAATAATATAAAAATAAAAAATGTCATATATTTAATATTTAAATAATAAATCATTCATTAAAAACCAGCATTGGAAGGATGTCATTGAAAAATGAATGATATCGGTTCACGAGGTGATAATCCATCATACACATGAATGATGGTTTCGTAAACCATTTGATGGAAGTGTAGATGGATATAAATCCTTAAATTAACATAGTATAAGATCAATATATGGAAAATGAAGCGGTACTTATATGATAAAGTTATAAAAAGAATTTAATGGGGTATAGGAAGAAATAAATTATAAGTTCTCAACGATGAATGTAACATCTTCATCTGATATCTTGTAACCCCCCAAACATCCATGGTACATTTCACTTTGAATAATTAAATAGCTTGTGTTGTACACAATATCAAGTTCTAGCACACTACGACCAATCAAACTAGCAGTTATGAATATTAATACCCACTTTTGGAAATTTTATAAATTTTATTTTTCAAAATGGACTTTATTTTTGGATTCGGAATATAAAAATTATCTTTGGGTGAATTTTTTGTATTTTTCTGAAAACCGTCAATTTTTTAGGAATAGTGAAAAACACTGCATTATAGTTTAAAACCTTCTATTTATTTAAATAATTATTTATTTTATTTAAATTAATTTTAGGTAAAAATAGATAAATAATACTTATATAAGTTCAATGTAAATCCTTGGAGTCATTTTATAATAAAATTAGATGTATAGAAATTTATTGAATGTTTTGACATCTTTTACCCACCTTTTTGGAACATTGTAAAATTAGCATAAAATGGAATTTTATAGATTCTTAGAGTTGAATTTCAGAAATGTGAGATACATGGTTGAAATTATTTTGTAAAATGTTTTTCAATAGGATAAAAATAATTTTTGGTGAATAGTAACATTTGAATATTATTTACCACGGTTAAAAAGTGAATATGGTAATTAAAGGTAAAAATTATATTATAATTTTCCTAACACACTTCCTAATACTAATGGATAAGTGTATATCGACCAATATCAACCATAAGAAGAACATATGATTTTTTGGTCATCTTTTATTAGATTAGGACCTTTATTATTATGTTATTTAAAGAAGAGTTAAAAGTGTCAAATTCAAAGTTTAATAATTAAAAAAATTAATATAGGGTTGTAAATAATATAAATTTGACTATAAATTTTACTCAGTAATATTAAAATATTTCCTACATAATGGTATTTTATTTATAATTTTTAAACATTAAATAATTACAATTTTTTATGACACAATGATGATGCAGTGATTACTTTATTAATGAATGATTAAAATAAATCATATTATTAATATCCAAATAAATATAAATTCAGACTTTTAATGAATTACATGAATTTAATAGGTTAATTGTACATATTTGGGTTGATTAAACTATTTTTTTTCTTATGTAATAATGATTTTATTACTTATAAAAAATAAATTATTAAAAATGTCAAAATTGACATAAAAGGGTTTCTTAAAGAAATTCTATATTATTATTTGATATAATATTCCAAAAATATGTGGATCAAGAAAAGGACTTATATAAGGTTATATATATTATTAATGAACCATTTGGGGTTACCTTTGCTTTTTATTGTAAGTTTATTAACAATTTATTATAATAATACTACAACACAGGGAAAAAGTTAAACTATTGAACTTAGAGTTAAATATATAATGCATGGTTAATATGATGAAATAAACCTGTCTATAACCGATTAGTTGAGATATTTTTATACCAAGCCCCACCTTATCCTCTATATAAATCATTTTTTAGCGATTATAAACCAAATATTATTGTATAATACAATAATATTTCATCTTTTCCTAAAGTGACCCTCACGTCTCTTATAAAAGGGAACTAGCCCTTCTCTCAAAATCGCACCTCCAAAGCCATTTGGATCAGCCAACCCTTTCTCAAATAACCTCCCAACTACCATAAATTTTACCTAGAGGCTTTAAATTGATTATAAAGACATCATATGGATCCCTTTTGATCAACACAAAAAGAAACACCCGAAGAAGAGGTGGATAATTTCAGCACCTCTTCCATTGTTCTTTTCTTATTCCACTTCCTCTTTTTTGTTGTTTCATGAAAAGACCCAGAAATCCATGTAATTTTTTTAATTATATTAAAATTTTACAACTCCATGAAAATTTACGGCATGTGATTCTGAGGACCGTTGTGCCTGGAATGAATTTCTAAACTTTTTTTCAGGTACGTTCAGTAAACATGCGAGCAGGTTTTTGTAACTTTGGAACCAGTGCTCAGAATTGAAATCTGAGGGCACTATTGTACTCTTAGTGCTGGTATTCTCTTAAGGAGACATTCACCTCGACAATAGTTGGTCGAGGGTGAAAATTATTTTCCATGATTTTTTGTGGAATAAAAAGAAATATAGATTAACTTTTATTTTATTTTTATCCTCCCAATTGAATGTTCTATGGGGAGACCACCAGAACCAACCCTCCCCTGATTTGGAAGTCCTAAAGGTGGGGACCACCCGACTTTTGAAATCCCTATTTAATGAGGGAGGTGACTTTCGGTTTTCCCTAAATTGATTGTGCCAACCTCATCTTAATTAATGATGCCAAATAATTGTTCCAAAAAATTAACTTGTTAAAATAAATATAATTTATATTGAAACCTCATTGCATTGAGAAGATTGGATGGAAAATGAGAAAGGGGGAACTTGTGTAGGAAAATTATTCCAAATGAATAATGCTCCATCTTATCCAATGATGACCTTCTCCTCCAAACATAGAACACGCCATATTTATCGAAGAACGTTATTTGAAATCAAGAAAGAGGACGAGGCACAAGCCGAATTCGGAAGCATGATTGTGGTAGTGACGATCATTGGCACCCTCTTCGTCTTCACCAATTTTATTCATGTGACACATCAATGAACCTTTGAGGTAGGCGTTTTTTGTTTCTTTTTCATGTTTTAAATTTAATTAATCCTCTTGATCTGCCTGCTATCGATCTAATGCGGAGGGTGCAGGCCAAATTAACATGGCCCGATCCCTCCGCTGTTCTTCATGGTTGTTCTATCCTATGTAGTGGAGAATGGTGGCGGCCAGTGGAGGCCGGCTAAACGACAGAGTGGAATCACACATTTTCGCTTCCCAACAAGCAAGGGTCGCGGCTTAGGCTGTGGAGACGATGGGGATGGCGGATGGTGGTTGGACGACCACAGAGAGGCGGCTCACGACCCCCGCCGTCGGAGAAAGGGGTCGCAACCCTCCAAGCTGCGGTGAATGGCGGAGGTGCAGCTGGCGTTCAGATGGCCATGTAGCGGCGGTCCACAACGCACCACCAGGAGGACCCTAGGGCCCTTCGTTTCAGCCGGCCGAGCTGGACCGTGCAGGACCCGCTCAGGTCCCACGTGCTGGCTGGCAACCGAACAGTCGTGTCGTTCAGTGTTTGAGAGAGGGGGTGCATGACTCCCCCCCCCCCAATGTGGCCAGGATAAGCCTCTAGACCAGTCCACCATACCGGGCTACCTAGAGTGGGATGGGGCCGACCCGAACTGGATTGGGTTTGCCAAGGCTGGTTCGGGGTGGGTCGGATAAGACCCAAACCAGTTTCGACCCTATACGTTGATTCGGCCATAACTGGAGTTATAGGCGTCTGTTTGACGAACCATCTAGGGCACCAAAAACCATGGAGCAGGATGGTCCTTCTGGTATACCCCACTTGAGGTTTGAATAAATTTGGGTTATGGTCGAGTTGGATCGAGCACGAATCCAACTGGGCCCTCGGGACTAAAAGTCCAATAACTTATAGATAAGACATATGATTGATGTACCGTCTATTGCGTTGAGACCCCTATTACGTGGTGGTCCTTTGGGATACTTTTTCATGGGACTTCGTCGAATTTAGAGTATCAACCTATGTCTTGAGAAGAAAAAACTCCCAAAATCAAGTGATCTTAGTGAGAGAACCCTATAGCAGGCTGTAACATCAGAAAGTGATCCATCGTGGGTCTGTGCTCAAGGATCCCACATGGATATACTCTAGGAAAAAAATTTGGGAATAATCTAGAATCTTGTGTGGGTATGCTATACTAGGATCATGTGTGGGTTTGATGATGTACTAGGATCACGTATGGGTTTGTTGTACTAGGATCTTGTGTGGGTCTTATGATGTACTAGGATTTTATGTGGATTTGATGATAATGTAGGATCCTACGAGGGTCTCCCTCTAAACAAAGTAAGATGAATTAGTAGTTACATATAATCATCACTACTAATGTACCTTAGTTATACATGGTGTGAGCTGATTCCATACCTATGTGGTACTTTCCTTTGTGGTAATACCATGGTGGTATTCTTTTGTGTGGCATAACTATGCGGTACTTACCTTCATGGTATTCAATAATTGTCAAACAGTTGAGCATTGGGCTTAAGGGTTGGACCATGTGTTTCCTCATGATTGAGATGGGAATACTTGATAACTTAGGTATATATATGGGCATATACCAAAGTAGGATTGTCAGTTGGTTTACATGCTTTGTGGTTTATCCTGTATGGATTTTGTGAGACCTTGTGGGTCTCAGGGCCCCTATTGAGAGTCTTTACACTCACCCCTACACGAACATCACCCACACCTGGTTGTGTTTGGTGCAGACGATGGACATCGCTGACTACTTGAAATGAAAGGTATACCCATGGTTGAAAACCGTTGGTATAAGATGTAAAACCGTTGGTATAAATATACCAATACTTTTACAAAATGTAACCAAGTAAGCTGTAACAATATACATATACCAACAATTTCAAAGAATATATTCGTATATATGAATAAATCTGCACTATACCAATAGTTTTATGTAAACCATTGGTATAGAGGTGAGAAATCCCAACAGTTATAGACCGTTGGGATACACATTATCTAGACTTTTACCAACGGTTCCTATGAACTGTAGGTAAATTTCTCAAGTATTCACACCTCAACCAATGGTTTAAAACCGTTGGTATTGTGTGTTTCCAGAACTATTTCACAGCAGACCCTCCAGTAGCCCCTCCAATATACATCTGCATAAAAAAGAGCACAAAAAACACATACAAACTGACTTAAACAACATGAAAATACCTACAATAGCACAGAAAAACACATAAAACCATCAAACTCTTCTGACCATGTCATGTACAACAATTACCTATTTCAATCATCATATAAAAACATTCTTCCAGTAGAGTTGAATAGCAGTTTCAATAACTCTATCATTATTTACACCCATTTCAATCTTCATATGAAAACCACTCTTCCAGTAGTAATTTACCTCACCCCTACACAACCCCCAAAACCAGCACAACCCCCCACCTCCCCATCAAATTATAATAGACAGAATAGTCTTATAAATAATTATTAGAGTTGAATAAGGGTTTTAAATTGGCTCAAATCCCATTTTTTTTTTCTGATCCTATATTTTGGTATGTAATGATTTGTGATGCATTTTTCATTGAACATGTATTTTTTATAATATATGGAGAAAATGTATTTTCTTAGGAGTCTCAAAACTTATAATATCGTGGGTGAAACTATCGAACTCATGAAAAAGATTATGAGACTATCATTGATGAGTGTAAATTTCAGAGACACCACCTCTTTGATTAGAGATATGTAATATATACAATATGAATGTCATAGTAATATAATTTATTTTAATGTGAACTAAATCGTTTTCAGATGTGTAGGAATAAATACATGTAGATGTTCAAATTTGAAATGGAATATATTCTTTGTAAAGGAAATGGCAGTTTTGATGCACTAAGAAAGAAGATAAAGCAGGTAGGGGTGTTAATGTCCGATATTGGGTGACTGGTAATGGCTTTTTTAGTAGACTCTATAGTTGTAATAACATAATATACTTAGGTATTGGTTTTTATATGCATAGTGTTCATGTCCAAATTGGTTGAATAAGTGGATGTTGAAAATGTGTCTGATCCAAAAAAGTGTCATGATGTATATGAGGTTGACAAAAAATAGTCCCCTTCCAAGATGGGTTATAGTCATACATGGTGTGCTACAAGTTAATGTAAGGGTGACACTTATTTATTCCTTGATAAAAATAATTGATGAGACCCTCTCATGCTCAATAGTGAGAAAAAAATGTGACGACACATAATATCCTCAAAAAAATCGGATCAAACAGAATCATGCCCCAAATACCCTCTTTAACTCACACATCCTACCATAGGACTTTGACAAGTGGCAGCATATTCCATCGCTACACTTTCATGATGTTGTGAAATAAAACACCTAAATTTTTGAAATTGTTAGGTTTTTGAGTATCATAATAAGATCTTTTGACAAATAAAGAACACCCAAATATGATCTATCCTAAAAAGGCCACATTAATAGAAAATGAAAAATGTCTGAAAATGGATTTTACATGGGAGTGGTTTTCTTCTTCCTAAATCTAAATACAATGTTTTATGATGCATGCTATGAAACTAAATTTCAAAATGTGCTATGGAAACTGACCCATGGTTCCTTGTTCATTACAAAAGGAGTAAAGTATGGAACATTTTACTTGTTTTAAAATTCAAGAAGAACTGAAATGATCTGAAGTTCAACTTGTGATGGTCTAGAACAATAGAACTGTATGTTTACTGACCTTACTGAGAATAATATTAATCTTCTTAAGGCTATGAACACTAAATGGTACAAGTATGATTTGATCTATTTATCAGAGTAGGATTCCACCACATCATGCCTCAGAATTAGGTGGGGTAGACTCGTACACGTAAAAATGACCAACGTATCATTGACTTAATGCATCAAATCAATACAAATATGTTTGGTCAGTTTTTTGTATTTCAGTTGTTGTTTTCACATAAAATGATGTTCATTTCGAAAAAAGTGAGGCACTTAGAGTTATACCGGCCACACCGTACCTCATATGGAGGTGGGCTTGACTCATACATGTCAAAAATGACACATAAAACTTTGTCTTAAAGTATCAATACAATATGAAAGTGTTTGGTCAGTTTTCTATATGCAAGTTGTTGTGTTACTTAATATCCTTTCAATTTCAAATAAAATAAAGAAACTTTGAGTAACATCGGTCACACCATGCCTCCGATTGAGATGTGGTTGACTCGTACACGTCACAAGTGACCCATGGATTGTTGTGCTAATGTATCAACAAAATCCAAATTGATTTGATTGGTTTTCCATATACCAATTGTTGTTTTCAAATAAAATGTTGTCCATTTCAAACAAAAGTGAGACACCTTGAGTGATACCGGTCACACCGTGCCTCGAACTGAGGCGGGGTTGACTTTTACCTTTCAAAAATTATACATGGATCATTATTATAAAGTATCAACACAATCCGAATTCATTTGGTCGATCTTCTGTATTCTAATTTTTGTTTTCACTTAAAATCATATCCATTGCAAATAAAAGTGAGACACTTTGAGTGGTACTGGCCACACTGTGCATCAGATTGAGGTGGGGTTGACACGTACACATCAAAAATGACCCATGGATCATTGTCCTAAAATATCAACACAATACAAATGCATTTGATCGGTTTTACATATGCCAGTTGTTTTCTCATAAAATGTTGTCCATTTTAAATAAAAGAGAGACACTTTGAGTCTCACTGTGCCTCAAATTGAGGCAGGGTTGACTAGTACACATTAAAAATGACCCATGTATCATTGTGATAAAGTATGAACACATTCTAAATGTGGTTGGTCATTTTTTTGTATTCCAGTTGTTGTTTCCACTTAAAATGTTGTCCATTTCTAACAAAAGGGAGACACTTTGAATAATATTGGTCAAACCGTTCCTCAAATTGAGGCGGTGTTGACTTCTACCTGTCACAAATGATCCATAATACATTGTGATAAAGTATCAACAAAATATAAATTCTTTTGGGTAGTTTTGCGTATGCCAATTGTTGTTTTCACTTAAAATACTGTCTCTTTTAAATAAAAGTGATACACTTTGAGTGGTACTGGCCACACCGTGCATCAGATTGTGGTGGGGTTGACTCGTACACATCAAAAATGACCCATGGATCGTTTTCCTAAACTATAAACACAATCCAAAATTTTTTGATTGGTTTTCCGTATGTCAATTATTTTCACTTAAAATGATGTCCATTTTAAATAAAAGTGAGACACCTTAAGTGATACCAGCCACACCGTGCATCAGATTGAGATGAGGTTGACTCGTACACATACAAATGTTGTCCCGGTACCCAGTTTATCTTGGGATGTAGAACAGTTTCACTTAACTGTGTTCTAACCATGAAAAACATATTTGTTGGGTAAAAATACTATATTTTCTCTAAAAACATGGAAGTAAATACAAGGGAAAAATAAAATACCAAAAAAATATACAAATTACCTAAAAATTAAATAATGGTTTGTTATACTTGGCCAACCATGAACCAACCTGGACAGCTCGCCCCCCCCCCCACTTGGACAACCCCCCCACCCCACCCCATCCCCCACCCCACCTGCACAATCCCACTCCCCACCAAGAAAACATAAAATTGAAATTAAAAATACCTTAAATATGATTTTTTTCAAACAAACGCAAATATTATGCCTCTATCCAAATGCTAAAAACAATGACTATTTTTTTGTAATTCTGATATTGTTCACGACCTTTAGGGATGAAGAAAATCATGTTTTCCTATGTAATAATACTCTTCGGAGTGTTCTAAAATTAAATAGGTGGGTTAGAAAAGAAAATTGAAGTGTTAGGAGTAGGATTTTTATGGAGGGTTTTAAAATTGAGAATTAAATATCTCCAAATCATATAGAAGATAAAGATTTCAGAATATCCTATTACCAACACATAATTGTAAATGAAGATATGCCTCGATATTGTTTTAAATGAGGATAATTTATTTTTAAATCCAACAAGGGAGGTACTGGGATAAAACCCTAATGTATTAATAATTCCTAAGGAAATATACTAATGATACTGATTGGAATCACCATTTATATATTTACATTGGTTTTATTGATCGATAATGAACTTATTTTTCATGTGTAGAGTCGGGTTGACTTCAAAACACCGAATGGGGTTCCAAATTATAGTTCTGAGAATATATTATCCAATGTTATGAAGCTTAATCCTATAAACATGACAATATTATATCAGTGCATACTAGAATTTCATGACATTTAAGGGATATGTTTTTTGTGAAAATCCTATTCGTTATAGGGATGTTAATGAATGATTGTTTTTTGTCTATATGTGCATGCAATTGAGTAAGGAGGATGTGTTATTCCATTTAACCAATGTTATAGTGTATATTTAGGATGAGTTCTTTCATTTAACCAGTGTTCTTGTTTATGTTTAGTTGAGGTGAGTTAGAAACCATATTAGGCATGCCATTAGATTATGGGTTCTTCCATTTAACCATGCAGTCTTAGATTTCAGGGATGAAAGTGTTTTGGGTGAGCTAATTACTACCCACTCTATAGTTTTTCCAACACATAATATGGGCATACCCATGAAACATAGGATTGTTTGAATGGGATGTTTTCTGCACCCCATTTGGCCAAACATACTTTTCACCTTACAGGATTGTCCGTGTATATTTACATGGCTATCCAAGTCATCTACTCTATGTACATTCCCAGGACACCATATTATCTTAGACACCATGTGAACCCTTATACAAACCATTTGAACCCTTCCACCATATAGTAATTATAACAACCATTAAAAACAACTTATTAAACAACATAATTTTTCAAAGATAATCAAATTGATCATAAATAAATAATACTATTAGATATATCATGTAAAATGAAGGAATACTATCTTATATCCTAAATAGCCACCCACAACCATGATTAATGTCCACAGAGCTCTCATTTCTGCCAGATCAAAGGAGAAAAAAATAGTTGTAGAACAAAAAAACCAAGGTTAAAAAAATAGTTGTAGAAAAAAAACCAAGGTATCACATATAGATTTGAACTGTAGATGAAAAAATGTCCTTGATTGAAGATGGATCAATCAGTGGAAGAAGTTTGAAAGGCTGGGGAATAAGGAGATTCGATATAGGGCACCAATGGAGCGGAGGGGGACCTGCAATCGATCGGAGGGGGAACTAGACGCTCGATCTCCATTCAGGGGAATACATTCCAAATGGTTTATAAAAACTGTTGGGAATGTGAGTATAGTAAGGTTTATACCAACGGTTTCTATAAACTATTGGTTAAAGGAGCCCAAATGTCAACATATTCCAACGTTTATTGCTAACCGTTGGTAAAAGTTCTTATACTAATGCCAATACCAATGGTTTGTAAAAACTGTTGGTAAAAATCATTACAAAATCTTTTATGCCAACGTTTTTAAGAAAACCGTTGGTATACATAGCCATTCCCAATGGTTTATCTAACCCATTGGTATATAAGCATTGGTAAAAGTGGGATTTCCAGTAGTGTTTGATCGTGGTTGAGGGTGCTAGGACTATACGGTGACAGGATGTGGACTATATGGCGTGTTAGTACATAGAAGAGACGAGCGGATGTGGAGTGCTAAGGAGGAGATCTGTACCTACCCTTCAGGTAGAAACCTCAGAGGACGACCCATTAACTATCTTTATCTTCCTTCAGTTGTATCATATTTTCAGTTGTACTTGTACCATTACTGTTGGGATTGTATTCAGGCACCTCTAACTTTTGACACTCTTTTTTCTATAAAATATACATTTTTTCACATTTTGTTGTGTGGTTGGTTGAGTGTGTTTACTGGATATAATGGAAATGCCTTCTCGGTTTTCGTGGATTTGTCATTCAGTGCTAGTCATCAGCCCCGGGCCTATTGAAGGTGGGCATGGGGTAGTCACCGCATGGGCCCAGGGGGACGGGTCGTGAAAAATTGGTATCATAGGAGTTGGTTCTACTATAGAAAATATGATTCTGATATTGTTAATAGAAATAGTGTTAAGTGTAGTGAGTGTGGTTATCAGTTTAGGGAATCCAGTGTCGGTGAGTTGGTCGACATATCCATACACCAGGACCCTGACTTTCGATTTCCAACTCAGTGCACAAAAACACTAATTGCGTATGTGTTTTCAATAGTTTTCTTTTTGATATCTGGATTCAGCTCACCATGTTTAACTTATTGATAGTGGATTACCATTTTTCAGGATTCCACCACACAGATATCCAGCTAGGGTTCTAGGTATAGTACAGACTGATATCCCACCGAGTGATGAGGCCTCAGTGTAGGGCCCTCTTCTAGTAGAGGCAGTAGCGGAGGCACCAGTGGTACCATTACCCGTTGGGCCACTGATTCCAACAACCCCAGTAGCATAGGGTGCATGCCACCTGATTGTGTTAAACAAGCTACACTACCATATGTCACCTTGGTTCATTGGAGTTATTGACACACGGGTAGATGAGGATTTGTTGGAGGCTACGGTGAGGGTCTTTTGACTGGTAGAGACAATATGTGATCTCATGGTGATCCTTGCTGCCAGTCTTATATAAGTTGCAGTAGGAATATGATGGAGCTTGATTCTCTAGGTTCATGACGAGGTGACACTTGTCTGGAAAGAAATATAGACCCTCTTTCTGGAAGAGTTTGTCCCAGAGACACTTCACGCAGTGTGCATTTAGAAGCATCTTCGTCTGCAGTAGGGTAGCATAATTGTGGCTCAGCACTCAGTGAGGTTCACCGACCTCTCACACAACTCCACTGATATCCTGCGGGACCCATTCTTCATGGCCCTGACTATTTAGTAGGGGTTGAAGTATGAGATTAGGGATTTGATGATTTCTCTCAGCATCCAGATGCAGGCGGGGGTGTTAGAGTAAGCCCTCTTAGTAGAGAGTTTTCTTTCTGATAAGATGCATGCAGCGAGACCTACCACCAGTCATCATGTAGAAGATTCCTCTGCAGCTGGTAGCAGGCATATGTCACAGAGGTCCAGAAGGACTAGACCTATGGGTGGAAGACTGTAGAATTTAGGTTCAGTTGTGTGGGGCACCAAAGACGGATCCAGTCATGCGAGAAGCAGTTCATGTTTCACATTTGGCGGGCATGGTCCCATTACTCGAGAATGCACGAACATCCATACGGATGATCAAAAGATAGTCGAAGGACCACCCAGGTAGAGACAGAGGTTCGACTAAGGAGGTTTGTAGGGACCAGGCAGACGTGGTAGAGGAGCATGTCATGCAGCTGGCATTGGGCGACGAATCGAGATGTTACCGCCACCACCACTAGGAGTTCCACACTGACCGCAATGAGAAGTAGGACAAGGGAGAGCTCAGCTCCAAGCCGTTGAGGCCTACAACCATGGCGCTCTATAGATGATACGATATACGATATGTGTCTACTCCACCTTAGCTACATTACTTATAGACACAGGTCCCAATCATTCTTTTATTTACACTACCCTCGTTCGGATCTCGGAGATTCAAATGGAGTTGTTGGATTGACCCTTATGGATATTTACTATTATGGGAGTGGATTCGAAGATTTTTCATTTGTTCTGGAACTGTGAGATTACACTTGGAGGCGAGAGCCGCGACTGGGATCACCTAGTAGCAGCGTCGAGGCCTTACGATGTCATCTTTGGTACGGACTGGTTATCTACTGTCTATACCCATATCCATTGTATTAGGCGCTAAGTGTGGTGTGTCCGCATGGATGGGACCGGGTTTACCTTCACCAGTGAGAAGGGAGCCTTTTAAGAATAGGATGGATTTACCTATAGGAGAGAGCATTCCATCACACATAAGTTGGCCAGCTGTACCCTTAGAGTAGTTGATGTGGAGAGTCTGAGATAACCTATAGTGGGAGACCAGTATGAGGATGTATTCTCTGATGATGTTCTGAGATTACCTCCTCGTAGAGAGGTGGAATTTTACATGTACTTGTACACTAGACATCACTGATATCTACACCAGCATATCAGATTGCTCTTGCAGAGCTTCATGAGCTACGGGAATAGCTGGAAGACTTACAGGGAAAGGGATTCATCCGGACCAGTGTTTCTCCTTGGGAATCCCTAATTTTGTTCTCCAAGAAGACATATGAGAGCTTACAACATTGTGATGACAATCAGTGCTTGAACCAGGTGACCATGAAGGACAAGTACCCACTACCAAGGATTGATGACCTCTTTGATCAGATGAAAGGGCATGATGGTTCTTGAAGACAGACCTCAGATCAGTCTTTCACTAGCTCAAAGTACGAGATGAGGATGTGTTGAAGATGTCTTTCAGATGTTGGTACGTCCACTACAAGTTCCTGGTCATTCCATTCGACATAACCAACGCTCTTGCAGTGTTCATGGGCCTCATGAACATGATCTTCAATCCATATATTGATATCTTTGTGGAGGTATTCATTGATGACATTTGGATCAAATCGACTACTAATGAGGAACATTCCTATTAATTTCAGGTAGTTTTAGACACACTCCGAGAGAACCATATTTATGGTAATCTCTCGAAGTGATAGTTTTGGATTCGAGAGGTTCACTTTCTGGGACATGTAATCTTAGAGGAATGATTTGCGGTGGATATAGTGAATATTGAGGTGGTACTTTCTTGGGATCCACCCAAGAGTGTGATGGATGTACATAGTTTCCTTAGTTTACCCGGATACTACTGAAGATTTGTTCCAGATTTCTCCTGAGTTGCAATACCATTATTAGTGTTGACAAAGAAGGGGAAACCCTTCGTGTGGTCGGATAGATGCCAGTGGAGTTTTTAGGAGCTCAGACAGAGGCTGACTAGTTCCTCGATCATGAGGCTTCTGTAGGAGGGAGTTGGGTACATAGTCTACTGCGATGCATCATCGACCAGACTTGGATGTGTCCTGATTTAGGAGCGAGTACTGATCGCATATGGTTCTCGACAGCTGAGACATCATGAGCAGAACTACACTACCCAAGACCTGGAGTTAGCTGTAGTGATCTTCTCCTTGAAGATGTTGCGACATTACTTGATGGGAGAGCATTTTATAGTCTACTCAGATCACAATAGTCTCTGGTATATCTTATTGTAGAGGGACCTGAACCTGAGACATCGACGTTGTCTTGAGTTCCTCCAGCACTATGACTTTGAGATAGACTATACTCCTATGAAGGGGAACATTGTAGCAGATGCAATCAGATAGTGATATGGCATACATCTGCAAGGTGAGGTGATGAGACAACTATCTGCTTTGAAGATATCCTTTGTGGATCGGGATGGAGTATCTCATAATCAGTCTTTTACAGTCACTCCCCCACTTCTTCAGTGATTCAGGGATGCACAGCGTAGGGACACTAACTGTGAGGGTCTACGTGCTCAGATATCTATAAGACATGCACCTGATGGATTTTATGAAGGTTGGGAGTACATCATCCTTTTCAGAGGACGTACCATGGTACCAGTGTCACTTCAGGAGGAAGTGTTGAGGGACTTCCACACATCCCCTCTAGCGGTACATCCCTAAATGGTGAAGATGTAATAGGATCTCTGACGACAACACTGGTGGATGGGAATGAAAAAGTATTAGCAGAGTTTGTCTCTCGATGTCTCACTTTTCAACAATTGAAGGTAGAGAATCAGGCGCCACCAGGCTTAGTTCAGCCTTTACAGGTCCCATAGTGGATGTGGGATGTGATATCCACAGACATCGTGACAGGACTCCCACGTACATCCATGGGTCATGATTCTATTGGGGTGATCATTGACCGAATAACCAATTCATCACACTTCCTACCGATCAAAGAGCAGGGATCAGTAGAGAGCTTGGTATGCCTCTATGTATAGAATATTGTGTGGATAGATGGTGTACACTAGAAGATTGTCTCTGATCGTGATTCACCATTCACTTGTTGGCGATATAAGGGGTTGTTGGAGGCTTTCGGGAAGTAGTTTAGCTTGAGCACTGCCTTTCATCCTAAGACGGATGGCCAGACTGAGTGGACCATTCAGACCCTCGAGGACATACTGCATTCTTTCATCCTCTACTTAGGTCACATTTGGGAGTATCACCTTACCTTGGTGGAGTTTTCATACAACCATAGTTATCACTCAACCATTGGGATGACACCATTTGAGGCGTTGTATGGACGTCCTTGCAGATCACCTTTGTGCTGGACTGATGCAGGAGTGTCAGTACTCGAAGGACTAGAGATGATATGCGCTACCCTAGAGATGGTAGAGATCATACAAGAGTGGATGAAGACTACACAGAGTAGGAAGAAGTATTATACTGACCAGATACAGAGACCTCTGGAGTATGAGTATGGTGACCATGACTTTCTTTGGGTCTCACCTTGATGATGTTTGTGGCGATTTGGCTGGGGCGGCATGTTATCTCCTAGTTTCATCGGACCCTTTCAGGTCCTCATCATAGTTGGAGAGGTAGCTTACCTCCTAGAACATCCCCCTCAATTGCACTGGGTGCATGACGTTTTCCACGTATCCCACCTGAGGAGATACGTGCATGACCCATCGCACGTCATCGACCACAGCGAGATGGAAAATGATGATAGGGTTACATTTACAGAGGTTTCAATTGAGATTGAGGATCGACAGGAGTAGGTCCTTCATGGGTAGTTGATACATATGAGAAGTGTTTGCTGGCAGCATGAGAACCTCCAGGAGAGCACATGGGAGTGGGAGGCTCATATACATGCTCAGTACCCCCACTTGTTTCCTTAGTTTGAGTTGTGGATTATGAGGATTTAATGCCAGGAGGTGGGGAGAATGTAAAGACCCAGAAATTCCATGTAATTTTTTATTATATGGGAAGTTTATGAGTCCGCAAAAATGGATGGTGCATGATTTCGAGGCCTGGTGGGCTCGGAATTAATTTAAGAACTTTTTTTCCGGTACGTTCAGTAAATGTGCGAGAGTTTTTTTGAAACTCTTGAACTCATGCTCAGAATTGAAATCGGAGGGCACCACTGAACACGCAACGCCAATATTCTCTTAAAGAGACTTTCACTTCGACGATAGGTGGTCGAGGGTGAAAGTTAGTTTTCGTGTTTTCCATGGAAGAAGAATAAAATTATAGATTTAATTTTATTTTATTTTTATCCTCCCAATTTAATGTTCTACGGTGGGGACCATCTGAACTCAAACCCCCCAATTTGAAATTCATAATGCTGGGGACCACCTGACTTTTGAACTCCCACTTTAATGAGGGAGGTTAATTTTGGTTTACCTTAAATTTATTATGCCATCCTCATCGTAATTAATGATTCCATATAATTGTGCCAACAAATTAAATTGTTAATCTAAATTTAATTTATATTGGCCCTCATTCCTTTGAGTGGATTGGTTGGAAAATCAGAATAGGAGAACATGTGGAGGAACATTCTCCTCAACAAATAATGCACCATTTTCTCCAACGAAGAACTTCTCCTCCAAAAAATGAACACTCCATCTCCATTGATGAAAATTCTTCGGAATCAATATAGAGGATGATGCACAAGCCGACATCAGATGCGTGATTGTGGTAGCGACGATCATCGGCACCGTCTACTCTTTCACTATATCTCTTCGTGTGACACATCAACGAACCTTCAATGTAGTGGTTTTGTTGTTTTTTTCTTAGTTTGAGTTTAATTAATCCTCTTGATCTGCCTGCTACATAACTAATGTGGAGGGTGTCGTCCAAATGAACATGACCCGATCCCTATGTTGTTCTTCATTGTTGTTGTATCCTATGCGGTGGAGAATGGTGGTGGCCAGCAGAGGCTGGCTGCATGATGGGGCGGCGGCACACGTCTGCGTGGCCCGATGAGAAAGGGTCACGACTTGTGCTGTGTTGATGAAGGGGAAGGCGGCCGACATTTGTTCGACCACGGAGAGGTGGCACACGACGCGTCGCCGTCAGAGCAAGGGGTTGAATACCTCTTGGCCGCGGTGGATGGTAGAGGTGTGGCCGTTGTTCGACCATCCGTAGAGCAGCAATGCATGACGCGTTGTAGGGAGGAACCAAAGGCTATCCATTTCGGTTGGATGACAGGGACCGAGCGGGACCCGCTCGGGTCCCGTGTGCTGGATGGCAACTGAATGACCGAGTTGTTCGGTGTTTGAGATAGGGGGGGTGCATGACACCCCCCCACATGTATCCAAGCCGGGTTGCCGGGCCGGGCCACTAGACCGGGATGCCATGTGCGGGCCCGCCCGACCTGAACTGGCTCGGGTCGGTCTGATCGGGTTGGGCCGGACCCGGACTAGTTTCGACCCTATACATTCTTTCAGCCATAACTGGAGCTACGAGCGTCCGTTGGATTAATCGTCTATGGAACCAGAAACCATGGAGAAGGACGGTCCATTTTTTATACCCCAAATTCAGGTTTGGATAATTTTGGGTTATTGTTGGGTTGGATCGAGAATGAATCTAACTGGGCCCTCGGGACTAAATTTCCGATAATTTACATACTGATCATCTGATTGAGGCACAGTCTATTGCGTTGAGACCCCTATTACATGGAGGAGCATTGGGATACTTCTTCATGGGACTTCATGGAAGTTTTCGTATCGACCTGTGGTTTGAGGATCGTACACTCCCTGAATAAAAAGACCTTAGTGCGAGAACCCTATAACTGGATGTAACATGAGAAAGGGATCCTTCATGGTTCTATGCTCATGGATACCACATGAATCTTCTCTAGGAATCCATGTGGGACTACTCTATGACCATGTGTGGGTTTTCTATACTTGGATCTCGTGTTGGTCTGATGATGTACTAGGTTCTTATGTGGGTCTACTGTACAAGGATCCTATGTGGGTCTGATGACGTACAAGGATCCTTTGTGTGTCTAATGATGATTTAGGATCCTATGTGGGTCTTCCTCAAAATAGAGTAAGAAGAATTAGTAGTTACCTATAATCATCTCTACTATTTTACCACAGTTATACCTGGTTCAAGCTGAGTCCGTACTTGTGTTGTACTTTCCTTCACGGTAAAACCTTGGTGGAATTATTTTGTGGGGCGTACCTGTGTGGTACTAACCTTCATGTAATTCCATCCTTTTTGGAATAATTGATCATTGGGATTTTGGGTTGGACCCTGTGTTTTCTCAGGATTGAGATTGTAATACTTGGTAACTTAGTTATATGTATGCGTATATACCTAAGTAGGGTTATCAGTTGGTTTATATGCTTTGTGGTTTAACTATTCTAGATTTAGTGAGACCTTGAGGGTCTCAAGCTACCTACTGAGTATCGTTATAATATCCTCTACATGGGATTTGCCATCACCCTATTGTTTTTGGTGTAGATGATGGACAACGTTGATCGAGGATTAGGGTACCAGTACTGGACGATGCCTGGACGTGGACCATACAACATGTCAGTACTCAGAGGAGACAGGAAGACATAGAGTGCTGAGGAGGCGATCTATACCAACCCTTCAGGTAGGAACCTTGGAGGATAACCTAGTAGATGTCTTTCTCTTTCTTCAGTTGTATCGTATTTTTAGTAGTATTGGTACCTTTACTGTTGGGCTTGTATTCCATCCCCTCTTACTTTCAGCACTATTTTTTCTATAAAGTTTACATGTGTTCATATCTTTTTTGGGTTCTTGGTTGAGTGTGTTTACAGGTTATAAAGGCAATGAATTCCCAATTTTAGGGGATATTCCTTTTAGTTCTTGAGGCCAGCCCCTGGCCTATTGAAGGGGGGCTTGGGGTAGTCACGGCACATGCCTCATGGGACGGCTCGTGACATTTCCATACCAAATAAAGTTGTTAACTAATACATACTATGATGTTATTATAAATATGGTACAACCATATTCATTATTCTATCCATATTTTGAATGAAAAGTCACCACACATGCGTACATATGGCGTACCCTCTCCACGCCTTGGTGTAGTGCTTTATTCAAAAACTTTATAATTTGGATGGGTTTAATAATGAATATAACTAATGAAAATAATAAATATAACATTTTAATGATTCGGTATATATGATATACCATCAAATTACAAAATATTTCACCATCAATAGAAAAATATTGTCGCCCGTGCATATGTACGATTTACCGTCTCCACGAATGCAGTGAAATTCATTACCCATCATAACCATTCAAGAATAATTTTCATTTTATATATACAACTAATTTTTAAGAACTTAATATCATTCTGTACAAGTTTCAAATACCTAATATTTATATAAAACATTCCTGACGTACCCAAGCATATAAAGGAAAATGAATTAGTTAACACCTGAAATGATGATACTGTTGAAATATTATTAACAGAGAAATATTAGAAGATCATATATGATATCATATTTATGTTTGCGGTACTTTTATAATTTAATAAAAATTATTTAATGGCTATACATATGTTTAACATACCCTTGATCAATAAAAATATAAGGGAAGTTTTAATTCTATAATATCATCATCATCTAAGGCGGTTTATATATAAGTATCTGCTGGGTCTTCTATATTATCCACATATATGTTTTGGAAAAATGTATTTCAAAACCTATTTACTAATTACTACTCTATGGGTTAAATTCATTTATACCTTTTTTTTACATTTTATAAATTTTTTTGAAATGAATCATTTCATCACCTTCCAAACAAGGTAATTTATGAAATTTTTTACAAATTAAGGAAATAATGTTTTTTAACTTATACGAGGTGTGATGATATTTTACACTGTTATAAAACCTTCGACGCTTCCATCAAAATTTTATGAAAATATATTCCAAATAAATGTATTATTTTATAATTATACGAATTTTAAATTATTTCAAAATACAATGATATATTTCTCTCAAATAGTTTTCATTTCATATATGTTGACATCCATTGATGGATTTTACACTTTTTTGAAGTCGATTTATTATGAAAAATTATTCCATATTGTATTGAGTGTTTTGTGATATGTTTTCCTATGGATGTGTTATTTTTATACCATTCATGGTTTTTGGTTAATGTATTAACATTTCATATTCTAGTTTGAATATGAATGCTTATCTAATGTTTCTAATGTTTCATATGAGGAATGGATTGGACATAGTAAGTGATGGGTGGAGCCCACTATAGCTTCTCGATGCATCGGTAGGTCTCATGAGACAAACTAGTTTCTTGGCACAAGGCCATGACAAAATCTTATTTGCAGTCTTGGCATGAGGCCTTGACTATGTGCTTATGATGTCAGGCATAATTCATTATATCATTATGGAATTGACTATTGATATTACATGTGATTATCCAACTAGTATAATATCAATGTGAATAAGTAAATGGAATTATTTGATTTATCTTTTCCATATTATGATGATTTTTATGTTGAAAAGGCTAGTGTTTTAGTCTTATACATTCCCATAAATGTTTATGCTTATTTATGATAGTTTCTTCTATATCGATATCCTTACAAATCATCTGATCTCAACCATTTCATATGTTTTACTTTTTCCAGGATGCGAAGAAGTGTATTACGATTAACCTGGAGTAATATTCTATGGGATATAAGATTGTTCAAATGGGAAACAATGTTGTTTTTTATTTAATTATGTATTGAAAAACTTATGTATGTATCTAGTACTTACAGGGAAACTAAGCTGATCAGTATTTCAAAAAATGATTCCTTGTATCATCCTAATGTTATGTAATAATGCACCGACTCTTGGAAAGTAGGGTTGGGGCATTATAGTTGGTATCATTATAAGTTTAGTACAAATATTTGAAACTAGATTAAGAAAATATTTAATTAGAGAACATTACCCTAATATATACTTTGATGATTAATATAGAATAACATCATAGAATTTTTGTAATGAATATATTTTTTGAGTTTTCTAATAAATATATCCATGTATCAATACGAGCAGGTAGAGGCAGATCTGGCACAAATGTACCTGGGATTGAAAACTCCGACAAGTAGTTTCGGGCATTACCCGAGGTATCCTGGTAAATGAAAATAGGCCTTGTTGCACTCTTGGTTACGACACTCTTGGGGGATATTCTTGGGGTAATTCAAATTTTATTTAAAAATCATAATAAAGGATTTATGAGTATATACATCCTCAAAGAAAACATATTTTTTATTATGGATTATATCCATAAACTTTTCAATTTATATTATGTTATTTACATGTTTCGAATTACGTATTGTGATTCATAGACTAATCTATTGTATTCCATTGTTTAGAAATGGAACCAAGTGGAAGTAATGGAAACCTTATCAACGCACATAATCCATGTATAAATTTCCCTCTTAATCAAGATAATTAGAGTGGAGCTGGTTATGAAACCAATGTTAAACAACTTGTAAACATACTGGGGAAACTCACTCTGGTTATGAATAATAACCTTACTCGTATGGAGGAACCTGATCCACAACAACAGAGGATCAGGGATAGAACACTTCATAAAAAAACCACAAATATTCAATGGGACTACAAACACAATTGTAGTTGAGAAATGGATAAGTTGTTTAGAAAAAATATTTCATGCTTTGTGGAGTAGCGAAAGGGAAATTTTTTAATGAAAGTTTATCACCTCGCGAGAAATGTAGATCAATGGTTGTCATTAATTCCATCCAAAAATGAAGATGAAGATGTATCAAATATGGAATAGAGGGATTTTAAAGTGATTTTCATTGAAAAATACATTCCTCATAACCATCAAGCAGATATGGAAAGACTATTACTGAGTTTGAGGAAAAAGGGGAATGAGAATGTCTCAAAGTATGAGTCTAACATTACACGTTTAGCAAGGCATGCATCAGATTACATATGTAACCCTATGAGTAAGATTAATCAACTAATTTATGGGTTAAAACCATTTCTTCGTCGAGCATTAGTCTCTCAATCCTTCTCATCATACAAAGATATTGTCTCATGTGGGATCAACACATAAAAAGAATTTTCTAAGTCTCATAACCTTAAAGAAAAGAAAGAGAAGAATATAACTTCTGAAACACCCTAGTACATTCCTGAAGGGAATGACAGTCTGTTACAAGTTTGGTGAAAAAGGCCACCATGCTCGTGATTTAAAGAGAAATAAAGTGGTTGTCAATGTTAAAAGCTAAAATTTTATAGAAATGAAGCATTATTCAAATGAATATACTATGCGTCAGAGAAACATACCTCAAAAGGACTAATGGAGTAAGGGAAGTCTTATGTGATCACTACTACTGAGGGTGAAGCTCCGAATGACATGGTGGTAGGAAATTTAATGGATTCCTCATGTTTAGACAATGATTTATTTGATTATAGATCATCGCATTGTTTCATATCTTCCCAATTTTCTTTGAAAAATAGATTTATAAAATTTGACTTAACAAGGGTGTTGTGACTCAAAACACCTAAGGGAATTATCTTTGCAACAATGTTTTTTTAAATAGGTTCCAACCATGGCATATACATGTTCTTAATTTACTGATATAATTATTATACAAATGACTGGATTTGATAGAATCCTCAGTATGGATTTTTTATTTGACTATGATGCGAAAATTTGTTTTACAAATAAGGAGTATACAATTTCCGACGATGATAAAGAGTAAATTATCTTTAAAGTAGAAATGTCACCATCTGATTCTTATCTAGATGCACCTCTAGTAGCTCTACTAAATTCAAGAATTAGGTAATAAGGGAATGAAATTACTACGGGTAAGGAAAAAATGTTCAAATAGAGGATGTACCTATTTATCAAGAATATGTTGATTGGTTTCTAGAGGATTTACCTGGACATCCTCCAGAATGATAAATTGTGTTTTCCATTGACATAATTGTTGGTTCATGACCCATATCAATGACCCCTAATAGAATGGAAACTGTGGAATTATTTCAACTAATGAAACAACTATATGAGTAGATTAATAAAGGATTTATTTTCCCTAGTGTTTCTCCATGGAGAGACCCAATTCATTTTGTTAATAAGAAATATATCTTTATGAGGTTGTGCATTGAAAATAGGGTGATCAATTCTATAAAAACAAATAACATGCATCCCCTAACTTGCTTTGAGGATTTATTTGACCAAATTCAGGGAGCTCAATATTTTTCAGTGATTGACCTTTGATCTGGATATAATCATTTGTGTGTAAAGAAGGAAGACATTCCAAAGATTGAATTTCATACTAGGTATGAGCATTACGAGTTTTCAGTAATGCCATTTGGATTGACTAACAAACCCTCTGCCTTCATGGATGTAATGAATAGAGTTTTCAAGGAATATCTTAAAGAATTTTTGGTGGTATTTATTGATTATAACTTGGTAGACTCCAAATGTTATGAAGTTCATGAAAATAACTTGCACACTATTCTAAAAACTCTTAGATGAAATGAATTATATGGGTTGTTTTCATGTTTGAAGTCTGGATGTTGGATATTTATTTTCATGGGAATATTGTCTCTAAGGATGGAATATCTATTCATCCTTCAATGACTAACAAAATCCAATAATTTCCATCACCGACGAATATAACTAAGGTATGCAGTTTTTTTTGTTTAGAATATTATTATCAGCGCTTCGCCTATAATTTTTCTCGATTAGATAACCCATTAACACATCTAATACATAAATGGGTTTAATTTGTTTGGAAAAAAGAGAGTGAATAATGTTGTGATGAATTGATGAAATGGTTAGTAAATTCTCATATATTGACTCTACTATTGGGGAATGATGGGATTGTTATTTATAGCGATTCTTCAACGAAAGGACACGGTTATGTCCTTATGAATAATGATAGGGTTATTGAATATGCATTATGACAGCTAAAAATTCACGAACACAATTATCCAATACTTGATATTGAGTTAGAAGAAGTAATCTATTCCTTAAAGATATTGAGACACTATCCCTATGGTGATAAATGTGACATATATACTGATCACAGGAGTTTGAAGTTTATTTTCTAATAGAATGAAATCAATATGAGGCAATGATGAATTATTGAACTACACAATGATTATGATGAGACTATAAACTACCTCAGAGGGAAGGAAAATAAGGTCAGAGATGATGTAAGCATAAAGGATCATGGATTTTTGAACAATATTATAGTTGAAAGGAATCCTATGTTCCTGGATCTAGTAAAGATGTATACGGGAAAAATCAAGGAAGGTGAAAAATTAATTTTTTTTTCAAATGGTATCAAATCAAAATTTACAATAAAGGGTAAAAAGTTCTCATACAGATGAGGAGGAGTTTCAAAAGAAAATTAAAGCTGTGAATGATGGGTGATTTATTGACTTCGTATATGAAGATGTAATTTTGAAATTTGGGAATAGACATTGTGTTCCTGATATACACATTCTCAAAAGATAATTTTTGGATGATTCTCATAGCTCTAATTTCTCTATAGACCCCGGTTGCACATAGATGTATAAATATTTGAAGGAAAATTTTTGGTGGGAAAACATGAAGAGGGTGATTGCTGATTATGTGTCAAGATGTATGGTTTTTCAACAGGTGAAGGCTGGAAGAGAACATCCTATAGGTGTCATGCAACCTCTTCCCATACCTGTGTGAAAATGGTATCGTATTATGATGGGCGTAGTCATGGGGATAGCAAAGACTCTTAGATGGAATACTGCAATATGAGCCATTGTTGATCGTCTTGCCATGTTAGAATATTTTCTAGCTAGAAGAGATGATTTACCACATGAAAAATTAGATAGGTTATATATTAATGATTTTATAAGACTTCATGAAGTACCCCTATCGGTTGTTTCAGATCATGATTCCCGTTTTACATCATGATTCTGGAAAATTCTTCAGAAGGGCTTTGATAATAAACTTCATTTGAGTACTGCGTAGCACCCTCAAACTGATGGAAAATCAGAATGGACTATTAAAAACTTATAAGTCATGTTGAGATCTTAATCACATGACTTTCAAGGATTGTGGGATCAATGTTTTCCTCTAGTAGAATTTTCCTATAACAATAGATTTAATTCATGTATTCAGTTGTCACCATATGAATTTTTACAAGGAAAGAGATGTCACACACCAAATTTTTGGGATGATGTTGGTGAAAGAAAACTCATAGGCTCAGAACATGTTGAGGAAATGATAAAAAAGGTGAAGGTTTTACAAACCCACATCGAAGAAGCTCAGTGTAGGTAAAAGAGCTATGTCGATAAATGAAGGAAAGATTTAGAATTTCAAGTAGGAGATCATGTTTTCTTGATGGTATCAAAAATATAAGGGGGTTATACTATTCAGTAATAAGGGAAAATTAAGTCCCATGTAAATCATACCATCTGAAATTCTATAACTAATTAGAGTTGTAGATTATCATTTGGCAATGTCGCCATGTCTCTGTAAAGTTCATTATGTGTTCCATGTATCACTGTTCATAGAATATATGCCTCAACCAATGCATGTACACACCTATGATGAAATAGAACTGGAACTCAACTTGTCTTATTGAGAAGAGACTATCAAAATTCATGATACGAGAGAACAAGTGTTTAGAAACTGGATGACTTGTCAAGTGAAAGTTCAATGGAGAATCCATAGGATGAAAGAGGCAATGTGGAAACCTAAGGAACATATAGTGAAGAACCCCCCAAATAGTATTAAGCATTAGTATTCTATAAATTTTAAGGATTAAATTATTTGATGGAGGGAAGAATGTGATACCCCAAACATCCATGGTACATTTCTATTTGTATAATGTAATAACTTGTGTTGTACACAACTTTGAGTTCTAGCACACCACGACCAATCAAACTAGACATTATAAATAGTAATACCAATTTTTTTAAATTTTTTAAATTTTATTCTTCACAATGGACATCATTTTTTGTTTCGGAATATCAAAATTAACATACGGTGAATTTTTGGTATTTTGTGTAAAATAATCAATTTTTTTATAAATAGTGAAAAACATTGTGATATTGTTTAAAAAATAAATTTTATTTAAATAAATTTTATTTTATTTAAATTTATTTTAAGTAAAAATAGATATGTAATACCTATATAAGTTAAATATTATTGATTTCAGTCATTTTATAATAAAATTATATGTATAAAATTTTATTGATTTTTTTAACTTCTTTTACCCACCTTCTTGACACATTTAAAAATTTTTATAAAACATATATTTACCTCCTCTGTGAATTGAAATTCAAAAAACTGAGAGACACAGTGGAAATTAGTATGTAAAATGTGGGTCAATAGGATGAAAATACTTTTTTGTGAACAATAACTTTTGAATTTTATTTACCGCGGTTAAAAGTAAATTGTGTAATTAAATGTAAAAATGATAATATAATTACCCTAACACATGTCTTAAATCTATTTGATATATTTATTTCGACCAAAATCAACCTTAGGAATAAAATATGATCCTTTTTGTCCACTTAGAGTAGTTTAAGACATTTATTATTATTTTATTTTACAGAAGTGTTAAAAGTGTTTAATTCAATGTTTAATAACTAAATGATTTTTAACATAGGGTTGTACATAATATAAATTCAACAATAAAAATTCATTAAAAATAAAAAAATATTTCATACATAATGGTATTTTTTTATAATTTTTATACAATAGATTATTAAATTTCTTTATGACACAATGATGATCCAGTAATTACCTTATTAATGAATGATTAAAATAATTGATATTTAAAATATCCAAATAAATTTAAATTGAGACTTTTGATGAATTCCACGAATTTTCTAGGTTAATATGACATGTTAGGGAGGATTAAATTAATTGTTTTCTATGTAATAATGTTTTTATGACTTTAACAAAAAATATATTATTAAATAGTGACAAAATTGACATAAATGAGTTTTTAAAACAAATACTATCTTATTAATTGATATAATATTATTAAAAATATATGGTTTAGCCAAAGGAATTATATAAGGTTATATATATCAATAATGAACCACATGGGGTTCTCTAGGATTTTATAGTATGATTATTAACCATTAATTATAATAATACAAGAATACATGGTAGATGTTAAACTATTTAACTAAGAGTTAAATTTAAAAGATAAGTATAATATGGTGACCTAAACCTATCTAACACCTTTTGGTTGAGATGTTTTCAACCCAGAACCACCATATCCTTGAAATAAATTTTTTTGGAGCAATTATAAACTGAATAGGATTGTATAATAAAATAATATTGCAAGCTTTTCCTAAATTGTCACTCACCTCTATTCTAAAAGGGTATTTTCCCATATCTCAAAATCACACCTCCAAAGACATTTGTCTCATCCAAACCTGCTCAAATATCCTCCAAAATATCCTAAATTAGACCTAGAGGCTGTACAATGTTCATGAATCCATCCTAAGTATCCCTTTTGATCAACTCAATAGAAAACACCCAAAGAAGAGGTAATAATTTCACCACCTCTTTCAATGTTCTTTTCTTCTTCCACTTCCTCTTTATTTGTTGTTTCCATATAAAAAAACATCAGTAACTTATACATACAATGATGTTATTATAAATATGGTACAACCATATTAATTATCCTATCCATATCATGAATGACAAGTCACCATATGTGCGTACATAAGAGTTACCGTCTCCATGTCGTGGTGTAGTTCCTTATTCAAACACTTCATTATTTGGATGGGTATAATAATGAGTATAACAGATGTAAATAATAAATATAACATGTTAATTAGTATCTATATACGATATACATCCAATTAAAAACTACTTCACCATCAATAGAATGACATTGTTTCCCATGCGTACATACGAATTACCTTCTCCACGAACGCGGTGAAATTAATTACCCATCATAACCATTCAAGAATAATGTTTATTTAATGATTAAAAATAATGATTAAGAAAATTATATCATTATTGAAATGAATCAAATACATCTTATCCATAAAAAACATTTCTTACGTAACCAATCATATAAAGGAAAAAGAATTAGTAAACACCTAAAATGATTATACTACTGAAATATCATTAACAAAGAAATATTATAAAATCATATATGATATCATATTTATGTTTGTGGTTATTTTATAATTTAATAAAAATTATTTAACTATAATATAGGAGTTTAATGTACACTTAATCAAGGAAAAGTACAAGGTAAAGGTTAATTGAACAATCTCTTCATTATCTAAGGTTGTTTATATGTAAGTATCTACTAGGAGTTCTTTATCATCGACATATGTGTTTCTTAAAAATGTATTTAAAAACATTTTTAATATTTAATAGACAATGGGTTAATGTAATCTAAACCCTTTTGGAATTTTTATAATATGGTTCGAATGGAATATTTCCATTTCATTCCAAAAAAGGTAAATTATAATATTTTCCACAAATTATGGAAAGAATGTTTTTTAATTTATACAGCGGGAGCAATTATTTTCCACCATTATAACATCTTTGAAGCTTCCCATAAAATATTATAAGAATAGTTTCAAAATAAATTGTTTATATTATAATTATATGAAACTTAAATGATTTCAAAATAGAAAGAGATATTTCTCTCAAATAGTTTTGATTTCATCTATGTAAACATCCTTGGATGGATTTTACACTTGTTTGAAGATGATTTATTACGATACAATCTTTGATATTTTATTGAGGGTTTTGTTATATTTTTGACTTTGGATGTGTTATTTTTATACCATTCATTTTTTATGGTTAATGTATTGACATTTTTTATGCTAGTTTTAAAATGAATTTTTATTATATGTTTCAACCTTTTCATATGAGGAATGCATTGGACTTAGTAAGTGATAGGTGGAGCCCTCTATAGATCCTCGATGAATTGGTAGGTCTCATGAGACAAACTAGTGTCTTGGCACAATTCCTTGACAAAATCTTATTTGTAGTCTTGGAACAAGGCCTTGAATATGTGGTTATGATGTCCAACATTATGAATTCAATTATTATAAAATTGGATATTGATGTTACATGTGATTATTTGACAAGTAGAATATCCATGTGAATATTTAAATGGCATTATTTGATTCATCTTTTCCATATTATGATAATGTTTATGATTAAAAGAAGTTTGTTTTAGACATACAAATTGCCTTAAAAGTTTATTCTTATTTATGATACTTTCTATTATATTTTTATCCTTACAGAAAATATGAGCTCACCCTTTTCTTATATTTTATTTTTCTCAGGGTGCAAAGAAGTATATTATGATTCACCTGTAGGAATAGTATAAAGGATATAAGAGTGTTCAAATGGGACAAAATGTTGTTTATTTATTTCAACTTGTAATGTAATACTCTTGTATGTTTCTAGTAATTCCAAAGATACTAAACTGACTAGTCTTTCGGTACATGACTGCTTGTATCATTCAATTTTATGTAATAATGCACAGACTCTGGATAACTATGGTTGGGGCGTTACATGTCCTTCTTTTGATTTCCCCAAAAAATCATTCCTATGATGGATTTAAATCCTAAATAATTTTTTAGAATGAGGGTAATTAGTATTGGAATTTATTTGGATATTGATTTTCGAAACTAACTAATTGTGAAGATTCCATAATGGAGGAGAGTGGGTATCCTTTTATAAGTGGGGTGCAGACACACTTGGTAGTTTTTTTAAAAAAAATATGTTATACCATTTTATTCATATTTAAAAAGGATACAACAATGGATAATTATAATATTATACAGGTTTAATATGTAAATTATGACTATAAAATACTTTTTAGAAAAAAATATAGTTCATTTTTACCCCAATATTTTTACTATAACTCTATAGTAAACCTATTTTTATATCCATATTGGTAATTAATTTATACTTCATTCACTGTTGATTATGATTAAAAATTATTATAACATTCACAAATAGTATAATTTTTCTAATTCCAATCTAGGATTACATTTTTCCAAATTTCAATCATGGAAGGATTGAAATTTAATCTCCATTTAATTGTGTAAACACGATGAAAAAGCGTGGTTTTAAAGAGAAAATACTCAAAATATAACAAAGTTATTACTTAAAAATTGAATATAAAATTGATTCTAATTATATAAAATAGATTAATGGATGTATAATTTATCTAAAATAACATTAAATCAAACTAAAAATATAATTAAACTTTTCAAAGAGGAAAAATAAAAAGGATGTTTTAAAATGGAATTCATTATTTTTTACTATTAATCAAAAATGTATCTTTTGAGAAAAAATTCAAATATTCCCAGTATGATAAATTGTATTTAATTATTTAAAAATATAATTTATTTTATCAAATTAATTATATAAATATGTTAATTTTTTTAAAAATAAGTATGCCATAAAAGGACCAGCAACATTATTTTTTAGCAAAATATAATTTCTATGATTAAAATTGGTTTTATTCCCATATCATGTATTAAAGAAACACTAACAATATCAAAATTTCTCTGTATATATAATATATAAATATAAAAAAAATAATTAAAATTTTGTTAATTACATTCTATAAATCAAATTCAGGAGCATAAAAATAGTTATTTTAGGGAATGATTTCATTTTTTTTCAAAAAGGTTTTATTTTCATTTTCAATTCACTTGTCACTAAAAAATTCATTTCATATACACATTTAGACTATATTTTCATAATTTAGTTACTATTATTCATAACTTACATTCCATTGGCATGGTGATAACTGATATAAAAATATTTGAAGAATGTGTCAGATGTAATTTAATCTATGCTTTTCATGTAATGAATGATAATCTCATTGTTTCATTTAACTCCATCCAAACATAGGCTCGTATGTAACTCAAGTGAAAAATATTATGTCATTTAACTCTTGTTAAACATAGTGTTTTAGGTATTTAAAATATATAATAAATTAATATAATTTGAAAAAATCACAACATATCATGGTGTTATAACTTATATCATGATCATAAGTGTAAAGGAATATGTTATTAAAATTTTAAAATCGTATCCATTAATTCATATTTCATAATTATGGAATAAGTATTTATATGTTCATAGAAAAAGAATAATTGGAGGTTATAATATCATATTCCACGAGATCATATCATATGTAAATAAACATGATAACTAAATTGGAATAACTTGTGTGGAAAAATTATAATATTGGAATTAATCTATCACGTAAACCCAAAAATATTTTAATTAGATGTTTTACATGGGATAAATACCCAAGTAGCTATATCAAGATTATATTGACCACCTATGATCACTCTTTTTGGATTGGGATAACTACTCACGTACCCACTGAGACCATAAATAATTAATCTTTAACAAATTAATTGGAGTTCTATAATTGAACCTCATAACATAATCATAATCCATTAATATATATTCCATAAGATATGGATTACATTTATCATGTCATCATATGTCTTCACATATAAATGAAAATGACTTTAATAATAATTTCATTATCGATATGATAAACCATATATAAAAAAATATTGTTTTAATAATTGGTTTATTTTCATATTTTATTATATGTAACATCAATGGATGTATTTATAGGTGAAAAATATTTTAAAAAGGCATATGGAATTTTTTTAAAGAAAATGCCATTATAAATATTAAAACAAGTTATTTAAAAATTAAAATTTAATAATATATTTAGATAAATATATTATTTAAAAATAACACATTTTTTTAAAGAGTCATTATAGAAATTTGTAATAAATATTTAAGAAAATGTTGTTTTCTATGGTTAATGTTATAATAATTCTTTCATTAACAACATTTTTAAATGTTCATTTAATAAAAAATGTCCTAAAGAATATTTTCAATCCTTTTTATAGAATGTAAAACAAGTATATAAATAAATTTAACTAAAATTTTATAAAAATACAAGAAATAATAAAATTATTTAAATTAATATATGTATATGAAATAAAAAAAATTTCAACCAAATACAAAAAAAATATTGTTTTTTATAAAAAATTACCTTTAGACATTTGGGTACTTTGAGAGATTAACATAAATGAATATTTATATTTTCCAAAAATACAAAAAATGAAAAAAATATGTATTTTTTGAGGTATATCATATATTTTTATCATCATAAATTCAAGAACAAATAATATTCGAAGAAACTAATATTATAACATAAATCATTATACATGTGAGTAAAATTTGAATCTTTATAACATTGAATGGAATGCAATCAAATGAAAAATCACATACAATTAATATAATGTGTTTCCTTATATATAATATTAAATGGTTAGTATGTACTCCCATGTAATGAAAAATGTGGTGAATATAGTATACATCTCATAGAAACAAAACAATGGTGAGAAACCCTAACCTGTAGTAAACAAATTGTCACACGTCATTTTATACTCAAATATAATCATTTTAATTTAATTATAATTATATAATATCACCATATTAAGAATTAAATTATCATATATGATAATCCTAAAACAACTATTAACTTATTTATTTACAGTATTTCTTTATAATCATCTTTTCAGGTGTAAACTACTTACTTTTTCATGTTTTATTAGATTTAGTAGTTTTTTTTACTTAAATCATGTTCATGGTTTCATTATATAATGAATTTTAATAATTTCGAAAACCATATATATATATATTAATTATATAAATAATTATAATTTTTTGTAAATCAAAATGATTAAAAAATTAATTTGACTATTAATGATGATTGTAGTCCATACATACACTTCAAAATTGTTTTTGTCTTCTAATTAAAATGAAAACGGAAAGAAAATAAACATTTTATCCATATTTATTCTTAATTATATCATAATTTTAATATATATATTAATTAAATTCATCATTATATCCATTAATATTATGTGGTGATTGAGAATGATTCACATTTCTTTGTCGATAAAGTAGTGCACCCTTACACATGGGGGAAACATTATCTCCCATTTTACTGGAAAGGTGGTGGGAAATAGGTGTTTCATAATCATACAAAAATCATAGTTTATTAATTATATGGTATTAATTATATTATATGGATAAAATATATTTAATAAAATAAGAAGAATAAATAAAATATGAATGGGTAAGGTTTGTAGTCTACCTCTTATTTGGCAGACCTCCATTGGCATACATGTGAATCCTTTTATAAGATAGTATTAGAGTAAGCCCAGAAACTCAATATTTAACAGATGGAATACGATATGGTAAATTTTTATTTTTCTAATTACATATAGGAATCACATTGGTTGAATAATTAATCAGAAGAGGTTCCGTTTATATGTGAGGGTAGGGAAACAAAAAATAATTTCTCATAATGTTTTATTTATATAAATACAATATAATTTGAAAGTTGAAACAAATAGTCATGAAATAAAATTTAAGATAATATATGTTCTAAATATATTCATTCAATAATAATTAATAAGATTTATGTTCTACTTTTACACTTATCATTCATTTTTACTCTGGTTAATGCCTTTTAACTATAACTATGGTTACTGATTTTTACTATCAATGTTATTCATTATGATCAAATTCCAAAGTATCATAAATACCAAATTTTGAAATTTTGATTCCATGTATACAATCCATTCTATTAACTTCAATTTCGAATAGTATCATAATTTTATAATAAAAACAGTTAGTATAATGTTAATATAATTGATGGATTATATTTTCTATAAGCATTTTTTTTTTAAAACTGTGATTAATTTAATTTATTAACATAATATTTAATTACATAAGTAAACATTGTTTTCCAAAAATTAACTTTCTTTTACAGTCAAATTATTTTATAATCATTTCTCAATCAATAGCTAAGAGATGTATAAATTTCTATTCAAAAATTATAAATAAATTTCATTAAAATAATTTTTAAATGCTGTTAAATATATTTTTTGTATAAAAATACATAACACATTGAAAAATAAATTTTGAGACAAATAATTATATTAATCATTAAATTATTATATTAAATATCTCATCATTGTTTCCAATGCTTTCGTTTGGGCGCGCATTCCAGTTTTGTTGGGGGACAGCGGCGCTGTTTGTGGCCCCACATTCCTGCTTTCCAAAGGCGGGCGACATCAATTCCTTGTTCATGGATGTCTTCTCCTTGATCGAAACCAGATGATGGGATGTCGGTTCTTCCTTCTACAGATTACTCCTCGAAACTCGTCACCTAGATCGTGTCTCCCTTTTAGATTTAAGATGTTGTTTTTGAAACTCTTCCTTGTGCCATATCTTCATTGGACACCAGTTAATTACACTACTTCTCTTGAGACATTCCAAAGGGTCTGGTCTGGGTAGCAACCTTTAGTCGGGGGAGTAGTTATGTTGGACATCACTGGCATGTATCGACACTATCATTCTGGAACGTCTGGGTTTGATTTCCCTATTATAGGGCTTCTCGAGGGAGTGGAAGCCTGAAAAATCCCATGTCTAATACGGGGAATCATATTCCATACTCATGTATCCGAGGTTTTCGTCAGCTTCCCATTTTTAACACAGTGTATGCCGCATGTTTAACGTCTAGAAGAGAGGGATCAGACTGATCAAAACACTAATTAGAGGGGATAAGATGGGTGTGACACCTAAAGGTAAACACTAATGCTGGGTCCACTGTGTGGTTAGCTTACCGATTGTTGTTAATGGGATTGGGAAATGAAGTGGCATGATCCCACCAGGATGTGGCGACCTGGGTTTGAATAAGGATTGATGATGGATAGTTAAGTGAAGTAGGTGGAGAATGAGATGGAGTCATCTCGAGGATGATGGTGACGTTGGGATTGATACTCAAAGTGGATTTCTATGTCTCCTCGTGGTAGGGAATCAATGTCCTCATAGTTCATCTGATGACGACTTACTGTTGATTGGGGATTTTAATGGCTTAACATTGTATGGGGTCACAATGGCTTACCATTGGATAGGGATGTCAATTGATTACCGTGGAATGGCGTTGAAAATGGATTACAGCTGAATGGGGTCACAATAGCTCATCACTGGATAGGGATGTCGATGGCTTACCACTGGATAGGGTTGCAACGGCTTACCACTAGACGGAGTTGAAAACAGCTTACCATTGTATGGATCTGCAATGGTATACCGGTGGATGGGGTTGACTGTTGATTCAATAAGGTTTTCCTTATGACTTTTTCATTCCTTCTTGTTTTGAAAATCACAAACACCTTATACTTAGCAATTCTATATTTTACTTCTATAAGGAACATTTCATTCCCAATTGAATTTACCCCTACCATGTTTTCATTACTCATATCAATATTTTTATTTTATGTATAAAAATCGGATTCATACCTAAAACCTCAGAATCATATAATACTTAGATATGAAGCATTCTGTTTTAGGACCCAAATTCTAGATATGAACTCTAATGAAGTTCAACTCCGAATTATGGATACAAACTTCTATGAGTTCGACTCTGAACTTCTTTGAGTTCGAATCTGAACTTTTATGAGTTTGACTCCGAACTTCTATGAGTTCGACTCCAAACTTCTATGAGTTTGACTCCGAACATTTATGAGTTCGACTCAGAACTTCTATGATTTTGACTCCCAACTTCTATGAGTTCGACTCCGAACTTCTATGAGTTCGACTCTGAACATCTATGAGTTCGACTCTGAACTTCTACTAGTTCGTCTCTGATCTTCTATGAGTTCGACTCCGAACTCTATATGTTTAGATTATGAATTCTTGTTAAACTAGACTTTGAATTTCCTTAGAAATTCAGGCTCCGGATTTTTACAGAATTTAGGTTCTGAATTCCTACAAAACAGAATCCAAATATCTGTTTATTATAGACTCCAAATTCTGTTTTTCAGTTAGACTGTGAACTCTTATTTTCTTACATTCCGAACGTTATATTTGCTTATACTTACACTTGTTTCATTAAAAAATGATGACGTGCCTTCAGTTATTGACTAACCATTGGTTGAGTGACACATGTACAGGTCCCTCGGAAATTCAAGGAATATTATGACCGTTTGAGGAAGGAGTCGACCATTGGAGATTTTCCAATAAATAGGAGCTCATTTGAAAAAAGCGTGAACATTGACACATCTCTTGACAGATGTGCTTACATGTTGTTGAAGTGATTTCTAGAGAGAGAGAGGCTCTTATCAACTCTCAGTGCTTCGTGTAGAATGTTTTAAATTCTTTTTCAAACTTTTCCTTGTGTATACATTCTTCGTGCGACTCCAATTGTTGCTGATTACAATCGAGGTCTTCTGGGGATATGAAGACAGATGTTCCAAAACCTTGAAGTTGAGGGATTCCTTACTGAGGAAGACAGAGATGCTGACTACTTGATAGTTGAGGGCTTGCAGGGATAGCAAGATAGACTCCGATCTTCGTATCGAGGGCTTACTCTTGTGTGGGTAAGAAAGAATTTCTTGAAAGCATAAATCAAGGAACCTTTATCCAAGGTTGTTGGGTACCCTCCTCGTTGGGTTAAAAGAGTTATTGTTTGTTACTTATAGTTTTACTACTTGTTTTTCCACTGCATTTTTTATTTTCAAGGAAAATATAGCTTTATTATACTTCTTTACGTATACTATGATTTAGTTAGATTCTATATGTTTTAAGGTAGATTCTTAATTTTGTAACTGTTGTTAAATTCCATTTTCGAAATCACTATTCTGGAATCTAGCAAGTCTTTAGTACACATAGAGGTTTTGTGAATTATCTTGTTTAACCTTGTTAAGCATAACCAACCAAAAATTCCTAAAGGAATTTTAAAAGGGTACAATTAACCACCCCCCCCCCCCCCGATTGTATCTGAGAATCTTATTCTTATATCGATCCTACATTTGGTATTATAGAGTATATCATACTCAGAGTCATACCACCCTAACAATTGGTATTAGAGCATTTGGATCAATCTAAATTAATCTCACAATTAGATTCCTATGATAATTCTCATAATTTCTTTTTCGGATCCACATTTTCAGATTCTTATTTCTGGATTCATATTTTTCGGAATCTGTTTTTCGAACTCAGAGTTCGGATTCACTTTTTCTTAGTGCTAAATTTCTTTTTTTCTTAGAATATTATCTATTATATACAAATATGTACTACTAAAAAGTTTGTGTGCCAATGATTTTCTTAACAATAACATGATTAAATGTTGGTTCTATCAACAACCAAAATCCTACTAGACCACCTATCTTTGATGGTAATGATTACGAATATTGGAGAGATCGTATGAATAATTTATTTATCAATACTGGGGTAGATAACATTATCATGCTTACTAGAGGATATAAAATTCTTTACAAGGAAGTAAGTGCTTTTACTAATCATGAAAATCATAAATACCAACTCAACTATAAGGTACGCAATACTTTGCATTGTTAAATGACTACGAACATATATAGGAAAATATCTTCTTGTGAAACAAATAATTGAATATCGAAGAAACTTTATGTTACACCTTTTGGTACATCCAATGTGATTGAGACTAGAAGAGCCATGCTCAGAGCTGAGTATCATGGTTTTAATTTTCCTTATTGAGAACCAATTTGTAAGGTGCAACAGAGATTCATGACTATAGTGAATATCTTACAATCAACGAGAGAGAAAGGTCTTGATAATGAAGATCTTGTTGAAAATATCATGGATATTATTCCCAATGAGTGGTAATCATAGAGAACTGCTATCAATGAAAACAGAAAGTTTACTCAAATTTCTCTTGATGAACTATTTGGAACTCTTCCTCAACATGAGACTAGAATGAAGAGAGATGCTGACAACATAAAGAAGAAGAATAGGAATGGTAGTATTTCTTTTACTATAACTTCAAATAACATGAAATCCAAGACTCATGAGAGAGTTACTAGATCCAAATATAAGAAGGTTATTATCCAATCCAATTCTAGTGAGAGTGAAGTCTCAGAAATGAGTTAGCTAAACTTGCTCTAAGGATGAATGTAGAGACCCGAAGCTTGACGTACATATACATACATTACTTTTGTGGAATGCATAATATATAACAAAAACAGACACCAAAAGAACCGTAATAGTTTAGTGTCTTTGGAAACTCGGAACGTAATCTTCTAATCGTGGTGAATGATCTTCAACATCTCCCATAAATATCTTCCCCTTTTTTTCTTACCTAAAACCTTTATTTATATCCTGAGGAAAAGAAAACATAAAAAGGGTGATCTAAAATGCTCAGTAAGGGTAATCCTGGATAAAATAAAACAGACCATATATATTTGAACTTAAAACATGAACGTATTGATTAAACACCAAAAGCTTAAGCAATGACATAAAACATAGAAGTACGTAAGGCATAAATCATAAAGAAACATTAATAATGATAAAATAGCATGGGAAAAAAACATGTAATTGTGGCAACCATTAAGCACATGATATGATTTTCATAGTAGCCAAGGCATTGCTTCCAAGACCATCTTAGTGGACAAAGTAACTTTCTGAATCGAGTTCACTCCTCGTTCCAGTCCTGTATTACTGAACCAGTTTAACTTGCCATTCCAGCCATGTCTATCTCATGAGATATGAAATCTTTACCCTATGAATTGGAGGGAGATATAGGTCCCACCCATCTCATAATGAAATCATTCTTATGTGTTCCACAACATAAACATAAATCATTCATCATAACCCAATGAATAAAATGGGTTTCATAAACATCATCTCATCATAACATAATCCATATAAAACAAATGGATATCATTTCATAATAAGAAAAGTGAAACCATTTAAATCATAGAGACATTAAACTTGAAACATCCACATATTAAATAATTTTATCTTAGATGGAAAAAGGTTTTGACAAAACATTTGAAATGAATTCTTGAGAAAAATATCATTTCTTCTTTAAAATCATTTTCTTTTCAAAAAATTCCATGCTCTTTTAAAAAAACAGTATTTTGTTGAAAATAGTCATAAAAATTTGTAGAGTAATCTTCATGAAAATGAGGCGTTATGAAACCGTAAAAATCCATTCATGCCGTATAAGTTAAAAAAACATTCTTCTCGTAATTTTGTCGGAAAAGTCAAAAAGCACCTCGTATGGTAAACAAAAGAAACATTCCTTACATACCATATAGTAAAAGAAAAAAATGGGTAAAAAGGACTTTAAACATACATAGAAATACTTTTAGAAAACATGGACATGGCTGATAACAATAACCCCAGTAAATACCTACGTATAAGCAATCTCGAGTAAAAAAATGAGATTTGAAAAATTATCCCTTACCTTATGTATGATTTGCTTGGTAAGTGTCTGAACCTCCTGTATAATGATTTAAATAATGTTATTGACTTATTACATAATCATATTCATTGTTATGATATCATATATGGTTCACTTATGACTTTATTTTACCCGTTCTTTTGTAAATTTCATGTTAAAGAGCGTTTTGGTTAAAATCGTTTCATTTGTCGTCCATGTTTTGACTTGTAATTATTCATATGATTACTTAAATCATGATTACTTAATTACAGAATATAAAATATTATTTATATATAATATATATTCATAATATACAGATATATAATAGATCGATAAATGGAAAGAAATACACCGTTCATGGAGACGGTAGGCCATACGTACGCATGAACGTTGTTTTCGTTTCTTTATTGAGTTGAATGAAATTAAATAGATGACATAAATATATATATACATAAATCCAGTAACATTATTATTCCATATATTTCATTATTATTCATTATATATACTTTATAGTCATTCTTGAATGGTTCATCATGGAAAATGAATCTCATCGCGTTCGTGGAGACGGTAGTCCATACGTACGCACGAGCGATGATATCATTCCTGTGATCGTGAAATTGTATTGGAGTGTATGTATACTATTTCAGAATCAATACCACTTTACAATAATCATATATAGTCATTATTTACACCATTATACTCATCCAAGTAAGGTGGTGGTGGAAAATATATTACACCACGGCGTGGAGACGGTATTCCGTACGTACGCACACGCGGTGATTTTGTTTTCCGTTGGATGGATAGATGGTGAAATAGGGTTATTACATACTTATAATAACATATAATTATATTAGTGATACTGATGTTATTACTTCATAATGAAAAAACCTATGAAGAAGAAGTGGAAGAATAAATAAAGTTGTAACAATCGGTAACAGACATTACCTCTTCTTTGAAGCACCTCTTTGAGACCTCCTTTTAGGGCACTAAAATTGGTCTTTGAAGAAGAACATGACCTCTATGATGTCTCTAGGGAAGTGGAGAGGAGAAAGTGGTAGGGTTTGTCCGATTTCGAAGGCTCAAGGTGGTGTAAGGAAGAGGGGGATGAGGTGCCCATTTATAATGGAGGAGAGGGGCTCCTTTGGAAAAACTTAAAATATTATTTTATTATAAAGCCAAATTCGGTATTAAATAGTTCTAAATTGATTTATTTAGAATCTAAGGTGGGGATGGTTCGAACACCTCTCATAAAATATAATTTATAAAAGTTCAGGTTCCTGTTTTAACCTTATCATTTATATTTAACTTTAAGTTAGATAATTTTACTTTTACAGTGTCTTTTTGTGTTCTTACAATATAAGGTTAATAAACATACTATAACAAGCCAAACTAACCCCAAGTTGTTTATTAATAACATATATAACCTTATCTATGTCATTTGGCTGAACATTAGATTTCTAGGAATAAAATATCAATTAATAATATAATATTTGTTTTAAAAACTATTTTATGTCAATTTTGACACTATTTGGTAATTGATTTTTGTGAAAATCATAACAGAATAATTAGTTCGAAACAAGTTAATTAGATTAATAATAACATGTCATAGTAACCTATAAAATTAGTGGAATTCATACAAAGTCTCAAAATTACATTTATTTGGGTATTTATAACATCAATTATGTCAATATTTCATTAATAAGATAATTACTGCATCATCATTGTGTCATAAATAAATTAAATTATTTAATGTCTAAAAATTACAAATAAAATACCATTATGTAGGAAATATTTTTAGGTTTCTAATTAATATTTATAGTCTAATTTATCTTATTTACAACCCTATATTAAAACTATCTACTTATTAAACTTTGATTTTAACTATTTTATCCGTTCTTTAAATAAATTAATAATAAATGTCCTAATCTAATCCAAGTGGGCCTAAATGGTCATATTTTATTCCTAAGGTTGTTTTTGGTCGAATTACACTTATCCAATAGAATTATGACATGTGTTAGGGTAATAATAGTATCAGTTTAACCCTTAATTACCCTATTTACTTTTAATTGTGGTAAAAAAAGTAAAAAGTTATTATTCATCAAAAACTATTTTCATCTCATTGAACCATATTTTACTTACTGACATCAACCTTGTCTCTCGGATTTTTGAAATTCCACACTAAGAATCGGTAAAATTATGTTTTATGAAAAAATCATTTTTTTAACTACCACTTAGTGGTTTCACTATTCATCAAAAAATGAAAGTTTCCAAGAAAATACCAAAAATTAGGCCTAAGCTATATTTGATATTAGGAACTAAAAAATGATGTATATTTTACCAAATTTAAAACATATCAGTTGCATTAATTAATTTAAAAATTATTTCACGGCGTCAAAACAAATAGCGTGTTCTTAAGAGATAATAACTATCAAAAGATTTACACTTCTTTATGTCTTGTTTAAATGTGAAATTACATCCAATGACCAAAATTGTATTAAATTGTAAAAATATATTCTAAATATACTTTAAAACCACTCAAATTAATAATTTATCACTATTAATTATTTCGATTAAAAAGGTTGTTTTTAATTAAAATTTAGTAATTTTCACTATTCATCAGAAAATGAAAGTTATCTGAAAAGTACCAAAATTTCGCCCTAAGCTAATTTAGATATTCCTAATCCAAAAATGAAGTCAATTTTGAAAAATAAAGTTTAAAAAATTTCAAAAAGTGGTTATTACTATTCACAACGGCTAGTTTTAATAATATTTTAATAGCAATTGTTGTTTAGTGAAACTCGGTATTGCATACTACACACGCTATCGAGGAAGGTAGTGATTGCGTGTAATGCAAGGTAAGTCAAGGATTCATGTTGTGCAAGCACATTTTGGTGTAGTGTACAACAAAAGACATTAATGAAATTAAAAAGAATATTTTTCATAAAATCTCGGGGTGTTACATTCAACCCCCCTAAAAATGAATTTCGCCCTCGAAATTCGTCAGGGTTAAAAATGGTTTACTCCTAAAAAGTTTCTTTAATATAAAACCATATCGTAAAAAGGAATTCCAAAACCAATCACTAAAATCAAAATTATGAAACGTAACGGTTACACAAATAAACAAATCACTATGTTTCCACGTAGGAGAACATAGGTGAAAATATGGATATGGAAGAAAAATCTAACAATCAAGTTCTGATGGAGAGTGGTAGAGAACATGGCTATGAAAAAACCATCAATCACAAAGCCATAGATTTTTGATGATCTAATGTTCCATCTGATTCATCAGATATAAGGGCACTGGGACAACATTTTTTGTTTTCAAGATCATTTCCCTAAAGTTGATGAAATTGGAAATAGAAGAAATAATTTCGTGATTTCGGTACAGTAACACCGTTGTTCGTTATTTGGATAATTTCCACTTCATCACTTAAATAAATGAAGTTGAATTTGTCATTCGTGGTGTTAGCAGCTAATGTGATAGAATAATGGGTCATTACATCTGTCTGAAACAAAAGGTTATAAAAGTTATCAAAAAAACATAAGTCCATCTATAGTGAGATTAATCATATATGGTTCCTAAAATGGACTTATACTTCATATATAATACAACTTAATATAATAAAACTAGTTTCTACTAAACATGGACTTTTTGTAGGCCAGTGGTAGGCGATAAAGGCCAGTCACACTTCGGTTGTGGGTTTGATTCCCACAACCTTGTCAGACGCGATGGGTTGCCGCCCATCCTGCAGGTTGCCCTTTTTCTAAAACTACATTACTATAACATCCCATCAATAAAAAAAAATCTCTATCGTTAAACAATACTAACTTATATCCAACATAATCCATTCCAATCTTTAGTCTTATCTAAAATACTTCCGTATAAGCTCATAGTATAAAGAAAACGATTACTTGAAATGTAATCAACCAAGCATGTGAATACCATCATTTATCCCCCATATATCCTTTTGGTCACATTCCAATCATGTTAATACCTTAATCATGTATTCCCTTGAAAAATGAAAACACATTAAACCTTAGTGAAAACATGAATGCTGTTAAAAGTTAACTCTTTCCACATACCAAAATCCAAAAATTCTACATACTCAAACCATGATATAACCTTCTCCTTATATCAGTCATGAGCTCATGAATACTATCAAACATTTAATTTTCTCGTTATCCATTCATTATGTGCATATCATCTACATTCCAAAAATATCTGAAAAACCTTTCATGGATACTGGTACCATTAATCATACACTTTCAAAACTCAAGGAAAGACAACAGTGTAACAATCCTTAGTTGTCTCCTTATTCCATAGTACCATTAGATAACTTATAAAACATTACACTTGATAAACATGTAATCATTCCACTACCTTCTAAAACCATTCACCGAGCTTCAACAATTATTTCAACTCACATATCATTTGTAGTCTCTTCATCATCATCAACATAAATACTACCCATATGACCATACTGATTCTCTTCATGAGACTTTCCCTTGGGGAATTGGTTTGCATAATGCCCATACATTCCACATTTAAAACATTTAACCATTGTTGATGTCATAGCAATACCATTATCCTCATCCCTGGTGTTAACTAAACCTTTTCCTTTGCACTTACTGTCTTTGTGACCTTCATTTCCACACCCAAAGCATCTTCCAGTTCCTTTGAAACATTCTCCTTGATGCCTCTTCCCACATGATTTACATAGGGAAAATTGATCTTTCTTTCCTCTATGATCATCATGAAACTCCATCTTTCTCTTATTAGCCGAGTCAGGAAACATACCAAATTTTAGTTTATTGATCATATTATGAGATTGCTGATTCGGCATAATAATGATTTTTGGATGTCCAAATCCCACTTCATTAGGTTGCTCATGAAGAATATCATTCTATTGTCCATCATATCCTCCATTGTCGTGAATCATCTTGTTTCCAGCCGTTTTCTAAAACCCAAAAAAATAGTGTGAGAGGAAAAAATCATAATAAAGGGGGAGTAACATCAATATCTAACATCTTATGTTTAATCTAATATCGTTAAAATAATTCTAGGACTATAACCTATACTTATACTTAACCTTAGGGACATCCCTAGACATACCTTAGAAATATCTCTAAGGATCTCACTAACGTTTTCGCATCCTAGTTTCCAAAGGTTAACTAAACCATTACTCTGATACCAACTGTAGAGACCCAAAGCTTGACGTACATATACATTACATCACTTTTTCGGAATGCGTAATACATAACAAAAACAGACACCAAAGGACCGTAATAGTTTAGTGTCTTTGGAAACTCGGAACATAATCTTCTAATCGTGGTGAAAGATCTTCAACATCTCCCATAAAGATCTTCCCATTTTTATCTTACCTAAAACCATTCTTTATATCCTGGGGAAAAGAAAACATTAAAAGGGTGAGCTCAAATGCTCAGTAAGGGTATGCCTGGATAAAATAAAACATACCATATACATTTGACCTTAAAAACATGAACGTAATGTTTAAACATCAAAAGCTTGAGCAATGACATAAAACATGGAAGTACATAAGGCATAGATCATAAAGAAACATTAATAATGATAAAATAGCATGGGAATAAAACATGTAAATGTGGCAACCATTAAGAACATGATATGATTTTCATAGTAGCCAAGGCATTGCTGCCAAGAACATCTTAGTGGACAAAGTCCCTTTCTGAATCGAGTTCACTCCTCGTTCCAGTCCTGTATTACTGAATCGGTTTTACTTACCGTTCCATCCATGTCTATATCATGAGTTATAAAATCATTACCCAATGAATTGGAGGGAGATATAGGTCTCATCCATCTCATAATGAAATCATTCTTATGTGTTCGACAACATAAACATAAATCATTCATCATAACCCAAAGAATAAAATTGGTTTCATAAACATCTTCCCATCATAACATAATCCATGTAAAACAAATGGATATCATTTCATCATAAGAAAAGTGAAACCATATAAATCATAAAGAAATTAATCTTGAAACATCCACATATTAAATAATGTCATCTTAGATGGAAAAAGGTTTTGATAAACCATTTGAAATGAAATCTTGTGGAAAATATCCTTTCTTCTTTAAAATCCTTTTCTTTTCACAAAATGCCATGATCTTTTAAAATAAAAGATTTTTTTTGAAAATAGTCATAAAATATTGTAGAGTAAGCTTCATGAAAATGAGGCGTTATGAAACTGTAAAAATCCATTCATGCCGTATAAATTAAAAAAAACATTCTTCTCGTAATTTTGTCGGAAAAGTCAAAAAGCACCTCATATGGTAAAAAAAAGAAAGATTTCATACATACCATGTAGTAAAAGAAAAAACTGGGTAAAAAGGACTTTAAAAATACATAAAAATACTTTTAGAAAACATGGACATGGATGATAACAATAACCCCAGTAAATACTTACGTATAAGCAATCTCAGATAAAAAAAATGAGATTTGCAAAATTATCCCTTACCTGAGGTCCAATTTTCTTCGTAAGTGTCCGAACCTCCTGTATAATGATTTAAATAATGTTATGGACTTATTAAATAATCATATTCATTATTATTATATCATATATGGTTCACTTATGACTTTATATTACCCGTTCTTTTGTAAATTCCATGTTAAAGTGCGTTTTGGTTAAAATCGTTTCATTTTTCGTCTGTGTTTTGACTTATAAATTATTCATATGATTACATAGATCATGATTACATAATTCCAGAATATAAAACATGATTTATATATAATATATATTCATAATATACATATATATAACAGATCGATAAATGGAAAGAAATACACCGTTCATGGAGAGGGTAGGTCGTACGTACGCATGAACGCTGTTTTCGTTTCCTTATTGAGTTGAATGAAATTAAATAGATGGCATACATATATATATATATACATAAATCCAGTAACATTGTTATTCCATATATTTCATTATTATTCATTATGTATACTTTATAATCATTCTTGAATGGTTAATCAGGGAAAATGAATCTCATCGCGTTCGTGGAGATGGTAGTCCGTACGTACGCACGAGCGATGATATCATTCCCGTGATCGTGAAATTGTATTGGAGTGTATGTATACAATTTCACAATCAATATCACTTTACAATAATCATATATAGTCATTATTTACACCATTATACCCATTCATGTAAGGTGGTGGTGGAAAATAGATTACACCACGGCGTGGGGACGGTATTCCTTACGTATGCACGCGCGGTGATTTGGTTTTTCGTAGGATGGATAGATGGTGAAATACGGTTGTTTCATAGATATAATAACATATCAGTATATGAGTGATACTGATGTTATTACTTCATAATGAAACAACCTAAGAAGAAGAAGTTGAAGAAGAAATAAAGTTGAAAGAATCGGTAACGGACATTACCTCTTCTTTGAAGTGCCTCTTTGAGACCTCATTTTAAGGAACTAAAATTGGACTTTGAAGAAGTCCAGGACCTCTATGATGTCTCTAGGGAAGTTTATAGGAGAAGGTGGCAGGGTTTGGCCAATCTTTAAGGCTCAATGTGGTGTCAGGAAGAGGGGGGAGGAGGTGCCCTTTTATAAGGGAGGAGAGGGGCTCCTTTGGAGAAACTAAAAATATTATTTTATTATAAAGCCAAATTCGGTTTTAAATATCTCTAAATTGATTTATTTCAAAGCTAAGGTGGGGATGGGTCGCAATTCTCTCATACAATAGAATTTAGTCAAGTTTAGGTTCCTATTTTAACCTTATCATTTATATTTAACTTTAAGTGAGATAATTTTACTTTTACGGTGTCTTTTTGTGTTCTTACACTATAAGGTTAATAAACCTACTATAACAAGCCAAAATAACCTCAAGTTGTTTATTATTAATATATATATCCTTATCTAAGTCATTTTGCCGAACCTTAGATTTTTAGGAATTAATTATCAATTAATAATATAATATTTGTTTTAAAAACTATTTTTTGTCAATTTTGAAACTATTTGGTAATTGATTTTTGTGAAAATCATAAAAGAATTATTAGTTCGAAACAAGATAATTAAATTAATAATAACATGTCATATTAACCTATAAAATTAGTGGAATCCATAAAAAGTCTCAAATTACATTTATTTGGGTATTTATAACATCAATTATGTCAATATTTCATTAATAAAATATTTACCGCATCATCGTTGTGTCATAAATAAATTAAATTATATAATGTCTAAAAATTACAAATAAAATACCATTATATAGGAAATTTTTTTATCTTTCTAATGAATATTTATAATCGAATTTATCTTCTGTATAGACCTATATTAAAAATTATCTACTTATTAAACATTGATTTTAACTATTTTATCCCTTCTTTAAATAAATTAATAATAAATGTCCTAATCTAATCCAAGTTGGCCTAAATGGTCATAAATTATTCCTAAGGTTGTTTTTGGTCGAATTACCCTTATCCAATATAATTAGGACATGTGTTAGGGTAATAATACTATCATTTTTACCCTTAATTACCCTATTTACTTTTAATCGTGGTAAAAAAGTAAAAAGTTACTATTCACCAAAAATTATTTTCATCTCATTGAACCACATTTTACTTACTGACATAAACCGTGTCTCTTTAATTTTTGAAATTCTACTCACAGAAGCGGTAAAATTAAGTTTTATGAAAAATTCATTTTTTTAACTACCTCTTAGTGGTTTCACTATTTATCAAAAAATGAAAGTTTCCAGAAAAATAACAAAAATCAGGTCTAAGATATATTTGATATTATGAACTCAAAAATGATGTATGTTTTACCAAATTCAAAACATATCAGTTGAATTAATTAATTTAAAAATTAATTCCCGTCGTCAAAACAAAAAGCGTGTTTCTAAGAGATAATAACTATCAAAAGATTGACAATTGATTATGTCTAGTTTAAATGTGAAATTACATCCAATGACCAACATTGTATTAAATTGTAAAAATATATTATAAATATACTTTAAAACCACTCAAATTTATAATTTATCAATATTAATTATTTCGATTAAAAAGGTTGTTTTTAATTAAAATTTTGTAATTTTCACTATTCATCAGAAAATGAAAGTTATCCGAAAAGTACCAAAATTTCACCCTAAGCTAATTTCGATATTCCGAATCCAAAAATGAAGTCAATTTTTAAAAATAAAATTCACAAAATTTCAAAAAGTGGTTATTACTATTCACAACGGCTAGTTTTAATAAAATTTTAATAGCATATCGTTGTTTAGTGAAACTCGGTATTGCGTACTACACACACTATCGAGGAAGGTCACGATTGCGTGTAATGCTAGGCAAGTCAAGGATTAGTGTTGTGCAAGCTCCTTTTGGTGTAGAGTACAACACAGTATATTAATGAAATTAAAAAGAATATTTTTCATAAAATCTCAGGGTGTTACATTCTACCCCCTTAAAATGAATTTTTCCCTCGAAATTCGTTGGGGTTCTAAATGGTTTAATCCAAGAATGTTTCATTAATAGAAACCCACATAATAAAAAGGAATACCAAAACCAATTGTTAAAAACAAAATTATTAAACGTAACAGTTACCCAAATAAACTAATCATTGAGTTTCCACGTAGGAGAACATAGGTGAAAATATGGATATCGAAGAAAAATCTAACCATCAAGTTCTGATGGAGAGTGGTAGAGAACATGGCTATGAAAAATCAATCAATCACAAAACCATAGATTTGTGATGATCTAAGGTACCATCTGATTCATCAGAAATAAGGGCACTAGGACAACATTTTTGGTTTTCAAGATCATTTCCTTAAAGTTGATGAAATTGGAAATAGAAGAAATACTTTCTTGATTTTGGTACAGTCTCACCGTTGTTCGTTCTTTGGAAAATCTCTACTTCATCTCTTAAAGAAATGAAGTTGAATTTTTCATTCGTGAAGTGTTAGCAGCTCATGTGATAGAATGATGGGTCATTCAATCTGTCTCAAACAATAGGTTATAAAAGTTATCAAAAAAACATAAGCCCATCTATAGTGAGATTAATCATATATGGTTCCTAAAATGGACTTATACTTCATATATCATACTGATTTATATAATAAAACTAGTTTCTACTAAACAGGGACTTCCTGTAGGCCAGTGGTAGGCGATAAAGGCCAGTCGCACTTCGGTTGTGGGTTTGATTCCCACAGCCTTGTCCGACGCGATGGGCTGTCGCCCGTCCTGCAGGTTTCCCTTTTACAAAAACTACATTACTATAACATCCCATCATAAATTTTAAAAAATGCACTATCCTTAAACAATACTAACTTCTGTCCAACATAATCCATTCCAATCTTTAGGCTTATCTGAAATACTTCGGTCCAAGCTCATAGTATAAAGAAAATGATTACATGAAATGTCATCAACCAAGAATGTGAATACCATCATTTATCCCCCATATATCATGTTGGTCACATTCCAATCATGTGAATACCTTAATCATGTATTCTCTTGAAAAATGAATACCCATTAAACCTTAGTGAAAAAATGAATGCTATCAAAAGTTAACTCTTTCCACATACCAAAATCCAAAAATTATATATACTCAACCCATGATATAACCTTCTCCTATATCAGTCATGAGCTCATGAATACTATCAAAAATTTAATTTTCTCCTTATCCCTTCACTATGCGCATATCATCTACATTCCAAAAATATCTGAAAAACCTTTCATGGATACTGGTACCATTAATCATACACTTTCAAAACTCAAGGTAGGACAACAGTGTAACAATCCTTAGATGTCTCTTTATTCCATAGTACCATGAGATTACTTATAAAACATTACACTTGATAAACATGTAATCATTCCACTACCTACTAAAACCATTGACTAAGCTTCAACAATTATTTCAACTCACATATCATTTGTAGTCTCTTCATCATCATCAACATAAATACTACCCATACGACCATACTGATTATCTTCATTAGACTTTCCCTTAGGGTATTGGTTTGCATAATGCCCTTACATTCCACATTTAAAACATTTAAGCATTGCTGATGTCGTAGCAATACCATTATCCTCATCTCTGGTGTTAACTGAACCTTTTCCTTTTCACTTACTGGCTTAGTGTCCTTCTTTTTCACACCCAAAGAATCTTCTAGTTCATTTGAAACATTCTCCTTGATGCCTCTTCCCACATGATTTACATAGGGGAAATTGAACTTTCTTTCCTCTATGATCATCATGAAACTCCATCTTTCTCTTATCAGCCGAGTCAGGAAAATTTCCAAATTTTAGTTTATTGATCATATTATGAGATTGCTGATTTGGCATAATAATGATGTTTGGACTTCCAAATCCAATTTCATTTGGTTGGTCATGAATAATATCATTCCATTGTCCATCATATCCTCCATTATCGTGAATCATCTAGTTTCCAGCCATTTTTTAAAACCCAAATAGAATAGTGTGAGATGAAACAATCATAATAAAGGGGGAGTAACTTCAATATCTAACATATTAGGTTTAATCTAATATCGTTACCATAATTCTAGTACTATAAAATATACTTATACTTAACCTTAGGTACATCCCTAGAAATACCATAGAAATATCTCTAGGGATCTCACTAACGTTTTCGCATCCTAGTTTCCAAAGGTTAACTAAACCTTTCCTCCGATACCAACTATAGAGACCTGAAGCTTGACGTACATATACAATACATTACTTTTGCGGAATGCGTAATACATAACCAAAACAGACACCAAAGGACCGTAATAGTTTAGTGTCTTTGGAAACTCAGAACGTAGTCTTCTAATTGTGGGGAAAGATCATCAACATCTCCCATAAGGATCTTACGCTTTTTTTTCTTACCTAAAACCTTTCTTTATATCCTGGGGAAAAAAATAAAAAGGGTGAGATCAAATGCTCAGTAAGGGTAAGCCTGGATAAAATAAAACAAACTATATACATTTGAACTTAAAAACATGAACGTAGTGTTTAAACATCAGAAGCTTGAGCAGTGACATCATACATGGAAGTACATAAGGGATAGATCATAAAGAAACATTAATAATGATAAAATAGCATGGGAATAAAACATGTAATTGTGGAAACCATTAAGCACATGATATGATTTTTATAGTATCCAAGGAATTTCTGCCAAGAACATCTTAGTGGACAAAGTCCCTTTCTCAATCGAGTTCACTCCTCGTTCTAGTCTTGTATTACTGAACTGGTTTAACTTGCCATTCCAGCCATGTCTATCACATGAGATATAAAATCTTTACCCAATTAAATGGAGGGAGATATATGTCCCACCCATCTCATAATGAAATCATTCTTATGTGTTCCACAACATAAACATAAATCATTCATCATAACCCAAAGAATAAAACGGGTTTCATAAACATCATCCCATCATAACATAATACATATAAAAAAGATGGATATCACTTCATCATAAGAAAAGTGAAACCATGTAAATCATAGAGACATTAAACCTGAAACATCCACATATTAAATAATTTCATCTTATATGGAAAAAGGTTTTGATAAAACATTTGAAATGAATTCTTGAGGAAAATATCCTTTCTTCTTTAAATTCATTTTTTTTCACAAAATGACATGATCTTTTAAAATAAAAGTATTTTGTTGAAAATATTTATAAACTATTGTAGAGTAAACTTCATGAAAATGAGGTGTTATGAAACCTTAAAAATCCATTCATGTTGTATAAGTTAAAAAAACATTCTTCTCGTAATTTTTTCAGAAAAGTCAAAAATCACCTCGTATGGTAAACAAAAGAAATATTCCTTACATACCATGTAGTAAAAGACAAAAATAGGTAAAATGTACTTTAAAGATACATAAAAACATTTTTAGAAAACATGGACATGGATGATTACAATAACCCCAGTAAATACTTACGTATAAGTAATCTCGGATAAAAAATGAGATTTGAAAAATTATCCCTTACCTTATGTCCGATTTTCTTTGTAAGTGTCTGAACCTCCTGTATATTGATTTAAATAATGTTATTGACTTATTACATAATCATATTCATTGTTATTATATCATATATGGTTCACTTATGACTTTATATTACCCGTTCTTTTGTAAATTCCATGTTAAAGAGCGTTTTGGTTAAAATCGTTTCATTTGTCGTCCGTGTTTTGACTTATAAATTATTCATATGATTACATAGATCATGATTACTTAATTCCAGAATCTAATACATTATTTATATATAATATATATTCAGAATATAAATATATATAATATATAGATAAATGGCAGAAAATACACCGTTCATGGAGACGGTAGGCCGTACATACGCATGAACGATGTTTTTGTTTCCTTATCGAGTTGAATGAAATTAATTAGATGACGTACATATATATATATACATAAATCCAGTAACATTATTATTCCATATATTTCATTATTATTCATTATATCTACTTTATAATCATTCTTGAATGGTAAATCATGGAAAATGAATCTCATCGCGTTTGTGGAGACTGTAGTTCGTACGTACGCACGAGCGATGATATCATTCACGTGATTGTGAAATTTTATTGGAATGTAGGTATACTATTTCAGAATCAATATCAATTTTCAATAATCATATATAGCCATTATTTACACCATTATACTCATCCAAGTAAGGTGGTGGTGGAAAATAGATTACACCACGGCGTGGAGATGGTATTATGTACGTACACATGCGCGGTGATTTCGTTTTCTGTAGGATGGATAGATGGTGAAATAGGGTTGTTTCATACTTATAATAACATATCAGTATATGAGTGGTACTGATTTTATTACTTCATAATGAAACAACCTATGAAAAAGAAGTGGAAGAAGAAATAAAGTTGGAAGAATCGGTAACGGACATTACCTCTTCTTTGAAGCGCCTCTTTGAGATCTCTTTTTAGGGCAATAAAATTGGTATTTAATGAAGACCAAAACCTCTAAGATGTCTATAGGGAAGTGGAGAGGAGAATGTGGCAGGGGTTTCCCGAGCTTTAAGGCTCAAAGTGGTGTGAGGAAGAGGGGGAGGAGGTGCCCTTTTATAAGGGAGGAGAGGGGCTCCATTGGAAAAACAAAAAAATATTATTTTATTATAAAGCCAAATTCGGTCTTAAATAGCTCCAAATTGATTTATTTAGAAGATAAGGTGGGTATGGGTCGAACCCCTCTCATCCAATATAATTTAGAAAAGTTTAGGTTCCTATTTTAACCTTATCATTTATATTTAACTTTAAGTTAGATAATTTTACTTTTACCCTATCGTTTTGTGTTCTTACACTCTAAGGTTAATAAAATTACTATAACAAGCCAAAAGAACCCCAAGTTGTTTATTATTAATATATATAACCTTATCTAAGTCCTTTGGCCGAACCTTATATTTTTAGGAATAAAATATCAATTAATAATATAATATTTGTTTTTAAAACTATTTTATGTCAATTTTGACACTATTTGGTAATTTATTTTTGTGAAAATCATAAAAAAATGATTAGTTCGAACCAAGTTAATTAAATAAATAATAACCTGTCATATTAACCTATAAAATTAGTGTAATTCATAAAAAGTCTCAAATTACATTTATTTGGGAATTTATAACATCAATTATGTCAATATTTCATTAATAAGGAAATTATTACATCATCGTTGTGTCATAAATAAATTAAAATATTTAATGTCTAAAAATTATAAATAAAATACCATTATGTAGGAAATCGTTTTATCTTTCTAATGAATATTTATAGTCGAATTTATTTTATGTATGACCCTATATTAAAAATTATCTACTTATTAAACTTTTATTTTAACTATTTTATACCTTCTTTAAATAAATTAATAATAAATGTCCTAATCTAATACAAGTGGGCCTAAATGGTCATATTTTATTCCTAAGGTTGTTTTTGATCGAATTAAACTTATCCAATATAATTAGGATATGTGTTAGGGTAATAATAATACAATTTTTACCCTTAATTACCCTATTTACTTTTAACCGTGGTAAAAAAAAGTAAAAAGTTACTATTCACCAAAAATTATTTTCATCTCATTGAACCACATTTTACGTACTGACATCAACCGTGTCTCTCTGATTTTTGAAATTCCACTCACATAATCGGTAAAATTAAGTTTTATGAAAAATTCATTTTTTTAAACTACCACATAGTGGTTTCACTATTCATCAAAAAATGAAAGTTTCCAGAAAAATACCAAAAATTAGGCCTAAGCTATATTTGATATTATGAACTCAAAAATTATGTATATTTTACCAAATTCAAAACATATCAGTTGAATTAGTTAATTTAAAAATTAATTCCCGTTGTCAAAACAAATAGCGTGTTCTTAAGAGATAATAACTATCAAAAGATTGACACTTGTTTATGTCTGGTTTAAATGTAAAATTACATCCAATGACCAACATTGTATTAAATTGTAAAAACATATTCTAAATATAATTTAAAACCACTCAAAATAATAATATATCACTATTAATTATTTCGATTAAAAAAGTTGTTTTTAATTAAAATTTAGTAATTTTCACTATTCATCAGAAAATGAAAGTTATACAAAAAGTACCAAAATTTCACCCTAAGCTAATTTCGATATTCAGAATCCAAAAATGAAGTCAATTTTGAAAATTAAAATTTACAAAACTTCAAAAAGTGGTTATTACTATTCATAACCGCTACTTTTAATAATATTTTAATAGCATATCGTTGTTTAGTGAAACTCGGTATTGCGTACTACACACGCTATCGAGTAGGTCGTGATTGCGTGTAATGCAAGGAAAGTCAAGGATGCGTGTTGTGCAAGCTCCTTTTGGTGTTGCGTACAACACAAGACATTAATGAAATTAAAAAGAATATTTTTTCATAAAATCTCAGGGTGTTACAATGAACAAGATAGCTGCACAGAGAAATTTTCAATCCAAGTATAAGAAGAAGGAAAGGAATGATAAGAAATATTCAGAGGTTATATGCTATGAATGCAAGAGATATATACATATAAGACCTGATTGTCCAATTCTCAAGTGAAATAAAATAAAATAGAGGCATTCTGAAAGTAACAAAACGAAGTATTACAAGTTTAATGCTAAGAATGTTATGAAACCTAATTACACCTGGAGTGACACTACTGGTGACTCTTTAGATGAATCTTCTGATTATAAATCATCTGGACAGAAAAATCATGGTCTTATAGCTAGGCTACCTATTGATAATTATTTCTTTATGGGTAAGGTACACAATTTCGAATCATTGACCAACATTTCCTTAAATACTAATGACAGTAAATATTATAACTCTTCTGATGAAGAATCATCTTCTGATGAATAAAATAATTTACCTACCTATGAAGAAGGTTTTAGTTTTCATCAAATTCTTGAGAATGAAAACTCAAAACACATGAAAAAGATTGATAAGGAAAACTCTAATAATATAATTATTACTAAGGAAATATCAGATCTTTCTAAAGATATTGATAAGAAAAATGATGATTTTGAAAGTATTTCAAAAAATCTTGAGAGGGTAAGTTCTGAGAAGAATAAACTTTCAAAAGATCTAGAAAATGTAATTTCAAAGAAGGATGTTTTCGAGCCTAAATCTAGCTCTAAATTAGATGTTTTTGAAGATAATAACTTAGTTATCAAACTCAAATCCGAAATATTTTCTTTGAGGATGTGTTTGTCAAACTTTAAAAATGGTAAAGAACATTTTGATAAAATGTATTCACAAATTCGACCTCGAAGGAATACCTCTGGTTTTGGTTACACTAGTTCTAAACAGATTTTTAGTAACAACTACTTTGTTCTTCAAAGTGCCCCATTTTTCACAAAGTGGCAATACAGTGGTCACTGGGAAAATAATTGTTCATTAAACAAAAACCAATCTTTTGGATTCCATAAGGCTTATTTTTCCAAGAAGATGTGGGTACCCAAAATTTTTCTTTCTAAAATTTGCGGATCCAAGCAAATCTGGATTCCGAAAACCTAAAATTTTCTTATTTTCAGGAAAATAGGGAAAGTACCAATAGTAATACATGGTACTTGGATAGTGGATGTTCCGGGCATATGACTGATAAGAAAAACTATTTTCAAAAGATTATCAAGAAGAAAGGAGGAAAAGTAACTTTCAGAGATAATGCTCAAGGGGAGATTGTTGGTATAGGTAATATTGTTCTCTTTGGAAAAACCTTAATTTCAAATGTTTTGTTTGTTAAATATCTTAAGAACAACCTAATCAGCATAAGTCAATTATGTGATTAAGGATAACTTGTGAATTTTTGGAATGATAAGTGCTTAGTACACAATTCCATGGAAGAGTTTATTCTTTATGCTCGTAGGCAAGAGAATGTTTACACACAAAACATAGAAGACTTTAAGAGCCAAGACTTACCTTGCCTTATTGCAATGGAAGATCATTCACGGTTATGGCAGAAAATGTTAGGGCACTGTAACCTTAGGAACTTATGTATACTTTCTAAGAAAGGTTTTTTTAAGGATCTACCAGAGGATAGATATGATTATTTAGAAGTCTGTGAACCTTGTCAATATGGAAAGAAACATAAATCAAGTTTTAAATCAATCGGGGAAGTCTCAACTACTGATGCACTACAGTCAATGCACATGGATCTTTTTGGTCCAACAAAAACTGGAAGCATTGGGAGAAAGTATTATGTATTTTTCTTAGTTGATGATTACACTATATTTACATGTGTCTATTTTTTTTATCAAAGAAGTCTGAAGCTTTTTCATATTTCAAAAGTTTTAGAGCCCAAGGTAAAAATGAGAATAACCTTCCATTGAAAACTATTCATAGTGATCATGGTGGAGAATTTCAAAATTCTGATTTTGAAGCTTTTTGTAGTATAAAATGTATTACTCACAACTTCTCAGCACCCAGAACACCTAAAAAAATGGAGTTGTGGAAGGAATAAATATAATTCCTCAAGAGATAACTAGAACCATGTTGAGTGAGTATTCTGTAGCCAATGATTTTTGGGCTGAAGCTATATGTACTACTTGTTATACTATAAATAGATCTTTTATTAGAAATTTTCTTAATAAAACTTCTTATGATTTATGGAGTGGTAGAAAACCTAGACATTCCTACTTTCAGGTTTTTGGCTGTAAAGTATTCATTCAAAGTACTAAAGATAACTTACAAAAATTTTCACCAAAAGCTGATGAAGGAATTTTATTAGGCTACTCCATAACTTCTAAGGTTTATATAGTTTTCAACAAAAACGCATGTACTATTGAGGATACAGTACAAGTAATATTTGATGAAACTGATCCTTTTGTTTTCAAAAAACCTCATCCTACATCCTAGGATGTGTTTTCAAAAACTGATTATCAACCTACGATATAAAATCCTTCTAATAAGGAAAATGTTCAATAAGATATTTCTGAGACATTTACCCTAGATTATTTCCTACCCTATATTGATGAACATGTTTTACAAAACCCAATCCAGTCATTTCTAAAGAATCATCCTAGTGACAGTATCATTGGTAATGTGAATCAACCTATAAGGACTAGAAGTTTCTTAAGAAATGAAACAGAACATCTAGCATTCCTTTCCCATTTATGACCAAAAATAACTGATGATGCTTTAGGTGATTAAGATTGGATTAAATCCATTCAAGATGAACTAAATGAATTCTAAAGGAAAAATGTTTGGACCTTGGATGAAAGACCTAAGGAAACTTATGTTATTGGAGTAAAATGGGTCTTCAGAAATAAGTGTGATAAAAATGGAATCATCGTAAGAAATAAAGCTAGATTAGTTGCTAAAGGATATAATCAACCGGAAGTAATAGACTATGAAGAAACCTATGCTCCAGTAGCTAGAATTGAATCTATTTGTGTTTTACATGCCTTTACAGCATTCTTCAATTTCAAACATTTTCAAATAGAGGTGAAATTAGCTTTCCTTAATGGTTATGATCATGATGAAGTTTTTGTTGAAAAAACGCTTGGCTTTGAAGATACAAAACATCCTGATCATGTTTTTAGACATAACAAATCTTTGTATTTCCTTAAACAAGCCCCACAAGCTTGTTATGATAGACTTATTGGATTTTTGGATTCAAAATAACTATTTTATGGGAAATGCAGATCCAAACCTTTTTATAAAGAAAGATAAGAAAAATGTTTTGATTGTTAAAATTTATGTTGAGTACATTATATTTGGTTCAACTCACCAATCTTTTACCGATTCCTTTGCGGATATAATGAAATATGAGTTTGAAATGAGTATGGTGGGTGAGTTAACATTTTTCCTTGGATTTCAAATTATTCAAAAACCATAAGGAATCTACATATCCCAATATAAGTAATTTAATGTTATTCTTAAAAAATATGGGTATGACAACACTAAAATTATAATTACTCCTATTGGTACCCCAAACACATAAGATCTTGATGAATCCCGGAAACCAGTAGATCAAACATGTTTTAGAGGTATGATAGGAATTCTACTTTACTTTACAGCTAGTCAACCAGAGTTGAAGTTTTCAGTATGCTTATGTGCGAAATATGAATCCAATTCTAAGGAATCTTAATTAAAGGAAATAAAATTAATTTTTCTCTACTTAAAGGAAACCATTGATCTAGGACTATTTTATACTTCTAGAAATGATTTTATTTTAAAGAGCTTTTCAGATGCTGACTTTGGTGGATGTAGAATGGATAGAAAGATTACATCTGGAACGTGTCATTTCTTAGGAGATTAATTAATTTCTTGGTCTTGCAAGAAGAAACACCCAGTATCACTCTCCACTACTGAAGCTGAATATATAGAAGCTGTAAGTTGTTGTGCTCATGTGATGCGGATGCAACACACACTTGTAGATTACGGCTTGAGTTTTACTAAGACTCAAATTTTTTATGATAACACATGTTCAATTTCCCTTAGTAAAATACCTTCACACCAATCTCGTGCAAAACACATAGACATTAGGCATCAATTTCTTAGGGACCACACAAAAAAAGGAGATTTCATTCTTCATTTTATCAGAACGCAAGATCAACTTGATGACATTTTCACAAAATCTTTACCTTTCGATAGATTTGAATACATTAAACAAAAGTTAGGAATGCTAACCATGAGGTAATATTCCTTCATTAACTTCTTGACAAAACATTCTCCTTACAGTAATAAACTCCTTTTCATAGGGGGGGTACATTTTGTTCTTTATCCTTTCGAAAATTTCGTAATGATGTTTTCGTACTAAAAATTTTCGCAATGAATTTTTCGTACTTGAAATTTTCATAATGAAGCATTCATACTATATATTTTTGTATTAAAGTTTTCTTACTGGGAATTTTCGTAATGAGAATTTTCGTAATGAGAATTTTCGTAATGGGAATTTTCGTACAAAAGTATTGGTACTCAAAGCATTTGCAATAATCTTTTCAAAATTATGTTTTTTTGTAATGAGTTTGTCAGAGTCAGTTTTTCAAAGTTAAATTTCCATCAAAAACAATATCACCTATTACGAATAAACATCCTAGAAAATCCGAAAGGTTTGACTTCCATACTTATGTTTTCATAATCTTTTTTTGTTGCTGTTAGTTTCCTTTTCTTATAAAATTTCTCGGATTCGTTTCTTCTTAAATCCAAATGTTTTTCAATCCTAAAAAGATCGGATTCAGGATTTCCTTGTGGGTATGATTTCAACCGTCAGATCAAATAAGAGAAATTTTCAACTGTTGATTGGTGATGGATGTTCAAAAGTCAGATCCATCGCCAATATAAAGGGCACCACGATTTGTGTCCCACATCGATCTCCAAGTGCTCGCATCCCGAAGCTCTAGCTCAGTTCTTAAAGGTCATTCTGAATTTCTTATATCTCCTCCATTCTGAATGTCTATAGAAGACACTTCCCATGATATGTCTTCTACAAAGACAATCTCAAAATGGTTAGTCTACAGGGAAAGGTTAGTCCATCTAGAATTTTTCGAGTATGATTCTCTCATTACAAAGAATATCAAACTCAATGGTTGGGAATATTTCTACGTATCAAAAGTAGGGGATCAACATGATGTTTTTACGTATTTTCTTATAGAATTCTATTAGACTACTTCCTTCTATGAAGAATATGGCAGAGGCAAGTTTTCTTTTAAGAGCTATGGTAAGACTTACACGCTTTCCTACATCGAGGCTACAATCTTGGTTGTCTTATCATACGATGGTGAAGCAGAATTTTGTTCAATAAGCTACCGAATGAGCAAGGTAGTTTTAGCAAAGTGAAGGAAATGAAATGCCTTGGGCTCAAAGACGACAAAACAACTAAGACAGCTCATCTCTCCACCAACAATCAGATTCTGCAGTTGTGCATACAGGGTTTTTCGTTCTGAGAAGAGGTGATAAGGATAACCTAAAGATGAGTGATATCTACATCTTAGATTTCATGGTAAATATAAGAAATACTAATCTGATGAGGCATATTCTTATTGCAATTCAGAACATTAAGAATGGAAATTTGAAATCTCAAATCATCTTGAACCCTGACTTACTATCCAAGCTAATTATTCACTATCTTGACTCTTTTAAGGTTTCTTGCACCTCCAAGGTGAGAATTTGTAAGGTGATGCTGATAAGTGAGGACACTTTAATAAGGATGAAAGCCAATTTTTCAAAAGAGTCAGGTATGTTTTGCAATCTGTTAGAGGTGGAGGTAGAAGACATTCCTGAAAAGGTGGAGAAAGCAGAACCATCTAAGAAGGCAGGTAAGAAGAAGAAGTTGAAGCAATTTGTGGCTGAAGACAGGATTCTGAAAGCTAAGGAAACCCAATACGCACCTCCCAAGTCGAAGAAATAGAAAGCATATCCAGATGAGGTGGCTTCTAAGTGGATGTAAGATAAGGAGAAAATGAAATAAGGGGATCCCTAGTTCAGATTGGACCTTTCTGAGGCTAAGTCCTTAAGAAAAAAAGTTGCGGATGAGTTAGATAAACAAGCCAATGAGAAGAAGATGAAGAACAAGATGACTAAATCTGAAGTTGTACAATCTCTTTTGAGAGATACAGAAATAGCTTCTGAGAATATTACCATTCCAAAAACCTTTTTTGGTTAACCTTTACCAGAGACCCCTGGAAAGAACTACTTCACTCTGAAAAAGTAAAAAGGGAAAGTGGTTGTTGAAGGAGTAGAGAAAAGAGATGGTGAAGAAGTAGAGAAAGAAGTTTTTGATAGTGTACAATAAGAAGGGAAAGAAGATAAAAAGAATAATTAGAATAAGGATGTGTTGATCTAGATGACTTGATTAAACAATTTGGGTATTATCATGAAAATGAAATCCTATCAGAAAATCATCCACTCCAAACTTCTGAGGCCGATTCCTCAAAGTTGGTCACTCTGGGAAAGGGAGCTCACAAAGATGATAAGAAAGATGATGTCGAGGAGGAACATTAAGAAAATGGGTTTTCTGAGAAAGAAAGCTTTGAAATGCATTTTCTTGAAGGATCAGAGAAGGAAGAACCAGATGAAGACAAGATAGTTCAACTATCTAAAAGTGAGGAAGAATCTCTTGATGAAGAACCCATTCTGAAAATTGATAAGGGTAAGCAAGTTCTTATGGAAACCCCAATAAAAGATATCATAATGAAGAAGCAGGTTTGTGGCTCTTCTAAAATAATGATGGTGGAAATTAAAGAAGAACAATCCCCGAGCAAGGTCTCTGATTCGGAATCATCAGCACTAGGTCATGACTTTGTTGTTGAGTCTTTGAAGAAATTAGTGGATACAATTCCGATCTTTCCCACTATAGACTCCATTTTCTAGATGCTTCAACACAGCCTAAAACAGAAGTCAGAATCCTTATCTTTGGTAATGGATAAGTGTGTGAAGATTGAGGCTGGTCATAGAGATTTCCTTATCAATTATTATGTTCATAGAAAATTGTGTACTAAAATCACTCAATGGTCAAAGAAATTTGATGATGACTTGGATGAGTTTGATAGTTTTCAGAATGATGTAAAGGTTTCTTTTGATACCGAGGATTCCAAGATTAAAAATCTTCAGGATAAGTTATCCCTTGAAAAAAATTCTTGGAATCAAAAGGTGATGGATTTGAATGGAGAGCTTAACTCAGTTGCTAAAAAATGGAAAGGGGAAAGAGATTTCCGGATTGAGTTTCAAGAGAAGCTGAAAAATAAAGATGAGTTACTGAAGATGCAGGAGGAGACCATGAAGGCTCAGGCAGAAGTCTTGAATGCTCAATAAGAAAGGATCACAGCTTTGGAGAAGCAAGATGAGGAGGATCAGAATGATTTGAAAAAGCTGAAAACCCTCTTGAAGAAGATGATCCCAAAGGAAATGGAAGACAAATAGACTCAATCAGATCTTCTGTTGTATTTGATCTGCCTTGTAAATTTTTTCCCAATTATAATAGAACTATAGTTTCTTGTTTTCCTTTCTTGTATTTACTAATATTTCAGGTACCATATTTCTTTTCCATTCCCTAAAATTATTTTTGAAAATAACAAAGGGGGAGAAGGAAAAAGAACTACTCAAAAGGGGGAGAAGGAAAAATCTAAAATTTGAAGAAATATTTCTAAATGAAGAACTATACTTAAGTAAGGGGGAGTTTCTAAATACGATTTTTTTCATCCCTATGATAATGAAAACTCCATTCTGGAAATCTAGAATACAATCCTTAGAGATCCTAAGACTAATGGGGGGTTAGTTGTATTTACCATAATCTATGAACAAAGGGAGAAAAGTTTTAATTTCAATGTCTAATGAAATTTTTTTTCTATGTCCTTATATAATTTTTCGAAATGTTGATTGTTCTTTCCAAAAGGGGGAGATTCTTGAGTCCGTAAGGTTTTCCGTATGACTTTTTCATTCCTTATTGTTTTCAAAATCACAATAACCTTATAATTAAGAAAATCTATATTTTACTTAGATAAGGAAAATTTCCTTCCAAAATGAATTTACCCCTACTATATTTTCATTACTCATATCAATATTTTTTTCATAAGTATAAAAATTGGATTCATACCTATAACCTTAGAATCATATAATACCTAGCTATGAAGCAGTCTTTTTTAGGATCCGAATTCATGATAAAAACTCTAATGTAGTTCAAATCCGAATTAAGGATAAAAACTTCTATGAGTTTGACTTCGAACATCTATGAGTTCGACTCCAAACTTCTATGAGTTTGACATCAAACTTCTATGAGTTCGACTCCAAAATTCTATGAGTTCGACTCCTAACTTCTATGAGTTCGACTCTGAACTTCTATGAGTTCGACTCCGAACTTCTATGAGTTTGACTCCGAACTTCTATGAGTTCAACTCTGAACTTCTATGAGTTCGACTCCAAACTACTATGATTTCGAATCCGAACTTCAATGAGTTTGACTCCGAACTTCTATGATTTCGACTCCAAACTTCTATGAGTTCGACTTCGAACTTCTATGAGTTCGACTCCGAACTTCTATGAGTTCGACTCTGAAATTATACTATTTTGACTCTGAACTTCTAAAAGTTCGACTCCGAACTCTGAAAGATCAGATTCCTAATTCTAGTGAAACTAGACTCCGAAGATTCTTAGAAATTCAGACCCCGTATTTCTACAGAATTCAGGATCTGAATTCCTACAATACAGAATCTGAATTTCTCGTTATTATGGACTCCAAATTCCTTTTTTTGGTTAGACTCCGAACTCTTATTTTCATACATTCCGAACTTCAGTTTTGCTTATAATAACACTTCATTCATTACAAAATGATGTCGTTCCTTCAGTTATTGACTAACCATTGGTTGAGTGACAGATGTACAAGTCCCTCTGAATTTCAAGGAAAAATATGACCATTGGAGGAGGGAGCCGATCGTTGGATCATTTCCTATAAATAAGATCTCATTTGAAAAGATGCGAGAACTTTGACAAATCTCTTGACATATGTGCTTACATGCTGTTGAAGTGATTTCTAGATAGAGAGGCTCTTATCAACTCACAATGCTTTGTGCAGAAAGTTTGAACTGCTTGTTCAAACATTTCCTTGTGCAGACATGTTTCGTGAGACTCTGATTGTTGCTGATTACAATCGAGGGCTTCTGGGGACATGAAGACAGAGGTTCTAACACCATGACATTGAGGGAATCCTTGCTGCGGAAGATAGAGGTGTCGACTAACTGATAGTTGAGGGCTTCCGAGGATAGCAATACAGACTCCAATCTTTGTATCGTGGGCTTACCCTGGTGTGGGTAAGATAGACTTTCTTGAAAGTATAAATCAAGTGACCGTTATCCAAGGTTGTTGGATACCCTTATCTTTGGATTTAAAGAGTAATTTTTTGTTACTTGTAGTTTTACTACTTGTTTATCCACTGCATTTTGTATTGTTAAGGAATGTATAACTTTCTTATACCTCTTTACATATACTATGACTTAGTTAGATTCTATATGCTTTAAGGTGGAATCTTAATCTTTGTAACTTTTATTAAATTCCATTTTCAGAATCACTATTCTGGAATCTAGCAAGTCTATAGTATACATCGAGGTTTTGTGAATTGTCTTGTTTAACCTTGTTAAATATAACCAACCTAAAATTTACTAAAGGAATTTTATAAGGGTACAATTCACCTTTCCTCTTGTATCTAAAAATATCATTCTTATTTCGATCCTATGTTTCGTATTAAAAAGTACATCATACTCAGAGTCATACCATCCTAACATTGACAACAGCTTACCATTGTATGGAGTCACAACGGCTAACCACTGGACGAGGTCGAACCTCAGGGAGGCTTCCTACGTACCTTATCTTGGGTATATGGATCAAAACTACTTAGTTCCATTGGGATGGGGGTTAGTGAACCGACGTGGAGGACCTGGGGTCTAATGGTTGTCATGCTTGAACCTTAGAAAGGTATCTTAACTACCTATCCTTGGCAAGGATCAATGTCTACATAGTTCGGGTGAGTGCAATGGCTTACTGCTGACTGGTGAAACAATGGCGTAGCGCTGATTGATGTCCATAGTTTCACCTCATGCAGGATGGGGGAGAACCGACGTGAAGGGGGTCGGAGTGACCGGGTGTTGGGAATGAACCTCATGGAGGCTTCCTACGTACCTTATATAGGAGATAGTGATCAAAGTCCTCGTAGTTCGAGAGGTGTATGTTGATCCAACGTGAAGTTGGTCGGGACCAAAGGGAGGTGGTCTTGAACCTCAGGACAGCTTCCTATGGACATCACCTTGGAAAGGATCAAAGACCTCGTAGTTTAGGTTGGGTGTGGGGCTTATATTCTAGATAGCCCGTAGAGAATGCCATTGTCAATGCTTTCTCTAAGCCTTTGTGAGTCATGCTCGGTGTGGGAAACAAGAGATAGCAAAGACTTGCCGATCACATCGCGAAAGGTGCATCCATGGAAAGTGGAATAGAGGCTTACGTGTAGTTAGTGGCCCAAAGAGGAAACATGGGATTACACATGGTTAAATTCTTGGGGAGATGGATATTGGTACTTACTCTAGCGTGGAGGCCTAGGTGGTGACAATGCCCGGCGGGAGAGGGATTTAGCACCGGTGAAATGAGGAGCAGGGATGCTGCCTCCTACCAGAGAGGCTAGCGGGCTTACACCAGGGTGGTTTCCCTTTCCCCCTGAACAAATGTCGTTCCAATAAAGAGGATGTCATTCCATGTGAGGAATTATCTCACTCTTGTGAAGACCAGTGAGTGTAGTGAATTTCTGATACGGGGCACCCCGTATGACAGGCACGTGGTGAGGTTACTGTTAAATGTCATGTCCTGAGGATGATGGAACATTGTAGTTGAACATCCTACAGCTCGAATGAAGTGTGTGTGCTCCGCAACCCTAAGAAATACATAACTGGAACCCTATAACCCTTGCTGATGAGAAGGCATAGGAAACGCCATGGCTAGGGGATGTCATGAAGTGATCCCATTAGGGGTCGACTTTAGCATGGCTATGCGAAGAAGCAATAGTCGTTAGCATGCCTATGTGAAGAAGCATGAGGCGAAGCAACGTAATGGTTAGTATCATCTAACGGACTATAGAGTTACTTTGTTCGAACCTATAAGGTCGTACGCGAAAATAGTGTGTTCCGTAGATGGTTTGGGTGTGGGAGGCACCCGAAAATGATGTCCGGAAGAGAGACATCAAACTTGTTCACACAAGGAGGTAGTCTAGTGCGCAAAATAGTATAGTTTCACAGACAATTTCAGGTCGGTGCGCAATTGAGTCACTTGCGTAGAATAGAAATGGTCGGTGTGCAATTGGAGTTGTTTAGCGCAAAAATGGTGTCACAGTTTTGTTTGAAATTGGAAGAGATTGCGTTTAATGAATATGGGGGAGAGAAATTGGAAGGGATTGTGAGGAAGGAATAAGGGAGTTGTGAAATTGAAATGGACTGCGCACAATTGGAAGGGATTGCATGAAATTGGAATAGATTTCTCTCAATTGAAAAGGCTTGCGTGTAGGGGACGGTACTCAAAGGGATTTGGGACAGGGATAAGCTTGAGTGGTCTCGTGTGAAGGAAGAACCATGGGCGTCTAATCACGAAAAATACCGTACCTAAAGGCCATATTTTGCGTGTTGGTGAGGTGGATTTTGTGCAGAGGAGACAGTTCAGATTCTTCAGCTGTCTGGAAGATGAAGGGGGGCCTTTTATTTATAAGCACCCAGGGTTCCCAGATCTTTGCAGAAATAGGTCCGCGTGAATGATTGTGTTCCTATGTTGGTCGTGCGGAAGATCAACCGCGCAGGGGAGACCGCATGTAAATTTCCATGCCCACGGTTGATGGCGCAGAAGATTCCATGCTTGTGTGGAAAATTTTATCAGATCCAGCATTTTTCCATGGTGGAGAGTTTTGTTTTATGCGCCTTTGAGATTTTTTCATGCGGCACTTTCGGCCCTCCATAATGGATCGATGGGTCAAAATATGTCTTTGCTTTGTCGGGCTGAACCATCCTTCAGTCCTTGAGTGATTTTCGGCATCTAAAAATGCCCCCCCTAAGAATTAGATTAAAGAGGGGATTAAAAGGTCTGATTCTGAGGGAAACAATGAGACACATAACTTCATGCAGTCCGCATGCGCAAAACCTGCAGATGCGTGTAAAATTAGGAATTGGCGCGCAAATCGCTTTCACGCGGGCAAAAAACCTGCAGATGCACAAAAACCCAGTAAGTGGCAGACAAATCTATTTTCACGCACGTGAATGTCCTGATCTATTCCCATAAAAACCCCTGCAGGTCCCTCAGTCCATAAGAATGTTTCTCTCATGATAATTGTCGAGCTCTCACACGTGAAAAAAATCCCCTCTCTTGCGTGAAAACCCGCTTTAGTTGCGTGCAATAACCCATGTTTAGCAGTCTTTTTACTTCTAATCATGGGGTTTATGGTGCCCAAAATATCGTATCCAGCAACCATACCCTCTTCATCATGTTGACCCCAAACCAGAAGGAGTATGCACTGTCCGAAAATTTGCCAATATGGGAATTCGGTATTTTTTAGGAGGTACTCGTGCCCCGATATGATGTCGACACACCGCGGGGATGGGTTCCCGACAAAGATGACCTACCTCGATATAATATCACTATCAATGTCCATCCAACCAGAGAAACTAGACATATGGATGTTTACGTTCTGAATCCCATGACTAGGACTATTTGAGGATGTGACCTAGTCACAAAGGATTCTATGGCCCATTACGCGAGTAATTTCTGACAGAGTGACACAGAAAAAACTAAAGGCTGGCTGCAGGATTGGGATCTTTGGTCTGGAGGCAATTTCACCAGTGAATAGGACTGGGTGTATTGGGTATGCCAGATGTGGGACCAGTTTAGGGCTGAACTACGATGCATTGGGTTGTTCGAGGTGGTGTGGACATTGTAGTTCCATTTTTACTATCAGTATAAACTTGGTCCTATGTTGTTTCCCCGATGGTCCCTCGATACCAATCCCTTCCATCTTCACCATCGAGAAGTTGGTATCATCATTTGATACATTCACTGCATCAAGGGTATCACTTTGTATGGGAACCGGTATGATGAATTCATTCCGATGAAGAACAAAATGGGAGACAAATTATGAACTCTTATCCTAACATGGCATCTGTTGGAGCTCCCTATGGAGAGGTTGGGGTTGAGGAATTTATGAAGGAAATCGCCTACAAATTTTTTTTTTGTCTTTTTTCTAAAATGATATCAAGAAGTCAAGATATCGGGGAGAGGAAGGTGGTGTCCCCCTACGGCACAGAGGAGAAAGAGTGAATCGTACTTGAAGATCTAGGAGGTGGGGGAATATCAATCATGGGGCATCAGTATAAATGAGATTCAGGACCCGAACGTCTGGTATGCCATATTTCATGGAACATTCCTGAGTGCGTGGCTCCTACCAGTGAGGGATACAGGGATGTGAGTTCGTCCAGCGACCTTGGTGATGGATGGAATCATGGCCGCTAATCCGAGGTTCAACCTGGGAGTCCTTACGTGGTCCTTCTTTGTACGCCATTCTAGGGCACATTTCGAGAGGGGGTCACCAAGGAGGATCTGTGTTCCCTTGCTGATCGTTCATGGTAAGGTCACAACTCATTATAGTGGGTATACAATTCTTAACGCCATTCATCCTCTTGGTGATGGCCTGCAGCCTTCCTTGCTGAACATTGTTGGGGTCATGCTGTTGAAGCTCAACAAGGAGGGGGTAAGGATCAGAATCGACAATCATGCCAACATCAATTTTATCCCATTCCCCACCCCGACGGACCAGATGATAGGCAATTGGAAATTATCAATAAAGAAAAGGGAATAATTCCATGGCATTAGAGGTGGGGTTATTATGGTCCGAGTTGATAGGAAGATCCTTTGTAAGTCCTACATGCCATCATGATTTTCTAGGTAGTTTGGATGCCTCCAGCGGATGCAGAAGAAAGTGAATACATATTCCTAGGAGTAGAGGAATCCCTAAGTTCTACACCTAATGTGGCAGATGTTCACAATTTAGTGATCTAAAGACGTCATTACCTTTCCCCTGACCAAATTCGATGTTGTTCTCTTGAAAAAATACATTGAAAATTGGTCTATAGAGTACCCTGAGGGGAATTTGTATAAGCAAGTCCAGATGTTCAAGGTAAGAAGTGTAGAACCTATGCAGCGAGAAATCTAAAAGTCCACTTTTGGGGGGAAAGGCTGGAAGCAAGTCGGGATACTAGGCTTGCACAGGCACGGACTACAGTAGTGGGAATGTCGCACTGCATGGCCATGCCTTTTCTGCCAATGGGGAGAGGGGAACACATAACTGTCAGGGAACTTCCTGGGAAGAAAATAAGATATATGCTTCAACCGTCCAATGGTGCAATCTTCCCAGCTCTATGGTCGGCCTGGATGACCCTACAACAATTGATGGATGTTGAATCCCTATGGCAGAAAATAATATGAGACGGAATCCAACATCTAGAGGTCTGAATCATCCAGGTTGATGATAGGGTAAATTTCCATTGTCATCACGCGTACCTAAGGGTCATGGATGCATATGAACACCAGCGAGGTCGACATAAGGAACCACCCATCCGGGTGAAGGTAATGCTCGGCTCGGAACATAATCCCAACAAGATTCTTCCCGAGGATGATGACAACGATGAGGAGAAAGAGGGTAGTGAGATGGAAGAGGAGGAGGCAGAAGGAGAATGTGAAGGAGAATAGGAGCTTGAAGGTGGAGGGTCTCAATGAACGTCCCACCAAGGGAGCCTTCAGGAGAGTGGAGAGATCATTGTATCTGATGTAGATATAACTGAGCTACTCGAGGTATGTCTCAACCCTTATCTATCCTTCCCCCCTTAATTTTTTTCTATGTAACCCTCAATTATGTCTTCTTATTCTGCTCAGGTGCACATTGGTGCCGACCAAGAGGCTTTATCTGAAGTGGTGGTGGGGGTGGAGACACTAATAGAACATGGTGGGGATTCGACGCCCATTATTGAGCTGACAAGTGCAGAGGGATCCCCCACTATGATAGATCTTACGACGACTGAGTATCTGAGTCCTTTCCACCTGGAGTATGTGAGTCCTTTCCCCCGGGCAACAAATTCGGCAACGTGCCATCATGCATCTTCTTGAACATGAAGTGGTTTGTGATACTTTTTTTCCAATTTGTAGAGATTAAATAGTAGATTAATTGCCTATGGAGGTCCACCATGTTGGTTACTTATCCAATGGGGAGCTAGCTGTACCAGAAAAACACACGCCCCTCCAATGTTTTTAAAAATCATCAGATTTTGGTGGCCTCCTACTGCGCTGGAGTTCCCAACATGGGGCCAAAACTTGAGGTAAACTGGGCCAGGTGTTGTGGAAGGTACCATATCCTATTGAAGGGGGTAAATGTGGGAATCCCAAAACTCGGTGGTTCCAACATATCATCCACCCACGCTGGATATGGTTTTCCATCAAGTGCTATTTCCACCTTTCGTGCTTCCAACTCCTCTAGGCGGGCAATGAGTGCCACCATTTGATCATCTGGATGGGGGTCCCTATCTTTATGGGGATCCCTAACCAATAGTTCATTGTAATGTTTTTCAATATGGTATGAAAACCCATCGTCTCATGGAGCGGCTCGTGGAACAACCCTTGGGGCAGCTTGGGGAACACGGATTGGGTCCCTTGGGCTCTCACACTATTCAGGAGCGTTGGTAGAGACATACTATTCCCTCTTGCTGTATGTGCCGTCATAAACCCTATCAACGGAGGAGGGATGTTCAGGGTCTCCTGGAGGCAGCTCACCGAGGGAATGTTGTTCCTACTCCTACAATACTGGTCACAGATCCCCATAATCTGGACATCGTTCTATAAGAAATTTAGCGAGGAGGTCATTGAACAACGTTTTCGGTTCAACAAGTGGTTGGCGTATTGCAGCCTTCTTTGGGTCCTCCTCCTTCTTAAGCACTAAGGCAGATAGGTTGGATTGTTTGGTAACTCCGAGGTGATCTTTACCATTACTATGATTTTGGCTAAGGACTAATTCCTCGGTGGGCACATAGAGACCTAGTAGGTTCTTCTACTGGCGAGTAACTCTTCCCGATGAATCCTGTAGTGGTGGAACGCCCTCAAGGGGTTTGTCCTCTTCAAGAAGCTCCAGCTCATTCTCCTCGTCCACTATGATGGCCATATTGATAGTGACCCTTCCTGGTGGCATGTCTTCAATATCACCTAGTGAGTAGGGCTACCATCAAATAGGACTGAAGAGGAGGGCAGCAAACTGCACCCTCCACAGATTTGAATGTGGGGGGGAAGCCTCCTTGATAATTTTTCAGAGTACATTGAAACTCAGAACGAATTGAGATTGGAGGGCCTTACAGTGTCCTGGTGACTTCGGATGCTGGTCCACAGAGAGTGAGGCCAAATAACCTAGACGACATTCATCACCAATTTCTGTAAAATGTGCTTGGCTCCTTGGAAAAGCCATTCTCTAAAGAAGAAGGAAAAAGTGTGTCGCCCAGTGGGTTTAGAATAATGACTCCAATTCCTCTTGGGTGAGGGATTCTAGAGTGCAAAAATTCAGCATTTTAATGGGGCAGAACATCTTGGGGGAGTGGTCTGATGTGAGGATATTCCATAAGCTCCATGGCTCAGATTCAAGGTATGAACCTTTATAGACCCATTCAACAACAGGATTGGATGAGGAACTGGAAACGGTTCTGAGGCAGACCACTAGGATAGCAGGCTTACTGGTGAGGAATAATGCAAACGAGATGATTGGTCGCCGAATCTCAGGTTGTCCTCCGAAGAGTGTAGCGACCTTGCCACAATATCATGGTTGGATGGGAAGACAGCTGCAATTCCTAGTGCTGGGGATAGGGCTACTGGTGATAGGTCGTGCTGCTACTCACCCAACTCTTTTCCCTAGAATAGCTCTTTGTGATAACTAGTCAAGGTAGATAGTGCTTCTAGTGAAGACAGTGGTGATTGAATGACTGTAACCTGTGGGGTTTCCAAATTTTCATCCTCTTAGATACACCTGAGGAGGGAGGAGGGAATCTGATGGACCTTACATTTTGGGAGTACTAGGCTGATGTGCCTCATTCCTTCCCCATCCCTTGACTTAGATGAGTAAGGGGTGGGTTCCTGTGCTGATTCGTACTCTTCTTTCGAGTTTGAGATGCAGACTGGTTTGATCTCTGTCTTGAACATCCCAGAATTCTTCTTATGGTGGTGGCGACCCTCTTTCATATCCATGGATGGCTCTTCAGGATATAGTATATTTCTGACACGAGGTGCTTCAGCCACACATGTTCTTGGGAAGATAGAGTTTCTACCTAAGTAAGCTGGGGTGTGAGGAGCACCGGGGCAGATATCAAAGGGGAAATGGATAGGACCTCCATGGGTTGCGCTGGAGAGGAAAAGACATTCAGTGGAACTAGTAGGAGTATGGGGAGGACACGCTTGTTGTTTCCCTTGATGACATCAGTATGTGGAGGGTCCTCGTACTATCCTATCTGAACATGGGTAGGATCTCCATGTTGGGTGTTGGTGAGGCAAGGCTGCCCTTCACCACTCTGGTTTCTGAGGCGAGGAGGACCTTCTCCAGCGGTTGTGAGTACACATAGAGGGTCCCCTTGTTGAAGAGCGACCAGATGTGTGACGTCCCCATACCAACGGTATGTAGCAGGGCGGGGGGGGGGGGAATGACTCCATATCAGGTGTACTGGGCATTAAAGAGACATCTGTACTAAGTTTCACTGCCACAGGGTGGAACCTCATTTGAATTGAAGGTGGCTCGGGGTGGACCTCCATGCTGATCTTGGATGAGGGGAAGATCTGCATTCTCCATGGTAGTGTTATGGTGTGGTCCTCAGTACTGAGTGGCGTTGCCATGGGATTGTCTGCAGCGGCCACTGCATGTGTCAGCAACCAAGAATGTTGACCCAGCCTTCCCGTGGGGCGGTTGGGGCCTTGATCCAGGTCGGGCGTACAAATGCCCCTGCATAGTGTATACAAGAAGCCTGTGGTATGCGTTAGTGTTTGATAGGTCCATATTATCCACTGACGTTGATTCCCCATGACAGATGTCCTCTTCGGCTTGTGCCCGACACTGGCGTCCAGTTTGACGGACCGGAGCCGGCGGTGCAGGTACGTGGCTTACCTGCTCCTCGGCCGGTAAGACTGGGTGGCAGCGCTGACACAGCCTGGTGGGAGCCCTCACTGGGAGCCCCTGTAATGGGATCCTGGTTGGGCTCACCCGGATATCCCCTACCTCTTCGTCATTGGGTAGGAATTCGTCGAAGTGTTCTACGGACAAGCCCCCAAAATGGTTATATGTTGGAGTGGGGAGTATTGGCTCTCTGCGCAGCCCTAAGGGGTGGTGTTGACAACGAGGTGCGGACGCCTCTAAATCTAGGTGGTCCATATCATGAGACGAGATAATACACTCCTCCTCACACCGGTATATGAGGTCATTTATCACCCTCTAATGAACAACCTCAGATGGAGAGATGTGGCATGAGCTCCCCATGGTCATGGGTATAGAGGTTGTTGCGGAAGAGGAGGAGTTGTCCGATACTACTATGTTGGCATATGCCCCTGTGTCGATGGGTGGTGGTGATCGAGTTTCGGGTGCAGCAACATGATTCCAGAAAACAAGGAGATTAACTCATCAGTGAGAAAAGAAAAAAGAGAATCGACAACCAGTTCCCCAATGCCATTCTGTCTTCCATGGATAGTAACATGAATCCACGCTGACAACATCACAGACCAAGAAAACCAACATTTTGACTACCCCATCTTATGGTGAGTTTCATGCCTGACAAACTATTTTCTTGGTGGGACCCGATGTTGGATAGCTGGATCCAGTTAAATGCTAATCCACTGATGTATCGAATGCCACAAATCTCCATATTGTGGAGAAGATCTTCACGTCTGGTTCACCATTTCTTTTTCCTAGGATTTTTTCGAGGCGCGTGTGTCTGTCTTGTTGGGGGATGGTAGCGCTATTTGTTGCCCCACATTCTAGCTTTCCAAAAGTTGGTGACATCCATTCCTTGTTCATGGATGTAACCTCCTTGGTCAAAATGGGATGATGGGATGCCATTTCTTCCTTCTTTGGATTCCTCATCGAAACTCATCACCAAGTCCGGGTCTCCCTTAATGATTTAGGATGTTGTTTGTGAAACTCTTGCTAGTGCCATATCTTCCATGGACACCAGTTAATTACACTACTTCTATCGGGGCATTCCAAAGGGTCCGGTTAGAGCAGTATGCTTCAGTTAGTGGATTAGTCATGTTGGACATCACATGCATGTCTGGATGCTGGGACACTGGTGTGTCGGGTTTTTCCCCTTATTATAGGGCTTCTAGAGGGTGAAAAATCCCAAGGAATCCCACATAGAATGTGTGGAATCATATTCTATAGGCATGTATCTGATGATTTCTTCATCTTCCCATGTTTAACACAGGGTACGCGGGGAGTTAAACATCTTACAAAGATGGATCAGACTAATTAGAAAATTGATTTGATTAGATCAAGTGGGTTTGACCCATAGAGGAAACACTAACACTAGGGACAACATGTAGTTAGCCTCCCGATTGTTGTTAAGGGGAATGGGGAATGAGGTGGCATGATCCCACTGGGATGTCACGACCCAGGTAAGAATCATGATGGATGATGGATAGTTATGTGAAGTGGGTGGAGAATGAGATGGAGTCATCTTGAGGATGGTAATGATGTTGGGCTTGAGACTCAATGAATCTTCCAATGTATCCCCGTATGGGGGAATCAATGTCCTCATAGTTCATCTGATGACGGCTTACCACTGATTGGGGATTTCAACAGCATACCGATGGATGGGGTCACAATGGCTTACTACTATATATGGATTTCAACGGTGTACAAGTGAATGTCTTTGAAATTGGGTTACCGTAGAATGGGGTCACAATGGCTCACCGCTGGATAGGTATGTCGACGGCTTACCACTGGATAGGGTCACAACAGAATACCGCTGGACAAAGTTGACAGTGGCTTACCGCAGTATGGAGCCACAACGACTTACCACTGGATGGGGTTGAAAATGGAATACCACTATATGGAATCACAAAGGATTTCCAATGGATGGGGTGGATCCTCATGGAGGCTTCCTACGCACCTTATATAGGAGACAAGGATCAAACCCACGTAGTTCCTATGGGATGGGGTTCAGGGAACCGACGTGGAGGACCTGGGGTCCAATGGTTATTGGGATTAACCCTCAATGAGGTATCTTACGTACATTGCCTTGGCAAGGATCAAAGTCCACATTGTTCGAGTGAGTGCAATGGCATACCGCTGACTGGGGAAACAAAAACTTACCGCTGATTGAGGTCTACAGTTTAGCATAATGCATGATGAGGGAGAACAGGTGTGAAGGGGGTCGGAGGGACCAGGTGTTGTGATTGAACCTCAGAGAGGTTTCTTACCTACCTTATCTAGGAGACAAGGGTCAAAGGCCTTGTAGTTCGTGAGGTGTTTGGTGAACTGACGTGAAGTTGGTCAGGACCAATGGGTGGTGGTCTTTAACCTCAGGAAGGCTTCTTATGTACCTCTCTATGGAAAAGATCAAAGACCTCTTAGTCCAGGTTTGGTGTGGGGCATTAACTTGAGGCTTCCAGGAGAGTATGTCATGGTTGATGCTTGCTCAAAGCCCTCATGGGTCATGCTCGGTGTGGGAAACAAGAGACAACAATGACCTAAAGATCACATCACGAATGGTGTGTCTGTGAGAATTGGAATAGGAGCATACACATAGTTAGTGGCACAAAGAGGAAATAAGGGCATATGTCTGGTTAGTAGCAAGGGGAGATTGAGATTGGGACTTACTCCTGGGTGGAGGCCTAGGTGGTGACAAAGGACGGTGGGAGAGAGATTTGGCACCAAAGAAAGGAGGGGCAGGGATGCTGCCTCCTTCCAGAAATGAAAGGGGTCATAAACCATGTTGGTTTCCCTTTCCCCATGGACAAACTCCATTCCAATAAAGGGGATGTAATTCCATGTGAAGAATGATCCCACTCTCGTGGAGACCAGTGAGCGTATAGAATGTCCGACATGGGGAACCCGGCATGTGAGGCATAGGGTGAGGTCACAGTTTAACATCTTGTGTAGAGGATGATGGCGCTTGGCAGTTTAACGTACTACAGCTCAAAAGAAGTGGGTGCGCTCCTCACCTCTATGACTTACATAACAGACACCCTCTACACCTTGGTGAAGAGAAGGGACATGAAACTCTATGGCTAGTGGCTGTCATGAGGTGATCCCATTGGGGGTCTATGTTAGTGAGGCTATGTGATGAAGCAATGGCCGTTAGCGTGCCTATGCGAAGAATCTTGAGGCAAAGCAATGCAATGGGTAGTTTCGCTCAAGGGACTTTAGAGTTACTTTGTATGATTCTAGAAGGTTTTATGGGAAAATGGTGTGTGATGTAGATGTTTTGGGCGTGGGACGCACCCAAAACTGATGTCGGGAAGAGAGACATTGAACATGTGCACATAAGGAGGGAGGCTTGTGTGAAAAATGGAATAGTTGCGCAGAAAACGCCGGTTCGGTTCACTCTTGAGTCACTTGTGTGGAAATGATCTGGTTGGCATGCAATTGGAGATGTTTGGAATTCAAAGGGGGTCGTAGTTTTTCTTTCAATTGGAAGACATTGCTCTCAAGGAATATGGGTGGTTCACAATTGGAAGGGATTGAACACAAGGAATAATGGTGGTGCACAATTGATAGGGATTGGGGGAAATTGGAACAGATTGCGCGCAATTGGAATGGATTGCATGAAATTGAAATTGATTGCGTATAATTGGAAGGGATTGCACGCAGGGGACATGACACAAAGGGATTCAGGCAAGGGTTAAGACTGAGTGGTCTAGCACGAAGGCAGACCCCTAGGCGTCCGGTTACAAAAAATTTCTTACCAGAAAGCCATCATTTACACACAAGAGAGGTGGATTTTTCCCAGAAGAGATGGTTCAGATTCTTCAGCCATCTGGAAGTTGAAGGGAAAGCCTTCTATTTATAGGTTCTCGGGGTGGACGTATATATGCGGAAACCAGTCCGCATGAATGATTGCATGGTAATGTCAGCCACATAAATGTTCAACCGCATGGGGGAGACCACACCTAAATTTCTACGACCGCGGTCATTGGGGTGGATGTTTCTGTGCCTGCAGGGATGTTTCTACGACGGCTCGGAAAATTTCTTCGGATCCCGCGGTTTTCCACGTGGGAGAGATTTTTTTCGTGCGCCTCTGAGAGCTTTTCGCATGGACCTCCCCCCCAGAAATGGACCACCAGTTCAAAATATGTCTTCATTTTTTTCGGATGAAACCTCCTTCAGCCCTTGAGCTTATTTCAGTATATTCAATCATTACATCATTATAATTGATGAATACATTTCAATTAAGGAAAATATTTTTATATATTTTTTATTATTTGGTTAATCCTATTAATTTCATCAAATACAAAAAAACATTGTTTTTAATGTTATAATGTATTGTGGTTAATTTGGAATCATGGTTTCTTGTTAATAAAAATAGTTGAATGACTAATTGTTTTTAAAATAAATACATCTAAAATCACAGTGTAGGTCATACATTAGTTTGAGGAATAAATTAGGTTATTATACATCATGTTCATGATACCCTACTACAGTTGTTAATGATGTAAAGTTGAATTGATGAAAATGTTTTATGTATAGTGGGAGACATGGATAAAAGGTGTATGACTCAATGTTGTTTGCCTTTATGTTCAATATCCCAATCTCTAATGGTTGGTGATGTGATGATATTGTATGGATATGTGGTTGTGGATTATAATTGATTCCACTAGAAGATGTCACACCATGTGGGGGTTGGGAAAGGTAGGGTAGATATTTGAACTCTAATAGATATAAAAATATATGTATGATTTAATAAAAGGGAATTCATTATTGGGGCATAAAATCAAAAAATAGTGAGGAAGCATTCTTTATTTATATTATTTATCTATTATTTTGATATAATTTATTTATATAGACATTAAAATGATGTGACTAATTGTTGATGTTTTTTAGATAATTTTTACCTGATATTTAATTACAACTTGTGATGATTGGTCACTAAATATTTCCTAGGAATATTCTATACTTAGATAATAGGTCTTCATTTAGATCTAAATTTTTATAAATGTTATGATAACTACTGTACATATACGAAATTTTTCATGTATACAGGGGGATTTAAATGACTTAAATGGAATGAAATATCTTGGGGATGGGAGTTGTAAATGTTTCTTCTACATTGTATTGTAATTAAGAATATTTTATAGTGGTTTTTTTATTTTATTGACACAACATTACTTTTATATTATTACGATATTTTTATTTATTATATTAATGTTTTCATTGGGTTTTTCAATCCTTTTTATGGTATTAATGTGGTTAATAGAAACATTTATCAATCATTATATCATCAGTTCTACTTTTCTACTAGGGATATATCAGATGTGGGACATGGTGGTCACTCTCATATTAACTGGAATCCCAAGAGTGGATCATAGTGGGAAATATTTTGATAGGAGTAGACCAACTTCTATAATAATGATCTATGGTTTAATTAGAATTGATGAGTATTATTAATTACTTATTATGTGAATATAATATTCAATAATCAAGTTAAAATTGATGCATGTAATGGTTAATTCTATAGATAAATACAAAGTGATCATGAAGGAGATTATAATGATGTCAACTAATGAAACTATACTCACACTACATTATATTGGCGAAGGATGTGTGATATACTATGAGATATTATAGATTCCAACATGTACTTAAGAAAAATGTCATTTAGATAACTTTTCCCACATGACGATTAATTTTCCTTGAGAAAATTTACCCAACCCAAGATCTAAAATTAAAACATATAAATTCACTAGAATATAATTACATTTACTATATCAAATTTTTTTTGGATATATATATTAATTATATTTTATTAATGTCTATATTCACAAAAAGGGGTGGAATATTCAATAAGAGATATTATTATAATTCATCAAAATAAATGATTTATCATTACATTTCAATCCATGGAAGAAAAACTGGGTGGATAACACACCAATGATAAAGAATCATGAATCCTCGTTAATGATTTATATTTAAGGAGAACTAAAATTAGGGTGCATGTAAAGTATGGATATGGAAATAATAATCGAAATATGGGAATTCAATTTTTAAAAAATGATCTCTTAACAATATATCTATGTAATAGCCAAAAAGGATTAAATGGAAGATAAAGTGTTATAAAAGGTGGAAAATATTCCATTGTTTAAAATTGACATATATATATATGATTTGAAACCTCGATTTTTGTCCAATCCATGAAAGGGATGACTAAGGAAACTTTTTATGGGTAAAAAATCCTTTTATTTTCTAGTCACCCAAAATAAAAAAATCTGTATACAGATGTCCATAAGAAAATATGGAATGAGAACATTAAGTGTGATATATATATATATATTATCATAATTCATGTTCTATAAGTAATATAATTATAATCACGTAATTTTAAAGAGTTGAAAAAACCATTACACACAATCATATAAAAATGGGATAACATCCCTATTTTTGTTACTGTATCTACCAAAATATTAAAATAAAATAATGTCATGTGGGTGGGGGTAGATCAACCTAAAAATTCATCATAATTCATTTCTATTTTCTTAGGTTCAATAACTAATTCTGCATTCCATGTTATACATAAATAACTTGTTAATATTGAACGAATTACAACATTTAATTATATCAGATTTTGATCCATGGTTTACATCAATTTTCTAGAGATGTATATAATAAGTCATTAATACATATCTTCTCTTTAGGATGGGTTATCTAAAACAATAAAAATTCCAGTATCCCTGAACAAGAAGTTTTATTTATATATTTCAAAATAATACAAGAGGTAACATTATACACTATCAAAATATTTATTATCTAACTAATAATATTTATATACACAAACAATACAGATTATTTTCGGAGATAAACTTCAAATTACATTCACATAGGGAACATCATTATTCCCTTGAAATTCCATTAAATTATTCATAGTCGTCTTCTATGTTTCCTAGTAAAAATAAAATATATAAACAGTTGATCTCATATTATTAGTATAGTGTAGTATACAGTGGAATCTATAAAAAAATCTATATAATGAAAGATATTAATTGAAGAATCATTAATAAAATCATACAATAATCTATTAATAGGATCCAATAATATATCCAATGGAATAAATTAATCATATAAACAATAATAGATAATTTCATGGTGATAGAATGAATATTTATAGACATTTTAATACTACTCTCAATTACTTGTACCAAAGAACTTATATACTTTCCAAGACTCATTCCAATACATCTTAATTAAGATTTGATGAATATTCTAAATACTCAGTCTTGATTGTCTCATGAGACTAGCACATACATTGGGAGCCTATTTAAGATTATGCATAACTCATCACTTATATATTGTTAACATAATTATCATATAAAGGTAATGAAAAATACATAATAAGTATTCCATAATAATAAATAATTATTAATAATAAAATAACATCGTTAAATATGGATAGTAATTCCCTATATGATAAATAGAAGAACTATCACGGTAAACACCCTTCAATTTAAAAAGTGTTCACAACATATTGAGTAATAGAAAAATTGTTTGGTAACTATAATGAATACACAATTTATTGTACTTGAAATTTATTTGAAAATAAATATATTCAAATCCATTATTTTTTTATAAATACGTACATGAAACAATAATTCCATATCCCACAATATTGTGAAACAACATGTGCAGTTAGGCGTACTCGTTAAGTAACATGTAAATATTGAGTTAACACCCAACCAATATTTTTATAGTTATTAATGCTAAATGAATATAGAATAAATCACAAGACAACGTGATTCAATTTAGATATGAATTTCATTCATTTGAAAATAAAAATATTATCAAAATTTTAAGATGATATTCTATATATATATTTATTCCTTTGCTTTTCTGTAACAATTGAGCATTTCAGTATCTTATGAAGGTAGCATAATGAGTGGATAAAAATAATTTCTAGTAAAAAATATATTGAATTATTGATAATAAATTTATTTCATATATATTGAATTAATTTAAAAAACATCTCTAAATTACATTTGTTCAAATGTAATTTTGAATGAAAAAATTTAATTATTCAAAATTCTTTTATTTATTTTATTAATATTAGAATTAAAAAATTAAAAAATGAGAAGATATTTCACATTAAGAAAGTATGAAAATATTGATATGACCATTTAAATGATTAAAATTAATAATGGACGGAATAAGAATTCAATGTAAAATATTATAAATGATAATAAGTTAATAAAATGTAATTGAGTTAAAAAAGAAGAGACATTATGTTCTTGATTGTTTGGTACACATTTCAGACATCATTAAAAGAATGACCATGTTTATTAAAAAAGTTATTATAATATTTTTTCATATATATATATATCAAATTTTTAAGGTTTATTTATAACTATATCTAATTTATGAATCACATAATTATGATAATTATTGGCCATTTTGAGACCTTTGGATAGTTTTACAAAAACCAGATTGATATGTTTACCAGGATCATATGAAGAATAAAATTATTTCAGAATAAAAAATATTGTACTATAATTATATAATTTTAATTATTTTTATAAAATATTCATATAGTAATGAATATTATCAAAATAGATTTAAATTTTGATAGTTGAAACAAAATCCTCAATTTTATGTGTTTTAAATTTATAAAAATATTATTATTATTATTTTAAATATGTTTCACCATTAATATTTATAAAATATTATTTTTGTTAGAAAAATTTTATTTATGCAGTATTTTTATTTATTAAACTTTCCAAGTGTGGAGTTTATAAAAATATAGTATTTCATCAATTTAGGTGGCACTCATGACATAAAAAGAGCAACATTTCATTATTTATACAGAATTTAAGAGTGAGGTAGATAAGGGGTATCCCATTTAAGTAATTAATCTTTTATATTTAGATTAATATGACTTTATTATCATGACATGTGTATGATATAATTATAGGAGGTATAATATAGAAAAAAACAAAAAAAAAAACAATTAACTATTATTATCTTACATATTTTGAGCCTCAATTAAAATCTGGTTTATAATTTTAAAGAGTACTAATTTTATTAGATGATTTTCTGTATTAGTTGAATAACTATGTTGGACATGGTTTTTAGAAGATTATATTCATGTTATGATGATAATAGGTTAGGGATAAACATTGAGATAATGTGACAATTTATAAGTGGGAGAAGTGGAACCCATGAAAATATTAAGAAGTTTTAAATATAATAAATTTATTTGTAATGTAATATTTTTTATGGGGTCTTATATCATATTTTATACAAATATTAACATTATTAACCCTTAAATCATGGGAAAAAAATTCAATAGGGAATTATTTATATCCCAAAAAATTATGTTGACATGTCAAATAATATTTATAATTCTAATTATAATTTTAGAATTTATTTTAAAATATTCAATTTATAGACTATGTAATAATTAATTATAATATAATTATTAAAAAGGTATTCTCACAAAAAAAATAATTATTTTTGAAAAAACACATAAATCACCTTAAGATATTTTTTATATTTGAAATAAAACTATTATTTCCATTTTATTAAAATTTAATTCCTAAATTTATAAATATGATTTTGAATATATTTAATAGTAAAATTTATTTCTACTATCCTATAATAACATAGTACTAGAATATGAAATGTGTAATAGTTTCTGGGATGTTTTATTTACCTTCTATAGAATAATCATATAAAGGATAATTTTCCCCCACTGTGTCACTTTTAAATATTTTAAATAATATTCTTAAACATATGAACTATGTTATTGAAGAATTTTTGGCCCTATGATGGTATAATATTGATATATTACAAATATCAAATATTGTATTTCACATGCTATAACTATTTCAAAAATAATGTAATATCCCCAAAATGGAGTCTCAAATGGTAAAACCATGACCACCATTAAAAATAGTTTATGGGTTTCACATTAGGTGTAGTATTTTTTCTCACACAATTGTTTTTGGTAAACTGTAGTCACTAACAAATATTTGATAAAATAAATAATTTTTTTTAAATGATTTATTTATTTATGCATTTATTCATTTACTAAATAATTTATTGTTAGATGAATAAATAAATATATAAGAACATCATTGTAACCAATATCATATGTTGGGACATAACCCATAGATATTTAGGTATGCCGATCATCACCATATGGAAAAGCATTGATAGCCAAAAAATGGTGAAACTATGATCGATGATTAAGACACATTATATCCATTAATCAACATTAGAGATTTTTTATATCTCAAAAAACACTGTATAGGTATTATTTGTAATAATTGATCAAATCAAAAATCATTTATGAGTTTATTATATTTGGTTTTCATCCCATTCGTGATTATCACTTTGAAGAATAATTACTTAATCGAAAATTAACTGCTTAATCAATGTTGGAATATGTAGATTGATTAATATTTCTAAGATCTTATCTTATTCATATTGTATGATTATGTAATATATATATTTTCATGAATGTTATTAAAAGTTGGGTTCCTGAGGAACATTTATGATATTATTTTTTTATTGTCCATTTCTCCCCCTATTATTTACATATTCAGAATTTTCCAATGGTAATATGATTTTTTAATAGTTAATCCAATTAATGATTCGATCAACAATAGATTAGTAAAGTTTTTAAAAATTTATCAATTATTAGGTTATTTTTAATGATTAATTGGTTTGGTAATTGCTCATTGAAGGTCATAATTGGGATCTGTACATTGAAGTCCCAATAGAGCCAAGATAGTTCTTCTTTTCAGTGGATATAATATTTATTTCAATTAGATAGAGTCCAAGAATAAATTATTAGTGTTGTTTCGATTAACTTCATGGTTAAAAAATAGAGTTTTTAATGATAATGGTTTTTGAACTACTTGGTTTAGTTATAAAATTATACATTCATTGAACCCAGATGGTAAACCCCATATATATAGTGTATAGATTGAAAGAACAAAAGTCGTTTGTTTCCCTTAGATGGAGATTGAGTTTTAGAAGACTAAAAATATCACAGAGCCTTGTTTATAATCCATCAACATGTACCCTAGTTATTCAGATCATTGTGTTCTAGAATAAATTCCCATGACCTAAGAAACCCTTCACCCATTCACTTCTATGTGTACACAAAAATTTTCATATAATAAGAGAATATGATGGGAACAATAATATGGGAATAATCGCATGACCTAATATGTAACATGGCCTCTAAAAATCATATTATTTAAAATAATATATATATATAAGTACATTTCATATCTAATAGCATGTGAAGGGTATAATGAGAATTACTAAGAGAGGTCACATACCCCATTAGACATGTCTTGTACTTATGTAGAACTTTGAAAAGTTTAGTGAGTGATAAATTTTACCTATTAATCCATAAGTGGAGTCTTGTGACCTATTTAATGAATAAATAGATCCTTATAATGTTTATAATATATCTTATATATCTATCTATGGGGTATGGATCTTGTACTAATGTAATTTACATAGAGTCCAGTATTTCACCCACATTGTCAAGGAAACAATACTCTATATATAGAGTAAATTTTTTCCTATATAATGATATCTTATATTTGAGTAATCTTCTATTAGAGTCTTGTATTTCGTGACCTATTATAATGTGGGAATTAGGAAATGTCATCAGGGGGAACATGCCATGAAGAATTATTGAGACACCATAGAGAATAAAGAGTTGTATTTCACAGCCTATTATAATGTGTGTGATAGGAAATGTTATTTGAGGGAAAAGGGATATGCTGAATGATTGAGTAATACAATGAAAAAAACGGTGTAATATTGTACATGCATCAAGTTAATGTAGAATAGTCTCTAAGGCTATAGTACCTAGAATATCTAAGATACTTCATTTGTTATATTTCCAGGAGAATCATCGACTTTTTTACTAAATCAAAATATATTTATTCTCTATGCTTTGTGATATCTTGGAATCCTACTATGTGTGCATATACTCACCCTATCATGGGAACTATCCTCATGAATCATGATTTATGATGTTGAAATTCCCTTTTAATGAGTCCTAGGTAGGATAAGTGTAGGTTGACCATAGTGGTACATTATAGTAGAGATATATAGAGAGATTATTTTTATTTACTGAGATATAAAAACTTGTTATAGGTTAATCATTATTTCTTGTATTTGGGACCATATTTTTACATAAATCTTTTATACCATTAGTCATGATCTAATGTGGAATATTAGTAATTAATGAATTCATTGTGTCATTACCAATTGATAAATTTACTGTACATTGTGGTATATGTACATATGTGTATGAGTGTTTAAAGGTTCTTTATGATATGGTCTCACTAGCGTGAGATATTTTTACATAGAACTAGTAACCAGAACCTGTCTTATTAGTGTTTTCTTGGGTGTCACGCATGGTTTATGGTTGGTATGGTTTTCTTTAGTGGTTCATGTCATGAATATGTGAAATCATATCCTATTTTATCTAAGGAACAATTTTTGTAAATAATCTATCAATATAGTTTGGTTTTGGACTGTGGAAATAATATTAAGTTGTCTCTAGTGAATCTCTCAGGGATAGAAATCTAGTAATTATGGAACATATAATGTATCCATACAACAATAGTTTGAAAACATACATGTCAACTCTGAATATGGGGACACATGATTCAGGGAAATCTATGGTACATGAAACCTATAGGAATAGGATGTGGTTTCTAATTATCTCAATACTTAAATCCACAAATATTATTAAGGATTATTGTTCTCCTTCAATATCACAATAATTCTTCTTGATGACATATACCATGGATACCCCCAGGAAGACAACCCCTCCAGGGAGACAATTTGTGGTGACACTACAAATTTTTTATAATTAAAACCCACCTCTAATTATTTAAGTATATTCATCTTATAATATTGAGTATATGTTTCTCTTAGGGACTCAAAATATTGCATACTTGAGGTTAGCATGATTAATGAGATTAAGATTTATAGATCTATTTGGTTTCTAGGACATATAGTAACCTAAATCTATATGTAATGTCGTTAGTTTTTGAAATTATTGTTCTTCTTAAAGAGGACCCCACTATTTCATATTGTTGTCTTGGTGACTATACATCCACAATGATCGATTGGGTGGATGATCCGGGTGAATCAAATGCATGATGATGTGGCCCTCTTCTCGGTGGATTTTTAGGATGTTTTTAATGAACACTATACTCCATTAATATTTCTATATGTTATAATTCAGGTTCTTAGGGATCATCAAAATTGTATCAGGTTATTTACATAGTATACAACATGTTTTATTGACATATCATGATACGACATTGATATTGTTCATTATAAATGCATCTACTATTGAAAAATAATTTGTCGTCACAATGAATATGATAGAGTTGTAGTTATTTCTCTTTAAAATCCTTCTTATTTTGGGGTCTTAGAGAGATCCCTTCTTATAGATAAATTCTTTTATTAGTGAAATATAGTGTATGTAGATTTTATTATCATCCATGATGTGCAGTTTTTAGTTGTATGAGGACATTGATGTGCCTCTCAGTGTCGATTCCTGAGGTTTTGGTGTATTCTGATTTTGGGCCATTAAGAATAATATCATGGTGTATAATTATGTTCTATCAAACTTGGGGAAATATTTTTTTACTCATATGATAGGTGAGTATATTTTTGGGTTGACTATTTTAACCCTTATGTAGTGAAAGAGTGGAATTAAATGGATGAAACATTGAGGTAGAGGTAGTGGTATTAAATGGGTGGTCTGATTGGAGGGGATCATGTCAAAATAGTTGGGAATGGTCCAGTTAGTCGACGATGTTAGGATCAACTACCACTGACACCTCCTCATTGTGGTTTATTCGTGGATCATGGATCTGGAGGATGGGATGATGATAACTATACTATTTAGAGGTTTATGAGCTATAGGATCAATGAATGGTAAATCATTTTTGTAAGATCAAGGATTTATCTGTATTGTATGTTCTTGTTTTTGATTCTATTTATGTCCCATTTTTTGGTTAATTATGTGGCTTCACAGGTCTCTGAGAAGGATCAGTGGTGTTACAGGGGTTCAAGACATGAATAAGGGGAAAAAGGGCATTCAGAGATATTGGGCATGTTTGCACATGGTTTGGAAAACTGTGCAAGAGAGGGGCAAGTTGGCAGTAGGCTCTGCACAGTTTGTGCATGGTTTGGAAAACTGTGTGGGAAAACAGTGTGTAATTGATACTTTTAAAAATTTACAAAATTCCATCCTAGTATTTTATACCCCAACTAAGGATTTTCCTCCATTCAAACCCTGTAACCCATGTGATGAGCTTGAATGAACCAAGATTCCCAAGGTTGGTCCTCCTTTGATTCTTGTCTGTTTGGAGCGTCATTGTTTTTGAATGGAAGTTGCGGGTATTTCAAATCTCTTCCTTGATTCCTCTTTTTGATTTGAGTTTTCATCATTCTCCCATTTTCTTTTGAATCTATAAGTCATCTTTTTTTGGGTGAGATTTTGGATAAGGCATCATGGGATGTTTGAATCTGTATTGTAGTATATGAAAAAGAGAGTTTTCATCAACGGATTCGAGGTAGGAGGTCTACTTGTATTATCCTATAGTTTTAATTTGGATTTTTCATAGAAGATGGTGTTCTTGTTTTCCCATTTTTGTGTTCTTGGTTCCGTTGAATTGTTTGACAAAAATGGGTCTCTATGTGGCCAAATGAATCCCTCTTGATCTCTATTGGATTCATAGTGGAGGACATGGCCATTTAGGGGTACCCAGGGTGTGGTCCGACAATCCTAGAACTAGAGTGTGGTACGGTTAAGTGAAGGGATTCCAATAAATAATGTGGAACTCATGTTGAATATTATTTAATGGTTTATTACATTTTCAAAGGAATGATAATTCAGATTCCTAGGTTGATAAGTCATAAAGGGTTGTTTGACATCACATATAAACATAAAAAATGGGTCAAATAGGTTTATGTTGATTTTATGACGGAATATGGTAATAATTTCCAAAGATGAATATGGAACATTAAATGGTGAACTAATAATTTGATAATGGAATGGGAAAGGGGGAGTTTGTTAATCTGTTTTAATAAGAAAATGTTTGAATATATTGAATGGGTTAATACAAGGGAATTTTGGAACACCTAATGGTTGAATGTAATCAGTGGTTGGGTTATGAGATATGAGAAATATACCTGAAATGAATAAGTGGGTGAATGATTTTGAAATTATTAATGGGTTAAATAGTTAAATTATTGGTCATTGATGAATTTGGGAAATGCATAGCTGTTGTCGAATACACATAGTGGGTTAAGGGACAAGAATGAGCATTTGGCTAAATGAATATGAATTGAAAATGGAAAATTTATTAATTGATTATGGCATAATATTAATTCCCATGTGGGTTTTTTTAATTTTGATTTCGAATTGAATTATTTATATTATTTTGTGTGGTGTTATGATTGTGGTGATTGTATATATAAACATGTCAACATGGCTTGGAATAGTGGGGTATTGACCTGAGGTTCTACACCCATGGGTCGAGTTAGACTGAGGCCTCTAAACTCCACCCCAAAATGCACAGGTTTGGTATGGGGATAGAGGCTCTATTCCCCTAATGGTTTCATTCTACCAGAACTGAGGCTTCGAGGTGAGTATGTTTTATTGATGTGATACATGTATCCATAGTGAGACTTGGACTTGACTTAATTTCCCATATACATAGCGATTGACTGCCTTATACCTATGTGTAGTGGATATTTATGCCATACTAAAAGCACATGTGATAAGAATGGTCTATGTAGTAGAAATTGTATATGAAATGGATTTGGGATAAATAATAGTCATTAATTAAAAGAAATATTTAACTAAAGGGACTGAAACTGTCCATTTTTTTCATACCAATTATTTTAACTTTCAATCACTATCATTTAGACTGCATATTTATTAGACCCCATTTGTGGTGGCCTAATGAGTTTTGTACTCACACCCAGCTTGGGACGTCATTAGGTACCTGAGAGGATGTCTTGGTTGCAAGTTATGACATTGGAAGAGGCCCTACAATAAGATATTGAGTTGGGCATAGTATGTACATGTAGAAGGATCCATACATAGAGTTAGGACCCATTGGAGTTTTTAGTCATTTGTCTTATTTTGGGGGTGCATTCACTTAAACTACTAGTTTATCATGGAATTGCTGTATGTGATTTAGGGTTTGTGCCATATTTGGGAAATTATCAGTTATACATGTTTATTGGTTATTCATATTTAATATATTATTTATTTTATGTTTATCTATAGCATACTTTGACCAAGAGGGTATATTCACCCCATCTGACTTATTAGACCCTCGCAACTAGTCGGCAACCTTTGGCATATGGTAAGCATGCATGATGTCTTATGACGACTCATCTCGGAGCACCGATTTAGTGGATTTTGGGTCTGGGATGTGAAAAAGTGGTATCAGATATTTCTTGTTGTCATTCATACTATTTGGGGATAGTATACAGGAGATTTGGAAGTATTGGGCCTCAGAATTTAGATCGTTCATGGGTGTAGCTAACCCATGTACGTGGGAAATCCCAAGTCTCCCCGGGTGGGGATTGTTGTTGTTGATGGGTTTTTTACTGTTGAACGATATTTTATCATTGGGTAATTCCTATGTTGTGTGATTTGACTGATTTATGATATTTTTATCATGGCTAGAATAGAATGAAGTTGTGCATCCAAGTACCATTTTACGAAGCTAAGGAAGTAGCAGGCCTGCATCATTATGGGAAGACAAACAAGATGAGTGTTCGGGGCATAGAGGGTAGAATTAATTTTTCTTACTTGATAAATCTGAAGAAATTCTTCCTAATAATGTTAATGTAAATGTGTGAATGAAAATAATTAAAATGAATAGTTAAAGAAAATTGTGTATAAATAAATGATTTCAATGAGTTAAATATTTGGTTTTTAATCAATTGTAAAGGTTGATTTGGCATTTGAAATGGAAAGTAATGCATGTTGATGGTAAAATTTTTAACGATATGTTTATAAGGAATGTCTTAAAAGTGTTAAAATGATTCTTGTAAGAATTTATAAAATGGTAAATGTGCCTAAGAGAAATTAATAGTGTGGTAAAAGAGGATTTGGTTTGAAGAGGTGTTGATATAAGACTTGTGATTAAGTAAATTTGTTACCCTATATTGACCATTACCCATGGATGGTATGATAGAGGGTACTGTTGACGGTGTGATGATGACCGTTCTGATAGAGTGTGAAGAATGTTTTGTTTATGGTTGATAGCATGAGACATTTTCCACCTATGGATAAATCCTTTTTCTCATTCTTCAAAACATCAAGTGAATGATATGATTAAGAGGGAAATTATTTATTTCATATGTGGGTATCCCTTGTGTTTTTGGAAAACCCATTTTCTATTGGTTGGGCAATGAGACTACCCTAGTTTGAGACATCGTGTTTGGATTGGGAAGCCATTAGGGTTAGAATATGGCCTAGCTGGTTTGTTTAGGGAACCCTTTTTAGTGTTGTGGCCTTTTCCTTTAGTGTAATTTATTGTATTAATAGTGTGAAAAATCTCATGGTTTGTCATCGTACAGAGTGCATGAGGGACCATAAGGATGGTGCATGGGTCCGGGTGACCTGGCGAGTAGAGACCTTGCAAGTTGTGTTTTGAATCTTATGGAGGATTTTTGGCTCGCATTGTTGATTTATGTGTACACATTTGGTGTGTAACCTATAGTAATTTTTTTTCGGTGAGCTAGCAATAATGTGCATCAAAACGGGAGCAAGAGTTCCATTCACGAGCATTTCTCAGTTCAGGTGATAACATGTATGGTTTGGATAGTGGACCGATGGATTTTCCTGGTTGTGAATCTATTCAAGGGAGTTGGTATCTTTTTACCATTAGGGTGACCTATGAGAGTGGTCGAACTGGGTTTCTAGTGTTTTTTGGTGAGTGTCAAACATGTAAATGTTTTGTTTTATGACAGTGGGAGTCAGAGTGATTCACGGTGCTGGGTTGGACTTGAGGGTGAAGTGGTAAGGATGATGGTTGGTGGTGCCACTCGAGTTGTATTTATGAGTTTATAGTCTAATGAAATCAAGGGTGGACCCATGGAAGGTTAGAAAAAATACATATGAATCTAGGAAAATGAGAATGAGAGATTCTTCTGAGGTGGTGTCGACACATGCAGAGTTAAATTGAGTTTAATAAATGGTATATTTGTTCCTCTGTTCATTGATAAGGTCACCTTAGTGATTGTGATAGGTGGTATTGATATTATTGGAAGGTTTTACCATATGGATGTCTTACTCACCTGTTGGATGACGATTAATGGAGGTCTCGATGTTTTTTTGAACCAAATAGATAATGGTGGTTGAAGTGTGGTTATATGATTCTTGTTGATGGTGATAGTCGGGGTGAGAGTAGTAACATGGTTGAACTTGTTGGGTGAGATGCAGAAGCTTCCTCAGGGATGATAAGATTGACTATCCAAGATGCATGGTTAGGTATGTAAGTGGATAATGATCTACAAAGAGATAAAGGTTGAGTTGTGGAAGACTGTGGGGTTCGTTTTTGTGGTCGGTCATTATGCATCTATTGTTAGCTGGAAGGGACACATTAGAAGAACCCAAGTGGTGTGGTGGAAGTATTCCCATATGAAATTTTTTTTCACCACTTCTTGGCAGTTTTTTCATGGAGTGATGGATAAACATGTTTGGAAATTACACCATAGTGGTGGTGGTTACGTGTTGATGAGATGAATTCGACATGGAATCTTGAGATACTCTTCAGTTCATGGTGTCCCATTGTTCGATATTAGAAGGGGATAAGTGGTTGGTGGTGTTACATGAAAACTTCTAAGTGTACCTCAACTAGTGACAATTCTACCTAATATCATCGCATTGTCCCGTGTATATTGAGAAGATGTGGCTCACGCCAAGAGTCATGAATGTGTTTGGATGGATGAGAGATATTATGAAATATATGCAGAAGGAAATTGTAAATTTGGACCTTGAAGGAGGGATATACACCCTCGATGGATTGGGGTATGGTCCTCTTGATGGACTAAAGGATGAAAAAATCATGTGTTTTATTCACAGAAGCTGAGAACGTGCACTAGGTGACATTCATTTTCATGTTTTGGTAAAAATATAGATAGCCATGTCTGTGTTTTTTTGGGTTTGTCATATGATTTAGTGTACTAAATGGTGGTTGGAACCCCTATTGAGAGTAGTGGTAACAACACTCATAAGGTGGGCAGTGATATGTCGGTCCTCGATGTGGAAAAGGGATCATCGAGATGACGTAGTGGCACCAGGGTGCCAATGAGGAACCTGTGAGGTGCATGTCAGGTTCCTCGGAGAGTCATGTGGGCCTTGGACATGGTATCTAATGATACAAGTGTTGGATTGAGATAACAGTGGTTCCATGTGATTTTTTGGAGGTTTGTTCTGAGTCATTGGAGGGTGTGTTTGAATAAGAAAAAATATGTGGAAAGTGAATTTGGCGTCATATAACTCCAAAAATGATTGGGGTTAGACTCGGGTAATTTTCTCTTGTGTGGTTTTGGAATGTCGTGAAGTTGAGTGCACCTTGTTCATGTTATGTGGTTTCATTCCAAGGTTGAAGTCAATGACAGTCTAGAGGGTGGTAACACTACTATGATGGAATTATACTAGAATTTAGGAAATGACCTCAGTAGGTGCATGCGATGAAAATGAAAGGCTTTAAGTATATAAGCACATTTGGAAGGTCAGAAATGGGTAGCGTACCATCCTTGGAATGTGATTGTTCTGAGACAAGCCATTCGGATGTGGTCCGACTAGAGATGGTAAACAGGGATGTGTGGGGTGAGAGTGACCCACCTCTAGGTTCATGTTCTAGTGGAAAGTGCCTTATAAAATGATGGTTTTCCTGAATGAGGTCAAGTTGATCTTAGTCCTGGAATTGATGGTGTAATAATGTTTTCCTTAATAGTTTTGATGGTGTGGTTGGACGAAATGTAGGGTAATTCCCTCTGGATTCTTGGGTGTGGTGAGTTGGAACATGTCAGGTGATGGAATTTTGGGTTGAGTTCCGGAGGTCCTTCGATGAGGGGGAGGTGCTAAGTAACCAAAAATAGTGGAGAGAATCATACTAGATAAATGTTTGTTTGATGATGAAACTAGTGTTTGAGTTAGAAGGACTCGAGTAATCACTGCTTGGATGAGTTACCCATATATAGAGCTTTGTATAGAGTTTCTTTGGTCATGTATTCGAGAGTTTGGGTTGCATTTGGATGTATTGTTTTGGAATGTAATTGCCAGTAAATTTGGATGGAAGGAACGTGTGATTTCCAATAGTTGATATCGGGTTTGGTACCCATTAGAGTTTGTAAAATATAAGAATTTTGATGCCATGTGATTTGGTTTTTGAGTTATATATAGGATAGGGCCAATGAAGTGTCAATTAGTTCCTCCATGATAATGTGATGTTGGGTGTTAAATATCCACGTGTTGGGAGTTGGGTGTTGTCACTTAAGTTTCGCCTCTGAAGTTATCATAGTGAGAATGGTTGATGTTGATGTATCATTGACAATTTTTCAGCTCGTGTTGTGGCCGTAGTGAGTAGGTATTGTGGAGAAAGTCTATTCCCTTGATCATTTTTTGGTGGGATTTGTGATGTGTAACTACAAAAAATGGACTATGAGAATGGATAAAGAGGCTTAGTGGAATGAACACTAGTTCCAGAAGCATAGTGATGCATGGAAGAGCGGCTAGAGGATGATACGTTATAAGGTAGGGAGGTTATAAGATCCTAGATTTCTCTGTATGGTATTTTCTTCTTTATTATTCAGTTTATGTCCAAGTTTATGGTTAATTAAATGCTTTCCCAGGTCCATGGGAAGGCATGGGGGTGTTCCAGGGGTTTGAGACATTACAAAGGGGAATCCAAGGATTTTTGGGAAATCCTCATGATTTTCACACTATTTGGGAAAATCTGCTAGATAGGGGAGTTCATTTATATGCCTCTACATGGTTTTCACAAAGTTCAGCAAATCGTGCAGGTAAACCATAGAGCCTGGAAACATTTAATTTTTTTAAAAAAAATTCCATCCTGAGATTTTAAACACCAACTCAATATTTTCCTCCATTCCTCTCCTACAACCCTAGTGACAAGTTTGGAAGAACCAAGCTTCCCTAGGGTGGGTTTCCATTGATTCTGGGACATTTGGGGGGCCATTGGATCTGGAATGAAGTCATAGGTATGTAGAATCTCCTCCTTGATTCTTCTTTTAAATTAGGGGTTTCATCCTTCTCTCATCTCTTTCTAGTGATCTAAACCCCTCTTTTTCACATGAGATTTAGGATGAGGCTTCAAGAGATGTTTAAATCTAGATCCAAAGCTATTAATAAGATTGTTTTCATCAACAGATTCATGTTTACTGTTCTAAAATTATTATACCACAATTTTATTTTGGATTTCTTCATGGAAGTTGGTTTTCTTGCTTTTCACGTTTTGTGTTATCGGTTCCCTTGAAGTGTTTGAAAAAAAGGGTGTCTATGTGACCAATAGAAACCCCCACAATTCCTATGGGATATGTAGAGGATTAATTGACCATTTAGATCCACCCTTGTAGGGTGCCAGCAAACCCTGACCTAGAGTGTGGTTGGGTTAAGTGAAGGGTTTCTGATTAATAGTGTGGAACCCATGTATAATATGTTTTAATTGTTGATTAATTTTTAAATGGAATGATAATAGATATGACTATGGTGACAGGGCATAAATGGTTGTTTTACATGGCATGGAAAAGAGAAAAATTGGTCAAATGGGAGTATATCAATTATTTGACGGAATATGGTAAGAATTTCCTAAGAGGATCAGGACAAATAAAATGGTAAACACATAATTTGAGGATTGAATTAGAAAGGGGATAATGTTAATGGGTAGTAATAATAAAATGGATGAATAAATGGAATGGGTTAAGACATGGTAATAGTAGCACACCTAATGGTTGAATGTAATAAGTGGACGTGTTATAATATATGAGAAATTTACGTGAAATGAATAAGTGAGTAAATACTCGTGAAATGATAAATGGGTTAAATGGGTAAATTAATGGTCATTGATGAATTTGGATAATGCATAGGGGTTTTGAATACACTTAAAGGGTTAAGGCATGAGAATGGAAATTTGGCTAAATGGGGTTGAGTTGTCAACGATAAATGTATTAATGGGTTGTGGCATAGTATTATTTACCATGTTGTTTTATATTCATTGTGATTTCCAATGGAAATGGTTATGTTATGTTGGGTAGTGGTATGATTGTGTTGATTGGATATATAAGCATGTGCACATGGCTTCGAAGATTGGGGTATTTATTTGAGGTTCTATGCCCACGGGTCAAGTTAGAATGAGGCTCTAGACTCCACCCCAAATTGAAGGTGTTATGGAAGGAGGCAGATGATCTATACCCCTAACGGTTTCATTCCACCCAGACTGAGGAATCGAGGTGAAGGTATTGTGTTGTTGTGATATAGGTATCCCCAGTGAGATAGGGACTTGAGAGATTTTCCCCTATGCATTGGTATTGATTTCCATATACCCATGTGTAGAGGATATTTATACCTAATCCAATGAACATGTGATTATAATGTTCTGTGTAGAGGAAATGGTACAATAAATGTATTTGGAATAAATTCTAGTCATTAGTTAAATGATCATTATTAACTAATGGAACCTAAAAATTCTCTGGTTTTCATACCAATTATATGAACAGACATGAACTATCATTTATGGAGGATTTTTTTGACCCAATTGGTGGTGGCCTACTATGTTTTGCACTCGCACAATACTCGGGCTACCATTGGGTGCCTACGCAGATGTCTTCATTTCTAGTCTGTACAAGGGCAGTGTCCCTACCCTGGGATTTTTAGTTAGGAATGAGATGTATATAGAGAAGGATCGGGAGTTAGAGTTGGGAAATGTGGGTGATTTTGGACATATGCCTTATATTTTGGTCTCATTCACTTGCACTACTACTATGGAATGGCATTTTTTTTGTGATTTGATGTTTTTATGTTGTTTGGAAAATTATTGGTTATACATCTTTATTTTTTGTTCATATTTCTTATATGTCTTATTTTGTGTCTGGTTGTGTCTTACTTTGAAAAAGAGAGTATACTATCCACATGTTCCCTATTAGACCATCTCCACTAGTCAACACCCTCTCTTGTAAAAGGAGGCGTGCTTGAGGTCATGTGATGAATCATCTCAGGGCACCGGTTTAGTGGCTTCTGTGTGGGGAATTTACAATTTGATCCATGACTAATATATTGTAGCCTCTATTTTCATTGACATAGTGTTAAATACATGACCCCAATATCCAGAAACTGGTTGTTATGTTATTAGAATCAAATTTATACAATAGATCACATCATCATGTATAGTTAAATATATTAGTCATGATGATGTACATATATACATGGTTACCTTATTGCATTGGTAATTAAACATAGAACCTAAAAAGGAAAATAAACTGCTACATTGACACTTATTCAATGATTTCATCATCATAAACTAAAGAAGGTAAATAAATATATTTTCTGAAATCAAATTCATATTAAGGGTTACATAAAGAAGAAAAATAAATCCATAATATGGGATATATTATAAAAAATGGAATGAAAGATGATTAATAGAAAAAAAATTCAATTAATCAATAAATTGAGATTAGAAATTCACCCATTTATTTTTTTCATTTTACAAATATCATGGATATTAATAACTGAATTATTCATGAAAAAAATTATTACTTATTGAATTTTATGTATTTGGAACATGATCCACTTCTATTTAAACCTGTTACAAGACAGTTTATGTCTGTGGGTAGAAACCCATCTGATTCTACATGGAAACAAACACGGAGGGCTTGTTGCATAATATTTTATATCACGATTACTATCGATGCATATCATGGAAATACAATTATGATCCCCATCCATCAATATAGGTCCAAATAATTATTCGTACACATATTTAATTCATGAATAGTTTGTTTTATTAGAATATCTGTATTGAGTAGAAGATATGTATTATCAATATTTTCCCAGTTAAAATAACATTCAAAGTAGAAAATATATGTTAAAATGGATTATGTCATAGAAAATATTATTCTCTATGAAACGATAAATATATATATTTAAATATATCAAACATGATTTATGTTCTTAAATAAAAGAGGAATTACCCAATGGTAATAACTTATGAATATAGAATATGTCCCACCGAAATTAATCTGAGAGAAATAAAACCATACCAATTGTAATAAATGGAATCACATTCCCAATAATATTAATACTCATAAAATCAATTATTTAATAACCAAGAGATAAAGATATTGAAATTATGATACATAAAATTTTATAAAAAATACACCATACACATGAAATAAGTTGTGAACAAGGCATATCTCAAAAACGTAAGATGAGAATAACCTTACAAAATATCATATAATTTGAGTGAGTATAATTAAATGAAAAAATTATGTGTGACCAATATAAATCAAAAAAATAAAATTGGAAATATTTTAAAAACAATCAGAGTTAATTTTTTTACATTTTCATGGCATTACATATCTAATGAAATTGAAGTTTAACACAATGAATGAAAATTGAATTATGAAATCTAAAATTATATATATGAAAACATTGTTAACATTAAATTTGTTCCATGGATAATATAATTATATTAATTAATTGATTAATTTTGAACCTCTCCATAATAAATTTTATTTATTATAAATTTATTGTGTTTAGTTATGAACATTCTTAAGATTTAAAATGTTCAATTTAATAGTTCTGGGAGTATTCATTTTATGGTATTATTGTCAGTTTCCTTGAGTATAAATATCGGAGATCATTTCTTATTTTAATAATAACTCAAAAATTAAAATTAAATAGTATTAATCAGAATATAATTTTTTATGGTATCATATATCATTTGGTTATATGGTATGTGGATGATTTATTAAATTAAACAATGATTAAAATGTTTTAATTTTTTTTGGCGGGTCTTACAACCATCATAAACTTGTGTCCTTTTATTTAATATTATATTTATACATTGAATATAGAACATGATATTACATATTATATGTAAATAATATTCTTCTTTAACTATAATAATGGTTTTATGACATGTCTTGATATAGGTAACAGAATATGAAAACTCATTTTTCACAAATTTGATGAATCGACACACCCATGATGATATTTTCATTTTTAAAATAAAAGTAGAAGATAAAACATTTGATGATGTCTATTACCTTACAAAAATAATATTAAATCATATAAATGATAATTTAGTTACCCTAAATATTTTTTATGGGAGTTGTTTAGGGGATAAGAATATAAATGAAATTAAAAGTGAAATATTTTATATATTGAATATCTTCTCCATGGGAAACTCCTTAGGAAAATTGTATTTGGTATTTCGGTAATACCATATGGTTTAGACATGGGGATGGTACATGGGAAGATAAATAGGTATAATTTATTCAATATTCAAGGCTTATATGGTGTGACGATATGGGGTGGTAGTTAATGGGGGAGGGGTGTTCTTTTAATTTTATTTATTTATTTTTATTTTTGGATCAAGAATATCAAAAGTATTGATTACCATTACTATATATAGTTACTAGAACATTATTGTTCTAACTAATGAGTGAATAACACATCCATACATCATCCATGACTAAATAATTCATTTATTTACATATAATGTCAAATACCTTAAATCACCATATTTCAATATTCAAAAAAAATTCAACTATTTCAGGTAAAACCAAAAAATTCACCCAAACTATTTTAAGATGTGTATATTTTAAACATTGACTCCATTTTATGGAAATAAATGTTTAAATATATGAAATTCCATTAATAATAAAAATCATCAATTTTTTTTGGAAAAATTTTGATTTTAGTATCAAAACTGATTTTATGACACATTGGAAAATTTATTATGGTCTCATTAAACTATAATATATTTATAATAAAAAATTTATTACTTCATTAATCTATTTGATGAAAATAAAATTTATTTTAAATTATTATATTAAATATAAGACAATAAATTTTCATTTTCATTTCATAAAAATCAGAACACATAATTTATCATTTAATAAAACATTAATTTACAAAATTCATGATATAAATATATTTTATTTTAATTTACGAGATACCTAAATTTTATTTATATATTCATATTTGTGTTTATTATTCTAATGGCCAGATTATTATTTCAAATGTTCACATTTTATTTTGAATGGTCATGTTAAAATTATAATATTTAGTAATGTATCACCTTTCATATAAGTTTAGTGTTGAATGAAATGTATGTTATTGAATTAATTAATTTCATTTGAGAAGAGAGATACCAAAATATCAGGGGGTGTTATATTCTTCCCTCATTGAAAAAATTCTTCCTCATGATTGTTGTTCTGAATATTTTTTCTAAACAAATTATGGTGGTTATTTTTTATATCATTGATTTGTCTATAGTCAATTCACATCCACATAGATCCATATTTATTTTTGAGAAAGGGAATGGGGGACCCCTCTGGGGAAACCATATGGAGATTAAATCCCTTTCTAATCAACCAATCTAGATGTTTTTTATGATAAGTAATTATATACTGTCTTTTATATAAGGACACATTGATATTTTTCATACATCATGGATTAAATCAATGTTCAACTCAAATTCACACTATGGTGGTTTCTAGATAATATTTTAGAGAATACATCAATATATTACTTATAAATAGGTACATCCTAGTTTTAATCTTTGTTTATTCATCCCAAGTTGTTTTTTTCTCTTTCTCTATAGAAATTCCATTCAGTAAAACCACTGGAGGTGGATCAAGATACAAATTAGATGATGATTTTTCTACTCTAAAGATAATAATTCTTCACATCCACACAAATCGTAATTTCCTTCATCTAGAAATAAAACTTATCTTCATATTTTTAAATCCAGTCCATACAAAGGATTATATAAACTCCAACCATAGGGATGCTGATAAGGTAAGAAAATAAAACATGTTTACACTTCAAAATGGGGAATTCTAGACAAAGGATTTTGTAATACAGTATCCATTGGGTTTTTTGAAACACAACTACCAAATTAAATAAAAAGCTATGTGTAAACTTTTCATGAAAAAATTGGTAGATATAAAAGTGTGTGATGATCCAAAATCCAATAACACATTGAATAAATTTTATGATATGATTATTTTACCTACCACAACATCATTCAATACTTCTATATCAGTGGGGGAAGTCACATAAGATTTTCCATATCACTTTGGCCTCATCTATTATATATTCCCCAAAAGCTTGTGAAATTTATTTTAATAATTCCCAATTTAATTATGGATGAAGTATTCAACATCATTGATTTATTCCCCCCCTCACATTCATTATATTGATTACCCTTTTCTCCCTACTAATAACAATATTTCATTCTTTTTAATAATTTTCAAGGACTGTTGTTTCCAAAAGCTTCACATAATGAAAATTTATTTTTCCCTGGTTCTTCATTGATTCTATAACGTTTTCATGGTTATCTAAAGACATCTTCTTCTATTTATTTCCCTTGAACATTTAGGATGTAGAAAAATAATTCTCAATTTTGGTGGTACATAGTACTATTTTGACATATGATAAAAATGCTTGAGATGTGAATTCTCTTAAGGGAAATTTATTAAGTCCTTTAAATAAATAATAAATAATGTATTCCCAATAAAATATGTAATCTATATAATACCTACGTAGACTTGTGTAGGAATCCTCATACTACGATACAAAATCTTTTTTTACGTGAATAAATTTTATCCTCATTTCAATTCGTGTATCGCAAGTAAACTATTTGTTGAAGAATATTTCATTAAAATATCAAAAATCCATTAGATCAATTTAAAATTCCACCTTAGTATTATAGATCAAAGACCACCATTGATCATCATCTACCTTGAGACAATATATTACTAGTATAATGTTTTCATTTCCATTTCATCAAAATTCTAGATATATCTTTTCAATGGACTTGAATCATTGCTCAACTACCACTACATTTTATGTTCCCTAAATGATTGGGGAATATACCACATTAAACAATCACACATATGTGTAGTAAGTAATTTAATTGTAAGATGAGTAATCTAAATTAATATTATCACGATATGATAATATCTGTCATCATCTAGGTTGACTTTCATAGTGGGTAAATCTCTAAATTGGGTTCTAGTATTGATTCCCTTTCATCCCTTAGGCACCATCGCTAAATGATAAGACAGACATTTAATTATCTCCTAATCATCATGAGTATTGAGAAAAAAATATAACATATAGAATTATCATAATTTCATGTTAATTTATCTTTATGTTCCTAATGTTTTTACAAAACCTCATATGATCCAAACTGTGATAAACCAGACCCCAATAGCCTAGAGTTAGTGGTTATTTTATTAAAATGTAATGTATACAAGAGATCACATCACCAATGATTTATCAATTTAGTTGTCTCGAATAACTAGATACATACATGGTTCCATTATTACATTGGTAATTAACAATAGCATATTAAAAATGTAAAATAAAATTCATGCATGACACTTAATCAAAGAAATACTCATTATAATTTGGGGAAAGAAGAAAATAAAAAGGGTTTTATAAAATTATCATTAATGGTTATATATAGATTAAACACATGTCAATTATAATTGATCCAAAATCGATATATCATTGAAATATTAATAAATCAAAACACATTCCATTTTATTAATAAATTGTGAATAAAACTTCATACATAAATGATTTTCATATTTAAATATCCATGTATAATAATTAACAAATTCTCAATGAACGAAATTAATACTTAATGGATGTCATATCTCAATCAATTGAACTTCCACCATAAAAACCGTTCATAATATTGTTTATGTATGTTGGTAAAAACTTATTTAATTCATTATGGAAACTAATACAAAGGGTTTGTGGCCAACTATTTTGTCCCATGAGATCTGTGGATGCATTGAGGGGCTATAAAATGTCATCAAAAAATATTAACGTCAAACCCAAATAATTATGAATAAATTTATTTAATTCATGAACAATTTTACTTTCAATAATTTTTGTATTGATTAGAGGATATGAATTTATTAATATTTCCCTAGTTAAAATAACATTTAATGCAAATACTATATATAAAGATGGTATATGACATAGAAATTAGTAATATACATTATATAATAAATTTGTATATTTAACTAATTATTCAATTATTGATGGTTATAAATAAATGGGGCATCCCATAAAGGTAATAAGTGATTAATATGGATTATGTCCCAAATAAATTAATGTGATATGAAAACAATACACACTTGTAATCAATTGAAGTGTATTCCTTATAAAATTAATAATATAAAAATATAAAAATTAATACCAAAAAGATAAAGAGATTCAATATATGATATATTAAATGGTATAATTCATACTACAAACATATGAAATAAATGGTGAATAAGGAATATATCATATAAATAAAAGTGATATGAGAAACCCTGTACCAATATCATATCATTAGTGTGGATAAATCAATGAAATAATTAAGTGTGAAAAAATAAAATCGAAACTATTTTTTAAATAAAGTATAAAACAATCAGTGGTCATTTCAAACATATATTTTTCATATAATAACAAATGACATAGTCGTTTAACCAAGTGATGGGAAAGTGAGTTTTGAAATCCCTTACCATATGTTTGAAAGCTTTTTAAACCTGTACATCAAGTCTATGAAAATCAAATTAGATTATTTTTTGTAATTTATAACATCATTAAAATATATTTAATTTATTATAATCTTATTATGTTTATTTATTTTCATTGTGATTATTTTTAATGCTTATTCTCTTTGTTCCATGAGCACTTATTTTATTGTTTGATGGGTGATTCCCTCGAGTATAAATATAAGAGTTCTTATAAAATTGGTATTACTTCCTGATAAGTGAAATTATTTAGTATTAATGATAATTGAAAATATTAAATTTTCACATAATTTTTTATTTTATGATGATGATTAAAAATATACAACATTATGAAAATGTACTTATTTTTGTGTGGCTTTTACAACCATGATAGACTTGTATGATTTTATTTTACATTATGTTCATATGAATGTTACAGAACATGAAATAACATATAATATATACATTAATGTTGTATTTAACTATAATAATGGTTTTATGACAATATTTTGAAGTGGGAATGAAAATATAAAATCGTCATTCACACAAGAAGTGAATCGACACATTATGTGTGACGTTTTCATTTTTAAAATAATAGGATAAGAGAAGATATTTGATCATGGATATAACATTATCACAATAAAATTACAATATATATACATATATATATGTTAATAGAGTTACCATGACACTTTGTATAGGGTCAGTGAGGAGAGGATAAGAAAAGAAATGAAATTAAAAAAGAAGGGATCATGATTTTACCTCTTTAATATCTCCCCTTTGGGAACCTCCTTACGAAACCTTGATTTGTTATTTTTTAATATGAGAAGTTCTAGGATTTTGTAAGAGTATTTTTATGGTAATTTTTCATAATTCATAAAATATTTAGAGATTATAATGTGTGAGTATACGGGGTGGTGAAGGGGTGGTAATTATTGGGGAAGAGAGTGATGCGTTTGATTATTTTGTTCATGTGTTTGTTATTATTTCTCAAAACTATCAATATTGATGATTCCCATGAATAAATAATGTAAATGGATAATTTTAATTTTATCTAATGAGTGATGAACACATCCAGAAATCATCAATTACTCAATTATTCTGTTATTTACATATAATGTTGAATACCATAAGTTATCACAGTTCACTATTAAAACAATCAACCATTTCTGAAAAATAACAATAATTTATCCAAATCATTTTTTAGTGTCAAGCTTTCCAAAATGGGAAGACTATGGTAAATATAAAATTATAAATATAATAAATTTTATTTCCAATTCAAATTATCATTTCATAAAAAAATACAAATTTTAATTTTATAACTGATTTAACAAAAGTTACAAATATTAATTATGGTCTCAGAAAAATATATTATGATTATAATAAAACAAAACATTAAATCATGAATATATTTTATGATTAAAAAAATTCATTTCAATAATTGTGTTTCTATAAAATTTATATATAATCATTTACGTTTCAAAACAATACCAACACTAAATTTATCATTTTTAAAACATTCATTTAATTATTCAATGATATTAATATATCTTCTTTTCATTTATTAGATACCTAATTTTTTTTATAATTTCATAAGTGAGGTTATTATTATAATCATCAGATGAATATTCATTATGGTCACATTATTATACAAATGGTGATGTTAAAATATTAATATTTAAGAATATATCATGGTATATTTAAGATCAGTGTTGCATGAAACACAATAAATTGAGTAAATTGAATAGATTGAATTTATATAAAAATCCTCGTACTATAAAATATTGGGGGGATAAACATTGGTTTGATCCATTATATTATTCTGTGATCAATTTCATGAGACTTAGATTTTCCAATAGAGCCTCTACCTCAACCTATATAGCTAGAGTCTCTAATTAGTGGGGAATGGATGATGACACACTTCTTTTGAAAATGTTCCATGGATCTTGGAGTATATATCATTTCATGGGAACCATTAATATTTTATTTTTTCTACCCTATGATTTAATTCTAGTATAGAAATCTCTCCCTGAAACCCGTTTTCTTCATTTAATATTACTAGCTATGGATGTGGTGTGTCTGTGTTAATGAAATTATCTTTTATTTCTTGGAGAGAAGGAATCACAAGTAGTGCAGTTTGGGAGAAAATTCATAAGGAAACATAATATTATTCATAACCTGCATACCATGATTCTTGGATTAGGGAATTCAATGTTCATATAGCTCCATATAATGGTGAAGGAGTATGAGGATGTATTCCCTAAGGATCTATCATTATTACCTCTCCAAATAGAGATCAAGTTATGTGAAGACCTATACATAGTGATAAAGTTGTTATTGAATGTAGAATATTGCAATGCCTATATGGACCAATGGAAGTTGGGTTGATGTTAGGGGAGCTAAATAGGAAGGGAATCCTCTAAACTAATCTTTTCCCCTATGTAGTATAAGTGTTATTCACCAATAATGGATATGCGTTTTGAGGTTTTCATAGCTTATCACCATGTGAAGTAGGTGGATATCAAGAATATGTATCCAGTATCGAACAACGATAACCCATTCGACACTTTGGAATTTCTGAAGTGGTTCATGAATATATTTCTCATTTTGGGTTATTAAAAACTCTATGTTTGAGAGGAGGATGTAACAAATATGGAAATTTGATGATTCCTTGATACTAATGAGTATATTTTGATTTTTTTCAGTGAATAATTACCTATCAATATTATGGAAACTCAATAACTAGATATTCTAATCTTTTATAGGTCTGTTTATGTGGGTATTCATATATGAAACCCATATGTACATTACATTATTGGGGAGTATGTGAGACATGTGATGATGGTCCTAGAGTTAATCTGTGAGCAATGACATTATATGGTTGTCTCAAATTTCATATATATATATTCAAGATCTCTACCTCTAGGTACAATTCATCTTATAAGAGGGAGTATTTTCTATCCCAGTAATGATGTAGGAATTAATATTTTTGGTCCCACCAAAGAGTGTGATGGATGTGCAAAGATTCATTTGGGTGGATATATATGAAATGATATCCATACCCTATTACCATTGAGTCAAAAATTCCTTCCCATTACTAAAAAAAATTAGGAAAACTTTTTTGGATATGGAAACAATATAAAACTCATCAGAAGAACCCATCATTTTAAGACATCCAGTGGAGGGAGATTCATATATGGTGATATAATATTCCTCCAAATCTACACATGGTATTGTTATTATATAATTAAAGGAGATTTGTTCTTATGGGTCATGATAGATGTGAACCAATTTTCAGAGTTACATAACTGATGACTTAGAGATTTCCATACAAGTTGTTTTGCATTAATAATTTGATATATTAAAATATAGGGGATCTATGAATCATCATTTTTGTTCACATGAGACCAATGTATATTTTTTCCTAATAATATATCAACCTATGTTAATGGAAATGGATATGGTTCATACAGTACTATCATATTGAGATATTATAGATTCTCATGAATTATAACATGATTGAAGATTCTCATATAATGAAATCATGTTTAATTTTTTTATTAAGGAAACATATAAGTTTTCCTCACAAAATTTTTCTATTATAGTAAATGGTGTATCATCATACATCTATTTGATTTTTGTTAACCCTCCACTTCATTAGTGAATCAGTGAGAAAGAAAGGGATGTTAATAATGAGGTTAGGCATGACTATATATTTATGGGACATTATCATAATATAATTTGTCAATTTGTGGAACATGTCATCTAATTTTGATGTTATATTATGACTTCAATAACATTATGTGAGGAGGTGTTGGTGGTGTTTCATGAATCCCTATTATTTGTAAATAATTTAATTGTGTATAAATACTGGAACATATTCTGTCAATTTTGGTGTTTAGGAATGATGAGAATTATTACTATGTTTATCTCTCAATTCCTAACAATAAAATAGAAAAGGCTTACCACCTTGTAATAGTGGGTATCTCTCATCCAATAGATATTCCAGGGTGGATGTAGGATGGGTTTTCTATTAATATCATTATGGGACTTTCATGACCAAAAATGGGACACAATTCCACTAGGGTGATCATATAAAAACTCACTTACTAGACCCACTCTGTTTCCATTATAGATTGATGTATAGTAGATATTTTGAGATTCCTCTACCGTCAAGAGACAGACTTGTGTCATGTAATTTAATCAGGGACTATGTGGACCATAATTCTCACATCATGTTCTGATTATATAGAGGGTTATTGGAGGATTCTATGATTCTATTTTAAATATTAAAAATGTTACACCCCCTAGAAGAATAATAAAATCTGTGTTCTTTTCAATCCATAAAGGACATTATATGTGAATACATGTATGACTTTAGTTGAATGTAGGATGTTAATCAACCCATGATAGAGTTTTTGTAGAACAATATTTACTATTACACCATTGATATGAAACTATTTGGGTCACAGTATTTGATGTCATTCATTGTAATATTCAGTTTGTAATAGTATGATGGATTGATACTTATGAGAGCTTATCTGGTTTGAGTAATGAATGAGGTGTTGTATACCATCTAGGAGTGGATGAAGACCACCAACATCTAATATTTTTTCAATGAAGACTAAAAATTGTTTAATTTTTAGTTTGATGAGGGATACCTTATGATCTTCATGGATATACAATTTTTAGGGTTTCATAGATTTTCCATGGGTTGTAATTTATCTATGAGTACTTTCATACCTTTTCAAATGTTTCACATTATGGGAGTGGTTTATTACTATATAACATTATCATCATAGTTAGACTATTTTCATTATTAGACCAACATGTTTCAATAGAGGATATATGTTCATGACCCATAACAATTAATTGACTATAAGGAGTTATACATTGAGGATGGTGCTACATTAAATATATACACTATAGAGGTTAAGGATTGATGGGAGAAGATTATTCATCAGTGAATGATTCTGTTGGTGTTTCTAAATTTGTTTAGGGGAACATGCTATATAGGTTATGGGAGTAAGATAACTAGGGAATAGATTTTATCTGTACTAATTACGTCTGGTTTTTTTCATTTAAGGATGAAAAGACCCAAAGGATTGTATAATATATCAACTCAATATTTTCTATTTATCTATTTGGAAAAAATTTATGATTATTTTTGGATTTAGGTACAAAGTTAGTATAGAATTATGTTCTGGGGTGGTCTTGTTATTTGAAAAATAATAAATAATAAATATAACATGAAAACATGGAATAATATTTTTGGAATAATAGATTATATCCATCACGAAATCTTAGCAGAGAAAACTGATACCACCATTGAATCATGAATTTTGTAATTACCCTTGGAATGAAATATATTTTTTTCAAATCCAAAGGCCTCTATATTGTTCCATTAATAATGTGAAATATATAAAATAAAAATAAATAATTTACAAATTTATTTCTTTTATAAACTATTACAAATTTAATTTTAATCATAGAAATAACTCTATAAGAACCCTATTACATCAAAAACCTCAGGTCATGTCTATAACAATGGTATTTTTATAGAAGTTCATCATCACTATGTTTAGTAACATTGACAACAAGCCAAATGTGGATCATATATCGACTATCGAGACACCTTGGGGATTTTCACTGATAACAATGTTTTTGGATCCTTCTAATGATATGAACACGAAATTATTATTAATTTTCAATTCACCCATCCAATACATTGAGGATTATATTATATGGATTTGTTCACAATAATTATTATCTCATCAAAAAAAATAATTCATCACTCAATGTTTTCATGGTCCAAAAGAATAATCATTCTAAAAAAATTATTCTTCGTAAGGAATTATCATTCAATTCTGTATCCACTAAATAGATTGATTCAATGGTTAATGGACACCATTGAGAATGTCATGTTTTTGTTTTGTATTTATCCACTCATTATTCTGATATTCATACTTGGCTCGTGATATGCCAATGTTACATTTGTTTATCTACTTCTAGATGAGATAGATACTATATTTGTGATTTTTAGGGAATTCAATTCAAAATTTATTATTAGAAATGAAAAATAGGTTATAAAATGGATCAATATAGAACTACATGGTTTGCAAGACATATGAGTGGAAATTGTGGTATGATAGGTTTTCGTTTAGAAGGGAAATATCTATATTTATGGACATTATCCATCACGATTAGATGTACATATGTGTTTCCATCAATTTCCTCAGTCAATTGATATAATGTTAAATTAATTAGATGCTTATATGGCTGTTGCAGTGAGATTTGTAGAGAAACATTGACCAGGGGAAAATAAAACCGATCCATATGACATATAGTTTTGAAGAACACATGCTATGTAGTTCATGTGAGTAAATACTATTGTTTTGATAAATTATAAATATTGAAAAACCTTGTACCAAATATATTTTTCATGTATACATAGTTTGTTAGTTCATAATATACCACAACACACACCCAAACCCAATGTAACCATCAAATTTGTGAATTAAAGAGAGGACATGGGAACGTTCATAGTATATGGGAACAAAAAGTTTATATGGACATGGGGAGAGAAAAATTCAAGAGTATATAGGATGACCTTTAAATTTCATGTTCTCTACTAACACATCTTGTATATGGAGAAGAATGTTCCTTATGTCATGGTAAACATTCTAGGAGTGATACAGGGTTATATGTTCAGTATAACATATTTTTCATGTCATGTATTATGAGAGAAAATGAAAATGATTTTTTTGGAATGGATTTTACCATATAAAAACCATTGGAGAATTATGTATCTCAATCAATTTTATATAGATTCACGTAATGTGTATAACTTGTCGGATGCAAATCTGAGTGGGGTAGGGATCCTATACTAATGGAATTTAGATGAAGTTTGGTATTTTAACCACATTTAATGGTAAGGGATACTCTATCTCTGGAGTAGAATTTCATATGTATAATATGTCCGGATGGCAGAGGGATCCACTACTCGATTCTGATATTTCACATACTTTTATATGGAAGGGATCCTCCACAATAATCAAAGGTAAGGTTGAATGAATAATGAAATAGTCATAAGAAAGAGAGGAATGGTCAGATAGTATGTGTGTAGATAGTTAAGTCAAATCAAACATTGAGGTTTCTGTTCATTTTATGGAAATATATGGGTTATCGTCTTTGGTATCATTCATTATGAAGCCTTCATTTTATGATATGATACAAATTATTTTAATTGATGATTTTTGATTTTTTATTATAGGAATTCAGACTACATATATATATTCTTACAACTTAATGATCTCTACTACATGTTTTTTCTCTTATAAAGATAAAATTTATTTTTGATGGATTCTTTGATGAATAGTTAGAAGCTTAATCACATCAGTGTTGGGTAGTGTTTACAGATGAATATTGGGTTTTTATTTTAGATATATATACCCATACTATAGGTTTTTAGCACCCCAAATCGAATTTTCCCAAAAAAACATTTTTGTTGAGTTTCTATAAGGCCACATGTGTGCCTCCCCATATGCACTAGCCTTTTTACTATACGGGAGTGTATGAGAAAGCAGTTTTGAGACTACACAATTTTTAGTATCATTCATTCATAAAATATATAAATAAAATATATCAATTAGAAGAAAAAGTTTAATTTAATGCCAAAATATTATCATAAAAAGTGACCCAATGTATTACAAAATAATAATAATTGAGGATCCTAACGTGGAAATCCACACCATAGGATAAAAAGTGTAAGATAATATATAAGAAACACTTTGGAATCCCCTATTTTGATTTTGGATTTAGCTACTAACTCAATACTCCTCAACAATACTATTTTCTACCGACTCTTTTACAATAAATGGATCCATATTCATGATTTCTTCACACACTATGAGATTCCAATGTAGGGTTTGACTAATAAAACTATCAAAGAAATCACCAATTACTACTTAACATGAGTTCACTGTTATAATCTGTATACACCGATATAATTATAAATATGAAAGATAACATAAAATATCATGGGGAATGTGTTCGTGTGATAATTAATCAACCATTATCCTCGACCATACATGTCATAATTGTTTACAAAAATATTAATAGATATGGATTTTAGAAGGGATCAAGGGATAGCCATGAATTTGGTTAACATTTTCCTATAAATCACATGGAATTGTTATATATTTTTTCACAATGATTTCAAATCCCATAGTCATAATGTATTGGGACTCAATACCATGCAACCCATTCATATTTCAGGCCCCAAGGGTGTTGTATCCTGTTTACGCATTGGGTTAGTCCAAATAATCATCATACTCATGAATTCACTTATACATGTCTAAAAATAAGTCCATTGAGAACCTTCCTTGTATCAAAGATGATCTTTTTCACCATAAGAAATCCAGCACACTCCCCCTCTAAGAGATAACCATGTCACAATGGTCTACCTATTACCAATAAAAAATAAATAACCCTATATGCATGGAAATTACACATATTAATATTGAGAATATAGTTCATAACATAACATGCCATTAGTATAATTAGTAAAAAAATACATGTACATATGAATAATATATACATGGATTAACATGTTATATAAACATACCCATGTAATCAAGATTTAGATATGGGTCTCCAATGCAAAAAACACACATATTTCATAACTGTAAATACTGTTATAACATGATATTATTACACCAGTGTTATACCAGTGATACATGAGTATACACATTCCCAATATGGTAGTAACTTCATACATCCATCTTATTAACGTCTATTAATGAGACCGATTTAGTGATTACATCCCAGTCATGCATGAGATCTAACCAGATTTTCCTACCGTATTAAGAAACCATGGAATATATCACTATTAAAACAAATTGTGTTTATAAGGGGTGATTAATGAATATTATTTAAAAATATAGAATATTTTACAATAACATGCCTCTCATGATATTCCATCTATGCTATAAATTAGATCGATCAGAGGGTGTTCCTTCAAAGCTCTACATCCACAATTATTCATGAAACAATAAATCAATTAATCAATATATGGAATCGGAAAAAATATATCTAGAATTCATATTATATATCGATGATTCATATCACATGATAAATGGTATATCTAGGTGTATATCAAAGAGTAGATGTTAACAAAATAAATAAATTAATTTCAAACAATCAACACATGTTGGTCCACTCTATGTAATCATAAAATGTTGGAAAATTAATGAGTGAGATCTATGAAGTCTTTAGGATTGATAGGGATACATTTAGAATAATGTGGTCATTAAATATGAATTTTTGATCATCAATTCACATAGAGATGGTTTTCACTCAGGGGTTTTCAAAACTTCCACCAACTACGTGTGGAATTATTCCTCCCCAAGGAACCCTCAGGGTTTAGTTTCATGGGGTTTCAAACTATGTTCAAACCATTATTTTGTGGAAAATAATCATTTTTACATGAATTTTTAGCTGGGGGAACTCTATTTGATAAATCATACTACATTACCATGTTTTATCACATGTTTCTATAAAACAAGGTTCATAGTATCATTGAGAATCATAATAACTTTTGAAAATTTTGATCCAAACCTAAACAATAAAGGTCCTCTAAGACACAGTAGAACCCAATATAAACCACTATAACTCATTAAAACTATTAATTTTTCAATAAAAACATGATTATTTGATGAAATTAATTATTAATAAAATATGAAGTGAATTCAGTTCAAACATTACCCACTAAATATATCTCATCCTTGAGAAGTGAATCTTTGAATCATTCTAAAACAACTGAACAAATTGTGCTTAAATTTCAGACTCTAACTTCTAAACCTCCTCCCAGATATATACATGAAATCAAAAGTTCTAAAAAACTATCGTAGTATTTCCTTATATTAACATCTCTCTCCAAAAAATAATTTTCATGAGTCATTCCATATATGATGCATCAAGCTCTAACATAGCATCCACATAAAAATGCACATATTCATGATCGGGAATCTACATCCATGGATGAGAAATATGTAAATACATAATTCATTCCTAAGAAGTAAATATGAGGTCCAAATGGTAATACTTTTTCCAGTTAAATTATGAAATCTAATATGGACTAATAAATATTAGAATGAGGTTCCCGGGAAAATGAAAGTACCCATGCCCATATAAGTGTATGAAAATATTAAAAACATTCTCTAATATTGAACTCTAATTTTCAACTCCTCTAGTTGGTATCTAATCACAGGATGATCTAATTTATTGTGATCATTTTCTCTATTAGAGTCACTCTATTTTTGGTCACCTGCCCAATCATCGGCCCTGTAAAAACTCTAAATCATCCTTAAAAAATATTATGGTGACTGAAAAATTATTCCATAAAGATCCTCATAATATTCCATTTAATAATAAGCCATGTTGATTTATTTCACACAACAGTATCCAAAGATAGATAATCTCCCCTAGGTACTCTAAAATATAAGATTCATGCCAACAAAATATCATATAATATCTAAATATACTCTTAGATTGACCTTTTTTTGGAATATATTTTTTACTTAGTTTTCTTTGAGTACCAAAAACCATCGGCATGACCAAATAGAAAGATGTTTTAAATCATATGTATCTATTATATTAAATGACCAACAGAACTCCCTTTCAAAGTATAATATTATTAATATACATGATTCCCATCACATCTAGAAAATTATTCTTGCATATAATCAAGTAATTAACAACATTCATTATGCAATCAACTATTATCCAAACCATTCCTTTAATCCTTTTTTTCAGTAACTACATCATGAAATACATCATTATGTCATCACACTTCCTCTTTTTCTCTATATGATGATAAATAAATCCACTTAGTTTCAGATAATCATCCATTATACAATGGCTTTTATGGAATATTGAAACAAAAAAATCATTGTCCCTCGTCATACCCAGATTCCATCACTACCATCAAATTTCATGGAATATCTCTGTCAACCAAGGATTCAATAATCATTTTATAAAATTAGATTCTATAATCATATCTTCTTCCAATGATTCATGCATTAGAATTGAACCATACATGATAATCATTTCATCATCATTTACTTTCCACCCCCTGACTATGCCATTACATGAAAAGAATTATTGCATCACTACACACTCATGTTCTGACACATCTATAGTATTCACCTAATCATATAATGAAGATGTGATGACTAAAGGAACGTGTATCTTGTATACATGAACCATGCATGCATCCAAAATAAATTTCACCATTATATTCATTAGACTCCATTATAGTATATATTTCCACTCCCAAAACTTTTGTTTCTCTAATGTATTCTAACAATGGGAATAACCAATTACATTACCTTCTCCTAAGGAATATGTTATCTAAAACATGAATATATTTAGATATTTTAACCAAGAAATTTTCCTAATATTTATATTATTCTAACAGATGATATATAATAGGTTCTTATTTTATTTCTAAAAAAACATGTCAATAAAAAGATAATGTCAACAACAATTCATGTTATGGACCATAGATGAAAAATATATGTCGTTCTTTTGGTAGATCCACTAATGGTAACAAAACTAAAGTGGATTATCAGAAAAAATATAAGTACTCTACAATAAAGTATCATTTATTCCAATTGGGATGGAATTAAAATTAAATTAAATATATAATCCCATGCTCTATAAAAAATATTTTTATAATAACCACATTAACTCATGAAATTTAATATGAGACAGATAATTACATTCAAGCATTACCCCCTTTTTTTTAATCCTCATCATTGTTGCAACTATGCATGATAAAACCATTATTATCCCATGATATTTTCCATTTATCTCAACAAAACTAATCATCTCAAATATATTATGAGGGTGAGGCAAGATATTATTTCTTATACATCTATAGGTTGACATAAGTTATTGATTCAAATATCATATTACCCTGAAAATGTACCTATCAAGTCTTGGTCATACACATTAAAATATATGCATAAATTAGATATTCAAAGGGGGTAAAACTTATTGTCACAAGTATTATATAGTATAACTACCATGTATGTGAATATAAATGTTCATATTCAACCAATACTATGTTAAATAATTTTATATATGTATATAGGATCATATTCACGAGTTTGATGAAAACTGGAAGGCAATTAATCAAACAAAACATCGATATAAGGTACACATCCATGCCATATATTCTAATTCATACAATCATATGAATATAATCCTATTATAAGAGTAAATTATGTTTTTATCAGGAATATAAATCATGAAGAACTATTTTGATCCTCACAACTGAAAAAAGATGTCATTAATCAAGAGTGAAGGAATCCATTTTTCACCTTCACCCATTTAATATTCCAATAGTACACCAAGAGCTATAGATTACTGCCAACATTACTAGAAAAAATACATGATCACCCCATGGAGATTATTGTGGTTATATGGAACCCTTCATCCTCATATACTTAAGATAGATTGTAAATTCTATAATCAATTTTTTATATGATAATGGAAAAACCATTCCCACATTCATTTTTTATGATTCCAGGTGCTAGTAATCAACCCATGGGGACTGGAAATTCCCTTAGGGCTATGGTAGAACTGACTTAGTTATAGGGTTACCAGGTTACATGGTATTGTTCATGAAAAAGTTATATCAATGGTTTAGATTAAAATTCTTGTCCGGAAGTTCCTAAGCATAGTGATATCATGTCAAGACGTAAGAGGTGGTTGTGATTGAGTGTCTATAAATATCTCACAATAATGAACCATATGATTTTAGTGGTTTGAGGGAAAAAATTTTGTTTATTAGTTATACACATTTCCCATATTTGATTTTCATACAGTGAAATAAAAATCTTGTTTATTTAATCTGTTGGGATCAATTTCTCTTGTCGCAATGGTTGAGTGTTTATCTGAGATCATCCATGTGTTTTAATAATTTTGTACAACAAAATTATTCCATGAAGTCATCATAATTCAATTTTAGAGGATGTTATTACTAATTCTTTGTGATTGAATCCCCTTATGGATCTGAATCTAGAAGATGAGATTGTGCGCACTGTCCATGACATAGGACAAGAACCACCTCCGTTTCTCATTCAGGCTCCATTTATGGAACATCAGGGGTACATTCTCAATATTATTTCTCAATAGTTCTATTTCTATAAGTAATAACCATTCAATGGATCAAATTATTGAAAAGGAAAAGGAATTTTTGAGCATGATGGAACATTTTTTTGGGTTCATGGAATCACCTAATGAAACAAAAATTAAGTGTTCCACCTACTTTCCATAAAGAAGAAGAATGAGATGGTGTCACACTATTTTAAATGAAGTGAAAGATGAGGGATTATAGTGGAAGGACATCAAAATTATTTTCAATGACTAGTTCTATATAGAATCGATTTTTTGGCCATGGATACTATGTTTTTGAAATTTAGAAGGCTGTTTGGAATGAGATAGGTAATGAGAAATATTTTGCTGGGATCATGCTTTTTTACTTAAGATGGTATAAAATGAGAAGATGAAGGCTCAAAGGTCTGAGTTGAGTCTTAGTCAGGATATTTGTTCTTAGGTTTTCTTGCTGATGCTTCTTTATTATGTTGATGTACTGGATGGGAAGCTAATAGTTATGAAGGACATTGCTAGAATGTTAGGGTTATCGAGAGTTTCATTATCTCCCAATGGTAGTATGAATTAATCTAAGGGAAAAAAGGAATTATTTTTATCCTCTTGGTGGTTCCTGATATTATTTTCATTATAGATATGTTTTAACTCATAGTAGAGTTCCATTAGTTTGTTATCAATATGGAAAATAATGACATTCAATGAGTGTTTTCACTGTGGAACCTAAGAAATAAAGCTCTTACAGATGCTCCAGTAACATTTCATGATTCTTCCATGGATGTTACACACTTATTAGTGTAGAAGAGTTGTCATCACAATCTAAAACTGTTGTGTAATCAAATGCTTCACATGAAAAAAGGCTAAAAGCCATAGGAATCTGGAATAATGCTTCTACACACAATGGTAGCGTCTCTGAAGGAAGCTGATAAGGATCCAACAACCATGAGAGTTACCATCACTACGACTTCAACATTTGTGACTCTTCTATTTGATACTAGTGTATCTCATTCATTTATTTCTAACCAATATTGTAAATCTTCATAATATTTATACGAATATTTTGTCTTATTTTTTTGGGTCTTTCTACACCCCTTGATATGAAGAGAGAGAATGGTATTTATAGTCTTTATAGGGTCTTCTCTCTATCAGATGTCAAATTTTCTTTTTTTATTTTATTGTATGACATGAATCCTATTTCCAGCATATTTTGGATGGATTGTCTCATCCTTAGTAATTCCCAAATTTATTGTTATCTTTTAAGTGTCTACTTTTCTACAACCAATGGTGTGTGCAGTTCTTTTCAAGTAGAATAAGACCCAAGGTCTTGTAGAGCTAAACCATCCTATCCAGAGTTTGGTAGAGTGATATATGATCTTTTCATTGACCCAGATAGTGAATCATTTAGTGTTGATCATCCTCCAGTATTTGTAGAGTTTCCTGACATTTTCCTTATAACTTATTTAGTGTAACACAGGTAAGGGAGTTGTGTTTTATATTGAAATATATAGTGAAACTCAAAAAATTCTATCCTGTCTCACTGCATGTAACTATTTTAACTGAAGGATATGTAGTCATAGTTGGATGATCTTTTTGCTAAAGGATTTATATGCATGTGTGTGTCACCTTAGGAGACTATGGTTCTCTTTTTAATGAATGATAGTGGTTTACTTCATCTATGTGATATTTATCAAAACATCAATCAATTAATGGTAATGAAAGAGAATATATTTCAGTGGATTGACGGTATATTTGATCAGTTTAAATGGGAAATGAGGTTCTTGAATATTGTTCTTTTCTCATGTTACCATCAAATGAGGATGAAAGAATTTGAATTTACAAAAAACACTATTTAGAGAAGTTATGGAAACTATGTGTACATTGTTATTAAATTTAGTTTATTAAATTAAAGAATAGTTTGAATGGTGTTTCAGAATATAATTGTCCCTGAGTGTCTAGATGTCTTCATGGTTGTATTTTAGGATGATATCCTAGTTTACCCTTTGTCTAAGTAAGATCTTGTGCATCAGCTAAGAATAATTTTGGGTATATTGAGAAACTAATGAAATTATTTCATGCTTGTGAAGTGTGAATTATGGATTCATGAAATAAAATTATGGGGATTTTTGGTGTCAAAACATGGTATTTTGGTTGTTCCAGATAATGTAAATGATGTTCTACATTGCAAACAACCATGAAATATTTTTGCGATTCAAAGCTACTTGGGTCTAGCTATGTATTATCAGTTTTTCATTAAGGACTTATAAATGGTGGCCTCTCAAATGAATTATATAACACAGAAGGTATAAATGTTCGGTGGGAAGAAGAAAAATAAGAATTCTTTTATTGAGAAGAATGTCATGTTTACTACTGATCTGTTGTTGAATCTAAAGAGGCGGGTAGGGCTATATGGTCTTATGTGGTGCATCATGATCATTCTTGGGATGCATTCTTATGCATGGTGATCATGTCATTTCCTTTGGTTCATGTTAGATTAATCTACATGAGAAGAATTATCTAACCCATGATCATGAACATGTAGTTACGATGTATGGGATTACGAGTTTGCATCATTACGATTATGGAGAAAGGTATTCAGTTTTTTCAAACCACAAGTGAAAAAGTTATATCATCTCTGAAAAATATTTAAATCCCTGACGGAGTAGTTTGGTAAAATACATGGAATCATTCAACATTGTCATTTCCAATACCATAGATAAAAGGGAATGTGTTGACGAATTGTTTTATAAATAAATTAATGCCCAATGACATAATATAATATTTGGAAGAGTGGAATTAGTTGGATCTATATACACAGTTTCATATTCGAGTCTGGGAATCAAAGGATGAGGTTTATTTAGAAAATAAATATTTGACATCAACACTTCTAAAAATGATTCTTCAAAAAAATATGTTTTCAATGATTTAAATAGAACTATAGACTCTCTTTATGTTGGGGAGATGATTCTAAGTTGTTATTCCCTAAAGAAGTAATTAAATGCTTTTAGAAATAGTTTTTTTCCTGTTAGTGGTAAGGAAAGTTGTTATACGAGACTGTCATATATCTTAGTTAACTAGGAACCCAGGACCCACGAATATTTTCTTTGATATGTAGTGTCAATCATGGTGGCCATGTATCTGACAGGGAATTATTTATTTTTCTCTCATTGTTATATGTGCGAGAAGGTGAAGGCTGTGCAATAGAAGCTTTTGGGTTTTCATCAACCACTTCATGTCCCGACATGGAACTGGGATAAAATATATATATAATCTGTGTTTTATTCCATGTACTACATGAAGGAAGAATAAAATGTGGGTTGTGATAAAAAATATGATTACGTCGGGAAAATTTATACCCATTTGTGATATAACTAATGTTTAGGAGTTCTGAAATATCAATGTAAACATGACTATTCTCTTTCACAAATATCTATCTAATATAGTCTCTGATAGAGATCCATGGTTCAATTATCACTTTATGATAGTCCTTAAACATTCAATATGATCTCATTTCCATTTGGGTATGATATACAATTTACTGTCAGATAGCTAGATAGCAAGAGATATTCAAATTCTTGAGAATGTGCTTCATGATTATTATCTCAACATTATTGGGGCCTGAGATGATCATCAATGTATTGATTAGTTTTCGTATAACAATATTTACATATCCTTTATCATAATGGATCATATTGAGGCCTTATATTTATGACCTTATAGATATATTTTTTCTTAGTTAGATATTGTTGAAAGTTCTTCTATTGGACCATGTTTTCTGCAAGAGATGGCAATAATGATTCAGTTGCTTCAACAGAGAGTGTTGAAAGTCAATAAGTTGATATAAGTATTATGATTAAGGCCTCTATATATATTATTAATTTTAAGTTGGTCATAAGGTGTTATTGAATGTTTCATCTCATTTGACTTATTGACGACTTGGGATGAAATGGGAACATTCTCCTTATTTTGTGGGTCCTTTCGATGTAATTTAGAAGGTGGAGAAAAATTATTATTATTTAGATCTACCACCATAACAGATGTAAATAAATAACCTATTTAATGAATCTAATCTCGAAAAGTATCAATCTTAACATATCATTGTCTAATTTGGTTTGATATTGATTTTGAACATGATATATCAATTGTAGAATGGAAAGTAAGGATATGAGATTATGACTCCAAGGTACTTTGGGGGAGGAAGATGCCTTTGGATCCATTGTTATATAAGAACGGTTCTGATAATATTGAGATATGGGAGATGGATCCTATAATGATAGAGTAGTGGCCTTGTATTTTTTTCATCGAGGCCTCGTCGTAGTCTTCCTAGGAATAGAAAGTTATTATGGTGGGTCTCCATTTGGTCTTGTTTAATTTACATTACATCAGTTTCTACTTATGTTGAGGGATTTCTAAGTATGCATGTATGGTTTCTCAGAAATATTTATATTTTATCATTTTATAGGTTTGGAGATCTATGCGTCTATATAGGTACTTAGGCTTTGGCCTCCCATGTTAGTGATATGCCTACAATGTTCTAGTCTGCTGCCTCTAGCTTATTAGATGTGGGAGTGATGAGTAAAAATACAATAAAAACATATTTAAAATATTATTTCGAAAATAGACATTTCATTTTAAAAATATAATTTTAAAGAAGAAAAAGTGAAAAAATCGGAGAAATAATTTCATTTGAAAAAAACCATTGAATCCGATAACGAATTTTTTATGACATGGAGTAATCATAACAAATGGAAATTTAATACAATTCATGTACGTTAAACAAATGATTCAACTCAAATTTTTACTAATTTCTAAATATGAATTATTTAAAAAACACACGAATATCCAATTCAAAAAACTACAATGTAAAAATGGTGAAAGATTTAATTTAATAAATCATTTTTATAAGTATAAAAGAAATATCTCAACACTTTTTAGAGTACATGGTTTCATAAAAAATTGATTTCGGACTAAAGAGTATTAAACATGTTGCTTCTTATAAAAAAATTCAAAATATTTTTTTTTAAAGAGAGAGAAATAATTGTACTATTACATGAAACTTTAATAAATGACCAATGAAAAGAAAGCTAAATTTTATTTTTAGGAAATGGTCCAATAATTTCTTAAAGTAGAAACTCCGGAATAAATATTATCTGTTAGAATTATATTGTGAAATAAATCATTAAAATGATCCTCACATTGAATAAAGAATTAATAAATGAACAAATTATATGTTTCAACTATAATAACACCAAAACCAACTATAAATAAAACATAAGGTAATCATTACTACATAGAACATAATTTTAGAATGATGTAATCAATGAAGTTTAAGTTTTCCTTAATGAATGAAAATTGAGTTATGAAATCCCTTACCTCACACAACAATTTGATTTAATATTCATTAAAATCATTTACAGTTGTTATAAACATGTTAATAAATATTATTAGAAAATTTTTAATATTTATATTATAATATATTATATTTTATAACAACTTACAAACCATTAATTAATTATCTTTCATTATTCTAATTGTTTGGGGTGGTAGTTGTGTTGCATTCTTAGGAATGTTTTTTCCTGATTGATACAACTCATTAAAAAATTAAATATATATGTATCATCTATAGAATAATAATATTTAAATGCCTATATAATTTAATCTATAATTACTCTTCTAAAACCAACCAGGAAATATTGTTATGAAAAATCATGTATGTTTTGAACATAGAGACGACAGACTAGACATACGGATTAGTAACATTTCTATTTTTGAAAAATAATTTTGAGGGAATTTATGTAGTATATTATCTATAAATAATAATAATATCATATTTTAAAAATTATAAACTTATATACATAATCAATGTTGTGTGGTAATGAAAATATGGCCACATCGCATCGCGGAGGTGGATGTCCAAACGTACATGAATTATGTCATCATATTTGATAGAGTGTAAAACTAATATATTAAATATTTAATAAATAGGTATGAATATTTTATAATTATCATATATATACATTATATCAATCAACATAGAAAACCTTAAAATGTGGTAATAGAAGAATGAACTAAATTATTTCACTCAGTAGTCCACTATACACAGGAAAAGTGATTTCATAAACCATTTGAAGGAGGTGAAGATGGTTTTAGGTCATGAAAATTTTATAAAAATATCTATGTATATTGAATATATTTATTATTTTATATCATCATTTTATAATATGAATTTTAGATGGTTTAGAAAAAAATAAAAGAAAATGACTTGTAAAATAAAGTTTTCTCTTCTGTGATATCCTACATAGGTTTTACTAACACCTTCTTATGTTTTATATAAAAGATTTTATTGATTATATGATTATAGGAAGAAATTTGGAATATTATTTGGGTTTTAATGTGCATTCTATAATGTTGTGATGGTGTGATGAAGAGAGTTTAATGGGAGGCCTTTTTTTAATAATGTTGAGTGACACATATAATGGGTTTTGCACGCATTGCTCTACTTAAAGGCCAAAAACCATGGCGGCTTCAAGATTTGAGTAATCGAATTTCAATTTTGTGGGGGTTCTCCAACTGGAAATGTGTTTCTCTTGGTCGGGGGTTTTTCCATTGTCTGTTTCCTTCGGATGACTTGAAACTTCGTGCTTGGAGTATTGGAACTCTGCATTTAAAACCTGGTTGGCTCTACTTACATGAATGGTCCCTGGATTTTAATGTTTCGCGTGCAAGAAATGCCTTTTCTCAGGTCTGGGTTCGCTTGCATGGGCTGAATTGGGTCCTTTGGCATCCGAAGATTTTGCATGACATTGCCATAGCAATTGGGACTCCGATTCGTCTCGACAAGGAGACTGAAGATGTCCGTTTTGGTCACTTTTCCAGGATGTTGGTGGAGGTTGACCTCAGCTCCACATTAGTTGATAAGGTGACTCTTTCTACTCCTTCTGATAACATTCAAATTGATGTTGAATATGAGAAGAAGCCTCTCTTCTGCAATGAATGTATGGCTGTTGGACACTCCTTGGAGACATGTCGGAAGCATGTCTCATGTGAGGAGTGTGGGTTGAAGGGCCATCCAGCAAATCTCTGCCGCGGGAAATCAAAGCCTTCTGTTCATGTTCATGGTGGTGATGCACTCTAGGTTCCAGCTTCCGCTGTTGCGGATGTGATGACTTCTAGGAAACCTGACTCTCATGTGTCTGATCTGAAAGGAAAAGGTCTGTTGGTGGATGTCTCTCCGGAGAAAGCTCATAGTGGCCCCTCTGTCCCTCCGGTTGTGGTCCCTGACTGTTTGCAGAGTAATGTCTCTGACCAGGCTGATGCGCAACAGGGCGTTGACTATCATCAGGAAATTCAGAAGCTCTTTCATTCTTCTGAATTGTCTAAGAAATGGGGGAGTGCATCTGAAGATGAAGGGGTGCAAGGTACCCCTATTCAGGACTTGGGCAGTGGTGCACGTGCATCTTTCAAGGATGTGGTTGTGAGTGGAAAGGAGAGGCTGACTTGTGGTGAGGCTGTACTGCCTACCCCAGTTAAAAGGAATCCAAGGAAGGATTACTCTTCAGTTCCGAGGACGGTGACCACCAGGTCATCCTCCATGAAGGCTAATGCGAATCTATCCGCAGAGCAACTGGAGCGAAGGAAGAATTATATCAGGTTGCTCAAGCAATATGAGTCCCAATCAGAATGGGAGTCAGCCGATGCAGATGATATGACCAGGTATGAATGTGATGCTTATGACTATTCTGACATGTAACCTCGCCCTCTTTCCTTGTTTGTTTCTGAACTTTTCTTTTTATTAATAAATTTTCGGACTTTGTGTCTATAATTGATTAAAAATATTACATGTACACATGAATTTTTTTGATAATATTCATTGCTTTTGGACGAGATAATCTTCAAACCCAGTCTTGTTTTTCCAGAATGACTCTTTATTTGGAGAACCAATGACCTCTGGTGCACCTCCCACCTACTAAACTCTTCCAAATTGTAATGAGGGCCAATAGATGATAATGTGAAGATTTTATGATCTGAAAATAAAACCATAAACAATCGAATAATAGTATATTCATAAAAGAAATAATAAAAAAGGAACTATAATGGAAAACCTGTTATGGAGAAAAAAAATTACAATTTTTTTCACATCCTATAACAAATATCAGTGATGATCATATGCCAATGACACACAAACATAAAAAAGGGAACAATTATCCTCCTCTCGACATTAAATAACCACCTGATCTAACTCCCAAAATTCCAAGAAATCCTACCTATGAAATAGTTGTTCCTTTAGTCAATAATAAATATATATAAGGTTTTTTACCTTTCCTAAACACGAATATGTTTCAAATATTTTCAAATGGACATAAATATTTCAGAAATGATAGTTCATTGATAAATCATTTCAAATATGTTTCAAATATTATAAATATTTTTAACTAATGAATCGAAACATTTTTTATCAATAAACAATAAAATAATGATATAAATTTTCATTTTTATAGTTATGGGACATTTTAAACTAAGCATGACTGGCTATAATAGGAGAAAAAAATAAGAAATAATTTTCTAATATTGTTTCTCAAATATCTCGTTAACTTAATCAAAATATAGTAAAATTCGATAAATAATTGAATACTATAGAGAAAAAAATATGTGTCAAATAATAAAACAAAATTGTTTTAGAATTTTATGTTATTTCCATTATATGTTAGATATAAAACATATGTCATATAAACTATTTTTGATACATTGTGAAAAGAAATTATTTGATATTTATTAAAGAATATTTGTATAAAATTTTCTAACTCAATGGTTACTAATTACATTTCCTATGTATAATCATAAAAATCACTTGAATTATCTTTATTGAAAATAATAAACATGGATAAAAATATCAAATTTATTTGAAATTATAAATTCAATGATGGGTATTAATGAAATTAAGAAATAAATATAGGTCATTGGACTGAAAAGGTATTTTTGATAGGGTAATGGTGATATTACAGTATTGAAAAATCTTATTAAATAAAAATTGGTGGGGACCAAAATGAATAAAAATTTAATAAAATATTATTTTAATTAATAATGAATTGATAAACATAGTTTCATTAATGTAGATTCACACATGTTTTGTGCTGAATATTCAATTTAATTTTAACAAACCTAATATATATATTTTTTATTTTTTAATACATGTAAATAATGAGGATCATGTGTATTTTTCAAGATATTGTATCATATAATATGAAATATATCCAGTATAGAGTAACTAATGGATGTGTTACAACTAACTGGTGGGTGATATGTGAGGCAATATCTCCATATAATCTATCAGAGGTATATAGTGGAAAGCAACTACCAATTAGAGGGTTGTTGTGATCCTAATGGGTTTTATGTATATTTTTAAATTATAGTTAATTAAATAATTATTAAATTATATTGAATACATGAGGACACTTTGTTGTTTTATCACTCGAATAATTATGCTCTATTCCCCTATTATATTCTTTCTCTCGTTGAAGCCTTGGTTCTCCATCATTCTTAATGGCATTCAAATGTGTTTAGTTCTTATGAGTCACTTATATAAAGTCAATTTTTCATTATTCATTCATTTTGACCTTTCAAAATATAAATTACTAATCTTAATTCGTTTTTCCTAATTACTATGGGTTTTTCAAAAAATTTAATTTCTACCATGCGACGCCAAATCAATAAGAGAAGAATAATTTTTTGGAATTCATTTGGAAAAAATAGTCGATCTCTAACTAATCCAGATATTTTATTCATGATTCATTAAATATATTGTAAATGGTCTTGCCACCCATTTTTTATTGACCATAGTAAAACTAAATTAGTTTCCCATGAACCCAATTGAGTTAGGTTGGTAAATTTAGAAAAATTACGGACCCTATAGTGCTTATACCATTATGTTAGGTATAAGAATATAAATGAACATAAATTAAGGTGTTGTATAACATATACTTTGGACCCCATGGATATTTTTCTTCTATTATGTGATTTCATTCTATTTTCAATATAATTGCCTTATACTTTGATGAAATCAAGTATGTTTGTAATTAAACATGGATAGCTTCAGGATTATCCCCTATTAAACATTTGAGTTTCATTATTGCCTTCGGTTTGTTGAAATAGTGTTTTGGATGATGATGAATTATATTTTATTTAGTGTATTGGTAGATAGATTAAAATTAGGTTGATACTTGTTAATAGGTTGCGTATAAGTGGAACCAATATAGCTATGACTGGATGTAAGGTTTATGAAATTACAACATTAAATTAAAATTTTATATCTTGTTCGAAGAAGATGTAATCATGTTTAAATGTTACATTATTTATGAACATGGAAACACATTCCCTTTATGTTATTTGTGACTGTTATTAGGATTTTATTCCCAATTGTAATATATTATAGTTGACTAGGGGTACTTTTCCTAATATGTGACAGGTTTATGATAATATTTTTATACCAATTATTATAGAGTGTAATTCTCACTATGGTATGGATCATAATGCCCATGTACCATTGGTATTTATAATGATTATATGTTATGTATGTTCAATTTTTATTACATATTAATTCGAGAAACACATAATGTGATGATTTACTTCATTGAAAGAGGGTGATATCCTTGAATGGTAATACATATTTTGGTATGACATTCCCTCCCACGTGATGTGGTCTGATACTTGGGATGTTTGACCCTCTTGTGATTACAATTGTTTCTAGGGACAATATGACCTCACATGATTATGTGTCGAGGAAATGATACCCCCTTTTACAAGATTACCCAATAATTCCATAACAATAGTAATGAAATTATTATTGGGTTGTATTTTCATGTAGAGTTTTTATGAATGTAAGGGAACGTTTTTTGAATTTTCGGGACTATGTTAATTTTGGGGGTTTTCTATGTATTATTTATTATGATATAAAGAGAATAAATGCACCTTTTTATGAATTTAAGTGTTCTACCTAGTATGAATCTATTTAAAATGTTATTAAACACATTGGTGCTAGAAAACATTGGTAGAGTCTGACCCAAATGGTTTTGTAGTACTCGCGGTTATTCCATATTTATTATCACTACCAATATCTATATTTTATTTATGTATATATCAAATGAAATTGAACATATATTTATTTGAAAATATGTGAGTCACCATTCGTGGTGGCATACTTGGTTGTAATCGAAACAATCAAATAAACCATAGTATGTGGGATGACTATTTAGTTTTTGATCTATATAGGTGGAACATACCTTCTATATATGGGTTAGATGATATTATTTAAAAGAGAAAGAATATGGGACATGGAATTTAGTAATTATTATTTTCATTACCATAACATGTATAATTCTTGTTATAGATTAATATGGTATTTGATATACCGTAATATATTTTCATTATGTCTATATGAATATATAAAATTATTTATCTTAATTTTGTAAAATCATTGGTTATGTTATTCCAATCACACACATTTATTTATAATTTCTAAATTCTATTTTTATAATGATTTTTTTTATATTTCATTGCATATATTTAAGACAATATTTACCAAATAGGGAATAGATACGCGATATTATAAAAAGACTATCAATTATGTATTCTAACTAGTGGAATATGTGGACAGATTTTGATGGATGTGGAACTAAGATTGGTCAAATGGAATGTCAAGTAGGTTAGTTTTACCAAAATTTTATATCACAAAATTATTATTTTTTTATTTTAAAATTTTTTATACTGTAGAATGAAGATAGGAAGTGGTTGGAATCTCATATAGACTATTCCCATGAGTGTATCAAACCAACATATCATAAATGAACATATTTGATGGGATAAATATTTTTTATTGGTTATTAATGATTTTAAATTATGATTATCTTAAAATTGGTTAAATATATTACCAATGTATGGATTATGTTTCTTAAATTGTCCTATGGTAGAAAGAGTTTTTTTTCATGCTTCATTTTCAACATATTTGATTCATGTTCCATTTTTTTGTTTACCTATGTTTGCGAACCGTTAGTAGGATATGTGTATTTTTTATTTAATGTTTATGTATAAAATTATATAATATTTTCCAATAAAATATAATGTTGATATTATACAAATCCATTGTTGATTAAGTTATACTGTCATTATTTATATAATTTGAACAATATATATATATATAACTAATTGTAACCATGAGAGTGGTTAGTGAGGGATAGAGAGATAACCATAGGATATGTTGAACACTCAATTTACTGTGAGGATTCTATTGTAACACACTCATGTTTTGAGAAATTATTAAATTTTAATAATTCAATTTGTTCAATTTTTTTCACCACGTGATTCACTAAAAAAATATATTATTGATATATGATGAGACCATAAAATATATTCCATTGAGATAAGATTTATATATATAAGAAACTATATATTTTATTATAGATAAAATAATTAAAAATGCATATTTTGTTTGTCTAATAGAAATGTAGCAGGTGCCCCATGTTAATTGGGATGATTTTTTCACAACTCTGCATCGTTGTATTATGGTTTCATGGCCTGGACAACGACTATGATTCAATGACTACATTTATCCGATCATATAATGGAAATAAATGGGTGTTCATCATGGAATTTATGTCCCAAAACCCCTCCTCCAAATCACAATGAACATCCTAGTTATATCTAGTGATCCCTTTTTTGTAAGAACACGAAATGAATATTGGTGTTGGAGGAATCCCAAAGTTTAAAATTTTTTAATGGAGGGGCTGATTCAAGGGTCCTAAATCAATTATCAAAGGGAAATGAAGGATTTAATAATTAGGTAATGATTAATGGGTATATTTTCAATCCCACATTAATGAAAAATATTCCCTAAATAATTTTTGAAATAGGCTTTACAACCCTCCCCTTTGGACGAATTGTGTCACAACAAAACCAATGAGCCTCATTAATTGAGGATTTTGACTAGATCACCACATAGTCTATGGATGGCTGTGTACGATTTTGTTTCCTAGAAAAAACTAGATTAATATTTATTACACAAATATTTAATATATTTTATATATTTAAATATTAAACATCTTATTAAATATTTTTCATTATTCTGCATGACTATAGTGTAATAATGTCCTAGAGTATTTTCCACATTTACAAGGATACGTCAATTCCACACTATGATGAGAACCTTGAAGTGTGATTACAATATTATTAAATATAAATCTACAGTTGGATGAAATAATATAATGGGAAACATTGTATACAAACCGTTAGGTGAGAGTACTCAGAAGCATATGATACATCTTCAAACGACGTTTTTACTTTCTAATCTCCAAGATGGGAGATTATGAGAAAAAGACCAGCTAATAGAAATTATTCATGTTTTGGTGTCATTAGATATTTCTATATTAGAGCGTGTGTAATGATCCTTAGACATTAGTATTTTCATAAATACATTTCATGACTCGTGCACTTTGATTTACTGAGAAATACTGTCACACCGACCATTTGTGGGAAGTAGGGTACATTGGGTGTGTCATTAGTGGCATGTTATTAATGGAAAAGTCGACGAAGGATATATAACTTCCATTCATGGACAATGATATCTCATCCCATTGATTAAAAAGGAACCTTCATGCGAAATTCCATGGCCATGGTGTAATGATGAGTTTATTTTAGGTAGTTAAAGAACACAATATCAAGCACAACAGTTGATGACACTATCATGAAACCAGCTAGATGAAATATTGATACAATTGGATTATATTAAATAGTGAGCATTCGTTTTTGGATGTCATTGGTATGAATTTATGTTCGTTATATTGGGTTCCATGACCCGTTACTAGACAATACTCATGGACTTTAGGCAATCCCACCTAGTTCCAATGAGAAAGAATCCATGAGGGTAACACACACAGTTTTTTTGGTGGTCTCGGTTAAATTCTATTTGAATTTAATTTAATAAATATATATTATTCTCATGATTGTATAATAATTTTATTCATGTCAAATTGATCACATTAATTAAATGAATATTTCACCACAATATTTGGCGTAAAATATGTTTATTTTTTTATTGAACATTCAATAAATAATTATATTCTAGTTTTTAAATAGAAATATTTATTTAATAGAATAAATTATTTATTTATTTTCATGTTCAATAAATGGATTTGGAGTTTGAGTGGGATAAGGCTGGTCCCGTAGTAAAATAATTATTTTACTAGTAGGGACATGATAAAATAATAATAATGTTTGTAATATTTTTTGATGCAGAACATTTATTTATAACTCTGTTTTTCCAATGTTGGCGCACCATAAATAATGATAATGTATTAAAATAAAAACCTGTGTTTTCTCTAAGGTTATGAATGTATTTAATTGATGTTACACAATTAAATATTCTAATAAAATCCATGTATCGATGAATAGACGTGTACGTTGATTATGCCATGTACCAAACTGCATGACTGGTGAATTGATAATTGTGGTATAAGGAAACAACCTTAAAAGATTACATAATCTTGAATTATATGAAAATTTTACATTGAGGATCTTTTCAGGTTTAGAGTTTTTGAGAGTTAGGTAATAACTATTACATTTCATCTCAAAATTCACAAAGTAGAAACTTCTACTCAGTGTCCATTTTTTCATAAAATAAAAACATTTTTTAAAAAAAGTGCCATGTCTAGTTCCAAGTTTTGGACATCAAGAATTTTCCTTGATCCCATAATTGACCCTAATCCACTTTATGTCCTATGAAAAACATTTAAAAAATAGGGGATGAGTATAAAAATCACAGTAAAGGATACACAAATAAAGGAAAACTGTTTGTTTTTTAAAACAACAAGTAAACCATGAATACATTATCATAAGAAATACTTTTCATCTTTACGAAGCAGTAAATTCCATTCACTGAATAAAAGATCATTTCGTACCATTTTGTATCCAAAATAATTCCATAAAACCCATTGAATGAACATATAACAAATAAAGGTAATTGGGGATATAAACATACTTAAATGGAATAACCATACAGTCGACTTTCACAAATATCACTAAATGGAATAGTCGTACGGATGACATCCATACTCAATGAATTGGAGGTTATAATGTAACCACCTATCCTGGTTTATCATGTCACCACCCATCATTTGGTTTATCACCAAACCACCTGCCAAATGACCAAGTACCATTATAAAATCATAACATATAAAAAAATATAAAGGAAAGGTAACATATCCACATTTCAATCAGAATATTTAATTTAAATATTTAGACATTAAAAATCCATTATCAAAACCATTTTCAATACCAAAATACATAAAATAGTATATGGTATTTATTTTCCTTTTCAAAACATTACAACTGGTTAAGTAAGTGAAAGATCAAATAATACTTGCAACGACAGAAAAGGTCGTTGTCACCGCTAAAATTAAAACAGTATTTTTTTCATTTAGTAAAACACCTCATATAAAAAGATTCCCTTTAAATGAAATGAAATGTAAAATGTTTTTATAGACCATATAAAATAAATTCATGTATAAAACAAAATATTCCTCAATGAAAGGAGAATGAGACGAAGTCCCTTAGCTCCTATCCGACATGACCCCTTCATTCCTTAATTTCCTAGATAATAAACATAAGTTAATTTATACTTTATTAATAACCTTTTTAAATTTTATTATTCATTTTATATCACTTATTACCTTTCTATAATATTTATATAGTTATTTGAGTTCATATCAGACATTTTGTTGATGTACTGAACCTGAGTTAAAATGTATTTGTTATAATTATAAATTGCACATGTGGTCAAAATTCCATTATCTCCAGAATTATATTCATGATTTAGATATCATATATATCATATATACCCATTATATATATGTTTTTATAATATTACATAACATTTGTAGGTAAGAAATGAAATGCACCGTTCATGGAGATGGAAAGCCGTACGTACGCATGAACACTACTTTCATTTCTATTTTGTATTTTAATAGATTGAAAACCTAATTATACATATTTATATTATAATTCTAGTATAATATCATATATAATTTCATTAACTCTATCCTTTATAGGTCCAACATAATGCATGAACGAGTCATATCACTCTGAGGGGGCGGTAGTCTGAACTTCCTCAAATGAAATTATCGAGTTTACCCACTATGGAAACCATAAAGGTATTCTATAAATGAAAAATAATGAAAAATAAAGAAAAAAACATACTATATCTCATATATATATATATAGATATATAGTTCCATCATAATAGCCACAATGAGAGGTGGTTGGAGATTTTCGAACAATCATTGTTTCATGAGGTAGTAGTTCACCGTCCAAAAAAACAATATGTTCGTATCCATTATATGGAGGTGTGTGTATACGTAATTAAAATACCTCTCATAACAAAAAACTATTATATTTTGGATAATGTTGTATTAATAAAATAAATTGATTAAGAAAGTTTAGGGGGTTAGAGAACTAAAATAAAAGAAATGAACTTTGAAGATGTTACATTTAAATCGGTTATCTCCCATTAGTTTGAACCAAAAGGTTAACTTGAATTTCATTTGCCTAAAGTAAGTCTTCTAGGAGTAGTATATGGATGTGGGGAGATCGTTTAGGAAGATTATGGACGAGACAAGTGGCTTGAGAGATGTGATAAATTGATTAGAAGTGTATTCGTTTTATAAGGGGGAGGAGGGGCTCTTTAGGAATGTTTGAAACAATTATTTTATTACAAACTTATATTCAGTTTCAAAAGGTCCAAATATCATTAAATTAAAAGATAAGATTACTCATGTTAGAAATAAAATCATCCAATACAAATTGGACATGTTTTGAACATTATTTTTATATTTATAATCATATTTATTTAAATCATTCATTGGTGAGGTTAACATTGCATCATTCTTGTGTCAAAAATAATTTTATTTATTTGATGTCTAAATATTATAAAAAAATACCATGATGTAGGAAATATTTTTAGAGTTAAAATTATTATTTATAGTCAAAGAGATATCTTATATAACCTCATGTAAAAATTTATTTACTAAAAGATATTTGTTTATGTCCTTTTTGCCTTTACTTTAGGTTAATTAAAATAAAGTGTCATTATCACTCCCAAGGGGCTCCATGGGGTCCTCAAATCGACCCAATTATGCACATGGTCGGAATTGTGTCAAAAATAGGATTATGACATATTTTAGGATAATTTTATATTCTAATAATAATATTTTTTTAGCCTTATATTCTAGATTTACCATTTAAACATGGTAAATAAAATTTTTATGAAGAGAATATTCATAATGATTAAAAATAAAAGTAACCTATCTACACAATTTTTCCCCCAGATTCCAAATATGGAATCCATTTTCCAAATTTAAATCACATAACTATAAAGAATTAATTTCAAATTAATTCCCGCTGTCAAAACAAAAGGCGTGTTTTTATGAAATAATAACTTTCCAAAGATATACACTTATTTAGGTCCAATTTCAAAGAGAAATTACATCCAATGACCAAAATTAGATTAAATAGTAAAAACATAATTTAATTACACTTTAAAAAAAATTAAAAAGCTAATATATCCTTATAAATAAATTTTATTAAAAGGCAATTTTGAATTAATATATAGTATTTTTTCACTATTCATTTAAAATGAATTTTATTAGAAAAATACAAAAATATCATCCAAGGAAATTTTGATGTCCTGATACTAATGAAGTATTTTATTTTGTCAAATAGAACATATAAAAGGGACAAATACTGGATTTAAATAGGGTTATCCATTAAAAGGATATAAATCTACCTTTTAACAAATATTTGAGTATTTGTGATCAAAATTGGATTCATTAATATTTTATGCCTCTAAATGTTATTCGATAAATGTAAAAAAGTTTAAAAAACTTGTAGAATCATATTTTGTCAGTTCTATTCATTCCTACCAATACAATTCTAGGCATTAACTACCATTTAAAATAATAGTATATTATTATTAGTGAGTAGTGTAAGATTACAACAAAACTCGTAGTTGCGTATTGGGTAAGAAATTGGACATAGAATTCTCCTTAATTTAAAATTAATATTTAATTCACAAATATTAATAAATAAGAAAATTTATTATTCTTTATTTACCTAGATGATACATCCTTCCCCCATTTTGGAAATTGCATCCTCGTAATTTTTATTCATTTATCAAATATGTGGCGGTATTTATCCCTCCTAGAATTTTTAGATTCCCACATTGCCTCTTCAGCCATACGGTTTTTCCAAAAAACCATTACCTGATGAATTACCTTATTCCGCAACACATGCTCTTTTTAGTCAAGAATCTGAACTAGTTATTCCACATAAGAGATATTCTTATCCAACAAAACTACCTCTAGGATCAAAACATAATATGTATCTAGAATATACATTCTCAACATTGAAACATGAAAAACATTGTGTACTTGGGATAAAAAAAGAAGTAAATCGCTCTGTAGGAAACCGATCCAACCTTCTCTAGGATTTCGTAGGGTCCAATGAACCTCAGAATCAGCTTTCCCTTATTTCCAAAATGCATAAAACTTTTCCATAGACAAACTCTTAGATAGAAATGATCGCATACCTCAAAAGAAAGATCCATCCTCTAGTTATTTGCATAAATTTTCTACCTTCTCTGAGTTGTTATCATGTTCTTTTGAATCAACGGATCTTTTACTACCATCACCTCTACCAATTCTTGTCCCATCAGTTTCCTTTCACCTATGTCATCCCAAAAATTTGGAGTTCGACATCACTTCCTATATAATTCCTCAAATGGATAAATATGTATACTAGAATGGAAACTGTAATTATATGAATATTCAACCAAAGGAAGATGTTGGTCCCCACATCCCTAGTAATCTAGTGAACAATCACGTATTATATCCTCCAAGGTCTGAATTGTTCATTGTGACTACCCATATGATTGTTGATGAAAATTTTTACTATAATTTAATTTTGTACCCAATGACTTCTGAAGGCCATTCTAAAATATATAAGTTAACCTAGGATCATGATAATATACAATGGATATGGGAACTCCATGAAACCGGGCTGTCTCATTAACATACAACTGAGAATGTTGATCGAGAAACCATGCATCTCAAATAGGACGCAAATGAGTAGATTTAGTTAACCGATCAATAAAAACCTCGATTTCATTATTACCTCGAGATGTCTTCGGTAATCCCATGACAAATTCCATAGATATATTTTTCCATTTCCACTCTTGCACCGGTAAAGACTGAAGCATTCCTTTTGGTAACTACCGCTCTGCTTTAAAATGTTGACAAGTCAAACACTTCACAGTAAAGTCTACAATATCTCTTTTCATTCCATCCAACCATTAATACACAAGAAGATTTTTCTACATCTTAGTACTACCAGGATTAACTAGAAATGGGGAACTATGAGCTTCAAACAACGACTCATTTTAAAACTGTGAATCATAAGGCATGTATAATCTTTTCCCAAACCTCGAAACACAATAATTATCAATGTTAAATTCAAGAAACTTACCCTTCTGAAATAAATCTACCTTTTTCTATAACTCACTATCTTTTTTCTGCACTTGCATTATTCTGTATGATAGAGACTATTTCACTGACACCTGAAACGAAACAGAGGAATTTCATGCACCGAAAACTTCTATGAAAATTTTCATCAAACTAAAAACCAAATGATCTTGTTCCAAATGTAGCATGGTTAATATAGCATTACTTTTTCGAATCAAAGAATCATCCACATTATTTGACATTCCCATATGGTAATGGATCGTGAAATCATAATCTTTGATTAATTACAACCATATCCTCTATCGCATGTTTAATTCTTTCTGAGTGAATATATACTTCAAACTTTTGTGGTCAGTATATATTTTACATTTTACTCCATACATCTTATTCCTAAAATTTTGTAAAGAAAAAACAATAGAATATAATTCCAAATCATGTGTAGTGTAATTTAACTCATGAGGTTTCATCTAACATGGATAATAAGAAATTACCTAATCATTCTAAATGAGGACACAACCAAGTCCTTTCAACGCATCATCACTATAAATAAAAAACTCACCGTTTGTAGATGGAAGTGCCAAAATTAGAGTATTCACCCATCTTATTTTCAATTCCTGAAAACAATCAATACATTCCTTTGTCCAGATGATCATAACACCATTTCAAGTTAACGTAGTTGTTGGACTAGATAACCATATAAAAGTCTCAACAAACCTCTAGTAATAACAAACTAATTAAGGAAAACTACGGAGCTCAGTTATATTTGTGGTTCTTGTCCATTCTTCAATAACATTTGTTTTACTAGGATCAACAGTTATGCCAATTTTTGAAACAATGTGACCAAGGAATGAAATTTTTTGTAACCAATACTCACACTTTTGGAATTTCTCAAATAGTTTATTTTATTTTATGGATTGAAACAAAACCATTAAATTACATTAGTGTTCCTCTTTACATTTATAATAAACCAAAATATCATAAATAAAGACAACCAAAAACCTATCAAAAAAATCACAGAAAATTCTGTTCATATGATCCATGAATACAGCAGGTGCATTGGTTAACCCAAAATAAATAACTAAAAATTCATAATGGCCATATATAATAAGAAATGTGGTCTTCAAAATATCTTCTTCCTTTACTTTTTACTAATGGTACCCCGACCACATGTCAATATTAGAAAAATACCGAGCTCCATAGAGCTGATCAAACAAATCATCGATTTGAGGCAAATGATAATTGATATTAACAGTGATGTTATTCAATGCTCTAAAATAAATTAGAACTCCCATTGAACCATAATTATTTTTAGAAAACAATATAGGAAAACACATGGTGATGTTCTAGGTCAAATGAAACCTTTATCTAATAAATCATGCAATTTATTCATTAACTCTAACATTTCAATGTGAGCCATTTGAGATGGGTTTTTGAAATTGTATTCACATCAGTAACTAAGTCAAAAGTAAATTCAACTTCCCGATCTGGTATAATACCTGTCAAATCTTCATGAAAAACATCATGATACTATTTTACAACTGGCACATCATTAATCTGGACAGTTCCTCTATTTTCAGCAATATGTGTAAGGTAACATTCATTTCCATCTTTTACTATTTTCTCAACTTCATGATATGTTATCAAAAGTAAGGGTTCATTCTTGTACAAAAACTGAAATTCTTTCTAAAAAGAAACCACATTAGCTCGGCATTCATTCTTATCATGATAAATAGAAATCCAATCCATACCCAAAATAACATCAACCTCTACTAGAGGAAACACAATAAGGGTTTCAATTAGATTCTTTCCACACACATGGATAGGAAGGTTCGTATGTTTTATTTTTGTCTCAACATTTCTTCTAGGTGTTTTTACCATAAGTTCAAGATTCATATCTTGAGATGGAATTCTCAATTTACAAGAAAACATCTCATAAATGAATGAATGTGTTGACCTTGAATCAGACAACACGATGACATAATCTGAAAAAACAAACAATGTACCAGATAGTACTTCATTTGATGGCCCAACATCTACCGAAGTAGTTGCAAAGGATTTCATAACCCCTTTCTACATGTAGTCTGGATGCTTTCCCTCGATTGAGTTCTTTGTTGGAAACTCATTTTCATAATGAATCATTTAATTGCACTTAAAAAATCATAACATTGGTTTTTCATTGCATACTTGATCATCTTCTTTACAGTTATGAGAAATATGGCCAGACTTACCAAATTGGAAGTGCTTTCCAGACATTGACAAACATTCAATTGGATGTTTTTTTACCAAAATTCTCACAAGATGGATATTTAATTTCCATACTTCCTGTCTTCTGTAATGAATTCTTTCCATTTTCCTTCCAACGAGATCCCTTCTTTTGTTTGGTCTCGTGGAATATCTTATCATAAAAAAACTCCATTTCTACCTTCTTGGCACATCTGAAAAGTTTTTCAAATCTTTTGAATTCACGATATGCTAATTCTCTTCGATATTGTGGCCTGAGTCCAGAGTAAAATTGATTTATCTTACTATCAATAACTCAGATGATATTTGGAGCATACCTTGAAATTTGAGTGAATTTTTCTTCATAAGTTTCCACTGAGTCATTATCCGGCCTCAATTCCAAGAATTGTTTTTTCTATCCTAAGATGAACCACCATAGGAAAATATTTCTCATGAAACATACCTTTGAATTCATCCCATTCAAGAGAATAAATATCCTCACCATCGCTGATATTTTTCACCATCGACAACAACTGATCAACTTCACCTTCAAAATGGTAAATAGGGTGACTAACCTTTTGATGCTCTGAACAACCATTGACATAAAAAATCATCTCTAGTGTTTTAATCCACCCTTTGGCTAGCACATGGTTAGATGATCCTCTGAATGATGGGGGTCGTTGCCTCTTGAAATTCTCCACTACTAAAATATTCCTTTGTGGTTGTTCTGGAAGATCTCTTGCATGGATATAGCCACAATTTATAGCCTGATTCAACAATTCCATCACCACAACAAACTGTTCTATTCCGATTTCGACCATCTGAGGTTGCTGATTTCGAAGGTTATTCCCCTCTATATGCCTTCCCAATATAGATGCCATGTTCTCTTGGCAGAAAACCCTTATGAACACATAAATATCTTAGGCGAAGAAACATGGTAATCGGTAAATGCAATATCACTTTAATCTTAACATAAATTAATTTAATAATATTCTAACACCTAAAGTAGTCTAAACCAACCATTGATACCAACTATAAGGACCCGACCATAAAAAATTATATAATCATGAATTAAAAAATTAATTCAAATTGTGGATCATTTCAAGTTTAGAGTTTTAGCATGTTAAGTAATAAATATTACATTTCCTCTAAAAAATAAAAAACTAGACACTTCTACTCAGTGTCCATTTTTTTTGAAAAAATGAGTCATGTCTAGTTCCACGTTTTAGACACTATGACATTTACTTGATCCATCCTTGACCCAAATCCACTTTATTTCCTGTGATAAACATTTCAAAAACACGTTATTATCACAAAAAGCTCAGTAAGGGATACACAAAGAAGGAAAATTTTTGTATTTCAAAAAAACAAGTAAACCATGAATACCATATCATAAATAATACTCTTCACCTTTATGAAGTAGTAATACTCTTCAATAAATATAATATTATTTATTATCATTTTGGAACCAAAATATTACCATAAAACCCATAGAAAGAACATATATCATTTAAAAGTAACATGGCACATAACCATACTTAAATATAATAACCATACAGTAGACATCCACACATATCACAAAATGGAAATTCCATATGGCCTACTTCCACACCCATTGAATTGGAGGTCATAATGTAACTACTCATCCTATTTTATCACGGAACCACCCTTCATTTGGTTTATCACGTAACCACACATAAAATATCCAAGTACCATTATTAAATCATAAAACATAAAACAAATATAATGGAAAGATAGCATTTACACATTTCAATAAAAATATATAATTTAAATATAATGACATAAAAAATCCATTATCATAACCATTTTCAATAAAAAAGTACGTAAAATATTATACGGTATTTATTTTTCTTTTAAAAAAATTATGGCTTGTTAAGGAAGCCAAAGATCAAATAATACTCGTGGTGGCAGAAATGTACATTGTCACTATTTACATTATAAAATTCTTTTGTTTGTCATTTAGTAAAACACGTCATTGAAAAGGATTCCATTTTAATGAAATGAAATATAAATGGTGTTTATATAGCATATAATGAAAATTCATGTATGAATGAAAATATTCCTCAATAAAAAGAGATTGAGACGATGTCCCTTTCCTCATGTCTGACTTCACCCCTTCATTATTTATTGACCTGAATAATAAAAATAAGTTAATTTCTACTTTCTTAATAACCTTTTCCTTGTTTATTATTCCTTTTATATCACTTATTATCATTCTATAAAAATAAGTAAAAAATTTTAGTTTATATTGGACATTTTGTCGATGTTTAAAACTTGAGTTAAAATGAATTTGTTATAATTATAAATTGTTCATGTGGTCAAAATTAAATTATCTACAGAATTATGTTCTATATTTAGATATTATATATATCATATATATCTAATGTATATATATATATATATTTGTATTTATAAAAGTACATAACATTTGGATATAAGAAATGTAATGAACCGTTCATGGAGATCGTAAGTCGTACGTACGCATGAACACTACTTTAATTTATATTTCTTATTTTAATGAAATTAAAACTTAATTCTACATACGTATATTATAATTCCAATATAATATATTATATAATTTTATTAAATTCATCCTTTATACGTCCCACATATGTCATGAACGAGTCATATCACTTAGAGGGGGCGGTAGTCCGCACTTCCTCAAATTAAATTATCATGTTTACCCATTATGAAAACCATAAAGGTATGCTAGAAATGAAAAATACTAAAGCATAAAGAAAACAAAAAAATTAATCTATATCATATATAAATACAGTTCCATCATAATGGTAGCCATGAGAGGCGGTTGGAGATATTTGAACAATCATTGTTTAGTGAGGTAGTAGTTCATCGTCCACAGAAATAGTATGTTTGTATCCATTAGATGTAGGTGTGTGTAATTGTAGTTAAAATACTTCTCTTAACAAAAAACAAGTATATTTAGTATACTAGTGTTGTTATAAAATAAATTAATAAAAATATTTTATGCGGTTGGATAAGTAAAATAAAAGAAAAGAACTTAAAAAGAAGATGTTACGTTTATATCAGGTATCTCCCTTTTGATTGAACCAAAATGTTTACTTGAACTGCCTTATGTCTATGGGAAGGAATATAAGTGGTGTACAGGGATATGGGACCTCATTTAGGAAGAGTTTGGATGAGCCAAGGGGTTTGAGAGGTGTGAGGAATGGGTTAGAAGTGGTGTCCTTTTATAAGGATGAGGAGGGGCTCTTTAAAAAAGATTGAAACAATTATTTTATTATAATCATATATTTGGTTTCAAAAGGTCCAAATATCATTAAAGTCGGAGATAAGATGACTCATATTTGAAATAAAATCCTCCAATAAGAACAAGAAAGGTTTTGGGTATTTTTTTAGTATTTAAAATGTTATTTATTTAAGTCATTCATTAATGAGGTAAACACTGCATCATTATTGTGTCATACATAATTCTATTTATTTGATGTCTAAAAATTACAAAAACAAATACCATGTTGTATTAAATCTTTTTATATTTAAAATTCATATTTATTGTAGAAGATTTAACTTATATAACCCCAAGTAAAAATTGATATACTAAATGATATTTGTTTATGTCTTTTTCCTTTACATTAAGTTCATTAAAATAAAGTGTCATTATCACTCCCACGTGGCACGATGGGTTCCCAAAATCACCCCATGAATGCCTATTTTCGGATATTTATCATCCATTAGTATTAGGACACTTTTTAGGTTAATTTTATATTATTTTAATAATGTTTTATTACCCTTTATTACAAGATTGACATTTTAACCATTGTAAGTAAAATTTTCACTAATGTAAATATTCATAAAGTCTAAAAATAAAATTTACCTATTTACAAAATTTGGACATCATGATTCCAAATATGGAATCCATTTTTCTAATTTCCCAAAACAGAAGTGAATGAAATTAATTTAAAATTAATCTCCACTGTCGCAACCAAAGACGCGTTTTTAAGAAATATGATCTATCAGAAGATTAGCACTTATTTGTGTCACATTTCAATGTGAAATTACTTACAAAGACCAAAATTGTATTAAATAGTAAAAACATAAAATAATTAGTCTTTAAAATAAATTAAAAATATAATCTAAAATTATAAATAAATTTTATTAATTGGCAGTTTTAAATTAAAATATATTATTTTTCACTATTCATCAAAAATGAATTTTATCAGAAAAATACCCAAAATTCATCCAAAGTAAATTTTGATGTCCTGATTCTAAAAAAGAATTTTATATTTTCATATAGAAAATATGAATTTGACCAAAACTATATTTTTGGAGCGTTCTCCATTAAAAGGCGGTAAATTGACAATTTAAATAATATTAGAGCATTTTTCCTTAAAAATGGATTTATTCACATTTTATGCCTCTAACATTTGTTGGATAAATGAAAAAAATTAACAAGCATTTATAATCATATTTTTGTTTTTTCAATTCTTTCCCGCCAATACAATGGATAGACATTAACTACCATATAGAATAATATTATAAAATTATTAGTGTGCAATGTAAGATTTCAAGGAAACATGTTGTGGCATATCATGTAATCCATCAAACATAGAATCCTGTTTAATGTAAAATTTATTTTTAATTCACAAATATTAATAAATTTGAAAATTTATTATTCTTCATTTACCTTTGATGTTACATGTGGAGCTAAATTATTACTCTATGAATCCTTTTCCAGGCCCTCTCAAGAAAAATAAATGTTCATCAAGACCGAATAAAATGTGACTGAGAACGACCGACAAAAGACACTCGCCTCACTGTACTAATACCCAAAGAATGAGTGGTTTCAATCAGAGTCCATCAGATCTCATGTGGATCACCTCTTGAGGGATTATGGTTTGGATCCTCTCAAGTGAAATTAGACAATCTGAAAGGGTCATTCCAGATGATCAACATCATCAACAAAGAAAGTACTGATGATCCAGGTTCTCTATTAGTTATAGAATTAATTAAATTAATTATAAATATGATATGAAAGATTATATCTAAAGGTTTCTGGCCTCATACCTCCTTATATAAACATTGATTCTATTCTAGGGATATTGGAATTCATCATCATATTGATCCTAGTATAATCATTGATCAAGGTAAAAATTAATGTTGGACATTGCACCAACCATGCTTCCGCTACACCCAGAACCAGAAGTGGTATCAGAGTGGTTACATCATGTTTATAATTATTTAAATAATTAATTAATGATTTATTCATTTAGTAATTTAGTTATTTCTATTCATGTTAATAATTCTGCAAATATGAATATCAAGATATGTTCCCCCTCTTTCATTTTTTCTTCACATTACATAAACAATCATTTCTTTTAATTTTATTTAAAATAAAATAGAGGATCTCATCCGAAGGTTCCAATGGATCATGTCCATACAACACTAGAATACATGGCGTGTAGTAGGATTCACATTCTATGTATCAAGATTCAAAGAATCGAGACTGGTCTTCCAATCCATGACGTGTCATTAGTGTTTATCTAGTTGGCCACGAACTGGAGACCCACAATTTTCTGATTACATGTCGTGTGGTCCACTAGACATTGCATGTTGTCCCTTCAGGTTAGGGTTAGAAAATGTACCCCATACATGACTTTACAATCAGGAGACCATGTGAGGAAGATACTACACCACGTGTGCCCACCAGACATGTCGTGTACTCTGAGAATTTTGGAATTACATATATATTTCGTATCCCCAGACGCGTACATGAGATGGATGGTGAATGATAGTAAAAGGTGTGTAGTGGGAACTAAAGGCCTTGTACTCATCAAAATTAAGAAAATTTATTAAAATTTATTTTTATATTATACATTCCCTTGAGATGTGTACCATGATGTAGGCGTAAAGCTGGGGTACAACACATGATAGTTGTTATTTATATATGTGTGTGTGTGTGTGTTTAATTTAACATCTACATAATGTTCATTCATACTCATTAGATAGTTATGAACAAAAATTAACCAGGTTTCTTCCAAGTTACATGTTATGTAAAAATATAATTTTAAATGAATTTATTTAATTAAAATTTTAATGGATGACAATATCAATGAAATTCTGAAAACATTTTAAGATAAGAGGGTTATTTAATTAAATATGGTAATTTGTTGATTCGAGAATTGTATATCCTAAAAAATAATGATTAAATAATATAATACTAGTTCTTTTAGATATGTATCTCGTTTCATGTATGTGACTGATCATGAACTTGACCAAGACCATTGTATCTGATTGAATTCTTTTTAATTTATTTATTTTATTAATTTTTGGCCTGCGAGACATCCCTCATCATTAATATGTTGGGCATGTGTGCCCATGGATTATTTTATGAAAACCCCCTTTTTACCCTTCACATGGTTGTGAGTTAAATAAAAATATGTAATGGATAGAACTCCCATGGTAGAGGAGGTGGTTCAAGATAGAGCTGAGAAGAAACCCATCATAGATGATATTGAGGTGGTCAGGTGGAAAGCTGTAAACACGAACCCAAATGGTTCAAGGTGTTTCTCCCCTAAGATAGGGTTATATTATCAACATATTGATAAACTAACAATTATTAAATCTCATTATCATTCCCTTTGAATAATTTTATATTTTTCAGTTTCATGGGTTATCATTAGGGATGTCTTGTCACAATAACATAAATAATGAATTAAATAGGATGCAAGATGGAACTAAAAGAAACCATGATTATGTATAAATATTAGTAAGATATGGTTAATCATTTAATTATGTTCCACATAATATTAAAAATATTTTGATAGTGATAATAATCAAATCAATCATAATATATAATAAATCCAAAATAAAAAATTATGTCAGACCAAGGCTTCCACTACACGATTGAGGATAAAACTCAATAAAATTATGTGTTTGACCAACCGTTGGTGGGACACATTATTTTATAATGGAATACCATTAGAAAGGTTTTTGGATGACATAACCATATTAAATCAAGAAGAGTATCCGTTGAGTGACTTGGTGTAACATTGGAGGTAAGAGTTGGGGAAATACAACGCCAATATTTTAGGATTGGGGTGTCCACTCAACAGATCAAGGAGCTGCAAGCCCGCAGTTAGAAAAAACTTACCTACCTAAATACCTTCAAATATATTTTCCAACCCATTATGGGGTTATGTGAAGTGAAATATGGATCGTTTCCACTAGAATGTCATAGAAACTAGATATTTTGAGTTCCATGTAGAGGGCCTTTGGGACTTGATCAAATAGTGGGAGACTAAATAAAATTAATTTATTATTTCTCATAAAATTTAATCAAAAAATTACTAATGATCTAATCTTGTGATTATAGAATAAAATGAAAAACACTTCATATGTATTATCCCTACGATCAATTCTAGCCAAAGGCAACATCTTCACAAGCACTAACTTCCAGGAATGGTTTAGACTCCGTCAGGTTATTCTATGCCATGAATAGAAGTCTTATGTGATTGAGTCATCATTTCTCAATCCTCATAACCATGAGGTGAGGGGGAAGAGTTTTTTGTCTATGATAAACATATGAATTACATAGTCGACAATAATTTTTGATGATTTCGTCAATGCTTAGTGTGCTCATGAAGACTCATGAAAACATGGATTCCAATATCATGCCCAGGAACCTCCTTGTTATTTATTAGAAGAGGGAAAGAAAAGAACAATTTGAGATATACAAGGAACTATTTCAGAGTATTCTTGGCGAAGGTTCCCCAGTTCTGCCTCAAGTAGTCAAGCTCATTGTCTATATTAAGCGCTCGGAGGTTCTAGTGTTTAAACTCCCCAGTGACCTGGGTATCAATCTCATTCTTGCATCACTCCCACATAGCTTCTCCAGCTTTATTGTTAATTTCAATATGAACAGTATTGAGAAGTCCCTATATGATCATCTTATACTCATTATCTTAGTGGAAAAAGATATTTAGCGTGAAAATAATTTCATCCTTATGATGAAAAAGAGGAAATGGTAGATGAATAAAATTAATTACCAAAGAATCTTCACACCCTTCGAAGGAAAGTAAGATCAAAGCGGATGCATGGGAACAAGAAACTGTTTGTTTCACATGTGGCAAGAAGGGACACTGGAAGAAGAACTGCACCTAGGAAAAGAAGAAAGGGGAAACTTTAGGTGAATTTGATATCAAATGTAATCTATATGTTTCTACAAATTGGGTATTAGATGCAGCTTGTGGTTCTCATACATGTAACCAAATATATGAACTAGGTAAATTCATGATGATTGACCTTGGGGAGGTATATCAACGAGAGTCCAACAGATCCAGACTCGCTATTATAGCTGTCGGGGACTACCACCTCACGTTGTTAACTGTGATGATCTTAGTGTAAAAGGGTTTTTATTTTGTGTCATCTGTTACTAGAAACATTATTTATATATTCAAATTAGATACAGATGGGGTTTTTCATGTTTGGAAATGAATTTTTCTTATTTTACAAATATATCATTTGATTTTGGTAGAGCGCATTTATACCAAGGTATATACATGTTGGATTACACAGACCAAGTATTGGAAATTGATAACAAAGATAATTCACATGACTCATACCACACCTTACTTTGTTATCCCCACCTAAGTCATGTAAACGAGAAACACGTGACAATGTTACATCAAGATATATATTAAGATTCATTCAAACTAAAAAATCATTACCCATGTCATGCATGTTTATAAAGAAATATGACAAAATCCCCTTTTAGTGGGAAAGGTGAAAGGGATAAATAGATTCTTGAATTGGTTCATACAGATGTGTGTGGACTATTTCTAGTTGCTGCAAGAGTAGGGTACTCATAATTCATATAATTTACCGATGGTTTCAGTAAATACGGATATATCTACTTACTGAGGTATAATTCTATTTCTTTTGATATGTTCAAAGAATAAAATGACAAAGTTCAGAACTAGAATGGTAAGAAGATTAAGAAACTCAACTCATAACTAGGTAGAAAATATCATAATCAACAATTTTTTGATTATATTTGGGAGTTTGCAATTCTATCCTATCTTAATCCTCCTTACAGGCCCCAGCAGAATTGTGTTAGTGAAAGGAGGAACCACACCATGTTGTATATGATGAGATCAATTATGAGTCATATGAGTATTCCATTATCCTTTTGGGGATATTCATTGAAATAGTGGTTCACATACTAAACCATGTACCTACTAAATTGATAAATGGTATTACATATGAGTCTAAAGTGAATATAAATACATGTTATCAAATTTATATGTGTGGGGAAGCTATGCATTTGTTATGACCTCTTTAGGTAAAAAAATTTACCCGAAGGAAAAACGTGTACCTTTATAGGATATCCAAAGGAATCAAGAGGTTTTTACCAATCCAAACCCTCAGAAAAAAGTTTATAGTGGAAAGACATTTTATATTCATTGAGAGGGATCACTTCTCCAAAAGGGATCGTTCGAGTAAGATAGACTTCGATTAAATAGAGGCTCAAGGTACAGAAGAGTTGGTATAGGAACAGATTCCACAAAGCCCCATGGAAGAATGAACTATTACAAAGACACAAGAACTGCGTAAGAGTAGAAGAGAGGATAGAGAACCAGAATGGTATGGTTTTCTACTAACGTATGATGGTGACTCGTTAGTAGTTGATAATAATGATCATTTAACCTCTAAGAAAGAAGCATGTGGAATAGATGTTTCCAAGGGGAAAGACTCCATGAATTATAAAGTGGACTACATCTACCAAAACAATTTTGGGATTTTGGTGGATCCCTCAGTTGATGGAAAATAATATTTTCTTAGAAATGGTTATTCAAGAACATACAGGACATGGAAGGACAAGTTATTACCTATAAGGCACGAATGGTTGTCAAAATGTTCAAGCAGTGTCAAGGAATTTATTACGTTGAAACCTTTTCACTAATTTCAATGTTGAAATTCATAAAAATTCTATTGACCATTGCTACTTACCATGACTATCATATTTGGAAAATGGATGTCAAAATAGCCTTCCTTAATGGGAACCTTCCAAAAGAAGTCTACATGACACAACTTGAAGGGTTTATAAATCCAAAGGATTCCAATAAGTTATTAAAGTTGCATAAATCCGTTTATGGATTAAAGAAAGAATCCCAGTCATGGAACATTTGTTTTGATGAATCCAAAATGAAATTTGGCTTTATCTAGAATGAATGTGACCCTTGGGTCTACAAATGGTTTAGTGGGAGTGAATTAATTTTCCAAATAGAATATACTAATAAAATATTTCATATTGAAAACAAGATACCAGTCATACTGTCTATTAAGGAGTGGTTCATCAATGCTTCTCCATGAATAAAATGGGTGAAGCAACATATATTATTGGGATCAAGATCCATTACGATTGATCCAAGAGATTGTTTGGCCTATGTCAAAGTGCATACATTGATAAGATTCTGATGAGATTCAGTATGGAACAATCCATAAGGGTATTTTTTCCATTGTCACATGGTATTCATATTTCCAAGAAAATGTTTCCTAAAAACATGAGGAAAGAATGATAATGGAAAAGACCTCATTCTAATCAGTGATTGGGTAAGTCATGTATGACATGCTATGTACTAGCCTGGATGCCAGCAATGCATAGAGTGTGGTTGGAAGATATCAAGATGACCCTGGTGACCACCATTGGATGCAAGTCAAGACTATCCAATAGTATTTGAGTGGTACTAAGGATATATTTCGGGGTTTGGAAGTAAATGAGGAACTATTCATTAGAGGATATGAAGATTCTAGTTTCCAGGCTGATCAATGTGACATGAAGTCACAAACAGGATACATGTTCACATTGAATTGATGTTCTATGAGATATAAGAGTTCAAAGTAGAGCGTAGTCCTAGATTATGGTGTAGTGTAAGAGTATATTTCAGTGGTGGATCTTGCAAAAGATCCATTTTCACATCAGTAGATGAAGGAAATACTTCAGAAGTATTATCTCTTGAGATATTTCTCTCCAAGATGTGAAGTTACAGTGAGTAGTATTTCCATGGAAGACGACGTGGTGGACACCTTGACTAAATCATTGACTAAGTAGACACATGATCATCCATTGAGGTCTAGTGGATTGAATGTTGTAGTTATATGGCTCTAGTCCAGGTGGTATTTTGAATGAGTTGGTGCCTTAGAACTAACTGGTTGTAATTTGATTACATGAATATTAAATATATTTATATATTTAAAATCTTATTACATATTGTGCATTGTTCAGCATGACTATATTATAAAATGTCCTAGAGTATTTTCTGCATTGATAAGGTTATAGTAGTTCCCCACTATGATGACAACCTTAAAGTGGTATGAAAATATACTTAAATATAGTTCTGTAGTTTTATGACATTCTATAATGGTACACATAGTATACAGACAGTCATATGAGAGTACTCATAAGAATATGAGACTTCTCTCATTATGATCCTACATGGTATTCTCCACGATGAGATATTATGATAACAGACCAGCCATTAGGATTTTTTTTCATGTTTTTGTGTCATTGTATATGAATATTTAAAAGCTTGTGTAATGATCCCTAGACTATAGTATTATCATTAATACATGTCACGACTCGTGCACTTTGATTTACTGACGAAAACTGTCACACAAATAGTTGGCGGGAAGTAGTGTACGTTGTGTGCATCATGAGTGGCATGTTATTAATGGATTAGTAAAGGAAATATTTTTCCATTCCATTTATGGAAGTTCATATACCATCATTTTGATTGAAATAGAACTGCCAGATGAAAATCCATGACAATGGTAGAACGATGAGTTAATTTCAGGTTCTCAAAGAACAAAGCATCATGCAAAATCGTTGATGTCACTATTGTGAAACAAACATGGTGGGAAATTGAGACAATGTGGTTATATTACATAGTGAGACTTCGTATGTGGATTTCATTCTTTCGATATTATGTTTTTCTATTGGGTTCCTTAACCCATTTCTAGACAGTACTCTTGAACTTTAGGCATGCCCACCTAATGCGAATGAGAATGAATCCTAGAGGGTCACACACTTAGTGTTTTTTTGGTCTCCATTAAATTCTATTTGACTATAATTTATGAAATAAATCTTATTCTCAAGACCATGGAATAATTTTATTCCAATAAAAATGATCGAATAAATTAAAAAAAAATATATTCACCACATTGTGATAAAAATATATATATTTATTTTATTGAACATTTAATAAATATTTATTTAATATATTGTAAATATATTATTTATTTATGAGAATAAGTTATCTATTTTATTTATTTAGGTGTTAAAAAAGTTAATGTGGTGTTTGAGAAATACAAGGCTAGTCTGATAGTATAATAATTATTTTTATGATAATAAATAATGATTTAACATGTTCTCACAAGTTAAAATAATAATAACTCTTCTATTATTTTGTGATACATAATTTTATTTATAATTATTTTTTTCACAAGTTGCTGCACCATAAATAATGACAAGGTATTATAATTTAAATCATAGGGTTTCAATTAGGTTATGAATATATTTAATTTCTGTTATGAAATTAAATATTGTAACTGATTCCCCATGTTGATAAATATACATGTAAGTCTATTGTTCCATGTACGGAACTACATGCCCGATGAATTGAGAGTTGTGGAGATAAAAAATTTCTCTATATATTCCTTTTCCTGGACCTTTCGATAATTAGATACATTCATCAAGACTAAATAAAAATATATAAAGAATGACCAACATAAGAAACTTGTTTCACCGCTCTAGCACAAGGAGAACAAGTGGTGTCGATTGGGGGCTATCAGAGAACGAGTGGATCATCACCAGAGGGGTTCTTGTATTCATAATCACAAGTGCAATAAGACAATATGGAAGGGTCATTCTGGATGATCAACATCATCAAAAAATAATGTACTGAAGATACAAGTATTCTTTTCTTTATGAAATTAATTAAATTAATTATAATCATGATGTGCAACATCCTGTCTAAAGGATTCGGGCCTCAACCTTCTTTATCTAAATCATTGAATTTATTCTGTAGAGACATTAATTCATCATCATATTGATCCCAGAATAATCATTGATCGTGGTAAAAATTAATGTTAGGTTCCACACTAACAATGCTTCAACTGTTCCTGGAACATACATGTTGTTAGTAATTGAATATAAGTATCATAGGTCCTTCTCTTCATTAAATTGATTTTAATAGTAATGAGAACTCATTTCCTGAAATGTGATCCATGGAAAACAAAAATTGTTCAAGAGGAATACTAATGTGGACAAAATTGTGATGAAGAGGCTAATCGTGGGTCCTTAAATCATTTAATCCTAATTAAATTCATTTCATATTGTATAAAATTAATTATATCAATTTATGATGGAAAATGTATTTTTCCTGCAAACCGCCTTTTCAGGAAAAGTAAATTATAATTTCAAGAATCATTTGAATATATTATTATAATATAAACAATTTGATAGTTAATAATTAATTTTAAATTGATTCTAATTCTGAGGATTTTTAATCAGTCTATAAAAAAGGCATCAGCTCTATATGAATAGTTTTTCATTATATTTAATCATTCTACTAAAAAATAATTTTTATAAATTTCAAAATAAGAAGTTAATAATATAAAAATATCTTTTTCATTCATCATATTTATATTATCCAAGGTAATGTTTGTTGTAATTTTCTTAAAATGATTATTTTTTAGCAAAATTGTGAAAATACACTTCATCCCAATAACAAAATTTTTATTTAATTATTAGTATATTAGTATAAACTGTAAAGTAGTTAAATGTATTTATGAGAGAAAATAATAATTTTATTAGTGAATTTATATATTTTTTAATGATTATTTTAATTTATAGAAGCATTATTAATATTTTTTTTATGTTAGTAGTATTTCTTCTCAAAAAATTGGTTTTGTGAAAATAAACATTTAAATTTTTTTAATATATTTATCAGTTTTATAAAGATTATAAAATAAATAAAATTTTAAATTGTGAACAATAATTTTAAAATTATGTAATAATGAAATTTTTATTTTCATGAATAAATTATAAATGAATTTAAAAAAAATTAGACAACTCAATAAAAATTGAAAGTGGTAAATAGTGTATAACACATAAGAAACAAAAAATATATATTTAAGACATCTGTTAGAATGTCTGTATAATTTCTTATACAACCATATTCCTAACCTTATCTTTTATTTATCAATTCTATAGAAACATACATTTAGAGGTACTTCCCATTATTTTTTCTTTTTTTATAGAAATTATGACTCATGGATCTTTTTAAAGGGGCACTGTTCTTCTCGTTCCCCTATCACTAAATAGAAATTATATCAAACAAATATCTCTGAGACGCACTCTTTAATTTTTCTAGAATCCATAAAAAAAATTTCTATTTTCCAAAAATATAATACCAAGAAGGCTTGAACCCCATTGGAATTGAGATAATCTATGACACGACGAGTTTTATCTAGAATACCACATAAACATTGGAACATGTTACCATTTTGATTTCATCCACAAAAGAGTGGTACTAATCGGTGATTTAAAATATAATATATTTATTTATTTATTATTTATACAATTTCATGAAAAAGAATATTTATAATTTTCCTCATTATAGTGTATATGAAACCAACATCCATCCCTATATATAGACTACTTCTTCCGTAGAACAACAAATTTTTATTTTCTGTTTCATCACAATATTATATAAAGGGATCTGATAATGGGTTTAATGCATATATATATTATTATGTAACTATTATGGATTTTCATTTCATGTTGGAAATCCTGTTAATAAAATCATTAACAAAAAAATTGTGGTAAGCTGACCCACCCAAATTATTGTCCTTTGAGAATGAAAACTGTTATCCTCATTCAATATGGTAATTTTATCAATGTTTTCCTATTCTAATAATTATATCAAATTATTATATATCAAACTAATAAAAAATAAATAATATCACTATTCCATGTGTTTGATTATATTTAATGTAAATAACATCATGACAATATTCTAATTATGTAAAGATCTTCATTATGTTTTTTAACAACCTAAATGATCATTATTGTAAATTTATATCATGTATAAATATAGTAATATAATTTATGATAATATATTATGTAAAAAAGAAAATAATTATTTTTTTGTTCCATAATGGTAACATTTCTATTTAAATCCTCAGTTATGAAAACTTAATTTATTAGTTAAGATTCAATGAAAAAATGATCAACATTGATTACATATTCATAGTTTATAACCAACAAACCCATGGAATAAAATTATAAATTTATATATATCATTAAAATGTATTATAGTATTGTTAATTATTAGCAAATGAATAAATTTGTAATGAGTAATGATTACCATAATCATTTTTTTTGTAAAACATGTTCATAATAATAAAGAGTACTCCCACTAGATATTGAAAATACATAATAACATATTTGGATTAATATTGAGAATTAATTTAACTGAAGATTATAATTATTAAATTATATCAGTGATGTTGTAATAGTTTTTTCCTAGAATCCACTATGAAAGTTAATTGTTTATTTTTCTATGTTTCGAACAGATGATACATTTTTGATATTTTAAAACATAATTTCAAACATTTTTGGGTTAAAAACCGATGTAGTGTATTTTTTCATATTCTAACTATTTCATGTTCTTTATTTACATGTCATTTGATTATAAAGATATAAAATTTTTCATGGTATTATTTCTCTCAATTCGGATTCTTTGTGACATGTTACTTGTTATCATCAATGTATCCTTTATCTATTTTTATATTAATTTATGATTCCATTATTTTTATATGCATTATTATTTTTTAAAATACTATGACATAATAATCCAAATAATGTAATTTTTATTGAATTGTTTATAACCCCAGTGTTATCCTCTTCATAATATTATTTTGTAACACCATTTAAAATAATTTGGTTATGATTGTTCTCTTGAAAATATTTAATGTTTATTGGGGAAAATAATCTCATTGATTATATAATGTTTTACTTTATCATTTAATAATAATTTATAACAAAAGAATATTTTCAACTATATTATAACTCATTGAGTATGATTCTGATATGGTTTTTTGTTAACTCATATATATATATTCTTTGAGTAATAAATTATCATATTGGAATTTGTATTTCTCTTATTTGGTCTTTCCACACTAATATACTATATAATTTTATATTATAATATATCACTTCTTGAAAATATTATTTAATAAAAAAAATATTTACAACCTTTTATAAATGATGACTTGCTAAAAGGTAATATTATATTATTAAAATTATTCATTCCCTTAACAAAATTTTTATTCACGGCTCCACATTTCTAATAGAAATATTTTTTTTCTAATTTTAATGTAAATATTATTGGAGCTGATTTTCAAATTTAAATGTTTTCAAAACCATTAACTACATATTATTAGAAGTTAACCAAAAACGTGACATATACATTTTTCATGTTAATGATTTTTTCTGAAATCTATTTCATATTATAATTTTCATTTTACTTTTCATATACAAAATAATTTACCTTCATTGGATTTATGTTTCATGATATTTCATATTATTTAATATTTTTTGGTGGGATTTAACTCATGGTATATAATTTGATTCTTGATCTCCTTTTAATTTTAAAATATGATAAATTATTTTTCCTAGATTTTATTGTTTATGTCAATATCAATCTTATTATACTTTCCTAAACCTGGAATAATTAATTTTTCAACAACACAAATTCTATATCAAAATGTATTATTATCATGTTATTTCTGTATTTACTTATCTATATAGTATATATAGAATGTATTTCATATTTTAAAAAATTATGACTAGATTATTTCCACCTAGAATTGATGTAATTCTACATTATGGGGATGTTTTGGACATAAAGTATGTTTTTAACCCAACATAAAATATTGTTGGAATATTTTATTACGTATTTTTATACATTACCTCATGTGATGAAGTCAACGGAAAAAAGAAATTGATAGGTGGGGATTACATTATATATCCATTTGTGATATCGGAAGGTCTAATTAGAAAAACTTCTTTTAGTATTTCTTTGTATGACATTGCAGTTCAGGAAAGATTCGATAACTATGGTATTGATGTTCTAAATAATGTATTGGATACTTCATTAATATACAAAATGACTTCTTAGATGAGGATTTTATGGTAATAATAATAATTCTGGAAATATTCATTCCTTCCCAATGAATTTTTTATTGTTATCCATGGGATCTATATATTTTTATTTATATACATTGATATATTATGCTCTAATTTTTTTATTATAGATATATTATGATTATTTCTTCCTACTATAATTTTAATTCCAAGTATAATTCTTGAGTTCTACAGTTGTATGATTCCCATTGTTGAGCATTTGAGCTCATCCGTTTTTATATTTCTATTTCCCATGGTTGTGATGAAAAAAATTAAACAAAATATAACTTAATGAATATTATATGTGGTGGATTTTAGAGAGATGTTGATGAATTATTATAGATTATATATTTTCTTATATAATGGAATCGAATGTAAATTATTTTTTACAGACATTGGAATTATTAGTTTATGCATTTTACTAATTCTAAAAATCTATAAAACAAAAAGGTCCATGGAATATATTTAATGTAATACTTCCTTATTTAATGAAATTATGAAGTAGTAATGTCTATAGACATATATTTAATACTAAAACCAATATATAATGTATGTGCTTATGGAATTAGGATGATGTGTGGGGTTCATGGTTTCACCATTGGTATGAGAGATGAATATAAAAACATATAGATATTAAGACATTAATTGAGGATAATTTAATTATTAATTGGTTATGGTTGATCATAAATTAATAATTATAAAAAACAATAGGATATTGCATTATTTAATGTCAATGTAATGATGCCCATTATATTTTGGGGTTAGGATAAAATAAGTTTAGTGAAAACCCCAGGGAAAAATTTAATGGATAATTATATGTGAAGGATAATAAACATAAATTTCGGTAAATTAAAATTTATATTGTGCTAATATATATTAAATACTAGTTCTATACTAAAATTTTATTGATGGAAAACAAAATATGTACCATGGGATAAAAACCCTCAAGAGATAATATTAGTAATAAACTCAATCACCACCTGGTGCACAATAATGATCCCTGACCATAGAATTAGTCTAACATTCCAAGCATATATTCATTGGTTAATCTCGTTCATTGTATTATAAAATATGATGGATTTAAGTATGATTTAATTTAATTAGGTTAGATAACCTAATAACTAAATGAATATGGATAGCCAATGATTGAACAAATAGAGTTATATGTTAATATCAATGTATCATATATTAAAAAAATGTTTCATAGGAGATTAAATTTTTTTCATTGATTTTTTCAAATTCATGTTTTGAATATTATTATCATTATTTTATTTTACTGAACAAAAAATATGGAATTGATGTGGATAATGATATGTATCTAAAAATCAGTATGTAAAAAAAATAAGGGAAAATATTTAAATGGATTAAATTTTTTTGTATTGAATTGTGATTATATTAAAAGTTGAGTGTCATTTTATTACTATTTCGGCCTCTGAGGTGGCACGTTCTTTAGTTTCGAGAAATTACAATGAATAGTCATAAGGGTTATGAGAATTCTTCTGTTATTATATAGATATTCCCATTTCCATAATTGTTTCGATCCGATCCTTATTGTTATTCTTTAATAGGTGTTCTGATTGACCCCACTATGACTGGGTATTTTATCTCTTTTCCATTATGGAAAATGTTCAAAGTCAAATGGTCATAGTTGGAGAATACATGGTGTTATGTATTTTTTAAATTGGTCCTCATAGGATATGAATTCCATAGATGGTCTCCAACGAGATTATTCATGGAGACAGAAACACCCATCGTCCCTGGCATCCATGATTCATAGACTTGATTTCTGAATGTAAGCGCTCGTTAGATGATGATTTGGCCAACAACACTTAAGGAATACATTGGTCGAGAGGATGGAAGGTCCGGATCATCGCACCCTATGTAGGGGAATTATTTCCTATTCAGGGACACTCTTATAAATTTATGTTTTGTTCACATGTTTGTGAATCCTTGGTTTATTCTTGAAGAGTTTATCCACAGGCTACCCCTGGGTTACATGGTCTTCATAGGCATACATGAATTTTATTCTACATAGGCAATAGTGACTTAATCCATTTAATAAGGTGCTCTATTATTTATTGTTATCAATGGGGGAAAATGATGGCTTGATATTTTGATCAGAATCATAAGATAGGATTCCTACGTATCCTTAGGAGGGAAATTAATGACCACACAGTTAAGTAATCTTGGGGCTTATGCATGTGGGTTACCCATTTGAGGGTAAATGATTGGGTGACCCATTTTTAAGGGAACCCCTTTTGATCATGGTCCTTCATGAAGGCATCCTACATATCCTGGATGGAATAGAAATCATAGTTATCATAGTTCAATATGGGTTGGTTTTGTGGATGTTATAATCATCACAAATCTCAAATCCATTGTGACTCATACTGAATGTGAGAAAAAAAGGATTTCAGATATCCATCCAACCATGCACTTACTCTCCCGCCGATGGGAGAGGGATGTCTTGTGGCCTATTCCATGGTGGGCGAGGGCGCAGAGCTATGATCCCTTTAATGTGGGATATCATTATGGGTCATGCGGCTCGATCCTTATAAGTTTAAGGAATTTCCTTAGTGGGAGTGTTCCCCAATGTGTTCTGATAAACGGGAGGAATGTTGCCACTCTTCAAAAGGACGATAGAATATGATTCATTTGACAGGTCACCATTCATCATCGAATGAAAAAGTAAGTGATCACCCTTAATCCCTAAAACGAGGAGGTTTATGTTATCATCCCAAAGTTGGACTCTCATTATCCATGGGAATGATGACTTACCAAAATCCTTGGAGTTCGAACGGTTATGAGGATATCTTTCGTGAATCCTCTTAACATTTTTATGTATACTCAAATGGGAGAATTGATGCACTTAATGTTCGGATCATACGGATCTTGGGGCTTCAGAGAAGTCATTGGTCATATTCTGGGGGACTGATTTATAGAGGGTCTTTGGAGGTCTCGATATTAATAGAGGGGAAAGATTGAAGAAGAAGGGAAGGACACTCGAAGACACAGCATTCTGCATACCATTCTCTCACATTGGATGGGGGTAGATCTTCATATCATAGTGGAATATAGGTAAAGGGTTTGTCCGCGTAACAAAGTTGTATGTGGGATCGAGTATGGGCCACCATGCACTAGAGTGTTTAGCAGTCCTAGGTGTGGTCCGCCCTATGACATCAGGTTCCGTGATAATACTAATTCAGTACATGTAATGTTGATCAATAATCATAGCAATACAATATGAAGAAAACCATATTAAATGAGGGTCCATGTAACTGTCTTTCACGAGGATTTCATCTGTGAGGAATGTGTTGTTCATGATTTCAGAAATTAGGTTTTCAGTTTTCTCATTATTCTTAGGTTCATTCTTATTATGTTTCATGGATACTTATTCATATGGAAACGTGGTTCATGATTTGAACCTTGTCGATGATTCAAAACCAAATAATGAATCCTCTCTGAATTATTAATTCCATCCTCTGGGGTCTCTTCTGTTCATTCTTCGTTATTATTTCTCAATTCCATCCATGATAATTTTATTGATCACATGGACGAACATATCTATGAGAATGCGGAACCATTTTTAGATATCCGTGAAGAGATATCTTGATCTATGAAATACTTAGTCAACCGGTGTTTTCAGAGGCTGCAAGTTTTGAATCATGGTTTATAGAACCCTACCAATATTCTTCATCTATGAACTATTGATTTTGTGAGACGTTATGTAGATGGCCTTTGTGTGCTTGATTTCTTTAGTGATGAAGCTCAGTTGACATTTCTCAGTGGTCTAGTGCCACATGGGTCATTCCATGTACCAACGGTTCATATGTCTAACATTCCATGAACCCTTCCCGATGATAGTATGTGGGTCACTTAAAACTATTTGATAAATTCAATTTCTTCATGTACCTTCCAAAATGTGAAAGTCAATTTTCATCCCTTGGCATTACTGGACATGTAAGAATTCATTCTTCCTTAGTCAATGTGATTGTGGGAGTATTTTCTTCCCTTTGATAATTGTTATGGACCCTGCAAATTCCCTAGATCATAATGGGGCCCATTCATGACAAAAAAGAGACTATTCCGATGTAGAAGTGGTCCTGAACTGAATTGGTTTGCAGTAAATCAAATTTGTCTGGTAGGAGGGGACCAAACCTATATATAGGGGCCCAAGTAATTTTTATTTTACAATTTCTCCCTTAGAAAAGTGGTCTCGACTCTCCCTTGGCATCCTTTGTATCCACATTACATCATATTTTCGAAATCTGTATTCACAAACAACTTTTTATGTTCCGAAAACCAAACTCATCACAATTCCATATTCCCACGAACCGGATTTTGGGTTTCATGAACTGCATTGTGGAATTTCAAAACAATCATCCATACATCCACGTAGGAGAATGATTCAATGTTTTTTTTTCCTGCAAAGAGAACATAAACTTGTGAAAAAAACATTAATAATTAATAATCCGAAAATGGAAATTAAATGAAAAAATTGAATAAATTCATATATAGGCCTTGGTTCACGGTCTCTTTATTAGAAAAACCCTTCTATTTTATGTCCAATTCTCAGTAGGCTAGAACCTCAGAATAATTTCACGCATCGTATCTATATGCGGTATAGAGTTTCTGCATACTGCTGCAATATGTGGAGATTTCTTCTTCATATCACTGGAAATGGTTGCCATATACTGTTTCTGAGAACAGTACACATGACCCCATGCAAACCCTCTTTTATTCCCCATAGACATTTTTATGGCCTTTATACCATAATTTTAATTGGGCTGACATTTGGCGGGAGTTTGGATCATTTTGTGCAGGATGTAGTGGCTCTTTCATAGGCATTGACCAAGTAGACCATGATAAGGGAAACCATGGTTGAGGACTCAAAGAACCATCATCGATCCTACATTGTTCATCGTGACATCTGCTTAAAATATTTCCATACAGCAGAGCTCCTTGCTTACCCAATGTCTACGTAATTGCTGCTTTATGGGTTTGATCATCCTGATGAGGTTCCTTTGTCATCACTTGGCCCCAATACTCCAATCATTCTCATAGAATCACCACATGGTCATCATCTGGCCAATATTTTCCCAACATGAACAGTCATAGCTACCCCTATCCATGAAAAAGTGTCCATATTATAACACTTTTCATGGAATTAGGGAAATTGCAGGTGTCAGAAAACTACCTTGAGACTAGTCACCCAATAGTATCCAACTTTTATAATCCTTTCCCAAGAAACCCCTAATAGAGGGTAGATCCCCAAATGGGACCTGCGAGCTGGTGGATGATTCCCCAACAAATGTCCCTAGGAATTATGGGTACAAAAAACCTATTTAGTGTTCCTTAACCGGTTGGTTATGGTGAAATTATATCAGGCAACCCGGGACACTCAGTTCACAACATTCTCTCTTGGAAAAATCAATCTTGTGCTACCAAACAGCTAGAGTTCAAGCACCAACACCTTCCATTTGATATATTGGGAGGTGGAAATCAGTTTATGGGACATCCACCAGCTTGGAGGGCTCCCCATAATTGGAAATATGTATGATGAGTTTCTTCTAGTAGCTACTACATGGGATGATACCGACTATGTGTCCCCATTGACAAGGACCCTAAAATTTATGGAAAGGTATTACTCGATCACCCCTAGGATCACTCTCTTATCCTTTATGAGGCTTGGATAGGGTTATTTATATAGGATAATGGGCCTATTAGGAGAGATTTCTACATATGTAATTATCCATCCTATCAGTCTCAAATGATTTCACGGGCATATTTCTCTACCATCGAAGAGGAATGATATACAAGCTGGGGATATGAGCTTCAACCGGATGTTCCACCCACGCTATGATTAACAGATTTATTTTTTAGGTTTTGAGTGGATTGATCTACCCATACCACAATGTATAGGGAGAGGTCAGGGCATGCACTCGCATGATGGCATCTATTCTAGATGTTGTTCGACCAATTAATTTGGCCACTCATACTCTAACCTGACAATATAAGTTACTGTGGAAGATAAAAGAAGGTAAACCTCCACATCGTCTTACCAGAATTTTTCAATTCATGTATGGGTGAATAGAAAAACACAACCCTTATTATGAATACTGGTACACTACTGGGGTTCCTCTCTCTAACATTCATCCTACCATTCTCAACATTTCAACTATTTATCAAAGGACATTAAGCATTAGTGATGCTATCATCCTGCTGAATGAATCTCCTTACTTATCATTTTCACCACATCCTACCCCTCTTGGGTAATTAAGAGGTGATAGGGGAATTTCATTAGAGATTTTCTCATACATTATCACACTTCGGGATGGGATGATCACTGCTCTCATATATTCAGTGGCCATTAGTTAGCCATTCCTACCTTACCAGTTCTCCTGGAAATTTGGGTGCCTTCAAAAAATTGTACTTCCTCATACCATTCAGTTAAAGGGATAATATAATCCTTTAATTAATCTCTAATTATAGATTATGATGATGTATGAATATTACTCAATAGAGGTTATCATTCCCAATATGATGGGATACACCTTCCTGTCGCTGGAATATGTCCATCTCTAGGTGGGCTGTTACACAGAATAGGTGCTGAGAAGACCAATTTGATGGTTCCAAATGCCTCTATCCATCCTTGGACCCATCCTTTCCCCAAATACATGCCATATATTCCATCTCTAATGGTGATTTTGATAGCTACGCCTTCTATTTCTCTCCATGTGGTGGCCATGATGGCTATGCCTTTTGTTTTTTCCCCTTTGGTGAGAAGATGCTCGATTCGCTGTCAGATGCATCTGGAAGGGGATTTATCGGTTTGTCCTATCTCACTGGGGATTGATTCAGACTACTCATCTTATATAGATACTTCCCATGACCTAAATAAGGCTTTCCCCAGTAGAGTTTCATCGGATATCCCAGATGTTGAGGTGAGTCCTATGAGTTCAGCTCCAGTAGTCGACCTACATGAGGGTAAATATAGCCCCCCTCCTGATCTTGGGTAACTTTTAATAGGTCCCTTCCAACAACCGTAATGAATCTTTCAGACTACAGACCTATTTTAGTGGATGAGGACCAATGAACTAGTACGTCAGGGACGAATCTGGCCATGAGATAACAAGTATTGCGTCAGTTATATACCTTTGTCGCAGAAACGCCTCTGGCTATCTTTACTGAAAATACAGAAAAATTCCGTCAATTATTCATCAAGATGTGTTATGGTGGAATTGATTACTAACATCTATATCTTCTTATCGACAAGATTTTCATATCTTGGTAAGACCTCCCTTCTTGGGAGGATAAACATTCCATGTTCAATTCATCCCATCATTAGGTAATAACCTTTTAATATGATTTGGAGGAACCTGATAACCTAATGGATGAGGAAGAAATGTATCATGATTTGTCAATCACTCCAAAAGAGGATCTATGAGAATTCAAGGCTCTCATGGAAAGGTTGACGTCTCAATTAGTCTCTTCGGGTTCTAATTATGATGTTATCTAGAAGAAAGGGATGGACCTAAAATCATTTATGGAACCCATGCACCCGATTATCAAGGAAGAAGAGAAAGATAATTCTTCATTAGAGAAAAATATTGATGGACCATGGTAGTCTATTTCCATTATTCCAAAAAGGGAGATCCGATCATTATTGAAACTTTTTCAAATTCAGGATATGTACTCATTTTTTTATACTATGGAGAGACTCCATACTGGGGATATTCCCCCATTTTTTTAACTTAATGGAATTAATTTTCCTCCCAAAACTTATTATTTTTCTTTAAAATTTATGTTAATTGGTCACGGTCAATCATAAACAAAGAATTTCAATTAGGTATTAATTTTAAACCATGATTCAAAACCTGTGAAATGAAATAATTGGATTGGGATCAAATTTTTTCTTGAGCTGCGGGAATCAGTGAGAAAAGTTCAACTATTACTGAGGTTTCATGGAAAACCTCACAAAGTATTGTTTCTTTTTCATTATCACAATAATTTTTTCCTAAGCTCTTTTGATTTGAGCTTAGTGGGAATAACTTGTCATTTATCTAAGCCATCCTTAGAGAGTTTTCAATATTATATGCCTTATATTTATTTTTATATCTCTACATTTTTTTGAAAACCATACATAGTATATGTTTTACAAGTTGATAATATAAATTTATCTAGGGTTTCGCTTTATGGTTTTCACTCTAGCAAGTATTGCATCTTGTTTTATTATAGTTTATAGTCTAAGGAATCAGACATATTACTGATGTCTTAGGTTAAAAAATTTGGACCAAACATGAAGGGGTAGGGGCCCCCATTCAACATTCACTAGCCAAAAACATCCTGATAACATTAATACATGAATGCTGAATTTTTCTTGACCCAGGATCTATGGGTATTGGATATATATGAGTCTTGAGAGACATTTTAGGGGTATAGAGGTAGGAGATGACTCCCTTGGGGATAAGTCTTCCATTAATTGATGATCGTCTTGTATAAATCATATGCAGATCCACCAAGGAAAGATTTGCATTGTCAAAATAGATTTATGCTGGAAACTGGTATTCCTTCTTTGTGGGCCTTGGAGGATTTATAACACTTTTAATTGGTTTTTGATTTTGGGGACACAATGGGTGGCATGTCCATGGGATGATGTTTGAAATTATTAGGTACATTTTTATCAAAATTATATGGCCAACACTCCCACCTGATTCTTACATGCGTGAGGGAGATCCGGTTAATGGGAAGTTAAATTAGAAATCATTTTCATTTCTGGGCATTTGAAAAGGGAATGATATGTAATCCGTTATCCAGAGGGGTTTTCCAAATATATGGAGTGAAATGGCACATAAAATTCATACAAGCATACAAAAACTGTAATGGACTCTTCTAACGATGAATTTTCCTTTGATTGATGTTCGTCTTATAGGACAAATATGCAGAGCCACCAATACATAATGTGTATTGTTAAAAAAATGTTTCCTCATGACACCTGAATTCCATCCCCAATGTCCATAAAGGATTATGGAGATTTGAAAACTTCTAAACATGAAATATGACCTCGAAAAAGGGGTGCGCTTAATCATATATTAGGGTTTTTTTTTGGAAATTTCTTGGGGAACCCTAATATTAGTGGGGGCATATATGTTTTATATGTGGATCAACTTCATGAATATGTATGGGGTCTCTTTATTTTATGGATTCCTCAAGAGAGACCATATGTGAATTGGTCCAAAATGTCATAATATATCCCGGACATGGGTAGGAAAGAGAATATAAACCATCACCCTGAGGGATATTGAATCATGATGGATGGAACAAAGCTTGGGAGACATATGTAAAACTGATATATGAGAGGACTCAACTAAGGTTGAATTTTCCTTTGGTTGACGACCATTTAATAGGCATTATATGCAGATCCATTGGGTCATGATGTGCACAGTCAAACAAAATTGTTCGTATGACATTGGCCTTTTATCTTCTATGGACAAATAATATTATGAAGATTCAATATAAATCAATGTACATAGTTTTAGGTACAGTATCAGTGTATCTATATACATTAGAAACATTCGAGTTGTGTTTTAATCACTGCATCAAGTAAACCCTACGTAGTTATGACACATATGTAGGGTGAGGAATACATCTCATCTTGGGAGTACCCTATAGTTGAACATTATACAACTATGACACATGGTTCCTTATGTAGAAGGGAACTATAAGATGACATTAAGCATCATGCAATTAGGATTAAAACTCATGGAATGATTTTCCATGGTGTCATGGTGGATCCCCCACTGAGGTCCTGTAGCTCACATGAGCTATGATTTGGGTGAGAAAAAAAGGATTTCAAGGATTTTATATCACCACTCATGAATATAAAATTCATAAGCATGTAGAATTTTATGCTTAATATAATTTTATTAACATTAACATCATCAAGAAACGAAATTTCTGGCCTTTTAGGTTAGCGTTGTGTGGTGATGAAGTTACACTGTGCCGTTTTGGGATATGTAGGGGGATATTTCTGTTATCACAAAGACTATTAATAGATCTATGTCAATCGGGGTCGAGATATTTTTTCATTCCATAAAAACGAGTGATGATAGGAGGTATAAATCATAGTCCCTGGGGGAAACATTGATTTGAAGGAATGACATGTGGCTTAGAGGGCATTTGGAATACCGAGGTAGGAGAAGAATCACTTGATGAGTTTTTTGTGTTGTATTAACAGTCATCTTGTAGGCATCATATGCAATGTCACCGGGCCATGACAAACATAGGCAGAAAAGGATCCCCCAAGACAATGTCCTTCCATCTTAGTTGGACATGAATGCTTAAGAGGACCCAATCTCTCCTAGAATATGGAGTATGAAAAATGGGAAAGATGTGTATGGGGAGTTTATGAATTATAAAAACAATTATTACCAATGAAATAATGGATCTTCCACATATATCCAACTCATATGTAGAAGGAATCATGTACTTTTGACTCCTTATGAGTGTCAAAATTAAAACATTGAATTTACTTCATCTTTTTAAATTTCATGTGCCTGATATTTGGGGACATGTTTGAGATCTTGTAACACAAAGAATCAGACATCACTTAACGCTTGAAGAATCTTTTATTTTAATGTCATGCGATTAGGACCTTTATTGGATTCCCCAGAACATATCTGACCTAAACTCGGAGGAAGGGGCATTTTTGTGGTGGTTGGTCCCAGATATTAAATCAAGGTATCACTATGTATCCTAAAATGGTAGGAATCAATCCAATCATAGTTCTGAATGTTCCCTATACCGATCTGGTCCAGTCATAGCAGTAGGGGAATGTTTTTTTGATCTACTATGGGTGATGGGTATACCATATTCCACTATAGTGTGTTCATGTAAGGGACTTATTACCATCGATCTTAATCTCATGTGAGTTATACTAAATGTGAGAAACATGAGGTGATAAGGATTTACATCATAAATATGGGGAGATAGATGATATGATAGGAGAATATTTTGTAGGGTATGGGACAAGATCGAGGGTTGAGGTGTCACTATGTAACCCACTTGGTGAATGTGAATCAAGCCATACATATTTCTCTGAGGGATCGTGCAGTTTATCATCCTATGATGAGGATGATTTATGCCATGTGGTTTAATGTCTTATTGCAAGGACGCTATGTTGTGGAGTTTAGAGTCATGCATTGAGGAAATTAGAATCCCAATTTAATGTCATGTTGTAGAGACTAACACCATAAAGTTTAATGTTTCATTTTTAGGATGATGACTCATAGTTTGGGGTCATAGTGTTTGGAAATTGGCGCGTCACTGTTACACAAAGTACTTTATTCTGATACCTTGAATTAGTGGAAGTCATGATGATTTGTCCATCCATTGATATCAAATGTATCTGATCCATTATAATAGACCCTATGTATGAAATATGGTCCATCCCTTTTTTACACAAGCTATAGGGGCTTCATACCATGTATCATTGGGGTTTTGATGGACAACACCATCTCCCCTTCTAGGAAACACCGAAGGAGAACCGTTTTGTTGAATGGTTGTGTGATACGATTTAGGCAGACTTCCAAATGGTGAAAAGTGTGAATCCTTTTCTCATACAGCTACACCGACTCATCAAACTGTCTTTGGGATTCCACATCCATGGGTAGTTGATAAAAAATCTACACACACAAGGATGGTACAAGAATATCAATAGGAAAAACCATCTCTACCCCATAAACTTGTGAGTACGTTGTTTCCTGTGTGACAATTCATGTCATGGTCCAGTAATCCCATAATGCATGAAAGATCATGTTTGGAAAAAATTTCTTATACATATCTACCATCTTATGGAGTATGTTGGAAAAAGTCTTCTTGAAAACCTATATCTACACATTGGATGTTGTATGGAAGCGGGATGAACGGTTGGCATTGATTCCATTCTTCTGGTGTAACATGTCCAACTCAACATAGTAAAAGATGGTGTCATTGTCTGTTAGTGTTGTATGAGGGACAAAAAATCTGGTAGTGATGTTGTACATCACAATGTTGACAATTCTTTTCACCCTGAACTCTTTAAGGGGTTGGGCATCAAGTCATTTGAAAAAGAAGTCAGTTGACGTGATAATGAACTAGAATTTTCTTGTTGTGGGGGGAGGGGGGATATGGTCCCACAACATCTATACCATTTGGTGGAAAATAGAAAAAACTACATTGTCATGTGAAGTAGCTCTAGGGTCAGTGACTAAAATAGGCATGATCATGGTAGGAATGAAACCTCATGGTGAATGTGTCACAGTCCTGTATCATAGTGGGATAATATTATCCAAGCATTTGAATTTTATGGGAGATAATGGATTCGGATTGGTGCACTCCACAAGATATGTAATGCACTTCATTCATGACATCATCAGTCTCTTATCCATCGATTCACCTGTGAAGGACTCCATAAAGTCCTCATTCTAGTGATCATTTTCTTATTTTACTCCATTGTACTAGACAAAGTTGAATTCTCACCTCTTCATATGATCTCTTCCGACCCTATGTAGTGGGAGTTCCCCCCTCTAGAGGTAATTTGCAATGGTAGTCACTGTATCAGTAGTGTAAATAAAATGCTCAGAAATGGGGATAATCTCAACAATTTCCTCCTTATTGTTCCAAATAAATTGAAACATCATCTGATAGTGGGCAGTGCTAATAAATTTTCATCATGTCTTGGATCATCTAGGGTTTTAGCTATATTTTCTAATGCATCAGCTTGAGTATTTTCTGAAATGGGCACATAGGTCAGCATTAGTTCTGATGGGAATTCTGTAATTGGTTCTTGAACATGGATAATCAAAGGTACCAATCCATGTTTCTCAATGGAATACTCACCATTGACCTACATGATGACTAGCTCTAAATGACCTTTTATCTTCAGGTGTTTGACTCGTGCATGAAGTGCAATCTCTATGCCAGCAATGAGGGCCTCGTATTCTGCTTCATTATTTGTTCATCCTTATGAATCCAGGAAAGAGTATTTGAAGAATATCTTCTCGAGGGATATGAGTATTACTCCCAACCCCACTTTTTTTATCCTAGGATCCTCTTTCATTTACCCTGTTTGGATTCACGAAACACCGGCTATGAACATTTATAATGCCTGGGGGTCTTCATGGATGAAGAACACTTCTTCATCCAGAAGTTCAGCATCCATCATGGTTGTTTATTCTGAGGGGTGCTTCTCCATGATGAATGCTAATACCTAGACATTATGGGCCTTCTGGGGAACATATTGTACGTCAAACTATTGTTGGATGACTACCCACCATGATAGAATTCAGTCAGCATGGTACATTTGAGGATATATTTGAGCGGGTCATAGCATTAGACCCAGAATACCTCAAGGTGTTGCAAGTAATTCATGAATTTTGAAGCCGTAAAGACTATGTTCTGGTAGTTCATTTTGTTTCATGAATCTTGAGTCCCATCATCAAGAATTGTTCAACTGAGTTAATAGAGATTGGTCATGCTGGATGTATAATTCTTTTTCACAATGAAGGCACCTAATGTCCAATCCAAGGAAGTTACGTAAACAATGTGTGGTATCCTCTCAACATGAGGTATCAGCATCAGTGGGATTAGGAGACACATTTTGATATAATCGCACTCTTCATGACAATATTTATCCCACTCAAATGTTACCCATTTCTACATTAACCCGGTGAATGGTAAACACTTACCCACATGGTTGCCTATGAAAAACCAGATGTTGGACATGTTCCTTGGGAGACCCCTCAACTCAATAAGGTTGCAATGTGGAGGCATGCCAAGGATGGATTTTGACTTTTTAGGGTCAACATTGATGTCACGATGGTGTATGATGATGCTAAGGAATTTCCCAGAGGTAACTCCAAAGACACACTATAGGGGATTCATATTTGAACTATGTTGTCATAGTTTATTGAAGTCAATTTCAATATTTTTCAGGTGGTTTGAGCACCGCGATGATTTAACAACAAGATCGTTGATGTAGCACTCAACGGGGTTTTATAGGAAGAGATTGAAAATGCAGTGCATGATGCACTAATATGTAGAGCTGAATTTTTTTACATAAAAGGGAATCACGTTACAATGGAACAATTAGTGTGGGGCCCTGAAATCAGTAGCTTCTTCATCTCCTCAGGATATTTAGAAATGGTTTTATCCAGAATATCCATCCATGAAAGAGAGGTCCTGATATCTGGTGGTCGCATCGATGAACAATTCTGTGATCAGGACCATAAAATCATCTTCCAGGTAGTGGCAATTAAGGTCACCTAAGTCTATGATGACTATTATCAGTCCATTCTTCATTATGACAAGGACTATGTTTTCTAGACAGATCATATATTGGGCTTCTCAGATGATGATATCTTTGATTAGCTTATCACTTTCAGCCTCTATTTTGGTAGTATGTATCGGGTGGGTCATTCTTCCTTCCTTCTTATAGCCACAATAGTCTTTCAGTAGACCCTTATTATGAGTGGAATCCTCTGGATTAATGACTATAATTACTATATAGTTCCCGGAAAACACACGTCGGTTAATATTCAGGATGTAGGTTTAATACTCATGCTCCTTGAAAGGAATAACTACACTAATTTTAGTGGGATGCATTTCATCTTCTGTGGTCAGGTTTATCTCTCTATGTTCCTTGATTATGAATGAGACATCATCTTCAATTGTAGGAGGGGAATCTTTGAGGTCTTTATCATCATCGTCATCATCGTCTCCGTCATCATCTTCCTTTTCTGATAGAGAGATGTTTTATGAGATTAACTCTCCAATGTTGTGAGAGAATTCATCTTCTATATCATTGAGTAAGTCAGAAACAGTCTGGGGTCCAGAGGATGGGTGGAGAGCTTGTTTATTAGGTCTTTTCTTGACATCGTATGAGTCAGCCCACTCTTAAGTGTCATTGTTATTGGAATCCATAATGAATATCATGTAGAATATTGGGTCTTTATCCAAGATTGAACTTATGAATTCATATTAGTTTATGGGTAATACATACATATCCCCAGGATTTTTGAGGGTATCATTGGGATCCATTTCCTATCCATTAAGATTAGTGATCTAGTCAATGTCATCAGGAAAAGATGTCTTCTGTTTCTATTCATAGAACCTTGCATCAATGTAATGCGAATCACTGTATTCTAACAGGGATTTATAAAGGTGGAATGTTTCTTCATTCACATTAGTGTAATATTTCATTCACTGATGGTATGATGACATAATTGTAGCTTGCTTTTGCGGCCAGGGACACCCTAACATGAGGTTGAAGTCTATACATTTTTGCACTACTAGAAACATAGAATCAGACATAAGGTCCCCAAGGCATGTTTTAAGCCTAATTAGTCCCAATGGATTCAGGTTTATTTTTTCATATTCCATCAAAGTTGTGGTGTATTTTGTTAAACTGTCATCATCATATCCTAGTCAACGAAGTGTACACAATGGGAGGGAGTTGAAACCAGATTCGTTGTCGATGGAAATTCTTCGAGCATCAATGTCATTTATATTTATGGACACATATAAGGGTTTGATGTGTCCTTTAATGATGGCATCTTCATCATGGTCTATGAAGGAGATGATGATGTTGTGGATTTGGTGTTCTAGAACCAACAGTTTTTTACATTATTCATTAATAAAATCCTTATCATATATTGATTGTTCTTCTGCGTGACAATGAATGTGATAATGTCTTAAGGACAGCTATTTCATTAAAGGGTCATAGTGGATCCCGGCTATGATGAGAACCCAGAAGTGCCATAACATTGTTCTTGAATATATGTTCTATGTCCGGATGATATTATTTGAGGGACACAGATAATACAAGTCATTAGGGGTGAGGACTCATAAAACTTTGAGGCACCTTCTCATCATGTGCACCCTTGGTAATATCTAGGAGGATATTATTAGAATGAGACCTGCCAGTAGGAAATCCACATTTCATAGTGTCATTGGATGTTCCTATCTGCAGAAGTGTGTATTGGTCCTTAGACTTTAAGAGTATTATTAATGGGTATTACAACTCACGCACTTAGATGTATTGACGAAAACTGTGACGACACACTATTCGCAGCGAGGTAGGATACATTGGGTGCGTCATGAGTAATACTGAATTAATAGATAATGCGAGAAAGGATTTGTCTCTTCTGTTCCATAACGGAAGTAGATATCTCATCCCATTGATGGAATTGAAATAGACTAAATAAATCCATGGCCATGGTAAGGTATGGGTGAGTTCAATTCTGGGAAGTCAAAGAACCAATAATCAAGCACATGGGTTGATGGAACTAGCATGCAACCCGCATGATTAGAGATATCGAGACAAAGGGATTATATTACATGGTAAGCAATTGTAGGAGGTGACACGTCATTGCGGTGTTACCTTCATTCTCTATGGGTTCCTTGGCGTGTTTTTGGAGGATAACCTTGGACTTTACGCAGGCTCCGCCTAATGCCACTAAGAAAGAGTCATAGAGGGTCACACACTAAGTCTGTCCACGTATCTCAGTTAAATATAAATTTTTACAAGTTAAATAAATATTATTCCGGACTGTGGTTTAATAATTATTCAAGTATGTTTGATCGCATTTATTTCGACACTAGTTATTCGAGAGAATATATTGATAGATAAATAATATATTTATTAGCAAGTAATGCAGTTACATTTATTTAAGAAATAAATATCCATTACTCATGGTCTAATAAATATGGTGGAGAAAAATGGAAAATAAAAGTACACGTCGTGTATATTAAATATACACGCCTGGTAGTTTTATGGAAAACAAGTTCACGATGTGTATTAATTATTACACACCGTGTAGTTTTCCAGTCAGAATTTTGAGGATATAAGATTGTTTTATTAAATGATATTAATTATAATCAGTTTGGGCTCATGTCAAGGAATTAATAATTCGACATGGGGTTTCAATAAGAGTCAATGAAATAAATAAAACACATAACCCGTTCATTTATTGCCATAACTTTATTAACCTCAAACCCGATTATAAATATCCTCACAACCCCAACACTTTTCCTAAGCCATTTTTGTGCACTACGGATTTGGAAATACTCTCCAGTCAAGAGATAATTCCCTTTCCACCAAGAACACCCTAATGTTACGAGAGCTAGATCCTCCACCGGATCAAGGCGGTCGAAGGCAGACATCTCAAGAAATGGTTCTTCTAGGCTAGCACATGGAGATCCCTTTGGCGACGTCCAGAGATACGTGGATCACGTATGGATCACCGCTAGAGGAATCCTATACATGGATTCTATGACACATCAATGGATCACATGGTCGTGACCAGAGACATCGATGAAGAACGAATTCCACCTAGGTAATTCTTGTATATTAATTACATTAATTATAACCAAAATATGATTATCATATCTCGATGGTTCTGGGAGTCTTCTTTTCTTTTTCATTCTTCGTTCCATTCTGATGATCCAGCGTTTTATATCATGATGGATCTCGGATTGAACATTGTTTAACGCTAAAATTAATGTACGGAAAACCCACCAACTCCATTCCACTACGCACGGAACCTACATGTGGTATCAGAGGGAGGTCATATCATTGATTAAAATTATATAGTTTTTCGTTGGTGATTTACTAACATAATAATTTATTTTTTTCAATTCATGTTTAATGGTTTAGGAAATCTGAATCTCGAGATCTGTTCCTCCTCCCTCGTTTCTCATTCACCTCACCGAAATGAATTTTTCTTTTAATTTTGATTAATATAAAATAGAGGAACTTATCCGAAAGAGCCACTCATTTCTGGATGCACAACACCAGAATACATGACGTGTATTCGGAAGTACACATCATGTAGTCTAGGTTCAATGCATTGGATGGTCCACCAAATCAGGCCTTTTATTGGATTCTTTCTAAGAATTTAATACACCGTGTGTTGACCAGAAACAGGTGGCACCCAGTTTCCGGATTACATGTCGTTTGGTCCAAAGAACATGGTGTGTAGTCCCTTCGGGTTAGGGTTGGGCCGTGTACCCCGTACACGGCTTGCCCGGCTGGAAACCGTGTAACACAGAAACTATAGGGCATGTGTCCCATAGAACACACCGTGTACTCCTAAAATTTCCGAAGTACATTAACACGCCCTATACCTAGGCGTGTACTTCAGATGGACTGTGAAGAAAAGTACACGACGTGTAGTCGGAACAACATGCCCTGTACTCATCCAAATTACACAGAATTAATAAAATTTGTTATTATATTATACAAACCCTTAAGACGTTTACCATGGTGCAGGTGTAAAGCTAAGGCACAACCTGTGATAGGTGTTATATATATATATGTGTTTAATTAAACATCTGCGTAATGAATGATAATTCACCAGGTTGACTCAATGGTACAAGTTACGTACAAGGATAATTTTAAATTAATTTATTTGTTTAAAATTATGATGGATGAGAATCTCAAGGATGTTCAGAAAAGGGTTTAAGAAGTATTTTTAATTAAAAATAATTAATTAATTCGAGCGTGATTTATCTTAAACAAAAACGATTAAAGAATTTAATTCTAGTTTTATTTATGAATAAATATCATTGCATTTATGGATGATCATGATCTAGACCGAGACATTTTTATGTTAATGGTTTCTGTTAATTTATTTATTTAAATTAAATTTGTTGGCATGTGAGCCATCTCCTCATTAATATGTAGGGTTTCCATGCCCCAGGATTATTTTATGTAAAACACCCTTTTACCCCTCACCTGTGTGTGAGATAAATGCATATGTAATGGATGGAGATCCCAAGCTAGTGGAGGTAGCTCATGTTAGGAGCCAAGGTGAAACTAATCCAAGTAGAAACAATGATGGACAGGTGGAAAGCTTTAAACACGAACCCAAATGGTTCAAGGTGTTTCTCCCTTAATTGTTGGGTTAGATTATCAACCGCTAGATAAACTAACTAATAGAAAAAGCTCATGATCATACAATTTTTTTTGATTTCAATCAGTTTCATGGTTTATTTATTGTGGGTGAGTTTTCACGATCACACAATTAATAAATTAAACGAGCATGCAAGATTTAACTAAAATAAAACTAGCTTATACGTAAATATTATCTTATACATGGTCAATCACTTAAGTATATCCCACTTAATATTAACAAGCATGTAATCAATGATAATAAAATGGAAATTTATGTATAAGGATAAAATCCCTCAAAATAAATATTAAGTCGGTATAGACTTCCATAATCTTGGTTATAATCGAACCATAGTTCAAAGTGCTTGACCGACCCTAGTTGGGGTGCATTCAATTATTGTGGAATTCTAATTCAAGGATTTGGGTTGAATTGACTTGGTTCGCATCAAGGGTTGACTGCCATAGTAGGACATGGTGTGAACATGATGCAAAGGTTGAGGAAATCGAAAATAAAAGGATTGCAGGATTGGGGAGTCCACTCAGTGGATCAAGGAGCTTTGAGTTAGTGCATTTGGCATTTCGAATGCCTACCTAAAACCCATCAAGTTGCTTGACCAACCCTAGTTGGGGTAATACGAAGGGAAATATGGATCCTTGACACTAGAATATCCAGGCAACAGAATATTCTGAAATCAATGGTGAGGGATATTGGATTTCAATAAAAAAAAAGTGGCAGACTAATAATTATTAATTTATTTATTTGTCTCTGTTTTGTAATAAAGGACTAAACCTTTTCTCATATTAATTTGTAGAAATGACAAGAAAATGACTTCAATTGGCATTTGGAATGCCTACCTAAAACCCTTAAAGTTTCTTGACCAACCATATTTGGGGTAATGCGAAGGGAAATATGGATCATTTCCACTAGAATAACCAGGAAACAAGTTATTCCGAAATCAATGGTGAGGGCTATTGGATTTCGATAAAATAGCGGGAGACTAATAAGTATTAATTTATTTATTTGTCTTAGTTTTTTAATAAAGTACTAAACCTTTTCTCATATTAATTTGTAGAAACAGCAAGAAAATGACTTCAAACATATCATTACGAACCATACTCGAGAAGGAAAACCTTCTCACAAGCACCAATTTCCAAGAGTGGCAGAGGCGTTTACGCGTCATCCTTCGCCACGAAAGAAAATTGTATGTGCTGGAAGAGCCTATTCCAGTTGCACCTGGGAAAGAGGCCAGTGATGAGGAATTATCTCTCTATATGAAACACATAGATGATGCCACAGATGTCTAGTGTTTTATTCTATCAGTCATGTCTAAAGATCTCTTGAAAAAACATGAAAACATGGATGTGTATAACATGATGTCTCACTGTAAGGATCTCTACAGAGAGAAGGTGGGACATGAGAGGTATGAGATCTCCAATTCATTGTTTATAACTAATCTTGGAGAGTCTGCGCCAGCTGATCCTCATGTAGTCAAGCTTATTGGCTACATTGAACGCCTGGAAATCTTAGGGATTAAATCCCTCGATGAGTTGCGTACAGATCTCATCCTATCATCCCTACCCAATACCTTCTCTAGCTTCATTGTCAATTATAACATGAGTGGAAATTAGAGGAGTCTATTGGAGCTTCTGACCTTGATTCGCCAGGTAGACAAAGACATGGGGTGTGAAAAACCCTTAGTTCTTATGGTGAACACGAAAAGGATGGACAAGGAGAAGGGGCCAAAGACTTATAAACGGTCTGAAGCCCCCGAGCACCGTCCCTCCAAAAAGGTGAAGACAAGAGGCAGGATAAGGAAAGGAAGTCGGTGTGTTTTGCATGTGGCAGGCAAGGCCACTAGAAGAGGAACTACACCCAAAAGCATGGGGATGCTAAAGGTGTGTTCGTTATCGAGTGTAATCTTTCCATTTATATTAATTTGGTATTAGATACAGCTTGTGGGGCTCACATCTGTATTCAAATTCTAGAACCATGTAGATTTAGAAAGATTCCTAGGGGAGAGGTGGATCTTCGAGTTGCCAATGGTGCAAGGATGGCTGCATTGGCTATTGGAAACTACCACCTCTCATTGCCAATTGGCATGATTTTGGTTTTACATAACTGTTAATATGTGCCTAGTGTTACCAAGAACATAATTTTTATATCTTGTTTGGATATGGATGGATTTTTTTTCATGTTTGGAAATATGGGTTGTCTCTTTTATATGAACAATGTATGTTATGGTATGGCACATTTAAATAATGGTTTTTATGTATTAAGTTATGAAAACCAAGTGGTGGCAATCGATAACGAAACAAACTCACATGAATCATACATCACCCAGTTGTGGCATCACCCTCTCGGTCATGTAAATGAGAAGCACTTGACAAAGCTCTGCCAAGATGTCTATTTAGACTCTATTGAGCTAAAACCACTTGATATATGTCACGATTGTTTACATGGTAAAATGACCAAGACACCTTTTGGTGGATAGGTTAAAATGTTCACAGATCGTCTAGGATTGGTACACAAAAATGTATGTGGGCCATTTCTATTAGAAGCTAGAGGTGGATATTCTTACTTAATTACTTTTACTGAGGATTTGAGTAGATACAGATTTTTCTACTTAATGAGGTATAAGTCAGAAGCCTTATAGAAATTTAAGGAATTCAAGAATGAAGTAGAGAATCAGCTTGGTAATAAGATAAAGAAACTTCGATCGGATTGAGGTGGAGAATATATGAACCAAGAGTTCATCGATCTTCTACGAGAGTCAGGGATTCTTGCCCAGATCACTCCTCCTTATACACTACAGTGGAATAGTGTTAGTGAAAGGAAGAACCACACCTTGTTGGACATGGTGAGGTCGATGTTGAGTCATACAGATCTTCCATTATCCTTTTGGGGATATTCAATACAAACTATGGCGCACACATTAAACCGAGTACCAACTAATGCGGAAAATGGAATTCCCTCCTAGTTATTGAATGGAAAGAAACCCATTTTTTTTGCATACACATGTATGGGGATGCGAGGGATTTGTTAAGGCCTTCTCAGGAAACAAACTAGCACCCCAGGGCATGAAGTGTATCTTTATAGGATATCCTAAGGAAACGAAAGGATATTACCTATATAACCCTCAGGACAAGAATGTGAATGTCACCAGACAAGTTGTCTTTCTAGAGAGGGAGCACATCCTCAAAATGGATTGTGTGAGCATGATTGACATTGAAGAAGTTGATGCTCAAGATACATAGGAGTTGGCACAGAAACAAGTTCCACAGGTCCCCGTGGAAGTGTTTCAAGAAACACAAGTACTGTGTAGAAGCTCATGAGAGGTAAGGGAACCAGAGAGATTTGGTTTCCTAGTCACCAAAGATGTTGAATCATTATTAATGGACAATGATGAACCTCTCTCCTACAAGCAATTAATGGAAAGCTCAGAAGCTGGAAGATGGCTTGAAGCTATGAATTCTGAGATGAATTTCATGTATCAGAACCAAGTCTGGGTTTTGGTCAATGAACCAGTTGATGTAAAGCATGTTGGATGATAATGGGTATTCAAGAGAAAACTAGACATGGAAGGCCAAGTTTGCACCTATAAAGCAAGGCTAGTGACTAAAGGATTCAGACAACATCATGGAATTGAATATGATGAATCCTTCTCGCCAGTTGTCATGTTTCAATCCATAAGATTCATACATGCCATAGAAGCTTACCATGACTACGAGATTTGGAAAATGGTTGTCAAAATAGAATTCCTTAACGGGAACCTTCATGAAGATGTCTATATGAAACCACCATAAGGGTTTGATACACCAGGTGAAGCCAAATGGTTTTTCAAGTTGCAGAAATCCATTTGCGGATTGAAGAAAGCATCCAGGTCATGAAACATTCGATTTGATGAAGCTATAACGGAATTTTTTTTCACTATGAACAAATGTGAGACATGTGTTTATAAGCGGTTTAATGGGAATGTGATCGTTATACTAGTAGTATATGTTGACGAAATATTACTTATTGGAAATGATGTACCAGTCTTAAAGTCAGTTAAGGACTGGTTGAACAAGTGTTTCTCCATGAAGGACTTAGGAGAAGCAGCCTACATTCTAGGGATCAAGATCATTCGTGATAGATCCAAGAGGGTTCTTGGACTATGTCAGGGTACATACATTGACCAGATACTAAAGTGATGTAGTATGGAACAATCCAAGAGGGGATTGGTTCTAGTGTCACCTAGCCTACATCTTTCTAAGAAAATGTGTCCTCAGACACAATAAGAGAATGATAGAATTAGTAAGATCCCATACGCTTCGTCTATAGGATCCATCATGTATGCCATGTTATGTACCAAGCTTGATGTTGCCTATGCACTGATCATGGTAGGAAGATATCAAGAACATTCAGGAGAACAACATTGGACTGCTGTTAAGACTATCCTTAAGTATCTGAGAAGAACTAAGGATATCTTCCTAATGTATGGAGGAGACGAGGATCTTGTCATCCGAGGGTATGATGATGCTAGTTTTCAGACAGATTAGAACGATTTGACGTTGCAATATGGATATGTTTTCTGTCTCAATGGATTAGTTGTGATCTGGAAGAGTTTATAGAAGCCAGTTGTCATCCATTCTACAGCAGATTTTGAATATATAGTATCTTCTGTTGCAGCCAAGGAATCCGTCTGGATTCAGAACATTGTCCAGGAGCTTGATGTGGTTCCTAGCAATAAATATCCCATTACATTGTTTTTTGATAATACTGCAGTGGTGGCTCTTGCAAAAGAACCAAGGTCACATTAATGAACAAATCACATACTCCAGAAGTATAACCTTTTGAGGGATTTCTATGAGAGGGGTGAAGTTGCTGTGAGAAGAGTGTCCACAGAAGAGAACGTGGCAGACCCCATGACTGAAGGCCAATATCTGCAGAAGCATGAATATAATGTGAGAGCTAGAAAGTTAAAGTTTGTTAAAAGTTGGCTCTATTCCAAGTGGGAGTCTGTTGGAGTTGGTGGTCTAGAACCAACTACTTTGTACATTATTCATTAATAAAATCCTTATCACATCTTGAATGTTCTTTTGCGTGACAATGCATGTGATAATGTCCTATGGATAACTGTTACATTATCGGGTCATATCAGATCTCTGCTATGATGTGAACCCAGAAGTGTCATAACACTATTCTTGAATATATGTTCTATGGTCGGATGATATTATTTGAGGGACACAAATAATACAGGTCATTATGGGTGAGGACTCATAAAACATTGAGGCACCTTCTCTTGGTGTGCGCCCATGGTAATATCCCTGAGGATATTATGAGAACGAGACGCGCCAGTAGAAAATCCACATTTCATAGTGTCATTGTATGTTCTTATCTATGGACGTGTGTATTGGTCCTTAGAATTTACGATTATTATTAATGGGTATTACAACTCCCGCACTTAGATGTATTGACGAAAACTGTGATGACACACTATTCTCAACGAGGTGGGATATATTGGGTGTGTCACGAGTAGTATTGAATTAATATAAAATGCGAGAAAGGATTTCTGCCTTCTGTTCTATTACATAAATAGATATCTCAGTCCATTTGATGGAATTGATATAGCCTAAATAAATCCATGTCCATGGTATAGTATGATAGAGTTCAATTCCGGGAAATCAAAGAAGGAATAATCAATCTAATGGGTTGAGGGCCCTAGCATGCAACCCGGTTGATTAGAGATATCGAGAAAAATGGATTACATTACACGGTAAATATTTGTAGGAGGTGACACGTCATTGCGGCCTTAACCTCTTTGTCTATGGGTGCCTTGGTGTGTTGCTAGATGCTAACCTTGGACCTTAGGCAGGCTCTGCCTAATTCCTCTAAGAAAGAGTCCTAGAGGGTGACACACTAAGTGTGTCCATGTATCTCAGTTAAATATTAATTTAACAAGTTAAATAAATATTATTCCCGACTTTGGTATAATAATTATTTAAGGATGCCTGATTGCATTTATTTCGACATTAGTTATTGGAGAGAATATATTATGGGTGAAATAATATATTTATTAGCGATTAATGTTGTTACATTTATTTAAGAAATAAATAGCCATTACTCAAGGTTTAATAAATGTTGTGGAGAAAAATGGGAAATAAAATTACACGTCATGTATATTAAATATACACACTGTGTAGTTTTATGGAAAAGAAGTACACAGAGTGTATTAATTTTTAAAATCTGTGTAGTTTTCCAACCGGGATTTTGAGGATATAATATTGTTTTATTAAATGATATTAATTATAATCAGCGTGGGCGCATGTTAAGGAATTAAAAATCCGAAATGGGGTTTCAATAAGAGTTATTGAAATAAATAAAACACGTAATGCGTTTATTTATTGTCGTAACTCTATTAACCTCAAACCCAATTATAAATATCCTCACAACCCCAACACTTTTCCTGAGCCATTGTTGTGCACAACGGATTTGGAATTACTCTCAACTGAAGAGGTAATTCCTTTTTCACCAAGAATTCCCTCATGTTAAGAGAGCGAGATCCTCCACCAGATCAAGGAGGTCGAAGGCGGACATCACAAGCGAAGGTTCTTCCGCCCTAGCACCAGAAGATCTCTTTAGCGACAACCAGAGATACATGGAGCATGTGTGGATCACCTTTAGAGGAATCCTATACTTGGATTCTTTAACGCAACAACAGATCACGAGATTGTGACCGGAGACAGCGACGATGAAATAATTCCACCGAGGTAATTCTTATGAACTAATTAAATTAATTATAACCAACATATGATGATCATATCTCAATGGTTTCGGGAATCTTCTATTATTTTTCGTTCTTTGTATCATTCCAAAGATCTGTAGTTTAATATTGTGATAGATCTCGGATTGAACGTTGTTTAACGCTAAAATTAAAGTTGGTAAAACCCACCACCGTGATTCCGCTGCGCCCGGAACCTACGGATGTTTCATTCTTCAAGACTGTTCTCTGACTGATAGACTTAAACAACTGCAACATCCGCCTTGAATTCCTAGGGACTTAGTAAGTCTTCGATGAGTGCCACCCTAAGGTCTGTAGACAAACTAAAGGCATCCAGAAATGATAGCTTTGCCGGTACTAAGGCTATATTAGTTAGAATATCATATATCTAATCGAAAGGTCGGTGCATCCCAGATCAAGGATTCTATTTCTTGGATAAATTAGGGACTTGAGCATTGGACATAAATGGTCTAACCAATGTGACATGATATGGGGGTTCTTTTGTGCTTTCCACATTCATTTGACCTTTTCCTCGATTAATCCTTGAGAGATTTGAAATCTATTCTTCTTCTGACGAATAATCCGAGTTGTCTAGGATCATATTTAATTCTTCAGGGATGGTGGAACATTCTGGTTTCTATTGTGTTTTTCGAATGGTCCTTCAGTGATATTTCACAACATTAATGGGTTGAGTTATGGCATGGATGGGAATCATACACATTCCCTGATCATGCTTTCATGTAAACCCTAAACCTTTGTTGCCTCTTCCTCAAACCCTTCAGTTGGATGTAGGGAATTTCGGTTTGTGTCCATAGTCTCCATCAGATAAGTGGTCCATTAAGTGAATGAAATTAATGGATCCAAAGACCAGTTCTTGATTAAACAATGCTAATGTGTAACTATCTTCTTTGGATGGTACTTTTTGGAGGGGCGGAACTCGTTTTACCATTTATAGGGGTGGCACCTGTTCAACCATTTGGATGGATGGGGCGCATTTTTTCATATCGATGTGTGGCACCCATTGCACAGTTTGGTGTGGCGGACCCCATTTCACCAGGTATATCTGAATGTTGTTTGAGAGTGTCAAGAATGTATTTGTCTTTTGTGCCAGATCATCTTCTTGCTCTTGGTTTCTTCCCTCCTAGCCCTTAGATGGCTACAAGGTGGAGGATGATGGTCGTATCACATCAAGAGATATTGGGGGAATATTTGGATGCTTCAACTGTGCCTTGTCAATTCCATGATCCTGGATTACTATTTTCTAGGTCGTCCAACTATCAATTTTTTATCCTTTTTTTGGAGACTTCTTTCCATTCTTTTTCCTCTCTTGGGTATAAGGTGGAGATGTAGGCCACTTGTGATGGTGGAATTCCCAACATGCATTTTCTAGAATCCCCCAACAATTTCAGGAGATCCACGAAGATGAATCATTCTTGGATGGTGTTCCCTACTATCTAGTGATAAGGAAATTAATTGGGTTTGTTGTTGATACCCCCATCATCAGTTTTCTTTGTTCATGTCACCAGATAAAGTTTTAGTTCATCACCGTTATAAAGTAGCCGCAAAATTATTTGTCTCGAAATGAATATACATTAATTCTTCATTCCAAAAACTTATATCTTTTATCGCCCCTTCTCTTATCCTACCGAGGTGAGGGTGGTTGTTTTCATCTAAGGGGTCCCACATGGATTGTAGGAGGCCCACAACTTTAGCTAGTTCTAGGGTGTCTTATTAATCAGAGAAGATACATAATAATTAACCATTATTATTACTAGGGCTGATGGGGATACATAGGACTTCAAATTGGTCTGAAGAAATGAGTATTCCATCATTTAGAGGTGGAAGAGAAATATTGGAACCCTCTTGTGTACTTCACTTGGATGAGCGGTGCTCGTAATTTTTCACACTGTTTATTGATTCCCATAACGTGCATTTCATCCTAGGGGAGTGGTCAGTTCAGGGAATAAGTCACGCCTTTCCATCTATCAGTGATGCCAAAAACTATTTTATTCTCTCGCTTCTTTCATTTCACGAGATCATTGACTACTGTCTTTGGCAATGATAAAATGAACTAGAAGAAAAATTGTCACCGGTGGTCCTCCCATCCTGTGATTGTGTTGGATGGAAATATAGTAAACGATGTGAAGGCATAACATTGTAGGGTTCACATGAAGCAGTAGTGTGTTAATACATCATGTTTCTCCATAGTTCCTATCATGGGATCACGTTAATAGGCATTGTACATCAGATGTTGTTGTTGGTGTCCTGAAACATTGAACACTGGGAATATGGGATTCCCATGTTTGGAGGTGGAAAAATGTTGCTCGCCCCATCAGGGAAGGGTTTGTGCACTAGTTTTATCAGAGCACACATCCCTTACATGGATTCAAGTGGATCTGTTTGTTGCTCGATGGTATTCAAGATCTCATGAGGCATATACTGGAAGACTTTTTCTTGGGTTGGTGTAGCAGGGGCCAAAGTTGGATGTGTTAGTGCTGATTGAATGTGGGGTTGTTACCAAGATGCGGGTATCCTTTGTGGGTTCTCCGGAATGTGCTCAGGATTCCTTCCCCAAGGAGGGAAGTCATTATTCCCATTCAAAGACATATTTAAGTAGGTTTATGGTCTCAGTAATGGGTTGGAGAAGCATATGACCATGACTTCATTTGCCGGGATGAGTACATATGACATGGGTACCTCTAATGGGAACACCTGTTGATGCTCCACATGGGGAACACATCTGGCATGATATCTCCCTCGAATAATCTCATCATTAATTCACCAGAGCTCTTTCGTTTCTTCCTCCTACTTGGCGAATATTTCCTTGAGAGTGAAGGACGCATTCTTAAGGGGAGGAGGTGGTGGTTAATAGATGACCATCGGTTTATTCTTCCCTTTTTTGGGGTTTCACAAGAAAGGTAATGATAGATTCACTTAGGGGGCACCAAAATTGAGGACCGCTCCCCTGTATCAGGTATGCACAACATCCGACTTGGTTTGGGATCCCTCAGGATGGGAACCATATTATGTTTCATCCTATCCCATTGTTTCATTTCCTATGAGATCCATGGAGTTTAAATTTACCAATTTCACTGATACATACCAAATTAGTGGTGGTGTATCTAGTGCCTAATGGTAGGATATATTTCTACATCTTTTTTTGGACTTTCTAATTCTATTATGTGGAATTCATTGGGTTTCGAGGTGAATAATGACATGAAGTGAGCTATAATCAGACCTTGTAGTGTGTATTCTTCTCAGAAGTTATGAACTAAAAGATGAGGTGGAATGGGTGACCTATTTGTTCATCATTCTTACAAGACAGGAGAATACAGACATCTATTGTGCTGGAACATGAGGTAAAAATCCCCCCATACCTATAGGTTGGGGTTCCTCTCATTCTTATGTTGATGCATTTTTGCATGGATTTCATGGTCTTATTTCGGAATTTTGAGTTAAAAATGCTCACATCCGTATGATCTGGGGCTGTTCCATCATTTTGTCTGTAGTCGACTCTATTTCCATGTTTTTGATTTCACGCACTCCTATACGGGTGTAAGCTGAGTATGGAACTGAAACCGCATGATATTTATGGACATTTGAAGACATGCGAACTACATACTAGTTGGAATCCTTTAAGTAGGAAGCCTACTGGATGTTCTCGGCTTCCAGTTTCAGAAGCTTTTTTATGGATTGATCTCATTGGACCTGATGCTTTTGAGATTTATTCCAAGATAGGTTTTGTTGAGTATTCCATATTTTATGAGTATGGATTTCATTGGATTGCTACCTTTGTGTGATGAAATTAAAAGATATCATTTCAAATGAGGTCAGTTGAATGGTTCATGGGTTGAAATGTAGACCTTCGTGTTTCCCCATCCCTCAATATGAACTCCAAATGGGGTACTGCTGATGAGGAAACCCAGCTTGGGATGTTCATGGAGACAAGCTCATTCAAGATTTCTCTTTTTTCTTTCTAATCGTGGATATCATGAAGACAGTATTGTGAATAGGCCGATTAGACATCGATGATAACCTAATATGTTGACATGGTCAACATACCCTTTATAGGGAAAGAATGTTTACTTTATCTAGAAAAGATTTTTCCAGATATTGAGACGAGTGTCATGCATACATTACTCAGATAACTCCCTTAGTATATCAAAGTGAGGAGTGGTCATAGGATAATATATCCCTAGTATATTATCCTTAGGTAGTATTCATCTCCTGAGGAAAATATCCTTCTGTTTTTCTTCTAGGGACTCCTCTACTTGATATACCCAACTTCACTGCTAATTAATAATTTTTTTCCAAGAAGTCGAGCAGGTGGGAGCCTCATTGATATGTGAATGGCATAGGGGTGGCTCAAACGATGAGTGTGGCCCTGTATCATCCTCTAGTTGAGAAAGGATATCACTTATCATAGGAAAAGTGTCTGATATGTCTCACTCCATCTTTCCATGTTCCTCAGCATTAATGGGATTTCTTTCATTTTTTATGGAAAGGGGAGGGCCTTCTTGCTAGTTTGAATTTAGATTGCGGTGAGGACCTCTTCAATCAGTGCTTCAATGGCAAGGGATACCATTGAAATTTGATTCCTGTCAAAGGGGAATGTACTTACAGTGTATACCCATGAAAAGAAATTCAGGGTGGGCTACCACAAGGTATGATATTTTTAGAGCTTGATGTCGCTGAGGGGAGGACCTTCTCGACAACTATTATGATGGTAAGGAGTACAATCACAGCTTGATATTTAGATGATCAGAAAATTTATATATTTTACATCATGGAGAGGGAATTCAGAATGTACTACAATGAGGGGATGATTTTCTTGTTTCTTGATGTTACTATAGGGAGGACCTTCACAATAAGTGTCGTTGTGGTGTGGGCCTTTACAATGAATGTCATCATGGCGAGGACTACCATCATGACTCGATGTCTGACTAGAGGGGGAAGCCTATTTGTAGCTTATATCCTAGGGAGGTCCATCAGGGGAGATGAAATAAATAGGAGGAAATACATTCTATATACTATTCATGTCAAATTGGGGGCTACCAAGACACGCCATAGGAGATAGGCTCTCGTGAACAATCATCCCCATCCCACGAAGCAATCCCCCATGACTGCTCTAGGGATGAACATTAGAGCTACTGGTAGAAACATTTGGGGGGGGGGGACATAAGATATACTAATACCACTACCATTATTTGGAAATGTACTAATAAGGTCTTGATCATGTATTGATATATGTTTGAGGGAATCAAGAACTAGATATTCCAGCTATGAAAGATCATGAATGTCCTCTTCCCTTTCCAGTTGGATTTGGAGCAATTAATTTTTGGGAACTTCCTTGTGGATAACCAGGGCCACCGACTATTGGTAGCAGCCTACATATATGGTTCCCTATATTTTTTTGTCCCATGGTGTCTCTAGGATACGCCGATGGACATCTTGAGATTTAGAAGTGATATATGCCTGCCCTGGAGTGGCCACTACATTGGACCGACGTCCCCTAGTTGGAACATGTATTTTTTTATGAACAGAGTTGTCCGTGTATCACAAGATATTGTCATTGACCCTCCTAGACATGAGTAGGGATTCATAACTACTCCGGACTTACTAATCCATTTTGCGAGAAACTCACTTTTCTCTTGGAAACTGGGTCGTGGGCCAGGTACCTTTCCTTTATCGCTGATGAAATAATATCATGGAATTTTTGGAGGTTATAGTCTGGAATCAAGGATTGATCTTCCATAATTGCCTTGTTGTGATCAGATACATTTTTTTCTGGAACTGGTACAGAGGCTCATTCAGATGACGAAGCAGGAGTTAGTGCCTTCTCCAGTCCTGTATGGGTTTCATGTAGATATTGGTGGTTCTCTTGTGTTGGGACAGAGGAATGAGTCTGCCACCGATTGTTTCCTTATGTTTCCACTATATTTTATAGGTGGGTTACAAATTCATGAGTGAGAATTTTCATCCTCTCGTTTGCCACTATATTTTCCTCATGATATTTTTATGCATTCCCAGGATTTTGACCCTACTGATATTTTATTGCCACCGAATTTTGTTGGTTGGATTGATATTCATTAGCATGTATTTGTGCCTTTTCTTAGCTAGTTTCCATATTATTTTGAGGATGGGATTCTTGTGCATCAGAATATACCTGCATCTTCCCATAATTTTCCCCTCTGTCTACATGGCGGGACCGACCATAACATCCATGAAGATTCATGTGATTATATTGTTACACCCTATTTATAAGGTGGGGTTTAGTATAGGGGATGAGTTGTATGTCTTCTCATTGAATGCTTATACGTTTGTATTATGTAATTGATCCTCGAGGACCAGGGTGATAGCATATTCCTGATTATATATTTTCCTCCATTGGTAGGCTGCCTGAGGGTCCTGAGTATTTTGGACTTTTGTATGTTCCCTCAACAGAAGGTCCACTTTAGAATGAGGACACTTAGTCACCTGGTGTTAGTAGAGAGATACTCTAGAAGGATACCGTGAGTATGACCCCTATTCAGTTGTGATGAAGTCATCAGAACCGGCATTTTCTTCCTATCTAATATAAGGGATGTAATTATTGAAACATTTAGAATATAGGCTCCCAAAACAATTCGAGAAGACCACCAGAGCCTCCTTGTGTTGGGTTGGTAGCCTAGACTGAGGAGGCCACTGGCGAGATTTTTCATACAATAGGGAATTTCATGTAGCCTCCACTATGGGTAGAGTACCATTGAGGTTTTACTATTTGATCAGTGTATTGGATTACTAGCATTAAAGATACAAGGTTAGTGAGGGGTTCCTGATCTTTATTGTGGCCCCTGCCGCTTACGTGATCACTGAGGCTCGTGTTTGCAATGGTTGTGAAGATGTCATTTAGATTGAATGTTTCTCTCCAAAAACCTGTAATATATATATATATATATGACATATACATAAAACCAAACCCCATCAAAGTTTCACCTCTTGAACATTTAAATGTCTGACGATTTATCTTGGAACCCATGCATTATTGTGGGGCGAAGGGAATTGAGTGGGGTAAAAACAAAATTTACTTATGGTTTCATTTTTTCTTCACCATTTTTGTTTTGGCCACTATGGCGGTGCATTCTTGAGTTTGGGAAAAATGAGAAGAATGGTCTGACGGGTGACAAGAATTCATTCGTTATTATAGATAACTTCTCATTGCCATCTTTTTTTGACCCAATCTATTAAATTATACTTTAAGGGGGGATTGGATTTACCCTGTGGGGATAGGGTAGTTTATCCCTTATGCATTACGAAGGAGGTTCCATAGTACAATGTTCCAAGTGGGTGATTACATAGGGTTAAGTATTTGTGAAATAAATCTTATTAGGATATAACTTCCACCAATGGTCTCTAGAGGGTTTATTTGTGGATCCAAAAACACCCAGTGACACTAGTATCCATAATTCATTGAAATTCATTCCCAAGGTAGGTGATCGTTGGATAAAAATTTAGACAATGACACATAAGGAATACATTGTTTGAGAGGATGGGAGTTCAGTATCATCACGCCTTTTGGGGGGGAAATTATTGCCTATTATGGGACTCTCTTATTGATATAAGTTGTGTTCACATGTTCATGAATCTTTGGTTCATTCCTGAAATGTGTTTCCATGGGATACCACTAGTTTTTAGGATTTTCATATTCATACATGAATTTGATGCTATGAATTCAATGCTGACTTAATCCATGTAATAAGGTGATCAAGAGTTTATTGTAATCTAGGGGTATAGAAGATGGCTTCATTTTTCGATCTGACTCATGATATGGGCTTCATACGTATCCTCGGGAGAGGAATTAGAGCCCACGTTGTTCAGGATACATGGGGATTATGAATAGGGGATTACCATTTGATGGTACATGATTGGGTGACCATTTTTAAAGGGAACCCCATTTGATATAGGGATTTAAAGGAGTCATCTTATGTATACTGGTTTGACCAATTATCATTGTTCTCGTAGTTCAATATGGGTTGGTTGTGTGGATGACGTAATCATCAAAAATATCAAAGTACACATGATTCATACTTAGTCTGAGGAACAAGAGGATGTGAGAGTTCCAACCGACCACACACCTCATCCATAGTTAATGGGAGTGGGCAGGCCTACATTGGAAGTGGTCGTGGCGACGGTGGGAGAAGGCATTCTATAATGAACCCTTTAATGTGGGATTCAATTAGGGGTCATCCGGCTCAACCCATGGATTGTTATGGACTAGCCTAAGTGGGCGTGCCCTAAAATCCTTTCAGGGAAAGGGGGGAATGTCTTATCTCTTCAAAAGGAGGAAAAAATTTGTTTCCATTGACTGATCACTATCCCCCATAGAATGAATAAGAATGTTATCATCCTTAATCCCTAGAATGAGGAGGTTCAAATTAGCATCCCTTGGTTGGACACCGGGATACCATGGGAATGTAGACTTATAAACATACATGGAGTCCAAAAAATTATGGGGAGAGCATTCTTTACTTTATTTACCATGGGTATGCAGACTCAATGGGGCATGATGATGCACCAAAAAATCTTATTATACGGGTTCTATGGCTTTGGAGGAGCTTTTACCCTGATGCTGGGAGACTGGTTCACAGAATGGCTACGGTGGAATGGACAAGAAGAGAGGAGCGAGATTGGAGTCATCGGGAAGGAAACCCATATATACCCCATTCTCCATATAGTTTTCTCATTCGAGATGGGGGGAGATCTTCGTACCATAGAGGTTTGCAGGTATAGGGGTCATTTGTGTAATGAAGCACTATGCGGGATCTAGAATGGGCCATCACGCACTATAGTGGTACATGGTACTGGTTGTAGTCCTCTAGGCCACTTCATTTCCATCTGCATAATGATGTAGTATGTGGTTCCTGGTTCAATCAGCATGAAAACACATTATTCCTACCACCATATTGAAAGAGGGTCCTGGAAACTATCATTCTCGGGGAGTTCATCTTCGAGGACTTTGTGGTTCTCTATTTAACCAATAATTTTCTAAGATTTCTCATTATTATTAGGTTTATTAGTTTTATTGTTTGTGTCTATTTATACATAAGAAATCATGGTATATTATTTGATCATTGCCGATGATTTGAATCCAATGCTGGAATCCTCTCCAAATTCCTACTTCCAACCTATGGGTTCTCCTCTATGATTTCTTCATCCTTCCCTATCAATTCCTTCATTTATAATTTATAGGACATTGAGAAAAACATATCTATTGTTATGTGGCACCATTTTTAGAATCCCAAGAAGGGATATCTTGATCTATAGAAGACTTGGTCAACCGGGGTTTTCAGAGGCTTCTGTTCAATGCCTTGGTTGATGGAAGCATGCCGATTTTCTTCATTTGTGAACTCCTGAGTTAGGGAGATAGTATGCAGATGGACATTGTGTGCTTGATTCCTCTAAAGATACAGATCAGGGCTTCCTAGGTTTGTTGGACATTGCTCTACGGGCCAGCACCTCGTGGGTCCTTCCGCGTACCATTGGTTCGTAGGTGAGGCGTTCTGCGAACCCTTCCCGGTGATGGTACACGAGTTACTTAATACCCATTTGAGAAATTAATTTTCTTAAAGTTTCATCCAAAATTTGCAACTCAATTTGCATTACTTGTCTTTACTATACAAGAAAAAATTTCTGCTTCCTTCTAAAAATTGATTGTGGGACTATCTTCTTCCCTTTGCAAAATTTTCAGGGCCCTAAATTTACTTTAGGTTTTGAGCTTGATATCTAAATAGATATTAAATATTAAAATTGATAGGAATTTTAATTTGTTTATTGTATCTTTTCAATGATATTATATAATATTAAAACTCATAAGATGAATACGTAAAACATCTAATTATTTTCACCAATAATTTTTTATTTTATGTTTTGGAAGTATATAATAAATGGTATCAACTAATAATAAAAATTATTTCAGGGGATGATTAATTTTCGTTAAAAAGCTTTTGGAGAACACATGATTATGGTAAGAAATATTCCTAGTGTTAAAATCATATTTTTATTATGATATTAAATTGGTTATTGATTTTTATAAAATAACTATATATTATCAATTTCCTTATAATAGGATATTAATAAAATGAAAGAGTGATAAGTTATATTTTTTGGTGATATTTATCCCCCCTTTTTATATATATTGATTAGAATGTGACCATATAAACTTGTTACATATATTATTTAAGGGATGATGATATAGTTAATATTTGGAGAAATATATAATGTCATGGTGGTTTACTATATTGGAAATCAACGGTTTTCAAGATGAAATATTTTATAGAATGTATGTTAGGGTATATGAATATCTTAGAATATAATTTTATTAATGATTAACGTTTTTTGATGACAAATAACATAACAATAATAAATTAAGAATTGTAGAGCTCATATATGATGTTATTGGAAAATTGTTTTATATTTTATGAATACTCCCCATTAAAATATTTATTTATTAATATTTAAGATTATTAGGAATAAATTTATTTAAGGTGGAGGATATTGTAACAAAAAAAATTCAATATTGGATTTCCTTTAAACAAGTCAATGTGATTAGAAGATTTCATTACATACAACACCAATATAAAACATAACGGTGATATTTTTGGTAAATTACAATCAGATCATTGAGGCATTATGTGTTAATAATTTTATATTTTTAATGAAATATATGTCTTGGTAATATATAAGACACTTATAATAATTTTTAATTTCAATTGATATAACTAGACCAAAAAATGAGATTATTTTATCCGAGAAAATATATTCTTCCAAAAAAATAGATTTTCATGTGACAATAATTTATATTTGAGGGAATTATTTATCAATTTATTATAAAATTAATCATTTTTTAATAATAATTTCATATTTAAAATTTATAAAATATGAATAATTTCATTCAATATTATCAAAATCCATTTAACTAATATAAACATTTATCATTATATTTTTCTATGTAATTAAAAAATTAAATTTATAAAATGATAAAATTTAAATCGATTTTTGAATCGGAATAACAATATTAAATGTATATATATTTTTTTAATTTTCAAAAAATTCATTTTTATATAAACAGTGATAAATAATTTTTTTAAATTAACATGACATTTAGGATAATATAAGTGTAGATATATGACTTTCGAAATCATGAAATAATATTCATTCGAAAAATATTTATTTTATATGATAATTTAGAATAATAAAAAATTATTTTAAATTTAAATCTATATTTGATAATTTAGAACTGATAATATATTTCTCAAAATATTTTATTTTAATACATTATGCATTTAGTATTTTTAAAATTAATTTTATCACTTTTATAAAATTATTATAATTAGATGAATTTGAAACATTTAATTAATAGTAACAAATTATACAATGTGGACAATTTTATTTTCTATCATATATAAAAAATTAATTTTGTAAAAACATTGTTACTTAAGTTGAAATCATAAGGAGTAAAAGATTTTAACCGTGATGGAAAGACATAAATAATGTTAATAACATATATGAGAATGGGTTTTTTGAGGCCTTGAAATAAACTATTCCATATATTATCAATTATTTATCCATTTGGAAAAAAATTCCTTGATATTTACTTACCATTATTAAATTTTTTTTTTTTAAAAAGTGTAATAAATTTTCAAATATAAAAGTGGAACCCCGCTTGTCATTTCCCCTCACACTACAACCATCATATTTCATATAAAATTTTAAAAAAATCTATATAAAATATAAATCTATATTAATGTGGTTATTTTTTTCTCAAATACCATCCACTAAAAGATTAACCACATTCATAAAGGAGATAGTCCATGAGGTAAATTATAAATTTATAATCGGTCATTTGTAATTAGTATTTCATTTTGTACACATATTATTTCAGAAAATAATTTTATATATATTTAATATTATATAATCATTATAATTAGTAATATATAATGTTATTATATGTATGGTATATGATGTAACCACATTTACCTTATCCTTTCTATAAATTCAGATCATCATTCATGTGGTGTGCATACCACTACCACAATGATTCCCAATGATTCATTTCCCATCCCCACAATAAAAGTGTAGTACTGATGGGGAGCTGAAATTATATGAAATATTTTTATGACAATATTTATATTCACAAATTAGAAACCATATTAAACATTTCCCCTTTCAATAAAAAATGAAATCTTCATCCACGCATATGTTTGAAAAGATGTCTCCATTAAATTATTGATTTACATAATTTATACTCATCATATAATTACATGGATGACCATGAGATTGTTTATAATCTATAAATAGTATTCTTATGATTAGTTATGGATTTTTAAATATAAATATGATAACCAATTAAATCTACGTTCAATAAAAAACCATGGAATGTTAAACAATCAAAAATGGAATTATAAGATACAAAATGATTTGTTCATCCTATGAAGTAAAACTATATAGTATATTATATTATTATATTTCTTTAAAATTATAATATATCACACTAATAAAATGAAAATAATGTTATTATTCTATTGGAATAATAGTATTTAAATGAAACCATTTAATAATAACCCATTATTTATGGTATTTTATTGTTTGGGTTGGATGAACCGCCTACATAAACAATGTATAAATTAAAATAATGGATGTTATCGGGAACTCAATTTCTAGAAATATATTATATAGATAAATACTTAATGATTTTTTTTATTCGTAACATTATTACATGACTTGTTAATTAATAAAACACTTATCATCCATTTATAAGAACCAAAACATTATCATTTCTGATTATTTCATCATTGATTATTAAGAAAAATACCATGGAATTAAATAACAACTTTATTAATATCTTTTAAATCAATTAAAATACCATTAATGATCTTTATATTTGGCATAATGTAAAAACAGGGAATACTATAACAGTTTTTAATAAATTAGATTCTATATATCGATATTACCAACACCTAGTACTGGAAACATGTAATAACTAATTAAAATTCATATATTTAATGATTATTAATGAAAATTATAGACTGAATAAAATAATAGTAAGGGTACGAAATAAGTTATTATGATATTTATTATTTTTATATAGAATGTTATAGCACATTCATGGAATCCTCGTTAAAAGTTATGGGTTTCATTATATCATTTTTTAATTCACTATACAATTTTGATATTTTTTACCAATAATTTCCATTATATAGTGTAAGTACAACCTAGATATCTTATTTTTCGTTATAGATTAGATTAAAGAGGATTTAAAATCTAGATAGTGTTCTTTCACTCTTTTTCATTTGATTCAAGTAATATAACTATTGTTCGGGTTTTATTGTCTCTATTCTGATTGTTTGAGACATGTTATATATTATACACCATTTTTCATTTATATAATGTTATTTTGAATTAATATCACATGAGTTTTATATAGAATATTTCCATTTCAATACTTGGATATACTATGATGAATCAACCTTTTTCATCATATTTTATTTGAATAGTTTGTTTCCTTGGTTTTCAGAGTTTTTGGTATATCAATTTTCATTCACCAAGTGATGATTATTCTCTTTAAATAATTTCATATATTATTGTTACATTATAACATATAATATTATTTATGGAATTACCCAATTTATTAAATTATTACAGCATTGTACCCTTTTTAAATATTTTATGATTCAGGGAGAATGCTTCCCATAAAAGATATTGATTACTCAAGTATCATTTTAGTGAGATATAATGTTCCATGTAGAACATTTTTTCCCATTAATTATTTCTCCCAAAATATTTTTTTAAATTTATTATATAATACTATTAGAAAAAATGTATTTTATAGAATGGTTAGTTACCCTTTTAACAATTTTGGATTAGAAAAAAGGAAATTTTAAATAAAAAAATGGATTACATAAAAAATAAATGTTTTATACTTTGATCCAAATTTCCTATAAGAAGCTATTATGTTATTTTAAATGAATTATTATTTGAAATTTATTTAATAAAAAAACTTCAATTAATTTAACTTCACTATTTCAAAATGTACTTTTGAATGTTAGATTTTTAATTTTCCCTTGAATGTTAATTTGTTTTTTTGTAAAAAAACATTTTTATTTATCAAAATTTGTTATAATTTTATAATTAAAAATATTTATCATCTTGAGATCTATGTCTCATGATCAAAACTCTTATTTATATTTATATTTTGAGGGATGGAACACATGGTATCAAATAGTTAGGATCATGATCCCTTCTTTTCTGACATAGTTCAAATCATTATTTTTGACATATTTTATTCATCGATTTCATCATGATTCATGGTTTCTTTTATTAAATTGGGTATATATTATTTTTATATAATAAAATTATTTTCACTTGATATATTATAATCATGTTATTCCTATGTTTAAATATATTTATAATAATTTATATATATAGTGTGAAAATCAAAATTTATTTAATTCTTATTAGATGATGTTCTTTAAGAATGATTTAAATTTTAATGAAAGTTATTGTTTTAATCATCCTTTTATTTTTATCCCATTATAGATGATTATTAGAAATGTTTATTATATAAATTTATTACTCATTATATAATATTATTAATTCATTAAATAGAGACAAGTGATGGGTGGATCCTAGAATTATATTATCTCGTGATTCCTTTGAACGTCTCTTGAGGAAATCTTGGTTGGGTATTTAGTAAAAACCTATCCAATATAGAATTATGTATTTAGTATAATTTTATGTATAATAAATATATGTTCGAAATAATATTGACAGAAAGAATGATTTCTTTGATGATGTATTTATTGTATGATTTTAATTTCCATTATTATGTAATAAATTACAACAAATTCATTTATTTTTATCCATGTGATCCAATAAATTTCAATCCAATTCATGTATATATTATTTTCATATATTTATTTTTTTATGAAATTATAATTCAAATTATACCTTCTATATTTTTTTCTTTTTTAAGATATGATTTCCTTAGTTTTACATTTGTTCCCTACTAACGATATCTTCCCACCACATCATTTGATTACATTTTTTCCATATTTTGATGATATGTTTTAATGATATGACTTAATGAATTACATGAGTGGGATATTTTTTGATGATATTGAATGATTATCAAGGATTAAGTTGTTTTTTATATAGAGTGAGAGAATTATTATTAGTTTGGGAATGAAATGGGGTTTTTAGGATTTTCCGTATTCTATATATATATAAACCAAAAAGCTATTAGAAATATTTACAATGTAACATTTTCATACATTAATTTAATTATGGTATAATTATTCCCTAGAATATACTATTATATGAAAGGAAATATGTATTGTATATGTTTATACCACTGTGATAGGGAGTGTGGGTCTATGGAATCTCATATATACTATAATGGGAAACATATCTTGTAACATCATATCCAAATTTTATTTTGAATAATGTTATATTTTCAAAATTATTGTGAAATTACAAGTTGATCACCTCTAATTGATTTCACGATGGGTGGGTATGAGAATTCCATAATGATTATTATTATAGAAGACAATGTTTTTGTAGTACATCCTCCCAATTAACATCTCCATGTGATTCTATTTTCATTAATTCAATGTAGGGTATATGGATCACTATGATTCCATCATTAGAACTAAAATGTAATAAGATTTTCCTAGAGGGATTATGTGTATCTATTTTATAGATAAGTTGTACTTGAAAAATAATTGTTTTGGGTTCATCAATATAGAATATTTGTGACCATCATGAGACCCCATATAATATATCGGGGAAGATTGTGGTATATTATATTTATTTTCCAATGAAATTTTGATGTGATGATCTGGTACAAAATAATCAACATTTGGTGATAACATAAATGTAATTTCAGGATATTTTATTGGATATTTTATTTTTTGTGGTGCTATAAAAAGATAATGATCGGGAGTTTATGTATATTTTTAATAGATTATGATAGTTATATAATATGACGTCAATATTACCAGGATCCATTATTTTGATCAATTACTAGAGGGGTGATGTGATTTTTAGGGTTCTCCATTTTAATGATTTGATAAAGAATTTATTTTAGTTGTAGGGGAAAATATTTCAATGTACATGGTTTTTAATAACTATAAATCATGACCTTATTACTCAAAATAAAAAGGTCAATGATTATCTGTTGGATCATTCAAAAACTCTGAATGTCCCTATCGTATTAAATTTTTATTCATTTTTGATAATCTCCATTTTAAGGGTTATAGGGGAGCCATTACATGTCCCATTGGTTTTGTGACAGTACATTACTCAAAGGTCTATTGGAAATCATCGAGTCTATAACTACTTGTATCTAATCCACCTCAGCATATACATCATGATGTCATATCTCCACTATCGCATGGATGTTTTTCTAGGATTCACATGCTTGCACAGGCTAGTTCTCGATGATAATATCTATACCCTATAATTCTTCTATATTTGTTATCTCTTCGTTGGTGACTACACTTTGTTCTAATTCATCATAAGGAGAATTATTCTTAAATATTATACATAGTCAATTTAATCAAAATTTAATGTGGCCCAAAGGCCACGAGGTCTCTCAAATACAGTGAGTTGGACTGAAAGTTATACTGGACCGAGGGCCTTAGATGGACCGAAGGCCTTGAAGGGCACAAGGACCTGCCCGATAGCACAAAAGGCCCAACAGATAAATAGTTCCTACTAATAATGAACTAAATAGAACAATCTACAGTTACTATTATAGTACATAGTATAATAATACTAAGAAATCGTAGAAATATGGATCTACCCGGATTTGATCTCGACTCTCTTAGATACACTTTCTGTTTCCCCACCAACAAAAATGAGGTTCTTGTGCAATATATCATTTCCATACATCTTGTTTTTCTAATAGTAGATACTTATATAATCGGTTGTGAATATATGATGATTTTCACCAATGATATGATAGAAATTCCAATAATGGTCATTTTTATTCTTTTCCTCCTCATTGGAGTGATCAAATGATATGTTACTAGTATAGGAGTTTAGGTCATATGTTACCAATGATCAACAGATGAAAATGGGGTTTAATTCATGTGGGCATATGAGGAATTTTTAATAACATATTCTTGGAATGTCCTATTAAACTAGATTCCATAATAATTTCTATGATATTGGATTAATGAATCGATCAGATTCATTATCATAGGGTTATATATTGGGATCTTATAGGTAGTAATGTAATGAAGTTTTTAATGTTTCCTATGAATAATAGTGGTGTCATAGAGGTTCTAATAAGTGTATATATTGATATAATATATAGTGAAGTGTCTTAGGGCGAGGTTAATTTCAAGCTACAGAGTGAAATATTTTTTACAAAATCGTTAAAACTCTAACTATTCATATATTTATATTAATCAAGTGAACTATTACATATATGTTATTTTATAAGGGTGCATCACATTTTTTTATATCAACTCAATATGCCTATGATTTGGGGGTGACCATCAAGTCCCTATATAATGTGGGGTCTTTTATTATTCATTAGGGGTTCCATATGGAGACCCTCAATTTTCATACATTAAAATTACATAACTATTATGGTATAGTTAAAACATTATTAAAAAAAACAATAAATCTTTGTAATAGTATTGTGACTTTGGAAACATAGAAGCATACAAACTGATACCTAATTGAGATAAATTATCTCAGACTAGTTTCTGCATGGGTAGCACCATTCATTGACCCAACAAACATAATACATATATTCATAACTTGGAGAAGGAATCATAAAAAGGTGTGTTATCAATTTTTAGTTATGGTAAATGAGGATTATAGGTAATCATAATCATGATAAAATGGGTATGATAATATTATTATAAAAATAAAAGATCACAAATTGTATATCAATGATCATATATATAAATCATGGCATACTGCTCCACATTTTCTAATACATGAATCATAAGGAAAAAACACAATCCATAAAATAATAACATAGTAATTAAACATGGACTTGTGGAAGACACATATGATTATATAAAAATTTCCATATAAGTAAAGGCATTGTTTGTTGAGAAAATCATAGTGGAAAGACATATTTACTGATATCGGTTAACACCACATTCCAACCGTATATTTGTTAACCAAGATCACTCAACGTTCCTACCCTATAATACTAAAATGAGTTCATTTAATGTTCTAGCCATGTAAAATTGAATCGAGTTAATTCCTCAATCTAGTGATGTATGTCTCATGAGAAATAAATAATTACTCAATGGATTGGATGTAGATAAATGTCCCACCAATATCAAAATGAAATCATATAAACATATTCCAATAGATCATAAACAATCATATTATATCCCATGAAATGAAATTACTGTCATAAACATGTAATCATATCATAACTTGTTGAAAAGAGATAGGTTCTATAATCATTTCATCAAACAATAACTTGTAAAATGAAGCTGGTTTCAGGATCATATTACCCATTAAAGAGGAAAACATTTTCTGAACATCATTTTATAAAACATAATCCATTAATAAAAATAATATTTATGGAAACATTTATTCATTTCACTTTAAATACATGGGTAACACAAATATAAATCATCTTATGTTATAAATAATTTTGAAATGAATTTAAAAAATGCTTCATGATGAAATTACTCTTTCTATAGTGGACATTGTTTCTAAAAAGGTAAAACCATTTGAAACCCATTTTTTTGAAAACAATCTTTATAACTTATAAAAGAAGCATTTAAAACATTCTAAATGGATTTTTTTACTTTGAAATCAAATATATGAGCTTGAAACCATTTTAAACCCATTTTATCTTGAATAAAATTAAAAAATATTTAAAATAGTTTTAAAACAATTTCCTTGAAAATTTATTTTAAAAATATTTTCTCATAAATTTAACATTTAAACATTAAAATGATTCTTCAAGGAAATTCTGATAGGTAAATCCGTACATACTGAATATTTCTTTTCCACCATAAAATGTTTATAGATGTGCCTCAAATTTGAAATTTCAATGAAATTAATTTTTAGCCCTTTTTTAAATTTTAAAATATGGTTATAAATGTATTTTTAGGATCCCAAAATAATATAAGAATATTATTGTAAACGTTTTCCGAAAACATGGTTTGGAAGGAACAAATATTTCTCACTGAAGAGATAGGTACTCTCATATTTTCTATTTTTAATTATCTTAAATACAATTGAACAGAAATGTGGAACTAATACATGATGATATCAAAACTAACAATATGAGAAGAAACTTATTGATTGTTATTGAATGATTGATTATAAAATTTGATTAATGAAAATGTTTCCATAATCAATCTCAAAAAATGGTGAGATTTATTTAATAAACTCTTTATACATGGTAGCTTTTCATCATATTTCCCATGAAAAAAATAAAATTAAATGAATATTATAAATATAATTAATATAAGGTGGTTCACGTTATTACATTTTAATGTAATTTTATACAACTAATATAAAAATATAAGTGTATAACATGGCCTCCTTCTTAATAGAAGGAAAATTGACACCAAATTACATTTTCGATTTGGTAACATTTGAAACATAATCCCAATAAAATAAATATCATAAAATGGTTATGTAAATAATCATATATTTAATTATTAGTGTATTTGGATACATTCATGGAATATATATACCCTACAAAAAATAAGTTGTCTAAGGGTAATATGTATCTCACTAAAATAAATATTAAAATGAAATTCCATTACCTAATATCTTGACATCCATTGTACTCATTCAAAAAACTACTATAATAAACATAACTTCAATATTAATATTTTAAATAACCATATTCATATATCAAATTCCATAAATAGTCTTATTATGACCTTATATTATCCTATTTTTAACAATCTTATGTTAGGGACTCACTTTGTGTAATAACTGTTTTGTTCTTCATACGAGTCTTAATTTGTTATATATTAAGTCCTTATAAAATATTTCATGATTCCTTAATTTAAAACACTGTACAATTATAATTTTTATTATCTATATGTGTATTATAATTTTCATTAGAATATAGATGTATGAAATGAAATACATAGTTCATGGAGACGATAAGCTGTACGTACAGATGAACATTGTTTCGATTTTAATTCTCGAATTGAATGAAAGAAAAAAGTCTTATGTGTATATATGTATATAATATCATTAAATTATTATTAAAATGCGATATATATCATATAAATTCACTAAACCCATACATAATACATTTTATGTATTGTGTGAATGAACTGCATCACTTTGAGGGGTGGTAGTCCACACTTTCTCAAACAAAAAATTGTCATCTTTACACCAAATGTAACATATAAAAATATTTAATGTAAATAGAAATAAAATATAATAAATAAATAATAAATATTTATATTATTTTTAAAAAAGTGAGTCCCTCATATTTCCTGTGATGATAGGTTGTAAAGGATAAATGAAAAATCGTCGTATAGTGAGGTAGTAGTTTGTAGTACATGTAACAAGTATGTTATTTACTCCTTAGATGGTGTTATAGGTACATTTAGATGCAAAAAATAGTGTAAAACATCATTATATGTTTTTAATACTAATTTTTCCATTAAATCATGGAATATAGGGAGTGTAGGGTTGGGAACTAAAATAAATGAAAGGTGATTTAGAGAAGATATGACCGCTTAATGGAGTGACTCTTTCTAGTTTGTGCCAAAAGTATTCCTTGGATTGAATTATAGACAAAGGTATGCTTTAAGAAGTAATTTTGGTATGTTTTAAATTATATTTGGGAGATATTTTATGGCCCTAAGTGTTTCGATAGGCGTGAAAAAGAGGAAGAGAAGATGGCCTTTTATTGAAAAGGGAAATGGCAAACTTCACCTTGCTGAAAACAGTACTAATGTACCCACATTTTTACCAATAAAAACTCATAAATGACAATCCAAACACAGTAATTAATAGTTAATTGAAGCTTAATGTTGATAAAATGGTTGTTGGATACGTTTCAAGGATGTTTTGTTTCTGAAAATTATTGTTTAGTACTTTATTAAACCAATTTTTCTCTAAACTATTGTCATTAATTTTAATCACCTTCACTAATGTTTTTGGTAAAAAAATAAGTTTAAATTATTAAAAATTATAAATTATTCTCATTACAATTATGTAATACCTTTTTAAAAATTCAATTAACATTTTTGGTGGAAATTAATTTATAATTAATCCCACTGACGAGATAACTCTTCATGTTTTTAAAGTAGAAACATCTAATCATTGTCTATGTTTTTGAACCTAATTTTAATGTTAAATTTCATCCAATTAAATAAATTGGATTAATTTATAAAAATATAGTATATTTATAGTTTTAAAATAAATATATATATTATTAAAAACTAAAACTAAATGAGATGAAAATGCATATTTGATTTAAAAATCGATATTTTTCATTATTTATCCAAAGATGATGTTTCTTAGAAAAATAACAAAATTCAGCATAAGATATTTTTTAAATTATATATTAAATAAATATTATTATTTTATCCTATAAAATTTTTAGATGTTTCAAAAATTAAATTTATTATTTTTCACATATGTACATGAAAAGTGGTAAATTTTGCAAAATAGTTTTTTTAAACATATAATAACGTTACCAAAAATTATAACCTTCACTAAAATATATTTTCATTATATAAAACCATTATAAATAATATTTCAAAATTATTTGTCACTATTAATTAATATTTATTTAATGTCTATAATATAATTATATCATTTACATAATTATATCACCAAAAAGGTGGTTTTTAGAAACTCGGTGTTTATTGTAACGTACAACAAGACGCAAGCACTACTCGATGTTCCATGTAGAGAAAGATAAAAATTCTGTTGTGTGTTTTTTATGATTAAATTTTTGGTTCATATAATTAAAAGTAAACATAATTTGTTAATATAATATTATATATTTTTAGTTTATATGAAATGAAAAAATTTAAAACGTTAAATTAATGCAAAAAATTATAATTCACTAAATGTCGCGGTGTTACATTTTACCCTTCTTATAATAAAATTTTCCTTATAATATTTTATATGTTATAAAATCATTAATCCTTGAATTTTTCATTCTTAGAATCCCTCATAAAAATGGATACTAATAATTTCCAAAAAAATGGAATGTTGGAATGATAACATTTATCCAAAGTGACATATATCTAGGTTTCCACATAGTAGAAAACAAGTTGGGAGTAAACAATGGAAATGGAGGAAAAGAATAAATACTTATAGGGTGTGATTTTGTGAATACATAACATACAAGTGAGTGATAAATATATTGTTGAGGGCCTCCAATTCACAAATACGTGATGATAAAAAGGACATCAGTTCAACAAAATTATGTTATTTGGACAACACAGTTTCTTTTGATCATTATCTTATCATTGAGTAATCATTTTATTGACAAAGAATAAAAAAAAATATTCATTAGTTGTGATTTTATATATTTCAAATTCAACCATTACATTATGTAATGGATGTACACAAATTTTGTTTGATTCATGAAGTGTAAACATACACATTTAGCAGATCTTAAGGCCTATTAATGATTTAAAATTATAACTATTTGTCTCCAAATATTCTTCAAAATTAATAAGGTTAATGAACTAAACAACAGAAATAAATAGTAACTCTATTGGTTCATTGTTAATAATTATTCCAAAATAATAATTACACATTGACATGGACATCACGTAGGCCAATGGATGGAGTGAAAACATTATCACCCTTTGATCATGGGTTAATGACCCACAACATTCCAAACGTGATTAGTTGTCACTTGACATACATGATGTCCTTTTCTAAATCCATGCGATTATGATATAATCATGGAAAACCTTGAATTAATGTTTATTACTAAATAGAATTTAACCATTGTTTTCAATATAAACTCATTGCATAAATACTTTCTCCAATGATAAACATAAACCATTTTTTGAATGGTTAACCTCATAACCCTTCTGAAAGATGAAAATTGAAAAATTTAGAATGAATGTTATAAAATTTGATTCACATTGATTACCCCTTATGTCACATCATGGCTATTGTTTTTCACATTCCATACTTGTGAATACACAAATCATATATTCTATTAAAACATGGAAATATCCTAAATTGCAATAAATAATTCTAGAAATCATGAATTCTTCTCCATTCTATAGATTACTAATTATAATCCATAAATCCATAAAGTTTTAACATTAATTGTGTTTGTATAAAGTAGTTTTCAGTATGTAATTCATTAGATCCATGGAAATCAATATCATCCAATTTACATACATCTATCTTATTGTTTTTGAAAAAACATTATCATTACATAAAGAACAATTTAATTGTTATATTTCCCTCAATCATGTGTTTTCCATGGACTTCACTATTCCATTAATTCACTTTTATATTCCATACAATATATTGAACATATTCTTGTAAATCATTTTCAAAAAAAACATTAACATGGAATCCATATATATTATTGCATTTATATAACATAAATTTTTAATCCAAATACATCCAAAAAAATTATTATTCCATAAAATCCTTATTTAATTACGAATGATACCTCATTATATTACACAATACATCTTTACTTTCACATTTCATTAGTTTTCTCGGCATCATTTGCAATGTAACCATTAATAGAACCATATTGTTGATCCTCTTCAAGAGCATTCCTCTTGGGAAATTAAATTTCATTATGAAAATTTAATCCACACTTAAAACATTTACCCTTCAATGAAGTCTTAGGGAGGCCAATATTGTCATGCGTTTTATTAACCAAAATCATAAGTTTCCCCTTGTAGTAAATTTATTTGTGTTATCCAATTCCACATTAAAAACATCTTTTTGTTCCACTATGCCATTTACATAGGTGATTCATTCCACATTTTTAATACCACATAATCCAAATATTATTTTCTCCATGGTTTCTATTACCCGAACTACTAGAGAAGTCATTCTTACCATTCCTCGGTGAGTCTGAGAGTTGGGTAAGGTACACATTATTAATAATGTTTCGTGAAAAAAGATTAGAAATGATCATAACATCTTTCACTCCAGTGAGTATCACACTTGATTTCTCATCAAAAAATCATCCATCACATTCAATATTAGATTACTTCCTTCAAGTTCCCGTCATTTAGTAAATCTAAATGAATATATTAGGCATTACATATCATCACAAATAACTACATAATCATGAAAATATTTACATAAAGGATGTATAAATCATGAAACTTTTTTTAATATATTAAACTGTGGATTTATACTAGGTAATTCTTGGCCGACATAAATCCATCATTATGGTTCATAAAGAGTTGGTGAATTCCAATGTCATATCCCCCAGGTGTGTCAAAATAGGTTTATAGAAAGACCCATTTTTGTTTACCAAATTATCCTGAGGTAGTCCCAGAACATTTTTTTAGAGTTGTTACCCCTTCGTATATATGTTCGAGAGCCACATCTCCTTTTTATATCCAGAAAGGGATGCATTTTTAGGAAACCACACACTCTATACATTACCAAAAGTCCATGAAATTTTCATATAATTTTTCATATCCTAATACTTATCCCTAGATATTTCCTTATTGTTTCTATTATGGTTTCTTATCCTAGAATCTAAAGGATAAATAAAAATTTTCCCATAGCACCAAAGAGAGAGACAGTAAATTTCCATACATTTACATTACATAACTTCTATGGAATAAATAAATCATTACATAAACATATTCCCAAATATTGTACTATTTTACTTCCTTTGGAAACCTGAAATCATAAACAATGATACATAAGTGAGGTACATTATATCCCAATATGTTAATGTAGAATAAAAACCCTCTTAGACATGTGAAAAATAAGTAATATATTCATAACCATGGGAAGGAGAAATAAAAAGAGGTCATCTCAAATGAATAGTAATGGTAATAAATGGAGATATATAAGAATAATCCCGAGCATAAGGGTATGATAACATGATTATGACTATATAATATCACACCCTTCTGATCAAAGTACATGTACATAAATCATGAAATAAATATTTGTAGTTCATAAAACATTAATCATAATGAAAAAAGAACACTTTCTATTAAGTAATAACATATGAATATATAATGGAATTATGTTAGGCACATAATTATATATAATTATTTCCACAGTAGACAAGGCATTGCTAATGAGACCAAATTAGTGTAAAAATTCCATTACAGAATTAGGTTCACACCCCGTTCCAACACTGTGTAATTAAATCATGGTCACATTCTGTTCCATCCATGTAATACTGAACCATGTTCATTTCTTGTTCCATCCATATAATACTGAAAATATTTAACTTGATATTCCTTCCACATCTATCTGATTATATATAAAACATTACCCAATTAATTGGAGGATGATGTAGGTCCCACCAATCTCAAAATGAAATCATTCTTACATGATCTCCAAGATCATAATGAATCACATCATAACCCATGAAATGAAATGGATGTCCTAAAAAATTAATGACATCTTATATAGTGGAAATGAGAGATATTTTATAATCATTTAATCAATTCATAAATAGTGAAAAGAATAAGGTTTCTTATGCACATAACACATGAATGAGAAATAAATTTTCAAAAAATAATTCAATAATTTATTTAGAATTCAGAAAAATAATATAAAGGGAAACATTGAACCGTTTCCCAATATAGTAATGAGTAACAGTTATGGATGTCATCCTACATGGGAAATAATTTTTAATTATATTTGAAAATTTCCCGATGAAATTATCTTTTCTCCTATTAAAAATTATTAGCCATACAAAAAATCTTTTGAAATAATTTTTAATGAAAATAAACATGAATACTTATAAAGGAATAATTAAAAACATTTTGAATTCCTTTATCCATTGAAATCATACAAAGGATCTTGAAATATTTTTTAAAACAATTTTCCATGAAAATTAATAAATGATGTTTGAAAAAAATTTATGAACCATTTCTTTGAAAATTTCGATTTAAAACAACCTAAAAAAATGTACCATTGAAACATGCTATGGATGTTTCAATGAAAAAGTGGTGGTTAAATCGGTCCTTGCTGAACATTCCTTTATCACAGTAAAAAAGTAAAATAAGTTTCTCAATCATAAAACAACAAGTAGATTCATTTTTTGAAAATAAAATTCGGATTAAAATTTAAAACAATGTTAATTTTTTTAATGATCATATGATAATTGTATAATTTTCTTGGAAACCGTTTTAAAAGACGAGTTTTTTAAAGACCCTAGATTTTTGACCGAAGAGAGATGTATGGTCATATTTTCATAAAAACATTTACTTGATTATACAAAGTACCAAATAATGGCAACAATTTCACTAATACATGAATAAATCATGAATAAATAAATATATCAAAATTCATTAATGTTCTTTAATGATGGATAATAATATTTAATTACTGAAAATGTGATCATAAAAAATCTTGATAAACATTGAGACTATTTCAATAATCTCTTACAACATGGTAACGTTGAATCATATTCCACATGTAGAAAAATTAAAATACATGGATATTGAAAATATTAAGAAAATAATGAGATTAATGTTATAACATGTTAATTGTAGTATATTCTCCACATATAAAAATATAGGTGTATAACATGGCATGTGTCTCAAAAGTAGGAAAACTGAGACAAAAATACATTAATGATTTGATAACTTTTGAAAGATTAAACATATGATAGAAATATCATAATTTAGTTATTAAAATACCAATATATTTATGTATAAGATTCATATAATACATTAATGGTTTGTATATTCATCACCCAAATGATGTGAGCATGAAATAAGTCATGTATCTCATGGAAATAAAGTGTGGGATGAAATTCCCTTACTGTATGTATTTACTCTAATCATACTCATTAAAACATCATGTATAATAAATATAAATTTATTATACCTATTTAATAGAAAATTATTATTAAATATATTACCATATATGGTTTTATTATGACCTTATATTACCCTCTTGTTATCAATTTTTTGTAAAAGTTTAACTTTTTATAATATCCACTTTGTTCTTCACATGTGTCATAGTTTGTTATTTTTCAAATCCATATATATATATATATATATCATATTAAAAAATTAATATCATGATATAAATATAATTTATATTTTATAAATTTATATTATAATAATCTATAGAATATATATGTATGAAATGATAAACACTGTTCAAGGCGATTCAAATCCATACATACACATGTATGTTGTTTCTGTTTTTAATATCGCACTGAAAGAAAAAAAATAAAATGGAACACCTATATATATAATTTTATAATATCATTAATTTAGCATTATAATGTCATATATATCATATAATATCGCTAAAAAATCCTTAATACATTCCATATATCCTTTTAATGAATCACATCAGTTTGTGGGGGCAATAGTGTGCAATTCTTCAACAAAAATTATCATATTTACAGAAAATGGAATGTAAAAAAATTAGTGTATTATAAATGAATTATTAATATTAAAAAAATAATAATAAACATAATATATGAAATATATAAACATATTTTCAATTATAATTCCCACCATGAGTGGTGTTAAATAAAATTGAACAATCATCGTTAAATTAGATGGTAGTTCTCCATACACATAAATAGTATGTCCATTACCCATTAGATTAAGGTGTGTGTAAGCGTAGGTTGGAAAAATAGACTAAAACATTCCTAGTATTTATATGGTACTATTTGTTATTCAATAATTGAATATAGATTGTAGAGGGGGTGGGGATAGAGAATAAATGAAAGGAGAATGAGACAAAAGTTACATCTTAATTGGGTAACTCATTTTCATTTATCCCAAAAAATTACATAGATTACTATCTTACCGAAGTTATGATTTATGGATTATGGGAGGTATGATGGTATTTTTATTGGGAAGATATTTTCCTAGTCTGTGTGGTTTTATAGGTGTGAATACGAGGATGTGGTGGTTGCATTTTATACAGAAGGGAAATGACACACTTAACATTTTTGAACACAAGTTAGGTGTACCAACGTTCTTTCCTAACCCAAGTCATAAAAAAGAATTTTTTTAATAATTTAAGGTTAATGGATGACTAATTTTTATCCAATGGGTTTTGTAATATGTTTATGTTGTTTTAATTCTTAAATTTAATATTCACTACTTTAATAACCAAAACTTTCTCTCAAATGTTATAATTAATTTAATCATCTTTACTAATAATTTTTTTTTTCAAAAACTAATTGGAAATTATTATGCATTATAATTTATTCTTTGTATAAATATGGAATAAAACATTTCAATTTAAAATCACATATCAGGTAGAATGTAATTTGAAATTAATCCCGCTGACCGGACTATACAAAATGTTTTTAATGTAAAAACATTCATTCTTTTCTACGTTTCTATAACGAATTTTAAAGTGAAAATGAATTCAATGACCTAAATTAGATTAAATTATAAAAATATCATCTAATTATACTTTTAAATAAAATTTAAAAATAATTTATCTTTCTCGGTAAATTAGATGAAAAAGCTATCTCGAATTAAAACCTAGCATTTTTCACTATTCATCCAAAATTGAAGTTCTTCAGAAAAATCTCATAAAATTATCCCTATGAAAAATATGACGTTATAAATTTAAAAATTACTTTTATTTTATCGAATTAAATTTTTAAATGTTTCTAAAATTAAATTTATAGTTTTTTTCACAAATGTGCATGAAAAGTAGATTATTTGAAAAAATTGAATTTTTAAACATATAAAGACTGTATCCAAAATGTATCATTAACAATCAATATTTAGTATTTATAAACAACCATTATAAAAAATATTTTAAATATAGTTTTCACTATTCATATTAATTATTTAATGACTTATATTATAACTATACCATTTAAATATTTATAAAAAAATATATGTTTCATTGAAACTCTGTGTTGCGTGTAACTACTGACAATTTGGTGTCTTGTGTTTCGTACACCAAGTGGGTGTTTAGTGTATCATATTCCATATTGCAAACTGAACTCATTGTTGTATGTATATAATGTTAATATTTATGTTATTTATAGTTCACTATTAACCTGGTGTTTCAAATAACATACTCCAAAGAATGTGTTTTAATAAAAAATAAACTATTTTTAGTGTTATGAGTACTTGACATTTTTGAAATAGTTAAATTAATTAAAAAAATATAAAAAATATCTGGGTGTTACATTCTAGTTGATGATATTTTATAATATTATAAGTTTCAACTCATGATCTGTGGATATCATTATCTTCATGATTTCATTATGTTAGATATATTTAGTGTTTATGTCATCCCAAGTTGTGATAGGTAAACTTTGTATCAGGTGCACATTGATAGTTGTTTTTTATTTTTATCATTCACATATATTTATGGTTGTGGAAACACTCTTAAGAATGGGTGGTATCTATTAGAATGATATTATAATCTAGGTATTTGGAAGATGATGATACTTTAATCGTACTTTCCTTGACTTGTATTAGATGACAAAGAGATTATTGAGATAGTATTTCTTAAAATTCATGAAAAATTTTACTATTTTTCCAATGTATTTACTAGATTTTCCGTCAAACAGGGTGGTCGTTTTTATGATTTAGATCATTCCTTATATGAATACCATATCCAATTCATCCTCATAAGATGCTTCTTATAGAGAAAAAATATTTATTGTCTTATCTATATGATCTTGAGGTGAAGGTTTTTTTTTCTTATGAATTCCTCCTTTGGGAGATCCTATTTTTTTCTCCAATAATTAATTCACCATTTTATTCTTTTGTACCATATATAAGTTTTTCAACTAAGTGATCGTCGATAAATGATATTTTGTGTCAAGTAATCATGACTTATTGGACCAATAGAGGCAATCCAGTTTGTTTTGTAAGATTGAATGAGGTCCATTTATTTTCGGATTCATGTAAATAATTTTTATATTAATTATATTATATTTTGGAATATGTAATGGATATATGAGTATTTTTAATTCCACTTAGTTTAATAAGAATTCCAATACTATTTATGCTCTTCATGAATATGATATAGCATATTTGTGAATATTTTATTGTATCTATCCAAACAAATTGTATTCTATTATTTTGTTAGTCATTGGTAGATCATGATTATTTTTTTGGGATTATTATGAACACACATAGATAACTACACATTTATACCATGATTTTAAAATGATCATTACATATTAGTGAGGTTCACATCATAGATATCACAGTATCTAATGTACAAATATCATTATAATTTTAGAAGAATAAGGAATTTGTTTCATCGGATAAAACTAGCAAATTTTTTAATATGTGTCAAATAAATAGATTAATAAAATAGTATAGGAAATTAAATCATATAATCTCTCATCTATATGGGAGGATTAAATACATGATCTTGAAGGGGTATAGGTATTAGTGGCCCATTCTATATGAACTATCCTTCTAAGAGAATTATTCATCCCCACATATATATTTAGTTTAAACATAACTTATTGATGATTGATGTGCGCCCTAAATTATGATGAGTCATGGGGTTTATTGGTAACCTTATTGATTCAAGAGAGGCCCAGAATTAGATACGGAACCACTAATTTTAGTTGTGTTGAAATATAATAATACTCATGATTTAGAGTTGGATACTATAATCTATTCATTGATATGTTTTATTCATTATCATTTTGGTGAGAGGTTTATGGTTTAATCTTATCACATTATTCTAATGAAAATCAATTTAAAATAAAAATATAACCTTTATAGTATAATATTTTTTAGTTCATTCAATGATTAAAATTAGAGATGGAATATCCACCAAGAATGGCGATTTTTGTAGTTGATACACTGAGTAGAAATACATATCCACTTATGGAGTATGAGTCTAGAAACAAGTGAAATTTGATGAGAGTATTTAATGAGATGCATCATGATTTTATAGAGGGTCCATAAAAATCAATAGTCATAAATATGTATTTTACTACCTTTCATTATGAAACTGTGAAAGAGTGAAATTTTTCTTACTCATATTGAAGTGTTACATGGGAAAATATATATGGGGAGAGACAACAGTTTATTCGTCCCTTGATTATGAAGGTATTATTAATTTTAGAGGGATATTCATGATTTTGATGATCTTCTACAAGAATATAATGTAAGATTATTATTTCTTGATATAGTTAGTTCACCTTGGAACTTCCGAAATGTACCATGACATGATTATGTAGTACTGGTCAATTTATAATAAGAAGTATGTTTCATTGTTTATAATGACATTCTTTACTTTTTAGTGATGACTGATCACCATAAACCTAGTAGAATCCATTAGTAATTAAAATAATATAGTTTAAATATGATATTATGATGATGGATTTCTTGATATGGATATCATGATCACCTCATGAGAGAAATTAATTATTGGTTATTGTGTATTGATTGACCATGGTTTCGAAATTCATAAAAATGTAGGAGTTTGAATCTATTAATGAAATAAAACAATTTTTTAAATATGAGATAGAATGTATTCATTTTATTCAGTGGATTATATTTTTAAAATGGATTTCTTGATTATATTCTATATTTTTCAATTCTCTATATAAATAAACTTACACAATGGTGAATTTGAGTGAAATATACAGTGTATATGTTCTATAATTATTTATATTGATGTAATGTTATGAGTATGTGTCCATGATTTTATTTGTTTATGAAAGGCTCATCTACTCTTAATCAGATTTTTCTACATGAATAGTTATAATTTGTCAATTTAGCATGATCAAATTGAGGCCTTTATATTAGTTCATGATAATAACCGTTGTGTTTTATATTAGAAAAATGTATATCTACTTTTGAAGTGAGTAACTTTTAGTATAAATCAAACAATGTAGGGTTAATCCATCAGAAGGAAATTATTGTTGAAATATGAAAACAATTCATGTATAAAATACAGATTTTATCCTCTAATGTTTATGGAATTTCACCTAGTTTCATTGTGATTATATCCATGATTATGAAACCATCATACTTATTGTTATAAGAAGTTTTTTCAATTATATGTGGACATCTTTTATGTTATTGATATGATCGACATTATATGATAATAATTAGAACTTATATTGAGTTTACATAATATTTAAAATTTATTAATTATGTATATTATTTTTAGAGACTATGCTGATAATTTCCATGTGATTAGAATCAATGAAATAAAGCTATAGCCCAATGAATTATTTTATGAATGACCCAATAATTTAATATAATAGACTGAGAAAACCATTGAAGGGAATATTGTCACTCTAGTACATGTACAATGGAATCATGGGTGTATAAAAGAGGATATATGGGAGTTAGAGTCTACTATATGGTTTCAATTTCTGTAATTGAAAATTGGTGAGGCATGTTAATTCATTGTGATCCACATGATGGACCAAATTCCTTATAAAGGGGAGGATGAAACACCTCATGATATTTGAGGTCTTATTTTTCATAATATTCACTCAAATGGATGTATTTTTATTCCCATTTATCATTATTTACAAAGTTAATTGAATATCGGTCCATTATTAGAGAACATATTGGGTTTTTTAACATCTATAAATTAACATTTTTCACTAGGTATCTAATGAATAATAAATAGGTTAGAAATTGTGATAGAAAGGGGAGTTAATAACTTAATGTTGTTCACCAGGAGGACATTGTGTATTGAGTGGGTACCTAGTGGATACCAATCAGCCGATGGTAGGATTGAATTTAATAAAAATATGGATTTTTTTTATAAAAATAATATTAATTTTATTAATTAGTAAATTAAATTTACAATATGATATGAATTTTTACATTTATTGGCCATTAGGATAGAGCCCCAAATCCCCTTTTATTTTCTCCCTCAATCATAACATATATCTTCTCAATTATTGTGATGATTTGAGAATCATAAATCTCTGTGAGTCATTTACACTATGGGCACTACTCTTATTCCATATATATCATATTTCAAAAAACAATTCAACAACTATTTTCATTTATGGATAATTTTAAGATTTTTTACATATATTGTGATTCCTCCAAAGTAATTCTGAATCGATTGTGGTATTGAAGATGTTTTTATCCATTGGATTGAAGTAGGTGGTCAATAATTAATCCCGGTGGTTCATAAATTCTTCTTCTTTTTTATTTACCCCATATAAATTCAATTTCTTCTTCATTAACTTGTTTGAGTGAGGTGAATTGATATATGGAAAAATTGAACCTCTAGTAATTAAAATTTGATTTTTTGCTAGTAATAGCAATAAACATTAATTAATGTGTATTAGACAATATAAATGGTATAGAATTTATTTTTTCAAATATTTATATGATTTAAATATTATATTATACTACATCACTTATCCTATAAGAATATTTGGGTCCTGTTTAATTCATAAGGATTAGCTTGAGGTTTGAAGACTATAGAACTTGTAAATTTACCTATCGAATTGGTTTTTTTAAACTGTGTGATCCAACCCAATTTCATTACATCATGATTTTTTTATGATTAATGATTTTTATGGATTTATTATAGTAATTGATAGATCAATAATATTTTCAATATATATCAGTTTTCCACTAATCCTCAGAGAGTGTATATGATAATGAAATAAATCTATCATTTGAATGGGTGAGGATTCATCATTGAATAGTTGATATATAAATGACTATATTAACCATTGGTAGGGACTGTAAAATATGTTTTTAATTAAAAAAACTAACATAGTTATAGTTTTAATTAAAATAGTATGATATTCTGAACAATCATTAAATATTTATATTGTGCTATCTGAACTTTTTATTATTTGAATATATGATATTCTTTATTTTTGTTAGAGGACATTGCTTTAATATTATTGGTGAGCATGGTTTGGATATTATTCATATTCATAATATATTATAAACAACAAGGTATGATATTCTTATTATATTGTTACTTTATTATATGGAGGTCATTCCCACTATAATGATATAACTATCACACAAGGTCATTGGAAATAATGCCCTTATAATATTGTATTAGTTTTTATGGGACAATATTCAAATTTAATGGATATAACCTATAGATATGGGATGTAATACCATTTATGATAATCTTATAAATAATTAGACAATATGTCAATTGGGTATTTTTTTTGTGAGACTTGATTCCCCCTGACATGATATAACCCACATCAGGAAATGTTTTTCCCTCTTATGATTATGCACGTAGAAGGAGATATTATTTTGTATCACGATGATTTTTTCCAGATGTAAAGGAATCATGTACACTCTTTTGTAGTAATACCATGACCATAATTATGGGTTTATAATCTAGATATATTGTTATGTTTCATTTATTATGATTCTATATGAATTTAATGATCAATCATTTGACTATTTTATTGAGACCTACTACCCATATACTTGTTATTGTGTTTAATTATACGATATAAACACTTTTTATGACATTTTTTATGATACATATTTTGTATCTATATGATATATTCAATAAAAATATGGAAATAGAAAAAGAAGGAATGATAATAGGGAAATGATTGTTGAGTACTTACAGTTGTGAAATATTTGTTGTTATTATTAGTTTTTTGTTATTTATATATTATAGAGTCATACTATACAAGAAATTATTTTATGATACATATTTTTGGACACTAATTGTGTTGGTATTCAAATTTATACTCATAATGTACTAGTGATTTTTGGTAGAAGAGTAGACATTATATTTTATGATATTTTAATGGGAAATGTCTCTAACATGGATGTGAGATACGAAGGTATTGTAAAAATATAGGTGATGTGATCAAGGAATGACTCGAGAGGAATTTTTTACATCTCAAAACATTTTACTTATTTTTTAGGCATGTAGTTGATGATCTTATATTGGATATCATATTTATATATGTAAGAACCTGAATCATAATTTTTGGTGTGGATCTTGATTTCATTTGTTTTTTAGGATAAAGGTTGAATTTGGAAATTTTCTAACTACACGCTATGTACTCTTGAGTACTTTTCGTGTACCCAGTTGCCACAGGTAGGTGTGTACTATCCGTGTAACGATGAAGTAAATGGCTGTTCGGACTGCCTAATGCAGGGGTCGGTTGATGTATATACATGGCGTGTACATTAAAGGAACATGCCACATAATTTTTTTTATTTGATTAACTGGATCAAGGTCGCGTCTCATCTCTTGAAGACATATCTTCTTCCTATGTTTTTTTACAGAAGATTGATGAGATGATTGATAACATCAACCCCCTATCGTTCCTCCATATGAGCTTCGATTAAGACACCTCTGGGTTCATTGGTTTCCTATATTTGAGTTCTCTGTTTTCCTAGATCCTATCGTCATGAATTCTCCTCTCTCATGAGTTATTCATGGTTGAACAATTTTGACCCTTTTGTTGATCTATGATATTCTAGGCTGATTCAAAGGCCGATGTTCAAGAGTGTTATCATACAAAATTGAGGAAGGTTGTTTTTGAATTTCCAGGGTTTTCTATGGATGTTATATGCTAAAAGTGCCAAATACCCATTTATAAGGTATTGCACGTTATAAAATTTAACCTTTTTAAATACATGTTATGGTTTTTTGATCGATAAAGGGTTATTTCCTTAGGATTAAGGATTCATACCACGATTTTGTATGTGTTCTCCCATGTTTGATTTGGTTATGGCCATTTAGTCTATAATTTCTTGTTAGTCTACCTTGTTTCCATGCCCAATGTTTGTAGGATGAATATTATTTTTATATGAGATGCATCTATTTCAAATAATGATTTGATGACCACGAGGGATTGACAATGAGAGCTTCCCAAAGTAGGGTCTTTTAAATATGAATTGTTATTGCATTTGAGAAATGGTATTGATTGTGAGATCTGCTATTGGGTTATTGACAAGAGGAGTTAGAACGTGAGAGATACCAAGAGGGTCATTATTAAAAATACATTGGAATATTGGGTATTGACTGTGAGATATTTTAGTGGGTCATTATAATTCTAATCCCAATGCAGACCAAGTGGTATTGACCTTGAGAGATATCTTGGTGGTAGTTTGTAATTTTTTTTAACTTGTGGGACCAAAGGGGTAAGACTATGAGAGAATTCACAGAGGGTTGTTTATATTTATTGAATTGATGATAACATAAGCCCGAGTGGTTAGACTATGATAAAATTCCCATAGGGCTGTTGGTGAATGATTGATTGATTGTGAGGACCCTTCTATGCCAAAGCACAAGCTTGGACTCAGACTTACATGATTGTTTAAATGGTCTTTTCAGACATCTTATTGTTAATACTATATTGGGGGTACATAGTATAGGCTAGAACAAGAGGTAACACTATTCAATGTTTTGAATAATTAATAAATAAAATTTAATGTAATTGAAAACTGTAGGATTGTTTACTTTTGAATACTTCCTTGTTTATTAATTAATTTTTCATATTGCATACTATAAATATTCACTGACAGTTAGGCACAATTATTTTGGGGGATGCCTATTGGGATTCGTCTCACTCTCTATATGGGTCTTCATTTCTGACCCAAACCGAATATATGGTTGTTGGTATAGATAAGGAAAAAGCCCTTCATCATCAGGTACTTGATTGATGTTAGATCCAGAGAGCATGAGACCAAGATGAGGCTTGCGATGCTGTTGGAGTTATTAATTTATGTACTTTGCTTCTAGTATTATATTTCCAGCATTGTGAATTGGTTGGATGTTTTCCTAGATACATGTACATGCTCTATTTATTTACATGTAGATTCCATATTTGTTTATAATATCATTTTTCCATTGTATACATCTGTTGTATGGAAATACTAATTCCACTATATTTACTATTTTTTTCCTCTGTGTTACTCTGCCAATTTGGGCATAGTTTCCCCACTATCACACCCATGGACTACATTCTAGTCAGTAGCCTTTTGAATTTGAGGAAATTCACATCAGGCCATGTGACCCACCAGGTATAGGGAACCTTTGGGTGGCCCCCAGGTCCGGGACCTTACAAAGTGGTATTAGTGGGGTTTCTCTTCTTATTTTTATTACTGTTTGGAGACTATAGATTGGGATAGGAAGGAGTATGTAGTTGGTAATAAGATATTTCCAAGGGTATCTAACCCGCGTAAATATGAAATATAATTTACCATGAATACTGCACTTTTTCGGGTTTTCCAATTATTATAGTTTATTTAACTTCACCATTGGGTGATTCACTTGTTTTGTGTAGTTATTATTTATATCATTGTGGTCCTATTTTTGTTGCAACCTGATGAGATGACGGTATTTGACTCTTACATCATATAGGCACTCTCTAGGGAACACATTTCATGCATTCTTTTCATTTCATTTAGGGTGAATTGATGATTGCTTGATATTGTGATAGATGTTGTCTAGGAATGCATGTTTTTGTGATAGATGTCATGATAATATAATACTATTTGATAACTTTTGTATAATAAGTAATGTTTCATTTTGATGGATGCCAAACATCAGTCCCTAAGGTGTTGTAGTCCCACTTGGATCGGAATTTTCTAGATAACGTTTGATATATAATTGAATTTTTTTCTTATTATGATATGGATAAGGATTCCAAACATTGATTCGCAGGAGTATGTGCTCCCATAGTTTGTAATTTTTAATTCTATCGACAAAATTCTATGTTTTTGTGTTTTTTGGAGGAGTTTTAGAGGCTTACTATCCAGAAAACTAGACAACACAGCATGTGGTATTAGGAACACACACCATGTGTTTTTCTATTCTATAAGAAACAAATTTTCATAAGTACATTCCATGTAGTATTTAACAGCATGATTGAGTGTGTGAGTAGAGATACGGGGTAATAAAAGTTTGGTAGAACAAGCTATGTCTATATTGTACACGCCATGTGGTAATTACTATGTGTCTTATAGTGTGACTAATAATATGGGTGGAAGAAACATAGGTTGTACTACAATGTACCATTCATGCCATAGTGTATAGTCAAACCTGTCTCTAACAGTGTGAACAACGACATGGGTGGTTAAAACAATATTTGTACACTCAGTTTCTAGGGTGAACTTGATAGGTATTGTTACCCAGGAGAGGACTATGTGGCTCGAGCCAGGTAGATGATCATGGGCAGGAGGAAAAAATTCAACTGCATTTCTTGTCTGAGGGTGAACATGCCACGTGTATGGGGGTTACATGACTAGGTTTAGAAGAGGTACACGCCATGTTAAAATCGTACTAGAACATTCCATGTAGATGTAATACACATTGTGTAACCCTATTATTTTAAAATTGATTGTTTATTCTCATGTCAATTTATTGCACTTCTGAGTTTCAGTGTATGATAATCCTGAACTGAGGTGTGCACTTGACCTTGCAGAGTCAGGCCTCTAGGAAAACACCCTGTTGTATGTCAGGTGCGTGGTGATGACCAGACAGCAGAATGTGTAGATCAGGGACTACCAGTAGATCCTCATGTCATGCCCATCTTTGCACTAGGTGTTATACCAGACACTATACTAATGTGTTGTTCCAAGATGTTTTTTAGGATGTTACAGACTTTTTAGGTAGCACCACATCCTGCCCCATCTATGGCATAGTTGATGTGGGTGTTCTAGCAGTTGAATCCTCCCACATTTTCTAGGGATGGAGGACCATAGGTGGGAGAGTCATGGTTGGAGGCCATTCTTTCTATCTTTGAGCATCTCGAGGCGACTTCGAAGGGGAGGGTGATGTAAAGACCTGGAAATTTCAAGGAAAAGTTTTTTCTTAATTTCTTTGTAATTTTGAGAGCATGTGGATTCTGACGGAACCTAATTTTGAGGCCCGGTGTGCCCGAAATCAATTTCCGAAGTGTAGCTCGGGTACTTTCAGTGAACGAGCGAGTGAGTTTTTCTAAATTTTGAAACGGTGCTCGGAATCGAAATCTGAGGGCACCGTTGAAACCGGAACGCCAATAATTGCTTAAGAAGAACCTGTCTGGAATTGCGTTTTCTCGGGCAGGGTTGCTAAAAAAATGGATTAATTGAAGAGTAAAATAAAAAATGTGGAACACTTTTTATTTTATTTCTTTTTAAGTGGTTAAATCATAAGGATGGAAGTTGGGTGGAGCTAACCACCCATGTGAGGGAGTTCTGTGGGAACCACTAAAATATTATCTCTTGGTATGTTATTAGTATGGTGGGGCCCACACAATCCACATCTCTTCAAATTCCCTAAACTCCCTCTTTATTTTGGCAACCCCTCATAAATGTGTAACACACCCACCTCCCCTTCTTTATGACATGTCAACTCTCACTATTAAATTGATTGATTAATGCCTTTCAATTAATTTAATTTTTAGTTTAAATTTGGATGTTTCGAAAACGCATGACATGTGTTAATAAAAAAAGCATTCCTTATTTTATTCGGGTTAGAGGTTGTGTGTTGAGATTTTGGGAATATAATAATCTAAGGTTGAAGAACACCATCTTTTTCTTGAAGAACGCAGAGTCTACGACGAAGAACTCCATCACCGCAAGGAGAGATCGTCGTGCCATTTCCTCCCCTCTCCGCAGCCGGTGAGTGACGCCTTTTTCGGAGAACGACGATGTTCCCACCATCGATCCTCTTCTTGCGTCAAATAAAGGGGGATGATGTATCCTTCATCTGGCGACAACCAACGATGTTTATGGAGCCTCGTTCTACGACGCCGTCTTCCGCGACGTCAATTTCCCGCGACGAACCTCATTCGATGACATCTTCAAGGTAGGGGATTGAATTTATGTCTGTGTTTATTTTGGTGTTCAATGTTAAAAATTAAGCTTCCTGTTATCAAGATAACGGGAGGAGGTCGAACCGCACAGACACGTCAGAACCTCCTCCCCTTTTTGTTGTTGAATATTATGTGGTTTGGAATGAAGGCAACGCGGTGTCGTCGCGCCGTGAGGGAATGAGGGAACCGCGACCAGAGCGGGCCACGGTGAAGAAGTGTGGTGCTGTCGCGCCGTGCCGAAGCTGAAGAACCCGCGACCATGGTCGGGCCGCCGCGGAGGTCACCAACAAGGGCGTCCGGACTCCCCGGCCGCCGGAGCACCAAGAGGGCGGCCAGAACCGTCGGCCACCGTGGCATAGAGGGAGGGACAGCGGGGTCCGACGCGACACAACTTGACGGCTTTTACGGCCGGCCAGATCCAGAAAAACAGGGGGTTTGAGCCCCTGGTCAGCACATCAGGGCGGACCCCATGGGGTCCGCCATTAGTTTCGAAGGGGGTGGTGGCTATCCCCCTTCCGTGCTCACGTGGTGGGCGGTGCCCGTGCCGTCCCGGGCCGCCCGCACCGGGCTGGGCCGCTCGCGATGTGCCGGACCCACGCGTCGGGTCGGGCCATGCCAGCTGTGCCGGGCCGTGCTAGCTGGGTCGGGCCGCGCCCTTTTGGGCTGGACTCGGACCCGGGTCAGGTTGACTCAGTTCGGGCAGACCCAGGGGGTCTCAGGCCGGGTTGGTCCGGGCCCAAAACCCCCTAAAAACTGACATATTCGTTCAAATGCCCGTAACATGGGCTACAGTCCTCCAATTGATGCACCGTCAGTTGCAATGAAATCCTTGGATCGAGGATGTAGTTTCAGTATATTACACTCTAGGTTTTGGAGAACATTCGGTATGGCCGGGTTGGTTCGAACACGAAAGAAACTGAGCCCTCTAAGCAGAAACACTTATAACAGGAGCTCCGGACGTCAAATTGACATGTCGTTGACTTTGTTGGATTCCTATTAGTGAGACGGTACTCTTGGCTTACTCCTCTCGAGGTTTGGATGTAGTTGGAGTGTGGTCGGGTTGGTTTTGACTTCCCCTGGGACAAATAAGCCAATAACTCTCAGACTGGGCGCCCGATTGACGCGCCGTCTGTCACGTTGACATCCTTTGGATGAGACGGAACTTTGGGATACATCAAATCCATACTTTGTGTCATTTTATGTATCAAACCCCTTGGATCGTGGAGCGGACCCTCCCGGAAACGAGCATACTATGTGCGGAAACCCTAGAGCTGGCTGCGGTGAAGATTACTACTGTACTGGGATCCTCTGTGGGTTCGACGAGGAACACTACCATACTTGGATCCTCCGTTGGTTCGACGAGGATGACTACCATATTAGGATCCTTCGTGGGTTTGACGAGGATGACTATCGTACTGGGATCCTCCGTGGGTTCGACGAGGACGACTATTGTACTAGGACCCTCTGTGGGTTCGACTACCGTGCTGGGATCCTCCGTGGGTTCGATGACGATGGATACTATACCTGGATACTCCGTGGGTTCGGCAGCGACCACTACTAAACTTGGATCCTATGTGGGTTCGGTAGAGGAGATGATTCAGAGGCTACATCTAATCATCTCCACCCCTCTTCGTAAATGGATTCTTGTGTGAGATGAGTCTTGAATTTCAATCATTATCTTCGATGTGACTGATTTGATATCCTGTGTGGACTGGATTCAGCTTTCATGTGTGGATTGGGTCGTACGTTCCTATATGGATTATGTTTTACATTCCTGAGTGGACTGGATTGAACTTGAGCTCATGAGTTCGAGCTGAACTGGATTTGATGACTTAGGTATATGTATGGGCATATACCTAAGTAGTGTTGGATGATACTTCGTGATTGTATCTTTTCTTTGTGGTTTATCCTTTGTGGATTCAAGGACACATTCCTGTGTCTTGGGGTCCCTACTGAGTATCATATACTCACCCATGCATGGGCTTTGCCCGCACTACGTTGTGTTGGTTGCAAACGACGGACATCACTGATCGTGGTTGAGGCTTGTAGAGCTGGACGGTACCTGGAGGAGGATCTCATGACGAGTTGGTTCCCAGAGGTGGATATCCCATCGAGTCAGTGCCCGGAGGTGGATTTCACGACGAGTCAATACTCGGAGGAGACGGACGGACGTGGAGTGATGAAGAGTAGATCTGTACATACCCTTCAGGTAGGAATCCAGAGGACGATCTAGGAGTGGCTCGTCACCTATCAGCTATTTTATTTTGAGTTTTACTTTTCTTCGGTTGTATTTGTACCTTTCTTTTGGGATGGTATTTCTGGCCCCTTGTACTTTTAATACATTTGATTTACTATTTACTTAGTGTTTACTTCAGTTTGCGTAAACTATTGTGTTTTTTTTCTTTTATAAAGGCAATGACTTCCCTTTTATCGGGATTTACGCATTTTGTGCTAGTCGCCATCCCCTGGCCTATGGAAGGCGGGCTTGGGGTAGTCACAGCACGAGCTTCAAGGATGGGTCATGACAAATTGGTATCATAGGATTTCAGTTCTAATGCAGAACATAGGACTCTGATCCTTCACTTAGTGAAGCAATAATGTTAAGGGTATTTGAGTGTGGTTATCAGTCCAGGGAGTCCAGTGTTGGTGCGGCGGCCGACGTATCCATACACCAAGACCCTGACTTCTGATTTTCGACTTAGATCACGAAAACATTGATTTCACGTGTGTTTCAAAGATTTATTTTTGATTACTTTGTTTCAGCTCACCAAGTTTAAATCGTTGATCGTGGTGCACCTGTCTCTTTTCAGGATGGCCCCACGACGACAGCCAGCTAGGGTTCCGAGAGAGTACTCGATGACGCCCCACCGAGCGACGAGACTCCGGTGTATGGCCCTCTTTCTATGTTGGTACCTTCGGGTGGTGTACCAACAGAACCACCGCCTGTCAGGAAGTAGATTCCACCAGTTGTACTAGTGCACGGTGCACACTGATAGAGCGCATTGCACGAGTTCCAGCAGCAGAGGCCTCCGCGGATACGAGGTGAGACAGATTCCCCGGCAGGAGTGGACTGGGTGGAGGTGATTGCTAGAGTTCTACGACATGATTAGACACTAGTAGAGAGGATGGTGGACATAGATACCTGTGTTTCCTTGTGAGTGACCATGAGGTTGGTCTGTATATTGAAGAGGCTTTGGTATGTGGACAGATGCCTGAGTTAGTAACTTCGGGTAGTGTGTCAGCTACATCACCACCTGTTGGTCAGCAAACACTATCGGCGGTACTGGTAGAGGACACATGTAGGCTTAGTGCCTTACATGTTTTGACACCAGATATCCCTCAAGTTCGGAGGCAAGCCCGACTCACATGAGGCTGAGGACTAGAATTAAGAGGTCATTGAGAGTCTTCTAGATCTTATACAGCTTCGGCAGGAGGGACATGTCAGTAGCAGAGAATTCATCGAGGCATACCCAACCATTCCTGGTACTCGATGACTACGATGCGATCGGTGCTTCAGGGCTCAGACTTCTGATTGAGGTGTGTCTAATGGAAATCTGAGCCATCACTTATTTCTCTATGCATTTCTACTTATACTAGGGTGCTAGAGGGAACCTTTGTGGTTGATAATTCATTGGCGGAGTGGATGCAGCTAGTTAAGGTTAGCAGTGGGAAAGTAGGAAACTGACACCAGTCTTGGAGACTTGGGCGTGTAAAATGTTTCCAGTAGAGGAAGTGAAAAGGATATATGAATCTTCAAGGAAGTAGATGTGGAAGCGGATCTAGGAGAGAATCATGGGGTGGTGAACATTTTGACATGTTGCAACCACCCGCCTATGTAATCCCCGCTAGGCTCAGGGAGCTGGAGGGCAGGGGAAAGAGTAGCTGCATGCGGTCAAGGAGTGCGACCAGAAGGATCTAAGGATGATTCGAAGTACGGACTATGTCTTCTATTAGCTTCCGTAACAACAGACATCGATACGAATCATCCCTTCCTTCCATGAATCTTGTTCCAGACCTAGAGTATCCAGTTAAGCTGTTGACTTGACCCTCACATCTAGAGATTCCTTTGGGAGGAGACTCGATAGTCACACTTATGCCGATGGTGTGATATGACCCTTGAGGTGAGAGTTTCGGTTGGAACCTCTTAGTGGCAGCGTCGAGGCCTTACGGCGTTAGTTTTAGTATGGACTAGGCAATCACAGTTCATACACAAATTGACGGTATTAAGAAAATGTCAGGATGGGGTTTCCTTGTTCCGCAAAAAGGAAACCCCAGACAGCACAGGATAAAATCATGCATAGGAGGCTGTAGCCGATCACTCTTGGGTTGGCCAACCTTACCCTTGTGGCTGTAGGAGTTTTGAGTTTCAATTCAAATTTTGTAATGGAGGCCACTAGAGTTCGAGGATGGCAACCACGTTCTTATACGGGTCTCACCTCAACGAGTTTTACGGAGATGTAGCCGAGGCGGTGAGTTATCTCTGAGGTCCAACATACTTTTCTAGGTCCTCAGTCGGGTAGGAGAGGTGGTTTACTGCTTTACCTTTCCACCTCAGTTGTACCGGGTGCACAATGTCATCCACGTATCTCAGTTAAGGAAAAACGTACATGACCCTTCACGCATCATCGACCACAGGGAGTTGGACATCGATGACGGAGCGACATTCACAGAGGTTCTAGTGGAGAATGAGGATCGAAATAAGCCGGTCCTACATGGACGGTCGATTCCTTAGGTGCGCTTTCACTGGAAGCACGGGAACCTCCAGGAGAGCACATGGGAGTGACAGTTGTGTGCTCAGTACCACTTTCATTTCCCTAGTTTTTGTTATTTCATTATGGGGGCGTAAATCCCTAAGGTGGGAGTAATGTAAGGACCACAAAAATTTCAAAGAAATTTTTTTTCTTAATTTATTTGGAATTTTGCGAGTCTGTGGCTTCTGACACCACCTGATTCAGAGGCCCGATGTGCCCGGAATCAATTTCCGAAGTTTAGCTCAGGTACGTTCAGTGAACGAGCAAGAGGGGTTTTCAATCTTTTTAACTGGTGCTCGGAATCGAAATCTGAGGGCACTGTTGAAACCACAACGCCGATAATTGATTAATAAGACCCTATCTGGAGTTTCTTTTGCTCGGGCAGGGTTGCTAAAAAAATGGATTAATTGAAGAGTAAAATAAAAATTGTGGGAAACATTTTATTTTATTTCTTTTTAAGTGGTTAAATCTTAAGGACGGAAGTTGGGCGGAGCTAACCACCCATGTGATTGAGTTGTGTGGGACCCACTAAAATCTTAACTCTTGGTAGGATATTAGTGAGGTGGGGCCTACACGAGCCCCACCTCTCCAAATTTCATAAAATCCTTCCTTATTTTGGAAACCCCCCATAAATGTGTAACACACCCACCTCCCCTTCTTTATGACATGTCAAGTCTCATAATTAAATTTATTGTTTAATACCATTCAATTAATTTAATTTTCAGTTTGAATTTTGAATTTTGTAAAACGCATGGCATGTGTCAATAAAATAAGAATTACTTATTTTATTTGGGGTAGAGTTTGTGTGTTTAGATTTTGGGAAGAAAATACTCTAAGGTGGAAGTACGTCATCTCCTTCGCGAAGAACGCTGAGTCTACGACAAAGAACTCCGTCACCGCAAGGGGAGATCGTTGTGCCATCTCCTCTCCGCTCTGCAGCCGATGAGTGACGCCTTTTCTGGAGAACGACGATGTGCCCACCATTGATCCTTTTCCCACATCCAAGAAAGGGGGATACCGTATCGTTCATCAGGCGAGAACCGACGGTGTTTACGGAGCCTCGTTCCGCGACACCGTCTTCCGCGACGTCAATTTCCCGCGACGATCCTCGTTCGATGACTTCTTCAGGGTAGGGGTTTGAATTTATGTCCGTGTTTATATTGGAGTTAAACATTAAACATTATGATGACTGTTATAAATAATATGGGAGGAGGTCGGACTGCACGAACATGGCCGAACCTCCTCCCCTTTTGTTGTTGAATATTATGTGGTTTGGAACGAAGGCAATGTGGTGTCGTTGCACCACGAGGGAACGAGGGAACCGTGGCCGGAGTGGGTCGTGGCGAAGAAGCACGGAGCCGTCGTGCCGCGCCAAATCTGATGAACCCGCTGCCAAGGAAGGGTTGTGGCACCGCCGCGTGGCACCAGACGAACAAGGGTCGTAGCCGAAGGCCGCGGCGGTCACCAACAGGGGCGACCAGACTCCCCGGACACTGTAGCACCATGTAATGCGGCATTTTGGCTGCAGCGGAAGACCAGAAGGGTGGTCGGAATCGCCTGCCGCTGGTGCATGGAGGCCGGGACTGCAGGGTCCCGCACGGCACTACTGGCCGGCCGTTACGACCAGCCAAATCAAGAAAAACCGGGGGTTTGAACCCCCAGTTAGCGCAGTAGGGCGGACCACGTGGGGTCCTCCATTCGGTTCGAAGGGGGTGACGGCCTCCCCCCTTCCGTGCACACGTGGCGTGCAGTGCTCATGCCGGCCGGGACCGGCCACGCCATGCTGGACCGGCCACACCAGGTCGGGCCGCCCGCGCTGGGTCGGACCCCCGCTTCGGGCCGGGCCGCGCCGGCAAGGCCGCGCAGTGCCAGCCATGCCGGGCCACGCTCTATTGCTCCGGACCTGGACCAGGGTCAGGTCGACCCAGTTTGGGCCGACAGAGGGGGTCTCAGGTCGGGTCGGTCTGGGCCCAAAACCCCCTAAAAATGGACAGATTAGTTCAAACGCACGTAACATGGGCTACGGACCTTCGATTGATGCACCGTCAGTTGTGATGCGATCCTTGGATCAAGGCGGTCATTTTGTTGTATTCCACTCAAGGTTTCAAAGAACATTGGGTATGGCCGGGTTGGATCGAACACGAAACCAATCGGGCCCTCGGAGCGGAAACCCTTATAACTTGAGCTGCGAACGTCCGATTGACGTGCTGTTGAATTTTTTGGATTCCTATTAGTGAGACGGTCCTTTTGGATTACTCTGCTCGAGGTTTGGGCACAGTTGGAGTACTGTCGTGTAGGTTTTGACTTACAAACCAACCGGGCCCCTGGGATGAATAAGCCAATAACTCTCAGACCGGGCATCCGATTGACGTGCCGTCTTCCGCGTTGAGATCCTTTTGATGAGACAGAACTTTGGGATACATCAAATCCGGCCTTCGTGTAAGTTGATATATCGACCCCCTTGGCTTGTGGAGTGGACCCTCCCGGAAACGAGCATGATGTGTGCGGAATCCCTAGAGATGGCCACGACGAAGAGGACAACCGTACTGGGATCCTCAGTGGGTTCGATGAGGACGACTACCGTACTAGGATCATCCGTGGTTTCGACGAGGAAGACTACCATACTTATAGGGCCCTAGACTTAAACATTACTTAATCATGAGTTATTACAAGATTACATATTGAGGATCTTTTCGGGTTTAGAGTTTTAGAAAATTAGATCTTAAAACATGCATTGCATTCCACATTTAAACAAAGTGGTTACATAAAAGACAGTATTCGTTTTTCCCATCAACGGATACCTATTTAAAATAAAACATGGATTCTTTCCTGACACTTCCTTGACACTATCATCACATCATGTACCATTCCCTTGACCTGTGAAAAAAATTTAAAAAACTTGGGATGAGCATAAAAAGCTCAGTAAGGGATATAAAAATATGGAAAGGAAACATGAGTACATATATCCAAAGAATGAAATCATACTTTACCCATAAAACATAATCACTTTAACATACCTCATCATATCATGAATAAATCATAGAAATCAAAAGAACTAAAGGAAACTTGAAGCATTATTAACATAATTACGTAAGGGGTAACCCTCTTGGTTACGTTTGGAATACCCATCACAGTATATTCCCTAAATCTCTTCCGAAAAACCTCAACATTTAACCCCTTCACATTACCCAATGCATTGGAGAGCTATATCGGGCTCACCTGACCTTAGTTTATCACGGAGCCACACGTCTTCATAATAATTCCCAAGAACCATAACATAATTGAATCACATAAAACATGCATAAAGGAAACATAACATTTCCACTTTTCAATCAAAAGATATCAATACAACACATTGATGTAAAAGCATTATGAAGACCGTTTTCAATACCAAAATAAAAGAAAAGTAAAACATCATATTTATTTTTCATTTTAAAAGAAAAGGTATGGCTTGTAGAGGAAGCAGAAACTCAAATAATGGACACTGCGGAAGAGAAGTCGTTGTCGCCGCATACGTACGAAAAAAACATTCCCTTTTTTCGTTTAGTAAAACGCTTCGTATAAAAAAGGTTTCTTTTGGATAAAAGTAAAAGTCAAAGGGGTTTATACACCGTATAAAAGAAGGTTTTGTATAAAACAAAAATATGCCTCAATGAAAGGAGATTGAGACGAAGTCCCATACCTCGGGTCCGACTTGACACGATCGTTCTTTAAAGTCCTCGGGTCGGTCTTGACTCGATCGTTCTTGAACGTCCTTTAAAACCGGTAACTCTTTTTGATTTGAGCTCAAAGGCTTCCTTGGGAAGACTTCTACCTAATGTGAGGCTTCAAGGAGTAATAGAGGGATTTATTGAGAAAAAATGGGTAGGGGTTGGCCGAGCCAATGGCTTGAGAGGTGTGGGTAAGGTGGTAGAGGTGGGGGCCTTTTATAAGAGGAGAGGAGGGGCACTCTTTGAAAGTTATAAAAGGTTACTTTATTATAAAATGCTTTTCGGATTTAAAAAGTCCCAAAATTATATATTTCTAGGATAAGGTGATAAGTGTTAGAAATACACCCATCCAATATGTTTTTTACATGTGTAGGTCTTAGATTTTACATTATATATTCATTTTATTTAAATCGTTAAATAATGAGGTAATCACTGCATCATCATGGTGTCATCAATAGTTTAATTTATTTAGTGTCTAAAAATTATATAAAAAAAATATCACGATTTAGGAAGTCTTTTTAGATTTCTAATGAATATTTATAGTCAAAAATATGACTTGAATAACCCCATTTAAATTTTTTTAGTAGAACAACTCATGTTTGTGACATTTTTATTTTAACATTAAATAAAAAGGTATTAATGTCATTTTTCTACCAAAGTGGCTCCATGGGGTACCCAAGTTGACCCATGGATTTTCTTGGTCTTCCATGACACATCCAATAAGGGTATCACATGTGTCTAGGTCATTTCATATTATTAAAACATTATTTTTACCTTAAACTACACTAATTACCTCTAATCGCGATTAAAAACATAAAAGTTACTATTCAACAAAAAATTATTTTAATCCCATTGAACCACATTTTACTTCTTAATGACAACCATGTATGTTGGATTTTTGAAATTAAAAACACAGAGGTGGTAAAATTTCATTTAAACGGAAAATCTGTTTTTATAAGTACCACTTAGTGGTTTACTATTCATAAAAAATTGAAGCTTTTCAGAAAAATACCAAAACTTCACCCTAAGCTATATTTGATATTCAGAATTAAAAAATGATGTCTATTTTACAAAATTCAAAACATATAAGTTACATTAATTAATTTAATAATTAATTCCCGCTGTCGGAGCAAATATCATGTTTTTATGAAACAATAAGTATCAAAAGATTGGCACTAGTTTAAGTCCAATTTCAAAGTGAAAATGATTCCAATGACCACCAGTGGATTAAATGGTAAAAATATATTCTAATTTCACTTTAAAACCCATTCAAAAAATAATCTAATAATAAAAATATATTATATTAAAAAGAGGTTTTGAATTAAAATACAACATTTTTCACTATTCATTAAAAAAATGAACATTATCGGAAAAATACGAAAAATTCACACAAAGTAATATTTGATGTCCCGATTCTAAAGAAGAATTTTATTCAATACAATAGAATGTATAAGTGTGACCAAAACTATATTTAATGACGGTTCCCCATCAAAAGGTGATAAGTGGATCTTTAGTGAAAATTAGATTATATATATGCCTAAAATTGAATTCTTTTCAAATTTTAAGCCTTTATCCTTTATTGGATAGATGTAAAAACATTTAACAAACATATATAATAATATATTAGTTATTTCCATTCATTCTCGGCAATACAACGGCTACGTGTTTACTACCATTTAAAATAATATTATTTTATTACTAGTGTGCAACGTATGATTTCAAAGAAACTCTTTGTTGCATATCGGGTACGCTATCGAACATAGCAACCCATTTAAAGTAAAATTAATATTTAATTGATAAATATTAATAAAAATGAAAATTCTTTATTCTTTATTTACCTGGGATGTTATATCCTTCCCCCCTTTTGGGAATTGCATCCTCACAATTATATTCACTTATCAAAATAAGTGGGGGTATTTATCCCTCATAGAATTTTCATATTCCCATGTTTCCTCTTCAACCATATGGTTTTTTCATAAAACCTTTACCTAGTGAATTACCTTATTCTGTAACAATTTCTCTCTACAGTCAAGTATCCAGACTAGTTGTTCTTTATAAGATAGATTCTTTTCCAACTGAACTACCTCTGGGCTCAAAACATGAGATGGATCTGGCATATACTTTCTCAACATCGAAACATGAAAAACATAGTGTACCTGAGATAAACTCGGAGGTAAAGCCACTCAGTATGAAACTGATCCAACTTTCTCCAGAATTTCACATGGTCCAATGAACCTTGGACTAAACTTTCCTTTCTTACCAAATCGCATCACACTTTTACATGGTGGGACTTTGTGAAAAACATGATCACCTACCTCGAAAGATAGATCCTTCCTCCGGTTATCCGCATAACTCTTATGCTTTCTCTGAGCTATTCTCATGTGTTTCTGATTCAACTGAACTTTTTTTGCCATCTCTTCTACCAATTATGGTCCCATCAGCTTCCTTTCACCCACTTCATCCCAGAAAGCTGGAGTTCGACACCGCATCCCATTTAACGCTTCAAATGGTTCCATCTGTATACTGGAATGAAAACTGTTATTATAAGAAAACTCAACCCAAGAAAGATGTTGGTCCCAACTTCCCTGATAATCCATCGAACAAGCACGTAGCATATCCTCCAATGTCTGAATTGTTCGTTCTGACTGCCCATCTGACTGGGGATGAAAAGTTTTACTAAAATTTAATTCAGTACCCAACGACTTCTACATGCCTTTCTAAAAGTTAGAATTGAACCTCGGATCATGGTCAGATACAATGGAGAGAGGAACTCCATGTAACCTGGCTATCTCTTTAAGATACAAACAGGAATGTTGATCAAGGGAAAAAGTATCTCGTATGGCAAGTAAATGAGCAGATTTAGTCAAGCGATCAACAATAACCCGGATTGCATTATTACCTCGAGGTTTCTTCGGCAATCCCACAACGAAGTCCATGGATATATTCTCCCATTTACACTCTGGAACTAGTAAAGGATGAAGCATCCCATTTAGGTAACTGCCGCTCTGATTTAACCAGCTGACAAGTCAAACACTTCACAGTAAAATCAGCAATATCCCTTTTCAATCTATCCCCCCAGTAATACTCCCGCAGATCCTTATACATTTTAGTACTGCCAGGATGGACTAAAAACAGTGAAAAATGAGCTTCACATAACAATTATCTCTTCAATTGTAAATCACACAGCACACAAAATCTCTTCCCAAATCTCAAAACAAAATCATTATCAATATTGAATTCAGGCAACTTACCCTTCTGAACCAGCTCTACATTTTTATGCAACTAACTTTCTTGCTTCTGTGCTTGATTGATTCTGTCTGATAGAGAATATTTCACTGATACCTAAAACAAAACAGAAGAACATCCTACACCAATAACTTCTATGCCAAGGTTCATCATATCCATAATCAAAGGATCATGTTCCAAATGCAACATTGCTAATGAAGCATTACTTTTTCGACTCAAAGCATCAACCACTTTATTTTCTTTTCCCGAATGGTAATGAATTGTACAATCATAATCCTTGATTAATTCTAGCCATCTACTCTATCTTATGTTCAATTATTTCTGAATGAATATATACATTAAACTTTTGTGATCGGTATATATTTCACACTATACTCCATACAAATGATGCCTCCAAATTTTTAAAGCAAAAACAATAGCAGCTAATTCCAAATCATGTGTAGGGTAATTTACCTCATGCGTTTTCAAATGATGCGAAGCATAAGAAATTACCAGAACATTCTGCATTAGGACACAACCAAGTCCATTCAATGAAGCATCACTGTATATAACAAACTAACCATTCCTGGAAGGTAGTGCCAAAACTGGAGCATTCACCAATCTTTATTTCAGTTCCTGAAAACAATCATCACATTCGTTTTTCTAGTGAAAATTAACACCCTTTAGAGTTAGCTTAGTCATTGACTAGATAACCGTGAAAAATTTCTAACAAACCTTCGGTAATAGCCTTCCAAACCAAGGAAGATACGAATCTCAGTTACATTTGTGGGTCATGGTCATTCATCCACAACCTTTGTTTTTGCAGAAACAATAGTTATCCCATCTTTAGAAACAATATGACCAAGGAAATAAATTTTTTTCAACCAAAACTCACAGTTTCTTAATTTCCCATACAATTTCTTTTCTTTTAAGGTTTTAAAAATAACCCTTAATTTTCTTTCATGGTCCTCTTTACTTTTGGAAAACACCAAAATATCATTAGTGAAAACAACCAACATTTTTCACCTGAGTCAACTTATCCATCACTGCAACAAACTGTTTAGTTCTGATTTTGACCATCTCAAGATACTGATATGAAAGGTCATTTCCTTCTGTATGCCTTCCCATAAAATCTATTCTCTTTTCTCTATGAAAATACATTCTGAACAAACATGTCTTAGATGAAGAAACATGGTAATCTTCAAATTCTGTATCATTTCAATTTGACCATAAAAAAAATATTTTTGGATAATCATTTAATAGAATTTTAACTCCTAAAGTTATCTAAACCAACCTCTGATACCAACTATAAGTCCCCAGCCTTAAACCATACTTAATATTGAGTTATTACAAGAATAAACATTGAGGATCTTTCCAGGTTTAGAGTTTTAGAGAATTAGATCACAAAACATGCATTACATTCCACATTTAAACAAAGTGCTTACATAAAAGACAGTATTCATTTTTCCCATCAACGGAAACCGATTTAAAATAAAACATGGATTCTTTCTTGAAACTTGATTGACACTATCATCACATCATGTACCATTCCCTTGACCTGTGAAAAACATTTTAAAAATATGGGATGAGCATAAAAATCTCAATAAGGGATATAAAAATATGGAAAGGAAACATGAGTTCATATATACATAAGAATGAAATCATACTTTACCCATAAAACATAAGCACTTTAACATACCTCATCAAATCATGAATAAATCATAAAAATTATAAGACTTATAGGTAACTTGAGGCATTCATCACATTTTTACGTAGGGAGTAACCCTCTTGGTTACGTTTGGAATACCCATCACAATATATTCCCTAAATCTCTTCGGAAAAACCTCAACGTTTAACCCCTTCGCATTACCCAATGCATTGGAGAGCTATATCGGGCTCACCCGCCCTTAGTTTATCACGGAACCTCCCGTCTTCATAATAATTCCCAAGAACCAAAATATAATCATATCACATAAAACATGCATAAAGGAAACATAACATTTCCAATTTTCAATCACTAGATATCAATACAACACATTGATATAAAAAACTATGAAAACCATTTTCAATACCAAAATAAAATAAAAGTAAAACATCATATTTATTTTTCATTTAAAAAGAAAAGGAATGGCTTGTAGAGGAAGCCGAAACTCAAATAATGGTCACGGCGGCGGAGAATTCATTGTCGCCGCATACGTACGACAAAAACATTCCCTTTTGTTGTTTAGTAAAACGCTTCGTATAAAAAAATTCTTTTTGGATAAATGTAAAAGTCAAAGGGGTTTAGACACAGTATAAATAAGGTTGTGCATAAAACAAAAATATGCCTCAATGAAAGGAGATTGAGATGAATTCCCATATCTTAGGTCCGACTTGACTCAATCGTTCTTTAACATCCTCGGGTCCGACTTGACTCGATCGTTCTTTAACGTCCTTTAAAACTGGTAACTCTTTTTGATTTGAGCTCAAATGATTCTTTGGGAAGACTTCATCAGAAAGTGAGGCTTCAAGGAGTAAAAGAGGGATGTGGAGAGACAAAATGGGCAGGGTTTGGACGAGCCAAAGGCTTGAGAGGTGTGGGTAAGGTGGTAGAGGTGGGGGCCTTTTATAAGAAGAGAGGAGGGGCACTCTTGGAAAGTTATAAAAGGTTACTTTATTATAAAATGATTTTCGGATTTAAAAGGTCCCAAAATAATATATTTCGAGGATAAGGTGATAATAGTTCGAAATCCTCCCATCCAATATGTTTTTTACATGTGTAGGTCTTAGATTTTACATTATCTTTTCATTTTATTTAAATATTTAAATAATGAGGTAATCGCTGCATCATTATGGTGTCATAAATAATCTAATTTATTTAGTTTCTAAAAATCATAAAAAAATATAATGATGTAGGAAATCTTTTTATCATTCTAATTAATATTTATAGTAAAAACTATGACTTGTATAACCCCATTTAAAAATTGTTTTAGTAAAACAACTCATGTTTGTGACATTTTTATTTTAACATTAAATAAAAAGGTATTAATGTCATATTCCTACCAAAGTGGCTCCATGGGGTCCCCAAGTTGACCCATGGATTTTCCTGGTTGTACATGAAACATAAAATAAGGGTAGGACATGTGTCTAGGTCATTTCATATTATTAAAACATTATTTTTACCTTAAACTACACTAATTACCTCTAATCGCGATTAAAAACTTAAAAGTTACTATTCACCAAAAAATTATTTTAATCCCATTGAACCACATTTTACTTATTAATGAAAACCATTTATGTAGGATTTTTGAAATTCAAAACACATAGGTTGTAAAATTTCATTTAAACGGAAAATCAGTTTTTATAAGTAGCACTTAGTGGTTTCACTATTCATCAAAAAATGAAGTTTTTCAGAAAAATACCAAAACATCACCCAAATCTATATTTGATATTCCGAATTAAAAAATGATGTCTATTTTTTAAAATTCAAAACATATAAGTTACATTAATTAATTTAATAATTAAATCCCGCTGTCAGAGCAAATAGCGTGTTTTAATGAAACAATAAGTATCAAAAGATTGGCACTAGTTTAAGTCCAATTTCAAAGTGAAATTGATTCCAACGACCACCATTGGATTAAATGGTAAAAATATATTATAATTGAACTTTAAAACCCATTCAAAATATAATATATTAATATGAATAAATTATATTAAAAATACATTTTGAATTAAAATACAACATTTTTCACTATTCATTAAAAAAATGAACTTTATCGGAAAAATACCAAAAATTCACACAAAGTAAAATTTGATGTCCTGATTCTAAAGAAGATTTTTATTTGGTCCAATAAAATGTATAAGAGTGACCAAAACTATATTTATTGATGGTTCTCCATCAAAAGGCGATAAATGGACCTTTAGTGAAAATTAGAGTGTATATGCCTAAAATTGAATTCTTTTCGTATTTTAAGCCTTTATCCTTTGTTGGATAATTGTAAAAACATTTAACAAACGTATATAATCATATTTTAGTCATTTCCATTCATTCCTGCCAATATAATGGCTACGTGTTAATTACCATTTAAAATAATATTATTTTATTACTAGTGTGCGACATAAGATTTCAAAGAAACTATTTGTTGCGTATCGGGTACGCTATCGAACATAGGAAACCCTTTAATGTAAAATTTATATTTAATTCATAAATATTAATAAAAATGAAAATGATTAATTCTTTATTTACCTAGGATGTTACAGTAATAGGATCCTCTGTGGGTTCAACGAGGACGACTACCGTACTGGGATCCTCCATGGGTTCGACGAGGAGGACTATTGTCCTGGGATCCTCCGTGGGTTCGACGACGATGAATACTATACATGGATCCTACATGGGTTTGACATCGACAACTAGTAAACATGGATCATATGTGGGTTCGGCAGAGGAGATGATTCAGAGGCACAATATAATCATCTCCACCCCTCTTCGTAAATGGATACCTATGTGAGCAGAGTCTTGACTTTCAATTACTGTCATCGATGTGATTTATTTGATTTCTTGTGTGGATTGGATTAATATTTCCTATGTGGATGGGGTCATACATTCCTATGTGGATTATTTTTTACTTTCCTGAGTAGAATGGATTGTACTTGAGCTCGTGAGTTGGAGCTAAACTTGATTTGATGAATTAGGTTTATGTATGGGCATATACCTATGTAGTGTTGGATGATACATCATGATTGTATATTTTCTTTGTGCTTTATCCTTTTTTGATTCAGGGAGACTTTTGGGGGTCTTGGGGTCCCTACTGACTATCGTATACTCACCCCTGCACGGGCTTCGCCCGGACTACGTTGTGTTGGTTGCGGAAGACAGGCATCACTGATCGTGGTTGAGGCTTATAGAGCTGGACGGTACCCGAAGGAGGATCTCACGACGAGTCGGTGCTCGGAGGTGGAAATCACGTCGAGTCAGTGCCCGGATGTGTATTTCACGTTGATTCAGTACCCAGAGGAGACGGACGGACATGGAGTGCTGAGGAGGAGATATGTACCTACCCTTCAGGTAGGAAGCCGGAGGAAGATCTAAGAGTGGCTCGTCACCTTTCATATGTTGTCCTTTGAGTTGTAAATTTCTTTCAGTTGTAGTAGTACCTTTCTTTTGGGATTTTATTTTTGGCCCCTTGTACTTCCAGCACGTTTGTTTTACATTTTACTTATTGTTTACTTCAGTTTTCATACACTGTGGTGTCTTTTTTCTTTTATAAATGCAATACCTTCTCTTTTATCAGGATTTACGCCTTTGGTGCTAGTCGTCAACCCCTGTTCTATTGAAGGCGGGCTTGTGGTAGTCACAGCACGGGCCCTGAGGACGGGTTGTGACAGTTGAAGCTTCCTACGTACATGCTACGTGAATCAGCGAAGAGATGGTGGGATGTTTTCTCAATGGAGGGACGTCATCAGTATATTGTGTGGGAAGTGTTTTATATGATCTTCTATGATTAATTCTATCATGGCATGTTGAGGGTCGATTGATCTGGAGATTTAATGCATTTTGAGCAGGGTTCTCTTTCAGTGATGGACAACTCGTCCCGTTTTACAGAGTTTCAGTACTTCACACATATTTTGGTTGGTGAAAGGTTATCTTTTGCTAGACGATTTGAGGATGGTCTTCGGTATAACATCCGGTCGTTGGTGAATGTATTCAACATTACATAGTTTATGGATATAGTGAACCAAGAACTAATTACCAAGCGTAAAATGAGGCAGTTTGGAGTTGTGAGCTAGGGCGGTTTGACAACAAGGGTGGGTACACTCTCGACAGATAGCAGGAAGCGCCGTAGGAAGATTTCACGTGATGTTTTTTTAGGTAGCCAAATGGTATGTTACCAGTGTGGGAATAGAGGGAATAATAGACCACATTTCTTGAGAGACCCATTTGAGTTCCGATCTTTCAAAAATATGGGTCATTTACAATGTTTATGTCATGTGGTCCCCCCCCATCATTGAGAGATAGGGGTTATGCTATGACTCCATTATTGGGAGAAGGAACATGAGTTTCACATCAGTAAGCAAACTGGAGTTCATCCGGGAATTCATGCTGAGGGGGAGGTCATGGTTGTTGTAGACAAGCTGCAGGTTTCCAGCGGTAGTAGAGTGGATCAGCTCAAGTTAGTCACATAGGGTCAGAAGTCCGTGATACAGGTAATAAACTTGTAGTGGATCAGACCCAATGGGGGCAGGATCTCATACCCTCTATGTTTAGTGGTACGTTTCTAGTTGCATCAGTTTTAGCTTATGCACTTTTTGATACATGGGATTCCCATAGTTTTATATCTATTTCTGCTACGGAGACCCTTGAGATCTGTATATTTACTTTGGAGGATGTTTTTGTTGGTAGACACTTCTTTGGGGAATAGGATGGCTAGTGTACATAAGTTCAAGGATATCCCACTTTAGGTTTGTGGGTATCAATTCTTATTGGACCTCTACGTCTTAGAGATGTATGGTTTCGATGACATTTTTACAATGGACTGGATAGACTCATTCTAGGACATTTTTGACAGCTATCTACATAGGTTTAGTTTAACGTCACCAGAGGGAGGGTTGTTTCTACAAAAGGGCGAATGGGATGTTTAGGAGAAAAAAGTGAGAGCCAAGCATCATGGGTTGGGATAAGTTATTGCCCATATTGATAGATTATATCTAGGAAACCAGGGGACTTCACATATGTACATTCATATAGTAGTAGATCGTTTTAGGATTTCTTTCTAGATTACTTTTCAGGTTTACCTCCAGAGCGAGAGGTATATATATCTATTGATCTTGTGCCAGGTGTGTCACCTCTATCCATTCATCCTTATATGATGGCTATACTAGAGTTAAAGGAACTCAATAATTAGTGAGAGGAGTTACATAAAAAGGGTTTCATCTGACCGAGTACTTCTCCTCGGGGTTTTACTGTCCTATTTACGAATAAGTCAAACGATACCCTCATAAATTTTGTGGATTATCGGCTGCTGAACTAGTTGAACGTAAAAAACTGATATCCCTTACTGAAGATTGATGATCTCATTGAACAGTTTCGGGGAGCCTGAGTGTTCTCAAAGATTGACTTGAAATATTTTTATCATTAGTTGCATGTTAGACCATCAGATACACCACTTACATCCTTTCAGAGTTGGTTTAGTCTATACGAGTATGTCGTTATGTCATTCGGTCTCATGAATGTGCCAGAATTTTTTATGGAACTGATTAACTGAGTGTTCCATCCTTACTTGTATTCTTTTGTGGTAGTCTTCGTGGAAGATATCTTGGTGTACTCTCAATATATAAACGACCATGCCACCAATCATAAGATCATTTTGAGTACACTAAGAGATAATTTCCTATATTATATAATCCAAAAATTTCACTTTTGGAAGGATCATATTCACTTCATGGGTCATATTATCTTAGAGACATGTGTTTCTGTATACCAATAGAGAGTGAGAGAAGTATTTTCCTAGGAGCAACCGAAAAACGACTTCGAGGTACATAGTTTTTTTTGGGATGGATGGTTACTACAAGTGCGTTATTATACACTTCTCATGGTAAGAAGTACCACTATCGGGCCTGGAGAAGAAGGGTGTGATGTTCTTTTGGATAAAATATTTCGATTTATCATTTCAAGAGATGATGGGTAGGTTGACATCCGCATTGATATTGAATTTTCCAAAACTCGGAAAGTGTTACACTGTTTACTGCAATGCATCAGGTATCATGCTATGTGAAGTGCTTATGCAGGGGGATGGAGTCATTGCATACATGTCTCGGCAGCGGATACCACATGAGATAAATAAACTGACATATGATATTGAGTGATTTTCTGTTTTGAATACTCTATTATCTTAGAGGAATTTTTTTTGATACAAGTTTGTGTTGTTAACTAACCACAAAAGCCTTATTTATATCTTTACTAAGTGTGATCTGAATTTTAGAAAATGTTGCTGGGTTCAGTACATTCAGTATTTTGACATTGAGCTTTCATATATGCGTAGGAAAGTAAACACAGAGGTTGATACATTGAGCAGGAGGGCTTAGATATTGGTAGTTTAGGAGACCAGTAGGGAGTTGATGTATAAGACTTTGTTATCTGAGATGAATTTGGATGTTCAAGACTGACAGGGAAGAAATTTTTTCTTCACTTGTGGCAACCTCAAATATATTAGATCGAGTGAGAATGAGGCAGCTATCAGATCTTGACTACCTAGTCTTATGGGAGTGTGTGTCAAGAGAGGTCCCTAATCCTAGATGGACCATATATGAGGATGAGGTCTTGTCTTTTCATGGGAACGTATTGATGGAAACATACATATGTGAGGATATTTTATGAGATTTTCATTCCTCATTTTGGGCAGTCCATACTAGGGTCTGCAATATGTATCAAGATCTGCACCATAAGTATTGGTGTCCACGTTTGAAGAGATATGTTTCTAGTTTTGTTATGGGATGTTCCACCTATTAACTAGTGAAGGCTTAACATCTATGTTAAGCAGGGCTTTTACAATAGTTACCCATTCCCGAGTGGAAGTGGAATGATGTCACAATGGATTTTGTAAGTGATTTTCCAAGGTTTCCTTGAGGGAATGATGCAGTTAGGATTTTCCTTTACAGAATCACGATGGTTGAAAATTTCATACTAATTAATGAAACCATCTATGTTGATGAGAATGGAATGTTGTACATTTAATAGATTGAATGTTTACATGGGGTTCCACACTCTATTGTTTCAGACATGGATGCATGGTTTACATCTCAGGTCTGGAATAGACTACAGAGGGTTTTTGGGTACACAGGTACATCTGAGTACAACTTAATATCCCCTAACAAATAGCCAATTTGAGCACACAATTCTGGTTTTGGAGTACATGGTACAGGCTTTCATCCTATAGTTTGGGGATTCTTGGGAGATTCAAATACCCCAAATGGAGTTTTCCTACATCAAAATTTTCCAGGAGACGATTAAGACGGAACCTTATAAGGAATTTTTACAATAGTACATGCTGATATCCCCTATGTTGGCTGGTGGTATGAGAGAATTATATAATGTGACCTTGTCTTGTCCAATAGACCCCTGAGCAGGTGGAGTTTATTTGGAAGATGCTGGATTCTTCTTCATCTTTCCAGGAATTTTATGCTGAACAATAGATACAACATCTGGAGTTCGAGAATAGAGATCGGATTTTATTATGTTTCTCACCGTGGTTTGGTAATAGAATGATTAGGAGATAGGGGAAGCTTTCACTGACATATTTCAGGTCGGTTGAGGTTTTGGAGAGGGTTGGGCCGATTGTCTATTAGTTGCAGTTAACTGAAATGTATTATGCTATGAATGACATCATTCATCTTTCTCGGAGACGGTGTTACTTTTCATACCCGTCTCATGTTTTTCAACCCAAGGAAGTTGAGTTAGAGGTTGATACATACTTTTAAACGTACCCTATTTGGATTTTGGATCATAGCACGAAGGTTCTCCTTGGTCGGCTTGTTCCTCTGGTACGGTTCTTAAGGAATCATAAGTGAGTACATGACGAGACATGGGAGATGGACGCCGATGTACGAACACAGTAGCCCATGTTATTTTAGGTTTCTTCTTCACCACCATTGGAAGATCAATTTAGGGATGAAATGATTTAAGGGGGGATATTTTCAAGAACCATGATCTTCATTCCAAGTATGGATCTTGATTTAGGTTGTTTTGAGGAAATGAATGAATTTGATTTTTTTTTTGCACACACCGTGTACCGGGATGCTGTGGGTAGCCATGTAATGGTTATTTAATGGCTGAGTACATGGACATGTGGACCGCCCAATGTGGGGGATGGTTAGGAATCTACATGCCATGTAGATTAAATAAACCTGTCGTCTACTTTTATATTTATATGATTAATTAGATCAATGTTGTGTCTCATATTTAAAACACATCTCTTCTTCCCATGTTTTTTACAGGAGAGTGATGAGATGGTCATTAACATCTAACCCCTACCACTCACCCATCTGAGCTACAATTGAGACGCTGCTAGGTCTGTTGGATTCCCACAGGTGAGTTCTTTCTTTCACTAATGCATTTTTTCTTGATTTAGCCTATCCCGTGAGATATTCAAGGTTGAATGATTTTGTCCTATTTCTATATCTATGGTGTTCTTGGATGATTCACGGGGCAATGATCACGAGTGATCATCGTAAAATGTCGAGGTGAGTGGTTTGTTCAATTCAATGGGTGTGTTTTGATTTTATATGCTAAAAGTGCTGAATAACCAGGTTTAGGGTATTGCTTGTTATGAAATTTAACCCTGTTTAATACATGTTATTGGTTTTTTATTTATAAAGGGTAATTTTCTTTGGCGTACGGTTTAATAGGTTGATTATGAAATTTTTTTCCCATGTTTCATTTGGTTATGGAAATTTAGTCTATAATTCCCTATTAGGCTACCTTGATTCCATGGCGTCTGTTGTTATAATGATGTTTTTTATATGAGATGCATGTGTTTCACATTTTTCATGTATGACCAAGGGGGTTGATTATGTGAGATTATTAAAGTAAGGTATTTTAATAATGAATTGTTATTATGTTTTCCAAGATGCATTGACAGTTAGAGCTGCCACAGAGGCATTGACCAGTGGGGTCAGACTGGGGGGGCTACCCAAAGGGTCTCTATTAAATATATGTTAGACCTTAGGGGATTTACTGTGAGAGATTAAATAGGGTAATTATAAGTATTATCTCTACCCATACCAAGGGGTATTGACCATGAGAGTTACCCAGGTGGTCGTTTGAAATTTATTGTTGATAAGTGGGATCATAGGGGTTAGACTGTAGGAGATTTCCTAGAAAGTTTCTTTTACTTATTGAAATGATTATATGTTGAACCAAATAGTTTAGACTATGATAACATTCCAATATGGTTGCTTGTGATTTATTAATGGATTGTGATGATCTTTCCAAGAAAAATCACAAACTCAAACTCGATCTTACTTGATGTTTAGATAGTCCTTCGAAACCTCTGTTTGTTTTTGTTATACATGGAGATACATAGCCTACACTAGAACCTGATGTTACATTATTAAAAAATATTAATAATTAATAAATTCAAATGAATATAATTTAAAAATATAGTATTATTAAATATTGAGTACATCCTCATTTATATATTTATTTTTCATTTTCCCTGCTATAAATATATTCATGGATAGTTAGGCACAAATATTTTGGCGGTTGCCTACTGGGTTTAATCTCACACCCTATTTGTGTCATGCTTTTGAACCCAAGCAGATTATATGGTTCCAGGTATTGATAAGGGGAAACACCCTTCTTCATCAGGTACTTGATTGTCATTGGTGTTGGAGATCATGGGACCAAGATGAGGCTTGCGATGCTGTTGGAGTTAATGTTTTCTATACATTGGTTCTAGTATTTTATTTCAAGCATTGTGACTTGTCTGGATCCTTTCCTAGATATATTTGACATGCATAATTTATATATATATATATATATATATATATAAATGATGCAGTTCTTTATACTATATGACTTCTGTCATTTACTTCTTTTGTATGGCATTACTGGTACCGCTAATGTTTACTATTTGTTTCCACTATGTTACTCTATCAATGAAGGTATAGTTTCCCCACATTAAAACCCAAGGCCCCTAATGATAGTCGGCAACCTCTGGAATTCAGTGAAATGCATTTGAGGCCATCTGACCCAATGGGTATGGGTGATCTTTACGAAGCACCTGGATAAGGGACCTTACAATATCGGTGTGAATTTATCCATTTGAATTGATCTTCTTTTCATGAGTATTTTTTACATCACATATTTATCATTTATGTTCATCATTAATTTTTTTATTTTTTTAATAGCCATTATATAATTTATTTCATGTTTCTAATTATAAGAACATTACAGCGTATATTTTCATCATATTATAAATAGAACCATATGATTAATCATATGCCTCAATCATATGGATGTGTACCCCTACAAAAAATGACCATTGGTTTTGTCACATGAAAGGCGAACCATGATAGGGAAATAATATATAATTTTCTATGTATATGTGGTTTTATGACTAGGTGTGTGTGTAAATAAATCTAGTTCAATATCGAATTTTATTAACATTCATTTCATTATTCATCAAAATTTCAAAACAACATTTAAAACTAAAAATTATATAATTCATCGGAATATTACTAAAAAAAGAAAACTATCTTAATGATTTGTATTTGTGTTCATGTGTTTCCATGCACATGATTAATTTATTTTATTTCTATGTGATGAAAAAATGTCAACATAAAAATAAAACATCCTCAGATAATGGTGTAACTATAATTCCCTATAGAATTTCTTTATACATATATTTTTATTCATAATATATTTTACATTCATAATAATGTATTTATAATTCTACAGGGAATTATATGAGAATTTATATGTAAAATAAATTATTGGTAATTAATACAAAATTAAAGAAATTTTAAATTTTGATGAAAATAAATTTAATATACGGCCATAAAAAATATTGGTGTCTAATATGTCATCCACACATAGTAAATAAAATAAAAGATAAAAAATAAAATATTTTAACATTTTAACATAAATCATTATAGATAATACATATTGAATTAATGATTTTAAAATCTAATTTTCCAACAAATGAATCAAAATTATAAAGTAATAAATTATTTATCTTTGAAATGAAAAATATTTATTTGATCGATTATTTAATCATAACTATGTTTTTTAAAAAATTATTCGCATAATTATACCATCTTAAAAATAATAAATATCATTTTATGAAATATCCACTTTTAATAGGTATAAATAATACATTGTAAAAATATAATAACTAAAAATAAAAACAAAAAATATAAATGAATCAAAATGTTTTATTCATAAAATCAGGATTTTACAAAACTAGAGGTGTATTCAGACATTATAGTAAATATATACCGTATTTATAAAAATAAATATTGGATGTTTTTAATACTTAAATGAACCATTCCAATTGGAATACCACATGGTCCGGGGAAACAATTCGCGGGTCCATCCCCAATACCACCTCTATCTGGGATGATGGTGGTGATTTCTACCAAGAGGGTACAATGATATGAATTCCCAGTATTCTCCAAAACACATACACACATACAAATTTAAATCACCATAAGTACTTTATATGAAATTAGAATTCCTTAACACAATAATTTAATAAATGGTGGCATAAAGAATACTATATAATGAGAAGAAAACCCATTTTTTCTATTAGATAAACAAGACTATACTGAATATATAAATAAAAAATATTCACCAAACAAATGTTAACTCCCAATATGGACATAACTATCAACTAATTTTAAAATAGATCGCCATCCACAGAAACAACATTAAAACAATTATATCCATTGAAATTTATATTGTATGCATATCCTCAATTAGAATGCTACATTGGAGCATATATGATAGTGAGTGAAAACACAATGTAGAATATAACAAGTATTGTTAAATATAAAATACACCTATTTTATATTTACTAAGAAGAGTTAATTTAAAATATATGATGATATTATTCAATCATAACAAGCCTTCCCCGTATATTATGTTTGAATATATAAATATAATTTTAGTATGATATAAAAAAGGCATGAACACAATACATTTTATGACTTTATTTTGATTGACCTCACCACAACCAAGTTAGGCTCTATATTTCATGGTGTATATTAATGAAATATTTATTCCATGTGAATGTGTTCTAGTTCCATCAATCCCCAATTACAAAAAATTATATTTAGTAATTAATTAAATGATGATGGATATTTTGAGTTCGAAAAAAATTAAATATCAATTTTTTCTCTAAATGATTACTAATAGTCATGAGATGAATGTTCCATGACTTAAAATGTATAATAGTGTTTGTTGAATAGATTATTATTATTGAATGAAATATTATTCTTATTTAATATTTAAATATGTAATCCCATTCCTCATGATAGCTAGGAAATTTTTGAGAACTCATCATGGGAAAAACACTTTTTGATCTCATTATCTCCAAACATTATACAAGGTTCTATTATAAAATTTTCAAGATATAAGTCCTAACTAGGAATTGATTGATTCCCAGAATCCATGGAATCTTCCAGAAGAAGGAGTCTTCTTGTGGATTTCCCAGTGATTATGTTAAAATTCATATGAATAGAATAAATGGGATGAATCTAGTAGTTTAATTTGCAAAATAACATTTCATTATTTATTTTCATTCCACTAATATTGATACTTTAAATGAATAATTTTGTTTTGTACTTTTTATTAAATTACATTTTTTATATTAGACATCACTCCAAAATATAATATAGTTCATTAAAAATAAATCAATTTTTTGGATATTTTAATAAATGATTAAAATAGAAAAAAGAAACTTGGAATGGAATCATTAGGACATGAATTTTGGTTATTCAAAGTGAAGGGCCATTCCATAAAGGATGTGAAATATTGTTGTGGAGTTTAATTATAAAATAAACCCATGTCATAGAGTGTGTGAAGATGTCATTTTGACAATCAGGGAAACTTAATGAGAATGATAAAATCATATGATGATTTTATACACTTTGAGAAATTTATATATAATCCATTATAGCCATTAAAACATGGACATTTCAGGGAATTTGACATTCCATTTTATATTTATGATGTCCTACAGAAAATAAAATGACTACCATAAATGATTTGGAAATATTTATCAATACTTACATTGATCACTAGGTATCTAGAGGAATTAAATGGAAATAACTTAAACATTTTGAAATCAATTATGTAATGAAATTTATTGAAAATTTCAATGTATAAATTCTTAAAAACTATAACAATTTCATTCCTTCTAGGGCTTCACAAAATCAATGTGTCAGGATATAAATAGCAACAAAAACCATTTGGTTTATTTTATCAAAATATTAAATTATATAAAAACTAATAATAAATAAAAACATGGTAAAATAGTTTTTTTAATATATTTCATTAAATTATTTTTATAAATTTATCAATAAAATGTATAAGTTAAATATTTATTTGAATGAAATTATTAAATCCATTCCAAAATAAGTTTTATTTTATATGATTAATGGATTAAATGAAATCCAATATAAGATATTAATTTTTTTTTAAAAAAATTATATTATATAAATAATGAATTTTTTTAATAATTTAATTGTTTATTAATTTTATTAGAAACTATATATGAAGGAGTACATATTACATAAATTTAATTGATAATCTGAAACATTCAAATATGATAAAATTAAATCTCTCAATTTTATCCATACATAAATTATAGAGTATTTTATTTTTTTAAAATATTTATTATATATATACTTCATGATTATTTTTTATAATTGTTAAATTTGTTATTATATTTCCTACAAATTTAATAACTCAATTTTTTAACATCATTTGTGATTTATGATATTGTTTTATATTTTAACCTTATTTTAAATAAAATTTTATTCAATTAATGAGTTATAGGCTATGATTGATAATTGACTCACTTTACGTTTACCATGAACATATCTAATATTATATTATCATATTGAATATATAATTTTATTATAATTCCACCATAATGTTTATTTTGTTTATGGTTAGAAAATTAACCCTGGGTCAATTGATTTTCTTTAAAACTCCTAACTTTCATGAAATATTTTGTATTATCTAGAAATTTATGGGGCTTCCACCAATATCTATATAGTTTATCCTATTGGTATTATTGATTTTGAATTTTTTTATTCCATTACATGAATGTTTTTTGATAAAATTTACCTATGATGAATGTAGATATTCAAGGGTATACATTTAATTTAGTTCTTGTTGTAACTTAATATACATGTTTTTTAGATATGTATACAATAATAGGGTTAGAACCTATTTATTTGCTAGATGGAATAGAGAATCTAAACTGAATCATTAAAAGAAAGTATAAATTTAATGAACTAAATGAGATTTGATGGGGAGTGTGAATCTATTTTTTTTAAAAAAATCCAATTTTAGATTCATTCTAATTGGAAGATGTATCAAAATATGGATCATTAAACCAAATAGTACGAGACTAAAAAGGATTCCCCAACTGTAATCTTTATTTGGAGAGAATGTAATAGATGACAATAATATGAATACTTCATTGTTATTATCATTTTTAGCTGATTACATTGTTTTAGGATAACCTAATATTATTTGGTTAGTGTATGGATGATTTCATTTATATCAATATGATTGATTATATAAAAGTGATCCTATAGTCTTTACCAGAGTTATATAACATATTATTAAAATAATATACTAACTATATTTTTTGAAAATTGCCCATGTGATGTGAAGGACAATGAAATATGGATAAGTAACCCTAATGTAATTATGTAATTCTAAATTGTTAATGATGATAGTGGTAAAATATTTACAAATATTATTTATAAAATATATTTAAAACATGATAACATTCTAATAAAATCATCTGTTACAATTATAATAGAATCATCATTATCAAATATTACCTTGAGATTGACTGTAGAGAAATGAGGAGGATAAAATAATAATCTTCTTAGACTATTACAATACATTTGAGATATTCATAATGATGAAATGAAAAAATATGTGTCTGTAAATACATTAATTTGAAATATAAAAAAGTTATACAATATGGGAATATTTATTCCAACATTATGTATATATATTCATATATTTTTTCTTGATTATAATTCTATAGTTGTGAAATTTATTATGGAATGATTGTTTGAAGGGTTATGATAATATGTATGTGTTTTTAACAGCATACATCATTTTCTAATAAGTATTAATGAAAAAATAGGATGAAATGATATATCTGAAATTATTTTTAGTTTTTATAATACAAATGAGAAAAACTTTTTAAAAAGGTAAAATTTTCTTTATAATAGAAGGTCTCGGTCCATGAAACCACAAGGGGAAGTTAGGTGTAATGGAGAATAATTATGTTGACTATATTTTTTCAGAATAGTAGTAAGGGTTTGACAAAATCACTACAAATTATCTAATATTTGTAACAGTTATAGAATAAATTATTAAATTTTTAGAGGACTAGGAAACATAATATTTTCTTTATATTTTTTGTGAGATTATAGAAACTCAAAATCAAGATAGGATTTTATGAAGCCTTTAGATTTTATTAAATTATGATGAAAAGGGTGGTCTAACAATTGTTATAATTAAAATAAAAAAAGTAAATCTCTAATAGAACTTATAAAACCAATATTTATTTTCATCTCATTATCTTATATCATAAGTGACAATTCTTTATAGAAAATAATTTCACATAAAAAATGAGATGTTTTGTATAAAACACATAATTTATGATTTAATAGAATAGATTATGTACATTAAATGGAGATAAAGGTAAAATCATGTATAATAAAATATTTAATGAAACACATATGTTAAAATATAATTCCTATTATTCCACCACAAATAGATGGGATATATTATTGAATTTAAGTATTAATTTCCATTAAACTTATACAAACACATAGAGTATATTAATTGTTATAGTGGACAATAATTTGATTTTAAATTATTCTAACTACTGAAAATAAATGATATTTTTTAAAGTGAATGTGTCGTAATATAATTTCATGACATTTTATAGAGAATGCATTCTTTAATGGTCTAATGGGTGGATTTTTTGGGCATAAATAATTTTGATGTTAAATAATTAAAAATAATTGTAGTTGATATTCAAAATAAATTTCCCTCAATATCCTAAACGAGTTTTGGGTATGATGGTAATGATCATTATAAAGTGTTTATTTGGTTACAATAATGAGGTGAATTAAACATTATATCCTACTAGGGATTAGTATATATTGATAATGGAAAATATATAGAATTACATTAATTTCCAACATTGTCTCAAGGAAATGAAATATTGGGGAAATATCCCATAATATGTATAATGATTAATTTAGAAATAGACAAAACTATAAAATAATCATTATTAAAATTAAAAAACATTCATTTTTTAAGTAAGTGATGTTCTATAAATATTTGAATAGTTAAATATTAGTAATATTATTTCAAATCCACAATATAAATATATATTGTAATTTTAAAATTTTTTATGAAATGATTTTAGTGGTTTTATTTAATCAGATTGTCACAAAACGATATGTCATGATTTATGTAAATATATAATGTGTTTTAAAAAAAATCTATCCAACTGATGGATGATATGGTTTTCTATCATATTTATTATGTTAGATAGTATCTTAGGTATGTATTTTTTATGCATTCAAAATGAGTTTAAAAATATGATTTTTTTTAATTGTATAATAACGAAAATTCTAGCTTTCTCATGAATTCATTTTGACGGTGTGAATTTTTTGAATTCAAATGATAATTATACTTTTAAAATTTGAGATATCCTTAAAATATCCTCATAATATAATATTATATTTTATAATTAAAAATTTAGTTCAGGGTGATTAATATTTCAAATATTTATATTGAATGTTCTCATGGAGAAAAAGAGGTGTATTTTGTACTAGATGTCCCCCAATCATACACCACATTTAGTATTATACACTTCTTAATAGGTGTTCATGGGGATAAGGGTATGTATTCAATAATTGTACATGAATTTGGTATAATAAAAAATAACCCCAAGAAATTTTATGATATATTCATAAATAAATTAATACGATTTCAATGAAGACCCCAACCTGAGTAGCCCATAATTGGTAGTAAATTTTTTGCAATGGAATTAGATACATGTGATCATATCCCAATGTCCTAAATGGCTTTTAGTTTGGAATTTTTATGTACATACATTAATTACAAATTACATTGAAAACATAAAATGAAATATAAAATTTTCATTGAGAATGCTATTATTCCCATTATGAGATACAATTAAATAAATAATAATACCCTTCCTAAAATCATGGGGAATGGAAACATAGGAAAAGGGTAAGGTATAATTCTCTTCAAGAGTACGGGTAAAGTTAACGATAACATAAAAAATTATGGAATATTTATATGGAAATTAAAAAAACTAAATTGGATGTCATTTAATAAAAAATTATAACACAAAAATTCAAATTGAAGGAATAAATATTGATAAAATAATGAAATATAAATAAATAAGCTTTAAAATAATCCATTTATATTATAAATAATATAATAATCACATGGTCATAAATAACTATCCTCATAATGATTGAATACATAATTTCAGATATTCAAACCATAACATCAAAGCCTAATTCCCTGAAATTTGACCTAAATTTGTAATTCCTTTTCGAGATACCAAAAATATCATTTGTTAAAAAACAAACCAATGCATTGACAGGATATATTGGTCCCTACACATCACATACATAGTCCAATTCATTCATCGTATGAATGGGTGTTATCCTTATATATGTGGACAATCATACTAAATAAAAAGAATATGAAACATTAATATTTTCCCCAATAAATTAATAGAGAAAACAAAAATATTAACATTAGAAAACAATAATTGATAATGTTAATAAATCCCTTAATGAATCATCATAATCATAAAACATCTATATTATTATGGAAAATAGTATCATAATATTACATCCCAGTAAATCTATTAGGAAACCATCCATAGAAATATTAAAATGGTTTCATTAATACATCATACCAATTAATTATAAGGCAAAACATGTTTTCTACTATTCAATAATATTTAAAGAACAAATTTCCATTAATAATATTATTGAATAAAAAAAATTCTTTTAAAAACACTTGAAAATTTATGAAATTCAAAAATATAAAAAAAATCAAAGAAAAAAATCATTGAGATATTTGAATGAATCCTAAATAAAATTAAGGGTCATGAAATTATAAATGTTTTTTCCTTGCTGAGTACATTAAAACAATGATTCTTCTCACTTGTTACTTATGAAATCCCATTAACTATCATTTTTTTATAAGTTGACTGGACGATTAACATAGTTTTTTAAAAAAAAAATCCATTAATGGGTTAAAATTAAATTAATATAACAGATTATAATATTTAAAGCATATATTATAACATTTATGGAAAAAAATTTCTAAGAAACATAATTATCAACCGAATATATATATAAAGTCAGGTTATCTGAGAAATAATTTATAATTTATTGTATGTAATAATGAGTTAAAAATAGAAATATTAAATAAAAATTGAATTATTAAAAATAGGATATGAAATTATAGTTGTTTAATGATTGAAATTTTAATCATTTTTATAATGTAATAAATGAACATAATCAATCCAAAATAATTATGGCATTAAGAAATAAACCCATACAAGATTGGAAACATTGGAATCATAAAAATCATAAAATAAATAACATTAAATGAATCATTAAATATCATTAAGAAAATTAAATTACATATGTCAAATTTATAATTTGTAGTATATACCCTATAAAGGATGATATGTGGTGAATATAGCATTTGTCTCATGAAAGTAAAAGTTAGATGGGAAAACCATACCTCAAATATGATTTCGATCATATGTGTTTCAAAATAATATCTAATAAATATGTATTTTATTATAAATATAAAATAATAAAATAATATATATCAAACCTAATATTATATACATATAACATTTTATCACCAATTTATGAAAAAATGTTAATGAAAAACACTATACATTGTGATAATAGCATCTTTCTTAACATATATTTCTGTTTCGTAGTATCATTACTTGTACATTGATCATGGATCCATCATATATATAATTTTGTAAATGATATAAATATCTTATAAATTCATTATAAATGTATTTAAAATTTTCTACAAAATTTAGATGGATGAAAATGGGTTACACAATTCATGGACACAGTAGGTCATACGTACACTTGGACATTGTATTTAATTTTATAAATTATAGAATTTCATAGGTAAATTATATGACACCTTAGAAAAATAATAATTATATCATATATATTTATTAAATATTAATTTATTTCCATTCATATGAAAATAAAATGGAAAAATTTTCAAATCACTCCGTGGAGGTGGTAGTCCACACCTATTCATAATCGACGTTGTCATTTTCCAATGAGTTGTAATGTTGGAAGTAATATCTGATTTTATAATTAATAAATATTAAATATGTAATAAATATAATACATTTATGTTTAATCACTCATTATATCCTTCCATGAGAGGTGGTGATGGAAAATTAATTACATTGGTTCATGATTTGGTAGCCCACTGTAAAGATGACTGAGTGTTTGATTTCCCATTTAATTTAAGAGGTGATTCACATTGGTTATAAAATTTAACTAATAATGTCAAACCATATTGAAGGTACTACTGTTATTATTTTATAATATTTTGAGATGAGTTTTATTGTATTGAAAAAAAATGAAGATGCGTTATTATGAAATATAAATATTATTATATGAAAATTTTTTTGTTTATATCTAATGTCTTCCTAGAATAATGTATTATAAAACAAATACTCAACTTCATGATAAGGGATTAAATGAATTTTTTTTGGTGGTATGGGTTGATCCAAGGGTATTTGTATTTGGAATAAAGATATGATAGAGGGTGTCTATTTATAAGTTGGGGAGGGGACCTTCTTAGAAATTTCATGCAAATTTCCCAAAAAGTAAAAATAATTATAATGGAAGTACCAAATAAAGTGAATAGAAATGAAATTATATTATGATTATACATAATATTTTGTCTAAATATCTCCAAAAAAGAATATTTATAAAATATTTTTTAATGAAACATACACTTGTCATTTAGATTAACCCTACGGAGATAAATTTTAATCATAACTATGGTAATTAATTTTTTACACATAACTCTTGACTATAACCATAAATTAATTTAACAAAATTTACACATATATAATAATATTATTTAAAATATGAAATCCAATTTACCATTTTCAGTTCGTATAATTACAAAATTTTATTTTTAAAATAAACGGACATGATAGATGAAAATATTGTTACCCAAAAAAAAATATGTTGTTAAATAAGAATTAAAAGAAAAAAAATTAATGAAATATTACATACAAATTTTCAAAATTTTATTATAAATGATATATTTTAAATTTTAAATAATATTTATAAAATATTACCTTGTAAATCCATTAAATGAAAAGGTGGTTTCCATTAATTTATGAATTTTCATTAATCATAAAAAAATTAACATCCAGCATTGGATTATAAAATTCAACTTCATTAATTAAATTTATGGAAAATTAATAATAATTAATTCATACGTAACATTATTTACTAATTTCATAATTCTACTCAACGAATAAGAACATTCTCAGAAAGCAATAAATTTTTATTCCACATTCAAGAATATTAAAAGGCAACACATCATAATGGTACGAAACATAAACATGTGATTATAGTGACACATTTATTTATTTGTTTAGTAAAAATATTATTTTGATAATTAAATTTATTCCATATGGATAAAAAATGATCATTTAATAATTTAACATAAATAAAATAAGATAATTAAATAATCACCTTCCTTAAAGGTGTAAAATTTCATTACCCTTGAATAGAGAAATGTTGTGTATCTAGATCACCTATCCCATAAATAGCTATATCTCTACATTGATGCGATGATAATACCACACACAAAAAAAAACCCCCACATTTGAGTCCATGTTATTAATGCTCTATTTCATGGCATGAATAAACGTTAGGACATGAATTAATCCCTATAAATAAATATATGATATATTTACAATCACCAAAAATAGAATAAGGGAATCCCAAGATCAATTACCATAGAAAGATTCACAAATTCTATAATAGGGAGCTCTACATCAGCTATAATTGGGAGGGGTTCATTGTTTTTAATGAAACCTAAGTGTCCTCTTTTTATAAGCCGAATTGCATATAAAATTTACATAGTGTGTAACCCTTACACATTGTATAAATGTAAATTTTTAGATATCATTGAAAAACTAATCTATTCAAACCGTTTAACTGTGAATTTATACATGACATGAGGATCCCTGTGAAATAACCTTACATGAGACACAAAACTAACTAACACAGAATCTAATCATCTTATTTCTAGGATTGGGCAGTTCAACCCCCCCTCCCCCCAAAAAAAAATCATGTTAGGCCTCCTCTAAGAACCAAAAGCTTCAGAAACACGCAAATGGATGGACTAGATATACACAATAGGTTGGACATCACAGATCCAAGACCTTAACTATTATATATATCAATCAATTCCCATTATCAAGAATCCAAAACCTAAATTATAGAATTAATGAAAATGTTTATTTCAAAGTGCCACACACTGAGATACCTCTCAATGATCTAAATATCAATGGAGCTAAACAACCACAAATAGTTGAAACACACAACAATAAAAAAATATCCTAAACCCACATTTTGGGGATATATATATATATATATATCAAATTTGATGAAATCCACATCATACAGAATGTATAAACTATATCACAACTATGAATTTCATTATCATCAGACAGAAAAATTTATCAAGAGAACATTTAAATATAAAAAAGATCAGGGTACTGAGTAGGAATCTCTGAAAAATGTTCCCATGTACTATCCTCTACACAATCATCTTACCAATTGACATGAGCCAAGAGATTATCATGACCACGAATCACCATATACAAGAAATCATAGATTTTTACAAGCCACTCCTCGATGGTTGAATCAATTTCAAGATTTATTTCTCCTCAATCAATGTTATGAGAGTCATCCTGAAGAAAAAAAATTGATTGGGGTCTTTGAAGTAACAATATTTATCTAGATCATCTATGTGTGAAGTCATATCTGATATGAAATGACTCCAACGTGACCCAACACCTCGAAAGGCCCAACAAACAAATGAGAATGGTTATTCCCATAACCAATCCATTACATACCATGTTGTGGAGTCATCATCCGGAATACATGATATCTAATTTTGAACTCTACATGTAACATTTTATGATTGTAATATGACTATTTAGGATCATACACACATTTTATCCCCACTAGAATTACCTAAATCATATATATTACTTTCGGTACAAGTTCTAGCCAGATAATGTTTTTCTCTTAAACCCTAGTACATCTCAATGGAGAATAGCATATATTCTAGTATGAACATTAAAATGGTTTTATACTAATGGTGGAGAGAAAGTAATTATTTTTTTCAAACTCAAAAAGTGTTATATGACTCATCCAAGAACCTATAAACTCTAGAACACAAGAACTCAATTTTTCTTGATGTGTCTGGATAGACTGATTTGTTTGACTATATGTTTATGGATAAAATATAGGTCTAAGGCATAACATAGAGACAAAATATTCACTGATACCTCTCCATGCCATTGAGGTAAAATAATTATTCTGATCATATATCATCTTCATTGAGGATTCATGGAATTTCATCACATCCTGCAGATAATTTTGAAAAAATACATCAATGAGGTTGTCTCCTTGGTCTCTTTAAAATGTGATGATTTCATAAAATGATACACTACTACCCATATACTATAATAACCTCTTCTATCTAAGGGAATATTAGAAAAAAATCCCATTGATTTTTAATCCCACTTATACTGGGGTATATCTAACCGTTATAAAAATCTACTGAGAAAATAATGCCCACACCTCAACTTCCTCCAAAATAACAACGATTAAAAAACACTACAACTACATGCATCATCACAAGACCCCAAAACCGAACTCTCAAATTTGATTACATATTCTTCAAATTGGGATGTACTACCAAATGCATGATATTTAACTCAATGAGAACAATTTAATAAATATTCAAGGGAATCAAAATCCATCCATAGAACAACATCTGGTGTTGTTCATTATTGGACCGACCATCAGGGGCATCTCTAAAATCATATAGGGTTCTACTGAAATCAACCTAATAATCCATAAACTATGACTCCTCAATCTAATTCACTAAATAGTACTTCTCCATTGTCATGAAAAGAAAAAATATTCCTCCAACTTCTACCATATCTAGAAGCATCAATTATAGTTCATCCATTACTCTCCAAATTTTTACATATTCACAGATTGCGTCACTTGGTGTCTTACTAATTATCACAACATCCACAACATTTCCAATTCCTATATTATATGATAAAATGAATTATTGATCCTATAATAATTCCACCTAATGAAACTGACACAGTTTCATGTGACGATGGGAGACGAAATTCCTCACAATCATTTTATCGGTAAAAGCCAGAAAACCCTCACCGATGAGGTAATGTCAACACTGTTTCAAATAAAACCCCACAAAATCCATATAAAGTACATTGGTCAAATACTCATGCTCATAAAGACATAAATACTAAAACACATAAGAAACAATGTTCCCCTACTACCTCAAAAAGCAACATATTCCATGAAACGAAGCGACAGAAGAAAACTCAAAATGAACTCCCTCCACTTGGATGAAAATTAATGGTGCACTAAACAACATCTCCTTAATTTAATCAATGATTCCTAAAACTAGTAAGTCCATAAGAATATCTTATGCATTTTATCTCAGGAAATCAGGGTAGTTGAAACCCAAACGAAATCAACTAAAAAACTCCAATAATAGAATAAAAGACCATGTAAACTTCACACAGCTTTCATTTTCATGGGGGATACTAAGGTTACAACCACATATATGATTGAAGGAAGATATTCTACCCCATATTGGAACAAAAAATTCCCAATGAAACTTAATTAATGTTCCTAGAATACACACTTCCACAACATCCCCAATAGAATATTAAGGTGGATAACTCCCGAAAGGAACCCAAATTCTATGCACTCTCCTTCTCATTTGTATATCACATAAAGATATCATTGATAAAAACCGCATGAACATATCAATGAACTCTCTATAATATGTTTTCATGAACACCATGAACATGGTCTAATAATTATTCACAACGGATGACTTAAAAGTGAACTCATAATTAAAATGATGATGATAGAATGTTTTTTTATGATATCTACATCCTTAACCCACAACTAATGATATCCTTATCAAAAATTAATTTTTGATAAGAAACATGTACCTTTCAGCTGATCAAGTAAATTACCAGTCCATGAAATATGACAGTGGATCCTCACTGTCTCTTGGTTTAGTCGATGATAATAGGTACAAATACATGTAGTTCCATATATGTTTTTCATGAACATAATTGGTGTATGCCAAGGTGACACACTCAATTGAATAAAACCTCATTATAATAGATAATTGAGATGTAGTCTAAAATCTCAAAACTCAGAATGTGTTATTTTATAAATAGATATTATTATTGGAGACCCACCTGGATATAACTCAATCCCAAACTCTACCTCCCATCTAATGGTTAATAGTAAACACTCCACTAAAATGACATCAGGTTACTCTTCTAATACCACAAGAAACTCTAACTAGCTACCATTAGAAAATATATCATTAGACCTGCCATCAATGAAAAATGGTAAAATTCACCTAAGGCCCCTCTGATGGTCATTATCACCATAAAATTTATTGTAATCTCTATTTTAATCATTATATAAAACCACCCTCATAACTATATCCATGTCATCCCGCATCAAACAGAACTGATCCATACATGTGATAATTTCTTAGGGATATATCTACAATCAAATTAAATATCCCCATGAGTGGTGTTTACCCATAATTAGATCACAATATCAATATACATCATACAATATTTTTGAAGCCCCACCATGTTTAGTCAATTCCAAGGGAACTATAATTATCTACACCTCATATCCCAATTCATGGATTATGGTATGACATATAAAAGTGTGTGTTATTCCTGAATAAAAAAGCAATCACCCATGTTTAAAAAAACAATAGGGAACAAAAAATGATTCCTGGGGCACCTATCCATATAAATTATAAAGAATGATACTGGCCACAACATTCTCTTTAACCACTCTATCCCCTATGATGACATCCTCCATGGTCATCATCAATGCATTCAAGACAGGGTGCGTCTAGGGGTTATACTATGTCTACCCCATCATGTATCTCATAATCCAAATCCAGGGAACCCTACTTCTACTGAATGAGTTCAAACTACCTTATCAGAGAAATTTTATATGGGTTTCCTAATGCATGTGATCTTATAAAACGTTTCACACACTCTCCCCATAGATGACCTGGTCCTCCATAATAAAAATATACATATGATCCCTTAGAATATGTTTAAAAATTATATCCCCATATAAATGAGATTATTGGGACTGGTACCTACCTCTAAATGAATGAAAACACTTAAGTAATTAATAATGAGAATCCCTACCAGAGGCTGTAAATCATAAGGAATCTTGAAGTCCCCCTCATAATGATTCAGTTCGAGATATCATCCTGTCAATAAAATATTCAAATTCATGTAAATAGAGACAAATATTTTCAATAAATGCGGTGACGTTGTACTAAATATATGTATATAATGACTTTTCAAAATGAATATCAATATCCTCGTTATTAGGAAAGACATTTTATACATATCGTAGAATGGTCCTGAACAGGATCCCAATCCCTCTCACACCAGCGATTCGCTATTGTAGGGTGTGAAACTCCTGGTGACTAACCACAAAAATAGTCAATGAAAGGAACAATTTTCAAAATTGTACTAAAAACATAACACTTGAGGCTTCCAATAACTCATTAACCTAGTTGAACAAGATCCACCACTACCTCAATGCTACAAATAACATCATCGTATCTAACGAAACCTAGTTCTCATTTTGACTATAGACTGAACTGAATGTTATATCAACCTCCTCCAATTAATCTTATATGCCTGCATCTAGGATATATCCCTCATTATTCTATATAATATATTACTGAAACTCTCATAGTGTCCTCCTCCAATATTCATCCATATAAACATATAGTCTGCTACGATCTACTGGACCATCATGATGGACATCTTAGATATGATAGTGATGAGGAAATTGAACTCGATCAATTCCAACCAAACAATGAACAAAAAATTAAAATCCTAAACATAGAATATGTAATAATTTAAAACATTTAATCAATTTCATTATAATGATCAAAATGGTTTTTTCTAAACACAATGTATACCCATTTCAAACATAAGAAAAAATAAGAGTGGAACATGATGATTTCCGAGGTCTTTACACTTCAACCAATATCACTTCATTTATTAGTTGTAGTAAACATAATTGTTTATTAATCATATCACTACAGGACCTAAATAGATATTTCCTAGACAGTATGTCTTATTTACATCACTCACTAAACATAGCAAACACATTTCTCCTAAAATCTCATTATCCTCACACAAGCTTGTGTCCAATCTCAATCACATCATTAAAAGTGAACCTATGATACAACTCTATCGTTGCCCCCTCCCCAATAGATTACCACTCATTGGCCATTAAATTAGGGAAGTGAGATGGTGACTACACTATTCCAGCATTTAATAGGGCCCGATATGGTGATTAACTCAATGTTTTTAATAAACATTAATATGGGATGAATTTCCCTATAATAGAAACATGAATTCTATTTATATAAGAATGATACATAAAAACACATACGGAGACATATACATATATATATATATATATTTATCCCAAGTGCATACATTCTTTTTAATACAATACTAAATCAAGTAAAATGAAAATACATGTAAAAAATTCTAAAATATGAAATTGACCATGAATCCAAAAAATATCATTCAAAATAATGACCTAGTAATAATTGTCTCAATCTCCCAAAAAATGTAGTTGACCAAAAATAATTCTTATATATACATGGGGTGAGAATAATATTATACATAGTAGTATCCTCTATGGATACTCTCATTAAAATGATAAAGAAATCATTCTAAATCTTTGAAAATAATAGTGAAACTAACTCATTTCCTAAATATTTATTATTTGTTCTTATACACACCATGAACAAATAACAGAAATTATTACACATTCAAAATGATATAATATAATACCAAAAAAAAATCATAACCCTCTCTCACTTCCCCATTGGTTTTCTATTATTACTTATTATCACACATCGTGAGTCATCTCTCTTCAAAATAGGACATCCTAAAGACATTGTGAAAAGGCATCATAATATGAACCTCGTTCATTACATCACCAAATCATACCATATCAAAATACCTTAAATTTTATCAAATTTTTTATGGATCCACCCCTACATGTTTGGTATATAATATACATCCTGTGTTGATCCTCAAGCTATTACCCCTATACATAGAGTATATACTCCAATCCATCGAGGCATATAAACATTGTACCAATAATTGTTTTTGGATACTATATCCAGTAATACTTGATTCCAAAATAACCGTATGAAATAACATCCCTGGAAAAAGATATATGGTAAAATTAACCACTTTGTGTACCATCACAAGTAACTACCAAGAGTAGAGATATGGGGGACATGGGGTATGCAACCATCAATCCTCTCATTGGGATGTTGGGGAAGATACCCACCCAATGTCTGCATGGTTCGAGTCACCCGAACCAATATTGGTAGGGTATCATATAAAATCATGAAATACACATGATATAATATATCCCACAACAACACTATAGAAAAAAGATATTCTTATAATAAATTTTAGATAACATCCTAAGACCATCAGATTCCTCTACAAGGACCACCTATCCTATAAGTATGAAATCATTTAAAGAGATAAATTAATTACATATGTCCATTTTATCATTTATTTTAATTAATTAATTAATTATTCATTTATTATAATTTAATATTATTTCACATTAAATAACCTCAATAATTAGTGTTTGTTCCATTCCATCCATATGTAATCCAATCCAAGTATAAGGAATATCATGATGAACATATTTTAATTAATTTCATTCCATAAACATCAACTCCATGGGTTAAGAATAATTTATTCATTATTAGAATCATTCCTTAATCAAGGTACTCTAGGAAACCATCCTAAGATTCCTCCTAGAGTAAGCATGAAACCATGAACATCCAACTACCTCAATTAGTGGTAAATTTAATACAGATCAAAGATGAATCCTAAAAATCATCTATTAAATAGATTCACAAGAATGAATCCAATATATCGTCATTGCATAAATGGGAAATCCCAACTTCAAACAAATTCATAATCTCTAGTTCCATTCCTATATCCAAAATTAAAATCATGACCCATCATTCCAACATAGGTTCCAAGAACTCCCAAATTATTTAATCCTCATACCCACATTACCTCAACCATTTTTGGATCGGAAGAATTAGTCTCATATAACATCTAGGAATCCCAACACCAAATTACATGTAACAAAAGAACCATTTATAAATGTAATTCCCCTTATAATTTTAATTAAATTTATTATCATATATTATGGCCTTAGAAAAAACAGTAACATGTTAAATTTTATTATATTATAGTGGATTTAAGAGACCATTAATCATCATTTACAGTGATAATATAGGCATTAAACTATTATTTCATGATTAGTATAAATATAGTTTATTAAAAAATCAATTTGACCCAGCAAAATGATGTGATTTCCTTAATGAGTAGGATCATTTCCTAAAAAGACCATTAATTAGAGCTTCCATGGGATATAACATCAGTGGTCATTTATATTGAATAATTCCAAGATTATATCCCACAGCTTCCGCAGGATCAAAACCATTTACTAAATAAATTAAAACTAATTCAGATCACTCCTGAATCCTTATAAGAAGAACCACCACATGAAAGTCTCACAAAGTCTCACATTACCATTATAGATTTTGTGATCATATTATATGGTTATGTGTCAATACCATAATAATATAAATATGTATACTATATTTTCAATTGAATAATGTTCATATTTTCTTCCTATGATTACTTTAGAAAATATTTTGATATTTATATAATAAATTTTTTTTAAATAATAATTAAATATCAATTAAAACATTTATTTTGATTAATTTATTGATTACTAATATAAATAATATTTTAAAAATATAAAATTTTTAAATACCCTTTATTGAATATGAATTATCGTAAAATTTTTATGATTTTAAATGTAATTTCTATAAGGTTTCAAACAAAATCAATAAATTATGAATTTTTAAATTTAATAAATGAAAAATATAGAAAAGTATTTTTATAAAATAAATAATTATTTTGGAATTAAACTTTCAAAATCATCGGATGGGGGCGCCCCCTTGGCCCGGACGGTGGCAGCGGCTTAGACGCATGTGGAGGTTCGGCCCGGACGGCGACATCATTGCGACCACAGACGGCGGTGGCGGCGTAGACTACAGCAGCGGTTCGGCCCAGACGGCGATGGTGGCCTCGGATAGGTGAGGCCACAAAACGGCGGGGCTTCAAGGCAGCGTGGCCACGGGGCCATAGCGGCGGCGGTGGCCATTGCATCGCCACCTTCGTTGGGGCTGGCAGCGGTGTCATCCTCCATTCTTGTTCCCCGTGTGTTGGTAGTCATTCCATCATCGCGATCAATAATTAATCACATGGTTAGAAGATGGGACATGCCATGATTTTTTGGCCCGCACTCTCCGCGTTAGTGCGGTAGCAAGTGACTATTTTTTGATCTTGAGTTTCATATTATTATCAGGAATGAAAAAGGAGAATATTTCCAAAACACCACCCTACAACTTCCCGAAATAGAAAAATCATACACAAATAAACCACTACCTTGGATTGTTTGTTGACGTTCGAGAGAGAAGAAGATGAAGTTGTTGATGTTCGTGTCATCTACCACACACCTAGAATCCCATGCTCATGTTTTGGTTCATCATAGTTAAAGACGTTCCTCATAAGATGTTGTCATGAAAATGAAGTTAAAGTCGACATTCTTTGTTAGAGGAGAGTTCTTCATGGAAGAAGTGTAATCCTCCTAGGGTTCTCCTCTCACAATTCCACCCAAAAATGAAAGAGGTGCCAATATAGTTAACTGAAGAAGAGATTACGTTGGAACACTCACACATGTTGGCCAAGTTAATGTGATGTGTTGGAATAATTAATGTGGATGAATATCAAGATGAAACTCCACATTAAAGAGGGAGTTGAGTGGTTTCTTCTACATTTAGAAGGTTCAGGTGGTACCCGCCTCTAGGAATTTTAAAATTGGGGGTTTATGCTAGGGTGGTCCCCACCCCCATAACCCACACATGAGAGGTTTTTTTAGGTGTCCCCCACTATCATATCCTCTCATGGGTGGTTTATGTTTGGTGATCCCAAATTCTCAACAACCACATGGAGTATAAAAAATTTAAAAAATAAATAAAAGCTACCCATGTTTATTTTTATTTTATTCTTCCACGAAAAAACACTAATTCTATCTTTCACTCTAGACCCACTATTGTCAAGGTAATGGTCTCTTTAAGTAAATACATGATCTGGGAGTTAAACGGTGTTCACAGATTTCAATTCTGAGCATTGGTTCAAATGTTAGAAAAATCCACTCCCACATTTATTGAACATACCTGAAAAAAAGTTCAGAAATTTATTTCGGGCACTACGATCCTCGAAATCACCCGCTGTCAATTTTCACGCACATGTAAATTTTCTATTTAGTAAAAAATATTATATGGAAATTCAATGTCTTTACATTTATTTATTAAATAGAATATGTTTACAATTATTTACCATAAAATATTTTTTACAAACATTCTGCCAAGTTATTGGTTAAAATGGAATGTTTAATAAGTTATTTAAACATACATATTGATTAATCTTATCGATCCATTATTTATTCTCCTACACTTAACTCATATTGGGTTTTTTAGCTCACTCTTATTCTCTTTCTATTCTCAATGTGTCCATGAATATTTATAGATAGTAATTCATGAATATTCAATAAGGAATAAATTTATTATAAGATTTATTAATTAGTGTACATAAATTTAATATGATACTCAATTATATATATAGTTTAAAAATGAAACTAAATATATTGGTCCCATGGTTTGTTAATTTATTGTATCTAGGACAATGTAGTGGTGGTAGTAACTATCTCAGATCTTATAGCTTTTGGTCAGTACATTTGTTATCATAGTTTGTTTTTTAAACTTTTTCAAGATATAATTTGAGAAATATATATTATGGAACATAAGCATAATATAGAATTAGAGGATAAGTGTTGAAGAACATAAACAATTTCTAAAAAGGTAGAGATTATATATTATATCCTATTAATATATATCATTTTAGGTATTATGAGGGGATGCGGGTCTGGAATAGATGTACTTATGGGTAATCAATCTGAAGTGGGCTCTTTAGGATTTAATCAACCATGACATAGTACATGAAAATGGTCCTTTATAGACTCCTTAATTGATACACCCAAGGGATATTATTTGGATTATTCAAATTCTTATTACAACCCTTTATAATGGAGTTGGATAGATGTGGATTGTGAATAACCAAGATTTAACCTAAGGAAATTTAGATTTAAAATACGACGTCATGATTTACATTTCAAATAAATTATTAAATGGTTACTACTTCTCAAATTAGGCTTTTTGGTTTATGTCAATGATTGAAACTCGAAGAAATAATTTAAGTATTGAACATGTTGGAGAAGGTGGAATAAATCAAACAGAAAATGGGATACTGATAGGAGTTAAAGATAACAGGTCTATGACTAATTTTTTTCTTAAATATGATTAAAAACATTTACCTTATCCAACTCCCAGACTCTCCAATGAAGATTACGATGGAGTTTTTTGAGAACATGAGTGGTGTAGACCATGTAGAAAAGAATAATTTATTTCCATCATTAAATAAATGTGAAGGCATACACAAAGTAACCTATCTTAATGAAATGATGAAATATATTACGTGTTTTAAAGATGGTCTTCATGAAAATATCTGATGACGAAAAATGATGAGTACAGTGGAAGGAAATAAATATCATCAAGAGGAACCATTTATATTTCATTTATTTAAATGTGGAGAACTTGGGTGTTACCCAAATAAAATACCTCTTCTAAAGGTTATATCATAGGCCATGGAAGGAACAATGATGAAATAAAATGGAAGAAGTAGTAGTGTTTTGTGATTTAATAAATAAGTTTTTTATGTGTTTACCAATATTAATTCTGTTACAAGAAAACTGAAAATATTTAAGGATTGTAAAGGAAATTAGGTATAAATTTTATTTATAATTACGGATACCATCATGGGTAAATGAGTTTATGATTGATCAAAAGTTCCAAATATAGGAAACCAATTTTTAGATATTATGTAGTAGGAATGTCAAAATATTATATAAATATATATATTTAATAATTTTTTATAAGGGATATTTTTTAGAGAGAAAAAAGTTATATTCAATAATAACATCACCTTTTATAGAATTACTTAATAATGTATCGATAACCATTAGGTTTATTATAACCATTAATGAAATTATATTCAAAAAAGACAATAATAATTTAAAAAAATATGTTTTATTGAAAACCATAGTATAAATATTATTTAAAGATTTACCTTATTTATGGGAAGTCGATATTTTCGGAGAAGCTGTATGAATTTTATTAATGTTGTTTATTAAGAGTATAACCATCATGCAAGGTGAAAACCCATTGTATCTAGAAAGGCATTGGGGGTCAAATCAATGACTGAAGGACAATAAGGGTTTAATTCCTACCACTAACCTTCCCAATGTCCTAGATAATATGTCATTGTTTTTATTTAACAAACTAGAAGATTACATAATAATTAATAACCAACAATATTATCTTTATTGAGATTAAGTTATTAACCATATTTGTTTTGAGAAATAGATATAGTCAAATATAAGGTCTTTTTTATCAATGTTTGGATTTGTTAAATGATAAATATAGTGCTTCAGGGATAAAAAGTATTTCTCTTTGGTTAATCATTTCATGGAGTAAATTTATAAATATGAAATTAACCGAATCACAAAGAAACGATGAAATTATGTTTATAAAAATATATCATGTAACTAAATTTCAGCATATACATATCTAGTAAGTTAATAACTCAACATAATTAAAATGATCTAATAATTTAACAATAATAACGTGATTTTGTAGTGATGTTCTTTTAAATCATCATATATTTACATTTTTGAGTCCCTCATATTTAAATTTATCATTTAGTTTTTATTGAAAAATTTCCTCAATCACTCCTTATAATTATTTACTATTTTCTGCCAAATCCATATCCACACATTCTGCTATAGTTCTCCTAAGTAAAAACCTAGTAATATGCTATTCCATGAGACCTTGGTACTTCTAATTATCTCTTATTAAAAATATAATAAATTAAATCTTTATGATGTGTGTTTTTCAACAATAGAATTTAAAAGTATTGAAATCTTTATTATCGAGATAATGTTTTAATTTGAAAGATGTCGTTTAATTAAAGTGTGGAAAATGTAACACTGAAATACATTACAATATTATCCTTTTAGAATAAATTTAATATTTTCCCAGAAGAATTTATATAAAACAACATGTTACACTTATGCTAAATGAAATGTTAAGTTTATATTATCTTACATGAATGTTTATTTTTATATTTCACAATAAGGAACCCAAAATTTATGTTTTTTATATCACAATATAGACATTATTTTATTTCATGAATTACATGCATGGACAAAATTTAATTGATACTATAAATATTATTATTAATAATAGATATTACATCTTATACATTAAATTAACAATTATAAATCTGGTTACCTATCTTATAAAAATATATTTCTTAAAAAAATATAAACATAATTAATTTTTTATCAATAAACTATAAATGAACATAAATACAAACTGAAACTAAAAGGTATTTTTTAATAAGAAATATTTTTTTCCACCCTTAGGGTTTTTGTGTAAATAACATACATTAACTGGTATTACTGAATTATATTAATGAAATAGATAATATATATTCAATAAATTATTTTCCTCATTTATAAAATATATTTAATTATTATAAGATTAGAACACATCATATATTTAAGGTAAAAAATAAATTTTTTTAAATCAAATTGTTCTTCCTTTTAATTGAAATGATTTTCGAAAACTAAGAATTTGACCATTTATAAATATTAGTTGAAAATAAAAAATTATATTTTAATTCAAAATTTTAAAATTACAATAGGGTGGTAAGTTGGTATTTTTTCTATGAAGATTCTTTTTTTTAGTATTGAAAAACACTAAATTTCCATTGAAAATTGAGGTTTCATCTAAATTATTTATAGTGATAAATAAATTTTTTAATTTGATTCAATGTATTATTATATCAATTTATAAATTTTTTATACAATTTTGGCCATTGGAATAAATTTTTATTTAATTTAGATATAACAATCACAGATAATGTTTGAGAATTTTCACCTTAAATCTTGATTTTATGCCCCATCCGTAGAATCAATATTATATTAATCACTTCCAATTATGTGATTTTATTGTATAAAAATGGATTTAATATTAGTAATTAGAAACATTTATAATATATAGTATGGTCAACATTGTTTTTGACAGAAAATAATAATCAAATCAATTAGTTAATTGTAGCTTTTAAGTTGGAAATGAGGTTACTCTGCTTTTATTCATTAATCATAATGACCAAAATATTATAGAAACTTATAGAGAACCCTTTTATGTATATATTAACACCATACCCTAATTTCCTATTATTTTATTTATTATTAGAATCATATTATGTAAGGGAGATCACCCAATAGTTTTTATGTTTTTTCTTTACAAGAATGGAACTCCTCCTCTACTACAAATGGGCACTCAAACCACTATCATAGTATCACATCTCAATACATTTTCAATGATAAAATTGAAAAACTAACTTCCCAAATTTCCTGAAATAATTATAGGAGCCTTACATTAGTATTAAATAAAACCAAGGTTTTCTTTTGGTATAGAAGAACAATAGTTACCCGAAGAAGAGTTATCATTTTCATAAAGAAATTTTTATATTTATTCCTCCACCACATAAATAATTCATATAAAATTATTATAAAATAAAATATTTGTATTAAATGTAATTTTTTTTTAATTAATAGTAATTTCAAAATTTTCACACGCATCCATCAAATGGGACAAGAAATAATCATTCAAGCATATAATGGGTTATCACCTCATGAACTGTTTTATTTCGTTAATCCATTACCACCGTTAAAGGTTTGAAATAATGATGTATTTATAGTTTAGAAGTTATATATATGGTATATGTTTTATTTTACCTATGATTTTGGAATTATTTTATAACACATACCACCATGATTTCCATTTTCATGAAATATGATAACATCATTTGTGGACATTTGAAATACCACCACCACAAAACAATGTGATATATTCATATTTTGTATAGTATGTATTATTTATGGATTTAATAAAAAAATTTAAAATATAATAAATATATATGATACCATAATTATAATGTAAAATTAAATAATTAATTTTTATTTCTTTTTAGAAGACAACGATATGGAAGAAGTGTTCATGTATGTGTATTACCTACCATCACGAGGAACGGTTTGTAACATATAACATAACGAAATATTTTTTTATTACACTAAATAAATATATTTTGATTATAAATGATATTAAATTGATTTTTTACATTATGGGGATAATGAAATCACGATCTAAGTAGTATGACCAAAAAACAACAAATCAAAACATTTTCAAAAAACAAATCTGTTATTACCCAAAAAAAATGAAAATAATTATCAATGAATGTGTAATAATAATTTATAAAATGATTATATATGATATAATATATTTTAAGATCTTTATTTTATAAGATAATTACATCTTTAAAATCACTAAATTTGAGGTTAAATCAAGTACTACTTTATATAAATGATGTGGTGTGGGATTATTTTAAAAATTAATTTCATTGAGTAATATTATATTATAATGGATATATATTTTTCTATGGTGTATATGCTATCTATTTGAAATTTAATTTCATGAATACTTCATTAATCATGGTATTTTGAGTTTTAATTTAAATTATTTCATCTAATGGGATTTTATGTTAATGTTACCAAGTTGTAAAGGAATTTCAGAAAACAATTTCATTTCATTAGGTTATATTACATTCTTATAGTAACAAATAATCCGTGATTTTGATTAATATATTTGAATATAAATTGATGTATTTCCACTTTTTTATGTTGAATTTCATTTTTAAAAATAATCAATTCATCTATTAATTCTCAATTCATATTCTCAATCATTTTATTTATTTATTCGACAAACTCATTATAATAGGGATTAATAATTGATGAAATCATATGTATGTAAAATATACGATAATTGTTTAAAACCCGTTTAATTTAATTATATTATTGTTATTAGTAATATTTTTCGTTTGATAATACCATACTCTACTATTTGTTACTTCATATTATTGATAAACCTTTTTAATGAAACCCAACATTAATTATCTATTTGAAAGAAGATTTGTTTTCATAAGAAACCATGTTTTCTAAGAAAAATGTCAAAAAAAACATTATATTTATCAAAATGATTTATTAACATACATTTCATCTGTTTTATATTTTTTACAATAATGTTTGAATGGAATCTTCCTATCGATTTCTGAACAAGGAGATTTTATATATTTTTGAAAATAAAAAAATAATGATGTTTTTATCCCATATAGAATTAAATACTATAACATCCTTGAATATTACATTGATATTATAATGTATATTTTTAAATTAATTTTTTCAATTTTTATTTTAAAATAAAATTTATTATGAATTTTCTTAAAACTGGAAAACAAAATTCCCTAATAATGATTATAAGGATATTTTAGATAAATTTTATTACATTAGAAATAAAAAAATATTTTAAAACTCTAATGGGTATATATTATATTGATACCATCAATATTATTCTTCTAGATGGGTTGTGATTATTTTTACTAAGGATATTATTGAAATTCACTTCCTAGATTCATTTTTATTTTCAATAGTTTCCCGTTGAGCTACTCACATTCCAATGAATACTGAACATTAAATTTACCCTAAATGACTTTAATTTTTATCATTGACATGAATATCTCCCAAATCATTAACAAATTTAAAATATATTTTTTACATTGAACTTTATTTTTTGTATCTATGGAAAATATCGATAAATCTATATTATTTTCCAAATAGGGATATTTGATAAGAAATATTATCAGTGAATTAAATAAATTATTTAATTTCTGATTAATGGTTTGGACAAGCAGATGCAGGTGTGGAAAAAACATTATATTCCCTGGAAGTATCAACATTATCCAATTGGACTAATCCATTAGCCAAATTAGATGGGTTCATACATATAGTTTTTTTTAAAGTGTGAATTGCCTAGATGGTATAAGTTTTCATGTGCCTTAGAAATAATATTTTATAATTATGCCTTACCTCATTAATATTTCATTTATTAATATGATCATCTTAGATATTTTCTTATGAAAAATCTATGGATGTATTTCACTCGTATTTTTAATATTAAATAAAAAAATTCATGTATTGACCTTCCAATATTATTTAGGTAATAAATTCTCATTTATTTATTTAACGGAGTGTGATCTGAATGAATTAACTTTCTATATTTATTATTCTTATTTATTTATTTTTATTCAACTATACATATCCCTTAAAGGGTATTTTAGATTACCATTATATTTATTCCATTACATAATAATCCATGGAGTTTTCAATTAACGATATATAGAAATGTACTAGAGAAAATAAAGTTATTATAAAAAAGTATATTGTCATTTTTGTCATCTATTGTAATATAAGACTCATCTATATATCTAAATTACATAGACTATTAAATTTTTCAATATTTGGGACATGATTTTTTTGTATTTATTCTTCTGTAATGGAAATAGGCACTAAATTCGTGATATTAGGGTTAGGACAGTACATCGAATACGAAAAACAATGTTGTGAGGTTTTGAAACAAATAGCGATGATGATAAGATTGAATGTTATCATGGATATACTAACTAAAATATCCAAGAATATTATCAAAACTCTATAAATTACCAAACTATTTGACTAACCAAGCAAGATAATGGAGGAATTATCTAATAGTATGAGTGATTGAGACATTGGAGGAAAGAATGATCAATTTATTTATTATCACAACGGTTGAAACCAACACTGAGTAATTTCCTAGAAAGGAATGGTAATAAATATTTATGTTTAGAAATAAAGGAATAATTGAATATATTACTGACAAAAAATGAAGAGCACTATAGTAGGAAATAAATCACATCATATAGATCCCTTAATAGTTTATTGGATTAAACATGGGGTGTCTAGTGATTATCCATTAAATTTCCCTATTTTATTTGTTCACCCCTATACCAAGGATGGAAAATTTTTGAAATAATTTTTTTCTGTGTACATGTATATGGATTAAATAATTAAATTGTTGATATATTTTATACGAAGTATTTTAGTTATAATAATCATGAAATATCTAATTATTATGTCAAATTTTAGAAGCATACATGTATTCATTAAATTATGAATTTGGAATAGCATCAGGATTATGGCAGTTAATATTTATCATATGTTCAATGTCCATAAACCCCTCTTTATGTTTGTGTTGATAATAGTGTGTAATGATGAAGGATATTTTTGGAAGAAGATAATTTGAATTCAATCCATTGATTTAGTTGATGATTATTTATTTGAGTAAGAATACCTTTACATTTTTTGGAATTAATCTCTTTGTTTCAAGTAAAAATTATGAAATGAATTAGATTTTGAATTTTAATAATTATGAATCATAATAATTTTCAAATTTTATCTGAATAATATTAATTTGGTTTAATAAAAAGGATAAACCACATTCTGGGTGACTACCAGTTGCATGGGGAAAGGCCATCGGGATTGAACACATATCATAATGATGTTGAGGGTTTGACACATAAAATAGAACTATGAGATGTTCTTGAAAATATTTTTTAAATTATACCTAAATTAGTTGATGAATAAATATTATCGATGAACTAGTGATTTTACTATTGTGGTTTAGATATTAATATATTTTATAAGATTAATTTTGTTATGCATATTATTTTTAGGATTTTTTATAAAAACTAGTGAAAATGAATTTTATTCTTTTATTGATATTATGATCCATTAAATGGGAATTTATGTGATTTAGGAATAAAAAATAATTTTTGGATATTCATTTGTTTTTTATGTGATGAATTTGAAATTGATCAAAATAAAATAAGAGGATGGAATTGTGATTAAGAAAATGAAACGTACCAATAAGGTATATTACTTAATATTCATAGATTGTAAATTAACAATCCAACATTTAGAATATAGTAATAAAAAAAATTGTATCATATTTTCCTCAGATCAAATGAATCATTTTTTTGGAATCAATATATATTTATGGTTTTGAGGTCTGTGACCATTCATTGATCACTTACTTTCTTACGAACAATTACCTATATCATCCTCCATAAGTATTTATCAATTTATTCTTGGTATATATATATTCAAATTACACCTATATATTCATAAAAATAGTCTTAGTTATGTGTTATACCATATGACCTTTTATCTTACCATTCACTATTATTTTTTTTATTTTATTAACCCTTTTTCCATTGTCGTTTATCAATAATGGTTTTTTCCAATAGAAAAATATTTATTTCTAATACAAATATTAAACTATCATGAGAAAATTTATTTATGTTTTTTAGAATGTGAACCATAAAAATATAAAATAGTGACACTATATTAAATCACATACTTGTCAAAAAACAATCCGATTAAAAACCCATTATATAAATTAATTTAAATTTAATATATTTGATAACATGTGTATTAAAAAACAAAGAGTCTAAATGAAACAAAATTTAGTATAACATTATATCATATCTATTAAGTTGGTTAGTATGAGTAGTACTAAATAAATTACAATCATTTTTTTAATCTTTTGATTATTATTAATACAACAATAATTTAAAAGAGAAGAAATTGTTTCATAAAAATATTATATTTTCTAAATATCGTTTTGTCTCTTATTGTGCACATAAATTAAAATTAATTTACAAAATTTTAAAAAAATTATAAAATATAATGAACCTTATTATTGAATTAATATTATAAAAATTATAATAGGCTATTTTTATATAGTTAAAAAATGAATCATTTTTCGATCAATAGTGAAAATTCCATTTTTATTGATATTTTCCCTCTCAGAAGAAATCATTACAAGGATAATTTAAATTTAAAAATGTATTTCATTAAAAAAATCATTTATATTATAATTTTGATAACTTCGTTCTTTTGATTCATTTTCATATTTCATTTTGATATTAAATCATTATATTCTTATGTGAATTTTCTCTTTGGAAACCATCTTTTTTTTCACATATGTAATTGTAATTTAAAATTTTAATCTACCAATTCTATTTGATAAATTTTGAAAAAAGGAATACATAATTTGGATAATAATAATTTTTATTTAATATTTTCATCAAATTAATTTTTTGGCCATTATTCCCAATTAGATAAGTAAAAAATAATTCCATTGGTTATGCTAAGAAATAATTTACCTAAGGGTTAAGTAATGAAATTGTGTGTATACAATAATAAACCAAAATGTAAAAAACCATTTTCCCACCATAATTTACCCTTTTCAAATATAATGGTATATAATGACCCATTAGGGAGGCTTTTTTCTGGATATAAGCTTGGGTGTAATTTATTGTTTTAAAAAAATTCATGTATGTCCTCTCCCCTACTTATAAAAGGTGAATCCCTAACCTATACTAGTCACACATTGATATTAATTTTATATGTTATATCACTTAATTAATCACTTACTTACCCTCACCATCATCCATGATCCACTTTTTACCATAAATATATCCAACTAAGGATTTTGGTGCAAACATAAAGAAGTTGTATGAAGAAGAGTCAACTTTCCCTAATAAGCTTTATTTTGTTTCATCATCCTCCTCATTTAAATCATTTTAATCCACGATTATATAATTTAATTAATATATTCCTCATACTATAATTTTATTATTAAATTTTAATAACTTATATCCATGTCCTTATAGATCAAATGGGAAATGAAAATACCGACTATTTTAACAGTATACCACCACCACCCCACCAAACAATTAATTTTTTTCGCTATCTAGAATTCAATGATGAATATAATGACATATTTAACACATTAATATAATATTTTTTATATAATTATATTTCATTAACTATAATATCATAAATACCTTAATACATTCTGTAATTTATAAATTGCAATATTGTTTCTTGTGTGTACGGTAGGTTTCTTAAAGGAAAGTGATGTGATTTTCCATTCACATAGGCTTTACCTGAAAAGTAAAATGTAAAATATAGAAAAAATATTTCTTATTTATGAGATAATATTTATTCTTGAAGATTATCATTTTACCCACATTTATTCCTTTCACTCATTACTGTAATTTTATCTTCTGTTGTGCATGCGTACGACCTACCATCTTAATGAAGTAGTGCGATTCATTTTTCCTATCCAGGATTTTATAATGATTCTAAAAATGAAAATAATGATTCAAAATAATATTTATAGAATAAATTAATAAAATTCAAAAAATCATTATACTATATGTTAAATAATTCTCACCCAAAAGGATGTTAGAGTTAAAGTGTTGCGTATTAATTTCCATTCATGGAGGCATATTGTAAAGTTATCGACCTAATTTATTTTATTTATTGTATATTTTTCTTCATATAAATATAATATCATTAATAATTAATATTTAATTATATTATACATTTCAATTTTAATTATTTCATTTAATGATTTTTAAACTAAAAATTACCATGTAGGGACAAATTTAATAATTAAGTTTATTTTTGTTTGGTTATATAATTAATTATTGTCTTTAGTATTCAGAGATTATATTTGTAAATAATTTATAATATATTATGTTTTATTTTAACTTCTTTCATATAGATCTAAATTTTATTAAAATATTTTATTCATTGATTAATTCTCTCTTCAATATTACGATCTTTTTAATGGTTTATTTAACAATACCATTTTAATCCTGATAATTTATGCCGGAATTTCCACTGAAGGAAATTAGTTGATCGTCATATAATAAAAACCATTAATTTGTTTCTCCTTTGTCCATTCATGAAATTTTGAAGTAATAGTAATAATTTTTAGAACTATACGTACTAAAAATGACTAATATTTTTTTAATATGTTCTTATTTCAGTTATTTTTTTAGTTTAAAATCATTTTACATCATAATAACTGATTTATGAAAAAAAATTAAATATTCAATAAATTTATTATTATTTCTTCTCTTGCAATATTTTAATTTTTGAAATATTTCTTCAAAATAATATTCATTTCACTTTTGGAACAATGAAATTTTTTACCTCTTAAAATTTTATAAAGTGAGTCTCTTTTAACATATATATAATGTATGCAATTTCCATTATTCATGTCATCATATTTCCTTGAATATAATAGTATATATTTAACTAAAAATTTTAAATGTTTCAATAGTATTATAGATTTTTTAATATTTCAATTTTCAATCATAAATTTTTATTTTAGTTTAGAGTTTTTGTAAACATATTGTTATGGAAATTATATTCACCAATGAAAAAAAACATTATTGTACATATAATACATTAGGTATATTCTTTTGACACCATCATTATAATTTCTATGGATTCCATATGCTCGTTTTGAACATGGAAGTTTATGACACCAACGTTATTGATTAATTTTTATCCATTAACAATATCTTGAAATATAAACATTCCATTGATCATTGTTAATTAAATGTAAAATAAATATGAATTTTATATGTCCTTGATATAATTATTTTATAAACCATATTTCATTTTAACATAACATATGTTTAATTTAAAGTTAAATGATAGACATAAGATGTGTTGATAAATATATATTCATTACTCAAGATGAAAATTAGTTGATAAGTAATATTATTTAATAATTTAATCTATTATACAATATATAAAGAATTATTTGGTAATTGAGATATGAGTGATTCCTAGTTATAGATAGAATATTGATGAATCGGTAGTCCCATGAGATGAATCAATTAGATATCATATGTTAAATGAGATTTTTTGGAATGCCTAACCATCAGTTTTTATGTGTATTTTGAACAATATTTATAGTTGAGGTATCATGATACATGAGATGATGATGTAAATTAAATAAGAAAATACTTCATCAATGATTTTTTAATTGTTTTTTATTATATATTTCTAATGATATATTCTCTAGATGAATTAAATTCATAGTTAAATGATATAACATAATTTGTTTTATGTTATTTTACATTCCATATTGATTACTAAAAACAGTAAATGATTGAAAATAAATTGATTAAAATTAATGTGGTTTCAAATACTTAACTTTAAATATTTATTATTAATATTAAATTTTTTAAATTTCATGAGTGATAAAATTATTTACCTTTCCAAATTGATTATTCTAGTTTGATTATATATTTATACTGTGTATTTAGTTATTTATGTTTGAATTATTATTCATATTTATTCAAGATATATTATTTCATGCATAACTCTATATTGTGATTTTTGGTCAGCTATATTTTTTCAATTCTTAGGAATCGAAGAAATGTGAAAATAATGATATGAATTGATTTTTTAGAGGAAATAATTATATAATCAAAGTATTTTTTTAATGAGTTTTTTAAAATGTAATATAGTAATCATGTATGTATCTAGTGTAAAAAGACCAGTAAACTATTTTTCCCTTTGGGTTGTTATTATTTTTATATTATTTAGATGTAATAAAGTAATACATTCACTCTAGATTACTATATTTTATGTCATTACGGATAACCCATATAGTTTCTTAGACCATTTTTATTAATTAAAATTTGATAAAAAAATAAATATCTTATCATACATTCAATGTAGAACCACTACTGGCTATATGAACCCTCTAGATACATGATACTAAATTTTCACATTGTGATATGTAAGGATTCTTGATATAATGTCAAAATGTATCTTTCATCCTATTCTACTAACACAATCTCCAATGTTAGCATATCATATTCATAACACCTATGTGTATGAATATATAGCGAGTATGAGAATCATACTAAACACCCAATATATCCTAATATAAATCTATGACAATAAAATGATAGAAAATTACATGCTAAACACCTTTAGAGACTCCAAAAAATTCATCAACGGAGAACAAGTAGATCATATATACAACATTTTCTATATCAATTGGTTTTTACTACATATCAAGAATTAGAATTTTGTGATCTCAAATAAATGTAACAATATATGTGAAATACCACTCATTAATAATTTCCTCAAACATCAATGATAATTGATTCATCATTATCTAGTCTTAATATCCCATCCTTCTTAGGTGTGTTATGATTTTCATACTCAATGATATTATAAATATTTTAAAATTATTATTGGTAGATGTATTGTTCAATTTTAAACCTCTCATAACTGAAAATTGATCAACCTGAAATTCAGATGTAATTGAGAGTAAATATATATGATATAATAGGAAGATATGGAATCCAAAAATCATTACCATGTTTGATATGTTCAATATTTCACCAGAGAGAATAATATATTATTTAACTCCAATTCATGTTATATTTCATTATACTATTGGATATTGTGTTTTTTGGATAAATATATAATCAAAATATAGTCATATGTCAATATATATTACATCCCCTCTCTAAAGGTGTCTAATAATACATATTTCACTCCCTTCTTATGTAGTCACAATAATAGAGTAATAATAAATCATTTAATCAAACACTAGAAATATATCTAAAAATTATAATACAATAACAATGGATTTTCATTTGAAATGATTATATTAGGTGAGAATAAATAACACAAGTCTCCAAAAAAATATATAGTAATAACATTCCAATATATAAATAATATATACCTCATGAAATTATTGGGTGCATACTAAGAAAGAATTATTCATAAATTAATTGAACATATGTATAATACACTAAATGAAAAAACCACATATAAATTTCACCGTATAAAAATTGAAATACCATATGGAGTGATAAATATAAAACATGTTATCCTGGTGTAACTCTTCAACTACTCTAGGATACTAATCTTTTTCATCATCAACATAAATAAATGTTTTTTTCTTCTCACCATACTTGGTTATTGGGATCATATACTTAACGGTAAATAGATTATTCCACCCATCCCACCCATGGGGGTGTTTAGGGTAATGACCCACAAGATTTGAGAAATACCCTAATGGGTTCATCAATTAATCACACCCTAAATACTTCCATATTAATTTTATCATATTAAATTTCAAAATATAAAACAAATTTTACATTGCTTCTCCAAAAATATCAATAATTATAGAAAACTAATAATGGGAATCATTACATCATAAATTTTTTTCTAATTGCATGATCATATTGGAATAAGGCCTCCATCGATGAGTTTGGTATGTTTTAAAACAAAACATTGGTGTTTCAAAACCATGATGTGGTGGGTTTTCATTATTATAGAAACATTGTTGTCATTGTATCTGAATAAGAATACATGATTTCCATGGGGTTCAGTGCTTTTATATTTTTCAAATGTTTTCTCATTTATTTTCTAAGATAAATTTTTAATTCCACATAATACGTGATTGTAATTCCATGGTGATTTGGGTTATCCTTCTAGGTTTTCATTTTTCAAATCCAAAAAATATTCTTCTTCAATATCAACATAATTTTATTTCATTACTCTTTATTTTTGGGTTTGATAACATAAAATCTATTCCACCCATATATCTCTCACATATATGTGGATGTTGATATTATAATTCCACCATGAACAATTTTATTTATTTAAATAAACACGAAGTACTACAATACAAGTGATGTTAGTTATGAATCATATTATGTAATTTTTTCGAAATTTTATCTTCATAATAATATACATTATATGTGTCCTTATAGTGGATTTATTATCATCTAGGTATAATAGATGTAGATATTGAGAATATAAAGGATGTGGATACTATCAAGACCATTTGAAAAAAGATTCTTTCCCATCATCTATTTCTACAAAGTGATATTTCTGTATTTTATGATAAGCTAAATAAAAAGAAAACATGTTTGAATTATGACAATAATTCTCAATCATTTTGGATTTAAATATAATTTTCAAGGAAATATTTTTTATGATATGTACCAATTATGTGTGATACTCTTCTAGAAGGTGAATTTTGTTGGGGGAGACAAAAATTTATCATTACCCACATATCGATAGTGAGTTTCATATATTCATCTTGGTTACAACTAAACTTGAATAATCGATTTGTGGTGATAAAACCACATTCCATAAAATATTTTTACACTAGGGGAAGCTGTGGGAAACACTTGTAAGATTTTTTTGATGAAGCATAAAATATTTTTTTGTGACATTTGTTTATCCCTACAGAAGTATAATACAAGTTATTTCATAGTAGCCATTACACTAGAGATCTCAACAATGCTCGGCATATAGAACTGGTTTGAAAGGAGAATTTAAATTGATTTTGAAATTAATGAAAATTACGAGTTGAATACGGTTATTCCCATATGGAAGAATAATAAATCATGTGAAATTACCAATATTTTAGACAATTAGGAAAATATTTCTCGATAAAAGTAGAATATCTACCCCATGTAGGAAGAAAATTATTTTTCATATCCAAGTTTAGTTCCATCAGAATGGGACATTGGAATTTAGAAATAATCCAATAATAATTTAGGGATGCTAAATGGTAAGAAAAATTTTAGTTTTATAGTGAAATATTCGGTTTGTGTGGAGAATAAGGATATAAAATTTACATGTTACTCCATGAAAACAAAACTAATTACTATTGGATTAGCATGAAAGGGCCTCAGATCCCAAGAACTCATAAATTCTCTTAGTGAAGATTCAATATATCTTATGGAGTACACTATTCTATCCCGTCCTATAAATAAATGTTACATGGATTATATGAATCTCATTGAAATATATGATAGCATATGTGGAATTCATTAGAGATACCCCTGGGATAAGGATGTAACATACGAATTTAAAATTAATAGGGTTTTTACTCTAACTAAACCTTAAAATTAAATATACTTTTAATTGGGTTGGTATGATATTGAAGAAGGAAAAAATTTCATTTTTTTCAATGATATGTTTTCATAGGAGAAGATAATTCTAGAGGAGTTGAATCCTCATGAAGATAATGATGGAATTATTAATCACTTATTACACTCTGTCATTGATATAATTTTATTATATTTAGATAAGGTTATAAATTCTTTTGATATGTATCAATATTTTTATTTATATATAGTAATGTGGAATACTAACACCTTTTTCATCCAAATCATTATTTCAGAACCCTAACATGTTTGTTTAGAAAAATTATACTATCATATATGTTTATATTTAATTGTGTCTATATTAGTTATGGAAATCAATGGATAGATTCAGGATGATATGAATTCTTTATAATGTTATCATAGACCATAGTGTGTATCTAGTTTTTTTTCTATAGAAGAAAATATGTTTTAGATGAAGTATACACATTATCATCAAATATAGGTAAAATTTGGGTTAAATAGGTCCCTTCAATCGTGATTATGGAAGACTATTGTGGGTTTGAAAACATCATATTTTTTCTTATAGTATTGTTTTTATGTGATGAAAATTTTTCATAGCTACACAATATGTGAATATCCAGTGACCTCATGATATATACCATTAAAATAGAGATGGTATATAGTTTTGAATATTATGTTTCAATTCCTTTTTCAGTTATTTTTTTAATGTGTAAGTTATTATTAGTAATTATTTATGTCATTTGGTGTGTAGTTATATATTATGGTTCACTATAACAATTATTTTCACAAAATCTAAATATATTCAATTAATTTTACTATTCTTTATACTATGCATATTATATAAATGAGTATATGAGTATATTATTAACAAATACTCTAAGAAATTGATTCACAAATATTTCAATGATGTAGAATTTGAGATCCATGGGAATCATGGAAATATTTCTCACTCTGATGTTTATCACAATGAATTTTTAAATTCAATATTAGTATATATATTTTTTCTTAAAGATATCTTCATCAGTAGTGATAAAAAATTATTATCCAATCATATATTGTTTATTGATATCTAATTCACTATATTAATTTTGTAAAATATAAATTTGGTTGGAACAAGAGAATTCATTTTCCGGATATCCACTTTGTCTATGAATTAATAAGGAATTTAAAATATACTGTAGTAATTATCCTTGTTTGGGAGAGATCTTCGAGATGCATGTGGTGTCACAATAAATCATATGAAACCCTTCTTCAAGATATCATCATGTATTATCTATAACATTAAAATCATAATATCAAATATTTGATATCAAATTTTCATGATATTTATTTCCCTTAAGTATAGATTGATAATAATGAAATTATTATTTTAGGGGGGAAATTAGGGGGTTCCCTAAAAGAAAAAAATTCTTTTATGTATTCACTGTTTAAAATGTAATGGATTGATATTTAAAATATAGTAAGTTATAATTCCAATTTTTCAGTCCCCACTCAATGGTTCTATGTATCCCAATATCCAATAAAAGTTATAGATGTTTCAGGAAATCAAGTATATATCACATATCATTAAAATTAGTAACCCCATGTTCAAACATTAACCAACATTCATATCATATGGTTATCATAAATTGAAGCAAGTTCCACAATGATAAGATCCTATGAAACCTTATCCTCAATAAAAACCATCATTCATATAGAAAAGAGATATAATAGGTATGTAGTATCCCATTTGAGTTTATCTAACTTGAATGACACTTCAAATTGACGAACAAGATACAAAATCTCATGAATGATAGAATTAGTAATATAATTTATCACTCTAGTATTAATAATATTATATAAGTAATATTACCTATAAGTATATAATTACTTAAAAAATATATTTTGTTCAACCATGAAATCCTCTATGTCATAGAGAATATGATTCCCAAATTCCCACACTAATTTTCCAAAAGGAAGAGTTTAATGGATTTAAGGTAAATCATATGTAATGGGTGGACAACCAAATCTGGTTTTTATCCATTATAGTGTATATAATCTAATTATAATGATGCAAGAAACCATATAATCTTATAAATATATATTTACCATTTATTTATAACTATATAACAAAATTAATTTTTTTAATAATGACAATAATCGTGATCATTTTTGTATTCCACTCTCAATGAATTCTTTCGGGTGAAGAAAAAAAATTATTATTCCTCTGGTTCTATACAAACATGATTCATGAATCTATAGAATTAAGTTTTAGTATTCATAGTTCTCTTAGAGAGTAACCCGTCACTACATACCATTTTTAATTTATATCAACAATTATTTCTTTTTTCCTCTCAATGTTAATGGGATGGAGGATGATAGGATTACTCTCTCTAGAAACTAGATAATAATAGAAGGAATTCCATTTTCACAAAATGTATAGTATAATCAATAAAAATATAAAATAGGGATTTTATACATAAGGTTTTAACATTTGGTAATTACAAACAATACCTTATCAATATATTTAATTCAAGTAATTCCCCATATCAAATAATTATAACATTTTTATTTTTATATCTCATTCCATTAAAATAATGAAATATAATTTCATAAAAAAATCTACATATAGTAATATAACATTAAATAAAATATATCAATCACATTGATCTATCAACCTTTCCTGTTAACCCCCACATGGAATTATATGAACCTTCATTAGTAAATTAATCAATTTGAAAAATACAACCCATTTTATTGAAAATAATTAGTATGTTCGCTAAACTCATGAATAACTATTTATTTTCATATTATCATATATAATTGTTTTTATGTTAATCAATTCACATTCCATGGAAATAAATTAATATTTATCTTTTTCTATGTAAATAATAAAAAATAGAAAAAATTCAACTCACAGTGTCTAAAAAAATATCGTATTCTTAAATCTATGAAATCCAAATTAAATCCATAATTATTAATTAAAATGAGAGAAAAATTATTTATTCTTAACAATAAATTTAATATAATTTTATGATATTATCAATAAAATTAATCTATAATAAGCTCTCTTTATTATAGTCACGTTCGGGGAATATACCTAATGTTTCATATCATAATTTGGTAACATATTAAGTCACCCATATAAAGGAAATCCTTTATATCAATTATAACAAAATTCCTTTTAAAAACACAATTGGATAAAAACTATTTTTCAATCAATGTCTCACCATAAAATATTAATACCCATTTCATCGCAAAATATGATTGATTTATCACTCCATGATTTTCTAAAATAAATTCATTGATGGTTTATCTTTGATATATATTTAATTAAGTAGTTATATTTCAATCAATGTTCTAGAGATATTTTTTACTATAAATATGGAGTGGAAAATTGATTTATTGACTTACTCAATTAATTAAACATATCTTACAAAAAAACCCAAAAATATATTAACATTATACATAAATCATTCATATCTATTTTCATCCACACATCAAATTACATGATTCATTATTTATAAAAATAATAATATCTATTCTGAAAACATATACAACTGTTCAAGGATATGATTATCTAATAAAAAAGTACTGTATGGAATTCCTCTTGTATATTTTTTGATTGTGACCTATATTTTGGAAAATAACGATGTGAAAACCTCTTGATATTATTTATAAATGTTTCTTAAGTCATAAACACAAAATATTCAAACATTAGATATAAAAAATAAACTAAATGATAAATAGAATCATTAAAAAAATTTAAAATATTTTATTAATGGGGGATTCCACCATTTCAATTTTTAAGAAGATAAAAAATAATGGATTCTAATAGAATACTCAATTGTATTAAATGAATTTTTGTGAGTTAAATACCTTGTGTATGAGTAAGTAATTTAAATATAGTTCATCTTTTCATTCTAAGCAATACTACTAGAAGACCTATTCCACATTCACCAATTACAATGCATCCCAATCTATTATTTATGATTAGCCCTCCATGATCATATCATGGCCAATATAGGATAGTAAAGTGGTGAATTGGTATGATGAATTTTATAAAATGTAGAGTATTATGTTTCCTCCTCAACAAACATGGTGTTATAGAGATTACATAAGGAACGATCTATATGCATAGATCTCACCTAGGTTATCAAATAATTTTTTATCTTATATAACACACTAAAATCTACTATTGTTGAACCCCATGTATCCCAAATGGTTCCTCATCCAATAAAGGAACCTATAAAACAGGGGACATTAATTTTTGTATCATGTCAACTCCAAGAGGTCACAGTCTAACATAGTTACCATAATCTATGTTTTCAACATTCTAATCATGATTTGAATGAATTGGAAATGTTTTTAAGCATGGTATACATGGGAATAATTTGTTTGTTTTACCCATATTCTTTATGATAGACATCATTTTACCCTATCGATAGAGTAAAAAATATCACCTACAATTATTCTTACCATCATTATGAGATTTTTTTGATAACCCAAGATCTTTCCCCATCACTAATCTCTAAAAATTAAAAATATCATAAAAAATATAATACTCTTAAAACTAGTTGGGTAATAATGTTTAAATGGAATCATTCATGAACTAAATACCAACAAACCAACAAATATTTCTTTATATGTTCTGAACAAAATATTATTTCTATAAGTGGTGAGTAATTATTTATTATACTTAATCCTCCTATAAAATCATTTATATAAATAATTAATTCATATCAAAATACGATCTTATTATATAGGGATCAAATGATTTTAGATGTCAAAAAGATGAAAAACATATTTCACTAGTATATATATACAACTATTTACTCCTACATAATCATCTTCTTCACCATGTGCATGATATAACTCATCATATCATACATGGTGAAAAATATCATCCATGGTGTTGTAAGAACATATTTATAATCAAGATCGAACAAAATTATTTATTAAATGGTAATATATTTTTCATCATTGAGGACTTGGTGTAAACATTTTAGATAATGAAATGCCTCAGGTAAAACAATTCGATGAACATGGATGTTTATGAAGTAAAGGGGGTTACTGGTTTAATTATCCTTCCATATATTACTCTCTCTATATCAAAATTTTGAATGAAATTATTCATTATATAGGGGATGATAAAATTTCTTCCAATTCTATGTAAATTACTTTCTCTAAACCTTTGGAATACTTAATGGGTTCCTACTACCACAACTATTCTGCATTAATCATTCCCATTATCTTTACCATTCTATGATTTCACAGAAATGTTTTTCATTCAAATAGTAACTTATTTATTCTATTTCCCTCGAGATAATTCCTCCTAAACTAGAGATATTTTTATTCTTGAATACTGAATAGAATGATATCCCCCAAGAAATGAATATATTAGATAAAAAATCATAATTTAATCAATATTCGAAAGAACAACCTTATGATCATTCTTCACCAAGGGAAGGGCCTTGGTAATGGAATAATGTATACTATTTCAAACATTATCCTAACTAGGAATGATAAGAATATTCATATATAAATTAAAATAATTGAAGATGTATCATATTCCATGCCCTAAAATTTATAATTGTGAATTATTATTTACCATGTAGGTTCCACAAATTATTTCATTACAACACTAAATTTATGTGTACAAAGAATTAACTCAATCTTATTATCTCACCTAACAATGAAGGGTTGGTAAATATAATAATTTCTCAATGTTTTATGGAAAGTCTTCATATTCCCCTAATAATAAATATCTAGGACCATTTTGATTCCTTTTATGTAATTATTCATTATATTGATGTAGAAAACCTTGTAATCATTGTATAAAATGTGTGAAACAGTATAGAAAGTGAAATTTCCTTTTATATAGACATATTAATCCACTTAAAATGGTTTTATTAATATATCTATAAAGATAATCACATTCCCTGATGAACATTCAATGTAATGATTAACCCCTAGGTGATTTTTACCAATATATTCAAAAAAATGAACCTTCAAGTATGTTTTTTAAAATTATAAAAATTTATATTCTAGAATCGGTTAAAAATATTAAAGATCCACATATAAGCTCCAATTTAATATTGATAAAATTTACAACCAAACATGATTTCTATCACATGTTAACCATGATAGTATTAAGGTAGGGTTACAAACTCTATGACACTTCATTCTTCAATTGATAGAATAATTTCAGTTATATCACTTCGTTAACGAAACTCATAACATGTGAAAACCCCAAATTATTTAATAGTTTGCATATATCATTTGGTAAAAATCATATATAGTATATTCACAACATTATTATCACCAAATATCTTGTGGAAATATTTTTTATAAAATAATTTAATTCTAATATCTCTAATAAAATTTCTGCTGAAATTGGGGTTTAATCCAAATTGAATGCAACAACATACTATCTTTATATAGAAATGGACGTCATTGCATTTATTAATATTTTCTTAATTATTTTTCTTTCTATATATGATATTCTATAAAAATTATCTATGTGGAAAATAGTTCTATATCGCTTAGAAAATAAACCATTTCTTTTCTCTAATTAGTCTGAAGTTATTCAACATATATTCTTATATATTATTGGATTGATCTAATTAGTACATAATGTAGTGGTCATGGTTCTTTTTGATAATTTTACACAATTCCCAATCCATATGAAATTTAAAATCTCATTTTGAATTATATAACACGATATTGATTCAAATATTCCATATTTGGTAATTATATTCATTGTCAAAATATAAACATTTGTCTTAAAAAAACATCTATTATATATTTTATCAAATTTTACATAGGAAATTATTTTCTTTTAAATTAAAATTTTATTTTTATTTAATAATTTTTATTTCTATATGATATAAATAGATTTAAGAAACATTTAAAACATATCATAGTATACATATTTCTATAATTCAATGGAATCTACATTTTTTCATTCTTGTAGAAATACAATTATCATACTCCTAACAAAATTGATAATTAAAAACATTTTCAATAATTTCTCAGTATATTTGAATTAGAAAACATTGTTGTTCTTAATATCAAATATTAAATACATGGATTACATTAATTATTATAAAATCAAGCTATATTCTAATTTTATGAAATTGAATTGTCTTTTATTTGGATTTGTTCTATATTATATTAATTGATCGTTATATCATGCATTCCATATAAACATTTTTCATGTAAAAATAAATTTCAATTTCATTGTATAGTAACCTTTGACTTTGTTTTCATTATGAATGGCTTTCACTACATTCAGTTTAATATTCTCATAGTCATATATTGTTTTAATTTAAATTATGATTCTAATGTATTTTATCATGATGACTGGAGAAATTTTTTTCTCAAAGACTTGTATTGGAATCAATTAATGTTAGATGTAAAAAGTAATTCCATTTATGTATCACATTTAATATGATTTTCTACTTTAATATTTAATACCTACCAATATAATTACATAAAATAATAGAAAAACACACTGTATAATTGGATTTTGGTATATGGAATCCATTTTATAATTCATATGAACTTTTTTTGTGTGCACATTTTATATATATTTTTATCATTTTACATTATTATTGAATAATATATCCCCTAAAGTTTTTAAATAATAAACCATATATTTGATTTTAACATTCCTATATAATTTTTCACTCTGGAACTACTCCATTAAATATTTCTTTTGAGTATTTGTGTTCTAATTACAACTCTTGTGCATCTAAAACATTGAATTAATTAAATTCTATATGATCCCACTATCCCAAATCAATGTGATTCCCTATTTTATAAATATATTGAATCACATGATAAATAAAATTATATCTACGTGATAGTTATATCATAATTTTCATTTACAATATTGAAAAAATATTCCATAACTATTTACTCAATGAATGTTTATGGCTTAAATAATAATTAATAATTTTTAAAATATTATAAAATGAATCAAAGTTGAAGCAGAATAATTTTAATATTATTAATTATATTATAAATTTATGTTCAAATATAGTTTTCAAATTTCTATGTGTTTAATGTTACTATTTAAAAAACATTCATTGAAAGAATTTATGAAATACATATAATATATACCACACTCTCCATCAATCAAATTTTTATAAAAAATCACTCTTATTTTTATAATTTTTTTTATTTTGAAATACTTTGACTATAAATTTAATTTATCAATGAATGATTATTTAATATATTTTCTAAATAATCTATAATAAACCAAAACCTAGTATGCTAGAGCCAGTGTCCAACTGTATTTCATTGTCACTGGAAATATGGAATCACATCCCAAATGAATTAATAGTTTAAAAGTTTTGTTATACTACATACAATCAATATTGCAATGTTACATATGAAAACATAATTACATGAATTTCATTTCATCAATTATATCATTATTCCTTTATTTTATCCTTTTATATTATTTTCAGAAATATTCCGAGATTCTAGGGAAAGGTTTTCAAATATAGGCGATATTAGATGATTAGTAATGGTTAATTACATTTGAGGATATCATGAATTAAAAATAATAATCAATTTTTTAATGTAAAAAATAGACTATAAATTCTATATAGATCCTCATGCTTCTCATATATCAATATTACATCTTTTAATATGAATATTCATTAACATAACCAAGTACACACCTTAAGAACATAATAGTTTAGAGCCATTTAAAACAAGGAATAAAATCCTTCAATATGAAGAATTACCTTCAATGTATAAAAAACATTCACATTTTTCACACTTAAAATATATTCCCTAAATAGATACACTATTCATTAACTATGTAAATAAAAATTAAAAAAGGGTGAACTCAAATACTCTACAACAGTATTCATTTGAGATCTAAATATATGATCATTGGAATTAATAATATAAAAAATGGTTATGTTAAAATCAACAATACATTTGATGTTCATACCCAACCTCACATAGATCATAAACATTTGTCCTATAATAAGTATTGGTATCTCATAAGACAATCAGTGAATATGGTACATCAGAGAATAAAAATTGAATACAACATTGATTTGTGGAATACACATAAGCATAGAAAATATTATGTCTATTATACCACTAACACATTTTTAAAATGATTGTCATGGGATTACTACTCATGTACCTTATTCTATCATAGGCTAAACACAAATGTAAATATTATATTCCAAAGATACACCATCTGTGTGGGCCACACCCCTATCCCAACATGAAACCCATTTTACATAGTAGAATAAGAAAACTCGCCAAACTGTCATGTTTGTCGAGGTTCTATCCCAAGACCATCATAGTGGAAAAATTCAATTTCTACATTGAGTTCACCCCCATTCGAATCCTATATATACCATGAGATATAAGTTAGTACCTAGTCCATTAGATGGAGATATAGGTCCCATGTATCTTTTCTTATTACAAAACCACTATCCTCAGTTATAACATATCCACCATCATTTACTAAAAATAAATAATATATATTCTATAAGAATTAAAAAAACATAGTATAAAAACCAAATTGTAAAATAGGTTTAGTTAAAATTAAATCAAAACATAACCTATGGAAAATAAAAACAATCATAACCATTTCATCATTTCATCAAAACATAACTCATGGAAAAATATGTCTATTTTGTATGAATTTTATTACTGTATATCCAATGGAATAGAAACTGGTTCCATAAATATTATTTCCTAAAAAAAACCATAAATATTAATAATTATAATAGTATAGTTGGATCATAACCCTATTAAATCATATGAATCCTTAAAAAATGCATCTTATATGGAAAATAATTTTGAAAGATAATTTGTGTTATTTCTTAGAGAGGAATAATTTTTAATTAAAAATAAATTATTAAGACATAAAACATTATTAAAATACTTTGGTTTAAAATAATATATAAATTTTATAAAATAATATTTATATATCCATTTAAAAAGTTTCTTAATGAAATTATCCTCTCCGGGTTGGAAATGATTTTTAAAACATAAATCATGTTCAAAATATTTTTCAATTTGAAATAATATTTATAAAGTGGAAAAATTCCATAAAACTAAACAAATTTTTTCCATAAAAATTATTCTGAAAACATATAAAAGATGCCGAAAATCCTTTAATTTTTTTTAATATGATGAAATATATTTTAATCCATGCATGTTAAAAATATACTCTTTTAACATTTGATGTAAATCCATATAGAAATTGTTTGAAAACTGAAAAAAAAAATATTCCTTTATTTTATTTTTTATGAAATAAATATGTGAAAAAAATAATTATAAAATAATAGGGAAATGCCAAAATAGTTTTGGATATTCTTTTGAAAACCATGTTTTTGAAGAAAATGGATTCCTAACCGAATAGAAAAGTGAAAATGTATATTATTAAAAATATATTCTCGATTAATTTATGAATGATATTGTTGGAAAATAATATTATTACCGGAAAATAAGATCAATATACAAAGTAGAAGAAAATCCATGAGTTTCATGATATATAGATAATATGATTCTAACATCGGAAGAATAATAAATGGTGATATTGTAACATATAATTATTACCAATTTGTTATTGTTGATTCATAATCCCAAATAACAAATAATGAAAATCATAAAATAAAATATCTTGAGGTCGAAGAAATTATTGATATTACATTTCCACATGGTTTTATATACACCTCATGAAATAGTTTAGGTGAAAACCATAACAGAAAAATCAATGAATGAAAATTGAGACAAAAATCCTATATCGATTTGGAAAAATTTGAACTAAACACTCCCTGAAAGAGATATGAAAAAATGTTTATGTAAATTACAATATATTTATTTATCATAATCATATGATAAATTCATTTATAGTATGTAAGCCACATAAAATAATCATGTGGTGTATATGACTTGTGTCTCATAGAAAATAAATGTGAGACTGAAATCCCATAATGTAATGACCCACCAATTCTCAGGGGATTGAGAATACAACGAGTCTTACATGGCCTTAAGATACATCCCCAAGAAACAAAAGGCATGTAATAAATGATTAAGGTTTTAAAATTCATGGGGGGATGATTTACAGTTTAATAAATAAACCAATTTACCAACCAACCATAAAAAACTATTCACTAAATGGTTTATGAACATAAGAAAGTCAACTCCACCACATTATGTATCTCAAAACCACCAAATATTGGAAAATAGTAGTAGAGCAAAAAAGTTTCAAGGTAAAAAGTGGATAAACAACTAAATACTATCAAAAGGCCACAAGACTTCATACCCCACTAGATTCAAGATACACAACAACCGAACAACCCAAATGTCATGAGGTAGTGCTAAAAACTTGTGAATCATTACCTTATCCCCAGTCCTGGAAGATAGAATCTGCAAAATCACGAATGTTCCAAATCAGGGGTGAGAATAAAACTCATTAGTTTTTATCCAATGACTTCCCTACTCACTCCACTGGGATTGAAAATTTATTGACATTTATATAAATAAGATTATATAAATCAATTTACCAAAATAGTTTATAACCAAATATAAAAAAGTTCCAAAACCCATTTTCAACTAAGTAAAATCAAAATGAAATGAAAAGAAATACTTGAATGTTATTTTTCGAGAAAAATATGTAATATAAGATTATATTAAATTATTCTTATCATTTTTCATACCCATTCTATATTTCACACACACCCACACATACATTATTCGTTTGAGAGTTCCATACTCTTGAATGTTCTCTCGTCCAATTGCCTTGTATCACAACGACACACACCCCTGACACATGGTCACTTCCATTGAACCCAAATAGTAATCGTCCCTGGTTAAGGGAATGTTAATCATTAACTCACACTGACACCATTTTTGATAAATATTTCCATTTCTAAAACAAACAACTTCAATAAAACTGAAATTTTATTGATAACCATAGCACAAAAAATTTCAAACAAATGTTTAATTTCAATAAAAATTTTCCTTTAATTGAAAATATTCAATCCAATTCATGTTCCAATAATCCAGAAAAATCGCCTTTTTAAAATCCATATTTTAAAACCAAGAGCAATAGGACATTACTCAAACACCCAATTTTCCATATTTCACAACCATCACTCAAAAAGATTACCAACAACTCTTCAACAACTAAATTACAATAAATTCATCACCACACATAAAATTTGAATGAAATACAATTAGTTATACTAAGTCGAGATGAGACAGAATCCTCATACCTAAAAGGTTTTGTCAAAAATGCCAATGAACAAAGAACGTATAAGAAATATGGGTCGATTCTCCAAGAACCCACCATAGATATCTTCTCATAGAATGATCAAGAAAATATATCCTAATATTTGGAATCGAATCCACAAGATCTACCCATAACAGGCATAGAACAAAGAAACCAAGAGAAGAGGATATGTAGATCTATGTAGATCTATGAAACCGATCATGAATGGAGAAGAACGATCACATTCCTTAAGAATATGGCTTCAATTCACCACGGAAATCCTTCAGACTAACACCAAAATTCAATGAAGAAGTTATAATACCATCAATGAAAAGAAATCCAGAGTTATGGATATTTAGGAGAAAGGATGTGCGACTTAGAGGAAAAACGTGTGAGATCCACTTTTTTTGGATCTCTCACAAACCATCTGCATGGTTAGTTCATAGGTTTAGACAAACCATGTTCTAAAAATGTGTCAGCTACTACCTACGATTACCCTCACACTACTTCCTCGCACATTCTCCCTAATCGTGCTCTCTCTAGGTTGGATCTACTTCCTTAATAGGACCATTGCTTATGTTTTGGATATATGGTTATGTAAACTATGCACCATCCATAAAACTTCTATTTTTCCCAAAAACTACATTCAAAGTTCCCATTACCCTTAAAAATTATTACTATGAAATGAATTAATTAAGGATTGCATACCTGAATCCATGGGTACTACGTTATCTCCACTATTGGTCTTTTCGTCCTTAGAAAGTAGAAAACATTCACTGCCATGAAAGAGTTCGGTCCATTGCCCATTAATTTCATTCTCACATTCCTAAGTCTCTTGCTAAATATAAACTTGATGCCCAAAACCCCAGACTAGGACGATGCTTTTACAATGTAAGAAATTCTCTTTCTTATCCACAATCCTCACAGGGATATGTGCCAACGATTTTCTGGATCTAGGTTGACGTGATCCCATATTATCAAATGGCCAAGATCAGGCCGATACATTTTCATCTAAGATACATAGAACACATTATTCACCGAACTAAATTGTGGTGGTAATACCAACCAATATTATAGCCCTCCAACCTATTCCAATATCTCTAAAAGTCCAATGTATCGAGGAGATAAATTACTATGCATCTCGAAACGACGATGTCAATTTCATAGAAAGATCATCAAGAACACATGGCCACCCATAGTAAACGAAAATGGTCTTCGATAGTGATATACATATGATTTATGACGACTCTGAGCTGTCTCCATCATCTTTCTGATCAACCAAATATTCTCCTTATTTTCTTGGACAAGGCTCGGCCCAATTAATGATGTATCGTAAGATTCCACCCAACATAGTGGAGAATGAAAAGGATGCCCATACAATGATTCAAACTAACCATATGTTACGAGGCCCAATATCTGTTATTATATGAGAACTCTACTAAGGGTATATACTCCTCCCATGAGCCACAAAAATCTATTAGAAAAGCCAGAAAAATGTCTTCCAATGTTTGTATCATCTGTTCGGATTTACCATCAGTCTGAGGATGATACACTATGCTCATATTCAACTGAGTATTGAGGGATTTCTATAAGGATTTCCCCAATCGAGGCATGGACCTTAGATATCTATCAGAGACTATTGAAAATGGTATGCCGTGTATTTTTACCACTTCATGGATATAGGTTTTGGAAAGATCCTCCACTTTATGATTTTCACTAATTGGAATGAAATGGGCTGACTTGGTAAGTCGATACACTATCACCCAAATGAAATCAGGTTTCCATTCCATTCTTGGATATCCTGAAACAAAATCCATTGCTATCTGATTCCATTTCCACACTAGGATAGGTAAATACTATTACATGGTCACTGATATCTGGTGTTCTTATAAACCCTTTCGACATGTTAAACGTCATAAGATGAACTCAACCACCTTCCTTTTCATGGAAATCCACCAAAACTACATCTTCACTCCTTATACATATTTTGGGTACCTAGATGTATAACAAATCTAGAATGGTGGTAAGCATGAATGAGTTGTTCCTGACAAGCCATAGGTACAACCATCCGATCTATGAAACACAAAAATGAACGCCCATAAATTTTATTGACGTTAATGGTCTCCCCACCACTATGTTTTGAACTCACAACCATATAATCTTCTTATGATGTTTGTCTATCTTTGATCATTATTACCAAATAATGAACAAGTGGAGATGAAAATAAAAATACAACTACACAACAATCTTTACGTTCCACATGCATACGAGCGTGTACCTTCATCAACCACCATTAATCTAAAGCATCTTTGACCAATTGAGAATATGACTATCTGAGCAATGAATCTTCCACATTATTTCATATCCCTGGGGTTTACATCTTTTAAAAGTCAAAAATTTGGAGATATTCCATACATATCATTTCCATAGATTCAAATATCACTATGAGATAATGTGTTTCAGATTTTGTGGTCCATGAACACAGTGAATTTATCACCAAAGAGATATTGTATTCATGTATTTAAAGCATGGACGACTATAGCAAAATGCAAATCCTGTGTTGGGTAATTCATCTCATGCACCCTCAATTGGCTTGAGCCATAATAATCCACATTGTCACTATGCATAAGAACACAGACCAACCCTAATCCTGAACCATCATAATACACAACAAATCACTATTCATATTGTGGAAAAATAAAGATAGGTTCTAATGTCAGATGAACATTCAGCTCCTGGAAATAATTCTAACATTACTCTGTCCATTGGAATGAAGCATGTTATTTTTTCATAGTAGTCATTAGTGAATCTATTCATGATAAATCACGCCAAAATCATCGATAGTAACCAACTAGACCAAGAAAAAATTTCATCTCGAAGACATTCCTCGGTGGTTTCCATGAGATGACAACTTCTATCTTTTTAGGATCAACAGAAACCCCTTTTTTAGAAATGGAATGGCTACGAAAACATACAGATTGTATCCAAAAATGACACATCGATAATTTGGAATACAAATGGTGATATATCAATATTTCTAACATTGTTTCTAGGTGCTCCTCATGGTCCACCCTTGTCTTTGAATACACCACGTTTTCATCAAAAGACACCACAACTTAAAAATCTATTTATTATTGAAATATCCGATTCATCAATTCCATAAGTACCAATGGTGCATTCGTTAGACAGAAAGGAATGAATACATATTCATATTGGTCATATTTGATTCTAAAATTTGTCTTTGGAATATCATCCTTTCTAATTATCAATTGGTGATATTTAGATCACAATTCAATATTAGAGAACCACTGATCTCCCCTAAATTGATCAAACTGATCATATATTCATGGAAGGGGATATGGGTTCTTTATCATAACTTGGTTGAGATTACGATAGTCAACACATAGCTGAATAGTTTCATCTTCTTTATTCATCAACTAATTTGATGCTTCCAAAAGAGACATACTTGTTGGAATGAATGTCTTTATTTCTATCTCCTCAAACTCCACATTTAATTCCCTTAACTCTATTGGTGACATCTTATAAAATATAAGGGAAATATGTTTGGTCCCCAGAAAAAAATCAATTATAAACACCACTTCCCTTATTGGTTGTAAACTTGTGATGTTCTCGGGAAATAAATTGGGAAATTAAACTACGATCACTTGAAAATTATTTCCCTCGATCTCATCCATTGATTCCAAAGTCAATAATTCCAATTGGTATGATATCATTCCCACCATTGGTGACAACAATATGTCTTCAACATTCATTACCATTTTCTCTCCTCTAAATATATGATCGATGCCATCCTTAGTCGTGAAATAAATTTTTCTTCTAATATAGTTAATTTGTTCTATAATCATTGTCAACCAATCAATACCTAGTATTACATCATAGACATCCATGTGAAACATTGAGACGTCCCATTTCTGTTGAGGTTTATCAAAAGTTATAACACATTATCTACACACAATGTCATCACATTATCATTCACTAAGAGAAGTTTTCAGTTTCAAAACAAACGACATCATTTTCAACATTAAAAATATACAATCAAAAGGAATAGAAACAAGGAAATAATGGGATGCACAAGTATAAAAGAGCACATTCTCAATTGTATAATTAAAAAGAATTGTACCTCTCATTGTATATGATCTAGCTTGATCATTCACAATCAACTACGGAACACCATACTATTGTTTCATTGCCACACTATTATCCTTATTGACATGATATTATTTTCCTGGTTGAGGAGTCATGGTATAACTAGAACGACAATGGCTAGGTCTGCTCTTCTGATGAGATATATTTTGTTGTCCTCGCCCTATCAAAGTATGTGGTGCTTGCGACGTCTGAGAAGTGTCTCAAGCACCAGACCATGGAGCACTATGACAATAGCGCTAAAGAATCCCTATCATCTTGATGTTATGTAATGTTATTGGTTGTGTTGTACACTCTATCTTTATATGGTCAAGTGAACCTCATTATAAGCAACATGATTTTCTCTAGGCTCGTGGAGGAAGGTTCACTGATCCAGCCATCTGATTCTGATTTCCACTTCCTCCTTGGAAATAGGTGTCCCTTTTCCTCCTCCTCCCAATAGTTGTGTTCCCACCATTTCCTATAGGTTTTATCAGACCTAATCCCATGGAACCCAAGATATCACATTAGGAAACATTCTCTATGTTCATTCTCTCTATATAATCTATAATACAAAATACTGTAATCAATGATCAAATCTCCTATCATAGCCCCGATTCGAAGATGTGTGACTTCAAGGTTGTAGTTTCCTCAACATAAGATGAAAATCATAATAAATTCATGAATTTATCTCATACTATGTTACAGAGTGACTCTCCTGTTTCAGGCTGAAAAAGTCCCTCATTTTATAGATATCAAATGTGTGAGGATAAAATTTTTTGTGGAACAATTTTTCAAAATACTCCCATGTAAGTCCTTAATTCAATTTAACTTTCAATACTAAATCCAACCACTATTAGGAAAGATCCTCAAGCATATATTTCACCATATTGACCATTAGATCCACTGGTCTACCGAGGAAATCAATTATACGATTCATCTTACTTAGACACACCTCTTCTTTGTTGGGTTTGGCATTTCTCAAAAGGTTAGGTGGATTCTGCTTCATAAACTAGATGTTATGGTCACATACCATGGATCATTACATTGGTTCCCCATATCCATAGCTTGAAATGATTGTACAATACTATTTAAAAGCAATTGGTTCACTCAAGGTTCAAGTCAACCATATTTTCTGTAGCTTCCTCAGGTGGGTTTCGAAGACGCCTACCAAGAGCCATTTTCTAAACCAACAGCAAACTATATCAGTCTCACTCTCCAGCAAATGATGGATTAGCATTTCATATTCTATCACATCAACTATCAAAACAATGTTTTCCAAAATACATTTTTCTATTCCAACAATTTTATAAAAAATCATTCATTCTTTTGAAAACCTAACCATTTTCAAAATACACCAAGTATTATTGTTTCAAAATCAATCATTTGACAACAAATTTTTCATTTTTTAAAAAATTACACCTTGCACAGTATCAAAAATCATCACTGTAGATGAAATATTGAATCCTAGGTGGAATTCATTCCTCTACAATGCATTTCATGATCGTCTCATTGGATAAACTCAGGAAATTGACATTTTCGATATCCTAGATGTGTCTCCAAACACTAATTTACCCAACCCCCAGGTAACTTGATGTTCATCATAAAAGGGATATCTACATCCTTTTTTTCTATACATTTCATGTTCTGAAAATCCTACTCCTTTCTATGATTCGAACCCGAGGAATTGACAAGAAGTAAATTCAACTCCAAGAACAAAAACAATGATAACTACTTGTTAAGAAAGGAAAAAGTCTAATAACATTTATACCAAAAAAGAAGGACCATATTGATATCATTTGTAATGACCCACTAATTCTCATTGGCTTGATAGTACAACGAGTCACTACGTGGCCTTAAGTGACGTCCCCAACACAACAAAGGTGGGAAATAAATGTTGAAGGGATTCAAATACAAGTGAGTGATTATTTAGAGATTATGAAATAAACTAATAAACCAACCAACCATAGAAAAAACACTTTCTAAATGATAAATGAATATTAGAAAGAAAACACAACAACTTCATGTATCTCAAAACCATATCAACCTGTGAAATAGGTAATGACCAAACAAGTTTAAGGTATACAACGAATCAACAACTAAATAATCTCATGAGGCCATAAGACTCCATTATCCATAAGCTCCAAGATCCACAATCATCGAAAAACCAAAATGTCTTGCAGTAGTGCTAAAAATGCATGAAGCATTGCCTTTTCCCCTATCCTCAATGACTGAATCCGCATAAGCACCAATAATCCAAAGAAGGGATTAGTATAAAACATGGTATATTTTCCCCAAAGGCTTCCCAAATCATGCCAATAGGATATAAATTTATCCACGTATATATAAAATAGTTTATATAGATCAATTTACCAAAATAGTTTAAAACCAGATATTAAAAAGTTCTAAAACCAATTTACAACCAAGTAAAAACAGAAAGAAATGAAATAAATTTACAGAAAGTGATTTTACCAAAAAATAACTAATCAATGATTCAGAATAATTATTCTAATCATTTTGAAAAACCCATTCCATAGTTCACAACACACCCACACATGCATTCTTATTTTGACAGTTCCATACTCATGAGCGGTCTCTCATCCCATTAACTTGTTTCCCAATGACACATTCCATCGATCAAGGTTCACATCCTTTGTACCCCAATGTCACTCATCTCTTATTAAGGTCCAATTAATTATGAACTCTTTCCATCACCATTTATTCCAAATATTTCCATTAAAAAAACAAGTTCAACAATACTGAAATTTTATTGAAAACAAAAGAACAACCAACTTAAAATCAATGTTTCATTTCCATAAAACCATCCCATTAATTTTAAAAATCCTGTACAATTTATGTTCCAACAAAAAAAAAATCATCTTTTTAAAATTTTTATTTTTAAACAAAGAGAAAAAAGAAGTTTACTCAAACAACAGATTATCTAGATTTCCCAAAAATCACTAAAAAAGGATTCCTACAGTTGTTCAACAACCTAATAAAAATCAATTCCACACCAGATATTAAATTTGAACTAATTCCATTAAGGTCTACTATGTGGCATCGATAAATAATCCTCCTACCTTGAAGGTTTTAACAAAAACCCAAAAGAACAAAGAACCCATAAGAAAAATGGGCAGATTCTCCAAGAACCTGCCTTAGATATCTTCTCCTAGAATGATTAGGATGAAATCTCATCATATTTGGAATCCACGCAACTATATCTACCCATAATAGCTGTAGATCAAAGAAACCAAGATAAGGGGAGAAGAAGATATATGTTTATCTTTGAAACCGATCATGAACGAAGAAAACTATCACATACCAAAACAATCCGGCATTGATTCACCAAGGAAATGCTTAATATTGACTCCAAAACGCTCGGGAGAGGTTCTCCTATATTCAAGGCAGATATATACTAAGTTATGGCCATTTATGATAAAATACAATCCCCTTAGAAGAAAAATTTTGTGAGATCAACTTTTTCAGGATCTCATTTAAACCATCAACTTGGTTAGTTTGAAATACTAGACAAACTGTGTGCTAATTGTGAGTTATTTAGGCCTAGGAAAAACCTCGAATGACTTCCTTGAATGCTATTCCTAACTGTGCTCCAACCATTCTTGAGCTACAACCTCAAGATTTCCATTACACCCAGTTTGGCCACACAGTTACACAAACCATGCACCGCCCATGCGACTTCAATTTTGCCCCAAAACCACTTCCAATGTTCTCATCACCCTTAAGCTCTATAACCCTGAAAAGCGTCATATATGGGGTACATACCAGAAACCGGGGGTACTACACATACCTTATCTCTTTAATAAATACATACATATTAAAACTAATTGTTTAATAAATATAAGTCTATTATAAATCAATTAAAGAAAACTGTTTATATAATTCAGGAAATATATGATTATACAATGAGATTTTATTAATTTTTTATAATAATTCCATGTTAATGTTATGTTTCTGGTAATAAAATATTGATTTGTATATGTTTTTATTTTTTATTTCATTGTTCTCTTTACATTGATCATGGTTAAATAATCTCAATAAGTTAAAACATGATATAAATTTCATATATATTATATATATGTGTATCAATACAAATCTATAAAATTTTTGTATTAAATGATATATATTGTTCATCAAGAAATTAGGTCGTACGTATGCATGAATGATGTTTCCATTTTCTTAATGAATTAAATGAAACAAAATTAAATAAAATATTATCATCATATAATCATTATTATGTCATATATTATTTTTTCATTAGAAAAATACATAATAAATTCCACGTAAAGGGTGAATGAATCACGAAGCATCGCGAGGTGACATTCCGTCATATACATAAACTACGCTATTGTTTTCCATAAAATGGAAAGTACAATAAAATTTGTGATATAATAATTCTATAAAAATTATAGCATCATTAATATCAAAAATTTCATATATAAACTATATATCAATCATCATTTCCAACTATGATATGTGGTAATGGAGAAATGAAAATCATCAGTTTGTGAGGTGGTAGTCCTCCTTATTAATGAACAATGATTTCAACACCCATTTCATGGAAGATTAAATTTTTATTTCGAAAAGTGTGAACCCGCAGAACCCTTAAAACCAAACCGAATCCCAACTAACAAAATCACAAAACAATCAACTGTAAAACAAACCACATCCAAACAAACTAGCATAGCATTACATGTCATAATACCCATACTCATCTCTCCATTCCACATAGGACTCCTCCTCCATAGTAGATGATTCACATTCAGAAGACGCATTATTTAACCTCCAAAAGCCATCACTTTGATCTTGGTTTCTCAGCTTGTAATATAAAGGCTTCACTAGACAAGGCTGCTTGGCCAGGCTGTCCTTTTGGAAAGAAAGAATTACCTAACTATCCCAGTCAAAGGACGATCTTGTACTCACATGTAGAAGAAGGTAGGAGTAGTCCTTTATGTTTCTTTTTTTTGGTATTGTAGACAAGGTTCTTTCACCCTCATTCGTCCCTTTATTCCCAATCAGCACAATATCACTAAAGGAGAAACAGACCCGACCACTCCCATTTTCTTTCTCATCCCCACAGAGGTCTCTCCCATTGCTGATGAGGTTATTGGACACATTATCCTTGCATCCCTTGATATTCCCCTTGTTCTGATCTGGAGTGTTTCTCTCAATCCAAGAAAGGCATCTGACCGCAATAAGGGGCCTTTCCCCATCTGTTAGAGCTTCTACATGACCAAAACATCTAGCATTATGCCCTTCCATAGAGAACCCATCATTATTACTTCCTACCACAATATCAATATTCACAGTTGCTTCAACCAATTCCTCAAAGAGACCTTCCAATATATTACTCAAATAAATAAAGGGCCTGGCCAAAGGGTCCAAACTGTAAAGACCCGCAAATTTCAAGGAAATTTTTTTCTTAATTTGCTTTGGAATTTTACAAGAGCGCAGCTTCAGACGGCACCTGATTCCGAGGCCCGGTGTGCCCGGAATCAATTTCCGAAGTTTGGCTCGGGTACGTTCAGTGAACGGACGAGCGGGTTTTTCTATCTTTTGAACCGGTGCCCGGAATCGAATTCTAAGGGCACCGATGAAATCGCAGCGCCGGTATTTGCTTAGAAACGCCTCTTCCGGAGTTGCGTTTGCTCAACCGTGGTTTTTAAAATTTTGGGCTTTCAGTCGGAAATAAAATAAAGGTTGTGCGACAACTTTATTTTCTTTCACTTAAGCCGCTTGGAAGTCACTTGAAATCTACTTGAGCTGAGTTAAAGCGGATAGGGTGCTATCCGGAAATACCCTACCCCTAGGTAGGATATTTGTGCGGTGGGGCCCGCACGAGCCCCGCCGTTTCTTTCGCTAAGTAACGCACCCGCGAAAACCCGTCAAAATAAATGAAAAGTCAACCGACGCGTTTTCCTTAATTCTTAACAGACCATTTAATTGGGCGGTTTATTTCGTGAATTAAATGGGCTGTTTCATTCGTTGAATTAATTCAACGAATTTAATGGGTCGTAACTTACGCGTTTGCGTTCGTTGGCAAATTAATAAAATAGACAAACTTGTCTATTTTGGAGGATTGCTATCGTTGTGCGAATCCTCTGAGCCTCCACCCTCCCCGCGAAGAACGCGAAGAACGCGAAGAACGCGAAGAACGCCGGAACCGGAATTCGACGACGCACACCGTGATCTGCGACGTCGACGAGCTCTACCCGCGACGTTTTTCGGCGACGCCTCTTCTTCCGCGGCCGATCCTCGTTCGGCAACTATGGTGAGAAACAGATCGTTTAATTCTCCCTTTGTAATATCAATGACAACGGATTTAATTAATTAAATCCATTTGTTCTAGATCCGGAGATCGTCGGCGCGAAGTTTTTCCCGCGGTGCGACGAACGTCTCTTCCGCGACGATGCGACGATCCCCTCCTTCTGCGACGAGCGATTCCGCGACGACCTCACGTCCGACGGCGACATCGAGGTAGGGATTTATTTTTCTTGGTGATTCGTTCCCGTGATCTAATTCTTTTTAATTAAAGAACCAAACTTGAACAATTTTATTTTTGGATAAAATTGTGGCTGCCTTAATCCCTGCCGATGATTTTATGACTAACGCGGACGGTGCGGATCTAACGAACAAGACCCGACAACCCTCCGCCGATCTTTTTGTTGTGCGGATTTGGCGGACGACGACGAACCGTGCGGCAAGGGCGATCCGTTGATCCCGCAGTGAAGATCGGCCCCGGGAGGAGCAATGGCGCAGACGGGAGGCAAAACGGGCCACCGGAGCAACTCCAGCGGCCCGCGGAAGGCGGCGGCGGCGCCCGGCGCGCCGCCGGAGGAATCCGCCGCGGCTCGGCCGCGGTGGCGGCGAACCACCGGACCGCGTCCGCGGTCCGGCCACCCAGCACGCGGCCCGAGCGGGCCGCGTTCCTCCAAGCCGCGGGTCAAACCCGCGGCGGTTTCTCTTCGGCCGCTCGGCCGAAGCCGAGCCGGCCGGTCCGGTCGGCCGGGTCGGGTCGACCCGGTTCGGCCGACCCATGGGGGGGTTCGGGCCGGGTCGCCCCGAGCCCAGAACCCCCGTTTTCGGGCCTTCTTTGGTCTTTTGCCCATATCTTGGGCCTGGGACCTCCGATTGACGAACCGTCAGCTGCTACGCGATCCTTGGATCGAGACGGTCGTTTCGGTATATTACACTCAAGGTTTCGGAAGACTTTGGGTTCGGCCGGGTTGGTTCGTACACGAAACCAACCGGGCCCTCGGAGCGGAAACGCTCAAAACATGAGCTACGGACGTCCGATCGACGTACCGTCAGCTGTGGTAGTTTCCTCTAAGTGAGACGGAACTTTTGGCATACTCCGCCCGAGGATCGGATACAGGCGGAGTACGGTCGGGTTGGTTTTGCCCTAAAAACCAACCGGGCCCCTGGGACGAAAATGCCAATAACTCTCAGACCGGGCGTCCGATTGACGCGCCGTCTGTTGCGTTGAGATCCTGTTGTCGATACGGAACTTTTGGATACATCAACTTCGGACTACGTGTCAGTTGATGTATCAGCCTCTCGGCTCGTGGTGCGGACCCTCCTAAACGAGCTCGCTGTGTGCCGGAACCCTAGTGCTGGCTGTGACTTCGACGACAGAGCAGAGATCCTCTGTGGACTGCGACGACGACAGAGCAGAGATCCTCCGTGGACTGCGACGACGACAGAGCAGAGATCCTCCGTGGACTGCGACGACGATAGTGCAGAGATCCTCTGTGGACTGCGACGACGACTGTGCAGAGATCCTCAGTGGACTGCGTCGACTACTGCACTCAGCGATCCTACGTGGATCAGTGCTACAGGTCCTGTGTGGGCCCGATCCTTCGTGGGTCCTTACTACCGGTTCTGTGTGAGCCACTGCCTACAGGTTCTGTGTGAGCCCGATCCTGTGTGGGTCTTTTGCGGGGGTTAGTACCTATCGATCCTTCGTGGGTCCGACGACTTAGATGGATCAGTGATCATCTTTGACGTCATCTGAAAAAGTATACCTGGTTGAGCTGAATCTTCGGTTACTCTCCTTTGTGGATTGTGTTGAACTATCCTATGTGGAATTACTGTTTACTCTCCTTTGTGGATTTGAGTCTTTCTTTCCTATGTGGATTGGGTTGTTCTTGAGCTCGTGAGCAGAGCTAGAATTGGGGACTTAGGTATATGTATGGGCATATACCTAAGTCGAGTCAGATGTTACTTCGTGATTGCACCTTCCTTTTGTGCTATATCCTTTGTGGATTTCGGGAGACCTTCGGGGGTCTCGGGGTCCTTACTGAGTAGCTTATACTCACCCCTGCACGGGCTTTGCCCGCACCTTGTTGTGTTGGATGCAGACGACGGACAGCGCTGATCACGGTTGGGGCGTGGAGCAGGATGGTACCTGGAGGCGGACCACTGGGCGGGACGTGCTCGGAGTGGACGTGGGACCCGAGGAGCCTGGAGGCTATCTGTACCCACCCTTCAGGTGGGATTGCCAGTGGACGACACGAGGCCGCCGTCTTTTCTTCAGTTGCTGTTCTTTTCCTTTTCAGTTGTACTTTCAGTTGGGCTTGTATTCCGGCCCCCCTTTACTTTTCTGCACGTGTAGTTACTTTCCGCTTGCTGACTCTGTGGTGGTTGTTACTTATAAAGGCAATGCCTTCCCTGTTTACTGGGATTTACGCCTTGGTGCTAGTCGCCAGCCCCTGGCCTATGGAAGGCGGGCTTGGGGTAGTCACGACACGGGCCCCGAGGTCGGGTCGTGACAAATTGGTATCCGAGGTGGTCGGTTCTACCGCAGACTCTGATCGTCTTTTCTTTCTATATGAAGCAATAGTGTTTAGTGTATTGAGTGTGGTTATCGGTTCAGGGAGCCCAGTGTTGGTGCGGCGGCCGACGTATCCGTACACCAGGACCCCGACTCCTGATTTCCGACCTAATGCATGAAAACATTGATTGCGTGTGTGTTTCAAGTTTCTTTGTGATTACTTGTGTCAGCTCACCGGGTATACTGATCTGCTTCAAGAAAGTCTCAAGTTTTTCTTGTGATTAATTGTGCCAGCTCACCAGGTATACTGTTCTGACTGTGGTGCTCTTGTTCTCCTTTTCAGGATGGCCCCGCGACGACAGCCAGCTAGGGTTCCGAGTGTAGGGCGCGACGGCAGCCCACCGAGCGACGAGGCCTCGGTGCAGGGCCCTTTGCCAGCAGTGGCACCGGCGGTAGCTTTACCCGCCGAGCCGCCGATGCTACCAGTACCAGACGCTGACGATGCACGTCGCCTCAGGGCACTGCATGTGTTTCAGAGCCAGCGACCGCCCAGGTTTCGCGGTGAGGCGGACCCCCAGGCCGCCGAGGACTGGCTAGAGGCGGTGGTACGGATCTTTAGGCTAGTGAGGACACCAGCGGATCTCATGGTGATTCTCGCGGCGAGCCTCCTGCAGGCGGCGGCAGGACGATGGTGGAGCTTGATGCTCGAGGTTCATAATGAGGCATCCTTGCTCTGGACGGACTTCTAGAGCCTCTTCCGCTCTGAGTTCGTCCCGGCCACCCTCCGAGCGGTGCGCATCCAGGAGCTTCTCCAGCTACGCCAGGGCAGCATGACGGTCGCTCAGTACGCGGCGAGGTTCACTGACCTATCTCGCTACTCGACCGACCTGGTACGAGACCCCTTCTTCCGGGCCCGGACCTTCGAGCAGGGCTTGCGGCAGGAGATTCGGGCGTCGCTGATCTCCCTCAGCATTCCGACCCAGGCGGGAGTGCTGGAGCGAGCCCTCATGATCGAGAGCTTCCTGGCAGAGCCTTCTTCAGCGGCGAGACCTAGCGCAGGGCGGCAGGTAGCTGAGTCTTCGGCAGCAGGTAGCCGACGGATGACTCTCGGGTCCAGGCAGACCAGACCCCCATGCAGACGGCCTCAGGACACCGGCTCAGCAGTGCGGGGCACACAGCGGAGTGCCAGCCTTCCGAGAGGCAGGCTGTGCTACTCCTGCGGCGGGTAGGGTCACATGGCTCATGACTGCCCGACTCGCCGACCAGAGGAGCAGCAGCCGGTGGAGGGGCCACCCAGGCAGAGGCAGAGGGTCGACCGTGGCGGTCCACAGGGAGGAGGCGGACGAGGCAGAGGAGCTGGCCGAGCAGCGGGTGGTGGGCGACGCTTCCAGGCTCTACCCCCACCACCACCAGGAGGGCCACCTCGACCACAGGGAGCTGGTGGGCAGGGATAGGCCCAGCTCCAGGCAGTGGAGGCCTACGACCCCGACATGCCAGAGATGATTCGAGGTACGATCTGTATTTATTCCACCCTTGCTGCAGTACTTATAGACACAGGAGCGAGTCACTCTTTCATAGCCTCTGCCCTTGTTCGGAGCTCGTAGATTCCGACTGAGCCATTGGCTCGATCCTTACGGCTAGAGACTCCTATGGGAGCAGACTCGACGATTACGCACTGGTACCGGCAGTGCGAGCTTACTCTAGGAGGTGAGAGATTCGGTTGGGATCTCCTTGTAGCGGCGTCGAGGCCTTATGACGTCATCTTGGGCATGGATTGGCTATCCACGGTTCATGCCCAGATCGACTGTTTTAGGCGCAAGGTGCGATGTGTTCGTACCGACGGGAGCAGGTTTACCTTCACCGGCGAGAAGGGAACCTTTGCAGCACAGGATGGACTTCCGCGGAGGAGAGTGCAACCCATCTCTCATCAATTGGCTAGCCTCATTCTAGGAGCAGTGGACGTGCGGAGTCCAGTTTTTCCTGCAGTGGTGGACCAGTACGTGGACGTCTTTCCCGACGACGTTCCAGGGCTACCTCCTCGTAGAGAGGTAGACTTTTACATCGACTTGTACCCCGAGACAGCCCCGATATCTACTCCAGCATATCGGATGGCCCCCGCCGAGCTTTGAGAGCTGCGGGTACAGTTGGAGGACTTGCAGAGCAAGGGGTTTATCCGACCAAATGTTTCACCCTGGGCATCCCCGATTTTGTTCGCCAAGAAGGCGGACGGGAGCTTGCGACTGTGTGTCGACTATCGTGGCCTGAACCAGGTGACAGTGAGGAACAAGTATCCGCTGCCACGGATTGATGACCTCTTCGATCAGCTCAAGGGAGCGCGGTGGTTCTCGAAGATAGACCTCCGGTCAGGCTATCATCAGCTCGGAGTTCGAGACGAGGACGTGCAGAAGACGGCCTTCAGATGTCGGTATGGCCATTATGAGTTCTTGGTTATGCCGTTCGGCGTAACCAATGCTCCAGCAGTGTTCATGAGCCTCATGAACAGGATCTTCCAGCCATACCTCGACCGATTTGTTGTGGTCTTCATTGACGACATTTTGGTATACTCGACGACTGAGGAGGAGCATGCCTACCACCTGCGAGTTGTTCTAGACACACTCCGAGAGCACCAGCTTTATGGAAAGCTCTCAAAATGCCAGTTCTGGTTACGTGAGGTCCACTTCTTGGGGCACGTCATCTCTGAGGCGGGAGTTCCAGTGGATCCCACAAAGATCGAGGCAGTGCTAGCTTGGGAGCCACCCAAGAGCGTGACGGAGGTGCGGAGCTTCTTGGGACTAGCCGGATACTATCGGAGATTTGTGCCAGACTTCTCCAGAGTTGCGGCACCACTCTCATCCTTGACGAAGAAGGGGAAACCCTTTGTGTGGTCAGACAGATGTCAGCAGAGCTTCCTGGAGCTGAGACAGAGATTGACCAGCGCACCTATCTTGAGGTTGCCTGAGGAGGGAGTTGGATACGTAGTTTACTGCGACGCATCAGGGACTGGACTCGGGTGCGTCCTGATGCAGGAGCGGGCCGTGATCGCCTACGGATCACTTCAGTTGAGACCACATGAGCAGAACTACGCCACTCATGACCTGGAGTTAGTAGCAGTGGTCTTCTCTCTGAAGACTTGGCGGCACTATCTGATGGGCGAGCGCTTCACAGTCTTTTCTGACCACCAGAGTCTCAGGTATATCTTCTCTCAGAAGGACCTGAACCTGAGACAGCGGAGATGGCTTGAGTTCCTCCAGGACTATGACTTTGAGATAGTCTATACTCCTGGGAAGGGGAAAGTGGTAGCCGATGCCCTCAGCAGGAGGACGGGCATTCAGCTACTTGAGGAGGCGACGGAGCAGCTAGCCTCCTTACAGATATCCTTCGTGGATAGAGACGGGGCAGCCTTTCTTCAGTCTCTCACAGTCTCTCCTCCACTTCTACAGCGGGTCAGATAGGCTCAGCGTGGGGACGATGACTGTGAGACCCGGCGTGCACTGATATCCTCAGGTCAGGCGCCTGATGGCTTCTCCCTTGGAGCAGAGCACGACATCCTTTTCAGAGGACATACCTTCGTACCAGTCGCTTTACGAGAGGAGGTGCTGAGAGAGTTTCACACTTCTCCCTTGGCGGTGCATCCCGGAGTGGCGAAGATGTACCAGGATCTCAGACGACAGCACTGGTGGCCGGGCATGAAGAAAGCTGTGGCAGAGTTCGTTTCACGATGCCTCACCTGCCAGCAGGTGAAGGCAGAGCATCAGGTACCAGCAGGCTTGGTACAGCCCTTGGAGGTCCCGGAGTGGAAGTGGGACGGCATATCTATGGACTTCGTGACTGGACTTCCACGCACTTCCAGAGGTCACGACTCCATTTGGGTGATTGTCGACCGACTCACCAAGTCGGCACACTTCTTACCCATCAGAGAGCAGGGATCAGTGGAGAGCTTGGGACGTCTTTACGTCCAGGAGATCATACGGCTTCACGGTGTGCCATCGTCTATCGTCTCCGATCGAGATGCTCGTTTCACTTCCCGGCTTTGGAAGGGGTTGCAGGAGGCGTTCGGGACGCGGCTCCATCTGAGCACAGCCTTCCACCCTCAGACGGATGGTCAGACTGAGAGGACCATACAGACACTCGAGGACATGTTCCGTGCATGTGTTCTAGACTTTGGTCGCAGCTGGGAGGACCACCTACCCTTGGTGGAGTTCGCGTACAACAACAGCTACCACTCCACCATCGGGATGGCACCATACGAGGCGTTGTACGGCAGACCCTGCAGATCACCGTTGTGCTGGACAGACCCTGGGGAGTCAGCACTCGTGGGACTAGAGATGGTCCGAGCCACGACAGAGAAGGTCCAGATCATCCAGGAGAGGATGAGGACAGCTCAGAGCCGACAGAAGTCATATGCTGACAGGAGGCGGAGGCCACTAGAGTTCGAGGATGGCGACCACGTCTTTTTGCGTGTCTCACCTCGACGTGGTTTACGGAGATTTGGCCGAGGTGGAAAGTTGTCTCCACGCTTCATCGGGCCTTTCCAGGTCCTCAGCAGGATAGGAGAGGTGGCTTATCGCCTGGCTCTACCACCTCAGTTGCACCGGGTGCACGATGTCTTCCACGTGTCTCAACTGAGGAGATACGTGCACGACCTGACGCACATCATCGACTTTGGGGAGCTGGACGTGGACGATGGGGCGACTTTTGAGGAGGTCCCAGTGGAGATCGAGGATCGACAGGAGCGGGTCCTACGTGGGCGGTCAATTCCTCTTGTGCGCGTCAGATGGCAGCACGGGAACCTCCAGGAGAGCACTTGGGAGCGGGAGGCTCAGATGTGTGCTCAGTACCCCCATTTGATCCCCTAGTTTTTGATGTATCTTTACGGGGACGTAAAGCCCTGAGGTGGGAGTAATGTAAAGACCCGAAAATTTCAAGGAAATTTTTTTTCTTAATTTTCTTTGGAATTTGACAAGAGCGCAGCTTCAGACGGCACCTGATTCCGAGGCCCGGTGTGCCCGGAATCAATTTCCGAAGTTTGGCTCGGGTACATTCAGTGAACGGACGAGCGTGTTTTTCTATCTTTTGAACCGGTGCCCGGAATCGAATTCTGAGGGCACCGATGAAATCGCAGCGCCGGTATTTGCTTAGAAACGCCTCTTCCGGAGTTGCGTTTGCTCAACCGTGGTTTTTAAAATTTTGGGCTTTAAGTCGGAAATAAAATAAAGGTTGTGCGACAACTTTATTTTATTTCACTTAAGCCGCTTGGAAGTCACATGAAAGCCACTTGAGCTGAGTTAAAGCGGACAGGGTGCTATCCGGAAATACCCTACCCCTAGGTAAGATATTTGTGCGGTGGGGCCCGCACGAGCCCCGCCGTTTCTTTCGCTAAGTAACGCACCCGCGAAAACCCGTCAAAATAAATGAAAAGTCAACCGACGCGTTTTCCTTAATTCTTAACAGACCATTTAATTGGGCGGTTTATTTCGTGAATTAAATGGGCTGTTTCATTCGTTGAATTAATTCAACAAATTTAATGGGTCGTTACTTACGCGTTTTAGTTCGTTGGCAAATTAATAAAATAGACAAACTTGTCTATTTTGGAGGATTTCTATCGTTGTGCGAATCCTCTGAGCCTCCACCCTCCCCGCGAAGAACGCGAAGAACGCGAAGAACGCGAAGAACGCCGGAACCGGAATTCGACGACGCACACCGTGATCTGCGACGTCGACGAGCTCTACCCGCGGCGTTCTTCGGCGACGCCTCTTCTTCCGCGGCCGATCCTCGTTCGGCAACTAAGGTGAGAAACGGATCGTTTAATTCTCCCTTTTTAATTTCAATGACAACGGATTTAATTAATTAAATCTGTTTGTTCTAGATCCGGAGACTGTCGGCGCGACGTTTTTCCCACGGTGCGACGAACGTCTCTTCCGCGACGACGCGACGATCCCCTCCTTCCGCGACGAGCGATTCCGCGACGACCTCACGTCCGACGGCGACATCGAGGTAGGGATTTATTTTTCTTGGTGATTCGTTCCCGTGATCTAATTCTTTTTAATTAAAGAACCAAACTTGAACAATTTTATTTTTGGATAAAATTGTGGCTGCCTTAATCCCTCCTGATGATTTTATGACTAACGCGGACGGTGCGGATCTAACGAACAAGACCCGACAACCCTTCGCCGATCTTTTTGTTGTGCGGATTTGGCGGACGACGACAAACCGTGCGGCAAGGGCGATCCGTTGATCCCGCAGTGAAGATCGGCCCCCGGGAGGAGCAATGGCGCAGACGGGAGGAAAAACGGGCCACCGGAGCAACTCTGGCGGCCCGCGGAAGGCGGCGGCGGCGCGGGTCGCCGGCGACCGGAGGCGGCGGCGCCCGGCGCGCCGCCGGAGGAATCCGCCGCGGCTCGGCCGCGGTGGCGGCGAACCACCGGACCGCGTCCGCGGTCCAGCCACCCAGCACGCGGCCCGCGCGGGCCGCGTTCCTCCAAGCCGCGGGTCAAACCGGCGGCGGTTTCTCTTCGGCCGCGCCCAGGCCGGACCGGACCCGGCCTAGCCGGGTCGGGTCGACCCGGTTCGGCCGACCCAGGGGGGGTTCGGGCCGGGTCTCCCCGGGCCCAGAGCCCCTGTTTTCGGGCCTTCTTTGGTCTTTTTCCCATATCTTGGGCCTGGGACCTCCGATTGACGAACCGTCAGCGGCTACGCGATCCTTGGATCGAGACGGTCGTTTCGGTATATTACACCCAAGGTTTCGGAAGACTTTGGGTTCGGCCGGGTTGGTTCGTACACGAAACCAACCGGGCCCTCGGACCGGAAACGCTCATAACTTGAGCTACGGACGTCCGATCGACGTACCGTCAGCTGTGGTAGTTTCCTCTAAGTGAGACGGAACTTTTGGCATACTCCGCCCGAGGATTGGATACAGGCGGAGTACGGTCAGGTTGGTTTTGCCCTAAAAACCAACCGGGCCCCTGGGACGAAAATGCCAATAACTCTCAGACCGGGCGTCCGATTGACGCGCCGTCTGTTGTGTTGAGATCCTGTTGTCGATACAGAACTTTTGGATACATCAACTTCGGACTACGTGTCAGTTGATGTATCAGCCTCTCGTCTCGTGGAGCGGACCCTCCTAAACGAGCTCGCTGTGTGCGGGAACCCTAGTGCTGGCTGTGACTTCGACGACAGAGCAGAGATCCTCCGTGGACTGCGACGACGACAGAGCAGAGATCCTCCGTGGACTGCGACGACGACAGAGCTGAGATCCTCCGTGGAATGCGACGACGACAGAGCAGAGATCCTCCGTGGACTGCGGCGACGACTGTGCAGAGATCCTCAGTGGACTGCGTCGACTACTGCACTCTGCGATCCTACGTGGATCAGTGCTACAGGTCCTGTGTGGGCCCGATCCTTCGTGGGTCCTTACTACCGGTTCTGTGTGAGCCACTGCCTACAGTTTTTGTGTGAGCCCGATCCTGTGTGGGTCTTTTGCGGGGGTTAGTACCTATCGATCCTTCGTGGTTCCGACGACTTAGATGGATCAGTGATCATCTTTGACGTCATCTGAAAAAGTATACCTGGTTGAGCTGAATCTTCTGTTACTCTCCTTTGTGGATTGTGTTGAACTATCCTATGTGGATTTACTGTTTACTCTCCTTTGTGGATTTGAGTCTTGCTTTCCTATGTGGATTGGGTTGTTCTTGAGCTCGTGAGAAGAGCTAGAATTGGGGACTGAGGTATATGTATGGGCATATACCTAAGTCGAGTCAGATGTTACTTCGTGATTGCACCTTCCTTTTGTGCTATATCCTTTGTGGATTTCGGGAGACCTTCGGGGGTCTCGGGGTCCTTACTGAGTAGCTTATACTCACCCCTGCACGGGCTTTGCCCGCACCTTGTTGTGTTGGATGCAGACGACGGACAGCGCTGATCACGGTTGGGGCGTGGAGCAGGACGGTACCTGGAGGCGGACCACTGGGCGGGACGTGCTCGGAGCGGACGTAGGACCCGAGGATCCTGGAGGCTATCCGTACCCACCCTTCAGGTGGGATTGCCAGTGGACGACACGAGGCCGCTGTCTTTTCTTCAGTTGCTATTCTTTTCCTTTTCAGTTGTACTTTCAGTTGGGCTTGTATTCCGGCCCCCCTTTACTTTTCTGCACTTTTAGTTACTTTCCGCTTGCTGACTCTATGGTGGTTGTTACTTATAAAGGCAATGCCTTCCCTGTTTACCGGGATTTACGCCTTGGTGCTAGTCGCCAGCCCCTGGCCTATGGAAGGTGGGCTTGGGGTAGTCACGACATGGGCCCCGAGGTCGGGTCGTGACACAAACCCTGATTTTCCAAAGCTTTTCTAGGCTTTCACACCTTCGAATAGATAATTCCTCCCTCTCCCCCACCATCTGGTCCTTGATCATCTTCTCCCCCTCCGTGAACTTCTCTATACAATAGAACATATAGGGGCCCTCCAAATCCTTCCTTAAACCGCTAATAACTTAAGAAACATTCAGATTGGGTTGGGGAGTCATAACACTTGGTAGCTCAGATGCATGAACATCCTCAATAGGTGCCTTGAAAACTCCACCAGGAAGGTCTGCCACTACAGGACATGAGGACTGAAGACCCTTGCCTCTACTTATTGGCCCCGAAGCCTCTTCTTCCAAACTCTCCATCGCATAAGCCTCATGATCCTTACACTTTGTATCATCCTTTCTTCTTGAAGAAACATGTTAAATACTACGAATAGCCTCCATAGCTGGAGCTGGGGATCCCCTTTGGAAAACCTCTAACAAATGGCCCAATCGATTGCTAGATGAGCAGAAATCAGTCCAATTCTCATAAACTACACGGTTCTTACATCTGTATTCCTCACCAATTGTAACCCAAATGAAATCAAAAGGAAAACGAGATGCATCCATTTCAACAGACACACAGGGGTTCACTGGGTGACACAATGCTTTAGTGCGACTATCATAGCAGAGGTATCTTCCTACAATATTACCTAACATTAGAATAACCAAGGGATTCGGAAAGGGCAAGGGAAGGTTGGGGAAGATTACCCAAACCATCGTAGAAGGCGGGTCACGATTCATGTGAAACACAAAGGACCATCACAAGAGAATGAAATGAATACCATTGAAGCTATGAGGTGCCCTTGACCATGCATGGATGAGATTTGTGTACTATTCAAACCAAATCATAATATGAAGTATACCGAGAAATCTAATAGTCTCCCTTTCTTGAAGGTCCCAAGATCAGAAGATGAACCTATCTAAATCAATGACTGAGGGTCTCCTTTGCATGAAGTGAGACACTAGGGCATGATTAAAGATCCTAGACGTTTTCAAAAACACCTAAGTCGATAGATGAAGGTTTGGGAAGCAATCAAGAAGATCCGTATCTTTAGGGCTTAGTGAATCACTTAGAAATGGTGGAAGGAAGTCTGGGTTGGAGAATGAATGGAAGAACCCTACTCTCTATTGTCAAATCATTTCCCCCCACACCCTCCACGGGGGGAGGAACTGGTACAGAGACCACCGACGTCACCGAAGGAAGAAAGCAACACTATGGCAGAGGGTCGTTCCTGTTATCACCATTAATTTCACGGATGAATCCATTTCAAAACCCTTTTGATGGAATTGGATATGAGTTTAAGTTAAGAACGTAACTTAAAATGTATTCATCATAAGTAGGATAAATATTTTATAATATATTCAAGGTATAATAATAATTAATATATGTGGATGATGAAATGAAACACAATCCTCCGTTAATGAATAGTATAACTTCATCGAATATCTTCCTTATGTTTTCACTAAAATCATTCATTTATTTTCGTTATGTGCTATTTTTTTCTTCTTGGTTTAGGGGAAGGAAGTTGGGATTTTATTAAGTTAGGTATTGGTCAATCCAAATAGTATTGAATTTTTGATGATGAGGGGAGATGGGTGGCCATTTATAAGATGAGAAGAGGAAATATTTTTTTATTTTGAAAATAAATAAGTGCTCCAATGTTCTGTATATGTAAAAAGGGTAAAAATTAGGAAATTATTGAGAATTAAAGGATAAATTGTAAAAATATTTCCATAAAACATGTTATGTACAAGTGTATATGGAATTTTTACCATTATATTTTTAGATTTATCCATGAGTAAATAAAATTTTACACTAAACAGAAAAATTAATTTTCACTATATTCACATTTTATTTTGGTCCGAGATTATGTTTATGCTATATGAAATTATAAATTATTATGACTACAATTTTTCAATCCATTTTTATAAATTAAGTTTGCTGATGTTGAAAAAAAATATTTTAATATTAATCCTAACGTCCCGATGAGAAAGCGTGTTTATATGGAGAAAATATTCAAAAGAATGAAATGAATTTATATCGTAATTCAAAATTAAATTGATAACAAAGAGCTTAGTTTGATAAATTAAATTAAAAATTCACTAATTTTCGTTAAAAAAATTGAAACAATAAATTGACATTATATATAATTAAAAAAAGTATATTTTCAGTTAAAATTTTGTATTGATTAATATTCACCAAAAAATGAAACATTTTAGAAAGATCCCAAAAATCCACCATGATGTAATTTTAAAATTATTATTTAAAAATTGAATATCATTTTCAAAAATTTTCATTATTAAAGTGTAAAAATAAAATTTTCTTATAAGAGAACAAAATTGTTATAAAACATTTTATTTAGAAAAATATTTATAAGGTTAAAATTGTAATTGATAAAAAAAATTACCAAAAATATAAGATGAATTTCAGAAATTTCACTGATTATATAATATATAAATTTAATAAAAATAATTAATATAAATTGATTTGGTAATTTTTTTATAAAAAACACCCATGTTTCCAAAAAATAGTTCTTCATAAAAATACATCTTTTATTTTCAAAAGGATTTTATTATTATTTCTTATTAATTTGTTTCCAAAGAATTCATTTTTTTGGAATGTTTAAACCCTAATTTCATAATTTATTTATCCTTTTTCATAACCCCCATTCCAACGTCTAGGTTACATATTTTGTATTAAAGTATAATATTTTAATAACATGTAACGTTACATTTCATGTCAGTGTTGGGTGTAATGAAATCTAATCTTTATGTTGCATGTAATGAAATTCAAACTCAATGTTTCTTATAACTCATGAAAATATAGTGTTGTTTTTTTACTCGGAATAATTAAAATAATAAATAGACTTTGAAGAAATCATTAATAAATGATTTGTAAAATTTGACCCACCATAAAATGAATTCCACCATCAAAACTCTTCTTTTCCATAAAATGTTTAACATTTTAAAATTTCATCAAACAAAGCCACTTCAATGAAATAGAAAATAATCCAAACCTATAAAATTGTAAATTTGAAACATAACGAATATCCAAGGTAACATATAAATAGGATTCCAAAATGGATAACATAGATGGGAAGTGAATATTTTCATATATAAGAAGATAATATATAATTATAGGGAGTGATAAAGTTCATTGATCATGAGTAATTGATTGATCCGGAGAAGGTTAGTGACCAACGCACCATATACTTAACTGGTCTGAAATTCTCATTAATATCACTAGAAAAGGTTATAAGGGAATAACATTTTATTTCATAATTATTTTCTTAATTTTGAAAAAAATTTATTTGAATATGGACTTAGTAGATTTCATTGTATTTCAAAAGAAAAATCTCACCATTAGGTTGTGACTTAATCAATTACCACCTAATCTCATACTCCATGAAATAATGGTGAAATTTTTGTGCCTGAAAAGCTAATAAATCATTTGATCCTTATATTGAATTTTAATCCAATATATGTACATAATATTACTTATGATTAAATAAGGATAGCATACTTTTTCAAATATGTATAAATATTTATATGTAAAAATAATACATTACTCTCTAAAATAATATTCAATGTTCAAAATAAACCATTTCATAAATTTTTTAACAATATTAACCTTCATAAAGATTAAATTCTAAAACCATAGAATAAAGATACCATTATTTGAAAAACGAAATTATCATTAATCCTGTAAAAAACATGAAATAGTTTATAGTTGTCACATACCAAACATGTCGATAACTTCATCATGAATTCTCTTGAAAATAGAATTACCACCAAACCTCGATGAAGACATGAATTATTTCTCATTCTATGAATAAAACCACATATTATAGAATATATTCCACAGATCTAATAATGTTTTAAACTCTAATAATGATAACATAAACCACTTTTTCATCAAATCCATATTCATTTATGATGTCATCAATTCTGATTGACTTTATTGATCCACATCAGTCATCTCTTAACCTAATGTAAACACAACTTTCTCAATATAAGGAACATATTATGGGTCACATTACTATAATCCAAATACCACATATCAAATAAATACACTTCAATTCCATCTATATCATTCAAAAAATTCTTTTAAATCGATATCATAAAAATATTAGTATAAATTAAATACATATTTGATGGCTTATTAAACATTATATTGGAAATAAAATACATAAATACTTCATTCATCCCACTTCCATGTCAAACCATTATCATGGATTAATCAACATATTCAATAGAACATATTCCTTTCACATGACATTTATAGTCTCATAATCATCATTAATATAACCATTACTTTTAAACCAATGTAATTTTCATCATGAGATTTTCCCTTAGGGAATCCATTTTCATAATTTCCATAATTTAATCATTTAAAGAATTCAATAGTTGATAATATCTTATAAATACCAATATTAACATCTATTACATGAATAAATATTTACATTTTCCCTTTTTTGTAAAATGATTTGTTCCCTTTTCTAATCTAAAAAAACATCCCATTATTCTATTACATTTACATGAGTACTTTATTAATCATTACCAACTTATAGGAATATGAATATTCATTCATCCATGGTTACCATTCCCAAACACATAGTGAATACATTCCTTATATTATTGGAATGTCTGAGAGAGGGTTCGGGTACACATTTTTAATAATGTTTCATGAAAAATATTTACTCGTAATCACAATATCATTTACTCCCTTCATAATCAAAATTTTAATCTCATTGATAAATTTCTCACCACATTCAATGTTATTCATGCTTCTTCTTGTTCATTCAATTGAATAAGACTATAAATCATAGTTTGAAAGACTATGATAATAATGGAAACTAAAATTGTCTAAAAAACAAACTAGGATATATAAATGAAGACATATTTTTTAATTTTTTTGAAACTTTAGGTTTATCCTAGGTCATTTATAGTCATCGTCTATTTAAACACTTCATGATGGTTCATAAATATTTTGGGAATTATTGTAGAATATCCCCCAATAAGTGTAAAAAAAGTTGTGCTGTAGGGACCATTGTTACGAAGTAGTTCCCAATTGATTCTAGAAAAACATGGTTTCTCTATTGTTATTACTCCTTGGCATAACAATTCCATAAACACATCCACTAGTATTACAGAAAAATGGAAGAAATTTCATGGAAACCAATATCTATATACTTTTATATAATTCCATGAAATTTCCCATTCATTCAATAATCCATAGACTTATATTTAAAGACATCACTAGAAATATACTTATGAAATTTCCCAAGTGATATCAGTAAGGTTTTCTCATCCTAGTTTGAAAAGGCAAGCTGAACATTTCATTTAATACCAACTATAGATACCCATGATTCTCATATGTGGGTTTTCACACTCTATACTTGTAATTTCTTTTTTTTATTCTCACGTGATATTGGATCATTAGGTTATAGTTCACATTGAGTTCCCTATTTAAATTTTTTAGTCCTATGAGATTTTTGTCTTCATATCAGGAGACACATAGTTGTAATGTGTTTAAGGAAAATCATGCACACTTTCCCAAGAAATAGTGCGGCCAATTTCGGTTTTGGATACCTGTGTCCACATGGTTGGAAAACTGTTTGGAAAACCATGTTTTAATGCCATGTGGATGTCCCACTTGTATTGTAAGAGGTTCATGTTTTCTATAATATTTTGAAATTTGTGTATCCAAACTGTGTGAGTATCCTAGAACAGAAAAATTGTGAAAAAAAATATTTCCACATTGATGTTTTAACCCTAATATCGTATTTTCCTCCCCCATTCATCCTAGGAACATCGTGGGGGCTCCAAAATTCTTCTCAAATTCTCTCTTTACAGCATTAAATCATCGTAAAGATTACAATGAATGTTTTATTTTGATTTTGGATGATTTTTCTTCTCATTTTGCTTCTCTCTTGAGTTCAAGGTTTTTAATAGTGGGAATACATAATAGAAAAAAACTAAGGGTTATGGTGGATGTGTGGATTGATTTATTTGATGTTAGGGTGTGAGGATTGTCTTTAAAGATTTGTTATTTATTCTCCTGATGTTTCTTTGTCTTCTGGAATTTCTTGGTTTGGTGTTTGAATTCATTTCATTTCCAGCAGATTCCATCTTTTTTTTCTTTTATAAATGATTTACAAATTATTTTCCCTTGTTTGTGATGTGATATAGTGTTTTTTATGGAATTTACATGATTAAAATTGGTGTAAAATGGGTTTCAAAGATTTTTTTAACAATGTTTGGTTTTATATATACACAAGTTGATTGATAAAATCATAATTGATCTTTTAATGTTAAATTAGGCAGTTTGTATTGATGTTTTCACTTGGTTATGTTTTTGAAATGTTGTTGGTTTGTGAGATGGGAATTTTATGTGAAATTTAAGACTTTAATGATGCAATAGTTAGGTGTGGCTTTTTTTGTTTCTTTAATGTAAAGTGGTGTTTCATAAAAATGGATTTTCCAGATTTTTATGGAAACATGAATAGTGTCATGGAATGTTGATTTTCATTTCTTAAATGATTTTCTAAATTTTATGGGGGAATTAAATGATATGATTTATTATTTTTGAAATATGTCTTTTCTAAATGGTTACTTGATATATAAATGGTGTGTTGGTGCTTGTGTGACATTATATGTGTTTTTAATTGTTTATCCAAATTATTCGGCTATTTAGACATAAGAGGTATGTTCTGGTAAATAATTTTTATAATGGACCAATTGTTATTTTTTATGCATTTGGTTTCTAAAATGAGATCATGTATAATTTAGCGTATCTTGTGTTGTTTTATTTGATCACAATGATTGGGAACTATTTTGGATATGAAATGATAAATCTTGTTTTCCATTATTCATGTGAATGTTTCATTTTATATTGGATTCGGAAATGGAGTAAAAAATATTTACAAATTTATTTGGATTGGAAATTATAAAGGACCAGTTGAAACCTTATTTTGTCTATGAAAAGGTTATTTGATACAATGTGATGTGAATTCCCAATTGGAAGCATATGATGTTTTGTGTTTTTTGGAACAAAATTATGTGTGGGAATGGTGGGAATTTTGGAATGTTCTATAAAAAGGGATTGAAATTGCAAGTGGAGTGAAGGCCCTTCTTGTATTTTAAATTGATTATTAGAATGGTTTTTATTTTGAAAAATAAGGTTTCCATGTAATATACCGTGGTTTTATGGGTGTTCTTGTGAATGAAATAGTTTATAATTTCTGTTCATGTTGGATTGGATTATTTTTGGATGGAAATATAAATATGGTATGGGATCGCCTCGACTGGCTTTCGTATGAGAACATATTCAGTGATAATTCAACTAGAATTTTGTTCTGGTTTCCTCTCTAGTGGATCTCACCTGGAAATTTAATTTTTATTGTCAATATACCATGATTTCATTAGTATTTTTATAATCAATGGATTAATGGACATCATCAAGATGGTTGAGTGATTATTTCATATTCAACTTGATTATATGGGAAGATACCCCCATAACATGATGGAGCTAGGTTGTATGCGCCACTAGATTATCTAGTTTAGAGAATCAATTTGTTATAGAATATGAAGTTGCACCATATGTAGTATGGTGAGTCTGAACTGAGTGTTTCCAGGTATTTCCAAAATATATACATAGGAAATTCCTAGGATATTATATCTATTTTATGTTCATTCCTGCTACTTGTTTGGATATTAGTCATTCCAATTATCTATTTATTATCTTTGGAACATGTATTGTTAAAATTATTTTACCAACATTTTTTCATAGATGGTTAGGTTTCCACTATTAGTATTGGGGACATAAATTGGATTTGAGAATAATAAACCATTTTGGAATGGAATTCTAGCTGTGTCATTTTTAAAATGGGATGTTTCAAAAAGTGGTGTTTATTTGTTTAAATGGATTAAAAATATGTTTTATGAAGGCATTTAAAAATATTTTTTATAGAATGATTTTTGAATAGAAAATCAAGGACTTTGTTCTGATTTCTTACAATGTTATTTAATCTCACACCTTACTTGTTCCACTCAATGATGGTAGACACAAGCTATTTTTTAGTTGTAGGTTTTTCATTCAGTTTCTCGTAGAGGATGTTGGTTATGTGGATGGTGTTGACCTAGATCTAACAAGGAGATTATGTTGGTGTTGTTCTATTATAGTTGTGTATTCATTTTTTATTCTTTTGAAGTTGTATCAAGATTAGTTATATATTTATCAATATTGTGTTATTGTGAATTATGATTTATGCCCAGTTTTTTTATTTGATCTTGGATTGTTTGGGAAAATATCATTCCCATTATGATTACATTGATTCCTGACACTAGTTTCCATCATGTGGGGATTTAGAATTCTCTTCAGGCCATGTATCGTATGTTTTTGGGTGTTGTAACATACCTCCTTTATCTCACTATCTTAAGAGGGTGGTTGACATTTACATGGCCTAAAGAAAAAATTCCAAGATGATTAAGGCTAGAAATAAATACCAATGAGCTTAAATACATGTGCGGGACACTTTTTTTCTTTATGATTAAGAAAACAAACCAATAATCCCTAACCAAAAAACAAATGTATGATTCATCATATCAATTAAAGACTACTCCAGGATTAATTTATTGAAACAAAACTAAAACAATGTTCTATAGTGGAAGATTGCAATATCAACATTCCATGTAGAAGACAGTACAATAAAATATCAAAATGAACAATGAAAAATAAAAATCTCATGCCCCAATAACGTCCATGATTCATGTATAATAAGTAGTCCATGCATCATGAAGTATTTCTAAAGACGTGTGACATGTTGCATTTTCTTTTATCTTGATAGACGATATCTACAAAATCACCAATGTACAAAAATAGCGGTGAGTACTAAATCATGGTAGGTTTTCACCATTGAATTCCAAACCCAAGCCCCAATAATATAACATGTTTGAATAATTATATATATAAATAAATATAAAACACTTTGAAATAGTTTCCTAATTAATATTGAATCAAAGCAGTTTACATCATAAAATTATTCCAAGGAAATCACCTCATCCATTCTTAAAATCATTTAACATTCTATTTTGGCATCCCCATTCGATTGTTCAAAACACACCCAAACATACATACTTGTACGAAAATTCCACACTCATAAGCTGTTTCTCATCCAATCTTCATGTTCCCACTATCACATACCCCAAATCAGGGTCACAAAATATAGTAATGCTCTTGAACCCACCCCTTACATAGGGTCGCGTCTATCATTAACTCACAAAAAACAATGTTTGAAAAAACCATTTAAAAAACCTTAGAAAATTATTGAAATAAATCATTCCTTTATTGAAAACCATTATAGGCATTCCATTTCATAAATACATCAAATCCATATATTAAAATAAAAATTATAAAATTAAGAAAACATTTCATTTTTTACAACTAAATCCACAATTTCATAAATATTCCCCAAACATTACTATATTAGGTTTTTATCATGATTTAACGAGAAAATTCACAACCAATTTCACTAAAAGAAATAAATTTGAAACTAATCCTCGTATTTTAAATAGTGGAGTTGAGGATGAATTAACCTACCTCAGATTTCAGGAAAAACCAAATAATGGCATTCAAACGTTAACGAAATTGGTTTAAATATCCATGAACATGCCTTATATATCTTCCCCTATAACTAACCAAGCCCAATATAATAATATATGAAACAAATATCCTAGATATAACAAAAGAGGATGTACATCTAATAAACCGAGAGGGGTAGAGATGTATATCTATAAAAACCCACCATGAAAAGGAAAAGAATGTTCACTTACAACATGGATCAAGTATTAACACATCAAAAATGTATTCATATCTCTTATAAATTGATGGGAAGAGGAACTAAAACATTTTAGAGGAAAAATACAGAATTGGGGTATTTTAGGGGAAAATCATTTATAGGTGAAAAAATGTTAGATCCAAAATTTAAGGATCTAACTTTTGACCCACACATTGATTAGTAGCATTGTTAAAAAACCATGCACTAACCATTCTCTTAAATCATCATTAAGTAATAACATTCAATGATTGGCGTAAAATTTACCAAACCATGTGCCAAGAATGAAAAATATCATTTTTCATCATATGCTCAACACATCAGAATATCTCCAATTCTTTTTCGCTGTTTAGAAAAAATGGGTGCCACCCATGTGCCTTCCCACAGGCACCTATTTTTGTGTATACAGTTTCATATAGTTGTTACACATATTTTCCAAACCAAACCCCAACCATTAACATATAAAAAATCCCCCAAATATTATACAATCTTCTTCCATCCCTTCCAAAACATAACCCCAAATCATTACAGACGTAAAATACATTACAGGTGGTTTACTAACCACAAATCAGTGGTTCTACGTTCTCCCCACCATTGGTTTTTTCATTCATGGAATGTATAAATCAATCATTATATGAAAGTGTTTATATCATTTATATTTAATTTCATTCTCATGTTCCCAAGTCACTTCCATAATCCGACCATGATTCCACTAAACCCGTACTAGAGTGATGATTTTTCCACACAGTACATTCCATATCCTATCCACAATATACACTAAGATATGTTCCAATGAAGCATCCATATCTTGTTTAACATGATCCCATTGAACACATGGAAAGGTTCATGATGATACTTTTTCATAGGAGATGAACGAAACACATTATGAACCACACTGAACTGTGGTGGTTATTCTAATAGATATTCAACCTTAGAAAATGATTCTAATATCTCAAAGGGACATATTTTTTGAGGGGAAATCATTACAGTCATTAAAAAATAATGATTCCCACGAATCAAGAAGATCTCCTATGACCAATGATCACTACATGTGAAGGACATTGACCATCAGCAATGATCTGTATAATATTTTTGATTACTATGAGTCATCTACAATAGTTTCTTATTCAACTAAATCTTCACTATATTTTAATGCATAGGTATCATCACAATTATTGATATACCTTCGGTTTCCACAAAAAATTTTAAAATGACAAGGATGACTATAAAATGTTTCAAAAGAATCCATATATATAAAGGCAAGATAGCTATTTATTTATGATTACCCCATAAATTTTATGTCACCTTACCATGAGCCACCAAAATCCATTACACAAGCCCTCAACATGTCCTCTAATGTTTGTATCATCCTTTGGTATTGGGAATCTGCATGAGGATGTTATTCCATACACAATGTCAATAGAAACCCAATGGATTTTTGTACTAGTCTAAAAAATGTGATATAAACCTTGTATATCTGAATGGTAAGATTGAAACTGGTACACCGAGCCACTTTACCACTTCTCAGATATTGATTTTGGAAAGATCCTCCAATGTAGTAGTTTCCTAAATATGAATCAAATAGGATGTCTTTGTGATCTGATAAACTATTAACCATATGGAATTAGGTTTCCAAACTATTCTTGGGTGAACAACAAAAAATTCATAGCTATCTACTCCAATTTTCAAACTGGTACAGAAGAGGACTACATCACACCTATTCGTTGTTGATGTTTTTCTATAACTTAAGGAACTGTTATAAATCATGAAAACAACCCAGCCAACATTATTTTCATGTAAATCCACAAGAAAAAATTCTTTTAACCCATTATGAAACATCATTATTATAGGATGAAAAATCAATATTTAATGGTGGTAACCATGAAAGAGATATCCCTAATAATCCATAGGTAAAACCATCCGAGTTCTGATCCACAAAACTAAATTATCATCCATCCTCCATCCCTCAATGGTCTCCCCACCATTGAGTGTTGAGAACATTTACAGATATTTTACATTAGATGTATGTGCCTCTCAAATCATTAAATAATGAAATTGGAATTAAAACCACTACTTAACCTCGGTCCTCACCATGCTTTTTCAAGTCAACTATAAGAGATATGTTCTTCCACTCATCTGATTCATATTTTTCTAACTTGGTGTAAAACTTCCTTCTTAATGTATCTTCCTCCAAATTTCCTTCACAAAGTATGTACATCATGTTGAAGTTGAACATTTTTAGATAATCAATCCTGAAATTTTCTTTCAGATTCAAATATAATTTTGAGAAAATATTTTCTCTTAAGATCCATGACAACAATACATTTCTCAACGAATAGGTAATGATTCCAATTATTAATAGGATGTACTATGGATGCTAACTACGAATCATGTGATGGGTAAATTATCTCATGCACTCATGAATACCTTCATCCATAAGAGACATCATGATCTCATTGTATGAGAAAAATCCAAAACCTGATCCAAAATTATCACAATATACAATGTACCCTTGTCCTTATTTTGAAAATATCACTATATGTGAAGCAATAAGTTGAATACTAATATCTTGAGTTTTTTTGGAATTATTCATTCCAATGGAATGGAACCGTCATCTATTTCGATACTAACATAGGCAAACCTATTTTCAAAAAATATTTAACAAATAATCGCTAATAAATATCCATTCCAAGAAATCATTTATATTAAAGACATTTTTGGAGGATTCCCTAATATTACGACTACAATCATATTTTGATCCATTAAAACACTACTATAAAAAATTACATGGCCTTGAAATATAACATATTGTTTCCAAAAAACAAATTTTAGAATTTGGCATACAGAGTATGATCTCTTAAAATTTCATATACTATTTCCGGTTATTGGTGATGCTCAAATCTGGTCCATAGATACACCCACATGTTATCCACAAACACCATTGAAAATAAATTTAGATACCAATAAAATATCTAATTCACCAATTACATAGACACTACTGGTTCATTTGTATGACTGAAAGGCATAATCACATATTCATAAAGGCTATATCATCTTATAAAAGTTATATTTCCAATATCCTTCTTTAGAACATGAAATTTGTGATAAAATGATCAAATATCACTCTAATAGAACCATTGAGATCCCCTTAGATGATTAAATAGGTCATAAATTAATGGATGTGGATAGATAATATTTATTTTAAATCAGTTAAGTTTATGAAAATCGACACACATCGTTATATTTTCACCAAGCTTTTCACATAAATATACCAGTGATGCCCACAAAAACGTTCTCACCTAAATGAACCCATTGCTTTCTCAATTTTCTAATATCTAGTTAAATTTTTGTAACTCTATTAGTTACATTATATAATATTTAAGGGTAATAGGATATTTATCCCCAATGAAATCAATCATAAACTCCACTTCCCTTAAGGTGGTAACATAGGGAAGATCTTGTAATAACATCTGGAAACAGATCAGTCATTGCAAAAAACTATTATTCATGATCTTTTACTTCAATATAAATTTCAAATATTCCAATAGTTATGATATCATTCCAACCTCCTATTGAAACAACCCTATTTCACCAGCCTTTACACACCATCTTCCTCGAAATAGATGCTCAGTTTCATCTTTACTTGAGATACTGACCTTTATGGTATAACAATTGATGTTATCCTTGACCATTTTTAACGAATACATACAGAGGATTATATAATATAAATATATCTCCAGCATAGAGAAATCCCATTTTATTTTATATCCATCAATAGATATAGAAAATTTTCTACACATAAAAGATCCACATTCTATTTGACCATGAGGATTTTGATGTTTTATGAGTGAAGGCATCATCTCAACTATTAAAATTAGGTAATTATTGAATAATAATAAACAAATCACTAGGATGAACCAATATCAAAAAACATGCATAGGTTTTGAATTCAGAATAACTGGAAATTTCACAGTAGATTTTCTAGGATAGTCATATAAAATAACATGTTCAACCCCATATATTTTCTTTCTCAGTAAACATATCTCTTTGTTTCCCTATTTACATTTCTCTTTCTAAAGAGTCACGGTATTCCTCGAATCACAGTGGATAACTATGTTCTACTAATGAGATTTATTAAGATTCCCTTGACTTGTCAAAGAATATGATTCATGTGATACAGAAAAAGTGTCTCAAGCACTAAACCTCAGAGAATTACAAAAATACCACTGAATATTCCCTAATCTAATTGATATTTTGGTATCCCTAGGTTGTTTTATTCACTATCTATTTATGTGGTCAGGAAAACCACATTGGAAACATCCTTATTTATTATTTGTTCATGGAGAAAGGTTCACTGATCCTATATTCTAATTTTGATTCACACTCCCACTTTAGAAATAGGTTTCCTTCCAATTTCTCCCCACAATAGATTTTTCACCATTTCTAAGTGGTATTAACAATATTCCACATCCCATTGATAATGAGATGTACATTTCACCCAATTTTACCCAATCGAATATATCTATATAGTCCATAATATTGATCACAGAAATATTTTAGTGAATTTCCTACCTTATCCCGCATTCAATGATTTGTGCCTTTATGGATGGACTAGCTGGAACATGGGGTGAAAATGCACTAATTCATGAATTTAGCCAAATATTTGGTAACATAGGTATTTTCTTACTTCATGATTATGAATTATGAATTTCACATACTTTTTAACATGTGATGATATATTTGTATATTGAAAAATTACTCAATATACACCCAAAAAATTCAATGATATGCCTGAGCATGCAGACAAAAATCCCACAACAAGAGTCCAACATCCTACGCCATATAGGTCTCCATATTGACTTTCAACTCCACTTGTTTTCCAATGAAATTGAGGATATGATTCATCCTATTCATACACACCTCTTACTTCTATAGTTCTGATATATCATGAATCATGGGGGATTCTATATCTTGAATTGGATGGAATGATCCATTTTTCTCAACTCATTCCCTGGATTCCATGTTTCCACGACATGAAATTCATGGATGATACTCTGAAATGGATTTTGGATCACCTGTGTCTTCTTTGTAAACCAATATTTAGAAGCTTTATTTGGTTGGTTTATATGATTCCTACTAGATGCATTTTACATATCCAAAATAAATAACATAAGATTCACACTCTATTAACTAATTTCGTCTCATTTCAAATTATATCACATCAACCACCACAAAATTGCATCCCATAATCAATGATAAACCATTTTTTAAAATTATCTATAATTTTTTTAATAAAAATACTTTAAAAATACCAAAATCATGATCTTTCCAAATTATTTCATTTGAAAACAATTTGATAATTTTTTAATGAAAAATAAAATTTCACCAAATCATATATAATTAACGAAAATAATTTGTATATACCTAGTGGGATGACACTTTCAAACGTAAGGAATTCTCATATTAATGGAAAAACCAATGACAATTAGATGCCCTTTCCCCTAAATGTATCCAAAATATTTATATTCCCAAAAACATGTTAACAAAAAGTTCAATTGAAAATGGTTAGCTACATATTTTTTTCCTCTACATTTCACATTTCTATATTTCTACACCATTATATGATCTTAAACCTATGAAAAAAATTAATATTAGGTAATATAAAACAATGAAAACAATATCAATTAAAATAAAGTACGCTCAACAACTGAAGGGAAAATTTGATACCACATATCTTAAAAATATTTTTGATCGAACAAAACTAATACCACTTTTAACATCCCTTCGTCCCCTCCTTTGCTTCAGAAGGCGGTAGAACATTACTTGGAATTAAGAGACATCCCCATGTTGGTAAAGGATGGTAATAAATTCATAAGGAATTTAATACACTTGGTGTAATGTTTTTCATTAAGAATAAAACTACCCCCAACAACCCATAATAGCAAAAACCATGATATTTTTAATTGTTACAATAAAAGACATCTCAAAATTTCATATATCAAAAAGAAATAAAACTATGGGCCACAACAGAATACTATAATATCAATGTACCTAGAGGAAGTGAAAATAATATAAACTCGAAACGAACAAAGCCATCTAAAACTCCCATTATACAACCAGATCCATGCTTTAAGCACACTAAATAGTCCTAGAATGATGGATTATTTCATAATATGTGTGATACATTACCTTTTAACATATCTCAAATGTTTATATCTACAAAATGAACAAACATCCAAATAAGGGGCAAGTAATGTGACTCAAAATGTTTTCCCAAATGATATCCTTTCCCACACCACTAGTATAGAAAATTCTAGCACATTTATATACATCAATATACAAAAAACACATTGAATTAGTTTCAAAATTAATATTAATGACAAGTATTTCACATAAAAATAGTTTCCTAAGGAAAGCACATAAAAATTTATTTAAACCATTTAACATTCTATTTTGTAATCCTCATTCCATGGTTCAAAATTCACCCACACATGCACGATGATTTTGAAGGTCCATACTGATGAGGGGTTTCTCATCCAATAAACATGTGCACCACTAGAACACCCCCCCAATTAGGGTCATATCCCTTGTTCCCCCACTAGTACCTTCACCATTTCATAGGGTCTCAATGAACACGAACTCACACAAACCCATATATACCAAAACCATTTCAAACAAACGATTTAAAACTATTTCAATAAAAGTCATTTTATTGAAAACCATTATTACAAGACATTTCATATTTCCCAAAAATTGATATTATAAAATAAATATTTAAAAATCATGAGATCAAATCAATTTTCACAACCAAATCCACAATTTCAAAAAACATTCCCAAACTAACACTAAAGAATATTTCTAACAAGCATGTCACAAAACAATCAAAGCCGATTATAATAAAAACAATAAATTTGAAAGTGTTCATTCAATTTCTAAATTTATTATCAACCATGAATACACAAACCTAGGATAATATGAAAAAATTATGAATTCCACTCAAAGGTCAACAAAATTGGGTTAAATCTTCATGAACCTGCCTTATATCTCTTCCCATTTCTACAACCATGAAAAATATATTCATATTTGGAATCAAATATATATGATATAACAAAAACATATGTGGATCTATGAAAATTAGATAGAGAATTAAATATAATCAAATTACCTAATAATATTGCATCCTGTCTTTTTATAAAATAACTTTTCATTATATTTTACAAAACTGAGGATCTTTAAGGTTTAGTGTCTTGGAAACCAGGAACATATTACATGAGAAAAAAAATATTCTTCTTATACACTTGAAAGGATTCTTCATTTTTTCATCTTATGTTCATTACAACATCTCATAACCTGGGAAAATACATCAATGGAATGGGTGAGAAAAAGGCCCTATAAGATAAACAAGGGAAACATTTAACATGTGAACATGAGATACATCAATAATGTCATGAAAAAGAAATTTAAGGAATGAGAAAGAAATCATGAGGCATATCATAATATAAATAACATATTTCATAACTTGAATATGTGGCTAAAATATTTAATATTGATATTGATTTCCATTTCACCAAGGTCCATCCCCAAGGTGTCTTTAAAAATTACCAAGGTTATTCATCAAGGCGTCGTTAAAAATGGTCATCTCTAAGGATTAAGTCTTTACCCAAAGCATTGGAGCGTTATCAGGGCGCACCCTTAAATTTGTATTTATTATCATGTGAAGCACATATATCATCATCAATCATTTCATAAAAAACCCATATAGCATAAAATAAATGGGTTTCATTTCATAGTCATAACATTTTAAAAACTGCTTTAAAGACGTGATATTTATGTCACTTTAAACCCACGAAAAAGGAAAGTGGGTCTCACGTATGTAAAATCTACGAATTTAGAATATAAAATTTTGGTATATATGTGAATACCACTATAGAAGAATTATCTTTGATTATTCACTTAATAAAATACAATAATTTGAGAAAAAGAGAGAGACATTTTGAGACAAAAATTCTGCTGCATAACAGCTAGGTTATAGGGTTTTAGAAAACATTGAAAAGAGAGGAGACATGGGTCCCCAACTCATAATTGATCCATAAAACAGTAGAGGGACAGAATATAAAGGATGTATGAACATGGTAATGAAATTTGATATATATACCATATGAAATGAATAACATGAAAGGAAGAAAAAAATATGATTTCTCTTATGAAAATTCGGCAGCCTAACAGCGTCACATAAAATTTAACAAAAATGAATTGAAGAGATCAAATAGGGTCTCTCATAATATGACCATAAAATATCAGTATGATAGATATAGATATCATACCCCAAAATAATAAAAATGATCTTTAAAGACTTGACATTAATGTAGAACTTTGAAAAAATGAGAAAGGTGAAAGAATCCCTTAAAAATTCGGCAGCCTAACGGTGTCACTTAAACATCAACAAAATGAATTGATGATATCAAATAAGGTATCTCATAAAATGAAAATAAAATATCAGTATGATAGATATAGATATCAAACCCCAAAATAATAAAAAGGTACTTGAAAGACTTGACATGAAATTAGAACTTTAAAAAAGAGAATGGTGAAAGAATCCCTTAAAAATTTGTTAGCCTAACGGCGTCACTTAAACATAAAAAATGAATTGACGAGATAAAATAGGGTCTCTAATGATATTAAAATAAAATATCATTATGATAGATATAGATATCATACCCCAAAATAATAAAAATTATCTTTTAAAACTTGACATGAATGTAGAACTTTAAAAAAAGAGAAAGGTGAAAGAATCCATTAAAAATTCGACAGCCTAACGACGCCACTTAAAATTCAACAAAAATGAATTGACTAGATCAAATAGGTTATCTCATAATATGAAAATAAAAAATCAATATGATAGATTTAAAGATCATACCCAAACATAATAAAAAGGAACATGAAAGACTTGACATGAAAATAGATCTTGAAAACGAGAAAGGTGAAAGAATCCCTTAAATCTTCGGCAGCCTAACAATGCCACTTTAACATTCATAAAATGAAATGATGAGAGAAAGAGGGGGCATATCATAATATGAACATGAAAAGGGCAGTAAAATTAATATAAAATAACATCCTCCAACATAAGAGCATGGAGCATAAAATAAATTACATAAAAGAGATTACTTGAAAAGAAAGAGAGAGGTCGGATCCCTTACCTTAAAACTTAACTCTTAAAACTCAAAGGTTTGGAACTTAAGGGCTTGGGGCACCTTGGGAGGACTCATTGGGAGGTAATGAAACTAGATCTCTTTTGGGGAAGAGTTTGGAGTGAAAAATAAATGATGAAAGGGTGGGTATTTATAGGGAAGGTGAGGTGATACTTTAATAATTTCAAGGGACACCTCACAAGTAGTTTTCTCAAAACCATGGGCTCTCCCATGGTATTTCCCATGGAGTTGGGCCACATGGGTCCCCCAATACAATAATTCATCACCTTTGGTCGGCCAACCATTAAAATATATCATGACATCATCATGACACAGTTATTATGTCATTAATTAAACCGAAACCCTAAAAATGCATTTTTACTATTCACTGATAATTTATCTTTCTTAGAAAAATACCAAAATTTCACCATAACCAAATATCGACACTCTGATTAAAAATATGGAATCCATTTTATAAAAATAATTTTCTAAATATTTTTAATTTAATTTTTAAATAAATACACTATTCACCGAAAATTCATTTTTTTCAGAAAAATGCCCAAAAATTACCACAACATAATATCGATGCTCTGAGTTCAAAAAAAAGTCCATTTTATAAAAATAATTTTATAAATAATTTTAATTTAATTTTTAATTAAAAAACACTATTCACCTTGAAAACTAATACTTGACTAAATATTTATGAAACTGTTATTTACCCATTTTATTGAATCACAATTTTTTAATCAAGCTGTCTAAATTATATTAAAACTTTTTTTAAGTGAGATTACTAATCTATTTGGTCACATTACTAATCCTAAGCGTAAAATCAACATTCATAATATACTATTCATCAAAATTTATGTTTATCTTATTAGACTCCAAATTTTGTACTGAACATAATTGTAGAAGACCATTTTTTCAAAATCATTACACATTTTTAATTATTTAAGGTTTACATGAACATTTTTAAAATATCCTTTTCTAAAATTCATCAAAAATATGCATACTATATTTATCCGGTCATTTGAAAATTCATAACCATCATCATAAGAAGAAATCCAAATTCTTATTTAAAACAAAAGATTACACAAGGCAGTTATGGTCTCCTAACATAGACCCTTATAACCCCAGTAAATGACCGAAATGTAAGGTGTTCTAAGGTGATAGAATCCAAGGGAGGCTCGTCCAAAATCGCACGAGTAGTAATTTCTATCAGTTTGAGCTTCTCACAAAGGAAATTTTATTCTAGCCTCACATGATGAAGTTCAACTTGGGTTTGGTCCAGAGCAAAGCCCAATGGTGCTACCTTCTTCCCAAGTTCAGTTAGAGGGGCTTCGATCGGTCCAAGACTACTGGGTGAGGCCATCAAATGTTCTTTCTATATTAATTAACCAGGATCACTTTTATTTAGAGACAATAATCAAAACGTTTAGTTTCTAGCGGTCATATTGACCAACGATCATATAACAGTCAAAACCCAACAATCTCACATTAATTATACTCATGTTATGAAATGAAACAGTTTTGTTGAGTATAAAAAAAATAACACACAAAATTAGGAAACAAGATTTATTCAAAATTTCATGTCATTACATTCTTCCCCCCTTAAGAAATTATGTCCCCACAATTTTTAAAATTGGGATTGGAAATTTCATTGAAAGTCCCGCATCAGAAAAAGAGTTAATAACACTATTACATTAAAAGAAAGAAATTGAAGTAAAAAAGGTCACCCATGTTAACCCATACTAGGATTCCATGTAGGAAAACATGTACATAGAGGAGAAAACAAAGGGTCACATTCTGAAGGAGAGTGATAGAAAACATTATTAGGAGAAATTTAACAATATGAAAATCAAAAACTGATGTGTGGTTAAACTGTATTTGATTTCCTAGTAGGAAATGATAATAGACAACATTTTTTTTACGTTCCTTTTCGTAGTTTGGAGGAATTCATTTACTACCTAGAATAAAACAAAGGGAAATATACCTACCTTCAAGTAGAGTTTCATACTTTAATATGTTTCTACCAAAACTAATCTTTTATCCAAACGATGAGTATTAAAAAACACCTGGTCTCATCAAAACACAAGAATCATCTTCTTGAGAGTCACATAATCCACAAAATATTAACTATCAATTTATTCTATCATTAAAAATTATCCCAAAAACCGAAAGGGTAAGATAAAACAACTCTTCAAAAAGAAAGAATCCCATAGGAAGGGAAACTACTTTTAAATCTTCAAAGTTCCATGGTACTACCCAAAGTTCATCATAGACCATCCCATAAATAATTGTCCATAAAATTACTCAAAATAAACCAAACTAATATTGAAACCCAAATACAAGAAAGATTTAATAACATAGTCTTCCAAAATAATCTTCATCATTCATCTCCAAACAACATCAAACAACATCAAACACCCCTAAAATCTTATAACAAAAGTATCTAACCGAAACATATTTTCCCAAGATAGGTTAATCATTTCCATATGTAACCTAAATTACTATAAGTCCGCCTTAAATTCATCGATTCTTCAAAATGTAAGTCAACTTTTACTCCTCAAAGAAAATACCATAGTAATCTACTTACCTCGATCAAATAGGGTTCACAAAATAGTGAACGTCTTCCAAAATAATAATCATCTTTTAATCCCCTAATAACCCCTTTTCAAGAAGAATGGCTTCACTACATCAACATGTGGTACATAACAATAGATGTTTTCGTTAATGGTATAAAACCATCTTAGGTAGTGACTCGATGTTGTTAGAAAACATTAAAGATATGCTCATGGAGCATGAACTAAAATACAACATGACATAGACAATTATTGCGAAGAAGTTACATGTACTTCATTCATCATGATCCATCTCAGCATAGGACTTGCATTGTTCTCTTGTCCCGGAAGATTGTTAATGCTCATCATGCTTCTCACCCATTACAAGAGGGAATTTACTTGGATAATATCTAACTTATCCACATTTATGACATCAAAATGTATAAGGTACATTAGATCGAACCTTATCTCAATTCATCACATTATCCATTTTTTTAAACAAATTGGCTACTTTTTGCCCTATCTTCCCACACTTAAAACATCCCTCGGTTCCTTTGTGACATTCTCCTTGGTTCCCCTTTCCACACTTTTTGCACAAAAGAAATTGGGTATTCTTTCCCTTATCAACTTTATCAGATGAACCTCACTGAGACTTCATCTTCTTCTTTCTTGACGAATTTGGGCATTCAACTAAGTACCAATTATTAATTGTGATTTTTGATAGCAGGTTTGGAATAATCACAATTTTTTCAACTTGATCTCTCGTCGTCTCTATCATATCAATAGGGAAATCATGACATTTCTTATCACATTGGTCGTTGGGACATGTTCTTCTATTTCCCACCATTAACTTAGAAAAGAAAGTATAATTAGGGGCTAGAATACTTAGCCAATAATCATTAAAAGGAAACATTAAGAATAGAAGGATAAACTTGTAGAAGGAAAGTTTACCCTAACATGTGATCCCCTAGGTTCCAATCTAGGTAATCCATGATCATATATTCTTATGTGAATCTTTATTTTATTTTATCTTTGTTCCATTAATAATTGTTCATACTAAGCTTATGAATTTATCAAAGCATATCCCTCAGGAGTGTCATAACCAATAGTGCAGCAAGGCCCATTGTCGTGTACCAGTTCCCATTTGAGTCTAGCTCAAAGCTGTTTTTTCAGGTTTTACCCCTATGTACATCTTTGCCAGAGCCACCTCTACCTGCCCATATTCATACAAGGATGTATTTTCTTGGAAACCCCATACTCAATACTCACCAAAATACCAGGAAGATTTAATATATACAAATATTTCTATAGGCTCCATCCTATAGTTTTCATATCATAATTTCCACAAACAACTAAACCATACTTTGATACCAACTATAGCATCCCGCCTTTTTATAACATAACTTTTCATTACATTTTACAAAACCAAGGATCTTTAAGGTTTAGTGTCTTGGAAACCAGGAACTTATTACATCAGAAAAAACATTCTTCTTAAAAACTTGAAAGGATTATTCATTTGTTCATCCTAAGTTCATTACAGCATCTCATATCCTGGGAGCATACATCAAAGGAAAGGGTGAGCGAAAGGCCCAGTAAGGGAAACAAGGGAAACATTTAACATGTGAGCATGAGATACATCAATAAAGTCACGAAAAAGAACATTAAGACATGAGAAAGAAATCATGAGGCATATCATAATAAAAATAACATATTTCATAACTTGAAGATGTGGCTACAACATTTAATATTTACAATAATTTCCATTTCACCATGGCCAATCCCCAAGGTGTCATTAAAAATTACCAAGGTTATTCACCAAGGCATCGTTAAAAATGGTAATCTCTAGAGATTAAGTCTTTACCCAATGAATTGGAGCGTTATCAGGGCACACCCTTAAATTGGTCTTTATTATTATGTGATCAACATATATCATCATCAATAATTTCATAAACAACCCATATAGCATAAAATAAATGGGTTTCATTTCATAGTCATAACATTTTAAATACTGCTTTAAAGACGTGATCTTTATGTCACTTTAAACCCACAAAAATAGAAAGTGGGTCTCATGTATGTAAAATCCCCGAATTTAAAATAGAAAATTTAGGTATATATGTGAATACCCCTATAAAATAAAGAGCGTTGAGTATTCACTTAATAAAATAAAATAATTTGAGAAAAAGAGATAGACAGTTTGAGACGAAAATTCTCCAGCATAACGGCTATGTTACAGGGTTTTAGAAAACATTGAAAAGAGAGGGGACATGGGTCACCCACTCATAATTGATCCATAAAACAGTAGAGTGAAATAATATAAAGGATATATGAACATGGTTGTAAAATTTGAAATATATACCATATGAAATAAAGAACATGAAAGGAAGAAAAAAAATAAGATTTCTCTTATGAAAATTCGGTAGCCTAACGACGTCACTTAAACATCAACAAAAATGAATTGACGAGATCAAATAGGGACTCTCATCATATGAACATAAAAGATCAGTATGATAGATATAGAGATAATACCCCAACATAATAAAAAGGATCTTGAAATACTTGACATGAAAGTAGAACATTAAAAAATGAGAAAGGTGAAAGAATCCCTTAAAAATTTGGCAGCCTAACGGCGTCACTTAAACGTCATCAAAAATGAATTGACGAGATAAAATAGGGTCTATCATCTAATGAACATATAATATCATTATGATAGACATAGATATCATACCTCAACATAATAAAAAGGAACTTGAAATACTTGACAAGACAGTAGAACTTTAAAAAAAGAGAAAGGTGAAAGAATCCATTGAAAATTCGGTAGCATAACGGCGTCACTTAAACTTCAACAAAAATGAATTGACGAGATAAAATAGGTTATTTAATCATGTGAAAATAAAATATCAGTATTATAGATACAGATATCATACCCCAACATAATAAAAAGGAACTTGAAAAAATTGACATGAAAGTATAACTTTTAAAAAAGTGAAAGGTGAAAGAATCCCTTAAAATTTTGGCATCCTAACAGCGCCACTTAAACTTCAACAAAAATGAATTGACGATATCGAATAGGGTATCTAATCATATGAAAATAATAGATATGTATGATATATTTATAGATCATAACCCAACATAATAAAAATGAACATGAAATACTTGATATGAAAATAGATCTTGAAAATGAGAAGGGTGAAAGAATCCCTTAAAAATTCACAAGCCTAACGGCGCCATTTGAACATTCTTAAAATGAAATGATGAGAGAAAGTGGGTTTTTCTCATCATATGAACATGAAAATGGAAGTAATATGAATATAAAATAACATCCTTCAACATAAGATCATGGAGCATAAAAGAAATGACATAAAAGAGATTACTTGAAAAGGAAGAGAGAGGTCAGATCCCTTACCATAAAACGTAACTCATAAAACGCAAAGGTTTGGACCTTGAGGGCTTGGGGCACATTGAGAGGAATCATTGGGAGAAAATGAGACTAGAGCTTCGTTGGGGAAGAGTTGGGAGTGGAAAATAAAGGAGGAAAGGGTGGGTATGTATAGGAAAGGTGAGGTGATACTTTAATAATTTCAAAGGACACCTGACAAGTGGTTTTCTCAAAACCATGGGCTATCCCATGGTATTTCCCATGGATTTAGGAAACATGGGGTCCCCGATACAATAATTAATCACCTTTGGTCGGGCAACCCTTAAAATTTCTCATGACATCATCATGACACAGTTATGATATCATTAAACATACCGAAACCCAAAAACTGCATTTTTTCTATTCACTGAAAATTCATCTTTCTCAGAAAAATCCCAAAATTTCACCTTAACCAAATATCGATGCTCTGATTACAAATATGAACTCCATTTTATAATAATAATTCTCTAAATAGTTTTAATTTAATTTTTAAATAAATTCACTATTCACCAAAAATTCATTTTTTTCATAAAAATCCCAAAATTACCATAAAATAATAACGACGCTCTGAGTTCAAAAATAAAGTCCGTTTTATAAAAAAAATTCTAAATATTTTTAATTTAATTTTTAATTAAAAAAACACTATTCACCTGAAAAACTAATACTTGACTAAATATTTATGAAACCGTTATTTACCCATTTTATTGAATAACATTACTTAATCAAGGTGTCTAAATTATATTAAAACATTCTTTAAGTGAGATTACTAATACATTTGGTCACATTAATAATCCTAAGCGTAAAATCACTATTCATAATTTATTATTCATCAAAATTTAAATTGATTTTATTAGGCTCCAAATTTCGTACTGAACATAATTGTAGAAGACTATTTTTCGAAAATCATTACACATTTTTAATTATTTAAGGTTTACATGAACATTTTTAAAATATCCTTTTTATAAAATTCATAAAAAATATGCATACTATATTTATCCGGTCATTTGAAAATTCATAAACATAATCATAAGACGAAATACCAATTCTTATTTAAAACAATGGATTACTCAAGGCAGTTACGGTCTCCTTACATAGCCCCTTATAACCCCAGTATAGGACCAAAGTGTAAGGTGTGCTAAGGTGAGAGAATCTGAGGGACGCTCGACCAACATTGAACGAGTAGTAATTTCTATCAGTTTGAACTTCCCACGAAGGCGATTTCATTATAGCTTCACATGATGATGTTTAGCTTGGGTTTGGTCCAAAGCAAAACCCAGTGGTGCTACATCCTTCCCAAGTTCGGTTAGATGGGCTTTGATCGGTCCAAGACTACAGGGTGAGTCCATCGAATCTTCTTTCTATATTAATTAACCAAGATCACTTGTATTTAGAGAAAATAATAAAAACTTTTAGTTTCCAGCAGTCATATTGACCAACGATCATATAATAGTCAAAACCGAATAGTCTCATTTTAATTATACTCTTGTTATCAAATGAAACAGTTTTGCTGAGTATAAAATAAAATAACACACAAAATTAGGAAACAAGATTTATTTAAAAATTTGTGTCGTTACAAATAATAACTAAGAATTATCACCTACAGTAATAATTGAGCTTCAAATCACCATGTAATGACTCTAGATGGATTCCAATTCGATGGGGAGAGGTTGTCCAACATTTGAAAAAGAACAATTTTTAGTTATTGAAATTTTGGGGGGAAAAGAATCATTTAGAGGCTAAAAAATTAGATCTATAATATAAGGATATATTTTTTCAACCGGACAGGGTTTAGTCACAATGTTTTTCAAATCATGAATAGATCGTTCTCTTGCCTATATCTTCAGGGAGACATCCCACACTTGGCACACAGAGTTACCAGACCATGTGCCAAAGATGATTTTCCAATATATTCTCATTAGAACACAATATATCAAAGGATTTCACATAGTTTTGGAAGACCTTTACCTCTCATGCCCCATCTCTTTGGCTCCTATTTTATTGTGCACAATTTCCTATAGTTGTGGCACATTTTTTTCCAAATTGTTTAACAACCATAAACTAATTTAATATCCTCAAATCAATAAAAACCTCTTTCAAGACTTCCCAAATATAAAAAAGACATATTATTTAATTAAAATACATAAAAAAGTGTTAAATTTAAACAATCATGGCATGCTACAGATGTTGAGTAGGATGACATCCCATATTTTTCAATTAAAAATTCTATTAGAGAAGGTCCTTATTATTTATGATGTTAGGTTGTTCATATATAAGAAATTTTAGGACACATGATTTAGTTATGGGAATGAATTCAAGAACTATTGTTTGTTCTGATCCATGAGAATTTTAGGACACATGATTTAGTTATGGGAATGAATTCAAGAACTATTGTTTGTTCTGATCCATGAGTTTCTAGTGGTAGTCAGGGAATTTAGAGTTATTTTGTGGCTCATGAATTAAAATGGAGGAAATCCAGTGTTATGTTGTGATCTTACAAAGAGAAGTAACCAATTTTTTAGTTAGAGGGCATGTTTTAGGGTCCCCAAAGTTGTTAATTATTACTTAGGGAATACCCCACTAACAATATCACTATGTTAAGCATGGCCAGTAGTTCCACATTCTGGTAGTTCTTCATGAGTTTTGTTTTTTTGGGATCAGTTAGTGTGAGTATGATTTTAAAATGAATTTTTTTTTGAAATTGAATATATTAATTTCATGTGGTTTTTTATTAAAAAGTGTAATGGGTTTTTAGAAGATAATGTGATTAATAATTTTGATAAATTTAGGTTACTGTGGATAAAACATGAATTGAGAATTTTATAAATTCATGGGTGTGATGATAATCTGGTATCAGGGACCCTTAGTATTCCTTATGAATGTTCTCATGTTTGTGAAAAGTGACAGTTGGAATGTGTTCCTGGATAAAATAAGAGTAGTCATGATGGACACATATGTGACGGTCCATATGATTCCATGTTTAGTTATTTGAAACAATGGTATTCCTAATTATTATCAAGAAGGTTTTTGAAAGAGAAAATGTTTTCAATGTAGGATATTCTTTAAAATGTCTGTCCTTGTTTAATGAAAAATGGATTTTAGTATTTGGGTTGTGTCATTGGACAAAATTTGTTTTCAAAATTCGATAAAAACACGAGATTTTAAAAAGATACTTTTTTTATTGTTCTTTTAGTGTTTGGATTGTGAGCATATTGTTTTGGCTTGAGATACTCTTTTCGATTATGTGGCGTGTTGACGATGGTTTGGCTTTTTTTTCTCCTTGTGTTATTCAGAATATTACACCTAGAAAGTTCCCCCTAATTTCTATTATTTACTGTCATATTTATTGGTTATTCATTGTCATTTCCTATAATTTATGTTTACCAAGGTCTATTACATTTAGTGGATAGGATTGTGGAAGTTGAGTGTATCTTTATATCAATAGGAATTGCAGAATCTCTAAGAGGTAATTCTATCTTGGATTTGATTGAGAGTCCAAATTTCAATCAGTGGATTTTCATTGCTCTGTTATTGATGCTAGTCAGGAGATGTGGAAGATTTTTAATATCACATTCATCTGAGGATTTGATCCTTAAGAGTTGAGGACAAAGAGAGTGGAAGAGTTAATGAGTGTTCAACATAGACCATGGACAATGGAATCATTTGTTTACCACATCAAGAAACTGGTTTCCTTTACTATATATGATATACCATATGTCTGACTAAAGGGTCCTTTTGGGGTTTTTAGTCCATATATAATGGATAAATCCCTCTCCTCTATTGATATCCATTTTAATATGTTTGGTGGTGATTCATAATTAGCTAAGATGGTTTCTAGATAGAAGGAAGTTGGAAATATTGTATCCCATGATTCTCATGAAGGTTACCTATCTGGCGAGAGGTCAATGCAAGAGGAATTATAATTTTTTGAAAATCCAAATTCTGGGCTTCAGATTCTCATTCATCAGACTCCTCAATTGTATGTTTTTAGAATGGTAGATTTTGGAAGTTGAAGTTGTATTATCACAAAAATCTAAATTCCTATCATCTTTGTGGTCATTTGGGTCATCGATATATGTTTTGCAGGAAGAATTTCCCAAAGGAGAAGTCTTTATAGGATTATGTTAGCTCCTAACTATGAGAAAATGTATTATAAAAGCATCAAAAATATATTAGATGACATCTCAGTAATGGTAAAATTTATTCAGGAATTATTAAGGGTGTGGAAAAAATTACATCGGTTTTTGTCTCCAGTGATGTATACAAAATAATTAATGTTTCCTATTGTTAATTTTATCATGCAATGAAAGCTTTTTAAAAGTCTCTATGGTTATATTTTTTCCAGACTCATATTTCCTTTTAATTACACCTTTAAATAGTTAGCAATTGGTATGTTGGATTTAAATTTATTTTTTCTTGTTCATAAATATATATGATTGTGGAAATTTATGGTTATATCTGGTGTTCTCATTCAATTCTTGGATTGGGTTCATTTCAAGGGTATCCCCTTGTGTTGTTGGTTTGGTATATGTGGGGAATTTAGAATACTAATAATGGTGATGTCAAGATTGTGCAGAGGTGATTTTGTTAGCTTTTATTGGCAGTTCATGTGTCGATATCCCTAAGTAGGTGTCATTGGGAGATACCATGCTAGCCATATCCAATTTCATGTCATAATGATAGAATGTTTCTTATAGTGGGGATTATAATTTCATGTTCTCCAATTTTTTTCCATGTTATGTTATCGTCTAGAAATGGTTGTGTGTGACTTGTAAAGATAAAGGTCACCACATGGATTATGATTTCTTTGGGATTTATTTGGAATTAAGATAAAAAAATTTCATCTTCTAGGGTGAGATTATAATGGTAGAAATTGTTTTGGATGGGAAAAATTGTGACACCCCAACATTCAGATTTTGTTTAATTTTTTCTTCTCTCGATGTCAAATCACCATGATTAGGCATCGGTTGAGTTTATGGTATAGTTTTTTTAGTTCTGTGATATTTGTTTCTTGGTTGTAACTAGTGCATAATTATCATATAGTTAGGGGAAATCATGCACACTTTCCGATAAAATAGTGATACAAATTTCCTTTTCAAACACTAGTGACCCCACAGTTGGCATCGGGTTTAGAGAAACGTGTGGCATAACCTTGCGGTATCCCATATTAGATTCTAAGTGATGAATAGTTATTTCATGGTTAGGAAGAATGTGGGTACAAATTCTGAAAGTTTAACTGATCATTAAATTTATGAAATTCTAACAATTCCACCGAGACATTCTAACTCCAATTCGGTAATTTCTTCCCCCATTATACCTAGATGCACCATATGGGCCTTCATGCTTCACCTCCAATTCTCTGGTTACACCATTGAACATTTTTGAACGTTCTTAGGTATGTTTATTTGAGTATTTGGTATATTTGGTCTTTTACTCTTCATTCCCTCTTGAGATTATGGTATTTCATGGTGGGGCTCCTTGTTAGATGATTCTAGAGAGTTAGGGTTGATGTGCTGTTTGATTTCATTAATGATTGGTTGTGCATACTATCTCTCAGGCATGGATCTTCCTTCTCCATGAGATTAGTTGTCTTTGCACATCATTGAGGTTGGTATTTCCATCCATTTAATTCCTAAAACATTCCATTTGATTCTTGCACTTCATAATATCTTTTATAAATTTTTACCCTTTCTTTTTATTAGTTAGATCGTTTATTTAAAATTGTGGAAACATTGTTTAAAATTTTATTCCAAGTGATTGTTTAAATAATATAACTTTTATATGAACACAATGGGTTTTAAAAAATAATAATTGATCATTTATGGTGAAATTGTCTTCTTTGGGTGGGGGGGTTACCTTGGATATGTTTTGGAATTGATTTTAGGTTGTGATTTGGGTGTTGTAAGTGGAAATTTGATAATTTTTTTCTATGAATCTTATGAGTGGATATTTGGTTGTGTTGAAGTCATGTAATGATTCCTAAAAATGGATTTTTTTTATTATTATGGACACTTTTACTACTGTCATGGATTGTTTTTTGGGGTTTCATAAATTATTTTCTAAATGGTTTTTTGTTTTTGAAGGATGCATTTCATTCATTTTGAAATATGTGTTATCTTGATGGTTAATTGATTTCTAAATGACGTGTTGGTGGTCGTGTGACTTTAAATTTTTTCTCAAATGTGTTTTCTAAATATCATACCAATTTTAATTTGGAGTTATGTTTTGTTGAATAATTTTAAAAAATTCCCATTTTGGATTTTTTATGTGATTAGGATTCTTTAATGATATAAAGGAGTTTTTTGTTCTTGTTTTTTATTGCTATGTTTTAATTTGGATTAAGAAGTGTTTTTATTTCAAGTGAAACAACCTATATGGCATTGTAGATGTAAATGTGTTGTTTTAAATAAACATTGAAAATATAGTCGAAGTGGATATGTAAATGTATTAAAATTTGGAATGATAAATTCATAGTCAGAACTTTTTTTTGTCTTAGAAATGATGGGTTGATATGAAATGACAAGAATACTCAATTTTATACTTGTGATGTTTTTGATTTTTTTAGAACTCATGTAACGTATGGTCCCATAGAGCATGTTGGCATGTTTAGGAAAAATGTACTGAAAACAAGTGTAGCATGATGGCCCTGTTGGAAATTTTAAATTGATTTGGGAAATGGGTTTTTATTATGGAAAATGATGGTTTCTATATAATCATTAATTATTGAAATGACATTCTTTTGAATGAAATGGGGTTTCATGTATGTTCATTATGACTTGAATTATGTTTGAAAAAATCTATAATTTTGTGATGGGATACACTCTTGTTGCTTCTTCATGGGAATGTTGTTGGTGTTATGTCCACTAGGATTTTGGGAAGGGATCATTTACAGTGCCTTATGAATGATAATGATATGGGCTATGGTTGTTATACCATTTTAATCGATTATTAGTTTATCAAGTTATTTTTGGGTGTCATCTAGTGGGATGAGTTACGGTTTATTTTTGACCTCGACTATACTTGTTGATACCCCATTGAATGGATTGGGCTAGGTTGGAGGTTCTAGTAGATTTTCTAGTTTAGATAAGTTATTTAGTTTTAAACGATAGAGCTAAACCATATGATAGAAGGTGATTTCGAACCGAGTACATCTAGCTATTAACTATGAAGATTTTTAAGAAATTCTCATTATCACTATATATGTTCTATTTATTTATACTTTATATTTGGATATTATCCTTTATTTTAAAATATTATTTATCCATAGAATGTGTATCATTTCCTTTCATTTCTATAGGATTTTACATTACCTGGGTTGGTTTCCCCTAGTGGTATTGGGATTATAAATGTTATTTATGAATGTGAAACCATTTTGAGTATGAAGTCTTTTTTATTATATACAATAGAAATATTTTTGAAATATGTGATTGCTTGTTTTTAGTGATTAACAAGTTGTTTTTGTAATGAAGTTTAAAGTAGTGTTTGAACACTATTTTGGGAGTGGGAACTCATAGAATCTATGGAAATTACCTACTGAGATATTTAATATCACACCCCACTAGTGACACTCATCATTGGTAGATACGAGAAATTTTAATGGTGTAGGTTTCTAGTATGGTGACTCTAGGAGAAAGTTGGTTTTGTGGATTTTGGTGTCCTATAGGGCACGTGGTTATAATGTGATCTTGGTCATTTTTGTTTGTGTATTCAGTTTATATTGTATTATTAATCTATTTTATCTGAATAATTTTATTTATATATCAATATTCAGTTATTTTTGGTCATGTTGTCTCCTTAGTATGATTATTTTATCATTTTTTGTTTTTGAAAAAATTATTCCCATTATGGTACTTTGATTCCTGGCTCTATTTACTAGACTATGGGGATCATGAATTCCCTTTTTGGAAATGTCTCAGACCATGTAGGGTGTCAGGATGGATGAAATCTTAGCATGGTTTGTGACATGGATGTTAAATATTATTAGGTGTATATTCATTAAATCAAATAAATGAAAGCATGAGTTCCAAAATTATTTATTTTCATTTTAATATCAAAAAAATTCATCTAATGTGTGGAATTATCTTCCATGTTTCCCACAACAATATTCTCATATAAAAAATCTAAAATATATACCCCACTTAAAATAATTATTCATCCACATTAGAAATAAAAAAAGGAATGGTAGGTTCATAAGTTCAATAAGGGTAAACATAAGAGATATCAATCTATGTTCATATACAAGAATATGTTAAGAATAAGGGTACCTAAATGTGAACACAACTTATGGTGTTCATACCCAACCTATCATATATTGCAAACCTGAGTCATGGAAGAATATTTTTTTGTTATTAAGACATTAATTATAATAGAATCATATAAATTGATTCTTTTGTAAAAACATTATAATAAGACATAGATTCATGTTATACAGTTATGTGTAGAAACTATTATGTCAAGGCTACCGACAATTGAAATCCTTACATGTCATTATTTGGGTAACCATAAATGTTCCAACTTGGGGAATTAGATAAACACTATTTTAACCTCCATTTCAGTGTCTATAATTCATGGGCATCAAACACCACAGTCCCTAGTGGAATCCAATTCCTCAGAGAGTAATGGAATCACGCCCCAAACTGTAATGTTAGTCAATATTCAATCCCATGACAATCATATTGTACAATGACCTATATTGTATTGATATATCCTCTTGTTCTATTATATTCTCTCTCATGAGATAAATATATTTACCTAATTAATTGGAGGAAGATATAGGTCCCACCAAAATTTGGCCAAAATATTTCCACTATCCTTGGTTTTAACATTACCATCATCCTTGCATATAATGTAACGAACATTGCTTATTAAAAATCATACATATTTGTGAAAAAATATCATTAAAAATTAATCATATTAGAACATTTTAAAAGTAATAAGTTTCAAAAACCTTTCATCATATCATAAACTTTAGAAAATAATAATCATTCATAATTAATTTATCATTTCATCAAACCATAACACGTGGATAATGAATTGGGTTTCATAATCATTTTATCATTGAATAAGATATGGAATAGAAATAGGGTTCATAAAAAAATTTTCTTCAATAACAATAACCATTAATAGAGATAATAAGAATTCTAACCTTTCATAATATCACCAATAATGAATATGTAACCTCGATAAATGATATCTTAGAAGGAAAAATGTTTTGAAATTGAAAAAGGGAAATTTTTTCAGGAAATAGGCTCTCTATGAAAATATTTTTTAGAACATAAAACATATTAAAAATACATTTACATTAAAATAACCATGAAAAATAGATTTAGAAAAATAAAAATGTCCTTTAAAACATTTTTTATAAATATATCATTATCCTGTTGAAAAAACATTCTAAAATATAATACACCTTCAAAATCCTTTTAATATTCAAACCATTTATCTAAAATATATAAATTTAAAAAATATTTATTTAAAATATAGTATTTTAAAATAAATTCTAATAATAATAACGGTATCATGACAACCTTGATCAGTCATGAATGAAGTAAATAGAATTTTAGTGAATAATTTTACATGTAATGATTCTCATCAAATTTTCTGTAAAATCATAACAAGAATTGTTTGTAAAATGACATGAAGATTTGTGTTTTTTATTAAAAAAGATAAATATTAATAAAAATTCCTTTTAAAATATATTGGTGAATAATAAAAAAATTCCTAATTCTTTTTATGAAAATGTTTTTTTCGATGAAAACGGATTTTTGACCGATGAGGGAAATATAGTTGGATTTTCATAAAAAAATATTTTATATTACCATAAGAAACAAATGGTGAAAATGGTACTATTACATGGAAATATCATGAATAAATATAACATAAGAATATTAATGATGTTATTTAGATATAGATCACAATATTTTATGACCATAATCAAAATTATTAAGTATCTTGATAAATGTTGAGATTATAACATTAAATCATCACCACATTCGTAATGGTGAATGAAAATCCCCAAAATAGAATAAAATAAACGGGTCATAAAATACCATGAGGAAATATAAATTAATAATATTAAATATAAAATGGTCTTTATGTAATACTTATGAACGAATGTATGATCATACCAAACAATATATCTCATATAAGTCAAATTGAGACAAAAATCCCTTACTGATTTGGTAAATCGTTGGCTGTAAAACCCATGAATGAAATATCATAAAATGAAAATGTAAACACAAATAATTATTTGTATAATTATAAAAATATAAATTTACATGTATTATATACACCACATAAATAGAAACATGTGGTGAATATTGCTTATGTGTCACAAAAAACAAAATTGGGACGAAAATACTTTTATATAAGACATGACATTAACAATAAACATTAAAACCACTTATATAGTAAATATAATTTTTTTATCAAAAAATTAAATAATAATATTTAATATTTAATATCATATAGAATTTTATTTTGAAATTTTATTACCTATTTATTTACAATTATATTTTAATGATATTTTTCAACTAAAAACCGATTTTTTTTTGTAAATGAATAGTTTTTATATTTTTAGTCCACTTACATTTATCATAGTTACATAATATTTATAATTTAGACCTTTAGATATATTTGATATGTATTATGTATATATGTATTAATAGTAATCGACAAAATATATTGATAAGAAATGAAATATATAGTTTATGGTGATGGTAGGTTGCACGTATGTAGTAACATTTTGTTTATTTTCCTATTGGATTATAAGAATAAAAACTAAATATTGTTTTTAATTATAGATAAAATTTTATGTAAAAAATATCACATACATTAACTAAAAACATCATTAATTATTGAGTAAAAATATCGCATGTTAATATTGTATCATTTTTGGGTTGATTGTGCTTATTTACAAAGCATGTTGATGAAGTTAGTTGGGGATTTCAAAATAGATTCTTAACATTATATATTGAAAAAGATACATGGAAAATGAATGGGATCTATAGTAGGGGTACCAAAAATTGTGTGTACAGGGAGAAGTTACTTCCCAGCATTTTCAAAATTATTGGGCCCGAAATTTGGAGGATAAGAACATATGTTTTTATTAAATTAAATATTTCAATGTAAATATATACAGTTTCATGAATTTGTGTTGATATATTTTCAAGTATAATGTAGGTAAATATTTGGGGACATTAAACCAACTTTTAGTAAAGTAATTTTTGGTTCACAAGTTTAAAAATGTGTGAAAGATGGTTTTGCGTGATAGAATATATAAGGTTGTGCACACCCATGAATGAGAGTCATACAAAAAATATGACCAAAAAATGTGTACTTCCACACAATATTAAAGGATGCATGCATATAGGATTTGATGTAGGGATTTTGTGAAAACAGTATGATGAGTCTACAAATATGAATCTACAACCTTTTTTTAAGAGATAAACCCTTATAAAAAAATCAGGTATCTTAATTATGAAATAGTTATGGGCAATGAATAAGAGTTTTTCTCATACTAGTTGTATAGAAAAATAACTAAAATATTATTTGATCATAGAATAGATGTTATTAATACATATATAATTGAGTTTCATGAGATTTATACAATGTTCCCAAATGAAAATGTTATGTGAAAAAGGACAAATGAAAGTTTTGACATTCTCAAATAAAAATAAATTTTTTCAAAAGACAGTAATACTGTGTGAAATACCTCCAAATTTTTCTTGATGAAAATTTAATATTAATATATAAAAAGTTTCTAAGTAATTATGTGGAAAATATTTATTCATCAAATAGATGAAAATGGAATATAATGATGCACCAAATGAGGTGTAAAACATATTGATTAAGCTGATCAAATTGAGAGTCATCTAATGGACTACTGAGCATTATTTAGTTGAGTGAGTTGTGAGGTTCCAATTTTGAATCGTTTTCAATCAGGAGGGTCATTGAGTCCACTTAGAAATTTATAAAGGGAGTTATCCTAGGATAGATATGATCTAGCCTGGAACTTATATTTAAAGTGATGTCGAGTTTATTGGGCTCATTAACATAATGACATTGTATGTTCCTTCCCCATATCCCAGTGAGGTTGAACCTTGTAAAAAATCATCATATCATAAATTATTTCATTTTTCTTTATACAAAAATATGGAAAAGGGAGAGAAGAGTGTTTTTTTAATGAAAAAAGAAGATTATAAGGGGAAGTTTTAATATTTCATACCTTGATCAACCCCCATTAGTTATTTATCCTACATCAAAAAACAGTAATATATTCTATTTAAATTTTTAAATAATCACTTCACATCATAAGGCAGTATTCTTTTATTCACACGAGATATTTTAACATATTCACATATAAAGGAGTGTATAAAGGTATGTGTGACATAGTAATTTCAATACAACAGTAACCTCATAAATATCTGTAAAAATGTATATAAACTATACATCTATCATCATATCCTAAAACGATATGTGGTAAATGAAAAATGTAGGACATCATCTTGAAAGGAGGTATTCTGTCATACAAACAAACTTTGATTTCATAACCCATTTGAAGAATGTGGAGATGGTTTTCAGTCATTACCATAACAAAAATATATCTCAGTATATGTAAAATAATGATGATTTTATATAATAATGGAATAATATGAATTGATGAATTTTTAGGAGAAATAAATAAAAAAATCTCATCGATGAACATTACCTTTTCTTCATGTATTCCATTGTGGTTAGAAATAAAATCCATCATCGGTTGCCTTATTTCCCAAGTAAGTCTTATAAGAAGTGGGGAGATAATTTTGGAAGTGATTTGGACTGGGAATGGATTAAATTTTTTTATGGTGTGATGTGGAGAAGAGAGGTGATGGACTTCTATATTTGGGGGGAGATGACACACTTGATATATTTAAAAATAAATAAATGTTTCCAGGTTCATTATATGTCAACAAGGTCAAAATTAGGCCATTATCAATACATAGACGTGGAAAGGTAGAAATATTTCCATCTAATAGTGTTTATACAAATGTATATGTAATTTTTATACCTATAATTTTAGTTTAACGGATGATGTACACATTTGACCATAATAATGATAATTTATTTCTACCACATTCAAAATTAATTTTGGTTAGATATTATTTTTAAATTATTATTCATTATAAATTATTCTGATATCAATTATGTAATAAATTTTTCTATATTCCATTCATTGATGAAGAAAATTTTGGTTTAAAAATACTCTAATAGACATAATTATAAATAAAAAGTTTAAATAAATAATGTTTAAAATTTTGAAATTTATATATATGAAAAATGGATGTAAATTTATTCCAATGACCAAAATTGGATTAATTGAATTAAAATTCAACTAATTTATCTTAAAAAATTGAAAAATCACAATAATATGATTCTCACATTCTGATTTATTAAATGAATTTAATTTTTTCAAATTAATTATCTAAAATAATAAAAAATCATTATATGTGGGAAATAATGAAACTAAACTACTTTAAAATAAAATACGGTTTTTAAGAATAAAATAGTATTTAATATTATTTGTTTTCTAGAAATCATTTTTTATAAAAATTAAGAATTTTATTAAATATATTATATACACATTTCATTAAAATAATTTACAAAATTATTTTGTTGTTTTTTTATGTAAATCTCACTTCGGTGCATAAAAATTGTATTTCCTGAAATATTTTCCTTTTATTTTAATAGGGTTTTATTTACTTATCTAATTAATTTGGACACTAATGAATTAATTTTATATAAATTTTAAAACTATATTTTCATAATTCAATTAATATTTTTTCAAAACTCACATTCCCATGTTTTTGTGAAAACTATTATATTAAATAATTATATTTTAAAAATATGTAAGGTTTCAATTAAACATCGAATTGTGTGTAATAAATGCTATGCTGGGTGTTTTTTGGTATGGAATCCAACCAAAATATTTTATATGACTCATGATAATGTTAGTTTTGTATTTATCTCATACATTCAAAAAAATTTAAATTAATTTAAAAAAACATCCCAAAACCACGGGCTGTTACATGCCGTTTAAATAATTTGGATAGCACAGTAATGGTGGAACAATAAATAACAGAAAAAACATCAATAAATTAATAACATGTCAATAATAACTGTATAAGGAATAATCTATATTCAAAGGTAAATAACTAAAAATACATTCCATTTCAATAATAAACTATGATTGAAATTAATCCAGAGATAATATCCTTGCGAACATATGTTGGATAATCAAAACAACAAAATTATCAATATATGAATTTCTTATTTTTATAATTAATTATATAATGAATAATTAAAACTTTATGATAATGAAATCCAAAAATAATGTTTCAAATTTATAGGTAGGTATACCCTAGAAACTAATTTCACATAAACAAGTCTTAAAATTTTAGTAAATGAGTTTTGTACCATGAGACTCATGCTCAAATTCGTCTTAATTTTAAAACGAGTTACCTTTTTTATTTTTATAAAATAAAACATTAAATAAAACATTCAGCAATATAAATTAGAATCATTTCGTAATAGATTCGTAAGTTAAAAAAGTGCTAACTCATGGATCTATATTTAACTCTTTATTTTTTAAATATACAATTAATAAAATTTTAAATTTATAACTTTATTAGTTATTATAATATGATGATGCACTATTTATTATATAATTTTTAGTGAGATATGAATGAGACCATCATTTTTTTCATATCACCTAAAAATTACTATCACATAACACTATAACATAGTGACATTTTCAATTTAAGTATTGTATTAACATAGAATACAACATATGGGGAGGTTTTTCAATGATCATTAATGTTTTCATTTAAAAATTATATGTTATTCTGTTCATTTAAAAAAATAAAAAATTAGAAAAATAATGTTAAAAAATTAATGAATTTGGAAATAGACCCAGGTTTTTAACCCCTCAATCATATTATATATCAATAAATAATGTAATTAATTTTAGAATTTCATTCATATATGATATAATTTTTGGTAATTTATCAATTTATAAATAGTTTTATATAAATATGAGAATCCCTAAACAAATGATGATGAATAATATAGGTATATGATCTTTATTTTAATTTTTAATTGATATCCATTTTAACATTGGATTAATTTTATAAATATTTTATTCAATAAACATAATTTCATTAATATCTAATGTTACATGAATGGAAGAGTTATAACAAACCACAATATACTATTAATGTTATTATCTAAAAATGAAAAATATATTCTACCTATTAATCTTATTAGAATGAATATTACCAAACTTGTGTTGAAAATTTATAATAATGTATTTATTCAATAAAAACATATTGATAAAAATATAAATAATTTTTACTAATGCATACATATGTATTGAATAAATTATTCATTAAAATGGGTTTTTCTTTTTTGGATATAAAAAAATTATTTTGTCAAGTTGAATAATATTTTTAGAAAATTAAGAATAACCTTTCAGATCTAAAATTACAAATTTTCTTTGAATTATTTTTTAAAATTTTCATGAAATAATAATTTTTTGGTGAATAGTAAAAAAGTAGTGACTTTTTTTAATAACTGCAACATCATCCTAAAATATACAAAGTATTTCTAAGATTTAATATGGTTTTAAGAGTATCATTAGTCATACTATATATTAATTAATTTGATTTATTTCATTTGAATCAATTCAATATTGAATTTTTATAGCATAACATTCTATTATATTCAAACCATTCTCATTGAAAACTCATTATTTTATTGTGCCTATGGTTATAATATTTAAATATGATTTTCTACATCATTAAATTAAATTTCAATATCCCATGAGGATGAATGATCAGTACGGTTGTATTTATTTTCAATATATACTATGGAATCAAAAATCATTTTATAACTATGTCCAATATGATTTGTGATTATTCATGGAATTTGAAATATGGAATGAGTTTATGATATAATCAAGCACATTGATGGGGATGGCTAGAGATTTTTTATGGATTAAATAAATCACATTTACTATGAAACCTCTCCATTATTATTATTATGATTCTTTGAAAATGTTTATATACTCATTTTCTGATTGTTGGTAAGATAATTATCCATGATTAATTATGATTTCTGGTAAATTATTATAGATTTATCTTATGGAATGCGATGTCATAGTTTCAGCATTTTCCATGAAACATTACAGATTGGTTAATTGTTCTTATTGTTTGATACATGTGCCAATTTTACTAGGAGAGTGCATAGTTTCTTAAATATTTGTGAAGGTGAAGGCCACGAGAAATTCATGCGGACTTTATATATTACATAAATAATAAATCCTAGGTGTGTACTGAAAATAATTATATATTGAATAATCTTTTGAAAAATGAAGAATATAATTTTGTGATGTTATTAATGGTGATTTTTTTTGAATTATACATTAAACATGGATATTTTTATTTGTATTTTTATATTTGGATTACATAATAAGTGTTCCAACACACTAACACCCTAATCTAATGTAAAAAATGTACAAATGGTCAAAAATCTCAACCATACCCAAGGGAGGTCATCCAGACTAACCAATAGGTGAAATAAGATGTTTATATGCATGAGAAGTTGAAACCATCTATATAGAGAACTAATCCAGGTATAAGACCAAAAAAGTGGGAATATAGTGAACCCTGTGCATATACTGTCAATCCAAAGACAATTTTCGGTGTGTAAAGTGTTATGTGGGTGCTGAAACCCAATAGACTGATCAAGACGGTAGAGGAATGCCTAGATTGATATACCACAATAATGAAAATTGGGATATTTGATGTGAGACCGATGAAGTGCGACAAAAATTCATCCATTTCAAAATATACATTCATTTCAAGGATCATCTGATCCAATTCATGTCAATCATTTGATCAAGTCAGGGACATCATCATCTACCTAACCCCTTTCCAATGGATCTACATTACAACGGAACCTAGGTTTTACCACCATTGAAAAAGAATATGCTCTATATTGGATTAATTATTGAGATTTGGAGGCAATGAATCCTTAACTCTCCACACACGCAACCTACATCTTTCATTCATGGGGATAAATTGTATAATGAATTTCACCTAAATTAATACAATTATTTCATTTGATTTTCATTTTTGAAATAATTTCAGGCATTGAAAAATATGAAGTAATGAAATATTCATCACATGCAAATTAGTTCTTATTATCATGGTGAAATGTGAAGGAACCACCATTGTCATGATCAAAAATCCATTTGATTGGATGGATAACAATGTTTAAATAATTCCATGTTCTATAGCTCTTTATATATGTCATCGATGAGTCATAATTTTTGAAGGCCATGAACCAACATGATTCTAGAAAATAAGGCAATGGACTCTACCTATAAATAATGAATCACTAAGGATGAGGATGTTATTCAACTAATCACAGGATAACTTTTGTTTCTTGAAAAATGGAGCACCCTGAATATTGTTTTACATTAACGATTTCTACGTAGCATTGATATAGTGAATAAGGAGAATATCATGAGGCTTCCTACTTATTTTTAACAATGTTAGTGTATTCTTGATGAAATATGTCCCATGATTCCTTTTAATGGTGTGAGATATCCCTAGGTGTATCTTTCTTAGTTATCAAGTTATATATTAAGGTTTAACAAGAATTAATGCATGCCTGCATGATGATAATACACCTGTGTGGAGATATTTCACTAAGAGATAGTTCACTAGACATATTGAATAAATCATAAAAATGACACACTACATATTTTTCAATGAAGATATTGGTTGGTATAATCTTTCATCAAGTATCATTGTGTATAAGGAATATGAATCATACACACATTTGAGTCTTCATGGAGGAGGGAGTCCAAGTGCACTTGACTAGCAGACATGCAGTGTATGTAGGAAAATAAATATTGGATTTTATGAGTCAAAATACTTTTTATAAAAAATTACAATAAATAAATATTGATATATTTAAAATTAAATCACATAAAACAAAAAATATATATAATTATTCAATGTTTTCAGATGCAATGAAATATATGGAACACGTACAAATGATTATATATTTTACAAGTATTTTTATTAATTAGAATATAAAATAATAGTGTGTTCACCACTCTCAAAAAAAATATAGTATTTTAGAATCATCAAAATATGAGTATCTACCGTAGAATATGATATATTTAGAATGAATTCAACTTTTAGTGTATTGAAAAATTTATCAGTTTTTCATTCTAAAAAATATGTGAGTTAATGTAAAAATAGAATCTTACATATATTTAAGGAATGTGGTCCAAAATGAATTTAATATTTTTGATTCAGTAATATATGAATAATTTCTATTAAGGTATATCATAATTTAGTTAATTATTGTCCATCCAATGTAGTAGAGAAATCAAGTTTGGAGTGTTTATTGGAAAACATAGAAGAACTAGTGGATCTAGTATAAATAATCTCATTATAGAATATTTATAACATTATAAATTATTCCACTTACATAGGAAGAATTGTTTGGTTTTCTTAGGTCACATTTTATTTCAATTATATGAGTTCCTTATATGTATAAACATATGGTGTGTAACAACCTGAATCTAGAGCACCTCAACTGGTGCCCCATGCCCGGTTAACCACATGACCTCAAGCTCATTTCCTCAAATACCAGAGGCTTCCGACTAGCAGCGAGGGCCTTGTTATGTTATTGGGGAAACTATGCCCTCATTTGGTATGATATACGAGGTACAAGAAATAGCCTTCAATAGCGAATGCAGTAAACAACATACAACAACTAAAAACTAAACTGCGGAAACAGTGTATAATATAATAATGATGAAGCATGGTACATGTATCTAAGGAAAGCAGAAAACACAACAACGTGCTGAAATACAACTGAGAACAAAGCACTAAAATTAATCTACCACTCCAGTAGCATCGCAAGCCTAAGATCAGTCTTATAATCTCCCGCTCCAACAATCAATCATGTACCTGAAGAAGAAGGGACACAATCTCTATCTACACCTACAACCATATAAAATATTTGGGCTGAAAAGCAAGACCCAAACAGGGTGTGAGACTATTCCCAATAGGCAATCACCACAAGATCTGTGCCCTACTGTCAGTGAAAAATAAAGCAAAAGTTAATGAAATAAATTCAGTAGAGAAACAGGAGTACACTAAAGTAAACAATCCAACAAATCTCCATAGACATTCATTTATTAATTTAATTCACTCATTAAATTATCAACCAAGGAATCTAGCAAACAACTCTATATAATCAAGGCATAGAATGTAACACAACAGGCATCTCAACAGACTATCTAAACTACAAGCAGTACAAAACACAAGATTGTTTGTTGGCTTGGTGGACTTGTCAAAACTAACCAAACAATATTCACACAGACTCTCTAGGTGGCTCAAACAAGTAGACCCCTATAGTCAAGTAATCAAACAAAGGCAGGAACACTCTGGGAAGCACTCACTGTCAATTCCCATGTGTTCTTGTAACGATAGGTATAGACTCTCTGAGGAACCCCTTACAACTCATTCCACCTATAGTATCGATACGTAAATAAGGACACATTTAGGATGCACAAAGTCCAATTGTTATAGGTCCTGTGAATGATATTAATTAATATAAGACTCCCTAGGGAATCCATTAATCATCAATTCCCTATTTAGTCTACCACACCAGGTTCAAATAGCCCTGGGTAGTCTAGTCGAGCATAATATAATGGTAGAAACACCATGTAAGTTAAACAACTTCTTGGATAATAGATAAAATGCATAAAAAGCATATAAACAGCAGGGAATTCAAGCAATCAGTTATACTAAGAAAACTAGCAATTTTAATAGGGTTTTCCATGCAGGAAAACTGTGCCAAATGGTGAGAAACATCCAAACAAGGATAACACCCATGGGGTGATCCTAAAAGATGAAACAAGAATATTTTACCCATCTAATAATCTCAAGAATAAAAGCAATCTAAGCCAGATAATAAATACTAGTTCAAAGCACTAACCCAAGATACCTGAAAAATATGAATCTGGAACTTTTTTCATAATAACTCATAGACATTCAACATAGTGTAGAAAAACACCTACCTCGATCCTAGGAGATCAATATACTTGATCCTTGGCCTGTGAATATGCCGAGAACGGAAAATATCTGTGAAAAATTTTAAACGTTCAACCGCAGATTACTCTCACAAGATAAGGAATTAGGAAACGTGGCCAAAGAGAAACCAAGAACTCACCACTGTGATACTATTACAACCAAAGGCGTTTGATTCAGATAAACAGTGACGGATCGGTGGCTCGGAGATGATTCTTCCCCCTCAGATGATCTGAACATAATTAGGCGGAGAAGAATATGAAAATAGGTTTGAGACCCAACCCCGGTCTGATTAAAGAAATAAAAAGAAAAGTACATGGCGTGTACTTCATGAGTACATGGTGTGTACTCTCCCTATCCGTACACTGCATTAAGAGGCATCCACATCACCACTACAAACCGTGTGTGTGGCCCGGACACGGCCAACACATGGCCTCACGCGGGAGAAAAATAAATAGTGTGTACTTAGAAAACTTCACGATTTTCCTCTTTTTTCTAAAAAACGACCAAAAAAGGAAAAACATACCTAAAATGTAGATCTGGGTTCTTACAAAAATACCACAAAAAAAATTCGTCCCTGAATTTCCCTATCCAAGCATTGAAAAAGAAACCTCTAACATATCTTGTGACTGTGATCGCATATCGGCCTCCCTCTCTCACGTATCGTCCTGTACACGGCTGTGTTGTAATAGCACCCATACCAGAGGAACAGACCAGCCACGGAGTACCTTTTCACTATGATCAACGATCCTGACAGGATTCTCCTCGAATGATGCATCATGTTCCAGCTGAAATTACTCGGGTTGAAAACATGAGACAAGTCTGAGAAATAGCGGCAAAGCTGAGAAACATGGAAGACATCATGCATAGTTGGGTACCTCTGAGGCAACTACATTCTAAATGCAACCACCCCGACTCTCTCCAAAACCTCAAATAGTTCAACGTATCTCGGTGAAAGATTACCTTGTCTCCTGATCCTCTTGTGTCCCAACCATGGGGTAACATGTAGGAAAACCTGATCCTCGACCATAAACTCCAAAGATCATCTATGCAAATCAGCATAAGATTTATACCAATACTGTGCAATATCCTTCTTTTTTCAATCAACTCCACCTGCTCTATGGTCTCTTGAACAAGACGAGGTCCCAACATAGTTGCCTCTCCTCCCTCCATCCAACACAAGGGTGATCGGCACGACCTACCGTACAAAGCCTCATAAGGTTCCATCTGAATAGTTTCTTGAAAACAATTATTATAGGAAAACTCCACTATGGTTATATGTCTCTCCCATGAACCACAAAAATCAAGGACACATGCTCGTAGCATGTCCTCAAGCACCTGAATCATGAGCTCTGACTGGCCATCATTCTGGGGATGGTATGTTGTACTCAAAAGTACCTGTGTACCCAAATCCCTCTATATTCCTTTCCAGAAATGTGATGTGAATTGGGAATCCCTATCTAAAATGATATCACTCAGAACCCCATGCAAGCGTCGAATCTCACGGATGTAAAACCATCAAATAACATCAACACCGAAAGTCCCCTTAATCGGAAAAAAGTGTGCAACCTTTGTGAGCCTGTCAACGATGACCCATACCATGTCATTCCCTCAAGGCGATCTCAGTAACCCTATTACAATGTCCATCACGACATCGTTCCACTTCCACTCGGGAATGGGTAGCTGTTGTAAAAGCCCTACTGGTCACTCGTTCTCTGCCTTCACCAACTGACTGGAGGAACATCTCATGACAAAACCAACAACATCTCTCTTCATACCTGGTCATCAATACTGGATGTGTAGATCACGATACATCTTGGTGATGCATGGATGAACTGACCAGACTGAGGAATGAAAGTCTCACATAATCTCCTCTCATATATCTGCTGGCACCCATACGCGTCCCTAGAAATTCAATATCTCATCCTCGCCTATAGTCCATCCGGGAAGAGGGTCCTCTCCTGACGCACTTTCCTGTAGAACTAGGCCTTCAGAATCTGATAATTGCCTCATCCGTACTCGGTCGATAAGCATAGATGTAACAACTAAAGAAGATAGTAAAGTCTACCCCTACCTATCGTGCACCCCCAAATGCATCTCAGAGAACATATCCATAAGCTGCCACTCGTTGGTGGCCTCCTGAACTGCATGTATCTGTGTCCTTTTGCTCAGTGCATCATCCATTGCATTTCATTTCCTAGGCATATAGTCAAGATCGAAATCGAAATACTGCAGGTACTCAACCCACCTCCGTTGTCCCAGATTCAAGTCACGCTGCATGAAGATGTAATTGAGCCTCTTGTGGTTAGTATACACTACAAATTTCTCTCCCAGAAGATAATGTCTCCAACAACGCCAAGCATGAATAACTGTAGCAAACTTCAGGTTGTGCGAAGGATAGATCCTCTCATGTGGCATCAACTACCGAGATCCCTATGTAACAACACAATCCTCCGGCATAAGCAGTGCTCCAAGCCCGATGCCAGATGCATCATTGAAAACAGTATAACTCTAGCCTGGCTCTGAAAAAACTAGAATCAGTGCTAAAGTCAATCTCCCCTTCAGCTCTTGAAAGGTTGTATCGCGGTCTTCTGACAGAACATACTTCACCCCCTTTATAGTCAAGCTTATCAATAGCATTGCTAATCGTGTAAGTTTTTGTATAAACTGCATGTAGTAATTAGCCAGCCCTAATAAACCTCGTATATCAAAGACATTCTTCGGCTTATCCGAGGTGACTACTGGTCTCACCTTCTATAGGTATACTGATACTTCTGTCACTAAGATGACGTGACCCAGGAAGTGAATCTCGTCCATCCAAAAGTTTCACTTTGAGAGCTTAGCATATAACTGATGCTCCCTCAGTGTACTAAAAATGATATCAAGATGGGTATCATGGTCGTGTCGAGTGTGAGAGTACACCAAGATTTCATCCACGAAAACCACCATGAAAGAATCCAAGTAAGTATGGAAAACTCTGTTCATCAGCACCACGAAAACTACTGGTGTTTTTGTGAGACCGAACGACATAACCAAATACTCATACAGACAATACCTACTCCAGAAGGCTGTAAGAGGTATATCAGATGGTCTGACACGCAACTGATGGTAGTCGGATCTCAAGTGGATCTTCGAGAACACTCTGGCTCCTCAAAGCTGATCAAAGAGATCATCTATATGTGGCAATGGATATCGGTTCTTCACCGTCAACTGGTTCAGCTTCCAATAATCCACACAAAGCTGAAGGGTACCATCTGCCTTCTTTGCAAACAGGACAGGGGAACCCCAAGGAGAAGTAATGGGTCGGATGAAACCCTTTTCCTACAAATCCTCCAACTGCTTCTTGACATCTTGGAACTCAGGTGTAGACATCCTATAACGTGGAATGGATACCGGTGTCATTCCTTCCACAAAGCTCAATAGAATTGTCCACCTCACGCTCTAGAGGAAGGCCAGAAAAGTCTTCAGGAAGGACATCTGGAAAGAGACTAACCAATAGAAGAATTTCTATCTGAGAAGTCCCCTAGTCATCCAGATATAAGATAGAATTTTGGGCCATAACACTTCCCACCCTATGATGCTCTGGTCCATCACTGCTCTCCAGGACAGTCCATTCTCTCTTGTAAAAAAAAAGATCCACCCTCTGGTGATATGAAATTCACCCTATCGCGAAAGAAATCGAGAAAGTCCTAGAAGGGAACTGACCATCCCATCCTGAGAATGACATCATAGCCTACCTTCTCCAAAACATAGATACTCCATAAAAAATGACACCAACCAACCTCAAGGGGAATTCTAAGAACTGATGCACACTAGAAGTTCTAATTCCCAACGGAGTGCCTAGCGTCATCATTTCCTCAGAAGTATAAACAATAGTTCTAAGGCTTTCCACAGTATGAAAAAAAATAATGATATGAGAAGCACCCATATCAAAACGTGAAGAGGATAAAACTGAGGCTACTAAAATCATACCTTGAACTATAGAACGTTCAGGGTGCTGCTCCAGATGAATCTACTCTACCACAAAAGTTTGGCCTGCACCGCGGCCCTGTATAGCAGCCTGAGACCCCTGAGCTAACCCTCCATGAGCATGACCACTATGTCTGCGACCTCTACCCTGGCCTAAAAGAGCTGAAGAACTCCAGCTCCGAGTCTGATGTGAAACTGGTAATCATACTCTTGTGCATAGATTCTAAACTGATCCTCCTTCACTAGACTCTAGAAGAGAAAACTTTCAGAAATGATACAGATCACCCATCTTGCCCCATGATCGGCACTCCACTAGGTCCCTTGGGCATTGAGTCATATTATTCTCATTTTTACCACACTGATAGAACACCACCTGTTTTCCATGAAGGTAGATCTCGTCTACCAAAAGGAATACCTCGCTTCCTCGAGTCACCTCGTGTGGACTCACGGTGAAACTTCCTACTGTCTACCTGAAAATAATATTCCCTGGAAGATGAACTGCTATGGTCCAAATCTCTAGTCTTTATCAGTTTCCTCTCCGTGATAAGTGCATGGTTGACTATCAGAGTGATATAAGTCAACTGGAAGACGTTCACATGTGATCTGATGTCCGGTCTGAGGCCTTCCTCAAACTTCCTCACTTAAAACAGCTCTTCATTCCCCAAAACAGGAGTGAAATGATGTATCTCTGTGAAGCGAGAGGAATAATCCATTACTGTGAGAGTAACATGCTTCATGTTCATTAACTCTATGGCTTTGTCATCTCTCAGTGTCGCCAGGTATAAGTATTCATAAAACGTGCGCTAGAACTCGTCGCAAGCCATATCCTGCTGGCGACCTTCTTGGGAAACCACATTCCACCATCTCTCGGAAAAATCTCGTATCATATAAGTTTCTAGCTTTACTATCCTCTCTAGAGGTGTCTCTAGATGCTTGAATATGGAATGAATGGCATCTAGAAATGACTCTGCAGCCTGAGGTCCTCCATCCCCAGTGAACGTGGGAGGTTGCTTCTATTGGAAAACCTGTGTTAGCTCTTCCATTGATGGGGAAGGATGCTGAGCCCCCTAGAAGGTCTGCATGAATCTCATGAATCCATCTCTGAACTGAGCATCGACACTAGTGTCTGGAATCACTGCAGGTGCCATGTCCGGAATGATAGGCGGAACTACTGGTAATCCCTGATCGGTCGTATCAGGCGTACGATCACTGCATGGTTCCTCATGTTCAACGGGAGGATGCCCTGGTTCCATAGCCCTAAAAGATCAAAAGCTCACCTTCATTAAAAATGAAAAAAGATGAAACATAAGAGAGAAAAATGGAACAGGAGAGAAAAACATTAAAATTTGGCAAAACATGACTACAAGCCGTGTAGTACTAGTACACAGCAGGTTTCTTAAAACGTACCCTGGGCATGTACCTTGGCCAAACATGGATGTGTAAACCACCAGGCTACACGAAATGTTCTTAAACTTCATGGCGTGTTCCAACCCTTTTCCTCCCTACCCGTTCACCCCTACATGGCTGGGATCACAAACTATCCCAGCAGAAAACTACACGGAATTCTTGTCCACTACACGGTGTGTCCTTAAAATCTCCCACCATATCCATGTCCTTAGTCACACAGACTGGTACATGGATAACTACTACACGGTGTGTAAAAGGAGCCGTGGTGGGTACTTGACATGCCTTACCTGGCCTGTTTTGTTGGTGACATAGCCTGACACACGGTTGACATTAAAAGTCGTGTTCTATACGGACACAGTGTGTACACGGAAGGATAACACCAACCCGTGCCGTTGGCTACACGACTTGCTACATGGTCAACTATACACGGCCTATTCCCAAGGGACACGACATGCAGTTGAAGGAAAACCATGGCCCGTGTTGTTCTTGACACGGCCAGATACCTATTCCAGACTACACGGCATGCTAAGCTGGTATACAATGTGTTCTTATAGGAAACATTACAACCCCATGTCTCTACAGCACACAGTCAGGGACACTGTAAAAAACTACACAGTGTGTATGCAGAAAGTGCTCACCGTGTATTCTGGGTTTTTTCTGGACAATAGCCTCATAACTACACCGGAGCCCATAAAACACAGAAACAAGGGTTAGGGTGCCAAATTCTGATCCGTGGGGGCCCATACTCTCCGATAATCAAATCTTGGCATCATAACAATGTATATAACAAGAAAAAAGTGTAACAACTCATGATCCACCAAATTCCGATCCTTGAGGGCCCATAGCACCTCTAAGACCAATTTTTGGTACCCATGATAAAGAATATTTAAACAAATGATACCATATCAACATAGAAGGTATTCTATCATAGTGTCTATCACAACAACATGAATCTTCTATCAAAAATTCTATCACAACAACTTGTAGATACTAATGCAATCTTGATGGCATGGAAAAATGAATGAGATGTGATTTTATAACAAGTGCATATATGATTCATGAGATGGAATACCCTCATATCACCGGGTTGCATCAAAAGAAAACCAGAATCATACAATAGTAATAGTATAAAACAAGTGCACCACCCAACATTGAAATCAATTAAACAGTAACATTTTCAAAAACATGAAAATTGCAATATTTGAGGTAATCTGGCTTTTTATATGTACACAGGTTCTAGAATTACTGGGAACAACTATTTACCATTTACCTATTCCGTCCTATCCCGATCTAATGTCATTAAATAGTATGTCAATAGAAAAGGAAAGAAACTCCTTTGATACCACTTTGTAATGACCTGAATCCAGAGCCCCTTAGCTGGTGCCATGTGCCTGGTTCACCACATGACCTCAAGAGAATTTCCGCAAACTCCAGAGGCTACCGACTAGCATCGAGGGCCTTGGTGAGTTATTGGGGAAACTATTCCCTCATTTGGTAAGGTATACAAGGTACACGAAATAACAGTCAATAGCGGAAGCAGTAAACATCATAAAACAACTAAAATTAAACTGCGAATGCAATGTATAATATAATAATGATGCATCATGGTACATGTATCTAAGAAAAGCAACAACCACAACAGCATGCTGAAATACAACTGAGAACAAAGAACTAAATGTAAACAGAAACTCCAGCAGCATCGCATGCCTATGCTCGGTCCTATGCTCTCCAGCTTCAACTAGTAATCATGTACCTGAAGTAGAAGGGCCAAAAACCATATCCACACCTCCAACCATATAACCTATTTGGGCAGAAAAGCAGGACCCAAAAAGGGTGTGAGACTAATCCCAGTAGCCAATCACCACAAGATCTATTCCCTACATCAGTGAGAAATAAAGAAAAAGTAAATGAAATAAATGCTGCAGAGAAACATGAGTACACTAAACTAAAAAATCCTTCCAATCTCCATACACATTCATTTATTAATTTAATTCACTAATTAAATTATCAACCAAGGAATCTAGTAAACAACTCTATATTCTCAAGGCATATCAAGTAACACAATAGGTATCTCAGCAGACTACATAAACTAAAAGTAGTACAAAACACAAGCTTGTTCTTTGGCTTAGTGGACTTGTCACAACCAACCAAAAAATATTCACACAGACTCTCTGGGTGGCTCAAACTAGCATACCCCTATAGTCAAGTAATCAAACAAGGTCATAGAAACTATGGGAAGCATTCACCATGAATTTTCCTTGTGGTCTTGCAATGATAGGTATAGACTCTCAAAGGAAGCACTTACATATAATTCCCCCTATAGTCTTGATACACAACTAAGGACACTATGAGGAAGAACAATGTACAATTCATATAGGTCCTGTTAATGATACTAATTTATAATAGACTCTCTAGGGAAGCCCTTAATCATCAATTATCTCTTTAGTCTACCGCACCAGGTTCACACTGTCCTGGGCAGTGTATTCATGCATAATCGACTGGTATCAGACCTAAGTATGTTCAAAAACTACTTGGATAATAGCTAAAATACATCAAAATCATATAAACAACATTCAATTCATTCATTAAGTTATAATAATCAAACTGGAAATTTCTATAGGGTTTTCCTTGCAGGAAAACTGAGCCAAACTGCGAGAAATAGCCAAACAAGGATAACACCCATGGGGTGATCCTAAAACATGCCACAAGAATATATTATTCATCTAATAACCTCAAGAATACAAGAAATCAAAGGAAGACAATAAATACATGTTCAAAACCATTACCTGAGATACCTGAAACATGGTAATCTGACACTTTTTGCACAATAACTCAAAGACATTCAACGTTGGGAAGTAAATCACCTACCTCGATCCTAAGAGATCAATATACGTGATCCTCAGCCTTTGAATCAGCCTAGAATGGAGAATATCTGGGAAAATGTCTAAAATGTTCAACCGTAGATAACTCTCACAAGAGAACGAATCAGGAAACGTGGCCAAAGAAGAACCAAGAACTCACAACTACGATTCTATTACAACCGACGGCGTTTGATTCAGATAACTAGTGAAGGATTGGTTTCTTGGAGATTATTTGTCCTCCTCGGACGCTCTGAACATAATTGGGCAGAGAAGAAGATGAAAATAGGTTAAAGAAGTGACCCCAGTCTGATTAAAAAGATAAATAGAAAAGTACACGGCATGTACTTCATGAGTACACGGAATGTACTCGCCCTTTCCGTGCACCATATTAGGTAGCCTCCACATCACCGCTACACACTGTGTGTGTGGCCCGGACACGGCCATCACATGGCATCACATGGGAGAAAAATTACACGGCGTGTACTCATAATGTACAAGGTGTGTACATAGAAAATTTCCATATTTTCCTATTTTTCTCAAAAACAACCAGAAAAGGAAAAACATGCCTAAAACGAAGATCTGGGTTCTTACATAGTGATACAAGAATCCTTGAAACAACCACATGATGATCATTTAATTGAGTAGGTTTACTATCAAACATTGTAAAAAATCATCTAATGTATCATTTAATATCGGAACATCATGCAAATGTAATATTTTAGATCCAAAAATGGATTCATTACACATATCATGGGAAAATGTAATATATTTATTATGGATAATTGAAAATAATATAAATTCAGTATAATAGTTGGGTATACTAATTCACCCCACCACATGGTTCCAATACAATCAATATAGGCTCTACAAAATTATGTATAGTAGATTCAATATTATTAATTATAAATAATATATAATAAAATAATTTTGACAAAATGTTTTTTAGAAAATTTTTATTCAAATCAATAAAAATTAATTATCTTGATTAATGTTCAAACATGTATACTATAGATTTGAACTAAAATATAAGTTGTAAAATGACTGATGATCTTGTAAGACACCAAATATTTCATTATATTTCAAAACTATCTCATATTATGATCTATAATGATTCAATTTTTATCATTTTTCACGTTTAATAGAAGATGATTTTTTTTCATAAAATTTCAATTTTGTCGTATCCCCCATTTAAAAATGGTTACAAATTATCCTCTTCTGTTAAAAAATACAGAGATATTTGGTTCATCCAATACCAACCTAAATCAATCCATTAATTGCCTCCCAACATTCTAGAGTCTACAGTTTTATTAGTAAAAGCACATAAGATGTATGTTTGGAGAAACCTAAAGAGGTTCTCGGAAAAAGCGGTAAAATTTGTAACATTACATTTATATTTTATTTCTCATCCCCCTTTCTGAAATCCTATTCGGATATTATTATACAATAAATCAAAATCTCAAATATACTGAGTTATATTTATATAAATATAAAAACATACATCACTTCCTTATTACATCACGTAATAAACAAATTTGTCCATTGTAGGTAGGATGAACTACTACCGTATAGATAGATGGAATTTAATTTTCATCACTTCCTCTCATGAAAGCGTATAATGATGGATTTTCATTAAAAATATCTTATTAACAAAATAATTAATATTATTAATTTAAATATTTCATATAACTTTTTACTTTCCAATCCATGGTAATACAATCAAGTCACTTGTGTATACGGAAGACTACTACCACACGAATCACTGTGATTCGTTTTTCACGTGCGATTGTTATGAAAAATAGTAAGGAAAATTATAATTAACATATCAGATATAAAAGATATAATAATTTAAATTTAAATATAATTTATTATTTACCTTACTTTTATTCCACCATTCATTCATATTGGAACAATATTTATGCATATGTATTCCATACAATCTTCATGAATAATATAATTCATTTTATATCTCAACTTTGTAAGGATTAATGTATATACATATATAATAAATATATATGATATTTATACCAACAATAAAATTAGATTGATTATATAACCATGATCAAGTAAAAAATATTGAAAATATCAATACAAAAAAAGAAATGAAAAATGAAGTTTTTTTAAATGATGTTTGATTTTTTACATGGAATTATTAATAAATGAGTAATTTAAGGTAATAATTAAATAATATATGTTATAATTTAAATTATAACTGTTCTATAATATATTTATAATATATATTTATATATATATTTATTATTAAGGAGGATTGAATGAGTACAATAGAAGTGAAGACTTATGGTATGTGATTTAAATCTCAATTTGTTTTCATGAGACACATGCAATATTTTCCATTTGTATCCTTTCTATTGTGTATATACATTACATGAATTAATTTTATCATTATTATCATGATAATTATGATATATAAATATCTATATTATGTTATTACATTCATGGTTTTTATGATTCAAATGTTACAAAACTCATAAAAGTTTACTTTTGTAATCTCATTTTTATCTAGATTGTTTGTGATTATAATTACAATGATTATATCCTATAATCAACCTCATAGGGATCACTTGAAATTTATTCTTCATAGTATATTGAATTAAATCATATGTTTTACTTTAATTTTACTCTAATTATGTAATTTATATAAAAAATTAATTTTTATGAAAAATTCTGTTTTCGTTTTTATTTTTGGTCATGAAGTAATTTTTTCAAGGTCTATGATTTATAAAAATGTTTTAAAGAATTATTTTATTAGTCCATAATATTTCATTAATGAAATATTTAACAATGTTTTAATTTTTAATAAAATGGTTGAAAATTAATGTTTTTTTGTTTTAGAAAAATGTATCTCTTGGATTTATAATGAAAACATTTAAGTAATATCCATTTTATTGTGTATGGTATGAATCGTATCGTCAACCGCCAGGAACACTCAATGGTTAAATTTTCCCATTTCCTATTTACAAGGATTTTTTTGGAAATTTTTTCAATAAATAATTAATAAATTTTTTTATGATGTGTTTTTGAAAAGGAAATTATATTTTTCTCAAGAACGATTCAATGATATTTTTATCAAATTTCAATTCAACAATGGAAATGATATTTTTGAGATTCTTATTTTTTATGTGGATATAATGTAATTTTATAATAGTTATTCTTTCTCAATATGGTTCGAGATTATGATGAAGATATTATTATGAAACCAGTTTCATTTCCATAGGTAACTCTATAATTAAATGTTTATCAAACCCATTTCAATTATTTGGATTTTGGTACAATAAATGTTTTATGATCTCGTGGAACTATAATTTTTGGATTATAAGACATGTATAACCATTATCTATATCTAATTAATTGGATAATGAATTATTTAACATTAACATAGGGTTTACATCAGAGTTTATCCCAATCCCAAAAAATAGTATATAGAACATTATACCAAACCAAAAAAAAAAGAAGTCACGTGAGAGGTTACATTAAGCTCAAAGAAAGTAGATGGGTTGTTAAACAATGATAAACATCTCAGGTGTTTTTTATTCGGTTTCCTTGACATAAGATTTTTTATTAATATTGTATTGAAAACATCCTTGTATTATGTAAATGTTTTGATCTCATAGATCATGTTATTTGATTATATTATGATTCATGTATTATAAATATCCATGATTTTTGAAAGGACTCATGTTTATGATCTTTGATTTGTAGGTTATGATTTTCAAGTGTTATTCTCATTTTCAAATTATATAATTCTCATGTTATGATTACACATCTATTTTTTAACATTATTTATCTTTTGAGGTCACACTTTATTAGAATTATTTTCCCAATTGTATAATGAATGACTTTTTTGACATATTAGATAAGGGTTCTAGTTATCATGAAATTAGTGGGAGATAATGTAGTTCACTTATGAAGAAGATGTATATGTATCGATGTTTTGAAAGACTATATAACTACTCAATTAATTAATGGAGAATTTTGTTTTCACTACTGGAATTATACAGCATTTTAATAGTTTAGAATCATTTTTATATCTCGTACAACTATTTGTGTAGTCTATAACTACATTACAAAGAACCACATGTTTTTTAGCTACCAGTATATCCAATGATGCATTCATAATACCCTATATTTTATTAAAAAAATGGTATATATCAATACCCATAGTTATTAAAACCATGGATATAGATTCTCCAATATATAGAATATACCAATGGTTCATTAATCCATTGGTATATCTACCATTCCCAAACTAGTAACAAAAAACCATCCAATCAACACCACACAAAAAATTATAGAACCTATAAACAAAATGAAAACCTCTTTAAACCTTCATCTAAAAATATAGATTTTACATTTATTATTCAAAAAATTTCATAAAATAGATTCAAAACCATTTAAAATAACATATCATTCATATATATCCATTCAATCGATCAATTCAATTCACTAAACAACATTCACACGAATCATTACTTCTTAGTCAAAAATGGAGGGGATAAATATCACTATAGTCACCAACATTCTCATACTCATAATCATCACTAATATCCAAATCAAAAACATTAACAACCACATCATCTATACCACCAATATCATCATCATCATCATCATCACCACCATTACCACCAAAACTACCACCACAACCACCAATTTAATTTACTCTAACACTACATATAAAACCATTGTCCTTACTTAGTGAATCATATATAGAGAGATTTTTTTCTATACATAAATCAAGAACATTATAATCCCTTGATTGATGTGATGGAAAGATAAATAATATATCTTTTAGGAATTTTTTGGTGTCCAGTTATCCACATTAATTATCCCTTGTAGCTATCTGTAACACCCCTAACTTATATAAATACTATTCCAATTTTTTATTAAATAACATATATTGTTATAGATATAATGTGAAAATCATTTTTTGACTATATCCAATATTATTTAAATTATAGTTATGTGTCATTAGAATTGATTATATAGTCAAAAAAATAATGATCACAATATTAGTATGAATATAGGGTGTTAATAAATTCAATTGACATAGAGAAAGGATGTGATGGATTCAAAAAGTTAGATCATTCCATATGAATCCCATAAATCATAGATTGTAGTAGAGTAAATGTCACTGGTCTTTTCCCTAACCAATCCAAAGCATAGATCCTATGATATAAGCATGGGATAAATTGTTTTTGGGAGATGTTCTTGCTCATTGAGATCTAAACCAAACAATGTTTGACCAACTACCCCATTAAAATGTCACATTTTCACCATGTAATCTTAATTATTATGATACTATATTAGAGGGATTTGTATCAATACCCTAGTGATATGAGTGTCTATACATGACAAAAAAATGGCTTAAACCAACAGAAATTTATTGATAGATAATATTCCTGTTGGTAAAAATGTGAATTTCCAATAGATATTATGCTTTATTGGTATTAACTTTTGATACAAACACATAATTTTACCAATAGATATATCTATTGGTATTGGTTGTTCAATTCCAATATATCATTTACCAATATTTGAATCTATTTTATTAGCATACAAATATCAACATTGTTTTTACTTACACATGAATCATTTATGAATAATGACTATTACCAACAAATCTTTTTCCATCAATAAAAAATGTTACAATAAACTATAAAATACCCAAAAAAATATTTTATTAATAAAAAATTATGAAAAAAATATTGTGTGTATGTATATATATATTTTACAACCAAAGTAATTTTTTTCCGAGGGTTTTATTAAAAACATATCATAATTTATTTTAGTATTCTACTTTCTTGAAATATTATATGTTTTTATATTTGTCAATACTATTATTAAATTTTCTCTAAATATTAATTTTTTAATATTTGTTAATATTATTTATTTAATAAACATTAATATACATTTAAAAAAACACAACCCTAATACCCCCAATCATCATGTCTTCCATACTCCGCTGCCCTGGCACCCCGCCTTGCCTCCCGCCGGCCCACCTTGCTTCCTGTCACCCTCACATCCCCCAATCCTCTTGTATTGCCTATTCCTTCATTATACCAACTTATTTATCACTTTCCACCTCTGCAATGATGATTTCTACCTACAATCAAAAACCTAGTTCATCGCTATTCTCCCTAGTAAAGGATCTCCCCCTAAGGCTTTCCACTTCTTTCTCGGTTCTCTCTTCGCTTGCGTTTGGTGAAACATTTTTCTTGTTGAATGCGATTCTATGTAGGGTCGGTCTTGTATGGTGAATTTTGTGTTTTTAGGTTTCTTTTGGTGTTTTATTTTTAGGGTTTCTTCCCCATCATCTCAAATTGACCCTCGGCTGGAGTTGATCTTTTGTTTCTCTATTTCCATTCAGGGTATGTCGATTCTTGCTTCAACTAACTTTGATCCCCCTATCATTAAGGGTGGCTTTACATGTCTTCTCCAGAAGTCTATCTAGGTCATGAATAAGGCCCTCCTAGACTAGGGTAGTGTTGGTCTATCCATCATGATCCAACGAGCACATGATGCTTCTTCATGGTCATTCTCCCTGGCAGCGAAGGGTGGTCATGTGAATGATTTTCTTCTCATTCGCACTATGTATTTAGCGGGTGGATGGGATGGAATTATTGTTTGTCAGAGGTTCTTTTATTTTTTTCTCAAATGGATATTGAAAAAGCTGATTGGATAGGTCATTTACCTCTATTCTATTTTTTTTGGTTCACATGTTTTTTGACTAAGAAATAATACACTGAAAAATGAAGATAGAAGTGATTTTTGGATGGATTTGACTTCTCTAGAAGGTATGTTCATGGTGAGGAACATGTGTTCATCATGATATCGATGTAAAATAATGTGGATCTCCTCTATTTTCCATAGAAAATGGGAATTTTAACAGTGATTCATATTTTTATATTTCTTACTTTTTGTTCCATTCCAATTTAGTTTTTGGTTGTGAAGGTTTAATTCATGTTCAATTCTTTATTTTTTTCAGTTATGATTTCTCATGCTTGTTAATTATGGTACTTTTGGTGGGGCATTTGGTCTGATGACATCTTATTCTCTATAGATGTTTTATTATAAGATTATGATTGGCACACCTTTGTTCTCTGGTTATATTTTATTTTTTTAGTTATTTTGATTGGATATTTTTAACCAAATTGTGAGTGTTTTTTTATGAATTAAGGTTTTTATGAATAGTGAATCAGATGTGGTCATTGAAGTGGTGTAGATGTAGGAGGAGAGTTAGTTTGATGTCCTTTTGATGAATGGAATGCAAGGATGATAGAGGTATTCCTATATGATGTTCTTCATGTTTTTTTTACGATTCTATCATAGTGTTATGGTTTCCCATAATTGGAAACATTAAGGCTCCTATTCAAGACACTCCCCCAATATGCATTGCATTATTTATGTCTGGCATGTAATTTTAATTTTACATATTTTTTTAACGGCGTTTTCTTTGCAAGAATCCCATTAAATTTTCACCTTTGGGTTATAAGAATCCCATATACTATGTTCTTTCATGTCAGCATCGACACCAGCACTGACACCCGTACACCCGTCTTTTCCAATCATTATATTTAAAAAATTTACATTCTTTACTTGTAGGGCGTTCATTGTCCTAATCACATTAATTACCACTTTTTTTGTGCTAGGGTTTTGGGTAATGCCTCAAAATAAATAGTAGCAACTTCATAACCCCACTTTCCAATGCCTTTAATAGAAGATCTCTTCTACTATAAAGAGGAATACATGGTAATCCCAAAATCACTACCACCAGGTATCAACTTTTGATTCATGATAATGTTTCATCCTATGGTATAAAAAAATAATTCCTTTACAGTTTATTTATAATATCGTTTTATATCACCAATTGGAATAACTGTGCAAGATCTTGGCACCGAACGCTCCATGAAAAAAAAAACTAGTCACTGATCCACGTGACCTAAAAAATATCATCTTTTGTTCCCACATTGGATTCATGATGTTTATAGGGTCTATTTAAAAAAATTCCAGAAGCATGCACTACCTTATTGTCTTCTTTTCTCAATCATATGAAGACATTGACTTGAGATTTACATAAGTAATGGCATGCCAAATCACTAAACCCTCTCTTGTCTATAGCCAAAACAGGTTTCATCTTTTCAATATGTATGTCAAGATTGTCAATGTACTTTTAAATATTCATAATTCCCATGAATCTTCTCCCACTAACTCTACATTTGTTTTTTTCTCCAAATTCACATACTTTAGAGGAATTTCATTAAGAAAGATGCAGGGGTTCATAAAACCTTTCCCCTTTTTTAGATGTAACAAAGTATTTTCTCATTTTTGTAGGGGTAACAAAGTCTTTGTTGAAAATTAAATCTTTAAGAACCTTTGAATCCTCTAATTGGAAGCATATTTTTTCAACCATTATATACATAATTTCATGCTCATGAAAAGATTGATGAAGGTCTACGCCAACTATTTTCATAGCATCAAGTGAAAAATATGTTTTTTGTTCCCTGAATTGGATTGTAAATTTTGTACCAATGAAAATATTCACCAGTCCAAGAATTACAACATGATCATTCACATTGACATGCATAGTAAAAATTGATTGTTTTATTAAACTTCTTTTCAATGTTACCACCGATGATAATAATACAGAAATGATGTCGTTTTTTACTTGTGTATTTACTTTCAGATTCCGCTACCTCTTGTGGATCAAAAAATTAATGTTATCGGAGATGTTTACATTGATATGTGGTATTCTGTTGATGCCTGGATAATGTGTTTCATGAAGAGACAAAAGGTGTTACTTCATCCGTAGTTGGTCATGGAATCTGTGGAGTAGTTAAGATCATAGGTTTATGGTAATATATTTATTCCTCCTTACTGTTTTAGTGTTCTCACTAACATCTTAATTCCCCTCACCTCTTTATAATTCTTTGGCTTGAATTATGGAATCTGTTTTAGTGTTCTCAATAACAATATATTAATTCCCTTCTCATTTATGAAATATATGCCTCATCCATGTGTGAATTCTACGTAGAAGGCAGTTTTGTTTCTTAGTGTGTGTGAAATCTAGATTCCATGTACTATTTGTGAAATCTAGAATTTTCATTTCAGGGAGTGCATGAGCATAGAAGGCCAAGCCTACATGGTTTGGCATGTCATGTAACATTACCATATTTGGAAGGGGAGGTATGAGTCCACAGAGAAGAGGATGTATGTCCTACCCAAAGGAATATACATAGTGTACATGTACATGTATAGTTTATTAGATGGATGAATCTATATTGATAGATATTTTTTCAACTATCAGGTAATGGGAAAAACTGTCTAAAAAAGGAAAATTTACCTATCTTTCTCCTCATTAATCAATTACCCAGTTATTGAAAACTATTAAAAATCTGAAATGTGCACTAGTTAAATTTGATTAGATTAATTAGAAAGTATATTGGAATTATTGGGCAGAGGGTATATTTTTAGACATGTGAATATTTTTAATTGGTACAAATAGATTGTGAATTGATGTCTATGCAATATATACCCTCACCTATTTTTCATCTAGGTTTCTTAGTGTTCCACACTGCATACACAGTCTAGCATCCACCTAGATTTCACCCATGGTTTGTTTTTGAAATTTACAATCTGGAATCTATTTTAGAGTTACTCATATCATTATATTTGGAATCTGGTATCTATTTTAGTGTTCTCATCATCATTGCTGATAGAGAATGTGAACAATACACTGATGTATATAGAGTGGGCATTCATATTCAAGTTCCAATTGACGGGATCATCTAGGTTCATTTACCAATGAGTGTTGTGACCCATCATTATATGTATTATTGTCTTTTCCATGATTCTCAACTTATTTTTCGGTATTCTAGTGGAAAGGTGTACAAGTACATATCATTTTATTTGAGGGTGGGTAGCCTTTGTAGCCTGTAGAATCTAACCAGTAAGATGCTTCCTCAACCAATTATTTTTCTTTGTTTTTTTAATGTCCTTAGTTTCTCTAAGGAGGTGGCTTTGGATCATGGTTTGATGTTATGATGTGTTTTTTCTCAAATTAATTTATTCATAGATTTTATGTAGTCATATTTTTTCGCACATTCCTTCAAAAATCATTAACTAGTTTCTTTTTATCTTTGGTCAATCTAGTTGATGGAATTAACATGGAAATTAGAATCAAAATAAGTATGATAGAATAAAACAAAGTAAGTAAAATAGCCTTGATAAAAATAGGCTTCAAGAGAACAATGTAGTAATAGAGGAAGAAGGTCCCCCTAGGGGGTAAAAAAGAGGATGTTTATTATATTCAGAATAGAGGGTGTTAGGACTGATGGCTAACAATGGACGTAAAACCTAAATAGAGGAAGGAAAAATAACAAACAAGTTATAAAAACTAATTTCATTTCGCTAAATTAGAGTATTACACTAGGTAAGAATAAATAACAAGGATTAAGACATAGCAGCAAACACATCACACAAACATAGCATTTTGGTAAGCTCGCAACGTGAAACCAGAGACATTGTGGGTAAGTGGATGATCCAGTTTCTCTTCTGCTATAAGTCTTGTGTAAAGGACCAAGATAAATTGTTATTTCCATATTACAATGAAGTCTAAAAACTCAATGTAAGGAGAGCTCGAGGTGGAGGCTTGGGAAAAAATGTATCTTGATCTTCCCTTGCTGTATCCAGCCATTCCATAAAGCATAAATCTGTTGCTTATCACTGGTTTTACAACACTGGCTTATACTTATAAATCCATCAAAACTAAACCAATTACTATGATGATTGGGGGGAAAGTTGGATCTCCCAACCTCCATACTGGATATTCTGATAGCACTAAAAGACACTTCAACATAGATTTAGAACTAGATGTAATCAGCATTGAAGTTAGGACATCTAACATCATTGCTTCCAAATGGGATTTAACAATGACCAACTTGGTTTCCTTGTTTATATGTGGACGATGTACATACCTTTCCCTTTCCACAATATCATTCCAACATGGAAGTTATTTTAGACCCAAAATAGAGAAAAATGGCAGGCTTGAAGGTGTCAGCTTTTTTGAACAGCCTTTAACCTGAACTGTTACATCAATATTATCAGTAATGGGTGCGTAATGAATCTCTATCTATAGTGGTGGTTCACGAACCACTATCTTCCTTAACACTAACACTTTCCATTTCTGTCTCCAATAAATGACCCATAAAATGGTCATGTATATGTGAAGTAGTTCAGGTCAACCCGACACAACTAACATGCAGTGCTAACTGAGGTCCCTACAAATGCCCAACCCATGGCTGAGTTCTTGGCCTCTATGCATCATTTTCCGATATATGAAAATCCCATTTAAACATCTTGTGTGTACACATCCCAATTGATGTAACGTCAAATATTTCGACCTCTGGCTAGAAATAATTAGAATAACTCTGAACAGAACACCCACTATGGTTGTCCCACTCCCGCCATTCCATGCATGAATTTAGGACTCAAGCCTCCTCGGATGAATCTAGATGTGTCTTGAACCACTCCATTGCTCTTTTTTTCTTCAAATGATTTTATACTATTTATTATTTTTCCTGTCATCCTATATGTTCACTATTCTTTTTCATGAATCATATTTTTTTGGTCTTATAATATATTTTGTTGCCTCCAGATTCTTTTCCCCCTATTGTCTTATACTTTTTTGTTGCCTTTTGTTCTAATCCAATTATTTCTTCTTGTATTTTATTTTATTATTGTTTTTTTTTCATTATTCTTATATTTCTTGTTGGATTTTTTGTTTCATTATATATTACTCTGCTTGTTTTAATGAATTATTTGTTAAATAAAATTTTGTATTTGAATGATTATTTTCTTGTTTTGTAGGTACTACCTTTTTTGAAAATAAAAAATAAGGTCAACACAATTTGAGGATGTTCAACACAAATTTTTATTCCTTGTTATGCAGGTACTAATTTTCTCCCTTTGGGGTATAAGATATTTCAATCACTTGTTTGTGTACCTCCCTAAATTCTATATGAGGTTTTTATTCATCTGTTTTCTCATATGGATGCTCATCACTTTGTGTATAAACTGGAGCTAGCATAAATGGGGTGGGGATGGATTTGGTATAGACTAGAGCGGGCATGGATGCGGCATGGATGGGTTGGAGCTTGAGCTGACATAGACTGGAGCTAGAGCTCAATGACCTGACACAGACCCAAGATGGCATGGATGTGGTTCAAGCTGGCATGGATGGGATGGGGAAACAGCTGACATGGATGGGATAGTGCTGGAGTCAGTGGATCGTGTTTGGGGTGGTTGAACATGTTAAAATAGTTGTTGGTTTAATAATTAAAACATATGTATTGAATATAATAAATTAATAAATACAATATGGAATTTATTTGGTAATAAAAATTTATAATTTTTATTTAAATTTATTTTTTAAACAAATATTATAAATTGGTAATATTATTAACTACAGATAAATTTTCTATCAATTTTTTTTGATAAACCCTTCTACCAACATATATATTATCGGTTGGTTTTATTATAATTACAACAGAAATATTTTATCTATTGAAAAAACATTTAGCGAAAGATTTTTTACCAAGAGTTTAGTGACAGAGACATATTTGTTGGCAAAATCATTTACCAACAAAAAATGAACTTTTACCAACACATATGTCCCTGTTGGGAAAAGTGAAATATTTTCCAGTGAAATTTTTTTTATAATAATGGATATATTTTCATTAAATTATTATTACATTATAAATGTTTTTTTTTTCATGTAATAAATCAAAAAAGAGTATTTTTTGGGTAATATTTTATGTGAATTAAGTAATTTATCATAATAAATTAATGGTTTTTCAAAAATAATTTTATATTAATCAAATATAATTATTAAATAATTTTCATCAAATATAAAATGTCATATTATTTTTATGAAGTCAAATTTATTTTTTATATGGGTTCGAAAACTATTATTATCAACAATCCTATCATTCCAAAATAATTGTTGATTTTATTTTAAAATTGAATGTTCAGTTATTTAAGAAATTATTTTGATAAAATGAATATTAAATTTGGAATGAAAATGGTGATTTAGTCCAATAAATAATTTTTCATTGTTTTCTAAGTTAGTTTAATTTATGGATAAAAATTAAATACTATATAAATATACTATGTGTATTAAGATATCATAATGAACCAAAAGTGATATAATAAACTCTACAAAAGGTATCCATTAAAAAATTATTACATTTAAAAAAATATGATTTTATTTTTATTTTTAAAAAATTTATAATGATTTTATAAATCTTCCAAAACTATTAATTTATTTTATGTTTTTAAAATCATTTCATTAAGAGTATGAATCACCTCCTAACCAGAAAGGGTATTATATTATTATTATCATCCCATTCTAATATAAAAAATGTAAAACCACTGTCCTTTCATATAATCCCTAGGAAAACCGTGGTAGGGATAATGGTGTTGGTAATTTTATTGTATATAGATCAAAACCCATGATTGAGAAATAATAATGAAATACCCTCACTTTTCAGATATAAACCAACCCAATATCCCATTTATCATCATTAGAAATCTATAGAGTAGGTCCCCACTCTACCATCCTCTATCCATAATCCTAAAAATGAGCTCCCAAGCTCTTAATAGTATCATAATAATAATTTTTCATCACACTCTCAAGTAAGGGTCCCTGTCAGTCTCCCCTTTATTCTCGAAGATTATTATTTTTATGCTCTTTTATTTTCAATTAGTAATTTTGGGGTGATTTTTTCCACATCCCCAATATTTACCTTGTGATTTCTAAATGACAAGGGATCCCTTTATCTCTCATTAAGAACTCCCATGTATTGTTATGTTCCCTCATTATGCTATCAAATGTTTGCCTAAAGATTCGATGAAAAAATATATGTAGTGAATACCCATTACCAATCCCAATCAAGGGTGTTCTCCTGTATCCACATTTACATATTTGACTTTGGAAATATTTTTATTCATTCCTCACTACTTGATAATAGAATAAAATGTAACGAAAAATGATTCCATGTTGTGTTATCTATATGGAACAAATATGCCTGAGAATGAAATTAATGTGACAGGTGCACCTGGGATTTATTTACAATACAATGCATTGTGTAATATTTAGTATCATGAGAATTCATGTTGGGGCTAGGATTTTCTTGATTTCATTATGGTACTTTGTTCACTATGATTTCATGGTCTTTATCTGTGATTGATGTTTATGATTTTCTGTATTGTGTTGTTACCACATTTCCCATGTGTCCTTTATGAATATCATGATATATATGTCTCATTATTCACATTTTTTATTCAGAGTGGGAAAATCAAGAGGGGGTAATTTGGTTCCTAATTCTTTTTTCTAAAATACATATGTTGATGTTCCCTAAATTGAAATATGAAACAACACAGTTGACAAAAGTAGTAGTTTTATAAATATTTTTGTGGTTTTAATGATTTATCAAAGAGTGATTAGTTCTAGGTTAACGTAATATGGATTATTATTTGAACATTTGAAATCAATATATTAAATAAATTATAATATAATCATTATATTAGATTAACTATAAAAGTGAATTAAAGTGTTTTACTTTAAATAAAATAGTTAAAATAGAACTTTGAATGGTATAGTAGAATTAAAACAAGAGGTTCAGTCTCAAGCTGAAACCTAGTCTTATCCACATGGTGATCATACTCCACCAAGCAGTTTATATAAATAAATTTTGATCCACACCCTAGATATGGGTACACAATATCATATATGGCCATCCATGTCAACTGTAACATATCCATAGTTTCAGGGAATTTCTAACAACAAACAACCATTTCATGCAGATACCTCTTCCACTAATATTTTTGAGAGTGTATGGTGTATAAAGATATGTGTTTGATGTTGTCTATGTATCTTAAAGTTCAAAATATGAGTCAATATTTTCTTATTATTGAGACAAAAACCTTTATTGAAAGTCAAACCAATACATAAATATGGATAACTATAGACAATAGAACTTAATAGGATTTGTGTGTTTTTTAGGATACTTGCGACTCCACAATGTTGTGTCAAAATACATATTGAGTCAATTTCAAGAAATAGCTAGAAAAATTGTGTATTGTTTGATCTTATGTCAATTGCCTCTAATTATGTAGTCACTATGTATAATTTTCTTTTCTCTTCTCTTATAATATTGTTGTAACAATTTATTTTATTTAGGTTCCTAGAAATTTATTCGAGTTTCATTAGTTTTATGCTCTTGTGTTTTTTCCAGGAACACCAGCTATAGATTTTTATGAGCATTGTTTTATAGATTTTTATCTGATATTTTATGTTATACATGGTATATGACAATGATAAGGATCTCTAGTACCTCATATATCATATTTTACATTATTATCCATAAAATGTTTTTTTATAAAAGATAGACAGAGTCATTCAAATAACTTTTGGTACAGGGTTTCATAAATATGGATGTTGGAAATAAATTTATGTTTTAATGAAAATGAAAGGAATAATAGTTTCCAATGATCAGTATCTTAGGAATAGTTAATCAAGATTGGCTGTTCTCCCTATAGGAAGGTCGACCAAATGGAGACACATCCATCAGTGGGTCATTCTGAAGGTAGTTACGCTTTACAGTAGGTTAGTTTTTAGTAGATCATACTTAGTGAAAATTTGGAACATTGGGGAGTCATTCTATTAGTAGATTGAGCATACTTTTACCCATCCAATAGATAACTCACCATGAATGGTGACTAATCCTTAGATAAAATTCAAAGTTACTATTAGTTGGTTGAACAATGATGATATAGTGCATCTGTGTCTTGATGTGAAAGTTAATTATCTATTGGTAGGAAAAGCAACACTGCCTTTTCATTTTCCAGATTTCAGTGTCAGTCATGATGGTGAGACATATCATTATTAGGTCTAATATTGATTCCACCTTGATGGTGAATCTACCCTAATGGTGATATATACATAGCCAAAATTTTATAACCTATCTTAGATAGTAAAACACTAACAAAATAGATTAAACTTATTTTTGAACATAATTAAACATAGATAAACATAATCAGACAATATAAAATTATGTGGCTCTATTTTTTTAATGGTTATTGCACATGTTTTTACTTAATTTTTTAATTTAATTAACTATTTAATCACTTTATACTAATTAATGGAACTTTTTTTCAATTAATTTTTTTAATTAATCAATTTTTATAATTAATTATGTATTTTTAGTCTTTTAATTAATAATTTTCATCTTACATTACCTTTATAATTTAATTAATTCTTATTTAGTTGCTTAATTTAAATCTACCTGACTTTCTATTAAACTGACATTTTTTATAAATCAATTATTTAATCATTGTAATTCTATTTAATTAACTTAGTATTTATTTTAATACATTATCTTTTAATTTTGTTTCATTATTATAGGTTAACATTGTTAAATAATATGTCTAATCACCCTAAAAAAATTAAGATAATATTTTAGTTTAAATTAAATAAAATAGTTCTCTTTTAACTTTATTTATTCCAACAATTGTTAAAATAGTTCATTATGTTTTTTAAAACATTAATTTTTTAATCTTATGTATGCAGTTATTTGATATATTCATTTTATATTGATTCTAGTCTATTGGTGAGGTAAAAAAGAACTATCGTTAACCTACCAGGTCACCGATGCTTTTCATATATACTCGCTGCTACTCTGTAATTAATTTTTATAGTTATTTTAGTTTAATCCTTTCGCCAATTTATTTTATCAAATATCCATTTATTAATTTAAGTGTCATCAACTAAAACTCTTTATTATCATTTAAATGTTTTATGTTTAACCAAAATCATGTTATAATTAATGGTGTTTAGCATTCGTTTAATTAATTATTTTCTACATTTTTATTTAGTTTAAATAAATTTTAATTTTAATTTTAATATTTTTTTAAAGGACACCATTAGTTTTTTTGTATTGGTGACCCTTGGTTCTACTGGGAACCCTTTATGTGTTACTTCGGTCGGTATCGCTTTTATTAATGCACAAGTAACCTTTAAATTTATCTATATCGGTGACCCTTTTTTGGCGCAACAGTGAGTTTTTTTTTGCATCGGTGAATTCTTCTCTTAACAGTAAGATTTTATTTTATTATGCAATTGTGTCCCTTTGTTCTATCGGTAGCCTTATTCTATTGGTAAAAATAATTTTGAAGGGTTGATTTTACGGTAACGGTAACCCCCACACCACTACTTCTCTTTTATTTCTTTCGAACGGTAACATTCTCACTGTTTGATGCTTATCACCAGTGTCCTTCCTTTCTTCCCTTCTTTTTCTCTCACACTCACCAATAGTTCACATTATTTTCCTGCATTGATTTCTCATTAAATCTATTAGTGACCAGTTATTTAATACTAACAGTGATGTTTTTCTATTGCGCCATCGGTAGCCTTATTTTCTAATGGTGACATGTGGCTTCCCATTCCACATGTGACTCTTTTATTTTATTTTATATGTGACCCTAACTCTCTCCGTTCTCCCTATTCTCTCACTATTAGCTTCTTCAATCAGTGCCTCCCCTGTTTATCACTACTTCACTTCATTTTCATCACCATAAATTCAACTGAAAATTATCATATACATAGAATCAAAACACTATTGATTTCCAACACCTAAACCTGAACTAGATCCCCCTACTCCTGTTTCCCTCAAATGAGGAGGGGAAAAATGAAATTTTTCAAAAAATAGATAAAAAACAAAGTAAAGAAAAAAAATAAAATCTAAAATAAAATAATAATTAAATATAAATGTTTTTAGTTATCAAAATTTATCAAATATTAGATATTAAATATTTATAAATAGTTTTTCTAACATAATTATCTAAAATAAATCTTTAATTGAACTTATTTAATAAATACTTCTAAATTTATTTAAATAAATTATTAATTTAATGTGGCATTTTAAATATTTTAAAATATATATAATAAAAGAATTAAATATAATATTTAATAATATAACAATGATATATTCAAAATAATATTTAGTTTAATTATTATTGTTGATTTTATTAATAAATCAACATGACTATTTAACTTAATATTTAAAATTTATGTTTTTAGGAATTTATAAATATATGTAATGTAACATAATAGAATTAACTAATAAAAATATCTTAATCTAAAACTTTAACTAATAAATAAATAAATTTATTTCTTAATTTATTAATGTTTAATATATTATAATTAATTAAAATTCTCAAATAAAATTGTTCATAAGGATTAATTGATTTTTCATAAACAATTTTAATAAAACTAATAATAAAATATATAATTAAATAATATTATTACATTATTATTTCATCTCAATATAATCACTAAATTATAATATCTAGTATTTAATTGTACGAAAAATGTAATTTACTTAACAATATTAGTTAAAAGTTAATTAATTATTTTAAAAGACATTTTAATAAAATATTTTCTTAAATTTTAATTCTTTATTTCCTTCACATTTTAATTGTTTTTTTTGTTTTTCTTACGCAGGTTCATTCAAGAGACATGTATACGTCTAGGTGCAATTATCTAACTCTGCAGGAGTTAGTTATATGAGAAAAACTAGCGCGACGTGCCAGTTGTTGCAAACACACGTGGGTGGCGCGTACAAGAAGAATACTTCAAGTAATTTTAAATCGAGCGGTGACATGCAGTTTTTGACAGTATGATACTTAAGAAGAGATATCAGAATATTGGAAATTCATTATAGAGAGACATTAATTAGGTGTACATTCATTAGATGAAGATTCATTGTAGTGTAACATTCATTCGACACAATGAAGCATCCAGTTCTGACCAGAGGAGTTCAAGAGCAGAGCTTCTTCTTTAGAGTTCATCTTTCATTTTGATTCTAGTTCATGTACTCTATTCTAGTATGTTTTCATTTATCGTATTCATAATAAACAAATTAATGAGCTAAATCTTCGAGCTCGAATAATTTATACACCAAGTGGTTACTTTTCTTCCTTTTACTTTAACACATTAATGTATTCAATAGTGATCACTGAGATCCATATTGAATCCATTCAATTGATTTTCACCACTAGAAATTAATTTTCAAAATTCCACAAATTTAATCGGGGAGACTGACCGTGGACACATCATTCACATATAATAATATCAAAAATACTTTAGGACTTATAGAGAGTTCATCTTGTTGACATTTTTAAATCGAACTTTTCACAGTTGATTTATTTTTGAGTGGTGAAATCAGAAATCAATCAGCCTGTGTTACTTATCTCATAGCAAGAGAGGTAAGTCATTTCTTTTTTTGGTGGTTCACTGTAGTAACTTTTATGTGAATTCAATTTTTAAATGAACCTGTAGAATTGAGATTATTCCACTGAGCATTTTAATAGATTATTATATTATAAGCGTGGTATATCTCAGTGTCTCTTATTTTGTAATATCTCTAGTTCAATTTAGTTTATATACTTTATTTTGAAATTTTTGTCACTCTACTGCATTATACGAAGTAAAACAATTAGAATATCCACTCCACTACAGACAATAGTGGAATTTAAAAAAATTTTAGAAGAATAGTGGTTAGAATTACCTTCCCTGTGGGTTCAACCCTGCTTGCCACATATACAATATTTAGTAGGATTATAAATTTTAAACATTGACCGAGTTCAACAACCATACATTTCACGTTTTGGCGCTGTTTCTGGGGAAGGCACGAGCAATTACTCTAAAAAAATTAAAAAAACACAGGTATAAAAATCATAAATAATTTGAAAAATTTGAAAATTGTAAAAAAAATATGTTTTTACTTCTTAATGAGTTGTTACTATTCAGTACTGTCATCTACTACTTGTTTGAGCACAAGACACTCCGATGTTATTCTTCAGCCACTGAACATAGAAATAGACAAGCATCTCATTGCTCTACGAAAGAAGAACAAAATTGAAATGGAAAACATAGATAATAGAGTTCCTGATCATAATACCTTTCAAAATAATCAACCAGAACCCTTAGATAAAAATTAAAGGCCTAGGATGAGGGATTTTAATCATCCGTAATTTTCAAGTAATCCATCATCCATTAGATGATCTACTGAGGACAAAAATTATGAACTTAAACCATCACACATCTCACTGCTACCTTCATCTAATTGTCTCTTTAATGAGGAATCATTATCCATCAATAGATATTTCTATAACACTGTGCAGTAATTACCTCTTATAGGCTCACAGAGAACGTACATAGAATTAGAGTCATTCCCTTTTTCCTTAAAGGGGAATCTAGGTATTGGTTTCTAAGTCTAGATGATAACATTTTCGAAAACTGCGATCAAGTGTACAATTATATCATTATGAAATTATATCCCTAATGATTAAAAGGAGAACATAGAACAAAGATAACTAGTTTTCATCCACAGGTTGGAAAAGCTTTTCATGAAGCTTGGGATAGATTCAGGGATCTTCTTAGGTAGTGTCCCCACCATAAAATCCCATAAAACCTTCTTATGGATACATTCTATGAACTTATGTCCTCCTCAAGATAGAATCTAGTTAACCAAGATACAGTGGGTAATTACAATGATAAGACAGATGAAGAACTTAGAAAAATATTGAATAATATTACACAGAATTCACCATATAAAATTTAGGAAGAAAATGAGTCAATAGAAATGTTAACCCAAACACTGGTTCAATGAATTAAACTCAAGATCAACTAGCTGAAATCACTAGCTGACATCAATAATTAATGAAATAGAATTCAAAACTTACTGTTAACCAATATGGATTTCAAAATACCAACCAACCTTTAAGGGAATAGTGTGTCTGGTGTGGTATGTTTGAGCATACTATGAATTTTTGTCCTAATTTTGATATGTCATCCCAACAACAAGAAAATTCAATCTTCGTTAACTATGGTCCTATAATGCTTCCTAATGAAGATCCATTTTCAAAAAATTAAAACCAAGGCTATAGGAACCATCCAAACTTGTCCCAGAAAGATCAAGGCTTAAATAAACAATCCACTGCCACTAATTTCTCTAACCAACCAAGACCAAATTTTCAGAATCAACAAACATATGAGCCTTCAAATGAATATGGAAATAAATATAATCACATGTCTTCTAATATTGACATAATTTTGAACAAAATAAACTCTCAAGATTTATGATACATGACTCCACTAACCAATCATCAATATCTATACGAGTCAGACAAAATGATTTTTTTTTAGAATGAAAAACATGGAAACAGAATTAGGTCAACTTGCTAGAGATTTTATATCTAGGGAAAAAGGTAGACTTCATAGTACCACTGAACTTAACCCTAGGTATAATTCCATGGATGTTGTCACTAGAAGTGGTATTAATACACAAACTGTTGCTAAAGAAGACCATGAAAAATCCCAAAATAAAAATCTGCTTTAATCTAGAAATAAAAATTTTCTTTACACACATGCTGGAAATTCACAGAATAGTCATGAAAATGATCTAAATATCAATTTTTCATTTGAAACACAAGATGAAACATTATCTAAAAAGACAAAGATTAAAGAAAAATAAATATTTAATGAAGGGTTGAGAGAAATGCCTACTGTCATAAATTTTTATCCACAACCATTCTTTTCACTGAGAAGCTGAAACAACAATGTAACACCAAGGCAGAACTTCTATAATTCATTGTTATTCTTTCTGAACATCATGTAAACAGTTAATTAATTTATGATTTAATTAAAATCCCATATTATTTGAAATATCATAAGAAAATTGTTTCAAAAAAATTTGGAAGAATTTTCTTCTTACAGCCTCACTGAAGAGTTCAATGATGTACTTCAAAAGAAAATCCCACCTAAACTGAAAGACCCGGGTTGTTTTTTCATACCTTTAACACTAGGAAACTCTTATCAGCTGAAATGTTTGTGTGATTTAGGTGCTAAAATTAATCTACTCCCATACTCACTATTTCTATAGTTGTGGTTGGGTGAACTTCAACCAACCACAGTCATTCTAGAGTTATCTGATTGATCATTAACTCATCTAATGGGTAGGGTAGAGGATTTTATATTTGGGGTTGGGAAGCTATTTTTATAGGCTAACTTTATAGATGTGGAAATGGAGTGTGACCAAGAGGTTCCTATCATCTTGGATAGTCCCTTCTAGGCCATAGGATGTTCTGTAATCGATGTTTCTAATGTTTAATTAATTTTTAAAATTAGAGAACAACAAGAAGAGTTCAATGTGTTTAAAAATGTTTCAGGACAAAATTTTTCTGAAAACATGGGTAGAGTCATTAGAAGATGAGAACTCGACTAAAACCTTTGAAAAATATGAAAATCAATTATCAGTTAAAGAAAATAATTTTTACGCACAAAATTCTATTGGATTTGTTTTAGGAACTGAAAATTATATTCAAAAACTTAATCTGGAAAATTTTCTAGAACTGAATAACTGTCCATTTTCTACTATGGAAGGGTCCTCTGTTTCGAAACATAGGATCTTTTTGAGTGAATTTGATGGTGTTTCTGTTAACACCAACCTTTTAGAACACATCATTGATATTGAGGGAGAACTTATAAGACAAAAATATGATTCTTCTCTGTTAAACTTGTTGAATTCTGATGTGGATAACATAGATAGTGTGCTTCCCGATTTGGACAATTGCACTGTTACTTCTGAATCCAAGAATGAAATTGAAAATATTTCATCATTTTAAAAACCATAAAAGAGGTATGTCGATGATCATGGACCTCCCAGGCCTAATAGGCTTCCGTCTAGTGTAGAACCACCCATTCTTGAACTAAAAAAACCACTTCCCATCTTAAATATTCTTTTCTGGGTGAGAACTCCACTTTGCATGTAATAATTTCTGCTGAACATAATGAAAACCAAGAAGAATTATTTTTTAATGTTTTAAATAAGATTAAATATACCATAGACTTGACACTAGATTATATCTATGGAATTATTCCCTCATTTTTTACACATAAAATACTGATGGAGCCTTATCATAAGCCTAGGGTAGAGTGTCAAAGAATATTGAATCCAAACATGAAAGAATTGTTGAGAGAGGAAGTGATCAAACTACTAGACACTGGAATGTTATATCCCATTTCTGATAGTTCTTGGGTCAACCCTTTACAGGTTCTCCCCAAGAAATAAAGTATCACTATAGCATAAAAACGAAAAAATGATGAATTCCATGTTAGGAAAGCCATAAAATGGAGAGTATGTATAGATTATAGGAAGCTTAATGCAACCACTAGGAAGGACAATTTTCCAATTCCCATCATGGACCAAATTCTTGAGAGGATTGCTGGAAATGAGTTTTAATATTTTTTGGACGGTATTCTGGTTACAAACAGATACCTATTGATCTAGAGGATTTGGAAAAGACCACTTTCACATGCCCCTTTGGGACATTTTTCTACAGGCAGATGCCTTTTGGGTTGGGTGGAGCTCTAGCCACCATTCAAATATGTATGAAGGCATACTATTTCAGATATGATTGAGATAATTATTGTGGTCTTCATGGATGATTTCTCCATTGTGGGTAGTACTTTTGATACTTGTCTTGGAAATCTAGAGTAAGTCTTAGAGAGATTCACTGAAACAAACGTTGTTCTTAATTGGGAGAAGTGTCAATTCATGGTCATAGATGTTATTGTTCTTGGTCATAAGATTTCAAAGAGGGGTTTAGAAGTTGATACTACTATGATTGATGTTATTTAAAAACTACCTCCTCCTATAAATGTCAAAGGTGTTAGAAGTTTCCTAGGGCATGTCGGTTTCTACTCGAGATTCATAAATGATATTTCCAAAACAAACAGTATTTGTGCTCATTGCTAGTCAAAGATGTTCTTTTCAATTTTGATGAAAACTAAATGAAATTGTTTAATATTATTAAGGAGAAACTCACTACATCACCTATCATCAGTGCACATGACGAGAAACCACCTTTTGAATAAATGTGTGATGCTAGTGATATGGATGCAGGTGTTTTCCTTTGACAGAGGAAAGATAGGATGTTACATGTGGTGTACTATGCTTGTAGACTGCTAGATGATTCCCAAAACAATTACACCACTACTAAAAGAGAATTGTTAGTTGTTTTGTTTGCCCTATAGAAGTTTAGATAGTACTTGTTAGGTTCAAAAGTCATATTTTTCACTGATCATTCTGCTTTAAAATACTTGTTGTCTTAGAAGGAAACTAAACCTAGGTTGATTATAGGGATTCTATTGCTATAATAATTTGATTTAGAGATTAGGGATAATCAGGGAGTTAACAATTTAGTTGATGACCTCCTTTCTAGGATTCCTTTTACTCAATATGATTCTAAATATCCTCAGGAGATAAACTTCTCCCTTCCTGATGAGAAGCTGCATACTATGTCATTCAGGCAATCTTCTTGGATTTCTTATTTTGCCAACTTCCTGGAAGTAGGTGTCTTTCCCAAAAATCAGTCCAATATCCATCTAAATAAATTCATTTCTGAGCTTATGTATTACCTTTGGGATGATCCTTTTCAGTTTAAGAGATGTGTTGATGGTATTATTAAGAGATGTATACCTGAGGAAGAGATTCATAGTTTCTTGGAGAATTGCCACTCTTCACCTTGGGGAGGTCACCATGGTGGTAAAAGAACTACTCAGAAAGTTCTACAATCAGGTTTCTATTGGAATATACTTTTAAAGGATGCTAGGAGCTTTTTGGATGGTTGTGATAGATGTCATAGGTTAGGAAATGTTGGTAGGAAGCAAGAGTTACCCCAAAAACGGAATTCTGGATGTTTTTTTATGTCTTGGGTTTAGATTTCATGGGTCCATTTCCATCATCTCATGGGAATGAGTATATTCTTGTTTCTGTGGTCTATGTTTCAAAATGGTGTTAGGCAGTGGCACTGACGAACCATCAAGCCAATTTGTTAATAAAATTTGTGAAGAATAACATATTTAAAAGATTAGGAGTTGCAAGATCTTTTATAATTGATAATGGAACACACTTTAGGAACTATGCGTTTAAAGATTTAATGGAGAAATATGGTTGTGTTCACAAAACTGGTTCTCTTTATCACCCAAAGTCCAGTGGACAGGTAGAAATTTCAATCAGGGAACATAAACAAATACTTGAGGAAATTGTGACAACATCTATTAAAGATTGGTCTCTTAAATAGGATGAATCATTATAGGATTATAGAACTGCTTTCAAGACCCCAATAGGTATGTCTCATTACAGTTTGTTGTTTGGGAAATGTTTCAATTAACCTGTGGAGTTGCAATATAAGCCTTATTGGAACGTTAAGGCATTAAACATTGACATTAAGGGTGTAGGTGGGAGGAGATTACTTGAGCTGGTGAACATGATGAGATTAGGATAGGGAGTTATGATAATTCAAGGATTTATAAAGAGAGGACTAAAATATTTCGTGATTCTATCATTCAAAACAAATAATTCAAAACTAGACAGAAGGTTATTCTTTTTAACTATAGACATAAACCCTTTCCTAGAAAGCTAAAGTCTAAATGGTCTGGACCTTTTACAATTGTGGGAGTGCTGATGAATGGAGATATTGAAATTGTAGAAGAATAAAATAAACCCATGTTAGTTAATGTGATGAGAGTGAAACATTGTTTTGAGGGACTTCTGAAGGGATTGGCTACCTTCACAGTGCTCAGAAACTGATCTTCAATAAAGACTAACTGATGAATTTAAATCCAGTGCTTCAGTGGAGTCAACCCATACTCTTTATTTTTTTACTTGTAGTACTTTTTGTTGAATAATGTGCTTTTGTGCTGATTTATTTCTATATTTTTGTGAAACCCTTGGTACTATTTGTTCTTGGTCTCCTCGTTCTGTTTCAGGATTAAATAATGTTGATGTTATGTCATTAAGGGGTGGAATATCTATGCTAAAGGATTAATGAAAAAAACTAGTCAGAGAATTATTTAACTATTAATGTTTGTTTCATTTCACTGCTCCTTAATGCTATAAAAAATCCGCTATATTTTTTTGTATTCCAGAAAACATTTTATGTATGTCACTAAGTTGATTTTAAAAATTCTGCATGTGCCTCTTTCTTAAATATGAATTCATTGATATATATTAAAATCATCTCACATCTTGAAACTACGTGTGGGGGAGTACATATAGGTTTATTAATTATGTATTGAATCTTCTTTGGGTTGGAATGATTAGAATGATTTTTTAGGTTGAATTGAACATCCATGTAAATCATAGTTTTGAACATGCTTATACCTTATCCACTATGAACCAACACGTTTCATGCCTTGATTGAACATTAATGGAAAATATCTGTCACTGGATTTAATGTTAATGTTTGTACTTGTTAATGAACATGTTTTTAAGTTAATTGTTGTGGAAAAAAATATTCTTTAATTTTAAAGTGACCCATTATACATATCATCAATCAACTTAATTGAAAATTTTATTTTAACGTTAAATGTTTAATTGTTCTCCTTTATATTTAGAAGTCATCTTTAGAGATAATTTTGGGTTTTAACTGTGGGGGAGGGGGTCAATTCTTCACTATGTTAAACTCTACTTTAATGTAAGCCCATAAATTCCCATTTGAGTTAAAACGTTTTGTCAAAAAATAGTTAAATTTTTTCAAAATTATTTTATGTTTCTAATCATTACACTGTGCTCAATTGGGTCTTGACTTTGAACAGTTATGTGATTGGTAGTTAAAAACTACTCTGAATATGAAATTAAGTAGGTTTGATGAATGCTTAGTTGTCTTGCTTAGTGGTTTCATGGAAATCTGGTTTAGGAACTACTTCTGAAAGTGATTTGGGTTACATGTTGTGGAATTATGATCATAAACCTTGGAAATTGACGTTTGATCTTTATCCAAGAGGACACACATTATAATTATTTATAAAAGTAATAATCATAATGAGTCTATATAGGGGATTTTTGATATAAATATTTTGATACTGGAGTAGTCTGGGCATCTCGGATCCCACGGTGAGTCTCTAAGACCCTTGATGCTAGGTGCATTTATTTTAACATTATTCCCTCTGTTCATCTTGATTAAGTGCATTTCACAGTTCTTAGCACATGATACATGGCTCGGGAAAATCAATAATGTGTCTAGGGTCAAAATTGAGTTTATTAAGGTGAGGGGAATGATGAATGCCATATGAAGAAGGGGTAAATTAGTTTATATGGGAATCATTTAGGTTATATCAATAATATGATTCAAAAAATAATAACTATTTTTGGAACCTAGGATTCTATCAAAGTACAAAGTTTCCCTGTTATGGTCTTAATTCCAATGATATTTTACCTCTGGTCATTCTTGGACTTCGAACATCATCTTGGATTGAAATGAGTCATTATGTTGTATCACATATGAGGCATGAAATCTTCATTTCATGATGATTCATATATTTCATGATTACCCTTTGATTATTTGTTCGAGGCAAGACTTGTTTTAATGAATTTTTTCAAAAAATCTGTTTTCTTGTTTTAGCCCTCTGTTTAAAGTGTCAGGCATGTTACAGTTTGAGCTGAATCGTTAAATACTACAATATTTTTTTAAATGACAATAATACATGGGATTGTTTGATGGAAAACAATTCTTAAGTGTGGAGGGATTTGATGTGGCTCTATTTTTTCATAGTTTTGCCACATATTTTTACTTAATTTTTAATGATTTAATTTATTCTTAAATAAATTTATACTAAATAACTGTACTTTTTTATTTTTATAATAAATTTTTTTAATTAATCTATTTTAATAATTAATAATGTATTTTTAGTATTTTTTTAATAATTTTCAGCTTACATTTCCTTTGTAATTATATTATATATTATTAGTTTGGTTAATTTAAATCCGAATTACTTTTTATTAAACTAAAATTTTTTATAAAAAAATTATTTAATCATTGTAATTATATTTAATTAACATAGTATTTATTTTAATAATTTATCATTTAATTTAGTTTCATTAGAATAGGTTTACAATGTTAAATAATCTGTTAAATCACCCTGCTAATTAATTAAGATAAGAATTTTAGATTAAATTAAATAAAATAGATCGATTTTAATTTTATTTATTCAAACATTTGTTTTATTAATTAATTAAGAATTTTAAAACATTAATTATTTTATCTTATTTATGCAGTTATATGATATATTCATTTTTATTGATTATTGTCTAGCGTTGAGGTATACAAGAACTATCGGTAACCTACTAGGTCACCAATGCTCTTCATTTTTACTCACTGCTACTATGTAATTAATTTATATAGTTATTTCAATTTAAGCCTTTTATCAATTTAGTTTAACAAATATCCAGTTATTAATTAAAGTTTTATCAATTAATACTCTTTTTTATAATTTAAATTCATTTTGTTTAACAAAAATAAGGTTTTAATTATTGGTCTTTATCATTCTTTTATTTAATTATTTGATATCTTTTTATTTAGTTTACTTAAGTTTTAATTTTAAGTTTAATAATTTTTTTAATTATCAGCATTAATGTTTTTTCTATCAGTGACCATTGGTTCTAGCTATAACACTTTATGTGTTCCTTCATTTGGTATCCCTTTTATTTATGCACCAGTAACCTTTTAATTTATCTGTATCAGTGACCCTTTTTTGGCACAACAGTGAGTTTTTATAGTGCTTACATCGGTGACTTCTTCTCATAATGGTGAGCTTTTATTTTATTTTGCAACTGTGTCACATTGTTCTATTGGTAGCCTTATGCTATCAGTAACCATTATTTTAAATCTTTTATTTTAAGGTAAAGCTAAACCCCACACCACTGCTCTTCATTTATTAATTTATAACGGTAACCTTCACACAGTTCTCTGCTTATGACTGTTGGCCTTCCTTTCTTCCATTCCTTTTCCCTCACTCTAACTGATAGTTCACTTAATTTTCCCGCACTAATTTTTCTTTCAACCATTAGTGACCTCTTATTTAATACAAACAGTGAGGTTTTTCTTTGGCGCTATCAGTAAAATTATTTTCTAACGGTGACCCGCTGCTTCCCATTGCACATGTGACTCTTTTATTTTATTTTTTCGGTGCCCATCACTCTCTTCGTTCTCCCATGCATTTCAATATTAGCTTCTTAGATCCGTACCTCCCCAATTTCTCACTACTTCACTTCATTTTCAACACCAAAAATTCAATAGAAAATAATCATATACATAGAATCAAAACACCATGGATTTCCAACACCCAAACCCGAACCAGATACCCCAACCCATGTTGTGCTGAAATGAGGAGGGGAAAAAATTAATGTTTTAAAAAATAGATAAAAAAACAAAGTAAAGAAAACTAAAATAAATTCTATAATAAAATAATAATTAAATTAAAATGTTTTTAGTTATTATCATTTATTAAATATTATATTATAAATATTTATAAATAGATTTTCTAATTTAATAAACTAAAATAAATCAATAATTTAACTTATTTAATAATAAATTCTAAATTGAAATGGATAAATTATTAATTTAATATTTCATTTTAAATATTTTAAAAAATATAAAATAAAATAATTAAATAAAATAATTAATAATTTAACAATTAAATATTCAAAATAATATTTAATTTAAATATTATTATTGAATTAATAAGTCAATCAACATGACTATGAAACATAATGTATAAAATTTATGTTTTTAGGAATTTATAAATATATGTAAAGATACATAACAGAATTAACTAATGAAAATATCTTAATCTATATCTTTAACTAATAAATAAATAAATAAATTACTTAATTAATTAATGATGGAAAATTAATAATTAATTAAAATTCTCAAATAAAAATGTTTATTTGGATTAATTGAGTTTTCATTAACAAATTTAATAAATTCAATATTTAAATATATATTTAAATATCTAACATTATGAGTAACTCTAGTTAGATGTTTCATATGAATTCCTCTCTCAATTTTTGGAATGATAACTAGCCCGAAACCCCCCTCATTGCTATGTTGCCTCCTAACTCCCCTCCTGCCAATATCAATTACACTATCGAGGAGGTGATACACTCCCATATCCCTTAACTCCCTGAGTCCAATATGCATATTGTTTATAATCATCCCTTCTCTGATGCGGATGATTGCCTCATTTTAGAACTATCTCACAATGGTATTTTAGACTCCAAAAGTTATTATAATTGTAGATTCTCTAACTCTGAACCTCTTTATAACTGGTTGAAACACATTGACAATGCTTGGATCACACCCTCTAGATTAAACCTTTTCTAGCACATTCCTCATAATTGAATTCCTAATGAAGTCTCCCTTCAGTCTTTTGGTATCCAACTCTACTCTAAATGTCATATGTGTCATCAATATAGAGAAGATATTAATCATCTTTTCATATATTGTGATGCAGCTTCTTCTCATTTGAATTATATTAATGACCTCTTTGACTATTGATGGCTTCATTCTGACTCCATACATGCTCATCTAATGTGGTGTGTGGATTTTTATTACTCGCGACAAATAAAGAATTTAATCCTTTCCACTGTTACAGAACTCCTCTATGTTATCTGTTACGATAGAAATAATATCATTCATCATAAACACTCCTTCAATATTAATGAAGATCGGACAAGAATTCTCATTGCTATCCAGGATGTTGTCTTGATTCAAAAAGCTGACTGCGACAACTCCGTTAAGGACTTTGCGATCGTTGGACGTCTCATAATTTAAGGCATATACAAAAAACTGAGGAATTCAATTGAATTGTTTTGATAGGCTCCCATTCCTGGTTCGATCAAGGTAAATGTGGATAGCAGATCTAAAATAAATCAAGGTCCAATAGGCTTTGGAGCTATTTTCAAAGATTTTATGGGTCACTGCCATGGTTGTTTCTATGGAAGTTGCGGTAACGCCTCTTCTCTAGAAGCTAAAATGATTGTTGTGATATAGGATACTGACTTTGTCAAAATCCATGGCTGGAATGACATCTGTATTTAATGTGACTCAATCACCATTATTCAAACCATTTAGAATGGAGTGATTCACCTTTCATGTCCTCTTACATCCCGATGGACGAACTATCTGGACTCGCTTCGAGATATCAGATTCATTTCCACCCATTCTTATCATGAAGAGAATATGGTAGCTAATTGGCATGGAAATAAGGGAATAAACCAAAGTATTACATGGTTTGAGGACCTCCCGGCTGAGCATCTTACTCACTATGAGAGAGATTGTAATAAAATCACTTCCTTAAGACTCTTGTAAATTCCCTCCTTATTTTAGTAAATTGTGCCTTGGTCTTTGAACAAGGCATCACCTTATAGAAAAAATATATAATTAAATAATATTATAACATTAATTTTTTTCAATATATTCTCCAAATAATAATTTCTAGTTTTTAATTGTACTAATTAAGTAATTTTTTATCAACATTATTTAAAAGATTATTATTATTTTTAAAGACTTTTTAATAAACTATTTTCCTAAATTATAAATTATTATTTCCTTCACGTTTTAATTGTTTTGTTTTGTTTTTTCTCACACCGGATCATTCAAATGAAAATTATACATCCAGGTGCATTCAACATACTCAGCAGGAGTTAGTTATGTGAGAAAAGCATGTGCGACGGGCCAGTTGGGAAAAAATGCACGTGTGCGACGCTTACATGAAGAAAAATTTAAGTCGGTGAAAACTGAACGGTGACATGCAGTTTTAGACAGCATGATACTTAAGTAGATCGAGCACCAGATTGGACATTCATTAGATATATACATTCGTTATACGGACATTAATTAAACAGAGATTCACTGGAGAGAAACATTCATTCGACCCAACGAAGGATCCAGTTCCGAACAGAGGAGTTCCTGAGCATAGCTTCTTCTCAGGAGTTTATCTTGCATTTTGATTCTAGTTATTATAATCAATTCTAGTGTGTTTTCTTTTATTTTATTGATAATGAACAAATTAATGGGACAAATCTTCAAGCTCGGGGAATTACTACTTAAACTGGTTACATTTCTTCCTTTTACTTTAACACATTATTGTATTAAATAGTGATCAGTGAGATCAATATTTAATTCATTCAATTTCTTTTTTACCACTAGAACTTAATTTTCAAAACAACACAAATTCAATCGGTGATATTTATCATGGACACATCTTTCAAAAATAATAATATTACAAATACATCGGAACTTACTGCGAGTTCATTCTATTATCATTATTAAATCAAAATTTTCAGAGTTGATTTATTTCAGACAGAAAAACATTGAAATCAATCAGCATATGTGACTTAGCTCCTAAAGAAGGATGTAAGTCATTTCTTATTTTGGTGGTGCTCTATAGTAACATCTAATTGAATTTAATTGTTTTAAGAATCAATAGAATAGATATTATTCCCTGAGGATTTTAATATATTATTCTCTTATCAGAAAGTTATATCTCTATGTCTCCTATTTTATACTATCTCTAGATTCATTTTAGTTTAAATACTTTGTTTAGAATTTTTCAGTCACTCCACTACATTATATAAAGTTAAAATATGTAGAATATCCACTCCACTACAGACAACAGTGGAGTTTTAGAAGGTTTTTAGAAGAATAGTGATTAGAATTTTCTTTTCCTATGGGTTCGACCCTTATTTCCACATATACAGTAGTTGGTAGGATTATAAATTTTAAACATTGACCAACTTCAATGACAGTACAGGTCATAAAACATAATGGGACTTGATTTATTGCATTACAACTAGATGAGGCCAATAATATCCACCTTTTTATGATCACAAATCATTGAATTTATTATCTATTCATAATGATTAAAGGAACATTTCATCATAACATAGAATATATATTATGTGAAATTAAATTTTGGGAATTGACATTCTGAAATTAAATACCAATAAATGAAAATTAAATCCAATTAAATCTATAATTATTCTTTAGTTAATTTAAATTATTTATTATATTTCTCCCCTATTTGGTACTAACCAAATGAGAAAAAATGATAAGACATAGGCAATAGTAAATGGATGAATGTATAATTTATTTCATGACAAAAAGAGTGTACAATAGATAAAAAATGTCAAAAATACCTCGACATCAAAGATCAATCAATTCAATTCTACTCCAAAGAAGGATACACTGGTGACTTACCCTTATTAGTAGCAATAAATGGAGGAACATATGGGGTAGAAGGAGTTGCGGTTTACAACTGATGAATTGGGACTCTAGAAGGTACATGAGGTGGATGACTATGAGTTGAAGATGTAGGAGCTATGATTTCCTGATAGATCACAGGTCTTATATGACAAATATCATGGTTTTCAGAAATAGGAAATGGTTGAACGGTTAGAGGGAGTGGAGTTAAATTGTTTTTGGTCACTTAAGCTTGGAACTAGGGAACAATTGACCAGTAGATTGACCCTAAAGGAAAATTCCCCATAACTAATGTAATAGGAAAATAATTGTTTTCTTCTACAACAGTACTCAGATGATGAAACCAATTATGAAAAAAACTTATAATTACATTATTATCTACACACCATTCTCCATAAGCATTATGAAACAATCCTTATTATCCATAATCATTTGATTTTCAAGTGTTAACTCTTTGAGCTATTTGACTAGTTCTCTAATGGAATGCGTAACAGGAGGGATTCTATGATTTTGATCCAAATACAAAAATATATATCTAGATGGTTTTTGGTGTAATAAATTTTAATATTGAAATATAATTTCTTTTAAATTTTCTCTTGAGAATTAGTGACCCCAATTGTGGAAAACATTACCATATCATATATGTGGTCATAGTTCTGTAGAATGTTGCACATGATTTCTAGTTCAATTCAACCCATCACAGTATGAAGTTATTTTTTAATAACTATTATAATCATTTCAAAATATAGAGAATGAATAGAAAGTGATAATGAGGTTGAGGTATCATTGAATACTTCTTTGGTATATGATTTCGAAATTTCTAGATCACCATTTAGATGAGTAGTAGTATCTTCCTCAGAATAAGTATCTTGGAGATTTTTTGAATCTTTGAGAATGGATGTTACATACTCAACTAGAAGTCCTCTCATATTTTTTAGTGAATGTAACCAACTCATCACTTATCCTCTTCTTTTACAATTCCAATACTTAATGTTCTGAAACAAACTGAGGTTGAATCTAGGAAAAAAACTTACTACAAGCATATAGTATTGATTCACTATGATTGGACATCTGTACAGGATGAGGGGTTCTCAATGGGTTGTACTTCCTCATAAATCATACCATTTTAATCAACCCATTTTTTCATCCAGGGATTCCAATTGACCATCATCCTCTTAAAAATGAATTCTTTGATGAAAAATCCATAATAATTAGTGAATGATTCTTCATTATCATTCAGAAGACCTTTGGAATTCAACATTTCAAAAATAAACATTGGATAAAACATGGAATTTTACTTCTATTGGGGTTCTATGATTTCATTCATGAAAATCATTAAATACAAGAACAATTTAATCATGTTCCTCTTTTTCATCAGATAATAAAATACACATCTTGGTATTTTCGGGAAGAATAATCATATTTTCAATGAAATAACTAGTTCTGAATAAATTTGAACAATGACATATATTCTCCATCAATCTCAATTGTTATTGGTATTTTAAGAACTATATTTCCAGTTATTTCTTCCAACTCTTCCTCAAAATGAAAATATAACAAGGTGGGGTTCAAATCCATTGGAATTATTTACATACCTTTATGAAGTACATCATGGCATTTAGAAAAATACAATGAATAGAAGGAAAATCATTCACCATTTATGCAAGTCATAATCCAAAAAATTTCAGAGCACTCAAAAATAAATTCCATATGCAAACAAAACTCATGTACATGATTATAAAAAAACAATATCATGTTTTTGGAGACCCACTCAAACCACCCTTGTTGTTCTAACACTTTCTAAAAAAACATACATGGAAGTGACTATTCGGAATTGACTTCCATTTATAGAGTGACAATTAAGATCTTGAGATTGGAGTGGATAGGATTTGATTTAAGATTACTATATTCACCTTTTTTACATCATAAAAGGATGTGAATCATCCTGAGATTTCATAGATACACGCTTAACTCAATACATTGGTAAGATTTGAAGGGGTTTGGTCAATGGAGAAAGGTAGTAGATCAAGAGAGAATAATTATTGAGAATTACTGTGAGAGAGAGCGAAGGAGTTGAATAGATTTGATTTTTATCATTTATGGATTTAGAAGTCAAAAATTTGAAATTGAGGATTAAAATAAAATGAAATAAAAAAATCAACGAAGATTTATCTTTCAAATAGAAATATAACAAAATATAGAATGGCTTGAAACCACATTGAGACACAATGGCGATACATCAACATTGATTCCTCAATTATGAGTCACAATGGTGAGACACAATGGCGAGTCATCAAAAATGAGACACAATGGCAAGTCATCAATGGAGAGACATCATCAGTGAGTCATCAATGGTGAGTCACTCAATGTTGATCATATCCAACTCATATTTTATGTATCTTATTCTCTCTAAATTAAAATTCTATTTAAATATATCATCAAGCTCATGTTCAATGCCAAATAATTCTAGAGTTATATCACATTCTTGAAAATGATATCTCCAAAATGGATGCATTACATCAATATGGTTTTATCATGAATGAGAAAATGAATTTTTAGAGAGGTTTATAGATCTTGTGTTATCCCAATTTAAATAGATATGTCTAAATTGGTATCCATATTCTATAATTGTGTGTTTTAGCTATATAATTTGAGCACAACAACCACCAAAATCTATGTATATAGCTTCATTAGTAGATAATGTGATAGTATATTTCATTTTTACTACACCCTGATACTAGAGACTTTCCTAAAATGTTACTTTTTCAATATGGGTTTTAATATCCAACATGAAACCACCAAAATTTTTATCAAAATAACTAACTAAGTCAATTGGTTTTCCTCTAGGATCGAATAGTCCTAATATGGTAGTATATTTTAGGTTTTAGAAAATTCATTGAACAACAACTTAATGTGACCGTTTAGGATTTTCTTGAAAATAGGCACACATACATACACTTAACATAATATCATTTCATCAAATATTTATGTATAGAATAGTTCCAATCATACCTCTATAACTAGTTTGACCTGCTGATTTTCCATTTTATCAATATCCAATTTATAGGTGGTTTTCATATTTGTATCACTACTTTTAGTGCTATCTAAATTAAAAATTATTAAAAGATATTTACTATATTTAAATTTATTTAAAATAATTCCTTACCATGAAAAGATTAAAATCTAAGAAATAATTTGTGTTTACCCATTGAACATGTTTCAATGTCATTTTTCATCATTTCTGAAAAATAAATACATACAGAATTTTTTGAAGATCCAAAAATAATATTGTCCAAATATATTTCAACAACTAATTTTTTTTATAGATTCTTTTTATGAAAAGAGTAGTATCATGTAGTACCCCCCTTTTAAGGTATGTAACCCTTGAATTGTTCTTTTTTAGGTTGATAACGTGTAAGGGTGAAGGATGATAGAGTAGGGTGTCCACTAAATATGTTTCGGGGTATAAATGGGATGCATAAATGTTTTCTAAACTATGCGGATATCCCCTAAAAAACCTAGCACAATAGCAGTATTGTTATAGTAGAATCAGCACAATGGGGGCATGGTTGGGGAGGCCAAACAAGTAGGATGTGGAAGGGTGTCCTTAAGGTATTATCTTACACATGATTAGCACAAAATTTGTCTAACCGTGTGGAGAGTCAGTTCTATATCCTAAAAAACTGGATCTCAATTGTTTTCCGTCTAACTTCATTGGGTTTTCTCTTAATCAGACCTAATATTAAATTACTATCCATTGAAGGTATTAAAACCTCTACCATGAAATTTAGAGTCAATATGGATCTCAAAATTAGTGTTTTCAATACCAATTATTTTATTAATTACATTTCTTCATCTTTCGTGGATCATTTTTGTATATCTCCTTAGATCTACTACTCCTCTCTTCTTGTATTTCATGATCTATGACTATTATTTATAGATCTATTATTGTCTTTGACTAATAAATCGGTCTTTGGTATTGATGAATCATGGATAAGAGATATATGGAGATTCCATGGAGAATCAACCTGATTATGTGAGCATTTTTCTCTTATTTTGGTTCTCATCAAAACCATCATGGTAGGTGGTTTCACTCTCAAATCCCCTTGATTGAATGGATTGGAATTCTTTTAATTTGAATATATAAGGACCCGGTTGTAAAACATTAGGTAATCTTTAATTAAATGAATAATTCACAATGAGGATCTTTTTAGGATTAGTGTTTTAGAGAATTATGCCACAACTATTACCTATCAACATGAAAATTACATGTAGACACTACTACTCAGTATCCAATTTTTTCAAAAAATAAAAACTATTAAAAATAAACATCTATTGTTCCATGTTTTAGACAACTTGACGTTTCCTTGATCCCATCCTTGACCATATTCATCTTTAATTCTGGTGGAAAACATTTTAAAAACATGGGATGAGCATAAAAATCTCAATAAGGGTTTTAAAATAAGGAATGTAAACATTAACCCATCAATAAATTCAAATCAAAGAATCCATACTTTTCAATCAAGGAAACCATACTTTTCAAACATTAGAGAGCACTCTCGGTCTCACCCACTGTAGGTTTATAACAGAACAACACATACATGTAAACAATTTCTAATAACCATAACATATCCATAACACATTAAAAGGCATAATGTAAAGATAACATTTCCAAATTGCATTCATAATATATCATTTCATGAAATTGATATAATCAATGATTTATCTATCCATTTCCAATACTATTTTAATCATTTAATAAGGATATTTTTTAATCAAAGTTTCCCATACCAATTTGAATATTTTAAAGGAATTAGAACTTTAAAACATTAATTTCTATATTAATGAATCCATAATACCATTTTGAAAAAAATTTCATTAATGAGAAATATTTAGAAGAATAAATCATTAAAACAGTATTTTTTATGGAGTTCCTAACCAAATGAGAGATGCTTATAAACAAATAATTGCGGAATAAAATTTAATAGAATCGTTATAATATCCCATGAAAAAAGTTATTCATGATATAATATGCCAAAGGAAAACATATACACCATATAAATGTGAATTTGTGCATAACAACAATGTAGTCTCAATGGAGTGTAAATTGAGACGAAATCCCTTATAAAGACGGTATCCATAGATTAAGGATAAATCAATAATATAATTATGTGTGAAAAATATAAATACAAAAAATATAATTTTATATTAATTGTAAAACCATCAGATTTCATTCAAACATATTCATGTCACGATATAATCAACAGTAGAATTTTAACCCAAAGAATTTAAATTAGGTTAAAAAGTTCCTTTACAGAAATTCAACAGCATAATGACGTCACTTTAAAATTCTGAAAAAGATTTAATGAGAAAAAAATTTGTATATCATCACTTGGTCATAAAATTTTCCGCAATAAGGATATTTAATAACATATCCCAACATAAGCAGATGTAAATTAAAATACATAGCAAGAAAATAATCCTTTTAAAAAGAGGAGGGTGAATGGTTCCTTTACCAATTTGGTAACTTACGAAACATACACCCCATGAAATAATGATCATACAATTAAGATGTAAATAACCATAAAATGAGTTACATTACAAAAATAATACAATCATGGGAATTACATACACCACAAAAATATAAATAGTTGCAAAAATAGAAAGAATCTCATGGGAATAAAAAGTGAGATGAAAACTCATTACAACATTGTAATCAATCGAGTCATATAAAAAAAATTAATAACCACCAAATGAATCAAATAATACCATTAATATAAATAGAATCATGATAAAATATATCAAATTGACGTACACAATAAACCATATGCAATAAATAAGTGGCGAATAATGGATATCTGATGGAATTAAATGTGAGATAAGAACCCCCTTACCTCATGTCCGACTTGAACTTGTTCGTTATATAATCTCTTGAATAATAATCTAAAGTTAATTAATAATTTCATGATAATATTTTCATGTATATTATTCCTTTTATATGAAATATTACAATTTTATAAGCATTACGCAATCATTTATGTTAATATTGGTCGTTTTGTCGATATATGGTACTTGAGTCAAAATTGAACATCTTATAATTACAAGTTTTTCATTTATTAATAATTCCATTATCTCCAGAATTATATTTGATATTTAGAAATAATATATATCAAATATATCCAATATATGTATGTATTTATAATATTAAATAACATTTGAAGATAAGAAATAAAATGCATTGTTCATGGAGACGGTAAGTTGTACGTACGCATGAATGATACTTCCATTTCTATTTCATATTTAATAGAAAGAAAAAATAATGATAAATTGATATATTATAATTAAAATATAATATCCTCTGATATATATGTTACATAATTTCATTTAAACCATAATTTATATGTTCCATGTTTGTCATGAATGAATCATATCACTTTGAGGGGGTGGTAGTCCACACTTCCTGAAATGAAATTATCATATTTACACATATTGGAAAGCATAATGGTATGTATGTAAATAAAAATTTCAGAAGAATAGAGAAAACATAATAATAATATTTATCATATATAAATATAGTGCCATAATAATGGCCACTATGAGAGGTGGTATGAGATAATTGAACATTTATCATTTCCTCAGGCAATAGTTCACCGTCCATAGAAACAGTTGTTCATTGACCATTAGATAGAGGTGTGTATAATAGTAGTAAGAATAAATCTCATAAATACAACTTAGTATATGGAGGATACTAGTTTTGTTATAAAATAAAGGAATAAATAATGTTCATGGGGTTGGAGAAGAAAAATTAAACAAAAGGACTTATGAGAAGACGATACCTTTAAATCAGGTATCTCTCATTAGTTTAAACCAAAAGGTTTACTTGAATTGCCTTCTTCCTAGGGGAAGGCTTCTAAGAAGAGGAGAGTGATGCAGGGAGCTTAATTTGGTAGAGTCTGAATGGGCCAAGGGGCTTGATATTTCTGGGTAATGGGTTATAAGTGAGGGGTTTTTATAAGGGGAGGAGGGGCTCTTTAGGAAAGTTTAAAAATATTATTTTATTATATAATGATATTCGGTTTCTAAAGGTCCAAAACATATTGATTTTGAAGATAAGATGAATCATTTCTGAAATAAAATCATCCAATAATAATTGGATAGGTTTTGGATATTTTTTAAATCTTTATAATCATATTTAATTAAATCATTCAATAATTAGTTAAACATTACATCATTATTGTGTCATAAATAATTTTATTTATTTGATGTCTAAAAATTATAAAAAAAATCCACAATGTAGGAAAAAGTTTTATATTTCAAATTAATATTAATAGTCGAAGAGATAACTTATATAACCCTATGTCAAAATTTATTTTCAAAAAGATATATGTTTATGTCATTATTGTCTTTATATTAAATTAATTAATATAAAGTGTCATTATCATTCCAATGTGGCACCATGGAATCCCAAAATCGACCCAAGGATGCCCATGGGCGGAACTGGATCAACCAATAGGATTAGGAGACATGTTATGGTAATTTTATATTATTATAATTATATTTTGTTACCATTATTTACCAGATTTACCCTTCAGCCATGGTAAATAAAATATTTACTGAAATAAATATTCATATTGTATAAAAATAAAAGTTAGCAATTTACATAATTTGGATCTCTTGATTCCAAATATGGGATCCATTTTTCCAAATTCAAATCACATAATTGAGAAAAATTAATTAATAATTTACTCCCATTGTCAAAACAAAAAGCTTTTTTTAAGAAATAATAACTATCAAAAGATTGACAATTATTTATTTGCAATTTCAAAGTAAAAGTATTTCCATTGACCAAAATTATACAAAATTGTTAAAACATAATATAATTACACTTCCAAACCAATTAATATGATAATTTAACCTTATATATATATTATATTAAAAGGATGTTTTGAAACAAAATACAATATTTTCTACTATTCATTAAATAATGAATTTTATCAGAAAAATAACAAAAATTTACCCTAAGTAATATATGATGTCACGATTCAAAATAATTATTTTATTTTGTCAAATATAATATATAAAGGTTACCAAAAATAGAATTAACTAGGGTTTGTCATCAAAAGGCGACAAATATACCTTTAATGAATATTAGAGTATTTATGCTTAAAATTTGATTTTTTCTAATTTTTAGCTTCTAAAATTTATTGGATAAATGTGAAAACATTTTACTTACATGTATATTAATATTTTAGTTATTTCTATACATTCCCACTAATACAACGTCTAGGCATTAACTACAATTTATAATAATATTATATTATAATATTTCAATATGACTCATCATTGTGTGCAACATAAGATTTCAAAGAAATCCGTTATTTTATATCGAGTATGCAATAGAACATAGAATCCCATTTAAAGTAAACTTAATATTTAATTCAGAAATTTTAAAAAATTGGAATATTTTATATTCTTTATTTACCAGGGATGTTACATCCTTCCCCCCTTTTGAGAGTTGCTTCCTCGCAAATTTAAAATTGGGCTTGGAAACATCGTTTATAGTCCCACATCAGAAAAAGAGTCAATAAAAATATCACTTTAAAAGAAATAAAGAGAAATACTATGGTCACCTGAGATACCCCATAATATGATTCCATTTAGGAAAACATGGATATGGGCGAGATACAAAAGGATTGATTGAGAGTGGTAGAAAACCTGATTTGGAGAAAGTTAACCACCAAAAAATCACAAAATTGTGAGGGGTTAAACGGTTTTGGATTCCCCAGTTGGAAAATTAAACAAGAAATATTTTTGTTTTAATTTACATTTCATAAAGATGAATAATTTATTTATAAGCTTTAATAAGAACATAAGGAAACATACATAATTTTCATATAGACATCCAACTTTACTATATTTATACCACAAACTCATCTTTTCTCCAAATGATGAGAATTCAAGATTACTTGTTCACACTGGAAGCACTATAATCCACTTATAGAGAATCACATTATCCCCAAAAGATAAACTATATGTTTCCCATGTCATGAGATATCAACCATAATTCAAATTAGAGAGTACAAGACCAGATAATCTCAAAAAGGATAATCCTTTATAAAATGAAATACAACTCTATATCCCCAAAATTCAACAAAAATAACCCAAAGTTCATGATATTCCATTAAATATAAAATTGTACAAAATATTATTAAAAATATTCCAAAATAAGATTGAAACTTCAAACTCAGAAGGATTTAATCACACAGTCTTCCACAGTAAATCTTAACATTTTTCTCAAAAAACATCCACTACTCATAAAGTCTCATACTGATGTGTATTTAACCTAGACTCATATTATCTATGATAGATTAATCATTTCAATAAATAACCCAAATAACCTTATGTCCACAATAAAAACATAGATTCTTCTAAAATATAATTCCATCTATTACTCGACAAATGAGATACCATAGTATTCTATTTCCCTTAATCATATAATGTTTCCAAAAGAGAAAACATCTTCTTAAATAATCTTTATCACATAATCACCAGATCATTTTCCTATGTTAAGGATATCCATTTTATATAATATAAGTTTTGAAAATCAACTTATTCTTGATCCATAAAATCATTTAACTTAAAGGAATAAGTCATACTAACCTGGGACTTCACATAGGACAGTGGTTGGTGATGCACCCTAGTCGCCCTTCGGTTGTGGTATAGATTCTTGCGGCCTTTCCGGATGAGACAAGTTGTCACCAATCTTACAGGTTGTCCTTTTCATAAAGCTAAAAAATATTAAAATATTTTATCCTCAATATTTTTCTTATGCTTTTCATTTTCATCCCAATACATTAATACCTCAAAATCTTATATATTTTCATTTTTTCTCACCTCCATATGATAAATTAAAACTATTTATAATAGAGAGAACTTCAAACCCTGATCATGGTGTCCATAAGGTTTCACCAACTTTTTTTCACATAGGTATAAGTTCCATGCATTGAAACAATTATTTAGAGATCCTTCAAAATTATTTTCTTCCTTCATCCAAATAAACCTTGTATAACATCGGTCATATGGGTGTTCGCAAAAAAACAATTTTGAAAAATAATCATGTATGACAAATAATTTAAAAACATCTGATAAAACATGATATTTATTAAACATTCAAACCGAATTTGAGTTGAAACTTTCAATCAATGGTCCTTTTAAAATACCATAAGTATCTTCTAAGAGACTATTTTGTAAAAGAAAACATAAATAGGTTGGGAATGGTTCTCCTTCTTCATCATTTTTTCCAAAATCATAATATGCTTCCAAATAATTTGTTGTGATAAAATATTTGAAAATGGATGGATAATATTTACATTTCTTGAAAATATGAGAATATTGTGAAAATAGGATTTTATTAAATAAAACCCTTGATCCACAATGATATTGAGGTATATTGGAGGTTTTTGAAATCTCAAACAACAGCTTACAAATTGGTTGTATGATAGAAAATGTTTCACAATCATATAAACATGACTTTGCACTAATTATTGGAAGCTTATCATCGGGAATAGAGAGGAAAATCATTTGAAATCCTCCTCCTTCCATTTGTAATCGAATTTCCTTGATCTGAATAATTTATAAAACAAGTATTTAAGTGAAATAATAGATAAAGGGACTAACTATGGGTTTAATTAAAACTCATAATCCCCAAATTTGTCTAAACCTCCCTTTCATAAAAACTATAAGGACCCACCAATAAAACATTACATAATCTTGAATTAAATGACTAATTTACAATGAGGATCTTTTCAGGTTTAGAGTTTTATAGAATTAGTCCATAAATATTTCATATAAATATGAAAATTACATATAGACACTACTAATCAGTATCCATTTTTTCGTAAAATAAAAACTCTTAAAAAGAAACATGTCTAGTTCAGTGTTTTAGACAACATGACTTTTCCTTAATCCCATAATTGACCCTATTAAACTTTATGTCCTATTAAAAACATTTCAAAAACATTGGATTAGCATAAAAATCTCAGTGAGGGTTATAAAATAAGGAAAGGAAACATTAACCCAGCAATAAATACAAATCAATGAACCATACTTTTCAATCATAAAATACCTCATGAAATCATAAGATTTATAAATAACACATTGAAATCATAAATAATAAAGGTTATTTGTGTCATAAAAAACATACTTACATTATATCTCTCTTAGATACATTGGGAGTTAATTTGGAATACCCATAACAGTATATTTCCAAAATCTCTTTGGAGAAACATTAACATTTACCTCTGTCATGTTACACAATGCATTAGATAGCTATCTTGGGCTTACCCGCCCTAGGTTTATAATGGAACCAAACATAAACATAAACAATTCAGACTAACCATAACATTTTCAAAACCCATAAAAAGATAAAATTAAAGATAAAATTTTCATATAGAAATCACAATATATCATTTCATGATATAGACATTTTCAATGGTTTATCAAACAATTTTCAAACCCATATAAAAAATTTAGTAAAGATAGTTTTTAATCAAAGGGTCCCATTCCAATTTGATTCTTTTAGAGGAATTGCCATTTTAAAACATTAATGCCTATCTAAAAAAATCCATAATACCATTTTGAAAACATGGACATTAATGAGAAAGATTTCTAAGAATAAATCATTAAAATTATATTTTAGTTGAGGAGTTCCTAACTAAATGAGAGATTTTTGAAAGAAAATTGGGTAATAAAATTAAATATAAACATTAAAATATCATGATAAAAGGGATAATCATGGTATAGTATGCCATAGGAAAACATATATACACCATATAAATGTGAATTGGCGCATAACAACAATGAAGTCTCAATGGACCGTAAATTGAAAAAAAAATCCCTTATAAAGATGGTATACATAGATTTAAGATAAATAAATTATATAATTATGTGTGAAAAATATAAATACACTCAATATGATTCGATATTCTATGTAGAAAACTAAATGTTCATTAACCCATATTCATATCACGACATAATCAACAAGTAGAGGTTTAACCCTAATAATTGAAATTGGGACAAAAAGTTCCCTTACAGAAATTTGAATTCCAAATGACGTCACATTAAAATTCAGAAAAATATTTGAGGAGAGACAAAAGAGTGTATAATTATTTTGACACCAAATTTTCATAAATAAGGATATAGAATAACATATCCCAACATAAGAAGATGTAAATTAAAAGGCATAACAAAAAAAATGGCTTTTAAAAATAGGAGGATGAATGTTTCCCTTACCAATTTGGTATCTTACGAAACATTCACCCCATTAAAGAAGGATCATAAAATAAAGATGTAATTAAAAATAAATTGTAGTATATTAAACAAATAATAAAATAATGGGAAGTAATTACAACACACAAAAGGAAATAGTGTAAAATATAGTATGATTCTCATCGGAATAAAACGTGAGATGAAAAATCCTTACCACATTGTAATCAATCAAGTCCTATGAAAAATAGTTAATAACCACCAAAATAATCTCATAATATCATGAATATAAAGTGTATCATGATTATATATATCAAATGGTAGTACACTATACACCACAAGCAATAAATAATTGGTGAACAATGGAAATCTCATTGAATTAGAGGTGAGATAAAAAACCCCTTACCTCGTGTCTGACTTGACCCGTTCAATCTTTATTCTTTTAAATAATAAGATAAAGATAATTTAAACATGAATAATAACATTTTTATTTTTTATTAATCATTTTATAACACTAATTAACTTGTTATAAACATTATGCAATCATTTATGTTATTAATGGTCATTTTGTCAATATTTTGTACTTGAGTCAAAAATGTGCTTCTTATAATTACAAGTTGTACATACAGTCAAAATTCCATTATCTAAAAAATGATATTCATGTTTTAGTTATTATATCTATCATAAATATCATGTATATATATGTATTTATAATATTACATAAAATATGGAGATAAGAAATGAAAATCACCGTTCATGGAGACCGTAAGTCATACGTATGTATGAACGCTACATTCTTTTATATTTTATATTTAATGGAATGAAAACATAATGATACATAGGTATATTAAAATTCCAGTATTATATCATATTATATATATGTTAAATAATTTTATTAACCCCATCCTTTATACGTTCCATGTATGTCATGAAGGAATCATATCATCTTGGGGGGCGGTAGTCCACACTTTTTCAAATTAAATTATCATCTTTACAATATTGGAAAGCATAAATGTATGTTTGTAAATAAAAATTACAAAAGCATAGAGAAAAAATAAACATAATATATATCATATATAAATATATTTCCATCATAATGTCCACCCTGAGAGGTGGTAGAAGATAATTGAACAATTTTCGTTTCGTGAGGCAGTAGTTCATCATCCACAGAAACGATATGTTCATTAACCATTATATAGAGGTGTGTGTAAGTGTAGTTATAATAAAACTCATAACAAGAACCTATTATATTGAGTATACAGGTGTTTTTATAATATGAAGGAATAAAAAAATTATTATAGGGTTGGTGATGTAAAATAAAACAAAATGACTTAAGAGAAGACGTTACCGTTAAATCAGGAATCTCTCTTTGGTTTGAACCAATAGGTTTACTTGAATTTTCTTTATTGTAACGACCCAAAGTTTTTCAATGGAAAATACCATCTTATATTTATGTCATAAAATAACTTTAAAACACAACATAATGAACTACTATGTTATAAGTGACCTTTAAACATATGTTTGTCACTTCTATGTTTTGAATTTCGAAAATCCGACATACACGGTTGTGTTCAAGATGATTTTTGGAGACTAATGAAACGAAAATAAGTTTTGGTGAATAGTATCCAACCATTATGAATATTAACATTGCCTTATGAATATTGATAACCCTAATTAATATTAAACATAACTATGATTGTATAAAAATAATATTCAAGTGAATGTATGATGTACCTATATTTTTTAATAAGTAAATGAATGTTTTAAAAACGGTTTTAGTAGTAAACCATGCATTTAATTAATAATTAAATTAATAATATTAAGAAAATAATTTTTGTAAAATGGATTTCATTTTTTTATTCGACACTTTGAAAAATGGTTGGGGTATATTTTTGGGATTTTTTTGAAATACATGAATTTTTGATGAATAATGAAATACAATAATTTACAAAAATAAGCTAAATAAGCTAATTATAGGGTCATGTGTGATTTTCTTCTGATGTAAGACCACTTGGATCGGGATCACATGATAAAATTTCTGTTCTTGGTCACGCAAGACTCACTATTCCTTGTCTTAGGGGAAATTATTAAACTAATTAATTTTATATTAAGGAAACCTCTCTCCCCTCCACTATAAAAGACACCCATCACACCCTCATTTCCTCACACCTCTCAAGCTCCAATACTTCTCTAATGTCTACCCAAAAATCTTCCTTATCCCCTCCCCACGTCCAAGTGATTCTGGTTTCATCAAAAGTCCAAGCGTAGGCCCTTAAAGAGGTTCTCAAGAAGACGATTCAAGAGGTAATTTCCCTCCCTCTTCTCCTGAAATTTCCTTTCAATTTCAAGTTCATTTATTGATCTCTACCCACCTATATTCATCCAAATGTAATGTTAACTCAATTATTATAAATATAATTTAATTATATTATGCTAATAGGATATTATATCATTTAACCCATTTTACCTCTTCGTTTTATTTTATTAAAGAGAACATTGTTCGTGAGGTGTTAATTTTTCACCTTCTGGAACGACAAGTTTTCTTCTTCCATTTATACATTTAGATATATTCATGAAACCATTTTTATGGTTTTAATAGAACATTTTATATTTATTATCTATATTTAAAGTTCTGTAACTATCTTATGAACTTTTTCCTAGTGATAAAATAAAACAAGTTCATTATGTTCGAAAAATCACTCAAATTAACCCAAATAATCACCATTTAATTCATATTTAATGATTCAACCACTTGGATCTAAAATTATTCATTAAAATATCATTATAAATCCTGTAATATTATTAATAAAATGTAATATCAGTTCGGGATGTTTACCCATGTTCTACCCAAACTTGAATTTAAGAATACAAGTGAACCACTCACGAAAACCATAAAAACCAACATTCCTGAATAATGTTTTTAAACTCTATAACTCATCCAAAGGCACATGAAATAACTTAATGAAACCATAATTAAACATTTTAACTTAAACATGGTTCTGTATTTTTATTTAATAAATATAATTTCATTATACGAGACATTAAAGAGAAGGAAACATTCAGATACTAGGTATGGGGAAATTCTCGAACCCAACATTCATCCTTTGGGTTTCCCCTCTTCCACTTAATTTTGATATATATACATCATAAAAATCATTTTTTTAAAATTATATTTACTTTTCTGGGATATACATGTTTGTCACTGGTATTTTTGAAAAAACAAATGTTTTCCAAAAGAACTCTTCCTTCAAGAACACAACTTTTACCTCTCATTCAAGATTGACAGTTCTTGTAACATGTATGACATTCCCTAATTTTTTGGGAACCCAATGATTATGAATGTGTTCTTATGAGATGAAACCCATTCCTTTTCATGGGTTCATTATGTTCATTTATGTTATATGTTCATTGTGGCATGCATGATAAATGATAATGTTATGATGTGACGGGTGCACCAAGAATTATACAGTGCTCCAATGCATTGGGTAAAGTGATGAATCTCATGATTAAATGTGAAATGATGTGTGAACTAGATTCTAACATGGTTCACAATTATGTGTGGTAGTTAACCACTGAGACATGACGTTACATTTTTATGAATTGCCACATTTCAAGTCTTATATTTATGCAACCTCTCATGTTGAAGATATTTTTCCATGTTATGATTATGATCACCCCATGCAATATTGTTCTTATCTATTGTCTTACTGGGCATTTAGCTCACCCCTTTTGATGTATATCCTTAGGTGGCTATATTTACTATGGAGAGTAAAAGTTATAATAAGAATCTAGAGAAGATGAAATTAAATAAATGTTTAATCTTGATGTTGTACTAGTTTTGTATGGTCCTAGATTTCCCAAGGCACTGAACCTTTGGATCGTCTATTTGTAATACTATTATGTTGTTTATCATTGAAATGATGTAATAGTAATGTACAAAATTCAGGGTCTCTATATTTTGTATTAGATTAAAGGCTTAGTTAATTGTGGAATTAGTATTAGTGAACCCTAGGGAGAACCTATAGCATGATACTATGTAGAAATATGCACACAATAATACTTACATAGGGATCCCATATGTTATGTTTCTTTTTTAAAGGAAAATTTTATGTTTACTTATGTTTTGTTTTAACCTTTTCTATTTTAGAAAATGGTGGGAACTGGGAGAAATCAGGACAACAACTTGTGTGAGGGCCAATGCAAAGACTGCTCAAATGACATCCCTAATGATTTATGAGGTGGAGTTCAAAACTTCATGATGATTCTTACCCAATTCTCTCAGGTTATGAACAATATCCAAAATAATGGGGAACATCATCCTTTACCAAAGAGGGAGAAACTCTCTATCGAAAGTTTTTTGTAGCAAAGACCGATGACGTTTAGTGGATCTTCTGATCCACTAGTTGCCGAACAGTGGGTCAACTCCATGGAGAATATCTTTTATGTTCTTCATTATTCTGAGGCGGAGAAGATGACCATAGTCATTTATCATCTAGATGTAGAATCCAATTAATGGTGGTATTTGATTAAGAACACCAAGCCAAGGGAGGAAATTTAAGAGACTGAATGGGAAGACATTAATATAATGTTTCTTAATAAGTACTTCCTATGAACTCTTCAAAAAGAAGATGAAGAGAGAATTCATAAAGCTCAAGAAAAAAGAATGAGAATCTGTCACAACATATGAAGCGAATTTCACAAGGATTGCAAAGTACTCTTCAGATTTTGTTATCAACAACGATAGCAAAATTGATAGATTATTTAGTGGATTAATACCACACCTTCGAAAGACTCTTGCAATTAAAGACATTGGGTGTTATGAATAAGTTGTCCATTGTGCTCTTAAAGTGGATATGGAGTTTGGAGAATGGTCCCATGGCTATGGTGTTAAGAAAATAAATATGGAGTTTCAAGCTTCTGGATCTAATGACAAAGGTGGGAAGAAAAATCAATGACCCACATTCCAAAAATGTGGGAAGTTACACCGTGGGAACTGCCACAAAAGGATGTGGAAATTATTTAAGTGTGGGAAAGAAGGACACGATTCCCAAGAGTGTCGAAAGGACATGAAAATGAAGGAGAATGTAGCAGATGAAAGGAGAGAGCCACTCATGGTTCAATGCTACAACTATAGGGAGCTAGGTCACTATGTAAACTCGTTCACTAAATCTCGTGTTCTCGAGGGTAATCAGCATCAGCAGCCACCAAATCCAAAGGAAAAAAGGGAAGGCTTATTCCATCACTACTGTAGAGGTGGAGCATGAATATGAAGTTGTACATGGTACACATCCTATACAATCAAGAAGGGAAAAAGTCATACTTGATTCTGGTTCTACGCATTCTTTTATATCTTGCATGTTTTCTAGACCTATAGAATCAAATCCATGAATCCTCGCAATATATATATCTGAAGAAACACCAAGTGGTGCAATCATTGCAACCCAAGTGTTTGACTCTTCTCCTGTTAACGTATGTGGGAAGATTCTTCCAGAAAATCTCGTAATGCTTCCCTTGGTGGAATTCGATGCTATAATGGTAATTTATTGGCTCTCGTTCTATAGATCACATATCAACTGTTGGGAAAAGGAAATATCTTTTCATATTCCGAACCATCTCATGCTTTTCTAAAAATGCAAGGATGATCATAAATATCCTTTGAAAAATCCTTAAATGGTGTCGGTTTTGATTCCTTATGAAGAATCATACCTCGCCAAAATGGTTGAGTCGAAGTAAAGTTCCAACCTTGAGAAAATGCCCATCATGAGCGAATACAACGATGTATTTCTTGTAGAGTTACCTGGAATTCCCCTGGATTGTGAGGTAGAGTTATCAATTGAACTCTTACCCGGACCTACTCTTATCTCAAAGTGTCCCTATAGTATGCCTCCTATCGAACTGGTGGAGTTAAAGAATAAGCTGCAAGAACATCTAGAAAAAGTGTTTATACGTCCTAGTGCATCACCTTGGGCTATGCCAGTGCTCTTTGAGAAGAAGAAGGATAGAACAATGCAGCTGTGTATCGCTTACTGGGAACTCAACAAGATCGCCATAAAGAACAAGTATCCTATCCCAAGGATTGATGACTTGTTCCACCAGTTAAGAGGAGCTCAATACTTCTCAAAGGTGGATCTTCATTCTAGATGTCATCAGGTAATGGTGAAGAAGGAACATATTCAGAAGATTGCCTTCCGTACAAGGTATGGGCATTATGAGTTTTTGGTGATTCCCTTCGGACTTACCAATGCCCATGAAATCTTGATGGATTTGATTAATAGAGTCTTTAGACATTACCTCGACAAATTTGTGGTCGTGTTTATCGATGATATTCTCATCAACTCCAAGAGCATTGAGGATCATGAAGAGCTTCTAAGACTTGTGTTGGAGACACTGAGAAAGTAGAAGTTCTACGCCAAGTTCAGAAAGTTTGACTTTTGGATGAAGCAAGTCACATTCTTGGGACTTGTGATCACAAGTGAGTGAATTTTTGTGGATCCTTTAAAGACAAAGGCAATTGAGGATTGGCACATGCCCTCTATTGTCACAGAAATCCATAGTTTTCTTGTATTAGCTGGGTACTACTGACGTTTTGTGAGACACTTCTCATGATAGTCAAGACCGCTAACTAAGTTAACAAGGAAAGGGGTAATGTATGTATGGACGAAAGAATGTGAGGGGATGCTTCAAAGAGCTAAATAGAAGGTTGATCACTACACCTGTACACACACTACCGAAAAGTGGAGAAATTTTTGTGATATACAGTGATGCCTCAATGAAAGGCTTGGATTGTGTACTTATAAAAAATGATAATGTGATAGCTTATGCCTCATGACAATTGAAGATCCTTGAGCAGAACTACACGACACATGATCCAGAGCTGGAAGCCGTGATTTTTTCCTTGAAAATCCGGTGGTACCACCTTTATGGTGAAAAGTGTGACATATAAACCGACCATAAGAGCCTACAGTATATATTCACACAAAAGGAGCTCAACATGCATCAAAGGAGATGGTTAGAGCTAATCAAGGATTACGATTGCTCTATTCACTATCATCCTGGAAAGGCGAACAAGGTAGTTGATGCTCTAAGTAGAAAATAACCTTCTACTCTATCCATGTTACGGATTGAGAAAGACCCTATCTTCATGGATATGCAAAGAATGGATTTGGAAATCATAAGGGCAGGGGATACATCCTACCGTGCGCAAATGATTGCGCAACTATCCATCCAAGAGAAGATTAAGGAAGCACAAAGGGATGATGTGGAGATTCAAAAGAGGGTGACTACAGTATTGGAAGGGAAGCTGTAAGAGTTTCATATCGACGATGATGGTGTGATTCGGTTTGGAACGCGGCTTTGTGTGCCTTAATCAACCGGGATAAAGAATAAGATATTGGACAATGCACATAGCTCAACCTTCTCTATTCATCATGGGAGTACCAAGATGTACCGTGATCTCCAAGAACACTTATGGTAGGATAAAATGGAGAAGAATATTGAGGAATATATATCAAAGGGCTTTGTATGTCAACAAGTTAATGTTGAGTGACAGAAGTCCAAAGGTATGATGAATCCATTGCCTATACCCATGTGGAAATTGGAAAATGTTACCATGGACTTTGTCATGGGTCTCCCAAAGACGTCAAATGAAAATAATGCGATATGGTTTGTGGTTGACCGACTCACCAAGACTGCCCATTTTATCTCTATTCGGGATGAAATCTTGCTTAAAAAACATGAAAATATATATGTGAAGGAAGTGGTGAGACTGCACGGTGTTCCATTCTCAATTGTCTCTCACAGTGATCCAAGGTTCACACATAAATTCTGGAGAATCCTTCAACATGGTTTGAGTACTGAATTAAATTTCATCACGGCCTATCACCCCCAAGATGAGTGCCAATGTGAAAGGACTATTTATACGCATGAAGATATGCTAAGAGCCTGATCTCTTGAATTCAAAGGTTGTTGCAATAAACGTCTCCCATTGGTTGAGTTATCATACAACAATAGAATCCACTCGATTATTTAGATGGATATATATGAAGCTCTGTAGGGAAAAAATTATAGAACTCCATCTTGGTGGGATGAAGTTGGGGAAAGAAGGCTACTTGGCCTCGATCTTGTTCAACAGATGACAAAGAAGGTTCAAGTCGTCCAGAAACATATCAAAGCTGCTCAAAGTCGGAAAAAGAGCTATACTGACAACCGTCGAAGGGACTTGGAGTTAAATGTTTGAGATAAAGTCTTCCTTAGAATATCTCCATGGAAGAGATTCATGTGATTCGGGAAGAAAGGGAAGCTAAGCCCAAGGTATATTGGCCCATTTGAGATCTTTGACCGCATAGGAGTTGGGGCCTATCTCCTTTCACTTCCACAAAATATGGCTCATGTTCAGGATGTGTTTCATGTATAATTACTGAGTAAGTACATACCAGACCCCTCACATGTACTAAATTCAGAGGTGGTGCGGCTGGAAGATGATCTCTCCTATGAGGAGCAACCAGTAATGATTCTGGATCAGAGGGATAAGGTTCTACGCAACAAGACAACCCATCCTGTCAATTTTTTGTGAATGAACCATAAGTTTGAGGATGCAACTTGGGAATTAGAAGAGGCAATGATAGAGAAGTACGCTAACCTGTTTGTGTAAAGTGAAATTTTGGGGGTGAAATTTCTTAAGGGGAGAAGAATGTAACGACCCAAATTCATTCAATTGAAATTCCCTTCTTATATTTATGTCATAAAATAACATGAAAACACAAAATAATGAACTAATAAGTGATTAGTGACATTTAAACATAAGTTCATCACTTCTATGATTTAAATTTTAAAAATCTGACATACACGGTTGTGTTTAAGATGATTTTTGGAGTCTAATGAAAAAATAATAATTTTTGGTAAATAGTAACCTTCCCTTAGAAACAACACCTTATGAATATTGATATTCCCTAATTTATTTTAACCTAACCTATGATAGTATAAAAATAATATTCCAGTGAATGTATTGTGTACCTATATTTTAGAATAAGTAAATGAATGTTTTAAAAAATGTTTTTTAGTAGTAAACCATGATTTCAATAAAATATTAAATTATTCATATTTAGGATTTTTTTTGAAAAATAGAATTCATTTTTAGATTCTACACGTCGAATAATTCTTGGTCTAAATTTTTGTGATTTTTCTGAAATACTTGAATTTTTGAAGAATAGTGAAATACCGTAATTTATAAAAATAAGCTAAATAAGCTAATTATAGAGTCATGTGTGATGTTTAGATGATGTAATACCACTTGGTTCGGGATCAGATAAAAAAATTAATATTCATGGTGACTCAAGATTCCCTATTCCTTGTATTAGGGGATATTAATAAACTAATGAATTTTATATTAAGGAAACCCCTCTCCCCTCCACTATAAAATCCACCCATCACACCCTCATTTCCTCACACCTCTCAAGCTCCAAGACTTCTCTAAAATCTGCCCAAACACCTTCTCTAGCCCCTTCCTGACGTCCAAGAGCTTCCAATCTCATAAAAATACCATTATTTAGCTCTTAAAGAGGTTCTCAAGAAGAGGATTCAAAAGGTAATTTCTCTCCCTCTTCTCCTTTAATTTCCTTTCAATTTCAAGTTCATTTCTTAATATCTACCCACGTATCTTCATCCAAAAGATATTGTAACTCTAGTATTATAAATATACGGGTATTATATGATTCTCATAGTATTTTATATCATTCAACCACTTTTACCTCTTCCTTTTATTTTATTAAAGGGAACGTTGTTCGTGAGGTGTTAATTTATCACCTTCAAGAACGACAAGTTTTCTTCTTCCATTTCTACCTTCAGATCTGGTCATGAAATAATTTTTATGGTTGTAACCGAACATGTTATATGTATTATCTCCTATTTAATGTTCTTTAACTAACTTATGATCTTATTTCTAGTGATAAAATAAAAAAAATCATTACGATTGAATAATCACTCAAATTAACCCAAATAATCATCATTTAATTCTTATTTAATGAATCACCCACAAGTATCTAATATGATTCATTATAATATCCTCATAACTCCTGTAATTTTATTAATAACATGTAATATAAGTTCTGGATGTTTACCAATGTTATTCCCAAACTTCAATTTAAGAATACACATGAACCACTCAAGAAAACCATAAAAACAAACATTCATGAATAATGCTTTTAAACTATATAACTCATACAAAGGCTCATAAAATCAATTAATGTAACCATAATGAACCATATAAAAGTACAAATTGTTGTTTATTTTTAATTAATTAATATAATTTCATTATACATGACATTAAGGAGAAGGAAGCATTCAAATACAAGGTAAGGGGAAATTCTTGAACCCCACATTCATCCTTCGGGTTCTCCCTCTTTCACTCCATTATGATATTTTTACTTCTTAAAAATCTTTTTTTCATCATTATATTTAATTTTTTGGGATATACATGTTTTTCACTGGTATTAATGAAAAATAAAATGTTTTCCAAAAGAACCCTTCTTTCAAGAACACACCTTTTACCTATCATTCAAGATTGACAGTTCTTGTAACATGTATGATATTCCATCATTATTTTGGGAACCCAATGTTTATGAATGTGTTCATATGATATGAAAACCATTCCTTTTCATGGTCTCATTATGTTCATTTATGTTATATGTTCATTGTGGCATTCATGATAAATGATAATGTTATGATGTGACAGGTGCGCCCAGAATTATATAGTGCAATATAAATGTTTAAATGTGAATGGTGCACCCAGAATTATACAGTGCTCTAATGCATTGGGTAAAGTGATGAACCTCATGAGTAAATGTGAAATGATGTGTGATCAGTATGCTTACTTGGTTCACAATTATGTGTGGTAGTTAACCACTAAGACATGATGTTACATTTTTATTCATTGCCACATTTCAAGTCCTATATTTATGCTTCATCTGATGTTCATGATCTTTTTCCATGTTATGATTATGATCACCCAATTATATATTGTTCTTATCTATCCTATTACTGGGATATTAGGTCACCCATTTTGATTTATATCCTCAGGTGGATACATGAACTAAGGAGAGGACAAGTTCCAATAAGAATCTAGAGAAGAAGAAATTAAATAAATGTTTAAGCTTGATGTTGTAATTGTTTTGTATGGTACTAGTTTTCCCAAGACACTAAACCTTTGTATCCTCTATGTGTAATATTACTATGTTTTTTATCGATGAAATGATGTAATAGTAATGTATGAAAAGATGGGACGCTATACTTATGCATATGGGAAGGAATCTAGGAGGACTATAGGGTTATAGGGATATTAATTTGGTAGAGGTTGGATGAGCCAAGGGTTTGGAGAAGTTTGTGGAATGGGTTAGAAGTGAGGGATTTTTTTAAGGGGGAGGAAGGGCTCTTTAGGAATGTTTAAAAATATTATTTTCTTATATAATTATTTTCTGTTTCTGAAATTTCAAATCGTATTAATGTCAAAGATAAGATGAATAATGTTCAAAATAAAATCATCCATTAATATGTGGACAGGGTTTGAATATTGTTCTAATCATTATAATCTTATTTATTTAAATCATTCATGAACGAGGTAAACACTTCATCCTTATTGTGTCATAAATAATTTTATTTAATTTATTTCTAAAAATTATAAAAATATATACTAAGGTAAGAAATATATTAATCTTTCAGATGAATATTTTCAGTTGAAGAGATAATTTATCTATCCCTATATGAAAATTTATTTAGTAAAAGATATAGGTTTATATCATTTTTGTAATTATTTTAAATTAATTAATATAAAGTTTCATTATCACTCCCAAGTGGCTCCATGGGGTACCAAAATCGACCAAAGGTTTACCCAGGATAGAAATGTGTGAACCAATAGGATTATGACACATTTTAGAGAAATTTAATTTTATTATAATAATATTTTTTACCCTTATTTACAAGATTTACCCTTTGACCATGGTAAATAAAATTTTTACTGAAGTAAATATTCATATTGTATAAAAATAAAATTTTACTTTTTACATAATTTGGATATCCTAATTCAAATTATGGAATCCATTTTTTCAATATCAAAACATAGAAGTGGGGGAATTTAATTTAAAATTAATTCCCATTGTCAAAACAAAAAGTGTGTTTTTATATAATAATTACAATCAAATGATTGAAATTTATTTATTTCCAATTTTAAAGTGAAATAACATCTGATGACCAAAATTTGTGTAAATGGTAAAAAATTAATATAAATATACTTTAATACCAATTAAATAAGAAAATATATCCTTATAATTAAATTAGAATAAAAGGCATTTTTTAATTAAAATTGAGTATTTTTCACTATTCATAAAAAATGCATTTTATCATAAGATTACCAAAAATGTACCAAAAGTAAATATTGATGTCCTGATTCTAAAAAAGAATTTTATTTTGACAAATAGAACATATAAAAGTTACCTAAACTAGATTTAATGAGGGCTCTCCATCAAAAGGTGTTAAATATACATTTTAATGAATAATAGTGTATTTATGATTAAAATTAGATTCATTCTTATTTTAAGACTCTAAAATTTATTGGATAAATGTACAAACATTTAACAAACAAGTATATTAATATTGTAGTTAGTTCTGTCCACTACCGAAAATACAATGGCTAGGTGTTAACTACCATTTAAAAATAATATTACATTATTATTTCTCAGTATGACTAAGCATTGTGTGCAACATAAGATTTCAAAGAATCCTTTTGTTGCATATCGGGTACTACATCGAACATAAAATCCCATTTAAAGTAAAATTAATATTTAATAAAAAAAATTAATAAATAGGAAAATGTTATATTCATTATTTACTAGGGATGTTAAAAATATCATGTGTTGAATTGATTATGAATGTTCTATTTGGAACTTTTTTATAGACCTCTTTTGTGACTGTTTTTGAAATTCTTGAAATATGGAAAAATTGGTGTTCTTGCAAATATACATTAATTATTGGTTTTAAAATGGTGATCTTCTCAAATTATGGCACATGTATTTCATCAATAGTTTTTCAATAAAATTATTTATTTTATTGAAATTAAATGGTTTGTTTAAATTATATTTCATAATAATTTTCAATAAAAGAATGTATTAATTGATTTGGTTGAATACACATTTTTTTCTAGGGTTTGGCATGGGTTTTTCATGTGTGTTCATATGAATTGAGAGGGAAAATGGAATGAAGGAAACCCATAAAATTTTTTGCATGGATATGGGTGTGATGTACCCCCATCAAAGTGGATAACTAAGTGAAGTCTTAGTGGAATGGAAACTCTCTAATTGTAGGTATAAGGATGTTAAAGTTGCATGAATGTGTGTGTGTGTGGTTAAGTGGAGTGTAATGATTATTAAAAAATAATATTAAAAAATATATTTTAATGATTGGTTTGGTTATTTTTTCCTGAAGTGTGACTTTCTAGAAAATTTGTTAAAAGAGGACTTCTGTACCTTTTGTTATAAATTGTATCATAATTTGTTTTATATGTACTTGTAAACTATTCTATGAAATTGTTTTATATAATAATTTTAATATAAATGTGTTATCCTTTCTATCCAAGTGGCATGATTAGATAATTCATTATTGAAATCCCACTAAGTTGTATACTCACCCATTCTTTGGATGTTTAGTGATTTTTAGATGCTATCTTCAAGGAAATGGGTAAAGGTAAAATATCACATGGTTTTATCCATACCTCAAGATACATGGGATGTTTGATGATGTTTGAGACTAGATATTGTGTAGAATAGTTTATTTTTTTCATATTGGAGTATTTTGTTGTTATTTTTTTATTTACTTTGGTTTTTTATTATGTCTTCCATTGTGGTACACATGATTGTGGTTTTCGATATAAATTAAATAGTGGTGTTTTCTTTAATTCGTGCATCATTTAGTATTTATTTGGTAATAGTTGTGAGATAGTTGTTTTGATATTGAAGGGTTAATTGTCCCCCACTTTTTGTGAAACCCTTCAACATTAATTTCTAGCCATTAGAATCTTGTGTATGTCGCCTAAGGCCTAGTAATTATTTTATGTATTCTCCCGCCAATGGTAATAAGTGGCTCATTACAATTGGCATCAGTTCATTATTTGGTTGTTTAAAAAGTAGTCTTCAGTTATTGGACATTGAGTTGAAATTTATTCATGCCTATTCCATTGGGTATGATCTTATAAAAGAGTAGGATTGTCATATCATGAAATTCTAGGCATAAAATGACATATTTAACGCTTTTATGTTGAACTAGATGTTACTAAGGTATTGGGTACACATGTGTTTTGGAGACATTTATAATATTATGGAATCTCGTTGACATGGGTTTAGCAAATGAGATGATAATGACATGAATTGTAGAGGATCAAAATATCACTAGGATTTCATATATCAATTTGAGTAATGATTTATGATTGTGTAAAAATCTAGAATGTTTTTGAAAAATACAGAAATTGTTTTTGAGTGAATGAGTTAGAAAAGAGCATGATAGATGTATTTTAATAATTGTTTGATCTTCAAAAGTGAAAAAATTGGTACATAAAAAGATAGATGAATGAGGAAATAGTTGATTCTAGAAAGACATGTTCTTCTAGTTTATGTGATAGCATTTTAAATTCGATTCCATCAGTTTCTAGTGAGAGACATACAAAATTTGTTGTTGGATTAGAGAATGGAACCTTGTAGGCATCGTAAAAACCAACCCGAATAAGTTGGGGATGATATGGTTGAACTTGAGACACATTTTTACCAATATACGGTTTTGAGTATCATCCAAGAATTTATAGCTATGGATAAGGGAAACTAGAAGGAAGAGACAAGTCATGTTGATCCTTCCATCCATTTCATCAAAAAAAATCCACCCATATTCCAGAGTGATTTAGAACTTTTAAAAGAGAGGTGTCGATGAGTAGGATGAATCATATCATTGAGTTAAACAACAGATAGGTGGAGTTCGTGGTTGAGATAGAGACATATATGCTTGAAGATAATTTCCATGTGTGGTGGGAGCTAGTGCCACATGCTAAAGTAGATCAAATCATTTATTGGGAGGATTATGATGAATTAAATAACAGGAAATTCTAACCTCACACATTTGAAATACAAAAAACAATATATTATTATAGCCTTATGCATAAAAATATTTATCTCACCGAATATGTGGCTAAATTCAGGCATTTAGTTCACATTTCACCAAATGTTGTTGTGAGAGCGGACTTGAAGGAACACATATTCAAATCAGGGCTTGGGTATGAGATTCGCTCAAAGATAGAGGTACTCTATATTAATGTATACACATAGTGGTTAATAGAGTCGCAGTGGATGAAAATGAAATCTCAGGATATATGGGAGGAGGATGTATGATGGTACCTATAGGTAATAATGGGAACTCAATTGTTGGGAGCAAGAAGGAGAGGGAAACCTACTTCTAGGGTGGGAGCAGGACTTAGAACCAGATGGTTAGATCAGGGATCCTTCCTCCATGACTGAAGAACAATGTAGGTTGTTTCCATTGAGTTTTCCTTGACCACATGAAATTAGAGTGTTTGAAAAAACCTATATCACTCTATAACTACAATTGGATTGGGAATCATCAACCCAATTGTCACATTGCTCTGAAATTAGGTGCTCGAAACACTTCTTTGGTGATACAAGCATCAAATTCTTCAATAAGATAAGGCCAACATAATTTGTCTCATCAAAAGTGCATGGATAACCCTTGTTTTTATAGGAATATCATGAATCCATTATAATGATAATATCATCAAGGAAACAAGACGAAGAGTCTGACAAAGAAGCAGTTGAATATAGCTTAGTAGATGACTGTGGATGATCAGGTTGGACTATCTATGGTGAGAGGTATGATTATACTAAATTATACCATTATGAAAGTTCAATTTGATACTAGTGTATTGTATTCCTTCATTTCATCAATTAATTTTTATTTTAAATGATTAAAACTGTATATGATTCCCTCAGTGATAAACATGAGAACTCCTCTCAGGGAAAGAGAATGCAGAGCCTTCCTTGGTATGGTGTGTTCTATAAATGTTGATGGAGATGAGTTGAAGTGAGACTTCTCAGGGTTGGAGATCGATTTATTTGATGTAAATCTGGGTATGGATTGGTTGACAATGTTTATGGCTCACATTGACTTTAATAGAAGGATATTTAGTTATGTGACTGAAGAAAGAATTGAGCATCTATTTAAAGAAGTATAGGTTGTGAAGTCATGTAAAATGGGTTTGTTGGAACCATATATTGGAACAATCTCTCATCATTTGGAGGCATTGAAATTTTCATCGATGGAAGAGATTGACAATATCGATTTTCCAGTAGTTTTAGGTCAATTTGTGATGTATTTCTTAATAAATTCTCATGGTTACCTTCTATAAGGTAATTAGAGTATACGATTGATCGCTTTCTGGTAACTATTACTATTTCACTTCCATATTATAGGATAGAACCAATAGAGTTAAGAGGAATGAATATGTAGTTGGAGGAGTTGGAAATAAAATGTTTCATTCCGACGAGCATGTCTCCATGGGATGAAAGAGTCATTTTTATGAAGAAAGAGGATTTAAATATTCGTTTGTGCATTGATTATCATAAGCTCAACCAAATTATGATACATAATAGGTATCCACATCTGCAAATTTATGATCCATTCGATCAATTTAGGGGAGCATAGTTATTCTTTAAAATTTACTTGTGATCATGATATCTCAAATTGTGGGTTCAGAAGGAAGATATTTTGAATATATATTTCCGAAGAAGATATGGACACAAAAAATATGTAGTCTTGCCTTTCAGACTTATGAATGAACATGTGGTAATTATGGATTTCATGAATATATATTAGATATATCTAGACTATTGTTTTTGTGGTATTTTTGGATGACATATTTGTGTATTCAAGGGAAAGGGATGACGATGAGGAATATCTAGAAATAGTGTTGGAAATCTAGAGAGATCAATACTATAATGCCAAATATTCAATGTCTGATTTTTGGATAGAAGTGGTATGCTTTCATGGCCATGTGATTTCTGAAAAAGGTGTTTTAGGGGATATAGATAATTTAGAATCTATTATCTCTTGGGAAAAATCAAAATAATGTCTTTAAGATACGGATTATTTTCATATAAGGTTATTAACGATTCTTTCTGAATCAATTATATGGGCTATTTTCTCCATTGATATCTTCGAAAAAGAATAATGATCCAGTCCAATGGACTGGGGAATGACAAAAGACTTTCTATGAGATGCAAATTCATTATACATTCGTACCCAACATAATCATTCCAGAATCAAGGCAAAAATATGTGTTCTACTATGATGCTTTAGGATATGGATTGGGATGTAATATTTGGTGTGCATACCATGTTGTTTCATATGGATTAATATATTTGAGAGTGCATGAGAAAAATTACCCAACACATGACATGGAGTAAGCTGTAGTCATACATACTTTGAAGTCGTGGTGTCACTTTCTCTTTATAGAAGAAATTACTATGTTCATGGATCATAATAGTGTGAATCATATTTTATCACAATGTGATTTAAATCTAAGGAATATGAGATGAATATCGTATCTCCATGTGTTTTACTTTGACTTTATGTATACCGCAGGAACAGGGGATTCAGTGGAAAATTCAATAAGAATGATGTCATATGCTCAGCAGGCGAGGGAAGCATCAAATTAGTGGTATTTTATTTCAATCCTACCTGATATGCATGTTGAATGTGAAAACCTAGGTGATGATGCAATATTTTTTTCAGCCATTCCTCTTCCTGATTTGGTAATGATGGTAAAAGAGTCACATATATCCGATGATGAATGTGATACATTTAGTTCCAAATTCAATGGTGGGGAGACCATTGAGGGATAGAAACTTGTTGGGAGTTCGGTTTTTTTGTTCATAGATAGGATGGTTGTACTAATGGATTTTCAGAAAAATCATCTTCATGGTAACCACCATTCGATATGGTATGTTCATCAAGGAACAAAAAATATGTATAAAAGATTGAAGGCATTGTTTTTGTGGAGTGGCATGAAAAGTAAAGTGGCCTAGTTTATTTCACAGTGCTTAACTTGTCAGGAGGTCTCGGAAAAGCATCAGTGACCAGCAGGTATGTTGGAGCCTTTACTTATCCCTATCTGGAAATGAGAGAATATTTTGATGTATTTTGTTACATGTATCCCAAGAGTGGTTCAAAAACATGATGATACATGGGTGATAGTGGATCATCTTACCAAGTCAACCCATTTCATCCCTACTCATGAAAATCATATAGTGGTGGTTCAATCCAAAATAAATATCCAAGAGGTGAAAAATTGAAGTTGAATAACACTATTGATACTCTTAGATGGATATCAGAGGTTTACATATCATTTTTGGAAATCCTTACAGTATTCCCTGGGGACTCATTTGGATACGAGTACTACATATAGTCCTTAGATGGACGAACAAAACTAAAGGTCGATAAAAACATTTTAAGAGATGTTTCGATCTTGTTTAATGGATTTTTATAGTTAATGGGAGGAGAAATTACCCTTAGTTGAGTTGTATTATAACAAAATCTACCATGCATTGATACATATTTCTCTTTCTAAGCAATGTATGGGCATTTTAATCATCCTCTACTATGCTGGGTGGAAACAAGTGTGACATTCCTAGTTGGTCCGAGCCTCATCCAAGATATAATAGAAAATATTTAGATGATAATAAAGATGATGGAGACTTCTCTTATTTTTTAGAGATCTTATGAGGATCATCGTTGATATAGGTTGTTCTTTGTGGTGAGTGATCATGTGTTCATGCCTATTTTTTCAGGACAAGGACATTGTTGTTTTTGGAAGCAATGAAAGCTATATCCAAGACTCATTGTCCCTTTTAATGTGATGTAATGGGTTGGAGAGTTAGAATATAGCCTATAATTACCACCAAGGTTCAGTTCACTGCATAATGTGTTCCACGTATCTCAGTTGAAACTCTTTCCCCTTAATATGGACTATGTAATTAGAAGGGATCACATATACTTAGAGCCAGATGCTCCATTAGTACATATCCCGGTGCAGATTTTGGATAGCCATGAGAATTTCATTTGTTGATAGAGAATAAGTATAGTACATGTTTTATGGTAGAATGGTCAGATTCAAGAAATTTCTTGGGAACAAGAGAATAAAATGAAATATCATTGGCCGAAACACTTTCAGGGTAGTGATGGTTTTCTAATATCTGATGAAATAAAAACGAATGGTGCGTAGAATATATTACCCCTAGTTTTTTAGGATATAACCATTATTTTTTTCTTTTTATTAATATAATTTTAATGTATTATGCATGGGATAGATGGAGGAACATTCAATAATTTTTTAGGGGATAATTTGGATGTGTATACAGTGCAGACAATTTATCTAAACCGTGCGGATCTCCTAGAACAAACTATGTGAAATAGTAGTTTTCAGGTAGTCGACTCGGCATGGTGGGAACATAGTTATGGATGACATGTGAGGGATTACATAAGGCATTATCTAGTGCATGTTTATCGCATGGTTGGTCTAACCATGTAGTCAAGCCATGAGAAGAGTCATATCTTGATCCTAAAATATAGGATCTCACTATTCATGCTTCCAAATCCCACGTTTCTTCATCTATTCTTCCCTAGGATGAAATTCCTCTGCATTGAAGGTAGGATAACCTCAACCAAGTGATTTAGAGTCAATATAGTTCCCTCCCTTGGAATTTCGAAGCCCAATTATAGTGTTAAGTATTTTTCTTCATCGTTCATGTCATGTTTTTATAAATCTACGTAGATAAAATTCTACTCTCTTCATGACTTATTAGATCTATACACATAATGGTTAGATCTACGGTTTTGAATATCAAATAATTTGGTATTCAGTAATGATATTTATATTAAAATATATATAAGGATGTTTCATGTGGATTCATCCCGGTTGTGTAAACATTCTTTGTCATTTCAGTTTTCATCAAAACCTTCATGGTAGGTGACTTCACTATCGACTACCCCTTAAAGAATAGATTTAAATGCATTAAAATTTAATATCTACTGTAAAATTTATTTTTAATTGGCTATTTTGAAATTTTTGGAAACCCTCTTTAGTGAAAGTTTGGGAAATGTGGAAATATGGAGAATGGGTGTTCTTCATAATTTTCTTCTTTTCATGGATTTAATTTAAGGATTTTAAATTGTGGATTTTCTGGAATTATGAAACATGTATTCAATCATGATGATTTCAATTAAATGACTTTTTTTATTGAAATGTTTTCTTTTGGTTAAATTGGATTTCATAATGATTTTCATTAAAAGAACAATTTTATTGAATTGGTTGGACACACATGGATTCATCATGGGTTTCACATGGGTTTTTGGTGTTCATTAACATTAATTTTTATGGATAATGGTTTTAAATAACTCCATTAAAAGGTTTGGATGGATATGGTTGTGATGTACCCCCATCAATGTGGTCCACTAAATTATGGGTTAGTATAAGGATAACTCATCGCTCGCATGTATATGGAGTTTCTAGCAGCATGCATTGTTGCGTGTGTTGTTATGTGAAAAAGAATTATGACCCCGAAATAATATTTAGTAATGGGTTTTAAGGAATGGTATGGTTACTTTTTAGCTTCATGATTTGAAAAAATTCATGATATTAATTATGGTTTCTCAAACCTCTATTGTTTGTTCCCTAATCTAAATCTCAAACTACAACATCTAAAGGATGGTTCTTAAGAGTTCTAAAATATCTTGAAAATGAATGTCTTGTTACTTCAGGTTCATCTATAGATTTGGGAGTATATTAAGAATCCGTAGAGTTTCCAGAACTAGAATTTTCTTCTTCCATAATAGAAGAATCAGAAATTTTATAATTTATATATAGATTTGACATATTGTCCACATGATATTCTATGTGGGGGTTTTAGACTCATATAAATATATTTCATCAAACATAACATGAATAGATTCATACACATTTTTGTTAATTTTATTAAAGACTCTATAGGATTTACAATATATTGAGTAACCTATGAAAATCCCATCATCACTTTTAGAGGAAAATTTGACTAGATTTTATTTTTTTATTGAGAATAAATATATTGAAAACAAAAACATTGATGTAATTGTCCTTGGATTTTCTATTATTACATATTTAATATGGGGACTTGTTTAGGATTGGTCTTATTAAAACTCTATTGATTATTTAAAAACCTGTATTCACAGATTCAACACAAAAACAACCTGGTAGATCATGTTCATTAAGCATAGTATGTGCTATTTATTATAAAGTTATATTTATCATTTCTAAAATTCCATTCTTCTAGAGTGGCCTAGAAGTAGAAAAATTATGACTATTTCCATTTTGAGGTAATTTGTTTCTTCAATTTATGGATTTTCAAACTCACGAGCATGATCGCTTCTTTAGGATTTAATTCTATGTCCACTTATGTTTTCTACTTACCATGATTAATTAGTGCTATAAGAAAAATCCTCACTTTTTTGAGCTAAAAATAAGGTCCATGTATACCTATAAAACTCATCTATTAGAACATAAACATATTGAAACTCATTTAAACTTGATAAAATATATGTTCCAAATAATTATATGTGAAAAAAATCAATAGGTTGAGAAGTTGAATCTTTTATCATTGGTTTGAATGTAATTATTTGATTTTTTTCCTTTTTGAAAAGTATTGTATACATTATCATTTGGAAACTATAGTTTACATAGATACTTCACTAATAATAATCTAGTAGCATTATAATTGAGTTAATGTTACAATTTACTAGTCTCATATTCCATATACAATACTCTATATGAAATGTAATTATGAAATAAACATTTTGAGAAGTTGTGGATGCCAAATTAATAGCATCTAGATTTTAATATTTAAAATCTATAAATAATAAATAATTTTATAACTGAAAACATCATAAGAAAAATTATCAAATTTACTATGAAATCCGTCATCACATATCAATGAATTTATATAATGATTTTACATCAGACCACCAATAAAAAACAACATTGGATATTAAAACAATGTTAGTGTTACCTCTTTGAAAAAGGCATATAATTTTACATTTTGAATTTTCATCAAAGGTGACATGTCCACCATAAATCTTGATATTATTCATGAATATTGAGTATTCCCTTATCATTTGTATTGAACAACCACATTCCATGTACAATAATCTTTTACACATACCATTCAATTAGAATTCATGCAAAAAAAATTTAAAAAGAAAGACATGGATAACCAGAGTTGTTTGGGTCCACTCACATTAGTAATTAATGCTTTATGAACTAACATTTTGTACATGGGTTTCCTATAAAATGTTATAATGTCTTATAAAAATAGGAACTATGTGGTCTAGAAATACTAGAAGTAGTAAAATCATTTCTAGTGTTGTTTCATGAAGCAGATTTTTTAAATATGTGCAAGAAACCAAATTTCTATATTTTGATACAAAATATATTTTATCAATTTTATTCTAAATATGATAACCAATACAAACATTATATTTAGTAGAAACCTATTTTCATGAATTTTAACTAAGGAATATTCTCAAGATACTTTTTAATTTTACATTTGAAGGTTTCCGTTCTGAATACTCATTAAGATGTTTAACATTGTTTTCATTTTCAATTACGAAGTCAAACTTAAATGTAACAGAAATAGAATGTTATTTTTTATAGATTTATAATTATCATTTAATTCATTACCTATTTCATCAATAATTTTATAGTATTCAAACAACCCTTTAGTAGTCATATATTATGAATTATCATAATGATAATTATCTCTAGAATAAAAATAATTTTTACTGGAGATGCAAGGGTCACCTCAGATGTGTCTTTCAAAAAACACATGTTATCTTTCTTGGAATATTTCATCCTCAAATTATTTTGAGACACTTGTTGTATCATAAACATTACTCCATGTATCCTTTATTTCATTCATTTAAATAATATCTTTGTCATTATACATCTTTTTATACTTTAATTTTTGACAATAAATGTTTACATGTCCTCTTCTCTTCAAAAAATAATAGAATATCTCATTTTTGTTATCTCTTCACATATAGTCCTTTCCAATTTCATATGTGGTCATACATTCTTATGTAGCTAGGGTTTCTGAAGAACTGTTTTTTTATATAAAATATATTAAATCTCCATGGTAGTTGATTCATTTCCCCATCATTGTCACATGATGTATCTTCATTTATGGAACTTCCATAATGAACGTGAACTTTATTCGTTTGTATAGATGCAGTGGTTTTGAAATCCACTAACATTTTTTAGGGTCATCATATTCTTCTATTTTAACATTAAATTCTTCCATTTACATCATCTACTTACCAATCAGATCATATATTGGTATTTAATTGATGTCCAATATTGTCTAACAGATTCTGAGGTCCCTCTCCACCTATATGGAAGATATCTCAATATCTCCATGGTCTATACCTTTACAATGATCGTCTATATGGTGATATAATTTTTTTCACATTATCATTCAACATGAGATACATATCAGAAATAGGATCATCAAGATTCATTTTATGGTTGTCATATTTATTTTTATATGTGTTATGACTCATTTCCATAACATTTTTGGTTCCTTCATTTGAAACAGCTAGAGTATACATAAATTCAATGGCTGTTTTACATGCTGAAATCCCATACAATTATTCATCACCCAATGCACAATGTAATTAATTCTTATCATTGAAATTATTATTATATGATACCTTAGTTTAATCATCCCAAGTGTTTCTAGAATTATAAATAATGTTATATTCATCAACTATAGTAGAAAAGATTTAAATTCCCATGCTTTCTAAGTAAATTTTAATTATGATTTTCCCCAAATAATAGTCTGTGGAAATGAAATATAGAGTTTTGTTGGTAGTATCACCTTATGGAATATTATCCATTTGAAATATATGTTAATATGCTACAAATTTTAAACTTACAGAAATTTAGAGATATTTAAAATCACAACTAATATCAAAGTTGAAAATATTTAAAACATATGAAACATTGCATGTAATAAAACCGTTGATACAAAATGATTGTCAGAGTATGAAACATAAGGGGAGGATTCATTATGGTCTAATAAACAATTAAGTATAAAAATATTGTTTAAATGTTCAAAAATTTTAAATATAAAATAACTTATAACATAAATGTAGAATATTTATATATGTTTTCATTGTTTGAAATATTTCTCAAGGATGGATTAGTTCTCGGAAAATTTAGTATGGATTATTATTTTAACAATTGAAATCGATCTAATAAATAAATTTATAATACAAACACCTTCTATAATTAAATATCAATGTGATTTAATGTTTTTTGATTTAAATAAAATTTTGAAAATAGAACATTGAATGGAACATTGGAATGAAAATAAGAGGTTTACTCTCTAGCTAAGACCTAGTCCTTTCCACTTGTGGATTACCTACCACCAAGAAATTTATATTAATAAATTTGGATCTACACCATGGATCACAGTGCAAAATAACATACATAATTTTTTAGGACATCTAGACCTCTTAAATTTTTTTTGTCACATTTCTAATAAAAAAACCAGTCCATGCAAGGTCGTCTTCAACTGTTATCCATGGGAGTATAGGGTGTAAAGGGTTATATTTGTAAAGATGTCCATGTATCTTCTAATTTTTCATATGATTCAGTGTGTGATTATTAAATATACACACACACTTCACGAAAGGAAAATTAGTATATAAATATAGGAAAATATATTTAAATGAGTTTAGAAGGCTTGGTATGTTTTTCTATATAGATCCCAACTCCTCAAAGTTGTGTTGAAGTTAATCTTCGGTCGATTTCAGAAAATATACAGAAAAACTGAGTATCATGTGATCTTATGTCTATTGTCTTCAGTGAGGTTGTTGATGTGTATGATAATATCTTCTCTTCTGTTATAATGTTTTTCTAACGTGTTCTTATATTCATGCTCTCAGAAATATCTTCATGTTTCATCATCTTGATGTTACGCAGTTATTCTCAGGCTCACTGGCTATAGATTTTCAATGGAAACATCTTATATATTTTTGATTAGATATTTAATTAATGTACAATAGATGAAAATGAGAATTATCTCATGAACCACATACAACGTACTGTCCTCTTATATCCAATAAATGTTTGGTACAAAAGACTGACAAAGTCATTAAAACATTTTTACTAAGATTCATAAATATTATTGTTAGAATGAAATTGAAATTGAAATTAACAAGGAATGATGGTATCTCAGGATCAGAATATCCAGAACAGTTAGTCAGGATTAGTAGGTCTCTCGGTTCATAGGTCGACTTGATGGTGACTCAGTCTTCAGTATGTCATTTCGATGGTAGGGTTTCTTGATGTTACGTTATCTATCTATAGCTCAGACATAGAAAAAATTCAAAACATTTGTGAGTCATTATTTCAGTATTTGAAGATGATAACGACTTATGTTGTTTATAACTTAGGTTCTATGGTTTCTCTTACTCAGAGATGATTTTGAGTTGGTATCGGTAGGTTGAATAATGGTTAATCAGTGCATTGGTAGCTTGATTATATGGTGACTTATCTATTTGTAAGACCGAAATAGATGTCTTTTCATTTTCCATATTCTAGTATCAGTGATTATGGTAATACATGTCATTAGTAAGTCCAATAATGAGTCCACCCTAACTATGAGTCAGCCTCGATGGTGACTTGTACATAGATAATCTTTTAACCTATCGTAGGTAGTAAAACTCTAAGATAATATATTAAGACTATATTTAAACAATTTTTATCCTAGAGAACCATAATTGAACTGGATCAAACGTAATAAAACATCATTTTTTATCTTTAAAACTAGATGATGACAATAATTTTTATGATTCATACTATATTTTATACGACTATTATATAACTATAATTATTCTATACAAACTATTCCACTTTTATTCCCTTACTGGGATTATAGATCTCTCGATTCTAATATATGTCCCCAAAATATCCTATTATGTTTCTAAAGCCGTTGAATTATTGAATCGTTTTAATGATTTTTTCAATAATTATTTTGTATCCCATGTTTAAAATATTATGATATGTAGCTAATTCCCTAAGATACTATACTTCTCAGTCATTTTGGTTTTATTTTCTTTAATTTTATATAATAAATCAATTATTAATGAGAAATATTGATTATGGGTTTTATAGATATTTTTGAAGAAAGTATTAGTTATTTTTTTTATTATTAATAAACTATAGCGAAAACCATTGGAATAAGAATATTTGTAAGAAAAAATACCTATGTTTAGTTAAGTATGTATTAATTGGTTTATTAATAAAATAAATATATTTTGGGTACTACATGTTGTTCCTGTTCTGCCACCAATTAACCCGGGGCTATCAATTCTACCAATGTGTGTCGCGCCTGACTCAGCGTAACCTAGTATATGAAAATTATCTATACTTCCCACCTGGTTTATCACTCATAGTGGATATGATTTGGAAAATTCATAAGCTCATTTAAAACAACTATTATTAGGAAAACACTCCAATCAATATATATGTTATGAAATAGATCATGGATTACATAGATTAAATTATATAAATTCATGAGTAAAGGAAATACTTGAAATTTATAAGTTCTCTATTAAATTTCATTTTCTTCCCTTTTATGTTTTTTAAAATTGTAATCATATTATTCCCTAATTTTCCAATTATTCTAGAAAATGTATAGAAATTAGTGGAATCAAGTAAAAAATAAATTTAAAGGGAAATGTGATAACATCAGGAATGATATTCCCTACCCAAAGTGACCATGAATTGCAATCATTATAAAGATACACTCTTAGATGAATTAGGTTCTGAATATATAAATTAATGAGGAGGAGTGACCATATTCACCTAATAAATAAAAATATGCAATTTAGTTCTTTATGCGTCAAAGGATAATGAAATTAAATGGATCATTTAATCCCTATATCAGAGAATAATTAATTAACTACATTGAGAAGAACTTCTTCATCATTATATGTTCTGAATACGAGAAGTTTATACAAGTTGTTTAACCAATAGAGGTATAAGAAAATTAGTGGTGTACATTGATCTAGAATAAGAATCCTTAATAATATATCAATGTGATTGGGTGGAAGAAATTCTAGAAAATTTATTTCGATAAATATTTTCCTCACACTTTCTTACATAAAATCAACATTGATTTCCTTTCCCTAAATAAAAAAGATAATGAATATATCATGGAATACAAGGAAAATATCACAAGACTTGCATGCTTCATCATTTACAGTTTTTTTACCCTCAAAGGAAATGTTCACCTCATAATTAGTGGGAAAATACATAGTCTACTAAAACTCTTGATGATATGTAGAAATGATATCTATGAGAGAATTCTCTGATGTTCCCTCAAATTTGTAAGTAGGATTGGTGAATCTCAAGGGAATCATAGTGATAAGAAGAGGAAGGTGGAGTTTAATTTATTTATTATGATGGAAAAATCTAATGGTTCCATGAAATTTCATCATTCCACTTGTCAAATATGTGTAATGAAGAACACACGAAATTGTGTATGGGGGGATGAGGAAAGGATTTGGTGTGGAAAGGAAGGATACCAATATAAGGATTAATGACATGGGAATCATACAAATGAAAAAGAGAAGAGGAATTATATGATAAACCATCATTTTGTTGATCATCACTTTAATATAAGAAACCATTTCACTTTTTAATCCAATTTAATAAGCCATGGGTTTTTAAGACAACCAAAAACATCAAAGGACACAAGCGATCTCTTTTTCCATCCCACCCACTAAGGTGGATCTCGACAATGAAGTAATGATATTACAATATTTATTCATTAAAGAATAAAAAATTAATTTATTTATTAAAGATATTTAAATTCCATCACATCATAAAAGATTAGTATAACTATTCAAACACCACCAAAAATCATCGAAGTATAACTATTTGTAAAAACATAAAATGGGGAAATTATTTCATCCCAATTATATAACTCCTACCCAATCCAAATTTTTAATTTCAATGTCCAAAATAAAACTTATCATACTCCCTTTGGTGTAATTTAATGAAATTAGGGGAACAATATGGATTTCCATATATTGATAAAAAAATAATTACCATGTGATGGAAATCCCTATATGTATTGAGAATCAGCCCATGATTTTGTACAAGTAAAAGGTGGAGGATGAATCCTCTTTAGAACTGAAATCTCAGGTGTGGATTTAATTACCCATTTAGAAATATTATTTATGTCAAATTATTGAATATATGGATAGAACCATCCTAATATACATGCATACTATGAGGGAATACCTTTTTGTGTTTCTGAAGGAATTTAATTTCCATCCTCCTAACTAAGAAGATCAATTTTCAATCGATCATGTACCTAGGGTGATACCATTATCCAAGAATCCATATAGAATGAAATATGTGGAACTCCTGGAGATAAAGAAGAAACTATAGGATAATATAAATAAGGGTATCTTACCCCCAAGTGCTTTACCATGAGGATTAGTAGTCCTCTTCAGTTAAAAGAATGATTGGTTAACGTGCCTCTTCATTGATTATCGTGAAATAAAAAAGATCCAAATAAAGAATACATTTTCTTTACCATAGTTCAGTACTTGTTTTCTTTGTTTTGTGGAGAATAATACTTCTCAAAGGTGTATCTATGTTATTGATATTACCAGTTTAGGGTGAATAAGGAGGATATGACCAGGTCTACTTTTCATAAATGGTATGGGCACTATGAGCTCATAGTGATGCCTTTTGGAATAAACGATGATATGTAAATTTTCATGGAAATGATAAATATAGTCATTAGATATTACCTAGAGAAATGTATTGTATCCATTATAGATGTTATTATAATATTCTATAAAACCACGGAGGAAGATGAGAAGTATATGAGAACTATGCTAATGACCATACAAAAGTAGAAGAATTATGAAATGTATTGAAAATGTGAGTTTAGGTTAAAGTAAGTCACATTCTTAGTGAATTTCATCACATGAAATAGGATAATGATATAAACATTAAAAATATAAGTAATTGAATTATGTATGAGGAATACATCTGTTAAATATATTTTTAGTTTACATGGAGTAGCTTGGTATTATCACTGATTTGAGAGAAACATCTCACGGTTGTGAACACCTCTAACATAACTAACTTGGTAGGGTCTTAAGATTTCATTGAATGATAATTGTTATGATATATTTATAGACTTAGAAAAAAGTCTCACAACTACACCTTTGATTAAAATACCCACAAGGAATGATCATTTCATATTATTCAGCAATGCTTTGACAAAAGGGCTTGGGTTTTGTGTCATTGAAAAATTATAAATTAGCCTTTTCTTCAAGGATGATGAATTTTCATGAATAGAACAATTCAATATAATATCTACAGTTGGTTTTAGTGATCTATTCATGGAAAATAATCTTGCATTATCACTTTGGGAGAAGTGTGAAATATATACTAATATCAAAATCCCCAACTATATATTCACCTGAAAAAATTTAATTACTAACCATAGAAATTGTTTAGAATGGATTAAGGAATATTACTACTCTATCCACAACCATCCTGGTAAATGCAAATAATGGGTAAATTATCTATGTAGACAAGACCCAAAAATTTTATCATGTTTGAGAATTGATGAGGATCCAATATTATTATACAATATGAATACGGACATGGGAATCATAAATTAATGAACTTAAACAATCCATTCCCAAATTTCTTCTCAACCATACCATCATGAGAGGTTTAAGGATGCTCAATGAGATGAAATTCTAATATAGAAGAATGTGGAATCTATGATGAAATGTAAATCCTCGTAGTTCCATGTAAAAGTATAATGAGCTATGAGATTCGAGTCGTGACTATGTGTATAATCAAATAATTATATAAATGAGGATTTGTTGGATGATGCACATAGTTCAACTTTCTCTATCCACCTAGGATTCAAATCTATGTATCCAGATCTCTATGAACATTATTCGCAGGACATTATGAATAAAGAGATCATAAAATATAAATCATGATGTATTATATGTAATAATGTGTATGTGTAAAGTAAACACACCAAGGTGATTGTGAAAACATTACCCATACCAAAATGGAAATGGGAAAACCCCACCATGGAATTTGTCACCATACATCTGAAGACATATAGGGGAAACAATGCTGTCTATGTTGTGGTGGATAATCTAATAAATAATGTACATGTCACTATCATTTGAGAGGGTTTCACACTCCACAAACATGAAAAGATATAAATCAACGAATTGTTAAGGATGCATGGAGTGAAACTATAAATTGTATTTGATTAAGATATGATATTGACCTAAATGTTGTAGAAAAGTCATCAACATGCTCTACAAAATAATTTTATATTTAAATAAACTTACCACCATATATTTATGGTCCAATATGAGTGGACTATATAGAAAAATGAGGACAAGTTGAGACAATTCACAATTTACTTAAAAGGATTATGAGGAAAACATCTTCTCACAGATGAGTTACCTTACAACTAGAGTTTCCACTGAGCATCTAAATGCCCCCTACGAATCACTTTTTGGGAAGAGGTGGAGAACACTTGTTTGATAGGATGAATATGGGGAAGAAAACTGCTGGGTCTGGAAATGGTTGAAGAAATGGGGGAAGAGTTACGAACATTCAACATCACAACAAGGCTACACAGAGTCCACAAAATAACTATAATAATAGTCATCGATGAGACATAGTGCTTGATTTAAGAGTCATGTTATTCATACACATATCTCAATGGAATAATTTAAAGTTATTTGTAATGAAAATAAATCTCATTCCATGATATATAGGTTCCTTTCTAATCCATGATCACATTAGTGCGGTGTCCTTCTGAATGTAACTCCCAAATATACAATATCAATCACATGATATATTCCATGTATCCCTATTGTAAAATTACATACCAAATCCCTCACATGTACACAATCTAGAGGTGGTACAATTAGAGAATGAACTTTTCAACGAGGAGAATTCTGTACTGATATAATATTATTGAGACATTGTTCGAAGAAATGTGACAATAAAACATGTCAAATTCTAGTGGAGAAAAAACATTTTTGAAGAAGATATGTGGCAACCAGAGGAGGGAATGAAGTAGAGTTACCATCATCTTTTATGTGTGGTAAATGAAAATTTTGAGGTTGAAATTTCTTGGGGGAGGTAGATTGTAATGAACGAATCAGTTATAAATAAAAACCACCTTTTTATTTAATTAAATATATACTATAGATATAGAAAAAACAACTTAGTTTTGTTTATTATGTCAAATTATATTTTAATGAAAATTAATCACTTCTACCATTTAAAATACAGATGTGGAATAGTGTTTACATGATTACTAGAAATATAGGGTTTAAAAAATGAATTGAAAAAAAGGATGTGATGGCCTCAACCAGTAAGATCGTACCCTATGAGGACCATTTATCAAAGCTTCCTATGTAGTTTTTGTACTATAATTTTCTGTTGATCAAGGAGAAGATAAGATCCTTCAACTTAATTATGAGTGAAACTATTTTTTTTGGAGTTGTTCAACCTCATCATGATAATGATCAAAACAATATATAATGAACCACCCCATGGAAATATCATTGTCACACACCGTTCTCTCAGTGTGTGAACTAGTGTATTAAAGATATATGTATCAAGAACCTATAAATATATGTGTGCACATTATTTTCTATAAAATAATGTATATATTTTCATCAAATTTTTATTAATTTATATATGATTTTTTATTTTGGTAAAATAATGCACAAATATAATATTTGGTTAATATTCAATTTCTATTAAGAAATTTATTTTAAAGAAATAATGGATTTTTGAATTAAATAATTTTAAAATAAAATTTTATTATTAATGAATTAATATCAAATATAAATGATCATATTAGTTTTAAGAATTAAAATGTAATTTTTAAAAGGGTTAGAAAACTATTATTGTCAATAAACCGAGAACTTCACAATTAATGTCAATTTTATATTAATAGTAAAAATTCACATCATTAAAAAAGTAATTTGGATAAAAATATATCATTTCAAGAATCCTTACATTGAAAATATCAAACGGTTAATTTTTCATAATTTTTTGGGAAAGTTTAATTTTCAGGAAAAAATTAAATAACTTGTATATATAAAATGATCATTATGAAATTATAATGACCCAAAAGTGATGTAATTAGAAATGTAAAGGATATCGAAGAAAAAAAATTATCTCCCTTTCAAATATTGGTATTTTCTGATTATTTTATTATAATTATAAATCATTTATGAAACCCCAAAACATTAAAATATTTTATTTTTTTGAAATCATTTCTATAAGAGTATGACTCCCCACCACACAATAAAGGGAATTAATTGACTAATTTTAGATGTAGTACTTATAAAATAATATAAACCAATATCATTTGAAAAAATTCATGGAAGAAATCCATGGGAAGGTTTGTTCTTTATTTATTTTATTATATAGAGTCCAAAACATATATTGGAGAAATATTAAAGAAATCCCCTTTGATTTCTGATATAATCCCTCCCAATATCCAATTTATATTCACTCAAAATCCTCTTATAACACACATAAAATACAATCTATGTTATAGATTCCTCCAGAGTTGTTCCCAAGATCTCTATAATCTCCTCTAAATCATTATGTGTCACACACTCAAGTAAGGTATCCTATCGTTCATAGATTTATTAAGTAATTATCATTATATTATTCCTTTTTATTTTAAATTTATAATTTTGGGCAATGTTTTTCACATCACTAATACATCCATTATAGTTACTAAATGATAATATGGATGTTTTTATCACATTAATCCCTCATAAGAATATTTATGTGCCCCCATTATGCTATCGACATTTAACCGTGATATTCCATACAAAAAATATTTATTGAATACTCACACCTAGTTCATATCATTAATATTTAACATTATTCATGAAATATTATTTTATTTATGACATATATTTACATATTCCACACTTCGTGATGATGGTATAAAATCTCATGAAAAATGATTCCATGTTGATTAATCTATGCGGCGTAATTAATAATTATAACTAAATGAATGTGATGGCCGCGCTGTGAATTATATAGAGCTCTAATGCAATGAGTAATGTTTAGTGTCTTGAGGATTCATGTAGGGATAGGTAGTGAACCTTATTCTTTTATGGTACGTTTTATGTCATGATATCTTAGAAGTATTCCTTCGCCTATATTTATGATACAGTTTCTTATGTTGTTGCAACATTTACTATGTTTCCTTTATGAGAATAATGTTATATTAAGTCTCATTGTTCATGATTATTCTTATATCTACTTTTGATTTTTTTTTCAATTTTATAATGTGTACTATTTTCATTATGTTACGCCATGTTTATTCCCTAATTGAGAAATATATCTCACCCATTTCTTATTTATGTCACAAGGATATCTCGTGCATTTTTAAAATCCATGGTGTTACTGAAGCTTGTTAATGAAGTATTAAATAATGTTGGCGTATCACATGTATAGGATGTTATTCTATATACCTAATTCAAAATGAAAATATAATTCCAAATCTTCTGGGTGGTATTTTGTGTACTTTTAAATAATAAATCTATTATTAATATTTAGTAAAGATCATGGTTGTAATACTAATTTTACATCCATATATTCTTCTTCATGTTTTTTATGTATCTCTGTAGTGTGAATGTTTTGATAGGTTTCTGATGGGGGGAAATATATAGTGGGGATGGTGTTTTTTTGTGGTCAACATCAGAGTCCCCCCTAATTATCCTCACCCAATACCATTCTCAATTGATCATTTGGCCAAAAAAATTCATATTCTATCTCCTTAATGGACCCTATATAAAAATGATGAAAATATAACCATGATATTTAATTATGAATTATGTAACAAAAATTAAATACTAAGGAATAGGACATAACATTTTATCTTATATCAATGAATTAACGTATGTTCTATAATTTTTACTCACTCTTGAGTAAAATAATTATTCTATGGGAACATGACCAACTATACCAAATTATAAATGCTAAAATTAATTTGATTGGTAAAATAGTAAATTTTTGAATAAAATTTATTTAATAAACCCCGAAGGAATTAATATTTTATCATTTTATGAAATCCATAAATTGAAATATCATCTAAATAGATATTTAATTAGGAAAAAAGGCTACTGTAATAATAACGTCGATACATTATAATTATTGTAATGTAAATGGGTATGACATGGATTCTTCTTGTCTGTTCAATCCAGTCCAATTTTATATGTTCTGTATTTTTCGGTTTGGTCAGATGGTAATTTTGACCATTTGGTCATTATAAACACTTTCTTGTTGTGTTTTTTTTTGGTAATTTTCTCTTTTGTTAATTTAGGAATTTTGTCACTCAGGTATAATATTTTTTATATTTTTCTGGTTTGGTCATTCAATTCATGTTGGTTGAGGGGTTTTCTATAATTAATGGGATATGTCATTTGGATATTTTTTGTAATAGATATTTTATAATTTTCTCTATTTGGTCATTTATATAGATTATTTGATTAATTTAATGTTAGGTTATTCTGGGTGATTTGGGTATGTAAATTTTCTTCATTTTTGGTTAATCCATTTTTGATTTATACATTTTTGGTTTTTTAGAAACAATTTCACGTTTTTTAGGTTAATTTTATGTATTTTAATTTGCTTCTTATTTTTGTTTTGACTTATTTGAGAAATGTATATTTTTTATTTTGGGTCATTCTATTTGGTTCTTTTTAGTGTTATGCAATTTTTGGTTAGTTAATTTGTCAATTTTTTCATATTTTTTGAAAAAATGGTTTACATGATTTTTGGTTAATTGGATAATTTTGGTTCTTTCCATTTTTTCATCCTGGGTTCGGTATTTTTAGTTTTTCTTTTTTATTAATATTTTGGTTATTTGTTTTTTATGTTATGTTATTTATATTATTTTTTTTATATCAATTAGATTATTTTTGGGTCATGTGTTTTTGGATTAACATCATTTAATTCATTTTGGACCATTGGTCATATGATTTTCTTGAATTATGTTATTTGATCATTTTTTAGTTTTTTTAATTTTATATATATCATTTCAGGTTAGGTTATTCATTATTATTTGGTGTATAATATTTCTTTAATTTTTCTAAGGCATTTACTTCATATTGTGATATGTAAATTGGTTAATTTTTAGTTGGAATTTGTTTTATCTTTTGGTTATTTAGTATCTGATTTAGGTCATTAGGTTTATATTGTATTACATAATTATGTTCATTTTAAGGTTATGTAATTTTTTGTTAGTTTATTTTTTCATTAATAAAAATATTCTTGTAAGAATATATTTTTCAAATCGGTTTACGTTATTTGTTTTAATTTGGCTTATGTAGTTTTTCTTATTTTAGGTTAAGTCATCATAGGATGAGTTATTTTCGTCAATTTAATGTTATATATTTTTTTTGGTTTTCTTAATTGATTTTTTTGGGTTAGTCTATTTCGTTGATTTTTTGGGATATGCCACTTCAATATTATGTCATTTTGTTCATTTTTGTCATTTGGTCATTAGTTTTTTTTGGAATAGGTCAATTAATTAGCTGTTAATTTTTGTTTAGAATAATTCGTTCATTTATTGTTCTCATTATTTATTTTTATTTTGGGTTATGTGATTTAGTTCGTTTTTTGTTAAGGTATTTTCATTACCATGGTTTATGTAAATTGGATGGTATCATGTTCGTTCATTTGGTTTATATTTGTGTTATTTCATGTTTTAGATCGGTCATTTGAATTATTTTAGGTTACATAATTTTGTTCTTTCTAGTGTTTTGTGACTTTTGTTTAGTTAGTTTTTTAATGGATATTTTTGTGGTTTTAACAATTTGTTTTCATGGGTTTAGTTTATATGGATTAATTTGCATTATTTCACTTCTTTTATTTTTAGTTAGGACTTTTTGGTTAGGTTATATAGTATATTTTTGAGTTAACATTGTTTTATTTCATCTTATTTGGTTAATTTCGGGATTGATCATTTGGATTATGATTTATCTATTTGATTTTAGGTTTAATAATTTGAATCATTTTGATTTTTTGTCATTAAATTGTTTTGATGTATGTTATATGAAATGTTTTAATTTTATTTGGTAGGTAAATTACATTATTTTTTGTTAGATTATTAATTTTTTTATTGGGTCAGGTAATTGAGTTCATATTTTTTTGGGTTTTTTTATTCATCTTTGGTTGTTTCATTCGTTTAATTTTCAGATTCAGAAATTTTTTTGTCATTAGATAATGTCAAATTTGAGATAAGTCTTTTGTTTATTTTGGGTTATGTTACTTGGGTCATTTCTGGGAAATATATTTTTTGGTTGGTAAATTTTTTCGTTAGTTCATTTTTATTATTATAACAATTACTTTACATGGATTATGTTATTTTGTTAATTTTGGGATATATAATATTATTATATTTTATGTTAGGTCTTTTTAGGTTAGGTTATTTTTAATGTTTTTGGGATATCCCTTTTTTATGTTAGTTTATTTTGTTTATTATGGGTGAAATCATTTGGATTATTTTTGAATTCTATTTTGGTTATATCATTTGGTTCAATTTGTTTGTTTGGACAAATGTTAATTTCAGATCAAGAAATTTGATTAATTTTCCAATTTCAGTTATCTTAATTAGTTTATTTTGGGTAAGGTTATTTTTTTCATTTTTGGTTAAGGTATTTATTCATATTTGGTTATGCCAATTTTTTATTTTAAGGTTTCATCATTTTTATAATCATTAGGTTATCCCATATTTGTGTTAAGTCATCTGGTTTATTTATGGTTATTCATTTGGTTAATTTCAGGGCTATGTAATTTGTGGTTAGTTCATTCTGTCAGTTGTTCATTTTTTACTTATAAATTTTTTTCCCATGAGCATAGATTATATGGTTTTTTTTGGTAATGTAATTTTATTAATGTTGGGTAAAGACATTTTATGTTCAATAATTTTGTTTATTTTTGGGTTATCTATTTTAATATATGTTAATTTTATTTATTTTTTTTATGGTTTAGTGATTTGGATTATTTTTTGGTTAATTATTTTTTGTGTTATTTGAATTTTCCCATTTTGGTAATTTAGTAATTAGTTTTTTATTTATTCATTTGATCATCCGTTCATTGTTTTTGATAGGTTAATTTGTTTTTTGTGTTAGATTCGTTATTTTTCATGTGGTTAGTTTTTGTAGTTAATTTTTGGATCATGTATTTCATTCATATTGTGTAATTTAAATTGGTTAGTATTAGGTTCAGTCATTTGCTTCATCTTTGGGTAATGTCATGTTTGTGTACGATCATTTGTTAAATTTTGGATTACGTCATGTAGTTAATATCATATTTATAAAATTACTAGTTAGTTTATTTAGTCATTTGATAATTTTAAAGAAAAAATTACTTACATGGGTTATAGGTATTTTTTTTCTTTTGGACTATGTGAATTTGTTTATTTCAGGTTAGGACTTTTTTTATTCTTCCATTTTTGGTTAGTTCGTTATGTTTAACTAAAATCCCCCTTCACTCTAATCAACTTGGAATTGGGTTATTGAAACATCTCTACTAAAAGACATGCCATCCCGATAAATATAAACAAATTCCACTTTTAGGATCTATTTTATACTAGAATAATCAATAAAAAATTAAGACACCAAAAAATATATTGAATATACAACATTATTCTAATTTATGGATTCATAATCTAAATTGAAACTACAAAATTATAAATACCGAATACCTTTGAGGAAACTAGTTTCCAAAAAACTATTACATAGATGAAACAAATTCTTATATAATATAATTTCCTAGTCATAAATTATAATCACTATGGATTTACCTATTCCTTCCTACCATTATATTTTGATTAATCAAGAAAAAGTACACATAAAACTAGTATTACTTAAGTATCATTATTATAAAAAATACCCAAAAAATTAGTTCATATATATATTTTACCACAAAATAAACAAGATGTAAAATATTGTTCGAAAAAATTCTCACCCAAATGACATTACAAATTGTAATCATATCAACATACCCACCATTTTCAAAATTGTTTATAATTCAATTAATTATTATAGAAAAGGGTACTCATTCATAAAAATAAACTATTTAGAGGTATTAATCCATTTTCAATAAATTATACCCATTTATAAACAAAAAAACCTTCATAATTTAAAGTATAATTTTCATCTTTATATTTTAGGGAATGTTGTGAAAAAAAATATAAATTTAAATATGAAAATATAAATAATTTGGTTATTTTTTTCCTTCTTTAATAAATTTCACTATTCAAATATAATTATTTATGTTTTTATAAATCTTGAAACCCAAATAAAATTAAATTACCACTTTATTTACACTATGAAAATAGATAATATTTATATACAAACTAATTATATTGGATCCTCTCATGCCCGATTATTGTATTGATCTCGAAGCTGTGAAAATACTTCATATAATCATTGTTCTTGTTTTCAGCACCTCATATATACAAAAAATTCAATACAATTAATTAGAATTATATTTTCAATGAACACCATTAAAGATTTATATAAGATCTTATTACATTTTTTTAGGTAATCCATAACACGTATTTGGAAATTGTTTTGTTGGGACACATTTAGGTGTCCTTCAGGTGAATGTTTGAATTATTTTTAGGGATTTTGGATTCTATAGTGTTAGCATGTAGTTTTTCAAAACAATGTACCATACTAGTGAAAACTATGAAATCCCATGATGTTGGTCTTTTTATGATTATTTAAGGGTTTTTGAAACTATTCCCCCTCAATGGAGAAACCATTTAACCCATAGTAGGGGGACATGGTTAGGGAACATAGTTTGACTATCCTTGTATCCCCACATAGCTAACAGTGCAGTGGATTTAATTATTCAATATTATTTTTTAACTTCTAGAACTTATATCGATCGTGACTCATCATCAAACAATTTATTAGGTTTGGTGGTCTCCCAATAACTAATTTTTTCTCCTCCAAACCCTCTTTGTGTTGGATCGATTCTAGGCTATATATGATTGATCCTTTCCCGAATTTAATTCTTCCACATTCTATATCTCCTTCCCTTTAATTCTATCATCCATATGGTTTATTATAACTTTGAGATTTTATAGGATAAAATCTTCATTATTATAGATCTTCTATATAGTTTTGTTTTCCCAGATCTCCTTTGATAATGTTCCTTCTTGGTGAATCCCTTCGTGGAATTTCTATTATGTGATACAATGATCTAAAAATGGTTCATTAGTTTATGTTTAACCAATTTATTTTTCAAAAATCTTATTGATTTAAATTGGATTTATTTCAATATGATTTTAAAAAGAATCATTAACTATTTTGATATTGATTTTATTTATAATAAAATTGGAGAAAAACCCCATTTCTAGTGAGTTGGGGTATTTATATAGAATATGATGGAATATTTTGAAATAATCATTTTCAAATTTTGATATTAAAACTCATTGGTTAAATTGAATTAATATTCGTATTTGAGGAAAAATACATAATATTTTTTTTGATAAGAACACCTTTTTTATCATAGTAAAGGAATGATTTGATTAAAATCTCATTTTGGTTTTTAAATGTAAATTGGCTTTTTAAAATGGAAAATGGGTTAATTTTATTTAAATAAATTTTAAATAAATTTTCCATCAGTGATTATTCTTTGGGAAAATGATGTTTTATAAAATTAGTTAGTTATTTTGTCTAATAGTCAACTAAAATATTACAAATCTAAGAAAACATAGTGCATCTGGTCATATTCTATATGGGATAGTAATGTGTCATCTTTGACAAGTGACTGAGGTATGTGAGTGCACATATTATTGTGATCACCAATTTGAGTATTTTAGGATCCTATAACCAGGAAATATCTTACCTATTAAAAAATTACCATAATTATCCTTTGTGATTATATATATATATATATTCCATTGTATTTCAATTTTCATTAAATATTCCTTTTAAATTGATATAAACTATTTTATATAATATGATTATTAATGTGTTGTTTTATAAATAGTGTCCAAAAATTGAAATATAAAGAAGGTTTTGTTTTAAATATTATTTTTTAAATCCATGATTGTTTATTTAAACATTAATGATTCAATTGGATAATTAATTTTTAATTTATTATGTAACATTAATGATACCATACTTGGATTTTATCACAAACTATACAAATTCCATTATGTGTTTGTAGATATCATCCTTTGAGGTTCGTGTTAGTAGAAAACCCCACATAGAGAATGTAGTTATTCATTATATTTATTCTTTTAGATGCTATATCCATTGATATATAGGTTTCTTGTCATGTTTTATGGTAAATTGATGATGTGTTTTGTGTTATTAATACATATTTCCTATCAGGTCCATTTCTACTAGTGGATTTTATCTTTGTGCATACTAACACATGTCTTTTTTCCACTGTGTTTATATAAAATTTATTCCCACTTACTTATTTTTCGATTCCATGTTTCTATTCCGAACCCATGGGGCTCAAGAATTCGTATTAAAACATTTTAGGGTAACCTCTTGAATCAGGGTACCAAGGTATATGGGTCTGTTCATGATAATGTTGTACTAACGAATCTAATTTAAATTAATTCATTGAAATCAATATGTAGTTGTGTAATATTGTTGGGACATAGGAGGTAGTTATGACTATGTTCCTAGATAGATCTAAACATAATAATAATTAAGTCACTAAGGTGGTTTGGGAAAGAGAACAAGGGCAATTTTCTAGTCCTTTCCCAGATTTTTATTTGGATAGATTGAAATCCAAATCTTCATTATCGTTCTATAGGGATTAATTTCTAGGTTTCTAATGTTTTACCGTTTATCTATTTGATATTATGAATCATAAATTATTTCATTTTAATTTATTTTAGTATCATGACTCCAAGAATATGTTTTAATTGGATCTAGGAGAAATTGATTGATGTCCCAAAGCAAGAAACCCCTAAAATAGTCTATAATCCAGTTGATGTTATTGTGCGTTCTTTCCATACTCTCGGATTGTCTCTTACAACCAGTCTTACTCATGATCTATATGTGGATCCTAAAAGAGATGACTTTATATTTACTCATAGTCTATCTTTCTCTAAAATCCACAAGCATTCCAAGGCTCCAATTCTCCTCAAGCATCCGAGGAATGGTTGAAAATATCATTCTTCCGTTTAAGTTCGTGTAGATACCATATAAAATAATAGGGAAATTTTACACCTTAAAGCTATAGGGTTCTCTCAATAGATAGAGGTAAATGATGGTGATGTTGAAGAAGTATGATGGATTTGAGTGAAATCAATTTATAAATCATTTTTTTCAAATGAATTCATTCCAGATTCAATGATTTTGTCACATGATGTTAAATTTTTCAAACTCGAGAAAGACTACAAAAAGTGATATAATATGAAAATAATTTTTCTAAACTTGGGTAGCATTTCCTTGAGATTTTAAAGAATTATAAGATAATGTCTCAATGGTTAGATAAGGATATTTGACCAAAAATTCATTATCATGTTTTCTTTTTGATGATGACGTCTTATAATGATTAGATTGATAGAGCATTGATGGTTTAAATGGACCTAGCTTGTAATTTAGGGTTTATGATAGTACCTTTTCCCCCATTGTAATTTATTTGAGTTCCCATAATGGGAATAAAATATGCGATTATTATCCTTGTGTTTCTTAATAGCAGGTCTTGTACAGAACACTTGTTGTTCTTGGAAGAGGCCCTATTAATTTTTACTAGTGTTTTAAATATGGGAATACAAATTGGGTTTTAGTAAGACCCCTATGGAATTTTTTTAATGAGGATGATCAAGTCACTTGAATAAGTTCTTCCTTTTCAATTTTCCTCTGTCTATGGGTACAAGATCTTCTGATCTTATAAAACTATAATGAAATCAATTTATTTATGAAGTAAGGGTTTCCATCCAAAGGCATCCATATTGATGCATCTTTAAATAGTGGAGGAATTACCAGAGGAAGATGATATTGGTCTAGAGAATGTGGGAGGCTCAATCATTATTGATTCACTATTTCTTAATTTTTTGAGACTAGTATGCTCATTAATTTTTTTGATGTAATTCATTATCCTACTAAACAATCCTATTGATATTTTATCTTGTTTGATGGGAATTACTACACCCATCATAAGAAAGAGATGATTAATTACTATATAGTCCCACTACATTTTTCTATTTATCACATATTGATAATTCTTTTTATTTTCTAGTTCATGATTTGAAAATTCATGACGGAATTTTACGGATGGATTTTCTTATTTCCATCAATGAATATATTGTTTTTTAACATCAACGGGACTCATTTTCCACACATGATGGGGTGTGTTGTGTATTCTAAAATGAACTTGATCAATGGGGAAGTAGTGTTATACATTCTTATCTATCATCGGGGAATTTTATTTTAGCGATAGCCTTTCAAATGGAGTACGAACTGTTTGTGATTATCTCCCTCCAGTATTTTTTGAGTTTCTAGAAATTTTTTCTTTTGTATCTATTCTATTGGTAGGGGTGGTAGATGTTTCTATAAATTTTTTTCATGGTAATCAACAAGAATATATTCACTCATACATCATGTCACCATCAAAATTGAAAGAGATTAAGAAATAGTGAGATGATCATTTAATGAAATGAATTACACACCCGAGTGTGTTAACAGGGGTGGAGCATGTTCACATTATGATGAAGGATGGTGGGACATTTACCCTCTGTAAAGAACAAGTTATTATATCTATAGATTAAATATTGGTTTAAATAGTCAGAAGTGGAATGGTGGATATCAATGATTAATTTTAGGCGTGGTTAAAATGAGTTGAGAATAAAAGAGTCCAATATTCCAAAATCTTCCTTTTAGAGAAGGTAACACCATTATAGGTACATTTTGATATGGTTTTTTAAACAATGATCTTTCAGTCTTTATGGATTTTTTGAACATGATTTTTCATGACTATTTTGATTCTTTAATAGATGTATTTTTGGATGAAATACATGATTAATCTATGTCCATGGAGGATATTGTGAGTCTTTTATGATATTTCAGGAATATATGAGAAATTGCCAAAATTAATCCCTGATTTTCAATTATTATTGCATGATTTAGGATGTGATGTTATTGGGACACATGGTTTTGGAACATGGTTATTTCTTTGACCCTAGAAGGTTTAATTCTATTAACACTTGAGAAAAAATGAAATGTTCTTTATATTCGATGCATATCAGGTTTAAATGATTATTATTACAGGTCTTTAATCTATTATAAAATTTGTCATATCTGATGACTTCCCTTACTCAAATGGGAGAATATTATTCTTAGGATGGGAAATATGAGAATTACATATTTTGAGATGAAATTAATTTTGACTACTAATCTTGTGTTGAATCATTCAGAGGTTGTGCATGGTTATGTGAATTTCTATGAAAGATAAGTATATAGGTTTGGGTTGAGTACTTATAAAGGGTGGTCATGTAATTTCCTACTTCTTTCTATAGCTTAGGCCCTACAAGAGGTATTACCTGAACCATGACCTTGAACATGTTGTTCTGATCCTTTCACATAATTGTAGGATGCATTACCTTTTTAGGGAATGGTAATCCATGTAATCAAACCACAATATCATGAGTTATATCATATCTGAAAATGATTTGAGTCTATACCAGATGATTTGGGTGGATCAACTAAAATATATTCACCTTGAGATCACCCATACCCTAGGGAAATGGAATTCCATTACTAATGAGTTCATCCGGAATCATTGAACCTAGTACATTAATGAATCATAATAACAGTAGAATGTCATCGATCCTTTTTCACATTTTCATATAGGAGTCCAGTAATTAGAGGAGGAGGTTTCCTTGGCATGTGTTCAGTTGGTTTCTACTCTACTCGAGCCCATTCTTAAGTATTAGCTTCTTTTTGATGAATTCCATAGAATTTTAGAATATCATTATTGTTAGTGGACTGTTACTAAGTGGTCATTCTATATAGAGGTAATTCTTATTATCAAAATAATTTTGTGGAACTGTTATCATTCGTAATTTTTTTATGGGGGTATCTATAATTATTAGTTGTAAGTGAACAGAGGAACTTGTAATATGTACTAGGAAATTCGACAATGATTTTTTTGGCCATATGTGAGATGTAGAATTGTTTATTTTGTCTCACATTGTAATAAATTCCAAAATTTCAAGGCTCAACACAAAAAGACATTAGGTCTGCTTCATCCACTTCCAATACTGACTTAGAATTTGGATGAGATCTCTATTGACATTGTCATTGGGTTTCCATTAACCAGGGGAATTAATAATTTGATTTGGGTTATGATTGATAGGCTGACCAAATCTGTTAAATATATACCCATTCATGATGTAACCAATTTTGAGAAGCTATAAATTATATTCGTGAGAGAGTTGTAATTTTTATCATATGATCATGACTCGGATTTAATGTCTCATATTACATATTGCAAATGAAGATAACTCTATGAGGCACTGGTATCTTTTATTTTCTTTGATTATGGAATACCGTTAAAAGTTGGAATTCAAAACAAAAAACTCTACAAGATTTTGAGGATATACTTAAAACATTTGTTATTGACTTTTCTAGGGATTTCAATTAATATTTATTCCATGTTGAGTTTTATTATAATAAAAATGACTATGCCACTGTCCAAATTGGTCATTTTGAAGAAATGAATGGTCACCCTTGAAAATCATTATAGTGTTGGTTATAGATTAGTGAATGTTCCATATTAGTACTGAGCCTGGTTAATGAGATTATAGAAACGATTTAGTTTATTCATTAGATATTTTTGATAGAACATAAAAAGTATATGTAGTAAGATGATCATCATCCTAGACCATTTGTATTTTCAATTGGTAACCAGTTATTCTTGAAATATTCACCCCATTTGGGTCATAGATGGAATGAGTGGAAAGGAAAATTCCTCTAAATTGTATTAGACCTTATGAGGTTATTGGTCAGGATGAATGTGTAATCCAATTGAAACACCCTTCATAGTTTATTTTGATAAACTAAATTTTCTATGTATCACGGTTATGGGAGTAACATTCATTTTCATATCTTGTTCTATGCTGGAGTGATCTTGATGTTGAGATATATTTATCCATAACATAACATCTAATAAGGATATTTGATTCTAAAACCATGTTACATAATATAAGTATCATAACATTATATCAGGTTCTACGTCATCATTTATATTTTTCTAAATTGATTATATTGAGATAGATTCATTGACGAGAGAATAATGACATCATATTTTTGACATTGAAGCTTCCAAACATGATTTAGAGGGATAAAATGTTTCTATAGTGTGGAGACATTACCATTAGGTCACTATTTTTATGTACTTCATAACCTAGATATTGGTCATGATTTTGTTAGGTCTTGTTTATTTGTTTTTTGTGTGATATGATAAAACATTCGAAGAGATTTTGGGCATTACATGGTTGGCATGTGATTATCGAAATCTATGAACCCTTCTTGTGAAAAAACAAGAAAACTATAGTGGTGGGGGGGGGGGTGGATCATGGTTGGCAGAGGGTTTATCAAACCGTGTTCCCACCAAGGAGAAACCATGAAACACCATCAATATAGGTCCATGCTTAGGGCATATGGTTTGAAAAACCATGTTCCCATTCCTAGATAACAATGCTTGCTGGATTTAAATAGTGTGAAAATTATTTAAATACTTCTCAAACCCACATTTATAACCATTATCGACCATAAATCAATATATTATGATATTCAAGGTCGGTTGTGCTCACATGAAATAATTTTGGATCCTCCATACCATATCAATAGTTAATTAATGCTTGGAAATCATCATTTGATCCATTCCTAGTCAGAATTCGTCCTGGTTCATTCCTCCCAATCACTCCTTCTATCCTCCCTAGTGTTTTTTATATCTCCCTATTTCTTGAGGGTATAATACTTATTGTTTTAGACATTGAATCTATTGTTTTCTTCTTCCATCACTATTGCCGCTATTTTTTTGGCAAATCAATTTGAGGATGTTGTGTACTGTGATCTAAGGATTTGTGGTGGGTGGTTCAGTATGTGTTTGGCAAATTGATTTAAACCAATGTTACTATATTTATATTAAAAATACTTAAATTACAATCTATGAAACCGAGTTTTTGTGTATTGTGATATAGATTTTATTTGGCATTAAATTAGGGAATACAAAAAATTCAAGTAAATTGGGATACGTTTGCCGAATTTGATAGAAAATAGTGAAATTAAATTATATAATTTAAATTGTGAAATTAATTTGTTAAATTCATTTCAAATTAATATTTCTGAAAAGTGTTTTAAATTATTTTGACCAAAATACGTTGGTTTTATCCTAGAAAATGTATGAGTTAATTATATCCATATTTTTGTTTTTATTTGGAAATTGGAATATTGAAATTGAAAATGAGTTAATTATATTTTGATTTGATATGAAAAAATATATCATTATTGATTGTTTTTTTCATACATGAAATAATATTTAGTTAGTGATTTAATTGTGAAACCACTCTATTCATGATTTATAACACTATCAAAACAAAGTGTAGTAGGTCACATCCATGATGGGATGGGGATGTGTACTCTTTAACATGTGGCTATGGAGTTTGTGTACAAATATTTCAATTATCACATATTCAAGTGTTTGATGATCCCATAACCTGCAAATATAATTTCACATTGAGGATTAAAATATTTCACCATTTTATTTATTTTGATACCCATGTCGTTGTTTATAAAATTTCATAACTCATTCCATATGAATTCATATAAACTATTTTATTTAAAATTTTTAATAAGACATTATTTAGAAATTTTTTCTACCAATCGATATTTAGTGAATGAATTTTCATCAATATGATTTTGTATTTCCATGCCTATATTTTTAATATTGAAATAATCAGTTTTTAATTCATGTGTAATTTTATTATAAAATCTTATGTGAGACACTTCTGGTATTTTATTTCACACAACAACTCTTCCTGCTTCCATTTTTATATCTCATCCTTCCAGGTTTGGTCAAGCGAAAAAACCACTTAGAGGTGATAGATTATCTTTATCTTTGGGCATTAAGCTTATCGATCTGGTGGGACAGGGGTTGCATATTATGTTTTCTAGTAAATTAATGACGAGCCTCAAATTTTTTAAACTTCATTGACTTCTGTTATAGTTCTCCATGTGAAGTTGTAATTTTTACTCACACATAAGTAACAACTTATTTAATTGTTTCTTTTGAAAAAAATTCACATGATTATATTTTTTGATTCCATATTCTTGTTAAAACTCAATGGGATCCAGAACACACTCTTTGTAATGCAAGGATAATATTTGTTGTAAGTGTACTAGGGTATCAATGATCGTTAATGACCATTAAGAACACAATAAAATCATTACCCTTATAATTTTAGAATATTTCTTTATATATTTTTATCTGACTATTGGTGAATATTATTACACCTATGAAATTAGATCCAACTCTACTCTTCCAAAAAAAAATATACCATGTTCATATACAACCACTAAAAATCCTTAAGATACATAAACAATGTGAAATTAATATCTTGGCAACTGAGAAAGTAACAATGATGCTACAACGAACATGTTAATTCAAATAATTAAAATAATATACATATATATATATATATATATCAATTTAATAAACTATCATAACCAAATCTCCACCATTTCATTATCCATGATTTCATTACTAAAATGAATTCATGATACTTGTTTCATCTAAATAATATCATTGTAATGTTAAAAAGGACACATTAAATATCTACACTTCCTAGGATATTTTCCTATCATTTTATTGTTTTAAATTTATTAAACCATTATTTTACATTGAACATTGTAGGCCCCCCACATATGGGTGTGCCCGCATATCCTATTAGAAGATCCCTTTGAGTTTGAAAATGGAAAACAACATATGAATTTTTTAACTCTATATTGGAAAAAATGATATTATATAATTTGATACAATTATAAAAAAATTTGAAAGATGATCATTTGGATTTTATGTATCTATGGGATCTCCAACATTGTTATCCTTTGAAAGGAGTTCATGTTCCAATGCAAGCTCAAGGTCATATGCATGCACTAGAGTGGAAGCTAATAGAATAGATTATCCATATCATGGTTTTATTGTAGGAAATGGATGAAACATTGATGTGGTAGGATACATATAGAAGGGATGAGATTAAATCATCAGATATATATTTTTTATGGGTTGGGACATCCATGATGGAATAACAGAATTGGTTTGAGAAAAAGAGTATAAGAAGATGTTATTTTAGGAATGGGTAGGAATTCACTTGTGGATATAGTGGAGGATGAAAAGTTCTATTGTATGGGTGTCTGTTAGATGTTTATTTTGTCAATAGGTTTGATAGGTTCCTCATGTAACTCTATTATCACCACCACAAAGACCCATTCAAGTAGTATGTATAGATTTCAACCAATATAAATGAATTTCCATCAATAAATTTCATAAAGAATAAAAACATGAAATTAAATGTTATGGAGGACAAATATATTAAAAATATTATAGTCGCATAGGGAACTAGAATAAGATACTAAACATCACACATTCATTGAACACCATGAAATCGAATCTTCCCATAAAATTCATCAATACCATTCATCAAAAAATAAAAATTAAATTTACATTATTTAGGATTTGTTTTTAATTTTTTTTAAAACAACATATATATTAAGGAAATCACAAACAATGTAATTACATGTTTTAGAATATATAATTTAAAAGAATGTTATTTGTTTTTTAAAAACACTTTTTCAACCATGTTATGTATTCTTCTCCCATAATATATATACATTGAAAAAACATCTATATATTCTTGATCTAGATAAACTTTCACAATTGGACCTTCATGATGATTCTTGTTTTATGCATCATATTTCATTGTGAAAATATTTCTTTTTGTATGATACATCCATAGAAAGGAATTAGGTCCCCATGTAAGTGTTTCAATTTTAACATGAACTGTTAAATATAACATGAATGTGAAAAATAATGTGGAATTGTTTTTTCAACTCACAAAAAATTAATGGTTATTATTTCCACATTTCTACCATGAATGACTTTGATAACATTTTAAAACAATGTTCTCTATAAAAATAAAACAAGTAAATCATCAACACCCAAACATTATGGGATAGTATGTGTCAGATTTCTAATGGAATTAGTTCAAGAAGAATGTCATGATAATAGTGATTTTTTATGGATTTTAGTTTCAACTCCCTTATGTTGAAATGTTTACATATAATGTTCTCATATCCATAAGTAACTATGTTATTCTCCAGTACAAGAATAAAATGCTTTTTATCTAATCATTTCATCACATAAGAAGAAAATAGATCATTCCATAAATTTTCATCTATACCCATATGATGTTGTCCTGGCCACATACCTCAATCTGACATGTACCGATGAAATTGCATTTTATATTTTCTCTTCCACTTTATATATAGAAAAATTGAATGAAACTATTAACTTATATTTCTTTCAATGTCCATTAGATCTAAATAATGACGTAAAAATTGGTAGACTAATATAATAATTCTAAATAGAAACATTTCATTTTTTTTATTTTTAAGTGGATCCAGTGTCATCATTCTCCATATTTTTAGAATCCATCTGACCATTCTATAATAAAAAATTGATATCTATCCAATGGTTTTTCACATCAATTACTGACATATGTTGATGTTGTTGTTTAGTGACAATTGTAGAATCAAAACTGCAATGTCTCTTCCATTATTGATGATCCATTGTCATGAATCATTGATTCATCATGAAACAAAAACTATAATGATATTTATGTTTTCTCAGTCATGTATTCTACCTAGAAATAGCCAATGATCATCGTACCTTTGAGCCCCATCAAGATAATTTTTAATATGTAGGGAAATCATTTATTGTTAGTGGAATGAAAACACACATATGAATTATATTTTTGGATGATGCGTCGAATGTGGACACTCCCATATACCAATACTAAATTAAATCTATTATTAAATGTTTAATGTAGATTTTTATATAATTTAAATGATTAGAAGGCCCAAATATTAGTATACATAATAAAGTGAAATTATTTTTAGACACATCCATGGAAGTATAATATAATCATGGATAGAAGCCGGATAAATTATTTGAGATGTAATAATATGACCAAATAAAATAAAATCGACACCATATATACCCAACTTGACATTACAAACCACAATTACAAAATTAGGATGGATTGCATCAAATGAACTCCATTATAATATATGATAAATATGATGAAATTCATAATTATGTTTAATTCTCTCACCAGCATGTAATCACATATTGGATGCCATTTTTGTAGGAATTTTTAGATATTAATGCATTGGAATCAAAGGAATGTGCAATATTAATTTATACGGCTAATATATGGTGTTCTATAAGTATTTACATTAAATAGATATGCTCCAAATTATTCACAATCATTAGGTTCTTCGCTTTATTAACAAGATAAACATCAATCTAATAGACAAGCATGAATTTTATTAGTAGAAAATTTACGATTTTTAATTATCATAATTGACTTATAATGAGATAATGGAATATATGCACTATTATGAAGAGATTACTTCAAAAAGGTAATTATAAAATTAATATAAGTATTATAAATACCAAACATGGGTTTTCCATTATATAACTACATTAAAATATCCATACTTTTAATTTTATTATGATATAGATATATAGTAGTTCTTACATAGATCGTTAATTTTTTCACTCCATTAATATCATCACCTTAGTTCTCCAATGATTATTAAAAATGGAAACAAATCAAATATAATATTCTACATACCAATTCATTGTCTTTATTTATAAAAAATAGAATATTGTCTCATCCTATCATTATGATACAAAACATCAATGTTTTCATGGAATCCATCTTTTGTTATATGATAAATAACTTATGCCAACCTTCACCATGGTCTTGCAACATAATAATTTCATAAAATTTAATACTCCATCCATAAGAAGATTTTATAAATGGAAAATAAAAAAATATATCAAAAATCAATTGAAACTCATTTGAAATATGGTCTCTATGTTATATTTATCTTATTTCCATCTGATTATAGGGAAAATGTTATATTCAAATAAATAATATACAAAATAATTAAATAATTTATTACAACAAAATTTAAAAGGAACGTAGTCAAATAATACTATTATATGGGATAAAAAAATATAAATAACATATATGATAAGTGATTCAAACAAATCATGAACATTAATATGTATAATACACAGAATGGAAAATAACTATTACATAATAAAATTAAATATAAATTTCTATATGAAAAAATATTTATTTATAAATAATCCAATTGTTAAAGAAGAAATTAGTTTAATTTAGTAAAAATTTTATTATGATAGAAAACATTGACTAAATAATAACATCAATGTGTCACCCAACATCACAACCTCAAAAACATGGGATAATACTATTATTTTGGGAATTATAAACAAAATTAATATTTGTATAAATAAGCATCCAATAGTTATTTCATAGAATATATTATTTATATAATTAAAAATATTATCCACAATATAGTGGAAGCCTAAAGTTGAATGAAATATATAGTTCTCCATGTGAAGTTAGAATTTTTACTCACACATAAGTAACTACTTATTTCTTTGTTTATTTTGAAAAAAAATCATATGATCATATTTTTTGATTCCATATTCTTGTCAGAACTTAATGGGATCCAGAACACACTCTGTGTAATGCATGGATAATCTTTGTTGTAAGTGTACTATGGTATCAATGATTGTGCATGACCATTAAGAACACCATAAAATATTTACTCTTAAAATTTTAGAATATTTCATTATATATTATTATCTGACTATTGGTGAATATTTTTACACCCGTGAAATTAGATCCAACTCAACTCTTCCAAAAAAATATATACCATGTTCATATGTAACCACTAAAAATCCTTAAGATACATAAACTATGTGAAATTAATATCTTGGCCACTGAGAAAGTAACAATGATGTTACAAACGAACATGTAAATTCAAATAATTAAATTAATATATATATATATATATATCAATTTAATAAACTATCATACCCAAATCGCCACCATTTCATTATCCATGATTTCATTACTAAAATGACTTCATGATACGTGTTTCATCTAAATGATATCATTGTAATTTTAAAAAGGACACATTAAATATCTACACTTCCTAGAATATTTTCCTATAATTTGATTGTTTTCAATGTATTAAACCATTATTTTAAATTGAACTTTGTAGGGCCCCGCATATGTGTGTGCCCGCATATCCTATTAGAATATCCCACTGTGTTTGAAAATTGAAAACAACATATGAATTTTTTAACTCTATATTGGAAAAAATGATATTATATAATTTGATAAACTTATAAAAAAATTGAAAGATGCTCATTTGGACTTGATGTATCTATGGGATCTTCTACATTGTTATTTTTTGAAAGGAGTTAAAGTTCCAATGCAAGATCGAGGTCATATGCATGCACTAGAGTGGAAGCTAACGGAATAGATTATCCGTATCATGGTTTTATTGTAGAAAATGGATGAAACATTAACGTGGTAGGATACATATAGAAGGGATGAGAGTAAATCATCAGATATGGATTTTTTATGGGTTGGAACATCCATGATGGAATAACAGAATCGGTTTGAGAAAAAGAGTATAAGAAGATGTTATTTTAGGAATGAGTAGGAAAGCCCTTGTGGATATTGTGGAGGATAAAAAGTTCTATTGGATGGGGTGTCTGTTAGATGTTTATGTGGTGAATGGGTTTGAGGGGTTCTTCATGTAACTCTATTATCACCACCACACAGACCCATTCAATTAGTATTTATAGATGTCAACCAATATAAATAAATTTCCATCAATAAATTTGATAAAGAATAAAAACATGACATTAAATGTTATGAAGGAGAAAAATATTAATAATATTATAGTAACATAGGGAACTGGAAGAAGAAACTCGACATCACACATTCATTTAACACCATTAAATAGCATCTTCCCTTAAAATTCATCAATATCTTTCATAAAAAAAATTAAATTAACATTATTTAGGATTTGTTTTTAATTTTATTTAAAACAACATATATATTAAGGAAATCACAAAAAATGTCATAACATGTTTCAGAATATAAAATTTAAAAGAATGATATTTGTTTTTTAAAAACACTTTTTAAACCATGTTTTTTATTCTTCTCCCATGATATATATACATTGAAAAAACATATATATATATTCTCGATCTAGATAACATTTCAAAATTGGATCTTCATGATGATTCTTGATTTAGGCATCCTATTTCATTGTGATAATATTTCTTTGTGTATGATACATCCATATAAAGGAAATAGGTCCCCATGTAAGTGTTTCAATTTTAATATGAACTGTTAAATATAACATGACTGTGAAAAATAATGTGGATTTGTTTTTTCAACTCAAAAAAATTAATGGTTATTCTATATACATTTCTGCCATGAATGACATTGATAAAATTTTAAAAAAATGTTCTCTATTAAAATAAAACAAGTAAATCATCAACACCCAAACATTATGGGATAGTAAGTGTCATATTTCTATTGGAATTAATTCAAGAAGAATGACATGATAATAATGATTTTTTATGAATTTTAGTTCCAAAGCCCTTATTTTGAAATGTTTACATATAATTTTCTCATGTCCATAAGTAACTATGATATTCTCCAATACAAAAATAAAATTCATTTTATCTAATCGTTTCATCACAAAAGAAGAAAACAGATCATTCCATAAATTTTCATCTATACCCATATGATGTTGTTCTATCCACATACCTCAATCCGACATGTACCGATGAGATTGTATTTTATATTTTCTATTCCATTTTATATATAGAATAATTGGATGAAACTATTAACTTATATTTTTCTCAGTGTGCATTAAATCTAAATAATGACGTAAAAATTGGTAGACCAATATAATAACTCCAAATAGAAATATTTCATTTGTTTTATTTTTAAGTGGATCCAGTGTCATCATTCATCATATTTTTGGAATTCATCTGACCATTCTCTAATAAAAAATTAATATCTATCCAATCGTTTTTCACATAAATTCCTGAAATATGTCGATGTTTTTGTTTAGTGACAATTGTAGAATCAAAACTGCAATGTCTCTTCCAATATTGATGATCCATTTTCATGAATCCTCAATTCATCATGAAACAAAAACTATAATTATATTTAAGTTTTCTCAGTCATGTATTCTACCTGGAAATAGCCAATGATCATCTTACCTTTGTGCCCCATAAATATAATTTTTCATATGCAGGGAAATCATTTATTGTCATTGGAATGAAAACACACATATGAATTATATTTTTGGATGATGCATCGAATGTGGACACTCCCATATACCAATGCTAAATTAAATCTCTTATTAAAGGATTAATGTATATTTTTATATAATTTACACGATCAGAAGTCCCAAATATTAGTATACACAATAAAGTGAAATTCTTTTTAGACACATCCATGGAGGTATAATATAATCATGAATAGAAACCGGATAAATTCTTTGAGATGAAATAATATGACCAAATAAATTAAAATCGACACCATATATACCCAACTTGACATTACACACCTCAACTACAACATTAGGATGAATTGGATCAAATGAACTCCATTATAATATATGATCAATATGACGAAATTCATAATTATGTTTAATTCTCTCACCTGTATGTAATCACATATTGGATGACATTTTTGTAGGCATTATTAGATTTTAAATCATGGGAATCAAAGGAATGTGCAACATTGATTTATATGGCTAATATATGGTGTTCCATAAGAATTTCCATTAAATAGAGATGTTCCAAATTTTTCAAAATCATTAGGTTCTTCTCTTTCTTAACAAGATAAACAATAATATAGTAGACAAGATTAAATTTTATTAGTATAAAATCTATGATTCTTAATTATTTTAATTTCTTTATAATGACATAATGGAATATATGCACTGTTAAGAAGAGATTACTTCAAAAATGTAATTATAAAATGAATATAAGTATTATAAATACCATATATGGGGTTTCCATTATATAACTACATTAAAATATCCATACTTTTAATTTTATTATGATATAGATATATAGTAGTTCTTACATAGACCGTTAATTTTTTCACTCCTTTAATATCATCACCTTAGTTCTCCAATGATTATTAAAAATGCAAACTAATCAAATATAATATTCTACATACCAATTCATTGTCTTTATTTATAAACAATAGAAGACTATCTCATCCTATCATTATGATTCAAAACATCATTGTTTTCATGGAATCCAACTTTTTTTATATATTAAATAACTTATTCCAACGTTCACCATGGTCTTGCAACATAATAATTTCATAGAAATTTAATACTACATCCATAAGAAGATTTTATAAATGGAAAATAAAAAAATATATCAAAAATCATTGAAACTCATTTGAAATATGGTCTCTATGTTATATTTATCTTATTTCTATTCGATTATAGGGAAAAAATGTTATATTCAAATAAAAAATATAATAAATAATTAAATAATTTATTAAAACAGATTTTAAAAGGAATTGAGTCAAATAATACTATTATATGGGATAAAAGAATATAAATAAGATATATGATAAGTGATGCCAACAAATGATGAACATTAATATGTATAATATACAGAATTGAATATAACTATTACACAATAAAATTAAATATAAATTTCTATATGAAACAATATTTAATTATAAATAATCTAATTGTTAAAGAAGAAATTAGTCTAATTTAGTACAATTTTTACTATGATAGAAAACATTGAATAATAATAACATCAATGTGTCACCCAACATCACAACCTCAAAAACCTGGGATAATAATATAATTTTGGGAATTATAATCAAAATTAATATATGTATAAATAAGCATCCAATAGTAATTTCATAGAATATTTGATTTATATAATAAAAAATATTATCTACAATGTAGTGGAAGCCTGAAGTTGAATGAAATATGAAATGGAATAAAAATTTAGTTAGGAAAAATTACTCATCATTAATTATAAAGGAAAAATATGTCACTTTTCTCCTTAAATATATCTATATATGACCCAGTGAACATCTTCTAACTCAAACAGTAACATATAACTACAAACAATCAATGAAAATTTGGTATATATACACATAGAGTGAAAAAACATAGATGTAATTTCCACTAAATAAAGATTCCTTATTTAGGAATAAGTATGAAGTGACTATTATGGATATCGAAGAAGAGGTAATGAAAAAAAATCATGGCATTATGATCTCACATAGACTCCACAAGAAAACCAATCTATGTTGGTGGAATCTCCCTTGATTGGAATATGAAATATGTTCAATGGTCCAAGAAATGTGTAACATAATATGAGACACATATTAGTGGGGTTAGTCATATAATGGTTAATGAAACCAAGACTATAAGGAAAAATATTCACATAAATTATGTTCAAAATGAAATCATGATATGCAGTTAAAAAAACAACCACTACTATGTCTTGGTGGAAGAGTACAATAAAAGAGTTTATTCATCATTAAAAATGACCATCATTAACAATAGGGTGTAAGATGTTCCATTATCCCAGTTTACATTATTGTTAAGTATGATAAAATTGGGTTTATATTAGGATGGGGTAGATAAAATCTATGTGCATTAATCAACATGTGTGTATTAAAAATATCATTACAAATCAAAGAGTTCATGATGAAATGAAATTTAAATACTATTATAAAATTTGAAAAATAATTCAATAAGTTTAGAACAACGTTATTTTGAACATACATGATGGAATATATTTGAATACTATATAATATTAAATATATAGGTTATTTTAATCTTATATTGGTATGATTTAGTTTTTAAATACATTTTTTTCATACTAATTAGGTTTGGATATTTGGAAATATTTTCAAGTGATTTATTTTATATTAATTTGTTTATATCACCTAATTACTTTTCAGGTTAGTTGAAAGATAATGGGAAAAAATTAATTATATAAATGATGTTGGCATAACTAGTGGTGTCTATAGGTTCAAAGAATCACGGGGAGATAAATATTATATCATAAAATCTTTTAAGACTCATATGAATATATAATTTACTGTAGTAACATTGGATGAAATATATTTTATGTTGTGTAAACTTTATCTTTATTTTCCATGTTCCTCAACAATGTGTAAGGATTGGATAACTCTATTGATGAAAATACCTATGATTCATTCAATATGTGAAACACTTATGTGAAGGGGATACTAACATTTATACTTGTATAAGATTACATTGACAAGTTTAAAGGCAGGATGTTAGTGATGAAAGATACAGAAGGTTATATTGGGATAAGTAAAGGAAAATCATGAATTAATCTATTAAATAATACGAAATAAAATAATCAACATTTACATTAATAAATTAAACAAATGATTAGATCATTTAATTACATATTGAGTTAATATATATAACGAAAAATGTATTGTATTTATGTAAAAATAGAGGGTCACTAAATTAAAAATAAATAATACATCAATTATAATAAAATTTACTCTTAAATACACATAAAAGTTATATAAAAGAATCATATTTCCAAAATATTGGATTAATCATAACCTATGATTATCCTATTTCACTTTTCATATATTGATTATATTGAAATAACTTGTTAGTAGAAGATAATATGGACTCTAAACACACAAGTATTAAAATAAATAAGATCATAACAAAATATCCCTAAATTTGGGGAGAATGAAGGAAAAGAATAGAATCAACCGGTCTTTAGATGAGGTAATAATCTATATCAGGTATAATTAGGCTCACAATTGAACAAGGGATAATGAATGTTCAGTGATATTTGGGAAGTCTATCTGAAATGTTTTTAAAAATACATTTGGAATACTTCAACATATACTAATTTATTATTAATAACCATTGGTATATCCCATATATTTGAATTTTATATGTAAATTATTTTCATATATAGATTCAATCCTATCTATAACAATGTTTTCAATAATCCATGGGAATAGATGGATGAGGATTTTACTATTTTTCATTAGAGTATGTACTAAATATTCACTTTATTATTATTTAATATCTATTTATGAAAATTTTGTGTCTCTATAGTTGTGATGAGTGTAATTTTTACATAAGCAATGGAAATAATTATGATAAATCATTACTACTATCACTATGGATACGATTAAGGATATTTACAATGATAATTCATAGAGTAAGAACATGTACTAGAATTTTGGTGAAGTATATAGTTAGTGGTTTATATAATACTGCATACCTATTTTGATATTAGAAGAGTATTTTTCTATGCCACAATTGTGCCAATGGGTTATAATCGTAAACAAATTTCATATACCTAGACAGTATCATCACCTATTGGAGGACAATAGGCTTTATTTAATATATAAATCCATTAAAATCATAGTTTGGGATTAATTTTAATATATAAATCCATAGTTTGGGATTAATTTTAGAAAAATATTTTTCAATATATAAATCCATTAAAATAATTTTATAAAAATAGAGAAGAAATTCAATGGAATAATATAGATGGATGACAAAACTGTTGAACCTATGAGGAATATTTTAGAGGACTTGGTAGTTACACATCATGTATTATCATCCAACTTGAACTCAATGTTGATCTATTAATATTTGGATTAATAGTGTGTCCCTGATGGGAATTTTCCATAAGGTAAATTAATATAAACGAATAAATTATTCAATGTGCTATCAAGGTGATTATATATGTTGGAGGGAATAATAAATCACATGGTCTTAAAAATAAATAAATAAATTGTTTTAATGGAAATAGAAAAAACCATGGAAAGAGGAATATATGATTTCTATCATTATCGATGTTAGTAAGGAAACATTATGGAAATTAATATAAAAGGACCGAAAATTGATGTAAGTGTTGAAAGGAATGTCATCGAGTAGTTGATTACTAATGTGAGGGGAAAGGTATCGAATAATTCTTACAAATACAGAGATCCTCATAAAGCACTATGTGCACATAATTTCAGAAAATTCAAAGAGTGTGGTAATTATTCCAATAAATTCACTAATCAAAAGGCTAGTGATGATATTAAAACTTAATAACCAATAATGTCAAAATAATAGAGGAATTATTATGATTTAATTAAAGATTAATTAAATCATGTTAGTTTTGGAACACTTATCATCTTCTATATAGTTATGAATATCATGTTATATATTGAATGAATGATCTATATGATCAATATATTGTTCAAAATTGGTGGATTTTTATCAAATTATGTGAATAAATATCTACTTCCACTTGGATTTTGTAATAATAACTCAAATTTGATATTTTATCAGTTCAATGATGAAACCAATCTTCCGATTGAAATGTTTTTAACTAATATAATTAATTATTTTATGAATAAATGGTGAATTGAATTTTAGAGGAATAAATTTCACCATTTAAGATATACTAATGAGTTTTGGATATTTTCATAGATTTATGAACATAATTATGATCATATATTAACTAACATAGACATCCCAATGGAGGGTTTACATAATAGATGTTGGTCAATATTAAGTGTATTTTAATAAACATTTCAGTTAATTTAATCCTTTGGTTTTGGTTATTATTCAATGAAATATTATTTTGGTACTATATCTGTTAGAATTTTTAGCCATGATATTAATGGTATAGGAAACCATATGGGTTTATCATATCAATGATGTCAAGTTAATTATGGGTTATTTCAATTCCATCAAAATATAATAAATTTTTAATTTATTTTTTAAAGAAGATAATCTTCATTTATGGTGGAAAAACATAAATATGGATCTATCTGTGGGCTTGAACCCATAATCGAGGGACAAAAAGTGTATAATTTCCTATATATTACAAAGTTATAGATTATTTATGGTGGGTAAATGAATATAAAAATATCTGATTACATATATTGGTGTCCGATTTGAAAAATGTATTGTATGAGGTTTAAATATATAATAATTGGTTAAAAATATTACATATATATGAAATGAATTGGAAAAAACACACTGTGTATATATTTTTTAGACATCCCAAAACAATACACGTGATTAATGGAAAATGGCTCATAGTAGACCAATTAAAAATATTAGAAAATGTCATTAAAATTAATTTTTTTATCAATTGATCATATTGCAATGATATTGTGTCTAAAATACATAATGTTTATTGGATTGCAAAATTTAATTATATAAAATTAGTATGTCTAGTTTTCCTCAATTCTATAGAGATGTCTTCTATAGGAGTTGGATACAAAGTTTCCTTTCAGCACAACTTATCATCCTCAGACTGATGGACCTTATGAGAGAATAATTTTAACACTATAGAGTTTGTTGAAACATTTTTATATTTGTTTAAATAGATATTCATATCAAAAACATCAACTGGAAAATTTTTCACAAAACAATAGAACTCGCATGAGCATTCAGATGACTCCGTCTAAATCCCACAATAAAAAGTCATGTCGAACTCTAATATATATGGAAGCAGTTAGAATAAAATATATCTAGGGATCAATGATTATTGAAGAAATGGTAATGGAATGAATATCTATTCAATGGAATACCTTGAAATAATAGAGTTGATAGAAGATTTATGAAGACAATTGTCGATAAGATATAAAATTTGAAAATAGTGAAAATTCAATTCTATGAATTCTTTTATAGATCAAGTTAATGTGATTTGGAAAGGATTGAAAACCCCTTTAACAAAATATTAGATACATTTAATGGCATAATCATATTCATATGGTAATTTATTGATCGGTGTTTTAACGAAACCATTCTTATTTCATTCATGTGTTCCATGTATCATTCTACACATGATTTGATCACAATGGTTTTATTGCTCAAACAATATATTTAATATAAAGAGAAACTAGTGGAGACTATAGACCATAGAGATGATGTTATATTAAAAAAATAACACTCATAGCGTCCATCTTTTGTGGTGAAACTACCAATTATATGAATCTATAATTGAACCTTATGATATATGGTGGTAAAAGTATCCACCTTACTTCATATAAAAGTGATGTATTCTGAGGTATAAATTCATTTTATGGGGGTTATAATGAGACTCATGAGGTTTTTATAAAATATATTTTTTTAATAAATTAAATTTATTTTAATACCTTTGTTACATGTGACACTAACTTCTAATAAACCACAGTATTATTTTAATATTTATATTTAAACATTCTTTTTATAAACCACCCCCTAAAATATGTTGAATAAATAAGAATATGGAAATTTAAAAAAATGATTATAATAGAATAATATAATTAAATCACATTTTTAAAAAATAAATAACTTTTAGTAATGTAATATTTTTTTGAAATTACTATATTCTGAAAAAAAAAATTTGATTATTTAAAAATTTTGAACTTATTTCTAGAAACAATTAGAAATTGTTACGTGTAACCTATAAATATATCCACATCGATTTAGGTAATTTTTTAAAAAATAATCACAATTTTTAATTGAGAAAAAATATTATATAATAATTTCAAATTTTTATTTAGTAAAAACGAATATTAAAAATAATAATTATAGTTGTTATGATTTAAATTGGATTACCAAGGATTGGACTAGTAATGTATGAGTTAAATGATAAAAAAATTATGAAAAATCCCATTTCATACAAATATATAAATCATATCACATCTAGGGATCTATAATGTGTCATTTTATTATCTTTTTGGCATGTTTATAATGTGGTTACGACTATTTTCTTTTAAAATTTCGAAGTTTATTTTCACCCCCGTTATAAAAGGCCACCCCTTCTCTACTCCAATTAAAATTTTAATAAAAATTTGGTTAATAAAATGCCTTCAAAATAGCTCTCTTACTCCCCAAACCCTCATTCATGTGTCCTTAGTTTTATTTGGATATCCTCCTCTAAACACATTATATATAAACCCAACGAGGTTCACTAATGAAGACGTAAAATTCATAACATTGTTTTATTGATGTATTTAATCTTAAACCTATTATGAATCCCGTAAAAATATTTTTTTTTTAAATTAATAAAATAAAATACAGTCTGATTTTATTATGTTAATAGATAACCATTAATCATTACCCATTCCATGGAAAAAGAAATGAAATTTTCGTCCATGTGTAGTGAAACAAACTACCTCCAAAATGAATATAATTAATATTCCCTCACCACCTTTCACGAGAGGATAAAATGATGCATATAAATTATATGTAAAATACTGATAACATATTAAATATCATAAATTATATGATCTCATAATAAATTTAATTTCTATTCAATGAGAATATATTAACATCACTTCTGTGTACGGTGGACTATAGCCTCATTAACGATGTGATTTATTTACCATAAAATTTTAATGGAAGGTAATCTGGAAAACTTTAATGAATATATGTGATATTGGTGACATGATAATTACTATATAAAATATATATATCAATTACCTTCATTTATTCCAACTTTTGATAAAATCAAATTAGTGTTCTGGCATATATATGACATATTGTCACCATTAATGGTGTAATTGATAATAAATCTCTAACTATTACGGATTAATATAGATAAATATATAATAAATATATAAGATATTTATAAAATATCATAAATAATTGATATAATTTAATTATTATAAATATAAAATTACTAAATATATAAAACAAGAACATACTTGAAAATGGAGATCTTATTACTCGATACTTAATCATGACAAGAAATTGTTAATAAAAGTGTAAAAAATGTCATATGTAAATCATATAAGGATGAAATATATTAGTATTCTTATAACACAAATTTATTATATAACTCTATTATTTTAAAAGGGTTTTAATACTTATGAATAAATTCAGTTCATAAGTTAAGAGATTTTTGACTTAATATAATTTAATTGGGGTAAATTCCATATTAACAACTTATTTATTTTTTGTGTTCAGTATACTACTTATGAATGAATTTTATGAATAATTTCAAGAAGCCTAATGGATATAACTATCCATATATGGTTATTTCATTTATAAATCATACAATTCAAAATTTACCAAATTATTAAATGTCTTTCATTACAATATCCTGGTCTATTAGAATTATTTTTGATTATGTTATTAATAATGATATGTTGTGATATACATCTCAAGAAACAAAAGATATTTCTTTTACTAATTTTTTTTTTAATTACTAGTTTTAAATTTATTTTTCACTCTTTATTTACTGGATATTCTAAAATAATGTTTTATGGTAAAACGTAATTTAATTCTATTTTTAGTCAAAAACACTTTTTTTACATATCCATGTTTTCTAATAATAATTCAAATATATTTTACACTCTTTCTGAATGATTTTATATATAAATTATGATCCATATATTCATTTAATTTTTTAATTAATATGAATCTTCTTTTTAATTTTATAAAAAAGCCACATAACATAGTACCAAAATTCTGAGTTGAATCTTTGTTTAAACATTTATTAAATGAATATTATTTTTAAATATCATGAATTATTAATGATTTGAAACTTCCATTTCTAGTTTAAAAGGATTAGTTTTAAAGTATTTTTTATTTATTAGTTAATAATCATTTTTATTTTGATTTATTGTTTTAAAAATGGAAATCGTGTTTTCATCAAGTGAGCATTAATGATATTTATAAAAAAAATTATGTTCGTCAACTAAAATAATTGAGGTTTATTTTGTCTATATGTGGATAAGATCTAATTTTTCATTTCCTATTCTTTTTTATCAATATATTATGAATATAATAACGATATGTTTATGAAACCAATTTCATTTCCATATGTTTTTCTATGATGAAACGTTTTTGAAACCCATTTAATTTATATCGGTTATGATATGATGAAAGGTTTATGATCTTGTGGAAGACAAATGTATGTATTATTCTATTGGTATACCCATATCTCTTTTTAATTAATTGGGTAATAATTATTGATCTAGGATCATAAGTGGTACAAGATAGTTTATCCAATGCTTAAAAACAAGGGATTACTGGAGGATATTCCAAGGAAAAAAAAGATGGTACATGGGGGTTATTTTATTAACTAAAGAAGGTACATGGTTGGATAGATAAATCATAACATGCTATGAATTTATTTGTTAGGAGGCATAAAAAATGTTTTTCTTGGATTAAATCTATTACCATAATAATTTTCTTATTACAATGTTATGATCTCTTAGATAATATTATTTGATTACTTTATGATTCATGTCTCATGAATTACCCTGTATTTTTACTTAAATCATATTAATTTTCCCCGATATATATATTTTGGTTTTCAAATTTTGTAATCATTTATACAAACCCATATTTTATTGTTTTATTGATATACCACATTTTTATCCCAACTATGAAATTGATTTTATCCTTTATTATGATTAATTTTCATATGTTATGAAGAAAGGAATAATTTATGACATGTATAAGAATAATAATAAATAGATATAACATGGTGGGATTTGATGTAGTTCACTTATTAACTACTTTTTATTGAAATTATTTTTAAAATATAAATAGAGTTCACTATTTTTTGGGTGGATCATTATGTTATGTAATGTATATTAAGTAATTATGATTTATTATCAATATATTGAATGAGTGGGTCGCTATAGATAATGTGGTTTGTGTATTATATTGTTTTTAGAAACTAAACAGATATTTAAAATCATGGTTGGGTACAAATAGTCAAATCACTCTATCTATAAAATTGTTCTAAATGTATATGAATTTTTAATTATACCATCATGACTTGTTCTTATTACATTAATAAATTGATATGATTAAATTTATAGGTCCATATATCCCTTTAAATATTAATAATATCAAAAAATTTAATTAAAAGGACCGCTATATCTAAATTACACTCATCAGGGAATATGCATCTAGATGGGAGGGTTGATTCATCAGAATTTTACAATAGTTGATCAATGATTATAATATAGTCATGGTCTATTTTATACAGTCAACACATTACTCAAATAACACGTTAAAATCCAAATAGAATGAACACCCACTATGTAAGGGTGGGATTTTATTTAATATTCATAAATATAAAATTAATTTAATCTTGATTATAAAAACTCATTGTATTTTTACCTAAAAAGATATGAAACTAATTTTTTCAAGTAATAATAAATGTTAATAATTAATATATAAGAGGTGGTATAGTGTTCATGAGTAGGTTGTAGGGCTATTAAAGGATAAGGAATAAAATGAATATATTTTTGAATTAATTTTGATGAAATACCATATTTCATAGTTAGTGGAATCATACATGAGCTTAAAGGGTAGACCCTACCTTGGTGGTTTCATATTTTTTGGGTATCTGATGATAGTTTTCATGAATTGGATGAATCTTTAAAATGATAATAAAAAAATCTCAATGTAGTTTTATAATAATTATAACAATGGAAGTGTGATCATAAAAAAAATTTATTTATTTATTATGAAAAAAATTATGTTACAACAAGAACATTAAAATAAAACATGGGACATGGGTGTTGGATTTTTTTTCAATGTTATATTAATAAAATTTGTTTCTATACTTATATAATACCTGTCCAGTATATATCCACATCGCTTCTAAAACATAAAAATTTACATATTATTATATTATTTATTTTTTAATACATCTACTAGGGACTGAATTTAGGAGTTCCAAGGTATCAAAAAATGGCGATAACCTAACATTAAATCCATCAATCAAAATTTCCCTGAAACACACAATCTATGTAGAGAAAATAATAAAAATCCAATTTTGAAAGGTACCAATGTGAATACACCAACCACATGTAACCATACTATAAAAGAAAATATCTAATAGATATGAAAATTTAGAATTTACTTATTCTGTAAGGGATAAAATGATATAAAAATATAAAGATAAGCGTTCAAGTAAATATTAGTTTGATGAAAAATACATTATTGATAACATTTGGTAAATGAATCATAGAGGGATATAGTCATATATATTTATTTAATATGTTAATATAATTCAATATGGAAGTGATAACTATTGTAAACTTGTATGGAAACAAAATCAGTTATTTAATTTTATCCCCTTGAAATTCTAATTTTTTGTGAAATGAATTTCCCTAGGACAACTTATATTCTATCACATATGTTATAGATTATGCCATAAATACTCAATTATATAACAATTATTTTTATCACTTCAATGGGAGTGTGATTTGTCTATCCCTAAGAATGGAATATGAGTTCTACTTATCCACTAAAACTATATAATGAAAGATAATAGATGTAAAAAAACTAAAATTAACATACAAAAATTACCATTATTTTCTACATTTTTTCTAATTCAAAAGATGTTTTCATTCATCTATCAAATAATGTTTAATGGAAATTATGACTTTAATTTATTCTATAGAAAAAATAAGTTAATTTTAAATTGGTAGGTGGGTTAATTATACAACCAATGTGTTTTTGACTGATGGATGTAGTTATTTAGGATAGAAGATATTAAAAATATCTATTTTATCTAGGTCATTATCTAATGAATGATAATCAATAATTAATGATATTATAATTATCATCAACCGTCATGGGTACCTATGAATGACCAATCTTATGAAATAAAACAAATGATTTATATTTTAACAAACCTATGAAATAATAAATACCTGTAAACCCAAATGGGTTTAAGTTTAATAATAATTCACAGTGATATTTAGAAAATGGATTTAGTGAATTTTTTCTCCAATATATTTCAATTTTATTGTATTATAAAAAGATGTATATTGATTATAAATAGAGTATTCCATTTTATTTAGAATGATTATGCATACATTGTCTCCCATGATCACTATAGAAAACTTTTATATTATGAACTATGATTAATTTATTCAAAATTTTAATAAAATCCATTGAATATATGAGTGTAGAATGCCCATTGGTTTCTTATCTTCAATATTAAATATATTGAAGACCTGATGAGAGGTTAGAATCTTCACTCTAAATATAACAACATTGATCACCCTAGTTGGGTGTATAATAATAAGGTTTTCAATTTTACCCATAATGAATGTTTGAAAAATATAACGAATTATGTATAAGAATATTTATTGCTCAACATATCATTAATCGAAATACATAAATCAATCATTTGATCAAAAATAATTCTTTCATATATCGTGAAAGTTAAATTGAAGTTAGCATTATCCTTTCATTTTGTTATCATAACCAATTGTATAGATAATGAGATATTTATTTTGAAGATAAATTTCTCATTACCCTTTTATTATATTCAATAGGTGAAAGGTTTCTTTTTAAACTCTAATAAAATAATCATTTATGAAAAAATGGATGATATGAATGTTAATATGCACACATATAAAAAAATTTATGATATTTTTATGACTTTAAATATCAATTTTTATCCTTGTTAGAGAATAATTTTGGATAATGTGTTAGGAATAGAATAAGTGGGGACTCATAAAAGATAGAATTATTTCTTCTATAATTTAGAATTTATTCATTAACACCGTGAGATAAATTTATTGGTTTATAATATGTATTGTAAGATAGTTTATCTCCCTTGGTGTTAGGTAAAATGGAAAGAATTATGGTATTTATATGTTGGTATCCCCTTAAGTATTTTATTTATCTAAAATTTAGATTATCATTTGGGTTTAGAATTAGATATAAAGGGTATCTGCCCTATAATAGTAACATAATATCTTATATTCTACAATAAAGTTGTACTAATAATGATTTGATGAAAGTAATATAAAATTATGTTTCTTTTTTAGTTGATGATTCATTATTTCCTTTTTTGACACATTCATTGAGAGTTGTCTATGATTTGGGATATAGGGGAGGGGTATTTTTTGATAGTTGAAAAATTGGATGCATGTATTTTCTATTATGATAACTTATCTAGTTTGTATATATTAAACTACCGTCGTACTAGTATAATGGTTTTGTTTTCCATAGAATTTTATGATTTTCAATTAAAGCCCAGGTATTGATAGAATAATTTTTTTCATGTTTATATTTATTATTGCATGTAATAGTTAAATTCATTATAAATATGTTATATATTAAATAATTTTATTAAATCCCTTTCTTTTAAAGTTATATTAAATTGATTAAACTTAAATTAATAGATTTTAATTCAAAAAATCTATTTTCGATTTTGAATATAAAATTTATGTAATGATTAATTTTTTAAAATTTTCAGAAATTATTGTTTTATTAAATATTGAAAAATACCTAATTTGATAAAAAAAATATTCATTTTCAATAAATTAATAATTTTAAAAATTCCAGTATGTTTTAAATTTCTTTTATGTTACATAAGTTTTATTTTGTTATATTTAACCCATTGAATTTCATTTGAATAAACTTTATTTTTAATTTTTCAATAAATATATTTTGTTATACTAAAAATGGGGTTCATTTAAAAATTGGTTTAATGAACATAATATTTCTCCTTTTTAAATTAATTAAAATTCTCTTTAATGTAAAATTTTTGAAATGAAATTATACCATATAAATAATTAAATATTAATTGAGTTTCATGAAATGAAAATTAATAATAATATGGCTATTATTAAATCATCTTTTCCTACAATTCATGAAAACATTCTATTTCAATGAATCTATATGTTATCATAAAATTTTATTTATCAAAACTTTGTGAACTAAATTCTGGTAAAATCGATTTCATATTTGGAACCAAAATGCCAAAATTACGTTCAGATATTAATTAAATTTTTAAGAATAAAAAAGTAACCATTGAAAAAAATTAATGGTGTATCGTTAAAGTATTGAAATTAGATGATGTTAAAAGGAAACATGATAACATGAATAAAATAAACAACAGTAAATGGGTTAATAATGAGTTTATAGGCAATAAAAAACCATTAAGACACAATTTATGATAATTTTTTTTGATAATTCTTCCAAATTTTTCGCGTATTTTAAAATAAAATAATCATTATTTGATAACATAAAACCACCCCTCCTAAATTATAAATTCCCACACTCACTGAAACCATTATCCGGAAATGACTTCATTCTATCAAAATATATTCAAAACCATTTTATCCCCACTCGACCCACATACAAGTGCTACAGTTGTTATTAAAATAAAAATTCTATGTACCTTAAAGGGGCTCTCATGGAGGTTATATTCTGGAGGATTTTTAACATAGTTGAAATATTGGAAACATGTCGTAAATTAATTCATAACCGAATTTCCATTCATTTGATAAGGCTTATACTTCTTGGTTATACTATTTTAATAATATCTAAAAAATATCATTTTTAAATCTTCAATTGTATTAAAACTTTTTAATGCGGATTTAAAATGGAAGGACATAATGGATTCATCGGAATAATGATCACTTCAATGATATAATATTTATAAGGGACTTTTCTGAAGAAGAAAAATTATTTTTTTACTTAATTAAAAAGGTATATTATATATATGTATGTATGAAGAACTAAATTTCCCACCTTCATGTCACCATAATATATTGAATCTTACATTATATGTTTATATGGTTACATTCAAATAAAATGATTTCTTTTATGCATGCACATATTTTCAAAATGAGTTATTTCAAAATGAAATGTTTATTTTTTAAAGTTATTTTTTAATTTAAGTTTTTATGACTTCTGATTATGTTATAATTCATCGAAATTTTTTTGGGTTTTGTTTTCTTATGTTATAAACAAATGATAGGTGGTTCCTTGAGAATCCAGGGATCAAATTATATGTTAGTAAACAATTATGGGTGGTTTTGTGGTAACCTAATGATTAGTGGTTATGTTATAACCTCCATTGCATTGGCACAATATAGTAAGTTATAGGCTATATTGGATACTCCATTTTAAAGATCAATATTGAAAATGGAATCATACGTTACATGCGTAACTTTGTTATGTTTTCTTATTACTTTTTATGAATAAAATATAATTTTAAAAAGTAAGATAGTGATATTATTGAAACGATGATATATTGTTCTTGTGGAAAACTTATGTTTTTTGAATGTGTTATTATGGGTTTTCATTGGACTAATTTTTCCTTTAATTACAATGAATTACATAGATTTTGTGGTCATTAAATGTTTTAATATTCTTTTCATATAATTTTAAGGAAGAATGAGTAAACTTATGGAATCATGTGGAAAATTATGAATACTTTCCATGAATTCAATAAATATTTTTAATGAATATTGTATTATGGAATAAATGTATACTTAGTATAATTTTCCACTTATTATATATGGATTCATGGTATATGATTATTTATTAATTCTATATTACTCTAATAATAAAAGTACATCCACATTAAAATAATGTATATTCTAGTTTAATATCACTAGAATACATATTTTTTACAATGGGGTCCATACAGTTTCTATCATATGATAGTTTAAATAAAATTATTTTTTATCATAAAGTTAATATAATTCCCTTTAATATATTTTAAATTATGGTTAATTTTTATTGATTTATAATTTGATGATTACAATGTTTCCTCATCTAACATATCCCTATACAAAATTGTTTTCCAAAGAGGAAACTTGGAAGCATTTTTTGGTATGACATTTAGAAGAAAAAATCATTCCAAATCAGCATCCTACAATGGTTGGAATTTGAATATAGCATTTTTTTATAGTGATGGATCAGTTGACATGAGCTATAAATGGTTTTCATATCCTTTCTTGGGAGAAGAAGGATTTAACATAGATAAATATTTCAATTTTTGATCATTTTATAAGGTAACAAGCAACATCTTTCAGTGGAACATTAGATCCAATTTTATTCAATTGATGTATCAATGATCTCAAAATGATATTTAATGACATGTGATGTTCTAAATTACATATTCCAACCCTTTCCATTTTTAGTTTTGATGATTTACCAGATTGATGTTGGTCTCTGGATTGGAATAAAATTGAGGAAGATAATATAGATGTTATGTAATGATATAGTTATAAGAGTATTTTAATAAAAAAAAAAATTTCCCCAGAAGGTTCGACTAAAAATAGAGAAAATATCCATAATATTGAGTTAAAATGATGGTGATTTTTATAGTATTATATGTATTGAGTTATATAGTATTTTCAAGATAATAAACAATTATTTTTTTTGATATGAATATTAAAAATAATAGATTTTACTATAGTTTGTAACCGATTTTTTATGATCATCGACTTCAGGAAAGTTTTAAATATATGATAATTGTTTTTGTTTTTATGAAAATTATTTTATGGAGTTAGTGGAAATGTTTAAGCCTCATGATAATAATAATATGACGCATTCATATTTTTAGGCACTAGGGAATAATTTTTCAATTAATTTTGGAGGTAAGAAAATGAAATTCCCTTCTTGTTGGTTGTTTGGAAAGAAGAAACAGTGGGATTGTATCTCAATGTATGAGATATAAATTCAATGTAGAAATATTAATTATATGGGAGGAGACTATAAATAAAATGATTTGATAAATAACAACAATCCAATGGTTATAATAATTAACTGAATAGAGTTGGGAAATTTCTTAATGTGTGTCCAAATTTAGTCCCTTAGGATAAGACAAACAAAATCATAATAGGAAGGCTATGTAAAATCATTTGTACTACTATAGGTGATATCAGGATGTCATATGATTTGGTGAGGACTTCAGGGAGCTTATAACATTTCAATTATTTATCATAGGTTGGGGTACCATTGGGTGAATGTTAAGGAGGCCGATATTCTGATGACTAAATATTTGTCTATATATAGGTATTATGATTTATTAGTTATACCCTTTGGATTTATAAATGCTGCTCATTTATTTATGGATATTTTAAATGGAGTCTTCTGTAAATATTTGGATAATTTTTTAGATTTTATATTAATGATAATATTTTATAAAAAATGTAACAAAGATCATGATAAACATTTAATGATTGTTTTGAAAACACATAATGAAATAATGTGATATTTAAAATTTAGAAAAGAAATTTTTAGGTTACAATAGATTTCTCTTATTCAGATCATTATAATTATGGATTAAATTAGAGTTGATCCCACTAAAAATTGGTTTATTAATGGAAAATAAAAACAAAATCTACTGATAAATTATGTCTTCTAGGATTAGAAATGAATTACTATAATCCTTTTGAAAACATTACATTGTTATTTGGCCATATAACTATGTGAATACAAGTAGGAGATAAATATATATGGAAAAAAGAATGTGATTGTAGTTTCCAATAACTAAAAATTCGATTGGAAAATTCTCTAACATTTACCATATAATCCAGATTAGTTTGGAAGATATTTTTTATTGATTTTTCTAATATTTAATGTTTTTAAAACATGAGATAAATTATATTACATTACTAATTAGATTTGATCATACGAAATAAATAAAATAAAAAGTAGAATAAGAATACAAAAACGAAAAATAAAAAAATAAATAAATAGGGGGAATGGTAAATGAAAAAGTGTTAAAAGGGAAATAAAATTAATAATAATTAAATAAAGATTAAAGAAATCGTATTTAGTTCGAAAAAATTTGTTCATGATTTTTATGGATATATCAAAAAAAACAAAATAGTACTGTTTTACTAGAATTTATTTTGTATATATGAAATTATATTTACTCTCCCATTGATTCCATAATTTATTAAAATGGAAAAAATATTAATATTCTTTATAAGAGAAGGTATTTGAGAATATTTGGGAACATTAAATATAGAAAATAATTTAAAATATTGTCATAAAAGAAAAATATTATGTGGAAAATTTTGGAACAACCTTGGTATGTTCCCCTTAATTCTCAACTCTCATCACTATAAAATTATGTTTGTTTGATTTAATTTCCCAATATATAAATTATATTTCCCCTATTTTTCTTCTAGGATAATGGTATATATCAAATATTTTAGGGTTTTTGTACTTTTGTTAAATGTAAATAATCTATTGATTAATACATACATTTTCACATTCATTAATTAATTTTTTTATTCGAGATATAATTTGAATCATTATATGATTTTCGGTGATTTGGTGATATTTTATTGTATTTAGGTACAAGGGAAAACGTTGTGAAAAAATGAATAAATGAAAAATAATGATAAAAAATTAACTCATTGGATTAGAATACATTATAGGAAAAACTAATAAGTGATGGGAACCGCATGAATATAACCACTAGCTGATGTAGTCTTAATTCAACACATGATAAATTAATAAAAAAATGACACAATATTCGATCATATCATTAATTCGATCATATAATCTAATTTTATATCACAAAAATCTATGATAATTCATTTAGAATAATTTAGTGTAGAATTTATAGTGAATAGGAGTATGCTAGGTCTATGTGAGCATCAAATTATAGTTTGAGAGTATGATGGAAATCCAAGGGCATATCCTGATGATCAACTTGAGACTATAACTACTCATTAACGCATGATGCCAAACCATTAAGTGATTTTTGATAGATTAAAATCATTCATCTATTTTCAATATAAAATAAATATATTTTGGAATTAAGATGCATATTATCGATGGAACTATTTTATTTTTTTCTCTATTCAGTGAAGGATTTATTTGAATAAAATTAAGAGGGAAATTTAGAAAAATATATAATTAAATTAAGTAGAAGACACATGGTGTAGTTATTTTATGTAAAAAAATAATACACCTAATGATTTATAATTGATTAGATATGAGAAGAACTGATGATTCTTGGAAAAAAATGTCCACATCATAAATGAGATTAATTTGTTGACTGATATGATGCAGGTATAAACTAATAAAATTTACACCCTTTATTATGTGAGAAAAAATAAATACACACCCTTTGTGTTCATAATAGAAGATAATCACGCTATGAATTCAATTAACATTATGAGTTCTTTTAAGATATATAAAGGGGTTATAATAATGCATATTTTCCACAATATTTATGTTATAAGATAAATGAGTAAAATATGGTTTAGAAGTTAGATACACATGATTCATAAATTGAAACACATTTATCTTCATGAACCTACTATAAATAATATATTATAATTCACCGACTTGAGGAATTTTTTACCGATTCTAAAAAATATAGAGGTGGTATCATTTCATAGGGATACAATAGAGAGATGGATGAAACCAGATGCATTTGACCTAGAAGAATAATGGAGTATCATATAATTCCATCCGTTTCTCTTATTCTACTTCTATAAATTCGTTTATTTTTTTCCTAATGAATAACATGGGGGGATAATTTCTCTTTGTTAGCTGATTTTATTATAAGTGGTGTTTCATAGATATTTATTTTCTATTTTAATTCAGGCTTTAGAAAATTCTCTCATTTTTTCAATTCTTAGTCTCATAATCTGATTTAATGAATATTGGTCATCGTTTCATAGAGTTTCCTTTTATTGTATCAAATAATCACTTTTTGGTGTGTATAAGAATTATTTAATCATAACTAGTTTCATTTAAATAACGATTTGGGATTCCAATTTTAATAATAAATCCATTTAATTGAATATATGAATTGAGGGATTATTTATTTTGAAAAAGGATCAATGTCAAAAGATACTTTCATGCTTAGATATAATGAAAAATATAAAATAACACATAAGTCATCAAATCCTAATGCTTGAAAACCAAAAACACAATAAACCATTAATTTTTATCCAAATTATTTCATAACTAATATATTTTCATCACCTTAATTCTTGAAAACAATTAAATTAATTTTTTATATATTCTAAATTCGTTAATTTAAAAATATCATCGGTTCGACCAAAACTCATCAGCTTCACTCTTTAGTTAGCGAGTATCATTTGTTTTAATCATTTATGAACTATTTAAAATGCATCTACCCAATATGATAGTAACAACACCCTTGTGGTTGATAACTACACTATCCCTAATATATTGTTGCATAAAACCATGTTATCACATTCCAAACATTATTACCTTATGTAATTCATCATATTTCAAATATAATGTAACAGTTTATTATTATTATAGAATATATATAATATAAAAAAATTATTTTTTTTATATTATGTGATGTATGAAACATTTAAAAGATAAAAATAATTATTTTTGATAATATAAAGTGAAATATATTATTGGTTTTTTAAATAAAACATTCTGTCTCAAAATAAAAACTTAATTAAATAAGTACTACATTAATTATTAATGGAAATACAATAATGGTGTGATTGAGAATATTATTTTTTATATATATTAAAAATATCATTTAAAATATATTTCAATAATTTTATGAATTGAATATGATAACATTATGTTTACTTTTCATTTTTTATTTCCAAATAATTATATAGTGTTTTTTTGGATTTTTCTAAAAAGGTAGCTTTTTAGGTGAATAGTGAAAAATATTGTTTTTATAAATAATGAAACTTTTATGAAATAATTATGATATAAAATTATATTAAAATGTACTATACCTTATTAATTATCAATTATGTATTTAAGGAGTAAAATGGGTAATTTTAAACTGTTATGTTGTATTTGAGAACCCCTTATTTACTTGTTATATCCTATGATATATTTTCATATAAAAAATATATTTTGGTCTTTTATATTGATCCATAATTTTTTTTAATTTATTTCAAATTCATTAAACCCTTGATTGTTTATTTTTAATGTATCAAATTCATTATAATCCACATGTATCCATTGTTATGGTTCAAATTAAAATTTTCTTATTCCTAAAGTGTTCTAAAAATATTTTTTTTGTGTTCATAGATTAAAAGTGCCATAGTAAAATAATAATAACTTATTTATATGAATGTTATTAAAACTAAAAAATTGGAAAAAAAATATATTAATAAATAATGTCAACATAATGTTTATCTATACAAAAATGTTACCTTGGTATAAATATTATCATTATGTTAACGAATAAAAGTGTAATTTAGGCGTTAAACTAAGAGTTATGGATTGAAATTTCATTTAAAATTTTATAAATATTAATTTTTTATTTATTTAATGTTTGCATGACCTATCTTAAAACCATTGGGAATCTATAACCAATTTCACCAAAAAATGACATTATATAATTTTAATCTTTATTGTATTTACAATGGTTACACTCCCCTCACTTATAAAAGGGAACATCTTCTATACCCATATCCACTCCGCGTAAGCACTATATAATGAAAACAATCTAGATACATGGATTCCAAATACTACTCACTATTTATTATAAATAATTTTCTCACTATAAGTTCAACTTATTAATGATTATTGTATCATACAATGGTGGTTACCTGAAGAAGATATAATTTTCATAACTATCTTCATTCCATATTATTACATCATCCAACTCATATACATTATCTATAAAATTATTAATATATCAAAATATGAATCTTTTTTATACTTGAAATTTTTAATTAATTTTAAATACCATTTTATTACTCTTTCCAATCCAAGGGATGAAGAATGTGTTTCTCAAAAATGTGTGTGGACAACAACCTCTGGGAAGCGATATAATTCACTTTTCTTCACCACCATACAATGATGGAAATTTTTATGGCTATAACATATTAATTATATAAATATGATATATATTATATAACTATAATTTCTATGAGGTAATTTTTTTATCTTCTCTTCCTTCCATACATTGAAAAAATGATGGCATCACCTTTACGTAATTGCAGACTACAACCCCCATAAAGTGATGTGAGGTTTTTTTCATTACCTATTTACAGATATTGTTATAAATGATTTTATAATTAATATATTTGATATTTATTAATTTATGAATATTCCTCTATAATGAAAAAGAAAAATTTATAGTAAATTTCAAACCGAAATATGTATAGAAAATAGAATAATTAAATACCAAATTTTAAATTTTAATGAATAATTTTTATCAAATGGGTGATTAAATGATTTATATTAAATACATATTGTAACATATATATGAAATTTTCTCATTTATATATGATTTTTTTCTGAATATATTATTCCATAGTTAAAAGTTAATATGAAGAAATTTTAGACATTAGGTAAGGATTTCCTAAATTCAGTGTCCCTTCATTGACATAATCTCTTTATTCACCACCTTTATTCATTTATATAATATATATACCTTAAATCTAGGTAATTTATAATTTATTTCAATAAAATTATATTTATATACAAATCCATACACTTTTTTAGTTTTGTAATTTTTGATTTGAGGAATACCAAAATTGTATGGGTATATAATAAAATCTCATTATTTATCAAGATTATTTATGGTTTGATTTAAATATTGGGAAATTTTATGTCATTTTTCTACTATTCCATATAAATTTTATTCTTATATGTATATTTCTTGGGTTTTCAAATATTACTAACATTTAACACACTTTTTTGATCATAAATATTGATGGATTGTTTTTAAATAATTCAATATTATTTTTTTGTTGGTAATCATCATATTCGATATCTATGTTATAAAAATAGTTTTATAGAAGATTTATTTGTACATAAATTTATAAGGAAGTCCTTTTAAACTACATTTTAACCTATTTAAAATTATTATATGAAATATTTTAAAAAATATATTATTGATCACTTATGAATATTTTCAAAACCATGAATATTTTTTTAACATTTATGGATTAGGAACATTTTCATGAAACATATAATGTCATTTATTTAATTATTATATTAAAATCTCATTTGTTTTGTAAAGAATTTTATATTCCCAGTGCTTGGGAATAATTTTTTTCCAATATATACACAAATAATAAGATTTTTTTTTCAAGCCATACTTCTAATTCTTAAAAAAAATTATTTCAATCTAAAAATATATATTATATGATATAGTGGGGTTATTAAATTTTTGATGACATGCATATTATTTTTCTATGTGGGAAATGGTGATGATTTCATTTTTTTATGGAAGCCATTTTTATTCCACTGAGTTAAAGAAGAAATAATGAAATGTTGATTGTTTTTATGATCTTTTATAACCCTCTTATATGATTTTCAATATGTGAATAGTGGTCATATAATAATATATCAGAAAATTCATTAGGATTTCTTTTATATTATAAAAAAATATTAAATGGAACGGAGAGATAACCCCATCCTCCATAAGACTCTATCCTTATAATATTAAGATATTTTATGAAATATTTCTATAGAAATAAACTTAATTTATTTTATAGAACACATTACATGAAACAGAGTGTTTAAAAGTATGGAAATTTCATTTAAAATATTATTTTTTAATTTTCAAGTAATTAACTAATTGATAGGTTTTACTGTCTGAATTAGTGAAACATAATTTTTAAAATTTATTGTTTAGACATGTATATAAATAGTTAATTTTATAAAAATTATTATGAAAAAATCTTAAAAATAATTAAGGGGAAAAATATGTTTTTGTGATATAAAATTATGCATGAAATGTATTTTTATAAAAAAATAAATTATTGTAATCTGTATTTATAAGTTATTTTATTTAAATATGTATATTATATATTATATAATATATTTTAACATTAATCTATAATTTTCTAAAATTCCATGGAATGAAGGTAATCATAGTTTTATTTATTAAAATGTAATTTTCAAATAACAAATCCCTGAGTTTTATGAATATATTTTGAAATAAAAATATTCTACATATAGAAATTGAATATTTTAAATTGGATTCAATATTTTTAATCAGAATAAATAATTTAATTTAATAAGATAAATTTTTTGATAATTAATATTAACAACAATAAAGCATTATTTCCATGATTGGGGGTTAAATGGGTTTTCATGGGTGCTACGCAATGAGATCAGGGTAAAATTTAAAAAATATTGACTAACTCATCTTATATGAACATATTTAGTACATATATTATCATATAAAACATTTACATTCAATTTTTATACAAATTAATGTGAATGTGACCTTATATTATTTAGAACATTTATATAATTCATTATTTGTCCCTCCCCTCACATGTAAATGGGATCCTATTTTCCATGAATTATTAAAAACATTGAAAACTGTATCTTAGAGAAAACTAACCCAGACACTTTCCTTAAATATTATACTACATACATTAGCTCATTATCTTACCAAAATACCATCCAATGAATCACTTAGGTGTATTCCAATGGAGGACTCTCAAAGAAGAGGTAATCAGATGACCAGACTCATTTAATGTTTATCTATTATTTTACATTATATTAATATATGGTATCAAACCTAACATGATTAAATGATTTTAATAAATATAATTACATGCTATTATTATTAAAGGGAATTTTTTTTACCTCGTTTACAAAATATGATGAATAAATCTATTATTTCGGGGTACATATGGATTACCACCTCGAAATAGAGATATAATTCATTCCTAGAACAATATTTCTTGGATAATTGGAATGATGTATTTAATCATTATAAATGATTTTTATTTAATAATTATGGTTCTATAATTATATATTCTTATACAATATTTTTTTTCTAGTTTTTATAAGATGATAACCTCACATGTGAATACATATGCACAACCTCCTCCACAATGTGGTGTGATACATTTGTCATTTTGAACATACATGGATTGTAATAAGGATATATTTAATAAATATATATTTTAGTTATTATTTAATCATTATTATATATAAATTAATAATAATTTATCATAATTATTTTTCAACTAGTGAGGAGAGTGAAAACTACCATTATTACATACACACTACCATATTTATGATTTGATGCAATTCACATAACATAGCCAATTTATATCATTGATCATAAAAGATGATGTGAAAAATAAATTTGACAATTATTTCATGATTAATATTAGTTATATGGTGAAATGATGTTTAATCAACAACTAAGTGAATTATCAAATAAAAACATCCAAGGAAAATGATTCAATTTCTAATAGAATGTGCATTTTAATGGTGAAATTATTAGTAAAAGGATAATTTAAAATTATAGTGCAATTAGTTATAATAATTTATTTTAGAATATGGTTCTTGAGTACAAATTAAATATATATATTTATCATACACGTTTTATTAATATGTGTGAAGAAAGACATGATATGAGGTAAAAATTAATTTTATAATTACCATTTCATTTTGACATTATGTATGCTATATTTCCCAAGAGGGAAAATATATGGATCATAAAAATTAAAGAAAATAAAATTTATTATCAAATGGATTTTTTAGATTATTAATGTAATAATACATGTTACCTCCCTATGGTAATTAAATTGATAATGAAATATTTTGGAAATAATAGGACACCATATTTAGTCTTTGGGAGATAAATATCATCTTCCACTTCAATTTCATTATTAAATTAATAGATTTTAAAAAAAATGATATATTTCTAAATATTCATTTCAATTAGATTTTTCTGTATTTAAAATTATTAAATGGTAATATTTTTTGTTAAACTATATCTGAATATGTCAGGTTTTATATTTTTTGAAAAGTATAAAGAGAATGGTCTATATTATAATATATTTAATGAATGTAAATTCCCACCATCATGCCCATTATATTGTATTAAGATATATTTACAACGTTTAAGAGTCATTTAGAAAAAATAATTTTCCCATAATCTAGGGTTATTTTTTAAAAATGATATCGAAATGAAAGGATAAATTTATTATATTTTTAAAGAAACGATTGAATATTATTTTAATGCAATTTTTCATGTATATCAACAACATTTAATTTTTTTTATGATTTAACAGTGATATGATCTTATTAGTCGACAAAATTATCTAGATGACTTTAAATCATGACGTTCTTATGTCGGATACATGAAAAATATTTCATTACCATAGTTCAATTTTTCAATGATGATATAATAAATCCTCATATAATTACATCCAATGTTATTTTATTTATGGTTTTTTATTTTTGGGTATAATAAAATTGAGAAATACATCTATTCTCCATGAGTTATTCAATGATAATAGGAATAAATTTTATTATCTTTTGGAAACCTTATTTATGATTATAATAATGTGAATTGTGGACACAAAATTATATATCCTAATAATACATTGGATTATAAGTGACATCTCAAGATGTAATAAGGATTTAAATGGGGAGTGAACACAATTTTATTAGGGAATATGTCAAAAATTAATTTATTTAGAATAAGAATAAACTCACACAATAGACGAATATAGATTGAACCCAATCCAATTTGACAAAATTCAAAGTATTATTCGGTGGTGATAATGACCTTTGTTGCATTTTCCTTTTTAAGAAAACTTATGTATTATTATTATGGTACATTATCATGGATCATGTTTTATTCGTTATTATTCTAAAATAATATTTCATATATATTTTTATTGATAAAATCACATTCTATTATTCGTGATTAAGGATCATTGACAAATTGTGTTTGAGTTTCTTAAGATATTATCATGTTTTCATAACCTTATGTATATTCTCTCTTATGTACTTAGATTAATATATCATATGTCTACCATTATTGAAAATATGATCTCACCCATTCCTATTAATCATTCTTTCCTGGGTTACGAAGAACATTATTTTGTATCAAATTTCCATTAATTGTGCTATGAGATAAGAACATTTTGGGAGATGGAGAATATCTAATATGAATGAAGTAGATTATGTATCTATTCTAAAAGGAACATTAAATCTTATGGTACTTCTGTGTGTATTATCGTGAAAGTTATTAAATATTTATCTACATTGATGTAATGATCAAGTATGTCACATCGAGGTTACCATAGTTCAAATCAGTTCATAGTTTACTATTTTTTTTTAAATATTACTTAACATTTTTGAAAACCCTGGGATAATATTATGTGAAATGTAACAACATGAAAAAAAAAATTAAATATATATTTGGTTGTGTTCTTAGAAATTATATTCATATCTCTATCCCAACATGTGGATACTGATATATGGAATATTCTACTTGGGTTAATAAATATAAAAGGATTATATTTAATATTAACGTTATATCCACAAATTCATGAATAGTGGGCCTCATACAACACACATGGATAGACACTCTCGGGTGATATTGTTATATTAAATCGTATTTTCAACATAAACCATTTAATGTAATTGAATTGATGATGACAAGTAACAAATAATGTTAGATATAAATTGGAATAGATATAAAGGGAGGTATCATGATTAGATATCCTATGAATTATTTTTCCTTATTACATGATTACTCTTTATTATTATTTCTTCACACACATTTCTTCTCGTTTTAGTAAATGGAACAAGTTAAGAGTAATCATGTTAATTATATGTCTAAAGGGAACCACAAAGACCAATATAATGTGAATTAAAATTTAATTGTATTTTGAATGTGAAATCATTTAACTATGCTCACCCAACACTCACGTGGTATTAATGAAAACATTAGTCATATTTAAATTAAAAATGGAAAAATGAAGGAAAAAAACAACCATTGAGTATTTCATGTGTAATAATATAAATTATTTTAGTGGTTCAACTTATCCACTTATTTCTAATCAAATGACTAATTGTATTTAATATATATACTCAATTCAATATCTTTAAAATTATGTAATGGTTATTTTAACAATTTATAATTTGCATGGTGAGACAGATCAATGTAATAATATTTTCAATAATATGAGTAATGCGGAAAAATGACTCTATGATATGGGAAGTATTTAATAACTAATTTCTCAATAATTACATTCATGAAAATTGTAACAAAAAAAGGAAAGATAATTCCACAACCTATGTAGATGGATAATGAATCATTTAGTACACATGAAAAAAGTTTAAGAATACTTTCAAGGTATCTCAAGGGTTTAATAAATTTAATATGACTGAAAATTTGATCAATTATTTTGTGGTATAGGCCAAGGGTATAAAATTTATTTTATATAATATTAATTTATATCAATTATTAAATAATTTGAAATTGATATTGGTGATAATCACTGTCTTTTTGATTTTGGTGACATGAGTAGAATGATGGGATTTTAATAAAAGATTAATAATAAAACCAGAGAGGAAATAAAATAAATCATCTGTAATATTTAATGTGTGGAGTGAACCATGGATGAAAATTAATAATGCAGTAATTTAAATTTTTTTAACTAGTAAATGGAAATCCATGGAGAAAAATAATATCAAATATATATGGTGAGGCATGTCTATGAATGAAATGCTGAAAAATTTTAATCAAACATCACACCCAAAGTGTAATTCCATAATTTCAATTATTATAGACATCACTCCAATTAGTGAATGAATACAATCATTAATCATGAAAATTAGATTTAAGAACCATTTGTGACAATAGACAATGTTATATATAAGGACATCACAATGGAAAAATGTGCGTCAAGGGAATAACATGCTGAAAGGTACACATTGATTCACTTTATAATTCTAATAGAATTATTTCATTATTTCTAAAACCAATATTATATTATTGAATAATTATAAGGGTTTTATGTCGCCATCTCAATGATTATATGTTTATTTGTAGTCCAACCATTTATTGATTTCATGATAATGCATCATGTCTATATATCCTATTCGATATATGTTTTGGGTAATGTGTTTTTTCATATCTAGTGATTCACCCCTTGATTCTGTTTGATTTGATTTTTGGAAGGAATGGGCTATCTCTATAGAGATTCGTTATTAATTGGTGTGGAACATAAGTCATTCCTGATATTATAAATCAATATAATATCATATATCAGTGTGATAATTAATAAAAACATCCAATGAAAGATATATCCATTGTATTAGTTTTACTATAGATTAATGAGAGGTATTATCTCAAATGATTGGGGAGAAAATCCACATAAATTATATACCTATTTTTTCTATGATAATTTATTTCCCATTGAAATTAATAAAAATATCATTAATCCTAATGTAGATCTTCAAATTAAACATATACAATCTACTACACCTATTTGGAATACTCTAGAATGAATTATTAGTCTAAAGGGAACCACAAAGAACAATATAATGTGAATTAAAATTTAATTGTAGTTTTAATATGAAATCATTTAACTATTCTCACCCAACACTCACATGGTATTAATGATAACTTGAATCTTATTTAAATTAAAAATGGGCAAAGGAAGGAAAAAACTACTATTGAGTAGTTTATGTGTAACGATATACATTATTAATGTGGTTCAACTTATCCACTTATTTCTAATCAAAATATTAATTATTTTTAAAATATATACTCAATTCACCTTCTTTCAAATTAAGGAAAGGTTATTTTAACAATTTATAATTTCCTTGGTGAGACGGATCAATGTAGGAATATTTTCAATAATATGAGTAATGCGGAAAAAATGACTCTATGATATGTAAAGTATTTAATAACTTATTTCTCAATAATTAAATTCATGAAAATTGTCACAAAAATGGGAAGATAATTCCACAACCTATGTAGATGGATAATAAATCAATTTTTACACATGAAAAAATTTTCTGAATACATTAGAGGTATCTCTATGGTTTAATAAATTTAATCTGACTGAAAATTTGATCAATTATTTTTTGGTTTAGATCATGTGTTTAAAATTAATTTTATATAAGATTAATTTATATCAATTATTAAATAATTTGAACTGGATATTAGTGAAAATTACGGTCTTTTTTATTTTAGTTACATGAGTAGAATGAATGAATTTTAATAAAATATTAATAATAAAATACAAGGAGGAAATAAAATAAATTATCCGTAATATTTAAAGTGTGGAGGGAACCATGGATGAAATTTGAATATAGTGTAATTTTAATTTTTTAACTCGGAAATGAAAATCCATGGAGAAAAAGAGTATCAAATATATTTAGTGAGGCTAGTCAATGAATAAAATGGTGAAAAATGTTAATCGAACATCACACCCAAAGGGTAATTCCATTATTTCAATTATTAAAGATCTAACTCCAATTAGGGGATAAATATAATCATTAATCATTAAAATTGGATTTAGAAACCATTTGTGCCAATACACAATGTTAAATATAATGTGATCACAATGGAAAAATGTGGGTCAAGGTAATAACGTGGTGAAAGGTACACATTCATTAACTCTATAATTCTTATAGACCCATTTCATTATTTCTCTAACCAGTATTTTATTATTGAATAATTATTAGGGTTTTATGTCACCATCTCAATGATTAGATGTTTTTCAGTAGTAAAAACCCCTAATGATATAACGATAATGCATCGTGTCTATATATCCTCTTTGATATATGTTTTTGGTAAAGTGTATTTTCATATCTAGTGATTCCCCCTTTAATTCCGTTTGATTTGATTTTTGGAACGAATGGACTATCTCTATAGAGATTAATTATTAATTGGTGAGGATCGTAAGTCATTCATGATATTATAAATCAATATAAGATCATATATTAGTGTGATAATCAATATAAAAATCCAATGCAATAAACTTCGTTTTTATTAGTTTTACTACAGATTAATGAGGTGTATTATCTCAAATGATTGGGGAGAAAATCCATAAAATTATATACCTATTTTTTGCTATGATAATTAATTTCCCATTGAAATTCATAAGCTTCTCATGAATCATAATTTAGATCTTCAAATAAAACTTATACCATCTACTACACCTATTTGGAATACTCTATAAAGAATACCCCCTACGAGTTGCTGAAATAGAAGAAGAAACACCAAGAGAATCCTGATAATGGAACAATTCGATATATTGTGACAAAATGGGGATAACCTATTATATTTTCCTTGAATAATTATTATTTAATGAGTATATTATTTAATTGCTGAGATGATAACAAGATCACAATCAAGAATATGTTTTCTATTCCATATACTAAGGACTTTTTTGATCAATTGTGTAGAGATCAATATATTACCAAAATTTTCCTTCATTTTGGAAATTGTTAATTGATAGTAAATATTTTGGATTTCCAATTACATGCTTAAATATTATGTACAGTCCTATGAATTTATAGTGACTCCATTTCGACTTATTGATTCATTCATAATCTTAATGTAATTAAGGAATAAATTCTTTAGTGATTACATTGATCAGTACATGACAGTCTCTATAAATGATATTCATATATATTTAAAGAGTGAGGAAGAGAATGAAGAACATTTTAGGAGTTTATTTATTAACATGGTGATGTATATATTTAATTGAAAATTTATATGTTGTGATTTATAGACATACAATGTTTCATTCATTGGTCATATAATCTAAATGAATTGTACATTGATGGATACATCCAAGGAAAAAAATTTGAGTAATGACACAAAAAAACCATGGGGACCATTATCAATGGTTACCATTTAATGGATGGATACTGCATAAGATTTTAGTAAGAATTTAAATGGTGATAAAATAATAAATCATTTTTTACATATAAGTGATACATGTTCTTTTAGACTGAAGAATGTGAATAAAATTTCATATAACTATTATCCTCTTTAGTCAGTGAACCTATAAATACACTTATCTAGTGTTTTGAAGGGATTTTGAAAAATATTAATTCATTGATGAATGGATTAGGTTGTTTTCTAATTTTGAATTATATAGTGATATCTTTTCCCTCATAAAAACTAAAAATTCATGTGAAACATTGCCCAACAAATACTCTAGTTTTTGAACTAGTAATTTTGTAATTTAATATATATAATAATTTTTTTAAATGAATGATATGTTATATAAAATGATAACAATACCATACAGTATATAGTTACATATAAATATGTAATTATGTTCCATAGGATAATAAGAGAGTTCAATGTTGATTATGACTTCTCAATAAATATCCTCCCAAGGATGGATAATAAGGTGGATGAATCACTAATTCAGAAATACTATTATTGTTAATCCATGATAATAATTGGAAAAGATAACTATTTTTATATTTCTATATGGATGATTATTAAATAATGAGGATATGGGTTACAGTAATGTTACATAGATTAATGTTCTACCATCAATCCTTGTAAAGGATCAATGGGAGTAGAAGTAGGATGTGAAACATTATATGATGGCATGAAATTTTCATCAATTTCACCATGGATATGATATAATTAAAATATTTATGAACAATGAAACATTACAATCAATATGATACATGATGAGAAACCTATTCCTTGAAGCACATAGTTCATCATTTTATATATATCCAAGATATTTGAAGGATAATATATATCTAAAAATTTATTAATGATGGGTTAAAAATAAAAATGGTCCATTGTATTATTTATCACCATGTAGAGTATGTTAGTAAGTGATGGATGAGAGATATAATTTTAATGTAATGTTGCAACTATTAACTATACAAAAGATGAAATAGTAAAATATTACCAGGGATTTCATCATGAGAATGTCAAAACAAATTAGGGAACAATGATATATTGTTTGTAGTCAACCACCATGGGAAATTAGTTCCTTATATATTCATTAGATAATATATATAATTATAGATAATTTCCTAAACATAAATAAATTATATTTTAATGTTTCATGGAGTACCACATTCTATATTATCTGACCAGGATATGATGATTACCTCCATGATTTGGTGAAATATTCGGCAATATTTAGACATTAATTAGAAATATTTTGCTACAAATCATCCTCAAATAGATGAATAGTTATATAAGTCTATTCAATACAAAATGATATGTCAAATAAATGTTCAATTTATTTCAAAAGGTAGTTTGGATAAAAACATTTATTTGTTACTGTCTTCTTACAACAATATATTTCGCTTTAGTATAAAGACATATCTTTATGAAACCCTCTATGTCAGGTTGTGAGTAACTCTAAATGTTGTGATGAAGTTATAGAAAAATAAATAAATTGGGACCTAATCCATCTATGTAGGTGATATATAAAATTACATATATTTAAAAAACACATCAAGGTAACATCGAGTTGAAAATAGAATTTTGTTGATAATCATTAGTGAATTCTAGTGTTCCGTGATGGTGAAAAGATATTACCTTGAATATATCCTTTTATGAGGTTTATGAGATTTAGGGAAAATGTAAGAATCATACCTATAAATATCTTCCATAAATAAAATTATTTTTTTTATCATGATTACTTTATATTTCATAGGAAATCTAATGAATCTCTCTCATTTTCATGAAGGGTACAACATATGTCATGTAGGGTTGTAAAAACATAACCATTCAAATGTATTGAACTCAAAGGTCATACTACTAGTGCATGATATATATGATGATGAATAACATTTGAGATTTTCAGATCAAATATATAATTTTTGGTTAAATTAGACAAGTCCTCGTATTTTGACTCGGGTTTTGCCAATATGACAGTGGAATATTCCGTCGAAAATATACAAATCCAGATGGCGAGTCGGAATGGGAATTTGGGTCCCGTAGAGCCCAAGAGAAGTGATTTTAAAAATATTGAATATATTTTATTTATTCATTTGTAGATTCCCTTAAATTGTTTATTAATTAAGGATCAGAGTCTAATATTAGAAATATGATGTCGTGGTTGTGTTTTGAACATTTTGTTTACCCTAGGAGTGAACTACTATTGTCTATACTGTGAGTTGTTGATAGATTCCAATCGGAAGGGAATTATCTATTGGATTAATTAATAAAATGAAATGATAATTTGAAATATAATTTAAAACTCCCAATCTAGTTATATTTTAATGCACAGTAAAACCAATAATAATAACCTCTCATATGCTCCCCCTTTGGCGATGGACGAAATAAGGATGAATAAATGTAGCAAGGTGGAACTGATCACATTTTAAGGCACCGATAAATATTAGATTAAAGAGAAACTTGATCTGGGTGACATTATACACATGATGCTTCAAATTTCTCTCAAATGTTAGGAAGCATTTTATTTTGGTCCTAACATCAATTTTTTCTAATATTAAATGTTTTAGTGCCATATTTAATTTTCCAGTGATCACTTCTACATTTCCCATTTGGATTTTGGTTAAATCCGGGTGAATCCAGAATTTTAAAATGTAATTACCATCTTCAATTACTATCTATATAGTGTGCAATTAAATGTGAAATTCCATGTATCCCTTCTTGTTTGGGGATAAATAATTTTCGGGACTATTTATCCTTTATCGGGGTTACACATTGTGTTGTGATACAAACCATGTGGCTAGAGTACATGGTAAGTGATAGGCATGTAATAGTATATGGTCTTATAAAAGTGCACTAAATACTTATATGAACATGGGGCTTCAGACATGGGTATGAGAAAACCTCAAGGAAATGCGGTTTTTTTTCATAAACCAACCAAAATGTATGGGATACATGGTATGTGAAGGACACATTTGGTCGACCATGTGGAGTAAGATATATGGATAGTGGATGGATGAATTGAGACACGTTTTTTACATGATATACACACCGTGTACCCCTACATGGGTTGGATACTAGTGTGGAAATAATACACTGATAGGTTCTTGGTCCGGATTTCATGCGGTGTGGACCCTAGTGCACACCATGTACTCTTTATGATCATTATATGATCTAACTCACTGGGTGTCACCTTATATGATGCCTAAATTCAGGGCTGTGAGAGGAATATCCTATATAGTTTTCCAAGTTGATTGTGATGGTGACCACTATTTTATCCCATGAAATTCTAAGTAGTTTTTTTTAAGCATGATACTTCTATAGTTGATATTATCCTTAGGATGTAATCCTATTGGATCGCTGGGATGAGGTTGTGGTTTCTACCCTTCGCATTCACCTTAGTATGTGGGTCTCTTAGAATCATTAGGCTGGTAGTGTAGTACTCCCCTATTGTATCATAGTGCAGGTCCTCTACCCTTTGATATTTTGTGGTGCGGTGCATGATAATCATAATGCTTCTTTTAGCGGCACACAGAAAATGTTATAGAAAGGAGTGGTTCATAAAGAGAGACAATGGGACTGATTCTATCCCATAGCATCCAAGCATGGGATTCCCATTCTTATCCACATTGATATAGAGACTACTTCCCACATCATGGGAATGGGTTCTATATCATTGGTTTGTTCTATCGAGGTTCATACTACTCTCATGGATTAGGGATCAGGTTCCCCATATCATTCATGTAGCTAGTTATTGTTCTCCAATTTTGATCCTGGGTTATGGACCTCTATCCTCATTGGCCAAATTTAGAGTTTACTACACTATCCGGCTAGGGTGTGGGTCCTCTATCTATTGATTTGGTACTCCCCTATCACACCAGGGTTTGGTTCCTCCATATGTGACATATAAATAAAGTGGGTACTCCACTATGACATTAGAGAACGATTCCTTTATCCTTGGAGTTGGAACTCCCCTACCATTCTATTGTGTGTGTCCACTATACATGTTATTATGACAATGTTGGTACTCCATTATCATTCCAGTGAGTGGATCCTATATCCATAGGTTGGTACACCACTTTCATGTTAGGGTGTGGGTCCCCCACAAGTATCAATCTGGAAGTGAAAGACTTCCATTTCAAACTAGGGTGTATGCCCACTGTCAATAGAGTTTTAATCCCTTATTGGACCATATTTTTTAAGTCCTTTATCCATTGAGTTGTAAGATTTCCATAAAAGGGTACGTTCCCCCATGTACATAGTAGTACTCCCCCATCTATGAGTAGCAATAGGGATAAATTTTTCCATTGGAGTCAATGATCCCTCATTTTCTTAGTAAAATTGTCGGGAGTGGACTCCTCAATAGTTACATTTGATTACTTGTTAGGAGTTATTTATCCCTCAACACACTGAGGTGTGGCCCACTATATATAAGAGTGATAGAGATTTCCCGAGTTGGTTATGAGATAGTACTCCCTCAACTATTGGTTGGTGGAGAGGGGAGGGTTCGTCCAATCTCTCCCAATATAGTGCATGCCCATGGTTCATATTATAGAGAAGTCCTCCCTCAAATAAGAGTAATAGTGAGGGTATGGCCTCTACACATGGGTTTCTACACCCTCTCATAGGTAAGATGTTAGAGATTGATGGATATCTAGTGTTTGCAACTAGATATGAAACTAGTGAGTTTTACCTAATGGATTTTATCTCTCAGATGGGTTGAATCTGGGATAAATTAAGTCATGGAGTGTGTTCTTCTAATTTTTTTTACCATTACTACCCCTATTAGAATCTTATTTCTAGATCTATGTTTTGAACATCATGATACATTGAGACAGATATTAGTATATCATGGTGTTTTCTTGGATTCCTTGTGGTGTGGTCATGTTTCAAGGTTGAAAAACCTTATAGACTGAGTTGAATAATCATCTATAGCATAGGATTCGTTGAGATGGTGTTTCTATATCAATTTTATACATTCTATCTAGGTCAATAAAAATGATTCATTTAAGTTTCTCATTTTTTCAATGGTTTTTTCAGGGAACAGAATGACTATCTTATATTTATTTGAACACGATATTTTTCTACACATGTGGTGGCTTGTTCCAACCACATTACTTTTGATGGAGTCCTTAGAGGACCCGAGGTTGGTCGAGCTTATTGAACATAATCGTATTAGGGGACTACCTAAGCTAGGGTATGGGGAATTCCTACAATTTCATTAGATAATGATCCCTTCATACTTATAATGATGGATTAATTTACAGTTTCCTTTTTTGGGTAGGTGTTTTCCAAATTTTCTATTTATGAACAACTATTATACTTTGTTTTGGGTTAAATTTATAAATGAATTTTAGTTACTTTATTTTCATATCTCTTCAATATTTCATCGAGGTGATTTTATATGCAAGCATAAATGTACCACATAAAATGGTATCATATATTTATGATATGACTACTCAAATATTTTCACCATCACTTAAATTTTGATGGAGGGTATTGAGAGTGACGACTCTGGTCCCGTTGGGCCTGGTAGTGAATGTTTGGTATCAGAAGTGGTTTTAAAATTTCGACCATTATGTCGTGATCTTGGTTTTCGTTGCATATTAGTACTATTATGGTCATTAAATTTCAAATGTTTGGCCTTAGAATCTAGTGTCGGTGTGGAGATTGATAAATATATTCACTAGGGCTTTGGTAAGCTACATTTGGACTAATTACACTACGTCTTTTTTCATAAGAAATAATGGTACCATCATCATATATTCCTCGATTGTGGGATCCATGTCCCTCTTGAGTAATTTCAATATATTTAATATTTTATCATGGACTGTCCAAAATTTATTTTAGGATAAAACCCTAATGAATTCCAGATATGGTTCCATGGAAGGGTTATGGTGATGATCTACCCCATGATGAGGATTTAGTGAAGGTAACTAGTTCTGGGGCCTGAAATCACTGTGGTAATCTTGTTGAGCCACCAACAATTGAGAAGATGGATGTGATGAAAGTTTAGGCTATGGATGCATGAAATATGAGTGAAATACATGAGTTCCCTAGGAATAAACCTTTGAGGTACTATGAGGATTTATACCCTTTTGCAGAAGATGATTGGATTGACATAATCACACATATTTTCTTCCTAGTGAGGACATATCCCAAACTGTTGGTGGTCTTAGCATCGATCCTCATATAGTGTTCGGTCAGGAGATGGTATATTTTAGTGATGTAGTACCATAACATTGAAATGATCTCTTGTTAAGTGTTCAGGTTACTCTTCATTTAAGATTTTTAACCATCTACTTTAAGGAAAGTGTGTATCCTAGAGCTTTTATAGCTTCTGTAGGGTAGTATAACAATGGTGGTGTTCTTTGTGAGTTTTGTAGACATGTCACATTTTTCCATGGATATGTTTCGAGACCCATTTATTAGATATTATACCATTGAGCATGGACTCTATAGAGACATATTAGTTAGTGTGGTCTCCTTGTTACATCCCTCTAATGTGAGGGTACTACAGATTGCTCTTATTGTATACATAATCCTAGTGGAGGAACTAATAGATGTGGACCATGGTGGTGTCAGAAGGATGGGTATTCCGTAGAAGTTGTGAGATGAATTATGAGATTATTATGGTGAAAGATACATACTCAGGCCCAAACTTAGGTTCATGGGCCCACGGTGCATGATTGATGTCGATGATAAGGTCCACCATATGAGTGGTGGTGTTACCCCAATGATGGATTGGGATATCCTGACAGTGATTTTCCGAACATCAGTGTTGTTCAAATGGTTTCAGTTGATGGAACTCCATGGAAGTGGTTTCTATTGGAGTTGTTAGTTTTGAAACATGGTTGACATAGAGGAGGAGTTGGGAGAGAAGAAATTTGTGGCTAGTGGGTTGACTTGTTTCCACAACCACACATAGGCCATCCAAATCATGCTCATGGAGCTAGAGAATGTGGTTAAAGATAGCTACAGGACATAGAGGTATTAAAAATAGAATATCTGAGGTTTAATATAGGTACCCTTATTTTCATTAATACATTATCCAATATTAATCTATAGACACATTTTGTGGTATTGTCTTTTTTCATTCCTCTTCTTTCTCTGGGTTTTACTGGTGTCACTCTGGGTGATGGTAGTACTTTAAGTTGGTGTTTTTCGATGTAGATATTTTTTCAGGAGGAATAAGGGTCCTTTACCAACCAATACACATTTTTATAATGTTAATAATACTATTTTGCTGAGTAATGATTCCCGTATTGGATATAATGGAGTTTTGGTTGATGATTCTCTATTGGTTCTGTGTTTTGGGCTGGGACACTTGATGGTGGTCAATGGAAAGAGGTCATGATAAGACATATTTTGTGTGTTTGTGTAAACCTTTTTTTGATATTATCCTCATTCAATTTTCCTCAGCATTGTATGTTAGACACTAAAGGAGTACACAATGTAGTTTTTCATAGCATTGGACTCACAACAAAGAAGGATGATTTCCCCACCAAGATGAGATATAGTTACATGATCAAAACTATGTAAGAGAGTCTATGACACCAATGGAGTATAAAATCGGGGTGTGGTAGACATGTTTCATATCCTAGTGTGTTTAGTGTAAGGTTGTGTGGGGGAGTGTTAGAGTAGGTCCAAGAATTTATAGTGGAGTTATTCTGCATTAACCATTGTTCTTGGAAGCCCTATTGGATAGAGAAAATTTCTAATAAATTTTTTTATTAGTAGTGTTTAAACCAATGATCATCCCTCTGAGTGGATTAGTTTCATAGCATCTATTCATAGATTATATGAAACTAGTGTGAGTGGAGTTGTTTCTATATTGGAGTGATGTGTTATTGCTAGTGGTTTCTAGATGAAGGGTCTAGTAAGACCAAGTGCTTACAATTGGGATGCCCAATTTTTTTCTTTTTTACCATCGAATGCTTAGAATCATCTTTGAATGCTATATTAATGAATATTTTTTCGTGAAGTTCATCCAGGGGTGCATGTGAAATACTTGGTTTCGTTAATATCTATGTCATTTTAGGGATTTGGAGGACCACTAGACCCTATGACTGCATATGGACCATGATCCTAGGTGCCTTTCAACAGTTCAAAAATGAGGATACATGTACCAATTTTTCATGATGCTCCCTGGTATATGACGAAATTGAGTGTTTTTTGACTTTTTTTTCCAATTAGTTTGTTCTTGTGGGTAGCACAACAACCCATGGTGAGCATGTTGGCATTGGAGTTCCAATGGATATTTTAGTTTCATCTATCATTCTTAGTATATAACTTTTCTTATAGTAAATTACATAATGTTTGTTAGGATTTTGTGACTTATGTTTTCCAGTTATTATTTTTAATATTTTTGTGAAAACTGTTGATGTTAGTTTTTGATTCATTATGGGTATGTAGGGAAATAAAAGACTTGATATAGTGATTTTAAAAAATTTACTTATATTTTATCACAAACATGTAGTTTCCATTAATACGTGGAATAACATCATATATGTGAATTAAATATAAAATTTGGGGTTACATCTGTGTACATAAAATCTTGTTTACCATAGGAACGATCTCAAGTTGTCCACATTGAGATTTTGGTTTAGAGGCATGTTGGTTAGCTGTTATATGGTGGATTATTTAATTTAATGAATATTTATTTAGAAATATAACCTAACCCCTCCCCACACATTCAGTTTCATTACGCAGAAATTATGAGAAACATCTCCTCTCTAACAACCACAATAATGGATCAAATGAGGCTGAATAAACACAAAAATGTGCAACTGATATCTATTATGGTGGAAAAGATCATCATATTGAGAAGCATCATGACCTCGTATTCATAATACACCTTATGATTTGGAGTTTCTCCCTTGAGGAATGATGAATTTATATTTGGTCCAAATACCCTTATATTTTCATTTATATTAATTATTTAGATCTATATTTCATTTTCTTTTGATCCATTATTGGTTGAACAATAGGTTTTAAGATGAACCCGGGTCAATCAGGAGTTTTTGAAGGTAATTCTTATCTAATATTACGATCAACACTCAGTGTAGTATAAAGAGACATGTTGTGTAGCCCTTACAATATTGTTAATAAGTATTTTAGGACTATACATTGTTTCATAGGATTACACTACATGTAGTTACCCAAACTGTGTGGCTAGAGGACATGGTCAAGGTTATCCTTTTAACATTCCATGGCTATGTAAAAGTACATATCCAATAAACAATGTTATAGGGTTCAAGAAAAATTCATGGTAATATCACATGGCCATGTAAATTTTTATCAATAACACAGTTTGTATTATTCGATACACAACATTTGAGGGACATGACTGGTCAGATGAGTGGATGTGGATACAAGACCAGGGGCCGGTTGAAGTGAGACATACCGTGTATGAGTTTTAAACACCATGTACCCATACATTGGTTGGGAAACTGGTAGAAATGATACATGACCATGTGGTTGGTTGGGAACACATATCATGTGGACCCTAGTTAAATTCATGTACTACATAAAATATTCTAAAGATATTCAGGCTTTCATTTCTACTTCTCTAGAGCTCAAATCCAGGATTGTGAGTATTGTATCATGACTATTTTTCTATGTAATATGTTATGGTCTCCTACATTTTGACTTATGATATATGAGGAGTTTTTTAGAATGATGATTTTGTAGTGGGGCATATCCATTGGCATCAATCAGGGGGGATCTTTGTGTTGATTTAGGGTTTGGTACCCTTCCCTTTTTCCATAGTACGCAGATTCTTGGGCTCTTAATGATGGTATTTCATTCCTCCATGTTGAATTGGGGAATGATTCCACTAACTATTACAATTTTTCAATGTGTCGTATTATAAGGACTCGACCATAAACATTACATAATAATGAATTATATGAATAATTAAAATTGAGGATCTTTTCAGGTTTAGAGTTTTAGAGAATTAGGCCATAACTATTACATTACAACTTTAATATTACAAGTAGTCACTACTACTTAGTATCCATTTTTTCATAAAATTAATACTCTTAAAAATAAACATTTCTAGTTCCATGTTTTAGAGAGCATGACTTTTCCATGATCCCATCCTTGACCCTATTCATCTTTATGTTTTGTGGAAAACATTTCAAAAACATGGGATGAGCATAAAAAGATCAGTAAGGGTTATAAAATATGGATGGAAAACATTATCCCATAAATAAATCCAAATCCATGAAACCTTACTTTTCAATCATAACATACCTTATGAAATCATAAAATTTATGAATAACATACACAAATCATAAATCATAATGGTTACTTATGGAATCCATATCAAAATTACATTGTAGCTATCACAGCTACATAGAGAGTTACACTTGGAATACTCATCACAATATATTCCCTAATTCTCTTAGGAGAAACATCACGTTTACCTCAGTCACGTTACCCAATGCATTGGCGATCTATCTCGGGCTCACCCGCCCTAGGATTATCACGAAACCACCCATATACGTAAAAAAATTACAAATAACCATAACATAATCATAACATATAACACATTTATAAAGGAAAGATAACAATTGCACATTCCAATATATTAAATCAAGATATTGAAATAAATAATGTTTTATTAAATCATTTTCAAAACCTTTTTGAAAGAAATTTTTGAATCAAAGTGTCCCATACCACTTTGAAGCTTTTAAATGAATTATCGTTTGAAAACATTAATGTCTATATAAATAAATCCTAAAATCCATTTTGAAAAAATGTACATTAATGAGAGATATTTAGAAGAATAAATCTTTAAAACATTTAAAACGATATTTTAGTTAAAGAGTATTTTTAACAAAAAGAGAGACACATGAATACAAATAATTGAGGAATAACATTTAATCAGAAAATTATAATATCATAAGAATAAAGGGATTCATGATATAATATTTAAAAGTATAGTATATACACCATATAAGAGTTTATTGGTTCATAACAACAATGAAGTCTCAATGGAAATGTAAATTGAGATGAAATCCCTGATAAAGATTGTATACTTAAATTAAGGATAAATCAATCAAATAATTATGTGTGAAAAATATAAAAACACATAATATAGGTGGATATTAAGAGTAAAACAATCATATGTCACTCACACATTTTCATTGGATGGCATATTCAATAAGTACAAGTAGAACTCAATGAATTGAAATTGGGTTAAGAGGTTCCATTGTAAAAATTCGACAGCGTAACAACGTCACATTAAAATTCAGAAAATGAGTTGATGAGATAAAAAGGGAATATCATAACTTGGATATAAATTTTACATAAATAAGGATACAGAAGAACATATCCCAACATAATAATATGTAAATTAAAATACATAACAAATTGATGTCTTTTATAAAGAGGAGGGTGAATAGTACCTTTACCGATTTGGTAACTTTCAAAACATGTGTCACATGAAATAAGGATAATAAAATGAAGATGCAAATACTCATAAATGAATGTATATTATATAAAGAGTAAAATCATGGGCTGTACATAAACCACACAAAAATAAATAGTGGTATATATAACATGAATCTCACGAGAATAAAATGTGAGATGAAACCCTTTACCACGTTGTAATCAACTGAGTCTTATGACCCAATGTTAATAACCACCAAATGAATCAAATAATCCCATGAATATAATGATATTCATGATAATATATATCAAAAGGAAGTACAAAATACACCACATGAAATAAATAAGTGGTGAACAATGGAAATCTCCCCGAATTAAAAGTGAGATAAGAAATCATTTACAAAAATTCGGCAACCTAACAGCTCGAAATAAAAATTCATAAAATGAATTGATGAGAGTAATAGGGGGTCCCTCATCATATGAAAATACAAATTACAGTATGGTTAATATAAAATAACATCCTCCAACATAATAACATAGAGCATAAATGAAATGACATAAAAGATAGTACTTGAAAAGAAAGAAAGATGTCGGATCCCTAACCTCGTGTCCAACTTTACTCGATCAGTCTTTAATCTCCTGAATAATAAAATAAAGTCAATTTATACTTTCTTAAGAAAATTTTTCAATTTTATTATTACTTTTTATATCACTTATTACCATGTTACAAACATGAAGTAATCATTTCAATTAATAATGTCCATTTTGTCGATATTGGGCACTTGCGTCCAAAATGGACTTCTTATAATCACATGTTGTTCATGTGGTCAGTAGTTCATTATATACATAATGATATTAATTATTTTTATATCATATATATCATATATTTCTAGTATATAAATGTATTTATAATAGTACATAACATTTGGAGGTAAGAAATTAAATGCACCGTTCATGGAGACGGTAAGCTGTACGTATGCATGGATGCTACTTTCATTTCTATTTCTTATTTTAATATAATTAAAACATAATTATACATAGGAATATTATAATTACAATACAATATCATATATAATATCATTAACTCCATCCTTTATACATCCCAGATAAGGCATTAACGAGTCACATCACTTTGAGGGGGCGGTAGTCCTAACTTCCTCAAATGAGATTATCGTATTTACCCACTATGGAAACCAAAAGTTGTGCTACAAATGAGAAGTACAGAAGCATGAGGAAATAATAAACATAATATATATATCATATATAAATATAGTTTCATCATAATGGCCACCATGAGAGGCTGTAATATGTAATTGAACAATCATCGTTTCGTGAGGCGTTGGATTTCCATCCACAGAAACATTATGTTCTTCATCCATTAGATAGAGGTGTGTGTAAGTGTAGTTATAATACATCTCATAAAAACATAATAGTATATTTCGGATACTGTTCTTGTTTTAAAATAAAGTAATAAAAATAGTTTAGGGGTTGGATAAGTAACAAAACAATGTTAGAGAAACTATTACCTTTAATTTGGGTAACTCCCTTTGGTTTGAACAAAAGGACTTCTTGAAGTGCCTTCTGCCTAAGGTAAGGCTTCTAGGAGGTGGAGTGGGATGTCGGGAGCTTAATTGGGTAGATCTTGGACAATCAAAATTTCTTAAGATGTGTGAGGAATTGGATAGAAAGGGTCTCCTTTTATAAGGGAGAGGAGGTTCTCTTTAGGAAAGTGTGAAAACATTATTTTATTATATAATGATATTCGGTTTCTAATGGTCCAAAAATCGTTAAGGTAGAAGATAAGATGACTCATAATATAAGTAAAATCATCCAATAAGAATTTTAAATGTTTTGGATAATATTATAATCATTATAATATTATTTATATTAATCATTTATTAATGAGGTAAATAATGCATCATTATTGTGTCATAAATAATTTAATTTTTTCGATGTCTAAAAATTTTAAACAAATTACTATCTTGTAGGAAATATTTTTCTATTTACAATGAATATTTATAGTCGAACATTTGACTTATATAACAACATATAAAAATTAATTAAAAAAAGTTATTTGTTAATGTCAATTTTGTCTTTACATTAAATTAATTAATCTCAATAGTCATTTTCACTCCAATTGGATAAATGGGGTCCCAAAATCGACCCAATGATTCCCATGGTCGTAAATGACTCAACCAAAAATGTTAGGGCAAGTGTTAAAGTAATTTAGGTTTATTATAATATTATTTTTACGCTGAATTACCCTATTTACCTTTAACAGCGGTAAATAAAATTCAAAAGTAACTATTCACCAAAAATTATTTTCATCTAAATGAACCAAATTTTACTTCTTTATAACATCCATGTATGTCGGATTTTCGAAATTCAATTCATAGAAGTGGTAAAAATTCATTTAAATGAAAAAGTCAGTTTTAACTACGACTAAGTGGTTTCACTATTCATCAAAATTTTATGTTTTGCAGATAAATACAAAAAATTCAGCCTAAGATATATTTGATATTCCAAATTCAAAAATGATTTCTATTTAACCAAATTCAAAACATAAAAGTTTCATTAATTAATTTTAAAAATTAATTCCTGCTGTTAAAACAAATAGCATGTTTTTAAGAAACGTTAACTATCAACAGATTGACACTTGTTTATGTCCATTTTCAAAGTGAAATTAATTCTAATGAACAACATTGGATTAAAAAGTAAAAATATATTATAATTATGCTTAAAACCAATTAAAAAGATAATCTATCCATATAAAAAAATTAGATTAAAACAATGTTTTGAATTAAAATACAATTTTTCCACTATTCATTAGAAAATGAACTTTATCAGAAAAATTTAAAAAAATTACAAAATGTAAATTGTGATGTCCCCATTCTAAATAAAGATTTTATTTGTTCAAATATAATTTATTAAAGTGAACAAATCTTAAATTGAAAAAGGTTTCTCCATTAAAGGTGATAAATCGGCCTTTTATTGTAAATTATGCTTAAAATTAGATTCATTCAGATTTTAAGCCTCTAACATTTATTGTAATAACAAATATGTATAATCATATTGTAGTTAGTTGTGTTCATTCATGAAAATATAATGGCTAAGATTTAACTACCGTTTAAAATAATAATATATTATTAGTGTGCCACGTATGATTTCAATGAAACCCGATGTTGTGTATCGGGTACGCTATCGAACATAGCAACCCTTTTAAAGTAAAATTAATATTTAATTAAAAAATTAATAAATATGAAAAAGTCATATTTTTTATTTACATGGGATGTTACATCCTTCCCCCCTTTGGGGAATTGCATCCTTGCAATATTAAAATTTTGGCTCGGAATCTTTATTTATTGTCCCATATCGGGAAAAAGATTCAGTAAAACTATCACTTTAAAAGAAAGAAAGAGAAGTAAAATGGTCATCCGAGTTAAAACATACTAAGATTCCATGAAAACATGGATATGGAGGAGAAAAAAAACCTTCATGTTCTGATGGAGAGTGAGAGAAAACATGTTTAAAAGAACGTTAACCACCATAAATTCACAAATTTGTGATGGGTTAAACAGTCTTTAATTCCACAGTAGGAATGGTGAATAGACAAGATTTTTGTTTTAAGTTACTTTTCATTGAGGAATTTATTTATGAGCATAACTAAATACCTAAGGAAATATACTTACTGTTCATGTAGAAATCCATCTTTTACTATATTTCTAACACAAACTCATATTTTCTCCAAACGATGAGTATTCATGATGACTTCTTTTCACATTAAGAGTGCTATAATGAACTTAGAGAGAATACCATAATCCAAAAAAGATGAACTATATATTTCCCATGTCTTTAAACATTAACCGAAACCAAAATATTTAGTACAATATTAGATAATCACAAAAAGGATTATCTTTCATAAAAAGAAATACTACTCTTACTCTCAAAAATTCAACAAAAAGAACTTGAAGTTCAAGAAAGACCATTAAATAAACAGTAATCATTAAAATTATTCAAAGTAATCCAAACTAAGATTGAAACCCAAATCTCTGAAGGATTTAATCACATAGTCTTCCAAGGTAAATCATAATATTTATCTCCAAATAACATCAATTACTCTTAAAGTCTCATATTGAAAAGGAATTAACCTAATCACATATCATCCATGATAAGTAAATAATTTCTATAGTTAAAACAAAATCAACTTATTCATGATTCATAAGATCATCTAACTAAAAATAATTAGTCATACTAACCTAGGACTTCACGTAGTGTAGTGGTATGTGATAAATACCAGTCGCACTTTGGTTGTGGGTTCGATTCCCACAGCTTCATCTGACGCGAAAGGTTGTCACATGGTTTGAGTGTTTCCCCTTTTCAAAAACTACGTAATTTTATAACATTCCCAAAAAGCGATAAATTCATCAAAAATAACCATAACATATTTTAACCAAAAAGGTTATCTAATAACTTTCTGTTTGCATCCCAAAATGTATTAACTGGTAATTGCCTCAAGTTCAAGGATCGTATAAACCCAAATGGTTATTTTATCTATATCCACAAAAGAGAAGATAATAATTCCTTGAATAAAATTTTAATATATCAAACATCAGGGTTACACATACTATAAAAATTCTTCTAATGTAATCCCATTATCAGAAGATCCTTAATACTTGTAAGCATTTCACCATCCTAAATTCTACCATAACTCTTGAATCCCTTATATGTTGAATTCTTACTCATTCAATCATTTTATTGATCCATTAACCATTCTTTTCCAACTTATTCTGAAATAATTCCTTCCTACCCACAAAATCAAGAATCATATCCTATTATTTCAATAATAGGAAAGCATATGTTAAGAAATAATCCATACTTTCATTGGTCATTTTCTATTTATTCATCCTCAATCGGAATGGAATTAGGTATTGGTAAATGAATATTTGTATAATCATGGTGATCCCATTCCCAAAACATCTTTGTAGGACATGTGTTTGCATAATGACCATGCACACCACATTTAATACATTCAATTGATCCCTCAGAAAGTACTTCTTTCCCTTTCCTATATTCAACTAGATGCATCATTTTTCCATGGCAGGTTCTTGCTTTATGACCATCATCTCCACATCTATAGAATCCTTCTGTACCATTGAATTATCGTCCTAGGTGTTTATTTACACATCTTTGACACATAGGTTTTTCAATATACTTACCATTATGATTATTACCTAAACTTCTGTGGGGATTTTTTTCCCGCATATATGATGCCTTATAAAATTCAACAAGGTTCTAGTGGTCAATCATGACTCCAGATAGTTGGTTGAGAATAACCACATGAGTTATCAATGCAGCTCCCATTTCATTCAGTTTCTCATTCAGAAAGCCATCACAGTTTTCTTCACATCCACTGTTACTTTGGTTCCTGGTAGATCCAACCATTTACTAAAACCAAAAAGGTCAGTGTGAGTATATCATTAAAATCATCATATAATATCTTATGAGGAGGGTAAAAACTAAGATATAATTATTCATGTTATCTTAAACTCATTCACTTTATATATAAAACTATCACTCATTATGAAATCCTAACCATTATGGTAATTTCACTTATGCTTAAAGAATTACCCATCCTCTAAAGTTATCTAAACCGACCTATGATACCAACTATAAGGTCCATTCCTTAAATATTGCATTATAATAAATTAAATGAATAATTCAAATTGAGCATCTTTTCAGGTTTAGAGTTTTAGAGAATTAGCCCATAACTATTACATTACATCTTTAATATTACAAGTAGACACTACTACTCAGTATCTATTTTTTTCATTAAATAAATACACTTAAAAAGAAACATGTCTACTTCCATGTTTTAGATAGTATGACTTTTCTATGATCACATCCTTGACCACATTCATCTTTAAGTCATGTGGAAAACATTTCAAAGGCAAGGGATAAGCAAAAAAATCTCAATAAGGCTTATAAAATAAGGAAGGAAAAAATTAGCCCATCAATAAATACAAATCCATGAAACCTTACTTTTCAATCATAACATACCTTATGAAATAATAAGATTTATGAATATCACACACAAATAATAAATCATAAAGGTTTCTTATGGAATCTATATCAAAATTACATTGTAGTTATCATGGCTACATAGGGAGTTAAACATGTAATCCCCATCAAGGTATATTCCCTAAATGTCTTAGGATAAACATCACATTTACCTCTGTCACATTACCCAAAGCAATGGAGAGCTATCTCGGGCTCACCCACCCTAGGATTACCACTAAACCACCCGTATACATATAAAAAATACCAAATAACCATAACATAATCATTACATATAACACATTTATAGTGTAAAGACAGTATTTATACATTCAAAAGATCAAATTAAGATATTGAAATAAACATTGTTTTATCAAATCATTTTCAAAACCTTTTAGAAAGAAATTTTTGAATCAATGTGTCCCATACCAAATTGAAGCTTTTAAATGAATTATCATTTGAAAACATTAATTTCCATATAAAAAATCCTAAAACACATTTTTAAAAAATGGACATTAATGAGAAATATTTATAAGAATAAATATTTAAAAAATTTAAAATGATATTTTAGTTAAAGTGTTTTTTAACAAAAAGAGAGACACTTGGGAACAAATAATTGAGGTATAACATTTAAACAGAACATTATAATATCATGAGAATAAAGGGATTCATGATATAATATGTCAAAGTATAGTATATACACCATATACGAGTTGATTTGTGCATAACAACAATGAAGTCTCAATGGAAATGTAAATTGATATTAAATCCCTTATAAAGATGGTATCATTAAATTAAGGATAAATCAATCACATAATTATGTGTGAAAATTATATAAATACACCCAATATAAGTGGATATTAAGTGTAAAACAATCAGAGGTCATTAACACATATTCATTGGATGACATCTTCAATAAGTACAAGTTGAACCCAAAGAATTGAAATTGGGTTAAGAGGTTCCCTTATAAAAATTCGACAGCCTAACGACGTCACATTAAATTTAAAAAAATGATTTGATGAGATAAAAAAGAGAATATCATCACCTGGATATAACTTTTACATCAATATGGATATATAATAACATATCCCAACATAATAAGATGTAAATTAAAAGCCATAACAAAAATAAGTCTTTTATAAAGAGGAGGGTGAATAGTTCCCTTACTGATTTGGTAATATACAAAACATATGCCACGTGAAAGAAGGATCATAAAATTAAGATTTAAATACTCATAAATGAATTTATATTACAAAAATTGTACAATAATGTGCAGTACATACACCACAAAATGAAATATTGGAAAATATAACATGAATCTCACGAGAATAAAAAGTGAGACAAAACCCTTTACCATGTTGTAATCAACTGAGTCGTATGACCCAAAGTTAATAACCACCAAATGAATGACAGAATACCATGAATATAATGATATTCATGAATTTATATATCAAAAATAAGTACACAATACACCACTTGCAATAAATAAGTGGCGAATAATTGAAATCTCACCGAATTAAAAGTGAGATAACAAATCCCTTACAAAAATTTGGCAGCCTAACGTCGCCACTTAAAAATACTTAATATGAATTGATGAGAGTAAGAGAGGGTATCTCATCATATGAAAATAAAAATTACTGTATGGTGAATATAAAATAACATCCTCCAACATAAGAACATGGAGCATAATAGAAATGGCATAAAAGAGAGTACTTGAAAAGAAAGAAAGAGGTCGGATCCCTTACCTCGTGTCCAACTTGACTCGATCGTTATTTAATCTCCTGAATAATAGACTAAAGTCAATTTCTACTTACTTAAGAACATTTTTTATGTTTATTATTACTTTTTATATCACTTATTACCATGTTATAAACATGAAGTAATCATTTAAGTAAATAATGTTCATTTTGTTGATATTGGGCAATTGCGTTAAAAATGGACTTCTTATAATCACATGTTGTTCATGTGGTCAATGATTGATTATATCCAGAATGATATCCATGATTTGGATATCATATATATCATATATGTCCAGTATATACATGTATTTATAATAGTACATAACATTTGGAGGTAAGAAATGAAATGCACCCTTCATGGAGACGGTAAGTCGTACGTACGCATGAATGCTACTTTCATTTATATTTTTGATTTTAATGGAATTGAAACATAATGATACATATGTATATTATAATTACAATATAATATGATATATAATATCATTAACTCCATCCTTTATACAACCCACATAAGGCAATAATGAGTCACATCACTTTGAGGGGGCGGTAGTCCGCACTTCCTCAAATGAGATTATCGTATTTACCGACTATGGAAACCAAAAGGTGTGCTATAAATTGGAAGTACAGAAGCATAAGGAAATAATAAAAATAATATATATATCATATATAAATACAGTGTCATCATAATGTCCACCATGAGAGGCGGTAAGATGTAATTGAACAATCATCGTTTCGTGAGACATTAGTTTGCCATCCACAGAAACATTATGTTCTTCATCCATTAGATGGAGGTGTGTGTAAGTGTAGTTTTAATACTTCTCATAAAAACATCCTATAGTATTAAATATACTTGTTTTTTTCAAAATAAAGAAATAAAAAGAGTTTAGGGGTTGGAGAAGTAAAATAAAAAAACAATTTAAGAGAAACAGTTACCTTTATTTTGGGTAACTCCCTTTGGTTTGAACCAAAGGGCTTCATGAAGTGCCTTCTGCCGAATGTAAGTCTTCTAGGAGGAGTATAGGGATTTAAAGAGCTTAATTGGTTAGAGTGTGGATGAGAAAAATGGCTTGAGAGGTGTGATTAATTGGATAGAAATGGTCTCCTTTTATAAGGGGGGAGGGTCTCTTTAGGAAAGTGTGAAAACATTATTTTATTATATAATGATATTTGGGTTTTAAATGTCAAAAAATAATTAAGTTCAGATATAAGATGACTCATAGTCGATATATAATCATCCAATAATAATTTTACATGTTTTGGATAACATTTTAATCATTATAATCTTATTTATTTTAATCATTTATTAATGAGGTTAATACTGCATCATTATTGTGTCATAAATAATTTAATTTATTCGATGTCTAAAATTTATAAAACAATTACTATATTTTAGGAAATTTTTTAGCTTTCTAATGAATATTTATAGTCTAAAATAGACTTATATAACACCATATAAAAATTAATTACTAAAATATTTTTGTTAATGTCAATTTTGTCTTTACATTGAATTAATTAATATACATTGTCATTTTCACTCCCAAGTAGATAAATGGGGTCCCGAAATCGACCCAAAGATGACCATGGTCGTAAATGACTCAACCAATAATGTTAGGACAAGTGTTATGGTAATTTGGAATTATTATAATACTATTTTTACCTTCATTTACACTATTTACCTTTAACTGCGGTATATAATAGTCAAAAGTTACTATTCACCAAAAATTATTTTCATCTTAATGAACCATATTTTACTTCTTCATAACAACCATTAATGTCGGATTTTCAAAATTTTATTCACAGAAGTGGTAAAAATTCATTTAAATGAAAAAGTTCGTTTTTTTAACTACCACTAAGTGGTTTCACTATTCATAAAAAATTTAAGTTTTTCAGAAAATACCAAAAATTCAGCCTAAGATTTATTTGATATTCCAAATTCAAAAATGATGTCTATTTTACCAAATTCAAAACATAAAAGTGTAACTAATTAATTTTAAAAATTAATTTCTTTTGTTAAAACAAATAGAGTGTTTTTATAAAACATTAACTATCAAAAGATTGACACTTGTTTATGTCCAATTTCAAAGTGAAATTAATTACAATGACCAAATCTAGATTAAAAGGTAAAAATATATTCTAATTACACTTTAAACCCAATTAAAAAGGTAATCTATCTATATAAATAAATTTGATTAAAACACAGTTTTGAATTAAAATACAATATTTTTTACTATTCATAAAAAATGAACTTTATCAGAAAAATTCTAGAAATTTACACAAAGTAAATTTTGATGTCCCCATTCTAAAGAAGGATTTTATTTGGTCATATATAATGTATTAAAGTGACCAAACTATATCTAAAAATGGTTCGCCAATAAAAGGTGATAAATCGGCCTTTTAAGGTAAATTATGCTTAAAATTAGATTCATTCACATTTTAAGTCTCTAATTTCTATTGAAATAACAAATATGTATAATCATATTGTAGTTAGTTTCGTTCATTCCTGCTAATAAAATGGCTAGGATTTAACTACCATTAAAAATAATAAAATATTATCAGTGTGCACCGTAAGATTTCAACGAAACTCATTGTTGCGTATCGGGTATGCCATCGAACATAGCAACCCTTTTAAAGTAAAATTAATATTTAATTCAAACATTAATAAATATGAAAAAGTCATATTCTTTATTTACCTAGGATGTTACACGTATGATAAGTATGATGGTCCTTTCAGTGGTACTTGACTGACACTATTGATTAATGTGGTTTCTAAAAAGAGACAATAGAATTGGTACTGGCCTTTAGCATCTAGGTGTAGGTTTCCAAGGCCTCTCAAATTTGGTAGAGATTATTTCTCTACTTTTTCTAGAGTTTTTACTCCGAAGATGGATTAGGCACTAGGTTACCCATGTCTTTCATGTAGTTGGAGATAAAAGACCCCTGCAATGATGGAATGTAGGCCCATTATCCTCATTGTCCAGATAGAGTAGGTAATCTCCTATTGAACTAGGGGGAAGGTTCTCTATAGATGGAGTCGATACTCTACTGTTGTACCAAGGAACATTTCCTCCATATGTGACATATAGATAGAGTTGGTACTCCCTTTTCATACTATGGGATGAGTCATAAATCTGAGGGTCAGTACTCCTTGATCATGTAAGGGTGTGGGTCATCCATAGTAGTTGAGTTGATAAGGTGGTGCTTCCCTATAGGGAAAGGGTGTATGACCTCTAGAAATATATTGGTACTCCCCTATTAAATGAGGGTGCATTTCATTTATCATCTTATTTTAACTCCCTTATTTTACTAGGGTGTCGGTCCTCATCAAAGACGAATTACTCACACATCTCAGAGTATTTGTGGGGATCCGATACACATTGGGAGTTATTGCCCCCTATGTTTTTTATTTATGTTATGAGGGGAAGGCCCCTACACTGTTTTCACGTGATAAGTTTTTATGAGTTAATAATCCCTCAATAAACTGAAGTGTGGCCTTGTCTATATAGGATAAACGGGTTGTTAATTGGATAATACTCCATTTATTATAGGGCAGTGACATGGTGATGGTCAATTTTTTCTCTCTTGGTAAAGAGGATGCCTGTAGTGCATAGTCTGGAGCAGTTCTTCATCAACATTGATCCATATTGAGTGACAGGATCTCCACTTGGGTTTATACATCCTTTCATAGGGTGAAGGCTATACATGGAAGGACCAAAGCTACTAGGAACTAGATATGGACCATAGAATTGTTAATGATGTATTTCATCACTCATATGGTTCCCATAATGTATGTATATGCCCATGTATGGTGTTATCATAGATCCTTTATTACCGTTTGAGCCTCCAGTAAAACCTTGTAACAGGATGAGGTCTGAGCCTCGTGAAAATTGAGGACTTAGAAGAGTATATTTGGGTGATGTCTTGGAGTCCCTGGGTTATTCTCATGTGTCTGTTTTGACAACCATTGTGGACTAATCTCACTAGTTTGGTATAGTTAAGGTTTTTTTATATTTAGATTCTCTCTTGATTGGGAAACATCTTTCTTGGTCAATCAGACTATTTCCTTTTAGTTTATCCTTTTTCGTTTGGGTTTTTAGTAATCATGATGAGTATTTTAATACTCTCCCATAAAGAAGATTTTGCTACATGTGTCATGTATTTTGAAAACCACGTGTCTTTCGATGGAGTCCCTGGAGGTCCCTGGGTAAGAGGAGCATAGTGTTATTGACCATTTAAGGTGTTTACCAGACTTAGGGTGAGGAGATATCTGGCAGTTACATTTGACATTGATCCCCTCCTTTTAAGAATGTTGGATACTTTTATAGTTTTATTTTAGTGAACATGTTTTTTCCCTTTATTATTTCATAAATTCTATTATAATTTGGTTTTTGATATATCTATGCACTCATTTTATATTAGATATTTTTAGGTCACTTCAATTTAAAACAAAGTGTGTGGGGGTCATCAATATAGGTACCATAGGAAAAGGCCGCCCATCGGTGTGATATGCCTACTCAGTGCTAGTCACATGGCCTTTAACTATTGGAGGTGGGATTGGGAAGTTGTGTCCCAAGACCCATTAAGTCAAGTCATGATGACACGTTTCAATTTTTTGGGAATCCATATATTTTAGAAGCCTTTTGGGAACTAGAGGATGTGATGTGACCAAAAGGACCATCAATTATTTATATCATATTGATGAAAATTCAAGGAAAATTTTATTATAATTAGGGTATAATATATATCCAAAAAATGTTATGATATATTTTTCTTTAAATAAAATTTATTTCAATGATATATTTCTTTACACACAAAACCTATATTAAATTTATAGTGATATACTATTAATTTTCTTATATAATGTTATAATTATCTCTTTGACATTGGATTAGAGAGTATAAAAAGTACAATATATATTATGAAAATTTAATTTATATATGTTTATAAAATTAATTAATTGGTTACCAATTTTAATGAAAGGATAATAAGAAAATTTTAATGTAAAAAGACTTCTATTTATAACGTATATATTTTATGCATGCGTTGTTTTTTTCATGATAAATTATGTTTTTTTCTATAGATGAATTTTTTATAAAATTACTATATTATATCAAATAATATATTTTATCATTCGTATAATAGTGTTGATGGGTCATGGAATGATAGTATACCATGTTTTTTGGTTAAAATGCACTTCCCTAATAAATCATGTGTCATTTCTATTTCATAATTATATTAAAATTCAGTTAGTACATTTTATGAAATTCAAGCCTTTAATAAGGATTCTGTAGCATTAATAAGAATTATGTAGATAATTTAAAATGATAACCTTAATGTTGTCTAATATTGAATGGTCAAAATAGTTACATTTAGTTACCATAGTTTGTGTGGTAAAGTGTTTACCAAAGTGTTATACATAAAAAAATTAAATATTCTAAGTAAATTTTTCTAAATAAAATTGTATGGAGATATATAAAATATATTTTATATTTACATTAGATTTTATTCAATTTGATTTATATTTATAAGAAAAAAATTTACATTTTGTAAACAATTTTTGTATTTCTATTTTTTTACATCCCCTTTATTATAAAAGAGATCATATTTTCTTCCCTTGTTCACAAACATTGTACACTCTAGATCAGAATAAAAAACTACAAATAAACATCCATGATTTATTCCATTTCATCCTAACCTTGTGTACTTAATCGAATACCAACCTAATAAGGATCAATGTGTATGGAAAATTATGTCTTTCCATGAATAGTTAATCACCTTAAATGACTCATTCAAAGGATATCTCTTCTTCTACATCTGAAAAATATTGTATATATATACTAACATGATGAATACAATATAATTGATATATAATGTTATTTTTCTTTTTATGTGACAAAAAACATCTTCCTTTCATCCATCAAATTGGAAATTCAATCATCAATATTCTGTACATGTGGAATCCACATCCATATATCGATAAGATTAATTTTTTATCACCATAATTAATGGTTTTTTATATTGAGGTATATAATGATAATATATGTAATTTATTACAAAATTATTGTTACTTGTTTATAATATCTTATCTATCTATGTACCCTTCCATTAATTATAAAATGAAAACATCACTCATGAGTACGTGTGGAATACAACCACAATGAAATGATGTGATTAATTTTTTGTTTTCATTTTACATGGATTGTAATATAAAATCATAAATAAAAAATTTATTAAAAAATTTATTTAATTATTATTCAAGAATTTTGTATTATTATTCAAAAATAATTATTTACATTCATTAAAATGTGGAATCATCACTCGTGTGAACATATGGTCTATATTCTCTATGATGTGATATAATTATTTTTTCAAACTAAGTCTTATGAATTTTTATAAAAGAATATATGATTAATAAATAAGAATATTTTTTCATTTTTAATATGCAATATATGATGAATCAATTTCCACAATTCGTGTACCATTACCATCAAACTGTAACATACACAGAAATGGAGCAACTTTCACAAGAATAATAAATTTAATAATAATATCTTTAAGAATATGATATTTAGAAATTGTAATGCAATGATATATATTATGTTATGCATGAATTCTATTCTAGATATATGTATTATAAATCAATATTTATTGTTTAAGTACTAAATTCTCAATATAAACTACCGTACATAAGGTAAGTGTTTATTTTACAATCACATTACTTTTCACAATTGTATGTACTAAAATTCCATAGAAGGGAAATTGTATGTTTGTTATCATTTACACACAACATTTTTTATTTTTTATTTATTCTTGTAATTTTGATGTAATATTATAATTTCTCCTCTCTTTGGAAATTCAAATTATCGATAAAATTATTTAAATTATATAGAAACCTAGAATCATCTTTTTTTATTGAACATTTTATTCCATGTCCACACTCATAAAAATTGATTAATATATACTGTTTTACATATATAGAATATTTTAAAATGGTAATTGTGATTACATATTAATCTATAAAAAATTTAAAATTCATATTTATAAATAAATTTTATGGAATATGTCATTTTTTTTCTTTTTTAATTGTCTGAATTTAATCTTCTCTTTTATCGTATAGGTTGCAAATAGATTTAAAAACCATCATGACCATTATTTAATTTTATCGTTAAATTATCCATTTCCAAAGTTATTTTTATAGAAAATATATTTTTCAATATTCATTGATTTTTTTCAAATTTTCTGAAAATAAAAAGAAAATTTTTATAATGTTTTTATAGAATGGTTTGACTATTGTTTTTTTGATTAATTTTTCATAAATTTCATCATATTTTTTTCATTCTATGATTCCCTAAGGATATTCACATCTCGTTTAATCCACTATTTATGATGTCTTATGGGGATGATGTTCATAGGATGTTTTCATTAAAAACATATCATTCCCATAGGTAATCTATGTTAAGGAGGGACAATTGATCCTTTTATGACACAAACCACTTTCATTCATTGTATAGACTATGAATATGTGACAATTAGATGTTTACAAAAAAAATTATTTTCCACTATTTATGATTTGAAGATATGAAAATTTTTAATGCACTTTCAGGACACGTATGTATTCTATTTATTATTTTATAGGATGTTACAGAATTATATACCACTGAATTACATTGGGTAATTCATTATATGTCATTAAACAATAAGGTCAGGTACAGGGAGTGAACCCATTTATGTAAAATACTCTAAGCCGTATCGTAGTGTTTGTAGTAAACCATTAACTATAAAATTATGGAATATAGAGTTATCATAATCCACTATGATATCCTTGGTAGTGATAATTGACTAGGGAAGTTATTCAATATTTTTATGTGTATTCCACAAACATATAATCTATAATTTTCATATATTCTCATGGATCTGGATTAGTTATTTATGATTTAAAACTCATATGTATATTGTATTTTGAATAAAATAATCTTATATCAAGATTGATTATTAATGATTATTGACTTATAGGGTATAAAATTCTTATGTTAAGATCATTTTATAATAACCTTATTATTATTCTTCCCTATGATCATTGACTGATATCTCTAATGTTGACCCTTACTGATCATTAGATAACACATTTTCTAATGTTTCATTCATCCCTGGTTTAGAATACTGAAAAATATTAGTAATATTCTAAGATGGGTAATATGAGAAAATAACCATGTGGGAAAAAATAAATGTATTTTTTGAAATATTTGTATTATGTATCTTCTATTTAATTAACACAAACTATTATGGTCCCCATGTGTTTATTTTAATGATATGTATTGAATATTCATCTATATTAACAAAATATTGATGTATATTATTATTTCCATTAACCATTTTACTATATTTATGATAATTTGTAGTGAACCAATTCTATTATGGGACCCTTATCACAATGTTTATAGTAATGATGAGTTAACAGATTCCCTTATGGGGCACTATCCATTTTGATTGTCTTAGTGGAGTGACTTAACTGATGAAATTATTTTCAATGCTTATGTGTTTGAAAAAAATTATGAATTATTCTAAGGATATTCTATCATGGATTGTAATTAGTTTTTAATGTTTTCATTGTCTAATTCTTCATATTATTTTTAATAACAAGTAATAATTATAGGAATCATGATTTGTGACATTGAATTTTTGTGTATGATCTCATTATTTGTGATCAGATTCTCAAAGGCTGATGAATATTTTATTCTATATTTTTATCATAGGTTATTATCTCCCATGATTTCCATTCTGGTCATCTCATGTCATATCTTTTTTATATTAAAATTTCCCCATTATAAAAAGAATGGTTTTATATAAGAACTGTCAAATATGTGTTCTATGCGAGAAGAAATTATTTGGTGATATAGAAGATTTCTCATGAAATAATTTGAATATGTATTTAGTATCCAAGGAACTCGGTGCATTATATATTTTGTTAAAGTATAAATATTAAATTCAATGAATGAACTTTTTTAAATGATATCATATTTATATAAGGAATACTCATATCATTATATATTCTCTAAAAGTAGGGTTCTATTATTGTTAGTGATTAAAATTATTAAACTATAGTGAAATCACCATAGGTATGTCTATGTATAGTATGAAACATAGAAATTTTTCTAATATAAAGATTTAGTTAATTCTTTAAAATGATATCCAAGTCTCTATGAAAACATAATGATACATGAGCTCACATAAATAAAACTAATTATAATAATCCTAATCTTTTTTGTGTTTTAACACATTATTCACCTAGGGTATGATAAAGATGAATAATATTACAGAATTTTGATACTCCCTATAAGGACCTTGTATTTTTACAAATAAATATCTCATATTTTTAATAATATTATATAAATTTCACAGAATCACACATGAGGAACATATTATTTTAGTGTATTTATAATATTTGATACGTAAATATCTAGTCTCTATGTGAGCTATGTTATATCCAACTACATTCATCATAATCATCACCCTTTTCAGAAATTTAATAAATAATACTTTTCTTAATAATCATTGGAAATGAAACATAAGGAAGGGTAACGTATAATGCACAGAAATAGAAGAAAATTGTAACAATACAATAACATGAGCATAATGGTATAAGAACAATCTGATAACATTTGAAAACCATACATTCCTATCATAGATCATAAACATGCTTCATAGAATAAAGAAAGAATTTTTTAAAGAATCAAATCATAATTTTGTGAAATAGATGTTCCAAGAGAGAATAATATATACAGAAAAATGAATTTTTTTCACACACATAAGTATAGGAAATTATTTCCTTAGTACTTAATCCTTCATTTCTAGGACTATCACCATATATTGGGTTCACTCAAAAAATGGTTTTTGAAAACACCCAAGATTAGCATACATAAATATTTCATTATAGTATAATAATATTACCTACATTACTTAATTATCCATACTATAATCTTGTAAGTCTCATTCCTACAAGAATATATATAGAACATAAAAAACTATTCTATAATTGATATTTGTAATATCTACCTATTTTCATCATTACTAGGACTGTACATAGAAATATCAATATAATACCTTTCATCATAAGCTGGGAAAATGAATCAAAGTTAAGGGTGAGTATAGATTCTCATAAATGGTAAACAATAATGATATCCGTATATCCTGAGCATATGGTTATAGTAATATGTGAATAATATTTGAACACCAAACCCTTACCATGATAGATTATAAAATTTATTCATTCTATAAATAATTTTAGTTCATATGACTTGAGTAATAATGTAATCATTGAACATGAACCATGACCACATAACATTAGAATAATAAATAGATTTTAGTTATACTCATATACATATAAAATTATTTGCATTGTATTTCATGGACCATTTCAAATTCTATAATAGTTAAAAGGGTTCCCTCCATAAACAATTATAATATTCAAGGTTCTCTCCCACGACACCCATAGTGGATAGAGTTCCACAATAAATTTGTTTCACCATATATTGTCATTTTATTTATATCATGATATATGAATAATTACCTGAATCATTTGAGGGATATATATGTCCCATCCATATTGGATATTATGTGGCCACCATCTTTAGTCAAAATGGCTCAACTATCCTTTTTATAACAGAACCATGATCTTATAATTAAAATCATACATATGTGTTCTATTATATTAGCATACATTCATCATATCATATCCTTATAGAAGAAATGAGTTTCAAAAAAAATTCATCATCAGATAACATGTTAAAAAGAAATCAGATTCATAATCATTTCATAATTTCATAAAAGGATAATCCATGGAATAAAATTTCTATTCATAATAATTATATAATTTTAGAGACCATGGATGTGAAAATGGTTTAATAAAAAAATTCAACATTAAATTAATGTCTCTAGGAAATAAATAAGAATGATATCCTTGGGGCATGTCCCTAGTAATGAATACGTTAAATTAATTTATATCATATTAAGTAGAAAATGAATTTGAAATATGACATCGTACATTTATTGATTAAAATAGTATATACACATAGAAAAATACTTTTTTAAAAATAAACCATGTTCAAAATAATTTTCATTAAATGTTTCCTTGGATACTTTTCTATGGTTCTTTAAAAATAATTTAAAACATTTCATATGGAAAATATCCATAACAGTTTTAAAATAAAAAATTCATAACTATTAATTCTAAAAACGTTTTGGTAATGTTTTTTTTAAATATGAATTGAAACATATGGACGATGATTTTACACAATGATCTAGTCCTGAATGAATGAAATACTAATCACTCCATAAATGTTAACACAATTATTCCTTTCAAAATTTTTTGTAGTCCCAAAAAAAGAATTTATTTTTTTAAAATGATAAAAAAATTATTTTAAAATACTTTTTACAACTATAAAAGGTGTATAAATTGTTTTTTTAATTCCATTTTATATTTTTAAATAAATTTTAAATAAATTTTTAGATAAAATGGATATCGGAAGAAATTGATATTTTGAGCAAAGTGATAAATAATGTCAATTTACATCACATAATTTTTTTTTGAATATTCATGGAATATATAGAGCGAAAGGAAAGGAATAATGTATTAATATGACATAACTAAAGAATAAAAAAATCATGAGATTTTTAGTGATGGATCATAAGGCCTTATCATAGGAAGTATAAACATATAAAATCCTAAAAAATGGTTTTATTGTTATAAAAGACCATTAACACATTAATAACATTGTATCATTAATCCTAAGAAAGAATAAAATTATTAAATATTAATATATTATAATAATAAATAATTTTATTATAATAAATATTAATGGTTTTGATTATACACCTAATAAATTTATATAGGAACATTAAATAGAATGTTACTCAATGAATGCAATTTGAGACAAGAATCCCACACATATTTAGTTTTATTTTGAATTATAATACCCAATGAGGAATAACATCAAATAAAACATTAAATATATTTAAAATGAGGCTATTAATTATATATCATTTCAGAAGCTCTGTATATACACAACATAAATTAAATATGTGGTGAATATGGAAAGTGTCTCATAGAAAATAAAAGTGAGATGAGAATCCCTTACCTAATGTCTTGAATTCATTAAAACAGAATTGAACCTAATATATAATGAATATAAATTTAAAAAACCTATATTATAGAAAATTATATATTTATATATCATACAATAGGTGATTTATTTTTGACCTTTGTCACCAAATTAATAACAAATCTTTTCTAAAATAACATTTCAGGAAAAAGGTTATTTTTTCAGGTATATATTGATTTGTTGTTTTATGGATCCCCCAAATTTTATCATTGTTCAATAATCCATAAAATTATATTAATGATATAAATATTATCTATATTTACTATATATGTATTAAAAAAATCAATAATATTTATTGAAATAAATTGGAATTAATAATTCGTGGATACGGTTTGCCATAAATATGAACGAAAAATATTTAAATTTTTTAGATAGAATATAATAAATAATGATAAAAAATATATAAACATTATTTAACCATTTTAGTAACATATATCATATATTATTATTTAAATATGTCTTTATTACCATCCGTGTAAAGCATATGTGAAAAACGAATAACATCTCTCCTTGGGAAGGTTGTCTGTCGTACAAAAAAAATGAGGATATCATATCCCCACAATGTGAAAAGTAAGAATTTATATCTGATATATTATTTATATTAATATAATTATATTAGAATCTTCAAATTTATTCATTCAGTCTTTTCGTATTATAATCCTTGTAATAATTTGAAAAACAAAACACATCAATTCATGAGGTGATAGTCCAACATACGTACATGTCACATTATTATTTTCTAATGGGGAGGGTATTAGAAAGTATATTTTGTATTACAATTTAATAGGTATTCTAATATAAAAACTAGTGTGTGTATATATATATATTAAATACATCATAATATCCTAATGTGGGTGGATTTGATAAGAAACCAATAATATTTGTTTGAGAGGTGGTTGTCTGCAATACACAGAAAATTTGATTTCATATCCATTTTGATGGGCATGTAGATTAATAGAATATACTCCATTAAAATTAAAAATATAATTATAAATTAAATATTGTTTTTATAATTTTATAATATATGAAAAAATTTATGGAATTATAATAATAAGTAATACAATAATGCATAGTTAAAAATAATACAAATTCTTCAAAAATCCTCAGTTGGATTAACCCAAATCCTCAATATATATGATTTTTGATCTCACTAATGAATAAATGATATGGTAGGGGTATAATGAAGACATACGAGTAAGTATTCTCCACACCAAATGGTTTATGTATTTCAATATGAGTGGATTGGGGGTGGCCTTTTATAATTGAGGTGAGAGGCACAATTGTAATTCAATATGGAAAATGGTGTTCCCACATATTCACATTGAAAAGGAAAGTAATAGTAAATTACCATACCTTAGAGGTGTTTTGGTTGAAATATGGTGATTTATTTTCTATTTTGGATGTTTAAAACTCAATTAACCACTTATTATTTTAGCTTAACACCATATAAACCCATTCTGATTATAACTGTGTAAATAATGTTTTTATTATTTTTAGAATCTATTGTGGTGAAATTTTGTTTTGATTTTGTTAGATAAAAAAAATTATTATGAATAAAAATAAATAGTTAATTCTAACATATACCATTCCTAGAAGTTTAGTATTTTAATTTAAAATTATTCCCACAAATGCAATGAAAAAAAAAGTTTTCTAAAAAACTGATTTGAACGATTTAAATGAATGTATATAAAAATTCATAATATATCTAATTTCAATCAAATAAATTGGAATAATATATATATAATTAAATATTTTACTTGTAAACAATATTAAAGTAATTTATTGTGTTTTAATGATTTAAAAGAAACTATAACTTGAAATAAAACCTACATTTTTATAATTCATCAATAAGTTTATATTTTATAAAAATTAAAAATAATTAACTTATTTATAATGTTTAAATTATAATTTATTTTTTAAAAATACTTTTTATTAACTAAAAAACATATATTTAATATAAGTGTAGAAAAATTTAGAAAACTGCATTTTGAAAAAATATTTTTTACTATATAATATTATTTATTCTTATACGATATATTTATCGAAAATATAAGATGAATGTTAAAATATTGAATGAATATATAATATATAAATTTAAATACATTCATTTACATAAATTTATTTTTTAATTAGTCTAGTTAAAAATCAATCTTCTATAGTAAATTATTTTTTTAGAAAATGGTTTTGTGTTTTTCAAATTTTAATTTTGTTTCAAAGGTAGAACAGAACATAATTATTTAGAAGAAAAATATTACATGAGTCTAAAGTATGGGACCATGTTACAATATTTTCATGAAAGGAAATCAGATCATTGGGGAGGCCATCAAACCAGATGATGTCACGATTGACCCTCATGTTGGCAAGGGAATCTGCAACTGTGTTGGCTTATCGATATACATGTGTGATGATATAGTTGATATTTGTATGTGCACTGTTGCAATCCATTCAAAGATAAGTAATTGTCCATGAAAGATGAGTTACGTAATTCCAAATCACTTGCATGATGGTCATTGAGTCAAATTCAATCTAGAGATTGTTCCGACCATAGTGGATGGAAAAGTCAATGGAATGAATCAAATCAAGAATCTCAGCTCCTAGAGAGGTTTCATAGCCACATTTTCCCATGAACCATCCAATAATGATTTCTAAATAATTGTTTACAAGAGAATTAATTTTAAATAAATTTTTAAATCATATATTATCATAAATTAGTTTGTAACATTAACAACATCCATTCTAATTATTTTTTTGATAACTATCATATAAATTTATAATATTTTTATAGTATGTCACATTTCGTTAAAACTTTTTTCTTTCTTGTAACACAATATATCAAAGAAAATATCTTAATTTGAAAATAAATTCATAAAATCTCAATTTTTTACATTGTACCCCATATAAAAATTTCACCCTCCAACATAATCATTTTCTCACTAATCAATGCTTTATGTTATGAAATTACTATTATGTGAAACCCACATCTTAAAACATTTAATCATAAAAACTACATGAAAATTTTGAAAGGTATACATAAAGGTCATATAAAATAACCCATAATAAATTTTTTAAATATGATAACATAGATGGGAACTTAAAATTTGGGCATTAAAGAAAAGATTAATTTTCCAAATATTTATTGATAGTGACAAAGATCATTGATTACAATAATGTAAATAATGATGAGAAAAAAAATATATGAACTAATATCCCAACTAATTGGGAATGGTTTATTTATATCATTAAAAATAGTGGTAATATGAAAATTTTTTTATTTCAATATACTTTTCCTAATATTCGTTAATTTTTATGTGAAGAAATATGTAATGGATCAAAATTTTCTAATCAATAAACTATTGGGAATAATGGGTTTTGAGGTGTCTTGGGAAGTCAAGAGGACTATGTTTCAAAACATTTCAATATTTCTAGTTTTCCATGTTTCGCAAAGGTCTCACTTCCCAGTTGTGTCTTCTTCTAGATGTTCCACACTGGAGGTGTCTCACCCTAGTGGTGTCTCACTATGGTGGTGTCTCACTATGGTTGTCTCTCACCCTTGTAGTGTCTCGCACTGGTGGTGTCTCAACCAGGGGTGCCTAACCCCTGGATATATGTCAGCATAGTGGGTGTCTTTCTTTTCCTATATCACACTAGATAAGTCTCACCATATCGGTGTCTGAACCTGATTGTGCTATGTTTCTGTCGGTTGGACTCCTTGGCAGTGTCTTACTAGTGGTATCTCGTTGTTAGTGTCTCACCTCCGTAGTGCCTCATGCCTAGAGGTAGTCCACCTTGGCAGTGTCTCTTTTGGAAGTGTCTTTCATAGAGGCGACTCACTGATGTATATAGTTTAATCATCTTGATGGTTCCTCATTCCAAATGGTTCCTATTTTCTATCATTTTTTCATTTGACCTACATGTTTTTCATTTTCCATGTCAATTGACTTTTGTGATGGGAAGTGGTCTTAAGGAAACAATTGATGGATTTGATAACGTTTTAAAGTTTACTGAATTATATATTTATTTCTCTAAAGGTATAGAGTCTTTTCAATGGTCAAATCATCTGGTGTTGGTTAGATCCACCATTAATGAAATATAAAACTGTATCTAATTCCCATCAATTCTTATCTGATATTCCTAAAGTCGAGATACCATGACTTTCATCCATACCTTATCCTTTATCTTGATACCAAACATCCCCAAATCCATCTTCATTAGTGATTTTTCCTTTGATGGTTCAGGATTCCATAGAGAGTCACCTTCTATATGTGCACCCATGTTTTTGGTACTATAAGGAATTGATGATAATTCTTCTCCAATGTAGTATTTACTTCACATTTATAAATTGATCATCCTACGAGATAGGTATATGTATGTTCTCACTTATTATGATAGGTTATTATTGTTTAATAAATATAATCAAATGTGTTTAATTATAAATATAAATTTGATGGGGAAAATTGACACATAATGTAGTTGTATGTTTGATATCATTAATTTTTTGGAATTTTGTTGGCTAACTACCGACTAAAAATCGAATTCGTAGGGGTTCCTTGTTTTAACACTAGATTTATTTTATAAATAATGTTGTTTGGATATTTTTATAACACATATATTTAAATTTTTGTAAACCATATATATTTTACTAATAAATGGATACCCCAGGATCATAAAGTCTATGTGATAAACCCAAAATTAACAAGTGTAATTAATTAATTAATGCCTTATTAAATCATAAAATGTGTTTTTCCATGCTACATGTGGTAATGTGATGTGTACAATTTTTATTCGTTCTATTTATGGTGAAGTGGAAGTAACATGGTTGTAACATGGGTCAATTATGGGTGTGTTGTGATTATAAAGTAGGGATACAAAATTAGTTGTGTTGTAATGTGTTGTTAGATTTTTTGTTAGTTGGGGGTTGGTTCGTTTAATTTAAGAAACTCTGAATATGAGTTTGAGAAAAGGTAGTAGTGATTTAGTGAGAAATTTATAAGAGTATTTTAATTGGTAACCTTCTCAATGATTCATCACATATCTATAAGTCATGGTATGATGTGACATTAATGTGAAGTACGTTAATTTACCATGGATCTTCACCACCTGAATACCTATTACTATGTTTCCTGATGTGTGTTCTGCTTCATAGGTGCTCAGATGTAATTGAGTGAATATATATTTGTTTAAAACTATTTGTAAGGGTCTTTTTTGGTTGTGTTTATGAAATTTAATTGGTTTGAAAATGTGAAATGGGTTTTATGGTGTTGTGCATTTAAAGGTAGCATTAAAGGTGATAGAGTTGTGAGTTGATGGTATGTATTAGAACCCATAGGTTGGTCTTCATTTTTGGGGATTATAGGAGTATATATTTTTTATTTTCCTTATTATTTATAAAATCATTGTACCCATTTTGAGCACTATGTTTCGAACACCCTCATCATCATGTGAGGGAGGGTGTTTTTACCAACAACTAATGAGGAGTACGTATGGATGTGTATATAATATTTTTCCACTCTCTCTTACCTGAAAGATAGTTATGGAACATTCAATGTTTTATGGAGGTCTATAAGTTCTTTAGATAGTGTTTTATATATCCAATTCCCTTGCGGGCGAGGTGGTTTATGGACCAGTTCTCCTCATGAATGATTATAGCCCATATATTTTTAGGTGAGGCGGTTTCCTTTATATATGTATTTGGGATGAGATGTGACGTGGTGTATTGTGAGGACTGTGTGTATATAGGATTGGTGTGTTAGGAGGAGCATGTTTTCTTAGGAGGGATGTTTTTTGTAGCCTAAGTTTGTGCAGGAAAGATGTGATTTGGTATACGGATGGGACGTGAGCACTATGGCATACAACATTGGGAGAGAGTAGCATACTCGTGATAAAGTGGTGTGAGTAACTATATTATTGATGTGATTTATACCATATTATATTACATGACTTTTGTAACTAGGTGATTGAGGATTTTTGTGGTTGGGTTTGGCTAGTATACAAGATTATGTGGTATTTTAATATTCCATTTCATAAAAGTGTAATAAGTATTCTTCTTTCAAATGATGATGAGAGAATTTGGTATTATTACTAAGTATACCTTTAATCTCACCCTATTTATATAAAATTGTTTTGAGGTGTCCCAAATTAATTCTGGGACCATGCTAGACCACACTAACTCGAATATTTGATAGTTATTGAATCACTACTTCAGTATTACTTTTGGGTATTAACCAAGGAGACATTATTTTATTTCTATCAGTTCTATTTATACATGAATGTGGGATAGTTTGGGGTTATATATATATATATATATATCCCTCTCCCACTCTATGATTTATTTTAGATGATTAATACTATCTCCGAATCCTTTTTTCATATAAAGTGAAATTCCTCCCATATTGTGGGATTAGCACACCATTTGTGCCGGTCTCTAACTAGGGGCCAAATGGAGGCGGTAATCGAGGGTCAGAATATACCATTTTCATTTCCATCCCAAGAGTGATATCCATGGTGGGAGGGGCTCAAGAATGATTAGTATCATATCTGAGCGTTCAAATATAGGTTGGGTTTTAGAGTTATTCATAGTGAGAATATCATGGGGTGGTATAGAAATATTTCCAACAGACCATAGTTCATGAAATTTGCTTGGGGGACTGTTTGTGACATGGGATTTGGTTCTCCCATGATCTAGTGAATAGACTCTAATCTAATTAAACAACCAAGTGAAATTGATTTTCTTATTGGGTAGGTTCCTAGAAGAGGTATATGCATCATAATACATATTTTCTTGATTAAATTGGGTTTTTTAGATAGGTTTAAATGGAAAAAATAGAAAAAATGAATTAAAATAAATCATAAAAAATCTCCATCACACTCGGTATTAGTAAATACTTGATTACCTTCCAACTATGGTTACGGGTCATCATTCAAGTGTGGATTTGGTTATAGAGGTTCAGCAGTTTGATCTGGTTGATCATTATAGAGATGATCATATTGAATAGGAGGATCAGTGGAATAAGAAGTTGTGCACTTTCTAACAGTATGCCTTGGAGAAGTACAATGAAGTGGTTCAGATATGGAGATTGAGAGTAAGGTGGACAATATTGAGATCAATTTTAGTGTGATATGATCCCCAACAACATACTAGGTCCCTTAGACAATCAACCATTTTTAGGGAGATGTGCATTAGTGGTGGATAATTTATCCAAAAAACGAATGGTGGTATATATTTTTTGGGTGGACTTCTAGAACAATTTTCTAAAATATTTCCTTTTTTAGACCATGAAGGTAGTAAAGAGAAAGGATATTATTTATCTTCAGTATGAGAACATGTCAGTACGGGATCTATGAATAATTTTTATGGACCATTTGAATTTTCCCCAGATCATTTTCCAGATGAGAAGTCTCATGTGATACGTCTTGAAGAGCCACTCTGTCCTTCAATCCATTATCCAGTAGCTCTTTTTATGTTTCCATAATATCGGGATGTTCAGAAGATGGAAGAGGTGATCATAAAGATTCCATCATGAGGAGGTCTACCGCTAGAGGTTACCCATTTGATTTCTTCATGAGGTAGAGTTATTAATGGAAGATCTGATGCAATGAGATTGTCTAGGTTTTAACTAGAAGGGAATCAACCTCATCAACATTATTTCAACACTTTTGTTTCTAGATCTTACTATGATTTTCCTAATAGCATTTCTCTACGGTGTTTTGGTTGTGGGGAATATGTTCATCTCAAGAGTCAGTACCCAGTATTTCCCCAAACTCTATTTAGTGGTGGTGGATATGCTCATCACCATCTTTATAAGTCATTTCTTGGGATACCATTTTAGAATAAAAGGGAAGAATGATATATCTCTTCTGAGGGGCGTTGAATCAGGTAGAGTCTAAACTCAGGATGTTCCATTCCATTGGGGACCACAAGTAGATCATGGATGGGGAGGTGTTCATCAGAAGAGAGGTAGAGGAATTGGGAGAGTTTAGACACACACAGAGAAGGATGGTGTTCTAGTATATCCAATTATATTCTGAGGTATGATTTGTTTGATTATTACCCTTGTTTATTCCCTGTCTGATTTTGGATAATCACACTCTTTTGTTACACACACTCTAGACCATGATCATGGAATATATTTATAGAATCATCACATGCCCCTTGTGTTGAGTATTCAAGTCGGAGGCAAGACCATCTGGTTTGATCTAATTTATGGTTGTGGACTGATGATAGGACCACATCAGTCCCATCAAAATCTTCTCATTATATATATTTTGATATATAATTTCATCCTTACCATCAACTGGTTTTTTTCGTACATGTTGTTATCAACTTCTTATATAGGTTAATCATGTTTTTTGAAGTCGATGGTGAGTGTGTGGTTTTCATTGGTTAGCGGAGTTTCAAGGTGCAAAATCAGTGTGTTGAGAAATTTCATTTCATATTGGATGAGTTTCCAGTAGAACATGTGTACTCGAAGATGATATAGGTTCCTAGGATCTTTTAAGAGTTTCTAGATGTTTTCTCCCTGATGGACGTGATGATACCCCCTTCACATGATGTTGATTTTAGGATATACTTGGAGTCTGTTGGTTCTCTGATTTCGATGGATCCCTATCTATTAGAACCATTTTATTTTTTTTAGGTGGGTATTCAAACATATGGAGTAATGTAAAAGGGATTTACCTTTTCCAGTGTGTCAACATGGGGTGATCTAGTGTTTTTCTCAAAGAAGGCATTCAATGATATGAGTTTTTTATAGATTAATTGAAGATAAATCCAATGAAGGTAATAAAACTATTACCGACTTATGATGATTGAATGACTTTTCAACTAGTTAATAGGGTCATGTTCATTTTCTATGATTGACCTATAATCTATATATCACATGTTTTTCAGGAAGGAGAGTCATATCCCAAAGGATGAATTCGGATGAGGGTATGGGAACATCAATTAGGTAGTCTTGTAATTTTGTGTTTTGAATCCATCAACCATGTTAAGGGGTATTATGAAATATATGTTCCCTATGTTCTTGGATCCGTTCATCATCGAATTAATTATTGATATAATAATCTACTCAGAGATAAAGGAGGATCAAGATGGGCATCTAAGGACTATCTTTCATGTTCTTCAACAGCACATGCTCTATGTAATGTTGTCCATGTATAGGTCTGAGACACATGATGTGCATTTCATCATGTATGTTGTTTCATATATGAATGAATATGTAGTCCCATAAATAGTGGATGTAATTTTTTATTTGTTAGGACCTAAGGGCAATGTAGAGGTTTTCTATTTCCATGGTCTCACAGGCTATTATCCTAGGTTTATACCCAATTTCTCTTGGGTTAAAGAGCTATTGAAATATTTGACTATGAAGGACCATGATTTTGTGTGGCGTGATCTATTTCTGGCTATGTTTGGTTTCCTAAATGGAATGTTGGTCTGTTCCCTAGTGCTTTGTTTGCCAGAGAATGGGGTAATGTTCGATGTGTTTTTATATAACTTCACATTTGGCCTTAGGAGAAATGATCATTTAATGAAGGAAATTATCTATTATAATTCAATTTAGTTATTCCCTCACAAATTTAATTATACCACCCACGATATAGAGCTTGTAGAAGAAATTTTTCTTCTAATATTGTGGCGGTAATACCTCATTGGGGAGTACTTTTTGTTATTTAGGGGTCACATTTTCATGATGTATATCTTTTACGAGCATTACCCGAATCAATGACAATAGTTGTGGATGTAGTTTTAAAAGGATTCTGATTTTGAGATCTCCTAATCCTCGGTAAAGGTGAATTTTTTTGTTGACACTTTCAGCAGTATGTCATAGATGTGTGTTTTTCAGTAGTATGAGGATTCATGGAGATTAAGGGAAGATTTGGTATCCATGCACATAGATGCAAGAGTGGATGCTGGTATAAGGTGTTATTTTTCGATGATGACTTGGTATTCTCTTATATAGTAGGTGGAAAAATATTAGTGGTGGGAGTCAAAAGAGTTTTTGATGCACTATCATGTTTTCCATTATTATGTTCATAAGGATGGTCAAAGGATGGTTGGAATTGGATGTTGATTTGTACAAGGTTGTTTTTTTAATATAATACATGATGGATTCCTTTATGAGATTTATAACTCTCTTTTGGTGGTACACCCTGGTGTTTACCTGATATATTGTGGAACTAGATTGAAATTTTTATGGATTGGGGTGAAATGGATAGTGGTTGAGTTTTTGGAAATATTGTTGGTTTTCTAGTAGTTAAAACCCGAGTACAAAATTAATTGTGGTTTTTTGTGGAATTTGGATGTTCCTAAGTAGAAATGGGATGATATCTCGATGGATAACATCATAGGGTTACTCCAATGTCATGGGGGTATTGATGCTATCTAGGAGCTCATGGATTGGTGGATGAAATCGACTAACAACATATCAATCATGGACTCAATAATAATTGATTCTTTGGAAATGATGTATGGGGATGAGTTGTTGTAGTTACATGGTGTTATGAGGTCTGTTGTCTTAGATTAGTATTAATGGTTTGCCGCATGAGCGTGGAGGAGATTACACCATGATTTTTGTCCTTGGGTAGACCTCAATATTTCATTCCAACCTCAGACAGATGGGAAGATAGAATAGACTATCTAGTTATTGGATTATATGCTGAAATCATGCTTCTTGAACTTCTGTGGACCTTGGGTAGGACTCCAACCCCTGGTGGATTTTTCGAAAAAATATTTATATCACTATTCCATTGGAATGGACCCGTTTTAGGATTTTTTATAAGATACAATATCATTATCCATTGTTAAAAATGGAGTTTTGGGAGACATATGTTCTTGGTCCTTATGTGGTGTAGTGCACGACAGAGAATGTTTATGTAGTTCATGAGAGAATGAAAGCAGTTCATGTCCCAAAGAATTATTCTGTTGATTGAAGAAGTATCCCATGGTATTTTTGGTTGGGGACCACATGTTTTTGAATGAATTACATTTATGTGGGAAGTGGTGGTTTTTCATATGGTGTAATATTTCTCCCGGGTTTGTTGGGACTTATGAGGTGCTGGGATTATAGGATGAGGTGGCATTTCAGTTTGATTTACTAGGGTAGTTAAAGAGGATCAGTGATGTCTTTCACATATATCAGCTTTATCTGTAAATTAAAGATGAAACCCTTTTCATTGAATGCGGAGAGTTATATATTGATTCTGAAGAGACATTGGCAGAGTGACTATTAGAGATCCGGGATCACTGAGAGAACTTACTATGCATAAAAGTCATTCCTTTGGATTGCATGTTGTGAAGGAATGGTGGATAGGAGGATATTACATAGGGGTGATAGACGCGGATGTGTTCCCTGTACCTAGGGTATTATTGAGTTTTTAATTTTTCTATTTTTCTTTGTGATGTGATGTTAGAACTATGTTGATTATTATACAAGATGTTTTACCTTAGTATGGGATGTGTCATAAATTCATGACATATGCGAAGGTGAGTACCTAATTCCTAATTGAGACACATTATCTGTGATGTGATTAAACTAGTGGCAGTGTGTTAGTGACACATAGAGTGGAATGTATAGAAACAATCACCTTTCATGCATTAACATTACATAACATTTCTAAAATACCTAAAAACATTATACAAATAAGAATCGAGAGACAGTACTAGTCTAGTGCCTTCGGAAACTTGTGATCATAAACACTAGTACATAAATGATCCTCATCATATCCCAGTAGTTTTATTCTTGACTACAACCTTTCTTATGCACATAAACAATAATAAATCATTTCATAACATGGAGGATGGAAACATAAAAAGGGGTGAGTTTATATTTTTAGTAAGGGAAAATAGGGGCGATATGTAAGCATAATCATGAGAATAAGTATATGAGAACATGAACATGAATGTATAATATCATACCATAAATATCTAAGATCATAAACATGAATCATTGAATAAATCATTGCAGTTCATAAGAGATGAATCATATGAAAAAATGACTTTATCAATGAAAGAATAAAATAAAAATAAAACATGAAATTTTGGAACACACATAAGCATACATAATGATTTGTATAGTTTTCATGTAATTTTTTTCATGACCATATTAGTAGGAAATTTCCTTTACTGAGCTAATTTCACACCCCCATCAAGCCCTATATTACAGAACTGAGTTCAATATCAGTTCCAGCACTATAATATTGAACCATGTTTGTTTCTCGTTGTAACCCTGTAATATGGAGTTGGGTTCATTTCTCGTTCCACTAGTATCTATCACATGTGATATAAATCATTAACCAATTCATTAATATAGATATAGGTCACACCCACCTTGTAATATAATCCTACTTACATGTGGCATAAAATTGAAAAAATATATATCATAACCCATGAAATTAATTCTGTATCATAAAAATGTAATAATAACATAACCTATGGACAAATATAAAGGTTTCATAATCCTTCCATTAAAAACATATGCTGTGAAAGTGAAGTATATTTCAAAATTAGATAACCTATGAATGAGATACCTATTTAATTAAAATTTAACATTTGAATGATAAATTGGTATCATAATGAACATGAAATCATGCATAACCCATTCCAATAAATAATATGAATGGATCATTTAGATTATTTCCTACAAATGTGTGAGTAACATCAACATATATCATCATAAAATGAAAATATCTTATAAGGATATTTGTAAAATATTTATTGAGTAAATTATCCTTTATTAATTGGAAAAGGATTTAAAAAACATTAAACATTTTGAAAACCATTTTCTTTAAATATATATTTAAAACTTATAAAGAAGGATTGGAAAAATTATTGAAAGAAAATTTCCAAGAAAACATATAAAAAAATTGAAACATTTTTGAACAAAAATTCCCTTGAAAATTAATTTTATAAAATTTCAAAATATGTAACCTTTAAAATGTGAAATGCAAGCTTTAATCAAATGATTTTGTGTAAATCCATCCTTGACATACGTAGTAAAAATATCATTCATTTTCCATGGTAAAATGGTTAGAAAAATTACATGTTGACAAAGAGAATAGAATATTCATTTTAAGAAATAGGTAAAAGGAAAATAGGGTAGAAATTTTATTTTATTATTATAGGAGATTGTAAAATTATTCTTGGATTCCAATTAAATAAACATTTATTTTTGACAGAATATTTGGTAAATTAGAGCTTTCTTAAATACAAATTCATAACTATCTTTTGTACAAAATTGTATAAATATAGTAACAATACATGAATTTATCATGAAAACCCATATGTTATGCAAAAATATAAATTTTCTTGAGAGTTAGAAAATTCTATTTTATAAAAGAATCATAATCATTAAGAATCTCGAAAACTGATTAGATTATTTCAATAAACTTTTACGACATTGTTAGATGGAATCATACTATTCATGAAAGAAAAGTTAATTATAATAAGAATAAAATATTCTGATAAGAATAATATTCATGATATAATATTTAAAATTGATCTATATACACCTTTAAAAAATAATTTAGTTGCGTAATAAAACATGATTCTCAATGAAGGAATGACGAGACAAAATTATTTTACTGATTTGGTAACTTTTGAAACCGAAAACCCTTGAATTAAAAATAAAAAATTGGATATGTATATAACCATTTATTCTATTCTAAGAATCATTTAATACATATAAGGATAGTATAGACAACAAAAATGAAATTTGGTGGTGAATAAAGAATGTATCTCAAAAAAATAAAATGAAAGTTTAATTCGCCTTACCATATGAGTGGACCCTCTTCGATGTCATAAAAAAATAATGTATAAAAATATAAATCTATAATAAATATATCATAGAAATATATTCTTACTTATAATTCCATATATGGTTTTATTATGGATTTCTATTACCCTTTTGTTAATAGTTTTATGTTAAGGTATCACTATAGGTAATATTTGCTCTGTTTTCACATGTGCCTTAAGCCGTAATATATATCATCCCTATTCATAAATCATGATTTCCAGAATGTAAAAAATGATTGAAATATACATTATATCCATTTTAATTGTATTATTATAATCCATTGAATATATATTTAATAAATGTAATTCACCATTCATGAAGATGGAAAGCGGTACATTTGCGTGAATGCTATTTTAATTTAATTGTCACGCTGAAAGAAAGAATCTAATAGATATATATGTTTATATATTTGTATATATATAACTATCAAATTATAATAATGATATAATATATATTCTATATATTTACTAAATCCATCCTTAATATATTCCATGTAGTGTATGAACGAATCACATCGCTTTGAGGGGCGATAGTCCGTACTTCCCCAAACGAAATTATCGTATTTACACCAAATGGAATGTAAAAAATGTAATTGTTATAAAATTAATAAATAATATTAAATAAATAAAAAATTATATATGTGACATATATAAATACAGTTTCCATCATAATTTTCACCATGATAGGCCATAAAGGAAAAATGAACAATCATCATTTTTATATGTAGTAGTTCACAATAAAGATAAGTAGTATATCTGTTTCCCAATAGAACGTTGTGTGTGTATGTATTTGTCTAATAATTTAATAAAAACCATATTATATTGAAGATAATTTTGATTAAATCATGAAATAATAGAGTGGAGGGGTGTAGAGAAAAAATAAATGAAAGGAGGTTTGGTGAAGATGTTACCTCTTAATCAGGTAACTCCTATTGGATTGTGAAAAAACTAATATTGGATATCATTATTCCCAATGAAAGATTTTATGATGAAGGTATGGATTATAGGGAGTGTATTTAATATATACTGGCCAATACTAAGTTTTTTGGAGCTGTGAAGAAGATGGAGAGGTGGTGTCCTTTTATTGGGAAGGGAAAGGACAAACATCACATTTTATAAAAGAAGTTTGGTTTACCCACATTTTTAGATATAAATGTCAAATAAAAACCTACCAATATTAATAATATAATTAAATATGACTAATAATGGTCTTATTATTTATGTTGAATAGGATTCTAGTTTGTTTCAGGTCTTAAATTTGCGGTTTGGTACTTTATAAACCTTATTTTTATCTTAAATAGTAAATTAATTTAAATCACTTTCATTAATCATTTTGGTCAAAATATTTTTGAACATGTTATATATTATATAATATAATTATTCCTAATATGGAATCTATTTTTCCAAATTCTAATTATATAAGTCGTGGATTTTAATTTAAAATTAGTCCCGCTCACAGGACGACAATACGAGTATTATAAAGTAAAAACGTCCAAACTTTTGATAATTTTTATACCCAATTTCAAATAGAAAATTATTCAAATGACCTAAATTATATTAATTGATAAAAAAATTAAATAATTAATCTTTAATACCAATTTAAAATATAATTTAACCGTATAAATAAATCAGTTTAAAATTATGTTTTCAAATAAAATATGGTATTTTCCACTATCAATAAAAAATTGTAGTTTCTTAGAAAAAATACCCAGAAAATAACCATAAGATAATTTAAAATATAAAATTTAATTATGATTTGATTTAATCAAATTATATTTCTAATTTAGTCTATAATAAATTTTATTATTTTTCACAAAAGAACATTAATAGCAATTCATTTAGGAAATAATATTGAAAAACATATAAGGAGATTACCAAAAAAATATACAATTCATCATACATATGTTTTATTGATATAAAACCATTATAAAAAATAATGAAAATTATTTATCACTATTTATATTAATATATTTAATGGCTAGATTATAATAATATAATTATAATAATTATAATAATAAAATGCATTTTTGTGGAAACACAATGTTGCATGTAACGTACTCTAAGATAGTGTTGCATATAGTGTATGCCAATTTAGTGTTGTGTGTAACATATGCAATGTCACAATATAAATATGGTTTGATATGTATACTAAAATATTTCTCTTGTGTAGTGCCTGATTAACTTGGTCATTCATATAACATAAGAAAAACATTGTGATTTAATATAAAATTAACTATTTTCAGTTTTATGTGAAATAAAACATTTCCCAAATGTTATATTAATTAGAAAATATTAATTCAAAAAATATAAAGGTGTTATAAATAGTATCTTGCCATGGATTATGGAATTATATGATTCCATTTATTAGAGAGTGTGGATTTTTGTGGTTGTTAAAATCTGTTTTGGGGTCCCTTGAGTTAACGTGTCAACAACCATGATGATAAGGAATCGTTAGCCAATATCAGAAGAAGTATTATTGGGTATAGAGGTTTCCACTCCTTTATTATAAAAATACTATTTGTTTTATCTTTGAACATTTATGTGTTTAGTTTATAATACTATTTCATGTGTGGTGAGATCCTTGAGAGGTATCTCAAGGGATAATTGTATAGACTTTTCCTCACTTTACATTAAGGTTAGTTTTCAATTCTAAATAGAGGAAATAGTTTGTGAGATATCTGATTAAATGTCCTATAACATTAAAGTCCATTAATTTTTGTAAAATACATATTTTTATGTGTCTTGGGAAGTCAAGGTGATTATTTTTAAATAGTTTTTAAAATCCAATGTTTCCAAGATTTGTAATGGTGCATTATTCTAATGGTGTCTCTCACTGGCAGTTCCTCATTGGCAGTGTCTGGCCCTAGAAGTGTCTCACTCTCATGGTGTCTCACCCAAGCAATGTAACCCCCTATAGGTGATTCATACATAGCATTAGTTCTCCGTGTAGGTTTTTTAATTGTGGTGTCTTGTTTGATATGTATCACAATTGTGGTTTATCACACAAAAGGTATCTCACCCTAGCAATGCCTTAGCACTTTCGGTATGTCACACTGGTGGTGTCTTGTTGGTTGTATATCACTAGTGGTGTCTCATGCAGGCAGTGTTTCATGCTTGGAGATACGTCACACTAATAGTGTCTCTTCTTTTTGTGTCTAGCCTAATAGTGTCTCATTTAGTGGTGACTCAGGGATGGTGGATGGTTTTTCATGCTGCCAATGCCTCTTTACCAAAAGAGCCTCTATTAAAACATTTTTCATTTCTTATAGTAGTGTCTGGATTTCCCAGTTTTATGAATTTTATGAATGGAATTGGTCTTAATGAATAAATTGATAAATTTTAGTTGTGTATATTTTTTTTAATTATATCTATATTTCCATAAGGTTCTAGAGGATTTTAAAAAGTCATACCCCATAGTATTTTTCAAATCAACCGTTAATTGAAATTTAAAACTGTACTTAATTCCCGTTGAATCAGATATATTCTTCCTAAAGTTGAGATACCATCCCTTCATCCTTTCCTTCTCCGCTATCATAAGACCTGACATCCCCAAAGCCTGCTTCCCTTTAGAGTGTTCATTATTTCGCTGATGATTCCCTTGATGATTTTCTATATTGTGCATACCTCTATTTTTATTGCAACCAGGAATTGTTGATCATTATTCTATAGGTAGGATTTTGTTTGTCTTTATAAATTGATCATCATGAAGGAAGGGTATATAGATATTTTCCGTTTAAAAGATATTTTCTTCCAGATTAATAAAGATAATCGAATCTCTTTAAGAATCAATAAACATGGGAAGAAGGAATGTGATGCATGATTTCGCAATATGTTTGATTTCAATAATTATTGTGATTTGTATGGGATAAATACCCACTGAATATTGCCACGACTGGGGGTCTATTATGTTTCACTATATGATTTGTGAAATTCATGTGGTTTTGATATTTTTTGAACACTTATACATAAAATTTAGTTTACCATGTATATTCGATTAATAATTGGATTCATTCGTATCATAGAGTTTCTAGGATCTCCACAAAATGAACATGTGGAATTAAATAATGGATGCCATATTAAATATGTAAAGGATATTTTACATTGTATGTTAGGTTATTTGATGTGTGGAATTGTTGTGGTTTTCTTATATGATGGAAGTGGGTGACATGTGGTCATACAATGGGTTTGTGATGGGTGTGGTGTGTTTATGTAGTGGGGCTATGAAACTGGTTGTGGTGTAATGTGTTTTTGGATGTGGTTATGAGTTGGGTGTTGATTCAATTAATACAATGAACAGAGTGGAAGATATTGAGAAATGATAGTAATTATTGGGTGCATAATTTTTGATTCCTTTAATTTCAACCATTCAAAAATATTCACCCAATATATAGAGGTCGTGGTATGTTGTTTTATTAATGTGATGTGTAATAATTTACATTAGTTCTTCACCAACTGAACGGTAGTTACTATGTCACATGATGTGTGTCATGCATGATAGCAAACTGGGAGGTGATCTAATCAATAAATATTTGTTTAATAATTTGTTTTAATGTATTTGCACTCTTTTTTTACCTGGATTCAATTGGTTTCATGAATTGGTTGGCAAATATGAATTGGTTTTGTCTCTTGATGCACGATGTTGTGCATTTAGAGGTAGTATAAAAGTTTGTAGTGTTCTGAGTTGAGGGTTTTTCTAAGAACCCAATTGTTTAAATTGTGTGTTTGGTTCTATACACATATGTAACAACATTTTACATATGATTTCTATATGCAACCCACCCTTTTTCATAATTAAGTGTCTAATAACCACATCGTCATGTTGAGGGTTTCATTCCCAACATCTGATGAGGAGTAGAGATGTATGGGTACATACTATTTTTCACTATATTCTAAATGAGGTATGTATCGACGATTCGGTGATGGTCAAAGCTATTTTAGTGTTTTATATAGTGGTTTTGACAGATCAGGTGTTTACAGAAGACGTGGTTTTTTGAACAAGTGTTTTCGGGTGAGATGTGATATACCAATTGTTTATGGACAAGGTGTATTTTTTTCAGGACATCCTTGATATGAGATGTGATGTGATGTGTTTTGAGGCCTGGGATTATGTGGGCAGTATTGTATCTGTTATAACGAAGGGGTTAGAGTAAAATGATGTTCTCCCTTAGGCGATATCTCCATACCAATGGGATAGTGGTGTGGGGTACACAATCATTTATGTGATTTATATCATATAATAATACACGACTTATGATACACGGTGATTATTCTGTATGAGGTTCTGTTTGGTTAGTATACATGGTTAGGTGTGGTTAGGATCTACCATTATCTCAGGGGGGGATTATTATACTTCCTTCACATGTGAATGAGAGAGTTTTTTTTAATGTGTATACTTGAATACTCACCCTATATATATATAATTGCTTTTGTATTTCTAGGTGTATTTCAGGGATCATGGTGGACCTCAGTATCTTAGAATCTTGACAGTTTCTGAGTCGTTACATTATCTTAACTTTATGGTATTTAGATTGTATAGATTTTTGTATTTGTATAAGTTTTAATTATTCATGTAAATAAGATGGTTTTTTCCTTGATATATATATATATATATATATATATATCTTCATGTTTTTTTGGATAATTCTTCCTATCTACCAATACGGTTTTCATATAAATATTGTATGACTTTAACACCCTTGAGATAGTTTCCAACTCAGGGCCTACTGGAGGTGGGAATTGGGGGACATTATCTCCCACTATTCATTTCCATTCCAAGATTATTAAACTTCAGGGGAGGGGTTCATGACAAAATAATTAATTTATTACATTCTATTTCAATAGAAAAATCACATTTTTGGATTGCTCTTCAATCAATTTCCCACATCATCTATTTCTCCATGAGAAGGAATTTACATTCATAAAGCACTAATAGATATTATAATAAAATAAAATAATGATAATATATTACCCATATCTCTAATTATTAAATTATATATTGATAAAATAAGTTATCTAATATGAGTAAATATTCATATAGTGAAATAGTACAAAAATATATGAAACATCATCCAAATTTCAGCATAAGACAATACAAAAAATTTTAATCATTTTCCCCTTCCAGAATTCAACATTTTTAAATAGTGTCACTAAAACATTGAAAAGAATACCAAAACTAATCCACAAAATATCATATAGTAGGAAGTAATTTTGACATATGAAATATGTGAATACCCTGGCCATATATATTCCTAAAACATGGTAAAAAAATGAATTACCATAACACCTTAATGAAACCATACATTCCTCCTCATTCCTTGAATAGACCATGAATTGTTGAATATATTCCATGAGTCCAATAATGTTGTAAATTAAATCAATGATAACAAATAACACATTCCCAAAAAATCCCTTACCATTTCCCAAGGTCATCTGTACTATAGAAATAACTTAATTATACCCTATCATCCTTTTATCCATTCATCATAATCTAAACATCGTGAACATGTGACTTTACATCATATCATAATCATGAGTTTTCAAGAAAATATATATTTTCCATTAAATAATAATCTCGTTCATTAGTACCATTCATTAGATTTTTTGAATTCCATAGTGAAAAACATGTCATGAATAATCCTTTTCTATATCATGATTCAAATAAAATCATGCATTACTTCCACACTAAAACACTATAATAATTAGTCGTTATTCTTATAAAATTTAATAGGTTTCATCATTATTTTATTTAATAACACTTTCCTATATTATGATATATGAATTATTTTTTAACATTATTCAACCTCAATTTATTCAATCTTCTCATGTGTCGCATATAAAATACTATAAGAACATCCCATACCATTTATATTTATCTCATGGTCTCTTTATCATTGGTAGAAAAACCAATACTAATACCACCTTGATTACTGTATTCATAATCATTACCCCTATGAAATTATAATGACTCTAGTATTTTAAAAATAATATAACATGATTTTAAGAAAAATTTATCATAAATTTTAAGACAATGATTGTAAAGTCTAGATTCATAGATTTATAGGTACATAAAACTGAAAACATGGGACTAAATAAAACATGTCATTTTTTATAATCCATTAAAATATCTGAATGTCATTTGACTAGTTACAACTGAATGGGATAACAGGGGGATAACATAAACAGAGGGATGATCTAAAAATCCCAGTAAATGAATAAACATTAAAATAAAGCTTAGTACGTAGGTTTGAATGAATAATATAAATATATATATGCATGAAACATGATGAAGAATAATATTCTTAACATATAGTATAGTAGATCATATAATCATGGAATCATTGTAATGTGGAAGAAAAATCAAACATGACTTTAGAATGAGTAAAGGAACATTGAACATATGGTGTCATGAGATAAGGGTTGTTGCAAATATAAGACCATGAGTATAGGCTAACCACCAAGACGGTTTCTCAAGCAACACGCATTATGTTCTACCAGCAAGGCCATTGCACATAACGTCTCATGAGACTAAAATTACCCAAATGCATTGAAGTGCTATCTGGACTCACCCATCATAACATGTTCCAGAATATGGATTCCATATGGAGAATCATTCATAAGTATCAAACATAATCATAAGGGTTACCAATTATAATAATCGGGTATCAAAATCCTATCAAAAAGGAATAACCTAAGGGATTATCAAAATTATTTATATGAAATTAATGATTTAAATTATTGAAGGACAATAATAAGGATAAATAGAAATATATTATGATAAGAGATATCAAACTGAATTGAATACATGCAATAATTTCTTTTATAAAACATTATAAATAAAACATTTTAGTGTGGTTTAAGTAAAATATTAATGATTATTTAGAGATGTTAATTGAATGATCTTTTTTTTATAAAACAACAAGTTAAACATGAATGTTTTCATAATAAAATTACTTATTTTTTGAAAAATTGTGGTGGATTAAAAATAATTATGTAGTAAACATTAATGCAGTTATAAAAAAAGGATGCTCCCTTAAATCGGGATTTCTAATACGAAATAGTTGAGTCAGAAACATTTCATAACCATTTATATTCCATAAAATAAATATGAATAGATCTGGATACATGTATTATTTACATATTAAAAACATTTATAATATATAAATAAAAATAAATTCATTTGGGTATAAAGAGAGGATGGTTAACATGAAGGAATAATGGAGTTTTCGGTAGAATGCCTTACCTTATGTCTGAATGTGTTATTCATATGATTATATTATCAATGATAATGAAATTAGATTCATAAATTAATGATTATATATCCCTTTATTCATGTATATGATTTATTATAACCTTCTTACATTCATGTATGGATTTATTATGGTTTAATAGGATCAATTTGATCGTTTAGGAGCATTGGATTCCTTGGTTTTCATGATCAGTTTACTTATAGATGTGTACGAAAAATCATGTATAATGACTATGGTTTTCCATAAAATAACTGATAAATTATTAATGAACTTATATAATATTAATTTAATATTTTTTCATAAGAGAATATGACTCAATAGTTAAATCATTAATGATAAGCATTTAGATTAATTTATCTTTTTTATCACAATGAACTCATACTGTTTTATAAATTAATATCATGAGTACAAAATGAGTCCATAACATTACAAAAAAAAATATAATACATATATTATAATATTTTTCAATTATAAAAATATATTCATGATCATTCTTTAATATGTACTTCAAATATTAAATCATGTCATCCTTGAAGGTGGTAAATCGTCACCCCATGACTAATGATTTCATTTTTAAAATAAAAGTGAGAGGAGAAGACATTGGATGGAGAATTACTTAATAAACCTAATAATATTACAGTAAATATAGGATACATAAGTTTTCATTCAACCATGAAAAGGGGAAGTAATGAGAAGATAATAAATTAAATGAACATGAAAAGAAATTCAATTAAAACATAATAACGATTACCTCTTGATTCATTCTTCTTGAGAACCTTTTTAGGGGATTGGGATTGGAATTTTATAAATAAAAAAATCTCATAGATGTGGGGGAGAGTTTTGGGAATATTAGAGAAATAATATGGAGAACTATCATGATTTGAGAGGTGTGATGAGAATAGGTGGTGAGGGGTGGTATTCATAGGGGAGGAGAGGGCTGTTTTCTCATTATTTAATTCATTAGATTATTATATTTCTCAAGACAAGAAATATTTTTGATTATTGAGACTAAATATAGTATTTAGATGATTTTAGATAAAACCATTTGTTCTATCATAATCCATGACTGAATTAATAGTGTATTTTACTTATAATTTTATATACTGTAAATTAAAATATTTTACTATTCACAAAAATGAAAGTATTTCAAAAACATCCAAATAATCCACCCTCGACATTTTTTGAAATTTTGAATACTAAAATGGAATAAATTTTATGAAAATATTTTTCTAAATATGATAACTTTATTTTTAAATTGATATCATAACATACTCAACAAAGATAGATTTTAAAATTATAACTGATTTTATATCATTTTCAAAAAAAAATATGTGTTCTTATAAAAATAACTTATTATCATTAGACATAAAAATAATAATTTAAGAATACATTATATGGAAACAAATTTTATTGAAAATTATTAAATTAATCATAAATTTTTAATTTAATAATTTTGATTTTCCAAAATACCAAAACATAATTAATATTTTTAAAAATATATATTTTCTTTTACTATTTTACAATTATATCATACTACCATTTATAAGATACATAAAATTTATTTATAATTTTTTAGGTGAGGTTAATAATCCATTTTCCAGTTTACTAATAATAAGGGTAACTTCACTATTCCAAAGCTCATGATACAATTTCATTGCTATAGTTTTATTTTTTTCATAAATACTTCTTATTTCATTAATTCATCACTTATAAATTTAATTTATTTTCAAATTTTTGTAAATTAATGAGATTTATACTATGTGAAATAATTATAGAAATGTAAATTTCATTGATAAAACATTGGTTCATCCCATTCCACCCCCTAATTAAATTTCTCCCTTAAAATTTCATTTTATATACTATGGTGAAAATAGTTATGGGTACTTTTCCATCATTGCTTCATTCGTCTCCCATGTTGCCTCTCCGTACTTAGGATTTTTCTATAGTACTTTGACTAGGTGTGTAGACATATTACATAGCACATTCTATCTATGATATAATATTTTCACTAGATTCTCCTCGTATGAAATATCGTTCTCCTACCGTAACACCTAGGGAGTCAGTACATGTGAGGGATCCGATATTTACACTTTTAAGAGATATATATGGAATATGTAGTGTACTTGAGACCTGGTTGGTGAAAGTGCTAGTCAATAGGGCACAACAACAAAATAATCAATGATCTCAATGGTTATACCTTCTTTTTCTTACCAAATCTCATTATCTTATTCCTTGGAGATATGTAGAGGAACATAATATCCCAAACCATAAACACCAGGTCCCATCAAATTTGACTACATATCTATTTTGTTGACATTGTGATTCTATGATGTGCAATTGAGTTGTTTTCACATTCTCCATCATTTCTTGAACCATTTGCAGTAATAAAATCTTTTGTTCACCATATTCATCCAATTATTTCTTGTTTCTTCACCTTTTCCCATAAATATGTTTATATTGAGCCATATATATGATCCAGTGGAAACTGTTGTTGTAAGAGAATTCGACCAGTAGTAGTTATTGGTCCCATCCTCCATTGATGTTCATAAAACACGTTCTTAACATATATTCTAGTGTTTGAATAGTCTAATAATAATGACCATTAGTTTGAGGATGATATGTTGTATTAAATTTCATCATAATTCTTAGAGAATGATAGAGACTTTTCTATAACATATAGGAAAATCTTGGGTCTCGATCAGATACAATAGAGAGTCGTACTCCATGAAGACCTAAAAATTCTTTGATGTATATCTATGCATGTTGATCTAGTGAATAGTCCTCTAAAATTTATATAAAATTACATGTCGTTGTATGTTGATACAAAATGACCAATATTTAAATAAATCATCTGGATGTCTTTTCAAGCCTATAGACAATGTCAATGGTGATTTTTTCCCATTTCCATGCTAGTATGGGTAATAGTTGCACCATACCTTTATACCTTTTCCATTCATCCTTCAATATCTGAAATACTAGGTACATTGATGTATATTTAGTGACTTTATTTTCTCATATTGTCCCATAAAAAGATATATTTGAAAATTTAGTACAAATTGTTTATCCCTTGCGGAATAAATATGCTTGAGCTATATGATTCATTCATATGCTATTTCATTATGCTTGGATTATTAGGTACATATTGTTACGTTTTAAATATTATGAATCTATCCTTCTTGATATTGGAATTGGATTATTTACTATTTTGGATGGATTCCACCCTTTTTCTGAATTTTCACATCATTTCTTTGATCACACTCTATTTTCTCCACATGGAAACGTTGAGAAATCATTTGAGTGAGGATTGATGATGTTCCAACATTAATTATTCCAATTTCCATTATTTCTTATTATTTATTATGATTGCATCATTCTCAAATTTCGTCATTGAAAATGATGTTGGATCCTTCGTACTTAGAGCGTCTGCCATAGGTTTTTATTTACATGGATGGTATTAGATTAAATAGGCATATTCTTGTATGAGCTTTAACCATATTCATGGGTGCATATTAATCTTATTCTATGTGAAAATAAATTGATACTTTTGAGATTAGTATATATCTCACACTTCTCCCCATAAAGATAATTCCACCATATTTTCAACACAAAGATCAAAATATCCAACTCCAATTCATGCATAGGATTGTTCTTCTCATGAGTTATCATATTCAATGAGGAGAAAACAATAACATAATTTTTTTTCATCAAAAAAGAACCAAATCCATTCTTTCAAGCATCATTGTATTCCAAACTGATTTCTCCACATATTTGGAGTTCGATTACTAGAGTAGTGATAAGAATATTTTCTGGATCCCTAGAATATTTCTCATATTAATGAGTCCATAAAGACATCACTCCCTGCCATGACATATTGGATATTTGGTTTGAAAATTGTGAGAAGTTATTCAAAAATAATCAATAATACCCTGATTGACCAAGAATATTGTGGACCCTGATTATTGATGTTTCTATGGGCTACTCACCAATTTAATTTATATTATAAGGGTCTTCAGATAGTTCTTTCTAGCAATTAACATGACCTATGAGTTATGCTTCTTCCATACAGAACTCACAGTTACTGTAGTTTTCATATAGTCTATCCCTTCACATTGTTTTTAGCATAGTATGAAAATTCTCTTACTGTTTCACCTTTCTCTTAAACTATATTAGAATATCATCGATAATGGATACAGCATATTTTTTGGGAGAATTTCTATACAATATATTCCATAAATTCATGAAAATTTCTGGAGCAATCATGTGTCTAAAAGGCGTCACTTTTAACTCATAGTATCCATTCCTCATTAAAAATGTAGTGTTATGAATATATTTCTTCCCCACTATTAATTGTTGTTATCGTAACTGAAGGTCTATATTAGAGAAATAATTGACCCCACATAGTTGATCAAACATTTCATATATCAAAGGAAGGGGATACTAGTTATTTATCCTGATTTTATTTATATGATGATAAACATTTTAGAGGTTTATTTATTTTTCCTAATTCATAAAGAAGATTAATAGTGTACCCCTTAGTGAAGCACTCAGGCTCATAAAATAATTATCTAGATTATCCTGTAATTTCTTATTATGTTTTAATAGGTCAATTATAGATGATCTATAAGCTATATTTTATGTAGGTAGACATCTAGGATTAGGTGCAATTGATATCTCAGCTTATTGGTCCATTGGAAGACTAGTAAATTCATTAAAGAATATATTAGTGTAATACCTCATGACATGCATATCTTCAAGCATGATCATTTCATTTGTCTCAATTATTTGAGTGAGATATGTTTTCACTTATGGTATTAATATCAACCCTTTAGTAAATTATTCAGAAGAATATTCATCGTCCTCCATACAGTTTTAATGAATTTGAGGATTATTCAGGATGTGATGAGTGAAAACCCTTTCCCAATATTTGATGATGAATTTATATACAGATAGCCAATACAAGCCCAAAAATTCATCAAATTGTACCAATAAGTGTATGAGAAGATTTACTAGGTGGTTCATTCCACAAACATCAACCAGAGATGATTTTTACACCTTGGACACAATTATATCCCTATTATCTGTTCATATAGATAACTCAACCACAAATATTTGAGGTGGTGTTTGAATATTTCTAGTAAACATGAATGATATAAAAGATTTCACATAAAATTAATGAAATAGTACGTTCATTATTTTTGAATGTATCACTAGCGTACCTATCACCACATTGTTTTTCAGGTCTATATTAGTAATACTGATACCATAAGACCATCCATGCTTACATCGATGTTCTTTTATTGCCTCTGAAAACCCTCATCCTAGGGAATTGTTTTGGAAAATTCTCATATTCATTACAGTTTAAACACTACACTACTAGATGAGTGTTGATATGAACCTTCCTTTCTTCTTCCATGTTAGTGAGATTCTTCAGATATTGTCCAATTTTCATTATTATATCCCCTATTATTCCATATTTGATGTATTTCCTAGTTACCATTAGACAGTTCCCATGATGCTTCTCCCATTAATTTTTACACGTGGGATATTTAGTCTTTTTCTATCATGGGATTTTTTTGATGATAATACCATATTATACTCCTTTTCCCTTATTTTTTCACTAGGAACATGAGACCATTGAAAGTATCCAATGTCCATTTCATCCTTGATGGATAAAGGAAAATATATTAAAAAATAGCAAAGTCTTGAATGGATAAAAATTTTCATAGACTCACCTCTAGTCCACAAATTAGTCGATCTACCTTGTTTTGTAGTTCATGAAAAAGACGAAGGCATATCAGGAATTCATTGTAAATATGTATTCATATGCTCTGATAAACTCTTCTTCTTTCAACATAAGTCCAGGGAACATTCTTTCAATATTGAGATGGATGGTTTGGGGAAAATATATTTTTTAAGAACTATTTATTTAATTATTCCCAACAAATGGAATATATTTCCTCTTTGTTCATAATATTTTTGATCAGTTTCCACTACCGACTAGTATCCCTATAAAAATTATAGATATCCATAACAACATTCTCCTCTTCTATGCATTGGAGTACTATGAATTTATTTCCAATGGGTTTAATCCACTGTTCCACAAGGGGGTATCAGAAGATCTACTAAACACGTGAGGAATTTTCCATATAAATGATTCGATGAAAAAATTCTCTTTCCTAGGATATGGAGGGAATTTCACATGATTCAAATTACAATTGATAACATGAACTACATTAGGAAGTGTTTTCATGATGTTTAAGCCCCCATCTTCATCCTATTTTCCATATCATTAAGGAAATAGTCACATTGATTATCACATTGACTGTTGGAATGTGTTATTATTTCCTTCAATTAACTTTGAAAAATTATAATCAATTATGGCGGATTCATTACTAATATAATAAGAATAGAAAGTGAAATTTAAACACAAAAGGATAAAATATTATTGGAAAATTATATCCAACGTTCTGATTCCTTATTTTTAAATATATGCTATCCATCATCAGTTTTCAAACATATATTATTTTTTTATTTTTTTATTCCCTTATTAATGATTCATAATGAGATTTTGAATTTTCCAAAGCATATACCCTGGGAATGTTAAATAAAAAGCATAGTTAGGCTCATTGTTATGTACCATGTTACCCCAAGTATGGCCTGAAACACCTTATCTGAGTTATAACTTCTAGGTATAATGTTTCCTGAAACACTTCCACTTGCAGTATCCTAACAAGGATGTATTTTTATCACTAAACACATACTCTATACTAACAAAAATTTAAGGATGTTTTATCAAACTTAGTCTTATCCCCATGGTTATTACTGATGTTCTCTATTCCTAGTCTCCAAAACTAACTAGACTATCCTATGATGCCAACTATAGAAACTATATTAATTTACACATATCAACACTTTATTTTAAGAATAATTAAACACCAAATTACTAACCAAGGATCATAAATTGTAGTGTCTTTTATTTCTACATACATATTCCAAAAAATATGGGATTTAAAAAAATTATTTATTTATCATCGATTAAGAGCTCTTATATTCCCTTTAGCCCATAAATCTGTATAGGATAACCTGAGGATAACATGAACATAGGTATGGGATAAGTATGCTTTTAAGGGAATGAATATTAAAATAAAGCATAGAACATGTTTTAAAAGTCATGACATAAATATATATAATGGAATTGAACATCATTAAACAAGAGGAATCATGAGATATAGAAAAGTAGATCATAAAATCATGGAATCACTATAACATGGATATAACATAAAAAAATACATTAGCATGGGTATAGTATAATTGTACATAGGGGATCACAAGTCAAGTGTCATCAAATATAAATGTGGAATATTCAGGGAAAACAACTGTGATAGTTGCACATGGAGAATGATTCTATGTTAACCACAAATATTGTTGAACATAACATCTCATGAGATAAAAAATTAAACAATACATTGGGGAAGTATTTCAGTTAACCCTTCATAATTTGTTCATTAATATTTGGGCCACATTAATAATCATACATATTTAATCAATTGTAATCTTATGGGTTGACCATGATAATAATTGGGTATCATAGTCCTCTAAAACTGGAATATCATAAGGGATTATCATAATGTGTCCCATGAAAGAAATTATTTCAATCATACATGGACATTCATAAATAAAAATAGTCATATATCATGATATGTTATGTGAAAAATATGTGAATAAAATTAAAAATGGTGTTTAAGAATGTTTTGAATGAAAAAAAGTTTATTGTAGTTTAAGAAAAATAATAAAAATAATTTTAAGATGCTAAGGGAATAATCATTATAATTAAAAAATAAGTAAACCAAGATCATTTTAATAATAAAATGAGTGATTTTTGGAAAAATAATTTTTTCAAAAATAATATTATAGAATTCAATTAAATGATCCTAAGAAATCATGAAGTCCCCTGAAACCGGGCTTGATAAACATAATGAATTGAGTGCTGAATATTTTAAAAACATTTAAATCCCTAGAAAATAATTCTTAATGGATTCTGATACATGATTTTTGAACAAAGAAAAATAATTTAAAATAACTAAATAAAAATCATTTGGTTAAAAGGAGATGAAGAGTAACCTGATGGAAGAATGGAGTTTTGTGTAGAATACATTACCTTAATTCTAAAGGTTTTCTTCAATTGATTTTAATATCCTAGATAATCAATTTAGATTCACTAAATAATAATTAGATTATCATTTATACATTAATTAGATTAATTATAACCGTATTAAGTTATTTTATGGCATTTTTAGTGGGAAATAGGTTTAATTTCATCATTTAGGAGCACTAGTTGCCTTTTTTTATGGTCATTTAACATGAATATGTGTTCAGAAAATCATGTAGAGAGAAGAAATTTTTCTATAATTGAAAATATTTATTATTAATGAACTTATTGGTTATTAAAATTCTATTTTTTCCATATGTGATGATGAATCATTTGATAAATCATTATAGTTAATCGTTTAGATTAATTTAGTGATTTTTTATCACAACAAAATTTGCATGATTTATAAATTGATATTGTGTCTACAAAATGATTATATAAAATTTAATAATATAAAATATATTTTACCATCATGTTCAACCATTAATAATTATTTCATTACCATCCTTAGAGACATTATTTAAATATGAAAGCACATTTTCTATGAAGGTGTTAAATTGGAAACACATAGACGATATTATGATTCTTAAAATAATGAGAAAGGATAACATATTTTATTAATAATTATTCCATAAATATGATTAAATTAAAATATATAAATATATATGATACTTGAGTTTTCATACCACTCATAAAATGGTATGTGAGGATAATATAAGAAATGAAAGGAACTTGAAAAATAATTGAATAAATATGGAAAACATTTTTACCTCTTCATTTCGCCTTCTTAAGAACCCCCTTAGGGAATTGGTTTAGGTTTTTTGTTAAGACCAAAAGATATTAGAAGGGGGTGAGTTTTTTAAAGAGTATTGGGAATAATTTTGATAGTTCTTACTGCTTGAGTGGTGTGAGGAGAACAGTTGTGACTGTGGTATTTATAGTGGAGGAGAGGGGGAGATTTCTGACAATTTAATTCTTTTCTTTTTATTGATAATTGAAAAAATACTGTTGATTCATAAGACTAAATTTAATAAGTAGATAATCTTATTTCAAACCAATTGTGATCGCAAAATACATGACTAATTAAATATTGTATTTACCCTGTATTGTATATATACCGTAAATCACAGTATTTTATTATTCACTGAAAATTAATGTTTTTTAGAAAAATCCCAAAAATTCACCTTAAATATTTTTTGATGTTTAGAATAAAAATGAAATCCATTTTATTAAAATAATTTTCTAGATATGAAAATTTTAATTTTTAATTAAAATCATAATTTACTCCAAATATAGAGATTTTATTATAATAAAAAGTTTAATATCTCATTGAAAAAATAATTATATTCTCATAAAATTATCTTATAAACAAAAGACATAAAAAAAATTATGAATAAATATTATGAAATTAAATATTCATCAAATAATTATATTATTCATAAAATTGTAATTTAATATTCATTATTTTTAAAATTACTCAAATATAATTAATAATTTTAAAAATATTAATTTACTTGTCCTATAATATAATTATACTGTATTTTTATTTATAAGATAATTAAATGTTATTAATAAATTTTATGGTTATTTTTCAATTCGATTTTCCATTTTACTATTGATAAAGGTCATATTACAATTCGAAAGGTCATGTTACTATTTCATCATTATGGGTTCATTAACATATTGAAATAGTAATTGTTTCATTTTTTCCCCTTATAATGTTTGTATTGTGGTTATTATTTTATTTAATGTGATTTATAATATATTAAATAATTATAAGAATGTAATTTTCATTCATTTATCATTGGTTCATTTAAATCATCAATTATAATAATGCCCATAATTTCCACATTAATAACACTCGAACATTGATGATTCCTTAGGAAATGAATTATTCTCATTCATTTTGTTAATTAATCATTTAAATATTCCTTAGAAATAAATTACTTTATGTCATTGTTTGTGAATCATAGAAAATATTCTTGCCCGTTTGATAGCTTCCTCAGTGTATTTTTTAGACTTTATCACAATTTAAGTGTTCCTACCTTTATTCATCCATGTTCTGCACCACAAAAACTATCAATGGACTCTCTATATATTATTATTGGTGATTCATATAGTAGGTTAAGGTAAAATTTGATAATCATGTATTGTGATAATTTATTAGGATTAACAAAAATATCTAGTAATATAGACATCATCTCATTTAGTTTCTTATCAACACATAATCTATCACATTAAAAATTAATTTAGTTTAATCTTGTTATCACCATTTAATAGAAAAATCATCATTTTAGTAACAAAATTAATATGGTTAAACAATAAAAACAAGAAAAATAACATATAAAATGTCTAATTTATGTCACTTGCTATTAAATCTATCACATTATAGGCTTAACATAATTCCATCAGGTTTAATATTTGAAACCTTTATGATGTTTCATATTGATATTATGAATTTCCAATGCATAACCCTTGGTTGTGTCAATCCATGTGTGAAGAAAGTCCCATTTTCTTGTGAAATGTGACAATTGAGTCCAGATAAATTCAGCCTTTTTACAATATTACCCCAGGGTACATCTTTTCAAGATCAACATACACATTCCGAATAAATATTATGAATAATTTTTGGGAAACCACTAACTCTATCCTTTACGAAATTAAAGTATATTTATTTATAATGTGGATCATGATTATAATTTCAATTATAATTATCCCCATTCATATTTTAAGAAGCATACCTAGGATTCTCACTAATATTTTCTCATCCATGTTTTAAATAGTTAAATAATAATTTAAATGATAACAATTATAAAGAACCAATCATATCATAAACAATTATGACATATTTCTAGGCGAATATTAAGTACATAACATAATGATCCATGAAATATTGTTTGGGTTTAATTTATTTGGAAACATTAACACATAAATAACTATTATAAAATTGAGAAATGTCATCTTTGACTACATAATTCGTTAATATAACCCGTAATCTATATATATTACATGGTACATATCATTATAATATAGTGAAAATAAATAAAAGAAATGGTGATATCATATGCTCTATAAGGTTATACAAATAAGATATCAACATAACAAAAGAAAAATGGTATGATAACATCTGAATAATATATTAAAAAAATAACTATTATAACATATATCAAAATAATAATTCTTGGAAAAAAATCATAGCCGTTTATAAGACATGAATCATAATGGATTCAATGAACATGAACCATGATACTATAACATTCGAATAATGAATATTTTTTTTGGAATACACATAATCATATAAAAAATTTCCTTATTATATCAAGGATAATTTCTAACAATATCATAGTATAATGGTATCCCTCTATAAAAATTATAGTTTTCATGGTTCACTCCACATACTATCATAGAAGTTATATTTCCGTACTGAATTGGGTTAACACCCCATACTATTCCAGTTTATGTCATATGATATAAATAATCACCCAATTAATTAGAGGAATATAATGGTCCTACAAGTATTGGTTAAAACATAACCACCGTCATTTTTTATAACATAAGCACCATCATTTGTTATAAAATAACCACCATCACATAATAGAAAAAATTGATCCACGGGATTACAAACATATATCATATCAAAAACCATAAAATATGGGTTTAATGAACATTTTATCATAACATAAAATCTAGAAAGGGAAATATTTTTCATATATATTTCACCATTTCATCAAATAATATCATTTTGTAAGAGAAGAAGAATTCAAATGAATTTCTTTACGGTTTAGATAATAGAATAGAATTGGGTTTTATAAACATCTTGTCATCATAAATCGGTCCCAATGAGATATATAATATTAATGGTATCCTTAGACCATATTCCATGTAAATCATAAGTCACATCAAGTGATTCCATCTTATATGGAAAACTATTTTGAATGATAGCATGGAAAATTTTGTGATGAAAATATACTTTCCATATTGAAAAAAGACTTCCTAAAACATAAAATATTTTTAAAATAATTTTATTTAATAACATTCTTGGAAACATTTAAAAATTCCTAAAATTTCCATTTAAAATATTTCCTAAGGAACATATCCTTTCAATTTTGGAAATAAGTTTTATAAAAATGAAAAAATTTAAAATATTATAGATATACATTTCATTGAAAATAATATTTTAAACATATAAATGACTTATTTAAACCATAAGTTTTCTTTTTAAGAGGGAAATATCATTCATTACTTATACCATTAAAATAAATCCTTTCCAATTTTGATTATGGGGAAATGAAATTTTTTTTTATTTTGAAATTATTATAGAGATTCTTTTTAAAATAGTATATAAAAAATTGTAATAATGATTTACTAAAAGCATGAAATAATTAAAAAAATTCATAAAATTTTTAATAAACATAGATATAGAAGAGGAATGAGTTTTCAACCGAACAGAGATATAAAGTATGTTTAAATTAAATAACATTATTTATGAATATTGAGCATATAAGGAGAGTAAAATGGTGAAAAACATGTGTTATAATGATATATTCTTAGGAAAATAAATTTTATGATATTCTTGAGATATGTATCATATGGATTCAAATTCTAAATTATAAAAAATATTATTGATAAATGATGATATTTTATAATTAAACCATTTATAATTTGGCGAGATAGAATTATAATCACCATGAAATTAAATGCATTGATATAATTTTATATTTAATTCCATATAAAATTAATTTTATTGGTTATAAATTTATTAAAATAAATGAAAATTATTTATAAAAACATATATTTTTCATTATTCACACAATTTTATTATTTTATAACATTCTTATGATTTAAATCAATGAAAATTTTGAAATAAGTTCATAATTATTATGCATATTTTTTCTAATAAATGTAATACTATTTTAAAAAATTATTTCTAAAAATGTGGGAAAAATTTTATATAATTTAATTTTTTAAAAATAATGATTTTAAGAATAAAAATGGATTTGAACTTATCTTTTATCTAGAAAGAACATATGATTAGTTTTAAAAAATTTATCTAAAATATAATATATAAATTTCATTAAAAAATTTCACAAAATGTGGGTTTCATAATTTATTAATGTAATACATGTTTGTCTGAAAAAAAATTATAAAAAAATTATATTTATTATGAAATTATTATTATTTTCATTTCTAATTAGTTGGTAACATATGAATTTTTTTTATAAATATGTAAAAAATATATTTTCAAATTTCAATTATTCTTATTTACACCGTCCATTACAAAGGGTTAATTATAACTATAATAAAGACGAATAATATTTTAATAGTATGTAAAATTTCATAAAAACATAGTTTTTCTTGTAACAAAATATATGAATGGGAATAGATTTATTTCGAAAAAAAATTAAAAAAATATTGTGGTGTTACAGCCATACTCATGGATCACTCCAAAGAATATGATGGTTTATAGATTACCTCACTAAAATGGGTTCACTCCCAAGTATAGCCTTATTTATCTCTTGAAATATCAATCTATACCCAATGTAATGTAGGGAGATAAAGGTCCTACATATCAACGGATACAAAGAAACCGCCATAATTTGTTATATCCTAAACACCACCCCTATTTAGAATCCTACTACCATTACATAAATAAATCAATAAATATGAATTAAAATGGATCATTATGAATTCAACATATTATTACTGATTAAAACTAAATGTGTTTCATAATAATTTCATCATTGCATAACCCATGAAAAAGATATTGGTTTAATAAAGCAATGGAAAATTATCGTGTTTGATTAAAATTTATTAATTATAATAATGACAAAAAAAATAAATAATAGGTATGGTATAATGGGATAATATATCAATTAGAAAATATATATCTACAAATTATTTTATATTAAATGGAAAATTATTTTTATTGGGCATATGGAACATTTCTTGAGGAAGATAACATTTTCACATTAAATGTAACCGTTCTAAATGAAATATGAAAAGTCATTCTGAATGATTATTTCTTTAAATTTATTATGGGAGATAGATATTTAAATAATTAAAATATTTAGTTTTAATATTTGTATAAAATACCATTCAGGCTGTACACATCAAAAAAAATATTTAGTTCCGATTTTTTTTCAAAAAATACAGAGTACCTTATTCAAAAATTTTAATTAAGATTTATTTCAATAGATTTTAAAAAAATTTAAAAATGGATGAAATGAAATAAATAAATCATTGGATAAAATTGAAAACATTCATTAAAATATTTTTATATAATATAGACATTAAATTAAAATTAATTTCGATTGAAGAGAGAAATAAATTTGGTATTCATTAAAACAATTCTTGTGGACTCTTCAAAAAATATGTGACTGATAATTAAAATTCAACATCATATTTTAATAAAAAAATTATTATAATAAAATTCATGTGCTTCGTGAGTGTTACAGTGAAAAATTTCATGTTTAGAAACTTAATCATAAAAAATAATGATAAATAATTAGATTTTATCAAAAACCATTACCACATTGAAATCATTTAAATCATTATCATCACAAAAGAATAACATTGAATAAATCCTTAAATGTCATTGTGGTAAATTAATTTCTCATGTAACTTTTATTATTGGATTTTTATAAATATCATTAAAATATATAGAGGCATAACATATCAAGCGTCCCAACGAATTCATTTAGAGACTAAATCCCTTACATTAAATATTAAATTCCATCACACACATTCAGACCAATTGTATGGTAAATATATGTTTGTTATATATATAATGTATAGTAATATTTTTATATAGCATACCATATATTATTTACTTATTTCATTTTATTATTCAATTATTAAAATTTCCTTATGAAAATCATTTTTATTTTCATAACTACTTCGTTTTTCATGTTTGTTTGGTTTGATATTTTTTTATTATTTTACAATGATCATGGATAAATAATTCCCAGAATATTATGAATTATATATAGAATAAAAAATATTCAATATATATATATCAATTGTATTGAATTTATATTAGATATGGAAAATAAATTAAACCATTTCTGGAGATAGTCTGTCATATGTATGCATGAATATGTTTCCATTATCTTGGATAGGATATAAAAAAATGTAAATAATATTTAATAGTTTAAAAATAATTATTATTTCAAATATATTCTATTTTTCATTAAAATTATCCATATTACATTACATTAAAAGTGTAAGTGAAAAAGGAATAACATCACTTTGTGTGGTGGTAGTTTATCATACAGACGATTGACATTATCAAATTCCAATGATAGGGAATGTGAGAAGTTATATGTGAAATTATAATTATATAAGAATAATAATGTTATGAATATATATATATATATATAATTTCTATATATAAATACATCATATCATCATATGATGTGATGGGAAATGAATTATATCATTTCACAATGTGGTACCCCATTGTACACACAATTTATAGTTTCATTTTTAAATTGATATAAGAGGAGATGGATATATGATATTCCTTAAATATAATAAAATATTTGTATATATTCAATTAATTTTTTATTTTATTGTATTTCTTAATTTATAATTAAAAGTGGTAAGAAAAGATGAGAAAATAAAGTGCTTAGTTAGGACAGTTACTGTTGGTTATATAAAACTTATTTGGATATATTATCACAGAACATAAAGATAGAATTTATTAATAAACAATATATAGATAGAATATTTATTATTATAATGATCAAACATTCATTTTATGTGTGGATAATTGAGCAGAGGAGGTCCCCTTTTATAATTGCGAGGAGTGAAAATTTGAAAAAAACAAAAACCTATTCAATAATGAAAAGTTAATCTCTTTCTGTGTTCCTAAATATATAATAAATAATGGATTAGAGGGAATATATGATCATGAAATAAATAAACCCCATGATATACATTGTATGAACATTCTACCCCTTGGTGTTTAATTTGTCTAACTTTTATAATTTCAGTTTTCAAAATGGTAACTAGTTTTCAATTTACCATAAAAATTTAACCGTTGAGAATAGAAAAATGTGCTTCATTAAAGAATTTTAAAACTTGTATTATATATATTAAATCCAATTTAATAAATTTATATTTTATGTGGGTTGAAAATTAATTTTAACAAATGCTTTTGTAATGCAGCAAACCCTATTTTATACATTAACCAGTGAAAATACTTTTTATTTTCTTTACTACTACATATTTTTAGAAAATTGTTTTTTAACATATTATATAAAATATATTTTAATTATTAAAAATTATAAATCAATTTTATAAAGTATCATTCTCAAGTTTAGGTGATTTTTATTTTAAAACACACATATTTGAGGAAAAAAGTGTACCTTCCAAAAAAGGAAAGTTTTTTATGCATAAAAATTAATAATATTGAAATTCATCATTAAATAAATAACAATTACATATATTGTTTAAATTTTACTACAATAAAAATAATTATATTTATAATAAATTATAAATTGATATTTTAAATTTACAATACTTTAAACGAAAAAAATTTTTTCAAAAAAATATTTTTTTTATTCGTTATTTATAAAAAATTCAAATATTTTTTAAATATTTGATAAATCACTCTAAGAAATTTTTTTAGTGATTAGTTAAAAATTTCCATTCATTTTTTCAAGCTAAATTTAGAAATTTTAGATAAAAATAGATTTAACATAAAATCATCTATTATGAAGATACCACTTTTTAGGAAAAAAAGATTATTTGAATATAACACTTAAATAATTAATATCCATTGCTAATCAAATACTAAATTAATGATAAAATTTTTTATTAAAATTATAATTTATATATTTTCTTAAAATAAATGAAAAATAATTTTTATATACATTTATTTATACTAAATCCATTTGCACACCTAAAAATTATTTTTACAGAAAAAAAACATCTATTTATATTACAATTATTTTTTAAATTTAAAATCATATGAAAGAATGCACAATGTATTTTTTTTATTAATTTTGTAACCCATTAAATTTTATAGTTTATTTATTTATATTTTTACCCATAAATTTTATAACTATGTTATAATGACTATATTTAAAAAATTATAAAATTATTAGTATATTGGAGTTCCCCATAACTCATAGTTGACTGAAACATAAGCTATCAAGGAAATTAAATTTATTTGAAAAAGGAATATTTTATACATTCTCATGGTGAGACCATATTCCCCTTTTAAATATATTTTTTCTATATAATTTGAAATTCGCCTTGGTAATATAGGGTTTTATATTTGAGAATTAATCTTCAGTAAAATAACATCATAAAAGTGTTCCCAAATCATACTCTTCATATGGTAGAAATGTATTTTTCATATTCTTATTTAGATACCTCATACTAAGGTTTCTGAATTTGAAAAACATTGTCGGTTGTGAAAATGGATTAATAAATACAAAACTTCAGGCTAAAATGGTATATAATTTTTTTTATGAGAGAAGAGACCATCAATATATAATAAATGAATATGTGTTCCCATAAATATCAATTTCTGAATGTTGAAACATTACATTATTATATTTTCTAAAAATAAAGTCATCAATAATTTCTTTACATGTATAAGTTAATATGTTAATCAATTTCACTAACTATCATATACTTTCCTCTAAATGGTTATTGTTCAATATGAATTATTATTCCTGATGAACTAAAGGGACACAATATCCATAAAATAAATATAATTTATTCTCACTATCCCTATTTATCAATTAAAAAAAATTATTTTTAAAAATTATATAATTTGTATAAATAATCATAATATGGAGTAATACATTAAGTATTAATATATTATAAATGTATCAACTAAAACCATCACATAAATATTCATATTTATGACCGATCAAATATACTAAATGTTACAAATATGTAAAATAATTTTCAAAAATAAAAATATTATTAATCCCTAAAATATAATAAAATGGAACTTAATTATTTTACTCAAAATATGTTAATAACTCAGAGATATACTATCCCATAACATGTTAATAACCACACTTACAATAATATGTAAATACAAACATATATAAATACACATTATTTAAATAAAGCCATATATTAATCAATATATTACAAAAATCAAAAAATGATTCAAAATAAATCATTAGAAATGTAAACAACTTTTTAATCAAATCATTAATTAGTTCCAAGGTTTTCATTATAATAATAATGTTTCCTTCAGAAACTCATTATTTTAACACAGTTTGGGGTGTTTATTTTAAATTAAATTCATTAAATTTAGTGAATTTAGTCTATAAATATAATAATTAATATTATATTGTAAAGTAAATGTTATTTTTTGTCCTAATGAAGAGTTAAACAATTTTAAATTAATAAGTGAAGTTACGGATAAAATGGTTTTATTGAGTTTTAATCTAATAATATAATGTGTAAAAATATGGAAATTCATTTCTAATTCCTATAATTGTAAAATATAGAGAACCTATACCATCAATGGGTTTTTATTGATTCATTTTAAAGCCTTTTTAATGTTAAAAATGATGTTACAATTTATTATATTCAAAAATTTCAATCAGGTTCTCTCCTAACATCTAAAATGGAAAACACTTACCTTAACCCATCAAACATCCAAATCCTTCTATTTTAGACAATACATACCAAAATATCATACATAATATCTAATCACATTTCCAAGAGTCCATTGACTGATCATAAATCAAATCTATGAAGTATTTTTCTAAAATCCAAATGAGTTTTTCCGAATAATAGAAAAACAATAAAACAATGCATTAATATTTTATTAATTAAACTAATTTCAAAAAAAAATTATATTACATTTGAAATAATAATAACACCAATATCTCCCATATATTTATATGATATTATGTTTTTTTTTAAATACCAATATTAATATCCTCTTCTATCAATTTAAAAATGAATCAATTGAACATGTGTACAATGGACTATTGCCTCGCAAACCAATGTAACACTTTTTCCATAACTACTTATCAAGGTTATATATAATGATCTTTTTAATATATATATACTTGTGTGGGATATTTATTAATCAGTTATAAAGTTTGAATCAAATTATCTCATCTACCTCATTACATTCCATGTCATCAAAAAATGATATCGTTTCTCGTGTATACGGGTAGTCTATCGCCTCCACCAAGCTCTATGATCTATTTCCCATTTTATATTGATATGTATGCTAATAATGATATATTTTATGGAATTTAATGTTTTATATGATATTATATAAATTTCATATGGGTTAATTATTATTTAACTTTCTTTTTTTCCATCCATCAATTTAATGAAAATGATATTCAACTATATAAGTAGCATATCATCTCCATAAATGATGTTTCCCATCTTTCAATGAAAAAAATTAATGGAATATTATATATTTAACTATAATGATTATATATGATAAATATTTTTTAATTTAAATAGTTTCTATGTTGTAACCATGATTATTGTATAAGGGCCGAAATAATTGAACTAAAACTAACATGTAAAATGATGTCGTCATCACTAAGAATATAAATTTTAATAATGATTTGTTATTAAATTAGAGATGAGAAGATACAATAAAATAATATATGGGATTATATTTATCTTTATGAGTGTTAAATACATGTATAATAAATATATAATTATTATAATGTCTGCTTTACCATGAATAAAGGAAATCAATCATTAGGTAATGGTCTTTATTCTCACTTTCAAATACATGGGTGATATTAAATATTGGTAATTATTTAATTTTTGGGGTTTATATGCTTCCATTTTGACATGTTCTATAATGAATATTTGTATCATAATTTTTTTTAATGTAAATTTTTATTCTATTTATATCATAGTGCTTTTTTTTACAGGAAACCAATGTTGTAAGGGGTTTTCATCTTACTGTTTCATTCATGATACATATTACACATTAAATACATATGTCATTGGTGAGGTTTATGCACTACCCCTTTTATATGTTATAATATGAATCAATATCTCATTATGGTAATTAAGGTTTTATTTGAGTATTCTTATCTAATGGGAATTGTGATTAAAATGTTCCCAAAGTGGAAATGGTTAATTTGAATATCTCATCATTATAGGACTGTTTATGATTATTTCTCTATTGGTGGAATATTTGGTATTTCCATACTGAACTAAATATATTTTAATTTCCCTTATATATTCATAACAAATTCATGTAATACATTAAATATTTTTTTTCTATTTGGTACTAATTTATATTGAGAAAATGTTGTATGGAAAGATAAATTTATTTCTCCCTTTTATTGATAATTATTTATATTATATGTCTATGACTTCTAAAAATGGTTGAAAATAGTTTTTATAAATCAATAACATATTACCTTAATTTTTTCCTATGTTTGAATATATATAATATGTATTAAAAGAATTTTTTTAAATTTTTGGAATGATGTGATTTTTTCTTTTACCAAAAATGTGAATGAAATCATTTTTTAACGTATATAGAATATATTAAGTTTTCTACCATCAAGAGCACTGAATTCTTTGAATCTTCTATTAGATGTTTAGAAAGTTATTCTCTTGGAAATTTTTTTCCTATCGTTCTGTAAAATTGGTATTTAATATTTATATTCAATGTGAATGTAATATTTTTCGCAAGAAGGTTGTTATGAAAATTTTATGTTCTTTCTATTAATCATTGTTAATAACCCCCATTTAATAGTATTATTTATTGGGAATATATTGTAATTATTCCATCAATAAAATATTTTTTATGGTCTATGATCGATTTTATAAGTGTTTACTATTTTTATACAATAAGCCATATTAATCTAGATTATTTATGATAAATTTTATTATAAAGGAAATTATTAACATTTGTATACTTGTTTTTCTATATAACAATTATGCTAATAAAATTTATAGATCAGGTAAATTATTAACGTTATGTGTGGATTTTTTTTAGAATAAATGTGTATAATTATTATGCATCTCCCCATTTATATGAAAAATTCATTTGACTGATTTTGTCATAAATGTGGTATAGTATTACTCTTCATTTCATTAGTTGGACACATGAGGTATACTAGATTCATTGTTTGGATGATGATTTACCCATTTATGAATAATGTATCTGATAAATTCAATTATTCTTTGTTTAAAATGTTTTTAATTATGAATTCAATAATTTTGAGATTATATATTTATGACATTGTGATAATTTTATTGGATAGAATATCCTGAGATATGTTTTAAGCTTATGATAAAATTTAAATTGAATTATTTTTATCATCAATTCATCCTCCCAACTTATTCATCATATTAATTTTATGGTTAAATGGAATGTGTTTCATTATTTTCATTTCCATATTGATTCCTTTTTTTCATGATATTTATCTCTTCATTAATATACTTACTGATTATTTGAGCTCACAACTATCTTTTGAATATTTTCCTCAGGATTCCAAGAAGTTTATTTTGACTAATATACATGGAATTTCTAATTAGGATAATGGTGTTCTCAATTAAAATACAATATTATGATATATTTTTACTAAGTAATGTAATATTAAGGTTTTTATCTATTTCTACAATAATACAAAAATATTCTGTCCTTAGGTATATGATTGCTTGTATCTTTAAATAATTTAATTATATAACCACAAATTCTAGGTTATAATGGTCATGTCCATTAACAATTGTTTGAAAGAATGTTTTGTATAACAATTGAAGAATATATTTATTAAAACATATATTAGATAATGTAATCCCCAAAATGAATTTAAGGATATGGCTACGTATGGGATTACATCCTAATTTTTTGGTTACATAGAGATTATGTAGATTTCTAAGTATTGTAAACCAATTCAGATATTACAAGTGGATGTGGATCTATAATATATACACCTAAAGGTAATTACATTGAAAAGGGATCATTGTTCATGGACTCTATAATCACATTATGAAAGATAAAGTGACTTTTTCACATCAATATTGACACTAAGGTGGGATTATTTTAGCTAATTACCACTGTATTTAATAAAAATTGTAATACATCTATATATTTTCTATCACTTGAAAATACTCTCAAAGATACACTATTTTTTTATTAGAAGATTAATTTTACATATGTTTTTTCATTTCTGTTAAGTGTGTAGAGGAATCAGGATATTTTGGGAGTTTTGTTTTTTTGATTTTTTAATCTTTGAATTGATTTATGTGGTTTGATTATACACTGAAGAATTTATGCTGACCATTATTTGCTATAACATAGGTTGTCCTATTTTCTTTATGTTCATTATGGACATATTTATTAGGATTTTAAATGAATTTAATTTATCTAATTTAACGAGTTTGATATTGGATAGTTTTTGTATTGTTTCCTCTGGACTGCATTATATTGAAGGTCTAGTTTTGTTTCATCCTATGGTATTATGGAATTATAAAAGAGCCTTATAATATTTTGAATCCACTGTTCATGTCAATTGTGGTATAAAAATATTTTAGATCTTCATATTGTATTATAAAAACTATTATATATATTTCAATCTATTTATTGATAGATTTCACGAGTATTAACAGATCCTATTTTTATTTTGTATGTTTTTATGGCTTACAAATCTTATGTCTCCCCATTCAATATATTAATGGTGTGATTTTATTACCCCTTATGTATTATTTATAAATAGTTCATTATTTAAGAGATTTTATAGATATTTATGTTTGTGTAATAAATCATCTCACATATTATAATTTTTTTTATTATCATATATTTTATATGTCTTTTTGGAGAAATATATCATAGTGGGGGGGAATAAAAATTTTTTAATGAGTATAATGCAGGTATGGATTTTCCTCCAAGAAAATATATTCAAGATAAGGATGGTAATTTAGAAAGAGGTGAAAAATCTATAACTATATTAAGGTAGCAGAAACAAGTTATGAATCATAATGTTTCTTTTATGGGGTAACCAACTAATACACAATGTGGCTTAACAATGATATGACACATCATACATCTCAAACATCCTTAATTTAATGGTAATTAAAATTCAATTTTAGTTGATAACTAGATATGTAATTTATTGAATATATTCCCACAATGGTACATAAATAATGGAGAATGGTTTTCAAAGATGTTTATCAGATCGCATGGGATGTTTATAAATTACTGTCCCTGATCCAAAAAAAATATGTATGGTGAAGAAATATAAACTATTTGGTGAAATGATATTAAGGTTCTCTTCTTGAATAAAATCTATATAGACAATTCCCTTGTTTCAAGTGATAATTCTTATATCAAATGCAAAAAATGAGAAAATGTTTCTATGTATGATTAAATTAATACAAGGTTATTAAAAGATGTTTCATACTACATACATTATCCAATGTGTAATATTATCTATATATTTTATTGGATAATGCCAATCCTTAAATTGGAAATAATGTAATATTCTTTCCAATCATCTGAGGATATAGTATATTATGCTCACAAGATTGAGAATGAATTTCCCAATTTGTATTTCATTAAAGGAATGTCAAATATGATGATGAATAAAGAGTGAAAATGGATAAAGGAATGAATAGATAAAAAGAACGTCCACATGTGATAATTTTGGAAGGAAAAATCATGGTAATTTCATAAATAAATTGTAGTTTTCTACATGTTTGGCTATAATTTACATTTTGTTCATGAATTCGAGGGTAGGTATATGGCCCCAACTTTAAACCTTACTTAATCTTGAGTTATTAAAAGATTACACATTGGGGATCTTTTTAGGTTTAGAGTTTTAGAGAATTAGAGCATAAAACTTGCATTACATTCCACATTTAAACAAAGTGGTTACATAAAAGATAGTATTCATTTTTTTCCCATCAACGGAAACATATTTAAAAATAAAGCATGGATTATTTCTTAATACTTCCTTGACACTATCATCATATCATGTACCATTCCCTTGACCTATGATAAACATTTCAAAAAAACTTTGGATGAGCATAAAAAGCTCAGTAAGGGTTATAAAATTATACAAAGGAAACATGAGTTCATACATACATCAGAATGAAATCATACTTTACCCATAAAACATATGCACTTTATCATACCTCATCAAATCATGAATAAATCATAGAAATCATAAGACATAAAAGGTAACTTGAGGCATTCATAACATTCTTACGTAGGGAGTAACCCTCTTGGTTATGTTTGGAATACCCACCATAGTATATTCCCTAAATCTCTTCGAAGAAACCTTAACGTTTCATTCATTCGCGTTACCTAATGCATTGGAGGGATATATCGGGCTCACCCGCCCTTAGTTTATCACGGAACCACCCGTCTTCCTAATAATGCCCAAGAACCATAACATAATCTTATCACATAAAACATGCATAAAGGAAACATAACATTTCCACCTTTCAATAACAAGATATCAATACAACACATTGATATAAAAATATTATGAAAACCATTTTCAGTACCAAAATAAAATAAAACTAAAACATGGTATTTATTTTTCTTTTAAAAAGAAGGTATGGCTTGGTGTGGATGCTGAAACTCAAATAATGGTCACGGCGGCGGAGAAGTCGTTGTCGCCACATTACATACAACAAAAACATTCCCTTTTGTCGTTTAGTAAAACGCTTCATATAAAAAAGACTCATTTTTGGATAAATGTAAAAGTCAAAGGGGTTTATACACCGTATAAAATAAGGTTGTGTATAAAACAAAATATGCCTCAATTAATGGAGATTGAGACGAAGTCCCTTACAAAGACAGTATCCTTGGTTTAAGGATAAATCAATTACATAATTATGTGTGACAAACGAATACACCAAATATAAGTGGATATTATGTGTAAAACAATCAGAGTTTATTCACACATATTCATAGAACAAGATATTCAAGGAGTACAAGTTTATCCCAAAGAATCAAATTTGTGTTAAGAAGTTCCCTTTCAAAAATTTGACAGCCTCACGGCGTCACTACAAAATTCAGAAAATGAGTTGATGAGAGATAAAAAGGGTATCTCATCACATGGACATAAAATTTAAATCAATAAGGATATAGAAGAACATATCCCATCATAATATTATGTGAATTAAAAGATATAACAAAAGAAGTCTTTTAAAAAGAGGAGGGTGAAAGGTTTCCTTACCGACTTGGGTAACTTTCAAAACGTACACCCCATTGAAGATGGGTCATACAATAAATATGTAAATACCCATAAATGAAATTATATTACACAAAGAGTATAATAATGGGATGTACATACACCACTCAATGGAAATGGTGGCAAATGTAGCATAAATCTCACGGGACTAAAAGTGAGATGAAAAATCCCTTACGAAAACTCGGCAGCCTAACGACGCCACTTAAGACTTAAAAAATGGATTGATGAGATAAAATCAGGACTCTCATCATATTAACATAAAGTTTACAGAAAGAGGAATAAAAAATAACATCCCCCAACATAACAAATAGTAGCTTAAAAGAAGTGACATAAAGCAGAGTACTTAAAAAGAAAGAGAGAGGTTAGATCTCATACGAAAATTCAGCAGCCTAACGGCGCCACTCAAAAAATACAAAATGGATTGATGAAAGAGAATAGGTTCTCTCATCATATGAAAAAAAAATTATAGAAAGAGTAATATAAAATAACATCCCAATAACAAGAAAGGTGATCTTTAAAAGGAATGACATAAAAGAGTGTACTTAAAAAGAAAGAGAGGAGTAGGATCCCTTACCTCGGGTCCGACTTGACTAGATCGTTCTTTAATTTCTTGAATAATTAACTTGAGTTAATTTATACATCCTTAAGAACCTTTTTCAAGTTCATTATTCCTTTTATATCACTTATTACCATGTCATGAAAACTATGTTATTATTTAGGTTAATAACGGTCGTTTTAACAATCATTGGTACTTGAGTCAAAAATAAACTCTTTATAATTACAAGTTGTTCATGTGGTAAAATATCATTTATCTCCATAATTTTATTCATGATGTATATATCATAGATATAATATATATCCATTATATGAATGTATTTATAATATTACATAACATTTAGAGGTGAGAAATGAAATGCACCGTTCATGGAGACGGTAGGCCGTACGTACGCATGAACGCTACTTCCATTTCTATTTCATATTTAATGAAATTAAAAAATAATGATACCTAATAGTATTTTAATTCCAATATGGTATCATATATATAATATCATTAAATATATCCTTTATACATACTACATATGGTATTAACGAATCAAATAACTTTGAGGGGGCGGTAGTCCGCACTTCCTAAAATGAAGATATCGTGTATACCCATTATGGAAGCCATAAAGATATTCCATTAATGAAAGATACAGAAGCTTAAGGAAAACATAAACATATTATATATCATATATAAATATAGTGACATCTTAATGGCCACCTTTTAAAGTGATATATGAGTGTTGAACAATCATCGTTTCGTGAGGCAGAAATTCGTTATCCACAGAAACAGTATGTTCTTTAACCATTAGATGTAGGTGTATGTAAGTGTAGCTCGAATCCTTTTTATAGAAACATCCTATTATATTTAATATACTGTATTTGTTAAAAATTATATTAATAAATAGATTTTAGTGGGTTGGAAAAGCAAAATAAAACAAAAGGACTCAAGTGAAGACATTACCTTAAAATCGGGTAACTCCCTTTGGTTTGAGATAAAATGATTCCTTGGGAAGACTTCTGCCCAAAGTGAGTCTTCAAGGAGTTAGAGATGGATTTGGAGAGACAAAATGGGCAGGGTTTGGCCGAGCCAAAGGCTTTGGAAGTGTGGGTAATGAGGTAGAGGTGGGGGCCTTTTATAAGAGGAGGGGAGGGGCACTCTTGGAAAGTAAGGAAATGTTACTTTATTTTAGAATGAGTTTCGGATTTTAATGGTCCCACATTGATGTGTTTCGAGTATAAGGTGATAATGGTTCTAAATCCACCCATCCAATAGGTTTTGGACATGTGTAGGTCTTAGATTTTACATTATCATTCCATTTTATTTAAATCGTTAAATAATGAGGTCATCGCTGCATCATCATGATGTCATAAATAATTTAATTTATATAATGTCTAAAAATTATAAAAAAAATACTATGATGTAGGATATCTTTTTATATTTCCAATGAATATTTATAGTAAAAAATATGAATCGTATAACCCCATTTAAAAATTGTTTTAGTAAAACAGCTCATGTTTGTGTCATTTTAATTGTAACTTTAAATAAAAAGTTATTTATGACATTTTCCTACCAAAGTGGCTCCATGGGGTCCCCTAGTTGACCCATGGATTTTCTTGGTCGGCCATGACACATAAAATGAGGGTAGGATATGTGTCTAGGTCATTTCATATTATTAAAACATTATTTTTACCTTAAACTACAATAATTACCTCTAATCGCGATTAATAAACATTAAAGTTACTATTCACCAAAAAATTATTTTCATCCCATTGAACCACATTTTACTTCTTAATGACAACCTTTTATGTCGGATTTTTGAAATTCAAAACACAAAGGTTGAAAATTTTCATTTAAACGGAAAATCAGTTTTTATAAGTACCACTTAGTGGTTTCACTATTCATCAAAAATTGAAGTTTTTCAGAAAATAAAAAAAAAATTCTCCCTAGGATATATTTGATATTCCAAATTCAAAAATGATGTCTATTTTACAAAATTCAAAATATATAAGTTTCATTAATTAATTTAGTAATTAATTCCTACTGTCAAAACAAATAGCATGTTTTTATGAAACAAAATGTATCAAAAGATTGACACTAGTTTAACTCTGATTTCAAAGTGAAATTAATTCCAACAACCACTATTGGATTAAATGGTAAAAATATATTCTAATTTCACTTTAAAACCAATTAAAAAGATAATCTAATCATATAAATAAATCAGATTAAAAAGAGGGTTTGAATTAAAATACAACATTTTTCACTATTCATTAAAAATTGAACTTTTTCGAAAAAATACCAAAAATTTACACAAAGTAAATTTTGATTTCCCGATTCTAAAGAAGAATTTTATTTTCTCAAATATAACACATACAATTTTCCAAAAGTGGATTTAAAAGAGGTTCTCCATCAAAAGGCAGTTAGTCGACAATTTAAAAAATATTAGAATGTTTACGCTTAAAATTGGATTCATTCGCATTTTTAATCCTCTAACATTTTTTGAAAGAAGTAAAAATATTTGAAAAACATATATAATAATTATTTAGTTAGTTGTATTCATTCCCTCCATCACAGCAACTAGGCGTTAACTACCATTTAAAATAATATTATTTTATTTTTAGAGTGCAACGTAAGATTCCCAAGAAACTCGTTGTTGCGTGTTGGGTACGCCATCATGCATAGCGTCCCCTTTAAAGTTATATTAATATTTTATTCACAAATATGGATAAAAGTGAAAATTTCATACTCTTTATTTACCTGTGGTGTTACATCCTTCCCCCCTTTTTGGAATTGCGTCCTCGCAATTTTAAAATTGGGCTTGGAAACTTCATTGAAAAACCCACATCGGAAAAAGAGTCAGTAAAACAATCACTTTAAAATAAAGAAAGATAAGTACAAAGGTCACCCGAGTTAACCCATACTAGGATAACAAGAATGAAAATATAGACATGGATTAAAAAACAAAGGTTCATGTTCTGATGGAGAGTGATAGAAAACATGTTTAGGATAATGTTAACAATAAGAGAATCACAAACTTGTGATGGGTTAAACGGTATTCGATTCCCTAGTAGGAAAAGTTAATAGATAACACTTTTGTTTTAAGTTACTCTTTATTGAGGAATTTAATTTTGATCTTAAGGAAATATACATACTTTCTTGTTGACTTTCAACTTTTACTATATTTCTTACACAAACTCATACTTTCCCCAAAAGATGAGTATTTAGGAAGACTTATTCACATTAAAAGTACTATAATCAACTTCTAGAGAATCACCTAATCCACAAAATAAAACTATATACTTCCCATATCATTAGACCTTAACAAAAACCAAAACCAAAAAGGTTAGTACAATATCAGATAATACCCAAAAAGGATAGTCCTTTTTAAAAAAACAAATCTAATCTTAATCTATAAAATTTATCAAACAATACCCAAAGTTCAACAAAGTCCATTCAATAAACAAATTATCCATAAAATACTTCAATGTAATCCAAACTAAGATTGAAACCCAATTATTTGAAGGATTTAGTCACATAGTCTTGCAAGTTAAATCGTAACATTTATCTCCAAACAACATCAGTTTCTCTTAATGTCTCGTATTGAAAAGTAATTAACCTAATCACATATCCTCCATGATAGGTTATTAAATTTCCATAGATAAACCAAAATCAACTTAATCTTAATTCATAAAATCATCTAACTAAAAAGAACCAGTCAAACTAACTAGAGACTTCACGTAGTCCAGTGGTAGATGATAAATACTAGTTGCACTTTGGTTGTGGGTTCGATTCCCGCAGCTTTGTCTGGCGCGACGGGTTGTCACATGGTCTGCGTGTTGTCCTTTTTTCCAAAACTATATAATTCTCAAATCATTCTCCAAAAAGAGATAGAATCATCAAAAATGACCATAACATAATTTAACATCAATTTTATCTCATGCCTTTCACTTCCATCATAACATATAGTAACCCATAATTACCTCAAAAGTAAGGATCATATAAAGCCAAATGGTTCATTATAATTATGTCCACAAAAGAACAGAAAACTATTCCTTGAATAAAATCTTCATATATTAAACATCAGGGTTACACATACTATAAAAAGTCTTCTAATGTAACCCCATCATCAAAATAGACTTAATACTCTTAAGAATTTCACCATAACTCTTGAAGCCCTTATATGTTGACTTCTTACTCATTCAATATTCTTCATGATCCATTAACCATTCCTTTCCAACTTATTCTGAAATACTTATTTCCTACAAACAAAATCATGAATCATATCCAAAGACTCCAAAATAGGAAAACAAAAGTTATGAAATAATCCATACCTTTGATTGGTCATTGTCAGTTTCTTCATCATTAATCAGAATGGAACTAGGTATTGGTAAACGAATATTTGTAAGATCTTGGTGATCCCATTCATGAAACTTCTTAATAGGAAATGTGTTTGAATAATGACCATGCACGCCGCATTTAAAACATTCAATTGATCCCTCAGAAAGAACTTCTTTCCCTTTCCTCGAGTCAACTGGATGCTTCCTTTTTCCATGGCAGGTTTTTGCTTTATGACCTTCATTTCCACATCTAAAGCATATTTCTGTCCCTTTGAAATATTTTCCTAGGTGTTTCTTTCCACATTTTGACTCATAGGATTTTGAACATACTTACCTTTATGATTATTACCTGTAGTTCTGTAGGGATTTGTTTCTCGCATATATGATGCCTTATAGAAATCACCAACTTTTAGGTGGTCAATCATGACTCCAGATAGTTGGTTGAGGATAAACACAAGAGTTCTCATTGCAGCTCCTATATCATTCAGTTTCTTGCTCAAAAAACTGTCACAGTTTCCTTCACATCCACTGTTACTTTGGGGCCTGCTAGATCCAGCAATTTACTAAAACCAAAATGGTTAATGTGAGTATATCAACAAAACCATCATGTACTAATTAGGAAGATAAACACTAAGATAAACTTACTCATTCAATTTATCTAAAACTAGGACTCTTTCTGAATTCCTAACCATTATGGTAATGTCACTTATGATTAAAGAATACCCTAACCTCTAAAGTTTTCTAAACCGACCTTTTATACCAACTATAAGGCCCAAACCTTAAACATTACTTAATATTGAGTTATTACAAGATTACACATTGAGGATCTTTTCAGGTTTAGAGTTTTAGAGAATTAGATCGTAAAACATGCATTACATTCCACATTTAAACAAAGTGGTTACATAAAAGATAGTATTCATTTTTTCCCATCAATGGAAACTTATTTAAAAATAAAGCATGGATTATTTCTTGACACTTCTTTGACACTATCATCATATCATGTACCTTTCTCTTGACCTGTGAAAAATATTTCAAAAAAATTTGGGATGAGCATAAAAATCTCAGTAAGGGTTATAAAAATATGGAAATGAAACATCAGTTCATACATACATAAGAATGAAATCATACTTTACCCATTAAACATAGGCACTTTAACATTACTCATCAAATCATGAATAAATCATAGAAATCATAAGACATAAAAGGTAACTTGAGGCATTCATAACATTCTTACGTAGGAAGTGACCCTCTTGGTTACGTTTGGAATACCCACCACAGTATATTCGCTAAATCTCTTCGGTGAAACCTTAAAGTTTCACTCCTTCGCGTTACCCAATGAATTGGAGAGCTATATCGGGCTCACCTGCCCATAGTTTATCACGGAACCACCCATCCTTATAACAATTCCCAAGAACCATAACATAATCTTATCACATAAAACATGCATAAAGGAAACATAACATTTCCACCTTTCAATAACAAGATATCAATACAACACATTGATATAAAAACATTATGAAAACCATTTTCAATACCAAAATAAAATAAAAGTAAAACATGGTATTTATTTTTCTTTTAAAAAGAAGGTACATCCTAGAGAGGAAGCCGAAACTCAAATAATGGTCACGGCGGTGGAGAAGTCGTTGTCGCCGCAATACATATGACAAAAAAAATTCCCTTTTGTTGTTTAGTAAAACGCTTCGTATAAAAAAGATTCCATTTTGGGTAAACGTAAAAGTCAAAGGGGTTTATACACCATATAAAATAAGGTTGTGTATAAAACTAAATATGCCTCAATGAATGGAGATTGAGACGAAGTCCCTTACAAAGATAGTATCCTTGGTTTAAGGATAAATCATTTACATAATAATGTGTGACAAACAAATACACCAAATATAAGTGGATATTAAGTGTAAAACAATCTGAGGTTTTTCACGCATATTTATAGAACAACATATTCAAGGAGTACAAGTTTATCCCAAAGAATCAAATTTTGGTTAAGAAGTTCCCTTGAAAAACTTTGACAGCCTAACGGCGTCACTACAAAATTCAGAAAATTAGTTGATGAGAGATTAAAAGGGTATCTCATCACATGGACATAAAATTTAAATCAATAAGGATATAGAAGAACATATACCAACATAATAGTATGTGAATTAAAAGACATAACAAAAGATGTCTTTTAAAAAGAGGAGGGTGAAAGGTTCAATTACCGACTTGGGTAACTTTCGAAACATACACCCCATTGAAGAAGGGTCATACAATAAATATGTAAATACCCATAAATGAAATTATATTACAAAAAAAGTATAATAATGGTAAGTACATACACCACTCAAAGGAAATGGTGTAAAATGTAGCATAAATCTCAAGGGACTAAAAGTGAGATGAAAAATCCCTTACGAAAACTCGGCAGCCTAACGGTGCCACTTAAAACTTACAAAAAAGGATTGATGAGATCAAATAGGGTCTCTAATCATATTAACATAAAGTTTACAGAAAGAGGAATATAAAACAACATACCCCAACATAATAAATAGTAGCTTAAAAGAAGTGACATAAAGGAGAGTACTTAAAAATAAAGAGAGAGGTTAGATCTCTTACGAAAATTCGGGAGCCTAACGGCGCCACTCAAAACATCCAAAATGGATTGATGAGAGAGAATAGGGACTCTCATCATATGAACATAAAAATTAAAGTAAGAGTAATATAAAAGAACATCCCAATAACAAGAAAGATGAGCTTTAAAAGGAATGACATAAAAGAGTGTACTTAAAAAGAAAGAGAGGAGTAGGATCCCTTACCTCAGGTCTGACTTGACTCGATCGTTCTTTAATCTCCTGAATAATAAACTTGAGTTAATTTATACTTCCTTAAGAACCTTTTAAAAGTTCATTATTCCCTTTATATCACTTATTACTATGTCATGAACACTATGTTATTATTTATGTTAATAACGGTCGTTTTAACGATCATTGGTACTTGAGTCAAAAATAAACTCTTTATAATTACAAGTTGTTCATGTGGTAAAATATCCATTATATCCAAAATTTTATTCATGATGTAGATGTCATAGATATCATATATATCCAATATATTCATGTATTTATAATATTACATAACATTTAGAGGTGAGAAATGAAATGTTCCGTTCATGGAGATGGTAAGCCGTACGTACGCATGAACGCTACTTCCATTTATATTTCATATTTAATGGAATTAAAACATAATGATACATGATAGTATTTTAATCCCATTATGGTATCATATATATAATATCATTAAATATATCCTTTATACGTAGCACATACGGTATTAACGAATCAAATCACTTTGAGGGGGCGGTAGTCCGCACTTTCTAAAATGAAGATATCACGTATACCCATAATGGAAGCCATAAAGTTATGTCATAAATGAAAGATACAGAAGCTTAAGGAAAACATAAACATATTATATATCATATATAAATATAGTGAAATATTAATGGCCACCTTTGAAAGTGATATATGAGTGTTGAACAATCATCGTTTCGTGAGACAGAAATTTGACATCCACGGAAATAATATGTTCTTTAACCATTAGATGTAGGTGTATGTAAGTGTAGCTCGAATACTTCTTATAAAAATATCCTAGTATATTGAATATACTGGAGTTTTTACAAAATAAATGAATAAAAAGTGATTAGTGGGTTGGAGAAGCAAAATAAAACAAAAGGACTCAAGTGAAGACATTACCTTAAAATCGGGTAACTCCCTTTGGTTTGAGCTAAAAGGCTTCCTTGGGAAGACTTATACCCAAAGTGAGGCTTCAAGAAGTTATAGAGGGATGTGGAGAGACAAAATGGGCAGGGTTTTCCCGAGCCAAAGGCTTTGTAAGTATGGGTAAGGAGGTAGAGGTGGGGAACTTTTATAAGAGGGGAGGGGCACTCTTGGAAAGTAAGGAAATGTTACTTTATTTTAGAATGAGTTTTGGATTTTAATGGTCCGACATTGATTTATTTCGAGGATAAGGTGATAAGGGTTCTAAATCCAACCATCCAATAGGTTTTGGACATGTGTAGGTCTTAGATTTTACATTATCTTTTCATTTTATTTTAATCGTTAAATAATGAGGTCATCGCTACATCATCATGATGTCATAAATAATTTAATTTATTTAATGTCTAAAAATTAAAAAAAAAATTATGATGTAGGAAATATTTTTAGATTTCCAATGAATATTTATAGTAAAAAATCAGACTTGTATAACCCCATTTAAAAATTGTTTTAGTAAAACAACTCATGTTTGTGTCATTTTAATTTTAACTTTAAATAAAAAGTTATTTAGGTCATTTTCCTACCAAAGTGGCTCAATGGGGTCCCCAAGTTTACCCATGGATTGTCTTGGTCGGCCATGACACATCCAATGAGGTTAGGACCTGTGTCTAGGTGATTTCATATTATTAAAACATTATTATTACCTTAAACTACACTAATTACCTCTAATCGCGATTAATAAACTTAAAAGTTACTATTCACCAAAATATTATTTTAATCCCATTGAACCACATTTTACTTCATAATGACAACCATGTATGTCGGATTTTTGAAATTCAAAACACAAAGGTGGCAAAATTTCATTTAATCAGAAAATCAGTTTTTTATAAGTACCACTTAGTGGTTTCACTATTCATCAAAAATTGATGTTTTTCAGAAAATTACCAAACTTCACCCTAGGCTATATTTGATATTCCGAATTCAAAAATGATGTCTATTTTACAAAATCCAAAACATATATGTTTCATTAATTAATTTAATAATTAATTCCCACTGTCAAAACTAATAGCATGTTTTTATGAAACAAAATGTATCAAAAGATTGACACTAGTTTAAGTCCGATTTCAAAGTGAAATTAATTCCAACAACCACTATTGGATTAAATGGTAAAAATGTATTCTAATTTCCCTTTAAAAAAAATTCAAAAGATAATCTAATCATATAAATAAATCAGATTAAAAAGATTTTTTGAATTAAAATACAACATTTTTCACTATTCATTAAAATTTGAACTTTTTCGGAAAAATACCAAAAATTTTCACAAAGTACATTTTGATGTCCCGATTCTAAAGAAGAATTTTATTTTGTCAAATATAAAACATACAATTGTCAAAAAGTGGATTTAAAAGAGGTTCGCCATCAAAAATCAGTTAATCAGCCTTTTAAAGAATATTAGAATGTTTACGCTTAAAATTGGATTCATTCGCATTTTTAATCCTCTAACATTTATTGCAAAAAGTAAAAATATATGACAAACATATATAATCATTTTGTAGTTAGTTCTATTCATTCCCGCCATCACAACAACTAGGCGTTAACTACCATTTAAAATAATATTATTTTATTATTAGAGTGCAACGTAAGATTCCCAAGAAACTCGTTGTTGTGTGTTGGGTACGCCATCGAGCATAGCGTCCCCTTTAAAGTTATATTAATATTTTATTTACAAATATGGATAATTGTGAAAAATTCAAACTCTTTATTTACCTGGGGTGTTACAATATGAAGGACTCATTTAATGATTGGTGTTTTAGATGTGACAATATAGGCCACTACATAAATGAATATCATAAGTCTCAAGTGAGTATACCCTATAAGATGCTTTTGTTTCATGTTCAATGTTATGTAATTAAAAATATAACTGAAACAAAATAAATGTCCAATTGGATTCATGAATTAATTTTTATGAGATTTTTGTTAATTGTAATCAAGTTATAAGAATCATGAAACATATAAAGAATATATTGTATTAGTTTTTTTATTAATGATTTGAAATAATATGATGAACAATAATAATAACCAAGGATTTAGATTTCGTGGTATGGTGATACATTTTTAAGGAAAATACAACCCTTAAAAAGTTCCAGATGTTATGCTAATAATTTATAGTTTTTATAAAGAGAATATTGATATTTAAGAAGTAGATGGGATGGTATATGTGACCTTAAAAATGATTATTGATTAGGAATGAAAGAAATTTATGATGTAAGATACTATATTTTGGGAGTCATTGAATATACTCAATAGCCTGATATTTAATTATGGTTTTATGGGGATTTGGTATTTAGTTGGTTTTAGGTTAATAAATGATTATTGTATTGACATATTTTGTATGTGACCTTATGAGGTAATATATGTTGTATGGGAATAAATTTCAATAAAATATTTCATAATATGGGATTTTAATTTCATCATGTGCACTTTTATCGAGTATCTAGGTTGACTATATTTGTCAGGTATTATGTATAACATCTGTTATACATTTTAGTTTAATAGATTAAATATTTTACATGGATAATAGGTACAAACATCTTTACTATTGGTAAATACTTATAGATGTTCTAAAAGGAAGTATCATTATTTTATGGATCTTATGATTTGGTATATGTTAGTTTCGGTGATTCGAGCATGAAAAATAAATCTCATATATTCATTTTATAGATAATGGAATGAAGATGAAATTGATTGAAGAATAACTAAAGGATTTAATATTTATTATAAAATAATATATTTGAAATAAGTATATTTTTTGGTGTTGTCCATATTTATTATAAAAGAATAAATTAAGATTAGGAAAATGATTTCAATATAAAGGAATTATGTAAACCTTCATTCTTAATGAATCAATGGTCTTTTCACCAATGTTATATTTCTGGTTTGCGGTTAAATCATTTCTCTTTATCATTATATTTCTTTTGGTTCATGATATCTATCACTCACCATAATTATTTCTCATTTTCAACCATTTAAATTCATTCAATTTCCTATTATATTTTCTTAATTGGAACACTGGTTATGTGTTATTTTATATTACCATCATACATCCTTTTAGCCCTTGTCATGGGGATGATTATTAACCATTTCTATGATATGGAAATTAAATGATTGTATTGTGAAATATCAAAATCATGTTTTTTCAAGTCCATGTTCGAATTGTGTAGCTGAAATTAGATAAAGGTAGGTAGAATTTTACATTCTATGATTTTAATACAAAAATATTCTTTTTGATAGAATATATGACCCAAAACACCAAGATTTAATTGCCTAAGACAAATACTAATTAATTATTATTGTTATAACCCCAAAATTAAATTTTGAAGAATGAATATGACTATGTAAATTATAAAAATTATATATTTTATAAATGTATAAATATGATCTATTTTTTATCAAAATATTAAAAATGAAAATAAAAAATCATTTTATGGAAAAGAATTTTTTTTGTTAAAAAACCCATTCTTTCTAAAAGCGATTTCCATGCAATTTACACACATATAACAAAAAATAATTAATTATAAATTTAGAAAAATTATTTCAAAATGATTTTTTTCTGTAAATTTTCATTCATTAGTTTACATATATTTGATTTTTTATAAATTTTCTGATGAGGATGATTTTTGGTTGATCAGTGAGAAATAATGATTTTTTATAAAAATGTCATATTGTTTAAAGGAATGAAATCATTAGATTTGCTTTAAAATGTATCTAATTGTATATTTAGCTCAAAAATATTATATAAAATCATATTTATTTCATATTAATAAATATAATGTTTGGTTTTCTTTGAAAAATAATATATACTAATGAAAACCTTTCCTTTTGAAAACCATTTCTCATCATATTTATAGTTATATTTTTTTATTAATTTCTTCCACATCTATGCATATATTTTATAAAAAAAATTTATATTTTTAATAAAAAAATCTGAGTACAATATAATGATTTCATCTTAATTTTCATTAATACTGAATTTTAATAAACATTAAAAATTAATTATTGTGATTAATGTTAAAACAGTTATATTGTGGGTTAATCTAAATATAAAATAGTTTTAATTACCAAAAATAAAAAAAATAATATTTTTTGGATATTTATTGGACATATTAGATCTAATATTTTATAATGATCTATTATAATTCCCTTTTTAATGTCAAATACATCGCTACAATTTAATCATTTCAAAAATACCATATATTATCTCACAGACATATAAAAGGGGTCTCCCACTCCTACCCACATCACACATCCAAATCCCTATGTTGAACTAAATCCCAACACATATAGTTTGATTTAATAACATCCCATTACCTAGATTCAATCATTATATTATAAAAATAGTGTAGGAAGTGTCATTATAAATTTCTCAAGAGGTTTACCAATTAAGAGGTATAGTTATCAACTATAAATTTTTATTTTATATCTTTATTTAGCTCATTAAAATAGAAATTATATTTTAGAAAATAGTAGAAAAATATCTCTAATATAATGATACGTAATTAATTTATTTGGATGAACTATATCTATCTACATTTCTATCCTATGGAAATAAAATAATCGATCATGTTTAAGGCAGACTACCGCCTTGCATCCAATGGCATTATTTTTTCATATCAAAATCTAACGGATGGATAAATTGGTTAATTTAATTAATATATATTATATTTATTACATTAATAATATATTTCATCTGTAATACCATATCATTGAATGTTCATTCCAATATTTTGTAAAATTATTATGTCGCTCATGTGTACATGTTGATTGCCGCCCCAATGATGCGATGTAATTTTATATTTGTTTAATTTAGGATGGTTAATATTAATGATGTATTTTAGAAAATAAAATATTTATTTGATAAAAAAATGATTTTAATAATGGTGATATATTATTTACCTTTCATGCATACATTGTTCCAGAAAAAATGAAAATAATGTTAATTAATACATATGGCATACCATTTCTATGAATGGTGTAAGTAAATTTTATATATATAACATTTTTTACTATTATAAACTATTATATAATTACTAAATAATATACATATATCTTGGATAAAATTTATTATATTTTTATAAAATAATCAATGTACAAGTACCAAAATAACTAAACCAAAACATACCTGAAAAACATAGTTATAATTAAAAATAGTTACTTCAAAATATAATTGTTAATAAAATAGTTATAATATTTTATAATAAAATCATATAGAGTTTAATAAATAATTTAATTTTTCCATATTATATATATAGTTATTCTATATTTATTATTCTAGTGGTTCAAATATATAAGAATGTTGTCAGCCGTAAGATAAGGGTTTCTTGTCTCACATTCACTTTCATGAGAAGTATGACATATTAACCACTTATTTCATTTATATGGTGTATTTAAAACCCCTATGATATACTATATCATTAATATCTTCATATTAATTTTATATAGTTTTTTTGTTTTTATATCTTTCTTGGGGCATTAAATTTGAAAGTTAACAATGTAGTAAGGTGTTTTCATCTATCTTTTAATTCCTGGAGAAAAATATCATATTAGTGACTTATTTAATTTTTTATATCATGAATCAATTTATATTCATATTTTTTAATGTTTAATTTTATGTTATTTCATTCATGGTGCTTATGAATCAAATATTTTCAAAGTGGTAAGGGTAATTTTAACTATCACATTTTTATTTGAGATTTTTTAGGTTTATGTCATCCATTATGAAGTAGGTTGATATATATATCTCAACCCAATATAATTTTTCTCAGATTTTTTTTCATGAAAATTTACTATAATATTACAATTTTTACCTATTTTGTACTTTATATTAAAAAAACTATTTTATAAATATTTGACATTAATTCAATTCAAAATAAAAAAAAATTACCTCCCATTTCCATGATTTACAAATATATTTTTTTAATTTGTTTACATGATCCAACAGAATTATTAAATAAAATTTTATTCATGTTTTATATTTAAAAAATGGTTTGAGAGGGAACTATTTTTTAATTTCTGAAGGATTGCATTTTTAATTTTACCAAAAATGTGAAAATATTCATTTTTTCTATCTTACTGAGAATGTAAATAATTTCCCACCATTATAACCACTTATTTCATTGATCATTCATCTACAATTTCACATAGATAATTTAATTAAAAAAACATCATTCATAGTTTAGAATTTATTAGTTCTCCATTGTGATTTTAGAATTGCAAATTATATTTTTATCAAAAACAAATAATGAAAATTATTGTTTATTTTGATTAATCATGTCATGACTTGACCTCGGGGCCCGTGTCGTGACTACCCCAAGCCCGGCTTCCATAGGCCAGGGACTGGAGACTTGCACCAAGGCATAATTCTCGATAAAAAGGGAATGCATTGCCTTTGTAAAGTAAACAAACACCACAGAGAAAGTAAGCAAGAAGAATAAAACACTAAGTAAATCTGGGTATAATAACAAGTGCGTAAAAGTAAGTGGGCCAGAATACAAACCCAAGCTGGAAGTAAAGTACAACTGAGAAAGGGAGTACATCACCTGAAAGTTAAATCCATTATGGCGAGCCGTCCACTGGAACTCCCACATGAATGGTGGGTACAGATATCCACCTCAGCTCCATAGGTCCAGCCGTCCGCTCCGTGGACGTCCTGCCCAGTGGTCCACTTCCAGGTACCGACTACTCCGCAAGCCTCAACCACGATAAGCGTTGTCCGTCGTCTGCAACCAACACAACGTAGTGCAGGCATAGCCCATGCAGGGGTGAGTATAAGCTACTCAGTAGGGACCCCGAGACCCATGAAGGTCTCCCAGAATCCACAAAGGGTAATCCACAAAGGAAAGATACAATCATAAAGTAACATCCGAAACTACTTAGGTATATCCCATACATATACCTAAGTCATCAATTCCAGTTTGTCTCCAACAGCCGAGCCCATGTTCGATCACGTCCACACAGGATATCACAACACAATCCACACAAGAAAGCAAGTCAATCATATCTAAGATAATGATTGAAAGTCAAGATTCAGCTCACACAAGTATACTTCTTCGTAAGACGATATAGATGATCAGATGTAGCCATTGATTCATCTAAGCCATCGGACCCACATAGTATCGATAGGTACTAACCCCCGCAATGACCCACAAAAGATCGATAAGTAACTAACCCACGCAATGACCTACAAAGGATCGATAGGTAACTAACCCCCGCAATGACCCACACAGGATCAGACCCACACATGATCTGTAGGCACTGGCCCACACAGGACCACTGAGCACTGACCCACATAGGAACTGACCGACACAGGATCAATAGCACTGATCCATGTAGGATCACTGAGTGTTGTAGTCGTCGTCGTCGAATCCACGAAGGATTTCTATACAGTCATCATCGTCGTCGCAGTCGCAGCCAGCTCTAGGGTTCCCGCACACAGCAACCTCGTTCAGGAGGGTCCTCTCCACGATCTGAGGGAAAGATACATCAACTGACACATAGTCCGCAGTTGATGTATCCAAAATTTATGTATCGTCAACAGGAACTCAACTTCACAGACGGCATGTAAATCGGACGCCTGGTCTGAGAGTTATTGGCATTTTTGTTCCAGGGGACCGGTTGGTTTTTAAGTCAAAAACAACCCGACCGTACTCCAACTGAATCCAATCCTTGAGCGGAGTAAGCCAAAAGGTCCATCTCACTAAGAGGAATCCATCAAAGTCGACGGCACACCAATCAGATGTCCGGAGCTTAAGTTATAAGTGTTTACGCTCCGAGGGCCCGGTTGGTTTCGTGAACGAACCAAACTGGGCAAACCCAAAGTTCCCCAAAACCTTGAGTTTTATAAACTGAAACGACCGTATTGATCCAAGGATCGCATCGTAGCTGATGGTGCATCGATCGGAGGTCCGCAGTCCATGTTATGGGCAAAAGACCGAAAGAGGTCCGGGAATAGGGGGTTCGGGCCCGGTCCGTCCCGGCCCGATACCCCCAGGGTCGGCCCGAACCAGGTTGACCCGACCCGAGTCTGGGTCCAGCCTGCTTGGGCGCAGCCCGGCCCGGCTGGTGCGGCCTGGCCCAGCTGGCGCGGCTCGGCCCGGCTTGGGCACGACCCGGCCCAGCTTGAGCGCGGCCTGGCCCGGCCTGGGGGCGGCCTGGCCCGGTGGCTTGGCCAGGCGGCTCGGCCGTCACGGACGAGGGATGAGGGGGGGGGGTGACGCTGCCCCTCCGTGTTGTGAACCTGCGGCCCCCATGTGGGGGAGTGCTCCTGCTGGCTAGCTAGGGGTTACGAACCCCGACACTTCCCCCTGACCGGCCAGCCCGCACCGGCCGGTCGGCTACTGCTACCACGGGACTGGGGCGGTCCCGTCCCCTTGCTCCAATGCCGGCGGCCAGAAACCCTACTCCACCGTGGCCTATGGCCGCGGCCTTGGTCCGTCCGGCGCAGCGCGACGTTTCCGCGCCCCTCCGTCGCGGCCCCACTCCGGCCGCGGTGCCTCTGTGGTTCTCCGGTGCAGTGTGACGGCGCCACAGATTAGTTCGTCTTCAATGGTGTTGTATGATGGCTCCGCGCTTCTCTGCCCTTCCTTTAATATTTCCCGCATGGTGTTTCGGCACCGCGTTTCATTGCTCGTGCCGCAAACAAAATCAAACAACAAAAGCGGAGAGGAGGGTCGGCCGTGTTCGTGTGGTCCGACCTCCTCCCGTTATTACGATAACAGGCGGCCCAAATAAGACAATAAGTCAAAGATGAAAGTAATTAGGAACAAATGAAAATAATAATCCCCCTAACTCAAGCATAGTCGTCCAACGAGGTTGTCGCGGAAATGGACGTCGTGGAATTGACTATCACGGAAGAAGGCGGATCGTCGCGTCACAAAGGAACGATATCTCCCTTCCTTTGAGGCGGAAAGAAGGAACGTGGTGATGTGTGTCGGGTCATCGATCTCCGAGGAAGGCGTCTCTCACCATCGTCTATCGTCGGAGGTCGGCGTTCTTCGCGTTGTTCGTCGAGGAGGAAGAACTTCAATACTTCATGCAAATTCTCCCAAGCCACTCACAACACAACCACGCTAATAAAATAAGGGTTTGTCTTATTTTATTTCTCAAGCCAAGCGTTTTGAAATTCCAAAACAAAAGAATCAATTATATTAATTAATTGCAACGTTTAAACCGCACAAATTAATAGAGGCGTTTAATATTTAAATAAACGCACGAGTTGACTTTCATTTAAACGGGGGGTGCTGGTGCGTTACCATAATTAAAAAGGGGTTGAGGAAGTTGAAAGAAACGGTGGGGCTCGTGTGGGCCCCATGTAACATCCCATGTAAGTAATGAATAATAGATATTTTATTTATTTCTATTAATGATTAATATAGTGTTATAGAGGCTTAAAATGAAAATAAATACAATCTTATGCATGGAATACGCTAATATTCTTAAAAGATTGTTTTAGTGTCTTTTGATGGCAAACCATTTTTGAATCTATATTTTGACAATTTTATAAACTATGTTTGTCAAAATAAACTTATCCTTTATGATTGGGACATCAAAATTTACCTTGTGTCAATTTTTGGTATTTTTCTGACAATGTTCATTTTTTAATGAATAGTGAAAAATACTGCATTTTACATCAAAATTACTTTTTAATCTAATTTATTTATATGATTAGATTATGTTTTGAATTGGTTTTTAAGTGAAATTAGAATATATTTTTACCATTTTATCCAATGGTGGTCATTTGAATCAATTTCACTTTGAAATTAGACTTAAACTAGTGTCAATCTTTTGATACTTATTGTTTTGTAAAAACACGCTATTTGCTCTGGCAGCGGGAATTAATTATTAAATTAATTAATGTGACCTATATGTTTTGAATTTTGTAAAATAGTCTTCATTTTTGAATTCGGAATATCAAATATAGCTTAGGGTGAATTTTTGGTAATTTTCTGAAAAACTTCAATTTTTGATGAATAGTGAAACCACTAAGTGGTAATCAAGCAAACTGATTTTTCAGTTAAATGAAAGTTTACCACTAATGTGTATTGAATTTTGAAAATCCGACATGCATGGTTGTCATTAATAAGTAAAATGTGGTTCAATGAGATTAAAATAATTTTTTTGGTGAATAGTAACTTATTAAGTTCTTAATCGCGATTAGTGGTAATTAGGGTAGTTTAAGGTATAAATAATGCTTTAATAATATGGAATGACCTAGACACATGTCCCAACCTCATTTGTTGTGTCATGGCCGACCATGAAATTCCATGGGTCAACTTGGGGACCCCATGGATCCACTTTTGTTGGGAAATGACATAAATTACTTTTTATTAAATGTTAAAGTGAAAATGACACAAACATAATATGTTTTACAAAAACAATTTTTAAGTGGGGTTATACAAGTCCAAATTTTGATTATAAATAGTCATTGGAAAGATAAAGCGATTTCCTACATCATAGTATTTTTTCTATTATTTTTATACATTAAATAAATTTAATTATATATGACATAATAATGATGCAGCGATGACATCATTATTTGACGATTTAAATAAAATAGAAAGATAATGTAAAATATATGAACTACACATGTCCAAAAACAATTGGATGAGTGGATTTCGAACCCTTATCACCTTATACACGAGTTCAATCCATGTGGGACCTTTTAAAACCGAAACACATTTTCATATAATGTAATATTTCTTTACTTTCCAAAAGTGCCCCTCCTCTCCTCTTATAAAAGGCCCCCACCTCTACCTCATTTCACACACTCCACAAACCTTTGGCTCGGCCAACCCCTGCCCATTTACTCTCTCCACATCCCTATCCTCATCCTAGAGGATTACTTTTGGGCAGAATCCTTTCAAAGGAAGCCATTAGGCTCAAATCAAAAGGAGTTACACTTTTAAAGGTAATTCATTCTCTCATGTTCATTTGTTTTATTTTGCTTCTCCAACCCCCTAAACTCTTTTTATTTACTTCCTTTGTAACAAAACCAGTATCTTAAATATAATAGGATGTTGTTATAAGATTTATTTGAGCTACACTCTCACACAACTACATCAAATGGTTAAAGAACATACGGTTTCCGTGGATGGCGAAATTCTGCCTCCCGAAACGATGATTGTGCAACACTCATTTAACACCTTCAAAGGGGGCCATTATGATGTCACTATTTTTATATATGATATATAATATGTTTATGTTTTCCTTAAGCTTCTGTTTTTTTTCATTTTTGGCATACCTTTATGGTTTCCATTATGGGTAAACACGATATCTTCATTTTAGGATGTGCGGACTACCGCCCCCTAAAACTGATTTGATTCGTTAATACCATATGTGGGATGTGTAAAGGATAAAGTTAATGATATTATATATGTTATTATACTGGAATTATAATATACTCTTATATCATTATGATTCCATTCCAGAAAATATGAAATAGAAATGGATGTAGCGTTCATGCGTACGTACGGCTTACCGTCTCCATGAACGGTGCATTTCATTTCTTACCTCTAAATGTGATGTAATATTATAAATGCATGTATGTATAGGATATATATGACATATATGATATATACATCATGAATACCATTCTGGATATAATGAACCTTTGACCAAATTAACAACATGTAAGTGTAAGAAGTCTATTTTTGACTTAAGAACCAAATACCGACAAAATGAACACTATTAACTTAAATGATTACATGACGTTCATAACATGGTATAAAAGGAATAATGAACTTGAAAAAGGTTCATAAGCAAGTATATATTAACTCATGTTTATTATTCAGGAAATTAAAGAACGGTCGGGTCAAGTCGGATACGAGGTATGGGACTTCGCCTCAATCTCCTTTCATTGAGGCATATTTTATTTTATACACAACTTTCTTTTATACGGTGTATAAACCACTTTGACCTTTACGTTTTTTCAAAAGGAATCTTTTTTATATGAAGCGTTTACTAAACGAAAAAATGGAATGTTTTTGTCGTACGTATGCGGTGACAATGACTTCTCCGCCGTCGTGACCGTTATTTGAGTTCCGGATTCCTCTACAAGCCATACATTATTTTTAAAAGAAAAATAAATACCATGTTTTACTTTTCTTTTACTTTGGTATTGAAAAGGGTTTTCATAATGTTTTTATTATATCAATGTGTTGTATTGACATCTCGTGATTGAAATGTGGAAATGTTATGTTTCCTTTATGCATGTTTTATGTGATATGATTATTTTATGGTTCTTCGGCATTATTATGAAGACGGGTGGTTCCGTGATAAACTAAGGGAGGGTGAGCCCGATATAGCTCTCCAATGCATTGGGTAACGCGAAGGAGTGAAACGTTAAGGTTTCTCCGAAGAGATTTTAGGGAATATACTGTGATGGGTATTCCAAACGTAACCAAGAGGGTTACTCCCTACGTAAGAATGTTATGAATGCCTCAAGTTACCTTTATGTCTTATGATTTCTATGATTTATTCATGATTTTATGAGGTATGTTAAAGTGCCTATGTTTTATGGGTAAAGTATGATTTCATTCTTATGTATATATGAACTCATGTTTCCTTTCCATGTTTTTTTTATAACCCATACTGAGTTTTTATGCTCATCCCATGTTTTTTGAAATGTTTTTCACAGGTCAAGGGAAACGTACATGATAAGATGATAGAGTCAAGGATGTGTCAAGAAATAATCCATGTTTTATTTTAAATGTGTTTCCATTGATGGGAATGAAGAATACTATATTTATGTAACCACTTTGTTATATGTGGAATGTAATTCAAGTTTTATGATCTAATTCTCTAAAACTCTAAACCCGAAAAGATCCTCAATGTGTAATCTTGTAATAACTCAAGATTAAGTAAGGTATAAGGCTGGGGCCTTATAGTTGGTATCAGAGGTCGGTTTAGATAACTTTAGGAGTTAGAAATCTATTAAATGATTATCCAAAAAATATTTTTTTTTTGAAATGATATAGCATTTAAAGATTACCATGTTGCTTCATCTAAGACATGTTTGTTCAGAATGGTTTTCCTCAGAGGAAACAGGGAAGCAGTGCTAGGAAGGCATACAGAAGGAAATAACCTTCCGAATCAGCATCCAGAAATGGTCGGAATTGGAACTGAACAGTTTGTTGCAGTAATGGCGCAGTTGACTCAAGCGATAAATGGCGGTGGTATCCATGCACGAGATCAGCCAGAACAACAGCAAAGGAACATGTCAGTGGTGGAACATTTCATGAGGCAACATCCACCATCATTCAGAGGAGCATATGACCCTGTGCTAGCTGAAGGGTGGATCAAAGCACTGGAGAAGATTTTTGATGTCATGGGATGTTCAGACAATCAAAAGCTTAGTCTTGCTATTTACCGTTTGGAGGGTGAAGCAGATCAGTGGTGGTCTATGGTTAAAAATATCAGGGACGTCGATGAGATTGATGCTCTTGACTGGGATGAATTCAAAGGTATGCTTCTTGAGAAGTATTTTCCTAAGGCTGTTCGACTTAGGATGGAAAAGAAATTCTTGGAATTGAGGCAAGAGGAAGACTCAGTGGCTGCCTATGAAGAAAGGTTCACTCGATTGGCAAGGTATGCTCCAAATTTTATCCGGGACCTTGATAGTAAAATCAATCGTTTCTACTCAGGATTAAAGCCAAAGTATCGAAGGGAATTAGATTCTCGTGAGTTTAAAAGTTATTAAAAGCTTGTTCGATGTGCTAAGAAGGTGGAAATGGAGTTTGCCGATGACCAAGTTTTCTATAACAACCAGCAGAAGAAGAGACCGAGGTGGCAGGATAAAGGTAAGAATTCTTCAAAAAAGTCTGATGGTAAGAGAACTAAGTTTCCAGTTTGTGATAAATGTGGCAAAAGGCATGCTGGGGAATGTCTTTTGAATTCTGGAAGGTGCTACCGATGTGGTAAGATGGGACATAAGGCTCGTGATTGCACTGAAAAGGATCAAGGTGAAGGTAAGACGAAATTTGATTTACAGTTAGTGAAATGTTATAAGTGCAATGAGATGGGTCACTATGCAAACGAGTGTCCGGCAAAGAGCTTGAGTGATGGGAAGCAGTTATACTACAAGTAGAAAGGGGTGGTGAAATCCTTTGCAACTACTTCAGCAGATGTCGGGCCATCAAATGAAGTTGTATCAGGTACGTTGTTTGTTTTTTCGGATTATACCAGTGTGTTGTTTGATTCTGGGTCTACACATTCTTTCATCTCTGAAACCTTTTCTAGAAAAATGGGAATACCATCTCATGAAATGACTCCTGAACTTTTGGTAAAAACACCTGGGGGAAGTGTCGAGGCAAAAAGAATTTATAATAATCTTCCTATCCTTATCTGTGGAAAGAACCTACTTGCAAACCTTATTGTTCTACCTCTAGTAGAGTTTGATGTTATCCTTGGTATGGATTGGCTCTCTATTTACCATGCTAAGATTGACTGTAGAGCTAAAGAAGTTTCTTTTCAGAAAGACTTTCAGTTTGTTTACAAGAATGAACCCTTACTTTTGATAACATATCAAGAGGCCGAGAAACTTGTGAAAGATGGAAATGAATGTTACCTTGCACACATCGTTGAAAATAAAGGAACTGTTCAGATTAATGATGTGCCAGTGGTAAATGAGTATCCTGATGTTTTTCCTGATGAGATGCCTGGAATAATACCAGATCGGGAAGTTGAGTTTACTGTTGACTTAGTTCCTGATGCTAATCCAATTTCAAAACCCCCTTATCGAATGGCACAAATTGAACTTTTAGAGTTGAAGGAGCAATTGCAAGATTTATTAGAGAAAGGTTTCATTAGACCTAGCACATCACCATGGGGTGCTCCTGTTTTATTTGTTAAAAAGAAAGATGGTTCTATGAGACTTTGCATTGATTATAGAGCCTTGAATAATATCACTGTTAAGAACAAATATCCTTTGCCTCATATCGATGATTTGTTTGATCAGCTCCAGGGAGCTCAGTTTTTTTTAAAGATTGACTTGAGATCGGGGGTACCATCAGCTGAAGGTAAAGGAGGCAGATATTCTGAAGACCGTGTTCCGTACGAGATATGGCCATTATGAATTTGTATTAATGCCTTTTGGGCTAACCAATGCACCTGCTGTATTCATGGACTTAATGAATAGAATTTTCCATGAGTTCTTGGATAAGTTTGTGGTGGTTTTCATTGATGATATTTTGGTGTTTTCTAAAAGTAAAGAGGAGCATGAAAAACATTTAAGGGTTATCTTGAAAACCTTAAAAGAAAAGAAACTGTATGGGAAATTCAGCAAGTGTGAGTTTTGGTTGCAACAAATTTTTTTACTTGGTCACATTATTTCTAAAGATGGAATACCTGTTGATCCTGCAAAAACAAAAGTTGTGGAAGAATAGCGAAGACCAACAAATGTAACCGAGATTCGTAGCTTCCTTGGTTTGGCGGGCTATTACCGAAGGTTTGTTAGAAATTTTTCACGGTTATCTTGTCCAATGACTAAGCTAACTCGGAAGGGTGTTAAGTTTATCTGGAAAAAAGAATGTGATGATTTTTTTCAGGAATTGAAAAGAAGATTGGTGAATGCTCCAGTTTTGGCACTACCTTCCAGGAATGGTGAGTTTGTTATATACAGTGATGCTTCATTGAAAGGACTTGGTTCCGTCCTAATGCAGAATGATCAGGTAATTGCTTATGCTTCACGACAGTTGAAAACTCATGAGGTAAATTACCCTACACATGATTTGGAATTAGCTGTTGTTGTTTTTGCTTTAAAAATTTAGAGGCATCATTTGTATGGAGTAAAGTGTGAAATATATACCGATCACTAAAGTTTAAAGTATATATTCAATCAGAAAGAGTTAAACATGAGACAAAGGAGATGGCTGAAATTAATCAAAGATTATGATTGTACAATTCATTACCATCCGGGAAAAGCAAATAAAGTGGCTGATGCTTTGAGTCGAAAAAGTAATGCTTCATTAACAATGTTGTGTTTGGAACGTGATCCTTTGGTTAATGATTTGATGAACTTTGGCATAGAATTTGTTGGTGCAGGAAGTCCTTCTGTTTTGTTTCAGGTATCAGTGAGATCATCTCTATCAGATAGAATCAAGCATGCACAGAAGCAAGACAGTGAGTTGCAGAAAAAGGTAGAGCTGGTTCAGAAAGGTAAGTTGCCTGAATTCAACATTGATAATGATTGCGTTTTGAGATTTGGGAAGAGATTGTGTGTGCCTTGTGATTCACAGTTGAAGAGAGATTTGTTATGTGAAGCTCATAGTTCTCCGTTTTTAGTTCATCCTGGAAGTACTATGATGTATAGAGATCTGCGGGAGTATTACTGGTGGGATGGAATGAAAAGAGATATTGCTGATTTTACTGTGAAGTGTTTGACTTGTCAGCAGGTTAAAGCAGAGCGGCAGTTACCGAAAGGGATGCTTCAGCCTTTACCAGTGCCAGGGTGGAAATGGGAGAATATATCCCTGGACTTTGTTGTTGGATTACCGAAGACATCTCGAGGTAATAATGCAATCTGGGTTATTTTTGATCGCTTGACCAAATCTGCTCATTTCCTTTCTATACGAGATACTTTCTCTCTTGATCAAATTTCCCGTTTGTATCTTAAAGAGATAGTCAGGTTACATGGAGTTCCTCTCTCCATTGTATCGGATCGTGATCCTAGGTTTACTTCTAACTTTTGGAAAGGCCTTCAGAAGTCGTTGGGTACTGAATTAAATTTTAGTACAGCTTTTCATCCTCAATCAGATGTGCAGTTAGAACGAACAATTCAGACATTGGAGGATATGCTACGAGCTTGTTCTATGGATTATCAGGGAAGTTGGGACCAACATCTTTCTTTGGTTGAGTTTTCATATAATAACAGTTTTCATTCCAGTATACAGATGGCACCATTTCAGGCATTATATGGGAAGCGGTGTCGTACTCCAGCTTTCTGGGATGAAGTGGGTGAAAGGAAGTTGATGGGACCAGAATTGGTAGAAGAGATGGCAGAAAAAGTTCAACTGATTCAGAAACACATGAGAACAGCTCAGAGCAGGCAGAAGAGTTATGCGGATAACCGGAGGAAGGATCTATCTTTCGAGGTAGGTGATCATGTTTTTCTCAAGGTTTCTCCTTGGAAAAGTGTGATGAGATTTGGTAAGAAAGGAAAGTTGAGTCCAAGGTTCATTGGACCATACAAAATTCTGGAAAGAGTTGGATCAGTTGCATACCGAGTGGCTTTACCTCCGAGTTTATCTCAGGTACACAATGTTTTTCACGTTTCGATGTTGAGAAAGTATATGCCAGATCCATCTCATGTTTTGAGTCCAGAGGTAGTTCAGCTGGAAGAGAACCTATATTATGAGGAACAACCGGTCCAGATTCTTGACCACAGGGAGCAAGTGTTACGGAATAAGGTGATTCATCATGTAAAGGTTTTGTGGAAAAACCACATGATTGAAGAGGCAACATGGGAATCTGAAAATGCAATGAGGGATAAGTACACCCATTTATTCGATAAGTAAATAAATTGCGGGGACGCAATTTTCTAAAGGGGTAAGGATGTAACATCCCAAGTAAGTAATGAATAATAGATATTTTTATCTATGTCTATTAATGATTAATATAGTGTTATAGAGGCTTAAAATGAAAATATATACAATCTTATGCATGGAATACGCTAATATTCTTAAAAGATTGTTTTAGTGCCTTTTGATGGCAAACCATTTTTGAATCTATATTTTGACAATTTTATAAACTATGTTTGTCAAAATAAACTTATCCTTTATGATTGGGACATCAAAATTTACCTTGTGTCAATTTTTGGTATTTTTCTGACAATGATCATTTTTTAATGAATATTGAAAAATACGGCATTTTACATCAAAACTACTTTTTAATCTAATTTATTTATATGATTAGATTGTGTTTTGAATTGGTTTTGAAGTGAAATTAGAATATATTTTTACCATTTTATCCAATGGTGGTCATTGGAATCAATTTAACTTTGAAATTAGACTTAAACTGGTGTCAATCTTTTGATACTTATTGTTTTGTAAAAACACGCTATTTGCTATGGCAGCGGGAATTAATTATTAAATTAATTAATGTGACCTATATGTTTTGAATTTTGTAAAATAGACTTCATTTTTGAATTCGGAATATCAAATATAGCTTAGGGTGAATTTTTGGTAATTTTCTGAAAAACTTCAATTTTTGGTGAATAGTGAAACCACTAAGTGGTAATCAAGCAAACAGATTTTTCAGTTAAATGAAAGTTTACAACTAATGTATATTGAATTTTAAAAATCTGACATACATGGTTTTCATTAAGAAGTAAAATGTGGTTCAATGAGATTGAAATAATTTTTTTTGGTGAATAGTAACTTATTAAGTTCTTAATCGCGATTAGTGGTAATTAGGGTAGTTTAAGGTATAAATAATGCTTTAATAATATGAAATGACCTAGACAAATGTCCCAACCTCATTGGTTGTGTCATGGCCGACCATGACATTCCATGGGTCAACTTGGGGACCCCATGGATCCACGTTTGTTGGGAAATGACATAAATTACTTTTTATTAAATGTTAAAGTGAAAATGACACAAACATAATATGTTTTACAAAAACAATTTTTAAGTGGGGTTATACAAGTTCCAATTTTGATTATAAATAGTCATTGGAAAGCTAAAACGATTTCCTACATCATAGTATTTTTTTATGATTTTTTGACATTAAATAAATTTAATTATTTATGACATAATAATGATGCAGCGATGACATCATTATTTGACGATTTAAATAAAATAGAAAGATAATGTAAAATCTATGAACTAAACATGTACAAAACCAATTGGATGAGTGGATTTAGAACCCTTATCACCTTATCCACGAATTCTATCCATGTGGGACCTTTTAAAACCGAAACACATTTTCAAATAATGTAATATTTCTTTACTTTCCAAAAGTGCCCCTCCTCTCCTCTTATAAAAGGCCCCCACCTCTACCTCATTTCACACACTCCTCAAGCCTTTGGCTCGGCCAAACCCTGCCCATTTACTCTCTCCATATCCCTCTCCTCATCCTAGAGGATTCCCTTTGGGCAGAATCCTTTCAAAGGAAGCCTTTAGGCTCAAATCAAAAGGAGTTACACTTTTAAAGGTAATTCATTCTCTCATGTTCATTTGTTTTATTTTGCTTCTCAAACCCCCTAAACTATTTTTATTTACTTCCTTTGTAACAAAACCAGTATCTTAAATATACTAGGATGTTTCTATAAGATTTATTTGAGCTACACTCTCACACAACTACATCAAATAGTTAAAGAACATAGGTTTCCGTGGATGGCGAAATTCTGCCTCCCGAAACGATGATTGTGCAACACTCATTTAACACCTTCAAAGGTGGCCATTATGATGTCACTATTTTTATATATGATATATAATATGTTTATGTTTTCCTTAAGCTTCTTTTTTTTCATTTTTGGAATACCTTTATGGTTTCCATTATGGGTAAACACGATATCTTTATTTTAGGAAGTGCGGACTACAGCCCCCTAAAAGTGATTTGATTCGTTAATACCATGTGTGGGATGTGTAAAGGATAAAGTTAATGATATTATATATGTTATTATACTGGAATTATAATATACTCTTATATAATTATGATTCCATTCTAGAAAATATGAAATAGAAATGGAAGTAGCGTTCATGCGTACGTACGGCTTACCGTCTCCATGAACGGTGCATTTCATTTCTTACCTCTAAATGTGATGTAATATTATAAATGCATGTATGTACTGGATATATATGACATATATGATATATACATCATAAATACCATTCTGGATATAATTAAACTTTGACCAAATTAACAACATGTAAGTGTAAGAAGTCTATTTTTGACTTAAGAACCAAATACCGACAAAATGAACACTATTAACTTAAATGATTACATGATGTTCATAACATGGTATAAAAGGAATAATGAACTTGAAAAAGGTTCATAATCAAGTAGATATTAACTCAAGTTTATTATTCAGGAAATTAAAGAACGGTCGGGTCAAGTCAGATAAGAGGTATGGGACTTCGTCTCAATCTCCTTTCATTGAGGCATATTTTATTTTATACACAACTTTCTTTTATACGGTGTATAAACCCCTTTGACCTTTACATTTTTTCAAAAGGAATCTTTTTTATACGAAGCGTTTACTAAACGACAAAATGGAATGTTTTTGTCGTACGTATGCGGTGACAACGACTTCTCCGCCGTCGTGACCGTTATTTGAGTTCCGGATTCCTCTACAAGCCATACATTATTTTTAAAAGAAAAATAAATACCATGTTTTACTTTTCTTTTACTTTGGTATTGAAAAGGGTTTTCATAATGTTTTTATTATATCAATGTGTTGTATTGATATCTCGTGATTGAAATGTGGAAATGTTATGTTTCCTTTATGCATGTTTTATGTGATATGATTATGTTATGGTTCTTGGGCATTGTTATGAAGACGTGTGGTTCCGTGATAAACTAAGGGCGGGTGAGCCCGATATAGCTCTCCAATGCATTGGGTAACGTGAAGGAGTGAAAAGTTAAGGTTTCTCCGAAGAGATTTTAGGGAATATACTGTGATGGGTATTCCAAACGTAACCAAGAGGGTTACTCCCTACGTAAGAATGTTATGAATGCCTCAAGTTACCTTTATGTCTTATGATATCTATGATTTATTCATGATTTAATGAGGTATGTTAAAGTGCCTATGTTTTATGGGTAAAGTATGATTTCATTATTATGTATATATGAACTCATGTTTCCTTTCCATGTTTTTTTTATAACCCATACAGAGTTTTTATGCTCATCCCAAGTTTTTTGAAATGTTTTTCACAGGTCAAGGGAAAGGTACATGATAAGATGATAGAGTCAAGGATGTGTCAAGAAATAATCCATGTTTTATTTTAAATGTGTTTCCATTGATGGGAATGAAGAATAATATCTTTATGTAACCACTTTGTTTATATGTGGAATGTAATGCAAGTTTTATGATCTAATTCTCTAAAACTCTAAACCTGAAAAGATCCTCAATGTGTAATCTTGTAATAACTCAAGATTAAGTAAGGTATAAGGCTGGGGCCTTATACCCCACCTCACAAATATCCTACCTTGTGGGTAGGATATTGTGGGTCCCACTCCAATCATATAGCTTAGGTTAAACAACTTTAAGTAAAATAAAAACTAGTCACACCATTTTAATTTTATTCCTTTACTTAACCCAAAAATTTAAAAACCACACCCGAGAAAACGCAACTCTGAAAAAGGTGTTTCTAAGCAATTACCGGCGTCGTGATACCATCAGTGCCCTTGGAATTCGATTCCGAGAACCGGTTCAAAAGTTAGAAAAACCCGCTCGTTCGTTCACTGAACGTACCCGAGCTAAACTTCGGAAAATGATTCTGAGCACACCGGGCCTTGGAATCAGGTGCCGTCAGAAACTGCGTTCTTGTAAAATCCCATAGAAAATTAAGAAAAATCATCCCTTGAATTTTACAGGTCTTTACAAATAAAAAATGAAACACCCATTTATTATTTTTCTCTATAAGTATGTTATTATATTTATACCATCCTTATTATTTATTTCTATGGTTTATGAATAATGTGATTGAGAATTAATGATTTCATATCATTCTTAATAGAACTATGGATGGTTTATGATTATGGTTATTGATTTATAAATGTATTGACATTCATATTATATTTTTACAATATAAATTATTATGTTGATTATGTGTTTTAATTTGGGAAATTATTATTATTATTATTCTTTTTTTTAAATTCATATTTATGTTTTCTTGTTTCTCGCCTTTCATGTGAGGAATGAATTGGAAATAGAATGTAATGGGTGTGGCCTGTGATAACACATTGATGTATCGGTATGTCACAAGAGTTACATAAGCTTTGACATTTAGCCAATTAATTTCCCACACAAGAAATATTTCATCACATAATGACATGAGGGTATGGTTTTGATATCTAAAATTATGAATTTACTTATTCATGTTAATTTGATTATTTTATTATTTAGAATATATATGGATATGTTTAATGCTACTATGGTTATTTATATGAAATTATTTTTATCTTTAGTTATTCATTATATATTATTCTTCAAGATCCACTTAATGATTAAATAAAATAGGTTTTTTTGTTAATAAACTTGGTATTGTGATTATACATTATTTTTTCATGATTGTTCTTGTTGTACGCATACCAATATAGTGAATTTTATCTAACACCTTTATTATGTATCATTTCTAGAAGATTTGTGAAAAATTATTATAACTGATAATACTTATTATATTTTAGATAATTGTGTTCTTGATGAATATACTATTTTGTGTTACATATTTTTTGAAATACTTGTGAAATTCATTATGTGTTTAGATTTTATGTACTACAAAACTATTCATCCATTTATGATGTGATTTATTATATCTATCACCATCATAATCAAGGGAACATGAACACTGCACATTTAGGGTTGGATGCATTACATAAAATATATAAAATAAAATTAAGACTATTGTAAAATGATTTATAAATATTGAAAAAGTATTCGGTTTCCTCTTTATATTAATTATTTTTTATCTGAGGTTTAGTTTTTTATTTCCATATTGGCATCAAACTTGTTGTTCAATTCATAATAATTATTTTTGTATATTTAGAACCAATAATCTGGGTACATTAATATAAAGAGTAAATATTTGCCTTAAAAAACATATTTTCCTAAAAACTAGTTTTACATGATTGATAATGTATATATTAAAATTAACACTTGAAAAATGAAATAAATTATGTTTTATAAAATTATTTTTCAATTTTAAATCAAAATTATTATAATATGTTAAAGGTTCAATAACAAATTTTTTCAATGTAATAAATTATTGTGGATAGAAATTCATTACATTGGTATATATATGTTAGTGTAAAAGAATAAATATTAATACAAATTGAAAATAAAAAATATATGTATCCGAAAAATGAATGGATTAGATTAATTTATATCCAAAATCTCATTTATCTCATCTATTTTCTATTTTATGGTATTTGACACTTGAATACTAACCTTATATAATATAATTTTTTTGAGATACTGCCAAAACTACACCTTCCATTAATTATAAAAGCATAACTTATTAAACACATTAGAACACAACGTATCCTAGAATTTTTCATTCAAAAAGATACATTTTAATAACCCCATAACTGTATCTCTTGGAAATAATCCCATTATAAATCATTATCATCTTATTACCATCATATTTTTGGTCAAATACATTGAAAATTCAAGTCCCCCATATCAGTATTACCTCCCACTTAAATATGTTTCATCATCATACACATATAAATATTGTATCACCATAATGATATGAATACTTATATATCATTAGTATACTAGTGTTGCTTTTATAATGATGTTAAAAACATTATATAAACATTATTATTCACATATAAAAACAATATACCATTAATCGTGCTTATGTTTAGACTTCCAACTTCTCAATTATCATTATTTTTACTTTTCCTCTATTTTTAAATTTCTATTCCAGAAATATTAAAATATTGTTTGACGTATTAAATAAGTCAAAAGAATAACATTATAGTTCTCTTATAATTTTAATATATCATAGGAATCACATCATTGACTATACTCACCCATTGAATTAAAGTGTGTTAAAATTTTGGTCTATTTAACAACCTATATGATATATGTTGCAAAATATGTTCATAGATGTCATGTGTAAAATAATATTGATATTAATAGAGGTTAATAATATAATAAGGATCATTTTATGGGTTTTAAATTTTATATATGAAAATTTATTTATTATTAATAAGTCATTGTTAACAACAAAAGTTACAGAAATAAACCGTTGTCAATTTGGTTTTCAAATAAAAAATCCAAACCTCATATGGAATTAAAGAAGTTTTTTTAAAAAAAAATATAAATTATAATTCAATGAAACTTAAATTATATATAAATAATTATATAGGTAAAAAAAATCAAGTGTAACGATATCAGAATTGTTAAACATGTTTAAAATATATATTGTTATCAAGCCCCAATGTTCAAAATACACAATTACTAATTATATTACTAATGATAAAAAGTTATAATAATTATTATATGAGGTAAATATTTATGGGTAATATAATGGGATATAATATTATGTTAGTTATTTTTTTTCATAGTATGTTATAGTGCGATCAAGTATTTAAGGAAACAAGGTGACATTGTCGGTCTCAATATCCTTTCACATAGTCATTTTTATTTTATACACCAGAATTCCATTGTACATTATAGACACCTCACAAATTTATTATATCTATAATTATAATATTATATTTCATTATATTATGTGTCCCATTTTATTTTAACATTATTATGTGAGTATGGTTTTTATGTTCTAATGGTTGTGAGATGATTTGATCCAAATTTCCATCTATTTAGACAATCATTGTATTTAGGAACATGTTTAATTTTCAAGGTGTGGATAATAACAATTTAATATATTTTATAATGGATCATTTTTATTTTACTGTATATAAATATATTTGTCATGTTATAACACATAATAATTTCTGATTTAAAAGGTACTATTGTGGTATGGATTTTAATCTCAAAATAATCAATTTTAGAAATGTTATCTATTATACACTTTATATAATTTTTGAGGTTTATAAAATGAGTATATTATATATCATATAAGTAATTATCTTTTAGTCAATATATTTGACATTTAATTATAATGAAACCCTTGGTTTATAGTTACACAATTACTCAAGCCTCAAGGTATTCAATGATTCAATACAAATTCTTGGATACAAAATAACTTTTTTAAATTTTTTTTTAATGGTGTATTTCATTATCCCAGATGTATATTTATCATAATCCCTTATTTCATGGGATTTATTAGAGGTAAAAGTTTACCTATTTCAGGTTTATTCTGATACATTTTTATCCAGAAGAAGAAGTTTCTTTCTCTAAATTTTCATTCATTACCTTTGGATCATCCCCTTTAAATTATTTAATTTGAGATGCCAAAATTGTAATATTTTATTTTATTATGTGGTATTCACTCATTGATTTTTTGTGATATACATTTTTACCAATTAAACCATCAGAAAAATATTAGTCACATATTAGTACATGATCTTTTCAAGCCATTACCTTTAATTTTGAATATTAATTATGATCATGTTATTTTAGAACTAAATTTTCTGCATACTCATTTATATATACATTGTGAACATTACAGTTTAAAAAATTAAATTTTTTAATATTTTCATCTAGAATGTATGTTATTCTACAAGCATGAGTAAAAATATTACCATTACATATGTAGTTATTTTAATATAGATCTTCATCATTACGTCAACTACAAAATGTTCATCCAACCACCATATTCCTCATAATGGGTAATGGATATATTATCCCATTTAGTGTGGAGAAAATATTAAATTACCATATATTAGTAATAAAATATAGAAGATTATTGGAGAGATAACTATTTATTGTTTAATCATCCACCATATTTTTTAGGATGGGTTATTACAATGGTATACCATTATTTGACATTGAGGAATTTAAGAAAATTAATGATCAATATTGAAATTTAATGTAGGTTGATCATGTGTTGATATTCCATATTTATCATTATATGGATATCAATTTTTTATTCAATATAATGTTCGTAAGGTAATGGAATAACATTTCTTGATTACTTTTGTGATGAATAAATTTTTTATCACTATGTAATGTGTGGGGATGAGAATTTTATATCCACTCAATGCATCGATAGGTATCATGTGAAAAAAATAAGTCCGGATCTGGTGTATTTTTCTTCCAATAATTTGATAGTTTCTGGGAACAAGGTCATAAAAGTAGTAATTCATTTCCATTGTCTCAAAAACATGTATTGTGTCTTTCCACATTTCCATGAGAGGTGGGTTTCCATGTCCAAAATTATGGATTCCATCAGTATGAAGTCAATATTATTGAATTTAATGTTTTAATATTTTTTTATTTATATAGAATGAGCTCAGTTTCATGTTAATTATGGATTCATTTTGTTTTCTAATTCCATTAATAATTTTTTTCATATTTATAGAATTATTACATTACATAAATGTTTTCCTTATTGAAAATATCAGCTCAAGACTTATTTTATATTCCATTTACCCTGGTAAGGGAGAGATGTATTGCATACGACATGTTTATATTGATAATATAGATAAAATAATTTGTAAGAGTTTTTTGTAACCATAATCCCTCTAAGAAGGATGTACTAAATTCTTCCAACCGTGATCTCAAAGCATAGACAATTTCACATTCGTTGATTTGAATGGTTTTAGAGCCTGAATGGAGTTACAGGTCAGTAGTTATGGCCATTGAATGTCATATTGGTGAATATGGGCATCTAGTACGATTTTGGGGCAATGTATGGAATTTTGTTCAATAATGGATATATTGACCAAAAAAAGTATATTTCCTGCAATAATGGAATCTTGGGGGAAACAGGCCAAATAAAAAAATTATGCCTACAATATGATGCTAATCTTCAAAACCGACCACACGAAATGGATAAGTTAGTTTTGTGCACATTTTGATTTGTGTGCGGAAGAATGTAATGTGTGCACTAGACACATATTCACCTGAAATAATGTCAAACTACCATAGTTTTGTAGGCCACCATGAATGCACTAATATGGTTTTCATATATAAAAATAAGGTTACCCTCTCCCATAGATGTATGCCTCCCGAGGTCGGCTGACGCTCTGATGTGTGTAAGACCACCTCATCCAAGAAAGAGTCGTAGAATTGAACCCTCCCAGAAGAGATCTTGCATGACAGGTCCCATATGGATATTCCTTCACATGGGTCCACAATGGTTTGATCCTCACCCAACCTCTTTTCAACCAATGTTAGACGTACGCTATACTGCATCGTTCACACAACCTTTAGGTCTGGTAAACTCCATTTTTTGCTTCCAACCTATGTATTCCCAACATCCATCACATAAAAAGCATGATTTGAGATAATATTACAAGATCTTTTATGCACCATGGGTCAACATATTCATCTTGGTCTATTTCCATTGTCATGAGTTGAGGACCTCATCTTCAATCACCAGACTAGCTTAAGTCAAACTAATCCTCAAGAGACTCCTCAAAATTCATCACTTGATTCCAATACCAAATTGAACTAGAAAGGGATTCTCTTAAGTAAGTCCCAACATCATCCATTTCCTATCATCTTATGCCTAACAGTCCTCATTACATGAATTTCAATATATTTCACCCTTTCATTTAAGAATTGGTTTCCTAATCCAGCAAGAATAAGATGCCTCATCATGATATGAATAAAAAACAACAATGATAGATAATCTTATTAAGGATAAATCCCCCAACCCAATTTCAATTGACTAATCATATTTTTGAAATTCCCTCATGGCATGAAATGAGGAAGACATAATGGGAACCTCATTCCATAAGTGCCACACAACTCATCCTTTCACATGATGTTAGTCTGAATCATTCCCCTTTTTAATGGACATGGGATCCCCTCTAGACATTACAAGAGGTGGATATCATGCGAAGCTTCCATGCGTAAGCCCCATCTATCATTAACACTCCTTAGTGGAACTTGGGATGATTCTATTTATACTCCCCATCCACCATTTTCACTCATTAGAGACAAATGTGAAGCTTCCTCACGTCGACCAATTTATCATTTCAGCTCCATAGAGACACCCTTTCAGATTCCACATTTAATCCATATTCATCATTGGTTATCTTTAGTAGCACCCGAGCATCTTCCATGTGTAAGCCCCATTAATCATTGCTACTCCTTAGCGACACCCTGGAAGCATCCACATATAATCCCCATTCACCATTGATGCTCCATTGTAACACTCTAGATGCATCCATGTTTAATCTGCATTCACTATCAAAACACTAACGCAGCATCTGGTAGCTTCCACTTGTAATCCAAAATCACCATTCCCAATGCACAAGCCTTTTGTGACACAACTGTCTGGTCTATTGTTTCCTCTTATTTTCCACACCGAGCATGACACAAATGAGATTAGAGTGTAACCATGACCACAATACCATCTTCGGGATTCTAACACCAAGTAATCCCCTCATTTCCATATTTTCAAAACTATGTATACATTGAACCATGCCTTCTAAACATGGTACTTAAGAAGCATGTATGAGGTTCTCTCAACTCACTCCCCACGATCCAACTGTTTCATGCAATTCATGTTGGTTCACCCTTATCTCACATAATGTTAAACTATGTCCCCCTATGAACTACATGGATTTTGATTCCATTCCACTAGATTATGTAGAAAACATATTGGAGGTCCAACCCCAACCAATGCTAAACTATGGTGATCCGTCTGAGGGATGTACCCTCTTAATGTGACCACTTTCATTTTTGGGAAGCATCTCATGGATCCACCACCCTGGGGGAGTTTTTATGAATTCCTATGGGCCCATAACCATGTCTAAGCCCCTTAAAGTAGAATTGTAATTTTCCTTTCAGAACACCCAATCTATATGTCCCATTTCCATGGCTTCTTACCATGCATATTCCTCAATATGTTTTTGGGGGGTTTTCATTTGTGTAAGACCCGATTATATTCACCATTATGAAATATGTGGTCTTTGATTCCCTACCATGTGGATACGTAGGAATCCTACCAAAAGTTCAAGCTCATCACACATTTCTCGTCCTATTATTTACATCGATCCATTGTTACTCAGGTAGATCATTCTCCTTCTTGGAGATTATACTTCCTTCGAGTCCCGATCCATGTGCTCCATTTTCTTGGGCTTCCTCCTTAAGTTTCCCATATCACTACTGAACTATGTGGACATTGATTCCCATCCAAGGGGATATGTAGGATTCCTCCATATGGTTCTATCCCAACAACCACAATCAACATCACGTTGGTTCCATACCATCCATCTCATCTGCTTCATCAAATCATCCATCATCCATCCCAATTCTTCCTCAATCCCCCACATCCCAGTGGGATCACACCGTTCATACAACAAGCTAGCCACACTTAAACCCCATTTATCATCTCTTTATTTTGCATCACCTAGGAATCTACCCTTACAAAATCCCCACACAATCCATATCATCCAACAATGAGTTCTAATCTTGATATGGGAAGCTTGCCACACATAACCTCCCTTCATCATCACATATTTAAGTAGCAACTGAGATTCTAACCATATATAATCTCCATACACTCTATGTCATCCAACCAAGAGTTCCACTCAGATGGAAACCCAACCATGTGTATGCCCCAATCTATCCCTTAGAAAAACGCGAGTTATGATCCAGGTCCTGTAAACATGGTATATAGAAAGCCATATTAATGATCAATCATAAGAACTGGTAAACCTTGGTGACACCCTTTTTGTAACATATCTTATTAGATTTTTCCTCATTTATAATTATGATTCATTTTTCGGGTGTACCCTTAATGGGGCTTACCTCCACTAATATTCCCTTTTTGGTTTCCAAATCAGCCTTAATGGTGTGAAGCCTTCCCTTTATGCTACATTCTACTCCTAGGCCCACCATCACTGGACATTTTGATCTATCCATCTGGTGTCCCCCTCTACAGGGCCCATACATCTATGGTTCTCCCGTAGTGGTTTCAAGATCAACATTCTGGTGTGAAACCTTCCCTTTGTGGGACACACCACTTTCAGGTCCTTCCTCACTAGGCATTTTGATATATCAATCCAGTGTTCCCCACTTTGGGGGCCATCCATCAGTAATCCACCCATAGTGGGGTTCCGATCATTCTTCACATTGTGAAGCCTTCCTCTTATAGGATGCACCATACTGCATCTGTGTAACAACCCATGATTTTACGAAAAATATTATTTTTAATTTCATTAATGTTATGTGTTGTACGCTACACCAAAAGGATCCTACACAACACGCATCCCTGACTTGGCTTCCATTACACGCAAGCGCAACCTTCCACGATAGTATGTGTTGTACTCAATACCGAGTTTCGCTAAACAACGATATGCTATTAAAATATTATTAAAACTAGCTGTTATGAATAGTAATACCCACTTTTTTAAATTTTATACATTTTATTTTTGAAAATGGACTTCATTTTTGGATTCGGAATATCGAAATTATCCTAGGGTGAAATTTTGGTATTTTTTTGAAAACTGTCAATTTTTGATGAATAGTGAAAACACTAGGTTACTATTTAAAAACCGACTTTTTATTTAAATAATTATTTATTTTATTTAAATTTATTTTAGGTCAAAATTGATACATAATACCTATATAATTTCAATGTAATTCATTCAAGTCATTTTATAATAATTTTAGATATATAAAATTTTTATTGAACTTTTGACCGTCTTTTACCCACCTTTTAGGAGAATTTCCAAATTCACATAAAAAACATTTTACCGCTTCTGTGAGGGGAATTTCAAAAATCCAAGAGACGCGGTTGATTTCAGTAAGTAAAATTTGGTTCAATAAGATGAAAATAATTTTTGGTGAATAGTAACTTTTTACTTTTTTTACCACGGTTAAAAGTAAATAGTGTAATTAAGGGTAAAAATAATATTATTATTACCCTAACACATGTCCTAATTCTATTGGATAAGTTTAATTCGACCAAAAACAACCTTAGGAAGAAAATATGACCATTTAGGCCCACTAGGATTAGATTAGGACATTTATTATTAATTTATTTAAAGAAGGGTTAAAATAGTTAAAATCAAAGTTTAATAAGTAAATCATTTTTAATATATGGTTATATATAAGATAAATTCCACTATAAATATTAATTAGAAATATAAAAAGATTTCCTACATAATGGTATTTTATTTGTAATTTTTCGACATTAAATAATTTAATTTATTTATGACACAAAGATGATGCAGTAATTATCTTATTAATGAAATATTGATATAATTGATGTTATAAATACCCAAATAAATGTTATTTGAGCCTTTTTATGAATTAAACTACATTTTTAGGTTAATATGACATGTTAGTATTGATTTAATTAACTTTTTTGTAACTAATTAGTCTGTTATGATTTCCACAAAAATCTATTACTAAATAGTGTCAAAATTGACATAAAATAGTTTTTAAAAAATATATTATATTATTAATTTTTATTTTATTAATAAAAATATAATGTTCGTCCAAATGACTTATATAAGGATATATATATTAATAATAAACAAATTGGGGTTCTTTTGTCTTCTTATAGTTTGTTTATTAACCTTATATTGTAAGAACACAAAAAGACACGATAAAAGTAAAATTATCCAACTTAAAGTTAAATCTAAATGATAAGGATAAAATAGTAAACTAAACTTGTCCAAATTCTATTGGATGAGATTATTTTGACCCATCGCCACCATATCTTCGAAATAAATCAATTTGGAGCTTTTTAAAACCGAATATGGGTTTATAATAAAATTATATTTTTAGATTTTCCAAAGGCCCCCCTCTCCTCCCTTATAAAAGGGCACCTCCTCCCTCTCTTCCTCACACCAATTTGAGCATTCAAGCTCAGAAAACCCATTCCAATTTATTCTCTCCACTTCCCTAGAGACATCCTAGAGGTCCTGGTCTTCTTCAAAGACCAATTTTAGTGCCCTAAAAAGAGGTCTCAAAGAAACGCTTCAAAGAAGAGGTAATGTCCGTTACCGATTCTTTCAACTTTATTTCTTCTTCAACTTCTTCTTCTTTAGTTATTTCATTATGAAGTAATAAAATCAGTATCACTAATATAATTATATGTTATTATATGTATAAAACAACCCTATTTCACCATCTATCCATCCTACGGAAAATGAAATCACCGCGCGTGCGTACGTACGGAATACTGTCTCCTCGCCGCGGTGTAATCTGTTTTTCCAACACCACATTACTTGGATGGGTATAATGGTGTAAAGAATAACTATAAATAGTTATTATAACATCATACTGATTATGATATATTGTATCATCCTATCCAATTCAATTCAATAATTATGGGAACGATATCATTGCTCGTGCGTACGTACGGACTACCGTCTCCACGACGCGATATGATTCATTCTCCATGTTAACCATTTAAGAATAATTATAAAGTATATATAAGAAATAATAATGAAATATATGACATTATAAATCTACTGTATTTATGTTTATATATATATATGTATGTCATCTACTTAATTCCATTCAACTCAATAAGGAAATGAAAACAGCGTTCATGCGTACGTACGGCCTACCGTCTCTATGAACGGTGTATTTCTTTCCATTTATCGATCTATTATATATATGTATATTCTAAATATATATTATATCTAAATCATGTTTTATATTATGTAATTATGTAATCATGATCTATGTAATCAAATGAATAATTACAAGTCGAATCATGGACGAGAAATGAAACGATTTTACCCAAAACACTCTTTAACATGGAATTTACAAAAGAACGGGTAATATAAAGTCATAAGTAAACCATATACGATATGATAACAATGAGTATGATTCTGGAATAAGTCAATGACATTATTTAAATCATTATACATGTGGTTCAGACACTTACGAAGCAAATCAGATCTAAGGTAAGGGAAATATCACAATCTCATTTTTATCCGAGATTGTTTATACTTCGGAATTTACTGGGGTGTATTCTATCATCCACATCCATGTATCCTCAATATGTAATATTATTTACATCCACCTACAATTGTTTAAATCCAATTTTACTCTTTGGTGAGTTTTTTAGTAAAATATATGAAATGAATCTTTTGCTGTTTTTCGTACGAGGTACTTTTTGACATTTCCGACAAAAGTACAAGAAGAATGTTTTTTTAAACTTATACGACATGAATGGATTTTTAAAAAATTATTTCCAAGAAGCTTCCTTTACAATTTTTCATGTTTATTTTTAATAAAATTCTTTTAGTTTATAATTTTATGACATTTCATGAAAGGAAAAGTGTTTTTGAAGTAGAAAGGATATTTTCCTCAAGAATGGAGTTCAAGTGTTTTATCAAAATTATTTTCCATCTAAGATAATAAAGTGTTCTGTTTATATCCCTATTATTACATTGATTTGATTATGTTGTGATGGAATTATTTTTATGAATTCCTTTATCTTATATGAATTGTTTTATGATGTCACGATGTTTAAGAATCCCATTTTTATTACATGGGTTATGCTATGATGTATGGTTTATGATTTTGTGGCACACATAAGAATGGTATCATTATGAGATGGGTGGGACCTATATCTCCCTCCAATTCATTGTGTAAAGATTTTATATCTCATGAGATAGACATGTCTGGAACGGCATGTTAAACCGGTTCAGTGAAACAGGACTGAAACGAGGAATGAACTCGGTTCAGAAATGGACTTTGTCCATTAAAATAGTCTTGGCAATGAGTCTTGACTAATAAGAAATTATTCTCTATGATTATGTGTGTATACCAAAAAGTTTCACGTTTTATGTTATGATTATTGGGATTACATTTCACTACTATGATTTATCCCATGTTATGATATTATGACCTCTTTTGCAGTTTGAGACTTCCAAAATGTTATGTTCTTATGAATATGATGTGATTGATATTTCTTTTGATTACCCTTACTAAGAATTTGAGCTCACCATTTTATGTTTTCTTTTCCCCAGGATATAAAGAAAGGTTGTTGGTAAGGAAAAAAAAGGGGAAGATCATTATGGGAGATGTTGAAGATCTTTCAACGTGACTAATTGTTTATATTCTGAGTTTCCAAAGACACTAAACTATTACAGTCCTTGTGTGTATTTTTTTGTTATGTAGTAAGTATTCCGAAAAATTTATGTAATTTCCATGTACGTCATGCTTAGGGTCTCTACAGTTTGTATCAGAGGAAAGGTTTAGTCAACCTTTGGAAACTAGGATGCGAGAAATTTAGTGAGATCCCTAGAGATATTTCTAAGGTATGTCTAGGGATGTCCCTAAGGTTAAGTATACGTTATAGTCATAGAATTGTGCTAACCATATTAGAATTAAACCTAAGATGTTAGATATTGATGGTACTCCCACTTTATTATGTTGTTTTCCCTAACATGATTTTTGCCTCTCACACTATTCTTTTTGGGTTTTAGACGATGGCTAGAACCCAAAGGAACGGTGCTGATCAATGGAATGGACAATGCAATGATTGTCCTCCTGAACAAAATAATGTTATGGGAGATGGAGTGAAAAATCTTATTGCTATACTTACACAAGCTATGAATCATTCTGGACATCCAAATGAGCAGAGAAGGGAACAATATTCTTTGGATTCCTTTATGAGGCAACGTCCACCTTCTTTCAGTGGGTCTTCTGATCCAATTGTTGCTGAACAATGGATCAGTGCCACTGAAAAGATATTTTTAGCTCTTCAATGTTCTGAACATGATAAAGTCATCTTAGTAGTATATCGTTTGGAAGTTGAAGCTAATGAATGGTGGAATCTTATCAATAATATGAGGCCAAGAGATGAAATTGAGTCCATGGAATGGGACGAGTTAAAGAACTTATTTTTCAATTAGTACTTCCCTCGTATTCTTCGAACAAAGATTGAGAAGGAGTTTCTTGAACTAAGGAAAAAGGATGATGAATCTGTTGGTATATACGAAGCGAATTTTACAAGGCTTGCAAGGTATGCATCTGGCTTTATCATCCAACCTGAAAGTAAATTTGATCAATTCTTCAGTGGCTTAAAACAAAATCTTCGAAGGGCATTAGCTATAAGAGACTTCAGTAACTATGAAGAAATTTTGCGTTGTGCTATTAAGGTTGAAATGGAAGTTGGTGTTACATATCCATCTCATGGTTTTGACAAGAAACGAAAGATGGAGTTCAAAGAGAAATCTCATAATAATGGTGAAAAGAAGAAAATGTTTCCTTATGCTCACTGTGTGGAAAGAAGAATGGTGGAGATTGTCTTAAAGGGACTAGAAAATGTTTTAAGTGTGGAAAAGAAGGTTATTGAACAACTAAGTGTCGAAGTAATGGAAAAAGGGTTGCTAATGGTGTGAATAAAGAAAAGACTGCAGAGAACGTACTAACAACACTTCAATTCCTCAAGTGCAATGAAATGGGGCATTATGTTAATCAATTCCCTAATCCAATTGTTAATGCTGATCGACATGAGCCACAACTTCAGGCAAAGGACAAAGGGAAGTCACATGTGATAACTATTGGGGATGTTGAATATGAAAACGATGTGTTGCAATGATTAAGTGTTTCTCTAATGGGATTCCAAAATAATTTTGTATATAGTATCATGGAATATTGGAATATTTATGTATTGGTGTATTGTGGTTTGCAATAATTTTATGATATCGATAACCATGGAAAGTGATTGAGATATTTTTTGTAAGCAGATGATATGCGCATAATAAAGGGATAAGAATATAATGAGATGTTTGATTGTATTCATGATCTCATGATTGATATAAGGACTAAGTGATATCATGGTTTGAGTATAAAGAATTTTGAGGATTTTGGTTTGTGGAAAGTGTTAACTTTTAACTACATTCATGTTTTCACTAAGGTTCAATGGGTATTCATTCTTCAATAGAATACATGATTATGGTATTCACATGTTTGTAATATGACCAACAAGATATATCTTATGATATATGGGGGATAAATGATGGCATTCACGTGATTGTTATGTGACATTTCAAGTAATCATTTTATTTATACTATGAGCTTGGACCGAAGTATTTTAGATAAGCCTAAAGATTGGAATGGATTATGTTGGACATATGTTAGTATGGTTTATGGATAGAACTTTTTTCGATATTACTGATGGGATGTTATAGTAATATAGCTTTAGAAAAAGGACAACCTGCAGGACAGGCGACAACCCATCGCGTCAGACAAGGCTGTGGGAATCGAACCCAAAACCGAAGTCTGACTGGCCTTTATCGCCTACCACTGGCCTACAGGAAGTCCCTAGTTAGTAGAAACTAGTTTTATTTTATTACGCGGTATGATATATGAAGTATAAGTTCATTTTTGGAATCATATACGATTAACCTAACCATAGATGGACTTATGTATATGGGATAACTTTTGCTAACCTTTTTTTTGAAATAGATGGAATGAACCATCATTCTATCACATGATCTGTTAGCACTTCACGAATAAAAAATTCAACTTCATTTCATTAATATATGAAGTGGAAATTGTTAAAAGCATGAACAACAGTGAGATTGTACCAAAATAAAGAAAGTATTAATTCTAATTCAAATTCTTCAACTTTTGGGAAATGATCTTGCAAACCAAAAATGTTGCCCTAGTGCCCTTATATCCGATGAATTAGATGGTACCCTAGATCATCATAAATTTATGGCTTTGTGAATGTTGGATTTTTTATAGCCATGTTCTCTACCACTCTCCATCAGAACATGACGATTAAGTTTCTCATCCATATCCATATTTTCACATATGTTCTCCTATGTAGAAACCCAGTTATTAGTTAATTTGGGTAACCGTTACGTTTGATAGTTTAGTTTTTAAAGCCAATTTTTGGTATTCCTTTTTACGATGTGGGTTTCTATTAATGAAACTTTCTAGTAGTAAATCATTTATAACCCTGAAGAATTTCAAGGGTGAAATTCATTTTAAGGGGGGTAGAATGTAACACCCCAAGATTTTACGAAAAATATTCTTTTTAATTTCATTAATGTCTTGTGTTGTACGCTACACCAAAAGGAGCCTACACAACACGCATCCCTGACTTGGCTTTCAATACACGCAAGCGCAACCTTCCACGATTGCGTGTGTTTTACGCAATACCGAGTTTCGCTAAACAACGATATGCTATTAAAATTTTATTAAAACTAGCCGTTATTAATAGCAATACCCAGTTTTTGAAATTATATAAATTTTATTTTTGAAAGTGGACTTCATTTTTGGATTCGGAATATCGAAATTAACCTAGGGTGAAATTTTGATATTTTTCTGAAAACTTTCAATTTTTAATGAATATTGAAATCACTCGGTTACTATTTAAAAACCGGATTTTTATTTAAATAAATATTTATTTTATTTGAATTTATTTTAGGTCAAAATTGATACATTATACCTATATAATTTCAATGTAATTCATTAGAGTCATTTTATAATAATTTTAGATATATTAAAATTTTATTGAACTTTTGACCGTCTTTTACCCACCTCCTAGGAGAATTTCCAAAGTCACATAAAATATAATTTTACCGCTTCTGTGAGTGGAATTTCAAAAATCCAAGAGACACAGTTGATGTCAGTAAGTAAAATGTGGTTCAATAAGATGAAAATAATTTTTGGTGAATAGTAACTTTTTACTTTTTTTTACCACGGTTAAAAGTAAATAGTGTAATTAATTGTTAAAAGATATTATTATTACCCTAACACATGTCCTAATTCTATTGGATAAGTTTAATTTGACCCAAAACAATCTTAGGAATAAATTTTGACCATTTAGGCCCACTTGGATTAGATTAGGACATTTATTATTAATTTATTTAAAGAAGGGTTAAAATAGTTAAAATCAATGTTTAATAAGTAAATCATTTTTAATATAGGGTTATACATAAGATATATTTGACTATAAATATTCATTAGAAATATGAAATGATTTCCTACATAATGGTATTTTATTTGTAATTTTTAAACATTAAATAATTTAATTTATTTATGACACAAAGATGATGTAGTAATTATCTTATTAATTAAATATTGATATAATTGATGTTATAAATACCCAAATAAATTTAATTTGAGACTTTTTTTGAATTCCACTAATTTTCTAGGTTAATATAACATGTTAGTATTGATTTAAGTAACTTTTTTCTGATTAATCATTCTGTTATGAGTTTCACAAAAATCAATTACTAAATAGTGTCAAAATTGACATAAAAAAGTTTTTAAAACAAATATTATATTATTAATTGTTATTTTATTCCTAAAAATCTAAGGTTCAGCCAAATGTCTTAGATAAAGATATATATATTAATAATAGTAAACTTGGGGTTCGTTTGGATTCTTATAGTATGTTTATTAACCTTATAGTGTAAGAACACAAATATACATGATAAAAGTAAAATTATCTAAATTAAAGATAAATATAAATGATAAGGTTAAAATAGTAAACTAAACTTGTCCAAATTATATTGGATGAGAGGCTTTCGACCCATCCCCACCTTAGCTTCTATATAAATCAATTTGGATCTATTTAAAACCGAATATGGCTTTATAATAAAATAATATTTTTTGTTTTTCCAAAGGTTCCCCTCTCCTCCCTTATAAAAGGGCACCTCCTCCCACTCTTCCTCACACCACTTTGAGCCTTCATGATCGGCCAAACCCTACCAATTTCTTCTCTCCACTTCTGTAGAGACATACTAGTGGTCCTGGTCTTCTTCATAGACCAATTCTAGTGCCCTAAAAGGAGGACTCAAAGAAGCGCTTCGAAGAAGAGTTAATGTCCGTTACCGATTCTTTCAACTTTATTTATTCTTCAACTTCTTCTTCTTTAGTTTTTTCATTATTAAGTAATAAAATCAGTATCACTAATATAATGATATGTTATTATATGTTTGAAACAACCCTATTTCACCATCTATCCATCCTATGGAAAAAGAAATTACCGCGTGTGCGTACGTACGGAATATCGTCTCCACGTCGTGGTGTAATCTGTTTTTCCAACACCACCTTACTTGGATGGGTATAATGGTGTAAATAATAACTATACGTAGTTATTATAACATCATACAGATTATTATATATAGTATCATCCTATCCAATTCAATTCAATAATTATGGGAATGATATCATCGCTCGTGCATACGTACGGACTACCGTCTCCACGACGCGATGAGATTCATTCTCCATGTTAACCATTTAAGAATAATTATAAAGTATATATATAAGCAATAATAATACAATATATGACATTATAAAGCTACTGGAATTATTTATATATATATATATTTCATCTACTTAATTCCATTCAACTCAATAAGGAAACGAAAACAGCGTTCATGCATACGTTTGGCCTACCGTCTCCATGAACGGTGTATTTCCTTCCATTTATCGATCTATTATATATATGTATATTCTGAATATATATTATATATAAATCTTGTTTTATATTCTGTAATTAATTAATCATGATCTAAGTAATCATATGAATAACTACAAGTCAGAACACGGACGAGAAATGAAACGATTTTACCCAAAACACTCTTTAACATGGAATGTACAAAAGGACGGGTAATATAAAGTAATAAGTAAACCATATACAATATCATAACAATGATTATTGTTCTGGAATAAGACAATGAAATTATTTAAATCATTATACAGGATCTTTGGACACTTACAAAGAAAATCGTACCTAAGGTAAGGTAAATATCACAATCTTATTTTTATCCGAGATTGTTTATACTTCGAAATTTATTGGGGTGTATTCTATCATCCACATCCATGTTTCCGCAGTATGTAATATTATTTACATCCACCTAAAATTGTTTAAATCCAATTTTACCCTTCGGTGAGTTTTTTAGTAAAAGATATTAAAGGAATCTTTTGTCATTTTTCATGCGCGGTACTTTTTGACTTTTCCGACAAAAGTACGAGAAGAATGTTTTTTAACTTATACGGCATGAATGGATTTTTAAAACATTATTTCCAAGAAGCTTCCTTTACACGTTTTCAAATTTATTTTTAATCAACTTCTTTTAGTTTAGAATTGTATGACATGTTATGAAAGGAAAAGTGTTTTTGAAGAATAAAGTATATTTTCCTCAAGAATGGAGTTCAAGTGTTTTATCAAAATTATTTTCCATATAAGATAATAAAGGGTTATGTTTCTATCCATATAAATACATTGATTTGATTATGTTGGGATGGAATTATTTTTATGAATTTCTTTATCTTATATGAATTGTTTTATGATGTCATGATGTTTAAGAATCCCATTTTTATCACATGGGTTATGTTATGATGTATGGTTTATGATTTGGTGGCACACATAAGAACGGTATCATTATGAGATGGGTGGGACCTATATATCCCTCCAATGCCTTGGGTAAAGATTTTATATCTCATGAGATAGACATGGCTGGAACGGCAGGTTAAACCGGTTCAGTGAAACAGGACTGAAACGAGGAATGAACTCGGTTCAGAAATGGACTTTGTCCACAAAGATAGTCTTGGCAATGAGTCTTGACTAATAAGAAATGATTCTCTTTGATTATGTGTGTATTCCACAAAGTTTAATGTTTTATGTTATGATTATTGGGATTACATTTCACTACTATGATAAATCCCATGTTATGATATTATGACCTCTTTTGCAGGTTGAGATTTCCAAAATGTTTTTTTCTTATGAATATGATGTGATTGATATTTCTTTTGTTTACCCTTACTGAGCATTTGAGCTCACCCTTTTATGTTTTCTTTTCCCCAGGATATAAAGAAAGGTTTTAGGTAAGGAAACAAAAAGGGGAATATCGTTATGGGAGATGTTGAGGATCTTTCAACATGACTAATTGTTTACATTTCGAGTTTCCAAAGACACTGAACTATTACGGTCCTTGTGTGTATTTTTTTGTTATGTATTAAGTATTCCACAAAAGTTATGTAATTTCCATGTATGTCATGCTTAGGGTCTCTACAATCTGTCCTCGTTGGGCATTATGATCCACCCATCTATTAAACCTTCAAGTTTATACCTCGTAGGGATGTATCCATCTCATCAAATCACATTTCTGTTCTATCCATTTGATATCTCTCTGCCAAATGTTAAATTCATGGCATAAATTATCTTAATCATGGGAAGAAAAAGAAAACATTAGATACATGCCTCCAACATAAGATACCCCGAAATCGATGTGGGAGGCCTCGAGTTTCTGTTCCCTTGATCGTCCCTCCTATGTAGAAGAATACATTATACCAATGCTCACACATCAAGAAATGCCCTGACATGACAAATGTTACCATCTACTCCAACAAAGGGTTTCTTTCCTAATATAAAAATTTAAAATATCTCTATATAATCAGTTTAATTGACTAGAATTCATAATGATATGGCAACCAAAATGAGATTAAAAAACAATGAATGAAATATATGAGGGAGACAAGGAGTATACGATGAATTTCGAGATTAAATCGATGGAAGGAGAAACCGACATCCCATTATCAAGTTCAATCATAGAAAAATGGTTTTTCAAGAAGTGATGAATGTCACCAGCCATTGGAAGAGGACAATTGAAGGCTAATAGAATCATGTCACCAACGATGATGCATGTGAAGGACAAGAAAACATCAAAAACAAAGATGTTGAAGACATTTAATGAATTAATTTGTTTCATTTAAAATGGGGGATTTCTCAATTGATACAATGAACATCGAATTTATCAATATATTATGTATAATAATTCTATGAACACTAAACATAAAAATTTTATTTGTAAGGAATATATTTAATATTATTTATTTATTTTGTAATTATTGATGGTCATATCAAATTTTTTTTAGTTTGTATTTGAGTAAATGTATATAGTCTATTTGTATGAGCACCAGATCTAAGAGTGAGGATCTCCTGTGTTATAGTTTGTATAATATAAATATTTTATGTACTTTGGATAATATTATTCATAGTGATGATAATTTATCAGTTGATAAGTTATTTTTGATCTTTGTTAGAAAACATTTTAAACATGTACATGTTTTAATGTTAATGAAATAATGCACATTATATTTTTGTAAAAGGATATTAAAACTTCAATAAAAACCCACACAATTAAATCAATATATTGGATAGTATCCTACTGATTTGGTAATGTTGATATTAATTTGGTTTTCATAGAAATACATCCCAATAATGATAATGGAATGTGGATATGGCTACAACATAGATTCAATTTTGGGTAATCACTCAAAAAATGGTTTTTTGAGAATTGAATCAGTAATCATATTGATTCACAGTGAGTGGTCCTAAGAATGAAAACTGAGAGACACACTCTTTGTTGTTATTATTTGATTAATAAAATTTTATTTATATTTCATAACAAATTATCTATAATGAATCCACTTAGATTTTTTATATAACCTAATAGAGAAATGACCACAAATAACCATGTACTTAGCATAGAGAGTAATAGGATTATCTAAAATTATAATTTATTAAATAGAATGGATTTAGAAGTTAGTATAAATAAATGTATTATAATTTCAGAATACGAATATTTTGAATGGAAGTATTAGTTTCATAGAACAAGCAATGGTTGTACGGTGGATATCATAATATAGAGAATTTACTGATACTATTATATACGTTAATTGGTGATGTGATATATATTAAAGACAATTTTATATATTCATTATGTTATTAATTGTTATGTAAAACATATTGAGATCATTATTTTGTAGCTTTACATTAATGGTATGGAAATATGTTATAAATCTTATCAATATCCTTGGTTGGTGAATTTATAATAAGAGTATATTTTAGACAACTCGTGATTGAGGTATTGATAACATGAATGTCTAACAATAACATGATTTTGTGATTATAATGGTTGATTTTATCTAGAATATGTTAGTTAGATAGTAATTTGGAAACTCAGAATTAAATAATTATTTTTGGTATTTTTTTAAGTTTATATCTTTTTTGGTATTATGATATAGAATCACTAGTGTGTGTGATTGTGTCTTCTAGTGGTTAAATTAATTTCATGGTTAATTATATAGTTAATATTTTCGGGAATATATAATATCCTTGATGTTTAATTTCATAGATATTAAATTATTTTTGGTAATTATATGTTATATAAAATGTATGATCATGGTGTATTCATAAATTGGAGTATGATTGTATGAATGATTGATGTAATTTTTTGATGGAAATTTTTTTTTGAAAACATTATTTCAATGATTAGTTGAGTTAGAATATTTTAATAATTTCTTTAGTAATTTTGGGATAACAATATTACGTATTAGGTTAATTAAATTAGTGTACCAAACTCAGAGTAACCATGGATTAGAATTGAATGATATAGGTTAACAAATATTGATTAATGTTGAACTAAATGAATTACACGTAATGTAATTATATTATTAAGAATATTTTATGGTTTATTATATTTAATGTTTTTATTTATAATGACTCTCTATATAGATATTGTTTCCTCACTCATATCAACTATTTGGGTTTTATTGATGTGTGAATTTAGAAGTAACTATGTGTTTTGGGAAAATTAGTATATTACCTTAATGAATAACTAAAAGTAAAGTGAAGTAGTTTGAGAAATATTTTGATTATACAAAACTTCTATAACACAACATTATTAGTAGTGTCAACATATTAGAAGTCCTAATATTACATAGGAATGGATATATGAAGTAATATACAAGGTCAATTGATAAAGGTGAAAAATGAACAAAGTTTAAAATATTATATATAAATTTTTTTGAAGTGTAATGGTATAAATAACGTTAAATTTATGGGAAATTGATATAATAATGGTGATAATGGTTATCTAACATGCATGTGTATTAAAAAGTGAGAATCTACAAAAGGATTCTATTTTACGTGCATGAAATTCGGCCATGATGCGACACAATTTCACTAACTAAGGGACAATATGAGAAAAAGTAACCAATAAC